>CM032772.1:4892111-9692111 GCA_019155195.1 Avicennia marina | reverse complement strand
TGTAGGCACAGACTATTAAATGTTGTATGGTTGTGAACAGTTTGAAACAGCAGATAGCATACAACATTGAGTGTAGCTTACCCAGTTTGAGAAAGCCGGCTCCAGTTCAGTAGCTGTTGAGACTGCGGAGGCCTCTGCAAGTATGAGGTACTGGTTCCTCTACCACTATCTTCAACAGGATACTGATCAGAGAAATTAGAGCTGGAGGGAGTCCATACTGGAACTACACCACCATCTCTTTCTCTTCTACTGCTACTGGATGATTCAGCTGTTGAATCATCAGAGTTCCTACGATCTCTTGGAAAATTAGAATGCTGGAAAACATCATTGGCTCTATCTGCCTGCATAATACCATGTCCATATGGTTCTCTTCTTGTCTCCTCTGTCACATTTATATTTGATGGTACTTCAGCTCTGCTTTCACTGCCAGAATTTCTAAGATCAACTGATGTCTCTTCATCTTCAACCTGAACAAAAGACGACGTCATGCTTGGCACCATTTGATCCTCATAGTGTCGAATCATTGTATTTGTAGGGTTATTTCTGACAGGTTCATTATTCATCTCCATTTGTGTGTCTGAAGGAAATGCAATAGGGGTGGATTCAGATGAGTCACCAAGTCCCTCTTCCACCCCATTCTCTACAGCAGCTCTGGAAGCTGCTTCATTCTGCCACATCAGGGACAGTGCTTCTTGCAACCTGGCTTTTGCAGCGTCGATTTCTACTATAGGAAGAGGGTAGTTGGAACCAAGCTCAATTCCAGCAGCTTGAAGCACAGATTCTGACGCATTCCATGGATGGTGAATCCAATCGGTTGGCAATCGAGCAAGTTCAGGAAGCCATCGTCTCACATACTCCCCATTGGGATCAAACTTGTAACCCTCAAACTGTCAAATGATAACAGAAGCTCAACAATCTTTAGCTTAGTAGTTTACGCTAAAAAGCAAAAATCATGGCACTTGACTTTGGAGAAGGCTGTCAAACTTAGTGAGAATCTTTAGGCTATGTTTGTTTATAAATTTTGGTGGGTGTTTTTAAGCGTATTTTTTCAAAGGTTGTGCAAAAGTAAGAGAAAGCGAAAGAGAAAATTTAAGAATGTAATGATTGAAGAATGTGTTTTTTTTTTGTGTGTATAAAACAAAACCAGACAAATTTTTAACCTCTTGTTATGTTTGCTCTTGTTATACTCTCATTAACTGGAAGGTTCTCTCTTAAGCTACTGAATATTGAGATAACTTGATACAATAAAATCAGTTCAGATACTTCTTATTTAGAGGATTCCAGTTGAATAGTCATAGACAGAGAAAAAAAAATCCAAAAACAAACAAACCAACCAAAAAAAAATGAAAAAAGAGTGACAAACCAGTGTTAGCAACTTGAGACAGTATCTTCCAAGTTCACTTGAAAATGAAGTTGGACATCATGCAGTTAAGAGGGCTGGTATTCCTAACAATTACTTAAAGATCACAGTATCCATTTAAAAATACTCTACTGTTGCAAAATTTCAGGGCAATGCTGCATGCAAGCATCAAAAGGATACAGCCAAGGTACCAGTCAAAGAGGCAGGTAAAATTCAAGGTAAAAGCAGCCAGGTGAAATGTCAAGAGTTCTCTACTATATAGTTCGGTACCACTCCAGGAAGTGCACTTCTTGAAATATCTGTAGCATCAAAGCTTTTGCTTTACTTTAAATGTTTATTTCATTTTCCAGTATTTTTCTAACAGAATGTTATGAAAGATATTCTAACTCCAGTTTTATTTTAATCAAAGGTTCGGTAGATATGGTAGAAGTTAGTTAAAAGGGTTTGAAAAAATATTAAATACAGACCTGTGGATTGTCAATACGATCAAACTCACGACCATCTGGAAGAGTACCAGATATATATTGCCAACCAAGGGCATCGCTCTCAAGATCTGCATCCAATAGGGTATCCCAGAAGTACTTCATACCCCATCTCCAAGGCAGCTGTAGTACCTTCACAAAGAAACTCGCTACCACCACACGTATCCTATCATGTAGCCAGCCAGTGGCCCACAACTCCCTCATACCAGCATCAACCAGAGGGTATCCAGTTCTACCTTGTCTCCAAGTTTTGAAGTGGTCCTCATCCACAACCCAAGGAAAATACTTTAGGTGGCCAAGTAAGGGGCTTTCATGGCTGTAAGGATGATTGAAACTCACGTATCTAGAATACTCCCTTAGCCCAATACTGTTGAGGAACAAATTGACACTCTCTTCACCTGCTTTGTTACCTTCATTGGCCCAGAGAACTTGCTTAATGCGAACAAGATGGAAAACCTTTCGGACACTGAGTTCCCCAAAATGTAAATGGGGAGAAAGGAACGAGGTTGTAGCGCTGTCAGCCTTTCTATGGTTCTTTGAGTACTCTATCAGTGGCCCATTCAAGAAGGTTGTAAGGGCCTTATCAGCGTTGCTCCAGCCTGGCGACCATGCCCGAGCAAGAAGTGCATTGCTTCCTTTCTCTGACTCATCTTCAAATACTAAGGTGTCTGAAGTGCATCTTGACACATCAGCTGGATGAGAGCATCCATCGAATAAATGTACAATCACAAATAATAAAATCTCAAACAGAAAGAGGCAGAATACCGAATCATTCATATGGCTAGGATTAAAGATTCATGAGAAGCGAAGAAAATTGTTCAAAACATAATTTTCAATGCTGAAATGTGGTTCTCTTCATGAGCGTTCATTATTCTGCAGATGAACACTTAATGGAAACATGAATATTTTTATGGATTCTTCCTCACCAGTGATCGCCCTTAATATCCCGTTCGTTTATTGCTCTTTCCTTTTGACACATAGCTACAGAGCAGAAGAACATCAATGACTTTATCAGCTAGTATTTGAAACAGCCATTAATCAAGATTAGCCACTTAGAAGTTCGATTTTTTTGCATTGAAATATTTGAATTAGCAACATTAATAAGACTAAGTTGTTCTATCAGGATTGAAAATACATTAGCATGGTGCAGGGGTAAATGTTAAAGCATGATATTTTGCTCATACCAGAAATAATTCTTTTAGGTGGGAGAAGTGGAGCATCAGGATCATATGGCATGCTGAGGCATCTGCTCCAGAATCCAGCAAAAGTTGTGAACGGTCGACCTTCCTCATCGTGTACTTCCCATGGTTCGTAAAACAAGTCTGCGTTGAAGGAGCGAACAGCTACATCTTCAGCTGTCAAAACTTCCTTCGCCTGGTGATCCCTAACGAGTGATATAGGATCTAAAGGTAAAAAATAATAAAAAATAAAAAGGTCATAACTCCAGCCATAACAACGAAGTATTCTCAAACTCAGTTTTTTTATTTCCTAAGCAGCTAATTATACCATAATCATGAAGATATTAAATTAGACAGCACCAATGGAAGACAGCCAAATTGCCTGCTTTTGCAGTTCGGAGAAACTAACCAACACAGCAGTACCAAGTCCCACATTTTCCACACAAAAACTATTTAGATATTTTTAAATTCAAAGGGAATAATTTTATTGGCACCCTATCCGCTCTACATAAAACATGAGGAACATGAAAGAGCAGACACAAAAGTTTTGTTAGCATGCTAGCATCTTTACATTTTTAATGCATAAAATATGGAAACAGTAATATTGTTACAACCACCTAACTGGCTTTGTTGTCACTTAATTATTAAAAACTGACTACGCTGGGCAACAGGTACAATGATTGATTATGCCTACAATGTTAAACAAAGAGTAACAGAAAATATGAAATAAAATATCTGATTTTACGTTAGAATATATACAATCCCAAATCATATAAAAAGATTACAAAGTTGGCTCAACTTATTATAAATCTAGGTTCAATGATACGTATATTTTCCCCATCAGGGAAAAGTGATAAACTGACCATATAAATGGTTGAAGAAGAGCTGGGTAGCTCCAGTGGATTTGACAACTTCAAGAAGAGATGAAACACTATCTGTAGATCTCTTAGTGACAAGAGAAGTGCCAAGGGTCCTCAAAGAGGTATCAAGGTGAGCTAAACTCTGCTTCAGCCACCATCTTGAAACCCTTCCAGGATAGAAGTGCCCTTCCTCCTCAGGTGCCCATATAAACAGTGGCAACACTGCCCCTGCCCTTACCCCAGCAGCCAGTGCTGGATTATCTTCCACTCTCAGATCTCTCCTAAACCATACTATGCTGCATCCACCTCTTGACATTTCCACCAATCTCGGAATAACTTGAAAAGACAATAATTCAATTGCTATCTGGACAATTTCAGTAACTAATACACCAACACACGCGCTCGCGCACACACCCTCCTCTGCTATAATAATTCAATTGCTATCTGGACAATTTCAGTAACTAATACACCAACACGCGCGCTCGCGCACACACCCTCCTCTGCTATCTAGACACCATAGTTATGTCTTTTCTTGAGGTGGGCTGTAAATATTAGCGCAATTCTTGGGAGAGATAGGTAGCAAAGAACACGTTTTTAACTTTCCCACATCAAATTTTGATAACTAGCACATGTGGGTGTGAAATAATTTAATTCTCTGACAGACTGAGTGAATCCTGAATCCTGATTTGCCCTGAAGTTAACACGATCATGGAAACAGGCAGCCCTACAAAAACAAAACCCTCATGTGAGAGAAAACAACGGCAAATGAATGCGAGTGGTTGAGCGCGTGGGGGCTGCAAGAAAATTGATAGGCAACTGGCAGCCACAACTTTTTGGTTTCAGGATTTTTATTTTTCTTTATCTTGCTTTCTTATCCCATCCTACATCCTTCGCAACAAAACAAAGCCCCTCTCTGGTGCTTTCTCAAATCCTTCCACAATGACAGGGTGGACACAACTTCGGTAAAAAAATTTTCTTCCACCTCAGCATTTCGGGCAAAATTAGTCAGAGAAACAAAAGTCTCCATTTTTTGAGCTTATCGTTTCCAAAGCCATGGGATGCCTTAAAATGAAGTGACACCCACGTCTCTTTTCCAGGTTTGTACTGACCTTTCTGTATTTAAAAGAAATATAAATATGGGGTAGTTAATGACACAATTTTTCTTGAATGTATTTCCTATTTTCCGAATATGAAAGCTGTATCTTGGATGGGTTTATGGGACAACAATGACAATATTAGTACCATGTTTATGTTTTTTTTATTATTATTAATATCTCGTGAGATTGCTGTTTAAGTTGGGATTTTTATTCCGACTGAAATCATTTTTTATTTTTACAGTGATGTAGGACTAGCATTGTTACGCTAGAAAAAATTTTAAATGCTTTGTATTTGAAAAATATACATGCATACATATATATACTAGGAATCGAAGTATAGCCCATGCTCATGCAAAAATATTTAACATGTACATATGTATATATGCATGTAATTTATAATATTGACTTATGAAATAAAAAAAGCAGACAATGAATACAGTAACCAAAAAAATGAGGGTCAATTACCTGCCTCTTCGACTGCAAAGGAACTTACAGATTTTGCACTCTCTTTTTCACTTCTATATAATTAAAAAACCAAAAAAAAAAAGAGAGAGAGAGAGAGACACATAAACCTTAATATTATGAAAAATATATGTTATGAAAAATAAAAGGGTTTACGATGCCTCTTGTTGGGAAATAGAGTCACAAAAATAAACTCCAATAGAAGGAATTGCTTTGATCATGTTGATCCAGGTCCATTCAAAAACACAAAACCATAGAAGTAAATAAATAAATTTGTCTATGAAGAAAAAATTTATCCAAAGAAAAATTATGTGGAAACTACTTTCCAAATCTCAGTCAATGACGTCTAAATGAAACTCAGTTTTCGAACATCAAGAACTCAAGGTTCAAAAACCCATTGAATAGAAGAGCACTGAGTGTAAAAGCTAGCAGCAATTACAAGTTTGTAGAAAGCCGAGGGTAAGCTACGGATCTTGAAAGAAGTGTTCCTTAAAGGTGGACAGATTACTGGAATTTTTTTTAGTATAAATATATTTAAACATCCAAATAAATTTATATATATTTAAACATCCAAATAAATTTGTACACACATATTAGATAGATGATTGATAATTTTCTAGCGTGATTTGAAGCAGAAAGGGGTCAATGGGAAAAATAATTATACTTTACGGTCAGAAGCAAGGAAGCGAGCAATTTAAGCCAATTGTCCCTTGACTCCGTAAATATAGCATACCATACGTGGTTGGGAATTTATATAGGAAGATATAACCACAATCAATAGATAAATAATTCCTTAAATGTAATTATCCCTGTTTGACAATTCGACCAACCCTATTGCCTTAGTTTAAGCATTATTTTTAAAACATTTTCCTCCATACGTATATAATCTTTACTACAATAATTTTCGACCGATTAAAAAATTAAAAGATGTCAAAATAATGAGAAATTAGAATCGCGTTGAAATTAATTTGAGTCAAACTAAGGTGTGTTGTATAGATGTTACATATTTAAATAACTTGAATCTTGCTTATTTGTCTAACTAAATCCATCAAAAAATTTATCACTAAACCAAAATTTCTTTTATTCAAAAATAAGAAATTAAGAAAAAGAAAATTTAAAATTTAAAACCTTCTAGTTTTAATTTTGGAAATTGATAATAACAAGCGGGGTTTAGGCTAGTTTACATAGATATAGATGCTTAAAAATTCATGGATTTTTTGGTTGCAAAATTTAGATGCAAGCATTTTTTTCTGTTTTTTTTATAAAAAAATTTTGTGATAGTAATGGATTAGATAACACATTAATAGTGTCAATAATATAATGATTTTACTTTTTAAAAATATTCAATGCATCATTTATGAAATTTGTATTTATAATTAAATTGTATCAACAAATCTATGGTAGCTTGAACTTAACGTATTAAGCACAATGGAATTCATGTTGCTTTAATGATAATATTCAGACAAATAAAGGATATTTTCAAACTTGTTTTCAATTTTGTATTTGTAGTCCATGAATTAAGCATCGTCATGGAGTTGAGTGAGATGAGGCCACAGTTTGAGTGAGGCTATAAATATAATTTTACTTTCTCTAAATCAGTCAGGCATTCTTATATAGTATAGATGTATAAATATTTTGTGTAATTCAACAAAAAGTTTTTGAAAGCCAGCACTTTGGTGTCGACCTATTTTTGAGTGGGATAATTTGTAACCTTAAACAGAAAATTTTTATGAAAAAATACTATTAATTTGTCATTTGAAATCACGTTGAGCAGAAGTGTTTTCTTGAAATCTCGAATAAACATGACAAAAACGAGACTGCCAAAAAAATGCAATGGAAACACTACTTATTTCCTAAAAAATAATTCAGAAGATATTCTTACAAAATGAACATTAAAGTTCCCCTAAGTGAACAGCTAGTTTTGCTAATTTCCACTTATTATTAGCAAAAAGGAAAGAAGATAAAGAAAATTGTTGAATTAAGATGTTTTTGGAGAGTCTTGGATTTAGCATCTTATGATGAAGTGGGCCTCTTGTCTTTCTGCCATAACCCTAACATAGATTCCATACTTTTCCATTGTTCACACTTCACAGTGAGTTGCCTGTTGATAACGCCAGAGCAAAAATACTAATCCCAGAGCAAAGTTGTTGTATTCTCCGCTCTTCGCCCCCTGCATTTGTTGTGAAAGTTCTCCAACAAGTGAAATGAATTATTCTTTTTTTTTTTTTTTCTTTTCATATTTTCAATTTGAAATTTTTAGTGGAATAGTTGTGAAGTTAATTTCAAGTAATATAATTTCAATAATAGATATAGCTTAGGATCAGATATTATTAATAGTTACTTACAATTATTAATTTATAATTTTCAAGTTTTTGTTAATAGTTTATAGTAAAAAAATATGAGTAATATTATTATCTTTATCACACATACGTGGATATATATTTTTTATTTATGAAATCATGTGATAAACCCGTATCGTCTGATCCCTAAAGTGTCAATTTCATATGGGATATGGAATTTGATCACACATTTTGGACTTCAAGCCTACAAACAAAACAACGTATTCAGTCCGATAAAATAGTATTTTAACTTATTTTCCAACTAGGCTAATTTAAGATAATGTGTATACTTAATTGTACATGCATTATGAAATATACAATAAAATATATCGAAATTAAAATAGGAAATATGAACACTTATGTGCTACTAAATTGGTTTTATGAGCAATTTGTTGGTATTATTCAATCTCAATCACCATGGATCGTCAGCTAACAAGAAAATTTCTTACATTCATATTATATAACAACATCGTGGCCCAGAGCTGTAACAGTGTCAACTAGGTAGATTTATAGATATACTCTTTTTTAAAAATATATATATATATGTATTTGTTTTTGTTATTTTTTCTTCTTATTTGTTTTACTAATAATAATTTCTCATCTGTACAAAAATAAATATTTAAATAAATTAGTATATTAAAATAAAATTAACTAAATAATTATTTTAATTTATATTACATAAATTTACATGTGTGCTAAAATTACTAGTTCCTTTTATTTTTTGTGGAGTCAAACAGTAGACATTTTCAATTCCAATTTTAAAGGAGAATGTGTACTCAACGAAGTATAAACCTAAACTCCGAAGTCAAAATAATTTAAATTAGGCGCGATAAATTTCTACATGAGCCAAGCAAACACATGATTAAAATGGGTTTAGATTGAATATTCATGAGTTCAAATCAAAATTGAGTTGGACTCAGAACATAATATTAATAGATTTGACTTTACTTTGTAAATTCGAGTTAATATTGTATTAAACCCGATAAACTTGAAAAATAAAATTTGGGATCGAGTTGACCACTTATTTGAAATACTTGTATTTTAACTAGATCTACTAACCATGATCTAATCTTATTGGCACCCTTGATTCAAATTATTGTGATATCTTTAATTTTAAACATTTGTTTTACAATTGTTACATGTTTCAATTTCATACGTTAAATAATTTTCTCCTGGCTTGTTCAATTATTTAGATAGAATTATAATTTAACGATTATTTTAAGTGATAAAATAGTTTATATGGATTAGTTAATCCTAAACAATTATGTTCAATGAAGTTCACTGCTCGAGATAATTACATTTATTTTTCTATTGTAACTTTAGTATGAAAATTATTCAATTAATAATATAAAATTAAAATAATAATTTAAATGATATATAAATAATTTTGAATATTTTGATTATTCAATTATGACACTCGTGTAGAATTATTTATTCTATAATTTTATAATAAATTATTATTTAATTAAATTTTTTAATCAATTAAAATAAATATATAATTAAATTAAATTAAATAATCTAATCATAACTTATCGTTCAAAATAAACATGTGTTTCATTTACTTCTTATTCTCGTTGCCTTGCACTTTTGTGCATATAAATATATGACGAATTGTCCTTGACAACAATAGTACAAGAAAAGGGTGCTGGCATTATAATATACAAATGAATATGTTTGTTTTAAAATTTCAACGTGTTGTTAAATATTTTTTTATCAAAAATTATGTAAAAATAAGAAAAAAAGAGATAAATTTTTAAAAATATAATAATTTAATGTGGAATTGCAAAATTTAAAAAAAAAAATTTCTCATTTATTTTATCGCATCAATTTCTTTTTACTTAGATTTTATTTAAGCTATCTCTTGACATCTAAACAACTATTCAAGCAGTCCAATTCCATTACATACGTTTTAAGATGAGCATCAAACTAATTATCATGAAAGCAAAACTTTAAATAATGTGAAGATTTGCGAAATTTATTGACAAACGTCACAACTTGCCAACTCCATTAGTTTGTCGAGTCATCGTGTCTAATTAAAACTCAACTATGCCATCACCACCATGAAAACGATAGCATACTTCGAAGTTCAAAGAGCATGAAAATAAGCACGACAAAATAATATTTGAGTTTAGGTTCGAGCTTGACCAAAAATAATATTCCTCAATTAGCAATTCATTTATTTTTAAATTGATCCATTTACTATCTATTATTTAATTGACTTATCCTATATATTGGAATAGGTGAAGAGTTAGAGAACTATTGTGTTAATACGAAAGTTTGACTCTATAAGAAATATGACAAAAGGTCAAGGAATTGGCATTGGCTCTCTCAAGAGCCCTCATTTTATTTGAAAAAAAAAAAACCTAATAATAATAGTTATCAATATTAACAATAAAACACTTTCTCAATATGTGTACCTAATTATGTAAATCAATAATATTTTATATTATTTACAAAATAAGAGATTAGGCAACACCAAACAGACTTGTGGGCTTCGGGACGGTGTAGCATATTGAATGGGAGAATGAAATTGTATTGTATTATAGAATATACATTATTAACTATAAAATAGAAAAAATATGAATTAAGAAAGATAGTAACTTAAATAAAGTTTGAATGATAACAACGTTCTAATAGTGTATGTACCTTATTTAGAGGATGGCATGTATTTACATGTTTCCTTCTTCAAATTTAATGCATGTATTTATACTATATTGTCAAGTTAGTAAGGTTTTATGATTGTATAATGTAAAATTATGAAATTACCTTCATTTATTTTTTTTAATTTCTTCTATTAGTTCCTTTTTTTCTTCTTCTTTAACTTGTTATTTTGGTTTATCTTTTCTCTCAAATTTTCACTCATTTTAAAAATTTGATGTTTTTAATTTTTTTGTCGTAAATAATTTTAACTTTTAATTTTTAAACAACTTCATTTATATTATTTAAAGTAGCATAATTTTATAAATTATAAACAAGTTTTCACACATATAAAGTGTGGAACTCTTACTAGTATATATTATGGCAAATGATAATTTTTCTTTTTATTTTACTGAAATTTTACAGTAAATTCTAATAGCAATGTTTGGTTTCTTATTTGGTTGGTGATGAAAATAATGGAAATGTTGTAGGGTATCAAAATTATATTTAGTATAAAAATTTTGATGAGAATAAAAATTTAAATTTGTTTGAATTTGAATATTTTATATATATAGAATATGTAATAATGATTAGATACACGATAATATATAAGGTTTATATGGGATAAATATATAAATGCGAATGTATATGTATATATAGATTTTAATTTAATTATAAATAGATATAATAATTAACTTTTAAATAGTCATATATATATATATTAATATAAAAGAAAAAATAAATTTAAATTTAAACAAAAATACAGTATTGTAAAATGTTTGATTGGGTAAGGCTTCAATGACTATGATTGTTAGGCATCTTTTAAACCCTACCTAACTTATCAAATTTTATACAATTAAATATACTATATGACAAATTTTATTCAAATTTCTTTTTTTTCCTCCCTCTTTTATATAATTAATGAATTATTCTTAATTATTTTACATGTTCATAATTAAATTAATATTTTATGTATACACATATGTTTATATACATTTATATCTTAAAAATAAACATATTATTATATCTTCTAATTATTATTATTATTATGTATTTTACACGCTATTAAAATTAATCAAAAATTTTATCCAGTAAAATTTTACCATTAAATATACAGTCTTCAAACACGACTCTCGTCTCTCAGGTCTCGAAAACACACTCAATAAGTAGCCTGCAAACCGACCAAAATTAGTTTGCAAGCAAAGTCATCCGAGCAGAAAAACAGGCCGGAATTATTGTTGCACAGTGGGTCGAGGGTTTCAAAATCCATTCGATCTCAGCTACGATTCTCTCCATCTGCTACACTACTGGTACGCATATCCTCACGAAAACGAATCCGCATATGTTCGTAATGATGTTCCAATGTGAACTTCTGTACTGGTCAACGTTAATTGGAGTTTATTCTGTGGTTGCTCCCGGATATGTGTTCTTTCTCCGTTGATTCAACCACTTTGGTATGTTGCTATTTATCTGGCCATATCGCCACCATGTAATCTCTGTACTTCAGCACCTATCTTTGAAATTCTGAGTAATTACTCCTCACACGCACTCTCTCTGTACTGTCCGTTGGGCGCATGAGAATATAATTAAAATATTGGAACAAACTGACACAAATTTTAACATCTCACAATGTATGTTGACCTTTCCCTCGATTTTAAAGTAATGGGCCGCATTGAGTTACAAGGGAGCGACAAGCATTCGACCGGTAATGTAAATCTGAGCCCCAGCTGCCGTTAGAGGACTTCGTTAAACAATGGGGAAGAAGTATTGTGTTTGTTTATAAAGCAGAGCAAGAAGATCATGGAGAATAACCAAATTGAAATTTAAAATATTTAAGAAACTAGCACCCCGTTTGAATTTCCAAGGCCATCCAATAATAGATATACTACAGGAACATCAAAGTTATGCTCCTACGGGGAGAGGAACATTCAAGGGAGCCAATGCCTTGCTTGAGTTACTATTAAAAATAGTGGTTATGTTTGGTTTGTTTTTTAGATGTGCATTTTTAAATGTATTTTTATTGAAAAAATATGTAAAGTTAAAATAGAGAAAGAAATAAAATTTAAAAAGTATAATGCTTGAAATGTGTTTTTCTAATTTACATTGTACATCTTAGTGGGTGGTGTTTATGAAGATGCAGTCTGGGAGCTGGGGAAGCTCCACAAAGACAGAAAATGACGGTACAGGTTTTCATTTAATTAAAGGGTTTAGATTCAATGGAATACTTTCTTGTTGATAACGTTAACTGAATCTAATTTTGTGCATTCTGAAACCAGTGTCCTATAATGACTCTACTACAAATGTGTTAGTTTCTTCTCTAAATTTGTTAGATGATGGATGATTGATTATACGAATTGTTAACCCAAAATTTGGAGTGTGCAGGTCTTCTATTTCCAGCATAGTGCAATCATCAGAAATAGAAAGTTTAATGTTTAAGTCTTATTTAAGAAAATAGAACTGATCATGAAGAAAGTTTATTTTTAATGGGTTAAGTAAATCACCTATAGAAATAAAGCAAACAAATTAATCATTAGAAGAAAAACAAATTAGATGAATTTTTGTCCACACACCTCATAAATTGTTGTTGGCTGTATATATTAAGACATACTTTTCTCTTATCATCAAATCCCTAATTTTCCATCAGCTACCATTCCCTTTGTCTGCAGTGCCTCTCTATATCAAGTAATGGCCCAACTTTTTTTCTCACTGTTCTATTGGTGAGCTATGCTCA
Source organism: Avicennia marina (assembly GCA_019155195.1). Lineage (NCBI taxonomy): Eukaryota > Viridiplantae > Streptophyta > Magnoliopsida > Lamiales > Acanthaceae > Avicennia > Avicennia marina. The sequence continues at coordinate 9,678,965 of CM032772.1, read as the reverse complement.
CTTGTTGCTCACATGTTGAGTGAGTAATTCTGTTTGTTAAAGGATGGTTAGTAGATTTTGATCTGATGCTCCTGCAGCACAAGTGTATGCAAGACTGGTTCATTCATGATAGTGAGCAACAATTTAAGCCACAAAAACCATTATGGGATTATTGGTGTGAAGGAAGATGCTAGCCATGAAGAAATCCGTAAAGCTTATTGATCTGCCATTCTCAATTATCATCCAGATAAAATGCAAAAGACACGTGAAACATCAAATCATGAACCTGAATTAACAGATAGATTTTTAGAGGTACAGAGGGCTTGGGAAGTCCTAGCTGATTGGAGATCTCGAACACTTTATGACAATAAATTGCAAATGTTGGGGCAGGATGCCGTAAGGAGTTTGCTTTGAACTTTCTTACAGTTGCAGATGTGGTGATTATTTTTCAATTAATTATTCTGTGCTGACAGAAATGGGCTATCTGTTTTTGAGGAATGGGAGTAAATTTCTTTGCAGGTTCCCGGACCTTTGCCTTCACCTGTAATTCTTCCATGCGGTTCTTGCTCTCTTAAAGCCCGTTTACTAATTAATGTCAATATCACGCTAGACTGAGTTGAGTTGTAGATTTTGTGAGTTTTTCATCTATTTCTTCAATCTGAAAAGAAATTTTGATAATTTGAGTATTCTAAGAAGAGTTGTTTCTGTAGCAAGTGGTCTTTTATCTGTGTTTCTTCTCAAACTTAACATTATTTTCCTTTTCTTTTTCTTTCCCGTCTTGGGAAGAGGCTGTGAGCTTCTACTTTTCTCTGGCTGATGGATGTTGCTCATTGTTTTCTTCATTGAGTTAGTTTTCATTGAGTTTGTTACTTGACGAGAAAAATTACCAGATAGCATTGGTGGACATTGTTTGTGTGTGCTTTCTCATATAAATCATTGATTTAATATGATATAACTACTTGCACTTATGTTAACTTGACAGGGCGTTTGGTTAAGTTTATTTGAAAAACTTATAAGATCATATAATTTATAAGATGTTTTTGAAGTTTATAAGTTTATGGATTTTATTTTAAAAATAAGTTAATGTAATATTAGATAAAAATAATAAGATTATTTTGTATTATTTTGTTAAAATTTCTAATTATAATTAATTATAATTTTTATGATGTAATAATAGTAAAAATAAACTAAATGCCATTAATGGAATGTAGTTCAAGATATTTATATCATTCTTAATATATAAAATAAATTAGTTTATAAGATATTTAAAAAAAAATTGACTGAGTAACACATTCAGGTTAACATTGCACTATGTTATTGTTGAAGACAATATTTTTTTACCACAAATGTGAGACTTCGTTGAGCAATACATGAGGACCTACCTCACTTGCGAATAAGATAAAGGTAAGAATAGGCAAGTAGCAAGGTTACTTAAGCCTTCACTAGTGGCCGAGCAGCTGAGGGACTCCATCACGCTTGACTTCATTAGTGCATTGCCAAAACCTGAAGGATATGGTTCCTTTCCTGTTATAGTTAACAAATTTTTTAAATATGGAACTTTCATTCCTTACGCTAAAGATTGTACAAGCAAGGAAGTTTCCTAAGCATTCTCTAAGAACATGTTGAAGTATTGGGGGCTCCAAGGACTATTATTAGTGATTATTGTTTATGATGTTAAGGTCTGAAGTAAGTTTCTCCACAAGCTTTCACCTTCAAATTGATGGACAAATTGAGAGGATGAATGCTTTCCTAGTTTACTTAAGGGATATTTGAGGCACTTTGTAAGTGTTAACCAACAAGATTAAGCTAAGTTGTACACACCCTAATTCTCATATAATTTGCAGTGTAGTGAGGCGATAGGGAATAACCTCTTTAAATTTGTGATGGGACAATAGTTGGTCACACTACTCACATTTGGCAACTAGTTCCAACAAGGGAAGGAGTGGACATTGAAGATGGCTAAATCTTGGGAAGAGTTGTTTGTGAAATACCTTCTATCGCTAATAGATAATAGGGATCCTAGAGGCATGTTGATTGTATATGTAAACTCTTTATATATTAATAAAATATTAATTTTCTTTTATACTAATATTATAGTAGTGTTTCATATTTGTAAATCTTGAATAGTATAAAGTGTTGTGTGTGTCTACGGGATTACGTTAAAAAATCTTGTTAATAAGAGGTTATAAATATGGATATACGACTGTTTTAGTACTCAATTACTAAAACCAATTCATAAGTCTCAGGCTTTCTAAAGGGTATTAGAAATGTGGTACAACTTATATATCTTGTGTTTGTACGATGAGTATCACGTCATTCAATATACGATACTGAGAACACATGTATGTGGATACGATATTAGAGAATGAGTATTTGAATATTGACTTGAAGAATGAAGCAAACATATGGAGTTTACTTTTTGCTATTAATATTTTGTTTCATAATTGTGTTAAGTGCGAGTGTGCCTTAGATCTAAAGCAATATAGTTGTCTTATGCGTGTGATGATAAACATATCATTAAGACATTAAAAGTGAATGTCTATCTTGGTATAAGATATGGTTATGAGCCAACATGCTGTAGCCTGGGTATATATAGAGGTATGTGTGTGTTCAATAAAGGATTTATTTTCTTGTAAGTGAGCAAGTTTTTTGTTCTATGCAATTAATGTTTCATGAAAAGAAAATTCTTAATTAAGATAGTGCGTGATTAGAAAAATCTTTTTGATAGAAACATTATTCTCATGATATGACATTGATTGGTCATATGATCAAACTAGTAAGTTTGATTAAATTTATGATTTTCGTTCGGTTGGAACAAAATAAAATAAAATGCTTATACTGCATAGTATTCGCGATTAAAAAAGTTTATGTGATCTACTCCCTTTGTCTTAATTTAGTTACGATATAGGCTGTAAGTTAGGTATTATCTATATCTTTCGAGTTATGCTTATTATCAATTAAAGATGAATTCAAATAGTCGCACACAAAAAGTTAAAACATGAATGAGGCTTAAAAAATCTCATGGATAATTAATTTGATTGTAATTGAATCGAGGAAAACGATATTCTCATGGTATTTGTTAATAATAAAATTATTAATTCTAAGCACAATGTTTTTTTAATCTAATTAATATAAATTAATTAAATTAAAGAACATGATACAACTGGGCCTCAATTATTAATAAGGATTAATAAATAAATGTTGTATTGGTTGTAATTCTTAATGAGATTATAATTAAACAATTTATAAGGTAAAAATAATTAAAGGTCCATATAAAAAGTCCATAGAGCCTGTGCTATATGTGCCCGGGTGTTTTACATGGAAATAAGAATCTATTAATTGTAGGATGTTGTACCTTGAACATAAATAAATTTAAAAAAGTTCTAAATCACACACAATCAAAAAAACTAGAGAAATTTGTCCATCTCCTCGAAGCAAGAAAGAGAAAAATTTCTAGCCAACTTTCTCTTTCTTTATTTCTTTCTTCTTCTTCTTTTTTTTTTATAATAATCTTAAAGCCTTCTTGTTCAAAAAGGTTTTGAGTAAGAGCCTTGCAAAGGTAGTTTATAGGATGAAGGAGGTGCTTGTCAACATTCTAATTGTGTGAATATATTAAAATTCGAGAGTTTGAGGGTCATGACTCAAGGATTATAAATTCACTCATCTTGGAATGTGATTTCAAAGGCATAATTTGTATGTTTCCTTATGATTACTGGTTTATACGTGTTATACATTGAACATGGCATGGGCTTGGTTTGACTAATTTCATTGTGTATTCTCTAGGGTTTAATGTTTTAAAGGATTGAATTTTTCCACCCCAAACTCTTTGTAACCCAACAAGAACAAGCTGATTTAGCGCAACCTAGTTTGGAGAAAGCGCAACAGAAGATGAAGAAACGGGTTGATGAAAGAAGGTGACCATAGGATTACTATGTAGGAGACCAAGTCCTTATGAAGTTACTTCCTTTATAGGTCAAGGCATTGCGAAGTGTTCACAAGAGGTTTGTGGGGAATTCAGAGGACCATTTCCAATTATTAGCAATGTAGGTAAAGTATCGTACCTATTTGACCTTCCACCAATCTAAAAAATTCTTCCAATCTTCCATGTGAGTATGCTGAAGTCATATCATGAAGATAAAGAAAAAGCAAGTCGAGGTTATGCATATCGAGCATCTAATGTGGCAACCAAGTTTTTTGACAAGGAAATTGAAGATGTGTTAACTTTAAAGTCATGAGGAAGTGTGGAGTGCCACCAAGTGCTCATTACTTAATCAAATAAAAAAGACTTCCTGAATTAAAGGCTACATGACAAACTAAGGAAGACTTGGTGCTGTTTTGAGAGCAATTGGAGTAGAGGAGGCATTAAGGGCATCACCAATGTAGGCTGGGGAGGATGTCATACCCTATCAACTTCAAACAAATGATGAATGCACTTTTGCTTGCATCATTAGGTATATAGGCTTTCAAAAGACTTTCTCACATGACCTGCGCTTGTATATAAAGTAGTTGTAGAATGTTTTATAATATTGTAAAGGGACTGAGAACATAATTAGGACATCCTAAAAAAATATCTTAGTGTGATAGGTTGTTACAAGTGGAAGAATATTCTAGTTAATTATTTAGTACCGTAGATCGAAACGATCCTCACCATTTGTTAAGTCTATGAAGGTGTATATAATACCCATGAGACTTATTCATAGCTCGTCAAATGAAAGTTAAGCATTTGAGTTGTAATCAAGGAATCCAAGTAATATAAGTTCTTTCCTTGCAAGTTTCTTTGTGCTTACCTTATCATTCTCTCAAGTTCTTTACATTTATCTTCACACGCTTAGCTCTAGTTCTCTAATATAAGAAACATAACAAAGTTTATATAGGCGTGTGAGGAGGAATGGCTCACCAATCTTGGAAGGTTTCAAAATCAAGATGGTGATGACAGCGGATTAGAGTTTGCATTCCTTGATTTCTCTTTGAGGAGCATAGTGTGACATTCCAATCTCACGATGACACAATCTAATTTGTTATTGAAGAAAAAAGTTAGAGGGTGTTTCTCTAAGATTATGTCATTTATAAAATGATTTTGAAACTTATAAATTTATACATTTTATTTTAAAAATAAATTAATAAAATGCTTAAATATAAATAATAAGACTGTCCTATAAAATTTCGTAGAATTTTATAATTCTAATTGACTATAATTATTTAGTATAATAATGATCAAAATAAAATAAATATTATTAATAAAATGTAATTTAAGGATCATTACGTTAATTTTAATATATAAAATGCAGTTACTTAAAAGAAGTTTGAAATAATTGACTTAGTTTGAAAGAGGTTATAAGTTCTAAATATTTTATTTTGAAGTTTATAAGCTCTTTTACCAAAAAATTTATCAAATACTAATAAAAAGCTTATAAGTTTCTAAATATTTTATAAAATATTTCAAATAGTTTATAAACTCAACTAAACACCCTTTTTCTCTATTTTAGAAGCAGGTCATGAACTCTTTTGTGATTGTTATGTTTAGCAACTTTATATGTTGACTCCATAGAAAGCCACTAAAAACAAAAAAATATATACTGCATTATAAGTTTTTCTTGAAGTATTCTCTAATTGATTTATGATAAAGTCACATTCTTTAAAGGTTAGATGCTTTATAAGTTGGTCCATAAATTCCTTTTTATCACATGGAATGGATCACATTTTATTCCACCAGAATCCACCCATCTCATATGGAAATCCTTTAGGCTCATGGGTTACATTTTACACCACCTAAATTTAGTCACACTCAAGTCACATTCTATTGCATCCAAATATACATATTCTCATGTATATGGTGTGGATCTCATTAGGCTATACTAGTATCAACTCCTATGCCACCTAAACCTACATATGTTCGTGCATGTAGTGTGAATTTCTTTAAGTTGCCTGTGTATGCACTCCTTTGAACAACACAAACAAATTCCCTTCATTGTATTAGGCACATGAGATACCCATTCATAGACAATTAGTTACTAAGAATTAATTCGCTAGCTTTTACTCAATTAAAAGTCCTAGACAAATTCTTACAATGGGGGTTACTTTTCTCTACCTGGTTTTCAATAATGAATTGGTCGTATTTAAGTAGTATCAAATTAGAGCGCTTATATAATTAAAATATGAATCCATGTGTAAGAATTGGAAAAAGTTATTATAGAGTGGTGGTGGTCCACATTACATGAGATTAGGTGCAAGAAAATGTATCATATCTTTTGTAAATTGGTATGTGAATATTTTTCAACCAATGTAATTTATGAGGTTACACAACGCGAGGGCTCACAAACAAATTTGTACAATATTATATGCTTTTTTGAGTTACTAATTTTTATGGTTGACTTTTGCAAGCCAAATTTGACGTAGGGGTCAATTTTCGAAGCAACTTGAACCTAATACGAGATTAACTAACAAATATTTATCAAAATACTTTAAATCTAAAATCAATTTATTTTTTTTCAAGTTCATGTAGTTCAACTTAATTTCAACTCACACCCGTTAACCTAAAATATGAGTTGATTTTAGATTATCCGACCCGTTGACCTGTTAAGTTGTTAATTCGCTTTTGCATTTAAAATATTTTAATTAATATTTTTATTAATCAATTATTTTAAAATTTTATTTAATTTATTATTTTGTTAACTGACCTCTTTATTTTTAATCTTCTTAAATTATTAATTATGTAAATAGTAAACTAATTAACTAAATGAAAGGTTAAGTAGTAAATATGTAAGAACTTAAACTTAAATGTTAAATTAAAGTTACTAAACCCTAAATATCTATATTCTGTGAATCACAACAGAGACTGGTTTAGTCCCCGAAAGACCTAAGTTCCAAGTTTGAATGATGCAACTTGGAATGTATCTTTCTTCTACCATTGCAAATTGTTTTATTCTCTTTGTGGTTGCAGACGCCAATTAGTGCCTTCCATCACTACAATATGATCCTTTAAATTGGAATAAGAAAAATAAATTTCTCTGCACTAGTGCAATATTTCCCCATTTCCCGAAAAAAAAAAATTGTTTTTTGTTTCATTAGAGAAAAATAATTTTTGACAATATTATTTGCATATAATTGGAGAAATGTTCATTTTGATCTATTGAACTCAAAAGTAAAAAACTTATTTTTAACTTTATTTTGATCAAAATAAATTGATTAATTTTTTTCAAGGACCGGCATATTAAGTTTAGGTGATCGCAAAAATTGTAGGTTAAGTTCTAGTCAAAAAAAGAAAAAAAAAATTGATCCCAAATAATTAACGTGTCAGGTTTGAGTTGATGGTTTATATGTAATACAATTATTTCAACTTGATTTGCCAACTCACGACTCGACTTAACCTAATTACCACCCCTAATTTGACGTTTTTCTTATTATCTTTATATTTATCATAATGCATGATTGTATATTTTCATTTATTTCGTACTTATTTTTCTTATTCAAGGATGAAACAAAATATTTAAAATATACATTTTAACTAAAAGAATGGACATAATCAAATGTTAAAAACATTTATTTTAAAGATGCATCAACATTATATTTTATTTATGAAGATCTAAATATCCTTTTGCTAAAAATGTCATATCATTTGAATCTTGAACTAACTATACTTGTGTTGGCATTGGCATATTGAGTTAATACTTATGTAGCACAAATGGTAATTAATTATGCTATATTATTAATATATTTTGGAAAAATCTAGCGAAAAGAAGTTTACATAAAGTTGAAATTATTTTGAAACCCACCAAAACTCAAATTTTAATTATTAAAATTTTGAAATTCCAACTTGAATTTAAAAGAATGTCACATTGTGGCATCATGTATTTATCTATTCATAAACCAATTAAGCTTATTCAAAATAAATAAATAAATGAGCCAATCAAGCACGCTACAAAATTTCTCACATGCGAATAAAACAATAATAACCAAACTCTTTGAGGGTGTTATTGAATTTGGGACACTCCTTCTATGGGTCTCAGTGTAATTTACCGTAAATTCTGCGTAGTGCCATTAGCTTTCACTCTCTCTCCGTTCTCTCTCCGTGGCGGGAGAAGCAACGAAGTCTATCTCAATGTATCGTCTATCACCATCATCGTTGCCATTCGTGGTATTTCTTTTCCAGTTTATGGTATTGTTATTGATTTTGAAGTTTTTGTATTAGTTCGTCGTTGAGATGGAATGAAAAGATTTGAAACCCTATGAACCCTATTTTCATTTACTGTTATCTCGATGTTCTCTTCATGATTTACTCTAAATTTGTTATTTTTTTTGGAATTATTCATAAATGAGGCATTGCGTAAAAATAAAGCATTTTCTATTTTGTTGTTGAGAAGAAAATTAAGAATGAAATATCATGTTACCAACTTCTTCTCGTCAAATTTATCCAGGATGAACTACAGTAGCGAGTATTATATGTTGGATGCAATTTGGACATGTTTGAAGTAGTTTTATTGAGAATGTTGGTGTTTTTTTTTTTCCATCTATATCATCTAATACTGCTTCCCATTTATTCTCACATCTATCTAAAGATTCATCTGTGTTTTGGATTACTTCAGGCATACTATTACAAATAATTAGAATAAACAGCTAAAAGGCTGACTCTTGACGTACTCACATACACATAGACCTGCATTGAAAGAAATAGAAGTGGAGAAAGAGAACAATGGTTGAGAAGTTGGCTACAGAGAAAAGACATAGCTTCATCCATAATGGTATTGACTCTTGAGAGTAATTTTTTATCATGTAAATGAGATGATGAACTTACCAAGTTGTTGCCATTTCAGATCAGAACGTATTTGAATGGGACCAAACTCTGGAAGAGGTGAACATGTACATAAACCTTCGCCAAATGTTCCGAAGAAGCTATTTTGCTGCAAAATTGATTCCAAGCATGTTGAAGTTGGGATCAAAGGCAACCCTCCCCACCTTAACGTCAGTTTTTACTTTCTTTTCTAATTGTATATGGAATTTCTTGATTGCATTTTATTGGCTATTAATTGCTTTTCTTTCTTTTTGATAATTTACAGTATGACGTGACCTTCCCAGTGAGCACAGATTCTTCATTCTGGACTTTTGGTATATTCTCATGCTTTTAACCATTTTTGTAAGAAATAAGTATTAATAAATTATGTGCATGCGGTTTAACTAGGGCATATTCAGATAAGTTGAAAATAATGGGATCTTGTTTACTCTGGAAACTTCCTTGTGATTGATTTCTTTACATGGGAATGAGAAACATGGAAAACTCTTGAATTAGTTGGGCTGAATATCAAATCATTGGAGCTAACTGCAATTATTGAAGGGCCCTATCATGAATTAGTGATTTAATGGTTACAAGTGCATGGCTTCTACACTATGTTAACCGCCAACCTATGAATCTTGTTGTTGCAAAAGATGAAATTATGCACATAACCTTGTAGAAAAGGAACAAAGACCAGACATGGTCTTCACCTATCATGGGCCAAGGACAGTTGGATCCTTACACGACAGATCTTGAGCAGAAACATCTCATGCTTTAGAAGTTTCAAGAGGAGGTTTGTCATTTTATTCATATTTTATAAAACAAAAAGGTCCCTGAAGGCTCTGCTTGTTACTTTTATTGCCTACCACGTCTTTTAATTCTTTATTTGGTCTTGATTACCTCTAATGCATTCCTATCAGTGATAACCTAAAAATTGATATTTGTCGTGTTTTGTCTTCAATTAAATGTTATAGCTTTATCACAAGAGGCTTGTTGTAAGTGATATGCCCTTATGTTCTGTATCATCACACTTCTTTTGCTGAATGACAGTATTGTTGTGATTTTTTACTAAATCAAAGTTTGTATTGTGCATTTTTCTGATACTTGCCATCTTTGATGCTGCTAAATTTCATTTTGATGATTATTTTTGGGACACATGATTTAATTGAAATGAAACTTTTGCCATAACTGAGATCCTATGGCATTTAGTTTGCCTTGTACAGTATTCAACAATATGGTATTAGAAAGTAAGATGCCAAGAGTACTTGCTTATTGTCTTGCCCAGTTTTCTAGCCCATTATTTGGATAATAGATTTTAAGCAAGACAACCTACAATGTACCTATAGATTTGGCTTGGGCAAGTAAATACAAGTTATTTTCAGAAAATTATTAAAATATATAAACAAAGGAGTTGTTATAACAAATCACTGCAATAGTAACAAAAGCAAGGTTATGAAACTCAATTAAATGAAATCAATTGACTTAATAGGTTTTGGAAACATAAATTTGGTTCATGTTATTGGCATTGCAACTATCCGGCCTCATTCATACGAAATGCACTCTTTTTAATCTGTAATTAATATGACTTTAAAACGTGTATTTGAATTTCTTTTGGTGTGTTCTTTGAGGTTGAAATCCCTAAACGTTTAGAATTTTACTTAATTGAAGAATGAGAGAATCAGTATGGCTCCTCTCTCCTTTATATCTTTGATGTTCCTTGAGTAATTAAATCTATTATTTGATGGGCACATAAAATATACACAGGATTGTAGGTTCTTCAAGATTTTAAAATTTAACTGGTTTTTGTTCCGTTTTATCAAGCAATCATATTACTTGTTCTCCATCGTTTGATGACTTCCTCTAATGTTTGCTAAGGCTCAGATCAATTGAAAACTTCATCATTCTGCTGTTCTGCTTGTAGCTGTCCATGGGCTCCCTATTAGTTTTGACACTTTAGACTTTGTCTGCTAGCAACGTGCTTTGCTAGCATTATGTTCTCTCCCCTCTTAGCCTCAACTACTATTAAATGTTTTCTATTGATCATTAAATTGATATTTTTAAAACTTCACAGTTAAAGAGATGTGAACCTTATCATTATGTAATATATGAATATGATGCCTTGTGTATTTATAAAATATGTAGTGTTACATGAAAAAGAAACCCTAAGTTTTTGATAAGAATATGTTTGTAGTACATATAGATAGTTGATCCAAGTAATGTAAAATTGATAAATCACTATGTTTAATTGCATATAAGATTTTCCAAGAATTCGTGACATTTACTACTAAAGTTGATATTTCTTGATGTCAGAAACTATGGTTCACAAGTGCCTGCTTGAAGACCATGAACTTGGTCTAAGATTTAGCACATTTGAAAATCCTTATGTGATCTTGTGATTATGAACATTTTCAAGTTTCCTTAAATCTGCTTTTACAATGTAAACTTTTCTCTGTAGAACCCTGGCTTTCGGTCTATAGTCTTGAAAAGGAAACGAGATTGCATCCTTGAATTGTATGTAATCTGAATCCATGTTGGACTGAAAATCTTGAATATCTCAGTTCCTCTGTTGATTGCGCTGTTTGCCAACATCCATTACTTCACTGAATAATCTGTGTATTGCATGTTCTAGTGCTTGAATCTTGGAAATCCACTGAAATAAATTCTATGTACAAAGCATTACTGTACCAGAAAAGAACTGCCCTTTGCTTTGCTTGATAAGTTTGCTTCTAAGATTTAAAGCTTGACTGTCAACTGATCACGTTTGTAAATTGCCCATAGAACGACATACTAACTCCTCAAATGCACCGGCTTGGCTGGTTTCAACAAAATGCAAAACCTCCTTATCATTATGTGATATGGTTACGGCTTCAAAATCTATTTGGGATAGTTTAAGTGTATTTAGAGATTCAAACCAACCTAAAATGTCGCAAATAGATTTTAAAAGTATAATCATATCACATAATAATTAAGAGTGTTTTGCGTTTAGAGACTCAAACCAACTGAAATCGAAATACATGTAATAAATTGTTTTAAACTGTATTTCGATTTCCAGATCTTTAGTTTAAAACAATTTTTTTTGCAAATACTCACATTACATCCATGTTCAGGAAACATTAAATAATTTCAATTTTACAGAAATTTTAACATATCAGATCAGGTTTTCATAAATAGGAATAATATTCAAAATAATTTTAGGCACGTTGTAAATAATTCAATTGTAACGTAAAATAGTTTTTAAAAAAAAGTAACGGCTGACAAGGAATAACTACTTTCCTGACGCTAATTCTATTGGTATTCTGTAGATTCATTGGGTGCTAGTTTTTAGTTTACTATTCAATAAAATAGCATTTCATTTAATATGCAATTCAATTGAAATTTTATATTTTTAGGTATTTTCGTGTGTATCCTACATGTCCTATTCATTGTTCTTTTCGGATTTTTGATTAACTATTGAGTGGATTTTTTTATCTGATATTTATTTGTTTAATATTCTTTATTTTCTGTTAAACCTTAAATTGTATTTTTAAGCTTATTGTAGTCTCAAAATCGGAATATTAAACCTCAATTATGTAAAAAATAACATTCTATTCGTTTTTCAGGTGCAACACTTGTGGAAATGAGCCTCTTGACTGTGAAAAGTGGTTTTGCATTCGTGAATCGAATCACAACACATTCTGTCCAGTTTTGCTTTCCTTCCCTACAATTGCAAGAATTTTGTTCACACTCGAGTAGTAGCCATGGAGCATGAGGCTTAAAGCTGCTGTCAGGTCTCGTGACGGCAAACGCTTGCGTCATACCCTTGGGTCCTTCTGCTTGGCTGCACTCACGCTGCACAATTGCAAAGTGCCCTTTTGCACTCGCGCCGTTGGGCCTTGAGATTGCACTCGCGCCGTTGGGCCTTTTGCAAAGTGCTTAGTGCAAAAAGTGTTGTCGGGTTTGGTTTTTCACACTTTACACAATTTCAATCATCGAAATTCATTACCACATTTATATCTAAGTCCCTAGGCACAATTTCATAATTTCTATATTCATGATTAATCCAACTAATCAAGTTTCCCAATTTTTGGGCAGTTAATAGCATGCTTCATAATTTACACAACGTTTTTATCAATTCTCTATCCATCATATCAAGAGTTTAACAGTATATTTATGAATAAACTCACGTGTAACTCACACAAATCTTTATTCCATGTGCGTGTAATATATGTATTAAGATTTTTTAAGTGTATACATGAAAAACTTAATATTCGGATTGGAATTTATCAATAGCACTCGAAAGTTGAGAAAATTTCTTTACCTCTATGTTATTTCTGTGAACGATGAAACAATGATTGTTTTATAGGGGGGTGGAAATTTTTAATTTTTTTGATCAGTTAACTCTATTTATATTAGAATTTTGGTAAAAAATTTAAAAGAGTAAAATTTTAGTATTCTATAGCCACCAAAATTTGCTTACATAAATTAATATCACTGCTTAAATATTCCTATTAAAAATTGTGATATAATACCCATATCCCATTCCATTACCTCATATCTCAACTACCCTTATCTTGGCAAGAAAATGGATAAAAAAAAAATCAAATGATGATCAAATAATTATTCATTCACCAAAATTAAACTAATAAGGCTAAAGTCCAAAATTCGCGGGTATTACAAGAAAAATAAGTTAACAACAAGAGAATAATAAGAGCGATAATCAATGCAAATAGCCATAGGGAGCCCGGGAACGTCAGAGGTATTGATTGCAGGATTACTCTGACGGGCCATGGAAGCAACGGTGAAACGGTGCCGTTGCCACTTTGCCATTTCTTTTCTTCCCACATTTCAATTTTCAAGCACTATAATCGCAAAACCCTGACAGCCCAACCTCGCATAACAACTGAATTCGACGTACAAAATGTCTGGATTTGATATTCGGATCGAAAATTCAACGTTCTTGTCCGGTGGATTATTCCTGGATGCCAGTACAATTCCTTCATCGATTGTAAATACAATTTCCGTTGATGTTCGCTGTTGCAGCTGTCCGGTGTCCTCGAGGGGAAACCGGGGTGATTTTTTGTGTTTGAGCTTGTCTATAAAGGGGAAAGGTGGGGTCATTGGCAATTCAACTGAATGTGCGGTGGGGAGTGGAGCTACTGAGAGCGCCTCGTCGGTGAAGGCGGGAAAAAGGATAAAGGTTAAATTGAGGGGCCAGAGGGCGATGAACACCACCAAGCATTTGTGGGCGGGGGCCGTGGCTGCCATGGTTTCAAGGTCTGTCTTCTTTGCTTTTTATGAGTTTCATTTTCTTTTAATTTGAAACATTGGAGCTAGTTCCTACTAGTTGTGCTAAATTATACCGTGATTTGATGATTGAACACAATTAGCTAACTGGTTGCCTATGTTTGAGTTTCTTAGGAGTGTGCGTGTTTCTAACTTATGTTTTATTTAAGCAATTAGAAAAAGTCAAGATTCTTACAACTTGAGTTAATTAATAGGATGCAGAAAAGAATAATGGATTTAATCAATTTCGATTCTTGTTCCTTTTGAGTTTTCTTGAGCACATATCCTTCAAGTTGTTAGAATAATGGGGTAGGATAGCTACTTTCAAATAAGAGAGCTCACAATTTTGTTTTAACTCGGAGAATCTACACACCGTGTGTTGGATAATGAACCTACTATTTCTGTTGGTATTCCAAGTACGGTGCCGTACTAATTATTGTTCAAACAGAACTTGCGTTGCTCCTCTCGAGAGGCTGAAGTTGGAATATATAGTTCGTGGTGAAAAGAAGAACATATATGAGCTCATCCACAAAATAGCAGCGACTCAAGGCTTTAGAGGCTTTTGGAAGGGAAATTTTGTTAATATACTTCGCACTGCTCCTTTCAAGGCAATCAATTTTTTTGCTTATGATACATACAGAAAGCAGCTTCTAAAGTTATCAGGAAATAAAGAAACCACAAATTCTGAGAGATTCATTGCTGGTGCTGCCGCTGGTATCACAGCTTCTGTGCTCTGCTTGCCACTGGATACGGTGAGAGACAATTCATAACTCTTTCCATTCTTATATTATTTGCCCCAATGTGAGCCATTATTTTAGCTAGGTGTTGAGAAGAACCCCATATTATTGACTTTTTTCTACACATTAAGAAATCAAGAACTTTATACTGAGGCCTGATGGTAGTTTGATCATGTGCACATTTTGGAGGAGGGAAAATGGATGATGAAAAGGGACAGGCAAGGAGAGACTGGGAGAATTGAGGAGGAGAGAGGCTAGGAAAGTAAGGTGGAAGTGATTTCAATTTATTTTTATTTGCTAAAAATACAAAGTAACAAACAGCTAGTGTCACCAAATTTCTGTTGAACTACCTACGGTATTTCTTCTGCAATCATGCTTGGTAATATGAGGTCAATGGGCTTTTCCTTCTCACAGGAGAGAAAGTGGAGGGTGAAACTACTATCCTTTTTTGTTCCGTTTATCCTTGCACCTATCTCCTCTCCAAATTGATCATTTTGTATATTCTAATATATAAAATGAGCTTCAATTCATGTAGATGCAAAGTTTTGGCTATTTATTTTGTTTCATGTGTTAGAACATTTCTGTTTCAGATCAGGACCAGGTTGGTGGCGCCCGGTGGAGAAGCATTGGGTGGCGTTATTGGAGCTTTTCGACATGTTATCCAAAATGAAGGGTTCTTTTCTCTTTACAAGGGGCTATGGCCTTCCATTTTAAGTATGGCTCCATCGGGTGCCGTTTTTTATGGGGTATATGACATATTAAAGTCAGCTTACTTGCATTCACCTGAAGGAAGAAATAGGATTCAGAATATGAAACAGCAAAATCAGGAACTGAATGCTTTGGAGCAGCTGGAATTGGGACCAATGAGAACTCTGTTGCATGGTGCTATTGCTGGTGCTTGTGCAGAAGCTGCTACATACCCATTTGAGGTGGTGAGAAGGCAGCTGCAACTGCAAGGCCGAGTGAATAAATTGAGTGCATTTGCAATTTGTGCCAAGATAGTGGAGCAAGGTGGTGTTCCTGCTCTTTATGCAGGCCTTTTCCCCAGCTTACTACAGGTATAGTTTAAATCATCAAATGTTTCTATCCTCATACTTTACAACAAAGACAAAAGCATCCCATCTTCTGAAACTAAAATAAATAACTTCACGTGTATTTCAGGAGTTGTTCTTTATATGATCTTATCATGCATAATCAAGGTGTATATAGCACAGTGGGAGAATTGACACAGGACAAACTGGACTATTAACATGCTTTTATCTTGTTATGGAAAAAAAATATTGGGGAATGCCAAACTAAGTTTGGTATTATTGTTGTTGTATTATGATAATAATTGGAATATGTAAAAATGTATGTATATTATTGAATTAATAATATGAGTGTTTATATTATTATATATATGGAAATACATAAAATAGCTGAATACATATGTAGTACTAGCGTATAACTGCAACAAAGTTGTGATGATCAGATTTTGTTTCATTTTTACTCTCGTTAATTAATTACATTTAAAGTTCTTTAAAATCAACAGAAATTTCATTATAAGCAATGAGACCCACATTATGTTTATATGGCTTGATCTGCACTGTTTAATGTTTTTACTCCTGATGAATACAAGAAATTAGCATGAATCCCTTGCTATTCATGGAACTCCTAAAATAAATCATAATATTTTAAAATGATACAATATAAGTTTATGCATCTTTTGCATAAATTGGTTTCTATGCTAATAAGGTGATGTGGAAGAATGGCAATTTAAAGGCATAATGACTTCTGTTGAGCTTATATTTGGTATCACTATAATTATGTGACGTCCAATAAACTAAATATCACTATATTACAGTTCAACAAATTATATGTTGTTCAGCTTAATTGCCAATATTTATAATTAAATTTGGTATGAATGTCTTATCCATAAGTAAAAATGAAATGATAAAATTGACTCCTGCAACCTTCAATCTCTATATAATGGAAGGGACAGTAATATGGCTAAAGAAAACACTAGAAGTTCATATTTAAAGGCATAAAGACATAATAAAAATTGAATGAGCCAAAAGAGGATGGTAGGAAAGAATCAAAGCAGCATTCTTGTGAGACATATATGAATCAAAAAATAAACTTTAAAAACTGATGAATCAAATACTTATTTATTAAAATTCAAAAGCATATTTTCGTGGAAGTATATTCGGAGAATATTACATAATAAATGTTACCATATTCTTATGAACAAATAATTCATTTTGTCCTATTGTCGTGTGCATCATGAGATTGTACATTCTGAAGTTTTTACCTTTAGCCATGACTGTTTTAGTCTCCTTTTGATTTCCCTTTTCCCTCAAACATATGAAAAGATCAAAAGCCCCACTTTTATGGTAGGAGGTGCTATGTTTGCAAGCACTATTATGAACTATTTCTGTGGTGAGACATGAAGGTTTCATATTTTAAAATCAGCAACTTGAATGTATGTCTCATTTATGTCTGACATGACAATTCAATCACTAACATTATTGGTAGTTATGGTGTGTTAATTGTATTGAATGACAGTAAATTTTGTGGGATCATAGTTTCTTGTTATTTTATGGATTATGGCTGTGTCTAACCCTGATTGTGGTACTTCAGGTATTACCTTCAGCGTCAACAAGTTTCTTTGTTTACGAGTTCATGAAGATCGTTCTTAAGGTGGAATGAATCACAAACCTACCTAACAAATTAGGCAAAGGAAGTTCCCAGAATTTTTGTTGATTGATGGAGAAAGAATCTGAAATGTAGCAAACTACCATATATGCACTTCCAGCAAGACTAATGGATGATCATTATTCCAATCCGTGCTTTTCTTGTTCATTGGTATATGTTGACATGGATAATGCATTCTTCAATCTAGAATCCTTTGACATCTTAAATGGCAAGGCTGATTTCGTTCATGATATTGCTGTGAATGTGTTCTACCCTTTTTTGTTAATTAAAACTTTTGTACTATTTTGTGCGTGGTTATATATATATATATATATATATATATATTTATTTATTTATTTCTTTCTTTCTTTCTTTCTGTCGGCAATGGCACAATGATCTTTTTTGGTAGAAGGTTCAGTACTTTTTATTTTGTAAGAATATTGACTATTGTTCCTTCTCTTCACTTTCCACGGCAAATTTCTTGGCATAATTTGCGATGTCACTTGTGACAAAATGTTGTTTGGGTTAGGGGTTGGTCAATGGCAGCTGGCAATGAATCAGGAGTGGGGAATCAGGAGTGGGGCAAGGGTTCCCTTCCAATTCCTGCCTCGTTAAAAATCTCTCCTCGCTCCCTTCCCATCACCTACCAACACCGCATCTCTCCGACTCTATTCTCTACTTTCTTTGTGGGTGTTCTAATAGGTGCTTGTTAGGGAAAAAAATAATCTAAAAGTTATATTGAAAAATAAAAACTTAATTATTTTTGTTTTTGCATAAATAAGTAAAAATTTGATATATTAATTAACTTCATAAAAATAGTAAATATAATATATTCATCACATTAGCATATTTATAACAATTTTAAGGAATGATATATTTGTTATATTATTATATTTAAAGTGAAAAAATTTGATTTTTTACAAAATCATAGTTACAAAAGTGATTATATATATAGATATCACACATAGATGTGTGAGATCATGTGTGTGTGTGTGTCTATTCAATCTTAAATAAAAAGATAACTTGTTATTCAATCTCTCTCTCTCTCTCTCTATATATACACACACACACACACACATATATATATATATATTAAATAAAAATAATAATAAATGTAAAACTGAGTCTTAGATCTATTTACCAAGAAAAACAAAATAAATAAAATATTAAATCATTAATTGTTTTAGAGTTATATGGATTAAGAATAATGATTAAAATATGTATCAAATTAGTATATTACAAAAATAAAAAAAAAAGGTAAAAATTAGAACTAAAGAAATAATATAATGATGAATTTGGTTTTATCTTAACAATTTTTTTAAAGGAAAACATTAATTTTTGTGACAAGATTTATATTTCATCATACGTATTCCATCATAATTAAC
Organism: Avicennia marina; assembly: GCA_019155195.1. Taxonomy (NCBI): domain Eukaryota; kingdom Viridiplantae; phylum Streptophyta; class Magnoliopsida; order Lamiales; family Acanthaceae; genus Avicennia; species Avicennia marina. The sequence goes on along the minus strand of CM032772.1, from coordinate 9,660,162 downwards.
TCTTTAAAAATTCTTTATTTTAATTTTCATAGAATGAGCAAACTAGTAATTTCATTGACTAATTTTTAAATTAATTAAAAAATATTGTATATAATTAATTACAAATTTATAATTTATTATAATTAACACAATATATATACATACATACATATATATGTATGTATGTATATATTAACTTATGCAAAAGGTTGGGTTGGGGGTGGGGCAGGGATAAGTTTCCCCCTACCCCAACCCTTGCCCCATTTCTTCTCTCATGGGCCTGGTTTCTGCAATCATCTACTTCAATTATTATCATCTCTCATTCTATTTTATAGTAGGGAAAAATTCTTCTCCTAACTCTTACTTTATTTCTTTTCCCACAAGGTGGATAATGATGGTTACCTATCTCTTTTACTATTTATAATCTAACTTAATAAATGGGTTGGATCCCCCATTTTTCAAACTGGTCAGTTTGGGTTTGGACAAAGTTTATTTGTATAGTTCATGAATTTTGATCTCTAAATTTATATGAAATTGATTTTATTCAAAAATCTAAAGTATGTGAAGAATTACATTTGCAACAAGACTTTGAAGCATAAAAGGTCAATTATTGTTAAAAACAAATATGCTCTCTTTTTGAATTATTTATGTTATCATGATGTCTATTTTCGGAAGAGGGGAACACTCTAATTTTTACAATAATTAAATTTTTAAATAATTTATTAAATTTCAAGATTTTTCTAAAAGGTAAAACTGTAAAATGGCGAATTTAGCAAAACAAAAGTGCAAATGAACTTTTCAAACTACTCGTATGCTTATGACAGATATAAGTTATTTCTTTTTTCTTTTCAAGAATATTCTTTAAGAAAATCTTGTTCATTTGATCCTCTTCTTTGTATAAATAAGTCGTATAACTATGTTAGAAACATAATATAGATTAAAAGTATTACATAAAAAAATATTTATGTCTATTTTTATTTTTAAATATTAAATATTGCTTTTTCGTTATTATAGTGTACACTCGTAGGAATACTAGTAAATATTAATGTTTCGTCGTCCTGACCTGAACCTTTATTAATTCAACGAGGAATTTACTCCTAATGTGTCTTAAGTTTTATCTTATTCCATGTTGTGTATTTTGTCATGCCATTTATATCTACAAGAAAAGAAGACTGAAAGGGTTAGTGATCCAAGGCTAGTTTCCAACTTCAACCAGGATGACGTGGAAAATATCATAAGAATTGCCTTTTTATGCCTCAACTTATCTTTAGAACTCAAGTCTGCAATGCCTAAGGTTTTCAAGAGCATTCAAAAGTTCAATATCGATGCTAGTGTTGCCTGGTGCTCAGCAGGTGGCTATAACATTGTAGCCAATTGCTGAGACCTCAAAAACAAGTAGAGATAAAATAAGAGGAATAAGTGGATGTAGAAATTCCCTAATTCATTCACAAAATTAATGTAAGAATTCCTTAATTTTCTCGTTAAATTAATGATGTGAACCACATAGACAAATGTATTTGGTCAATGTTTTGGTTAGGTTTATGTTATTAATTGTTGATTACATAAATTAAGTAATTATTGATTGATTGACAATCAATATGATTTCTTGATGAAAGAAATCAAAATTTTCCTTATTTATCTTTGGAAGGAATCCTAATCTAGCCTATATTACCTGCCTGTGATATTCCATCAATCTGCAGTTTTTTTGAGATATGAATAGATTAGAAAACTATTCCAAAAACTTGGCTTTTTCTCTACTGACTATACTAATAGTCAAGGCACTAAGGTTTAGCAAGAAATTGAACAATAATGGCTGGAGGTAATTTTATTGCTTTCTTTTATGACGTTTATTCTTTTTCGAAGGTCTGACAAACTTCTTCCACTACTTCCAATTTCAAATACTATAGTGTGTAAAAACTGATTTTTGCAATGCTAATTGGTTAGTCACTGAAGCATGTTAAGACAAGCACCCAAGAAATACTCTTGAATCTTCAGAGGAAGTTGCATTCACCAATGAAGTATCATGGAACCATCATAGCCTTGCTTTAGGAACAAATTTCTTTGTCCGCTTTTTGTTATTGATAGAAATGCTAATAAAATTTCTTAGAATTATGTCACTGTTAACAAGAGTAGAAGAAATTTGTGCAGGTAGAACGAAAAGAAACATAGAATAAAATCACCATCGCCAATTAAAAATAGTAAAACGACAAGTCTAATTGTTTTTGAAAATAGTAGTTAGTGAAAATTATGATCCTTAAATAGCAATTTTGGCCATTTAAGGCCATGCTTAAAGACTAGATTACTCTAAGGACTAGTAAATTTAATGCACTTGGCTCACAAATTATTAAACCAATGAACATGCTAAAAAATTAATTTTATAGATAAGTATGTGTACATATATTATTTAATATTTTCATGATTCTTCCACATAATTTGTAAATTGCACGTACTTTGCACGCAAGGATTTACATTTTTATTTTTATTGCAGGTAAAAAATATATTATTATTATCACAAATTCTGGGATGAAGTTGAATATGCTGAATAAGTACGTGATTATTCAATTTGAATTCTTAATTACTGTGATATTTTTTTTATTTAATGTGGTTTAATTTTTCAATGATTTTTTATTTGTTATTTCTAATATGATTAATTACATAAAAAAGTTTCACCATACGAAATGAAATTAACAATAATTCAAAAGTAATTTTTTAGTATTTAAAAAATCATGAAGAAATAGATGAAAAAATAGAGGTGTCGATAATTTTGCAAAAGAAAAGAGAGTTAAATTAAAGTGAGGAATATGAGTTTCCTATTCTTATATTATAATTTCCCATTAGTTTTTTTCTCCTTATATATAATGTTCTTTGTTACCATTTTTTTCTTTTTCATTTTCTAAAATCCTCAAGCCAAACAAGGTGTTAAGTAATTATCCTTAAATTAATGTAGATTATACCAGTGTTTTTCAATTTGAATTAAAATATTGACGGTCTGGTGTATTTAATCTGACTAGTTAGGTTTACAGTTGTGTAGAAATTGAAAATAAATAGAACAATTGATTTCTAAAAGTAAAAAGGAAGTAAAAATTTGGCAACTAGGTTAATTGATATAGTTTAATGTTTTGAAATCACCAAAAAGCAAAAATTCTTTTCTAATGATATATTTTTATCTTTTGTTTCTAAAATAAATTATTTTGATTAGATATACTTACATTCCAGTCCATATGTGACATTTGAATTTTGAAAGAATTAAAGGTTTCAGAAAATATACATTTGGTTGGTAATTTTGTTGAAGGATGATAATGATGGAGATTTTGTTAGATCTAGAATTTATGTTTGGTTGTTGAATTGAAGGATTTAATTTTAGATTAATTTGAATTTGTATATTTTTATATAAAATAATATTGATTAAATAATGTGACAACATGTAGAAATGCTAATAAGTTTTTAGAGTATAGATATATGTGTGTGAGAGAGAGAGAGAGAGTGAGTGTATATGTGTATATAGATATTAATTTGATTGTTAATTGGTGTAATAATTGAATTTTAAATATTAAAAATATATTCAATAAAAGAAAATAATTTAAATTTGAATTTGAATGAAAATTTTAATGAATAATATGTGATTATGTAAATTTTGATGCGTTTAAAACCCATCAAAATCTACAAACAAACATAGAATTTTGAATTTACCATGAACACTGGAGATTGGTGTATGCGAGACTGATGAGTTGTAAATAAATTTATTGTAGTATATGATTCCTTTGTCCTCAAAGATGAAAATGTGTGACATAATTTAAGATAATTTTAATATAATTGTTAGTTTCCTTTGCCATGTTTGGGATCCAATTAATTTATGCGTGCGCGGTTTGTATGATTTACAATCTATTGTAGTTTTTATGCTCACATAATGCAATCCATCTCATTTATGGTTAATTATTAATTAATGTTGTTTGCATTTAATCACATAGTGGTCGAAATTAATTTTTCATCCAATTACTATAATCACACTTCAGTTAGTTCACATTAAGAAGAAATAGCGAACTTTTTCAATCTAAAAATTTGATTTATAATTTTTTCTAATCCTTTCACTTCCAAATTAATGCTCGTTACATTCACTATCAAGCATCTTTCAAATTTTGCTGGAATTACCCTCACCATCTTAATTTCAATATTTTCAATTTTAGTTAGCTGTACACACTAGAAAGCTTTTCCCACATTTTTATGATTATAAATCTAAAATTGAAATGCTTTATTATTTATGTTTATGAATCAATGTTAAAGATAGAAAATTATTCAAATGTGTAAATAAGTGAATAACCAATGAAACTTTCTCATAAAATTCAAAATTCAAAATTTAAGAAGTTGTTAGATAAAGAATGATTATTAACAATTTATTCATTAACAAATGAGAATTTTAATTGAATTAAAGGATTTTTAAACTTGATAAAATTTAAATTTGGCCAGCATGAAAAAACTGGGTATGAAAATATTGATATAGATAAAGATTAATAAACAAAGAAATCGTGCATACAAGTAAAATGTAGATATGATATTAGGAATATAAAAGTTATAAGTAGTAAAAAAATGAGTATAAAGAAGATTCATACAATGACAATTTTTTTATCTGTTCAATATAAAATATTTTAGGTGGCATTTGGCTCATATCGTGGAATTTGAATCGAATTCAAAATCATTCTTTGTGGTCTGGAATTGAATCTTGATATGTGTATATTACTATAATTAACAGTTAACGTTGGCTGTTTTTCTATGGGATACGAGAAAATTTGAAGATTTAATTTAAAAAATAAATAATTGAAAATGAACTTTGCATGTGTAAACTATTTATAAATTCTATATTTATATTAATTATAATATACTTTAACCTTGTTAACATTTTAATACTAAAAATATATTCAAAATTAAAATAGTATTTGAAATTAAAAGTATATAATAAATATTTTAAAAAGAAAATATTAGAAACAATAAATGCTATACATTAATAGGATAAGCATACGTTAAGAGCATTACAACTGGAAATAACATGGCTATGTTTGTTTCCAAACTTTTCAGTGTTCATTGTCACTTAAACATTTTATAAATAAAAAATCTTACCATATGAATTTTATAGAAATTCAAATTTAAATTTTCCTCTCTATTATCTTTTATAACTAATTAATAATTTTTAATCTTTATACCTATTCACAACTAAATCTACACATCTCTCTATAAATTTTCTACCCACATTCATCTTTTGTTAAATTTTTTAAAAATAATATATTTATGTTTTTGTATGAAGTGGGAGATAAAAAAATAAATAAAAAATAATAAGAAAAAGTAAAAATATAAAATATAAAAAAGTGAAAATAAAAAAAAAGCATTTTTACTTTTTTCGCTATTTTTTTTATTTTTATTCTTTTAAATTTAATTTATTTTTTTCTCCCAAGCTTTTATTTTCATCTTTCATTTTATTTGAATTTTTAATGCATTTTAAAACATGATAATCTGTACTTTATTATCATGAATTTTTATAGTTTTATTGTATTTAAAATAGACCATGTATTTTAGATAATAAATTAATAACTAAAATATTTATACATATACTTCAAAATATTTATGTAATAAAATAAACTTTGTTTGTATACATGATAAATTATATATTAAATTTTATATGTAAACAGACTCAATGTGCACAAACCGGCAGTAACAATAAATTAGTTAAATATGGCTCACTTAAATCTTGTTTCTTGTTTCTTTCTTTAGGCTTAGATCTTACGTAATATTTACAATGAAAGTAGGGTAATAATAATCAAGGTATTCACACAACTGTTTGGCTAGATAATCAGAAAGACATTAACAATTTTATATGTACAGATAAAGAAAGCTGCATGTGGATGCTTAATTCACATACAGAATTCATATGAAGTTGTTCTCATCTCATGCATTATATATGCACAGTAGTTAATGTGAAAGCGAGGATCATGAACACGTATGGTCACCAACTCACACGAACATCAACTGCATAGTTGCTGGAGCAATATACGTATACAGTGGGGGCTGTGGGATATCAACTTCCTAATTTAATTTTCTACGTCATAAATGATCGACGATCATTTCATGGCTGTTGTGACTGTTGTATTGCTCAAGCTCTGTGACTTGCTCGTGGCTATCGAAAATAAATTAAATACGATGGTGGTTTTCTTCAATTTTGTAAGAACCAGGGTTGAAAAGGATTGAAAATGAAAGCCACTAACATACGCACAATCGGGCCTCCAAGCCAGATGAGAAATTACTAGTCTATTTCTCTTTCCCATACCATCCGTGATCACCATTTGCTACCAAGTAATTAAATATATATATAGATATATTTTACCTCCTCTATGATCACCATTTTTCCTTCTTAAATCCACAAGAGAAGGTATTGAGACAACTAACATAGGGAATACATAACACGATCCCTCAACTTCTTACCGTCTGATAGAGCCTTAACTATTGGTTGAAGAGGTCCGGACTGGCTGATCCGATGGGTGCACAAATTTGCAATTAGGACACGAAGGGGAGGACTTGCACATCATCACCAACATGTAGCACTTTTTGCACACTGCTGTTACCATCTCTTGTTGTTCCCCTTCAAATGTTAACCACGAAGGCGATCGAGCGAGGCCCTTGGCATCATTCGTAGTGTTGGAATTCATAAAGTACTGGTCATTCGGATAGATTGAAATTGTCCCGGAATCATGTTTCCTACAGCTGTCTTCACTTTGATCTTTCCCCAAAGATTGGCTTGGTGGATTGAGTTCGAGCTCCAAGCTCATGGGAGGCGAATTATATGCTGCTAGACTTGGCCTCGGATCACTTAGTGCCCTCTTATTGGTCCTTGTGTTGTAAAAGTATAGCTGCCCGGACTGAGTATATATGCCAAAAAAATCAAAGGGTTCTGTCAGTAAACAATTTGTGTTGATGAAGAATTGAAGTCTGAAAGTCCAAACCTTTATGTCAAGGCATCTTTGCCACTCCAAAGGAAATTGAGTCTCCCATTGGACACTGTGGTCGGAAACAGCTTTAGTGCTTTGGGTTCTGTCTGTAGGCTTCTCGGAGATATCTCCTGCGGAATCTTCCAATTTTCTCTTCTTTGGTAAGCTTTCCTCTGATAATATTTGTTTTGATGTTTGTAAAGAGATCATGTTTGATGAACTCAAAGAGGGTGATCTATCTTCTTTTCTTGATCAAGAGTGATGTTATATAATAGGTGATAATAAATGTTTGGGGGTGGCTTTACAGGGTTAGGAAGAAGCTTGCTTTATGAGCAGCATGGCATGCAGTACTTCTCTACATGAGGCCTTATGAACCATAAACATCTTGAATGGACCATGTGTGTTGACACTATTTGATCAACAAAGGGGGGTGGTGAAGGGCATTTATCTTCCATAATATAGTGGTAGGTTAGCAATAGGCCGTCGGTGTCGTGCACCCGGTCTACGGTATAAAATGATCCTATGATTCATAAACACCCACCAACTGATATGAGGTGTTCTCCTTGATGATTCCAGCACACAAGTATATAAAAGATCTTCTCTCTTTTTAAATGCACATAGTGCATGCTGTTGCAAGATAAAAGAATCTGTAAGGGAAATAGCTTTTGATGTGAAAGTGGGTGGCCCATCTCTGTATGTCTCTGACTCTTGAATTGAAGTTGGGTTAGCAATTAGTAAATGGATTCAACTTGGTCATAAAAGCACAGATGTTACATCCCAACCAACACTACTTGGGTCGAGAAGGTGCATTATGTGCCTATCCATACAACAGATACTCACCTGATCTTGATTGCACCCAACTTCAGCTTCTCATATTATCATTTATTGATCAACAATGGCAGTTGGAATTTCTTCATTTGCACATTAAATTAACCTTTCAAATGATATCTAATTTGATCATACATTCAAATCATTTGATCCTCGTGTGAGACGTATTGTTGTGCGCATCCCTCACCCAGTAAGCCGATATACGTCTAATGTCGTTCATGAATATTATTGAGTACGGGTGAAGGAAAGTATATTAAACCAAGTTTAACATCTCTCAATAAACCAAATATGTGGTCTCAATAAACCTAATACATGGTCAAGGAACACAATCCTAGTTAATCAAAGACCAAACATGTCTGCATCACTACATCACAGACCAAGTGGTGTCAACCACTCTCACCTTGTGATCACATCAAATTTAAATCCATAACTGATTTGGGTACACAACCAGTTGTGTTTCAACTTTCAACAAAAGTCTTCAGTCCCAGTTGTTGAACATAAAAAGTGAGGTGTGAAGCTTTAAGGAGAGGGGAGTGTGGGGAAGCCTGAACAGTTGTACGAAGGGTTGAATGCCTGTTGGATTCATTAATGGGCATTGGTAACTCCAAACTCTCACAATTAATCACCCAAATAAACAAACGAACTTCAAAATCACTTATCTATGCTCTCACTACCATTAGAGTGTACACATATTGGCTTGACCTGACCAACATTTTTAAACCGCTCACAAACCATCTATAAATTATTGGTTTTATTTTTTAATAAATAATTACAATTTGTAAATATTAAAACCCACTAACATTCAATTAGGTGGTTGGTTTAATATTTGCAATCTGCCTAACACACAATCCGACCGCTTTGTATTAGTTTGATAATGATTATTTGCAACTTTTTATATTTGTTTATTTCTTTTGATTTAAATTATAGTTTTACTGTTTTATTTTTATTTATGATTTATATATTTGAATGAAAATTAATAGTATATTTATCAGATAGGTTGGTTGATAGAAAATGCACTTGTTCCTATATTCAAGCCTATCTTTAATTTTTTAATCAATTAGTTCATACTTTATGTTCATAGTATTCTTATATATTGAATATTCTAGTAATTTGATTTCTGCATAAATGTTGCAAAGAATATTTAAGTAGCTAAAACTAAACATATGGGTATTTTGAAATTTCTCATTGCCAAAGTTAATTTTTGGATTGAATTTATGAAATATCTTAAATTTTATATATGGAATCAAACATAAGGCAGATATAAAATTGAATGCAAGATAGATTAAAATTAGTCTTAGTTTTGTTTGATTGATATGTTTTTTTGACATAATATTTTAGTCAATAAAAAATTTATAAATTTTACACTATTAAAATATTTTAACTTTACTTTTAAATAATGTATACAAAATTTGTAACCTGCCAAACCGTCAAATAACATCATTGAATTTAAAAAAAATTATGATCCACCACAATTTATTTTTTTAAAACCCACGTATATTCAGTCAGGTATAATTTCTATTATTAAACTCTCCAAATCCAATCGTGCACACCTCTAACTACAATTAAATCAAACCAAACCATCTAGCAACATTATCAATAAAAAAAAAAAAACTTTAAAAGCTCACAACTGCCTTAGCTATTGAGTTAACCCTTCAAAATTAATTAGCTTTATATGTGAATTTATTTTCCCTCAATTATTCCATTTGTCATTTGCTTTGGGAGAAAATCTTGGATTCTCAGTTTTAACGGATCTTCAAGATGTCGCACTCAATGCGTTAACCACACATGCATTTTTTAATATTATTTTGTTAAAAGATGTGCAATGATTCACGCCGTGAAGTATTCTAAACATATGCATTAGCAGGATATCTCCTACACTATCTTAATGGCCAAACACAAACCATTTCTTCCATTTTAAATAAGAATCGAGAAAAAAAATTGTGTATTTAATGTTATTATTCTTAAAAGTGATTATCGTTGGAAAATATTAGAGTTGTGCCATTATTTGAAAGGGAAAAATATTTTGAGACATTCCAAAGAGAAGAATACAATGAGGGTTTTAAGGCATTATCCAGTATTTTGTTGAGACTGGTCTCGTATGAAAATTAAAGTTGAAATTCAATCAGTATATACACAAAATCATTTATGAAATGCAATCATTACCTACAATATGATAATTAGCTAATAAGTGCAATACCATATTTGAAATAAAATTTGATTAGAGCAGACAATTTTGGGTAAATGTATTATGGTGGAGGAGAGCTTATTGCTTCTAAATTCACGATGGTTGTAAAAACAAACTTCAGTCGACATGGTTGTTGTACTTTTTAGTCATAAACAGTTCTCCCCTTAATTTTACTAAACATATATTAAGTATATAACTATTGTTTCGCCATATTTGCGGCGCGTTCAATTAAAAAAAATTATCTTATACATATAAATAAAATATATTATTTTTATATTGATGGGTGTAGTTTCATTATATTAGTCAATTTATACAAATTATATTTAATAATATGAGCAAAATAATTCAAAGTTTAAAAGTTAAAAGAAAAATAAAAAGGAGAAGGGTGAATAGCGAAAAGATGAATGAATAAAGAATAAGATTGTGCTAAAAGATAGTAAAAATAAATAAATAAAATATTAAAAACGGAAAGAGTAAGGGTAATTCAATAATCATATCTTGAGATCAAAGGTTGTCACCGTCTAACCCACATGCTCAACATATAGTATAGATAGATAGTTTATTGATAAATGATTTATTAATGAATTTATAATTAATTTAACATATTTATATATACTAGAAAACTATTTTTTAAAATTTATTTTAAATAAATTTCACAAAAATCTATCTATATATAAAAATATAAGTTATTTTCAATAATTAAATATATTCTTTATTTTAATAATTAGTTGCTAATGCTAGTCAGTGTAAATGATAGCTAGTTATAGTTAGTATTTATAATTCATTAAATTACGAGCAATAATTATTTGTGATTTTTCGTCTAATATATTCATTATATTTTTTGGTATTGTTCATGCACGATTAAGTGTAGTACTGTTTTATACATTATAAAAATAAATAGAGTATTTGAAATTTTAGTTTTCTATTAATATATTTTTGTCATGAAATATGGTTAAAGGATGCTACTTGAATAATTAATTATGGATATATTGTACAATATTTTAGATATGCTAAAGTGTTTATATATTTTAAAATTGGCATCTAATTTATATTATACTTCAGTAATTTTTATTAACTTTTGCAAATGACTGATCAATTTAATTATTTTGCTGGAATTAAAACAATATTTTGAGAATATGTATAGTGAGTATTATTAAATAAAAATAATAATTATAAGATTAGAAATATGAGAAAAATTACCTATAACAGTTTAATTAAATATTTAAAAGGCTTGACTTTATGCTTCAACCCGGCCAGTGGAAAATTTATTTTAAAATAGAAGAAGTTATTTTTAGTCTTAATCATTCCAAAAATGAATAAATAAACTATAGTTTCTCCTAAAATATTTAAAACTTAAGAGCTTATAATATGGGTTTAAATTTTACGAGGTTAGTTTTAAGTTTATATTCTAGTTGTATATTTTAATTTAGTTCATTTTCATATATGAATTTTAACTTGATGTAATTAATAAAAACTTTATATATAGAAAGATTTAGTTAATTAATAATTTTATAAATGAATATAAAAGAGCAAAAAATTGCTAATAGTTAATGGATTAATAAGCACATGTTTCTAGCTCGTGCAAAAGTATATGTGCTCGCAAGTAGACAAGCATGGCGGGTCAAATTAAGTTTACTTGTCCAATGACAATTCACATGAATTATATTGTTAGAAATTCAATGGAATTAAAGTGTCAAACGTTTTATAAGTTCTTGTACACTCAATGCATGTGAATTTAAAATTTTGCTATATCTATACCATATTATTATGTAAATACAGATTTTTTTGTTGCACAAAATGAATTTGCACAATTATGTTCATGTCGAGTCTTTTATTATTTTTATCATTTTCTTTCTTTATTTTCATGTAGCTTATAATTTAAATTTATGTTTTGTCTCATATTTTCTCATTTTAAAATTCTTTTAATCTTTTTTACACAATGTAAAAGCACACAATTTTCTTAATTCATTTCTTTATTTTCTATTTTTTATTTTTTGTTTTAAATTATTATTTTGATTTGTGTTTCTCTTTATGCAAATTCTTGTAATATTTATTTATTGTATTATCTTAAATATTATTTATACTTTTAATTTTAAATAATTTTATTTTTATTAATTAAAATATAATAACTATATAATTTATAAATAAATTTGCATACACATAGAATATGCAACTATTATTAGTATCATTTAATGTTGGGAATCAAAATTGACTACAAGTCTTACTCTTATTTGTGAAGTAAATAAGTTCATTTTATTTAAATAATAATTAAGTATATTGTTTATAATATAAATGCATAAAAAAAATCAATTAATATACAGTGAGTGTCATACTGATTCGTTTATTGGAGATTATTCCCCTTCGGTCGCCAACACACGCACTCACACATGCAACGGCAGTTGCCGCTCACATTCATAAGATGAAAATGAAAATATGTATTTAAAATAATTATTACTTTATTAAACACATTATGATCAATGAAATTACTTTTTTTATTAAGAAACATTTTTAAAAAATATACATAAATCTTTACAGGTTTAAACATATAGGCTGGAGACAAAATGAAATGGAAATCAGTTATTAAAGAAGAAAGTTTGCTTGATGCATGTCAATGTCTCAAAATCAGGTAAACACACGAGTACTAGCCTGGAGATACACACACACATGAAATTGAATAAACAATTATTGCTGAGGAAAAAAATGGAGGGAAAATACTAGCTTGCAATATAAATTGATCTAAAATTTTCTCCTGTGGAATGTGCGACACAAAGACATTCAAATTTATGAACAAATGTTTATGGGCGGGGGATCAATTCACGAGTGATACCTGTCTTTGTTCGGACAACATTAATATTGGAGGAATGGGTGTGACTTGCTTGCTGACTCATTTCTGTAAGAAAGAAATTAAGAGAGGCGCGCAACACCATACTGGCAACGTTTAATTTAGTAACTCTTACCTGCCTTCATTAACTCAGCTCGTCTTCATCAATGGATTGCCTTAAATGCAGAATTTCATGGAGCTAGCATTAAAACGCCATTTATTCATCCCTCTCCCTCCCTTTTAAATGCCTTCGAACTACCTCCTCTTCATTTTCCCGACAAACACGCAACTCAATAGTAATAATGTGTGCTGGCATTTGTGGTTGTACCCGGCTTCAAAATCATTGTCTTAATTGCTGTAAACATTCAAAATTATTCTACTTAATTTTAGGGTATGGATATGGTTTACCCTGTGAAGATAAGAAGATTGATTTGCAGATATCGAGATCTCAACAAATCAGGATGGTTCGTGTGGAAATCATGTTATACTATGAAAAGATTAGGTACATTTCTTAAATCTAGTGGATTGAGGTCTGACTTATGTTACAACATAGAAGAACATAGGAATGTGCAAAGTGGACAAAATCAAATGAATCATGGAGCATCTTGAAGATCCTATTTTCATGGGAAATGGTTGAAATGGTTTCTACAAATGGCATAATTTTGGAGAGAGTCTTTAAGCGAATTGCCAATGTCTTGAAGTGATACTATTAATCAGCGTTGTGAGGCTTCACGAGTGTATTGAACAAGTGCATCTAAAAAAGTGGGTTTATCTACTGTTTATTATTATGTGTCGAGTTGAAAAAGTTTTGCATCTCGAAAAGAAGTGTTCACTTGAATAGAAGAATAAAGATTTAGATATAATCAGATCTAAATTATAATAAAGATGACTTGTTATAAAATTCTATCTATAGTCAAGATCATGGGTTTTGGGGAAGTGAAACAGCCGGAGTAAGGTTGAGTGGGGTTTTTGGTGTAAAACTACCCCACAAATGTAGTTGAATTTACACCGAACTCCATAAACAAATATGGTGTCCATCTCATTGTTTACTGTTTTAGTTGATTGTGTTTTGGAGTGTTGGTATAAATCAAAACAAATTCGGCACTTAAAGATTGTGAAAATTAATTGCTGCGCGTTACTGTGTTGTTTTCGTGTTATAATATTATTACAACGCAACCAATTACTTGCACATTAAGTCCTGCAATTTGGGGACATTTTAAACGTCTCTATGAATCCAAAAATATTGATAGCTAACTATAAATTGAATGTCCCTAGTTATTTTTGGGAGCAGTATAATTAGTTAATTGTTTGAGTGAATTTGTTGTATAGAAATCTAGCAAATTAAAATTTTTGATATTTGGCAAAAGATGCAAACTTTTGTGTAAAAATATACGGAGGATCGACAAAAAAGTGAAGGTAGAGTTGTTGGATAGAGAAAAGAATTGATTTACGGTTGAACAAGATTTAGATTTTCCTTTCAAATTTAAATTTTATGACGTTTTTGGCATTTCATCACAAGCTTTTTAAAGTCAGTTGTCTTGTCGAAATACGTTCTATGCACCTTAGAAAACTCAAAATTCGTGATCAAAATCATAATGCTTAAACATGGAACCAAAAGCATCGGAACCCTATTCTCATGGGAATGTAATTGCGATTTTGCCCTTCAATTTCACCTAACAACTTATTACAAGTGGTTGAAGGATGTGAAACTTGTAAGAATAAGTTCACAAACTGACGATCAAATTTAAGAAAAAACATAAAAAAAAATATTTTAAAAAAAAGATCAAAAGGGAAAAAACTCAAAATAAAATAAATGATATTCTATAAGTTACTTGAATAATTTTGCATGGTATTAGTAAGACTATATATGCTATTTGCCTTAAAAATGAGATTGAAAAGATATTGACCATTAAAAATATTGATTAGCTTTTGTACCTACTTCTCTACTAACTCCATGCATCTCATGTATTTACAGCACCACCAATGGCATGTATTTAGGCATATACTTGTTCAAAATACATCACCTTAATTATTAATTAAAATAAAACAAAGAAATAAAAAAAGGTTATTGTAAAATTAATAAATCATTAAAAAGAAAGTGTTGACACTTTGTGTATAAACCATAAAATATAAATAGAGCAACGTCTAAGACGGCAGGGTGTGATTCCCTTGAGAGACTTGTGAGTTTAATGTAAGAAAACACATACATTTACGTTTATGTCATACTTATGTTGAGTTTTTATAAGTTTTTATATATTGTTCACTTTATGTCAACACACTTATGTTGAGTTTTTATAAGTTTTTATATATTGTTCACTTTATGTCAACACGTAAAATGTGATCAAATGAGTTTTGACTTGTTATTTCATCAAAGTAAAGTGTGAGAGTGCAACAATTAGTTAAAATCTAGTGTGAATTTAATTTGGATGAAATGTTAAAAAGGTAAGGGACTTTTACTTGCTTATTTGGCTTGTAATCACTTTAATTGATGGATTAATTTGATATGAATAAATGTCTTGCAAACTTCAGCAGTTGTTTCCCAAGTACATGAACATATTGCATGTTCTTGTGTTCATGTTTATTTTATGTTATGTGTGTGATAGTGTTACAATATCAGATTGAAAATTATCTAATGAAATCACATCATTAAACTAACTTTTATTCAAAATTACAACACCTAGTCTAACTTAACTTAAAAAAAGGTTTATATAATTTATCTAAAATAAACTTCCAAAGGCTTTGATTATCAAAAAGAAATTTAATTTATATAAAATATATGAAGTTTTCTTAAATTAAAAAAATATAAATATCAAAGAAGTTGGTTGGAATTTTAAAATTAATTTTGTGATTTCCCCTTCTGTTTTGTTGAACATGAAAGCCCAACTTTGATTTTTCAACTTAACATAAAATGAGATAGTTACACACACACTATATTATTATTTCAATAGGATATACAGTTGCACAAAGTAGGTTTAAATAATTACCCTTATATTAAATACTTTTATTTTGTTTATCATATTTTTCTGTTCATCTAACATAAATCTATATTTATATATTTTCTCAAATTTTGTCTTTTTTTAAATTTTTTTGATCTTTCATCATTTTTTTATTTTAAATATTTTTACACAATTTAAAATCACTCATTTTTCTTATTTTAATCTTTAATTTTTCTTTTTTCTCTTAACTTTTTTAGTCTATGTTATCTCTCAAATTTTCATGATATTTCTTTATTTTATTATTTTAAATATTTTTTATACTTTTTAATATTTAAATAATTTTATTTTCATTAATTAAATATGATAATTTTATAATTTATGATTAAATCCACACATGCATAGAATGTGTAAATTTTACTAATATGTATTAAATTAATAAGGAAATTTGGTTTCAAAATGTAAAATTACTTAAATATCCTTAATGTTTCAGATATTACCTTTTTCTTTACTCTCCCAATTTTCTCATACATCCCACTCACTTCTTAGTTTTTAATTTATTCTTTTTTATTTTTAACTTTTTATATATTTTATATTCTATGCTATATATTAAAATGAGAGACATAATTTAGATTACATAATATTAACCTACTATAATATTCTTATACAATTATTATTTTTCTTTCTTTCTTTGTATGTTTTGTTTTGATATAACTCTGTTTTTTCTCATCAAATTTTTGTTAACTTCAATGCAGTCTTTCTATCTTTTTTTTTTTTTAATTTTTATATGCTCTTAATTCGAAATTGATATTATTTTTATTACAAACTATTATGACAGAAAATAGTATACTTTACAGAAAAATTTGCACACATACCAAGTGTGCCTCTATTATTTGTATATTATTATGTTAGTAGGGATTCTTGGTTATACCATGTCAAATTACACAATTGCATTTATTTTATTTTTCTATTTTTTGGTCCCTTTCTTTTCTCTTTTCTTTTTCTCTTTTCTTCTAACTTAGCTATAGTATATTGTTAAATCGATAAGAATTTTGGTTGCACAATATCAAATTGCATAATTATCTTTATTAATTTTGTATTTTTCTATCCTTTCTTTGTCCCTTCACATTTTCTCTTTTCTTTTAACTTATTATATTTATTTAAGATTTCTTTCAAATTTTCTATTTTTTCAAATTCTCTTGGTTATTCTTCATTTTATTATTTTACATATTTTTGAATTCTAATTTAAAATTTTTTATTTTTATAATTTAAAATAAAATATTTTATAAATTCTAAATAAATTTACACATGCATAAATTGTGTAATTTTTACTAGGTATATATACACTCATATACATAAATCAATTGCAATTGTATAGTAGATGACCGAAACTGGTGAAATAATATGTTTTGTCCTAAATATGATATATTTTACAAATATAATTAAATGGGTAACTAACTAATTAAGAATAGTATATTCAAAATGTACTTTTATAAAACAAAATGGGACCGAAAGCAGAGTAGGCTAGCAGTTACCTTGATAATATGTTAAATTTTAAATTATGTCAATAAAAAGGGTGAGAATCCGAACGTCGGTTGTTTAACCTATATATCTAAAATGCCATAAAGCAGTTGACAAAAAAAGGCTTTTTGGAGCAGTATAATATTTGCGGCGGTTGACAAAAAATTCATAGTAAAAGACTTTTTACTATGATTTTACTTATGAATTTAAACGTGTTGTAAATATAGCCGTGGCAAATATTCAACTATGACATAAATTCACAGTAAATACTTTGAATGCTTAAAAAAACACTATGTTTCATACATATATTCACAAATTTTCAATCAATGTATGGTTCAAGCACCTTTATGAGTTTTATGTAACTTCTCTTCAAGCGTTTTTGTCTTTTCTACGTCACAAGCGCAGCATTTCTATCATCATAATTGATTATTGCAACAATAATACCTTTTACCAAGATGTTTCTTGGAAGTTCATAAGAAAATAAGTGTGCTCAAGTTTCAATCTATATGACTATTGCTCAATAAGTTAGTTATGAAAGTTTTGGTTATTTTTGTTATATTATTGACAAGTTTGAAACAAGTACTGGACAAAAACTAGTTATTTTTTGTTGAATATGCATATAGTAATTACAAGATTGATATACTCATTTGACTTCCCATGATTTTTACTCAAAATTTTTCTTTGTAAACTTTTTAATAGTCATATATCAAAACTATAGAGAAAATTACATAATGGATTATAAAACATAAACGAAAAAAATTAAAGTTAAGAAATAAATATTCAAGTGAAGATAAAGCGAGATTGAGTATCCACACACCCTTCAATTGATGCAACATAACTCGAAAAGTTTGAAGTGGATCCTTTCAAGTTTAATGCTCTTGAAACCTACAATTTTATAATGTATTAAAGCTCTAAAATTATATAACTAAAACATTTCAATCATTTGAGTACTCTAAATATGTTAGAATATGTAGCAATTTGGCTTATCAATGATTCCCACTTCTCAACAATATTGCTCATTTTTTACAAATCATTGTGTATTTGTTCTCTTTTTAAGAGAAACTTCTGATGATTGTGTGATAAATGCAGAATGTTCATATGTTCTTCTGATGCATTTGAAATGGCTGTGTTTTTCTTCGCCTATGGTGCCCTTAAAACTTTGCTCCTTTTTATCTTTTATTCTTTCAGATTCTAGTATTCTAGACATTTCTTAACTAAAATGATCATATGCATATATTATGATTGATATAGGTAAGTTTCCACTTATATATAGCAAAACTTATGAGACTAAACCTAAAATTCAAAATGAAACTTCAATGTAAGAAAAATACATATGACATATAATAAAATAAAAATCAACAAAGTTGTGGCAATTTTTTTTTTCATTGTAAAAATCAACTCCTTTAGTTCATCAATTAAATGTTCTAGATACACGTCAATTTTATTTTCAAGGCATTTAGAGCCATCAATGATTATAGATAATATGAATGAAGGTTACTCCTTGCAAAGTCATGGAGGTAAATTGTATATTACAAATGGGTTAAAGTCATATGTTGCCAAGCTAAGTCTGACATTGCGAATATTACTTATAAAATCAAAATTTCTCACATCAAAAGTTTTGCATGCCTGGCTATCTATAGGATGTCGAAGTACTCCATCATTTATTCGCTTTTCTGCATGCTATCTAATAAGAGACGAGGTCTTCAATGACATAAACAATTTGACAATTTGAGGTTCAAAGGAAATTACGTTATCTCATCTTTATATTTAGATTCATCATAGATTGTACACTTATTTAGTTTTGCATCTTCACCTTTGAATAAAATGCAATTATTCAAACAAGCATCAATGCTTGTACATATGAGGCCTAATTTAGTTGTCAATTTGTTAGCTTCGTAATAATTGGCTAGTAAAATGACATTATCAAAAAAGGAGACTCAACAATGTGAGTTGTAAATTACTAAATTGTCCGACTGACGGCAAAACACCTTCAAGTGCAATAAGCGAGCAATAAAGAAAAGTTTTGTTTGCTTCCTACATCTTGGAAACAATTCAATCTCATGTCCCACACTAATTGTATAAACCTCTTTGTTTTTGCGTCAGCTTTGCTCAAATTTGTAAAATTAGATTGCTGATTATTATCAATATCAAAATCTTCGTCATGAATTCTCCTTCCATCTTGTAGCATACCAACCAAATCATTTGCAATTTTTGTTTGAGCAAATTCAACATTTTCATTTCGGTTGAATGGAACATACATTTCACCATGACAAGTCCAGCTCTTGTAAGTAGGATCAAATCCATCTTGAAGGCAATGTAACATCACTTCTTCATGGATATTAGTGGGGCGACTTTCACATTTTCTACAAAGGCAATATATTCTAGAACCAATGCAAAGTCTTTATTTGGATGCAAATTTACTATCTCCAAAATTAATTCTTTTAAACATATTAAATATTAAAATAACACTTTTTATCTCTTTTTTTACTTTTGCATTGCTTATAAATTTTCGTGCCAACAATCAAATAAATTTAACTTTGTTACCAAACTGTTAGAACTACACATTAATTCAGACAAATATAATAGTGAAAGGTTTAGAAATTTTTTTTAAATATGTTCTATATTAAAATGCAACTTTTAAATTCTTAAACATGTTTAATCTTCTGGTGAGTAAGATTACCTCGAAAATGATGATGTGCTTATGAAAGAAACTGATGTTTAATCTTATGAATTTTGATTTTTAATTTAACTTCTCTACTAAAAAATAATTCTTACAATCAAATTTTTTGTATTTGTTTTTAAATTATAGTGCTAAACATAATTTGAGAAATTGTATATTATTTATGTTTGAAAATTATATATTATTTATGTTTAGTGAAGATTTTTTAAACTACAAATTAAGTTTACTTTTATTATTTTATGCATTAATTATTTCATAATTTTTAATAAATTTTACATATTTTGAATTTTTATTAAATTTCCAGTCCCATACATCTGTTATATTAAATCAATTAAGCATTTTTAATGCCCCATCTAAGCATAGTAAAAATAAATTTTACGGTAACATTAATATAATTTTAGCCGCACACTGAAATTCGTAGTAAATAGTTACCTTTTGACGTGAAAAATCATCCGTAGGAAAAAACATTGTAGTAAAAAGCCATTTTTCTTTTAATGACATACAAATAGGTGCATCATACATGCTCTCAATGTATAACAACACTCCACAATTAAATTATGTCCAAACGTTTATACATGCATATGCATCTATATGGTATAATTATCCTTTTTTTTTTGTTTCTCATTCCACTAAATAAATGCTTTTATTTTATTTTTACCATCAAATTTTCTCTCTCTCCAAATTTTTTATCTTTCTTTATTTTGTTATTTTTTCTACTTTTAGCTTATATTCATACTACATTTTTTTAAAAATAAAATTATTAAGGTGTACAATGAAAAATTACACAATTATTTTTATATAAATTCTTTTATTTTCCTATCATTTTCTTTTAATTGATTATTTTTATTTCCGTTTTTTTCTCAAAATTTTCTCTTTTTGAATTCTTTTGATTTTTTATTTAGAAATTTTTTATAATTTTTAAATAATTTTATATTTATTATTTAAAATGTAATAATTTTATAATTTATATAAATTTACACATACCGTAAAGTGTGCCTGTTTTACTATTATATATTGATTCAAATAATTAGGTGTACAGTAGAGTTGAGTTTGATGTGATAATTTAAACTTGAATCGAGTCAATTTTAAAGAGTTAGTTATCAAATTTAATCTTGAGTTAATCAAAGAAAATCGATTGAATTCAAAATATTTTTAAAGTTGTCAAGTTCAAATCAAGTAATTAATTTGATTATTAACATACTTAAAAGCAAACAGATCAAAGTAGCATCTTGTTTTTTACTCACACACGCACCAACTCATATACACTACTAAATTAATTTGAACCGAACACCTTCAAAATAAAATATTGACATTGTAACCAGTGGGAGATATTGACATTTTAACCAGTGAGGTGTCTCACGTAACAATGAAAGTGGCAGCTTTAGCATTCAATAATCTAAACAAGCAAGAATTTTTAACTTTTTTTACATAATCTGTATTCTTTCATTTTTTATACATGCAATGTTTTGTGATTTTATGTTGATACACAGTCTCATAGTCCTCCTTTTTATATTAAAAAATTGATGGCTATTTGCTTCATGTAGATAATATGTGTGTGTGTGTGTGTGTGTGTGTGTTATACTCACATTGGAATACATATTCTTTTATTGACCCGTTTGATTAATAAACCTAACAACAATATCGACCAATATTATTTTAATTTCCAAAATCGATAAAAATTATGAGAAAAGCGTCATATAGTGGGAGGAAATGTTGATAAATTACAACCACAATAATAAATAAATAAAGCAGAGAGTTACACTTCAAAGTACAGCTTTTGAATGGCCTGCCAGCAAAAATGCTTGCTTATTTTAACGAAGGATGAAAATAATAGAGCTTTTAATTGAGTATTAAAATTATTTTTCCTTTTAAAATTTTGACAGAGATCAAAATTTGATGGTGTTTTAATTTGAGCATTTTTATATAATTAATATATAATATTAATTGAATAATATGATAATATATAGAATTTTTGTTGATGAATATATCTACATATATATATGTGTGTGTGTGTGTGTGTGTGTGTGTGAGAGTATGAGTATATATTAATTTGAATATAAATAAATATTATAATTAAATTTTAAATATTTATGTATATATGTAACAAAAAAATAATTAAATTTAAATTTGAAGAGAAATTTTACATTTTTGCATAAAAAATTTGTTATAAAGTCAAGTTAATGCATCTGAATGTGCATGATTTGTGATTACAGGATGCAGTAAATTGAGGTCGTCACCTCGCACGCACAGTCGAAACTTTGAAGTCAAGTTGCTTACACATCTAATTAATGCAGCGGGCCCCAGTCTTTGAATGCTCGTCTTCTTACATCTTTTTTTTTTTGTTGGACAAATATTCAAGATTGTACTGCTTTGCCTGACGTTTGCCATTAACTATATTTATTTGAAAAGGTACATCGATACATCTGTGTAATTAAATAATACTTTATATTATTTATAATAGAAAAAATAAAATGAATTAAAATTAAAATATTGATTCACAATCATAATTCAGATAGTGAAAATAAGAATTTTTTTTTAAAAAAATTAGATTAAATTAAAATTAAATAAAATGAATGAAATATGTAGTTATTATAATATATATATATATATATATATATATAGACACGCACACATGTATATAAAGGATTAAGAATATGTTAATAATTATGCATTGTGTAACTTAAATTTCTTATGTTTTCAATAAATTATAATATAATAGGGATATATGATTTATTACCTTTATGTTTGTTCATTCCCCCCACCATACAAATATATATTGATGCGATTCAAATTAGAGGAATTAATTTTGGTTTGAATTACACTCAAATGTCAAAAAACCAAAGAAATAAATGATGACAACATCAATTTATGTAGTTTAGCCAAATCACCTGCGTTTATGAGATGTTTTTTTGTATATTTCATTCATGGCGAAGAGTTTGCACATAGAATATGTAGTTAGTATAAAATATGTACACATACATATAAAGGATTAAGAATATTTTGGTAGTTATGCATTGCGTAACTAAAATTTGTTATGTTTTTGACATAATATAACCGGGATATATGATTTTATTACCTTTTATGTTTGTCAATTCTCATGTCATTCAAATATATAATGCGATCCAAAATTAGAAGTATTACTTTTGTTTTGAATCATACATTCAACTGTAAAATAACAAAGAAATAAAAAATAACAACACCAATTACATGGTCCGGTCAAATGAACTACACCAACGAGATGATTTTTGTATATTTCATTCATGGTAAAAAGTTTGCACATAGAATATGTAGTTAGTAAAGGATTAAGAATATGTTAATAATTATGCATTGGGTAATTAAAATTTCTTATGTTTTTTATATATTATAATACGGATATATTTTTTTATTACCTTTGTGTTTGTTCATCCCCACATCATACAAATACATTGATACGATCCAAAACCAGAGGTATTAGTTTTGTTTTGAATCACTCATTCAAATGTAAAAACAAAGAAATAAATAATAATAACATCGATTTACGTGTATCAGCCAAATGACCTACATCTATCAGACGATTTTTTTGTATATTTCATTCATGGAGAAAAGTTTGCACATAGAGAGAATTGCCCTCCGAGTTCAAAAGAAGAAGAAAAGACCTTCCAATAATATCGATTAACATCTCCCTCTAGAAACTCTCCCACTTCTCTGTACCTATCCCTCAACTTTTGTCGGTAATTAAGGGATAAATAATAATAAAAATAAATAAAAGGGATATTTATTATTGGGTCATATATATATATATATATATATATATTATGAACAAATAAATAATTCATAGAAAGTTCTTTGCTCGTACAAGGTCCAAAAAATTAACTATTGATGTGCGTCAAATTATCAAATCGTTATATACCATCATATATAATAATAAAATAATAAATCAAACGTTCTCTAAAATATAAGGAATTTAAGTGAACATCGTCTGGTAAAATTGTCTGTTAATTCAACATTTGTGTTGTTATTTTATTACAAAATTTGTACAGCAATTGATTCCTAGCTATGACGTGTGTTTTCTTTTGAAACATGAATGATAATGTGACTTAGGGTCCCATTGATTTGCTGCCGTTAATCTAAATATATTGGGATTAAGAATTATGCAATTAATAGTTTTCCTGAATATATTGGGTTGGGCTGAACTCTAGCCCAAGTTCTGAAGACGGATCCATCGTTACCAAGAGTGAAAGGGCCCAATTCGGGAAGGAGGAAAGAAAGAAAGAAGGGAAAAGAAAATTCTTTTTTCTTTTATTCTTTCTCATTGTATAAAAATATCCTCATTTGCATGCTTAATTGGTGTTATCAATCAACTTAAATATTTTTCTAGATATCCAGTGACAATTCTAAAGCCTGCAAACACTTGAGGTAGGTTTTAATACCATATTCCGTTACACTTAATTTTGGCTTGATTGTCCAATTTAATTAATTTTGCTCAATCAGGCTTCCTTGCCGCTGCTGCCTGTAAAAAAAAAAAAAAATCAGAGTTTTGATCAAATGATTATTTTAAATTAAGTTAATTGATGAATAAGTGATTCAATAAGCTAATTTGTTTTTCAATTTAGAGGGTGTTTGGCTAAACTTATTTTTAAAAAATTATAATATCACGTAACTTATAAAATATTTTCAAAACTTATAAGCACGTAAATCTTATTTTAAAAATAAGTTAAATATGTTTGGATAAAAATAATAAGATTATTTTACAGTGTTTTATTTAAAATTATAATTATAGATAATTATAATTTTTGAGTGTAATAATGATAAAAATTAACTTAATATCATTAATTAATAAAATTAAAAATATTTGTGTAGTTGTTTATATACAAAATGAAGTAGTTCATAAAATGTCTTTAACATAAGTTAAGAAAACTTAATTTATTTTTAAAAAGCTTATAAGTTCTTAACATTTTATTCTTGAAACTTATAAGCTTTTTTGACAAAAAAAATTTACCACACCTTACTATTCTTATAAACTCTCAATCATCTTATAGAATGTATTGACAAGTTTATAAATTAATCCAAACTCCCTTTTAATCATGTAATCAAATTTCAAAAGCCTCAAATCATCTCATACGAGGGACAGATAGGATCTCGGGGACAAGGGATAAATTAAGAAGCAATTATCACAGAATACTTAAACGAGGCAATTAATATTTGATAATTAACAGAAATTAAATGCCAAAATTTAGATTAGACAGTTGTGCCGACTATATGCATGGAATAATAAATAGACAAGTATTTAAGCATAAATATAACATATAACATAAATATTTGTACATAAATATTTTATTTGGTATGTATCATTGTTACACCTATTAAACTCAAAGGAATCAGTAAGGTTTCTAACCTATATACCAAAAAATTACAAAATATTTGCAAAAATCAAGCTATTCTTGATACAAATCTTTTGAAACTAAATATTTTTAAAATTGTTAGTGATCTGGGATACCTCTAGGGTATCTTCCAGCTCTTCCTCTATAAGAAAGAATTTTGGGAAAGTGTTGGGGAGATGAGAAAGATAGGGGTGACTCCAATTTAACCTATTTATTACAAGGCTATTTTTACTTAGAGCTTTAGATCCTAAAGAACTTTTAGGGTCAAGATTGCTCCAGAAAAGCTTGCTAAAGAAAAGTGTGTCTTTTCAAATGGTCTTGCTCATCCTTTTATAAATGCCTGGAGGGCATTTTTGGAAGGCTAAATAGTGATTGCATAGTAATTTGAACATTAGCTGCGCAGTAATTTGAAAAGTAGCTATACAGTGATTTTTGTCGATCAACATATCTTTAGGTGTGAATTGAGCTAGGATTTTTGTAACTTCTTCTGGTGTTTTTGCTACCGCAATCATATACTACATCTTTGATTTTTGTGCAAGAAATTCTGCTTGCTTTTTATTTTGCTGGGAGCTAATTCCAAGGAAAGTCTTCATCCCTTCAAGTAAAAGGTGACCTGTTGGCTAGAACTTTTCCTATAGACGTATTTTGAAATTTCTCCTAAAGAAAGAAATGCCATTTTGTTTGTGGATATCAAAATACCGGCAAAGTATCCATGGCAGATATTTCTTAGAGCAAAGGGTTGCCAAAGGTGGGAACCTTGCTTCTTTAGGCATCGGCATGTAATGGGTTTTGAAAATTTTGTAGGCTTGAAGGAGTGGTCCATCAATAATATCCTCAATTAGCCCAAAATAAGCCCACCAAGAATTCCATCAGTTTAGAAAAGAGGCTATGGGCTCACTTTCTTTGACAAAGATGAGCTAGGTATGAGAGTATTTTGGATTTTGAATAAGAAAGACATTGTATCAAGCCTGTTGATAGTTCCAATAATTGAAGGCAATTTCACATAGTTCATCCTTCTCATTTTGGTACTGGATCGTAATTGGTCTAATAAGGTCTTCACAAGCCCATGCTGAGGAGAAATGACCTCATGGATTTTTAGAAGGGAGTATGAAGGGGTTTGTTGTCCCGCTATTTTGTTGTGGTGAATGATAGTGACAGGCTATGTTACTTTTAGGATGGTTTGGCAAAATTTGGCTATCTTTGTGGGATTAGATAGGATAAAGAGAAAATTCTCAAAATATTTTTGAACATAGTCAAATGCATTTTTGAACGGGAATCCTTTTTCAAGAGGAATAATATTTTGGTAGTTGGTTTGATAAAATATTTAGCACCTTGGGATTTTTGGAAAAAACTAGAACTAGAAATCTTAGTTTTAGGTTCATCTTTGGCAAGTGGTTTAAAGGTATTTGAGGTGGCAACTGGGTTGTTAGGCTTCTCAGAAATCTCACCAGAGTCACTTTTTTTTTAGAGAGCTTTTTGTATATTTAAGGATTGGTAGAAGGCAATGAAAAGCTTTTGTAACTCTAAATCGAAGAATTTAGATTGAGCTGTGTCCTTCAATTCTTTTTCTTCTTTAACAACGGCATCATACCAAGTTAAAGGTTTTGTACCTGTTTGTTTGGAGCCAAAATACTCCTGTTTGGCAACTTGTTTATCATTAGAGATTGGTTTCTATGGTAATTTTGGTGACATCGCTCCTGTTTTGTAAAAATTTTTGGGTTAGAAAAATCAAGGATGGAATTTGTATCGCCAGCAATAAAAACAATATCAAATTCAAAAATCAATAGAATTGCTTGCCATCTTGCAAAAATTTGTTTTGATATAAGGTTTTTAACATCCTTTTTCAAAACTTTTTTTACAGATTTACAATCAATGCACAATAAAAACATTTGGTTTAATAAATAACTTTGAAATTTTTATATGTATAAAACAATGCTCAAAATTTCTTTTTTAATAGTAGAGTAGTTTTTCTATATTTAATTCCAGTGACCTAAAGTATACTAGACAATACATTCTCTACCTTCTTAAATTTGGAGAACAATACCTCCATAACCTAATTCAGAAGCATCTGTTTGTATCACCTTAGAAAGGTTTAGATTTGCTATGTGCAAACACAGAATATCAAGGATTTGATTTTTAATTTGGCGGACAATGACTATATACTCATTAGACCATGGGATTGGAGTCTTTTTAAGGCGATCATGAAGTGGCTTTGCTAATTTAATAATGTTTGGAAAGAAACCAAAAACATAGTTTAGACATTTTAGAAATCTCTAAAGTTATTTTTTATCTAAAATTTGATCAAGAAATTATGAACCAAATTGTAAACATCTTTCAATATGCGTAATTGTACCCTGTGTGATATAGTGTCCTAAAAATCTTATTTTTATTAAGAAAAGAGAAATAATTGATTTTGAAACAACTATACCGTTTTTTTTAGAAACATAAAGAAATGTTTTTAAATGTTTGAAATGTTCATTGATAGTTTTTTTAAAAATAAGCACATCATCAATGCAGACAATACAAAATTTTGAATAAATAGAAAAAATATTGTTCATTATTCTTTGAAATTAAGAAGGCGCATTTTTAAAACCAAAAGGCATAATATTCCATTTGAATTGTTCAAATGGAACAGTACAGATGGCCTTATATTGAATGGAAAGATATTTGAATTTGCTAGAATTCAAACTTCATATCAAATTTTGAGAAGACAAAGGAATCAAACAATCTTTGGAATAAATCTTTTTTGTTTGGAATAGGATATCGAATACATTTGAGGGCATCATGGAGAGGTTTATAATTGATGATGAGCCTGAGGACTCCTCTTTCAATTTCAGAAGTTTTGTTGACATAGAAAGCTGCACAACTCTAAGGGGAGCGAGATTTTGAAATGAACTTTTTGTTAAAAAGATCTTGTATCTCTTTTTTGCAGTGCTCTTCAAGCTCACGATTCATTTGGATAGGACGAGTTTTTGTAGGGATTTGTTTTTCATCAAAGGAATTTGTATAAGGAAGATCAAGGAGATGTTGTTTCCGATTCTAGAAATGGCAAGTCAACACAAATCTCTTTTTCGATTGTGCTTTGGAGTTTTTTGATCTGGTTGGAAATAAAAGAGGTATTCAATTGATTTTGAATTCTTTCTAAAGAAATACTTTTGTGAAGCTCTTGAAGTTGAAAATCTTTAGCCTGAATAAGATTTTGTAAAGTATTTTTGTGTATGGAAAAGGCTCTCAGGAAACCAAGACTTCTGGTTTTTGGCTTTTCAAGAAAAAGGAAATGAAAATTTTTTGTGATTTATTCTAAAAAATATGGAATCAAATTTAACCTTATATAGTGTGATGATATTAATTAAATGAGTTCCAAGAATGACTGAATGGTGTATGTTTTGGACATTGACAAAAGCTATTTTGAGGGAAATATCATTGTTAAGGATATTTGCAAAGGTTCTCGATTTTTTGCTAAGTTTGGCATTGTTTGCAACTGAGAGTTTCTCTTGAGATTTTTTAAGCAATGTTTTTGGAACCATGCTTGACTTAATGCAATTTAGATCTGCACCTGTATCAAAAAAGGCAATAGTGCCCATTCGGAAATCATGAGAGAATTCAAGAGTGATTTTGATTATGTATTTTCTCATTGTTATCTCCTTGAGGATAAAGAGAAAATTGTTTAGGGTTTCATGAAGAGTTTGAACATTGGTATTAATAGATTCATTTCCTTCTTCATCAGTGGATGAAGATTTTTTATTGGATTATATTTTGGAGAGGATAAGCTGGATGACTTCTTCATCCTGTTTTTGTTTTTATTGGAGGTCTCGTAGTTTTTGCTTAACAATTCCAATCTCTCGTTTGAGATCCTGAATTGTTATTTCCTTAGATTTATGTTTTTGTTTTTTAAAAATATTAGTAAGATCATAAGTATTTTTTGTTGTCACAGGTTGGAGGATTTGTTACGACTCTTTTTCATATCAAGAAAAAGTTTTAAGGAGCTTTTCAAGACATTTGCTTTTTGAGCTTAGGACTGTCGACTTAGTTGATAATATCAAGAATAGTTTGTTATTCTGTAGTAAAAACATGAATAGAACAAGGGTCTTCATCATCATTAGAATATTTCTGGGAGCAATTTTGATGACTGGATGAAGTAAGCTCATCAATTTTAAGGGATTTTTGATTTTCTTTTGAAACAGAGAAGCTTTTTGTTTCAGGGTTTGAAGAATCATTAGAAGTGCTTACAAGGAGGTTTGAAGGTTTATTAAGGACATCTTCTCTAAGATCCAGTTCTTGGATCCTTTTGTTGAATTTGCAATACTTTGCAGTGTCTCCAAATATCTGACATTTGAAGCATTTGACATTCTTCAAGGATTTAAAGAAATTTTTGGGCTTTTTAGGAGATTTTTGTATTACTCTTCTTTTGAGAGTTTTTTGTATCCTCTGAAATTTTTGTAATTTATTTTGTTAAAGGATTTTTTGTATTGCTTGGACTTGTCTTGATGACAATTCCCTTGGCAACTAGAATGGGACAATTTATTAGGATTGATATCAAATTGTTAGCAAAATGTGCCTAATTCGATTTGTGTTTGTCTCATTTCTTTTTTGATATGTTTTTAGAGTTTTAAATCTTGGCAGATCTTTAGACCTTGTTGTATGATGCTAACTAGTTGGCCATAGGTATAATCTTCATAGGCAATGATTTATTTTTGAGAAAGTTCAAGAATTCGATTATGAACCTTATCACCAATGAGTGTTGGAAGACCGCCTAGAAATTTTTCTTTTCAAAATAGCTGATTAGAGTCTTCCTGTAACATGACTTTAGTAAGAAAGATATTTTTGTAGGACTGGAAATTGTTGAGTTTCTTACATAAAGGTTTGAAAGAAGTTCAGTATTTTTATCTTTGATATGGGATGGATCTCTAATGAAATGAAGAGAGATCGTAATAATAAGTGTGGAAAGGGCATCTTGTTGAGAATTTCCTTCTTCATCGAGGATGAAGTTTCCTTCCTCATCTGCCTTATAAGAATTTAGGATTTCATAGGTTGATCAGAAGTGAGATAATTGTCCCACCATCCCTTGAGTTGGCCAAAAAATCCTGCTATTAGGATTTCTACAATTGCTCTGTCAAAAATATTATTTTGGGTTTTGTAAGCATTTGCTACCATAGTCATTTGTTGAATGGTGGAGAGAATTTGATATTCAGAAAAATTATCAATATTCCACTCATAAACTGAAGAAGCATTAAAACAGAATTAGGAGATTGGTTTAGCTGGAATAATATTAGGCATTGGGACAATTGGCATTTGTGAAGGCACAACATTTATTTGGGAATTCTGAAAATGCTCAGTGGCCTCGTTGATATCTGAGTTTTAGAAAAGAGTATTTATAATCGGAGATTTTCTAATGGAGGTTGGAATTTCAAGAACAATATTGGAGTCACTGGTAAAGGCTCCTAATTTGGAAAATTGATCCTGAATGGCTTTGACAAACTCACTCTTATTATTCTGAACATCTTTAATGGTATTTTTTGAAACTTGAAAAGGCTTAAAAATAGGATTTTTTAAATCTTTTTTACTAAGTTCAACAGGTTGCCTTTGAAAATATTTTTCAATGCTATCTAACTATTTTCCAATAGTGTTTAAATGAACATTTGGAAAATTATTTTGAGTAATGATCTTTTTCATATTATCATTACCTGGAGTTTTAAAAGGAATTGCTTCCACAACTTTATTTGAAATGGAAAGTTTCACGTTTTGAAGAGGAGGTTGATTTGAAAAAACTTTTGACCATACAAAAGTCTCCCATTTTCTAGTTTTGTTTTTAACAGCAATTGGATTTAAAGAATTTTTGAAAGGATATTTAATTTTGTTATCAGAAGTATATAATTCAAACCAATCAAAAAAGAAAATACGGGTTTTGTTCCTATTAATGAAATCATAATATTTTTTTTGGATTTATTTTCTAATTTCAAGGAAGTTTACAAAAAACCAAATCCTTTTTACCGAATTTTCTTTCGAGTAAAAATCATTATGAAACATTTGTTTGTTGACAACAAATTCTTTTTCAAAAACATAGAGTTCATTAGTCATAAGTTTTGTTACAGTCAAAAAATCTAGACTAACTGGCTTAGATTATTCAGAAGGAGTTTTGGGTTGTCTTTCGATATTATGCATATAAACTAGTTTTAGAATTTGGGTGTTATAATCAGCATTTTTAAAACTTGATGTTGAAGGAAAATCTTTTGCAAGATTTGAAGTAGAAAACCTTAGTTTTGTTCTAATAATAGAAGGAATTTGGGAAATTCTTCTCAAATCAATGGTACTTTTGGTAGAAAATATATCAAATTTGGAATTGGAGAATGAGTTCCTATGGAAAGAGAGTTTGACATGGCCATAAGAAAATTATTAAATATTTTTATCTGAGTATTTGGACGTGTAGGCTCCAGCGGCTGTGCAGGGACAACATTCTCAAAATTCCATTCTTCTAGAAGACTTACGTCTTTCCATTGAATTGTTTTGATAGTAATGGCGTTAGATCTAGTCAGATCTGTTTGCAAAAGAAGGGTTTCCCCTTTTGTAGAAGGGTTCATTTTTATTTTTAAAGTAAAAGTTAAATACATGACTTTAAAGTGTACTCAGTATATGATTGCTATTAGGGTAGATTCCTCAAGCATCTTGTAGTTATGGGTTTGGATTTAAAGGACAAGAGATTTAAAGATGTTCTTATCTTTCAAAGGCATTATCAAATTTTGGTAACAATCAAATGAAATTGGTCCTGACACAAGCTAGATTCAATTAAGCTGAGAAGAGAGTTAGCAAAGTTTATAAATCTAGTGTCTTGAAGTGTTGCAAAAATTGAAGTGTTTAGACCTTCTCTAATGAATGGTTCGAACCCAACTTGGACAAGACATATGAACAAATTTAAACCCTTTATCATTATATATTTGAAGAGTTTTTTAAGAAAGAGGAGGAATAGTTTCAGAAGATTTTGAGATTTGAATATCCCTTTCTTCAGTTTTGATAACAGAATTATTTTTGAAGTTGAAAATATTTGATTTTTCATAAATCCCATTTTTTTTTTACTTCCAAAATTTTCCACATATTAATTACTTTATCAAAATTTTCTATTGTAATTCCTTTTGTATTTATAACTCTCCTAAAAGAATCCTCAGCGGCATTAGACACAAAATTTGAGGAGATAAATTTATGAAATACTGGTTCCATATCTATGGATCAATCTTGATGCAGAATTCCAACCTTTTCCTACAATCCCAAGTTATTCTTATATATATATATATATATATATATATATATAAGTGTAATAGATAAAGTAGATATTGTTGTGTGTACATGTGTTTGAGAGATTGAGTTAATTGTAAAGAGGAGTTTAAGAAATTGATTAAAAGACTAAATTGACTTTTGGTCACAATATCATGGTATAGATATGGAGATTTAATTTGCCAAACATGTAATCCAAAATAGTCAAATGATTTTACACACAAATTCAGAGGAATGGTATAATTGTGGTGTGGACAAATTTTCTATATAAAAACAAGAAAATATACAAGATTTAATTTAAATTGAATTAAATATAACTTGTTGGTACAATTATCTAATTTTAATTATTTGATTCTTCCTTCAACTTAGAAGTTTGGGAGCTTTAGTAGTCTTCTAGAAGAGTATGATGCTTGATCTTCCTTAAAGCTAATTTAGCCACAAAAAAAAAAAAAAGTTGATTTATGGAGTTTAACACTGCAATGATGGATCAAATGCTGAATTTAGAGAATTATTGCAAAAAACGCCTTGAATTTTGCTAAGAATGACATGGTACTCCTTAAAATTTGTAGAGAAAATTTGAGGTTTCCTTGCTCGAATACTTTCTTCTTATCTTCAATTGTTTGTTGAATTATGAAAAGATCACCTCTAATTATAGTATGAGAGAGTCAGTCTTGCCTAATTCGCTTGATGAGTTGGCATAATTTAATTAACTTAGAATATTTGATTTGATATTTCTTTCATTTGACTGTTGGATTTAATTTGATATGGTATTACTTTTCAAATGTTGAAATTTTTCTTCTATGATTTGAAAATATTTAATTTGAATACCAAATTAGTAAGACTTGACACTTGGTATAATTTGATTGGTTAAATCTATTCATATTAAAATCTTAATTATTTATTTGTAGGGAATTTATTTAATTAAATGCTCCAAGTACTTAATTGATATCTAATATAAATAAATCCACAGGTTATCATTCTATTGGACATAAAAAATTATTTGTTTATAAATGCTTCCTCAAAACTTGTTTCTACATAACTTATTTTAAGTGAATAAGTCTTGAAAATTTTCTTTTTTTTTCTTCTTTTTCTTTTACTTTTTTTTTAGTCAGGCTTTACAAGAAATGCACATATCACACTTAATGTTGGACTCATTCTAATAGGTCCAAGTCATGCTCCAACCACCACAAACAAACCCAGCAGTGGATCAAAACCTCATGATTTCTCTACCCATTTACACTTTGTTTGATTCTTAGAATTTAAAGAGGAAAAAAATATTAAGAAAAATAATTTGAATTGTTTGGCTAACAAGAAAAATTTTATAGAAAAGAAAACTAGACAAAAATTATAGTTTAGGGAAGAAAAATTCATTTTCCTTACAAAATGATGAGAAAAATGAAAAAAAACATTATTTTAACTGTTATTCTTCCTTAAAAAATTTCACTAATTTTACTTGTTTTATTTATTTCTTCTTTATTTTTTCTCAAATTATGAAAATTTTAATTTTAAGTTTTTTTTTCTTTCCTTTTTGAAATCCATTCAACCAAATATTATATAAAATTTTGAATTTATTTTATTTATTATTTTATTTTCCACTCTAAATTTTTAAAACCAAACATATTCGTATTTTCCACAATTCTCCATAGGAAGCACTTACACACATGGCTTGCATGGCCATAGCCTCTCCTTACCATTCATGTAACCTGTCATATCCATGCAAATTCTCTATCCCTTTTACCACTTTCATGCTCAGATATTTTTTTAAATTTTCTTTCTTTGCATGCTACAGTCAAGGGTTTCCATGCACAAAACCTTCCTTTTTGAGCGAGTCCCCCCCTTTTCCAAATCAAAGGTAGTAGATCTTATTTCCTTAGCAATTGTAAAACCAATAAGAATGCTTTCTGGGGAGATTCGTGAATTCATATTTTCTTACACCTAATCTTCACGCACATAATCTTACCATTTTAACATATTTTCTTCCATGAGCAGAGACCTTTCCTTTTTTCGTCCAATATGCCATCACTATAGAATGGAGGGATGTGTCCTTTTTTTGTCAACCATCTCAAAGAAAGTTCAGGATTCTGGTGGGAAATTTAGTCTGAACACCGGTTGGTTTCTTCCTTGCCATTCCTCTTCCTCTTCCTTAGTCTTTCAAATGCCATCTCATGTTTTGCTTGGTTTTAGGTTCTAACTCAGAACGAGAACTTGTAGCCCTAGCATCGCTGATCTCTCAGGGTATGTTATACTCTTTTCCTTGCATAATTCTATTTTATTCATCTTGATTCTTAGAGGTTGTAGAGGCTTGAAATTCAAGAATCCCAATTCTCAACTGGCTTGGACCATCCTCATCATTACCTCTATCATCTCCCACCTATATATCCGGGCAACAAACCTGCTATGTGTCTGGGAGGCTCAACCTTAAGCTTTCAAGATAAAGACTCCACAACCGACAACTTTAAGGCTTAAGGCCATTCAAGCGTGGGATTCCTTACTGAACTTATGGCTCAACGCCATTCAAGATAAAGAATTTCTCAAACAAACCCATGCCTTAAAGTGATTCAAGACAATTCCTCAACCAAACTCAGGGCTTCATGTCATTCAAGCTAAAGAGACCAACCAAACTCACGGCTCAATACCATTCAAGTCAAAGACTTCACAACTACGAGAGACTTCCTAATCAAGAATTTATGACTTATAGGTGATCGAGATGGAGAATTCATTGTCCAGAACTTACAGCTCATGGTCGTTTAGGACAAGGATAGAGGAGGGACGTTAAGGGGTTCCATTCGACGATCGACAGCTTGATTGCATTTCCCTTCCCCACATAGGAGCATCGTCACTGGCACAATTTAGGTAGAGTAAGGTAGGGAGGTGGCTACGGTCTTCCAGGTGATGATGGGACAGTTAACGACAATGGTTTGACAATTGGAGGCCTCAATTTCAAAGGTGGCAATGGCGGTCCGGCAATTTTGAGGCCCAACTTAGGGGTCTAGTTTAAGGTATGTTTAGGGAAACAAACAGCTTGTCCATTGTTTTGGGCCTCTCTTTAGTTTTCCTTTTTTTGATTTTTTTCATTTTCTCTCTCTGTTTTTTTTATGGGTCTTGTGGGCTCAACTTGTAACTTAACTTGGATTGCTATTTTGGGCTATAGTGGATTTCCTTTTGCAGAAGCCCAAGTTGTTGTCCAAAGAAGGTCTTCAAAGTTGGGTTATATTACTTGGGCTTATTAATACCATTGGTCCAATCTAAAGAAAAACGAACGTGAAATCCAAAAAAAAAAAATTATTAGACCTAGACTTCAAAAGAAATTCATTGGGGCTTAAACCTTGGAAAATCACACCAAGCTTATTTAATTTGGGACTTAGCTATTTTTTTTTTTTTGAAAAAAGAATATTGTTGACTCGGATCCCGTGAAATTTATTGGGCTTGGACATCCTTGTCAGATTAGTACCCATTCTTTTTCTTTTTTTGCTCTCCTTTTCCCTTTTTTTTCTTTTGTTATCTAACTAGACTTCTCTTTCATTCTTTGCTCTTAGTTGGCATCATCATGTACTTTAGAAGTGATATTTTTTCTACTAGTGCAAACCAATTGATCATCCTTGATGATAAGAGTTGTCCCATTAAAAAAGGGATTACTTTGACGACCAATTACCCTCTAATTGGTCAACTTGTTGGGCTTTGGCCTAAATTGACAAATTCTTATAGAATGGATGAATAGTCAAGTGAGGTCCCTTTTAGCAAGTCATCAAAGGTACATATTTTAAAATCCACTCATCATCACCATGGTAGCAAGTTTGACCTTTTGCCAACTTTAGGCCATTGCACCATTAGGACACATCTATTTGCTTTGTTGGCAAATTTCAATTCACCAAGGACTATTGGGGAGTTGATGCAAGCATGAACTCATTGCAGCCCATATTTATGACGCAGTGTATGCTTTCTTGTTCACTTATGATTGCAACCTTAACATTATTAAAGCAATTTATGAGGCTTGGTGCCCACTCACCAACACATTCTTCACTTTCTATGGCAACTTATCCACATCTTTGCATGACCTACACAATTTGGCTAGACTCTGTATATTAGGAAAATTTATAGCAAAGTCATCTTAAGCACTAAAGAGCTCACTAGTATTGATGACCTAAGTAAAAGGTACATCTCTCGTTCTTGTCGTTGCTTGTTTCGTGCTTACCATATTCTTTAGGGGAGTATAGATGGCCGTCAACTTTCATCTATCTCTGTCAGTGATTGGGTCCACTTTTGGTGCAAGAAGGTTCTAAAATATCATCCACCTCTTGCTTGGAAGGAAAAGCAAACGATGCGTACTAAGTCAACACTTAATTCCCTTGGTGACTCATAGTGAGGTCAATGTGCATGAGCTTTGGTCTACTTAGGAGGATGAGTTGTTTTCAAAACTTGGGGTTGTAGGGTGAGGGGAAGAAACATACTTAGCCACATTTTTGGCTTGCTAGCTTTGTGCCTTTGTCTTTATTGATGATGCTAGTTGCATAGCCTTAACACCTTCAAGATGGTGAGTATTATGGCTACTGGTCAAACGATAAATTTGGCTATCCCTGTTTTGGCAAGCATTTACGAAAGCTTGAATAATATTGCAAACTCCAATAAGCAATCTCACAAACATGCTCCACTCCCAGTTCACTGTATATACGATTGGTTTGCACACTACGTCAAGACCCACTATCAAATTCGAAAAGAAAATAATGTTTTGACAATGGTGGTTTATTTGGGCAAGAGGTTGGCAAGGTACAATGATCCATGTGAGTCACATAAGAGGATACATAGCAAAGAGTCTATCTACTGGACATGCACTGCATTTGCCAAAGGTGGGGACTTCCTATACATTAGTGACAGTAATGATGAAAGATTCGAGGATGAGTACTTCATTTCCATTCACTCGAGTTACATTTCTCTAAGGTAAGGCGGTTAGTTCACGATTGACCCCTATAGTCTACATCACTTTGGTTGGTAGTTCGAGTATTTTCAAGAATTGCTAGAGTTCTTATACATGATATTCGCCATAGCTCCTTAGAAGAGGTCATGCGCTATTGGAGGTGGTGTGTCTTGTTGAAGTCAATGTCTAAAGTGTAGTTTCCCCACATTCTTTCTAGTGTGAAGAAACATTATTTCGAGGCCTACAAGAATTAGTGGACACAGGTTCACAGAAACTACCTTAAGGATCAAGTCGCAAAGTTGTGAAGGACTTCATCTAAAGGCAAGAGCTGTGGTATGAGTAATCAAGCTCTTAACATTCAGAATCCCTTTTATAAGCCTACCACCCTTGTTGAACTAACAACGAAGAGGATAAACTTGCATCTCTTGGGTGATAGTGCCAGCGATAATAGAAATTGTCATTAGAAGCAAGTTAAGAGGGGCTTGGTTTCTCAAGCTTGAAGGAAGGTAGAGCTCCCAGCACTCTCAGTCGATTAAAGACCTTGCTATGGAGGTACTTTATCACTTGTCTCCTTTCTCATAATGCTGGTTTTCCTCTTCTTCCTTTCTTGCTGACTAAAGCTTTTCCCTCTCTCTTTCCCAGGTGAAGAACCAAGTCTTTGGAGATAACAATGAAGGCTCTAATGATAGGCTCAAGCCTACCATGGGATAGAATTCTCTAGCTATGGCTACACTTAGTGATAAGGCACATAAAAAGGCCTATGCTTTGAAGATGGCCAAGGAGACACCTTGACTCGTAGTATTTTCAGTAATCAAGGCCGACAAGTTTCTTCACAACCAAGAGAATGAGTTCCTTGGCAATTTGTGGGTTGGTCTCCATGAGAGGATAACAAGTACTATACTTGATTTTATCTCTTCCCATAAGGATGAGGTTTTGTTGGTTCTTAAGTCCATGAAGCACTTTACCCATACTAATGTTTCTTATGTTGAGGAGTTGTTGGAGATGTTATTCACTAAGGCTACAGTTTATGATAAGGTGAGATCCATAACTTTCGATGTACCTACCTAAGAGGTCCTTATCTAGCAGTTAAGAGATGTGAAAGATGGTCTTCAAGGAACCCAAAATAGAAAGGCTAAAGAGGCTAAGCAAGTCCAACATTCTAACATAAAGTTGGAGGATGTTCAGAAGAAGCTTACTACTTTGAGGGAGCAGCTTGATACTTTGAATTAATAATAGAGGAAGTTGTTTACATCCCTTGCATTGCAAAAGCAATCTTTCTAGAATTTCAAAGTGGAGGTTGATGAGATTAAAGAGGAGGTCATTGCTATAGAGTCTACTGTGCCCTAGATGATGAAGCTGCTAAGACCTTGCAGGCTTTGAGAAAGCACTTGGAGGTTGCCAAAGGCGAGTTGGAGAACTTTAACCCTTTTGCTTAGCTTTGTTTTAGGGGTTTTTACATTCCAACTATTGACATTGTACTCATAATAGTTATTTGATTTATTAATAAAGCATCCTCATTCTTCATTGCATAATAGCTAGCTTCTCTTGTTTTGCTAAGCAACATCCACAACAATCACCATTTAGTGTAACAAATTAAAACATAACCCACCACAAATTCTTGGTTGAACTTAGAAAATATTTAAATTGCCTACATACCCAACAGTGGGATTAAGCCATGACGTAATTCAAACATTTTGAATTTTGTGAAAGGTAAGGTCATTCATAGTTTACACTTTTATGGGCTAAGAATAACATAGATTTTAGGTTCGTGTGTCGAAGAGCATTTAGTTTGTTTTGCTTGGGTTTGATAGTTTAAACTCATGTCAATGAGCTTTTAAATTTAATTTGGTTTGATAGTTTATGCTCGTGTCAAGTAGCACCTTTATTTTTTTCTCTCTTTTTTTCTTTTCCTTTTTTTTTGTTTTTTTTTGTCTTCTTTATTTATTTTTTTTTGTTTTCTTTTTGCACCCTTAAGTGTGATATCTCTTTAAGAATTTCTCGATGATTGGGTCAATTCACAATCCATCTTTAGCAACCAACTTGTAGGTGTCGATCATGTAGGCTTCCTTGACCACATAAGGGCCACCCCATTTTGATGTGAATTTGTTCCTAGTACAACGACTGGTGATGATGGGCTTTCTCATGGTAAGCCACTAGGTCCCCAACTTGAAAGAACGAGCATGCACTTTTTTGTTGAATGCTTTTGACAAGCAAATCTAATAGCACTTGAACTTTTGCAGGGCACCCAATGATTCTCGTTGAGTGCCTCCAACTCTTCAAGGCACAAGCGAGCATTTTCTTCTTCAATCAATGTCTCTTGTATGGTTATTCTTAAAGATAGGATTTGTTGTCTAAGTGGAATAACAACCTCAATGCCATACATCAATACATGGGAAGTTGCTTGCGTACAAGTCCTATAGGTGGTTCGATAGGCCTACGAAGCTTTTCTGATCCTTTTGTGCCAATCTCTCTATCTTTGAGACAATTTTTCTTCAGTAAGTTGGACAACATCTTATTGAAAGTTTTTGCAAGACCATTGGCTAGGGTGTGGTATATTGATGATTTTTTTTGTGCTTGAAGCTAAAATTTTCGCACAACTTGTCATTAGTGCTATTGACGAAAAGTTTTCCATTATTAGTGATGATGTACTAAGTCACCCTATAACAATAAATGATGTTGATCCAAATAATGTCTGCAACGTTCTCCATTTTCACTTCTTTGAGGGGAACTGCTTCAGTTCACTTAGAGAAGTAATCAATTGCCACAACAATATAGAGATGGCTAACGAATGACTTTGTCATAGGGCTAACAACATTCAAACCCTAAGCATTGAAAGGCCACAAAGCAACAGTTAGGTACAGTGGCTTTGGCAATTAGTGGATAAAGTTAGTGGCATGGAACTAGAATGCTTGACACTTCTGTGTGAACTACATGCAGTCCTTCACTATCATTGGCCAACAATAGCCCATCCTTTTAATGCAAAAATAGAGTTTTAGACCAGAATAACGAGTACCAAAAATCTCAAAATGAGCTTCCTCCATGACCTGTGTAGCTTCATCGTTGCCTAAGTAGTATAGAAATACTCCATCAAATAAGCGCATGTGCAACATGGCCTTGAAGTAGATAAAGCGAGCTACTCAATGCCGAATGTCAACCTTTTGACATGGATCATCCAGCAACTTTTCATACTTTAGGTAGTCTATGAAGGGTTGACATCAATCTTCTTTCTCAACTTTGAGAACTTCCATAGCATAGATCTCTCTTCCTCACCCTCTGTACTTTTGAACACTAAAGGTACCACCTATTTTTTGCTTATAGGTATGCAAGCTTCTGATTTAGGGTAGGATAGGGTGGACACATACTTAGCCAACACATCTACTTTGGTTTTTTTCTCTTTTCGGCACATGGTTGATTGTTACGTCTCCAAGCCACCTCATAAACAAATTAGTGTAATTATAGTATAGAAATTGCTTGAGCTTTTTGACTTCATACGCGTAAAACAATTGGTTAATTACCAACTTGGAATCTCTATATACCTCAAGGTGTAGTTGCTTGATATCAACAACCATTTCAAATTTAATGATCAAAGCTTGGTACTTAGCAATCTTATAAGAGCATTTCTCAGTTAATGTGAACAAGTAAGGTAGTACTTCACTATCAGATGTAACGAATACCACTTAGGCACAAGCTCCTTCTCTGTGGGAGGCACTATCAATGTACATTTTCTACAAAGGGGTGACTTCCGCCACTAGGACATCCTCGTGAAGTAAGTTATTCGAGAGATCTCGTTCAGCTAAGACAGGACAGTCTGCTAAGAAGTCGGCCAATACTTGTTCTTTCACTACTTTTTGGGGCACATAGACAATCTTACTGCAGTGGAAGTACCACCTTACGGGCCTATTGAAGAGGACAGACCTTATTATGACATATTTTAATGGGTTGGCCTTGAACATCAGTCGAATTGTGTGAACATGGTAGTAATGTTTCAACTTCTAGATAACAAAAACAAGTGCTTGGCATGTCTTCTCAATTAGCGAGTACTTTAGCTCGTTTTGTATCATCATTCTACTTAGATAGTATAGGGCATTTTCCTTCTTTCCGTCATTTTCTTATGCCAACAGGGCTTTTATTGAACATTCTTAGGCCGCAATGTACAAGGTCAATTTATGGCTTCATTAGGTACTACTTGATATTTTTGAAGGCCTTCTTGTAAGATTGTCTCGCTCGAACGAAGCACGCTTTTTCATAAGTTGACTTAATGGCTGACAATGACTAGCTAGGTTTGAGATGAATCTTTAGATGCATGCTAATTTTCCTTGCAAATTTTTCAACTCATGGATCTTATAAGGTTTGATCATTTTCAGGATGGCATTGATCTTGGCGTGCTCAATCTCAATGCCTCTATGGTGGACAATGAATCCCAAGAATTTCCCAAAAGTAACTTTAAATGCACACTTCAGCAGGTTCATCTTCGACTAGCATAATTCAGTTTGCATTTCATTTAGGGTTGGCCTCTTTATTTTTTTAAGAGCTTCCTTCTTCTTGATCACCTTTTCTTTCCCTGTACTTGGATAGGCTTGGCACGTGCTGCCATGAATTCTTTACTTAGAGGCTTGCTGGGAGGTTTGCCCTCTTTCTTCACCTCTTGCTTCTCCTTTGGCTTACAGAACTCCAAAACAGGCAGACCACTGGCATTGCTTGCAGCCCTTGCTTCTCCTTTGCTTGAAGAATGTATTGCAACACCTAATGCATGTCTTGTATGCACATATCTATACCTGAAGCCCTTGAGGTCAATTTTTGTAGTTCAAACTCAAATTCCTCCTACAGAATCAATGACGGGCTATGAGCTTGATCATGCTGACAGCATGCCTCGTGCTATACAAGCAATTGAGGAACTCATGCTCCAACTGCTCTCAACTGTCAATGGACCCTGGTTTTAAGTTGGTGTACCAGTCATCAGTGCATGTCTCTATGAAGTGAACCATATGCTGCTTCGAATTTCCTTTGCTATCGAACTATTAGAATGTGGGAGGGCGGTAGACTGTTAGCATTTTTAGATTGTTAATTGTTGCAATATGGTGCTTAGCATACATCAAGGATGACTTGACGCCTCCATTGAGATAGTTTGTAATGGTCTCTTTAATGAAATTCTTTAATTGGTTAATGGGATCGAACCATCTGAGGAGACTTGGAGCTCCTTGACCACATGCTTCTTTAACTCTTCAGTTGGTTGCTCGGTGGACATCTCAGTCTTACCATGGGCTTGGGGTGCTTTCTCCACAATTCAACTGGCATTTGCGTTGTCCACCTTATCCATCAATCTAGAAATCCTCAAATCTTACTTTTGGGCATGATGGTGAGCCCTTTAACGACTTTGGTTAAAGTAGCAATTTGATCTTCCAAGCTTGAAGCATTGGTCAACATGATTGGAACCAAAAATTTATGGACAAATTTTTTGTATAAAAATAAGAAAATGTACAAGATTGAATTTAAATTGAATCAAGTATAACTTGTGAATACAATTCTCTAATTCTTCTTTCAACTTGGAAGTTTGTGCAGCTTTAACAATCTTCTGGAAGGATATACTGACTTGATCTTCTTTAAAGCTGACTTAGCCACTAAAAAATATTAATTTTGGAGTTTGACAACACGAGCACGAATCAAACACTAAATTTGGAGAAATACCAGGATGAACACCTTAAGTTTTACTAAGAATGCCATGGAACTCTTCGGAATTTATGAGAAGAATTTGAAGTCATTTTGCTTAAATACCCTTTTCTTATCTTCAACTGTGTGTTAAATTATGAAAAGACCATCCTTACTTATAATGGTAAAAGAGTTAACCCTGCCTTACTAGTCTGACGATATGGCATAATTTGATTGGTTAAAAATATTTGATTAAGTATTTATTTTCTTTGATCGTTCGATTTGTTTTGATATGATTTTATTTTCCAAGTGTTGAGATAGGTCTTTCATAATTCAGAAAGATTTGATTTGACTGTTAAATCAATAAAACTTGATATTTGACATAATTTGATTGGTCAAAATTATTAAAATATCAATTATTTATTTATAGAGATTTTATTTGATTAAATTCTCTAATTAGTTAATTGATATTTAATATAAATAAATTCATGTGTTATCATTTATTGGGCATAAAAAATTACGTGCTTAGCGTGCAGCTCACCATAGTTGTGAAGTAATATTTGAGATATGATTTATGTCATCAAATATTCACACGTCAATTTCAAAAAATTATGAGACGTGTTAAATAAACCTTAATAACTAAAAAACAAAACAAATTCCATTGTTAAATTCCTTGTTAAAATTTTATATACACACGATGAGGCAAACCTGCACTTTGTGAAATTATCAATTATAGTGTTACATTTATATCACCGTCACGAACAACAATCACTATTAATAATAATTAATAAATGTCACACGTTATGTGTAAAATTATTTTAATAACATATATAATGTATTTTAAATAATAAAAGTAAAATAAATTAAAGTTAAAATATAAGATTATTAATAAAAACAAAGAAAGCTAAAAAATTTGAAAATAGAAAAAGTTTGAGAAAACACACAAATTAAAATAAAAAAGAAATAATTCAAAAAATATAAGAATTCAAAATAAAGATTATTGAGTAATTTTATATTGTGAAACTAAATAAAATAAAGAAGTATAAAAAAGAGTAAATTGAATTATATAAATTTTTTAGGAAAATATGTAATTATATTAAAAAATAGAGAAATGAAATAAAGATAAGAAATATTTAA
Organism: Avicennia marina; assembly: GCA_019155195.1. Lineage (NCBI taxonomy): Eukaryota > Viridiplantae > Streptophyta > Magnoliopsida > Lamiales > Acanthaceae > Avicennia > Avicennia marina. The sequence continues at coordinate 9,615,923 of CM032772.1, read as the reverse complement.
ATAATGGCAATATAATAATTTTATATTAATCAGCGACAATCATATTTTTAAGCATTAACATGTAGTATATGGAATATAAATATGTAAAAGAAACAACAAATTTGAAAAAAAATAGAATAAATTAAAATTATAAAACGAGAGAAATAGATGAAAATGTAGGAATTGGAGTAAAAGATAATATGCAAAAAGTTAAAAGTGTTCGAATAATTATATATAGTGTAATTGATATAGAATAGATAAAAAAAAAAAATGAAGAAATCTTAGAAAGATGAAAAAAATATAAATCAAGAAATAAAAGAAATTTATCGAAATATATGTAATGAGTGAAAAGATAATAAAAAACAAAGAACATTACTGACTGTGAAATTATTTATTTAATATACAATTTATGACTTTATAAAATGCACAAGACATTTATAATAATTGTTTTTGGTATCAAAATTTAAAACTCAAATACAGTAATCATCCATTTAGTTTCCATTTCTCTACCTTAATTTTTACTTTCCTCTTCAAACTCTCAATTATAATAATTTTTCATTTTCTTGACATTCAACTTTAATTTACTATACAATTTAACTTTTTTTCACTTAACTTTTTGTCTATTATGGTTTGTATATATTTTTTCTCCATCAAATATACTTTATTATTTCTTTCTCTTTCAAATTTGTCACTTATTAATACATTTTAAATGTTTTTCTACTAAAATAGTTTTATCTTTATTTATTTATATTTTTAATTTTTTTTGTTCTTTTTTCGTTCATTTACTCTCAACATTCTTTTGTCATTTTTTAACTCTCTCTTTTAAGTTTTCTCGCGTCATTTTATTTTCTAGGATTTTTGTTATTAAAAATATTTTGCATGCGTTACTGATTGTCAATTATTTTTCTATAAAATTTTTATTAAATAATATAATTAAATTGCACCAACTAATATGAAACATATTTCTATTTATGTATTTTTGTCTTTATTAATTATTATTATATTGTTTGATTGCACCCGCGAATGTGCAGAAATGCTGGGAAGAATGAAGGACCAAATCTCGGCCAGGCAATACTCGTAAGGGCAAAATCGTCTTAACGGAAGACCTTCAGAATTGTCTCGTAAAGAACTCTTATCCGCTAGATTTACAGTAGGCTCATAGTCCAAACCCTAGAAACCTGAGAGCCAGCTGCTGTCCCTCCGCGCATCACCCAAACGATGTCGCACTTTGGAAGATCTGGGCCGCCGGATATCAAAGACACATACTCTCTCCTCGTCCTGAACATCACTTTTCGTATCTAATCCATCGCTCTTCTTCTTGTTTTCTTAGATTACATTGTTATTTCCATTTTTCTTTTTATGCATTTTTTTTTGTTTTAAATTAAATCATTGAGTACCCTTCTTCAGGTACGACAGCAGACGACTTGTTCCCCCTCTTTGATAAGTATGGAAAGGTGGTTGATGTTTTCATCCCCAGAGACCGGAGGTATGTGATTGGAAGCTTGTGTTTATGTATTGATGCGGTGAATATGAGAAATGTGTGCATCTGGGAATTTGAGTTGTTGTTTGCGTGCTCGCTATAACTGGATTCTCTTAGGCTGATGAGAAATAGTTTGGTGTCGCTGTACCCATGTCTTTTGTTGTGGTCTGGAAATCGATTAAAAATCAGTTTTGCTTAATAGTGAATATCGAATTATCATTTTTTTCCGAAACTATGTTATTTTCCAGCGATTATTTTATGGAATTTGCTATTTTCAGCATTAATACGTTCGAGTGTGTGTTATTTGTTGGATGATTTCAAACGTTATTAACCTTTCATGCCTCCGTGGCAACATGTGTATCTGTGTTTTTCATCCATGGTTCATAGTTAAGAGAAAAGGAGCTAACTGTGAAAGCATGATTGTAACAAGTGTATTCCCGTTGAATATGGATGCATATTTGCTGTATTTCTTTAAGTAAGTTTCTGAATGTGTTTTTGTTAACTTAGGACCGGAGATTCAAGGGGCTTCGCATTTGTGCGGTACAAGTATCAAGATGAGGCTCAAAAGGCCGTTGATAAGCTAGATGGTCTGTTGGGAGAAGATTGAAAAGCCTAGTTAAGAAAATAAAAATTAACTTCTGATAATTTGTTGTGCTTTCAAATGCAGGAAGAGTTGTTGATGGTCGAGAAATAATGGTTCAATTTGCTAAGTATGGCCCTAATGCTGAACGAATGTAAGTTCATTCACTATGGTACTGGGGTTATTGGGATAATTTTTTTCGTTCATCCTGAATCATATGACTACGATTGATGTATATATGAAGTGGTGATTTTAATAGGTCTTGCCAAATACATGGCTGAGATATTTTAGAATTCTATATGGGTAATTGGTGGCGTTTTTTCCCCCCTCACAGAAAATCCATTCTTAACTAACTTAAGTTGTTTTTTTCAATAGTCACAAAGGGAGAATTGACGAATCTGTTTACCGGTCCAGAGGAAGGTCAAGAAGCTACAGTCCTAGGCCAAGGTGGGATACTCTGCTGTTATTCTCGTGCACATTGTTGCTAAAATTGTGATTTTCATCATACATAATGAGGCAATTGGGCAACAACAGGTGGAAATGAACTGTGTATTTGCACTAGTTTATCCGTGTTGATATGGGTTCCTAACATTTTAAATTCCTATTCTATCTGCTGAATATATATTTCTTACCATGCTCATTCGCTAAATTTTTGTATGTCCTTTGGTGTCTTTTCTGATAATGTAGCAAGTCTCCTGGAACCTATTCTGAAACTTAATAGCTTTTGTTCTATGCTCTAGTACATTTTAGTAAACTTAAAAATTGGGGCCCCCCTCTTCTTGTTTTTGTTCTGTGCTTTATGGTGCTTAATTCATTAGAACTGCTCTCAAACAAAATGAATTTACAGGAGTTACAGGGATAGGGATTACAGGAAGAGAAGCCGCAGTAGAAGTAAGGGTAGAAGTGAACGGGAAAGTCGTCGTGGTAGGGAAAGAGATTATCGTCATCGAAGCAGGAGTAGGTCTCGAAGTCAAAGCCGTAGTGCAAGTCCTGGTTATCGTAGAGAACTTGGAAGAGGTAACTATGATGATGATAGGCGTAGACGAAGTCGGTCCCGTGGAAGGTATTATCTTCAATGTCATCATAGATGTGTATGAGTTACAAATTTTGTGTTTTTCTGATTTTAATTTCCAATTATGCTTTTTGGTGTTCACTTCAGTGCTTCACCTGTGGGTCAAAGTCCTAGTCCTCGAAGGAGTCAATCTCCAATCAAAACTCCTCCTTCCCGGGGTGAAAGTCCTCATGCTTATAAACACAAAGAGCAGTCAACTACTCCTAAGAGTGTCTCTCCTCGGGGTGACCATGGTTCTCGAAGCCCTTCTCTGCGTTCTGAGGCTGATGTAAGTACTTGATCCCTGTGTTTTTATCAGTTTGGTTGAGGATTTTTCTTTATAGTGGCTTGTTGGATCTCTCTTCCCCTCAGGAATAATGATCTGGAGTTTTGCTGGGTGAATCTACAATCAATCAGTCTTTTTGGCCACATGCCTTCTCAAGCACTTGATCTATCTTGTGATCATCCATGTAGTGTGGTTGTTATGGTTTATTTCCCTGGAGATTGTTATGCTTTATAGTGATAGTTTCTGTACTCTAGTGTCAGTGGTTTGCTATCAGTTTAAACTCTTTACTTCCCATAAATTGGTATGTTTGTTAGTTCTTTTTACTTGGATAATTTACTCATATGAGCCATTTATTTGCCTTCTATAGTTTGTGTCCATGAGGAGTTGCTGATTGTCATGATGATGAAGTAGCTATTGATGCTGTTTTTACATGATGCAGTAGCTGTTGATGCTGCTTACATTTTGCTGTTGATTGTTATAATTTCTTGCTGATGATCTAAAGTTTCTCTACATTCTGACCATGTCATGATTGGTAAGGGAACAGACTAGCATGTTATTCTTGAATTGTATGTGATTCTCAGTATCACCACAAAATCCTATTTTGTCCTTAACGGTATTTTTAATTTGAAAATAATAACTTTTTTTCACAAGAGATCATTTGTGGTTGCTGAGAGTCCATGTAATTTGTATCTGGTGCTGTCAAGAAATAGGTATTCTCTTTGTTGAAAATAATTTTGACCCCTTCTTTGATGTTTATAACTGTTAGTGTGATCTTGGAGTTGGTAAGATCGAACCATATTGTACCATTGGCAATTCACTGTTTGGTTCCTTATGTCTAGTTGAAAAGGTTATCTAGCTCTAAGCTGATATCAGTTACGCTGTGTTACAGCACAAGAGATTGTGGCTGTAGGCTGTAGTGCTGTGGTGATATTCATGTGGATCGGTTGTTGCTGTACTTCTTGCTGGTAGCTATAGAAAGTGGTGCTGCTATTATAGATGAATGGATTTTGATAGCTGTGTTGCAGTTGGATGCAGGCGTTCTTGATTCAATTAGGTACAATTTTTTGTTTGATATTCTTCTGAAGTCCTCTGGCGTCATCCTTACCACTTACCATACCCCTCCTACCTAATTATGTTTGTTCATCTTCTTCTAAATCATATCTTATGCATTTTGTGTCAGTCATGTGGTGGTAATCAGGTCATTTATATATTTTGATGATCAATCCTTACACTGCAACCAAGTGGTCTGGTGGATCTCTTGCAGTGCTTGGTGCTAATATCACACCTAACCGTATTCCATGCTGTTTATTTGTGGCCATCTCTAGTTAATGTAGATTACAAAATTAGTTGACTAATCTTGAATTTATAAGATTTGCTCGATTTTTCCAGTTGAACTATCTTTGCACAGATATTGAATATGGTGTTACTGTATCTGGATTTTATTATTATTATTGTCATATTTGTATGCCATCTGCTGTGACAATTGTGTGTATATATGTATATCTACAGCAATGGAGAAACATGCTTGCCAGCATGTGAAATTACCTGTAAATTTGTACATTTCAATAAAAATCCATCTCATTGGTTATGTCGTAGGTAACAAAATCTTTTGCTACCAGCAACTTATTCTTCTTTGTTCAGTGATTTTTTATTGAACTGTTGTGCTAGTTTATCTTCGAACGTTCTATTTAATCAAATATAGAAATCTTTCATAATGTGATTCTGTTGTATGAATCGGCATTTGAAGTTTCGTAGGCTCTTGCACAAATTTTAATTTGAGGTGTAGTTAACATCTTCCAGCAACGCAATTGTGCCGACTTTGAATGCAAATACATTGTACAGTGAATTTGATTAGTTGTGAGATCAATCGCAAGGCATCAAATGTTATCATTTATCGGATACAAATTTGTATTCTGAAAATCTAAATAAATTTTAAAATTTAGGCATCAGCTTGGAGGGCATGCCCTGTGTCACAGCTTGGGTGATTCCATGATATTTGGTACTTGGTAGTTAGGGAAAATCTCGGATGTTGAGCGGTGAATGAGGAAGACCTTGACCTGAATTTCTCGTGTGTTTGAATACGAGTTGATTGTTAAGTATTTTGTTTTTGAAAAAGATTATGATAATAAATTTACGAAATACGAGCTGGGTTTGAGTTGAGTACTTCTATTCTTGTCCATGATACATTCATTCTCTTATCTAAATGAATTTATTGAGCCATAGATTCCATTAGATGTTATGGAAGAATAAAAGAAGTATCCAAATTAAAGTTTCTTTTGAAGACAAAAATAATGACACGACGGTGTAAGAGAGAGGACTAAGCTAATGTCAATGGGTTCCGCGCACAAACCGGCGTTTGCACTCGCATCGACGGTCGTACCATGTCAATGTTGTGTGTCCCATCCCGGGTGCCATCTGTGACCACAAGACTGGTTCGACTCCGAAGTTTCAGGTTTTTATCACTGAAGTTCCATTCTGTGTAGGACATGCACGTGTAATTATTTGATTGTTATTGGTTATGTTCGCTGGTTTTTGGACCAACAAATTCTGATACATTGCGACCGTAAATGCAAGAAGATGCACCAAGTTTCATTCCTCATCATTTTAGGGTAAATCGTAATTTCATTTCAGATATCCAAACACAAGTAAGGTACATAACTACATGGATTTAGACATCTAACTCAACGATAAAGATCAAGCGATAAATAGAAAGACTAGTCATAACCAATCAACATATTGGCTGAACACTTCATGAACATGAAAGCCATAGCGCAATGCTATCGAGGTCCAATTCCATTAGCCAATTCTTCATAGTTTTTGAAACATGTCAATCAAGCCTAGGGCATATACCTAAACCCACACAACTCGACCATCAAATCACACGACCAAATAATCCCTGTCTAAATAAAACATCAACGACATCATTAACGAGTTAAAAATTAGTAGGAGATAAACAAGTTACACCAGGGCAATGCTGCTCTCCCCGCCCGGGGGCTTGCGAACTCCACCAAAATAGTCCCGTGATTCCACTTTTCCATCTGCAAATATATTGCTGCCACTTATCTCGCGCAACTTTGCTGAACTCAGCAGCTTCTCAGCAGATGAAGAAGGTTCATCTCCCTTGAAAATGTCATTACCTGACAGCTCCGAAAATTTCTGATTAGGAATCTTCTTCGCTGTCTTGATCACAGATTCTTTACTCATAGCACCATTATTCTGCTCACCAGCACCCTTTGAAGAAGAGTCAGATTCCATAAGATGTACCGCCAAACTAAAATAACTGAATTCGTGCTCATAGAAGAATTTGTATAAAATGATAAGATTCGGTGTTTCACATTTTTGCTGACAATTTTTCAATAACGCAGACAAAAAATAAAATAAAAAAAAACACATTGGTAATCAGAGCAAGACTTGCTTACTTACATCATGTGATGTAGGTTCTCCAATGGTAATACTTTCTCTTAGTGCCAAAGCTCGAGCAGCCAAGGGACGGGGCTGAATCTCAGGCGGTGGGGCGAATATATCGTGCCCACTGAGCTCTTTGTTTTTGGCATCAGAAATTTGTTTTTTCAATCCTGCATCAGATTCACTTTCCAGAGTCCCACTCAACTCCCGCTGCTTTGCAACTTCAGGCAGAGTGGCCGGCTTCTTGGGAGAAACCGAATCTTCTTCACCAAAAGAAATGTGACTGATTCCCGCCAACGCTTGCTGGTAATAATCAACCATCCAATCCATCAAGCAGTAGATCATTGAAATTATACACGCACTTCCACATAGATTGATAGAATATACTGGAGCTTAAATCAATACCTGGAAAATGCGCACCCCAGTTTTGTTTCCGTCATCCTCGTTTTCTGATGTTCCATTTTCTCCACTTGCCTTGAAAATACCACTGCCAGTCATTTCTTTCATTTTGTAGTCCGAACATGGTTTCCTGGAATGTCAAAATGCAGGAGTCAGTAAGCATTTATACCATGTTAAAATCGAAAGACGTGTGAAAGAGTTGTGATTTGCAGTTTATAATCCAAAAGAAAACAAGGGGAATTTAGGTTCGGAAAGATCCCCAATAGCCCCTCATTCTTAGCTTAATATTAGACTTGAAAGCCTGGACAGCCGATACAACTAATATTCTTTTCCTGACCTAATCAACGAGGGTTTGAAAAATGTTCATGAATTATTTAGAGATCTTTTATAGATCCAAATGTGACAATTGAATTCTTGGGATTTCGACAAAATAACAAAAAAATAAAATAAAATCTAAATATCAATCAAAAAGACACTGAAATCTTGTGAACACAAACAATGTAGAATAGAGATTCTGCAATTCTAGTAAAGCAAGAATAAAAGGATTGGACATAATTGAACAAGATTGACATAAAAGACCTGCTTCTACTTTAGAATATCATATTGAATAATCATGAATTACAAAATTGACTTAATCGTAGAAAACATGCATTTAATTCAAAATATAGCCGTGATAAGAACGCAGCCAAAATCTCAACAGCAACGATGAAAGAAAAGCCAGCACAATCTCCATAACACAGCATTTATTGCCCAATTCAGACTTACAGAAATTTATGAACGAAAAAACAAACAGAAAAAGAGAGAAAAAGCTAGATCTCTAACCTTTTATTCAAGCTCTCGATTTCTTCATCAGTAACCTGGCCACCAAACACCACCTTGCCGATCCCATCCGATGGCTGTCATTCCACATCATTTGTCAAACCCAAAAGTTTAAAAAACGAAACAAACGGAAAGGAAATGGGATTCCGTGAGAAACAGAAACCGTTACCTGGTGAGAGCGGGCGGAGGAGGCGGCGGCGGGGGAATTCTCCGGCGGATTCTCCGACCAGGTGAGCAGATCTGCCGTCGAAGTGTGAGGCTTCCTCACCGGCGTGGATTTTTCCATTCCTACAAATAAAAATTGGTTTCCCTACGAAATACGAAAGCAAAATGGCTCTTCTGCAGCTGGTTATCGTCCCAACAGCAGCTGAAAAGAGCGTGAAATCTCGGGAAAGATGAACAACTTGAATGAGGAAGCCGCTCTTCCGAGATTTCCTGCGTTGTTTTTGATAGTTGGGAGGTAGCCAGAGCTTCGGAGTATACTGTTATTTATACTATCTCCTCCGATAATCTACTGTCCTTTTGGTACTTGCTTAAGTAACGATTAATTTGATTCGACGCCAATAAAAATTATTTTTTGTGGGGTTATAACCTTAGATTGATGCTGCATAAATTTGAGAAAATGACAGATTTGACCAATGAAATTTAGTTCTGATAAAAAATTAAATAAATAAATAAAAACATTTGAGGAACGAAATATTATTTTGAACACTCAAAATGTTGGTAACGACTCAGAGAAAGAAATATGGCGTCATATCATGAATATTATACGTGGAGGGAGGTGATTGGTGGGAGACCACATAATGGGGGGAATAGTGAGGTTTCTGACTTAAATTCAACTTTAAATGCTGTCGTCTCTCGCTTTAAGTGGGGAGGCATGTGCTTGGACGGGACGTGACAGTGACAGACGGGATGCACAGTGTGTTGACAATAATGCCCCTATTATATTACTCTTTGTCTTCTAATACATTAATATATGTGATGGGAAAATTAGTAATATGTTAAAATATCGAATGCTGATTAAGTATATTTGTAGGTTTAATTAATATACGCCTTTGAGGAAAACGAAGGGAAAATTAACTATAAATTATTCGTACATAATTAAGGCCTGTAAATGAGCCTCTCGGAAAGTGTTCACCTCATCAATTTTTTTATAAAATCTTAGAATATGAGCATCACCAATTGCTTGAGTTGCTAGATATTACTATTACTATTATTATTATTATTATTGAATATGAGTTAGAAATTTTAGATTGAAATTAATTATGGAACCATACTAATTGTATCTTACAAATATGAGGTATTATTGCAAGTGTTGACGTTTCATAATCCATATTAAATTATTAAATAAATAGGTCTTTTTTTAGTTACATTGTATTAAATTATACAACTACTTTTAATTTAATTTTTTTTATTTTTAATTCATTCATTTTCCTTATTTTCTTTTAACTTATAATTTTTACTTTTATTTTGCTCACAAATTTTCACTATTGATCTTTCTCTATATTCTTATTTTAGATATTTTTATACCTTTAATATTAAATAATTTTTTTATTATTTAAAATACAATAATTTTACAATTCAAAAAAAATTGCAAATGCGTAAACTGTTCGACTTGTGCGAGTTATACATGACTTTGCCACGTCACTCAATCTAATAATTTTAAGTTGCTTTCAAATTTTTGGATAAAGCAATTACTGCTCTATAAGCGGGACTAAAAATAAATAAATTAGCCATTCCAAAATAAGGCTTGCGTATAGTCTCGAGAACTTTTTTTTTGTCCATAACTAATACATTACAATAAGCAAAAGATCAAAAAAAGGGTTTGGTCTAATAGTAAATTCTTGGTCTTATACATTTAAATATTTGTGTATACGAATTTTAGTCTCTTTAGAAACCTGAGTAGTTGTCTACTTTTGCAACAATTAACCATTGTATTATGCGTGATCTTATGACAAATTAATTTTCAATTGTAATTATTCTTCAATTATTTTAGCCGAAAAATGTTGTTGCAAGCGTTATATGGTATGTATAGACAGGGTCTAAGTTACAGTCGACTCATTGTATGCACAAAATCAGCGAAAAGGCCAGTAAATAGTAATTTCGTGGAACCATATTCACTTTCATTATATGCTATGTACCATTAATATTATATGCAAAGATTTAATTAAAATAGAAAAACAGTATTGAAGTAGGCATATGGAAATTATGGCATACGGAAATTATAAGTACAAGGGAGTGGCTGTCATTTCATGCGAAGGGCATTTACGTGGCGTAGAAGTACGAAAACCATTTAAGCATAGCCAACGTGATGACGAAGCTATCACGTCGTTACGCCTCTCCTGTACTGTATTGTAGAAACGGGTTTCCAAATTACAAAAAGGCCCTTAAGTGTTTTATTCCCCCTAAAGATAGCATATGCGATTGCATTTTATTTATTATTAAATAAAGAGCAACATTAACCTATGTATTGATTAAATGTTTGGGTCTACTTTGGGCAAATAATGCGAATTTACATATATATATACATACATACATATATCCACACATTACTTACATTTTTACATTTGAATTATATTATTTTTATTTTCTAAAAAAATAATTTTATAATTTTTAAATAATTTTACACATACGTAATTTTACTACTCTAATATATCTATACTATATTATTAATCAATAAAGATTTTTTATTATACAAAATAAATTTACATAATTACCTTTATTTAAAATACTTTTATTCTTTATATTATTATTTTTATTTAACTTACAATTTATATTTACACGCCCTTTCAAATTTTATTATTTTTAAATTCTTTTAATCTTTAATCATTTATTTATTTTAAATATCTTTACACGTTGTAAAATCACATAATTTTCTTTTTTTAATTTTTTAATTTTTCTTTTTCTTTTAACCTTTTTACTTGTATTTTTTTTTTCAAATTTTCTCTTTTTCAAAATTATTTTTATATTTCTTTATTTTATTATTTTAATATTCTTTATATTTTTTAAATCAAATAAATTTATTTTTATTAATAAAATATAATAATTTTTTATTTTATAAGTAAATCAACACACACACACACAGTGTGTAAATTTTACCCGTGTTGTGTGTGTGTAAATTTTACCCGTGTTAACGAGATTTGAACCAACAACCCTTTTTGTGCTTCGTAATAAAGGCTATGAATGGATGTAAGTTTTGTAAGGGAAGAAAGTCGGGATAAAATTTTTATAACAGTATAAAAGTAAAATAGAGGAATAGAAAAAAAGGATTATTTTAATATGTAAATATGTTTGAAATTGTGAATTTTGATGAAATGAAAGTTGTGGCTAATTTGCATCCAAACGTAGCTAAAGTCACAACGATAGGGTTCAAAAGGAAAAAGCCCCACACACGCGTTATTAAATTTGTCAATGAATTAATTATAGATGGGATTTAAAAACTGTGTAAGGCTTTGAGTGTTTATAATTTTATAGTGGTGAAAATGTATTGCGTTTTTGCAGTAAATAATTATGAAAATTGTAAAAATAAAAATCATGTATATTAATTAATTAATTTTTTTGTTTATATATATATATATAATAATAACTTTTATGATTAAATTCTGTACCAGTATATAATAGTTATATTAATGAATTTTCGAAGTTTAACTTTCCTTTAATATATACACACACATATTTTTTTTTCCGATAGTCTGTCATCTTCTTTTTAAAAGGAGCACACCCATTTAACTTTTTTATTTTAATAATAACATAATTATTTTATAATTTTAATTTTCTTAGTTAAACCCCCTTACAACAAAAGTTCAACGCTTGAGCACAAGTATTGATTGGCTGGAACAATCCTTGGACAAAGTGCCTAAGTGATGGGTGAATGCCAATTAAGGGGACCATCTTCGTCTTATATTAGGGATGAAATAGTAATTTAATATAAAATTATCAAATACAAATCTTTGAATGCAAATTATGGTGGAGATAATTAATGCGAGAATATAAAAATAGTGTAAAATGAAAATAAAAAAAAATAAAAAGAGATTATTTTGTTGAATAACAAGCATGAAAGTAAAAGATACAAAAATGTAATTTTTGATGCGATGATATGAAAACAGATTTACATTCAAACACAGCCAAGGTATGAACCCAAATCATTATAACCCTCCATCTAACTTAGATGCTCTACTCATCTTCATTTACGCAATATTTTATATGACAACTAGCAACCCTTTGAAGTACTTTCCACACTCAATTCTCCTATTCATTAGCAAAATAAAAATAAAATAAAATCATGGATGTTGATCATAAGTGCAGACCTATTGCAGGATATTGAACGAATACAAAAGGGTTTTTCAGCATATTCTTTTTGTTTGCCCCTTACTATCTGTTAAAGCTAGGCAAATCAAGTCCGAGTTTGTTTCTCCATCCCTCGACCTCCAGGCTCAAGTCCAGGTTGTCCGAAGATATTCCTTCTCTGTTTGATTCATTTTTTAATTGGTAGCATTTGTTATCAGAGCCGTCAATCCTCGACAGCTCAACCACCGTGGCGGAGGAAATGGAATTAGAAGAATTAGAAATGGAGGTGGATTTGTTGCGCACTAATCTTGAAGATATAAAAAGATCTACGAAATGGATGCATCGAAGTTTGCAACAGCAGTATAATAAGTTTATAGAAGAGATGAAATTGATGATTTTCTCTTTGATGATAGAGAATAGAAGTATGCCACATGGCTGCCCACTTCAAATGGTTGGTGAACGATGTATTCAAATCAAAATTCCAAAATTCAATGGGAATGGGGTTGAAGGACACAAGTGTGAATGAATTCTTGCAGTTGAATCCATTCTATCTTACAGAATTATGAGAGAATAATCACAAAATTTATTTCCTTACCAATCAACCCAAGAAATCTTGAGTTGGAAAGATGATCACTCCAAGGGAGATCAAGATAGTTGAAGTGAATCGAGGATGAATTGATGGATGACAAGGCTAACCTTGTTAAATATCAAGTATTGAACCCTCGAGCACATGCTGTGCAAAATCTCTCACGCTTTCTTTGCGGTATAACAAACTTGAATTGTTCTTTATAAACACTCAAAAAAATAGCATTTATAACCTAAGAATTTTCGAGAGCCATTCTCTCGTTGCTTGGGCTGTATAAGTTGGTGTCTTTTCGTACCACTTGCCCATCTATTTTGTAATAGGCTGTGTTGTTAAAATTGGCCCGACCCGACCGTTCAGACCGGGTTAATTGGAAACTCACTGGTCCAAGTTGTCGATGGGTTTGTTTGTTTTTCTTCCTCTGTTTTCTTTTTCATTTTTTTTTTTTTTTGGGAAGAAGAATAAGGAAAAAAATGAAGACAGGGGCGGAAGAAGAAGAAGAGAGGAAGAGAAAAAAAGAAAGGAATGAGAAAAAAGAAAGTAAGGGAAAAAAAGAAATAGATGAGAGATAAAAAAATATGGAAATGAATAATTAAATTGAAATATAACAAATAAATAAATAAATAAAAATAAAAATGTATAAAAGGAAAAAACATTATACTATAACAATGGTTTAAATAAATATTTATTATTTTTTGTCTTTATATATGATTATATACTTAATTTATACATAATAAATAAGTTATTAATTAAGAACTAATAAATCAATTATTATATATTTAATTTGTTTGACTTTTAAAAAGAATTAATTAATTATATATTTTTTACTCAAATAATAATTATACATTGATTAGTATACAAATTAATTATGCATTTAAAAATATATTAACATATTTTTAATTTTTTTTGTATTAAAACAATATATAATAAAAAATACTAATTGACCACTTTTTATATCCTGTTGAATTGGTTGAACCAGTGAATCAGTATGATGTCCAGTTCTATCCCCGGTTTAATGCTGAAAACACTGGTGATAAGTGGTGTCCATACTTCTTACACTCATCCAAGGATTTGATATAGGCCCTTGTGCCAAACTTTCAATAGACGTAGTTTGACCCACCTATGAGGGAAGGATGAGGATGTGGAACTGATGTTCCTTTTTTTGGTATTCATTTTGTTAACCAACTATTCTGAATCTCATTCACTTGACTCACAAGCTTGCTTGGGTAACCAAACTCTAATGCTACTTGTTAGCTGGTCTATTGGCATGTGTTGTAAGTTATATTGAAATAATTATTACAACAAACTTACACATTTAGTAAAAAAAATAAAAGAGACTCAAAAAATTTATTTACATAGTTTGGAGGTAATCCTTCCACATCTACAAAATTGCGCCTAGAAATTTTCGTTAACTAATGATCCAACAAATATTAAGCCAATTAGTCCAAAATATTATAAAAACACTTACCTAATCTGAACTCCATTTAGGATTAGCTTGTTGACATATTTCTAGTCTAGCTCCACTAGGTAACAAGTCCTTTTGTTTCTACTTTGCTAAGATTCTCTCTTGGCCCTAACTATTAGTGTCGATCGACCAGTCTTCCTCTTTTGAGGATAGTTCCTTCACTTGATCATTTGAGTGGGTTTGATGGGTAGATGAAAACTTTAGCATTTCATTCGGCCTCCTTAATTTCTTTCTTCTTAAAGGTGTTGATAATGAAAAATACCTTAAACTCTTGAATGATAATCACTCAAATATAAGTTCCTTAAGTAAAGCCAAAGAGTTCTTTCAAGAGCGTGTAATTTTTCTCAACTCAATCCACTTAGTCATCCAAAAGCTTCCATCCTATCAACATTTAAAGATAAAAACATCTACTAAAAATTGGCTAAAAATTTTCAAGATGCCTGAATTTGTTTCTTTTTGTGGTGGGCTGTTAGTTGCAATATATCTAAGATTCCTTTCTTTTCTTGATTCTCTACAGATCGATAATATTTACCAACTTAATTGATCTGAATATCCTCTATAAATCCTGCCATAAATGCTCAAATTGGGTTAGATAAGAGGAAGTTAAAATATGATTAATTATAAAATTTTCCCATATCTTTATGGATAAGATAACTCAACCATATCCAATTTAGTCAATTGTAATCTTATCAAATCTCTTCAAATCAGTTCAACTTGGTTAAGTCAATAGAATATGATTATATTTGGATAGGGATAAATTCGAGAAAATTTGTTTAATAAGTCTGGTAGATTCTATGACATACATGTTACAACATCTATTAAGATATATATTACCAAAATTTCAAAATTTTCTTAAGAATTTGATATACCATATAAGCACCACATTGGAATTTGTGTCAAAAATAATAACATCTTACCACATGCACATGTGGCTCTAACAATTATTATCATTGCCATTATAAATGAATATATAAAACAAAGTAACAACTTTATTTGGGATTAAAAATATAAGCAGAAAATAATGAATGGTTATCAAAAAGGTGTTGGGAAATTTTAATAAAATAAATGACAAAAACAAGAATAAAATTATAAAAATTTAATGAACTTTTCAACTACACTTCAACAAAATTGTGTAACTTACAAATTCTAATATTACAAAATAATTATTTTTAGGAGAAATTTTTTACTCTCTTGAAATATTTTCAAAAAGGCACTATAACTCTTCTAGTACTAAAAGCTCTCAAACTCACTTATAATTTTGGTTTCTAGCTTAATTTAAGCAAATGGACCAAGCCCTCATTTATATTAGTTCTTTATAAGAAGATGTTGTGATATACGATCTAACGCCAATAGTTAGTGAGAGACGTTGGGGGCATGGTTGTATATGTATACATTCACATTAATTAATAAAATATTGATTTACTCATATCAATATCATGAGAAATTTTAACGTATATAAATTTTGAATAGCGTAAATATTCATGTACTGATATAATTGAGTTTAGAAGCTTGTTTTTTGACAATAACAGAAATTCATTCATCATTATAAGAATCATATTCAATAATACTCACAATACAATTTGGGAGAAACTTAAAAGAACCAAAGTCAAAAATACCAAATTTGGCAATAGCTTGGGCTAACTGGTAGCCACATCTTCTAACAAAAAAAAAAGGAGCAATATAAAAAAGAGGAAGCAATTTGTTTAAGATCCTCCAACACAACATAAGCATCAAAATAACCCTTAAACCTATTACAAAGTTTATCAAAAAGGATACAATTATCCCCTTCAAAAATAACACGAGACTAGCTAAATTTCTTTGTGAAAAGAACTAAACTCTTAGCTGCAAGTGCCTTAGCGTCAAAAGAATTCACATCCATTTGCAACATTTCAGCTTTCCCAACTAATAAGAACCCAGTAGAATCTCATGCAACAATACCAATGCCATAAGAGTTTTTACTTAGAGGTACAACAGCATCAAAATTAACTTTAATAAAGCCTTCAAGAGCGTTTCACCATGCATTAAATCCATTAAGAGAGAGAGAGAGAGAGAGCAAAGCTTTGGAGAGTTTAATACTTTAAAAATTCTCTAAGGCATAAGTAGCTTTAAACAATAATATCAAGGGGTTGCATACCGCAATTGTCCCATAAAACAAAATTCATATTTTTCCAAATAGCCCAACAAATGATGAGAAAAAGGTCAAATTCATACTTATCCAATTTGTTATGAATCCTAGAGAGCTGATTAAAGGTAATGGAATTTCAGGTTGAATAATACACCACCTCAGATTGGATAAAGCCCAAACTTGCCAAGAAAAATCACAAGAAACACAAACCTGCCTTAAGTACTTAATCACCCCCCTTGACAAAGAGGACAAATCAAGTCAAACAAGCATCCTCTATGACTTAATGATCACTTAGTTGGTAAAATATTCTTACCAACTCTTTAAGAAAAGATTTTGGCCCTAGGAGGAACATTGGCATTCCAAATAAAATTCTAGTTGCTCTTGAAACATCCTCTGGATTTTGAAAAGGAAAAGGATTTCCTTCTAATTGCATTACAAGCACTATGTGACGTGAAGTTACCATCTTCAGAAAAGTGCTATAAAAACACATCAAGTTTATCAATGCAATTAACATGAATGTTGGAAATGGCTGCAAATCACAACTTTAGACAATTTTATTAAGTAAATCCATATTCCCTGTTTCAATATTTTCATCAATGAGAGCACCAACAAAGGGATCATCTTAATGCAATAAGTTGGACTACAATTCAAAGGGGTGATGACTTTAAAATTAGTATGCGTAAGAATCTAAGAATCATGCCATATCCTAATAGATTTACCATTTCGAACTCTCTACTTGGCCTCAAATGTGATAACCGCCCTGGCAAAAAGAAAACTCCTCCACAAGTAAGAAGGCCATCTTTCAATTGCTATATGCAAGAAATTTGAATTAGAAAAATACTTGGCCTTAAGGTACAAAGCTAATAAACTATTAGGCTTCTTAGTTATTCTCCAACACTATTTTGCTATCATTGCTTTATTAAAAGACTGAAGACACCTAAGCCCCATTCCTCCCTCCTTTTTACTAAGCTTCAGATCATCATTTTTAATCTAGTGGATAGCACCTTCTTTAATGTAGTTCCACCAAAAGTTAAAATCATAGATTCCATGTTCCTCAGAATATAATCTGGAATTTTAAAGCAGCCCATAACATAAGTTTGGAGGGCATATAAGGCAACTTTAATAAGTACTTTCCTATTAGCTTATGATAAAAACTTATTACTCCACCTCTTAATTGTACTCCAAAGTTTATTAAGAAGACCTAAAAATCCCTTGTTTTTAGAGTTTGAGAACATTGAAGGCATTCCAAAATAGATAAAATGCTTTCTAACCAGAGGAACTCCAATTGTTGAACGTAATAGAAGACTTATAAAAATTTATAATTTGCCATAAGGCTAAAGCATACTTAACAAGAATATCTCTAATAGTGCATAAAACATTCGTTTTAGCTTGAAAGAAGAATAGAGTATTATGGATGGAGCATCTTTAGCAATTTTAACATCTTTAAATTTCCTTGAGAGTTCCTCTTTTAGAAAAATAACTTAAGTCTTCAGCCCAAAAGGTAAATAGATAAAGAAATAAAGGATCCCTTTGCCTTAAACCACTTTGAGAAATTAGTTTTCCCATAATCCTTCCATTAATATTAAAGGAATATATCATTGATTTCACGCATTTCATAATCTAAGCAATAAACTGGTAATTAAAACCCAATTTAGACATAAGTTTCTTAATAAAGCATCATTCCACGCAGTTAAAAGGTTTACTCTTGTTAAGTTTCAGTGAAGTAAGACCATATTTCTCTTTCCTCTTAAAAGATATACTATGATTAAGCTTAAAATGCGAGCTAAATATTATTAGTGATGAGCTTATTTGTAAGGAAGGCTAATTGTGAATTCCTGTAATTCGACCATCCTGAGTATATTTTTCTCTCCAGAGTTGCCCACCTATTCCCTTTTATTGGTCATGAAGCTGTCATTTCTCATTGTGGTTCTCTATAACTTGTTACACTATCCCTCTTTCAACTACATTAGAGCCACTGGATTTCCTTTGTGCCACACTAGGTTCTCTAAGTCACAACCCAAATGGATACTCTGACTCTAGCAGAATGGAATTATTTATAATATGCTTCTGACAATACTAATCAATATGGTTTAATCATCTGCATATGTAACAAAAATTGAGTAGCTTGCAATATGTAAAGTTAATAATTATCTCTTCCCCCTATTCATCCAGAGTTTCAAAGCTCTACACAAAGAAAGATTAATGTTCAGCACCACTTTTATGGATATGGAAGTGCCAGCCCTGGCATTATCATCTAAATCAACACTCCTGAATATACACAAATGGTTACCTAAAAATTTAGCCACTATTTTGGTAAGCTTAGCAACAGGGGGTCTGTAAACCGTAAGATCAAAATCACACCAATCAAGTGCCACCGTAAAGGGATTTTTATCCTGTCGAAGTTCCTTTTGAATAATAAGAATGTGATCAAAATGCTAAGACCCCCTTAAGGATAGCTCTATTAGAATTCATAATATGATTGAATTTTTCTATAAATCTATTTCTTGGGACTCTGCAAATATTTGCTACCTTCACTGGATTCCAAGCTGCCAATAAAGTACTTTGAAAAGCCTCAAAATTATAAAGCTTAGTCGTAAGGGATTTTCCCACTAAGAGGAGATTGGTCTCAGATTCTTCATTGTTCCATACTGAGTCTGGAATACTAACTCATATCTCTTCTTCCTCAGAAAGCTTTAGCTTGCTTACTGTCTTTGAAGGATGAATTTGGGAGTTCGAGGTAAATGCCATAGTAGAAGACTCATTATAGATATCTTCAAGGTTTCTCTTATAAAAGATGAATCTTTCATGAGGAGTTCCTAAACTATGAGAAACTAGTGCAAAATCACTAGAAAATAGCTCCAAAAGTTTAGGTATTACTACATTAAGCTCCAAGTAAGAGAAATCAACAGTTATGGGAATTGGGCAAAAAAACCAAGAAGTTATTAATAAAATACAAAGCGGTACAAGGGCAAGAAAACCTAGCTTAAAGAAAAGATCAAGATGAAATACTCAAAGCACAACTCAAATCAAGAGCCAAATGAAGATAGAACCACATATAGCATTCAATCAAATGAAGATTTGAAGCTCTATAAACAAAGTTTTCTTGGGAAGCTCCTATAAAGGAGAAGAATACTTTCAGTGGGAGATAGAATTCGTGCTATGTGTCCATATTCATAAGGGATTATAAATATAGATATAAGATTATCTTAGTATTCAATTACTAAAATTAATTTGTGAATCATAAATACTTTAGAGAGCATTAGAGAGTCGGTATAACTTGCACACCTTATATTTGTATAGTGAATGTCATGTTATTTAGTATGAAATATTGAGAATATATATGTATGTGTATATGTTATTAGAGAATGAACATTTAGACAATGACTCGTAGAACGAGACAAATATATGAAGTACACTTATAGCTGTCATGTCCAATTTCTTGATTGTGTTAAGTGCGTGTGGACTTTAGATTTACGACAATATGATTATCTTGTGTGCATGACGACCAATGTGTTATTAATGCATTAAGGCCTAATATCTATTTTGGCATAATATAAGCTCATGAGCCCAACGTGCTGTTGCTCGAATGCATATGGAAACATGTAAGTATTCAATAAAGAATTTATCTTTTTACAAGTGAATAAGGCATTTGTCCTAAGAAATTGATGTTCTATGAAATAAAAATCCTTGGCTAAGGCAGTAGGTGGTCAGAAAGGAGTTTCCAATAGAAGCATTAGTCTCGTGAAGTAATCTTAATTGGTTATATGACCAAATTTATGAGTTTGACAAAATTCATGATTCTCGCTCAATAGAGACAAAGAAAGACAAAAGATCTATTTTGTATGGTATTCACGATCCAAAGTTTCATTATGATTCGCTTCACTTTGCCTTTAATTGTACTATAATATGGATCATAGGCTAAATACTACCTATATTTTTTGAGTTATGCTCATTACCAATTAAAGTTGAACACAAAGGAGACGTACAAAAGGTTGGAATGTATGATGAGTTTTAAATTGGTGGGATGTGGACGAGACTTGCAAAACTCATGGAGTATTATTTAGTTGCAATTGAATTATGTTAAATATATTAGTATGATACTTGTTAATAATAAAATTATTAATTGAAAGCACAATGGGCCTCTAATTAATGAAAATTAATTAAAGGATCAAGGCACAAATAGAATTATATGGGTCCTATCATATTTGTTAATAATATGATTATTAAACAAAAACATGATAACTTTTATTTTCATTAATGAGATTAATTGAGTTAAATAATATAATTTCATCAAATCTCCATTATTAATAGAGATTAATAATTAGGAGGCTAGATGGGCCTTAATATTAATATAGATTAATAATTAAGAGGTATAGGTAGTAATTATTAATGGGATTAATAATTAAAAGGTTAGAATTAACTAAAGTCCATGTGGTAAACTAATGGAGCCCATTACCTGAAAACCTTAGTGCCTTAAATATATAAGCATGCTTGGAAGAGTTCTCAAAATTAGAATTCAACCAAAAATTTGTACACCTCTCATCAAGTAAGAAGAAGAAATTTCTGGCCATTCTTACACCTTTTTTTTTTTTTTTAATCATCAAAAGCTTTATAGCCTAAAGGTGTTTGAATAAGAGTTCTGTAAAGGGGGTTTTATAAGGTGTAGAAAATGCTTATCAATATTTTAACTATGTAGACAAACTAGAGGTTATGGTTTGAGGGCTACAACTCAAGAATCGCAAATGTATCTATTGGAATACGATTCCAAAAGGTATATTCTTTACATGTCTTTTTGTCACTTTTCAAGTAATAAGTAATGTATGGTGAAAACAGAACGGATTTGGTATGTTATTTTGCTACATATATGCTGTTGTTTTATGTTTTTAAAATTTTAAAATTCGACCTTAAACTTGTAGAAACCTAACAAAATGAACAACTAAGATCAATTTGATCTAATGGTTGTATTTAATTTTTACTCACCTCCATCTACCCCATTTGCCTACTCTAAGCAAGTTTATTAACTAAGTTCCTATACCTACTACTTTCAAGTAGATGAACTTATAAGTTTCAAAGTGGGTTTGGATTTTTTGCAAGTGAACTACAACAATATTATTTTAAATGAGTTGCAACACAGTAAAGCCAACATACAAAAAGACTAAGGGCAAAATTCTCCACAGGCCTATGATCGAGAGAGTGAAGATTAATATAATAAGAAAATACACACATAGATATTCTGTTCTTGGTGTTAGAAGAAGACGTATGCCTCTTTCATGAGGGGGGAAACAACAAAAATATACGAAACTTTCCCAAGTTCTTGTATCAATTCACACTCTGTGAAGTTTTTGGGATATCAATCCATTCATAGGATTTGTTGGCCTTTTTGTTAGGCTAGTTTACGTTTTGTACACTTTTGTATGGGCTAATTAAACCAATTCAATCATGCTTCATGTATGTTGATGGAAAGTGTGAAGGATAATCTTTCTTTAACGAGAATATCAATTAAAATAAAAGGAAGGACACTTTCGGTGTGTGTGTAAGTGTATGTGTGTGTGTGTGTGAGAGAGAGAGAGAGAGAGAGAGTATTGATGAAATTTAATATAACATGTAAATGATATTAGCTGAGTGATGAGAGATAATGCACACACGCGTATCTAAGTCGTAATAAATCAACAAAATTAGTAAATTTATAATTTTAGAATAGATTAAGCATTAAACTCAAAACAATGCCAGTCATTCCATATCTACGGTATAATGAGAAAGATCACTTGATCATCAAATTGCTTCTTCTTTTTCCTTATTGACCGATTGATGCTAATATTTATAAAATTAAAAATTGTAAATAAAAACAACCTGTCTTCATTTTCAATCATCATCCCATAATGAGGTGTGTGCCGTGCCACTATCCAGTGTAGAATGACGCATGTGGAGTGTGCAAAGTGAATGATTAATGCACGCAAAAGCAAGCAAGGGTTGGCAAATGTTGAAATTGGGAAAAAGGAATGATGCAGAATGGGCAGAGGGAGCCAACATGACACGTGGGTTATGATTGTGCCAACTTCTCTCTTGTGGTGCAGCTTAATATTCTCTGCAAAAGCTGCTCGCACTTCTCACTTTTAACTTCTACCATGAAATATGCTTTCTGTGATTGCAATAACATAAATCGCCATGGATATAAGCTTTTTCATTATTTTTATTATATTAGAATACACATTCTAAAGCATATTATCTATTAAAATAAGATTTTTATCTTTTTTTTAATCTTTTTTATCCAAACATAGCCTACATATTTTGATGGACAAGATCTAATCATTATTCTAGAAATTTGTGGTTCAAAGTTAAAGGATGGGGTCGAACATTAGTTCAAGTGATAGGATAAATTTCAATGACATGTGTGCTTGTGTGTGTATTTTGAGAAATTAAATCTCACGTCGGATATCTTTGTCAAAAAATGAGTTTTATAAATCCAAAATTGAGTGACATTTACATCCTAACTCCAAAGCCATTGGCATTAGAAAAAATGTCGTGGCCTTTTCAGAGAACTCATTACACATAAATGTCACTTCAATTTTCGCTTAAGATATGTGTGTGTGTGTTTTCCTTTCGAATACTTTGCCGCCACATTATTTATATATGTATATGGGCCAATTTACGTGATACAAACTAGCGATAAGGAAAGAATAAATCCCAAGTGATACAAACTGGCGTCATGTTTCTGATCATAACGATGATAATTTTTGACCCAAATTGAAAATTCAATCAAAACTTAATTCAAAATTAGCAGTTTCTAATTAAACTTTTATGAGTTGAAAATTCGACCAAAACTCAATTCGAAATTAGCAGGTTTCGAATTCAATTTTCGTGACTTCAGATTAAAAATTGAATCAGACCTGCGAATCCATAAAAATGAAGAGGTCAATTTCGAATTGACTAGCAGATCTGAATCTACGAATATATTTTAAATAATTTAATAAATATTTATATAAATATGAAAATTAATTAAATAATATTAAATAATAAAACTGTAAATATTTAAAACAATGATCCTTAATTTTAATTAAATAAGAAATATTTTTTTGTTGGTGGGTTAAGCTCGATTCATATCAAATTTTTTGACTTGTGAAAATAATTGAGTCAGGTTTAAATTAATAAGTCATGAGTAATACTCGAATCTCGTCCTAACCCGCCAGCTCGACCCATTGCCACTCTTAGGTTGCTAATCTTTTGGTAAAGATTCCTTGAAGAAGGATTTCAGTGTACACAACTATTTAAATCAAAAATCAAAAATCAAAACTCTTTTTTTTCGTAAGGGTTTAAATATATATAAATGTGTGTAGGTATCATTTTAATTGTAAATATGTGTAATTATTAAATTTTAAACATTTGTACCTATGAATAAGAAAAAAAAACTTTAGATTTGAATTTAAATAAAAATTTTGTGTTGTATATTTGTTTTGTCAAAATGTTGATTGGGTTCAAATCCATCAAAATTTACTTCCATGCAAGGGAAAGAGATTATTCCTGTACATCCTTGTGATTGTTCCATCCAAATACGAAAGAAATTTGCATTCTTTCGGACAATTTGTCAAACCATGCAAATTGTCATGCCTGTTATGATAGAAAAAATAATAATAAAATAATTTTGATCGCCATCAATTCACACTGATTTTGAATAACTGATATTACCCAGAAAGTGGTTCAGTTTTGAATACGTATAATAAAATTTGTCAACTAGCTAAAGTATCATGCATCCCACTTTCTAAGTTAATTCAAATGTAAAGATTGGTTTTTTCAATTAATTAAAAAATAAATAATATGACAACAGCTTTGTTTCCATTAAAAAAAAAACAAACACACACACACACACACACACACAAATTATTTACGTGATTTAGAGCAAATTGTCTTGCATCTCGCATTATGTTTTGTTCAAATTAATAGAATTTGAGTCCAACAACTAAAAATAAAATTGCATCTCTAACGGCCCAACACCCAGTATTCATACTCTAACAAATTTTAGGCTGTGTTTGCTTTTAGATTCAAGTACATGCTTTTAAGTGTTTTGCCTCTATATAAAAGAAAGAGAGAGAGAGAGAGAGAATTTAAGAAATATAATACTTGAATTTGTGTTTTTTGGATTCCAAACTTGCAAAAGTAATTTAAACAATCATAGTTATATTAATATATTGATCATAACTATAAAAGCAATTTAAACCCAATGGCTATGTTTGGATGAATTATGTTTGAAGAGAGTAGTGTTGGGATGAGTTGTATGTTTGGAAGAAATATTTGATGGAACGATTAGTATTATTTATTTGAATTTTATTTATTTAAAAATATATAAATTATATAATAATGATTGAATGATGTGATAGTATGTAGGAATAATAATTAGTTTATGAAGTGTATACATACATACATACATATATATATATATATATATAAATGTGAATGTATATGTGTACTTATATAAGTATTGACTTAATTATAAATAAATATAATAATTAAAAAAATAATAAATTAATTATATATGTAAAAAAGAAATTTGAATTTGGATAAGAATTGAGCGCAAGATGTTTGGTAGCCTGAAATTTAATGTCACGATGAAATGTTAAAACGGGGATCAAACACAGCGAAAACACACCAAAAGCCCATCACGATGTGTCTAACAATTAAAGATTAGACAAGGGTTGATTAGGTCAGGCTGTAGTCTAGAATTGGGCTTGGTGGAGTTTGAAAAAGAAATTGGGCTGACTATGAAACCCAGATTCGTTAATCCTTTTTAAACCCAATCCATACAACAATTCTTAGTTTATTAAACTATTAGACAGACGCCACCCATTTCCGTACAAACTAGTATTTATCTGTCGGTGCCAATTGCCATTACATCGTCAACTATTATATAGATAAAAATTGCGAAAATTAATATTATATCTTGGACGTCTGGAGAAAATTGTAATATGTTGGAACGTACGTGTTGTGACAAAAATCATCGTGGAAGAGAGAAAGGAAATGTTATTCGGATGGTAGGATATTAATGAAAATTTTGATAAATTCAAACGTACATGAGAGAGGAATTGAGTTGGAGGATAATATTTGGTAAGAATTTTATTAAGATAAGTAATATATTTTGTCGTAAAAGTTTGATTAGTAAAAATTTAGATTTATTTAAATTTGTATATTTATATTTGTATATATATATATAAAATATATAATAATAATTAATTTTTAGAATTTAAAAATATATAAATCTTAATGTAGGTGGGTATTGATTTAATATTAATTGATGAATATAATTAGTTATATACATATATAATAGAGACAAAATTTAAATATGGATTTACATAAAAAATTTTATTAAGTAATATGATTAATTGTGGTATTTTTAATAAAACGTTGGAAAAGTGAATATATATGTATTTTTTATTTTTTTTACACTTGTCATTGTTATTAATAATTTGAATTTAGTTTGATTCTTAAAAAAAATCAAATTCATATGAATCTGAGGACAGAGGGTGGATGTGGGCGCTGTCCCTAATCGGTTAGGCCACTGGTTTTGTGCCGCCGTAATTCAGCGCACGATATTCGCGTGAATCCGACTGTCGAAAAACAGACACTTCACTTTCACCCCTCAGTATCAAAAGATCGGGCGACCATTGAAACACGTCGACTAATCCATTTCCATTTCCTCCCCTTTGTCCTGTCTGTATATTTTCACAAATTATATTAAGATATATTAGGAGACATAGTTCGGATTCTTTTCGAATACACGGTGAAATTAATGGGAACTGTGGGATCGGCCAACAACGTGTCGTCCGTATCAGTTGCCTTGTTACCCAGTGGGCTCAGCTACGAACCGATGCGACGTAGTTTCCGTGTAGTCAAGTTCTCTCTGCTGGTTCCTTCGAGAATTTATGGCCGCCTTTTCACGGCTGGAGTCCGGGCGTCTTCGGCTGCGGTCGTCGAAACTAAGCCGGTAACTTTCTGTCCCTCTGCTTTGGTTATTAGGAGTATTAATATTTGTTTTCACTGGAAGCTTATGTGTTTTCGTCTTTTGCAATTAATATCTTCATATTGAAGTTTCAAAGTTTGGGCGCTAATAAAGTAAAGGGCTCCGAGCAAGTGGATTTGGAAGTGCCTAGAAATAATTTTGGTGGCTACAGAATTGGGACTTTAAATGGGCTTCAAAAGATCTAATTCAATCTAATTGGCGTTAACATTTGTGATGTAGAAAATCTGCAGGGAAGTGTCTGGGGGTCAAATTTGGCGTTAAAACTTAAGAATAGCGTAGGAGTAATAGGAGAGAAAAAAGGTTGGTTAGTTCGATGAGCAGTGAATTTTGATGGGATGACAAGTGAAGAAGGCATTTTGATAGCGCGGATTATTAGAAGTCAAAGATATAGAAAGAAGGCCATGATGCTTGGTTAAAAATTTTCAGCCGTCCTCCCCTCAAAAACAAGCACTAAAAACTAGGGTTTCAAAATTTTTATATCATTATATTTATTCACAATTAAATCATTAATTATACACACGCACACACATTCATGTTTATTTATACACTAAAAATTAATAAATACTTGTATATTATATATCATCTAATTATTATATAATATTATATACATGAATACAAAAAAATGGAGAAGCTAAAATTCTTTATTGCCAATTTTACATTATTTATAACCAATAATGAGGAAAAACCATTTTCATGCTTAAAAAAATTATAACCGAACAAAGTGTTTTAACTTTTAGGGTAGGTTTACTGCTTAAAATACTGCTTGGCTGGTTGACTTAACCATTTTTTATGCTGTTGCTTCTTTTTATCAACAAACTCAGTTGGATGTTGGATCATCTAGAGACAGCTGTGATATTCAGGTTTTCTCAATCTGAACGTGGAAATTAATTGTTTCATTTTGAGCACATATTGCAATTCAGCAGAGAGGATTGATTACTTGTGTGCTATTAGTGTCTTGAGAAGTATACTGTGATTCTAGGGAACTCTTGAAGTCGATAAAGTCTATAGTCTTAAGCTACTAGGAAATTTTGGAGCGTGTACATGGGATAACTTTGACACCTTTCTGGTAAACTGGCGAGCTGTTGCTTATATGTTTTGTGTGGAAATAAATTGGAGGAGAAATCGCATGTGATTATCTGATTATTGGAGATTAGCCATAAGATTTATATTTAATTGCATCCATAAAATTTGCTTTCGTAGCCTGCATATACTCATGCATACGCCTAATTGAGGGATGTCTAAATAAATTATGACCATTCGCTTTTTTTTGTTCAGAAAAGCAAAATAGAATATACTTCAATAACGGGTTTCTGTATCAATTTTTTTGTTGGTAATTTTAGGATCCTGTTATTGATGAGACAAAGTTAACCATCCGAAAGCATATTTTAGCTTGTCCCATTTGCTATGAGCGAGTTATTTGGAATGGTGATCCAGATCTTTCTTTGTAAGTGATTTTCTTCTTGATATCCAAACTCAATCATTCCCTTCAATATTAGCTGATGATAGCGATTATATTCCCCTGCACAAAAGGCAGGTTAATGTTCTTGTCTGGGAAATTGTTAAGAAAATTGTTAAATTTCAAAATGCTTTTGCAGGGAATCTCTTGCCCGTTCTACTTTGCAGTGCAGCTGCTGCCAGAAGTCATACCCTGGAAAAGATTCACATCTTGACTTAACAATAACTGGAGGAGGCAAGGTGTATGGTGAACCTATGGCGGCCTCTACTGAGCTTTTCAGGTGAATTATGTGCTTACAATTTGGATACTGAACATCTCTGGAACAGTTTTCCTGAGTAACTGTTCTCCATTTTATAGAACTTCTAAAACAAAACTAAGAGAGAGTTAAAAAAGCCATGGAGGAGCTTCTACATATATATATATAATTATGAAGGCTGGAGTTACTGAGCTAGTAGCTAAGGATCTAGGAATTAAAGAGCTTGCTGTTGTTCACTCCCAACCATTCTTGGAATCGAAGAAATACTGTAATGGCAGTTACTTGAAGTGATTGATACCTTATTCCCAGTGTATGAATGTTTGTCTCTTGAACTCAGACAATCATGGTATGGTGTCTTTACTGTAATATTTTAAGAGTATCTAGCCAACAATAATGGAAAAAGTTATCTTCATGGAATTCATCTTTTAATGTGCGTTGTCATTTCCAAAATTTTAGGTTTGTTGTCCATATGGCTTACACAAAACATTCATGCATAATCTATTCTAAATGCTGTCCATAACACAAATTCCAAGTTTCTTTTACTGGGAGAAACAGGAAAGTAGTATTTTAATCATGCACTATTCGGAACATAATTTTTAAGCTGTTATTTTTGCAAGCTTTCATGGCCAAATTAGTTGGAAGAACAAGTTTTGACTACAGCACATGCTTGAAAACAGTTGTTTGTTAAAACAGGTTTCCTCTGGTATCATTTCTTTATGAAAGAGGTTGGCGGCAAAGTTTTTCTGTTTGGGGTGGTTTCCCTGGCCCAGAGAAGGAGGTACTGACTATTCTACGACATTTACCATGATTTTGTTTGTTTAATTGACAATATGTTGTCTTATACACACAAGTACAACTTGTTGTCTACAAGAGTAATATGCAGCATAGTACGCTATGAGCTAATACTCAAAGGAGGGGTGTGAAGTTATGATGTACCAGGACAAGCTAAATCAATCATGTTTCTATCTAGTTGGTAGCCTTCTAAAAGCATGCAAATCAGATTCTTTTACAGATAATGAATTGAATAACTCACTAGGCTTTCTTGACCCTTTGGGTAGTCATCTGAAGTGTTAATTCAAAAACTTCATAGGTCCATGAAATTTCAAATTGCCAGGGTCTCTTCCTTATTGATGTTAATATTGCATGATGTGATTGATACGGCTAAACTTATTTCCTGTTGGTACCAAATGCAGTTTGAATTGATTAAGGATTACCTCAAACCAGTGTTAGGCGGAAATATTATCGATGCAAGCTGTGGAAGTGGTATGTTTTCGAGACTCTTTGCCAAAAGTGGACTATTTTCCCTTGTTGTGGCATTGGACTTCTCTGAAGCAATGCTGCAGCAATGTTATGACTTCATTAAGCAGGAGGATAATTTTCCTGAAGAGTATGTTCCATTTCCTTTTAGTGGTGGCATTTGTTAAACTGTGAGCAATTTGATTAATGCTAAGTAACTTGTTTTGTTCTAGGAACTTAATCCTTGTTAGAGCAGATATCTCCAGGCTTCCATTTGCTTCAAGCACGGTGGACGCTGTCCATGCTGGTGCTGCTTTACACTGTTGGCCTTCACCCTCAACATCTGTAAGCATACCTAAACTTATTTATTGCCAATGCTTGTTATTGTTTTGCAGTTACTGGGCCATTTGGTAGAAGCACCTGTCCAATGACTGTCATCTAAAAGTGTTGAAGGAGAAGGGTGTATATGTTTTGTTGGTAAAAACTAGCATATATATATATATGGTTTTTTGGTAAAAACTTGGCACATGTAACACTTTACAAATGGGTGGTGGTGAGGTTCGAACTTTGATCTCTTATTTGAATGCTCTCTAATACAATGTTGAATGACAATCTTATTTAAAAGTTTAAACTAACAACACCTCTTTACATATTTTGTTATTTATTGTTTTTCTGAGTTTGTGTGCTGGGCTGTATTTGAATCTGCACCATCTCTCAATCTCACTTTTTTGGTTTTTCTTTCAATTGGGAAAGAAAAATTATTGTAAGTCAGGACTGAGTGATTTATGATTTTGCATTTGTAATTATACCAACATTTGAAAACTTTAAAATTAGTATGCTACCAAATAAACGATGGATATCTGCTTATCATATTTTACATTCTTATGTTTTTGATCTTTATCATTTCTCTCTACTTTATTCTCACCTTGAAATAGGTAGCAGAAATAAGTCGTGTGCTGAAACCTGGTGGGATGTTTGTTGCTTCATATATTTCTGATCTTATCATTTCTCTCCACTTTATTCTCACCTTGAAATAGGTAGCAGAAATAAGCCGTGTGCTGAAACCTGGTGGGATGTTTGTTGCTACAACTTACATTCTAGATGGCCTCCTCTCATTTCTTCCACTGCGCAGACCATTACGTCAGGTATAAAATTATTTGCCCTTGCCTTAACTTACACATGACTCCCTCTAAGTACTTGCAGTTACACAAATCTCCCATCTTGGTCTCAAAATTTCGTCTTTTGTTACTTATTTCTACCGAACAACAACCCCCTTCTGTAGCAACATAATGATGTTTGAGTATGCAGTCCAAGAAATGACTCTGTCTATTAAATGGTGTCTAGTTACTGTTACTACACGCCCTTGAGCGTAGGTGAATGTCTGTGCTGATCTTTCCTTTTTCTGCAGAACCTCGCGCAACTCTCAGGCAGTCACATATTTCTATCCGAGGCTGAACTTAAAGATCTGTGTACATCTTGTGGGCTTGTTAACTTTACTTGCACCAGAAACAGAAGTTTTGTGATGCTCTCTGCCATGAAACCTGTATAGTTAATTGAGGAGCTCTGTATCGAACCTGCTTCGTGCAACCTGTATTACAGTTAGAAGTCTCTGATCTTCCCAAAATTCATCTAGTGTGGAGCATGTGTCACACATGTACGAACTGCTAGTGATCAAGATTTATTGTTGAATCTATACTTATATGCTAAGCAAGCTTGGGAATTTGATTTGTATGATGTGTAATTATTGAAATATCCTTACTTCTTTTCATATTATTCTTTCATTCTGATTCCTTAAATTTCAGTACTTCAATTTACTTCTTAATGTCAGGCCTGTTCCTGTTAACGGATGACGATGGGCAGCACAATGATATTAGAAGCTCATGAATCCTCAATCCCAGTTTCTTAACAAAGCTGTCCTAGAGGTCTGGAATCCCCTTAAAATGACTGAAAATTTTGAGTTCTTAAGGAAATGCTTAGCTTAAAAATACATAATTTAGTTAAAAAGTATACAAAATTTTGTAGCTGTAAATTGCTCAATGTATTTTCAAATCAAAATTAAAAATTGTAAATATTCTCAAAATTCTTATTAAGTTCCAATTTTGAAACATATCTCGATACCAATATCTAAATCCCTCGGTGGCAAACGAATTTAAAATTTTAATGCATGTGTACATGAATGGGGACGTCTTACTTTAGGCTGTTCTGCCGTTGCATTTGGATGAAATAAATTCTGGGTCGCATGCTGCACCATAAGGATTTGTTCACTTCATTGGAAACAACATAACGTAACTGAAAAAGTTGGTACATAAAATTCAAGTATAAAAATGTAGTGAGAACTGATAATGACCCTTGACTGGGTGCCTATCTAGCTTGACTGCACTAATGAATCTGCCAAAAAATAAAATAAAATAAAATGAGATTGAAAGAACCGTATAGAGCATACAATTACTGGTAAATGTTGCAAGCACAGCTCCGAATTACTGTTTTACTATTTCTGCAGTTTCAAGTTCGTCAAGTTCTTTAGGAGTCTTGTGGCTGTGGATAAGATGCTGTCATATTGACACCAGAAGTTTGGCACAATGTCCTAACTTCAAAGTCTTAGAAAACTATTGCGGGTGCATGGCATGTCATCTGCATCCCAAATTTTATGAAGAATCAAGAATTTCTGAGTTCCAGATGACCAGAGTATTGATAACGCGTCAGAGGGTTATCATCAGTATTGTCTTTTATGAGTACACCGTGCTTTATTTTTGCATTATGTTATGGATGGATTCTTATTATATGTTTCTCCAGGGCCTGAGGAAATTTAATTTCGTATTCATGGTGGATGCAAGAATGTCAGATGCACATCTAATATCTTAAAAAATCAAGCCGTTAAGAAGGTAGATTATCTGGGTTTAGGAACTATTCTCTAACCGATGTGAATGGAAATGTCACGTTCTGTTCTACTCAATTTATGCATGTCCTCGTGCAATGTGATTTCATTTTGGACTCATTCATTTACATTGGTGTGACCTATTGATTAGGTTTTTTTGAACTTTTACGTGTGTAGATTTGACTCTGGATATCTAGGCCCTTATAAACATTTTCAAATCCTCACATACAAATTTTACTTTGATATTTTGAATTTTGAACTTACCATGGTAGGTCTCTGTCTCCTGTAAGAGAGAACTCATAACATAGCCAAACTTTCATTCTTGGTACCCTAAAAGGTTGATAGCCTTACAATGCGCAGTGTGTGACAAAAACACCCTCGGCTTTATTACTTGATGAAGATGGACAACCAATGCACAAGACACATAAAAATGTGTACAGATCCCCTTCCCTGTGCCCATTCATACAATTAATGCTCACATCAAAGCAATGAGAAATGGACCACAAATCATCACCAAGGACTGCAGCAAGCAATCATATGACACAAACGGCTCACAATTGTTGGTGAATGTTACATAAATTACATAATCTAATATCTGGAAAATCGATTTTATAAGAATTTGACTGGCCATGAGAAGAAGCTTATGTTGCATTTAAGTTATTACCTTTGTATATATGTGAGTGAACATCACATATTCTGCACAGAGGACCAACATTGAAAGATAAATGAATAATTACTTTTATCAGTCCTGACGTCACTAATTATTTTCTTACTTAAAATATATCCTTTATTTATTTTTTTTTTTAAATGTTGTCCTCACTAAAGTTCAACTCTAACTACTTTTAAATAGGCAGGGCGAGAAACATAGTGACAGATTATGAATTCATAAATGAATTGAATGTTCTTAAAATTAGTAATTTTTTTATTAATTGAAACAATTGGGAAAAAAATTGTAAAAACCTCATTATAAATTTGTCAACGAAATTTGTAATTAAATAAAAAATATAACAATATAAACTAATTTATTATTTTATTATTATAAAGCACTTACTTATAGAAATTATTGAAGGAAAAATATATTATCTAGTAAACTTTTCATTATACATTGAAAAGAAACAAAAATAAATTCTTGTAATGTGTTTATCATTGATCATTTTATTTTTATTAAAGTAGAAATTAAAACCGGAAAATAAATCAAATTATTAACTGACTAAATCCAAAGAATTTTGTCGCTTTGCAGTTTACGAGATTCTAATATTTTTTAAGAACATTGTATTTTATTCGAATTATTGTCAAAAGTTAGAAAAATTTTGGAGTTTTTAATTTATTGAAGTTTTTAGAGCGACCAATCTGTACATTATGTTTGAAGATGTACCATTCTATCATTTCGACGAGATGCCTAAATGACTAGAATGCAATGATCGGTCATGATATGATATGGTTGGAATACCTGTATAATTATTGTTTGAATTAGGGTTTTGGAGATTATGTTGTATTTGAAATTAGGGTTTTGTGTGTAGTTTTGATTTTGTGTATAATGATTAGGATTTTATTAAAAAATATTATGATTTACACATTGATTAGGACTTTTTTAGAAGAAAATTATGGTATGTATTTACATGTACATATTCATTAGGGTTTTGGTGGGAGAAGGTTAGGGTTTTTTTTTATTGTTTAGAGTTTTGAATGACAAGAAATATGACACAATTACACAATTGTGCATTAATCAATGCAGTAACATAATTTAGTAATTTGATGTTAAAAAAATGTAAAAATAACTAATTTTATCTAAACATTTCATTAGTATATACAACTAACATAAAAATAATTAATGTTACAAAAGATGTAAAAAGGGTATCACACTATTAATGAGCCCTAGTGTCACACCCCGTGCTTGGATATGTAGACATGGCTTCTATAGTCTTTGTGGGTCTTGTTCCTGCGGTGTCAACTGATCGTAGTAGTTATGACTGGTGTCATTGTGATGCATGTGAGTATCTAAGCCATTATCTTGGCTGTGGGATGCTCCCATATACTATGGTGGTGAGAATATATCGATGAAGGGTATTGGAGACAAAAGATACTAAATGAAGAATCCAGACCAATCATCCTATTGCATCAGTAATGTAAATTCTAATCCTAACTGCAAATTTGACGGCATGTAGGGGTACTTTGGTAGAGATGAATCTACTCTTAACAGCATATACGGGAACTGCATGTTAGTGTCTAGTCATGTTTGTACATAGGAGTACCCTTCAAACCCAATGCCCATTGATGCTCTTAAGTTGGGCACATCTATGAACACAAAAGTGTATGATAAAGGCCCGGACATGTTTAGATAAGGAGACCAAGATGGTTAGATATAAGATAGGTACCCAATCTATCTCGAATCACATGTGTAACAATCACCTGCAAAAACCAACGCCACGACTGGAAACTCTCTTCGTACACCAATACAAAGGCAAGAGACAACACCCATTGGTTAGCATCAATAACCGTGACAATCAGCAACTTGTGGTTGTATTTGAAATTCAAATGAGTTGCATCAATAATGATGACCTTTTAGCAATGAGTACACCCATCTACGCATGGTTTGAATGCCCAAAATACGTAGTGTAACATCTTAGTTATAGATGTATTGGTGTCCTTATGTTTTGACTTCACTACTGTTCTGGGATTCCATCTTGGCAACACAGACATATATGCAAGCAACTTTTTTCATAAAATTCTCCCATATGCCTATACCGTCTCCACAACACGTTTCAAACTATGCCATGCCTTATTGTATTTGATCGCAAAACCATACTTGTCATTGATGGTCTGAGTTACACATTTAATCCAATAGGCAAGATCGTGGCAAATCATCCTAGTTAGTAGCGACGCAACCATATTTTTATCCGAATTTACATAGTCTATCAATTGCTCCTCTAAAACACAAGTGTATGCAGACCCATATATAGTAATTCTCCACATTCTCAACTGTTGATTGTATGACACTCTCAAATACCACTAGCAAACTTGTTCATTAGCGATGTGGCGATACATAAGCTTTCATACAATTAGTGTACTTTTCACCACTAAATACTTTTTATAAACAACCTTAACCAAATACTCTTTCATCGTTAACTGTAAGTGTTCCTTAAACTTAAATAAAGCTAGATGTTGTGTTCATCATAATACGCTCCTCCCCTAATCCTCAAGTTGTCATAATTATTCGAATAAATCTGTTCATTCACCTTCGTAAAGAATAGCATTAATGTTTATATTGACACGCTAGCAGATGACACCAATTTGGTGCGAGACTTAAGAACCTGCTCCAAATTGTGTCGACACCTTCTGCATTGTAATGTCAACTGCGTCCTAGTTGTTATCCTTAGCAGATGCACTAGCTTTAACACTCTCTCTCTTTGATGCAGTTTGGATTGAGTGTAGGCACGCTTGTTAGCATGCCTCGAACCGTTTCCCTCATCTGTTTGTTGCTCCAATTGGGTTATCTCATATGACTACTTGCTAAATGTGTGCATGTTATGTGACAGCTCACCATATGTTTGCTTTACAAATGGTGCCTGTACACACAACTACTCAACATACAAATAAGGTTAGACATTTAGATCAGGCACCCTAGTTAAATTACGAATAACGAACTGACATGGTACCTCGGTAACTTTTAGCACAATAGCTACATCATCGCCAACTGAGAATGTTTGATGCAATGACATGCCCACGACTAGTCCCTCGAGACATATGCTGACCAATTAGCAGATTCTACTTGCATGTACAACTTTAGGTAGTTCAACAGATTCATTGGGTTACAGAAATTTTAGGTTTACCTCACCATCAACAAGTAGTATTATTAACCTTAGTTTACTGAACTCATCCCAGAATACGTGACGGCCTTAAATTTTAAATGAAACTCTAATACTATCAAACTTAGACAATTGATGTATAATAGCCATAAATTGATCAAAATTAATGTTACGGGACATGCAGGTCACTATTGATGGACCATAGCTTATAAAAGTTGAATTTTATAAGATAACATCTCCCCAGCACAAAAAAAAATTGTACCTTACTCTCAAATGATTTGGCTACACTAACAATGTTGACAAATCATAATCTATACCAATAATACAAAAATATAAAATTACATTTGTCCAATGCTACAAATTAAATCAAAATGTTACAAATATACATGTATTTCTATACATGATATTAAACTAAACAAATAAATACATGTATAGTAGTCATTTGATATAATAAATACATCAATCATGTTCAAATGATATATCACTACACAATAAATACATAAATTCTTATTTTTCATGAACAAATTCTACTAAATAAGTACAAAATGTAACGCAACAATAAATTACAAAACCATATCACTTAATTACACGTGTTCTTAAACCATATATTATATTATAACATATTTTCACTTTTGTCCCTATATGTTTCACTATTGCAAATTCTTTTATATACTTTTGAATATTTGTAAATTCTACATTATAATTTTTATTACTGTAAATTCTACCATAAACTTTGAATGTTTGTAAATTATACCCTATATTTTTCATTATTGTAAATTTACCCTAAACTTTTGAATATTTGTAAATTATACCCTATAATTTTCATTATTGTAAATTTACCCTAAACTTTTGAATATTTGTAAATTTTACCCTATAATTTTCATTATTGTAAATTCTATTCTAAACTTTTCAATATTAACACACTATCCTCAAATTTTCCAATGATTACAAAATTTACCCCTCAAATTTTCAATATGACTATGAGTCTCCATTTTTATTAGATTTGGACAATTTTAGTTTACTTTTACTACACAACTAATGTGAATTCAAAATAGTAATTATTTAAAAAAAATAAGACACATTCCTAAAAATAGATACAATGCAGTGTCTACTTCCTTCGTGAGAAGCTTGCATGCTTGCTGGTGGAGAATGACTTCTGAAAACTAAGGCGAGGGGGGTTTGTGTGTAGGGGAGGAGCAATGTGGGAAGAGTGAGTTTGTCTGCTAGGGACTAGGGGATTGTTATTGTTGGAATTACAAGGAAGTGGGAGGAAGACAAAAGAGGGAGGTGACAAGGAGGGGTGTTGTTTGTTGAATTAGAGCATGGTCTACTTTAACAAAGCATAAGCAAACCATGCTCATACTAACATTGCCCATTTCGTCATTTTGAATGATGGAGTAGGCATATAATAATTATTAAAAACTTTACAAACGATAGAATAGGTGTATAATAATTATTTAAAACTTTATAGTGTAGCCATTTCGCTGTTCAGAACAATAGAATGGCCACGTTGTAATTCTTCCTCTTTTTTAATCCAACGATTTCGTCATTTTAGACAACATAACAGCTTTGCATAAAATAGTGCACAGATTGGTCATTTTGAAAAGTGGGATTTAAAAATTGAATAATAAATTAAAAAACTTGAGACTTGTGGACCATATGTAATGAAATAAAGATATTTTCAGTTTTTAACAATTATAGAGTGACTTGAAAAGGATTAGCGACATTCATCAAGATAGTAGTAGTGAGGAGTGTTAATTAATTGAATTTGCATAACAATTCAAGTTTAATAACTACTTGAACTTAGTTCTAGCTATTTAATTTTGTAGAATGCAAGTTCAAACTCCTACTCAAATCAAATAACGAGATTGAACTCAAAAAAATTTTCAAAATTCAAATTTAAATTGGTTAATCCACAAAAATATTTTTGAGTTTAATTGAATTCGAGTCGAGTAACTTTATTTATGTATCCCTAATAGAAAGTGGGTAATGATTACAAGTCCTATAGTTCTTACGAACATAAAACACGCACAAAACTAACCGATAAAACAATACTTCGAAATGAATTTAAAATTTCCTTAGGGCCTATATATTTGAATGGAAGGAATTGGACTTGGAGAAATGATTTAAATGGGAGGATTTCAAATTAATCCAAATGAAGGGAATTTTGAATTCATCCCAATTACTAAAATTATAGTTTAAAAAGAGAACTTAAGAATTTGAAATTCAATGATTTCCAGACAAATATGATAGATTTATTATTATAAATTTGAAATTCAACTCTTTAAATCCATGGATAACAATTAACTTCAAATTCTTAAATTCTCTTTTTAAATTATAATTTTATTAATAGGGGTGGAGTTGAAATTCCTTCCATTTGGTAATTTGAAATCCTTCCATCTAATTTCTTTCTCCAAATCCAATTCCTCCCATCCAATTAGGCCCTTAGGGTGCATTTGGATTGATGGATTTGCAGGGATATACTTCAAATCTATAAAAATAAATCTATCATATTTGTTTGGATAATAATGAATTTCTTAAGTTTTCTTTTTAAACTATAATTTTAATAATTGCGAAGGATTTGAAATTTCTTTGAAATCCTTTCTCTAAATCCAAATCCTTCCATCCAAACATGCCCTTAAGTTTGATCCATATCTATTTTAAAATCTACACAATTTTTTAATAGAAATTAAAATCAAAAATTCGTAATTCTAATTCATCATCTTAAGAAATACAAAAGCCATCAATAAAAAATTCAAGAATTTATAAAAGACATGGGTATAGCATTACACAAGAAGAAAATGCATTCTTTTTAATCATAAGACTGAAAAAAACTAATATGCCAAAAATTAACGAAAAAAAAAAAGGCGATATAGCTTAACTAGTAAATAATTGTACATGAACCCTAAGGTTATGTTTGGAACCTAACCTTCAACCCCAAAACATTCTCTAAAACTTTACATTACCAAACTTACCATTCAACAACATTTTTTATCTAAATTCAAATTTAAATTTTCCTCTCTTATATATTTAAATAACTAATTATTTTTCAATTATTACATGTATTCACAATAAAATCAATACCTATATATATATATCACATATATATTCACATTTATTTTTATTTTGACACTACATTATCCATATAAACTATTACAATCATCCAATCATTATTAAATATTTTATACATACATTCAACTAAATTATACTGTTTATTTTATTAAAATATTCATTCTGAAAATACTACTCATTTCAATACAACTCTTACCAAATATTTTATACAATAAAAACCCATCTCCCAAACATAGCCTAATTGATTAAATTCACAATCACCCTATCTAAAAATAAGAAAGAAAAGAAAAAGGTTAATCAGAAGGACAAATCCAAGACGGAACGTTGCCTTCAGCCCGAATGGAGACAGCATTTTCCGTACGTCTCTCTGAAAGATTCTAATTGCAGCAACTTACATGCCGTGAATGACTACTGCCAATGTTCCACCGAAGGTCATCATGTTTCCTTCAGCCCTATCAATATTTCTTAGTGTTTCTTCACCTTCCATCTTGTGAGATTATCAATATTATCCCGTACTTGTACTGTAGCTAGCAGACGGAGTTTCATGACTCGGAAAGCCACTCGTGTTGCCGTAGGTCGCTGATGCATTTCCTCCCAATTGATGTAGAATACTTTGAAGTTGTGGGTTCAGGAGATTATCAGACTGCAGTGGGTAACTACTTGAGTTATTTGAAGTTGAAGCTCCAAGACTAGTGTTGTTGCTGGCAATGGTATTATTAGTTCTAACAGTGTTTGTAGCCACGGAAGGATCGAACCCGGCCAAATTCAATGGCGACGGACGAGGAGGAGAAGAAAATGGGGATAAACCCACGTGTGCCGGTGGCCTGAGAGGATAAATCGGGGCCACAGTGTCCAAATGACCACCAAAGCGTAGGGCCACGGGGCCGGCGGGAAAAAGGTCCAACCGTGGAGCATAGGGAGAACCGGAGAAGGGAGCGGAGGGAATCCCTGTGAACTCCTGCACCATCTGTCTAAAATTTGTAGGATCGGTAGTTAGGACAGTGGTGGGCGCTCTACGTGAAGCCCGAGTGCGCTTTTTGGGGTTCTTGATCACTGTCAGATGATCGGACCCCAACGAAGGCCTTGAGGCATGCCCCTCGGAATCCCTGCGTGGAGGTGCGGAGGGCGATGGGGCTTGTTGTGATGATGCTGATGATGAGGCAGCTAGGTTTCCGAAGTTGGCAAAGGCGGGTTGGGATCTTAATCCCCCAGACCACATCGCATCATCGTTGTCTTTGTATTGAATGTTGTGTGTCTGTTGGGCAGGAAAGAAGCTGGGGTTTTGGTGTGGGAGGAACTGCGGGAGAGGGGTTGACCTTGAGGCAGCGTATGGCGAAAGGTTCAAGAAATTTGAGATGGATTCTCCCCTGGAAGACTGAAAATCTTCATCACCTCCACTAGAGGACTGAATACTCCCCCTATTTCTGGAATCCATGACTTGTTTTGAGTTGCAAAAGGGTAATCAAGGTACACAGACTTGGAAATAGAACAAGATAGTTTTCAAAGGTCGGATATGTGGAAGGATAAAGAGAATCTATACACACAACAACTAGAAGATCACCGGAAAACAAGCCACGGAAAGAGTGCTGGAAAAGGTTTTCAGGACACAGATTAAGTATCCATATCTATGAACTTACGATCCATCTTCGTCTTGCTTGGGCCCAAAAGGTTTGAGGACAGGCTGATGAATATAAGCTTGGCGTGCTCTTCCAGTTCCTGATGATAGTCTTAGGGTTTGAAAGGAGGGAAAGAAGTTAAAAGGCGAGGAGAAGGAGCTATTATAAATGGATCGGAGGCGCAGAAAGAGAGGGTAAGGTTGGATCGCGAGGAAAAGGAGGAGATTCATCATGTGTGGTGGGATTGGTGGGGCCGCCGTTGGAGGGGAGCGAGGATGCAGCAGTGGGTAGGTGGCGACGGGTCAAACTCAAAGACGCATACGCATCGAAAGTGAGAAATGGTTGGCCACAGTTCATGTTGCGTGTCAAGGCAAGAAAGGGATCGAGACGTAGCTGTAATTTAAATCGAAAAAAAGGAGAGAGAGAGAGAGAGAGAGAGAGTCAGTGGTGTACTTTTATGAGAAATAATTTTTTGAGTTATAGAAGAAACAAGAACACGTGTGCGAATCAGAAATGTGGCTAAAAATTAGCTACGTTTATTTACAATTTGGAGCGCATATTTTCAGGTATTTTTTAAAAATATATAAAAGTAAAAAATAAAATAAAATAAAATTAAAAATGTGTAATGAAGTATTTTAAACTGTGAAAAATAATTTCAAACATTGTCAAGGTGAACTGGTGAAAAAATATTTAACTTTACTTCATATGATAAAGGGTAAACTAATCAAACCGATGAAAAATGTCTTAACTTGTTTTAATA
Source organism: Avicennia marina (assembly GCA_019155195.1). Classification (NCBI taxonomy): domain Eukaryota; kingdom Viridiplantae; phylum Streptophyta; class Magnoliopsida; order Lamiales; family Acanthaceae; genus Avicennia; species Avicennia marina. Next base: position 9,574,378 of record CM032772.1, on the reverse strand, counting down.
ATATTTCTACAAAAATGTCATCATATGTGAGTCCATTTTGACGGTTCTTGAATTTTCTTCCCACATTTTTCCACATGTACATTTTAAGTTCATTATTGAGTTAAATAAGAGTTAGACAATATTCGACAATAATAGAATCGAAAAATCATCATTTTATGATAGAAAACGCATACACGCAATCAAAATTTTGGAGTTATGTAGTGTGACAACGTCAACAAGAGACCAGTGTGGATCGTGCACATGACCAATGGGCTCGTTCAATTATTTGGATAAAAATTATAATTTAAAAGATTATTTTGAGTGATAAAAATAATTTGCATGAATTAATGAATCTTAATAATCATGTTTAATAAGGTTAACTATTTCAAGTGATTACATTTGTTTCTCCATTACAACTTTAACATAGAAATTATTCAATTAAAATATAAAGTTAAAATAGTAATTTAAATGATTCTCAATATCTTGATTATTTAATCATGACTCTCATGTAAAATTATTTATTCTATGATATTGTGATTTTATTTTGGGTTTTATTTAATTAAGAGTTTTAATGAATCAAATAATTAAAATAGATAAAATAATTTAAGCTGACCTTATCATTTAAATTGAGTATATCCAAAATGTATTGTAAAGGTGCTGGTACTCAAGCCAAGATTCTCCACCACATATCCCTTCCCCGTTCGAGACCCACGAGTTCTCAAGAGTTTGTGTTTGGAATTATTTTTCCATCAAAAACATGTAATAGATTAGAATATATTTCTTAAACCTACAATACATCAAAATATGTTTTTTTCTTATATATACACGTATATGTGTACCTTAATATCAATATACATCCACGGCACGCACACTGACCCACATGTATATCGCTATTTCATAATAACTAATTACTATTCTTATATTACATAATATTTTCACTAATCATGCATTTTCTGACACATACAATAATTTTTGTCCCCGTAAAAAGCAAAGCTGGAGTGCTTCACAGCTTTAGATGTTCATAAGTTTGGCTTTCCTGAGTACCAACTCCAGCTTACAGTAGAAGCCCTTTTTCTGTTTATAGAATTGAATACAACTGATTATTATTCATGAAACAGATAAATTAGCCCATTACTGTATAATACATACATACATCAATATATATATATATATTATGAAATATGCAGTACACGTTCGTGGGGTGGTTCTAAATTACTTTTTATATGTGTTACATATCTTTTGGCAAATCTTTGTTTTTGTTTTCATTATTATTATTATTATTATTATTATTTTGCCTTTGTAATTTTGCTGATGTGATGAAAACTAATCAAACCAAGAGACGTGTTTGGAGTTTGACCTTGTCAAAATTGAAATCTTGATACACATGGCCTGTGTTTACAATTTTGACCCTGAAATACACGTACTCAAGCATTATATTTTTTAAATTTTACCTATTTTTCTTTATTTCTATACAAATTTCAAAATAAAAATACAATAAAATTTAAAATTAAACATAACCAAGACAGAGAAAATGAAAATGTTGCGAAAAATAAAATAAAAATGGGAGAAAAAAGGAAAAATTTTGAAAATGTTAAACAAAGATTTAGTTTTATTTAATTGTTTGAAATTCTAGATTAGGTAACTAAATTGTGATAGTAAGTTTAATTTGTAGCGATTAAAATTTATTGATATAAATTAGTTGTGAAATTTATGTGTATTAATTTATGCAATTTTTTAAATTTATGTAACAAATTATTTGACTAATTTATTTAATATTAATGCATTGTGTATTAATTTATGCGATCTTTTAAATTTATGAAATAAATTATCTGACCAATTTATTTGATGTTAATGCGTTAGTTGTAATTTATTTGTCATTATTTATGCACATTTTTTTAATATTTTATTTTATTAAAATTTATGTTTATTTGAAATTAATGCACTAGTTGTAATTCATATGTCATTGTTTATGTTCAACTTTTACATTCATGTCATTACAATTTATGTTAATTTGAAATTAATGTAATATTTGTAATTTATATGTCATAATTTATGTTTATTTGATGCTAATATAGTAGTTGTAATTTCTTTGTCACTATTTATGTTCAAATTTAGATATTGTTAAATAATTTGATCATAAAACATTTGAAAATTAATTAATCAAATTATGTAAGATTGATAATCATGATTATTTTGCTGTAAAGAGACGTGAGACAAAGTACATATTGTTTTGTATTAGGAAGACAACATAGTGCAAAGTTAAAATTATATAAGATATGATTGTAACTCAAATAGAATCAATATAATTTCTTGCACACAAATTTCAACTAATTTCTAGCAACCTTGGTATGATGGAGTTTGATAGCAGTGACACTAAAAGTTTTTACAAAGTATGTTTTAAGGATATGTATTAGGGGTAGTAGTTTATTTTACTACCTATATTAATGGTGATTAGAATTTAAATTTCTTATTGGATCTGGGTGACTACATCAATTACTTGGAATTGTATACTCAAACAAAAGAAAGGGAGCCCAATGATAATCCAATGATCTCATTTGGGTTTGACAGTGCATAGGGATGCTCTGTAGCTGAGCAATTTATTAGCTTATCTATGATGATTGAGTGTTTATCTCAATTTCATATTCGGAACTTACCAATAGCGCATCAAAATGCCACAATTTTGTATGCTATTGCACACTTAAAGGAGGAGGTAGTAATAAAGGATGAACTTAATTAGGAATTTAAAGATAATAAAAGAGAACCATATGAAAATAGTTGTCAAGAAGGAAATGATAGGGAGGCTGAATCTGATAGGGGCAATGATGTTGAGGATGATGAAGAAAAAGCTAAAATAGATGGCACAAATGATGAAGAAGAAGCAGACATTGATGTAATCGTAGATAGACAAGGGGCCAGCATGATGAAGAGCATTCCACACGTTTGATTATGCCTGTAGCTAGTGAAAGAGAGTGATTCGAGGTCACACGAGAGAGTGATGAGTATTTTTGATACCTTCAACGATCGTATCATTTAGATTTTTAATGCTAGGCTTTTATAGGATATTCAAGTGTTGTCATCTACCACTTGTCTAGCATCTGATCAAGGCCTTAATCAAGAGGTGGCGATGTGAGACACATAAATTTCACTTTATGTCTAGTGAAACCACTATTACATTGAAGGACATAGTTGTTATATGGCAATTGCTAGGTATTAGCACACTGATTGTTAGGAGTGACCTCACAAGGAATAAGGTAATGTGACACGTGTATTGTGAGACATGGTTGGATATCTAATCTCATATTATGGAGTTTGCCAACAAGCGCACCACCATCGGACTACTCCTACTTTCCTAGCACTTGGAGGGTCGCCCCTCTCGAGATGAAAACACTAAGAAAGAGATTGCATGGTATGCTTATTATTGTACTTACTACTATTGGAATATAGGCTACTGCCCGATTCAGTGAGCAATAAGGTGAAATTGATATATTTGTAGCAGGTGGAGGATCTACACGTGGTGCACTGTTTTAGTTAGGGCTCTGCTATGCTCACGCCTCAATATCACAAGCTACGTACATCATCAATGTGTCAGAAGTGTACTTATAATTTGTGTGAGTGAAAAATTAACATATTGTATGGTTTATATTGGAAATATGGGCATAGATTTGGATTCTCGACCAAGCTCCGCATAGGAGATTTTACATGGGTTAACTTCAAGTCACTAGTGTAGAGTTGCCAACCGCACCATATGGTGCATAGTAATATAAATTTTAATTTATTTCTTCATCGATTTATTTACAATAGAGTATGTTATTCTCTCACAATTTAGCTCACAATGTCTTTTTCGTAAGTGGATTTATAGGATCAAAGACTACACTGAGGCTGGTAGCCACACCTTACGTATTATACGAGATATTTTGGACAATGAGGTATGCAATTAGGTGAGTGTTACTTTTGTGACGTGAAGTCTACCAATACGCTGGATATGTCATATTGCTAATAAATTTTTATTATGCGGCAGTTCATATAGCGACCTTATTTCGATGCGTGCTATGCTTAATTGCTTAATCACATAAGCCAGCATATATAGACATATGATGGTCTGATAATACTATACAATATTTCGAAATGCACCTTGCGAAGAGAGTGCTGCAACAATTTAGAATCATTTAGTACATACCAGATAAACCCCCCATGTCAAGGGGACGCCCTGCACTCAATTACTCGTCATGGTAGTGCGTGCGTAGACTCGTCTAGATGCCATGTTAACTATATTTTATGGTGGATGAGACTTGAGCAAATAATTGGAGGAGAGGCTCATCATGACTATGTAGTTCACATAATATATAAATATACTGAATGGTATGAGTGAGTTACACGTCAATATATCAATACTGACAGCATGTTAATGGACAGGGCTATCAACCACGTTAGAGCAGTAGCTTTTCATATTTGATATGCAATAAAATTGTCTTTAAAAATATTATTGGTTTAGTCTAAATAGATAAACTTAATAATTTCAAGAAAAATTAAAAAGAAAAAAAAGAAAAGAAAAGTAGCACTGCAATCACAACTTGACTCAAATAACATATTAAATTAGAAAATAACCAAAGCATTTTTTAAAAGAACAAAATAATTAATTTATGAACATTTAAATGACTACAATGCATCGTAGATGAGCAAAATAACATTTGAAATCACAAATGATCTAAAACACTCAAGACTTGTTCATTTTATGGATAAGATTAAAGTCATAAAGATTATTTTGAAAGATAAATTAATCACGTGATAATTTAAAATTATATTCGCTAATATAGATTAATATGTAAGATAATTTAATAATAAGTATTACAAATGGACCAATATTTTTGGATTGTTTTATCTCACTAATTGGATTAGACTATCATATCCAATTTTTCGTTAAATCATATTGGATCTGCGTTTTCTTATGGACTTTTATCACTTAAAGTGAACATTTAATTAGTTTTAATAAATTAATTTATCAAACTTAATCTTAAAAAGTAAACACACCCTCAAAATATATTTCCTTTCAACGATGGAATTAAAGCTCAATGGAATTATTTTAAAAAATTATTTAATCACATTTAATGTGTGGAATTATTTATTTTTTATTTTAATTATTTTCAACTAGATTCGACATTAATTAAGGCAAAATAACTCATTTAACCTAATCATGACAAAGGGCTAGTCTACGTGGTCAAACTAATACATTGGAATATAAAATGACTAATAATACCCTCATACATAACCAAAATATCATTCTCAATTGAAAAATAACCAATGCCCATGAAGGTTTGAAAACAGTAACATCTATCCTGTTGATTGCTTAACCAATCATTTCAAATTCTTATCTTCCTTGTGTCAATTTTTATCCTGATAACGAGGCCTTTCCTGATGACTTTCTATGACTGGCTAGTGCTACGTTGGTGCAACCAAAATTATACTGTCTGCTGGAATGTGCTCTTTTAATTACTTTTCTCCTAGTTTTAGTAACATTTGTCTGCCTCACTATTTCTGGCATTTGACTTCTAGCCTCGAGATTTGAACTCCCACAGTTTCACGTTGTAAATCCATCTTGATATCCTTGGACCCCACAGAGTGAGATTAAAACTCTTTGCTCGATTAATCTTAGGCCCCTTTTGGAGCGAAGAATTTAGATTTGAAGGAAAGATTTGAAAATATGACTTCGAATGATTCTAATATAAGATAAATTTTAAATTTACTATAATTAGTAAAATCATATTTCAAAATGAGAATTTTGAGATCTTGAAATATATTTCCATCCAAAAAAATACAAAGAGAATTTAGATTCAAAGATTTAAATATATTTCCATCCAAAGAATGTGCTTAAAACTCGTTGGTCAATTAATCTTATGCCCTGTTTGGAGTGAAGAATTTAGATTTAAAGGAAAATTTTGAAAAGAGGATTTCGAATACTCTAGTATAAGATAAATCTCAAATGTACCATAATTAGTAAAATCACGTGTCAAAATGAGAGTAAGAAGATTTGAAATATATTTTCATTCAAATAAATACAATGGATCAACTACTATGAATTTTAAAATCCATCCAATCAAAATTTTCAATCTAAATGGACCCTTATAGAAAGTTACACAATTCCTTATTTACTCATTAATCATTGCTGCGCGTTAGCTTCCGTGTTATCTGCATAAATCAGACAAGTTAAATCACCCAAATCACAGCACGTTGATCACATAACTTGGTTTACATAATTATTTTAGTTTATATCTATACAATATTATTATTCAATATGAATTTACACAATTAACTTTACGTTAAGTACTTTTATTCTTTTCATCTTTCTTTCTTTCTTTCTTTTCACCCAACTTTCATTTATGATTATATATTCTCTCAAATTTTATCATTTTTAAATTCTTTTGGTCTTTTTTCTTTTTTATTTTAAATATTTTTACATAATGTAAAATTAATTTTTTTTATTTGAAATTTTTTATTCATGTTTTCTCTTAAATTTTTTTTCCAAATTTTCTTAATATTTCTTTATTTTATTATTTTAAATATTTTTTTTTTTACTTTTAGATAATTTTATTTTTATAAATTAAAAAATAATAATTTTATAATTTACAAATAAATCTACATACAGTGTGCAAACTTTACTAGTTAATATAATGGTCATAGCACAAGAGTTTCTTTAAACTTGTTAATACTAAATAATTTTGTTTTTATTATTTAAAGTATAATAATTTCATAATTTATAAATAGATTTTAATACAAATAAACAAGCTTAAACAATTTAACTTTGCAGCAATGTATGAGTATGCACGTGCATTAGAAATTAAAATAGTTATTGTGGCCTTCGAATTCAATTTCTTTAAACATATTAACTATCAAAATAATATCTTTTATTTTTTTTCTCACATACTTCTACATTATCTCTAAATTTCCGTGCTAAACTTTTTATTTCTAAAATTTACCTACAGACATACTCGGTACATTTTAATACCTATAACATTTTATTTGTAACCAAGAACCGGGAAAAGGGCAAAAACTTTGAACAATCTTTAAATTGTGCTCACTTGTGTCATTGTCACCAAGTCAAAACCAAGGAACAAACTAAACAACGAAAACAAACACACAATAATTTAGAGAAACAAGCAATTACAGGACGTAACGTCGATTCAGGTACTCCCAAGTCCCTACGCAGAAATACAAGGTGTGCATTGTGAAATTTTACAAGTTTAGGGACCAGGATTTAAAAAAAGAGAGAGAAAAATCTGTCTTTGTACACAAGTGCTACATCTTCGAAACACAGAACAACATGCGAAAAATCCCTTGTGGAAACCTGAACAACGGACGTTTGATCAGGCTGCAGCATCGAATCCAGAGTATAAATCAGCTCCAACATGAAATTATTCTCCAGAAAAGAGAGAAAACTTTAAAATTAGTAGCAAGGAAATAAATTCGATGGTGAATCTTGACGATCATCTCTTGGAACTTCGACTTCTTGAAAGCATTTCTTTGATTCCTCCGACGACCCATGTTTCTTTAGCAATGTCAGTAGAAGTTTTGGAGAAATCTGCTCCGCATCTCATCACCACCCTGTTCTGTTTTTCATCTCTCTTCTTCTTCTTTTCCTCGCCACCATCTTTTGCCTCTTCTTCTTTCTCTTCCAGCCAGCTTTTCGCCGGAGCAGATCGACAGCGCATGAGCAGTAGCGCATTTGGCGGCGGCGCACTCGGAGCGTCGCCATCACCAGTACCACCATTGCCTTCGTCGTCGCCCAAACAAGGCCCAATCATTTTCCCTTCGCTTTCCTCTTTGATCACGAATTCTTTCCCTTGGTTTTCTTGCAAAATCATGAACCACTTGGAGAAAACAGCTTTGGAGGTATGATCGGTCCCCTCACTCTCCTCCTTTAGTCCCGACTTCCTCCGATAATTTTCTTCATCGTCTTCATCTTCATCTCCCTCGTCGTCGTCTTCGTCGTCAGAGGTGATTTCAGCAGAGGGGAAAGCACCAAAGCATCGGAAATCGAAGCGGATGTTGCGTAAGCATGTGAGGAACTGCATCACATCTTTCTTGAGCCCGAGTGCCTCAATCCACGCCGATCTTTTCTTCTGTTTCCTGTTATTGTGCAGCCGCTCGATCTCTTCCATAACCGATTGCCAGTTCTTGCACGACCTGGGCTTGGACCTAACTTTGATTTGCCCCGCGCAAGTGACTTCGGGAGATGTGGGCTCTGATATATCTGAATTGTGAGCCTTTGTTTTAGCCCACAACAGTGGGCTACCATGGCCATGGCCAGCGCCACCTCTGTGGCCAGATTTCCTCGGGCGATGGCGGTGGCGGTGGTGGTGCTGATGGTAGCGCGTGACTGGCTCCGACGTCCGAGCCGGGCTGCAGATTGGCTTTGGCATTAGGCTTAGATGAGCTCTGGAAGGAAAACACACCAGCAAATCAGCTGCATCAGGTCCTTTGCCTTCTCTACCTCTCATGGTGTTAATATTACACCAACTCTCAGAGTTTATCACTCACCCTAAAATCTGTACAATATAATTAGATCTGTATTGGGTAGGGATTTGAGTTTGGATGGCTAAGTTTAAAAGAAATGAGAGGGGGAGGAGTGGAGGTTTGGTGGTTTTTTGTGATATGCTTCGTTTCTTACCATCTGTTAGATTGGTTTTTGTGACACCCCTTTTTGCTCGCTCGCTTTGAAAGGGGGCCACATCTCACAGGTGAGTGAGCTGCTTCTATTCATATTCTTCTTCTTCTTCTTCTTTAATGGATTGAGCCTTTAGCCTTTACTTTTAGGCCAAACAATGTGAGATAAAAAAGAGAGAAGAGAAGAAAAGTTGGTGGCCACGAGGCTTGTTTCATGATCCAGCTATCATACCTCCATCGACCTTGGTGAGACCATGCCAGATAAGCCGCTTGCTATAGTACATTTTATATCCCACATAAAGTTGCAACTACAGTACAAATCTCTCTCTCTCTCTCTCTCTGTATATATATATATATATATCCCTTCATTATGATATTCATGTTTGGTACGATAACCCTACTAAAAAGGTGTAAGTTTCAGCTTTCTTACTGCTAATGGAATTTTCAAGAAGGAAGATGCATTGTATACACATATAATGGAATTTTATGATGCAAAAAGTCTTAGTTTGGGGGTGCTTGATTGGTTAATAGACATGCTCCAAAGTCAAAATATAAGTTCCAATTGCTACCCCAATTGATAGTGGCTACTGAAAGCATAAACCCTAAGAAAATTGTACTGGCATATAGAGAAGGCATTATTGAGAAGAAAAATGTGATTGTTGGACAGAGAATCACCGAAAGTGTAGAAGAAAATAGAAAAGAGTAACTTAAATAATATCTAAAGTGATTAATATGGAATGATGATGGAGGGGTTAATGGCACTTGAGAGCCTTGCCCACTTTGGCCCCTCCAACCATTATTATATAATGCTTTAGGATTACACTTATCGGCTATATTGCTGCTGTCCCTCCATGAACAAGATCAAGAAACCATGGCTGAAATCTTTCTTTATTTATTTATAATACAATCGCTGTTTGGAAGTTCTACTCACTAGTAATATTTGGACACTCTATATGTTCATGTTTATAAAAAAAAATTATATAATTTCATTAATTATAATAAAATATAAGATTAATATATTTTTAATAGTTTAATAATAAAATAACATTACATAAATGATGATATACATAAGTATATTAATATACATAATAAATATGGTATACATGGATTAAATGTAATTCAAATTTAAGAGGAACTAAGTTAGTAGAAAAAAGGGATTATGGGTTAATACTATAATTGAAAAATGAAAGGTGTTAGACAAGTGGTTATGAGTAGAAGAGTATTTTAGAAATTTAGTTAAAATACCAATTACCTCTTCCCTCTTTCTATAATAGTATAGATTTGATGGACAACAAAATCACATTCTTAATAATTAAAATACTGAAAGAAGTTGTTCTTTTTTCTCTTCTCTCTCATTCATATTAGGATTTTATTATACACATTACATATTATTTTTTTAGTTAACATGGAGTAATATTAAATCTATAATCATTGTAACAAACCCCATCTATTGCTCAAATAATGGACAATAAATGGAGTTACGTCTATTTATCTTAGAAACATCATGTATTACTAATTAATTAAAAATCAAGACAAAACAACTTTTGGGCTGTGTTTTGTTTGGATGCCAATTTGACATCCATTTCCTCTCATCATAATTTATACTTTCAATTATATTATGTATCAAAAGAATTGTTTTTATCTTTTTCTCTCTGTTACATTTATAATATCTCATAATTTCTAAATCAATTGGTCCTTCCCCATAAAATTTGAACTCCATCAAAGTCATGATTAGGGTTTATATATTTTATTTTTAGAAGAAAATTATTTTGCTCTTGTTCCGTCAAATTATGGGTTTTAGGTAGACAACTTCCAATTCGTAATGCAATAACCCAGCCAAAGAAGAACAAATGACATGATTCCTCTTTCTATTGGGAAGTAAATTTGGAGTGTCGTCTCCTTTTTCCGCTTTTTCTAAACGCAGGCCCTTTGGGAGGGACCATTCAAATTCGAATTCGATTCTCAATGCAAATAATGGTGATTTGGGACTAAAAGAATTTGTGCTTTTAAAATCAGCAGAAAACCCTTTTGGTTTGTGGTCGACACCATGGATTAAAATGTGTGAAACGATAGAAAAAGGTGAAGAGAGAGGGAGTTATAAAGCCCAAAGCTTTGACTCCTCTGGAAATTGAGTCAGAGATATTCAATAAGATCCGTTGAGATTGCAAATCACACCTGCTTTTTAACCTTCTTGTGACTGATAAGTTGACACAAGAAATAAGTTAGTAATGTAGCCTTGAAAAAAGGGTGATGATCCCAAACCTATAATGCTCAACAAATCTTAAATTCTTAATAATATGTAAAAAACTGAAAATTGCACTCGGGAAAAATCTGTCACTTCCGAAAGAAAACCTAGTGATACGCATACCTGAATTGCTGTTATCTGCAAATCTTGAGAAAAATGAGTAAGCCCGAAATCAAGTTGTTCCAATCCTGGTGCTTTTCGGGCGATGACGTTGCAAATATAAGTAACAATAGCTTTTTGCAAGATTCAATACAGAATTTAAACTCGAAATTAAATTAAAATTGGAGTTAAATAATGAAATTGAATTTCAAAAAAGTTGTTAAAATTCAAATTTTGAATTTTGTTGAGTTTAATCGAACCCATAACTTGCTTATTAGACACCTCTATCAGACGGGCAAGGCAAGTTTAGGCTAATTGATGAAGCAGGCCAAATTAGACTGGGCTCTTATACAGACGGGCCTGATGCTGAGACACTCCCGACTCACAGGTCTGCAGGGGCCAGTCCAAGCTGTCTTACTCCTCATACGGCCACGGTCTTTAAAGAAAAAATTTTTGACTAACATTTCTATTTAATAATTGATTTTTTGAGACAAATTGGCATTTATCGTAGTATTAGAGAAAGTCTACGTTTGGAAGTCTATGTAGGGGGATCCTATGTATGAACTTGAAAGATAGGTCTGTGAATGTTTAAGTGCTTGCGGGGTGGAAAAGACGATGGGCCGTGCATTTGTGAATGCTTGTAACCAGATGCACAACATATGCATGAGAAGGTGTGTGGGTTTGAGTAGGAGAGAACGTGTGAATAGACACAGACGCGTATTTGCATGGGATAGTGTGGCAGGCTGGGCCAATTGTCGGCTATGTTTCCCACGAATAATGGGTCGATCTTGTATGGTGCCCGTCCAAGCTCCACTCAGTTGTCATTCTGCAAAGCCAGTGCAATGCTCGTCTGGAATGACCCAGATCAGCCAAGTGGCCTATACAAATGGAAGAAAAATCGATAGGCCCTTCAACTGGGCCTATCCAAAATCGTCCTGTTTTGATGGAATTCTAAAAAACTAGACGTTGCATTCTGTTTTCAGATTCTTTTCTCTGTGTTCAATGCAATAATGCACATCAACGCCTTGCTCTCTTCATATACCCATGAATGCCATTTCTTAATTTAGAGAACGTGAAATTTTGCATGCCTGCATCCTGTTTCTGAGGAAAATATCGACATCCTGAACAAGTCCAGTTAAGAGAAGATTAGCTTCAATTGCCGATTAAATGGCGCAGTGACAGCAAGCGGACAACTAACGTGATCCAAGAATAAGGTCTGTGTTCTTTAGGATGATTTGTTGAGTTGCCAGACACTTGTTGGGTGGTGCTTAAGTTAGGAGGTAGAAGTTTTATCCTTGTGATTTTAACCTGATTCAAAAATTACGTCTGGCGCAAAGTGTGTTGCATTGCGACAATTGTCACAATTTTGATGTTTAATTATTCATATTTATATTTATATTTTATTTTTTTGTCACAATTTAAAACAGCTTATACAAATACAAAAGGGGTATGTTCGAACGGAGCCTTAATTTTGCATTTAGAGGTGTTTGACTAAATTTATTTTAAATAGTTTATAAGATATTTTTAAAATTTATAAGTGCATACATCTTATTTTTAAAATAAACTAATAAAGTGTTTGAATGAAAATAATAAGATCATTTTATAAGATTTTATTGAAATTTATAAATATAATTAAATATAATTTTTTTGTGTAATGATGATAAAAATAAATAAAATATCATTAATACTACAGAATTGAAAATATTTATGTCATTTTTAATATATATATATATAGACACACACACGCACAATTAAATAGCTTAGAAAATGTTTGAAAATAAGTTCAAAAAAGTCAACTTATAGAGTGTTTAGCTAAGCTTATTTTTAAAAATTATAAAATCATATAGTTTATAAGATATGTTTTAAACTTATAAAATCATACATCTAATTTTGAAAATAATATAGTACAGTGTTTGGATAAACATAATAAAATCATCTTATAAGATCTTCTTAAAATTTATAATTATCAATAGATATAATTTTTTGGTATCATATTGATAAAATAAACCAAATATCATCTGTAATTAAAGATATTCATATCATTTTTAATACATAAAATGAAGTAACTTATAAGATTCTAAATAAGATGGAAAAAATCAACTTATTTTAAAAAAAATTACAAGCTGATTAACAAAAAAAAAATTGTTGGAGAGCTTTTTAGCTCCCTAATATCTTATAAAATACTTTAAGTAGATTATAAATTCAATCGAACACTCTCTTATTTTCAAAAAGATTATAATCTTCAAACATCTCATTTTGAGGAACTTATAGGCTAATTTGTATTCTCACCAATTGTTAGTTTCTCTTATGGCCTGTCTCATAATCTTTGATGTTCAATTGCAACAATTCTGTTTTATTTCATTTCTGCCTTCATTTATTTGTTTGTTTTCTCATGTAATTCTTGTTTTGACCTTTTCATGGTGCTGCGCCCCATCAAAAGCTCTCATGTAGTTTTGTACATGTCTGTCCATTGCTCTGTGTATCATGCCACAGATGGCTCCCAAACAAGATGTTGGATGACATATAACAACATTTCTCTTTCGTGTTGCTTCCCTTTTAGACTTGCATAAGATGACCAAACTATCCTTATAGCTTTCTAGTCAATGCACATGACAAATATGCTCTTTCCGCAAGTAGGCAGCTCTAATCTACAATATGACCATTGAATGTTTATTTAAGTGACAGAAAATATTGCTCATTCATTGATAAGTTAATTTTAGCTTTATTTTTAAATGAACAATACCCTATAGATTACTAACTCATAACTTTACATCAAATTGCGATATTTATATCTTCATTTATAATGTTAATTTTCAGCAAAACTTGACACTAAGTGTGGGCTACAATGATATTAACAGATGGAAGTTAAAGGTGCAGATCAACATTAAATTATTCTCGGAGCATAATGTGCCAAAACATTGAATTTTTAAAATATGAAGTCTATTTTGGTTTTAGAGTTTGAAGGAGCCAAAAAACGTTAGGAAAGAGAGAAAATTAAGGAAATTCAAATTGTTGTCCCTCGTTGGTTGGAATGACCTCAGTGGAGAAAGAAAAATATAGAAAAGAAAAATTGATAAATAAATAAATAAAAACTAAAAAAATAGTTTTATTGTTTTAAAAAATCATGAATAAACTGATGTAAAAAAAAATTTACGTGGTAAAATTTTGGAAAAAGAAAAAAGAATTAAATTAGTTTTTCTCTCATTTCTCTTAATTTTTTAAAGAATTTCTCTTTTTTCTACAATTTTATTCTATTCTTTTAAAATTTTCTTATCAACTAAACAATTAAGAAAAACTATTTCTTCCAACATTTCCTATCCCGCCCAAAGAATCAAAACACACTGGAAAGGAAAATTAGGAAGAAATTAATTTTATTATTCTAATTTTTAGGGTTTAGAATTTTCTCATTCTATTTTTACAGCCAGGAGTTTTTCCTTGTTTCTTCCGGTATCCAACCCTGTCGAGAACCCTAAAGCCGCAGCTTTCTGGGCAATTCTTCGCACTGTTGAGTAACTTTGGAAGGTGGAAATCGTTGAACACGTTTTTCTTTTGGGGCCCTTCCGTTTCCCAGGCAAGTTTTTTTCCGTTCTTGAACACTTAGTAGTCGATTAACAGTGCCAGTTTTTTGTTTAGTCGTGATGTCTATAAGTATGCGCAGAGGATTCGTCTGTTTGTTATCACGCAATTCTTCTTTTCTGTGCAAATCCCGCTTTTCTCTCGCCTTTCATTTCTCAACCTTTAGTGAAAAGCAAAATTACCATATCCTTCCTCAAGGAGCTTCACAAGTTGCCTCTGCTTTTACCGGTCTGAGAAACGCGCAAAAATCTAATTACATATTGTCATTCCTCAAAGAGAGTGGATTTTCGGATACCCAATTGGAGAAAATCTTGAAATCCTGGCCCAAGTTGCTCTCTTTGAATCTTGAGAAGATTATTAAGCCCAAAATCCAGATTTTTCAAGACTTTGGCCTCTCGTCCAATGAAATTGTGGAGATCATCTTAGGAGAGCCATCGATCCTGCATTGTAGCGCGAATAAGAGGGTCATCCCCTCATTGTCAGTGTTGAGAGAACTGTTGGGATCCACTGCTAATGTGGCCAAGTTTTTGAAGATTTCTGGGTGGTATTTGAGAAGTGATTTGGACAGCACTTTGATACCCAACATCAAGCTGTTGAAGAGCTGCGGCGTGACCATGGAGAAGATCATTTGGGTTATGCGTTATTTTCCAAGATTTCTGCTGCAGAAGCCGGAAAATATAAAAAAGTTTGTTGAAAAAGCTGATCAAATGGGGGTGAGTAGGAGTTCCAATACGTTTGTTCATGCTGTTCGGGTAATTGGTTCAATGAATGACGAGAATTTGAAAATCAAGATGGAGGCTTTTTCGAATTTGGGATTTTCAGAAGATGATATATTGAGAGTGTTTAGGACGCAACCTCTGGTATTCAATATATCAGAGGAGAAAATTAAGAAGGCAAAAGAGGTTCTTCTTGCCACTGGGAAGTACGATATGTCGTGTATTGTTAACAATCCTGCATCGCTTTCTCGCAGCATTGAAAAGAGATACAAGCCACGGCTTCAAGTGTTGGGAATTCTGGAAAGTAAAAATTTGATAAAAAAGTGGCCTAGTTTTTCATCATTGTACACAATGACAGACAAGAAGTTTTTTGAGAAATTTGTCTTTCCCTATTTAAATGAAGTAGGTGATGTTTATATGGATCAGAGTGCCATTAGTGGCCAAACAGAGATGGACTTTGTACGATCCTCCTGAAAAATTACAGTAGAGTTATTGGTTAAATCAACATGGGATCACTGACTCCTACTGGGTGCAGGCGGTGGCGTAATTTTGTGGCAGCTTGAAAGATAATTGAATGGAAGGTACTTCCACTTACAGTTTCCTTGTAACTGTCCTATTTTAGACCTGAAATGTGTTTCAACTGATGAGTTCTTTTATTAGTCTCCCAAACCGATTCATAAGCATGTCTAGATATTATAATTTATTTGAATTACTAGCTGTCAGTATCTTCATTTGCCTTCCGACTAATTTTCCACGAGCCTTCTTGATTAGCAAATAAATGCGATGAACATCAGTTCTTTAACATGAATACTACATTTGCCTTCATTGTCTTTGGATGTTTCATCATGGGCAATGCCTTTTCAGTCCATAATGGTGTTTCTGTTTGAATGCTTTGTACAGAATTTGATACCACCTCTTGGTTTAAGTAGTTTGCTTTTCTGCTCATTACAGCGAAAAGCGGGGTAGGGGGGGAGCTGATTGAAGATTACACGATTTGCTCTTTCAGTGATCTCTCTGTCTAATCGAATAGCTTCTTTGACTGATTTAAGTCTCAGATGAACAGAACATGACTTTGTAAGTTATCTACACTTTCAACCAAGCATCAATTCCTTGGCTAAAATTAGATGGAAACCTATAATTTATAGCAATACTGACTTGAAGTAGTTTAATTTGTTGATGTATAAGTTTTACGTGTGGATTATTTGTTACGTTAGGTATATTTGAATAATCCATCAAGGCATCAACTTGTGACTATGGGAGGGTTGTGCAGATCCTCAAAGTTATGTTACTTTTGGACTTCTCCATACAAAACGTGTATTGCAAGATGGATTGTTAAAGTTGATCAGGATAAATTATCCGAATAATGCTGAAGTTGTGCCAGAATCTGGTGAATTTAAAATATTAAATCTACAGTAGTTATTACTTGATGAATGGACTACTTTGTTTGGTTTTTCCTTGATAATGCCGGCATTGAATTCTTGGCGGAGGGTAACAGCTGTAAGTTACTGGATAGTAGGATGCAATGGGAGCATAAAATGTACATGAAAATTGTATGCAAAATGGTTTTGTTCTTGGTTCATGATTCTCCAAGGACTTTCCAGGTTTAAAACCTTTGGAGGATAACAGTTGTACATTTTTGGTGCTATGAACCTTTTCCTATTGTATGGATAATTGTAATGTAATTGTTCCAAGACCCTTGAGAACAATCCTTGCTTGGCTTGCAGGACCGAGGTGGCCCCACGACCTTTTTTCCCTTGTTTTGTATACCAAGAAAGTCAACTCAATCATTTATCATCAGGGCACCAAGAAAGCTTTCAACTCAATTTGAATCTTGTGACCTTGAGTTTCTTTCTATATGCACTGTTCATGTTAGCATAAATACAATGTGCATCGTTCTATTCTATGGCACAAGTACAAAATTGAGACACTTTGTTTTGGTAATGATTTAGAAGAAGCGTGAATGAAAAACTTCACGTCGGGGAAGAACTCCGCGGTATGAGTCTTCAGATGGGACACAGCGCCAAAAGAGAGAACTTGATAATGAAATGCTGCTTTTAATTAATACCATTTATTCCTAAATTTTATGAACCCTGCAGGTTCGGAATAGCTTCGACTCGTGACTGTTGTCGGTGGCCAGACCTCATGGAAACATAATGTCAAGAGTCCCAAAACAGATTAATCAATATATGATGTCAAAATCCACAAAAAAAAAATGTTTAGTTCAGCTAAATTTATCATTAGAGCAACCGCATGACCATCCCCTTAAAATACACACATCTACTGGGAAAATAAAATGGCTTTCTTGGATTTTTTGACTTTGATAGAAGGGACAGAAAAGAATACATATTTTGTTTGATCCGCTTTACTCAGTTCTATCTCACCGGGCCTGCTGTAAAGACCTGGGAAAATGAAGGAAGCAAAGAAAATACCCACTCTGAACTTGTATGTGCGTGTATGTTGTAGCCACCAACCATCTATGTACTCTGCTTACCGCCCCCGCTATCGTGTGCATTAATGCATTCGTTCCACCAATCACAAAGTCAACCACTCCTGGGGCGTTCTTGGGTCAGGACACGACCTTCATCGTCCCCGTTTCTTGCCTCTGAACAAACAAGGAAAGCACGAACCAAAAGAACAGCAGGACCTCTTCTGCTTACTCCGATTGAGGTGGCGCTCTCCTAACGTGAGGGCATTCTCCAGCGGGGGAACCCGACAGATCTGATCCTTTGGGACCTGGACGACGTAGGTTCCAGGATGGAACACAAGTTGAGAGGATTCGGGCGGGGGACCATTGTCCCTTGCCGAGGTGGCTTTTGTTCTCTCGGCAGGTGGGGAGTTCTCTTGTCGGATGTCGTGGGTTTCATGGGATAGAGGACGTTTGGTTTCATTGAAAAGAGGGCGGTCCTTTTCCTCCGAAAGGTATGCGTTGTCCCGCTCCGCCATGGAGATATGGAGGAGGGAGACGAAAGAGGGGGTGAAGGATGGTTAGCGCAGCTGTTGGAGGAGACAGAGATTGGTTGCATGAGAAGAGGTCGTTGCGGGTTAGTTCTATGGTGGTCGTGCTTACATTTGTGTGTCGGCATAATTGTATATTGGCGAATGACAGTGCGTGGTTTAATCCATTTTGGTAACGTAGAGGCATGACTATGAGACGACATTACTAAACAAAGGTGTTGGGGATTGGTTGGGTTGCATTGCTTTCGGACACCAGGTCAAAATTTACAAAAAATTCCAATACGTGGGTCAGTAGGTCAGAAATGGGCAAGCCCATTTTTGAGATGAAAGGGATTCGGATTGGACTTGAATGAAGTTGGCCCCATTTCAAATTGTTTAACTCTAGCCCAGTAATGCATGGGATCCTCTATGGGTAACAAAGTTTGCTGATCTAAATCTGACACCGCGGTGCGTTAGAATCACGACATTGTTAAATTAAATATTAATTATTACATTCATCAAATAACCAATCAATTATACGAAGTTATACACAACTACCCTTATTAAATCTTCCTACTCTTTATATCTTTTCTTTTCTCTTTCCATTCAACTTAAAATTTATATTTATATGTTCTTTCCAAATTTATCATTTTTAAATTTTTTTTATCTCTCATCATTTTTTATTTTAAATATTTTTACACAATGTAAAATCACATATTTTTATTTTTATTTTTTTCTTTTTCTTTTAACTTTTTTTTATATGTGTTTTCTTTCAAAATTTCTCCTCTTTTTTATTATCTTTTTGATACTTTTTTGCTTTATTATTTTAAATATTCTTTATACTTTTTAATATTAAATAATTTTATTTTTATTAATTAAAATATAATAATTTTATAATTTATAAATAAATTTACAAACACATGTACAGAATGTGAAAATTTTAGGGGTAATGAAGAATTCTATAACAAACCCACATTAATCGAATGTCTTTCCATAGAGAATTTTGAATCCAAAATTTATATCTATAGAATATTAAAACCACTTTAGACCAATGAGTTTAGAACCTCACTCGTAGAAATTTTAGCACTATGTTTGGTCCTTGGAATTTATAGAGAGCGAAAAGAAAATGTCAAGAAAAATGTTTTGTGATTATTTAGTTTATAAAGAAAATTTTATGAAAAAAAAATTAGAAATACATTGCAGTTTAAAGAGGAAAAATTCATTTTCCTCATAAAAGGTAAAGAAAATAGAAAAAAAATTATTTTAA
Organism: Avicennia marina; assembly: GCA_019155195.1. Taxonomy (NCBI): domain Eukaryota; kingdom Viridiplantae; phylum Streptophyta; class Magnoliopsida; order Lamiales; family Acanthaceae; genus Avicennia; species Avicennia marina. Next base: position 9,554,904 of record CM032772.1, on the reverse strand, counting down.
CTCTTATTATTCTTTTAAAAATCTTACTAATTTTATTTCTTTTATTAATTTCTTCATTATTTTTAGCAAATTATGAAAAATTTTAAATTTTAAGTTTTTCTTAATTTTATTTTTTAATTTTCTTTTACTTATTAAAATCCTTCTTAACTAAAAAGTATATGCGACTTCAAATTTTTTTTTTTATTTTCTTTTACTCTCTCTATCATTTTCCCTTCCATCCTCAATTTTTAAAACCAAACTTACAGTAAATGATTCAAGCATCGCCATGCTTCAAAGGCTTAATATCATCATCATCATCTATACTATATTATTAAGTATTACACAAAATTTAATTATACAACTACCTTTATTTAGAATTCTTTTCATTTTATATTTTTTTCTCTTTTCTTTGAACTTTTTTTTTTACTTGCATTCTCTCTCAAATTTCTCTTTTCAAATTCTTTTTAACTTTTAAAATTTTTTATTTTAATTTTTTAATGCTTTTAATTAAATACTTTTATTTATATTATTTAAAATAAAATAATTTTAGAATTTATAAATAAATTTTTACACACATAAGATGTACAACTTTTATAAATTGTTGTTATTGTTATTGTTGTTTGTTCTTGGAGTTGAGTTTCTCCACTGTATGAAATCCAAAATGCATCTGCCATGTTTGGATCTAATTTTCTATTAATTCAGATCATTTATTTCAAACATATCATACATCAAAACATTATTTTTAATCATATTTTTTGTCTTACTTTTACAATATTTTTAAATTTTTGTATCAAATTTTCAAAATCCTCAATTTGGATCCAAACGGAGCCATCAATTAAATTTGTATACATGACCACATGGGGAGACAATGAAATTCCTCCCCCAACCCAAAAATCCAAGACCATCCCATCCGGGTTTCCTGACATGCGAGTTGTAACTACGATCTACGGATTATGTTCATTAAGAGCGTCAAAAACCACACAGCATAACTTCCAAGATTCCAACATTAATTTCATTTGTCTGCTCCATCCGACTCATGTCACTTTAATCACATGGCAATCGAATTGTCCAACATGAATTGTGCTTTCACCGCATAATTAATACAATCTGTCACATGTATCTGTTGCACCTATTTTCATATGCAGTTTGCATTATTAAAAAAAATTACAGTACAACCTGGGCTCGGGCATTGATGTGGGGGGCCCAAGTACAATTTGCTTTTAAAGCTAGACCCTAAAAACAAGATCAATATAGCCAGCCCTGGTTATAATAAGCAGATGTAGTAGCAAATACATAAATAATGCTTTGCAAAAAGAGTACAATTATAGTTTATTTAATGGATCTTGATTCCAAGTGCCGCACGTCATTGTTGCATGTTTGAACTTTTTTAAGCAGAGTTTTTTTTTTTTTTTTTTTTTGTTAATTGCGTAGAGTATATTCTTGAGATCTTTTTCATGCTGGTGATCAGCAGAAAATTATGATTTGATGTTATAATATTCCTTAGTTGGAAGATCACAAGGAACCGTACTTCATTTCAAAGTGGTGGAAGATCTAAATGGGGTTGTTTTATCTTGTTTAATTAATTAATCAAGTGAAAAGCTGCTGCTGCCTATGGTGTATACTCAATGGGCTTAAGAAATTAGAGTTGTTTATGCCCTTTAATGACTCCACCAATAATTGGTGTTTGTATGGATTAATTTACTCCTGTTTAAAAGTTTAGTGGAGGCCACTCTTTACAAAAGTGAAGTATCTTTGTCCGTCTTTATTTTATTTATTTGTTTAACTTTTAATGTTTATAAAGCATATTTCAATGGAATAGGAGCACGTTGGTGTCCCCAACTCAAATGTCTTGTTCACATAAATCAAGCACTTAAAGTGGAATCCAACTCCTCCTTCAACAATTGGCATTTCCTTTTTTTTACCTTTAATTCATGGAAAGTGGGGTTTTCACTTTCACCACCTAATCCCTTTCTCTCTGCATAACAAAAATTGAAAAAGAGGGAGTGGGGAGTTCTTGAATCCATGGAGAAACAACTTTGGGATTCCCTTTTCATCTTTTCTGAGGTGGGATCTCACAAAATCCTACTGCCCAATAGTGTACCACTTGTTCTTCTGTTCATGTGTAATGGCCTCCTAATTCCGCCCATTATGCATCCACATATCTTATATATTATTTTACCAAGATCTTTTAGTTGATTTTGCTTTTTCTTGTTTGATGTTCCTAGGATTACTTGTCAACTATTTATATTATATGAATTCACACACATATTTTTGTTTGTCTTTTTTATGCCTATTCAACTGTCATCTTTTTCCTTATATATTAAGAGCACACATATACTAGCACCAACATTTTGTGGCAAAATGCATATTCTCTAATTATCTTTTATTATTTTATTCTTTTTTCTATATTTTCATTTAGTTTATTTCTTCTGTTTTGTTCTTTCACCTGAAACTTCCCGATTTCGCTTTTATTTTATATTATATAAATTTTCTAATGCAATTTAAATTTTAAATTTTTATTATCAAAACATGAAAAACTAATTATTGTATATTTTACTATAAGTAATAAAATTATATAATTTTTAAATTATGCATAGATTGTTCTACTTTTATGATTTTCAATATTAAATATATTAAACATAATCAACTTATATCGTTTATTAGTAATAATGTGTTTGAATTTTCAAATTCTACCGTACTTCTAGGTGATGTCAAATGCTTTTGTCGATAAATAGGTTTCATCTTCTGTCAACACACGAGAGTAATATAGAGACACACGCGTACGGCTGGAATCGAGCCGAGTCAAGTTTGAATAGTAATCTACTCAAGCTCAATTCGAGTCAATTTTTTACGAGCTTGAATCGAACTCGAGTTAAATGTTAGATTATGTTTGAAAAAAATTAAAAAAAAAATCGAGCTCAAACTACTTGATCGAGCTCGAGTATTTTTTTGAAATACTCGAGTTTGACTCAAGTTTTGACTGAGTTGCTCGATCGAGACTAAGTTGCTCGATCGAGTCGAGTCGAGCAACTCAGTTGAGTCACACCCCTACACACGCACACACACGCTTATAAATATATATATATATATATATATATCTCACTTATACACTAAAATCGATTATATCATCATTGTTCTTATTTGTGATTTACAGTAACCAGTATAATAAAAATATATTATTATTATTATTATTATTATTATTATTAACCAGCAATGATAAGGTTGTCACTACCATGATAACTTTTTTTTTTTTAACATATTTAAGAGAGTGAGTGTGATAGTTTTTACATATTTAACAGTGATAAATTTGTGTCTATATTGTAACGGTTAATGAACAACGGATTAATAGTAGCATAAAAAAAATTACCGTAAGTTATTGTGGCAATTAGTTATCCCTAAATTGTTAATGCATACGTGCCGGAAACCTATAAAATAGTTTTTTAACTAATTTTTAATATTGACAATCCATAATTTTTTTAAAAAAAATTATTTTAACAAAATAAAAATTCTCATCACTATATATATATGTGTATATGTGTATATAAAATTAATAAAAAATTTTATTAACAATTTACACATCTCCATTAATATTTAGTTTTCCTTGTCTGAACCCATTTAGCATCTTTGTCACTATAGATTACAATCTAAGGTTAAAACCATATCGACCAACAAGACATAATGTAATAGCCAATAATTAATGTATTACAACTCCAAGTCATGATAATATATCAAAATTAACTCAACAATTAGTTGGAGAGCACTAAGTGCAATAATGAAAGCTCTGACTTAGATTCCTTAACACGAATTTGGCTCCATGTGTCCAAACCCTTATCTTTTTTCAATCAACGGTGTCCGCAATTCATTTTTTTGATTGCAATGAAATCTAGAGCTCTTGTACTTGTTTTTCTCAGCCCAATGGGGAGTTTGCCGCCGACTGTAACCTATAATGAATATTTCTTTGTTTTATTTTTTTATTTATTTTTGTTGGGCAGAAAAAATTTGTCTTTGATTGAATTGGAGATAGATCAGATGAAGTACAACCCAGAACAGCTCAAGCACTAAAAAACCAACATGGAGTAAGTGAGTGGTATTTTTCTCGACATTATAATATAGCAATAATTAAATACATGGGTTTTCGATAATGACTATATTAAAAGGTGCATCGATTACCCAATGGACAAATAAGAAACACGCACAAACAAATGGGTATCCAATTATTTGGTGCATCTATAATTATGCCACTAATATGTTTTCCATTTGTTCTTGAATTAAAACCTCAATAATTGCCACTAACATATATCTTTAATACTGCTTCTGGGGCGTTTGTCATATATTCTTAAATTAATCATATATTCTTAAATTAACCTTTTTTTAAAAGAATATATATATATAGCTATATATATATATATACCTTAATTAATGGGAAAACTTAGTGCCTAATCAAGGTTTGTGCTTCAATTAATGGATTATGAATGAAGCACCATTGAACATTCCCCGCAGGCATAGTGATTGGAATCTTGAAGCAGTCTTCAGATTCCTAAATGTCTTTACAACTGTAAGATGCCTTGTAATAAAATACGATCATTGATTGATTAGTTCAAATTTTTGTTAAATATTTATACAAAAATAAAAAATAAAAAGAGCTAGGCTCAAGATTCAGAGAAAATAATTAAATACAGCAACGGTGTTGCCTATTGACCGGCTAAAGTTTGTCCACCTTTAGTGTTACAGTGAGTGAATGCAGGTGCATGGCCAAATCTCCCTCCATCTCAGGGACTCTGTCCCTAAAGCCTCCTTTGCAGCCAATATTTTTTGTAATAACATTTCTGTGTTTATTTTGAGTATCAATGGTAATATTTATAAGTATTTTTTATAATTATAAATATAATAAATTCGGGGTTTATTTTTTATTGATTTATAGGAAAAATACGGAAAATATCATCTTTAATTAATAATCTTTTTCTATGGAATGATGAGATAAATACCATAAAATATCTATCTCATAACAGGAATCGGCAAATAGCATATTAAATTGTATGTGTGCGTGTAATTAACATAATCTCACAAAGTAAAACGAGATCCAAGTGTATAACCATCATTATCTGTCCTTGTGCAAGTTGACCTTGAAAAACGGAAAAATCAAAATTAATTTTGTTTGTTGCTAAACAATAGCCATCTTCGAAGTACAATTTCGCATGAGAAAAGTTCTCAAGGTTCATTACCCTCACTAGTGTGAAGGACCATGCCACAATCGCCAACAGAGAAAGGGATGGTGTTGATTTAATTCATAATTGTGTGCTAGCGTTAGGCATGGGCAATTTGTATCAAATACAAAAAATTTCCCCTAAGGGATTAGATTACAATTACCAAACAAAAGAAGGTACATTACTTCAAGTCTTCAACCCCACCCCGCATAAAACATCCAGGACGGGGTAGTTAATTAATTTGGAAAATGGGGAGGGACAATAAAGCCCTAGTAGGGACAGCTTCTTTTCTTCCACTCCACTAAACGCTTTAGAAAGTGCATAACCTGTCAAACATCAATCGATCAGTTGTCAACATTATAATATATGATTTCCAAGGGCGCCATAATAACAATTAACAAACAACAATATCAGGACAAAATCTTAAACACTTCTCTGTCCGCTTGCCTCTGATGGTTCTTGCAACGTGTACGAGGCGTTTGTTTCTTTGGGGGCTTTGGATACTAGGATTCCTAAACCTTGTCCTCTGTTGCGCAAAACCTGTTCGAAATGTAACTTCTCCTGTGAAAATCTCGAAAAAAAAAAGGAAAAAACCAGAAATGCTGAGTGTAAAAACCAAGTAAGACAACAAACTTTGAATGCATCTTCATCCGTACGATCGTCGCCTATGTAGACCGGTAGGACATCCGTCGATTCTGCGTAGCCTGAGGGTCGAGGGACAATCATCAGAAAAGGGTTTCAAATTCAAGATTCGACAGGGTGGGAGGATAAGTATTTGCTGCTATTTTCACATGGTGAAAAATAACTGACCTAGTGACTCCAACAAGAACTCGAGTGCATTCCCCTTGTCCCATTTTATCGTGGGACGAATCTCCAGAACCTTCCTTCCTTGATTCAGTCTAAGCTGTTGGTAGTCCTTGATCACAGATTTAACTTGATCAACTAACTCCCCCCATCTCTGCAAATGCAAATTTCACAAGATCAAAAATTAGACCAAATACTCACTTTCCATTATGTTTTCTTTAAAGGGTGTGCGGGACATTTTTGTACTTTTTCCTCGACGCAGCGGTAGTGCACAGACAGGCAAAACTTGTTGTTCTCGACCTTTGCTCCGGGGATGTATTTGATTTTCTCTATCAAAGATTTGTATACCTGAAAAAAATAATAACGAGATCAAACATTGTTGAGAGGTTCAAATGAATACAGCAGTAAAAATTCGCCCAGAGTAAAGAGAGACCAACCTCATCAATCATTGGGAGGAATTCTCTGGCAGGCTGGCAGAGGACAGTTTGATTTCCCTGAATAGTTTGGAGACAACAAACATATGAAAATTGAGCAACAAAAGTTATGGGGGTGGTGCCTCCCATAGGCACTTAACTGGACACATTTGATAAGTGGCCATCACTCACTTTTCCATGTCCTTTTGATGGTCCCTTGATGTCCATTCCGTGACTGCCCGCGTAATACAGCTCCGACAATCTTACGAAGTTGTGAACCTGCAAATTTACCGTATTGAAAATTCCCCTAAGATTGCAGTGAAAAAAAATATATATTGGATTATGGTATGTGTTTACACATGAAAGAAGGTGTGAGATGTACCTTAGCTCGGCACCTCCCACTCACTATAGCCGTAGGGAAAAACTTGGCGACGTCCCTCACTGCTTCTCTCATCTGATTATGGTAGAAAAAGAGATGAGCGTGAACAGTTCTGAATATGGTGATGAGATTAACGTTGCAAAAATGTGGACATGAGATGAGGAAGACAGCGTACGAACCTCGCCGGTCATGAAAGCCTGGTCAGGATCCTCCACAATGGGTGACAAAGTGCCATCGTAATCCAGGAACACCGCTATTTGCTTCCCATCTGAAGCGGTCATTATCTCCTCAAACATGCTCAGAGCTGAGGGATGACGGAGCTGTCACATGTAAACGTTCTTACATTAGCCACAAGTAAGGTTAAGTACTAACAAAACAGTCTATGCCATCGCCTTTTATTTCACTTACGGTCCAAGATTTTTGATTTTCGTTGGCTGGGGCCCTTCGAGTCGGCGAAGAAGCACGCATTGAGTCGAGGAAAGCATTGATCCTGGCCTCATTTCCCCAACTTTCGAGCTTCTTCACAAACCTTGGGGGGAAGTGCCTAATAATTGGCGGTGCATGTGGCTTTGGCACCGCCGACGAGAACAGAGTTGGATCGGACATGACGACTGCTATGGCCATCGTCAGCCCTGAATTTCCATCGGAAATCACCATGTTTTGCTTTGTCATAATCACTCTCTTTTTCCGATTCAAGCTACCCGGCGCAACCTGCATTGGCATATATAGCCAAAAAATAATGCATTAAGACGTAGACTAAACCCCGTCAAAGGAAAAACAGAATAATGGGTGAAAAGTACCCGAAAAAGGGATGGAAATTTGATGGAAATGAAGGGAAGTAGACGAGAAAGAATGGCGTTGCTCTCAAGCCTCAAAGAAGAGAAAAAAATAATGCAAATAGCTGGAGGAAGAGAACGAATGGTGGAGCACAAGTGAGAAGGGAAATGGGTACACGTCAATTTATATAGGCTATGTTTATATTCAAATTATTATTTAAAAAATATACGCTTAAATTATTATATTTTTAAAATTTTATTTATTTATATATTTTTATTTTTACACAATTTTAAATTCTAGACCTTCATAGCCTAAGTAACTTCACACCTCAAAACTAGAAGCATCCCTCTACCCTTTTTCAACTCTTTTAATATTGTGCGCGTGATATTGCTGTTTGCATAAAAATATCTAGACTATGTTTGGATACAGATATGTCACAATTTTATAAAAACCTCACTTTTAAACATAACACTGAATAAAACAATGTGTTTATCTCTTTTTTATTTTATTTTTATACTATTCCTAAGTTTTTAAGCCAAATTTCCTCTCAATATAATTTGCATCTAAACAAAGCACTATTGTTCCTATTCTATTTTGGATTATTTTTACCTTATTTTTTGATGATTAATAATTGTTTTAAAATTAGCATTTGATTATTGATAAAAAAAAAATGATGGTGTTCATAATTTTATAATTGATATTTTTCAAAAAGTGGAAGACTTCATTTGTTATGGAACCGGGTGCGAAGACCACCTACAAGTGACAGGTGGGGATCTGCGCAATATTTTCAAACAAGTTTTCTTTATGCCCTTATTTTTGGCCTTTTCTCTCATTATTATATATTTTTTTATTTGATTCGCATTTTGCCCCATTAGTTTTATGAAAATCCCTCTCGTTATCACTTACTATGTGGTAAGATAATTATTTATACTAGCTATTAGAAGTCGACACAATTACATAATTATATAAATAAAATAATAATATTTTTAAGTATAAAATTTGAAAAAAAATAAACAGAATAATAGGTTTTGAAATTGAAATAATAAATAACATAGATTAAATTTGAAAGGGAAAGTTGAAAAAATAAGTTAAAATTGAGGGAAAAGATTAAAATAAATGAAACTTGAGGGAAAGAAAGTAAAATGAAAATATAAAAAGAAGTAAGTTATTATTGTAATTTAACATTATGTAATTAAAAAGTGGCGTTTATCATTAATTTACAAATTAAATAGATAGATATTATTTATAGAATAAGAGAAAAACTTAATAAAATAGATAAATAAAATAAATTAAATTTAAGGGAAGAGAGAAAAGGTACAATATTAAAATTGAGGGAAGAGAATGATATAGATGAAAATTGAACGGAAGAAAGTAAATATATACATATTCATAAATAAGTGCAGTATAGTAACTCAACTTGTGCAACCTATAAAAGGTATAATATCCTTAATATATATATATATATATAGTAATAATTACATAAATATTAATTATAATTTTGTTTTGATTTTTGATCAAAATTAAGGAAGTAAAGGACAAAAAGTAACCTGTAGTGTCAGTTAAATAAAAGGTAAATCTTTTTCATATTTATGGAAATGCTTCATATGTTTTTACTAAGTTTGCATAAATGTACTGTTTTGCAACTCCAGCATTTAATATAAGAAATCCTGAAAGGAATGGACTTGTTTATCAAGAATTTCAAATTAGTTAGTTTATCTCATAATCATCTTAAAACATTGTCATTCCTTTTTGGGTAAATTTAAAAAAAAAAAAAATGGTAGTTTTTTGGTGTCTATTATCAAAACAAGAGCTTAACAATAAATTTAATTATAGTACTTTTTAAGAATAGATAATTCATCTCTACAACAAATTGTAGGCTCTAAGAAATTTCAGTATCTTTCTAGAAGGCCATAAAGTCAATGAACGAAAGCCAAAATTTTCGATATAAATTAGAATATTATACAAAATATTTATAATTTTAGATGATTTTAACATTGCTTTACCCACGCACGTTTCATTCATAATTAATACATTGAGAACCATAACTTTGACAGTATCAACATACGTGTAAACCAAGTTGTAATTACTCCTCTTACAAGTGTTTTTTTTAATTCAAGAAGTAACATGATAGGCTTACGAATTTGAATGGTAATTGGTAGTAGAATATTAAAATTATTAGTTATACTAGCAATTATTGCACATTCAATACATGTGTATCTAAAGTTCAAAGTATAAATTAAAATGACATTTTTATTCCTATCACAATATTTTGAATTACGCCTTATAAGGTTTTCATTTTATAATTTGAATTTTAGCAATAACCACAGACTTATGTATCCATAAACATCAAATTTTATTTATTTTACATTCTAATAAAAACTATAAAATTATGTTGATAGAGATAGGAGAAATTACAGATGACATAAAATATAAAAAATTAAAAAAGAAAACTATAATAAAACTATAAAATTATTATATTCCTTTAGAATTATAATGATGAAAATTTTAAGTTATATATAACTTAAAAGTATATTTAAAAAATTATCTAAAGAAGAGATAAATAAATAAATAAATAAATATATGTTAGAGATGAAATAAGAGATAAAAAAAAAAAAAAAAGAGTGAATAAACCAAGAAAGAGAAACTTAGTGTTGGAATTAAAGTTAAATATTTCAAGATCTAATCCTTAATAATATAGTAGAAGTATATATTATTTTGTTACAAATTATTATCTAATTATGATCCAGTTTCATCACTTAAATTAAAAAAATAGGCAAAATGTCACATATAATACAGCAAACGGTGGAACCCAAAGCATCAGTTATTAATATCACTAACAATTACTAAAATGTGGGTACATTTAATCTCCAATAAGGTGAAAGCTTGCATAGGTGGAGTTGCAAAATCAAAGCATTTAAATAAAGTCACAAAAAAGTTTAGAGCAGCCCATTGAAATTGTGATTAAAACTAGCAACTAATGACCTAACCTGTTTACCTGAAAAAACCAGCAGCAAATATCGTGATTTAATTAATTATATACACCATTGTTTTCTTCCTTATGGACACTTCTGGCCTTTTCGATTTCATTGACTCAAAAAAGACATAACATTGTTGCTTTTTCTTCTTCTATAATAGAATCAAATTCCCAGAACAATTCACTTAATTTTCAGTTCTGAGGGGGACTACCAGTAACACTTGTAAATTTTATAGCTAGGTAATATAGTAGCAGCAGCAGTAGTTATCATAATAATAATAACAAAATAATTTTACTCTTATTTATGTTTTCTTTTACAGATTAACAAAATAAGAGTCATATTTATATATCTCTATATAAGGCTACGAGTCTATTTTTGATTATATAATATTAAATTTTTATAATATCTTCACTTTAATGTATTATATTTTGATTTCTTTCTTCATTATTCAATTCTTTTATCGTTTCATATTATTTTACTTCTTTCGTCGATTTAATTTTATAATAATTTTATTTGTATTATAATTTGTTACAATAAATATAATCTTATAAAGAACTCAATTTATTTAGTCAAAGATGGGATTACCAAAAGCCTTCCTTTGTGCTGGTTTTATTGTGAAATTGGGAATCAGAATATTTGTCAATCAGATCGTTCATGGAACGAAGACATAATCATATACCATGGAATTTATCGAACAACCTTTTCCATTGGACTTTTCAATATGGGACTCGGACACGTTTATAAAATGGGGGGAAAAGAGAGCAATGAAAAAAATCGAAAAAAAAAAAAGAATGGAGAAGATGAATTGAGGGCGCCATGTGTCTGAATGAGAGTGGATTGATGGTTGAAGAACGAACCTAACCTCGAAATGAAATTAGATTAGCAAATTGGTGTGCCCTTTTAATGATGTCCAAATTAGCGTGGGGATTTGTGAGAAAAAGCAAAAAGAGATTGGTCGGTGTTGATTGGCGAGTCTAGTTGAAAAATGAACACAAAGTCTTGTTTGTTTGTTTGCCAGCAAGCATGGAAGAAATTTGATTCGAGAGTGGGCACACACCCACCTCTTCATGCACTTATTATCATTGTATATTCAATTAATTAATTAGTTCGCTGGCTATGTTTACAAGGGGTGTTGTGGTGATGAATAATATTTAGTAAGATTTTATTAAAATAAGTTGTAACCATTGACAAAAAGATTTGATGAAATAAATAGTATTATATTATTTAAATTTTTTATTAATAGATATATAAAATATATAATAATAATTAAATAATGTAATAATATGTAAAGATAATGATTAGTTTATAAAGTATGAATACATATAAATACGAGAGTGAATGTGTGTGTGTGTGTGTGTATTGATTTATTTATAAATTAGAGTGTAATAATTAATTATATATATAAGAGAAAATTTAAATTTTAGCAAAATTTTGATTGGCTGATATAGTTGGAAGTTAAAAATTTGATGAGTTGGGTGTAATTGAAAGGGGTTTCCAAACATAGCGATCCCTTTTAGTGATCCAAGTTTGAAATGGCTTCGATTAAGCCATGTGTAAATTGAGATCAAGTAGTTCATGTTTTTTATGTATAATTTATTACATCAAATTGAGTTTGAATGGGTTTTTAAAGTCGTAGGAAATGCGATAAGAAGAAATACGTACAGATGTACATTTTATGCTTATAGTTACTGAAGAAAACATAGTTTTAACAGCTAATTTCGAGCCTTTTATCAACTTAAATACTTTAGTTTGTATTTTTAACTTTAAATTAATTAATTAGAATTGGACGAAGGTATGTTTACTTATTACGTGGACATTTTGAAGTGCACGCAACCAATTGTGTGAGCTAAACAAAAATCTTTCCCCTGCAATTATTGACATAGATTAAAAACAAAAATGAAAATGTAGTTATTCAAAACCCAATCACTCGACCTAAATTTGGAACGTGGACATTTGGGTTATTGGATTAGTCTATTCCGAATCCTTTAATATCTAATGAGTGTGAGTGTGATAGTTTTTTACACGTGTAACAATTGACGCATTCGTCAAAATCTGAGGCTTTGTTTGAATGTGCATTTTGTCAATAAGAAATTTAGCGTGAAAATTTACGAATAATGAAAAAAGAAAAAACAGAGATACAACAAATATTGTTTTAATGCGTACAATATTTGAAAAAGGTACTTTGATGGGTGCAAATTTGTATCCAAACATGGCTTGAAATTTTTAATTATCTATTTAATTTTAATTTTAAAAAATGCAGAAGGTATCAAATAAGAAATCGCATAAAATACTAAACAAAATGAAAAATACTATATGGTAAAGTAATGTGGATCGTGATAAATTTATTTTTCTTATATAATAGATGTTAAATAAATTAAATAAATATACGCATAAGGGAAATTTTGAAATCAATTTGACACGCATAACAAATTGCTCCTTGTATCAAAATCTATCGCTGTGGTGAATCGAGAACAACTAAATTAGCTAGATTCAAGTAGAAAAATTAAGGCTGTGTTTGTTGGCTAATTAAAAAGGGTGGGGGGATTTGAGTGATTTGAGTAGTCATGAAAATTCTATTTGATTTGTAAAATTTAGGTAGGTAAGAAATTTATTTATATATATATATATATTTTTAATATGTATTAATGATTGAACAATATGATAGTATATAGGTTTGTAAGAGAATACATAAATGAATGTGAATAGAAAAATTATATGAATAAGCGTTGATTTAATTGTAAATAAGTATAATTGTTGAAAAATTATTAATGAGTTATAAATGATACTACAGAGAAAATTTTAAATGTAAATTTGAATAAAATTTATATAATAAAATATTTGAGTTATAAAATTTTTAAAAGGAAAAAAATAGTTATTAATTTTGGAAACAATTGTCGCCAAAATGAACTTTCCTATACAATATTTTAAGATTGGTTACTCACCTCAAAATATAAATAACAAATTAAGTGTCATATATTTATATTCAAATTACAATCCACTAAAGCACACGTGTAGGGTGCTTTGGGAGAGTTCATAAGTTCATTAAAATATTTTATAAGATATTTAGAAGTTTATAAAATTTTTTGAGTGTTTGGTATATTTTTTTGTAAAAGAACTTATAAGGTCAAAAAAATAAGATATTTTGATCTTATATATTTTTTTAAAAAAAATTAGCTATTCCCAAGTTAGAGGGTATTTGGCTAAATTTATTTTGAATAGTTCATAAGACGCTTTTGAAACTCATAAACTCATACATCTAATTTTCAAAATAAACTCGTAATATGTTTAAATAGAATATTTTATAAGATTTTGTTGAAATTTATAATTATAATTAATTATAATTTTTTAATATAATAATAATAAAATAAATTAAATATTATCAATATAATGTAATCGAACATATTTATATCATTTTTAATATATATAATGAAATAGTATATAAAATACTTGATAATAAATTGAAGAAAATAACATAGTTTTAAAGAATTTATAAGTTTTAAATATTTTATTTTGAGAGTTTGTAAGCTATTTTATTAAAAAAATTATCAAAATCTTTTAAAAAGCTTATAAAAGCTTATAAGCTTAGCCAAAAACTTTCTTATTTTCAAATATCTTATAAGTTATTTTATTTTATATATTAAAAATAATATAAACATCTTCAAATTATATTTTATTAATAGCATTTAAATTATTTTCATCATTATTACATTAAAAAATATAATTAAATATAATTATAAATTTCAAAAAAACTTTATAAGATAATTTTACTAAACACTTTTTCAACTTACTTTTAAAATAAAATTTATTAATTTATAATCTTTAAAAACAACTTATAAGTTATATCATCTTTTAAACTCTTGAAAGTAAACTTAGCCTTTTAGAGGATGTTTGGTTAAACTTATTTTAAATAATTTATAAGAGTATGTAGTTTATTTTAAAATAAATTAATAAAGTATTTAGATAAAAAAATCTTATAATCTTTTGTAAAAATTAATAATTATTGTTAATTGTAAATTTTTGTCCAATAATAATAAACACAAATTAAATATTATTATCATAATATAATTTAAGATATTTATATATATATTTTAAAATATATATATATAAAGATGTAACTTATAAAATTATTGAAAATAAATTTAAAAAAATTAACTTGAGCTCTTTAACATATATTTTATAAGATACTAAATTATATGTCGAAAGATGCTTCCCGAACAACTGTTGATTTTCATTTTTCTTGGGAGGGTTGCCTGGAAAAGTTGCCTGATGGGAAACAAGATTGTCAAAAAGGAAAGTTAGGCTTGCCAAATTATAAGATGCTTACGTTAATAATAAAATCAAGGTAATAAATGAATCTTTGACTTAAGACTTGGGCCAGAATGGAATAACGTTCTGATTAAGCAAACCAGCTTGTGTCTTTCTCACCAATGCACACCGCCACAAACCTAACTCTCCTATACACTAATTGTTCCAATTCCAGTATTTCTCAATTTAGACTACCAAAAAGTCAAGACAACAGCATTTGACAATTCATATTCACAATTTACATGTATTGTGCATTTTTTTAATATCTATATTTATTCCATGCTCAATAGTTGGCGTGTCTTAAAGTAATTAGTAGTTGGAATCATTAATGGCTTTATGGACGGTACAAATACGGAACCAGCCTTAGTCAAAAAGTTACCAATGTGAAATATTTATAACACAATAATGCTAGCACGAAGCCCGTTCCAAGAATCGACTGATCTGAAGTCACAACCGGGAAATATTTAAAGACTTTTACAGTCTTTAGTAGGTTCTTAAAAAGAATAAATGGGGTTCACGAGATATCTTCCTATAATTGGTTCGTCACCAACTTTTGTTTTTACCAAATAAAAATTTATATTTACAGTCATTACAATTACATGCAATTCATAACAGTGGATACGTTTTTGCTCTCTCATGAGATTCCAATACTATCATTGTAAACTCAATTAGATGTTCAAATATTTGCTAAAACCAATTTCATCTTTGTTCTTTAGGAACACCAAATGTTGGATAAACAAACCTTCCATATCTTCTTGTTAAGAAATTCGAATATGTGTGTGTGTGTATTAAAGTGATTTGATTAATAATGTGGCAAATTTGTTTTTCATCCAGCATTTTAAAATTCATTCGAAACTACCCTTATATACATCACTAAATATTCTAAATTTTTCTGAATTCTTTTGAAGGAATTCTCTACTGCGGTATAGCTGATTGCAAAATTAAATATATAGATCTGTGCTTAGAGACTTCAAAAAGTTCAATACAAGTTTGGGAAGGATATTAATTTTTTAACACGCATAACCTTAAAATCCACCCAAAATTGTCAGTGTTAGTGCCGGTTTAGCACACGGGTAGTCGTCCATTCTCACTTATGATTTGACAAGGCGTGATTCATGTGGACCCACCTTTTTGGCCCCAAATGCTCGACCCACTTCAGCCACCACTTCCCAGTTCTCAACAAAATTACTACTAACACCTTTTCTTTTGTTTGTTTATTTTATTATTATTATTTTTTTTGGGCCAATCCCCACCACCAACCTTTCCATTTAAAAAACCAAATAATTTTGATCCTGCTTTACAAGGTTTTTTTGATTTAAATATTCAATATGGTGGGGGAAGCGAAGTTTTAGCGGCAGAAATAATTTATAGAAAGCCATGTTTACTTTATTCCACGAGATTATGTTTAAATAATTATTTGATATAATAAAATATATATCAATTAATTAATGAAAATTATGTTTAAAAGACACGATCAATATTGACTAGAATTTTATATTTTTATTATAATTTTAGCCTCCAAATAATTCCTTTACTTGTGTATATGTGTATGTTGTAAGTGTCAGTACTTTGAATATTTTATTACAACGTTTAAGTAAAACTCTTCATATTAAAATTTTATAATTTTCTATTAAATCCATACTACATTAAAGGTTTTAATTGAAAATTTCTTGATAATTTTAAGAAAACAATTCATCACATTTTGTGACTCAAAATAAGCATTGCCCAAAACTTACAATATGTTAAAGCATCTTGGCGGTATATGCACACCAAACAGTAGCTAGTAGGCCAAAGCCAATTTTCCGCAATTCGATTTTAGTGTCATTTTTACATTTTTGGCAAAGAGACAGAAGACAATTTGCAAGGTTGAATTATTGAGAAGCTTTAGTTGGTACAACCAATCACATGCCCGCAATTTCTTTACCTAAGATGGGAATATATCGTGTTGGGAGCAAATTTGCTTAATTACAAGTTCTTGATTCAAGCATTTGGCTTAAATGTGTGTGTGTGTGTACACGTGAAGTTCAACTAAACTGAACATCAACTTTGTGGAACTACGAACTTTGATTCTAATTGTTGGATTAAACACGAAAATTTCAACTGATTTATAGAATAACTTCCGGAAGCAGAGTGGAAAATTTTTTTAATGGACTTTTTGGATTAAACATGAAATTTTCCATTGAGCTAGAAAGTGACATTTACGCTGATGATTTTGGAAAGGAAAAGAAAAGAAAATGGTAAAAAAAATAATTTTAGTTGTTTAATTAATAAAAAAAAAAAAGAAAATTTGAAGGACACTATAATTCAATAGAAGGAAAATCATTTCCTCATGAAATGGTGAGAAAAATCATTTTCCTCACAGAAAGAAAAACTAGTTTAACTATTTTTTCTTTTTTTTTTCTTAAAAGCTTTTATTATTTTTATTTTTTAAATCTATTTTCAAATTATTTTTCTTAAAATGAGTAAAAAATTTATCAAATTTGGATTTTCTTTATCTTATTTTTTCTATTTTTAACTATTTTTATTTCCTAATGGAAATCATTCAACCAAACAACTTAAGAGATTTTGAATTTATTCAATTTTTTTTTTTTTTTTTTAAATCCTGAAACCAAGCATAGTGTTAGAGATAACACTTTGAGGGAAACCATTCACGAGTCGAATAAGTACATTAACGGATCTAACGCATTATCTTTACCCAAAATTTTACGATACTAGATTTGTGAGTCATTATCAATTATGTACAAATTCTGTGTTCATTCTATATTCTTTGGAAACAATTCAAGCTTCATTTTTCTCAACTTATTACATGTTGCTTGGTTATGAATAAATAGTTTCTTGAAATATTATAGCGTTAAGGTAAAACGAAATTGTTGTCGTGCAAGAATTATGTTTGGGAACAAAGCAATTGAAATAATAACATGTGTCTTTGGTCTTGCTCTCATTTCAACATTTAGAAATATCAAGATGTACTTCGATATTACTATTGACGAGTGATGTTTTCTTTTATAATTGAAAAAATGTAAAGAAGAACGAGAGATGGATACACTGGCATAATGTAGATGTCGAGACACTATAACTAAAACTTTATTGCTTTGAATATTATAAATATGCGTATTTTCATATTTTAAGTGTGAAACATCATCGGTAAATAAGATAATATGCTTATATTCTATGAATTTGATACTAAAAAATGATGACTTTATATGTATAAAATAATTAGGCTAAAAAAGTGTGAATATAAAATTTAGTGCATAAATTGTTAAATTCATTATATTGAGTTCAAATTGGGTTTGGCCATGCAGTATTGTTTTATTTGCGTCTATGTCTAAAGTTGATAAGAAGACAAACATCATAATATTAATATTGAATTAGGACCACCACTAGCTATTAACATTAATCTTTTGAGACAACCCAGGCACCAAGTCCCTTCAATGCCTTAAAGCCCTTTATATAACTTTAAATAAATAATGATTAAAAAAAATCTTTTACATTTTTCGGCACTAATATATGGCATAGATTAGATCTCAAAGCCCTTTGTGTTTGAGTCTCAATTAATGTAGTTAATATCTGAAAAGTGCTTGCAATGTTTTAATGTCAAAGCCAAGTTGACAATTACTTTTGTGATGATTGAACGATTGTTTCAACAGTACAAATTTAAAATCATTAGAATAAGTGAAAAATCAGTTGACACAGCCGCATGAAAATATGGATTTAATGAGAAAGAGGTTTTTTTTTTGAGAACGTACTTAGTTTTCATTTTTCCGAAAGAACAGTTGACATCTGGGTGGTAATGGGTTTTTTAATGCAGAAATAATGAATTTCACATATGTTAGATTAAGTTAATAAATGATGGTTGTTCATCAACTATATAAGGGTTCAATAGTTAAGGCCACTCTTACATCGATTCAATGGTACGAAGAAAGAAAAGGAAAATATCATTCAAATAATTATTAATGAAATTTATTTATATGTTATTTTAATTTAATTGGATGTGATATTAAATTTTGGTGATACGATTTGGAGACAATTAAAAAACATATATAAAAGACATGGACTATGTTCTGATTATCGAACTTGCAGGTCGGGTTGAGCAACTTTAATTTCTAACTTCAGTTGAACAATCTTAAAATAAAATACAGCAATTATATAGGATGAAATAAATTATTAAGAGTGAATATCAATTTGTAGTAATCAAATACACTTTGCTATTTCAAAAAGTTCTGAAAAATCACTTTTTAGCCATGATAGCAATGACAAAACACTAATCTTTACCAAAATGTGACTGACTGAAATGACAAGAATGCTAGAGCTAATTAAGATAACCGATAATCTCGTATCACAAAGAAAGAAAACGAATGGTATGTTTGGTTTGTGATTAGGATGGGTATGAAAATTTCAATGATTTATGTTGATTTGATTTTTAAATAGATATAATATTTAAAAAATTATTAGTTCGTTATACAAAGTAATTAATAAATTGCTTTGCTATTTAATATTCATCGTTATAGTTGAAAATGCAAACTTTCTTTGCCAGATTCGAGACAAGGGCTTTCACTAGGACAACCAACACATTATCGAGTTTCCATACCATGCTACTGATGAAAAGGCTACATATGAAGTTGATTAATGGTTGGTTACAACTTTCAACACAATATCAATTGCTCATTGTCATCAGGACAAACTTATAGGAACATGGACAGTCCAACATATCTGAGCCAGCCCAATATTGCTTCAGAAGTTTGGGCCTGGTGGATGCCCAATCGTAACCAATACTAAGAAAGTCCCTCTAAAGGCAGAATGCGTATGTGTATCGTAGATGCAGCAGAAGACAGTCCTTCTCTGGCGAGCCTGCTGTCTTCGTGCTCTTCCCCAGTTTCTTATTTCCAATTTGATGAAAGAAGAAAATGTCCTGAATATATCTTCAGATTGATGAATAAACACATGCTTATATGCATTTTCCCCACTTCTTTTTTTTTTTTTTGGTAATAATTTGGTGATTTTTAGACTGTGGAGAGAAAATTGGGAACTACGGAGACCGGATGCGTACCCTATCCTAAGATCAACGAGGATTTCTACAGCAGCACGCTCTCCGCGGAGTTATACCCTAGCTTCCACCATCTTCATGGTCCTTCTCTTCACCTCCGAGCTAAATTTGTAAGTTTTTATTTCTATACAGTGTATAAATCTCCTTAGACCACTTTTTGTTATTCATGTGTGTATATCTCCATTATTGTGATGTGATTTTATGAATTTCGATCATTGTGTTGAATTTTGGATCATTTATGATGTTCCTCATGTGTTTGCTGAAGACTGTGTTTTGTGCTGGTTGTTTAATCCGCTTGTGCATATGCTCTTTTGATGCTTGCTCTGTTGGGAGCATCTAGCGTTATCGAAATATATGCGTTTGATAGAGAATTTGGAATCACATGAAGTCGAGCATTGAGCCTTTTGGACATGTTGACTCTAAGGATTAGGGAGGATTAAGCCCCTTAGTTCCATGGTAGTATAACGCGATCCCAAGACCCGACGAAATTTGTTTTAGTATTTTAATTTTAGTTTTAGTAATTAATGAGCTTTATTAATAAATTGGGCCATATGGACTTTTAGGTTAGAGTCTGATAACATTTAGTATAAATAGCAGTTTGTTATTCAGTTAAAGGAGATTCAGATACAGATCAATAAAGACAAAACTTTTAATCAATTTAGGTTTCTTTTCAAATTCTCTGAAATTGTGCCTTTCAATTTTTCGTAAATTTCTATCCCAAATCGAGTCATTCCGGATTAGTCCATATGATTCGTAACGTATCAATCGGTATTCGGTGTGCTGATTGTGGTCATTTCTATCGAGTTCAATCCAATCCTACCATGTTGGGTCGGCGTTTTTCGCTCAGTTCGCATCTTTGGGATTTTCGAATTTGTGTTTGATTACACCGTAGTTTTGATCACGTCAGTTTAGTATTAGACAAGCCTATGTTGAATTCTAATTCGATACATGATTCGAAATTTCAAAAAAAAAAGTCAAAAAAAATCAAAAAAAAATTCGGCCATAGACGAAGCCATTAATCGACGTTACTATCACAACCATTCCGCCGCTGAGCGCCACCTTTTTCGACACCGTCGACTGCCATCGACTATAGGACGACGCATCGACAGCCATCGCATTGCCGCCGTTGGAGAGATCAATGCAAAAAAATCAAAAAAAAAAAAAAGAAGAGGAGAAAATCTACGCTGCCGCGCTCGGCCGAAAATTGTCACCGCAATCCGCCGCCTTCAGCCGATTTCTAGTAGCAAATCTCACCCAGAGCGACACTGCCGCGAGCCCGTCCAATTCCGACTCGAATCGCCGCCTGAGGAGGAGTGAATTGGCCGCAATTCCGCTGTGAACGCCGTCGGGTTTCCGCCGCGAAAGCCACAATTCCTCCTGATTTCACCGCCGGTCGTCGCCGTTGAGGACCGCCTAAGGCTCGTCGATGCTTGGGCAATCGACGTTGGCCACTGCCGTGGACGTACGCCGACGAAATCAGCCGGTCGCGTTTTCGCCGCAGCCGCCGCGAAATTAAACAAAAAGAAAGAAGAAAAAAAAGAAAATTCTGTTGGGCCGAGTCAAGAGTTGGGCTGAGGATCGAGTTGGGCTGGGGGCAGAATCTGGGCCAGATTGCAAACTGGGCCAGACTTGAGTTTAAAAAAAAAATTCAGTTGGGTCGGAGTTGATTGGGCTGGAATTGTTTTGGGCTAGGCTGTCGCTGGGCCAGAGGTGCATTTTGGGCCGAAGGGATTGAGCTAAACCAGAAGTTGCTGCTGTGCTGGACCGTCCGCGCTGACGTGGTAAGGCCGTATTTGGTTACAATTTCTGTTCCACTTAAGGGCCTGTTTGGCTACAGAATTTTTGTTTCAAATTAAGTGCTTGTTTGGTTGTTGATTTTTTCTAAAAAAAAAAAAAGCAGGCCAAAAAAAAAGAGAGAGAGAAAGGAGAAACAAAAAAAAGAAAGAAAGAAAGGCCAAAAAAAAGGGGAGCAACAAAAAAAAAGGAGAGGAATTTATTTATTTATCTGTTTATTTATTTTGGGACGCTTTTATCACTTGAAATGCGGGCCTAACACAACCTCAAAAGTGTGGAAGGTATGCAGGACAGGATGACAGATATACAAGACCAGTTATGGCGCGTAAAAGCGTCCCAAGCTACGACCCTGAAAAGCGACAGTTCACTGTCCAAGCCACTTGGACGCAGAGGCAATCTTGTGCCAGGCCTAGCTCAGGCTAGAGACGGACATGGGCATCATGTTAGGCCAGTGAGGTAAAGATCGACAAGACTACAAGGAGACAAGAAATAAATATACACCGTCAAAGCATTATAATATCAGAAATTATGGATCAAATGTGAATGAGTACGACGAGACATCCAAGGTATCGGGTTCTCATATTGAAAGTCAAATTTAGGTGTATCTTAATTGCTTTCAATGTGGGCATAATATGAATGAATGTCGAAACGAGGAAGTTGATACTCATATTGGGATTAGCAAAGTTATGGGAGAAAAAAAAGTCTCATCCATAAAGATGCTATCTTTGACTGAAGTGAGGATTGCAGAGAAAATGCCACCAGAGGAAGTACAATATGAAGATACTGGCAGTAGTAGCACACATTTGGGAAGTGAGGAGAAAAGTGAGCGAAAAGAAATAACAGAATCCGTAGAAATTGAAAAGGATAAAGTTGAGATAGAAGAAGCCATAGAAATTAAAGTGGAAGTTGAGGACAGCCACAAGAATGAAGAACAAGTAAAAGATTGGGAGATTAAACTTCTACAGAATCACGTGTACATTGATCCATTTGACCATCTAGCAAATGCCTTGTCTAATTGCACTACACCAGAGTTGAAGATATTTTTATCTGCAGAGGCTACATATGCATATCCGGACAAGTCATTAGTGTTTTTTCTTCCCTTATATAGTTTGTTGCTGATATTTCTGTGTTGGGCTTATGGAAAGATGAAGCTGAAGTTTCAGCAAGACGATGAGGAGTTAATGAGCGGCCAGAAATTCTTGTTTGACCCAGGAGGACATAAACGAATTGAAGACAATTTGCCTTCAAGAGAAAGGGAATGACGCGATCCCAGGACCCGACAAAATTTGTTTTAGTATTTAGTAATTTTAATTTTATTAATTAATGGGCTTTATTAATAAATTGAGCCATATGAACTTTTAGGTTATAGTCTGATAGCATTTAATATAAACAGCAGTTTGTTATTCAGTTGAAGGGGATTCAAATACAAATTAATAAAGACAGAATTTTTAATCAATTCAGGTTCCTTTTCAAATTTCCTGAAATTGTACCCTTTAATTTCTCGTGAATTTCTATCCCAAATCAAGTCATTTCGAATTGGTCTGTGTGATTCGTAACGTATCAATCGGTATTCGGTGTGCTGATTGTGGTCGTTTTTATCGAATTCAATCCAATTCTACCACGTTGGATCGACGTTCTTCGCTCGGTTCGCGTCTCTGAGATTTTTGGATTCGGATTCGATTACACCGTTGTTTCCGACGCGATCTTTGATCGCGTCATAGTAGTTCAGTTTTGTTTATTTATTTATTTTTACCGCATGCATCTGTTCCGTATGCTGCAAACATTTCCATCTTTAGATTTTTCAAATATTTTCACCTCCGTGCAATATGCCTCCAACCCACCAGTACTCTTCTTTTTAACAAAGATCTTAGATTCATTGTTCCATTACATTGTGATAAACGTATACTAAATTTTATTATTGCTAGCGTCCCCAGTTCCCCTTATTAGGACAATTCAGCTCTCAAGCTTGAAAGTTAGCATGATACTGGGATATCTATTCGATTATGCTGCACTACGAAGAGAGAGTCAGCATCAATTCTTAAGTTGCAAGAGTAGGTAGTTTAAAGTCAACAACCATTGTAGTAGCTTACTGAATTGTAATATGTTTGTGGGAATTGGTCGTTTCTTTCAATCTATTCAAATTTGTAATTCACTATTAAAGCATCTGAGCCGTAATTCATTAAGAAAACAATTTTGTATTATTTTCAGACTCATTAAGTATTTGTAGGCATGCATCTTAAGATGTAGAGTTTGGATGCCATCATTTCTAAGAAGTTGAATGCGTCCCAAATCTGTGTATTTAATGATTGATAATATTTAGAAAAAAAAATCATGAATAAACAATGCATAAATTTCTTCTCAGGTTATTTGATGGTAATTGCAATCATTTAAGTGGTGGTTGTTTGCAATGACTTGATATAGGACAGCCCTGAGATTGTTTACCTTTCTTTATATTCAATAGTGCAATATGTGTACAGTTAGATGACTTAATCCTTGATTATGAAATATGTTTTGATTGAGAAAAGTAGTAAATCTTTCTTTTAAATTTCACATTTTCACTTCAGGCTTGTAAAAGTTATGTCTGAAAAGGAAAAGACAAGAAAGAATTGTAAAATCTTTCATGATTTGTAGAGAATTCTGAGTATTGGCAAAGGATTTAATTTAGGATGCTGTTCATTGTCACTGATTTTAATGTGTTTGACTGGATCAGCAAAACATAGAACAACTCTTTCTCACGGAAAGAACTGATGGCAGAACTAGTTAGTCATTTTTGCAGCTAGACAATAATAAGCCTAATGGATCTATTGGCAGCACAAATTTAAAAGCTATTGCACCCTCTGTTTCTCAAAGAAGACTGACTAGGAAACAAATTAGGATGCTTGGTCATTATCATCATGTGCTCATCCTGATAGATAATGCCATACAGATTGGAGGTTAATAGCTTTAATATAACTATGATAACCACCTCAAGCTATTTCAACATTACACATAAAGGGAAACGCATATAAATTTAACCCAGCTAGTTTCTGCCTGGAATTTTTTGTTTTTACATTAATTACCTACTATCATTTCTCTGTGATGTTGGTTTGGACTCATAATACTTTGTTTGCCCAGCATCTCTGTACCTCAACCCGAAAGGGAGTTTGTTAGAAGAATTGAGAAGCTAATGAGAATTTCTTTGATAGAGTCTAGAAAATGAGTGTGGGATCTGTTAAAAAGGAAGTGTGTACATTTCATTCTAGAATGAGTTGTTACAGATGAAAGTCCTGCATATTTAGGCTAGTCATTTTCTACATGCCTTCTACTAACACTTAAATTATATTTAGACTAGTTTACGCACTAAGAACATTCAACAAAAACAAAATAAGAAACCTCCGACCAAGAAATTCATTTCTATATACGTTCGACAATAAACACTTTACAATTCCACTCTTCCCAACACTACACGACCTGTTTTGGGTCAGCTTCAGCATTTGGTATGATTATAAAAAAAAACTTTAGGTATTGATAAATTGATTAGATTTGATTTGTCTATTTGGGAGTGTGAGGGCAAAATTGTTTTATGAGAACTTTAAGTTTTCTAATATTTCATAATATTTTCAATGCTTGCAATTAAACTTCTTCCCTCCATTTGCCGTGGTCTCTTCCATTTGCATTCATATCAGTAAGTGGCCGTCGGGTTTTTACCTGTTGGGTGCTATGCAGATTTCCATTTGCCATTATTGGAGGTCTCTCTCCCTCTTTCTTGATGTGGAACAAGTTAGTCCAAGAAAACATAACAGCAATTCTTGAATCAAGCCTGAGCTTGACAGGTGTTAAAGAATGGCAGATCAAGTCCGGGATGAAGCAGCCCACGGATAAGCTGCCGCTGAATCCTATACTATCTGAAAATTAGTCGAAGGCTCCCGTCGAGCAGCACTCGATCGCTTTCAGTTTCTCGAGTAATTGACGCATTTTGTTGTATATCGCGCCCAAAAAGCAACAAAAAGGGAAATGGAAATTGATATGTTCAGCTGATTATTGATGCTGCTGCGACGTCTGTATTCCATCTCCCAGCTCCGGAATGGAAATGGAATCAGATTCTGGAATTCATAACAGCCCCATGCTAGATGTTGTCAAGCCACACCCTGCTAAGCGGAATTGTGTTTTCCCCAATTTTCTTTAATAGGTATACCAAGGCTTCTGGTTTCCACTTCCAAAAGTTTTCAAGATTTTGCAAGATCCCAATGCAGATAAGCTGGGCTGTATTCTTTAGCAATGGTATGTGGGTACGTACCCTTCATGCTGCGTATTAGAACGACGAAAAGGGGTCAGCATTGCTAAGACTACCTAAGCTTCAAAAAAAGTCGCCAATAGGTTAAAATACCTAGTTAATTATTCATTCACCCAAAAACATCCTTAAATTTCAGATATTTTCAGTTATAATAATTAATTTCAACCATCCATTTTAATTTATTTAATTATAAATGATCAAGTTCGGTTTTGGGTTCGCTCTTGTAACTTACAAAAATGTTACAGAAAAGCAGAATCGGCATAACCAAACAAGTCGGGCGATAGACAACTTAATACCACAAAAATTAGTTAACATTAATATACACATACATTAAACAATTACAAAACCGCGCAAATATAATCCCCCCGGCATAGCAATGTTAAAAAACCAACTAAGCCACCTAAGAGATGTACATCCTGTGACAAATCGACCATACTTAACCTAAAAGCCTAAGTGGCCCAGTACAACAACGGAAAAATTGACATTAAATCTTGAGCCCTGCAAATGACAAAAACCTATTGCAGAGCCCATTACACCGATTCACATATGCACAAGACACAAATCAACGACACCTGCTTAGTAAAAAACATCAAATTTTCGAGTAATTATAATGCATCCCAATCTATCTCATTCGATGGATACTTGGGCAAGAAGCTCATCTCCCAACCAGGTTCCTCCTCGTCCGCGAACGCCGGGAATGTCAGATCCGAATCAGGAGACGACCCACCGGATCCATCGCTCTCAGATTCCGACACCTTCTTGTCTCCATCCGCATCCGCAAACTTTTTCGACCTCGAATTCTTGATTTTGACAGGGTCGATGCTCTTGCCCTCCGCCAGAGTCTGGCAAATGGCCTGCAGTTTGGCTTCCACGCTGGCATGGAGGGGCTGGTACTCCCCGAAATCCCCGCCGATGTGGGAACCGTTGTGGCGGAGGTGTGGGAAGTTCAGCCTGGCGAAATCTCCTCGCAGCTTGTACGCCGCCTTGTCGTAGGCCAGCGCCGCCTCCTCCGCAGTGTCGAAGGTGCCCAGCCACAGGCGGGTACGGTTCTTTGGCAGCCGGATCTCTGCCACCCACTTACCCCAGTGCCGCTGCCGGACTCCCCGGTACAGCTTGGTGGGCTTCGGAGGCGAGCCCGCTTGCTTCATGGGGGCCGGCCTGGGCCCAAGGGAGTGCGTGTTTCGGGCCTGTCGATATTGGGCCCGGTACTGGGCTGAGGCCATCTGGGCCTGGATGTCCAGAATCTGTGCGGGAGATAAATGGTTGAGACCAATAGGCGCAGGGTACTGGCCCAGATCATATGAATAACAATCTTGGGCTGAGACCTGGTACGTATTGGACAGCTCGATTTGAGCGGAGGGATTGAAAGAATTGTAGGGAAAGGAACTAGAGGTGGAGGGAAGAGAAGAGGACGGCAAAGCAGAGGGGAGATGTTGGTCGTTGGTTGACGAGAAAGAAGAGTAGGATAAAGCAGAGGGAAGATTAAAAGAAGAAGTAGAAGAATGGAGGGGGGAAGAAGCACCTTTCATAAAAGGTTCAAGTGCTTCCATGAGCTCACCACCCCTAAAGGGATCTACAACTTCTGGGCTACCCCAGAAATCCATTGTAGCTGCCATGACAGAATATGTTCTTCAAGATTAAGAGAATAAAAAGTGAAAGTACAGAACAGGTGACTGTTCTTGCCACAAACAAATCAAGAAAATGTGAGCAAAGCTGGAACTTTTTT
The DNA here is from genome assembly GCA_019155195.1 of Avicennia marina. Lineage (NCBI taxonomy): Eukaryota > Viridiplantae > Streptophyta > Magnoliopsida > Lamiales > Acanthaceae > Avicennia > Avicennia marina. The sequence goes on along the minus strand of CM032772.1, from coordinate 9,527,231 downwards.
CCTTGGACCAAGAGAGGTTTAAAATAGACAACCCCTTAAACCCTTTCACCTTAACAAAAGTGAAAAAAGAAGAAAGCAAAAATTCAGCCTTGAGGGAACAACTAATAAGCCCTCAAACAGAGAAGAAGAAACACAAACACAAAATAAAAGATGGGATCTCGTTCTGAAAACACCTATCTTTCTTGAAGTCCTGGTCTATTTTTGTTTTCTGTCCATGAACAAGATGGTTTATAAACAAAAAACAAACCCAAAAATCAGAAAAACAGATGATTCACAGAAAGGGATCAACAGAAGCGGGATGAATCAGAAAGGGGGGAGTTGGAAACAATTTTTTAAAATCCAAAACAAAACTCCAAAGACCTCTAATAGACTTCTCAAGCGATCTTGTGGAAGTGTGTGCAGTGAGAGGGAGAGAGCGATAATAACTCAAGTTCTGTGGCGTGAAGCGTTCACCCCAGTCCCTTATATAGTGGCCGAGCCCATAGGATTACCTGTATTGGCCCACCGCGAAATTCGTAACCTACACCACTTTAACGAAGGTTGTGGGTTGGCTCTTTCAGGTATTGCGTTGAAAAGGTTTGCAGTGGCCAATGGGAAGCAAACACGTGTGTGGTCACAGTGTACTTGAAGAAGGGGGCCGGGCCCGGGGGGGGGGGGGGGGGGGGGGGGCTGGGTGCCTGCGAGAATTGCTTGTGCCTGCCTGGGTATTGATTCCTTGGCCAAAGGGGCCGTTCGACGTTGCTTCCTTTGTCGTTTTCACGTTTGCTTTTTCACCCTTTGAAGGGGAAGGGAAAATCTTATAGCGGGATTCGTTTCACACTTCATTTCATTTGCTCATCCCCAAAAGAAGAGAAGTACCCGGTTAATTACATTTTGACCCCTTAACTTACTAAATATCCAGTCAATTGACCAATTATTTTTTCAAAAAAATTGGACAACTCAGCCCCCATATTTTTTGGCTATGTTTGGCTGTCATTATTTTCATACTTCTTCCTCTTTTTTTCTTTCACTTGGACACCACTTTTGCGTTATTTTGTATCAGTTAATCTTTAAGTCATGCTTGTAAGGGGGTTTTGGTTGGAGATAACCTCCCCACTTTAACGAAGGTCATGTTTATCTTATATTTATAAACAACGATTAAAAATAATTAGTATGAATTAAAGATGAATAGTTTTAATCAAAACAACTTTATTTCAAAATATTAAATTATTCATTATATATATTTTGTTATTTGATTACATATTAAGATGTTTAATAATTATCTACTATTGATACAACAACACCATATTACATTATTTATATTTTGTACAAAAATTCCATGTTTATATGCATATTAGATACTTAAACGGAAATATATAATTAATTTAAACAAATTTTATTGTAAAATAAATATTTATACAGTTTTTAAATTTTTAACTTTATGTTGATATTTATTGTATGAAAAGTAAATATTCAAATGATATAATTATATTAACTACATTTAAAAGTAATATACAAAACATTATGATAATATACATACATTAATTATATTTATTTATTGAGTATACCAATATATACTTTGTTTAAAAAATTTTATATTATTGAAAAATTTTAATTTAATATAGATGGAGTTGTATGATATATTGTTGTTTATGGGTGTTTGTGTGTGTGGATGCCTAAATATTAATAAATATTCTACACATGGTTTAGTTATATTACAAATAAGGATGGATAATATATATATATATATATATATATAGGAAATACATGTGCATATATTTAATTTTATGAGTACTTATGTAATCTATATATATTCATAATCTCACATATGATATTTTTAATATTTAATAATTATTATAATATATATTTGTTGATATATAAAAATATAAGCGTTATAAATATAAAATTTAATAAAATTATTTTAATAGTGTAAAATATAAATTTTTATGATATGGTAACTAGGGCAAAACTTCACCAATTTAGTTATATTATGTTTTATTAAATTTAGCGGAAAAACACAGCAGAACTTGAAGTAGGGTTATCCCTATTAGATTGGTAATGTATAAATCCATGATTTTGAAAGTAATTAATACTCAAATGATTTTAGGAATGACAATTTCTAATAGAATTATTATTTCTAATCCTAATTTATGCCTGTCATATGCTTTAAAATGAAATTAGAAATGTATATTTTCTTTCTTTTTTCATTCTATGGTACCAATCATGCGATCATGTTAGAAATTTATTTCATTTTTGATAGAATGAAACTTACTAAAGAGGAATGTTAAAAATTAGTAGAGCTTGAAATTTTGATTATATGTTATCATATTGTTAAGTAAGCCGAGTTCCAAACCGTAGGGAATGAAAACATGTGTTTAAGCTTGATTAAAAAATAATGATTGATGAAACAATACATGCAAGAGTGGTTTCACCACTTGTACGTTGTTTAAGCGTTGACCAAATTTAGGGCAAGATAAACACTAGAATACTATATCTGTTCACCTGCTTGATCGGTACTCTCATATATGATCTAACTTCATAATGAGATATCAACCACAAGTTTTGGCAAAACAATTAGTTTCTGGTTAATATTTTAATTAAGACAAATATGGAATATGACAATTTAAGAACGCCGTTGGCATAAAGAGAGTTGTGATAATTCAAAACTAATTCACTTGAATTCATGAATCATCACAAATGCAGTAAGCTATTTTAATTCATGATGAAGACAACCAAACCGTAGGGAATGAAATCATGTGTTTAAGCTTGATTTCATATAGCGAAACAATGGGTGATGAAATAATATATGCAAGAGTGCTTTCACCGGTAGTACATTGTTTAAACGTTGACCAATTTAGGGGCAAGATAAACACTAAAATACCATATATGTTTGAAGTCACCAGCTTGATGCATACTTTAATATGGCATCCAACTCTATAATGCGATATCAACCACAAGTTTTGGCACTTCAATTATGTTGTGGTTAATATTTTAATTAAGACAAATATAGAATACGATATCTTAAGAACGCCATTAGCATGAAGAGAGTTGTGATGATTCAAACCTAATTAAAGTGTAATTGCAGTTAAATACATGAATCTTCACAAATGCAGTGAGCTATTTTAATTCTTGGGGAAGCCAACCAAACTCTTTAGAAGTCTCAGGATGAATAGCGACTGCATTTTAAAAAGAGTTCCCCATTTTAAACTCTACGTTGTGTTTTGATTAATTGTTAGTCTATGATGGCATTATTTTATATTAATTAATTAAGATAAGCTGATGTTGTTAGAATACGACAAGTATGTCTTATATGCTATCTCTATATTAGATTTTGATATATTGATTAACTTTAAATCAATTTCTTTTCATCATATTTACTAGTGCTAAAATATGATTAATAAGGTTCTCAAAATTTTTTTCTAAAAGTTTAAAAAGGGATTATTGAAGGCCACTTCATATCTCAAGTTTGCATTTACACATCTAATTAGTAGTATAAAATCATTTTTTTTTTAAATTTTTAACTAATAACAATAATTTTAACACGGTGAAATTTTTGTGTAGCCATTGCTCATATAATCCTGTTGGCAATAAAAAATTCATGAATTAAACTTCATAAATTGGTATTGGATTGGTTATGTCTGGGACTTAATTCTTGACTCAAAATTATAATCTCATACTTCACAATACCAAATATAATTCAACAATACACTCATCCATTTTTTTTCTCTCTTTATATATATTACTAACTAATTTTTTTTCAATTATTACATCTATTAACAATCAAATCAATACTTATATATATCACACATGTACTCACACTTTTTTTTATTTACACTTCAAAACATAATCATTATCTCTATATACTATCACATCATTCAATCATTATTATATATTTATTCATATATTCAAACAAATCATATTATTCATTTCATAAAAACATTCATTCTACATATATTACCCGTCTCAGCATAACACTTATCAAATATTATTTCAAACTAAGACCCTCTCCCAAACATGGGCATTAAGTGATGATGAAGACAGATTGACTGGTCAAAGACGTAACGACGAATTCATTGATTTTAAAAGTAATCAGTATTATTTAACTGCATTATTGGGCACAAAAAGTTGAATTCCTTGCTCGTATTTTTTTCATAAATAATGGGCGAGAGTGACTACACGGATTAAAATTTCAAACTGGACCACTTGCCAATGCCCCAAGTCAAATTTGGAGATATGGCGTTAAATCTCCTTGCCAAGAAATTCCATAAAATTGTGCTCCGTGACAGAAAATGCTAACGACAGTCAAATCCGCCAGAACTGCACGTGGCTCTCACGTGTGCAGCTAGCGGATCCTTAATTTGCGGCGCTACGCCACTCACTCAATCCTCAGGCAAAATTCATTTTAGCCCCCCACTTTCCACTCAATTCCAAATTGGTCCGTGTTTTTTAATTTTCCATTAAATTTGTCCTTTCAGTAACTTCTCGATGACAATTTCATGTTGTCACTCTATTTTGTTACGGATAAGTCTTTTTAGTTGATCAATAAATTAAAGACTTTCTTTGGCTATTTATATGTTGACAAACCTTATTCTAACTCCTCCCAAGAGATATTTCTATGTATTGCAAATTAGTAGCATTAACAATTTGTCTGGTTTATCATTTTCAACCATACATATGCTTGGAATATATTATATCTTATAAATATTTTTTTTATTTTTTATTATTCTTAAATTTTTACACAATTTTGTTTGTTTTGATTTTTTAATGGGTGTTGCTCAGAGTTTTTTTTTTTAAATTGTAAAAATTAAAAATGTAATAAATGTAACGTACATCTTTGTTTTAGGAACATGAAAACAAGGTAATCGTGGCTATGTTTGAAAGAGGGGTTTTTGTTAGTAACAAAGATGGAAAGTATGTTTAATTGTAAGATATTTTATGAGAAAAAAATTTTAATTTATTTGAATATATACATAAAATATATTATGATGATTAGATTGTGTGATAATATATAGAGATAATTATTAATTTTTAAGAAATAAATAAATATAAATATGAATATAGACATGATATATATATATATATATATTGATTTGATTGTAAATAAATATAATAATTAAAGAATAATTAGTATAATAATGAAAAAATTAAATTTAAATAATATTTTATCAAGTAGTACATTTAACAGTATATTTATTAAGATGAGTGAAGATTCAAGGGTTGGTTCCGAGCATCATCCACAGTAGATAACGTCAAACTCAAGAATACAAACAAACTTAGCCTTAATTGTATTAGATTAAAAATTAATTGCAAATTTCAAATATTATTTTACGCTTAAGATATGTTTGGTTGCTTGTTAAGGCGGATAGGAAGATTTTGATGATTTGTGTATGTAGGAAAACTATGTTCAGTATTAAGTTGTTAAATATATTAAAATTTTAAATTATATATATATTTAATATGTAATAATAATTAGATAATATAATAATATATAGATTTACAAGACATTAATATATATATATATATATGAATATGAGTAATAAAATTACAGAAACGAATATTGATCTGATTTTAAATAAATATAATAATTAAAAAATAATTAATCAATTATAAAAAATAAAAGAAAAAAATTTCAAATTTAAATTCGCATGAAAGATAAAATGTTAAATTTGTAAAAAATTTTTAATAGAAGTAAAGAGTAGAAAATAAACAACCAAATATCGCCTTAGTTAAGTAATCGAGGAAAATAGTATAAAACTAATTTTCAGGTATAGGTTAGAGATTTCCAAAAGGGCATCGTGGAGTGGCAACTCCTTCACACCTTTCGTTGGTTTGTGCTCTGCGCCAACTCAACTAAACGTGGAATGTTCCATGAACCTCGTTCTTGCAAAAACGTGGAATCTTACATGAACCTCGTTCTTGCAAATTTAGTTCACCACGAGACCCTCTATTTTATTCGACATCTCACTATTCTAACACCAAATCAAAATAAATAAATAAATAATAAATTAAGGGTTATTTTTAACTAATAATTCAATTGTAGTGACACGATATTTATATTATAAATTAAATTTATATGTTAAAAATTCATAAAATAATGAGTATTAAGAAAAATACTTTAATCTAATTTTGAAAATTTTTAATTACTACTAATAGTTAAATATATTGCAGTAATACAATAAAAATACTAAAAAATAAAAGAATAAATATTAATTTAGCAAATAAATGTAAATATATATTTAAAAATATATCTTATTAAAAATTTTATTGAAAATATAATAGAATTTTAGTAAGATTCTAAATATTCGATATATGTTAAAGAAAAAAAATTGTTGAACATTTCAAAGACAATTCCTTTTGATTCATAAAATTTTTTTTGTTGTGTAGAATAAAGTGAAATAGATTACAATAAAAAAACAAAAATTGATATAAGAAAAAGAAAATTAGGGTTTAAAAGTTCATTTATTAATCAATTTGGATCCTTGAATTTTATAAATCGTGATTAATTCACTTAATTTAACAATTCAACTATAGTTTTAATCATTTTTTTTTTTGCAATTTTAATTTAAAATCCTATCCAAACTATTTTGATGGTCGGTTGATGGTTTGATTGATTCAACCTCCGATTCACATCGATTTTTAGAACATTAACCCAAATAAATTTAATTTGTCTATTGCACACATTTTTAGATACACTTGGAATATGCATGAACACATGCATTAAAATTTTGTATTACTTTATGTATTTTCTACACAGTCGAGCCGTGGCAATAAGATTTTGTATCATTTTATAAAACTTAGCAGTTCTCTACTAAAATAAAAAGAAGACATTGTTGGCAGTTAATATTGTCAATTGGATATATAAGAAAAATATATAAATACATAATTAACAAGAATTGGGAAAAAATTGTAGAGATGGCAGAAATATCTCTCCATAAAAAATTAGCACAATTATGGAGTTGAGCAAAGGTTTCAGGCCCCCACTCCCAAAATTGAAGGAATATAAATGCATCTTTTTCTTCCAATTGAAATTAAGGATTTTTATTTTGGAAAAAAGAAGAATAAAAAATTGTCTTTAATTTCATGCCATCTCAAAATAATGAATGCTTTTCAACCCCACTCTAATTTCCTCGTCAAACTCATGCGACCCTAGCACGTGAATGCATATACGACAAATATATCCTAATAATTTTTTCATAATAAATAAATAAATATATGAAATAGTCATCATCCAAATTCAAAGGATCTAAGCATATTTATGACATATATTAAATATTCATAGTTTAATAATATTATCTAGTGAGTAGTACAACCTTTGGCATTAGTGAGGGCCACTCTAGCTAGGAGAATTTAATTAATGTACCCCACAAGGAGTATCAAAACCCATGCACAATATTACGATATTTTAGTATAGACAGATCAAGGCTGGGCAATGGTCATAAAAAACGAATGGATTAAAACATCTAAAAATTAATTAGTCATAAATAAATCTTTTGAGTCTCGTAAGCGCAACGTTTTCCCAACGTTGGTTACGTAGTGAATTTTCGATCAATATTAATCGTAGACCTTCTTTCTTGTTTAATCAATCTTCTATGGAGTCAACTGGATTAACACAAAATGCTAACAGAGCAAGTTAGCAAAGTTGAAGTTCAGAAAATTTAAATTCTGCGTATATGTATATGAGGGCACAAGAATATATAGCCAATTTAAGGTAATTAAGAGCACACCAGAGATAATATCTAGCTACTAGGAATTTAGTTTGTCTCCTAGCATTCAACATGACCACTTAAATAATTTTGAGAATATGTAAATAATCCAAATTGCCCTTGGAATAGATTTCATTTCACCAAGCACTCTACAAAATGTGCATTTTTCCTCCGTACCCTTTTGAGTTGCCTCTTCGGAGGAGCTCCAAACTACGTGCATATGTGTGGTTCAAATTAAATTCTATTTAAACCTAATATCTTATATTATCCTACCCTTTTATTTGCTCAGTGGTGATACTGTGATAAGATAGATTTGGTGTTTAATATTTTGATTGTATGGATTGGATTGGTCATCCAAACCCTATGGACCATTACTAAAGAGGCTGCCTAACACATGCACTTGCGCAATTGCTCTCAAATACAATGAATTGCTATATCAGTTTATTTTGTGAGTGGGATTAGCCATAATGTGTGTGTGTGTGTGTGTAACTATATAGATTGCGTCTACCCTTTAAAGGAACCACTTTGATCATTAAAGTGTATTTACAAAAATCGACTTTACTTTTTATTCTAAAACAATAAAGAGAGGATTAAGTTGTTAAAATGCACCCTCTGAACGGTTTCTTCGCCTTTCACATCTGTCTCCACTCTGTATGTTTGTCTTGTGATAGAGACAGTTATGAAGTCGTGACCCTAATTGAACCCATTCCTCTCCCTTTCTACTTCACCTTCATCAAAACGCGTTGTTGCAATTGTCAACTTGGGGTGTCTTGATTGCAGAGGACCCATGGTCATCACTTTTGTCTATCCTAAAAAGGTCCCTTGTGATGCTAATCATTTGGAAAAAATGGTGACAACAATTAATTTCTAATCAATCATCTAATACACCCTAGTGGGTCTGGTCTTTGAATTTTAAAGGCGGGGCAACTCAACCAAATGGACACTTGAGGACGCGCAAATATACAACAGTGCCATATGCGCATTTGTGAAAACAAAAGGTTTATTTGAAAACCCTCTTTTTTATTATGCTTACTCTTTATATAGTATAATGTGCGCGAAATGATGATCTAAGAGAGAGAAACTATTTATACAAGAACAAAAAACTCTATGAAGACATGTTCAAATATTTATTTTGCACACACGTCCAGTGTGCCGACTACTAGTATATATAATTTGAAAGCCATACATTATTATTATTATTACTACTCCATGTTAAGAAGAGAGACGTACGTAGTTCATTCACCTCCTCTAATTTTTTTATTGGCATTTGATCTCATGCATGCGTGTAATTAATTGCTAATAGCTATAATGACTCAGTAGAATGGTTTTTCAGGACATTTGAGAAGCTTCCTCTGCATGAATCGTATTTCGTTTTCCTTTTGGAAATGAAAACCAGAGAAAATGACATCCTATTTGATGGTGGGGTTGAATGATTCAAACTATTAGTGATAAGAATTATTAGTAAAGCTCATTTGAACTACATCTATTTATATAATTATTTTTTATAAAATATTAATTACCATTAAATTATATACATATATATTGATAATTCAATGTTATATATATATATATATATATATATTTCAATAGTTGATAAATTATAAATAACAATGAAGTAATAATATACTCGTGTAAGTGAAACACACTTGGTAGAACTTGAGCTCATGACGCACATGATCCTTTGTTGTAGGGTTTCGAAACCTTAACTTTTTATTGTTGGGACAGACCTCATCCACAGCTACATCAGTTAAATATACCAAGCAAATTTAAATTTTTGTTCTTTTCTCTTTAATAAGGTTGAATTCAAGTTCTAGCTCAGCTTAGTTAATTTTAAGATGACAAAATACTTATGTCTCTACTATATTGTTAAGGAAATAAAAATTTTTAGTTATACGAACTTATACAATCATCTTTTCAATTTTTTTTCATTTTTATCATATTTTCTACCTTTTTTAAATTATTATATTTATTTGTGCTATCATTTGAATATATTCTCTTTTCTTGTTATACTCGCAATTTTAAAAAAATTTATTTTCATGCAGGTATATATAAGATGTGCAAATTTTACTATTATGAATCGTTAAGTTGTGAATCGTGATAAGTTGTGGATGTACCATTTGCTATGTTCATTTTCATTTTTAGTACTATAAAATGCACAACTATTATATTGTTTAACTTTTATTTTTTTTGTTTATATATATTTTTTTTTCACAAAAACACACGTGAAATGCATGCAGGTATAGGGATTATCATGTCATGCGATCCGATGTGTTATTCATAGTTATGTTAAATTGTTGTGTTGAAAAATCATAAAAATTAAGGCTATGTTTGTTTTGCTTCACAACTAAAAATTACACACTTCAATAATTACATTTTTTAAATTTTATCTCTTTTTTTTTCAATTTTTACACAACTTTCTAAAAAAATACATCTGAAAACCAGAACAAACATACCATAAATTCACGAAGTGACAAAACTTCGATGTGTGCTTTTTCTTTTGCATTTTATTTGTCACTCTAGTTCAAAATAAAGTTGCAATAAAACCAATTAAGTTCCTCAAAATTACCAAAAATGCAAGGCAATTATCATCTTGGATTCCACATTCCACATATACAATCAATGACGAGTTCATATTCTTGAAGGTGTCAAGAGGATGCAATTCCAAGCGTTTCTTCTTAAGCACAGGAGGCTGCGGTAACTTGTAAGGCAAGAGGTTAGGGGAGAGCATCAGCCATGGAGAGTTTTCACCACTCATTTTCATGTCAGTTACTTGTCACCTCGACAGCAGGCATTTTGCTCATTGGATCCCACAATCAGACTTTTATGGAATTTTTGGGGCTTTGCTCTTGTCCTGGATGAAGAAAAATTGTGCTCTCCTGTGATCATTTGCTTAATTTCGTGCAACTTAGTGGGACACCCACAAGTCGCATATGCCGCTGTCCACTCAGAGACTTGGTCTAAATTGGACTTGGAAGGTTGCTTAATCTTGGAATCATACACGGACATAAAGTTGAGGCATTTTATTTCATACTTTGAGATATGATTTGCTGTCAATGTCATAGTCTTGGAGCTTAGCTTATTCATGTCTACATTAGATAAGGTGGTTGAAAATTGGACGTCTACCCAAATTTTGGTTCAACATTAATGTTGAAATAGATTAGATAAGATAGCTGTTGAGAAGATGGCTCGAGGTGTGGGTGCATCCACTAGTTAACAATAGGGTCCATTCATTGAAATGTTAATTTCATGCTAGCTGCCTATAGTTTTACTTGTTGGTAGACTCTAGAAGGACACATCTATATAATTTGGGCCAATTTTCTAAAGCCGTGGTTTCCACGATCTCTAAAAATAATGATGATGATGATGATAATAGAATAATGATGGCACATGCATGTACAAAATTATTTATAAATTAGAGAATTTTAATAATTGTAGTAATACTATTTATTTTATAATATAAATAAAATAATTTTGCATTCAACATAAACTATAAGAGAAATTAAGAAAAACGAAAGATGAAAAAAGTGAATAGGGAGATACAAAAACATATAAATAAAGAATAAGAATATATATATAAAAAAAAAAGAGAAACAAAGAAACTGAAATAATTTGTTATAGTAAATTATCATTTTAAAACCAAAATAAAGCACTTAACCTTGGTATATAATATAGATAATAAATTATAAAATAATTTTAAAATTAAAAGTATATGAAAAAAATATAAAACAATGAATAAAAGAATGATAAAAAAGAGAGTTGGAAGATATAGAAAATATAAAGAAAATATATTTGAAAAATTGAATAATAAAGAAAGATATAAAATTAAAAATATATAAGGATATCACTATAAATTAATATTTTACAACTAAATAGAAATATTTAATTTAAATAAATAGGGGTGATCATAATGTTTTAAACTCTCTCACCTCCAACTTAACTTAATTATAGATGGTGGTTTATAATATAAATTAATATATTAAAATTATATGAAATCGCCATATACTTGATGATTTTTTGACGGTGTTTTAGGACTTAGAAAACCGCCTCCAAACTATCTTATATATTAATATTAATCAATAGAATCAATTGATATTTACTTATCTATTTAATTCTATGCAGTTTAATCCGCAAATCTTAGCAAATAAGTTTTGAACTCCTCCCTGCATAAAATTAAAATGATAGAATTAGTTTAATTTATATATATTATTTTCACCACTTATCCCGAAGGACGTGAGCTACTTATAAATTTAGATTTTCTTTTGTAATTTTAAATCCGTAATAATTTTTTTTTTCTAATTTATAATTTGTTAATTTAGATGATGACACTTGAAACATCTTATTAGATTATTCATACATTATTGTTCTTTCATCTTAAAAATAATGGATTTACATAATTTTTTTATTTGAGATAAAAATAACTTCAACGGTACGAAATTGTCCCAGATCGCTTCCAATTGTACCTCCAGTTTAATTCACAATGTCACAAGATTTAATGTGATGATTTGGTTTTGGATTAGGATGAAAAATTAAAATGGCACCCCCACCATCTCCAATGCACATCCCACTACACAAATTGCTTGCTTGCCGAGAGTAATTTTAATAATATATTTTTGAGAAGTAATTTTTTTAAAGATAAATAGAAAATCTTCTTAGACTTTTTGAATTTTTTGAATTTTTTTTAGATTTTATCTTCATCAATATCATTGGTTTCTTCATTATCCTTGATTATTTCAATAATTTGTTTTATAGCTTCTAAATCTTGTTTTTATTTTTCTTTTATATCTTTTAACTATGTTATTGCTTTTAGTTTCTTTTTGTAAGTTGTGAATTGTTACATCTTTTTTAATCTATTTTGATTTTTTAAAATATTTGTTAAATTATAAATATTTTTTGAATCGGTACAAAATAAAATGCCCCAAAAACTTTGCAAGGGTACACTGGCATTGGAAGGCAAAATTAAGGACCATGAATGGATATTATAGTTATTTTCCTTCCAAAGTCCTGAAACTTAGTACTGAAAACAACCATCAGAAAATTTTTGCCCTTCGGAACTTGCTGAGTTAAAGTTCCTATGCAAAATGAAATATACAAAACTATACAAACTTTAGCATGACAAGTATCCTCTATTAAAGGAGAAAAGTGATGGTAAACCAATATCACCTACATTGGCCCATGCAGGCTACACTGACGAGAAAGAATACAACATTTGCAATATGATGAAAGGATAAAAGCACCTACTTTTCACAAAATAGTACAAATTCTATTGTTCAAACATGTTCAAAATCCATAGCACAAAAGAAAAATGAAAGGGAAAAATTCAAAATTACTGTTCAAATTATTGTACAAACACTATTCAATCACGCAGACAACTATTGATTACTATATAAAAACAATTTAAACATATAGGTTACTGTTCAAGAATTACAAAAATAATACTTCTAATATTAAAACTAAGATAATTATCTATTAAGATAACATCCCAGGTTTTATATAATGAAAATAATAAATGTGTTACAAGTAGAAAGGGTTTTGAAGAGGATTTGTAGGTGGAAGAGGATTCAGTTTTTTTTTTTATAACTACTCTACAATTTTGAGAGAGAGAGAGAGAGAGAGAAAGGATTTTGTTTTCTAATAGCTTTCCAAAGCTTGAGTCTAAGTAAGGGGGATGCCTCCTTATATAGACTTCTAAAATAACATTTTTGTAATTTTTAAATAGTAGTCTGCGTGGTTAAGCAATGTTTGTACAGTGATTAAAAGTTATTCACATGATTGAATAGTGTTTGTATAGTAATCAACAGTTGTCTGCGTGATTAAATAGTACTTCTTTTTGCAAGAATTTATTCGACTTCATCAAGGAATTTTGCTACTGCCAATATTGTTGTAATTTGTGATTTTATACCAAGAATTTTGTTTGTTGAGGAGTTTGGACTTTCACAATTTGTTTTTATCTGTAGTTTTTGTTGACCCATTCTTCCATGTTTGTTGGGTATAAAATCCTGTTGATGTTGCATTTGTCCCACCATTTTATTTTAAATCTCTATCTAAGCACTGGAATTTTATGTTCTAAAAGATCAAAATACTAAGCAAATACCCATATGAAATTAGAATTTTGTGCAAAAATTTGCAAAAGGGATAGAATATGCATTCTTCATCGGTTGGGTTGTATTTAGCTTTGAAAATTTGAAAGGATTTCAGAACTGTTGAATTTTGGGTATTTAGGGTTGAAACAAAGGTTTCTCACCAATGGGACCACCATGATGGAAATTTTAAAATATCAACTTTTTGTCAATCAAAAAGGAAAAGCCAAGAGTGCATGTCCTTCTGATTTTGAATTAAGAATAAATTATACCAAGCTTACTAGTATTCCAAATAATTAAAATGTTTTTGAAAGAACAAATGACCTTTATAAGGATCTGGGAATACAATGGACTCAAGAAGTCCACAATACCAGTTGCTAGAGCAATAACTTTGTATATTTTGCAAATTAAATATGTTGGATCCAAATAGTTTTTATGGAGGTAGAAGTGTTTGAAGGTTACAGATTCAGTGTATTCAAGGATAGTTTGGTAATAAAATAAAGTTTTTTTGGTCAAAGGGTTTGTAAAACCATCTTTTTTCCAAAGCAGTTTTGTGGTATTTGGAGAAGCTATTCATGGAAATAACCCTTTTAAATAGTAATAATGTTTTGATATGTGACTTTAGTAAAATATTCAAACTTTAGTCTGAGTATTTGTGTAAACTGTATTTGTGAACTTGAGGTTGGTCGTTAGAGGATTGAGAAGGAATTTAAGGTTGAGAGAGATGGTTTTTCTTCTGGTTTTGTAACGGATTTTGGTGTTGCTAGTTTTGGCTTTGTACTTTTTCGTGGATCATCAAATTTTTGAGAAAGGGCCTTTTAGACTTCTGGTGATCTATGAAATGTAAAAAAGAGGTTTTGTACTTTGGGATTGTTTGTGAAATCTGGGGTTTTGGATTTTTCGGCATTTGTGGATTTTGACTATACTGTGTCCTAAAGGTCCTTTTCTTCTTCAACAATTTTGTCGTATCATATCTGTGGTTTTGAAATATTTGCCTTTGTAGTTTTTTCTCCACGTGTTGGGATTTTATGTGGCATCACTCTTGCTTTGTAGAAATTTACGGGTTAGGAAATTAGATATAGAGTTTGTATTTCCTCTGATAAACTCAATTTTAAAATGAAAAATACTAAGTAATGCTTGCCATCATGTAGAAATTTTTTTTGATGCAAAATTTTGTACATCTTTTTGCAAAAATTTTTTTGCACTTTTATAATCAATGTTAAGTAAGAATTTTTGATTTATCAAATCACTTTGAAATTTTTTTGTGCACAAAACAAAGCTCAAAATTTCTTTTTAATTGTAGAATAATTGTTCTAAGTATCATTCCAATGGGTTAAGGTGAACTGGATAATAAGCTCTTTCTTATCTTGTTTTTTTTTTTTGGAGAATCCTACCATACCCAACTTCTGAGGTATTGGTTTCTACAATTTTTGGGAGACTTGGATCAGTAAGGCGGAGACATGGAATTTCAATAATTTGGAATTTTATTTTTTGTAATACTAAGGTATGTTCATTAGTTCAAGAACTGAGATCTTTTTTGAACCTATTGTAGAGAGATTTGAGTATTCTGTTCATATTTTGGGAGAAATTTAAGACATGATTCAAACCACCTAAAAATTTTTAAAACTGTTTTTTGCCAACAATTTTCTCTAGAAACTTTTCTGTAAATTTGAGGGATTTTTTGATAAGAGGAATAGTTCCTTGAGAAATATAATGACTTAGAAATCTAATCCTAATTTGAAAATGACTCATTTTGGATTCAGAGATTACTAAACCATTTTTCTCTATAATATAAAGAAAGGTTTTGAGATGTTTGAAATGTTTATCAATGGTTTTTGAAAAAATGAGGACTTCATTAATATAAACAATACAGAATTTATAGTAATAATTAAATATGTCATTCATAATTTTTTGGAATTATAAAGGAGTATTCTTAAGACTAAATGGTAGTACATTCCATTTATATTGATCAAATGGAACTGTAAAGATTGTTTTGTATATATCTTTTTCACATATTTGTATTTTCAAAATCCTAACTTCATATCAAATTTGGAAAATATAAAAGAATTATGAAGCTTTTGGAGTAAATCTTTTTTATTGAGAATTGGATATCTAATCTATTGAAAAGCTTTGTTAAGTAGTGTATAATTAATAACTAATCTAATAATACCTTGTTATATTTCAATGCTTTGTTATCATCAAAAAGCAACACAACTCCATAGTGATCTTAATTTAGAAGTAAGATTTTTGGAATTTACACAAAAGAATATAGAATTGGTTTCTACCTTGTAAGGAGAAAGTAAGCTTATGAAAGAGGTTCTCAATATAACTATATGGCGTATGTCTTTCACAACAAAGAATGAAATTTTTAAAGAAATTTTTTCATTTAGGATTGATGCATCAACTTTTGAATTAACTTGAACTTTTGAGTTATTGGCAGATAAGAGTTTTTTTTGTATTTTTTAAAGAAATGTTTTGGGGATGAAGCCATATTTTATACAATTTAGATATGCACATATATCAAAAAGGATGATTGTATTCATTTTGAAAGGTGTGGAGAATTCAAGAGCAATTTCAATAATTTATTTTCTAAAAGTAATTTCAGAGAAATAGAAAATCTTTTGGGACATTTTGAATGTTTTGGATTTTTTCTGGAATTTCAATTTCATTAATATCATTGGTTTCTTCATTAATCTTGATTGCTTCGATAATTTCTTTTATAGTTTCTGAATCATGTTTTTTCTTTTTTTTCTTTTACTTCTATTTTTACTGTTTTATTTCTTTTTGTAAGTCTTGGATTGTTACATCTTTTTTAATCTATTTTGATTTTTTCTAAAATATTTGCTAAATCATAAGTATTTTTTGAAGTTTTGGAATTATTGATTCAGTGTATTTTCTATCAGAAACTTTTGTATTTTGAAAAGTTTTAAAAAGTTTTTCTAAATATTCCTTTTAAAGTTTTGTTCGATTTACTTTATGACATCATTGAGAAGCTATTGATCTTTGGAGAGAATATTTATTGAAGGGGATCTAAGTTTTCAGAACTAAAATTTATAACACCATCTTCTAATTGAAAGATTTTTTAAGAATCTAATGAGGATTTTTTAGATTTAGAGTCTGATCTTTCTTCTGAAGAACCAATTAAGAGATTTGAAATTTAATTTATGACTTGTTCATCTAATTGTAATTATTGGAGTTTTCTTTTTAGCTTATAATAATTATTGAGGCCTTTTGTTTTTCTTATAATTTTTGTTACGAAGTCTTTTATAATATTCTTATTGATATTTGTAAGGTTTTCTATATTTTGAAGTGGTTTTATGATTCGTATGAGATTTTTTGTAAGATCTGTAGTAGTTTCCTAAGCATTTAAATGAAGTAGGTCTATCAAGATCCATTTCAACTATTGTCAGAAAGTTCATAATTTTATTTTTGTTTTATTCATTGCCATTTCAAATGTCTTTGGAGTTTTAAATCTTGACAAATTTTCAATCTTTCTTTTTGGATAATACTAACTAATTGGCCATACATATATTGATCATACAAGATGATTTGTTTTCCTAATAACTCACGGATTTTGTTCCTAACCTTTTCACCTAGCAAAACTGGTAATTTTGCAAGCAATTTTGCTTTCTAGAAGGGTTGAGTTGAATTATCTCTAAGCATAACTCTACTTAAAAATGTGTGTTTTATAATATTGAAAATTACTAAACTTTTTGCACATAAGGTTGGAAAGTTATTTTGTATTTCTATCTTTAATATATGAAGGATCTCCTATGAAATGGAGGGATATTGTGAAAATTAATGTTGCAACTGCATCTTATTAAAAGTTGCCATTTTCATCTAATATTGGAACATCTTCATCATTAGTTTTTATAACATTTAAGATTTCTTCTTGTGAAGTAGGAGTGAGATAAGAATCCCACTATCCATTGAGTTGATCAGAAATGCCTGCTATAAGGAATTCCACGATGATACTATCTTGAACGCCATTTTGGGTCTTGTAAGCGTTACTAAAGATTTGGTGTTCATTCATGGTCATTTGTCGAAACATACTAAAGATTTGGTGTTCATTCATACCATTCAAGTTCCAAGTGTAGAGAGATCAGGTATTGAAACGATTTTTGGATAATAGGTTTTTGAATAATATCAAAATGAATCATTTGTAAAGGTTGTGGATTCCACTTAAGTTTATTCACTTGTTGTTTTAGTGTTTGTGATTGTTCAAGTTTTCAAATTTATAATTTAAAGCATTAATGTGATATTGTGATGTTGGAGTTTTTGGATCAACATAATCATTATTGGGGTTTGAACTAGTAGCAATCATTTCTATTTTAGACAATTGACTTTGAATTTTTTTTAATAAATTTAGAGCTATTATCCTAAATATTTGTTACACTTTTTTTGGAAACTTCATATGGTTTAAAGAAGGGTTTTTTAAACGAGATATCATTGGATTCATTTAGTTCAACAATAATTAAAGGTTGTTTTTGGATATGATTTTCAATTCTAACTATTTTCCTGTAATATTTAGATTAATGTTTGTATAATTACTTTGGACTATTAAATTTTTTATATTTTTCTTATCATCTTCTCTTAGGTTTTTAAAGGGTGTATCTTCTACTAGTTGGTTTTTGACCATAATTTTAATTCCTTGTAGAGGAGAATGATTTGATCAGACTTTTTTAGAATCGGTATTTTTTTTTCCCTTTCAGGCTTTTTATTTCCAAATGTAATTGGATTTAATGTTTTTGGAAAAGGATAATCTATTGAATTTTGTGAAGCATAAAATTAAACCAATCAAAGAATTGAATATAGATTTTATAATTATTAATGAATTCATAATATTTTTCTTGGATTTATTGTCTAATATCCAATAAATTTTTGAAAAATCATTCTCTCTTTTTAGATTTTTCTTTTGAATAAAGTTACTATGAAGAAGGTTTTTATTAATGTAAAACTCCTTTTCTATAACACTTAATTCATCTATATTTTTAATAACAGTAGAAAAAGTTAGACTTGAAAAATCTTGTTCAGATTTTTTGTCAATGGAATTTGTATAAAGTAGTTTTGAAATATTTGAAGTATAATCAACATTTATAAGAATGAGATTTGGAATATCAGATATTGAATATTTAGGTTTTATAAGAATATCAATAATAGAAGGGATTTGAAAAATTCTTTCTAAATCTATTATATTCCAATCAACATCTTTAAATCTAAAAAATCTAAAGCTACTGATAGAATTTTTATGGAATAAAAATTTAACTTGTCTATCCATTGATTGACTAACTGATTTGATATGTGAGTTTGGTCTTATTGCTTGGATGGATTCTGGTTGAGTAGCTTCTTCCACAATTCATTCTTCTAAGAGAGATATATCTTTCTACTGAATTTATTTGAATCTGGTTGGGTAACTTCTTCCAAGATTCATTATTTTAGGAGAAATATATCATTCCACTGAATAGATTTAAAAATTACAATATTTGATCTTCTAAAATCTATTTGTAATAAAAGGATTTTTCTAATTTTACTATAAAATATTACTTTGATTACAAAAGGTTGAAAGGATTACTTTGTAATAAATTTTAAAAATTAAAAATTATTATTAGTGAAACTGATCCTTCGAACTGAAAGAACTGCTTTGTGTGGGTGTGTGTACACTCATACAAACACAAACAATTGTCGATCTAACTTCAATTTCCTAGGCTTCATAGCAAATTAGCAATATCGTTTTACTTTTTTTCACAATGTATTGAAATACGCGCTTCATAAACATATTATCGATATAAAATATATCTCTTTCTTATTTTTATATTATTGAAATTTTCACACCAATTTTAATGCAACAAATACATCAGCGTAGTCTAAATATTTTTATGAATTTAAGTTAGAACTATTTCTGAATTAATTGATGAAAAATGCCCTCAATCGAACTTTTAGAAAATTACGAAAACACACACACACGCACACATATATATGTAGTGTATTTGAAGGACTAGAAAAAAAAAATAAAAATGAAAGGCCACGCCAAAACCCCGTAGGGTCTATAAGACGAAGATTATTAATAACGAGGAATGTAGACCGAGATGGGATCATGATACAACTATATCT
The DNA here is from genome assembly GCA_019155195.1 of Avicennia marina. Lineage (NCBI taxonomy): Eukaryota > Viridiplantae > Streptophyta > Magnoliopsida > Lamiales > Acanthaceae > Avicennia > Avicennia marina. The sequence continues at coordinate 9,507,361 of CM032772.1, read as the reverse complement.
ATCAATATAATAAAAAAAGATAAACGTTGAGTAATTAATGGCCGGGTCGGAACTTGTATTAATTTACATTTAAATTATAGAGACTGTGTTTGGAACGGGAATTTTTGTTTGATATAATATTTAGTAGAAGTTAAATTGAGATGAGTAGTATATTTATAAAAAATATTTTAATGAGATAAATAGTATAATTTATTTGAATATATATATATATATATATATATAATATATAATGATGATTAGATGATATGATAGTTTATAAAAATAATAATTATATTATAATGTATAAATACAAATAAATGTTGATATATGTGATATATATATATAAGTATTGATTTGATTGTAAATAAATATAATAATTGAAAATAAATTAGTTAATTACATATATGAGAGGGAAATTTTGAATTTAAATTTGAATAAAGAGATTATTGAATGATATATTTAATAGTGTGAAGTTTGAAACGTTTTATAATTAAAAGTTGAGTTTCAAACATAACCAAAGAGTTTGAAATTATTTTAATTATACTATGTGGATTCAAATTATTACATTTAATATTCAGCATTTAATCATCAAATTGCTCTATTTTCTTTATTTTTCCCTTCTGTCTCCTTAATTTTATTTTCTACCTTTTTTCCATTTCCTTTCAATAAAAACTTGATTTTTTTTCTCTTCATTACTCTCACCTCTAATTTCTATTCTTTCTCGCTTATGAAATTTTAAAATATAATTTTGATTTTTAAATAACTCTATTTTATTATCATTAATAAAATTAATTAATATTTTAATAAATGTGCGCATATATATAGGGTGTAAATTTTTGACTGATCTGAATTGATGAGTAGTCAGGAAATACAAGTTGAGATGAATAATAATTAATGGTAGTCCAACGTTTATTTTTAAAAATAAAAAGTAAAAAAGTTGGTTCCTACTTTAATGGCTTCCTTATCACGAAGACCTAATGCTTGGCAGATATTTTTGATAAAGCTAAAAAATATGAAGCCTTGCCTATGTTTTATTAAACTCGATGGAAATTGAATTCCTCTCCTCTTGCTCTGTGGCGAGAGTAGGCAGGCCGAAAGCATATAATTATCAGTTTCTAGACAGTTCAAGGGTCCGCTCAAACATGTTCTGTTTTTCTCTTTTCACGCATTATCAATATTGAAACCCGACTCCTTTCACATACATGCATGCTTTAAGGACTCACGCGTTTTTGTTGCGCGGTGCATTGATGATGCACGCGAGTAGACAGAAACGAAACAGGCAAACAACAACGGTTAACACCAAAAAGAACAGTCAAAACGAGCGACTACTGAAATCTAGTAAAATGAATAAAAATTAATAACTGTGCTAATTTACAAAACAACCGCGTAAACACATTTACATGTGCAAATTTTTTTCATTCCCATAAGAAGAAAACCACTCAAACGGACAGCTTTAAAAAGAAGCCGCAACCAAAAAGGCATGCTTGCCACTGAACTCAATGGGATTTGCTTCTAAAACACTGAATTAAACTGGATTTGCACAAAGAAGAAGCACCGAGCAGTCCTGGACTCCTCAAACTCAAAGTTCAAAAACCAAGAAATATACACAAATAAGGTACTCTTCCAAGGACGGACCCTACTCTCTAGTGCAAATACATTTTAAGTCCTGGACTTCTGTCTAAAATATGCTGTCCAGATAATGGTTATAGCGTCTCCGGTTGAACTCCAACAAGCTGCCGTATATCCTGTCGGCAACTCCTACGAACAATGCTTCAGCAGCAGGACTGAACGAGATTCCAGCAATCTCCCCAAACAGATCTATTTCTTGCGCCTTGGCATAATCAGACTCTGTATCAAACACGTGAACAAAGTCAGCTGGTTCAGCCATGGCCATGAATCGACCATCTGATGTGAACCTTATGGCCCTGATTGCACCCATCCTTCCCTTGAGCACGCCAAGGGACTCTGACAGGTTCCTTACATCCCATAATCTGCATGTTGTGTCCTGATTTCCTGTAGCAAGGATCCGGCCATCAGGGTGCCACGCAGATGCAAACGAATAGTCCAAGTGTCCCTTTAGGGTGCTGATAACCTGCACAGAAGAGCTTGTTACAATCTGATTCGGTTATGAAACATGAGACAATGCTAAGAGCGCTTCACAACATCACTTACCTTTCCTGATTGTGCATCGGCAACTAAACATTCAGCACTGTCCCCCAGGACAGCAAGCATTTTGCCATCAGGGCTAACTGATGTATTCTGCAATCAAAAGACAGCGTATTTCTATGATCAGAAATTTGTTAGTTAAAAATCTGACTTTGCATCTCTGGAAATGTTATTTCAACAAGAGTTCACTCACATTCACGGACCACGGAAAGGTGAAACAATTAAGGCAAGCAAATTTTTCAGCATCCATCACTCTGACTTGAGCATCATTGTTAGCTGTCATAACCCTCATTGCACCACTGCCAAGAAGAATCAGTAAAAACCATTACATTTTCCTAAAGATCAGAAAGAAACATATTCAATGCATTCAAATTTACTTATATACCTAGGGTGGCGGTATATGTCCACTGCATTGGTAATTGCATTTTCATCCGAGGTTATTTTGGTTGCAAAGGCAACTCCAGGCTGATCTAAATACTGACCCAACGAGAGTGAGAAAAAGGAAAACCAAATGAGGACTCGTGCAACCAATAACAACGCAAATTACCAAATGGAATTGCAAAGTATAGAATCCAGCAAGCCACCTTACAGATGAGCTCTCCTTGAAAACCACCAGCCGCCATTAGATTGTCCTTCACAGTCATGGTGCTTATCTGGACCCTTGAAAGAGGCTGTGCTAAGCATCCAGGATATTTCTGCTTACATATCATTAACGCTCAGTAATCCAATCATACTGAAATTGTAGAAAACCAATTAGTCGGAATAAGACAACTCACCAAGGTAGGTATGATAGGTTTAGCAACATTAAGTACTTCTTTACCCCTCCTAAGCAGGGAGGACCAGTGCATCAATGAGTAGTTTTGCATGAGGTATACATCATGTTTTGAAGTTGCCCATAAAAGATTCCTCAACTGAAACATAAAATTTTCCAGTTAAAAAAAAAATTAGCATTTTATTGCAGGCATACAAATATAAAATCCAACCAAAAGTCATAATGTCCAGAAAAATGGTATAACAAAGATGGTTGGAGTTTAGAAAAGTAAATAACAGATTTACTAAAACAGGACCTCAGACATTCTTCTGAAAATGACAAAAAAGAAAAAAATTCTGAAAAACGAGTTAAAATCACTGATAATCTAAAGAAAAATTTCAGCAAAGAATCAACATTAGATGAGAAAACTTAAATAATTTAGCTTCTGCATTGCTCAAATACATTGCTGATAAATCTTTTCCACAATTAGAAGAGGTAAATCCACAGTCAATGAAAAGAGCAGACAAACGCTAGCCGAGAGCCTTGAGACCCATATTAAGCACAATAGCACAGATATTACTTGCCCTGTAGTTTCAATTACTAAACTGATGGGGCTGGAACTTTATAGATTCCCCCGTTCTAGCTCATAGTGCAGGGAAACAAGCATTCAAACAAAACTCTCGATGACTTAAAACAAAATGCTGTGACCCATAAGCATACTGCTAATGACTCGGTCATCGTCAAACAAGAGCCACAGATGATATTGAGCTTGGTTTTATGGTGGAAACAAAAATTGCAAAAGGGAAGGATAAAAATCAAAAGATAAACATAAGTGCAAGACATTGCCATTATCAAAGCCAACGCTGCAAAAAGGATACACAAAAATGAATTGACATGGCATTCAATTGACAGCTTGAAGACAACTACTTGAGAAAGTAATGTTAGTTTCGTCCCCATATGATGAATGCAGCATCCGATCACTAAACAATTTTTAGGGATACAAAAAAAAAAAGATTCAACAATAGCACACAAGGTTCAAAACTCAAAATTAGTTGAAACAGAAAATCTTGAGGTCAATCAAATGAAAACCACAGAGCACGGAGGCAGCAGCCATAATTAACATCAAGGGGGAGAAAAGGAGAAAAAAAGAGAAAAAAGGACCAAAGTGCCTGAAAGATGACACATGACGGAATGATATGAACTTAAATACTGAATACAACCAAAAACAACAAAAATACAAAAATAAACAGGCAACCATTGACTGTACTCAGTACATTTACAATAGATGTCAGAAAAGGGAAACACTGATCAGGGAAAACTAAGTTCTTCATCAACATGCAAAAAATGAGTTGGCCACAAACAAGGGTACATAGAAAAACAAAATCCTAGCATTAGTTAATCAAATCGAACAAAGGGCATGCAAGCAGGTGCTACTGTGCTGTGCATGCATTTATTAATCAAGCTATCGACTAGCACAAAAAGGATAGAAAAAATTAATTCCTAATGGACACATATGCTAATACTATTATCTTAATGCTCATATAATCCCCTATCATACCATATAGAAATGATCCCTTAACCGCCAGCTGCTCAGACAAAACTGCAATCCTGCTTCTAAGGCTGAAATAAAGATAAAATAGCAGCCCCATGCCAGGGGTTAAATTACAGTCAAAGCAAACATAATGTATATTTCAAACTGAAGGTCTGACATAGTAATCAGCATCTTCATATGACAGCAGAAATTTCTAGAAACCAATAATTTTAACTCAGATTATTCTTGTGAATAACCTTAAGAACAGCAACCAGCGTAGATCTGTAAATTCAGATGTCAGGTAAGAAAGAACGCAAACATGGAAAAATAACTCACCAAAGGAGACTTGTTGAAATACACTAAAAACTTCCTCATCCACCAAAACGAATGACTATCAGAACTAAAAATGGAATTGAGATGCACGTTAAGACTGTCAGTGGATTTGCCCCATTTGCCCATGAACCAAAAGCAACTTTACACACAAAAGTTACATTTTCAGAAGCTAATCGTAGCATTTCAATCCTTTCAATGAGGCAATTTTAATTGAATATAAAAACGACACAGCCTAAGACTTGCATGGGAACAAGTGAAAATCTAAAAATGCTCCAGTTAGGAGCAATAGCAGGCCTAGCAGTTATTGCCCTAGTGCATAGATATATATTATATCAACGCAGAAGTATGACTACACCATGTCACTAAACAAAAGCAAGAAGAAATATGTGAAAGTGCATCCACATTCCACACATAAATAACTCATAGATCTTGTCACAGCCAAGTCATATGCTGACCACAATGCTTCCATTACCATAACTTGGCTCCAGAAAATGCAGTGGTCTAATATGCTGGTAAAAATATACAATAAAGTACCTTGCATAACCAGATCTTCTAAAACACATATTCATGCGACTCTTGGCAATTGTTAATAATCTGCACAAAAAGGATTCCGTGAATACGGGCCCAGTTCAACGTCACTTGAACTGGGCAGATACAAAACCTCCAATAAAACATTTACCATGATACGAGCTAATGCTACTTTGTAGAGAGGTTAATGCCAAACAAATTTGTTTTTGCTAGGTATAAATTCAAGAAAATTTTGACTTATAAATTCCTAATTACTTATAAGAAGGAAAAACAAGTAAAGCCTAGCACAAGACACCATTCAGAAAATTCTACAAATTCTGTTAATCAATATTGATCTTGACACAACAGAATGTTCAATTATATGATACAAAACTCACCAAGTGAATAGGGCAGGACAAGAATTGTTGCAACTAAATGGCCTCTGTCTTGCAGTTCCTTTTCTAAATAAAGCTACGAGTTAATACTAGAACTCTAAGCTCACTAAAATGGCAACACAATTAGTAACGACGAACTTCGACACAAAGACAGCATCCATGAACTCCAATACCTTATACAAAAGTTAGGCTCTCAGTCAAAGATGCATAGCAGTTATTAAGCCATCAAATATCAATACATAAGCTTGGCATCTGCAAAATTATGTTTATTGCACCCCATGGACAAGGAAATTCAATAAATCAGCAAATGAAAGACTAAACATAAATATTAACCGCCTCACTTGTGTAAGTAGCAACAAAGATACTTGAAGTAGAAAGCCGCCCAAATTAAATGGATGGATCATTAAACTGTGAAAATTCAAGCCAGAATGCATGGTTTAAAGATAAAAGTTCGATGTCAAGGTAGGCCTACACTCAAAGTTAGTTGCATGGCATTTAGATCATAGAGGTCGTGAGAAAATAGAGTTGGAAGCATCAATAAAAAAAAAACCCAACAAATAAAGCAACCAAAATCCACTCAAATGCATCCATGATTGTTCTAAAAATAAAAAGAAAATGTGTCATAAAATTTATTTACACTTATAGAAACAAAACCAATGTTTGTGTTTTTAAGCACCAAAACAATTTTTCACCAAGAAATTAACAGTTGAAGAAGGGTAAAAACCAGTTGAGTTCGTCTCTACCTGAAAATGCACAATTGTTGATTTGACAAGCCTGGTATTAAACTGAAAATCATAGAAGTTGTGGCCTTTCTCGACCTCTTTGCACTCCTGTGATGAGAAATAGAACATGTTAGCTAAATATCACCAAGACAACTCGTCATAAAAGCAAAAATGTTTAACAAGTTTCAGATGTGACATATATTCAGAAAAAAATCATAATTCTCGGAAGAAAAAGCATTACAATGTGCCACAAAACTGAGTGTGGAGAAGACCAGGAAAAAGCATGCTAAAAAAGCACAGGGTGACAAATGTTAGCCGTGCTAACTCCAATAGTTGATGTTGTTCAGTAAAGTAGGACACATGATGTAAACGAAAGTCTCCCAAAATAGTAGATCCATGACTCCGTCGTCTTCCAAAAGCTTCAAATCCGACTCGTTTAATCTTTTCTGTTTATGTTTGATGTTAAATAGTTACTATTATCTTAAGATTCTTTACTTCCTAAGGCTGTTGCAACAAAATATTCTAAATCATTTTGAAGTATGCTTCTTTTCTAAGACAGAATACACATATGGATACTATGTGACAATATTAAATCTCAATTACATCACAACAAGACCTCAATACACAACAAATGAAAATGAAAATAGGATAGAAGATAATATACCTTCTCAAGATCTTCTCGAGAGCTCGAGAGATTCTCATAGTTCTTGTATTGTTTCAATCGGGATTCACGATACTTCTCTCTAGTAAAATTGAGCCTTTCCCATGGAATACCCTGGATGTCTTTGCCATTCCTGGCTTCTAAAGCCGATGTATCGGTTTTTGGCTTGCACTGCCATTCAATCCAGAGATTTCAAATTGCAGAACCAAAAATAATAATAATAATAATAACGTCATCTTTTTTAATCAAATAAAGGCAAAGAAACACAAGTTATATAGAAAATCTAAACCCAAAAAGAAATACCAGATCAAAGTCATCCTCGAAGTCGGAGTCCAGAGAGTCATCATAAATAGAACTGGTTCCGCTTCGCGGTGAGACGTCGTCTTCAAAATCAGTGATGTCATAGTGGCCTGCATACTCAAGCTCCTGATTCTGAAATTGTTCCATTGCCCTTTGACTGCAAAACACGAACAGCAGCAAAAAAAAGTTAATCATCTAAGAAAAAAACTACACTCCTAAGGTGATTGAAACTTATGCAGCGAAAAATAACTTATATCAATAAAACAGCATGCAATCCCCTACACTTTATTCCTGATGAGCTAGAAATAGCCAATTCCGGGAAAAAAAATTATTTTCTACAGCTTGCAGGACATAATCGTTAAAAAATTAACTAAGGAAGAGAACTGAAAGCTTTAAAGAGAATAAATAAACAAAATAAACAAGATAAAAAAAGAATTGAGCGCCCGATGGCATAACAAGCGACATTGAATTCATTTTCCACGGAACAATTCGCAGGAAAAGGCATAAAAACACAAATCAATTGGAAACTTACCCTAAGATTCAAACAGATCAACAAGAAATTTGAAATATTTTCCTCCTTTGGAATTATTGAGTGTTAATAGGGTTCTGTGCGTGGCGGGAGAAGGAAGAGACGAGTGGTTCCCGTTTTGCTCATGCGAAGAAAGTATAGAAGAGAGACGATTGTCGACTGAGGTCGCCAAACAGCTAAAAAGTGTGAGGCCTAGGCCCTTACTTATAGGGGGGGGAGAAGGCTCTGGCGGGACCCACTTAAGCTTGTATGGAACCATTTGAAATAAGAAATCCGTGTGCTTTGAGACCTGCCGTTAGGACTCCAGACATAAAATTCAAACCCCAACATAGCAGCATGAAATTCCTCAAATTAACTAAAACATTTTTATACGATAAAAATAATTATAATAATTTAAATAAAAAACATAAACAAGATCAACCATATAACATTTTTATACGATGAAAATAATAATAATAATTTAAATAAAAAACATAAACAAGATCAACCACACACACACATATATTATCATATTGTTGATTGCATCACATTAAATCTTGCAATTAAAAAATATATATTAAATTAAATATTTTCAATTAATTAGATTTTGCCATGTCATTATACAAATATAGCAAAAATGTCTCATCCAACCTTGTATATAAAGTTGACATTTACAAAATTTCAACTAACAAGACAACAACAAAGTTTTGATTAAGGGAGTTTTAAGTTCTCTCTACTAAGCTCAAAGAAAATTTACAGCATTGTAGAATTCTATCAAATTTGTGGTGTAAAGTTAGCGAATTAATGTTATTTAAACTTTAAACAGCTTGTCAAAAATCAAACTTAAGGATGCGAACACGCTGAAGTGTTCTTGCAACATTTTAGGTATTCATTAGGAAATTCTTTAATTTTAGACGTTTGATTTAAAATTATGGTATTAAATCATGAAATCAACTTTTTTAGAAGCCAAATGAACTTCAAGAAAAAACAAATCTATATATGTTTGTAAAAATTATTAGAACATTCAAGTCTTCATGAGATTTAAAGAACTAAATTAAAGATTATATCACAAGAATTTGTTTGATTGAATTTGAAACTCACTTGTACAAATCTCTTGTTTATAACAATCTAATTACAATAATTTAGTCTAAAAAATATCTCGATTAATTTAAATTATATTTAAAAGAAGTGGGGTCTCCACATTATTTGGTTTTGTGCAATCTAATTACAATAATTTAGTCTAAAAAATATCTCGATTAATTTAAATTATATTTAAAAGAAGTGGGGTCTCCGCATTATGTGGTTTTGTGCATTATGGAAGAGGTCTCTTGTGTGGTGGGGTGGGGATGTTGGAATTCTGCTTTTTGTAAGGAGAATTTTACAGCTAATGAGAACAAAGGAGATGTCCATTTCAAGTGTAGGCCAAGATATGCTCGAGTGTTGTGGGCCCATTTCATGCCAAGCTGTTTAAATGGCTTTTTATCTATAAAATGAGGACAATGCATAATCAAACAAGTCGAACCAGCATTTATCTATAATGCCAAGATGCCCAGAAGATATTAAATACATACTAGTATAATTGACACACAACGTGTGTGTAAAAGTATTTATAAAATATAAAATGATTGTATTTTTAATAATTGAAATAATATTATTTAAAATATAAAAAATATTTAAAATAAGAATATAAATAAAAATAAAAAGAAATTAGAAGTGAAAAGTTTGAAAAGAAAAAGTAAATAAAGATAAATTAATAGAAAGAAATCATATAGGATAAAAAAAAAAACAAAGAATTAAAAATAATAATACTTTCCTGATTTTATATTATATAATTAAAAAAATAAATATGTAATTTTATCTCATGTAACTACTCAACCACCAAATAATATAATTTTGATCATTAGATATAAAGGCATTAAATTCTCCACCGTCAAACAAATGTACAGAGTTGGGATTTGGATTGGATGCTGGTATTGCTTGTAATTGAAGATGCCATGGCTGGGTTTGGGGGAGGGGTTCTGTGTTTAACACTGTTGTTGATGTTTGACAATTGTATTGAGATGAATAATATATTTAAAATGAAGATTTTATTTGAATTTGTGTATATATAAATTTATAAAATATATAATAATGATTTAATGATATGATAATATATAAAAATTATAATTAATTTTTAAGATATAAAAATATATGTATGTGCGTGAGTTCATGTGTGTGTATTAATTTAATTGTAAATAAATGAAATGATTGAAAATAAGTAGTTAGTTATGAAGGTAAAAATAATAATAATAATAATAATTGAATTTAAATTTAAATGAAAATTTTTGTTTAATAATGTATTTAATAGTGTAAAACTCAATAAGACGTGCAGACAGAAAATTGGCAAACAAACATAGCCTACAAATTTTCTTCAACAAAATTGGCAAGTAGAATTTTCTTACCATAATTTGAGGAACCTTCAGGCTTGATTGATTCCCTGCGTGGCCGCAATTTTTTATATATATTTTTGTTGCATAGGCTATTTTGAGTGAAAACTTCCCCGTTTTTATCACTTCAAAAGTTATAAATTGTGTTGAAATAATCAATATATTTGAAAAAAATATTTTAATATGATAAATAGTATAATTTATTTGAATGTATGTATAAAATATATAATAATAATTAGATAATGTGATAATTTATAAGGATAATAATTATATTGTAGGAGATAAATGAAAATAATTGTGATTATTTATGTAATATATATATATAGGTATCGAATTGATAATAAATAGGTGTAATGATTAAAAAATAATTAGTTAGTTATACACATGAAAAAATGAGAAATATATATATATATATATATATATATATTGAATTTGAATTTAAATTTATATGCAAATATTGTATAATAATGTGTTTGGTGGAATGAAATTTGAGATGTTGGTTTATAGTTTAAAAGTTGGTTCCAAACATAGCCATTATCTATCAAAATAATTTGTTAGCCCATTTTTAAATTATCTTTAAATTTTCATCTCAACCTTCTGTCAAAACATGGATTCAAACAAAGCTTTGGTCAAACCCAATATAACCAATCCATGTCTAATGTAATTTTTAGACAAGAACCCGAAGGGCAGTTGGGGTTGACGGGCGCGGCCATTCTCAAAGTGGCCTAAACCGAACGGACAACCGAATGGAAACGGACGAGCAGAAACACAGAAATGGACAACTGCCAGTTAACACCGGCCGGCCCTCCAGCCGTGGCCCTGCGGCATCGAACAGACCAAGGGTCCACAAGTTGACCCAAGACCAGAACACACCGTAAAATCTGGAGCTGCTCAGTCGATTAGTCCACGTGTCCTTCTTGGGTCTCCAGATTCACCACGTGGCGTGGGCAGGTGACCACTGATGGATGGAGTACTGATTTTAAAGGAGACGGCGTTAAGTAGGGGCGTTAGGGTAATCGTGGTTAGGTGGGGGTTGCGGAGTGGGTTTGAGTAAAGTAAAGTTGGGGCACCGCCTGTTGTTTTGTGGTCGGCTTGGTTTGGGGCCCACCGCTAGGTTTTCTGGTTGGTTAAACTCTTGTTTTCTTCACTTTGTTTTTTTTTTTCTTTAAATATATATATTATTTATTTTGTATTTCATTGGCTAGGATTAATTTTAATTTTTATGTTAACAAAGCATACATTGCAATAATTTATTTTTAAAAAATATTTTATCATATTTTTTTACAAATTTTGAAGAAAAAACATACACCTAAATATGAAACCAAATATAACCATCATGTATTTATGTTGCTTAAAGAGTTAATTTCAGATTCAGAATATCATTTGTTTTTAAAATTTATCAGTCATCGGATTAGTGGATGAGCGAAGTATATGCTTCTAACACCTTGGGAGAAGGATTGAGTTTGGATTTCACAAGTTTTATTTTAATCTATTTTGTTAACTGTTGTTTGCTTCTAACTCCACGAGAGAATACTTAAGTTTGATTTACGCAAGTTGTTTTAATATTTTGTTAATTGTTGTTAGTGGATTATAAATTATCACGAGCTACTGAAATATTGATTGATTAATAATTTTTACACAACAGAATATTGCAATTTGTAATGTGATGGCAATATAACCAAGTTGGCCTATAGTTACTTTTTGCTTAAAACATCGAAAATGTCTTATTGACAAATTATCTTTTAATACGTTTACAACATTTAGGCAAGCTGCATTTATAGTAATCACAATCTATTACAAAGAAAAGTATCGGATAATTAGAACTATATTTTCTTATTCTAATTTTATTTTCATCTTTTCTGTTTTTTTCCCCGCCACGTAATAGTTTATCTATTGATTCTTTAGTAAGAATGTTTAGAAAAACATATTTAAAAATAAATAAATAAATACCTATTAATTTAATTTAATAAAAAAATCATTTTTTCTATGACCAAAATAATAAGCATGCTTTGTATAATATATTAAAAAATCTAGGCAAACAAGTATATTAACTCTTCATCTCACCTCACATAAAAATTTTGTGAAATAATTTCATGCACAATCTCTACAATTTCTTTTCATTTCTCTGTACATTTTATTTTCTTTCATTGACTCATAATTTTTTGTCCCACAAGAAAAGTAGCCAATTGGATTAGATCATATTCAACACGCTTCTTCTTCTTATTCTTATCTCTTTTTCCCCACTATACATATATAGTTGATGTGCCCATTCTAATTTTTTTTAACTATTAAACTAAAGAATGGATTTAATCTGCCCTTTTTATATTTAAGTAGGAACAAAAGTAATAGTATGAGAGGTAAAAATGGAAGCATGAATACTATGTTCCAATCATCGTCGTGGGTCTTCACTACGAGTATCGATGTTTTTAAAATTAAATTATTATTGCAGATGATGCTTGATTTTTATATTGCCCGCATATATTTTATTGAATACGTATCCAATACATTTTTAATCTGTTCTTTCTTTAATAATAGAATAATTGTTATCAAACTCCCGAAGTCTTTTGTTAATTATGATTAATCACAGTTTTAAAATTGATCACTAGTAAAGTTTTCTAGATGTTGTTTAAGGATAAAATAACTTAAGAACAATAGACAAATGATTTGGTAAATGTGACTATTGAATAATAGAAGGGGATGAATTGAATAATACCCTTTTAACATTTTGGGTTTAGAATCAAATAGATTTTATGCCTTCTAATGTCGTGGCATGATAATTGGGTCACCAGCAACAATTTATTAGAAGCACTTAGATCACTAAAATAATGTAACAAATTAAAAAATATCAGCTCCTTGCAATTATTTCTAAAGAATACCATTAAAATAGAGAGAAAGAAATGGTGGTGGGCTGGTCACCTTGTCTGGTTCAACCCAAGTTGGGAGCTTTTTCTGTACACCATCTTTCCCTGGACGATAGCTTTTAATATTATTTTTCCAACGTTCAATTGAATATTCATCATCTTTTTATATTTTGTACACTATTTGATGGGACCTTTTTTTGCCAAATTTATTTATTCTTAACCTCACGTATTTGAGCACATTACATTTAACAATTGCTTGCGAGCTGGTCTGATGGGAAGCCCATCAACGATTATAAGCTTAATAATATTGTTTGTTTAGTAATGCTTGCTAACAAAGTGAAATCATCTTGATGAATGTATTAAGCATGATTATATTTATGATAAATATTTTATTAATAACAACAACAGTTAAGCAAAACAAGGAATTGATTTCTCACCGTATATATGTGAAGATTAAAATCATTATTAGTTTTGAGCCAAACCAAAATAATTGAACTTAAAGTGCAGTAGTTTAGATTATGTGTATTTTGGTTTTTAAGTGCATGTTTCAAAATGTATTTTCTTCAAAAATTATATAAAAGTATGATAAAGAAACAAATATATTTTAAAAGTGTAATAATTAAAGCGTTTTTTTTAGAAAGTGTAATTTTTTGAAACTTGCATTAAGCCAGCATAAAAAAAGTTAATACAACTATAAAATTTTTATGAAGAAGGCGCATGTGAAGTCTAAAACTTGAGGAAGAACGTGGAAAGAATATTAGTTTTTTATAATGATACTATGGAATATTGAGATTTTCCTAAACAGAAGAATAAAGTTAAAATTTAGATAAATCCTAATAAAAAAAAATAAACTAAGCAGAATTGAACAACAGATCAATTGTAACTGTCCAGAGACAAAATAATTCATGGTTCTATTTATTTATTTATTATTATTATGGTAAAGAACGGAAGCATTTTGGCCTAGTCCATGCAAAGCATACCCTAGTCTACGGATACAATAAATCCTCCCCTCTGGAGATTTCCTTTCTTATAATAATACTGCAAAGAAAATATTATAATACACTGTACTTATTTGATTTAAAAAATGTATATGAAACTCAAAAACAAGTTTCAAGTATTTCATTGAAATTTTACATAAAAAAAGGAATTTTATATCTGTAGGTCCAGCTATAATTTGTACTTTCAATACATAATAATCCATTATTATATAGACTAGTGATGAAAACAACAATAGATGCATGCACATGACTATATAAATAAATAATATCTTTCAAATAAAAAATTTGAAAAACAGTTGGCCGGTGTGCATAAAGAATATTATTCTTTAAATATAACTTTATATTATTTATAAAATTCATAAAATGACAAAGAAAGGAATGAATTTTTAAAATATATGTAGAATAAATTAAAATTATGGAAAATAAATGAAAATTAAACAAAGATAGTTAAAAAGCAAATATTAAAAATATGCAATTTTTTTTTTTAATTCTTGAGTGTATGTTTTTAAGTGTATTTTTTTAAAATCGTGTAAAAGTAAGAAAAAGAGTGTGATAAATTTTAAAAAGTGTAATATGATTGTAGTGTGTGTTTTTTGTGTATAAAAAATGAAAACAAAATCTGGGTAGTGTGTGTCAACTTTAGCCATTGTACATTATAAAATCAAAATTAAGCTCTTAAACTTGAAAGATGCATTTGGTTCCCATATGTAGAATAATCTTAATCTTATACGAGTATACAAATTTTAAGAACTGAATACAAATTACAATCTACTAAATAGTCTCAAAAATCTTAAAAAGACAAAAAAAAGAAAGAAAAAGGAGACGAATGAAACGCTGTTTTGGCTGCTTCTACATGTCATTGCTACGAAGTCAAGGGTGTTTCATTTTGGGTATGGAATTCCAAGTTTGGATTTTGGCTATGGAATTCCAAATTTTGAAAAGCAATTTACAAAAGCAGTCTCTGCATTCGATGATTTTTATTTAATCAAACAAATTCTTAATAAATTACGTCTTGATAAGTCCATTTTGGAGCCAATTAGAAGTGGTGCTGAGTTTTCAGAATCTTTTGTTGCACGTTATTTATTCCAAATGGTTACTTTCTCTTTACAAGCAGTATCTGTATTTTGGGAATTATTATTTTCGAAGTGACTTACAGTACCTACGTCCGCATCTTAACTCCAATAATTGTTGTCATTATTATTCACTCAACGCGGGAGAAGGTGATCTCTCGAGTGCCATGTTTGGATATATTCACATTATTTACACCTTTTAAATTAATTAGAGAAAACCAAATGCTCAATATCACAACATAAAATAATTACAGAAGTGATTAACACACTCTCACATAATTTGCTAGACAGTGTGTACGTCATATGTATACCTATGTCCTAATTTGTTAATTCGAAGGAGGGTAGCCAGCGTTCCCAAAATCAGAACTGATCCAAAAGCAGGTGGACAATCGACCAGTAAAACAATAGTTGAAGTAACGGTTAAAAATTGAAATTATAATCAAATTAAGTAAAATCGAGTTAAATTATAATTGAATTACTAAATCAAGTAAATCAGTCGAATGGTTACAATTGACTCCTAGTTTCCTCTTCCTTAATTCAATTTTTGTTTGCTTTATCATAAACTAATTTAGATTTGTTCTTATCCTTTAAAACATTGTTCTGAAGCAAAGCTAGGTAAAATTTTTCCTAATTTCTACTAAGCCATGACTTTTCCCTCTCTAAAGGGAACCCTAGCCTAGAACATGATCAAATTTAACGACATCTACTTTTTTTCTCACAGTTTACCCATAGCCTAATAAGACATCTTCATTTATGATACGACACACAAGTCGTATTTGATTTAACCTAGTCTGCTTGACTAGTAAGGAATCCAGTGTAAAATGTAAGAAAAATAATAATAAATACATAAAATCACATAATAGGTCCAAGCAAGAAGACAAATGAAATTAGGTACAATAATGGCAGGGGCACGATCACCGTTCACTTCCTCCTCCCAAAGGGAATACGACGTGAACTTAGTCTCCATTAAAATATATTCCTTCCAAGACTACTAAAATGGCTGTTGCCCCCACAGCCTAAAGGGGCGGAGACTTGCAATGGCATGAATGTTCTTATTCCATTTCTTCGCTATATATTGTTCAATTTATTAGTATTACTTTTATTATTATTATTATTATTATTATTATTATTATATTGCCAGTCTGCAAATTGCCAAGAGAATATTTGTCACCTTTTCACTGTACCAAATTCGGTTCTTTATATAGATTATTCTATTGTTTTTCAGTTTTGTCCTTTTTCCAACTTTTTCTTCCTGCTTCGGGAGCGAAACGAGTAAGCGACTTGGATTCAAAAGACTTAGGCTATGTTTCAAGAGAGGTTTTTGTTTGTTAGGTATAATGTTTGATAAGATCTGTGTGAAACACATAATATGTATGAAAATAAAATTTTAATGAGATGAATAATATAATTTATTTAAATATATGTGTAAAATATGTAATAATAATCTAATGATGAGATAGTTTATAAGAATAATAATTATTTTTTAGAATATAAATAAAAATAAGTATAAGTACATGTTTGATATATATATATATATATATTTGATTGTGAATATGTGTAATAATTGAAAAATAATTACTTAATTATATAGATATAAATATATAAAATGGAGAAAATTTAAATTTAAATTTGGATAAAAATATTATTAAATAATATGTTTAGTAGTGTGAAATTTGAGAAGATGTATTGATTTTGAAACTTGGGTTCCAAACATAACCTTAGTGATGAAATATTTTATAAAATAAAAAATAAAATGTTGGGACACATGCAAAAAGCAGAAGATATTAATAGTTTACAAATCAAGAACATCGGAATCCCAAGAGGAATAAAGTTGAAGTACCCAATTTGAGAGAATAATTTTCTGGTCATTTTTCAACTGGAAGTTCTCAATATAATTTGTGCTTCAACTCCTCTATACATTCTTCATATTTATTTTTTTCAGGGGAATAATGTAACCTATTCTTTACGATGCTACTCTTTAATACACAAAAGCCTGTCTCGTGCTCTTTTACCATTTCCACTCAAGTTAAACCATCCAATGATTTTTTTGATGAATGACATTCGACGGACACTTCAATGACTTTACTTACCCTCGTAAAAAACATGACAAAAAGAAAGAGCTGTACTTGCTTATTTTAACAATAAAAGAATCAGGCTGTGTTGATGGGCGTGGTACAAATTATGGTATAAAAGCTTGCGTATTACATAGAATTTTTACGTGTTTTTTTTTACATTGTGGGAAATAATGTTTCGTATGATGGAGAATCGTATATTGTCGTGTCAAATAATCTTGACATGTATTTGACTTTGGCTGGCAAATGTAGTATATTTAATTATTATATTTTTTTATTTTTTTATAATTTTTAAAATAAAAGTATTTAAAAATATACATTTAAATTTAAAAATAAACAAAGCCATTTGTTTAAAAGGGCTTAATAACATCCATTGTATCGATTACATTTTATATTTTATGTCTAAAGAGTGCCTGCAAAAACATTTGGATATGTCTATTTTAAAATTTTAATGTATATTTTTAAGTTTATTTCTAAAATTGTTTAAATTTAAAATTGAGAAATAAATAAAATTTAAAGAGTATAATTATCGATTATGTTTTTTTGTGGTCAAAAATACAAAACAAATGCAGCTGGCTTTTTTTAATCATTATTTACTATCAAAAAAATCAAATTGAAGCTAGAACACTAGTAGGGATCGTTTATAAATAGTAGCAACAATTAAAAAGTCATATTGTAAATGTTTTGGAAATATATATAATTAACCTTTATATTAAAGTGCTTTTTTTTTTTATCAAGATTTAAAGAAAAAGAGCTATTTTTGGTCGTCGCTTGGCCAAGAATGTTACAAACGTTTTAAAAAAATTTTGATTGAACAAAATTTTTTTTATGACTGGAATGTTTCAAAATCAAGTTAGATTTATTTCGTAAAACCAAGAAGCCATTTGAAGAAAAATTACACAAGTGTGAACCAATTTTAAATTTTTTTAACAAAAAATTAAAGCTATTACTTTTTAGTGTTTGTAAACAGTGCGCTAAGTGTAGTGCCAAAAAAATGGTAACTGACAATAATGTGTGCAACTATTATTGAGGCAATTATTTACATACTAAAACCTGTTATGGCAGCTGCTCTTTCAAGTTCTTACATGTAATTTTTTTAATTGAAAAATAACCTTTTTAACAATAACCCTCCAAAAACGTTGCTGTATAATTAAGAAAAAAATAGTGGAAATATTCAAAGCTGAAGTAAAAGTATTAGCCATGTTAGTTTTTATTTTTGCACTTAAAAAATACATCATAATTATTATACTTTTTGAATTTTTTTTCTCTATATATCTCCTTTTCTACACAATTCTCAAAACATACATTTAAAAATGCACATAAAAAAATAAAAAACAAATAAAAATACACTAAAAAACACACACAAAAAAATAGAAACAAAAGTTCATATAAAAGCACAAGAAGTATTCATATCCCGCTGAATACAAATGCTTAATCAATCCCTCGAAATGCAACGAAATATGACATTTTCCACGTTGCTTTCTTGATCCCAAACTATTGAGAAGCAAGTGGTCTTAGGTCATTTTCTTCATAGCGTTCTCCACAATATTTTTTGTTCCATAATACACATACTTTGAAAGATATCATATCTGAACAGACAAAGTAGGTAGATAAGTAATTAAAAAAGTCATATAATTCGTAAGTTCGAATAATCAATCCACTAAAATTATATTTCACAATCGTAGAATGGAATTTGAATGTGACATTTGGTATTTACAATACAATATATTATCTCATCCCCTTCCCTATCATAATACATTTTGAATGTTATCGTGACGCAGATAATTCCTAATAATTATCTTATTCGATTTTTTTTAACTGGTTATCTATCAATGGTCGAAACAGTGAAAGCAATATTTGGCCAAGACTGACAACCAGCCGTGTTCTTCTGTCCAAGTTTCCTTTTCTGATTTCGACAGATGCAGCAATGAGGATGATGCCTAACCATCGAACGGTCGAGAATGGCTGTGGACCAAAAAAGTTGGCATCGCCCTTTTACATATCACTTGGATTTACTTTTGGACAGAGTTTCAACATTTTCTTATCATATCACTTGATATTTTCGACCTCAAAGGCTATTTTAGACATTTTTGCAGATATTTTTTTCTTAAATTTTATTTTATGAATTAGACCCTTTTAATAAGATATTGCTTAAATAGGGAAAATGACATTAGGTTTTTGAGGTGCATACACTTATGGGTGGGTAAATGTATATGCTTAAAATTTTCTTTTATTAAGGCTATGTTTGGGAAAGATTTTTTTTGTTGAATATAATGATTGGTAGAAATTGTGTTGAAATGAATAGCATGTTTGAAAGAAATACTTTAATGGAATAAATATTATAATTTATTAGAATATATGCATAAAATATATAATAATGATTGAATGATGTATTAGTTTATACGGATAAAAATTATGTTATAGGATGTGCATAAAAATAAATGTAAATATATATGTAATATATATTTATATACGTGTGTGTATTAATTTGATTGTGAATATGTGTAATGATTGGAAAATAAATAATTAGTTATATATAAAAGAGATGAAAAATTTGAATTTGAATTTAGATAAAAAAGTTGTTAAAAGGTATGTTTGGTAGTGTGAAGTTTGAAATTTTGTTTTGGGGTTGAAAGTTGGCTTCCAAACATGAACTTAAAGTATGGCTGGATTCAGAATAATCTCGTATTTATTTATAATCTGAAAAATGAAATAAGAAAATATCTGACAAGGTAAATCAATTAATTTGCTAATTGGGCCGAGCGGGAACCAAGCAATCTTGGATTTAACACGGTCACTAAAAAGTGGACAGGCCCATTGGATCCACAGTAGTCTATTGCTGCGACAGATTCAGACCCAGTCCGGCCAACGTAGTACTGCAATTATTATGTTATAATCAGCCATTTAGTCAACGTAGACCCCTTGATTTGTACACAAGACAGGTGGGCCTTCGTTTTCTCTTTTCGGTTATGTTTGTTTTTAATTTTTGGATAAAAAACAACACTTTTAAAATTTTTAATTATTTTTATATAATTTTTAAAATAAAAATATTAAAAAATATATATTAAATTTTGAAAACAAACATAGAACGACGTGAGAGCGAGAGTGTTGTAGTGATTGTGATGTGCCGCGTTGTTGCTTTTCGCTGCTTGAGATCTTCTTGTTTCCTCTCATTTCTCATGTTCAAGTGCCTTGTTTGCGTCTTCAATACAATTATTATTTTCCGTCGCCTTTCCTATGCACATTTTCATTAATTATCAAAGAAGAAATTAACATCACCATAATCTCCAATCGTAAATGCTTCTGGATTTTGAAGGATTAACTTCATGAATTCATGATTGATTCCATGAGATATTGATTAGAAGACCAAGTGCTATTACTTCAAATGGAAAATAGAATGACAGAGAACATAGATGAACGAAAAACTAGAAAAAAATGAAGAAGAAAAATATAGGATTAGTAAAAATGGCTTTTTCTTAAATGAAAAAAAAAAAAAAACCTTTTGCTGTCTGCATCATTCCTAAAGTTCTCATCTCAACTTTCCTACCAATAAAGAGATTTATTTCAACATTCGTCGTTTGAATGCTCGTAATCTCATACAAAGCGATGCAAAAATTTGATATTGTCCAAAAGGCAAGCATTGTATCATACTTAAAATGATCTGCAGAAGAATTTCGCGCATGTTGTGCGCCAAGTCATACACTTACAAGTCATTTATAACATTTTTATTATGCGTCGTTTATATATAATCGTCAAAAAACCTCTATGCCGGATCTCCTCGCTAGATTTCTTTATTGAGGCAATACCCTTTTTGAGGGTTGACCTTAATCCTCTTTGAAAAAAAATTATTTCTTCACGGTGATTAACGACTCCTGAACCATTAATATTCATTCTTTAAACCAAGACGAAACCTCCACAATCAGCTACATCTCCTCCTCCTTCTGGGTATCCTTTATTTTCCATTTTTAGGCAGGGGTTTGGGCGCGGGAGATGTGAGTATAGATCTTCCAATCTCTCTTCATCCATCTCCTTTAAATTTCTTGCGTATTGGGTTTCCTGTATTAGTTTTTTGATTTCGAATAGGTGTGGTTGATTATAAGTATCAGGCTCATACTCAGTTTAATTTGGTGTTGCCTGACTAGAATTGAGTTGATCTTTTGGTTGATCACGTATATGTTCGTTTTCTATGGTGCTTTGATTTTCTTTATGGTTTTTCTGAAGACTAATTTTTTTTTTTAATTGTTTATTAAATCTGAAATTTGGCTCCTCACATGCGCTGCAGTACCATTGTGTTAAAGTTGGTATTTTTATCGGGAAACCTCTTAGTTCAGTCATTGATATTGTTGGACTAAGACATTGTTAAATGTGTGTAATGTATATATAAACAACCTGGTTGTCTTATGGAACGTGGATCATTTGTCTGTGAGATATTTAGTGCACATTTGTTGTGATGTAATTTCAGCAAAGTGCTCCAATTGGCAATGCCTAACTGATAATACGTCTATTTCATTGCCAAGTAGTTTTTTGTTTTGTTATTCTTATGCAGTTTACGCGAAAATAAATTAGAACAAATAACTGAAGATTGGAAAAGAACAGAATGGCTGGTTATAACATCTTGACAATAATCCAGTCGTAGTTTTCATTGGGGAGTGCAATATTATGTTTCCCAAGGCAATGCCAATGACTGGTCCTCTTTGAAAGTTTGAATGCGAAGAAAAATTAGAGATATCTACATTTAACTGCTACTAATGCTTGTTGGCTACTTTCACTCACGACTAAGCTCTATTGATTGTCTTATTTATTGCACAATGAATTAGGGATTAGGCGGATTTGATCTCTTGCTTCTAATTGAATTATCTAGAGAACTTTTTATTAGGAGTTTACGTAGCGTGCACCACTGCAGAAAAGGTTGGTAGCTTAGGACCTACGTGTCTGAGGTTTAGTTGACTATGTGGTCTAGCTACTTAAAAGTCTGTCTGCTGTATCATTCATTATCAACCGCCAAACAAGATGAATATATAAACATTCTTACATATTTTTACATTTAACTGAGGCATTTTCTATGCTTAAGGCTTCCTGTTCTTTCTCAGGAAGTTTGGTAGTAATACCCATCTTTACATACAGGGATTATGAAACTACAGGAATTAATATTCTTTTGACTATTAGTGATGCTTATCTGTCTGCAGTAGAACTTTGTGCTGCTGTTCTGGTATTTTCTTTCTTTTATATCTGTTAATTATGTTATATTTCATGGTTGATGACAGAGAGTCAACGTTTCTCAATTAATTAAAACAAACACTAAAAATTATGAGTACTGGGGTAAAGGAATGCACTCAAGATGGCTGTGAAAATTCTTTATCTGGGGAACTGCTGCAAGCAAAGGTATTGTGTCTTCACTCTCTAGCAAACCATTTGCACACAAAACAAACTCTAGATGTAGACAGATGTTTTCTGATGCACGTAATTTGCTAAAACATGATAATACATTGATACTGCAGATTAATGAGGTAAGACGGTTAATTGGGCCACAGTCTGGTAAATTGGCCCTCTATTGTTCTGATGCATCCATTTCAAGATACTTAAGAGCACGGAACTGGAATGTCAAGAAGGCTGTTAAAATGCTTAAAGCAACTCTAAAGTGGAGAAAGGAGTACAAGCCAGAAGAGCTTCATTGGGTAATTCCAGTTGATTTTTTTTTATGAAAAGGAAAAATACTATAATGTTTAATGCGCTTGTAAATTCAACTCAGCCAGCTGTGCTGTCTCTTAACCTTTGGATGCAAATACTTGTTTCTGTTATTGTCTTTGCCTAAAGCTGGTAGTGTTTCTGCATTGCCTTTCCATATGGATTTTTAATGACTTCATTGTTTCTTTTTGCACTGCTAAAGTTTTTTGCACACTCAATATTCTCTCTTCTAGTGATACAATATGTCTATATTGCGTGCTACTTTTTGGTTTTTGGGAGAGTTCAAAACTTTGGGTGAACTAAGTGTTTCTGTTTACTATTTTGATTTATTGTCTATTGTAATGTAGGATGATGTTGCAGTGGAAGCAGAAACAGGAAAGATTTACAGGTCAAGTTACAAAGATAAGCACGGCAGGCCAGTTCTTGTTATGCGACCTAGGTGTCAGGTGAATTCTGAAACTTCTCTTGCTGTTTCATTCTGCATCTAATCAATCAATTCATATTTCTTAGTTTTTAAATAATATAATGCAATTTGAGAAATCCTTGAAGATTTTATTTTATTATTATCATATCAAAATATTGTTAAAACATTGCCAAATATTTCTGGGTTTGGTCAGAAATTTCTTAATTGACTTCTATTGGTAGGGGTGCACTTACTGCTCTTGAAAAGTCTCCTTTTAGGGGAAGACTGATCCTTGTCCTTTTTTTCTCTTCCTTTGGCTCGTCTTGCTTGGCACATGTATGCAGAACACAAAGTCAACCAAAGGACAAATTAAGTATTTGGTTTATTGCATGGAGAACGCAATTTTAAATCTTCCTCAGGGCCAAGAGCGGATGGTCTGGTTGATCGATTTTCATGGTTTCAGTATCTCCAACATATCAGTCAAGGTTACGCGTGAAACAGCTCGTGTCCTGCAAGAACATTACCCTGAGAGGCTGGGTGTTGCTATCCTGTATGATGCACCGAAGATATTTGAACCATTTTGGACGGTATTTTTCTGCGGATCATTTATTGTTTTCTGATATATCAGTGTTTCTGGTATACTCTGTGTGCGCTTAAATTTATACAATATAAAATTGATAAATAGTTATTTAATTTGTTTTATTAGTAGTATGTATTTGTTTATTTACATATATTTTTTATGATTATCCAAAAAATATTATAATTATAAAAAGAAAAAGAAAAAGATAAAAATAAATATAACAACAAAATAAAAGATACAATTATCATTATGAAGTTGAAGAGGGACATATATATGTAAATTTTCTTAGTTAACCATGTGGGGCCAAATCTATAGTATTGATAGATAGGTTAAATTCATATAATATAAAAATTTAAGTAATTATTTGATTATTTAGCTATAGGATATATTTGTTTATTCAAACATTTATTTTATACTCATGCAAAAAATATTATAATTAGAAAAAGAAGCGAAAAGAAAAATAAAGGAAGAAATATATAACAACAGAAGTGATAACTTTCATTATTCAGTTGAGTAGGGTATATGCATAAATCTACTTAGTTGACCATTGAGGGGCCTAACTCTAATCTATAGTATAAATTGTCCATCAATATTGCACAAAGTCTTTAGTGTATGATCAAAGAACTTAAAGCTTCTGAACTTTTTCTTTACTGATATTTTATTCCTTGATTTATCAAATCATTTTCGGTATGCATGCCCACTCATGTCTTTGTTTCTCAAGGCTTTTTGACAGTCGGATAATGGATCAGAAGCTTCCTAGGCCTTTCTGCTTTTATCAAGTTATTCCCTTTAATTTTCTTCATTTGTAAATTATGGAGATCATAAATGGTGTTTGCAAGGGAAAAGTGAAAATGGCCGTTTTCTTTTATATAGTCGGTATATTTACATTGACTTGAGGATGTGATGATGTACATAGCATTGCTTCTGATCATTTTGTCTTGCTTGCAGCCGGACAGTGTTTGCAGTACATGTGGCTATTATGATTGAGAATTTTCATTTCTCCCAAATGAGCTGTTTGGTTTATTGGCTTCAATAATGAAGAATGCCTTGTTGCAGGTAGTGAAGCCCTTTCTAGAGGCTAAGACGGCTAATAAAGTCAAATTTGTTTACTCAGACAACCCTAACACAAAAAAGATTATGGATGAATTGTTTGACATGGAACTGGTTGAGTCGGCATTTGGTGGCAAAGATGATGCCCATTTTGACATCACAAAGTATGCTGAAAGGATGAGAGATGACGATAAAAAGATCCCTTCATTTTGGAAAGCAGGCGGTTATCTGGCTGAAACGCCACAGCCTACCATGATAGCCTCCACCAGTGTAGAAACTACAAACTCAGAGTCAGACTCAGACGAACCGGGTGTAAAAGCAGAGAAGTCTTCGTCTTCTGGGGACGAAGATCCTGGCAACTTAGTTGATGCATCTGTGTCTGTGAAACACTCATGAAGTGCTGCTGGTTCAGGTGCCTAATAGCTTGACCTTTGCAGCGAACTCTAACTTGATACCAGGATGTCGCCAGACTGAGGATTTATGCTCCCTAACGATTAAATGTATTTTGACTTGAAAACATTAGCAATATCTTCATAAAGCCTGGACCAAAGAGATGAAAACAAGTCCTCTTCCTGGGAACGAATGTAGCAAGTTTATATGCTCTGTTTTCCAGTGTGGGGCTTGCTCACTGGCTTAGTGTCAACACTGTTTGATGCAACTTAGAGGATTACATGCGAATAAATTTGTTGTCAGGGATCCATATGTGAAAAAGTTGGTTAATAATTGAGGGTCTACAGTGCGGATGAGTTAAATGGCCCAAGGCAGTTGTGATATTGTTGTTATGATCATTAAAATTTAAAAAATTATCACCACCACCACCATCTAGAGCTGTGAGCTTCAGAAAAACAAAATTGTCCTTCATTTTTCTTCAATACCATTAATTGGCTCCCTTTCCTCTAGTATTTTCTTTAAACAACGATGGAGGCTAGAGTTTTTCTTTTTATTTAATTTTTTTTGGCTTTTGCCCAACCATGTTTTCATCCAAGATCTTGAATAAATGAAATTTTAGTAACTTGGTGTATAATTGTTCTTCACAAATAATAGTTTATATATCAATAATAATAATAATAATTTAAACTTACGTTAACTAATTGTTTTGAACCAATTTTATAGTAACTAATCAGCCTGAATAAGAATGATCTGTTTAGTCTGTTAACATAGGTTGGTGGGAATGGTAGAGGTACTGTTATTTTATTTTCTTCTCTTTATTTTAGACTTGGGGCAAAATAGCTGCACCATGATCACTTCAATCAATCCTAAAGCTTTGCCCTTTTTACAAGGGCAAGGGCATTTCCATCATGCCACATCCGTGTCCACATTGAAGAGCATTACAACATGCAAAAAACTTGAAAAATAGGGGATACAAATAGACATTTATATTATAAATGTTACATAAGAGTGAATGCAAGTTGCTGATACAGAATTCGACAGTCTCTTTCACAGTGGAGATACCACAATCTACCAGAAAACACCAAGAGGAAACAAAGAAAACATGCATTTTGGCACATATAGACTACTTCGTCAATGAGGCCTCTGAAGCATTGTTGAAGAAACTTGTTGCAATACATTTCAGCTTTATCTGAGTGTAAAAGATCGGTTCAGCCATATATTTATCCATATTCCATGCCTCTCCCTCAGGATTGGAACCTCTCGTCTAACTTTTGTCTGTATTGTGCCAACCTCTGCATTTGAAAGAACCACCAAAAACGCAAATCATCTTGTGCATCTGTTGTGGTTAAATTCTTATTGTTTGGGCAATTTAAGGCACATCCATATGATTTGGGCTGGACCACTAAAATATAGTCATATGAAGTGTAATTATGACGTAATTAGAGGCAACTCAGTTGCCCACATCAACATATTACAGCTGAAAGGATCAAATTCCATCAAAAAAAAATCCTCTGATAATTCAATGATCTCAATTACCTTGATTTTGTATGGTAAACTACTAAAAATCAATCTAAGGTGAGAGCTGTAAGCATAAATATGTCCCATAAAAATATCCAAAATAAACAAATAAACAAATCCAATGGGCCAAATGATAATGTGATTTGTTCCTTTGGCAGAATTTCTATTCATTAAAAATGCATGAAAGTACATTTCAGTTTGCACATGAATTGACATCGACAAAATCTAGGAAAAATTATTCAATCATAGGCAACAAGGAAAAACAATATCAACAGAGCTTAGCCCAATGATCACTTTGTCCCTTCACACAGTTTTATTTCCAAATACAATGTGAAAGTGTATGCTTTTTATAAAAGAATTAACAACCTGCGCATTGCAAAAAATGAACATTGTACCAAATACTTGAAGATCATCTTTTCCATGATAGCAAAACGTTCAAATTATTCGGATGGTTATTAACTGAATTACTTTCAAGAATAACAGAGAAAACGTAGCATACCTTAGTGTAAGCATAAACGCCAGCTTCATTTGGTGCCACTGGACTTCCTCTGCGGATAAAGCTTCCCTCTTTGAAAATGTAAAGCATTGGTATCCCCGTAGACAGTTCCAAGCTAATAACCTAACAGATACAAACATATAGGTCCTATAATTATGTGTTTTAGACAGCGAAATCAAGCAAGAACAGAACTCCTGTGTTAAATCCCACCTCCTGAGAAGTCAGCTTGTCCAGATACATAATAATGGACCTCAATGAGTTCCCATGGGCTGCAATCATTACATTCTTCCCAGACAGAAGCTGTGGTTCAATCTGTTACACCACATAATTTACTCTCACAATACCTTAAATATGCAAATAATAACAGATAACAGATTTCAGAAGAATTATTTATCCTTACAGATTCTTTAAAGTAGGCAACAGCTCTCTCAGCACACATTTCTAAACTCTCACCATTCGGTGGAGGTGTGTCATAACTGCGTCGCCACTCATGAACTTGCTCTTTTCCGTATCTGTCAGCTGTTTCTTGCTTATTAAGGCCCTGTAATTCTCCATACCTACACATGGTCACTCATAGGTTACAAATCATATATGCAGTGGATGGGAAGCGACATCTTGAAGATTGCCCAGCTCAATACTCACATTCTCTCATTTAGTTGCCACGCTGTTATGACTGGAATAGACTGCTTTTTAGTCTCTTCACTGAAAATTTGGCTCCACACTCTTGCTTGTTCATTCTCATTGTGCAAAATAATTGGCACCTGCATATAAATTTAAATTTCTCCATAATGATTGCAATTGTAACTCTTTAGAGAAATTATGCAGTGTGACAAGGTAGAACCATCATATATATATATATATATATAGGTCATGCAATCTAAATTATTGACTAGGAAATTTTAAAATTTACCTTCTTCCGACGGTGTTCAGTCATGGCAAGCATAGCAGTCATTTGTGCACGAATCAAAGCAGAAGTATAAATCATGTCGACGGGTATGTTGCTGACTCTTTTGCCAGCTTCAATAGCCTCTTCCACTCCTTTCTTGGTTAGTGGCACATCAACACAACCTGTGAACAGGTTCTTCTCGTTCCACATAGACTCACCATGCCTAATCAAAATCAATGCAGCTTCATCTGATAAAGGATAAAAAATCCCAAGTTAGAGAACAATATAGGAAAGGAAGTCATAATCATTCTATTGATGAAAAGAACAACCGTCTTGCCAGCTTATAAGAAACACACAGTTTTTAAGAATAGTTATTTGTTTTGGTCCACGTGAGCAAATCCCAGAAAGACAGCATACTTGATTTCTTCTGGGATTCAACTTTTGAGCCATTTGATGGGGATGAAACTGGGTTGAAGACTGTAGTTTCGGAAGCTGAGGCTTGAATTACACTGAAACTTCTCTTTCTAGAGTGATAAGCGCCACCCCTCAAAAGAGCAACATCTAACTTGAAACCCTTTGAAATCAATCTACATGAAGCCATTTCGTTTTCCTGGTTGAGGCCAGAGTTACCAAAGTAACCACGAGATTGAAGAGTTCCAATTGCTTGATAAAATGCAGCTGCAGCCATTCTGATGAGAAACCAAGGTAGTGCAGTGAGTTAAACAATAATTGCTGAATGATATGAATAAAACGGTATAACAGCCAATACGATCATCATCATTCAATAACAGTAAGGATATGCATACTTCACACATTGAAATTTTGTGAGCAGCAACATATGAAGGTATGGAATAATGGCATTCCCCAAATTAACAAGCTCACAATTTTAACAGTAGAAATATCAATCAAGACAAGAAAAGCGAGAACGGAAAGAAATCTCCCACCTTGTTCTGCTTCAAAGAAACTACACAAGTTCATTCTCTAAAACAGAGCCAATATGCATACGACAAGAAGAAATTACAGGGAATTCAAATCTGTAAATTTTCTCAACCATTGCTGGCCGAATGTTCATTTACAATGGCACACCATACACCAAAAAAAAAACAACACTAATTTAGCACATCTGGGCTTTCCCTCAGTCAATTCAAACAAAATTCATTGTGATATTACTCGCCAAGTACAATGCACTACGCTACACATTTCGGAACCTCGAAACAGAAGTTCCAGGTAAAAAAAATTAAACCATTCACAATCAGGTTGGATATTGCTAGAGATTTTTACTAAGAAACAAGCCCAAATCTACAACCCTAACCCAAAGCAGAATCCATATAACGGCATACCATATAATAGAATTGTTATCAACAAAAAGAACCGAAAGAAAATAAAAATTAGAACAGAAAAAGGTAAAGCGCATATGAAAAAAACACACACACCCACACAAACAAAATATAATCAAGAGAAAACGAAACTTACATGAAGAAAGAACAAGTGGAAATACGGAATACAGGAAAAAATCGAGATAACAATGAAACGTTCACCGACAAGCACAGAGAAAGATAACGAAAGAGAAGTTACTTACATTTATATAGGGGCAGAGAAGCACCAAACAAATCAAGAATCAAGAGTGCTGTTCGATAAAACCGAGGCAAGAGTTTATTTCAAGTAAAGGTGGCGGAGAATAAGTGGCGGTCGCATTAACTTTTACAGAATTATACCCTGACACATCAAACACCAACGAAACAGGGCATGCAATTCTCTGCTGGTCTAGGAATCTGAACAAGCGACTGAAAGATCGATACAAATGGAGATGGCGATTAAAAGGGGGCGAGGCGCTTGTCTTCCTCCTGCTGTTGGGAGTTGTACTCTGGCGTACAAAACGAGGTAGAAACCGAGATGGGTTGGTGAAGAAGGGGCAAATTCAAGAAATGGAAAAACGGCCCCCTTTTCAGGTTGGCGATTGAGGTAGAAAACGGACAGCAAAGATCTCTGACTAATCAAAACCGCTGCGCAAATGTGGATTCTTGGTGAGCTTTGTTGGTAGGTAGACGAGACTTTGTCTGTGTGTGTTGGTTGGTTATGTTGTGCATGAATTGAATAAACAAAGGTCCATTTCTTGTTATTGTTATTTCACTATTTTGTTTGGGTACCTTTTTTATTCTTCTATTGATTTGTTCGTCCGGAAAAAATAAAATAAAAAAACAAAAAAAAGAATGATTTAGTTCCTTTTTCAGATAAATTTAGTAGTTTTAAATCATATAACTAAAGTGATAAATTAGTACAGAAGTTGAAAACTTTAATTTCATGTATAGCTAGTTACTTTGGCACAAATGTAGTATGTGTAAGAAAATGTTCTACGTAGTTTCATTTATTGAATCAGTTGTCAACGCTAAAATAATCGTTAAGTGTTTGGCCATGTAAAATATTAAAATATTGAAATGAATTTCAAACCAAAATATAGTGGAGGAAAATGATAAAAACTAACGCATGCTAAAGTTGTACTTGTCTGTGGAATTAGTAAAGTTTACAAAATTCTAAAAGTGAATTATATTAATTTTTCGTAAGAGAAAATGAATCATATATATACATGTGCACGTATATCCATCACTGTATTTGTATGTTAATTATTTTAACTACAAATAGTCACAATATTTTTAATATGTAAGTGTAAAAATTTCATCATACCACCCTCAACTACAGGCACGTGACATTTTGTCACCACAATTTCAATTTCAATTTTAGACCTCTATGTATATATAGCATACCATTTTAGAAGTTGTTAGTTGAACACAACACTAAAGAAAATTAAGTAAATCAAATCTGACCAACTATACGTTATATTTGTTGAATTCGATTGCCATTTAAAGATAATTGTAAATCGGATAGACTCCTAATTGTGGTAACTAGTCACTAAAGAATTATACTCATAAGTCTGATTGGAATCAAATTATGTTTAAAGGAATTACTGTTAACAGAATAAATTTAAATATTAAGAATTAAAATATGTGCAGCAAGCCAAAGCCACCAACTCTTTGTCTCAGTGTATTTATTAGTAGTTAGGCTGCTACCATATTTTGCTTCCCTAATTAATTGGGAGCTGTATTTTTTGAACATTCCAAAGTTATGAAAGTTATTCAACATTTTTCTATTTTAATAATTAAGGTATTAAGAAATGCCAATTGTATGAATAAAATATCAAGATGACAAAGGAGTATTAGAGTACTTCACGATTTCAAATTTAAAGAAAATTTTAAGGAATGGGAAGGCAAGTGTTTTTTTAAGGGTTTAAAATCTTTTTATTAGTAAACGAGTCTTTGTTTACCTTACCTCATAATTTAAAATGAAATGCATTTCAATTTTTTGAACGAGAGCATTTTTTTCATTTATATAATTTATTTTGAATTAGAAATATAGTTCATAAATAAACTTTTTTTTCAATTTTATTTTATGATTCTGAGGTTAAAATATGCGTTAAATTGTTCTAAAAATACAAAAAACTAATCCATTATTGGATTTGGCAGCATCATTCTAAGACACTAATTGCTAAGGCTGTGTTTGATGAGCAACACACACTGTGGCAATTTTATGGTCATTAAACCATTATTAGACACTTTTCATTTATCATGAAGTCTAACAAATCGTCATATACACTAGTATTATTACTCAAGTGGATGATGCGTTAAGCAAGAGATTAAAAACCCAAGAATTTCCCAGACAACCCTCACAATGCGTCATCACGTCTCATCTATCCAAAACCTAAAATCAATTAACAATTTTAAATTATGTGCCAAACAGTTTATCAAAAAATTTAAATGGAAAAAAATAAATATAACCACCTAACACCCCTCCTCTGTTGAGGTATGGGTTTGGTTTGGACCCGACAATTAATGTCCTCGTATTGTATGCCAACTACCCTCTCAACATAAAATTTAGGTTACCTTCGTTGGCATAGAGTTGGACCAAAACCTAGTTGCCCTTTGCCATCTGTTCCCACGTGGTATGCGAGGACGACGACCATTAAAATAACATACATATATTGCCTCAAATCATTAAAAAAAAAAAAAAAAAAAAATAAAATGATTGCGAGAATATTCTGTGGCTTCCATTATTCATGTCCCCGTGCACAGGAAAAGGGTTTAATCTTTTTTTTTTTCTTTTTTCTTTTTTAATTTAATTCTTCTTCATTTGGGTGTGCTTAACTAAGTAAATATGAATTGTAAGAATGAAAATGAGACTTGGGAGTTTATGCATGTGATAATAGTTTGATTTTCGAACCCAAACTGACGATTCGAGCCATTTATTGACACATAAATTGGTGGAAAGAGAATTTTGGTAATATACCCATAAAGCATCACAAATGATAATTTGACATCAAGAAAATATACAACAGTTGGAAGAATGAATTATTAGCATTTAGCACCATGGTGACATTACAAACCTCGTTTTTTTTTGCTGAATCTAGGTGGTCTTCTGGGCTTACCCTATCCAAGGAATGCAACATCAGTTGGGCCACGAAGCTGCCCTCATTAGACTCAATAACTTGGTCTTCTCTTTGATCAAGATACACCAAGAATGGGAGAATGCCACAAGGTTAAAAATGCAGTCCTCTATGAGAGATTTAATAAGAATCAACCGGACAGAATGGTTGAATTAGGGGTATACATAAACCTGGTTAACCTTAAACTGATCAATCCACTCAAATCGCTCACATGTGAACTATCAGTCTTAATTTTTTAATAAATAATAGCAGCTTTTAAACATTAAAATCCACTATATTCTCGTGGGATGATGGGTTTAATAATTGTAATCTGCTTAACCCACAGTCTAACCATTAGTATTAGTTTTATGATAAGTATTTGCATCATTTATGTTTGTTTTTTCTTTTAGTTAAATTATAGTTGTACTTCTTTTTATTTTTTTAGTTATGACTTGTATGTTTATATGAAAATTAATAGTGTGTTTTTCAAATTTGTTAGTTAATTGAAAATATGCTTGGTACTATATTTAAGACGATCTTTAATTTTTTATTCTTAATTATTTCACACTTTATATTCATAGTATTTTAATAAAATAACTTTTTTAATAATTTTATTATAATGCGTTTAGATTTTATATTTTAGTAATTTGATTTATATATAAATGTTACAAAGAATTAAGTAGTTAAAATTAAAAGTATTTGATTATGAGAGAGATACAAAATTGAATTCAAGATAGATAAAAATAAGTCATGATTTTGTTTAATTAATACGAATTTTACTTTTATATAATATACTAGTCAATAAAAAATCATTAAATTTTACACCATTAAAATGTTTCAACTTTACTTTAAAAAGTGTCATATAAAATTTGTAATCCACCAATTCGCTAACTTAACCGTCAAATAGTATCAAATTGACCAATTTGAATTATTCACTTTGAAAAACTTTATAACCTTCAACAATTCAAACTTTTTTTTAACCCATTTACATTGAATTGGGTTGATTTTTTATTATTAAACCATCCAAACCTGACCATGTACACCTCTAGGTTGAATAGATTGAACTATCAGTAAGTAAAAATGGTGTGTGCAAAACTTGAAAATTAGAACTATTAAATGATTATTTTATTTTGGAAGAATCAACTAAGATCGCAATTCAGCCACAAAATCAAGTAAAATAATCATTGTTGATAAATATAAAATGGTACAAAATTTGAAAAAACATAGATATTTAAATCATAGTTGTTTTCTAGCTTCTCGATTTAATTTTTGTCTTCTTTCTTGTAGTTTGTTCTTGACATGTTTCCTTCCATACCGAAGAAAATCATGAATTAAATAAATCGCTTTTCAAAATATCCTATAGTCTTTAACTTGGATGTACATTGAATATATGTGGACCTTATTAAAATTCTATATATTTTGATTAAATATTTCATTAAAATATCTTTTTTATATTTTTATTTTTTACAATAGTATTTATTATTTTTATTTTTGTAGTGTTTATATTGTGTTAATGTATCATATTTAAATATTAATAGTAATGCAAAATTATTTAAAATAATATTCAAGTATTTTTAATATCTAGTGTTCTATATATTTTATATCATATTAATTAATATGTATAATCATTTCAACAGCGGTTTAATAACCTA
The DNA here is from genome assembly GCA_019155195.1 of Avicennia marina. Lineage (NCBI taxonomy): Eukaryota > Viridiplantae > Streptophyta > Magnoliopsida > Lamiales > Acanthaceae > Avicennia > Avicennia marina. The sequence continues at coordinate 9,472,947 of CM032772.1, read as the reverse complement.
TAGAATCAATAGCCCTTAAAATGATAAATTTTTCAGTTGGATGAATGATATGTGTTTTATAACACTAGGCAGCAGGATGACTTTGTATGTAATACTTTAAGGCTAGGTTTGTTTCCTTATTAGGATGGAGGAGGAAAATTTGAGTTTTTTGAATGGGGATGAAAATTATGTTTGGTTTGTAAGATTTGGATAGGTAGGAAACTTATACATACATACATACATACATACATACATACATACATATACATATACATATATATATATTTAATATGTAATAATGATTAAATGACGTGATAATATATATGTTCATAGGGTAATAAAAAAAATGAATACGAGTACAAAAGTTATAAGAATAAGTGTTGATTCGATTATGAATAGATAAAATGATTGAAAAATTATTAGTTAGTTATTATAGATAAGAGAGTGAAAATTTTGAATTCGAATTTGAATAAAATTTATATGTTAATATGTTTGATTTACGAGATTTTTAAGTAGTGATAAATAGTTAGTAAAATATAAACAAATATAGTATAAATAATCATACTATGAAGTAGGTGAGGACAGAAGGGTTGAAATTCATATGGTTAGAGTCAATTTAAATTATTTTTTGTTATTTAGGCTGTAATTCTTTTTTAAGAATGGAATTGGATTGGCATTGGGTAGGTTTATTGGGCATGGATTAGGGCAGTTCATTCAATAAAATTATATCAAAATTTTGGTACATCAAATATGTGTACCGAATAATGAATTGAAATTTTCGATTTAGTTTAGCTTTTTATTGAAATTATTTAGGTTAGTTTGATACAATAAATTGGTTATTGAATTTCATCAAAAAATTAAAATAATAAAAAAAATCCAATTTACTTATCCAGCACTAGAAAGTGCAGACACACACAATATATCATATATATATATATATATATATATTATTTATAGTGTTGCAAACGAGATTCAAAATTATGAAAGTTGTCATTTATATCAAATATATATAATTTCAGGCGTTGATATTAGCCTGCAGTGTAATTTTATGAATTCAAAATTTAAAAAATATAAAAATAACATGCACAATTTTTGCTCCAACACCTCAACAATCAAAATAAAACTAAAAAAAGAAAAAAGCATAAAATTTCTGAGCACCAAGCACCACAATACACTGTTTTGACATTTCAACATTTCTGGAGCTCCAATTTTCAGCATTACGTGACATTGAAATAAAAAGTTTAGCACACAATGAAAATTAAAGCAATTACAATAATCACAGTCCACAACAGCCATTTAGACATGTCTTTACATTCGCTACAAGCAACTGATTGAATACACCCGAAGAAAGGGATGCAAATTATGTTCTTCTCAAAAGATATCCCAACACTCCAAGAGGATGCCAATCAAGCCAATAAAAAAAGAACTATATGCATGAAGGGATACCACTGATGGCATTGTGCCTCAACATGTCTTGTAAACCATTAGCAAGTGAAAATTACATTTGCATGGAATAATTTCACCATACCATACAAAACATAATGTGACAGAAGATAGTTATAGGTCCAAAAAGTCGGTTCTCTGTGCCATTGCAATTACGAAACATTTACTTACCAATTTAGAACTTTACAAGCTAATAATATTTGACTTCGAGTTAACAACGGGCACTATATCCAAAATGTATAAGCAAAAACAATGTTAGATATGAAAAATGATTGAAAACTAATTGTAGCAAGCACTTGTATGATGAATGGAGTGGAAAATAAGAATTTAAATAAGAATTACATACCTTTTTCAATTTTTTGAACATATTTATAATTCTTTTTAGGTGGCTTAATTGGAGAATGAGGAAGCTAATTTTGAGAACAAATAAGAGCTTGTTCTATTTTTGGAGTCAATTAAGCTCTAAAGTTATAATTATATGACCTTCAGTACTAAATGTTGACTCTGAAGCAATGATAGGCACATGCATAGCCAAGACATCACAGAACAATTTTGATAAAATGTGAAACATATTGCTATACAATTTCCACCAATCTATGATATCAAAATTTTGAGAATCCTTTTTAATACACTCATGTAGATATGCATTCAACTCTAATTCATCTATACCTCACATCTTTGATATCATTTGTGGGTATTTCTTTCTCTAAGCTCTAATAGCTCTCGTTTTATGTCAACTCCACCCCCTAATTCATTTGTAATAGTGTTCTTTGTAAATAGACTTAAAGAATGCAATGATGTTTGTATAAGTGAAGAGGACAACTTTTTTTATTCTTTAAAGACATCATAAAGAGCATTGTTTGCCAAAATTTCCTCTCCACATTCAAATCCATAGATATTTTTAAAAACAAACTACACATAACTAAATTTGTGATGTGGGCCAAGCATAACAATCATGTGTTGCATCATATTTATCTTTTTAGTATTTACTTAATATTTATCAAATTTGACTTCATTTTTCTTGCCATATATAATAAAACATCATCATTATTTTGAAGCCATTCCTTTAATAAGTCATCCACATCATTAATCTTATTCTAGAAAGAGTTAGATGTTACATATAAAGAGCCATAAATTTGAAAGATAAGTTCATAATAGTAACAAAACACTTTCACAAAGAAAGTTTAACAACCATTTAATCATATTTTGTAGGCAATCCAATCTAACCACAAGATTCATCAGGCTTAAAACTTGAATGAAAATCAGCATAACATACTCCATATTTGCCAAACACACATTGAAAAACCACAACAATCTAAAGCATTATACATACAGAGTTCTACCTAATGAGAATATCTAAGCACAATGACTTTTTCTTTTCAATTTTCTCCTTAACAACAAAATCATTAATTTCTTTTTTGAATTTAGTAGGCAATTGTCACACATTTCTCACCATAGTATGAACCTTCTCAATTGACTAATTCAACTTTTTCAACCTATTTTTGACAACAATATTAACAATATGAGCTACACGTCTTATATGTAAATATTTTTCATCCAATCTAGTTGTTTCTCAAATTAACAAATCTTCTTCGTAAATATCCTATAGTGGTATCATTACACAAAGCATTATCAATAGTAATAACAAAAATTTTACCAATACTCCAATCAAACAAGCATTTCTTACATACGAGCAAGGGCTATTCTTGCTTTTCTTGATCAAATTTCTAATTTGAAGAAACTTCCATACGATCTCTATGTAAGAAATATCTGATTTTAAATGAATAAACATATAGATCTTCATAACACAATTGATTCAATTAATAATTTCACATAAGTAAGGATTAAGTTAGAAAACTTATCTTAATCCATAGCCTTTTGATATATCTTTACAGATAAATTTAGAAGAGATCTTTTATCTTTATGTTTTCTTCCGTTTCTTCTCTCTTCTATGATTATTCTTCGATGTATAAGAACACAATGAATATACATATCCTCTCATCCATTTTGTAACCACCATACAATTCATGGAAAAGAATCTTTTCATTCCTTTTATGATTTGTAATTGCTGCCTGATATTAAGGGAGATGGGAGGTATGTTTGACCCCATTTAATTCTAATTTCCTTATGCTCAATGATGATCACATTGTGCCCATTTATATTAGAATTATATCTATAAGTTACATAGGCCACATCGTGACTGGTAAATATCCCAACACTTTACTTACACTTTGATAGGAACTTTGTATTGTTTGACTATTTCCCACACAAACATTATCAAGATGGTTTTTGCACACTTTTGTATGATTATTCATTTCAATTGTTCTTATTTTTCAGGATCAATAGCACAATTTCTATCACAATACTTACGTTTAACTCTAGGGTTACCATTCTTATTGGTGTAAAAAGTGAAATGATCCCAAGGTAGAGGCTTTCTAAACACCTCCTTCTTCTTTGGCCTTTGATTTTGTTGTTCAGCCGCTCTTTTTTGATTGAGAAGTATTACCAGTTTCTTCATTTTCATTGCAAGTTTGAGAAGTATTTGAAGTTTGGATAGGAATTGGTGGTGAAGCCATTGGTATGGAGCTTATGAGCCACTATCTTTACTTTCTATATTTGAAATTGACAATAAAAGGCGTGAATATAAGATACACATAATGCCAAACATATACAGAACTAGTAACACTTCTCAATCCAACATATACATTACTCACAGGTCACACCTCTTAAGTATAGAACCTAAAGTAAAAGCAGATTCCAGTATTAGCAAGCAAGAGCCAAATCCAAGAAAAGAAATTGCTACTTTAGGTATAGAACTTATAACTTAGCTGTAAAAACTAGGCGAACAAAAGATTTAAAAAGAAACTTCAAATCACGCATTTCTTATATTACGCCAACAATTTTGGGTATAAAGTTTTCACCGCGAACTTCTTTCAAAAACACTAGTAAAATTTTCAAAAAAATCTGCAGTGGCTCCCATATATAAGATGCATTGCATGCCTTGATAAAGCATTTTATTTCTCTCTATATTTATTCATATGGTCTCCTACATATGCTTCATTGGGTTACCACCCAAAAATTTATCAAGAAAAATGGAATCCTTTCAGTTTATTCATTCAAGTAATGAGTGTTCCTTGTTCTTTACTTTCGTTATAAATGATAATAGTTGTTCTAAGATTAATTCATTTTTTTGGTCAATTCCCAACTTTGCGTAAATTTTTGTTTCCATTTCTCATTCTAGGTGGGTGAGATCTTATTTTTACAAAAATTGACTCGAAAGTAGGGGTCAGAATGAATTTGGTTTGTAATATAAAGTTGTTTTTCTAATATTACTTCATTTGATAGCTTGTGAAATTTAGTGTGTTAAATGTACTGATGAAATTTCAAATGTCCATCTGACATAGAAGACGAAGATTGGATTTTGAGTGGGATTTTGCTATCAATATTGTAGATTTGATGTTGTGTGTGTTCAATTTCCCAAGGTTTATGCCTGTTGCTTCTGTCGTCAACTGTTTGCTGTCCACAAATAAAAAGAGAGAAAACTACGAATGTGTTAACAAATCAAGTGAAAAAGAATGAAAAAAATGGCAGTGGAAACAAGAGAATGGAGTACCAACCTAAAGCAAAACTGGCTAATTTTAGAAGGAAACTTGTAGATTTCTAGGGTCGTAAAGCTGTGCCAGGCAGTGGAGGCGGTGGCGGTGAGTGGCTGCGGTTGTAGCTAAGATTTAGTTCTAGAAGAAGATGAATGGTGATCGACAGGTGCGACAAGGGTTTGAGCTTTGGATTGATTGATTTATTCTCTTGTATGAACTCTTAAGTCCGAAGATTGAGGGATGTGTTCATTTTATTTCACATATGAAAAGGCAAAAAGCTTGATTCACTTTCCAATAAGTGTTAAGCTACCAAAATGAAAAATATTAAAACATCAAAATATTAATAAAAAATGAAAAAAAAAATCAAACTCCAATATTCGGTTTGATTTGATATATTGAAACCGAATTAAATACAAATTTTTGAAAACTAATGTACTAAAATTTTTGATTCAATATGACTCAACTGGTACACTAAATGGTGCACATCCGGAGCATGGATTTGATCCATCTCAGATCCTATTGAAAGATTAAAATTTACACTTAAAATTTATTTTGAACACCATCATTTAGAAAATTCAATTGGTGTTCTTCAGTTAGGTTTTTAGAACATGTTATTTGAACATAATATGAATTAGTAGAACTAGCTCACCCTATGTGTGTATGTAAATTTATTTATAAATTATAAAATTATCATATTTTAAGTAATATAAATAAAATTGTTTGAAAAAAGTATAAAAAATATTTACAATAAAAAATAAAGAAACATGAAAAATTTTGAAATGAGAGGAAGAGAAACATAAATTAAAATGGTAAGTTAAATGAGAATAGAGGAAGAAAATGAAAAGAAATTAAAATATGGTCAATTATGTTACTTTATAGTAATTATTTTATAAATGACTTTATCTACATGTGTATATAATGTATTAAATTTTATTTGAATAAATATATTTTGAAATCTTTTTATTTTATATTATATGAAACTGTAGGTGAAAATTTTGAGAATGTTTAAATTTTCAATTTATATGTATAACATGAATGTAACTCACCCAATCAAATGATACAATTACAACATATTTTAAAATTTTTAGTTAAAATAATAAAATTAAATATAATCAATGAAAATAATAGTTAAAACTTATAACAATCTTATCAAAATAAAAAATATTATATATATAAAATATCACAAAACTATATAAAATTTTTAGATAAATTAAACTCATGTCATTGTTGCATAATTTATGGATGATCCTAAAAAACTAATTTTTTATTTAGTTATTAAAAAATTTTAAATAAGTAATTAAGAACCTTAAACAAATATTTTTTTCTCAAAATTGTTGTACTATTTTATAAATTTTAGGTTATGTTTCAAAATTTATTAGTAATGTATACTTTTCATATTATTTTAAAATAATATTTCATTCTCAATATTTATTTTAAACTTATCCTCGTTTAATTTGATTGGATTGATATATTTATAAATATTTTATTATTTCTTATTAACCAAATTATTGTAAATATTATTTTATTTTATATATTAAAGTTATAAAATATTTAAATTAAATAATATTTTGAATTTAAAAAATTTACATAAATTGAACCAAACTTGAACTTTGAGCTTCAGTTTGAGTTTTATACTTGTGTTTTGAATTCATTCAAACACATTCAAATGAGCTTAGGTTCAACCTCGAAAAAATAGGGATTTTCGACTTGAACTAGACTCATTTACACCCCTATTTCAACAACTCTAGATTCAACGAAACTCATTTTGAATTTATTCTAAGCCATCCAAATCTTGGGCCACGCCACTTGCAACTACATAAAGTTAAATAATTCAATTTTTTAATTAATTTATGTTGTTTATTTTTTTAAATAATTTTTGCTATGAGTACCCATATCAATTTGGACCCTAAGCCGAATTGAATTTCTAATTTTAATTTATATTAGGTTTTAATTTTTTTTTATTATTGCAACATTTTAAAATTATAATTTACTTTGTTTTTTGTTTTTTTTTTCTTTTTTGAGGCTTGAATTAGTATATAAGTTTTTATGTATTATGCACAAAGAGAAAAGAGCGAAAGAAAGAAAAATTTATGGTAGATGGGTCCAAGTTTTATTAGATGGATTAATGTATGTGTTTTTGATTTTGATAGAAGCAAATAAACATAGCCATTATATTCATTAATCGAGTTGTAGGTATTATAAATAGAAAGACTAAAACAATAAATAAGAAGTCATAGGCTCAAGACGTCCCTAAAAACTCAGTTAATAAGAAGTTAGATTAATTCATTTTATTAATTGTTTAAATATTCTTTTTGGACTGGTGTAAAATATGAGTATTGGATTCTCTTCTGTTCAATTCATACATGCATATGTGTAGTTTGAACTTCAATTCTAAATTATTTTATTTTGAACACTAATGGACAGATTCTCTAATCCCATTTGGATTGAAGGATTTGAATTTGAAAAAAAAAAATTTGAAATGAAGATTTCAAAATGACTCTAAAATGAGAGGAATTCCAAATGCACCACAATTACTAAATTGTTATCGATGAGATTTAAGAATTTGAAATACATTAAAATCCAAATACATACAATGGATTATTATAAATTTGAAATCCCTTGCTTAAAATTCTACGCAAATGCAACCTTTTTCATTTGAATTGAATGATTTGAAGTTGGAAAAATATTTTAAAAAACTTGATTTTAAATGACTTCAAAAAAGAAGTATGTGAAATCTACTACAATTGTCAAAAATATAATTTAAAATGAGGATTAAAGGATTTGAACTGCATTGTAAAACAAAATTATTCAAATAAATGAGATGAATTTGTCATTATAAATTTAAAAATAATTTATTCAAATCCTTTAATCCAAATCCAAAGGCATGCTAAGTGTCGATATCTATTTGTGGATGAATTCTTGTATAATAACAAAAGAAAGTTGTACAAGATAAAATAATTAAAATCAAATGCGATATGTGAGTTTAATTCTTTAATTCTAATTATTTGATTCTTCCTTCAACTTGAGAATTTTGGGAGCTTTGAAAATTTTTTAGAAGGGTTTGTTGAGTTGATCTTTTTTTTAAGTTAATTTGGCCATCAGAAAAAATTAATTTAAAGAGTTTGATACCATGTGAACAGATCAAATGCCAAATTTGAAGAGCAGCACAATGAAGACCTTGAATTTTGCCAAAACACTATGGGCCTTCCTTCAAGAATACAATTTAGTATTTGAGCACCATTGAGGGCAAACTTGACTTCAATTTCCCTTAAAACTTGCTTGATCTTCATATAATGTCTGTTTGTTGCCTTAGCACCACTTTTGCGAATCAAACGTTAAAATTTGAAAAATTTCCATGAAGAACGCCTTGGATTTAGATCAAATGTAGTTGATCTTTCTTGATTTGTGGAGGGACCCATAGAGAGAACTTAGACTTCCTCACTTGAATGTCTCTTTGCTTGTCTTCAGGTTGTTGTCACTCAATTGTCTTCAATTGTGTGTGTTGAATTTGAGAAGACCACCCCCAAGGTTCGGCTTTACCATATTCGCTCAATAATGTGGTCAATTTGATTGATTGGATATATTTGTCTTGACATTTCTTTCTTCTAATCATTAGATTTGATTTGAAACAATTTTATTTTTCAAGTGTCAATATTTATCTTTTATAATTTGGAGAGATTTGATTTTATAGCTAAATTGTCAAGACTAGGCATTTGACAATATTTGATTGTATAAGATTATTTATACTAAAATATCAATTATTTATTCAAGAATTGTAGTTAATTAAAAATTTAATTTATTTAATTAATATTTAACACAAATAATTCCACATATCATTATTTGATTGGGCACAAATATTGTGTTTCTGCACTATTATTGGTCAATCAGAGCACTCATATTTGTAGTGAGAGGTCTATTGTGATATCATATTGTCATTTGTTTCTATTGCTAATAATTAAACGAACAGTCAACTCTGAACACTAAAGAAAGAAAGTGGGGTATTGTAAATGCTGTACCGAATAAAAATGCACTAGATGTTAAAATTATGACAAATGATATAATCTTGTATTGAAAAAAGTAAAAAACTAAATAATAAGATTATAATATTTGTTACAATATTAAGTATTTAATGTATTTTGTATTGGGTGTAGCATTAAGTGTTGGGTTTCATTGAGTATAAGATGCCAAAATTTTCAAAATTTTAATCATAAAATAATTAAAGAATGCAGTGGAATAAACAAAATCCAACCCAGTCCGCTTTCATCATGTGAAATGCATAAACATAATTTCAGGCTAGCTGCGTGGATAATTACCTGGAAATAAATCCTGTAATTTTCATTTATGATTTACAAGCTATGATAATGTACAGACCTCTAATTTGTCCACACAAACAAATCGTTGGTTATGGTACTCTAACAAAACATGACGAACTCCTTCGTGAAATCTTGCAACTCTTGTACTTGGAGTATTTCTTGAGGGAAAATTGAGGGAGGTTAAAAACTAATTTTCTCTTTCGCACAAGTGGTGAATAGTGCTCAGTGAATAGTACTCACGTATGAACAGTATCGTCGACACTGTTCACGTAAATAGTATCTCTCTTTTGAAAACTTTCAAATAGATTTATTCTCATGACACAATCTTATATTAAGATTTATAAGGCTTGTGGAATGAGCTCTATGGGCTTTCACATAAATTTTAAAATTAATTCAAACCCATTCACCTTTAATTATTAATCTAATTAATAATTAAAGTCCATTTGAATTATTTCCTTTAATTTAATTAATCATATTAATTAAATCAAAGGCCTATTATATTTTCAATTAATAATCTCTATTATTAACAAATATAATAGGTATAAAATAATTCTCTTGTGTTTTGTCTCTTTTGTTTAATTAATCTCAATAATTAAATTAAAAGGCTTATCATATTTCTAATTAAAGATCTCATCACTAACAAACATAATGATGAATAAATCATTTCAATTTGGTTCAGTTCAATTGCCACCAAATTAAATCCTTGATGAGACTTTTAAAGTCTCATTCACAAGACTTCTCAAGTTTTGTGATCGTCACTTTACAGTTACCTCAAGCCATCATCTTGTTTTTATGTGTGTGACTCTTTAGGTTTGTCCTTGGCTGGTAATGAGTATAACTCGAAGGATATTGGTAATATCTAATTTATGGCCCAGGTCGCAGCCCGTTCAACGTGAAGTTAATGGATCACAATAAACCCTCATAATTGCAAATCTCATGTGGTATAGACTTTTTGTCTTACTTTGTCCCAACTAAGCAAAACTTATGTATTTACTCAAACTCATAAACTCAGTCACATGACCAATTGAAGTTTTCTGATGAGACTAATATTTCGATCAAAAACTCCTTTCTGATCATACACTACCTTGGCGTAGGATTTCTATTTCATAGAATATCAACTCATAGGACAAATGCCTTGCTCACTTACAAGGAGACGAATCTTTTATTAAATGCACACATGCCTTCACATGGACTCGAGCAATGGCATTTGGGCTTATGACCCTATCCCATTCCAGGATTGACATTGGTCCTTAATGCCTTAGTGATATATTGACCGTCGTGCATACAAGACAACCATGTCATCTTAGGTCTAAGGTCCATGTGCATTTAACAAAATCATGAAGTAAGACATTGATAGTAAAGAGTGAATGCCATGCGTCTGCTTCATTTTGCAAGTCAATGCTTGAATGCTCATCTCCAATGATACATCCACTCACATATATTCTCAATATCTGATATTGAATGGCATGGCACCTAGGGTATGAATACAAGGTGTGCAAGTCATACTGATTCTCTAATGCCTTTTAGAGTGTTTTTGACTCTCAAATTGGTTTTAGTGATTGTATACTAAGACAACATTGTGTCTATATTCATGCACACATGTATCACTTTATGTCATTCAAAATTTAACATTTTTAAAATATTGATAAAATAATCATCAACGTTTTATTAAATAATATTGATAATATTTACAACTAATATTTCTCAATGTATTTGTCATTGATAATTTGGCATCAAATGGCATATCACTTGTTATTTTGGTGAGTTGAGAAATTGTTAAGGTGAGGGCGAGATAAAATAAAATTGTAAGAATTTTCTTGTGAGTGACAAAACAGTGAGGATTTTGTTGGGAGTGTTTTTGAGGAACACTTGAGTGCTACTATTTTAATTTTAACTCATTTGTTGTGTTGTCTCCAGAATGTTTCTAAAAAAGTCCTTCTCTTGTACTTCTACTTATCTGGTAGTAGAATAATTTTGGAGCTTACCTAATGGACATAGCCTATTGAAGGGTGAATTATGTTAAAATTATTGTGGTGTTATTTATTTATTGTTTATATGCTTCTTGCTTGACGGTTGGTGGCTTTTTTTTTAAAGCTTTGTGGCTTACCTTTTTCTAATGTTTTCATTATGCAGCTATTGTTGACAAGTACCTTAATCTTTTTGGAGTTTGTCTTTGTCGGGGCATTCGTAAGAAGACTGAATATTAATATTTTTTGCCAGCAAGGGGCTTGACAACTGGTATAGCTTTGGTACCTTGTTGAGAGCCATGGAAGCGAGAATATGCAAAATGATTAGTTTGAATGGCACAAATTATGGCATATGGAGGAGTAAAATGAAGGACCTCTTATATGTGGCAAGAATGCAATTGCCATTGTTTGTGCTGCTAAACTAGAAGGCAAGTCAAATGAGGTATGAAATTTTGAGCATTAGCAGGTGTGTGGTTTTATTTGATAATTTGTCGAGGATAATGTGTATAATTACATTTGTAATTAGATTCATGCACGAACCCTATGGAATAAGATGAAGAAGTTGTATGCCTCCAAAACCAGCAACAATAAATTATTTTAATTAATGAAACTAGCCCAGATAAAGTACCAGGAGGATACATTGATGGCAATTACCTAAATGATTTGTAAGGAGTTGCAGAGTAGTTGTCAAGGATGGGCATAAAGTTTGATGATGAGGTGTATGCTTTGCTGGTGCTAGTCTTCTTGTCGGAGTCATGGGAGGCTCTAAAGATTTCACTCATGAATTCTGTACTGAATGGCGTCATGAGCATGGAATTTGTCAAAAGTGGAGTAATGAACGAGGAGATAAGAAAAAGATCACAGGGTGCTTTTTATCACAGCCAGATGTCTTGGTTGCAAATTTTAAGGGGAGACATCTATCTAGAGGTTAGAAACTAAATGATAGCAGTAGAGGAAGGTTAAACAAATATGCCAAAGTTAAGTGCCATTATTGCAAGAGTAGAGTCATACGCAGAGACTTTACCGGAAATTCAAAAGTTGCTAAGAGAAAATTAGATGTCAAGACAAAGTGGAGGATAGTAATAATGATGAACAAACAAGTGTTGATGATAGATTCAATCTCGTCTATAATGATGATATTGTCATTCTTGTTACCTAAGAGACTAGTTGGGTGATTGATAGTAATGCCACAACTCACGTGACATTTCGAAAGGAGTTCTTCTCATCATATACACCTAGAGATTTTGGTGTAGTGAGGATGTGAAATGAGAATTTTTTAAAAGTTGTAGGTATAGGAGATGTGTGTTTGAAGATGGAAAATGGTACGTAGTTAGTTCTAAAGGGTGTTAGATATATTCCAGATATACACTTGAATTTAATTTCGATAGGCAGGTTAGATGATAATAGTTTTTGCAAAACCTTTTTTAATGGCTAGTGGTAGCTTACTAAAGAATCGATGGTGGTGGCTAAAGGAAAAAAGTACATGAAGTTGTACCTTATGTAGGATAAGCTCTCATAAGATGCAATGATTGCAGTAGAGAATGACAACGTTGTCAAGTGGTGGCACAAACGATTATGTCATATGAGTGAGAAGAGCATGACCTATTTGGTCAGATAGAATATGCTACCCTAATTGGATTAGGTTCATTTGAAGAAGTGTGCTCATTGTCTAAAAGGAAAGCAAAGTTGAGTTTCTTTTAAGATTTCCCCTCCTTTCAGAATGAAGAATGTGTTGGATTTGATACACTCAGACTTATATGGGCTAATGTCAAAGTCACTTAGTGGATCTTAATATTTTGTGACTTTCATTGATGACCATTCTTGGAAGACATGCATTTACCTTCTAAAGTCTAATGATCAAGTGCTAGAAGCTTTCAAGCAATTCTTAACTTTTGGGGAGAGACAGATAAGCAAGAAGGTGAAATGTGTTAAAATGGACAACGGTGGAGAGTATATTGGACCTTTTCATGCTTATTGTAAGGAGCATGCAATTCGACATCAAACAACACCTTCGAAGACAGTGTAGTTGAATGAGTAGGTGAAGAGGATGAATATGACTTTTATGGAGAGGGTTAGATGTCTACTCTCATAAAACTCCTTTGTGAAAGTCTAACACAAACAACTTTGAGTTAGGAGGAATTTTTGACAAAAGAGTGTTCAAAGAAGGTGGCTACTCTTTTTTGCTTGAAGGGGCGGACAAAATTTAGGGCTTAAGAATGATGTATTGAATTCTTTGAGACCTCTTTAAATAGTTGAGACACTAAGGTTTGGAGTATGAGCTCCACAGGCCCTTGTACATGGATTCTTTTAATTAAAATGACTTATGGGCTTTTATTTAGTAATGTCATTAATAAATCAGCTTATAAAGTTTTTAATTATTAATATTAAAGCCCAAAAGTGTCCAACTAATTGAATTTAATTAATCTTATTAATTAAATTAAAATTTTCATTATACTTCTATTAATAATCTCATCATTGACAAACATCATGTCAATTTATTTAGTTCAATCTAATTGCAAGTAAATAAATTATCCAACCCATCGATTTAACACTTCTAATCATCCCAATTTTATATGTGTGACTCTTTAGACTTTTTTTAATTGGCAACAAGTACAGCTTGAAGGATGTGGGTAATGTCTAGCTTATAGCCCATATCGTAGCCTGAGTAGGATGAAGTGATTCGAATCACAATGAAACTTTTCTTTTGTGACTACTATGTCGTATAGACCTTTGTCTTACTTTGTCCTAACCAAGTGAGAGTCAAGAATTTAGTCAAATTCAAAAACTCGATCATATGACTAATTGAAATTTTCTCATGAGACAAATGTACCTATTAGGAATTCCCTTTTGATTATACATTGCCTTAGCCAGAGGCTTCTATCTCATAGAGTACTAATTGCATAAGACAAACGCCTTCCTCAGTTATAAAGAGAAAAGTTCCTTATTGAACACACACATCTCCATACATACCTAGACAACGGCATGTTGGCTCCATGACTTTATCCCATATTAGGATAGATATTAGCTCTTAATGCCTTAATGACAAATTGATTATAATGCGCACAAGACAACCATATTGTCTCAAGTTTAAAGTTCATGAATATTGAACATAATTATAAAGCAAGATGTTGACAACCAAGAGTGAACTCTCTGCGTCTGTTCCATTCTACGAGTCATTGTCTGAACGCTCCATTCCTCAACAGCGTATCCATACACACATATTCTCAGTATCTCATATCGAACGGCATGACATTTATTGTATAAATACAAGGTGTGTAAGTTATACCGACTCTTTAATACCCTTTAGAGTGTCTGTGACTTACGAATATGTTTTAGTGATAAGTACCAAAATAGCCTTATGTCTGTATTTAAAACTCCTTATGAATAAAGTTTCTTAACTCAAATACTTAGACACATATAATACTTTACGCTAATCAATATTTACATGCATGAAAAACTTACCAGAAGATTGATACAAAAATTAATGTTTTATTAATCACTAAGTAAAGTGCATATATAACTAAAGTCTCTCTAGTATCCTTTATTTTCTATTGCGTTAAAGGACATTCACTAACAAAGTTGTTAAAGGTGTTTTGGGGTGAGGCAATTTTGATGGTTGGTCATATGTTGAATTGTTCACCCTGTGTTCCTCTTTAGTATGACATTCCAAAAGGAGTGTGGTCAGGAAAATATGTTTCCTATGAGCATTTGTGGGTGTTTGGATGCAAAACCTTTGTACATATACCAAAGGATGAGAGGTTAAAGCTTGATGTCAAGATGTGATAGTGCGTGTTTATTAGCTATGGCCAAGATTAGTTTGGCTATAGATTTTATGATCTAATCTAGAGGAAACTCATTAGGAGTTGTGGTGCTATATTTATGGAAGATCAAATTGTTGAGGATGTCAAGAAACCTCAAGGAAGTATTTTCAAATTTGACAGTAGTTTAGTAGGCTTGCAAGTGATTTCTCCAACAATGGTATAAAGATAAGTTGGAGATGATGCTAGAGATGATCGGCCAGAGATAGGTGATCGAGATATTCTTGTATCAGAGGATTCTAATGAGTGTGATGTTCATAATCAACAGCCTGCTTAAGGGAATTCTCTAGTGATAAGAAGATTTACTAGAGTCGTACAATGCTTTACTAGAGATCTTGAAGATCAGTATATATTATTAACTGAGGGGGGAGGACTAAGAAGCCTTATAGAAGTTTTAGTAGATGAACACCAAAAAACCTATGTAAGAAGTTCTTGCACAAAGAATTTTGAGCTGATAAAGTTGCTAAATAGCAAGATGGCTTTGATGAAATATAGATGTTCAAGCAGGATGAACATAGCTTTCAACTACAATTTAAAGCCAAGAAAGTTGTCAAGAGATTTGGTCAAATGAAGGAAATAGACTTGAATAAGATTGTTTTACTAATTGTGAAGATGACATCTAAGTGGACAATACCAAGAGTTAACAACATATTTGATGTGTGCCTTATTTGTTGGGAGGTAGAGATTTGTTGTGGATCACTCTAATGGAGCCCACATAATAAAAAAATAAAAAATAATAAATAAAGAAGAGAAGGGTGGTGCATTAATGAAGCACCACCCTCTCATCTCTATAAATAAAGAGGGCATGGGTAAATGGACAATGAGCAGGCTAGAGTTGTGAGACTCTGTAATAATAGCATGATGCTATTTTAGTAAGTTGGGAAATTTTTAAAATAAGGGAGGGTTAAAAGAAAATTGCGAGAATTTTTTAGTGAGTGATAAAATAGTAAAAATTTTGTTGGGGGTGTTTTTGAGAAATAACTGAGTGCCACTATTTTGAATTTAACTCATATGTTGCCTCTAGAAGGTTTTTAGAGAAATTACTCTCTTATACTCCTACTTTTGTGGTAGTAGAATAATTTCGGAGCTTGTCTTGTGAACATAACTCATTGAAGGATAAACTGTGTTAAATTGTTGTGTTATTATTTATTTATTGCTTATATTTATTTGTTTCTTACCCAAAGGCCAGCGACTTTTTTGCTCGACCTCTATGACTAACCCGCTTGATGGACTATAGCTTTTTTGTTTGACAAATTGTGGCTCTTTTGCATGATAGATTGTAGTTTACTTTTCTTTGATGTTTTTGCTATACACCTATTATTGATAGGTATTTCAATTTTTTTGGAATTTAGTTTTGTAATAGTATTCAGTAATGAGATTGAATATTGATATTTGTTATCAGCGAGAAGCCCAACACAGCAAGGATAGCATATTTCAAGATGCACCAACTAGACAAATAAAGAAGATGGAAATTCGCAATTCGTTTTGCATTATGCCCAAGAATATGATCTGGTCACCTTTATTTGGATTAAGAGAATCCAACAAATCATCCTTTATTGTAGGATAGGATTTATAATAACTAGTGATTTGCACACGTACAATAAAAAATAGTTTAAAATTAAGACAAATTATTAGAATGAAACATATTTTTTAATGTTATTAGCATTATTTAATTATATTTATAAAAACCTTTTCAAAAACATAAACAAGTCTGAACTATTAAAAATACGTTTAAAATAGTTATAAAGGACATGCTAGAAAGCATGATCACACGTAATTATTATATATAGTATAGTTTTTTAGTGAAAAATATGATATGTTCTTATCAATAAATCCTCTAGAGTTACTGTTGTTATTATTACTACTATTATTAGTATTAGATAAAAAGAATAAACAAAATGATGAGGAACTTAGAAATATATTAAAAAACCGATAAGAGTTTCACGTACTGTAAATTGTATACAATAGATATAGAATATTAACAAAAAATCGATTGAATGCAAAAAAAATTCCCTATTATTCACTAGACGACTCTCTAGGGTGCACTATAAAATTGTAGTAATTACGTCAAATCTATTTAAAATAAATGAATGAAGTATCATCAATGGTAGATTCGATGGTCAAAACTAGGGAAAAACATAAATGTGGTCAGGAAAAATGATAACCAACAAATTTGACAACCGAAAATCCCTTTTATCATTTATGTTAATAGTCAGAATTCAATAGTCAGAATTCGTTGGTCATCCACCTCGTAAATGAATTAAAAGTACATCTAAACGTGTGAATTGGAGAGTCAACTCCCGAAACCTCCATCCATTGGCCTTGGTTTGACTCAAAATTTGATCCACGCTCATTGCAACTTTCTTTCTTCTATACCTTTCTTGCGTTTCCAGAAAATGACTAGCAATTTTTTTTATTAATAAATTAAATAACTGGGTATGGTGCGTATGGATAAAATCTTTTATCCAATTTCGATCAGATTAAATTCAATTAATTATGTAATATGATAAATTTAAATAACATAGATCTGACCACGCTAGTTCTAGTCTTCTAGAACGCCTAAAGCAGTGTCTAATCCCTCCGCGGTCAGGCCATTTAACACCGACGCTTGGGTGAACCCACCCCCGGCGGGTGATTTTAGCGGCATTTATAGGTCAATGGCTTTGTAGATACCGTGCACTTTGGTAATTTACCACGAATATCATAATTTTTTTTTTATAATTTTCAATATAAAATTTTGATAAATATTATAATTTTAAACATTAGATATAAAAATGTATTTTCAAATATACCACTGGTTAATATAATAGTGCCACTTGATCATCAACTGTTGAAAACTATGCATATGATCTAGTCTTGATTGGCGATAAATCCTTCTTATCCTTATATATTTGAATATAATTTCAATCAAGAACATTACAACATCGTTATTTAAGGTTTCTGTTTTACACAAATCAATCTTTCAAATATAAAAAATTATATATATCTCTTTTTTAAAAAAGTATATGCAATTTTTTAAAGGATATTCATTAGATAGATTTAAATATTAGTTAGAAATGTAATTGAGGAGAAGTTTGTGTAATTTTCTATATCTCAAAGGGTTGATTTGTATAAAACTCAAATCTCAGAAATTATTTTCCCTTTACCCTTCACGTAAACCTATATCATCGAATAGACATGCATTCGTACAAATAAATTATTGCTGTGTTTGAAGCAAACTTATACAGTATATAACGTGTATAATTTCTACGTCATAATGTTAGATTTTTTAAATATCCTTTTTCTTATGTTATTTTCCTTTTCTCCCTTTTTTATTCCTTTTGTCTTTTACCACTTTAGATATTTTCCTTTTTTTTTTTCCTCTTTATAATTTTTTAAAATAAATTAAGTCTGTGATTCCCGTAATTGTCACATTGTAAACAAACTAAAACATCTCTATTTTCTATTATTTTCTTTCCGCCTTTTCACTTTTTTAATCTTTTACCTTTTAATAACCATCTTATTTCTTTTTCCTTTATATAAGTTTTTAATATAATTTCAAAATTTTAGTACTAACGTTTGAGAATCGACTTTTAATAAGATTAAATTGTTTTTTAATAATCAGGCTTAAGCAAAGAGTGTACCTATTTTACTAGTTTAGATACAACTCTTTAAATATACTACTTACTAAAATAAATTCTTTTCTCTCGTTTTTTTATACTTTTACATTATCCCTAATTTGTCGCACGGTCTTTCTCCACAATAAAATTTCCATCCAAATAAAGTCTATATAATTTTATTATTAAAGTACATCAAATGATGGTTATCAATATGAAAAAGCTACTCTTCAACCGTTATGAGTCGTTGTTTCCTAAGAGACTCTAATGATCTCAAGTTCTCAACTATAAAAATGAGAATTCCGCGTGTGAGTGGTTAAAAAAATCAAATAAAACTTGACGAGTCGCGGTGGACATGAATCGTGATACACCTCAGCTGGATCTTGCGGATTTGATATATAGAATATATATAATGTAAATCTTATGTAAGTAGAGTCAGCGATCTGTTAGGGCTTGTTTTCTAGAAGTTCAAATCTTTATTCAATAATTAATTATTATAATAATTGTCAATGCCAAATGTCAGAGCCACAGGCTGGATACAGAAATTTTGAGATATTCCCAGGTCCATATTGACGTCATTCACAATTTTTTTATTATAAGAGCAATTTTATTTCGCTTATCATTGGTTAGACTCGATGAGTATATGAAATCCAAATTAATTAATCTACAATTATGTTTGGAACTTAATTTTAAGCTCTAAAACATCGTGTTATACAAATTATTCAATAATATTTTTGTTCAAATTTAAATTCAAAATTTTTATCTCTTATATATATGTATATCTATAACTAATTAATTATTTTTTAATACACCTATTCATAATTAAATTAATACACATGTATATTCACATTTATTTTTATTTATATCCTAAAATATAATTATTGTCCCTATATATTATCATATTATTCAATCATTATTATATATATTGTATATATTTATTCAAATAAATTACACTATTTTTTCCATTAAAACTTTCATTACAAACATATTATTTATCTCATGACAATTTCTAACAAATATTATATCAAACAAAAAGCCCTCTCCAAACTTGTGATTTCATTTCAGCAAATTTTCGAATAATATATTTCTAATGTTAATATTCATCTCATCCACATTTTAATGTCAATGGATATGATAAAGCCAATCTGCACAGTTTTGTGACTAACTATTTATATTTCTTTCCTAATTACCTTCGGATGAAGCAGCATCGTGCACGTTATTTGCAATTTTTGTAATTCCTGCAATATTTTCAAAATAACCTCACAAAATTATTTGTAAAAATCACGTTGCTTGGTCAAAGACGCTAGTTTACACACTTAGTAATCATTAAAATCTTTTGAGTAGTTATAAAAATTCTTGCTTTTGTTCTAATCGTAATTTATATTAAACTTTAAAAATTAAAACATACAAAAGTGGGAAGTGCTTACAGTTAATATTAACAATTGAATTAGCCAAAAGTGCGCGAATATTTGATTTAAAAAGTACTAAGAAAAAGAGTTATCATTGCAAATCAATTAAAATTTATTTACAAAAATGCCAAAAAAGTAAAGCGCAAAAAACACTAAATCTGTTTTACTTATTAAATCTTTTTTAACACTTTCTAAATAAAACTCAACTAATTAAATTTATTTGATAAACAGAGATTGAAATCGAGGGACAACAATAATAGTTAAATATTCAAACATGTACCGATCTCATGATAATATTACCAAAAGAAAGAAAAATATAAAAAAATAAAAAAGATCTCAGCCGTCAAATTTGTCCAAACTTTGATCAGTGATATGTCTGTCCTAGAGATGTACATTTATATATACTGAGATCCCTTCTCAATGGTGCCACAATACCGCAAATAAGGAGTCAAATGGTGCACATTATGTCATCTCCAGCTAAGATACTATTCATCTTCTCCGTCATATGCTCTGGCATGCTTTCTTTCTCCAGTGGAGGGAGGTCAATCCTCGCCAGCGATGGCATCCCTCCAGTTCGTGCAGTTAATCTTGGAGGCTGGCTTGTCACGGAAGGATGGATCAAACCCTCCCTTTTCGATGGCATCCCCAACAAAGACTTCTTGGTAATTCCTACACGTGGATTTATATCATACCTCCGCTTCAATTCTATCTCTGTGACTGTAGGAAACGAGTTCCATCTTTAGTTCTGAAATTCAAGTCGGTTCCATTGTTATTACAGCAATTATTGTTATTCTAATCGTCGTTTGTGTTTGGCAAACAAACACGAATCATCAGGACGGAACTCAGCTGCAGTTTAAATCGGTGACAGTGGGAAAGTATTTATGTGCTGAATTGGGCGGGGGCAGCATTATAGTTGCTAACAGATCAGCTGCTTCAGGTTGGGAAACATTCAGAGTATGTATCACAAATTCTTTTCCTTCAATTCCTTTGCTTAATTTGGAAATATTAAATAAAGGGTTAACTCATATTTCAGTTTATTACAAATTTACACCCCTGCTCTGCATTTAAAATAAGTAGTAATATGCGGAGATAGTTGGCTAAAATATCCACTTCCCTTTTTCCCTAAACTGACACATCATCTAGTATTTATTTATTTATTTATTCTGGTTCTCTCTTGCTACTTAGTTATGGAGGATCAACGAGACGAGTTTCAACTTTAGGGTTTTCAACGGACAGTTCGCTGGACTTGACACCGCCGGCAATGGGGTGGATCTAGTAGCTGCAGCTGATCAGACACCTGGTGCGGCAGAGACATTCCACATTCACAGAAACCCCAGTGATTCAAACCGTGTCCGAATCGAAGCTTCGAATGGACTTTTCCTCCAGGTTAGGGCTCGATCATGCCACCTCATAATGAACTTGAATATTAAATGCCAACCATACGTACAATCAGGACTGGAAAACGTGCCACATACTACACAATTTTATTATATGGTTCCTTACACGCATTTTAACGATGATGGTGATGACGATGTGATATGAGATAAAATCATAAAGTTTATGATATTTCAGCCTTAATTATTTGAATAAAATAATAAGAACGGTGAAAAAAATGAACACTTTATGAGTAATCTATAAAAGGTGGTAATACATGATTTGAAAGAGTGATATGACTGATGGAAGCGCCAAAGTAAAGGTCTTTAGAGGATAACTCATAGGGAGAAGGTGAAACAGGGGAATTGAGGGAAGGGGGCATATATTTCCGGGGATAAATTCGTAATTGTACGTTTAATACCAAAAACAGTTTTTATAGACCCTTTTTGCCAACCTTAACAAAGTTCGTGTTTGTAAAATCTTACATATAGGGGCTGAGGTTTTGATTTAAATATAAGCTAGTGGTAATTGTCATTATTGTTAAGCACAAAAAGTTGCGTGGAATTTTATTCTTTGGCAAAATGGGAAGAATAAGGTGCCATTCCAAAGTGGGTTCTCCACTTGATGAACAAATTCCGTTAACTAAGAATTACAGTGGTCGAAAGTGACTCCTAGCTGGTAGCCACCAGCATAGGGCGGCTTGGACGTTTTCTAGATGCACGTGTATGTGGACAAAATGCTCTAGCACAACTTGCCACGAAATTCTTTAGCTCAGCATGAGTTTGTGGAGAATTAAATGAAGAAACAGATTTTTTTTTTTAAAATTATCATTTATAAAATAAAATAAGACAGCAAGAAAGAAAAATACAAAAGAGAGACGTAATGAAATAAAGGTGTTAACAGGCCATGCTACTCAATTCAAATTTCGATTAGGTTGGATTATGTTTTTGAGCTTAATTAAGTTTGAATTTAAATTTCAATAATTTTTTAAAGTTACTTTTATTGTTTAACTTAAACTCTTGTTTGATTTTGAGTTTTATAAATTGATTTAAGTTTGCGTAATTGTCAAGTTCAATTTAGTGTTCGAACTCGACATATTAGCACCAAAACAATTAATTTGTAAGAGGTGATTAAAGAAAAACGTAATTAAACCCATGAAGAGAATTAAATATAAAATGAGGAAAGAACGTAACACATCTATCTATCTAGCCATCTATCTATATATATATAAACAACTCGGGGAATTTTAGGAATTAGAGCAGGTTGATATATCCTGTTATATTTAATTTGGGCTATGATCGGGAGCGAGGTTTTTGTTAAAAATGATGTTTGATAGTAATTGTGTTTGAATAAATAGTATATTTGGAAATAAGATTTTGATGAAATGATAATATGATTTATTTAGATATATGTATAAAATGTATAATAATAATTGAATAATGTGATAGTATATAAGAATAATAATTAGATTTTAGGATATAAATAAAAATAAATGTGAATATATGTGTGATATATATAGATATTGATTTGAGTATGAATAGGTATAATGATTGAAAAATAATTAATTAAAAGAAGGAAATTTGAATATAAATTTTGATGAAACTTTTATTGAATAGTTCGGTAGTATGAAGTTTGATACGATGTTTTGAAATGTAAAATTGGGTTCCAAACATAACCTTGGTGTAAGTCTAGATAATTTCTTTTCAACTAAATATATGGCACCCGCAAACTTTTTGAAAATAATTCCCTCGCAACCTACAAAAGGCCGTGTGGTCAATCTTTTACATAAGCTTTAGTTGGCTGAGATTGTTTAGCGTAATCGTTAAAATCAATTTTTTCCCTATGCAATAATATGGACAGGCTATCGTTACAAATTTTTTGTGATTATGATTGCTGATTAATTGTTAGTTAATATTTGAAATAATATACCTAGCCTTTTCACTTAAAGAAAACCAATCTCATATCTATGTGTAGCTACCACAATGACGATAATGACATATTGTAAATTGATAATATTACCCTTAATAAATTTACATCATTATTCTTAATTAAACTTAATTAATAATATCAATCATCTCAAATAAAATTATTAATAAACCATTACTTTTTTTTATACCATACTCAATATCATTACTAAAATAATATTTTTGGTACATAATGTGAAATTACACAATTATCCACATTTGAAATTCTTTTATTTTTCTATCCTTTTCTTTCTTCTTCTTTTTTATCATTATTCTTTTTTTTAAATTACACAATTATCCATTATTCTTTTATATTGTTCTTTGTTTTCTTATTTTAAATATTTTTTATATCTTTTTAAATATTGTGTTGATATATAATAACTTTATTATAATTTTTAAATATATTTACACATGTATAAAGTGTACAATTTTACTACTAGTGCTAGTAGTAGCAGTAATAATAATAATAACAACCTAACTTGCTTTGTGAGCGAAATCATGGTAAAGAAGTAGATGGCTCTGTCGTCTTAGTCAATTGACTATAAAGGTAAATAATCAATGGGCAATTAAACGTATAGTTAGTACATTTAAATTTTAAACACATGAATTACATTGCAAATTGGATTATGTTAAAATAATAACTATAAGAAAATTACTATTTAAGTGGACTAACACCCTAATAAATGGAACTTTTCGGTTGCAATTATGTATTGTTACTATAATTGGCGATTGCTTTAATATTTGTAGGTGAAGACGGAGGAATTGGTGAGTGCAGATTATGAAGGAGACGGTGGGTGGGGAGACGATGATCCATCAGTTTTCTTGTTGACAACAAGCGGAAGATTGCAAGGAGAATATCAAGTTACAAACGGCTACGGTCCTCTCGTAGCTCCCCAAGTCATGGAGGTAAGAAGAGAACTTTTCATTTCCTTAGACCAAAATGCGACAAGGCAACAACACTACTAACACCAGAATTGGACTTGTATACAAACTTCAGGAGCACTGGAGAACGTTTATAGTAGAAGAGGACTTCAATTTTATAAAGAACAATGGACTGAATGCTGTGAGAATTCCAGTGGGTTGGTGGATAGCATCTGATCCTTCTCCCCCTAAGCCTTATGTTGGTGGATCCTTGAATGCCCTAGACAATGCCTTCTCGTGGGCCGAGTGAGTATTACTACAAAACATCCAAAAAGAAACATCCTTACCAGGAATTTCCTGTGATAAATGCAACTTCTTTATACTCTTTGTTTGCGTGCAGAAAATATGGGATCATGGTCATTATTGATCTACACGCTGCACCTGGTTCACAAAATGGTTGGGAGCACAGTTCCTCCAGAGATGGCTCCCAAGAATGGGGACAGACCGACGCCAACATCCAACAAACCGTCGATGTCATAGACTTTTTAACTGCTAGGTGAATCATACAAACGCTAACGCGCGTAGCCCACTTCCTTGTTTGTCACAGTCTTAAATTTCTAATGTGTTTTTGTTTCCTTTTACACATATGTAGGTATGCCAACAGCCCAAGTCTATTTGCCGTGGAACTAATCAACGAGCCCCGTGCGCCTGGAGCATCACTAGAGAACGTAACCAAGTTTTACAGAGCTGGATACGATGCTGTCCGCAAGTACTCGTCAACGGCGTACGTCGTGCTTTCCAATCGATTAGGATCCAGTGAACCAAGGGAACTGTTTCCTCTTGCAAATGGATTGATCAAATCAGTTATTGACGTGCATTATTACAATCTCTTCTCGAGTACATTCGACACCTTCACCGTCCAACAAAATATCGACTATGTCCGCAACAACCGATCAGCGCAGCTGAGTGAGATTACAACTTCGAATGGCCCCCTTACTTTCATAGGTACACATGCATTTTTCTCGCATAATCCCATCCTAATATTCGTTTAATTGCATATTTGTCAGTTTATGTACATGCGTGTATGAGTTGAAGCTTATCTATATTTTTTGTATACGGTGCAGGGGAATGGGTAGCTGAGTGGCAAATTAGAGATGCGACCAAGGAAGATTACCAAAGATATGCAGAGGCACAGCTGCAAGTGTTTGGCCGTGCAACATTCGGATGGGCGTATTGGGCTCTCAAAAACGTCAACAACAACTGGAGTTTGGAATGGATGATTAAGAATGGTTATATCAACCTTTGATTGATCACTTTTAATTTTTTGCAATGCATTATTTTGTGCATAATTGACTACTCAGTTACACAATCTGAGTAATTCAAATAATTTCTGCACATCGTTTCTTGGGTATCCACAGAAACAAGATCAACGTCGCAAATTGAGCAATGACAAGATCAATGTACTTTAATAGCTTACTGCCTAATAGTGATAGCAAGGCTTTGACACAAAGTAATAACACCACTTTCTGCAATATATTTCATAAAACTTTGCATTTTTTTTTTCTTGAGCTGGTCCATTAATCGGTGTTTATGTCATTATGTCATGAGTTTCTTACTTTATAACAATAATTTATCAATGACAAATAGAGATTACCGACAGTTTTTGTTTTTCACCACCAAACTGCATTTTATGATGCCAATCAACTATTATTATTACAGCTATCTATGCGATTCAGCTCTTGATTATATCCAACAAATGGGAGGTTGTGAATCTGAATTTCATATTTAAAAAGACTTTTCAAATGAATAAAATATGTCAAGAAAACAGATAAGACGAGCTGCCGCATGGTAATTTATATCAAATGTTTAAGATGTCTAAACAATTTCATAGCATGTTTTCATTTCTAACTTCACAAAAATCAATTTTAAATCTTTTTTGGTGCATATATTTTCCTTATTCATTAATTATTTTTATATGAAATTAAAAATTATTTAAAATTTCAATACTTTACAAAAAGCATTTACGAATTCTTTCATGAAATCCTACAAATCCATTGTGCTTTGAGAATTTTTGTCCAAGAAACATTATAGAGGCTGGTGAATATTTTTTATCTTGTACAATGTGGATAGATGAACGGTAGTGGGCAGATGACAGTATTGTGTGATAGTGTAATGGAATTCTTCTAATAAATTTATTCCTAAGACACAATTTTATATATATAGTTAGATTGCTATGACCATGTATTTCCAACTAGGGCAAGTGGAACATGAACTTCAAAATTATTTAGACCCATTTCATCTTTAATTATTAATTCAATTAATAATTAAAGTCCATTAGAATTATATCCTTTAATTAACTAATCTCATTACTTAAATCAAATTAAAGGCTCATTATTTTTTAATTAATAATCATATTAGTAACAAATATAATAGATATAAAATAATTCTATTTGTATCTCGTCCTTTAATTTAATTATTCCCTATCCTTTAATTTAATTAATTCCCATTAATTTTATTAAAGACGCTTTATACTTTTAGTTAATAATCTCATTATTAATAATACAATGAGAAATAAACAATTTCATCTGCTCTAATCCAATTGCAACCAAATTAATTTACCATGAAACTTGTCAAGTCTCAATCATGGCCTGCACCTAGCAAAAACCTTCTAACCATTACTTTATTCTTATATGTATAACTCTTTAGGTTTATCCTTAGTTGGTAACGAATATAACTCCAAGGATATAGATAACACCTACTTTGTGTCCATATTGTATCCCATCTAAGGTGAAGTGAATAGATCACATAAAATTTTTCAATTATGAATATTATGTAGTACAAGCCTTTCATATTACTTTATTTTGATCAAGCAAGAATTATGAATTTAGTCAAATCCACTATCTTGATTATATGACTGGATTAATATTACTTTATGAGACTAATAACATTCCATCAAAAACTCCTTTTCGGTTTTTACTACTCTAGCTAGGGGTTTCTATCTTATAGAATATTGACTGTATTGGACAAAATCTTTGTTTACTGGTGAAGAGACAAATATCTTATTGATTACATACATGTCTCCATACGCATTTGCGCAACGGCACGTTGGGCTCGCGACCATATCTCCTATCAAGATATATGTTGGTCCTTAATGTCCTAATGACTTATTGATTGTCGTGCACACTTAACAAGATTATGAAGTAATATATTGATAGTGAAGAGTGAAATCTATGCGTCAATTTTGTTCTTTGAATAATTGTTTGAATACTTTCATTTCCAATAACATATTCACACACATGTGTTCTCAATATTTCATACGGAGTATTATGACATTCATAACACAAACACATGGTGAGCAATTTAAATTAATTTTTCAATACCCATTCAAAAAATCTGTAACTTGTGTAACTTGTGAATAGGTTTTTATGATTGTATGGTTAGAAATTTTCTATCTATATTCATAATCCTTTATGAGTAAGTCATCATAATATAATCACAAGAGCAAATGTATAACTTTATACCACATAAGAATTACTTGATAAATGCTACAAGAATATTGATAAATTGAAATATTAATATTTTATTAATTAATAAAAATAACATTTACAGTTCAGCTATATTTTGTTAAAGGAATGACTATTTGAAACACATCATACAATAGTATTAAAAAAGGGATCTATACATGTTCTTCCAGTTCCTTAAAAAAAAACTTTATTACAAAACACGAATTCAAGTTGTGAGTTTAACAATTTCAAGTCCATGACGCCAGTATTATCCTTTACTTTGATGTGAAACCAAAATTTATAATGACATATCATTCATTATAAATTAGACATGAAATGTAATAAAATAATTAATTATTCTAAGTTTTTTCATAATAAACCATCATTCGTTATAAATTAGACACGCAATGTAATATAATAATTAATTATTCTGAGTTTTTTCATAATCAACATGACACTTGTGCTAACAATATCGTTGCACATCATACATAACATGAACCTGAAAAGAGATTCACAAATATTACGGTAGTGGTTGCAAGAACATACCACATTTTTCAGTATTAATCTTATGAACACGTTCGACAATCTGAAAAAACCTATACATATATGTGGTTATTGTGAAATCTATAGACGTGTATCAAATGAAAAATGCACACGAAGTGAAATACTTACACCTTGTTGGTGTCCATAATCATTTATTCAAATTCTTTTAGCCTTAGCTATTTTAAGCAATTTCAATGTCATAAATGTTGTTAAACGTATAAAGATATCAACCTTTGCGGTTTTCTCTCCAGTATTTATGTTGAGATCTTTTACTCATACTTATATTTTGATACCAAGCACATACTTGCCTACATAATATTCTAATGTTGTTTATTAGATTCTAAGCATATAGGCCACCAAATTGGTTATGTTTAGTAGGAGAAATAAAAAAGACACAAGGTTTTACCTATAAGTTGGTCGTCTGAATGCATATGGCTCTTTATGTTTTGAAGTCTGAAAATACAGTAAAAAGTTTGTTAATACTTTTTGTCACATCCAATGATTCTTTGAATATCAACATTTTGTCCTTACAATACGTTATAGCAATGTGGTAAAATTTTATTTGTTTTATTAGCTATTATCACTTGGATACTATGAATGCTATAAATCTCTGTCTTCAAAAGATATGAGATAAAATAATCATTGTTAATGACATGCAATGCACCTTACATATAGAAAGCCTACAAAGTGTTTCATTTTCATAAATCATGACTAATTTTCTTGAATATTTCATTGTAATTTTTGAACTAAATTGCAAGGTGATGTTAGGTTGTAAATAATATTATTAAATGAATGCTTGCTTTGTTGTCAACAAATACCATCTTAAGTTTGCTTATTCTATGAATTGTCATAAATAGCATAAATACTTCGATTATTCAACTCAAGCACACTTGGACATTGACTTTTCCAAAAGAGGGTTCAACAATTCCAAATTTCGGTACACAATATTTGTACCACCTATAATCATAAGTGATAAGATTATAAATACATAAAATATGCAATTCTAATATAGAAAACAAAATAATTTTATATTTTTTAAAGCTTAAAAACAAAAATACTTAAACTATAAAGCGAAAAATGAAATAATTCAATTGGATATAAGACATAATAAAGCAATTGTAATGAATGGTTTAAGTAAAAAATCAATTAATGGATTGCATCAATTACTTCACAAAACAATGCTTCTTGTACAATTTATGGGTATTCTTAGTCTATTACAAATTAGAATTTGTAAGCCCCATGGATTTGCAAATCGTGCAGTGTACAATTGGTCACGACTGAATACTAAATTTGATAAATATAATCCAATGTGATTAAGTGTTTGTCCTTAGCTCTTATTAATTGTCATTGTAAAAGCCAATTTGTCTGGGAATTATCTTCTCTGAATGGGCACAAATGTCTACATCTCATTTGTTGTGAATTGAATTCTTACTATAAGAATTTTTTCATCTACATTTGATCGTGTGAGGATACATGCCTCAATCACCCTTTTTTCCATCTTTAGAGTTGATAGTCTATTTCCATCACATAAGCTCAAAGATTGATTCAAATTTGTGATGAACATTATACGTATATTTTTCTTCAGTTCTAAGGAATGATTTGGAATACCAAAAAATTTTATGGAGTTGAGCAGCTTAGGAAAATTTATATTTTGTGCAATGTTTAAATACTGTGCTGAACATAAATTGTTTGCGTTACAATATTGATAAAATTTTCCCTAGAAGCATAGACAACATTATTGAATTGATCTCATCAACAATATGATTGGCGGGTGCTAGAATGGCTCTTTTTCTCTTCGGTATGTAGGTTTGACATACTGATTATTCGGATCTGGGTAGGTTTTACATAAAAATTGCAACAATGTTCTATTTGCATTTTTATTAAAAATTCTTTAGGAATTTCTATCCAATTAGATTCTCCACCATCATCAATATGTACAAATCTTACTTTTTCTTCTCTGAACAAATTCATCCACTCTGCAGAACTCTTTAATTCTTTTTGGGAGTTTGTCTAACCATCATGTCATATTATATATTGATTCCAGCTATCAGATACCTTTTAACATGACAAGTAATATTTGCTTGAAATCCCCATCTAAGCTCCACAACTTCCCACCCAAAGACTTAGTCGGAGAAAAGTTTTTAAATTCTATTAATACATCTTCTAAAGTTCTTCACACAGCTTCAATACCATAACAAAGTATCATTGGTGCTTCATCCCAAATTGCAAGTGAAGCTTGCTGAATGATTTTGGTCCAAATTTAAGTTTATAATCATTGAGTTCAATTGAAATTTTGAAACAACAATCTACAACTCTACTACCTGACAATAACAATGTTGCAATTCCAAATAATGTTATTGTTAACACAATTTTTTTCTCAAACCTAAATTTTGAAATAATCGTTCTTCACAAATATGTTTTCTTAGGTTTCACACTACCATTAACAAACAATAGACCTTCATGTTCTTTTTCTTAGACTTTAAGAATTGTTTTATATACTCTTAACTAATCAAAATTTAAACCATTGTAACATGAACGAAATAATTGCACTTTTGCAACATGATCATAGTTAAGCTCTTCACATATAAGTCTGCTTACTAATTAATCTAATGATGTGAAGCTAACGATAGTGTGGAACGAGTCCTACCCTACCAATTGGGTAATAAATTGGTACTTAACTAATCAAGTAGAAGTATTAAGACTGGTAGCGAGTGAAGCTAATACATAGCCCTGCCAATCAGGTTATAGTAAATTAGAGTACCTTTCAAACGGGATTGAAGCTTTAAGGCCATGGTAGCATAGCCAACTACAACACGACTTTTCTTAATCAAGAGTATAAACTAAAATTCTGATTAGTAGAAAAAAATACAAAGTAAGTATCATCATGAGTAGGTTGAGAAAAAAATACAAGAGAATTATACGAATGATGAGTTGAATTGTAATACTTGTGGAATGTTATTAATTTTTGTGAATTGTTGGAAACATGATTTATACTGTACGTTCTGAAAATAAGTTTTGTGCAAATGATTACTTTTTTGTTCTTTTTCTACTCACATCCTATGGAAATCTAAAAAGGTAGGAGGTACTTTTATTAGACCACTCGTCGCTCACCACTCTTAGTTAATGTTTTGTAGAAGAAACAAGTGAAGAGGGTCAAATATGGGGCTGGTAGATTTAAGGTCGAGGATCTAGTTTAAATTGCTTTGGTTTCATTGTAATTACTATTCATTAAGACATTTTTGATGTAATAGTTCAGATATTTCACTTCGTTGCATATGGGATTTTAGATATTACATTGTTTATCCTTTGGGTTATTATGAACAATATTATGAGTTTAGAGTGTGATGATACATGATTTGCTGCTGTGATTCACGAGTATTAATGTGTCATGATATCAGATTTGAGGTGCAATATTAAGTGCCATTACTACAAGAGAAAGGGTCATATATAGAGATTTTGTCAGAAATTCAAAAATGACCAAGAGAGAATGTCAAGACAAAATGGAGGATAGCAGTATTGTTGAATAAGCAAGTGTTGCCAATGGGCTCAACCTTGTTTATGATGATGATATTGTCAGCCTTGCTACCTAAGAGACTAGTTGAATGATTGACAATCGTGCTACCACTCACGTGCCATCTCAAAAGGAGTTTTTCTTATCATATACACCTAGAGATTTTGGTGTAGTGAGGGTGGGAAATGAGAAATTTTTAAATGTTGCTAGTATAGTATATGTGTGTTTGAAGTTGGAGAATGATACATAGTTAGTGTTGAAGGATGTTAGACATATTCCAGATATGCACTTGAATTTGATTTCAATCGACAGGTTAGATGATGAAGGTTTCTATGACACCTTTTCTAATGGCTAGTGGAAGCTTAGAAAATGATTAATGGTGGTAGATATAGGGAAAAAAACACATGAAGTTGTACCTTATGTAGGCTAAGCTCTCAGAAGATGTAATGAATGGGGCATAGAACGACAACATCGTCAAGTTATGGTATAAACGATTAGGTCATATGAGTAAAAAGAGTATGATCCGTTTGGTGAGATAGCATATCTACCTAGATTGGATTAGATTCATTTGAATAAGTGTGCTGAAAGCAAAGTCAAGTTGCATTTAAGAGTTCGCCTCCTTCTAAAATAAAGAATGTGTTAGACCTGATACACTCAAACTTATGTGGGCTAATGTTAAAGTCACTTGGTGTATCTCAGTATTTTGTGACTTTTTTTGATGACCATTCTTAGAAGATTTGCATTTACCTTTCGAAGTCTGAAGACTCGGTGCTAGAAACTTCCAAGTAGTTTTTAACCTTGGTGGGGAGGCAGACATGTAAAAAGATGAAGTTTGTTTGAACAAACAATGGAGGAGAGTATAATGGAGGAGAGTACAATGGACCTTTTCATGCTCATTTTATGGAGCATGGGATTCGATATCAAATAACACCTTTAAAGACACTACAGTTGAATGGATTGGCAAAGAGGATGAATAGGATTTTGATGGAGAGAGTTAGATGTATACTTTCACATATAAAGTTTGTTGAATTTTTGTGGGACTTGCTCGTAAAAATTAAAACTTTTGATCATGAGAACATTATGCACATGTAGCAGAAACTATAGGAACTAATCCCACCTGTTTTTGTTGTAAAACACACAAGATATCAATTAAGCAAGATCATATGTAAAGCTAAAACCTTTGGAATGTTTCTAAGAAACTTGAACATAATCCTTAAGTCATGGCCCTCAAACCTTGGGCTCTAGTTTGTTCACACAATTGAGATGCTTGCCAACTCTTTCTACACTTTCACAAAATTTTTTTATGAAGCTTTAACGCAAATAACTTTAGGCTAGAAGGAATTTTTGACAAAAGAGTGCTCAAAATGGTGGCTAGGGGATTGCCCTCTTTTCCTTGAATGGGTGCATGAAATTTAGGGTTTAAAAATGATGTCTTAAACTTTTCAAGACTCCTTTAAATAGTGAAGACACTAGGTTTGGAGTATAGGCTCATAAACTCTAGTTGAGACACGAAATTTATGGGCTCTTAGTATGATGTCTTAATAAATTAGCCCATAAACTCTAAAGCCCAAAAGTGTCCAACTAATTAAATATAATTAATCTCCTTAATTAAATTAAATTCTCCACTATACTTCCAATTAATGATCTTATCATTAACAAATATTATGACAGTTTATTTAGTCCAATCCAATTACAATTAAATAATTTTTGCAACCCATTAATTTAACACTTGCAATATATCCCAGTTTTATGTATGTGATTTGTTAGGTTCATTTTTAATTGGCAATAAACATAATTCGAATGACATGGGTTATGTCTAGCCTATGGTCTATGTTGTAGCTCAACTAAGATCAAGTGATTTGAATTACAATGAACTTTTCTAATTGTGACTACTATGCCATATAGACCTTTTTGTCTTACTTTATCCCAATTGAAGGCGAGTCATGAATTTAGTCAAATTTACAAATTCGGTCATATGACCAATCAATATTTCCTCTTGAGAAGAATATTCCTATTAGAAACTCCTTTTTGATTATACATTACTTTGGCTAAGGGCTTCTATCTCATAGAATACCAATTGCATGGGACAAATGTTTTACTCACTTGTAAGGAAACAAATCCTTTGTTGAACACATACATGCCTCTATGTGCACTAGGGTAATTGTACGTTGAGCTTGTGACCGTATCCCACACTAGGATAAATATTGACTCTTAATGCCCAAATGTCATATTAGTTGTCATGTACACGAAACAACCATGTTGCATCAGATTTAAGGTTTACGAACACTTAACACGATTATGAAGTAAGACGTGGACAGCTAAAAGTGAACTTCATGCATCGCTTTGTTTTGTGAGTCATTGTCTAAATGCTCCATTATCTAATAGCACATCCACATACATTTATTATTAATATCTTATATAGAATAACATGAAACTCACTGTACAAATATAATGTGTGCTAGTTAGATAGATTTTTTAATGCTTTTTAGAGTATCTGTAACTCA
Source organism: Avicennia marina (assembly GCA_019155195.1). NCBI lineage: Eukaryota > Viridiplantae > Streptophyta > Magnoliopsida > Lamiales > Acanthaceae > Avicennia > Avicennia marina. The sequence continues at coordinate 9,438,566 of CM032772.1, read as the reverse complement.
CGAACAGGTTTTAGTGATTGAGAACCTAAAGTGCATCTGTAACTCCTTATGAATAAGGCTTCTTAATTCAAACACATAGGCACATGTAATTATTTACGTCAATCAAGATTTACATGCATGAAAAACTTGCTTGAAAATTAATACAAAATAAATATTTTGTTAATCATTGAGTAAAAGTACACATGCAACCTAATGTCTCTCTAGTATCCCTCATTTTTTATTGGTGCTAGAGTACATATCACCGACAAAGTTGTTGAAGGTACTTTGGAATGAGGCAATTTTGATGGTTACTCGTGTTGAATCATTCACCCTATATTCTTTCTTTAGTATGACACTCCGGAGGGAGTGTGGTCAGGAAAATATGTTTCCTATGAGCATTTTTAGGTTTTTGGATGCAAAGCTTTTGTACATGCGCCAAAGGACAAGAGGTTAAAGCTTGATGTCAAGACGTGACAATGTGCATTTATTTGCTATGGCCAAGATTAGTTTGGCTATAGATTTTATGATCCAACCCAAAGGAGACTCATTAGGAGTTGTGATGCTGTGTTTGTGGAAGATCAGATTGTTAAGGATGTCGAGAAACCTCAAGGAAGTACTTCTAAATTTGACAACAATTCAGTAGGCCTCTGGGTGATTCCTCCAACAATGGTATAGAGACAAGTTAGAGATGATAGTATAGATGATCAGCGAAACATGGGTGATTGAGATATTCTTGTATTAGAGGATTCTAATGAGTGTGATGTTCAAAATCAACAACTAGCTCAAGGGGGGTTCTTTAGTGGAAAGAAGATCAATTAGGGTCGGATAATGCTTTACTAGATATCTTGAAGATCAGTATATGTTTTTTTACTAAAGAGGGAGGACCAAGAAGCTTTGTAGCAGTTTTAGTAGATGAACACTAAGAAAGCTATAAAAGAAGTGTTTACATAAAGACTTTTGAGCTAATGAGGCTGCTAAAAGAATGTCGGGGCAAGTCGTGAGGCTCTACAATTATAGTGTGTTGCTATTTTAGTGAATTAGAAAATTGTTAGGTAATAAGGGAACAAAAAATTTTTTGAGAATTTTCTTGGAAGTAAAAAAATAATGAGGATTTTGTTGGGGGTCTTTTTGAGAAACAATTGATTGTCACTATTTTGATTTTAGTTCGTTTGTTGTGTTGCCTCTACAAGGTTTCTACAAAAATTCCTCTCTTGTACTCCTACTTATGTGGTAATCAAACATTTTTGGAACTTGTCCCGTGGACGTAACCCATTTAAGGACTACGTTAAAATTATTATGCTATTATGTATTAATTGTTTATTTTTTTCTTACTTGGAGGTTAGTGGCTTTTTTGGCCGACACTCTATGACTAACTCGCCTAACGGACCGTGGCTCTATTGCTCAACGGATAGTAACTTGTCTTTTTATTTTGATATTTTTTTTGTGTAGCTGCTGTTGATAAGTATCTCAATCTTCTGAAGTTTGACTTTGTCAAGTACTCAGTGACGAAACCAAATATTGATATTTATTACTAGTGAATTTAAATTTGGAAAGTTTTTTAAAATTCAACTTCACTATTTAATTTAAATTTGAATATAATTTTGACCAACACAAGAATAAATTGTAACAAATTTAAATTTAAGTTGCTATTAAAACTCCACATATGATTTAGTCCTGAGTGACAATAAATCCTTCTTATCCTTGCATATTTGAAATTTTGAATACAAATTAAATATGGAGGATTACAACGCCTCCCTCTAAAGTTTATGCTTTACACAGATTAGTTTCTAAGTATAAAAAAATACCTATATCTCTTTTCAAAAGAAGTATATGTAATTTTTTGTGGACACTTATCAAATAGACTTAAATGTTAATTGAATATGTAATTGAAAGTATTTATGTGTAATTTTCATATTTGAGGGGTTGACTTGTACAAAATCCAACATCATAAAAGGGGTTGTAATTTCCCCTTTAGGTAAACATATATTATCTATTAGACATGCACTCAAACAAATAAATTATTGCTGTGTTTGATGCAAACTAATACAATATATAAAGTGTCTAATTCCTATATTAATTACTTTTAAATGTCATAACGTTAAGTTTTTTAAATATCCTTTTCTTCATGTGATTTTTATTTTCTCCCTTTTTATTCCTTTTGTCTTTTACCATTTAATGATTGTTTTCTCTTTTTCCTCTCTATAAAATTATTTAATATATTAAGTGTGCGATTTCTATAAGTGTCACGTTGTAAACAAACTAACATGTCTCAAATATTCTATTATGTTCTTTCTCTCTTTCTATTTTTTAATCTTTTACATTTTAATAACCATCTTATTTCTTTCTTCTTTATATAATTTTTTAAGATAATTTCAAAATTTGAGTAGTAACGTTTTAGTCTCGACTTTTAATAAGATTAAATTATTTTTTAATAATTAGGCATAAACAAAGAGTCTACCTATTTTTCTAGTTTAGATATAACTCTTTAAATATACTACTTATCAAAATAAATTTTTTTCTTTTCTTATATTTTTATACTTTTACATTATTGTTATCTTACCTCTTGTTATTTTTATATTATTCTTAAATTATCATACGGTTTTCTACGTAATAAAATTTCCACCCAAATTAAGTGCATATAATTTTACTTTTAACGTATATCAAACGATGACTATCAATATAAAAAAGCCACTCGTCAACCATAATGAGTCGTTTCGTAAGAGACACTCTAATGAGTAATGATCCCACCTACAAAAACGTGAATTCGGTATGTGAGTGGTTAAAAAAATCAAAAGAAAAAACTTGACTAGTCGCGGTGGACATTAATCATGGTACAGCCCAACGGGTCAAAGACGCTAGTTGACAGACTTAGTATCATTAAAATATTTTGAGTTGTTATAAAATTTTTTGCTTATATTCTAATAATAATTTATATGGAAAAATTAAAAATTAGAACGTAAAAATGCTGGAAGTGCTTACAGTTAATAATAAGAATTGAATTAGCCAAAGTGCGGGAATATTTGATTCAAAAGTACTAAGAAAAAGAGTTATTATTGTCAGTCAATTAAAATTTATTTACAAAAATACCAAAAGCGTAAAGCGCCAAAAACACTAAATCAGTTTTACTTTTAAAATCTTTTCAAACATTTCCTAAATAAAACTCAATTAATTAAATTTATTTGATAAACAAAGATTGAAATTGATAGACAACAATAATAATTAAATATTCAAAAATGTACGGATCACATGAAAATATTACCAACCGAAGAAAATTTTTTTAAAAAAGATCCCAGCCATCAAATTTGTCCAAACTTAGACCAGTGATTTGTCTATCCAAGAGATGTATATTTTTATATGGTGAGATACTGAGATTCCTTGGGTTGGTGCCACAATACCGCAAATAAAGAGTGAAAATGATACTCATTCACTCATCAACGGCTAAGATATTGTTCATCGTCTCCGTAATATGCGTTTGCATGCCTTCTTTCTCCAGTGGAGGGAGGTCAGTCCTTAGCGTCAGTGATGGCATTCTTCCAGTTCGTGCAGCTCATCTTGGAGGCTGGCTTGTCACGGAAGGATGGATCAAACCCTCCCTTTTCGACGGCATCCCCAACAAAGACTTGTTGGTAATTCCTACACATAAATTTCTGTCACACCTTCCCTTCAATTCTATAGTTGTGCTGAGCATTCTCTGTGACTGTAGGAAACAAGTTTTATCATTACTTCTGAAATTCAAGTAGGTTCCATTGTTATCACAGCCATTATTGTTATTCTAATCATCGTTTGTGTTTGGCAAACAAACACTTATCATCAGGACGGGACTGGGCTGCAGTTTAAATCGGTGACAGTCGGAAAGTATTTATGTGCTGAATTGGGTGGAGGAAGCATCATAGTTGCTAACAGATCATCTGCTTCTCATTGGGAAACATTCAGAGTATGTCTCCCAAATTCTTTACCTTCAATTCCTTTGCTTAATTTGGAAATACTAAATCAAGGGCCAACTCATGTTTGAGTTTATTACAAATTTACACCACTGCATTTAAAATAAGTAGTATTATTATGCGGAGATAGTTGGCTAAAATATTCTTTTCCCTTTTTCCCTATACTGACACATCATCTTGTATTTTTTTGTTCTCTCTTGCTACTTAGTTATGGAGGATCAACGACACAAGTTTCAACTTTAGGGCTTTCCACGGACACTTCGCTGGACTGGACACCGCCGGCAATGGGGTGGATATCGTAGCTACTGCAGATCAGACACCTGGTGCGACTGAGACATTCCGCATTCACAGAAGCCCCGGTGATTCAAACCGTGTCCGAGTCCAGGCTTCGAATGGATTTTTCCTCCAGGTTAGTACTCGAACATGCCACCGCATAGTCAACCTGAACATTAAATGCTTACGACGCGCAATGTCTAGGAAACGGGGCAGATCCTACATTATTTTATTAATATGGCCCCTTACACGTCATTTTTAACGACGACGATGTGATATGAGATAAAATCATAAAGGTTATGTTTGGAATTTAACTTTCAATTCCCAAATATTATCTCAACTCCATGCCACCAACGTAAGTCTAAAAATATTTTTATTCAAATTTAAATTTAATTTTTTTATATATAAAATTAAATAATAATTCTTTAATCAATACATATATTCACAATCAAATTAAATTTTATATATATCACGTATATATTCATATTTATTATATCTTAAAATATAATAATTATTTCTGTAAATTATAATATCATCTAACTAATATTATATATTATATATATTTAAATAAATTATATTATTTATCTAATTAAAATTTTTATTTTAAATATATTATTCATTTTGTTGAATCCCAATAAATTATCAAATAACAATTATAACTTAGCAGAAACAACAAATAAAAATACAAATAATAAAACTAATAGTATCAATTTTAACATTTTGCACCCTTATTGAATTCCGTCTATCGGATAATTTTAAAAACGTTGTTCTTCCACTGAATCAATTATAGGATTACAAAAGAGATATTTTTTTAAAAATATCTAAAATCACAATACCAATAAATCCAAAATAATAACACTGCTGTATTTCTTAAAAACACTTCAAAATTTCATTATTTTGTCACTGTAAAATTTCACGCACCAATTTTTTTCTCTCTCCGTCGCTGCACTAGACTAACGATTATAAGTGTGATATGGTGCGTGCGTGTTTGTTTTGGTTGGAAAATGAAGACATCAATCCCTCTATTCATAGGAAAAAATGAGTGGCATTTTCCGTAATTTCCGAGGCCATTAATGGCCATTGTTAAGGCCAACTTGCAAACGATCCCATAAAATCTGCTGACCCACTCTGATGCCTATGTAAGTTGCAGCAACCTTTGGCTCCCCTTGTTTTTAATTTATTGAAATGTGGGTCCACTAAATTTAAGAAAATCCAACACAACAGAACTTATCAAATATCACGTTTAACAAAAATTTCTCTCCCAAACATAACCAAAGTTTATGACAAACCTTAATTATTTAAATAAAATAATAAGAACGGTGAAAAAAATAAACGCTTTATGAATCATTAAAACATGATAGCGGACGAGCGATGACTGACGGAAGCCCCAAAGTGAAGGTCTTTCGAGGATAACTCATGGGCAGAAGCTGAAACGGGGGAATTGAGGGAAAGTGTTACATATTTGTGAGGGTAAATTCGTAATTGCACGTTTAGTACCAAGAACAGTTTCTATGGACCCTTTCTGCATTCTAAAAGAGTACAAATTGTATTAAAAGTAGTCGACGTGGTAACAACGTTGTTCTTGTAGAATCTTATATGTAGTAGCGGACGCTTTGGACTAAAGTGGGTAATTCCGTTTACTCAAATGACAAGTCAAAGGTGAATCCTTGCTGGCAGCTACGAGGGTCGGGCAGCGAGGACGCTTTCTAATTTCTAAATGCACATTTATTCCACAAAGCTTTAGGTGCGACAAAGTCACGACTTGCCCCGACATTCTTTAGGTCATCACAGGTTTGTGGAAAATTAAATAATGTAACGGAAAAAATATTTTTTAATTTAAATTTTGTATCGTTCATAAAATAAAATAAGACAGCAAGAAGGAAAAAACACAAAAGAGAGAAAAAATGAAATAAAAGTATTAATAAGCTAGGCTACTCAACTCAAATCTGATTAGACTTGATAATGTCTTTGAGCTTAATTGATTCTGAACTTGTATCTCACGAATTTTTAAAGTCAATCTCATAGTTTAATTTAGACTCTTCTTTGATTACGAGAACAGGTGATTAAAGAAAAACATAATATATGTAAATTTAAATTGATGAAGAGAATCAAATATAAAATGAGGAAAGAGAGTACGCACATTGATCTATCTATCTATATAAACTTGGGGAATTTTAGGAATTAGTACATATTGATATATCCTATTATAATTAATTTGGGCTACTCTTGGGAGAGGGGGTTTTTGCTAGAGATGTTGTTTAGTAGTAGTTATGTTGGAATAAATAGTAGGTTTAGGAAAAAGATTTTAATGGGATGAATAGTATGATTTATTTAAATATATGTATAAAAGATATAATAAAGATTTGATGATGTGATAGTATATAGAGATAATAATTAGATTTTAGAGTATGAATAAAAATAAATGTGAATATATATATGATATATATATAGATATTAATTTGATTGTTAATATGTGTAGCGATTGAAAAATAATTAGTTATTTATAAATATAAGAGAGAAAAAATTTAAATTTAAATTTAGATGAAACTTTTGTTGAATAATTTGGTAGTGTGAAGTTTGAGATAATGCTTTAAAACGTAAAATTGGGTTCCAAACATAACCTTGGTGTAAGTCTAGATAATTTTTTTTCAAGAAAATATATAGCATGTCCAAACTTTTTGAAAATAGAATTGTTCTAAAGACCGGTAGAGCATGTAGTCAAATCTTTTACATAAGCTTTAGTTAGCTAAGATTGTTTCGTGTACTTGTTAAAATCATTTTTTTTCCTATGCACTAATATTGACAGGCTATCGTTACAAGTTTTATGTAATAATCGTTGTTGATTAATTGTTAATTAATATTTTGAAATAATATACTTAGCCTTTTCACTTAAAAATATCAATCCCATATTTATGTGTAGCTGCAACAATGACGATAATCACACTATAAATTTATAATATTATCTTTAATAAATTCACAACATGGCCCTTAATTAAAAAGATCAAGCAACTCAAATATAATTATTAATAAACCATTACTTTTTTCTATACCATACACTATATCATTATTAAAATAATATTTTTAGTACACAATGTGAAATTAAACAATTATCTTTATTATAAATTCTTTTATTTTTCTATCCTTTCCTTTCTTCTTCTTTTTTTTTGGAACTTCTTATTTTATATATGTTCACCCCCAAATTTTCTCTTTTTTACAAATTCTTTTTTTTATCATTCTTTATTTTCTTATTTTAAATGTCTTTTTATACCATAAACTTTAAATATTTGTATTTATATATAATAAATTTATTATAATATATGAATAAATTTGCCTATGTATAGACTGTTTAATATTACTGCCACTACTACTACCAATAGCAATAGCAGCAGAGCAATAGTAATAATAACATTAATAATGAGAAATAGATGGCTATATTGTCATAGTCAATTGACCATAAAGTTAATAATCAATGGGCAATTAAATGCGTAGTCACTACATTTAAATTTTAAACACATAACTTACATAGCAAATTAGATTACACCCTTTAAGGTTGAACTAATAACTATAAGAAAATGACTATTTAAGTAGACTAACAACCGAATAGATGGAACTTACTGTTGCCATTATTCAGTGTTACTATAATTGGCGATTGCTCTAATATTTGTAGGTGAAGACGGAGGAATTGGTGAGTGCAGATTACGAAGAAGACGGTGGGTGGGGTGACGATGATCCATCAGTTTTCTTGTTGACAATAAGAAAACCAGTATTGCAAGGAGAATATCAAGTTACAAACGGTCATGGTCCTCTCTTGGCTCCCCAAGTCATGGAGGTAAGAACATAACTTTTCATTTCCTGAGATCAAAATGTGACAAGGCAACAACACTATTAACACCTGAATTGGACATGAATACAAACTTCAGGAACACTGGAGAACATTTATAGTAGAAGAGGACTTCAACTTCATGAAGAACAATGGAGTGAATGCTGTGAGAATTCCAGTGGGTTGGTGGATCGCATCTGGTCCTTCTCCACCTAAGCCTTATGTCGGCGGATCCTTGAATGCCCTAGACAATGCCTTCACTTGGGCCGAGTAAGTATTCCTAGAAAACATCCTGAAGGAAACATCCTTACCAGGAATTTCCCGTGAGAAACACTACTTTATACTATTTGTTTGCGCGCAGAAAATATGGGATCATGGTCATTATTAATCTACACGCCGCACCTGGTTCACAAAATGGTTGGGAGCACAGTTCCTCCAGAGATGGCTCCCAAGAATGGGGACAGACCGACGCCAACATCCAACAAACCGTCGATGTCATAGACTTTTTAACTGCTAGGTAAATCTTACAAATACTAACGCCCGGAGCACACTTTCTTGGTTGGTGACAATCCTAAGGTGCATTTTTATCTTTTACCGACATATGTAGGTATGCCAAGAGCCCAAGTCTACTCGCCGTGGAACTAATCAACGAGCCCCTTGCGCCTGGAGCATCTCTAGAGAACGTAACCAAGTTTTACAGAGCTGGATACGATGCTGTCCGCAAGCACTCGTCGACGGCGTACGTCGTGCTTTCCAACCGATTAGGACTCGGTACTGAACCAAGGGAACTGTTTCCTCTTGCAAATGGACTGACCAAATCTGTCATCGATGTGCATTACTACAATCTGTTCTCGCCCGTATTCGACGACTTCACTGTCCAACAACATATTGACTATGTCTACAACAACCGGACAGCGCAGCTAAATGAGATTACAACTTCGAATGGCCCCCTTACTTTCGTAGGTACATAGGCATTTTTCTCTCATAATTCCATCCTAATCTTCGTTTAATTGCATGTTTGTCAGTTTACGTACGTACGTGCATAAGTTGAAGCCTTTCTATATTTTTGGTATATGGTGCAGGGGAATGGGTAGCCGAGTGGCCTATTAAAAATGCGACCAAGGAAGATTACCAAAGATATGCAGAGGCACAGCTGCAAGTGTTTGGTCGTGCAACGTTCGGATGGGCGTATTCGGGTCTTAAAAAAATCGACGGCGTCCAATACTGGAGTTTGGAATGGATGATTAAGAATGGATATATCAGGGTTTGATAGACCACTTCTGATTTTTGCAATGTATTAAATGCATAATTGACTACTACCCAGTTACACATTCTGAGTAACTAAAGTAATTTCTGCTGATCGTTTCTTGGATGTACACGGAAACTAGACCAATGTTGCAATAAATAGCTTACTGCCAAATATAAATAGCAAGACTTTTGACACAAAGTAATAACACAACTTTCTGCTATATACTTTAAAAAAGGTTGTATTTATTTCTTGAGTTGGTCCGTTAATCGGTGTTTATATCATTATTTCATGAATCTCTTACTTTATAACAATATTTTATCAATGACAATTAGAGATAACCTACAGTTATTATTTTTCACCACCAAACTGCATTTTATGATCCCAATCAACTATTTTTATTACAGATATCTGTGCGATTCAACTCTGGATTATATCCAAGAAATGGGAGGTTGCGAATCCGAGTTTTATATTAAAAAAAAAAAAAAACTTTTCAAATAAATAAAATATGTCAAGAAAAGAAATAAGACGAGCTGTCGCATGAAGAATTTATATCAAATGTTTAAGATGTCTAAACAATTTCATAGCATGTTTTAATTTTTAACTTCATAAAAAATCAATTTTAAATCTTTTTTTGGTGCATATATTTTCTTTCAATAGAGTTTTTCCTAAGACACAATCTTATATACATAGTTAGATTCCTATGACTATGTATATCCAATAGGGCATATAAAATGGGCTTTGAGGGCTTTTACAAGAATTTAAAATTAATTCAAATCTATTCAATCTTTAATTATTAATCTAATTAATTAAATCAAAGGTCTATTATTTTCCAGTTAATAATTATATTATTAACAAATGTAATAGGTATGAATTAATACTATTTGTATCTTACCCTTTAATTTAATTAATCCTCATTATATTTTCAATTAATAATCTCATTATTAACAAATCTAATGAGAAATAAACAAGTCCATTTGATCTAATCTAATTATGACTAAATTAATTCCATCATGAGATTTTTCAAGCCTCATTCATGGCTTGCACTTTGCAAAAGCTTTATAGTCATTTCCTTATTCTTATGTTTATGACTCTTTAGTTTTATCCTTAACTGATAATGAATATGATTTAAAGGACATGGATAACACCTAAATTGTGTCCATCATTGCTTATCCAAGGTGAAGTGATTGGATCATATGAATCATTTTGATTATGAATATTATGTAGTATATGCCTTTAGTATTATTTTATTCAAATCGAATAAGAGTCATGAATTTAATCAAACTCACTGTCTCAATTATATGACTGGGTTAATATTACTTCACGAGACTAATAACCTTCCATCAAAAACTCCATTCCAATTTCTACCACTCTTGAAAGGGGTTTTTATTTCGTAGAATATTGACTGCATTGGACAAATGCCTTACTTGTAAAAAGACAAATCTCTTATTGATTGTATACATGTCTTCACACACGTGGACAATGGCACGTTGGGCTTATGATCATATCTCAATCAAGATATATGTTGGACCTTAGCCTTAATAAGTTGCTGATTGATGTGTACACAAGACAACCATGTTGTCTTAAGTTTAAAGTCCGCACACACTTAACAATATCACAAAATAATATATTAATAGTAAAGAGAGAACTCCATGCACTAGCTTTGTTCTTTGAGTCACTGTTGGAATACTTCATTCCCTATAATATATTCATACACATGTGTTCTCAATATCTCATAGCGAGTGTCGTGACATTTATCACATAAACACATAGTGTGCAATTCTAACTGACTCTCTAGTACCCAATTAAAAAATCAGTAACTTATGAATATGTTTTTATGAATGTATATTGAGAAGTCGTGTATCTATATTCATAATTTGTTATGAATAAAAAATCTTAACACAATAGTATGGGCAAATGTACAACTTTACGCCGTAATATGAATTATGTGCATGATAAATGTTGCTAGAATATTGATAAAATGGAATATTAATATTTTATTAAATAATTTAAATAACATTTATAGTTCATTCCTATTTTGTTAAAGGAATGACTATTTGAAATACATTATACAGTAGTATTGAATAAGGGATATATACATGTTTTTCCAGTTCCTTAAAACACCTTTATTACAAAATATGAATTCAAATTGTGAGTTTAGCAATTTCAAGTCCATGACGCCAATACTATCCTTTACTTTGATGTGAAGCCAAAATCTATAAAGACATATTATTCATTATAAATTAGGCATGAAATGTAATATAATAATTAATCATTTTGAGTTTTTGCATAACCAACTTGATACTTGTGCTAACAATATCATTGCACATCATGCATAACATGTGCCTAAAATGAGATTTACAAATATTATAGTAGTAGTTGCAAGAAACATGCTACATTTTTTAGTATCAATCTTATGAACACGTGCAACAATCCAAAAAAATTTAAGCCTTATACATATATGTTGTTATAATGAAATCTATAGACATGCATCAAATGAAAAATGCATGCAAAGTTAAATACTTACACTTTGTTGGTGTCCATAATCATTTATTCAAATTCTTCTAGCATTAGCTATTTTAAGCAATTTCAATTTTATAAATGTTCTTAAACATATAAAGATATCAACCTTTGTGATCTTCTCTCCAAGATACCTATTAAAAATAAATTAAACATATTATTAAAAAATTTAAACTCAAAATTTATGTTGAGATCTTGTACTCATACTTAAATTTTGATACCAAGCACATAGATTGCCCACACAATCAATTTTATAGGTAATATATAACTTGCTAGATTGGTATGTTTGAATGCATGGGCCTGTAGTAGGAAAATGTGAATAAATAAAACATAAATGAAGAAATATTTATAAGGTAAATATGTAATATTGGCCTTTTGCATCATTAACAACTCCTCCATAAGACAACAAAATAATATTATCTTCCAAATTTTTCATTAATGTGGCACCATCATAAACTACAAATTTGTCATGTAAAATCATCCTTACAACTGTCATGCTAACGTCCGTGAAGCATATTACAAACATAAACAACATTAGAATATTATACGTTTAGTGGATTAAAAATCCAATAAATATTGTTGACTTATATTTTATCAAAGAGTATTTCTCTTAGTGGTAAACCATTTGGTGTCAAAAAATATTTAGTGATGCAAGCAACCATCCCAAAAATATCTTTGGAGACAGTATTTAGTTAAGCATATTCATTACATTTAGTAGGAGATATAAAAAAGACAAAAGGTTCACTTGTAAATTGGCCATTTGAATGTGTATGGCTCTTTATGTTTTGAAGTCCAAAATATAGTAAAAAGTTCATAAATACGTTTCATCACATCTAATGATTATCTAAATATCAACATTTTGTCCTAATAGTAGGTGATAGCAATGTGGTACAATTTTGTATTTTTCATTAGCTATTGTCACTTGAACACTACGAATGCTATAAATCTCCCCATCCAAAAGATATGAGATAAAGTAATCGGTGTTAACGACTTGCAGTGCACCGTACATTAGGGGTGGAATCGAGCCGAGTCGAGCTCGAGTAGTAATCTACTTGAGCTCGACTCGAGTCGATTTTTTACAAGCTCGAGCTCGAATCAAGTTGTCGATCTCGAGCTCGAACTCGAGCTCGAACAAAATTGTGCAACTCGAGCTCGAGCTCGCTAGGCTTGGAGCTCGAGCTTATCGAGCCGAGCCCGAGTCGAGCTCGAGTTCGAGCTCGAGTTAAATACTAGATTATGTTTGAAAAAAATTTTTTTAAAAAAAAACAATCGAGCTCGAGTTACTCGACGAGCTCGAGTATTTTTTTGAAAATACTCGAGCTCGACTTGATGAGTATATCGAGTCGAGCCGAGCTCGACTCGAGCTCGTTATTGACCGAGCTCGAGTCGAGCTTTGACCGAGTTGCTCGACCGAGTCGAGTCGAGCAACTCGGTTGAGTCACACCCCTACTGTACATGTAGCAAAACCTACAAAATGTGCCTTTTTCATAAATCATGACTACTTTTCTTGAATATTTCATTGTAATTTTAAAACTAAATTGCAAGGGGATGTTAGGTAGTAAACAATATTTTTAAATACATGCTTGCTTTGTTGTCAGCAAATGCCATCTTAAGTGTGCTTATTCTGTGAACTGGCATGAATACTTCGATCAATCTAATCAAGCACACTTGAACCACAAGAGGGTTCAACAATTCCAAATTTCAGTATAAATATTTGTACCACCTATAGTCCTAAATGATAAGATTATAAGTACATAAAATATGCAATTCTAATATTGAAAATAAAATAATTTTATAATTTTTAAAGCTTGAAAACAAAAATACTTGAACTATAAAGTAAAAACAAAATAATTCAATTGGATATAAGCCGCAACAAAGCAGTTGTAAGAAATCAATTAATGTATTATTCTTAGTCTATTAAAAGTTAGAATTTTTAAGCCCAATGGATTTGCTAATCGTGATGGTGCAACGTACAATTGGCCATAACTGAATACTAGATTTGGCAAATACAATCCAACATGATTAAGTTTTTGTCCTTAACTCTTATTAATTGTCATTGTAAAAGCCAATTTGTCTAGGAATTGTCTTCTCTTAATGGGCTCAAATGTTTGAATCTCACTTGTGAATTCAATTTTTTTGTATAAGAACTTTTTCACCTATATATGATCATGTGAGGATACATGCCTCAATTATCCATTTTTCCCATCCTTAGAGTTGATAGTTTATTTACATTATATAAGCACAAAGATTGATTTAAATTTCTGATAAGCATTATAGGTATAATTTTCTTCAATTCCAAAGCATGATTTGGAATACCAAAATCTTTTATAGGGTTGAGCAGCTTAGGAAGATTTATATTTTGTGTAGTATTTGAATATCATCCTGAACGTAAATCACCTGCTCTACAATATTGATAAATTTTCCCCAGAAGTATAGACAACATTATTGAATTTATCTCATCAACGTCACCATTGGTGCATGCCAAAATGGCTCTTTGTCTTCAGTATGTAGGTTTAACATACTAATTATCCAGATCGGAGTAGGTTCATGTATAAACTACAACAATGATATATTCACATTTTTTTATTAAAAATTCTTTTAAAATTTCTATCTAGATAGATTATAAACCATCATCAATATGTAGATATCTTACTTTTCTTCTCTAACCATATTTATCTACTCTGTAGAACTCTCCAATTCTTGTAGATAGTTTGTTGAACCATCATGAGCCATTGCTCCCTTATTTATTGTAAGATGTAATATTATATATTGATTCTAGCTATCAGATCTGTGTAATAAAGTTTTGGCAATGGATTCACAGTTACTTTTGGCACGACAAGTAACATTTACTTGAATTCCCTATCTGGCTTCACAACTTCCCACAAAAAGACTTAGTTGGAGAAAAGTTTCCAGATTCCATTAATACATCTTCTAAAGTTCTGCTCATAGAATCAATACCATAATAAAGCACCATTGGAACTTCATCCCATATTACAAGTGAATCTTGCTGAATTATTTTGGATCAAATTTGAGTTGTATTAATAGGCGAGGTTGATGTCCTTGCATTAATTATCTATTAAATTTGGAAAAAGAAATGAAAAGAAGATATATTTAGTAGCCACAATTCACTTCCAACTCTTACATTGTGCTGTAGACAAGAGTAGAAGCATTGCCGTGAGTTATCATCAATCCACGAAATTCACATGACAGCTCTCCTACCGTAGTAGCAATCTACATTTTTGGTTATGTATGGCATTGCTTCCCTTTCTTCAGTTGGTGGACACCACAAGTCATAAGAGATCCGAATGCTTTGATTCTTGACATGTTAGACTGCTTTTGGTATATTAGAAACAATTTCAATGGCTAGAGGTAATGTGTTATCCCAGTTGCTTTAATTAATGTTGAAGCTAGTTGTCCTCAACTAGGGTTTTGAATTGGGGAAGAAGAAACGAGAAATGTTGTGCTAGCAAACTCATTTAATTCGAAAAGTGGGATGATGTGGCACTTTTTCCACTTTGATTCTTGCCATGTTAGTGCCTTGGTGCCATGTGGGCGGCATGAGACGCTAGTTAGCATTAGTGGGGATCCAACATATTGTTGGTGGTTGGCATTACCCTAAATTTGACATTACGTGTGTAAAATGTGACAAATTTAAGTGATTTTAGGGTTCAGTGTCCTCAAATTGCCATTTTTTTTTTAAATTATGGACATTTTTTCCAGTTTTTTTAAAAAAAGACCGATTTGCTAAATGGGCAAAGATAAATGACAAATTTTGCATTTAATCTTTTAGAACACTTACCATGTACCATACATGACACATTAGGCTTATATGCTCCATGGCCTATAAATCATACTTCTTACAACTATTCCACAAACTTAAGGATCCTCATCTTTGTTCGATGTTTCAACACATATGAAATCATCGATTTACTCTGAAGTGATTAGTTTATTCACAATTGCTAGAGTTACTATTATATGTGAATAAAGAAAACATCACTCTTGAAACTCAATCACATGAATTTCTATTTAATGTGAAAAAAACTACACATTGTTAGTTATGGTTAATTACCTAAAATATTCAACTGAAAAATTTCAAAAAGAAATACCTACTTCAAAAGTTGCATAAGTTGTTTCAACCTGAATATTCTTGCTACAATATCTAGTCTATCATATGTATATTGAATTGGAATCCTTAACAAGTCTTCTAATATTTTTAGCAAATTAGGATTACACATAAATGTAATAAAGAAATCAGGTAAACTAATTTCTTGGCATATTGCCATAGCATCTTGATAATGTTAAATCATATCTCATGGGCCACCTGTAAAAGATATGACAATATAATTCTTCTTCCAACTGTACTTGCATAAGTATTTTCTATAAAATAGCACCATATAAACCTTGATATAAGTCAGCACGAGGAAAGGATTGATGCGTCTTTATGTAGTTTAACCTTAGTTGTTCTATTGTTGCATAAGAATCAATGGCTAGTTATGTTGAATAGGCTTCCACCTTGTAGATGTGTTGTCCTTTTTGATTGTCTCTATTGCATTCGGAATGCCACTATAGCATTGTCAAGTTTGGGCAAGAATTGACATGTGACGGTTAGAAAATTGTTGCAAAAATTAGAAGTTTACAACAATTATACAACAGTTTTATGTGTTGTGTTGATTAAGTAGGATTTAGTAAAATTTTTGTGTAATAGCTTAAAAATGTTGCTTATAAATTTATTTGTAATATTTATGCAACACTTTTTAAACGTTGCAAATTCTAAGATTAAAATTAAAGAATAGACAACATTTTTATGCGACATTTTATGAAATGTTAAATAATGTCATAGTTAAGAATATGTACTCTATAAATAATTATATATACTTTGATAGGACGACAAGCCAAAGCCAGTTTTGGTTTATTTTGACAAGTTGAAAATCATGCATGCTTATAAACAAAAAAAATGAAAATAAAAACTAAAAAAAACAAAAATAATCTAGAAGATTTTATTATAAGAGAAAGATCTTTCAAATAATATGAACTTGTATATTTATGAAAGTAAATTGCATCTTGACGTCTGAACTCATGTTTTAGTTTTTTTAGCGGGCACGTCTTTGTTAATGTGCTGAATATGTTACTTTTGCTGAAAGTTGTGATATGTTGTTGGTTGGCATTACCAAAGTTGTTGCGAAAAGTGTTAAAATTGTTTTTTTTAAAAATTACAATGGTTATAAACCATTACTCAAAAATTTAAAATTGTTGCATGATGTTGTAATGCAGATAATATGAACTTAAAAAAAATATTGCATAAATTCCAAAAGTTGTTACTAATGTTTTAAAAAGTGTTGCAAAAATGTTGCATAAAGTGTTAAAGGTTACCTGAACTTGACATATTAACAAAATAAATGTTGCCAAAAACTGTTGCGTATAAGTGTTGCAATGTAGTGTTACAATAAACTTTAAAAACCATTGCATTATGTCCAAGGTAATGGCACTTTTGGTAACGCCTCAAAACCATTCAAAACCATTGCCAAAACTTTAGGCAACATTTTAATGTAGAATATATAACAGTTTTTAAATGTTGCCTATTAATAAAAATGTTGTAGTGTGCCCAGAATTCCCAATTAGCACTTTTCCATCTATTGATTTGTCTATTGTTCTAACATGGGGAATACCAAGTCCTTGTCTATCAGTCCCAAATGAAAAGAGTAATGGGTACTGAAGTGGTATATAAGATGGATGTGTTTTACTATTTCATTTTAAATTTCCATCATTTTTGCAAACAATGATGTCACGACATTGTGCAACATGAGTATTGTTTCCAACAACTAATGCTACAATCTCATCCATAGATGGTTGTATACATTATATATTGCTTCTTGATTGTAGAATCCTTATGTATAGATCTAAATTTTTGTTATGTTGCAATGCATTTCTTTCTATAGGAAACCTAGACATAAGTATTTACGCTATCCAACATGTCTTTCATACCCTCAATTATAGACATAGAAATATCCATATTGCTTTCAAAAAATTTGTTACTTTACCACGTGAAGGAAGTTAAGATCCAATATGATGAAAATTTTCACCAGAAATTTTAAAGCATGAAAGACCTCTTCCATTCTAAGCAGACAAGTAAATCTTCTCATCCATTAATGTGAAACAGAACATTAAATTGAATGTTCTAATGCTTTAATTAAAGGTAGGATCTTGATGTGGTCCATCTAAGTATACGAAAGATTCTAACAATAAAGGTAGAACAATTTTTCTACTCTAACAACAGTTTGAAACTTGAATTTATATTTGAACTTTTAACAATTTTTTCTTCAAACCACATAAATGACACCATAAAATTGAAAAATTGTATTCCTGTCACTCAATTGTAATCATGTGTTTACACACGTTCTCCTAGTTCAAGTGATTCCAGTTACATTTGGATAACAATTGTTATAATATTAAGAATTTGAAGTCAAAAAATCTTGAATTTAATGGAAAGTGGAAGAAGTTGACTTTTCTAAAATGTTGAAATCCAAAATTGGTTAGAAAATCTTTACAAAAACTATCCAAGCAAAAATTGATCTGATTATATCTTACAAAGCAATAGAAGAAGATTTGAATGTGCCAAAAAATAGGAGGAAATCCGCATGATATGAAAAGTCAACTCGTTGGAATAGGAAACTACTATTGGGACTCTAACACTAGATTCTTGACCAAAATCTTAACTAAAGATACGTAGGTGATTTGTAGCTTAACTACATGGATTTGTTGAAGGCAACTTCAAGCTTATAGTTGAGTTGTGCAAGGCTAAGGTGTGCCTTCTCTTGAGAGAATTGTTAGCTTAGAATAAGAAAAATATTCACATTCACACATGTCATTATCATTGTGAGTTTTAACTAGTCTTTGTGCAATGTTAGCTTCCTCTCCTTGGGCAAGTGTTTCGACAAAGAAAGTTGGCTCGAAAATATGTGAACATATGGTGTGTTATTGTGATTATTTTTACTTTTTGTTCTGCATGTATGGTAATGTTACACTATTAGTTTAAGAATTGTCCAATGAAACCGCAACATCTCTAAATTAAATTTAACTTAGAATTACAAAACAGTCTAACCTACCATACACTTGTTATTGAGAAGTCTTCTGAAATTGGATCAGATGATATATTTCCTAACAAATTAAGACTACAATATTAATATTTTGGTGGGGGTACTAATAAATAACCAATTAAACATGTTCAATACACTATGGCATATGTTGTAACATATCACAATTTATTCTTGAGTTCAATCCCAATTTCACATGCTTACTTGTATTGCCACGCTCATAATTTTTTCCATTAACTTGAATAAAAATAATTGTAATTTAAATTAGTGAAGTGACAAGTCTCTACTGTTATAGTTGGCTCTTCATCTATAATATTCGTAAACACTCAATTTAAGAGACAAATATCATGGCCAATAAATTTGTCCTTGTATAAATGTAAGTTGACTCATCATGTGACATCATAGGGGATCCTTTATTTACATTATATCCAAATCTGTATGTTTTATCTTCAGGACACCCAAATGACATTCTATATGTTGAACGCATCATTTAGTGATTGATGTCAAATTTATATTGTAATTGAATTACAAAGGAACGGTGGCATGTATAATGGACCTTTCTCAATAGGAATTATATAAAGTGTTGGCATCTTGCGGGCATCAACACTTGTTTCACATCCTATCAAAGTAATAATATATTCAAATATTGAACACTATAGTGTATTATATTATAAGATTAATAATTTTATTATTCCAGTGACATTACATATCACCAATATATATACATGATAATAATGAATGTTATTACATGACACAAAAATGATACACCTTTTTCCGTGATAGAATAATTCATACCAATTTCTAAAGTTTGAGCATGATTTTGTAGCTCATTTGCATATTCAGGTACATTATTCTGAATGCAAGAATTGACACATGTGAATAATGGTCTGCTATTACGTCTTATACTTATTCATTTATTTTGAATGTGTCGGGATGATGAATTGCTATTAGATTCATCTTCAACATCGCCTCCAACACTGTTTGCCTGTGCAATTGCTTGGTACTCTCTATCAATTCTACACAAATTTTGTATTACATAAATGTCATTCAATCCTGTATGCTGCCTGATGTATAATTTCTCATTCGTTTAAGTCTTGCAAGCTTAAACACTATCTGATTGTTGTTCATTTTTCTAAATATGATAATGCAGAAAATATTAATTTGAAGGTAAAATGTCAAAATACATGGTATAACATACTTATATATACATATACTTTTGTGTATATATTTAAATAGAAATACTTATATAATAATTTATATTCTTTTAAAATTTGGAGACCACTTACATGATTTTATGCATCTCTCTCTCTTATTACCCTTTTTGTTTTTATTTTTTTTATAAGTTTATAATATGTAAAATAAACAAAAGGATCATATCAAATTAATGCCTAGTAATTAGCAGAATTAAGGTGATTTGCTATACATATACATACAAACATATATATATAGCTCTTGACATATCAAAATGAGCTTATGAAACACATTAATTATGACTCTTGTTATTAATTTTTCAATTACTAATCATAGATTTTATACTACTCTACGGAGCGAAAAAAACTACATGTCTAAAAGTAAACAATATGAAAAAAATTTCAAAATCTTAAAAATGGGTAAATAAAAGTTAGAGTCATGCTCAATTTAAGTGTTTAGCTTAAGTGCAAGACAATGCATGTGCAATGCTATATAATAGTTAAAATCCTAATATGCCTCTTAAATAGATTTCATATCAAATTACATAAATAGAAAAATATATGAAAAAATTGATGATAATACAAAAACATAAAAATTGATTAGATGCATACGAAATAATAGAAAAATGAGTAAAACAAAAATGTGGAATGTTTGTGCATTGAAATTAATTATAAAGTATATCTAAAAAATTAAAAAGAGTTGTAACTAATATTAAAGCAATATTTTATAATAACTCAAATATTAAAAATGAGGAAATTCCATATGATCATTAAAAAAGTGAAGTGCAAACCAATCAAAGAAAATTTAATACAATATATTAAGAAATAAACAACACATAAGTGTATGCAACAATAAAAAATGTAAAAAGATACAAATGAAGAAAAGAACATGTAAGATCAATTTTTTTCATCATTTTGATAGCATAAAATTCAAATTCCCAAAAAGAAAACTTTGGCTACTGCCAATTCTTTTCTTTGTTGGCAGCCAAAGTTCATTCTTTTCCATGTTGGCAGCCAAAGTTCTTCACCTTACGGATTAAGCGACTGATTTCCTTCAAACGGGCTGATCAACACTCCAAGAGGCTTGATCAGGAATCCAATTAACTGTTAGTTCATTGTAATTCATTAACACTATGTTTGTTTTAAAGATTTTGAGAGGAAAAAGAAAAGAAAACGACAAAGAAAATAAATGCAGTTGTTTAGTTGACAAGGACAATGACAAGAAAAATATATGTTGAGAGAAAAAGTAGTACAAGTGGTCAAGCAAATCATTTTCCTCACCGAATTGTGAGTAAAATAAGATGAAAATTATTTTAATCATCTCTTATTCTCTATAAAGGCCTTTATTTTATTTATCATCTATCATTAAATTATTTCTGTTAAATAATAAAATATAACAAAATTTGATTTTTATCTTTCTTTATTTTTAATTATTTTCCTTTTCTCATAAAAATCGTTCAATCGGACTACTCATGAGATTTTTAATTTTTTCAATTTTTTTCCTAATATTTTATTTTCCTACCTAAAATTGTAAAACTAAGCATGGCGTGAAGGACTTATACTTCTGAATAATTATTATTCCCTTAAGCAATGCAAAAATTGCAACAACACGTAATGTCTACTAGTAATTTAAAAAATTGTTTAGTATAAGCTACACAAGAATATCTTTGAAGATTAAAATAAAGGCCCGTTGGCACAATAGCTCCGTGGAAGGCATTTCTCTATAGCAACAGTAGTTTCATTTTGGTTTCATAATAAGCTTCAGAACTGTGACATTAAAAGCGATTCTTGTAGCTATTAAATAAAAATCTTAAAATGGTACTGTGAAAAAATAAAAAAGTTAATGGCTATATTTGTTTCCGAATTAGAGAGTAGTTGGAAAATTTAAATAATTTGAATGAGGATAAAAATTATATTTGGACTATAAGATTTGAATAGGTAAAAGACTTATATATATATATATATATATTTTTTTTAATATGTAATAATAATAATTGAATAATGTGACAGTATATATATTTATAAAATAATAAAAAATAAATGTTAGTAAAAAATTTATAGAGATATTAATTTATTATAAAAAATAAGAAAAAAATAAATTTAAATTTAAATCAAATTTATAAAATAAAATATTTAATTTATAAAATTTTTAAAGCGAAAATAAATAGTGTGTAAATTCGAACCACAATAGCCAATAATTCATTTTGGCATGACATCCTGATATTGTTGTCTGAGAAAACAGAGGTGCTCCAGATTTCAGAATACCGAAATGCAAGATCACCACAGACACATGTCAAAAGTTCAGCAGAACGTTTAATCATGCCCCCCATCATGATGGGTTTTTTTAGTCTTACAAATGTCAGTTTCAGCGGACATGGTCAAAAATTAATTACACCTGTACGAATAGTGATGATCAGGAACTAATCATGTTTAAATTAAACTAGCTCGTTAATGGTCTTAGTTACTTACAACACCAATTCACTTAGCAGCAATAACTCGAAGATAAAGTACCAATCACAGAATGTTAATCCAAGAACTTAGAAAATATCTAAAAATTATCAGTGGCCAGAGACGAGGACGAGTGCCATGGGGACCACAAATAATTCAACTTCTGGAGTGCAGGTTGTCTCCAAATTAGTTTGTTTGTTTACCCATACCTCTTTGTTAAGAATATGGAATTAATTTGATTATATTTGATAAATTTACAAAATTACGACATCATTTTAATAACTTTTTACTGTTACTTTAAGTATAAAACCAAACTCGGTGAAATATAATAACCAACATATTATTACTTCTATTCTATGCTATATGTCTACGTTTATTTGACTATAAAGGTAATTAAAACTAGTTAAATAACCATTCTTAATTAATTTTTTTCTCTCAAATTCTATCTTTATAAATTCTTTTTTTTTTTTTACTTTTACTGTATGTTTATACATTAGAATGATGGAAGTAAGACTTTTTAACTAAACATCATGAATTTACCTAAATGTCCTAAATTTTATTTTTATTTTTATTTTTATTTTTCTGCCCTTTTTATTTTGTTTATTCATTTAACACATGTTTTATTTATTTATTTCTCAAATTGTCTTACTTCTCAATTTTTTTATTTCAAAAGTTCTTTAAATTTTTTTATTTTAATAAATTTTTATTATTTAAAATATAATAAATTTATACACACATAATATGTTACACTTTTACTGGTTTTAATTAATAATATCTGATCTAGTTGATGGTAGGGAGCAATGAGACAAGAGCATAAAACCAAAAGAACAGCCATTTTATTGGGGTTTGTGTGGGGACAGTTATTTATGCAACTTTGTTTTTTCCCCATTAAAATGGTCAAATTACTTTGATTAATTAATTATACTTTGCAAGTTTCATGCAAGCTTAAAACATCAGTGGGATAAGATTATTACGCATTAACTCTGAGTGTTTACGTATATCAAAGCCATCTGAAAGCCAGTTATCTTGTGATTAAATAATTAATTACCAGTTACATATGAGTACATGACAAGTGCCAACATTATTGGGTAAAAATATTTCTAATAACAGTTGATCCCGCCAGAGATAGAAATATATTTCTTTTTGTGATACAGACACTGTAAGTATTGCACCCGTAGGAGGGACATAGGGTTGTGGTGGTGTTAATTACTCGACTTCGAGAATTTTTTTGGGAAGAGGTAAGTTAATGATTATATTAATTAAAGCATTGCTTAAATAATATATTTATAAATAACTAAAGAATTAGTATAATAAAAGAAACAATTTTCGAGTAGGATACATTCTCGTATCGCAAACATTAGTATGATAAAACTTTATATAAAATTATTAAAGTGAAGATATAATTGTTAACGTTTGATTGGAATTCCATTTCTTTGCTGATTTAATCAACAAATTAATCAAATGTTAACGATGTTTTTGTTTGGATGAATAAAAATTAACGTAAGCTTTATTTTCTGTGAATTGATTAAAATATTCAACTTTAATTATCATGCACCATAGTTCGGCGAGTGTTGGGTTGATCGTATTTGAAATGAAATCTTAAGTCTTAAAAAAGACTAATTGTTTTTTTCCCGGAATAACAATTCTCGAGCTATACTCGATTTTCCTTTTTGCTATATTGTCTAGAGGAGACAGAATCTTGTTCGACGTCACCAAAAAATAGAATTAGAAAGAAAGGGAAAAGGTAAAAGATTCAATAAAAAAGGATTCTTGACAATAAAATTGCAATAAATTAAATAGCTTGCAGAGTCGCCTCCTTCAAACAATAATGCAACCCTTCCTCACAGTAAACCAAATCAACGGTCAAGATCTCATCCTTCATTTGTGTCTCTGTGCTTTTATCTTCCCAACTCTCACTCCACCCTCCCCCAGCCCCAATCTCTCTCTTCTCCTCTGGCCTAATTCACCAATATCCAGCTTCGTTACAACCATAAAGGAGAGACATACATATAGAGAGGGGTGAAGCGTGTGGCAATTAAGGAGTAAAAGAAGATGACGCTAGGAAAGAGGGGACGTCCAGAGATGAAGAGGACTACAAGCATGACGGAATTCACCATGGCTTTCAACTGCGGCACAGAAGACGTCCATCAGCGGTCGGATCCTCACGACCCTTTTAACGGTGGCGTAGATCAACGATACTCGGCCTCCTCCGGCACCGCCGCCTCTCCCAGACCCCAGCGCCGCAGCTCGGCGGATCTGGTCCAAACTGCTCATTTCTTGAGGGTTTGTTCCCTCTGCAAACGCCGCCTCATCCCTGGTCGTGACATCTACATGTACAGGTGTGTGTGTGTGTGTGTGTGTGTGTGTACACACAAATAAATACACAGGTTCTTTATGCATACGTTTTGTTTAAGGTACATTGTTTCTGGCCGGTTATAGCGCTATATCTATCTCTGCATGTGCGTCTATTGTGAATGTGAAATTTAGGTTTCTATGTATCAAATATTACATTTTATGTTGGACTAAATATTGGAGCCTCAACCTTCGATAGTGTTTGCATTTTTGCTTGTTTAGTTTATCGCTCTTTTATTTCTTGGGCTGGGGTTCTGAAGATCTGACCTTTGGCTTCTCTTTTGTTTGTTTTACTGCATCATGAATTGGTAGATTTTTTTATTTTTTATTTTTTTTTGGGGGGGGGGGGGGGTTAATGCTAGTCATAATTTTACTGATTATTTTACATTCTATTTTTTGATAAAATTATGTTTTATTTCTGACAGTAAATCTCATATAGCTCAATTAGTTCTTCGAGACACGAGTTTATAGGTTTTTTTTCTTTTTTAATATATAAATATGAGTTCGTGTGTGTGTTTGTGTGGACATGATATTATCAAGATCAATGAACTTAATTAATTACAACAAAATTTGATTCTTCTTCGTCCTTTTTGTTTTTCTGCAGATTCTCATGGAGTCAATAGTTTAGTCAAATAAATTTGTAATTTTTGAAATGCAAGAATGCTGATCAATTCACATGTTTTTCAGAGGTGATAGGGCTTTCTGCAGTCTGGAGTGTAGACAACAACAGATGACTCAAGACGAGACGAAGGAGAAGTGTTCATTGGCATCCAAGGAGGAATCTGCAACTACCGCCGGCGAATGTTTCGCCGCCGTGTAGCTTACCTATATATATATATATATATATGCAACACATATGAAAACCAGCTGTTTGTTATGCATTTGTATCGAGCTTATGTTTCCACTTCAAGTTGATGGGCAGATTAATTTCAGTAATATGAAATTTCATAGGAGTAAAAATAATAAATTGGTTCAAATGAATTAATGGCCAATAATACAAGAATTTAATAGCCAATATGTAAGAAGAGTCGTGTTGAAAGCAATATAAATTCTGGCCAAATTATATAGGATTATATGGCGCCAATATTGGATGACAATATTATTCCAAAAAAATGATTTTCATAGAAAAAATAGCTAAATTTTTAAAAGAAATAGTAAAATTATGGGTATGATTGAATGAGTTTTTTGAGAAAAAAATATAATGATGAAAATGTATTATCTATACTATATAGAATGCTTGAGAGGCTTAGAGTAACACTTTTAATAGATTTCTAAAATTGTCCCTCTTCAATGAAATTAAGTAATTAAGCTTAAAAAAATCTATTTCAATAAGCAATGAAAGGGAAAAAGGACGGATGATTGCTGATGTAGAGGAAATGGGTGGGCCCCACCGATTTTTAGAGTAGCTCTAAACTACTTTTTATTCTTCCTTATTTAACTATTATTTCGTTTTCACCTATTATTATTTCAAAATTTTTTGTAATAAAAACAATTTATGAAAAAAAAAAAAATCCTATGCTTTAAACTAAGACCCACACGTATCGAGTGTGCTTTGGCAACTAGTTGAAGTAATAATTGTGGGATGATGTGAAAGTTAGTTATGGGTGTTTTTAAGAGTAAAATATTGATAATAGTTGTGTATGTAACATAATGAATTGAGATTAGTTTCATTATTATTAAAATTATTAATAGTTTATCAATATCAATATTAATATTATTATTACATAAGTTTCTTAGAAGCCCACACATGATAATCCAAAATAATCAAGAGTTCTTTCTTCTTGTTCTTAATTTTCACGTTCACATTCCAAATTATCTTTTTAAACAACTACATTACTTCGACAAGAATGTTTTTCTTTTGTTTTAGAAGTTAATTTTATGGAAGAAACATTGCAATATAATCATCTAAGAATTTGTTCAAAAAAAAATACATAAAAGCCCACGTTTTGAACCCTAATTAACCTCAAAAGGTTTGATTTGCATAAGGACTTTCGAAGATTGACCAATGATAACAGACTATTATTTTTCATTACTCTCTTTATCGTAATATTACTACCTCTCCTAAATTTTGAAATTATTCATGCATTTATTTATTAGTGTGGAATCTGGAGCCACGAGAGAGAATGATTTAAGATGAAAGTGAAATTTGGCCCCACGACAATGAATTATGGTTTGGACCACATTAATGATGCCCACTTTAGGGTTCAATGGCACGCGCGTGCGCACACACGCACTCATAAGTTTTATATGGGCGTATCTAATTCCTGTATTGATTTATTTTCTCCCTTCTGATTTTCTCTTGCTTTTGCCCACACTGAGGCATCTTTCAGTTCAATTGCAAAAGGGGTATTATTGTGTTTCGGATGAGTCGATTGAGTAGAATATATTAATGAGTACATTTATTTTTAAGTTGTTATCCAATTTTGAAAAATATAATTTAAGTATCTAATGAAGTGAATTTTGAATAAATTTTAGTTTGATTCAAACATGAATAATTAACATAAGTACACAAAATATAATTTGCTTGGAGTGATGGATATAGGAGGATAGTTTGAGCTGTCCAATTGGTCCATTTATTTGGCAATCGTAGAGAATTGTTTGGGATGGAATTTTATGTACGTCTCTTTCCTTGGTGTCACAAAACAAATGGCTTCTTTTTTGTATAGCTTGTGTTCCTATGTTAAATATAAAATAAAAAAATGTATTGCTTTAATTATGTTTTTATGGAAGGCTTGAACTTCATTATTATTATGTATTTGATTTGTGTCCACGAAAATGCTAATGAAAATGTTTGTGCTGCGTTTTGCACCCCACTGCCTCTACATATCAATGGAGTTTCGTTGATACATAGTAAAAAAATTCTTTTATGTGGATTAATAAAGTAGATATAAAAAAATGGGCGTGCCAAAATCTCTAATTAATTTTAAGGACGTGAACTTTTGAAAAACTGATTTTCGTAAAATTAGTTTTGGAAGAATAATTAAGAAACACTTGAGTTTTGCATTATTTTTCCTTTTTTATTTTTATATAAAGCAATTATCATTTTGGGAAAGAACTAAACGCATGTCGGAATATCTTTGAAGATAAAATAAAAGGGTTTATATTTATAATGTTCTCTTTGAAGTGAGCACATAAAATATCAATTGTGCTCAAGCCGAGAGGGATTCGTAGAAACTACGACAAATATCACTGTTGAGGATCAAATGGTACGTATCTTTTAATTTTAATCATAACCTAGACCATGGAAAAATGAGCATCAAATTGCACCATACGCCGTGCCCTGGATGAGGAAACATGGGAGACAATAAATAATTATTAATTAAACGAGCTGTACGTGATTTTATTTCACATCTCTTAAGCAAATTAACTTTTAATATACTTGAAGTTGATTTCTTCCGCAATTTATGCATGATCACTTTGTTATGATTGAACAAAAATTTTGGTTGTTATTATTTATAAGTTTTATTACGAAATATGGTGCTGTAATCCTAGGGCTATTTTTTTATTTTTACGGTAAATATTAAACTTTGTGTTGCAATATAATTATAATTTTTGTCTTTAAGTTTTTGAATAATCGTTTAGTTTAGTCTAGGCCCCTCTTGGGTAAGTGTGCATCTGTCCAAGTCCAATTAAGTTCAAACAGCCCCCACGCACCCCACCATAGTCCCCATAAATTAAATATGATTATTGGTTGGCATTTGTAAGAGGAAGAAATATCAGTTCAATGATTCTAAGTACAATTAATTTATTTGAAACCCCACCAATCACAGGAAGAGTTCCTTGCAAGTTCTTTGGTTAAGCATAAAAGAAAAAAGTAGCATTATTATTGCTTTTATGTTATATTTATTTTGATTTATTAGACAATTAAGTTGCAATGTGATATATACTCCATTTCAAGGAAAAAATATTCTTGGGATAAATAGAAAAAAATGGGATAAAATGTTTTAGGAATATGGGGTAAAAAAGTGAGATATTGTATGTAAATGGATGGCATCTTAGAAATAATGTAATAATTGTTGTAATGTGACAGGTAAAAAATTATGTTGATGTGATAAGTAATAAGTAATAAAAATTTGTATTTGTGGGATATATTATATATTATATTATTTATGTGTAGTAAATATTAATATATATTGTAATGTGTATATAACATATATATTAGATGTAAGTGTGTGTGTGTAATATGTAAGGTATATCGTAATATAATATATATGTGTACTATACAATATACGAGATATATGAATCCAAATACATATATTATATTGTACATTACATATAATATATGCATTGTATGTATTACGTAATATAGTATATTACACATTACATGTATACTATATATATCTATTACAAATTATATATTATAGATAAATGTCGATATATATATATATTGCATATTGAAATATATATATATAGTAACATAATATATAGTTATATTAATAATATATATTAATATTATATATATATATTATATTTTAATATAAATATGTATTGTAATATGTAATACATATATGTATTACATAATATGCGATATAAATTACTTATAATATATATTGTTATAGATGTTACATGTAATTATTGTATTATATGTATCACGTATATATTATATTGCATAATACGTGTGGATTATATATATCTATTAGATATAATGTAATCTCAGTATGTGTATATATATTATAAATGATGATATATTATAATGTGTGTGTGTGTATATATATATATATTGTAGTATGTTATATATATGTAATATATAATATATAGTTAAGTTATAATGTATATTATAATATATACGTATATTTTTTACATATTATGTAAGATATTTATTATATCATATATATATATATATATTTATAAATGTATTATACAATAAGCAATATATTTTAAATGCAATATATATATATTATGATATATATTGCGCAAAATATATGTCACATATATACTACATATGTGTATTATATATATATATATATATTAAATATTGTATGGAATACAATACATATTATAATAACATATTACATGCTTTGTACATGTGTAACACATATATATACATATGTATATGCATATGAACGTGGTGTACACAAATATAACATGATAAAATGTAGTATTCAAGTAGGATAACATTGGAGATGCACCAATATAGTATTCAACAGTACGACATAATATAATCACTCCATAGTACAACAGTGTACCATATTAAATATACAAGAATAAGCAGTACATGAAATAGCAATAAAACAACAAGCAATAGATGTAAATCCAACTTACTATAGATAAATACATATAAATAATACAATATAAGGATCAGTAGTGACGCCACCATCTACTACCTTGTACCCAATTAGGCCAGCATGTCGTGTTATCGTGTGTCCCCTCTTGCTCATCCTGCCTTTGTCTTGTAACTTGTTGCTAATGCAACACAATCTTCCACAGGTTACTATAACGTAGAACCGAGGTAGATGCGATGTCACAAGCCACATGAGAAGATGAGATGTCAATGACAATCGATGGTTGTAAGGGCTGTGGGGACTGTAGGGGCTGGTATTGTCGTCTGCCTTGAAATTGGTTATGCTTAGTTTCAAAATTAGAAACAACAATGACTTTAGGCAAGGCCTTCCTAGGTGGTGGCGTGCCCTCTTATAGGGGTGAAGGGGTTCAGCAAACAATGTGCGTAGAGTCTCGTATAAGGGTTCTTCTATGTTGCGCTAGCATCGTTGTTGAGGAGTCCCCTACATTTAAACTATAATGATGTGCATAAAGAATTAGTACGTACTGTAAACATAGATTATATATAATGCATGTCATTAATCCACATAGCCAAACAGGTACTCGCGGCTACCCTCCCAAAACTCGTCTCCCACTATCACTTGCATCGTGGTGGGATTGTATGTGATACCAGGCAAAGACATGTAATGCTTGAACATGGCATATTAAGTCGATAGGTTCCGTAGCTCAGCCATGACCTGAAAATAAGTGACCTCGTACCCAAACTCTGCTATAAGTTAACGAGCTAACTCCCTGCACATAGGGTACATCTTGTGAACCTGCATCATGTGCACTTAAGTTCGATCAAACCATATGTCAAGTAATGCTATAATAAGTGTCCCCTCCTTGTTTGGGGACCATGTGGACACAGCTAGCCGTATTGGAGGGTGCTGTCTACGTGGAGGCATGATGTTGCACGCATTTGTAGTTAGAGATGAGCACAAATGATACAAATAATGCTCAACATGTTGTATAGTTTACATATGATATGGAAGGTTCAAAATTCTATAAAATTATATTAAGGATACAACCGTTAGAATTAAATTATAAGTAAACATTGAAAACATGAAACATATCATCCTTGATGTGCTGTCCACATGTCATGCACAATTTGATCTCGTATGAAATTGCCAGCATATACATTCTCCTTGAAGAGATCTAAATATTGGATCCAATTCGGTTGATGTCGGATTGACTGCATTGAGGCTAAAGGATCTTCATCCACCCATTCAGGATTGGCTACCTCACTTATGAATTGGCCATCATCACAATGTGTGATTATGAAGTTGTGAATGACACATGCTGCAATAACGAAGCTTACCTGGGCATCTACGCTATAGTTCGGCATCAATCCTCTTAAATTGGGAACCTTTTCTTTAAGATGTTGAAACATCACTCAATGTGGTTTCTTACCAATGAATAGCGTCTGTGCTTCCTTACAATGCATGGATTTCACCCACGATCATACCATTTAGGGGTGTAGTAGCGTTTCCCTCTATATGGGGCTAAGAACCCTAGCACATTAGTGTACCCAACGTCAAGCACATAGTATTTTCCTACCAGTATGAGAGATGCACTTATTTAAGAAAAATGGACAATAAGTACAAAGATTGTAGCAACTTTATGCAAAACCTGGTGGTAGCCATAGGAAGTTGTACTCCGGATTCCGGAGTACATCTTATAGAATTCTAGCATCAGGTGCACTCCCTTCTCATCCGAATACTACAAATGTGAATTTTAGTCAAATGAGCATGTTATCATAATGTTTTAGCTAGGTTGTGCCTTACGACTTCTATATGGTTGGGATGCGGTCTCTGGGAGCCATGCCAACACAATACTACTCTTAATAGCTCCTACATAGTCCTGCATATGATTTTCAGAGGTTATGTTTACCTAGGAATTTAATATGTCAAATCATAATTTTGCTAAAATGAACTCTTCTTGAAGTAAGGGTACGAGTTAAGGTTATTTAAAATTTGTTCAAGAACCATATACATGTTTGGAGGCCTAATGTACTCTACTACCATGGTGCATAAGGTATTACAGACCATGTGTACGTGACGATTGATCATCTCAAGAGTGTTAAAATCATTTAGCAACATCTCACTGGTGATGGTGCATGGTGATGCACCTTATGAAGATTGTAATAGACTCCTTCGAGAGTACGTGAACATGATCGTGTTGTGGTAAGCAGCCAGTTTGCACGATTTTATCACAAAGCAATCGGAATGTCAGCCATGCGCAAAGCATCATAAAACTGATCATCATGCCTTTGGAGCAACTCATTAATCCAATCTAATTCTTGAAAGGTTGAATTTTGAAATGGTCATTTAAACATGTTTGCAAATGAATGTACGGCACCGTGCTCATAGAGAAAAATAAAACGTTCATTGCCTATGAGTTAATGCCAACACATGACAACTTAAAATATTATAATGATTCGAATATATAGAAATACAATAATGCTTACACCCCCTAACTAACCATAAGTTCAACTTACATCAGTCTATCTAGATATCCCTACCTTCTATACGATGGAAGTCCTAGGAAGAATCTACGACGGGTGAGATCTTCGAACTTTAGTATGGCATTATAGTAAATCTCTTCTAATGGATCTTCTATATCCTCCAATACACTTATGCATCTTTCAATTGTGGTTGGTGCACTAGGCTTTACCTGTTCGACAACCATGTTGTTTGCCTCTCTCACGAGTTCAAAGTCGAGATAATTAGGGCTGGTGTAAGTTTCTTTCTCCTCGATGAGGATGGTGCACTACTGGTAGACATTAGTCTACTAGATGACTGTGAAGGGTGTTGCAACACCATTGGGACATCATCTTAGGCTAAGTCCTCCTTGTTGGCTTCCTTAGACTCCTCGTCACAACTACGACATGGATCAGGGACCTATGTTGATGATCGCATGTCGTCCTAATGCAAAGTGGGGGACCAAATATGATAGTTAATCTCTGTTATCGTGGGCATCCCTTAGTTTGTAAATTCTTATCGCTAGGGTTTGCCTACAAAGTTATAATATAATTGGGTTAAGCATGAAAAAGTTATGTAAAGCCTAGCAAAAACAAATACATTACCCCTAAAACGTATATCATTATCGCTAGCCATGTTGTCCAGACCTCAAGAGTGCCTATCACCATATCCCTAGACTTATCCCACCCGAATCCAATTTCAACATTTAGTAGACGATAGTATTTCTTCCCTTTTCTTTTTAGTCTATTAAATTTTCATTGTAATTATTTAAAAGTGTATTTATGTTTAGAATAGACAGACCACATTTTCACCATTATTTCTATCCACTTTGATAGGGTGAACATCGTCCCTTTAAGATTGCCCTGAATGATCTCTTCATACATAATATCAATAAATGCATTAGTATTTGGAGCAGACCAGTACACATCGTTCGATGCACTAGTTGAGTCTGTGTAAGGGGGCTAGGACATCGGTATCTATAACCAATACTAATACATCTACCATTATGTTCATATTGCAAAGTCTCATAGTCAGAGAAATTATGATTTTGTACATTCAACATGTTTTACTTAACTAATCTCTACAAATATATATAAGTGCTTTTCAACTTGATACTGTAGTAGCTCAACTTCTGCTGTAATGGAATTTACATTGCTCTATTCCAATACTTTTCAATCAGTTGTTAATTATTTTTTCTTATCTCTTTAATATGCATTTAAAAAATTTAATTTTTTACTTTATTGGCTATTCATTTATTTTCCAACTATTTTAGTTAATTTTTTATTTATTATCTATTCTGTTATAGTTTCCAATTCATTTATTGTGTTATTGTCTTTAATATCCACTACCGTTATATTAATTTTCCATTCACTTATTTATTCTCTAATCATTTCTCATTAATTATAAAATTTTTATATTATAAATTATAATGCATGCATAATTATCTAGTTTACTTGATATTTTCAAGGCACAATTTTTCACTTCTTCAAATTGAATTTTTTAATCCACTCTTTTATTTAACTATACAATCCATATTTTTATAATGAATAATGATGTGTAATTAATGAAGCTAATATAAAATCTATTGAAATACATTATTCTCCAAGTTATTGAAAAATTTCATATCATTAATTATAAATAACATTTTTTTGTTAACTTACCCATTATGGTTAATTACCTAAATTGTATAATATTATTCAAAATAAAATATTCCCTGCATTATATTTAATTTATAAATGGCTGATAATTTAAATTTGATAGTCACCTTGCATTTAGTTTGTATTTTACTTTTGTTATAATTTTCAAAGCACAAAATTTTCCAATTTTTAATCAATTTGTTCTTTTGTATTTAATTGGATGATTAATTTATTTATTTGCTATCACATTATGTTTATCTAATTTAATTACCCTATTATTGAACAACACATTATATATTTGTTTATGCAGTTTTCCACATTAGTCATGCATTTTTAGTTATCTAATGAACATAATTTATTTCATATTAAAAAATAAAAGTATTTCTCAAAAAAATTGGTAAATATAATTTATTTTGAATTCTTATGAATTCTTACTTAAATGTTAAATAAACTTCAAATTGTAGGATGCATGTTTAGTCATGTATTTCAATTCCTTGTTTTAAAAAAAATGAATTTATCTCTTAAATTTTATTTCCAATTATTGTTAGTTAAATTTTCTTAATGCATCACAAATTAATAGCCAATTATAAAAATATTTTTTTTTCCAATTATATAATGCAACCTTCATATCTTTTTCATGAAACAGTCTTTCTTCCAACATACAATAATTTCTAATTTTGAATTTAACTGTCACATAATTTCCTGATTATTTTTAGAAATTATTTATTAATAATATACAATGATTTTTAACATATAGTCTACTAAATTTCTACTGGAAATTAAAACAATTTAAGTTTGTATATTAATTCTAATTGGCTTATTTTAATTAATTTTCTAAGTAAAATATCATAATATTTTTTAACTTTTAATTCATTTCATTTTTATAATCAGTGTAAAAAATCAAATTTTATGTCACAATCATTTCTGATTTTATGTGCAGCACAAGTTTCATTTCAAACAAAATCATATTTCGTATGTAAATATACGATCGTGTTTTCAGTGCCATAATTTTGTGTCTCCTATATGATATTTATTTTTTAACACATTAATATATCCATTCTAAACTAGTGTTTTGCTACTCTACTCACCAAGAATATTATTATTGTTTAAATAACAAGAAGCACTAGTAATTTGGGTCATAATTAAGCTTAAATCTTTAACCCAACTATCCTTATTTATGGTCTAATGGGACAAACAATAATACAACAAAATCTAAACATGAGGTATTAACAAAGAATGAACTGTATTTATACACACCTAAATAAAATCACATTCTAATATTACATGTAGTTGAAATTATTCCACAAATACATCAATTGAACACAAACATCATATGCAAATTCTAAAGTTATAACTCCTCTACAAAATAACAAAATTTCAAAATAACATATATAATAAAAAAAGACATAAATATAAATAACAATGTATGTGTGAGTCTAGCAAACAAAGCTCACCCACCAAGTAACCATTGCTTTAGTTAGATGGATGAATATGGCAACCACAAAAACATACCTTCAAAAGTTGGTTGAAAAAGTTAAAAATCACAAATTCGAAATCAAATAG
The DNA here is from genome assembly GCA_019155195.1 of Avicennia marina. NCBI lineage: Eukaryota > Viridiplantae > Streptophyta > Magnoliopsida > Lamiales > Acanthaceae > Avicennia > Avicennia marina. The sequence continues at coordinate 9,402,764 of CM032772.1, read as the reverse complement.
AGTCACAAGTTTAGAAGGCTAGTGCAGAGTATGCAATATGCATGGGAACTAATGGGGAAGAAAAAGCTTGCCTTAATAATAATATCAATTGCATACCTACCAAATAGAGCATCACAATAATTCAGTTACTGTTTGGCTATGTGTAACTTTTCAAACTATATTTTACATTTTACACGCTACACTACATACTATTACAATCATTTTTATACTATAATATAAACAAACTATAGTATAAATCTGATTTGACGTTTCTGACACACATAATCCCCCATCCAAAGCTTACACCCTATCTACCATCCTATACCATCATTGCATACATTCAAAATAGTTACTTCTTTAAACCAATTCAATTAAAACAAAACACATCCATACAACCAAATTAATGCAAATACCAAACTAATACAATAATAATAAATTGTAACAATTAAAAATGTAACCAAATGAATCAGTAGCAATGAAATCCAAATAGTAGGAACGAAGCTCAAATAGTACAAAAGCCATGGCTAATAGCCACGTTAATAGTTGACAGACTCCACAGTCCGCGACCCATTGCCATTAGTAACGATGAAATCTAAACAATATAACCAACAAAATATATAAAAATTAAAACTAGTAACAAAATTTACAAGTTTCAAAACACATAAAAAATTTGAATCAAACATTTTTGACTCAGCTCACAACATAACCAACACAGCCATTTTTTGGCTTAGATCTATGATGGGTTTCAGCACCTGATAGGAAGGGCGGTTCACCATGGCTGCAAATTGCCTTCAGCTACCAAGCCAAGATACGAACCTCTCATCTCCACCAATTTTTGCCACTAAAGTGCCAAACATCACAGCTAAAATGTAGAAATTAGAAAATTTTCACCAAAATAGCATGGGTACAACAGAAATAGAGGTAGGGTGTCGCTGTGTGAGCTAGACGCTAGCACTAGGGTGGGAGGAGCAACCATGGACGAAACCACGCTTCTCAACCCTCAACCAAATCTACCGAGGCCAAGAGATGGTCAGTGGACCACCGTCGGCTTCCAAATCCACCCAAAATCACATCACTTAACCCTTGCAAACTTATCTAATCCACAAATATTGAACAATATTGAAACTCTACATGGGACAATGGTCACAACGAATGTTGTCGTCGAAATCTGTAGCCGAAGCAAAGGGGAGCTACTACCCAAAATATCGATGCTTGTAACCCACTCAAAACTCCCTTAATGTGGGTGTAAAAATATACATCAAGCATAAGAGAAGAAGAAAATGATGATTTCGATGGTAATGATAATGCGGAGGGACGGAAATGGGGACGGCTCAGCCCCCTTCACTACAGCCGTGAGAGAGAAATAAGGAGAGAGAGGTAAGAGTGGGTTTAGGAGAGAGAAAAATGCAGGAATAGTGACTATTGGGAGAGTTATTTAAAAATGAGATAGACAAGTTTCACTTTAGTAAGATTTTTTTTTTAAAGATATGATCTAAGTGGATCATATTTTTAAAATAAATAAAATATATAATAAAAAATAAAACACAATCATGTATCCAATCACACCTTCATGTTTCTTGGGTAGCAAAAACATCCCATTGAAAATTTGTTTGTCGTAATTTCACCTTTATGTTTCTTGGGTAGCAAAAACATCCCATTGAAAATTTTTCTGTCGTCATTTCAAAGTGACCCATTTTGTTATTTAGAATCATTTTGATTCGGATACTATACATCAAAAACTCTCCGAATGCGTACTGTTACTTTATTTTATTATATTTGATTTAGATATAGCAGAACATGATATGTAGCTTTCATTTGCTGTCAGTCCTGAGGGGCCTCAATCATTGATGCAGTGGATATAGAAAGGAAGTGTGCTTTATATAGCTTAAAATCAATAATTATAAGAATTATCAAACCAATAGATATAAAAAGGAAGTGTGCTTTATATAGCTTAAATCAAACAAGAATTTTTTCCTTTTTTTTTTTTTTAAAGGCAAAAATTTAGACCTAGCTTGTGCTTGCTGGCAACTTGGCTTGTAGCTGTCAGTAAAGTCCAAAAGACGTAGGGCGTTGTCTTTAAAAACCAATCATAAGTCATAACTCAATAGTATCATTTAATGCTAAATTACTCAGCTTAAACCATCTGATTAGCTGCTAAATGCAGACTGAGATAATAGCTAGAGTTTGACATTAATTAACGTGGAAGCGAGAGAGATGAGAAATCTTTGTTTAACAGAAATTAAATATTAAAATAAATGTATCCTCAATCAATAGAACTACAAACAAAACCGTAGTTGAACAAGAAATCAGAGAGTTCAATCAAAATTCCTAACAGCATGTTTTTATTTTGATAATTTCATCATGGAATTTATTTCTTTTTGTATTTTTGGAATATGAGTGTGTGACTTGTCTTAATTGATTCTATCGATAGTGTAAAGAATAGGCCCGTCATTTTGATAGATATGATCCTACTTCGTCATATATTTATTCAATCAAGTATTCGAGACACAAAATATGAACTAAATTGAGAAATGTTTGAACTATGGTTCATACTTAACATTTGATCTAGTGATCTAAATGGTGTTGATTTGTCATTTTAAAAAAAAATGATGAATATTTTATCTAACTGATTTTAAATTTCTAAGAAAATTAGATAACTTAATCAAATAAATTGTGACCATTAACATATTTCAAGTTCCATATACTTATTTTTTTTATCTAAATACTTTAAATTTTTTCAAAAAATATCATGTAAGCTTAGGAAGTTAATAATATATTTTAAGCAATTCTTCCTCACAGAAAATTCAACAAAACTCAATATAAACCGAAATATCGAAAAAAAGCACAAAAGTGAAAATATATTTGTAATTTTCTCCCTGGATAGTTTTATTTATTTATTTCATTGAAGGGTAATGGACAACGATGTAAACCAGAATAGAGGCGTAGGGTCAAAAGTTTACAACCAATCCCAGCTTGTTGCATAAACAAAAGATTTGTTGTCATGATCAATTACAGCCAATTCATACTGTACCAGCGGTTCCCACTTATTTGGACATGACCTTTTTCTCATTAAATATTTCTTGCGTCCTTCCTAATTTTAAAGAGTTCTTTTTTCCCCAACTTTCGCCAACTTTCGTTGTCATTGTTGATAAGAGATATACATGTATATATATATATATTTTGAGTTTTTGATTGTAATTGGATTTTCTTTTTGTTGGAAAATTATAAAAGGACCGAGGGATAAATTTGAGGGGAACCAAATAAAGTAAGGAACACAAAAAATTTTGCATAAAAGAAACTCCTAATATATGATGTATGATAGTATCATTAATGATAACAATCTATAACTTAGCCTAACAAACCTCATCTCTTAACCTAGCCAGCAAATCAATCAAGGGGCTGTTAGCCAAACAATAGATTAGGTAGTGATGATGAGTTATGGTGTTTGGAATATCTTATAAATAGTAACTTTTTCTCGTTTGTAAACATACAAATTACAATATGTTCTTACTATTTTCAAAAATTTTTACTATTCTTGATAAATTATTACTTTCATTAATTATTCTTAGATTATCGCAAATGCTTAGAAATGAGCCCACATCATCAGCGTCGCTTATGGAAAACCATTTTCTCAAAAAATTAAAAGAGAAGAGAATATAGATGGAAGTAGGAAGTATGAAGAAAGAACGTTGTCGGCACCCCTTCGATGTGCACCCTCCATTTTCTAGGAGAGCCATCCACATCAACCAATTAAGTGATCAATATCTCCGTAGACTAGCTAAATGAAGCAATATTTGATGTGGTTTATGCCGCACTAGCCAGAAAGGAGAAGGAAGCAGGGGATGTGAGTAGGGACACACATTCCCAACCTGTGAACTCGACTATAGGAGATAAAGGCAAGAGGATACACCTAGCAGAGAGTGCTGGGGACCATGGAAGAGAAGCGTAGCCTTCTCCAATGAGGTAAGGAGAAGGATAGCCGAGCTACGAGAGGAGCTAGAGAAAATAAAAAAGTGAGAGCAGCGTACTCAAGTTACAAAGGAGCTGCCCTTACACAAAAGATTTTGGCAAAACCCATACTAGATAATTTTTTGACAGGTTAGCATACCTTAGTATAATGAGGCAATATACAAAACATTTAGTTAAATTTAAGCACTAGACATTATTGCACCGGTATATCAATAGAATTAAATGCAAGGTCTTTCTTACCACTCTATGAGGTTTTGCTTAGAGGTGGTTCAACCAATTGTTAGGAAAGGTTATCAGAAGTTCTGATTATTTTGCCAATTTGTTCCTTCATCAATTTGTAAGCTGTAAAAGATATGAAAAAACACTGATGTCTTTGTTCAACATGAAATAGGAAATGACAAATCCTTCAAAGACTATGTTCGTCGTTTTTCAAGCGCAATTCTACACAACTCATCAGCAATGTAAGAGGTATTGGCCAACGCATTTACGTAAGGCTTTAAAGAAGGAGATTTTTTCAGGTCTTTGGCTAAGAGACCTGCAAAGGACTTTGATGAGACCTTTGTCTGGAGCTAAGAAATATATCGACATGGAAGAAGCATGGCAGGAAAAGGTCAAGAATAGGATGGTGACTTGTGAAGACAGGAAAGTAAAGACGGTCATAAACACTATAACTACGATTGATAAAGAAAAAACGAGAGAAAAACTCACACCTTAAAAGTAAGTAGAGAATAGATTCTCAAAACCCTAGAGGATTCTAGTATGATTCGATAGCCTCAAATCGTGTCTTTTCCACCAAGAAACCCATGAAGCAATAAATACTACAAATTTCACAATGAGTTTAGCCACGCGATTGAATGATGTTTTAATCTCTAGAAGCAAATAAAGAACCTAATCAAAAAAAAGGCATCCTCTAAGAATTAATGATAAGCAAGGAAATATGAATAAGGAAAAGAAGAAGGAAGAAAGACCAACGACCTAAGAATTCATCAACATGATCACTTGAGGACAGTCTTGAAGAAAGGAAAAAGATAGCCTCCTAGAAGTAGCAAGCGTAGGAAAAAGAACGCCGTTTGGCTTGGGAAGGTCAAGAGAGTTATTCTAACCTTTGGTTTAGAAGACCTCTAAGGAATTATAACCCTGCCTCCCCCACTCAAATGCCTTCATGGTGACGGTAATGAAAGTTAACTATGATGTGGCTCGATCCCTAGTGAATATCGAGAGCTCAGTAGATGTATTAGCGCTCATTGCCTTCAAAAAGATGAGGCTGGATAAAGGGAAATTGGAGGTAGCAAACCAAACCTTATTTTAATTCATTGGAGAGGCCATCCAACCCTTGGAAAAAATAATGTTGCTTGCTATGATCTATGTCTCCAAAACTAGGTTTGTATAGTTCTTTGTGGTAGAAATGGTGTCGACTTAAAACATGAACCTAAGGAGACCGGGTTTGATTGAGTTTTAGGCAATGGCATCGCCATACCAGTTGGCTATGAAATTCCAAGTAGGGAATAAGGTTAGGGTAGTGACTAGGGATTAATTAGTATCCAAGAAATGCCATATCGAAACAATCAAAATGAGCAACAAAAGACCTATTAGAGAGGATAAGGCTAAGCAGCCTTTACCAATGGAAGCCACGGAAGAATTAATGTAGGTAAGTCTAAGCTCAAACATGACCACACAGGTTGGGGCAGAGTTGGATGAACTTTGGAAGTCATAGCTAGTCAACTTTTCAAAAAATAATATGGATTTATTTGCATTATCAGCAAAGGAGTTGAAGAGAATTGATCCAAATGTTGCATAACATAGGTTAAACATAGACCTCGGAGCTAAACCCCTTAAACAAAAATTGAGGCAGTTCAACTTGGAAAAGATCGTTGCCAGAAAGGAAGAAATTAAGAAACTAATTAATACAAGGCACATTAAAGAAATATAGTTTTCAAAATGGTTGTCTAATGTGGTGGTAATACCTAAAATGGGAGGAAGTGGAGAATGAATGTAGATTTCAAAGATGTGAACAATGCATGCCCAAAGGACTGCTACCCGTAAGCAAAAATAGATCAGTTAGTTGATACTACTATGGGATTAGAGCTGTTCAATATGATAGATGCTTACCAAAGACACTATCAAATCCCTTTAGCGTGGGATGATTGGAAAAAAAGGTAAGCTTTGCCAACCCCTTCGTAACCTACTGCTATAAGATCATGCTTTTTAGACTTAAGAATATTGGAGCTAAATAGTAGAGGCTAATTGACAAGATATTCCAACATCAAATAGGATGGGATATGAAGGTCTATGTAGATAATATATTGGTTAGAACAAAACAAAGAAAGAATCGTAAAACAAACCTAAAGGAAACTTTTACAGCATTAAGGAAATTTGAACTCAAGCTAAACCTCGCTAAATGTGCCTTTGGTATTAAAGGAAGAAAAATTTTTGGGATATATGGTAATCAGGAAAGGTATAGAGGCCAACCTAGAAAGAATTCGAGCAATGTTGGACTTTCTGCCCCCACAAACAATCAAGCAGGTTCAGGGATTGAATAGCATGATAATTGCCTTAAACCAATTTATTCTTTATCTACTAACAAGAGTTCACCCTTCTTTAAGATCTTAAAAAATACTAAAAATTTTAAATGGACCAAAGAATGCCAGTTAGCTTTCAATGATCTGAAGTGGCATTTATTTAGTCCACCACTATTGACAAAATCAAAGAAAAGCGAGAGACTTTTCCTATACATGGCAATATTTGAAAAAGTCATTAGGTCAATTTTATTTAGATATAGTACAGGGCAATAAGCCTTGATCTACTATGCGAGCAGGGTTCTGCAAGATGCAAAGCACAAAATTTCGAAAATAGAAAAGGTGGTCCTTGCCTTAGTCATGATGGCTAGAAAGTTACGGTTTTATTTCATAGCTCACCTGCCACCGTCTTTACAAGACATCTCCTAAAGGTAATATTGACTAAACCTAAGGCATTCAGGTAGATAGTCAAGTGGGCAGTGGAATTGGGAGAATTTGACATCACTTATGAATTAAGGACTAGCATTAAAAGTCAACTTTTTGCTGATTTCATTACAGAAATGTATAAGAAACTTGATAGTTGACCTTGGATAATGCACATAGATGGCTTTTCAGCCCATCATAGTAGCGGAATATAAGTCATCCTCACCAACCCAAAAAAGGAGGAATATAAATCTTAACTACGTCTAGGCTTCCACGTCTTAAATAATGAAGTCAAGTTCAAAGCACTCTTATAGGAAATTAAGATTGCTTTGAAAATCAACATGACAATAGTATATTCAGATTCTTAGTTAGTAGCGAAATAATACAATAGAGAATTCAGCATAAAGGAACAAATCACTAGGGATTACATTCAACAAATCATGGAGTTAGCTTGAAAATTTGAAGGCTTCCAACTTTGTCAAATCTCTAGAAAGGAAAATGACAAAGTAGACTTCTTAGCAAAAATGACAGCAACTTTAAAGGTAGAGGCTCTCAAAAGAATCACATTGCAAAAGGACAAAAAAGATTAGCTGATTCCACTACTTAAAGTACTAAAAGGTGAAGAAGTGGATAAAAAGTCAGTGCAGGGTGGTTAGATTTTTTTAAAATTGGAGATATCCTGTAGAAGAGATTATATGGTCAATCCCTCCTTAGGTGCTTGGGGCCAGGTGAAACAAATTGTGTTTTAAGGGAAATTCATGAAGGACCTTATGGATCCCACATAGTGGGCATGAGCCTTGCAAGGAAGACTATATGAGCAAAGTATTGCTAGCCTACCTTAAAAGAAGATGCCATATAGTTAGTTCAAGCTTGTGATAAATGCCAAAAACATGTCGATTACTCCAATATTCCAGCCTAAGAAATGAGTGGCATGACTTTGCCAATACCCTTCACTTAGTGGGAAATTGACATAGTAGGGCCTTTCCTACTAGCAATTGGACTGTAGAAGTTCCTCCTCGTGGCAATAGATTACTTTATAAAATAAGTTGAAGTGGAGCCCATTGCTCAAATAATTGAGATAGAGGTAATGAAATTTATATGAAAGAATGTGGTATGTTGGTACATTGTGCCTCAAGAATTAATTATGGATAATGAAAAGTAGTTTATAGGGAAATACACCTAAGATTAGTGTGAAAACTTGAAAATCAGTGAAAAGTTCAGTATAGCATATCATCCTTAAACAAGTAGACACGTAGAGGTGATCAATAGAATAATAATTCGAAGATTGAAAATAAGATTGGAAGGGGCAAAGGGAAACTAGATAGAAAAACTACTAGAAGTCCTTTGGGCATACTAGACGACTTTGACTAGTACAACCCAAAAGAGCTCTTTTGCTCTAATGTATGGGGTGGATGTTGTGATCCCCATGGGAATACGAGAAGAATCTCAAAAAGTGTTAAGATATGACTTAAAATAGAATGAACAAATAATGCAGGATGAGCTGTGGTGCTGATAGAAGAAAAAAGAAAGAAGGCCCACTTTAGGAATTTAAGATATAAACAATGAGTTATTGTCTCGTTTAATAGGTAGGTATAGTAAAGGAAGTTTGACGAAGGGCAAAAGTGTTATAAAAGATACAAGCAATAAGACTCATGGAGAAGTCAAAAGCTACGTGGGAAGGATCATATATATTGAAGGAAGTCTAACTAAGAGAAAGTTATAGATTGTCCAATTTAAGCAGAAGAGAACTAAGGAGACCTGAATGTATTTAACTTAAAAAGGTATTTTAGTTGAACTTCCTAGCTATTCCAATCTTTTAAAAAAACCTATTGAGCTACAAGTTCTCACAACTTACTGAGTTATAAGTTGCTCACTAAACTACAAATTGCGCACAACCTACTATAAGTTACTCACTGGGATACAAGTTGCCCAAAACTTACGGAGCTATAGGTTGCTCATTGGGCTATAAGTTGCCTACAACCTACTAAGCTATAAGTTGTGTAGAACTTTATGATGTGCAAATTGCCCATCAAGTGACGAATAGCCAAAACCTTCTAAGTTATGAAGTGAACTATAAATGCCTTAGCACCTTCTGTATTATGGGATACTTAAATCACCTCAATTCTTTGATCAATTCTCTTTCATAGACATAAATTAACTTTAGCTAGCTTAAATGTTTAGATCAATAGATTATTAGATGAAAAATTTTTAAGTTCATCAAGCCATCAAATTATTACTTAAGAAAAATCATAACAAACATTATTGAGTACTATAGAAGTAAAAGAAACGAATCAATATGATATTTTCAATATACCAAGAAAATAAGTACATGGAATACATAAAAATAAGTAAAATGACAAAATTTAGGCCTTATTTCCCTCCTCAACCCTTTCTTCAGGCTCACTGACCCATGCTGCGGCTTTAACTTTTGCCTCGACCTTGCACATCTTCTCAACAAATTGCTCCATCTCCTTGTCTAATAGTTCTATGTGAGTCAGGTCTAGATAATCCTTTTGAAGAATAAGGTTGAAACCCTCTTCAAGATTTCACTTGTCGATATCTGAACCTGGCCTCATCATACTTTTTTCTATAATTTGGTTTCGGCAAACACTAAAACTAACGTCATGATAGACGGCAGCACAATGGGCAAAACCTTCTGAAAATCTTGGGACTCCAAAAACTTTTTCACTTGAAGACCTCGGTACTTCGATAAATATGCTTGACCTTCGGGAGCAATAGAAAACTGTTGGAGGCCTTCCTTTCTACCCTCCGTCTGAGCCACCTCTAACTCCTTGACATGGCTCACTTTTAAGGCAGCCATTTCAGCAACAAGGCTCTTTGGCCAACTTCTAGCTCCTTTACTTGCTACAAAAGAGCTTCAGCATTAGCTTAGGCTTTGACCAGCTTCTCATTTGTAACTTTAACCCGAGCATGGAGAGTTTCATTTTCTAGATTTAAGAAATCTCTCTCACCAACCATATATTTGATTTGCTTCACATACTGATTGAATTGGTGGATCTCCACCTCTAAACAGGTAACCACTTCATTCACCCAGATAACATGTTGCAAAAATAAAAAGCCCAAATCAGTAAAGTTATAAAAACAACAAAACATGGTACAGAGAGAAATAACTTATGTGAGATGCGCTCAAAACATTTTATTGAATGAGCTAGTTGTGGGAAAGGCTATAGGCTAGCTTAGCATCCTAGAGCATCACACCCATACAAATATGGTCGCAAGCTATGTTTTCATCCTATAGTATAGAACGCATTGGTCTAAGTATGAGGGATGAGATGGATCGAGAAGGAAGAGGTTGGGATGAAGGAATGGAACAAATAGAGGAAGGAACAGTTAAGGATTGAGTAGCGAAAGGCTTAGGAGGTTGCACAAGGGGAAGGGGTAGGAGTAGGGGTAGTCCATTTTGTGAAGGGAGAGTGAGAAGTAAAGGGAGAGCGGTAGAGGCGATAATCACGAGGGTGGGTGAAGCATCCCCACCTTGGCAAGGAACATTTACTGAGCTTGAGGTTGGTGAAACTCAAGCTTGTTCAAGAGTTGGCAAAGCTTTAATAGGAGAAGGAGGAGAGGAAGTAATAGAAGGAGTAACATCCTCCTCTCCCTCCTCCTTTTCTTCAGCTTTTCTCTTACCTTTGCCTTAACATTAGTGCCAGGCTTCAATAAATAGCACCTTCATCATGTTATCTGCATGGCAAAAGCACAAGGTAATAAGAGAGACAACTCACCAAACTCACCACATAAGTCCTTATGGCAACCACTCAAGCTAAAAGTGAATAGGACCCTAGGATCAGTCACTACTTCTAGGTTTATTTGCGCTTTATTCAAAGCATGGATATTCTTTGCAATCTCAAGCAATTGATTTTTGGGGAAACGAGGAGGAGATGAAGAGTTGGACTAAAAAATAGTAGAGAAATCCCAGGGCTCATAACCCTTCAAAAAGAAATTTTCTTTTTCCCAACCTTTGTTACTATTGTTTGAAAGAAGATATTTCAAGCACCTTGTGTTTGGCCAAGGGTTGAGATAAAATATCCCAAGCTCGGTAGTTTTTAATGTGCAAAAATAAAAGGAAAGCTTAAGTGCAGATTTGATTAGTGCTTATTGGCACAAAATCGAAAACCGCAAAAGCAAATGGAAGGTATTGGGGGTCAGTTGTGTTAGTAATATTTTAAAAGATTTAGCAACATCAATATAAAAAGGTGGAAGGGGAAAAGTAAGTCTTGTCCTAAGTTGGTAGATAAAAACCAAAATATAACCTCCAGTGGGTGATTTTTTAGGACAAGACAATTCATGGGGAGTTACATATATTTAGTCCCTCTGAGCCTCATTGGAATCAACATATTTGGGTGTTGTATCCTTGTTACATTTATTCATTATTATTTCATAATAGAGAGATTTAGTAGACATGGTTATAAATCTTTGAGAAAAGGAGAAGGATGAAAAAATAACATAGGGAAGAAGACAGTGAATGAAACTTGTAAATGAGGATTTTTTAAGAATGAAATAGCAAAAGTGGTTCCATATAGGAGGGAAAGATTTATATAGAAGTAACGGCTAGTAAATGGGCCACATTCATGGGGCATTAGAATAAAAAATACTATCAAAAACAGAAAGCCTATGCAAGCATTTAATGAACAAGATCCTCCATATGACTAGTGCCTTAGAGTATGAAATGACTTGAATAGGAAATCGAAAGGTTTACATTTTAAGGATTTGGCAAGTCATAACTGACTTGACAATAGAAATGATTATAGAAAAAAAGGTGTGCTACTTTAGGACGGTAAAAAACCTAACCTAGCTACTAAGGTGTCAATAGGGCACGATACCTCTAAAGCCTGGTGAAGAGCTTGTGGGTCAAAACTAAGCATTCTTTAGCTCGGGAAAATATTTTTGAAAGTAATTGGGTAAAGGAAAATTATAAATTTCATTAATATAAACTTTGATTGCAAGCGTACAAAATAAGAGCTACTTCCCTTAAAAGGGAAGAAGGGCTTTCTACAAAAAAAGATGAGAAAAGCTCCCTTCAAAATAACACCCATATTTATAAAAAACTAAAGATACTTATTCAGCAACTATGTAGAACCAGATAAGTCAAGGTTACCACTATTAGCTCAATGCATCATCTCCTTGTGAAATAGATCCCAGCCATAGTTCCTATCTTGAGCCTCTGCAATAGTAGCCTCCACCACTCCTTTTGATATGAGTTGATCTAGGAAATCATGAAAGCCTTGTTGATAACCTTGTTGTACGTATTTACTCATCAGAGATCAAAAGGCAAAGGAATTATGATGATGTGTGAGCTCATCCTTCCATAATTTTTGGTGATATTGTTATCTGTTGGGACTTGGACAATTATTTTAACATCGATGTCCTGTGAGTAGCTAGGCATTGGCATAGCTCCTCAAAAATTGATGATAATCTTAAATGATTCCTTCCCTAAACTTATCCAGAGCTTTGCATCACTTCATCCATTCATCCAATTCTAATCGAGCACCATCAAATTTTAATTGGTGATATTCCATTTATTCAATAAAGAAGGGGTCCACATTCAACCTCCAATAAAGTTTTATATATTATATTTAGAGCTACTCACGACATCTACTTAGAACTGCTCAAGGCCATGAAGAGCATTAAGGTTGCAAAAATCTTTTTAGATTGAAAACTAAGGGAAGTGTGAAGGTCCCTTATTGAAGAGCAAATAGAAATAGAGGAAGTACTTTGGCTACCCATGAAGGAAGAACTAAGAACTTGAAAATTATTTGTGAATACAATAAATGCAAAGGATCATCCTCTATTTATAATACTCTAATAAAAAGCAAGGAATTAAAGGGGAGGGGATAGGTGATGTGTGATAACATCATCCATTACAACAACCCATCACTCAGTTGGACAAATCTCCTTTATTAGCCTAGGTGGCAAACCTATCAAAAGGCAGTTAGGCTGACAATAGATTGGGCGATAATGACTAGCTATGGCGGCTAGAGTATCCTATAAATAGTAACCCTTCTCGTTTGTGAACACATACAAGTTACATGACATTTTTACTATTTTAAGAAATCTTTAATATTCTTTACAAAATATTGCTTCCATTAATTATTCTTAGGTAATCTCAAAGGTTTAGAAATGAACTCATATCAATACATAAAAAAAAATGTGTAATTATAAGTTTAAATTACAAAAGTCACTTTCAACAAGAAAATATTCTTAGGACAACTTTTACTCTACTGGAAACACTTTGAGAATTTTTTCTTTTACGCAACTTACAATTTTTAAACACACTTTTATTTTTGATTCCTATTTATAGTTTCAAAAGTGGAATTTTATTGTCTAAGAGAGGTGGTAGCCACCATTCAATAATTTGTGGGGATCCATGTTATGGGTAGATACTATCCAATAATCTATGGTAATCCACGTTCATAGGGAAAACAATCAATGAATGTCAATCGATTTCACTAGTCCATATTTATCGAGAAAGCATCAACAAATTCCAACATTCCTCCATTTTGCTCAACAAAAAAGTCTTGTCCAAATCATGCTTTCTTTCATACGTTGCATCAAGCTTTCCTGACGGAACATTAGCTTGAGTTTCTTTAGGTGTATGACTAAAAACACTTTGCTCAAGTCTAGAATAATTGTGACCAACAATTTTTCTATGCGTTTTATCCCAATTAGCATTAGTTTTACCTTTGGCTTTATTAAAAAAAAAAAAAAGGTTCCACAAGCCTCTTATAATGAGTTGGTCCTACATATATGGATTCCAAATTGTATGCATAATTGTTGGGAGTCAACTTTATTGTGGTCGATTAATTCCTTCATTGCAACTTATATTAATGTATTAGAATAATGGCCTTAATATCACTTGTAAGGCAATTATAGAAAGATTGAGGGATAAATATGTGTGGAACCAAATGTGGCTAAGGCCATAAAGATTTTTGTATAAAAACTCCTAATGTACATAAACAAAAATGTGTAAATACAACTTGAGGGTGAGATTGTTGAGCCTAAGTATGAGTTAAAAAATAGCAATTGTCGTACACTAGAAAAATATGGGAAAGTGGAACACTATATAAGTGGAAGTGGACCAAAAAACTAATAACGTTAAGGTTTTGGAGTGAGATATAATGTCAAGTCTACTTATGTACATACTCATGTGCAGGCCTATGCATCATTCTCTCCAATTTGGTTGGGTTCAGCACGAGCCCAATAGGTAGTTGTTCATAAATAATGCTTCCAGTATAGTTAAATTCCGCCATCTAGCACAACAAGTCCAATCTAAGATAATTGCTAAGATTGCACTTACCCTAACATATTTGGTTTCATATTAATCTTTTACGACAATCATTAATACATTGTTAATTATTTACATTGGTTAATTAGTAACATGAAAATTTTATTAATTCAATGGTGATTCCAAGTATCTATTCATAAAAATTATAGAATGATTTCCTTAACATATCATAGTCTAACAACTCCACTACCAACTTCAAAGCTTTATTAGATTATAACATGTATAATCTAATGCTTCGTATATACATTGCAACAAAAAAAAGTAAGTCAAGGCTATGTTTGGAAGAGTGATTTTGTTAGGATGATGTTTGGTGAGAATTGTGTTGGAATGCATTGTACATTTGATTGTAAGTGTCATGCCCTGAATTCGAGACCATAACACAGCAGTGCTCAAAAATCATCTTAGCAAATACTAAAGCCAACATATATCATAGGAAGGTAATTCAATAATATCATTTGAAATAACCAATAGGTGACAACGTAACATCCATGGTAACATTCTTAATCTATCAAACATTGTAAATAAAATAACCTAGCTATTACATTAGAATTGTCTTATAGACTAAAATATTGAAAATCAATAATTCTAAGTCTTTATTCTATAGTTCTACTATCCCCATACTTGTTCATTTTCACTAGTGTCCACTTATCAAGATCCCTTAATATATTATTCCAACTAAGAAGGGTTACGTTGCTCAATCTACAACCTAATTGAGTGAGTTACTTATCTCAACTTATAATCTTAGTTGAGTGAGTTACATATCCAAACTTATAACTTTGATTAAGTGGGTCATGTATTCCAATCATAACTTATATTGAGTGGGTTACATGTCTTACCTATTGCCTAGTGAGTGGGCAAAATTAATCCCACACTATCGTTGACATCACATGAGAGGTTATTTATATTTCATTTCATGTATTTTGATTTTAAAATATTCAATTTAAAATAATTTGTTTCATAACTACCCACATCCAACTTTTAGCAAAATAATAAGCACATTAAGTTTCACAAAATCAACATGTTGAATTCATGCTTTCATAAGACAAGAAATATTCAAAAATGATTTTAAATGTATAGTAAAAATTCATTTGGAATGTAAAATAGTTTCAAAAACATTTTGTGAAAACTAGCAGAAAGTAACTACTTACCTATCACTTAATCCTACTGATTACTAAGCTCCTAGATTATTAATTTTTGGTTCCCAATTCAATCACACAATCTCCATTTAATACTAAATTTAACTAATACCTCATGTTTTCAAATGTTTTTTGTGTATCCTACATGTCTTATTTTGTGGTTTGTTTGCTTTCCAATTACTGGTTTAGTGATTATTCCTATTCGGATCCTTCAGTTATTATTTCCATGCATTGTTATCTCTTGGGCAGGGTGTTTAAACTTATTCTAGCATCAAAATCAAAAAATTTGACCCAAATTATGCAAAATTCACATTATGCCTCAACATTGCACCTGACTCATAATCACGGAAAGCAAACCCGCGATTGCAAGGGTTCAACCTACGCCCACAGCAATAATCATTGAGCATTCTGCTTGTGTTTTGGTTGCGGCTTGCAACCATGAAGAAACACGCCGCACCTGTGAGAGTTAGTCTCACAACCACAAAGATTCCCGCAAGGCTCATTGCCCAACCATCGTGAAAGTTGCGTCGCAATTGTGAGGTTTGACTTTGCAACCATGGGAATGCCTGCTCAGCAAGGCCAAGGTGCACATAAGGTGCTGTTTGGCTGTTTTTTCATTCTCTACACAATTCTAATCACCAAAATTTGTTGTTATAGTGATTTTAAAAGTCTCTAAGCATAATTTTATGAATCTTAATCATGAAAATCCAACTAGTCATGCTTCTAAAATTTTCGAGCAATTAGCTGCATATTTTAGAATTTGTTCTCTTTATCAATACGCACTTCCTAATAATTTCTATGCATGAACCACGAACCTTACAACATGTACAACAATCCCCATATAATCTACCATAAAAATCCCTCTTTCAATTCCCATATCGATGGTAACACCCTCCATAGATATCCTAAATATTTGATAGGATTTTGGTTGCCTTTTAGAACCATATTTCATCCTCCTACTTACCTCCCTTATTTTCCAACAATTCCACACGAAAATTAAAAATAAAATAATAAGGTATAGGTTGAAATTAATTCCTTAACCATTCAACAATAGAAATAACAATTAAAATTTTGGCTATCTTGTTCCCACAATTTAGCAAGGTTTACCTAGATTAACAATATGTATATTGCTTTCCACGTACACTTAATATTACCTTATTTTATTTATTCAAAAAGCAATAAATTAATAGGCACTAAACAATCGAATAAATACATATTGCTTTACTAGCATCACTCAAAAGTTGGAGTATTGCAATAATATTTTGTTTTTTTAAAAAATTTAATTTATTTGAGTATATTTGTAAAATGTATAATAATAATTAAATGAAATGACAGTATGTAGTGATAATGATTAATTTTTAGGATATAAATAAATATAAATGTGAGTGTGTGTATGTACACACCGATTGTAAATAAGGATAATGATTGATGAATTATTAATTAGTTATATATATATAAAAGAAGAAAAATTTTAATTTGAATTTGAATTTGAATGGATATGTGGAGAATGAAAGTGATGTATCCTAGCCCAAATATGAAGCATTTAATGTCCGTTGGGCCATGTGACTTGGGCCAATTCGAATTAGACCAATGACTTCAGACGTTGTACATATAGACAAATACAACTAGTGACATTTAAAGCAGAACCCTTCTCCATTTCCACTACTTTACTTCATATGTAGATTTATATATATGTGTGTGTGTGTGTGTGTATCTATCTCATACGATGAGACCTGACCCAAATCATTCCAACCTCGATATCCAAAATCAACAGGGAACAAACTTTTTAATCTATCAATACCAAAGTTTAATTTTTGCCAGCAATTGAATAGCTGCATAAGGAGTAGTTCAAATTTTCTTCAGCCATCACTTCGCACTTTGGAAGTAACACTTGGCCAATTTCGTGACCGTGGCATTATTGTGCCCATGTAAGGGTTTCCGGAGGCACACAAACACAGCAGCAGGCAGCGAATTGCATCATTTTGATCTTCAGTATGATGCATTTCATGTCTTTATGGAGCAATACTGGTGGTGAGGAAACTCTGGCACTGTGGCTTTCAGCATCCAATGATGTTTACTTGTAGATAATCCTCACACCGATGTAAGACCCACACACAAAGCTCCACCACATATTTGGTTATGATGTTTATTAAAAGTTGAACACTTCTATGTATGTGCAAAATTATATATGAATTATTAAGTTATTGAGTTTTATATAATAAAAAAAAATTGTTATGCTAAAGTATAGAAAATATTTAAGATAAAAATAAAGAAAGTTTAAAAGAAATTAAAAAGTGAGAAAAAATACAAATCGAAACAAGTTGAAAGAAAAGTGAGCAAAATTTAGAGAAATATAAAAAATTTTAAAATAAAGATAATCGTGTCGCCAGAATGAACTTATATTTTTAATAATATAGTATGCACATTCCGTATCTTAGTAATAATTTGAATAAACACAACTCAAATATTGAGGGGGCATAAAGGCGGATGATGTGGGAAACTCCAATACGTGGTTGGTTTAATCAATGCATGCAGCAAAATGGTAGCCTTTTTTTTTTTTTTAAGAAAATTTAGATTCAAATTTATTTACGGTAATGGTATGTAAATCAATTGATTTAATGTTGCTTGATTTGGGTGTATGCATTTTGTGTTTCATTTTTCTTGACCTTAAAATAAGATTGTGGAGAACCAAGTTTGGATTTTCCCTGTACCATTCATTTTCCATAAGCCCATTTTGGTACCCCACATAAGATTTATTTATTTATTTATTTTGAAGAAGAAAACCTTCAATAAAACGATAAAAACAGAGAACCACGACCAAGAAGCCGATAAAGGGGTCAAAACTGACAATTGGGTTCTACTAAACCGGAAAACTAATAAACCTAATGTGAGTCACCGTACCAATCAAAGTTGACAAGTCTTCTTCGGACACTCTCAGCCCATTAATGATTTGCACGTTAACCCTCACAGATTTCATGGTCTCCCATAAGATTTACACATAAAGGAAATATTTAGCAGAAAAGAAGGCAGAGGAACCTAGCATTTAAAAAAATATATAAAAAAGCACTAATAGAAATAACTGTAAGTCAATTAATACAAATTTTCATTATGTTCATAATAAGAAAAATACAACTCAATAAAATCTATAATAAATTCCCAGAAAGTTATTTTAGATTGAGTCTCCAATTTGACGGATCATTGCACCCATCTCATCTTGATCCTTCACTTCCGACTATAAAATACCAAAGATAAGAGAAACTTTTCATATTAATTTTATTCAAGTGATTGACACAAACAGGATTGAAGACATAAAGAAAATGAACCTCAGTTGGATTTTTCATAAGACGGCGGCCAACGTAAAGAAAAACAACCATTTGCAAATCTGAAAACAAGCCCTCACAATGCATGATCATCTGTTTTTTCAATTTAACAATTCTTTGTAACTACATTACAAATTAGTTGAAGTAGTGAGTATGTATTTATAAAAATCTAATCTTCTTTTATCAATTTTTATAGCTAATAAAGGTTGGGCATCAATTTTATAGCTAAGTTCAAATTGTTTTCATTCCTATAGCTAGTCATCACAAATTATGAATCGTTCATTTTTTAATTTATGTTGGGCTAGCCTAAGTTTCTCACTAGTTGATAGCTGGCAAGAAGTTAAATATTATCATTTTTTGAAAAATTATATATAAAGGAGTTTTTATATATTAAGTTAATTATATAAATAATATATTATATTAATTATACAAATAGCATATAAGCTAGCACGAAATTCACTTAGCCAATAAAACACACAAAAACAGGCAAAATTGCAAACTTGATCCTAGTAGATAAGGCCATTCCATTTGTCTAGAGATTTACATGATTCTAATTTTATTATCCAGCTTTTTTGGAAATCATATTGAGTTCGATTTTCATTAATTTTGGTCTAAAAACTTTTCAACTGCTCAAGATTCACGAAAAAAAAAAGGCAAAAGATTTGAGTGAACTGCACATGCCTTTATTTCAAAAACCTTGGACCAAAAATTGAAAATTTAAATTATACATATTTTATTTTGAAATTTAAATTTTTAATGCAAAAAATTTAAATTTCATAAATTCAAAATTTATTTTATTTTTAAAACCTAACTTGTGCAAAAATATTAAATAAAATATAAAAAGTATACACAATGAGTTAAAAAAAATATATAATTATAAAACAGAATTATTTTTTTAGAAAGTTCAAATTTCAAATAAAATTTGAATTATTTAAAAATTAATATTTTCAATTTATTCAAAAGTAATATTTTATCATTTTTAGAAATTTTTGATATCATTTTATTTCATATTATGTATAATGAACATCAAATAAGATTAATATCTCATTTTAATTTTAGAAATCTAGAAAATTAAAGAAGCATAATTTTGATTATTTTGTCAAAAATAAATATTTTATTTTTAATTGTTAATTAAAATAGTAATAATCATATAATAAAAATATAAAATAAAGTAAATAATTGATAAAAACCATAAAATAGAAATAATTTTAGTATAAATTTTTTAGTTTAAAGTTCTCTTATATATGTATGTCTGCGTGTGTATGCCTTTGATTTATATTTATAAAACTAGCATTTTCAAGTAACATGAACCTTTAATGTTATTTAATATAACTTTTACATTGCAATAAATTAATGAAATAAAAATAAATAGATAAAAAATTATTTTTTCAAAAACTAAAATAATACTTTTGAGTTAATTTGAGTTTAAATATACAAATTTTTATAAAATTTAGTTTTAGAACATTTTTAATATTTTCCAAAATTAAAATAAATTAGGAAGTTCGAGTACAATTTAATTCAATTAATTTTTTTTAAAAGCTTACACAAAATCTTGTTTAAAACTAAAATTTAGAACATAATTCTAAAGTTGGGCAAAATACTAATTAAAATATGAAAAATTATTTGGAATTATCATTTTAAAAATATTTTATAAGATCAATATTTCTTTCAATATATACTTTTATTCAATTTGTCTATTTACACAAAATTTAATTTTAATATGGAATGTTCAAAATATGGTTTCAACATAGAAAAAAAAATATTTATTTTAGAAAAATGAAGACATTAATTTTCAGAAAATTATTTTTATAGATTTGTATTTAAAAAACTTTTCTTTTTTACAATTGATGATTTTGCTATACATCATCAAATAATAAAAGGAAAGGAAATAAAAAAAGAGATTCAGGTGAAATTTAAATTTATTGCCACTCTTTCTTTTTAATGGTAGTTTCACTTTCCATAATTTAAAATATTTTAATTGTTTGTTAGAGTTATCACATTAGTTAAGATACTATGGTAATGTTTATGTTTATTCATACAGTTAAAAAAATACACACTACAATTATTATATTTTTTAAATTTTATCTCTATATCTCTCTTACTTTTACATACTTTTTTTATAAAAATACATTTAAAAACACATGTCCAAAAATCGAAACAAACATAACCTATTTTTTTGGAAGGCAAATCCTATGATTTACTCTTGTTGAGCTTCATCTATAATTGCCATTAAATTGAACGGGTATTTCCAGGCCTTTATATGGCAAAGACAACGTTGGCCAAAAAACCATAATAGGAAACATTCACTTCTTTTCCATTTTTTTTTCAATTTTTTGTCATTCGTTAAACTAAATACTGATGATCAACACGGTAATTGGTTGATCATATATAATCTATTGCAATCAGTGCATAATTTAATTTTAGCAGCAATTTACACTTGAAACTTAAATATATGTTTAGGCATTAATTTGAATAATCCAAAAAATAGAAAAATGAAATTTTAAATTTTAAAGCAAATAAAATTAGATTAAAATTTTAAAAAGCCTAATAATACCAAATTAAAACAAATTCAACTTGGAGGGAAAAAAAAATGCACCATTACAGTTTTCTAATTCCCCACACCTTTAGGTCATGATTGGTACATATGAATGTAATAAAATAGGAATGTAATAAATATAAAAATGGAATGAAACTAAGAAAAGAATGAAATAATTTACTATATCCTAACTTGGTATATACAAAAAATGGCATTAAGAATAAAAATGGAATAAAATTGTTATTTTATTATTTTACATTATATTTAAGAATGATAATTAAAAATAAATATAACAAATTAATGATAAATATTATTAATAAAAGGACATTATTTGAAAATATTTAATTAATTATTATATCTTTGTTATATGACTATATATGTTTAGATATATAATAAATATTTAATATTTATACAACAATACAATATTTATATTGTATGCAAAATTATATATTTATATACATAGCAGTATTTAAACAAACACGTATAATTGATTTTTAATTTATTTATTGTAAAATAAATATTTATATAGTTTTATTTTTAACTTTATGTAGATATTCATTATATGAAAAAGGTAAATATTCAATTGATATAACTATATTAGCTATCGTTATGAGCAATATACTAAACATTTATAAGATGTGTGTGTGTGTGTGTGTGTGTGTATTTTCATTATATTATGTTTATTTGTTAAATATTGCAACATTTGCTACATTTAAAAATAATTTTATTATTAAAAATTAATTAATACTTTATTGGATGTATAAATATAAATATATATTTTACATATTTAGAATATATCTTAATAATAGTATAAATAAAAATAAGAAAAATATATATATATATATATTATTAATGCAAATGCTTATATTTAATTTTAGATATGCTTTTGTAATATATATATATATATATATATATATCCATATTTTCGCATATGACATTTTTATATTTAATTTATTTATTACTAATGTATAATATTTGTTAGCATGGTTCTTGTTAATTTAAAATTAATAAAATTATTTTAATAGTATAAAATATAAGTCATGCCCAATAATGTGAGAATTAATAAATCCATGGAGTGGGAAGGAAATGATATTTCTTATGTTTATGAATACTGATTTTCAATTGAATGATGATTCCCCTTATCTAATTATACTAATAGTAAGAATAATAATGATATAGAAATTACCATTTCATTTCACCTCGTTCCGCCGTACCAATCATGCAATTACTCCCACAAGAATCCATTCTCCATAAAATTTCTCCATTGTCATGTCCATATTTCCACATCTCTCTTCTTTTGTCTGTACATTTTTCTCCACCATTGAGTCTGATCGATCAAGCAAGTGATTGCCACTACAGTTAGGTTCTTTGCATATGATGCCCACTTGTAATTTGATTCGCGCATCAAACATCCAATTTGTGTAGTTTAAATTTTTTGTTTACCAATAGATCTTATTCATCTCGTATTTATTTAAACTAATATTTTTATTTCTTATGTTGATTATGATGATTAGTATATGGATTGATATAATCTATATGTTTTGTTCGCACGTAATTAACAGGATTTGAAGTTGGTAAGATTAGAGTTGGGGGAATAGTAACCACTATGCCGTGTTTGAAAAAATTAGAGAGAGAGATAGAGAGAGAGTTTTCATGACAGAAATTATCTGGCACTAAAGCATTTAAATTTAGCCGTAAACAACAATTTTATCTGAATGTAGTATTAAGTTTTAGTTACGAAAATTGTGTGTGACTATAGCATTAGGTCGTAGAGACAAGAAATGCGTGTCACTAAAAAACGATGTTTCAATTACAATATTTTGTGTGACTAAAATAGTCAAATTTAGTGATAAAAATTGTGACTAAATTGTGTGACTATGTAAAAGAATACATAGTTTTTAAAAATTTTTTGAGGTAAAGGTATTTTGAAAAAAAATGAAATAGTCATATGAAACAATTAACTTACTAAATACATCAATAAATTATCAAATGTTTTAATCTATATTAACAAATATTATATTAAATTATTCTAAAATTAATTTACTTTTCAAATTAATTTTTAAAACCTCGATTCTATCAAGTAAAATAAACAAATTTAAAGAAAATATATTCAATAATGGTTTACGAATTGTTTATTGTGTCGAGTGTAAACATACTTGTTAGGAGGTATCAAAGTTTGCAACGAATTTCTGTTTCCAAGAATTGAAAATTAAAGATAATAACTATAATAATAGAACTAACTTAAAATATAAGGAACACTAATAGACTAGGAGAACTTAACTATTATAAATCGTATGGGTCAATTGGTACAATGGACGCAGTTGGTCTTCTAATTATATAAAATTAAAAAAAAAAAAGGATGATGTTTGGAAGAGGGTGACGTTGGATAAGAGTTGAGATAGTATATTTTAAAAAATATATTTTAATAAGATGAATAGAATAATTTATTTGTATATATGTATAAAATATATAATAATAATAATTAAATGATACTATAATTTATTAAGATAATAATTATGCTATAAGATATGAATAAAAATAAATATAAGTATATATGTGATATATATATATATATATAAATATTGATTTGATTGTAAATAAGTGTAATTGAAAATAATTAGTTATATATATATATATATAAGATAGAAGAAAATTTTAAATTTAAATTTAAATAAAAATATTATTAGTATATATATTTAGTAAAATTTGAAATGTTATTTTATGATTGAAAATTGGTACGGAGGTTTTTAAAAAAATCTTGATAGAATTTAATAAGTTTTTTTTTTGTTAAAAAAAGGTTGACCTGGCAGATACTTGATGGGAGTCCTTCAAGAAACACTCCAGAGGTTTGATAAAAAGTTTTTTTTAAAAAAAAATACTTATAAAATGCCTCCTTAAAGTGGATAACAGTTTTAATTGAACAATATACAATTGGATAACAGTTTTAATTGAACAATATACAATTGTGAAATATCAAAATTGAAAAATAATTTTAAAATTTCTATCTTTACTAATGTAACCAATCAAATGTTTTCAAAGCAAACTCACAATTTTTTCACCCAAACAATAAACATAATATATTATCAATTTAATATATAACAAGATTTATTTGTAAAAGTCGAATTCACGATCCATAATTCTAAGCCAATTTTGCTTAAGGAAAGATGATTTGCAAATTGATTTCTTCTTTTTGTGGATGACCGAAAAAATAATTTTTTACTCTTTTTTAATTTTTTTAAAAAATTAATAATAATTTTCGCAAAATATCTGAAGATCCTTAGAAGGTAAGGAAACCGGAAGCCCATACGCGTCGCATCCGTCGGTTACAGTGGAGCAGCTGGAAAATATAAGTACGTTTGAGATGTTTAATGTATCCCATTTGTAGAGAGATCGTCATATTGAATTGGGTGTGTGGATTCTGATATTCAGCCGTGGCAATGCTTGATTCTTTCTTCAGCAGAGGCTTCAAAGCTTCCAAATGGTAATGTATCAATCTTTTCTTATTTTGTTTGACATTGGCATGCGATCACTTGATTCTCTGTCCTAGGGCTTTTGTAATCGTTCTCTTGTAAAGTTTCCTCACGATTTTTTGCAGAATTCATTGCATAATCGACCCGGAATTCTAGCTTTATCTTACTCCCATGAGGATATGCGTTTGTATGTTGAATTTGGTTCTGGATTACAATGCATTGTCATAATCTGCACCTTTTTGGGTTCTGTGTGGCGGGGCTGGGTGGAGTGTGTTGAGTTTATTAAATAGATGATGATCTGTGAATTTTAAGTGGGTTTATATGTGTCTGTTAAGACGTGCACTTCAATTGTAGTTTTATCATGTGCCAATTTACAGTAAAACTTTGCTGAAACTTACAATCCCTCGAATAAAGTTACTGAGGAATCGAAGAGAGATTCAGTTAAAGCAGATGCGTCGAGATATTGCCAAGCTACTTGAGACTGGTCAAGAAGCCACCGCTTGGGTTCGGGTATTATATTACTATTCTTTCTGTGTTATTATTGCTCGGTGTACTGCTCTGTCTTCGAAAAAGATCGAGTTAAAGGATTTTTAAGTCTTCTATTTAATGGTTTAATAATTAATAATAGATACGGGAGTTGTCCTACTTTCTTTTATAGGTAGAGCATATATTAAGGGAAGAGAAGATGATGGCTGCACAAGAAATTGTTGAGCTGTTTTGTGAGCTCATCGCTGTTCGCCTTCAGATTATTGAAGCCCAAAGGTGTCTCTCTCTCTATTTTTCTGTCTGTTTGGAAAATGTATATATAATAGTAATCTCTCTTTACTTTTCTGTCTGTCTGGAAAATATATATATAATAGTAATGCCTTCATTATCATGCCTGATTCCATATATTCTTTTCTTTATTTATCTCTGATCTTGAGTACTCATTTCCTCTATTTTACACCCCTGATCCCGCGGCATGGATCTTCTAAACTATTATTAAAATGTAATACAAGGATTTTCTGAGTTTAATTAATCTCGTGAGCTACGGCTATTCGTGCAAACATTATCTTTTCAGGGAATGCCCTCTGGACTTGAAAGAAGCGATTTCCAGTGTATGCTTTGCTGCACCAAGGTGTGCTGATCTGCCTGAGTTGCTACAGGTGCAAATGCTGTTTGCTAATAAATATGGCAAAGAATTCGTGTCCGCTGCAACTGAGCTTATGCCAGAATGCGGTGTCAACCGCCAGGTTACAAAAATTGTCCTTCTGTGGAAACTTGTATCAGAAATTTTAGCAGCATCTGTATATTCCTTTTTTGATCTTCTACCTTTTGTATTCTTTGAACTTGAAAATTGCAGTTGGTGGAGCTTTTATCTATTCAACCTCCTGCACCTGATGTTAAGTTGAAGCTGCTCAAGGAAATTTCTGAAGAGCACGAGATCCATTGGGATCCAAGTGCTTCTGAAATTGAATTGATGAAGCCTCATGAAGACTTGCTGGTAGGAATAGCCTCTGCTTCTTGTTGTGCATGCACCATGCTTATCCTTTTACCTGATATATTGGCCTTCTTTCCAGAATGGATCTGTACAGTTTCTCAGTGGTTGCAAATGGCCGCTTCCTAAAGAGAAGCATGATGAGACCAAGTCTGCTACTTCAGATGATGCTGCCCATGAACACTCTGATTCTGATGAAGACTTTGATATCATAGGTTTTCCACAAGTTCCTAAGCTGCCATTACTGGGAAAGAAAGGCACATCTTTAGTAGCAGAGATGCCACCTTTTCCTGCCTCTGCTCTTTCTGAGGATGGTGACCGAATAGAAGCCAATGCGTCTGTGGGTAATGAAAATCTTTCACAGTTTGAACCAGGAGTTGCAATGCAAGAGAAATCATTGACAAAAGAAGATGCATCGCGTAAAATTTCACCTGGTTCAATGGAAGATAAACAGCTTTTGCCATTCATATGTTATCCTTTACAATCTACAATGTCATTTCCTTCAGAAGAACACAATTCACCTCCCTCTATCGCAAAGACCAAATATGATGATTTAGATTTACAGGATGTGTTGGCTGCTGCTCAGGCGGCTGCTGAAACAGCAGAGTGTGCTGCAGCAGCAGCCCAGTCCGCTGCTTGCATTGCCGAACTTCGAATTAGTGAGTTTATGAAGAAAGAGAGCGATGAAGTATCAGGTTCTGTTATGGAGAATCCATTTCACCTTCAGAGGCCCAAGTCAGATTTGGAAGAAGAGGCTGAATTAGATTTGCAGGACTCATTCAGGGATTCTTCTGACGGTCCCTTTGCTTCTAGTGGTGGAAATAAAATTTCTGCAAACTATGTGGCTCGTCCATCATATGGTGATGCAAAAGGGAATTTTGATTCCTCTCCTCGCAGCAACATGATATCCAGCCACGGCAGTCTTCACCAGCCTCAGAGGGTGCATTCAATGGACGATGATTATTATTTTTCATACCCAAACTTATTCACATCTCAAGGCTCGTACGGAGTCATTTAAGTAAGCCATGAGGTCTACTTCAATATGTTGATAATTCTATTAGGAACTTGTCTTCTTTGGTCTGTGAGGCGATCAAGATTTTGTTGATAAAATAATTACTCATGTTTCAGCTACTGATGTAAATCGAGCTTTTTTTGGCTTCTATAATTGTTATTCAATTCATTTTGGCGGGCATTTTTGTTTGGTAGTATCCTATGATTATAGTAGAACAGTGGTTTGTGTGATAAAACTGTATCAGCAGTTGAATGAGTTTTCAAGAGTGGTTTGTGTTCAACATGTCAGACGAAAGCTGTGTTTGGTTCCTTTATGTTACCTCTGGCACTCCCTCGATTAAGGTTGTCGTGTATCGAATCGACCGCAGTGGAATATGGAACGTCCTTGTGAACTTGGCTGTTGGCTGAAAGACCAAAATTCACGAGGCTGATTTGACATTATACATCTCCTAATCCAAAGTGGTGGGAATCGGCACTTTCCAGTTTCGGCCCTGAAAATTATCAAAGTGGGGAGAGTGCCAGTGAGAACCAATGAAGTGGATTCTTGATGTTCAGCTTCGCAATTGTCCCATCCGCAATATGTATGAACTTTGAACCAAGCTCTTGCATATTCCAAGTTTCCGATGCATTCCTAACCAATAATAATCATCGCACGAGGGAGAGGTAAGAAAGTCAATGGTATTCCCAATTTTACCCTTTACCGATCCGGCGTTATCGACATTTAACCCAAAAAAAAAAACTCCTCAAATATAAGACAGCCACGTGTCAGCTTCCCTTCCCCGCGAGATAAGAAGGGGCCATCTTTCTCGACAATCTGCAGACAATTACTCCAATCACCGCCTTCCATCAACTCGACTTCTTGAATCCTAGCCGTCCAATCGCATCCGAAACCCTTTTTCCCTTATCATTTCTAAGACCCCTCTGGAGTCTCCATCACCATCACGAGCAGCAGTCACCTCCGCAAAAAATGGCCGCCGCCGCTCTACAACAATCCCTAATTCCCTTACAGGTCCGCTCACTGCCATCGGATCGACTTCAAACCAAGCCAACAATCAAACTCTTCCTCTCCTCCAACCTTAAGCTCCCCAAATTCACCATCAAGCCTCTCCGCCCCCGCGGCGGAGGCGGAGCATCCGGCGCCAGAATGGCCGAAACCGCAGCTGGAAGCTACGCAAACGCGCTGGCCGATGTCGCCAAATCCAGCAGCACCCTCGAGCAAACATCCGCGGACGTCGAGAAACTCGAGAAGATCTTCTCCGACGAAGAAGTAGTCAAATTCTTCACCAACCCCACGATCGACGATGAGAACAAGCGCAAAATCGTTGACGAGATATCTAAATCGTCGAGCCTTCAGCCGCACGTGGCGAACTTCCTAAACATCTTGGTGGACATGAAGCGGATCGATCTGATAAAGGAAATAGTGAAGGAATTCGAGGTGGTGTACAACAATCTGACGCAGACGGAGCCGGCGATGGTGACATCGGTGGTGCCATTGGAGTCGCAGCATCTGGCGCAGATCGCCAAAGGGGTGCAGAAACTGACGGGCGCGAGGAATGTGAGGATCAAAACGGCGATCGATCCGTCGCTGGTAGCCGGGTTCACGATTCGGTACGGGAATTCAGGGTCGAAGTTGATTGACATGAGTGTGAAGAAGCAGCTTGAGGAGATTGCCGCTCAGCTGGATCTTGGGGACATTCAATTTTCCGTATGATTGTGATCTTCTTTTGATTTTGGCAAAATTAATTTTATTCTCTCTTTTCGGATATATTATTTTAATTTGTATGGTTCTAGAGATGATTTTTTGGGTAGTAAATTTGATTTCTTGTGGAAATATATGGTTGGACTTGCATTTGGATATTATTTAATGCAATTCTAAAATTTATTTCATTCAAGTAAAATCAATGGCTTTGTTTGGACGAAAGGATTGTTAACTTCAATGACCTGTCCAGGGTAAGAGCAATGGAGCCGAGAAGTTAGATGACCTGTAGCCTCGAGTCTTATTTAAAAGCTGAGCTTAAAATAATTAAAATATTAAATAAATTATAATATAATATAGTAATTTTTCAATATTATTTAAGTAGAATTTGATTTGTGCTTAAAAGGTGAATTCGAATTCAAAATTATAGATCTTTGGTTTGGACTTGAGTCTTTTGTTTCAGATTCAACATATAAAATGTGTGTCATTATTGTAATTTATTTTTGGTTTACTTAGCTCTTTTGCGATGAATATTAGAAATTTTTAATTTTGACATTGATGCATATAAAGTTAAAACATAGACAATTGATGATATGCATAACATGCATAAACTATTTGTAAATTTTATATTTTAATTAATTATAATATATTATAGAATTATTTTACTTTACATAATAAAAATAAAATTATTTAAAACTAAATGTATTAGAAAATAAGAAATAAATATAAAAAATGAGTTGAAAGAAAAAGAAAGCATCAAAGATAAACAAATGCTATACATTAATAAAAGGAGTAAAAAGAAGGAAAAATAGTTAGTTTAAAGACTTCAAGCAAAATTCAATAGTACAGATAGTTTGGGGGAAAACCCTTAAAAAATTGAAAGGAGAAATAGAGATGAAGTTCAATGGAGGATAGCAAAAATTTTTCAAAAAATAAAATTAGATATACTAAAAGATAGTGGATACAAAAAAAAAAGGTTAATAAAATAAAATAAGTTACTTTTTAAGTCAAATGGAAGCTGAAGGAAAAATTGAATAAAAAAACCAAAATATATTAAAAGGAGGAGCTAAAAAGCTTTTTCTTTTTAAAAATAAAGTTAATTCAGTAACTTGTCATTTGGATAAGCAAAAAGTAGACCCTATTTTAGTTGTATAATGAGTGTGTGTTATATATTATATATATTTATTAAATTAGTACGTTTTACATGTTTTAAACGGACTATACGAAAATCAAATTTGAGTTTTGCCTAAAACTCTTCACATTATTAGTAATTGGATAAATCTTAAATTTTTAGACATGATTCTTAAATTTTAATTTTGATAATGACAATCCAAATAATAATTATAAAATTTATCTGGATTTTGAATTTCAAAACCTTCTTACCAAACAATACCTTAAAATGAGGTTGGTGGGCTTTTTTGTTGTGAACCCTAAAGCATGAGCCATCATTCTCTTACACACGAAATGGGCAGATGAACAAGTGAAGTTGGTTGTGGATTGGGTCCAATTAGACTTTTACATACGAGGGTATTGTTTGTTTAATGGGTCAGCATATGTAATTTGAAAGATTAAAAAATGAAAAACATTTTGGTTTGATACATATTGCACGGCGTAATGACGCAAAGTTGATGAATTTAATGTGAGGTTTGAATATGTTGCTTCTGCAATTAAGTTGGAATAAAGCTAAGCAAAATGATTTGATTTGCATATTAGTAACTAGTTTGGAATAATGGATAATGGTAGGTTTAAAGTCTTGGAATAAGAAAAATCATAATAAGTTACGTGCATGCATAAGTAACATTATTACTGAAACACTTAATACTTCGATTCGTAGCACTATTTTTATACACCAATCTAAATTTTCAACTATAATTATTGAAATACCAAACTCTAGTAGGTTAATGATTGTACATTTGGAGCACACGTGGGGCAGCAAATGAGCTGAACTTCATAAAATCAGTCAAATTTACATTCCTCTCATCGAATTAATAAATTGTACATGTAAAATGACACGGTTCCCTCATTTCATGAAATTACAACTATGCCAAGTAAATTGTGGAGTTCTCTCTTAAGTGAATAAAGTGTCTCTCAATGAAATCTACTCAAGTTCGCTCAACTGGTCTTTAAAAGCATCCATTCAGCTAGTCTTTAAAGTAGGGAAACTACCTCTAAGAAATTCAACTGAAGATCTTCAAAATATCTGAAAATGATACATTTTATATTGTAATATCAAGTCCGGCATTTTTTAGATTTGTCCTTCCAGATATTCTAGCAGTCTTTAACAATCTTTCCTTATCATAATAAACTAAAAATCTTCCAAACATAAGGCTTAAATCAGTTAGATTTGATTTGTGTATGAGAAGTTAAGATATAATCAAATACCCAGATTCTTCGTATTTTCTAAATAAAGCAGGTTAACTATATCTAAATAGTTAAATAAAATCCATTTAGATTGTTTTAAATAAGTTAAGTTAACAATCAAAAATTACCATTTGGAAGGACTAAATTATTTGATTGATTTGAATAAATTTGGTAGATCATGTTGTATCATCTCTTGTAACAAGTTAGCAAAAATTAAGAATTTTCTTATAAAAATGATGTGCCATGTTAGTGCTACATTGGTAAGTTGTATCAAGAATAATGATAACTCATCAAAGCACTTCATACATGGCACTGATATTGTCTTTTTTGATATCATGGAGTACATCATCAATGTTAGAAGTGAAATCTAATGGTTTGCTAGATGTGAAGTCTAAAATAAAGAAATAGGGAAAGAATTGTACTATAAATTGTCCACTTTTCTTCGTGTCCGGCAAATGAGAAACTTGTTGCACTTCATGATGTAACATGAGTTACAACTAATAGAAGTGTTAGTAGTAGTAGTGTACTTTTCCTAAAAACGACATTGTCTAGAAAGTCTCAAACTTAAAATCATCTTTGTCCAAACCTCCCTTAATGAACCTCCCTTAGATGCACCAGTGGATGATGGAAAAACTCCAATAACATCAATAATACTTTCTTCCCTTTTGGGCCCTAGAATAACAAAGGGTGAGTAGTGAAATTAGGATTGATACTAGAGAGGCCAATTTTATAGTCATGAGTTCCAATGCATGTTGTAACATGAAGAGAGCACAGAATCGTTATATGCTTATCAAACTAGTACTTCTTATCCTGCGGCATTATGATTTGGGACTCTAAGTCTTAGGAAAGTGCAGCTAGAGCACCTAGAGTAGCTTCAACATTCCTTGCCCCTAGCGTTGGCTTAGAGGCAGGTGTTGGCACGTTAGTATAGTTTTGAATAGCTTTGAAGTATACCCCATAGAATGACAATGAATTGATAGCTCATTTTGGTGATTAGAGACACCTTTGGTTGCACAATATTCATATGATCAATCTAGGGTACAAAAAATACCCAACATCAGTTCTTATCACGTCATGTGATACAACATCTTTAAACATAATGCGCTTAATGTTGACATTTAAGCCGTTTGTATATCACCATGGCTAATTAATCATCATCGGCGACATAGGCTTATCGACTCTTTCAATTCTTATACCATTGCTTAATGAAGAAGAGCTCCTTATGGTTTTCTCTAAGAATTACTTCAAGAATTTGAGGATGAGAAAATGTTTGAATGTTAATTTGAAAATCACGGTACATACCTCTATATATAATTTTCTGATACAAGTCAATCATAAAGAAAGTTGTATCATGCCCTGACACAGAATCTCGGTAATCACCAATTAAATGGAAAGTGATTCTGAATTGATTTTAGCCATAGCAATACGTCAACTAATTATGGTAATTGCAAATTTTCAAACTTTTCACGTAATCTAAATCTCTCCCTACAACATTAGCCTATTTTCCCTACATCCTCCATTTGATCGTCAAGAAGTTCTTCTAGAAATTTGAAGGCTGTATTTTTTTCTATTTGCCTTTCTTTCTTTTTTTAATTTTTTTGAATATAAAAATTATTTACAAAAAAATAGTATGCAGAAAATGAATTAACGAAAGAAGATAACACTTCACTTATGTAGGTAGACACCTACTACACTCCTCAACATCTCTATCTATCTATTTGTTGGGTCATATTTTGTCAACCACTTTTTTTCTTTTTTTGATGTGTATAATAATCATATCCTGCCAACTTTGGTGATCAATCATTTGGATATCTCTTACCCTCTGCTTATCAGTTAAACTTCCAATAATAACTTTTAGAGGGTGAATTTATATAACTTTGGATGAATTTTGAGAACTTTTAGTATTATCTTTGAAATCCTGAATAGTTATTCTACCATGTGTTAGAACATTTGCTGCCTTGACTACACCTTTTCTAGTATTTTGCCCTGCTGATTTTTTCAATGGTTTGGCTTCTGAGTTCTTTACCCATTTTCGTCTATAAAAGGCCTACTTGATAGTGACTTGCCTTCCTTTTATTAAGTGATTTAACGAGTGGTAATATGAGGAAATGTAGTGACCACTAAAATGGCAATAAGTACAGACATGACCTTTTTGTCGCTATCTAGTAAGTTGTTTTTGTTTATTTGCTCTGAGCAATGTTGTAACATGTGCAGTCTTAAGTTTATGCCATGCAAGAACATTGTTTGGTGACATGTTTTTTCCTTTTCATGAAATGCATTGCTTTGCTTCCAGTACTACTGGAACCTAGTTGTCCAGTGTATCTAAGCCTATGATGATCTCCAAAGACCTTGCTTATGGTTAGGATGTCCTCTAACTTTGTCTTTCTAGTATTCAACTTGCTCAAAACTGAAACTGATTGTTCTACCTCAAGTTGTAGCTTTTGGTAGGATAGCTCCATATTGTGAAAATCTTTTAGTAACTTAGCATGGGTAGCATGTGCTTTATCTCTCGCCTTCTACACTACTTCAATGTCCGACTTCAATTTTTTATCGCTACTCTAGGAAACAAACTACTTTTTAACTAGTAATTGATTCAGTCTTAGTAGTTCATTATAGGCTATCTCATCATCGTTGTTGCTATTGTAATCAGAAACATTAGATGCTACAAAAGATATTATAAAATTAAATATAATAATACTCTTATTTTTTTTGTGAGACTAAGTTGAATACCACGTGATTGCTAGGATGTTCATCATCCTCTTCATAGTGTTCTTCGTTACTTGATGTAGTGTGTAAGAATTTTCCTTGCTTCCTTTGAGTGTTGCCACATTTTGTCCATATCTTTCACATTCCTAGCATTTGACTCCTTTTCCAGCCTCTCCGACTTTTAACTTTTTGCTTCCTCTTTCGATTCTTGGTGAAACCTTCCTTTTTCTTTGTTGTTACTAAAAATGTTGTAACTTATCTTGCGTCTTCTCAGCACCTTGGCAAGTCTTTTAGTCAGATAGGAAACCTGGTTTTCTTTATCAACAAAATCCTTATCATTCTGATAATGATTGGTGATTGATAACTACAGCGCCATGTCCTTATCCTTTTTAGTCTCTTGAAGTTCATTTCATTAGTTCATCCAATGGCAATGATGCAACATCTTATGCCTCTTCGATGGTAGCGACTTTCGGGCAAACCTTTTTGGTAACAATCTTAACGTCTTTTGCACTAATTTTTTCTGTGAGTATTTCTTCCCTAACTAATGAGCTTGATTTGTTATGTCTCTCAATTTGAGTTAAATATGGCCACTATCCCATTGTTGGTCATGGAGAGGTTCTTGAATTAGGAAGCCAAAATCTGTATTTTTGGACATGCATACTGAGCTTGTCCCTTTGTGCACATTCTACAAAATCTCCCATGTCTCATATACTATATCACATGTTGCAACAAGTTTGAAATACTCTTCGTCAACACCTATAAACATAGCATTAATTGCACGATGATTTTCGAGAGCAGCTTTCTCTTCATTAGACCTCAATTGTTTAGCATCTTTCTTGACTGGTCAACTATTAGCTTCTTCCATGGGTGGCATCCATCCTTCTTCTGTAGTAGTCTATGCCTTTTCATTAAATGATTTGTTGAAGGCTCTCATCCTAACCTTCTCATAGGGGCAATTTGACCCATCCAAGAAGGGTGGATATGACATAGACACTTTTTCCTTAGTGTTCATACAGTCTGCTAAATATTAGATCTCACTTGCTTGAAGCATAAGCCTTACCAAGGTGATCAAGCTCTCTTACCACTTTTAAGTTGGTTTAGTTTGTTATATTGCAAGTTGTATTTTATCACGTGTTACCATAAACTCATACATGCAGTGAAAATGTAAAGATAGGTACTAAGAATTTGTTTGTGTAATTTGGAGACAATTCTCCTACATCTGTGGGGCTTTGCCTAAAAAAATTTCTATTAATAATGATGTAACACTTGTTAGAACAACTAGTTACTACTAGTACAAATCGTTCACTGGTTAACACCAATAACAATCATTTACTTTATCCAAACTCTTTTTATTATTAATTTGTTAATGTGTTTCTAGCCTAACTCCCCTAGTTAGCAAATTCCTTTACCTCCACTTTGTCAAAATTCTCTATTTGCCGTAATTACCAGCATTGATCAACGAGTCTCTTCTTTCAAGGGTATTTTCTTCACTTTGATCACTAAATGATTTTGTAGTAGACTGATGGAACTAGTAATGCATTAGGCCTTAGTGATATCTTTCTTCTCAAAGGACATGAACAATGCAATATATGAACTTTTTGAATGATAATCAGTTGAACATATATTCTACCAAGCAAACTGTGGAGTTCTCTCTTGAGTGAATAAAGTCTCTCTTATTGAAATCCACTCAAGTTCACTCAATTGGCGTCTAAAAGCATTTGTCTTGCTAGCCTTTAAAGTTGGGAAACTATCTCCATGAAATTTAGTTGAAAATCTTCAAAATATTCAAAAATGATATTTTCCATGTATTAACATCTTATCCAACATTTTCGAGATTTGTCCTTCTTGATATTATGACAGTCTTGAATAGTTTTTCCTTATCATAATAAATTGAAAATCTTCAGGAAATCAAACCTGAATTAGTTGGATTTGATTTGGATATAAGAAAGTCAAAATATGATCAATTATCTAGATTCTTCATATTTTCTGAATAAGAAAGGTCAACTATATCCAAATTAGTTAAATAAACTCTGTCTAGATCAGTTTAATTAAGTCAAGTCAACAATCTAAAATTATCATTTGAAATGGATAAATAATCTGATTGATATGAACAAATTTAATAGATATTATGACAAATTGTGCTACAACACCTCTTGTAACAAATTACTAAAAATTCAAATTTTTCTTATAAAAGTAATTTGCTATATCAACGTTACATTGATAAATTATGTTAAGAATAATAACAACTCTTCAAAACACTCCATGCGCAGTGTAGCGTGGCCCTAACAATATATATATATATATATATATATATGTATGTGTGTGTGTGTGTGTGTGTTTCGAATATTCCAACATAACTAAAGCTCCATGCCGGCTATTAATATTAAATTTTCCCCCGAATCTCTGTTCTTTAAGTAATAGTACGGTATTAATAAATGCCATCCACATTCTTTGACGAAACTTTCTAAACTCACTGGATGTCTTTGTGTTCCTAGGCTCCCACCAAAGGATCGTAAGGTTCCAAGAAAAATTTGACCTGAAACAGTAGAACAGAGGGAGTAAATTTTGATCGACAATTCCATGACTCGTGTTAGCTTTTACTTCTATGTTCTACTGTATTGAAGAACGATAGGAAAAGTGAATTATAGACACCCGTAGCTTTCCCAATAGATTTGTCTCTCACATTTCATTACTATTTTCTTCCGTATTTTATTGAAGCATCGCTCATCATTGAATTTGAATCCATTTCATTGGACTCAACAAAACTCGTGACTCTCACAAAGCCCTATTTGAGAAGGTAAGTAGGCGTGTTTCATGTGAAGTCCATCAGAAGTACTTCCCAAATTAAATTTTTCCATCTCCCATCTACGTTATAAACCTCGTCCAGTGTCTCAACATTCCCTTCAACTCAAAAAGTTGCCTTTACTTGTAATACTTTCATCTTCCACTTCTATGCGATCTCTCTTTCCAAGTTACAAAGTATTAGAAGCCAGTGGAAATGACGAGCAGAGCTATTTCCTTGAACGCATTCTCAGTTGTCTTATTCCTTTTCTTACTACTAACCACAAGTGAAGGCCTTATGCCTTATCATTGTAAGTGCAGCCTTGCCATTTCTCCTGTATCTGTGTCCTTATCTATTATTCTTTACATGCACTTTCTTATATTTGGTGGGAGGGGATTCTTGAATTCAGTTTTCATTCGATATTAACTGACCGCTGATGCTGGTTTCCAGTTGCCCCACATAGCAAAGGCACTTACAAGGGTGAGGAGACCAAGGTATGTTCCAACAAGTTTGTAATTTTTTCGCGTCACATTCTCGTGCTTCCAAATGTTCCACGAACTGGTTTCCGAACGAATGTGTCAATACACTCTAACTTGAGTTACATAACAACTATAGCGAATGAGACACATCACCTGCCATAGATGTTAATGTAGCACAAATTGTGTTGTATGGTGGGCAGGAGGAGGAGATAGGAATGGAGCTGTATCCGACAGGGTCAAGCCTGCCGGACTGTTCGCATGCTTGCGGTGCTTGCACGCCTTGCCGGAGGGTGATGGTCAGCTTCAACAGATGCTCAGTGGAATCATGCCCCATCGTCTACCGCTGCATGTGCAAAGGAAGATATTACCACGTTCCATGCAATTGAAACCAACAACACTTCAGTATTGCCTCATCTTTCTGTTAGCTGGTAGTTAGTATTGCCAGTTTCTAGGAGTAGTAATTAGTGTAGAAGAGTGGTAGGCATTTGGCGGTGAGCAGTTACGATTGTTGGAAGAAAAATGAAGGAAGTCCTCTTTAAGTTCTGCAGAGATGTAAATACCGGAGCTGACGAAGTTTTGGTTTTCTATTCCCTTATTTATCTTTCTGGATATTTTGTCGGGTAGTCTGGTATGTTTTGTTGCTCAACGATGGCCCTACTGCCCTTCATCTGTTGTTCCCATCCCTGATAATGCTTGTGGAAAATCCGTACAAACAATTCACTTGTGAGGAATTTAATTAAAGGGCACATTCAAATCGTGGAAAATTGGAAATTACTACAGTGAAATCATATTTAACTGTGGTGACAATATATACAATGATATTTTGCAAGGAATATGCATCTAACAACGTAAAAGTAAAAACATGAGAGAGGGTTATTATCTACAATTCATCTTCATCCTTTTCAAGTTCAAGGCCCTCTGCTGCCAGAAGCTGTCCCAAAATCTCTCTTATCTTCTTCAGCTTTTTTCCGCATTATATCCCTTTTTCTTAGGACAAGTGTATATCTCCTTAAAGTGTTGTGGAAGTTCTCTACGGATGCCTTCTTCTCTTTCACTAGTATCATCCTTTCCTCTTCAGAATC
Source organism: Avicennia marina (assembly GCA_019155195.1). NCBI lineage: Eukaryota > Viridiplantae > Streptophyta > Magnoliopsida > Lamiales > Acanthaceae > Avicennia > Avicennia marina. Next base: position 9,364,521 of record CM032772.1, on the reverse strand, counting down.
GATCTGAACTTCCAAAAAGACTGCCTTTTAAAAGCCGTTCCTTGCTGTATAATGTTTAAAGCGCTAAATGACATTACGGCATCACAATGCTTCTCAATATATTGTGAACGACAAGGTTAAATCATGTAAAAATTCTGAAAACATAAGCACTGCAGAAAAGACGATTATTTTGGAATGCAGGAATTCTCATAATCATCGCTATCTATAGTTTGATAATAACAGTACAGACGTGGGAACAAACATAGTACCTTTGAACGAGCAAGACGATGTGCACGAAGATTCATTTCACGCTGCTGTTGTTCAGCCCAAGCTGCAATTGTCATATCACCTCTTTGGTCAAATGCTTTTCGTTTCTTCATTAGCTACTCCATCCATGCTTGAGATGCCTAATATAATTGAGAGTAGAGCACACTCAGATAAGAAAATTTGAAAAATGGGAAGAGCACAAGCCAGTAAAGGAAGCGCCCTCAAATTCATTCTTCTTAACAAAATGAATTTGATCTGGCACATTGATGTAATGTCACAAACCATGATAATTTGAACATTGGAATCATAACCCCCAAGGAGAGAGAGAGAGAGAGAGAGAGAGAGTTAGAGAGAACATTTGAATCATATTATTATTGGAACTCCATTATAAATTCTCACGATTGCTTACACTCAGAAACTTCACCTTCTAGAATTTGTCACATTATGAATTTTAAAGAACATCTTCACACAATTCACAAATGCACTCTAATTGAATTCTTTAATATTGGAAATTCATAAAAGGGCAAAATAATCACAACTTTTTTATCTTCCAAGATAGAGAAACAGTTTAGCATTACGAAGATGTATCTCAATACTGGTTTGAGCATGCAATATCAAATGATATAATGGAAACAAATGCCACCTTCATTGGACTCACACGATTGTCAATGTCATGTTGTCTTCGTTTCTCCTTATCTATAAGAAGCTCATATGCGGGGCCTGAATCTTTATAAATTGAGCTTCAGCTTTTTCACCTTCTTCTAAGGTCCCATTGCCATCATTAACTTAATAGATAAAAATGTAAAGGTTAGCCTGGATCGGAGTAAAAATAATATGATTTCTAGCGGGAGATAATTCAAAAAACTGAATATGTTCAGCACTAAAGAGAAGCAAGGGGATTCGAAAATCAATAAGTTAAATGGTACTTCTCCTTTTCCTTGAATGATCTGAAATCACTACAATATCTGTCCTGTTACAATTCTGAATCAAATCTCTTTAAAAAGATCTTCCCTCATATAGGAGCCTGCTCGATTTCCCTCAAGGAACTTGTACCACTAAGTATGAAAACACTTGATGGCAATGCACCCACTTGAAGTTTCAGAGAATAAAAAATAAAAACACAACATATATAAAATACCACAATGAAACAAGATCTGTGAAATAAGGAAGTTGGGGTATCAGCAGGTAAAACCAGTCTATCAACAGTAAAGCAACAGGATTTTCAATATACGATTTTAGCGATGATGTCGATTACAGCTGAAAAAAGTGACACCAAGCATAATGGGGCAACAAAAATGTCTGCATGTCATCATCAGAGTATGATATAATGAATAAATAATATGTAAATAAATAAAGATGTATTAGAGACAGGCTACAGAAGATAAGGGGCAAACCATCAGGATGATATGACATAGCCAAACGTTTGTAGGCTACTTTAATTTGCTCTTCATCTGCGTCCCTTTCCAATTCTGCCAGTGAAGAGCGGCAGATGTTGTGAATCAGTCGTGGCGTCCAAAAAGAATGAAACAATGAGTTACTTCAAGCTTTCAGTAATCATTAGGCATAAATAATGAATAAATGGCAGCTACAAAATTCATAGATACACGAGGAACTTCAAAATTTTTGTCAGATGAATAATTCCTTTCATTTTGTTTATCTCATAATGCTCTACATAAGTTCTAAAACATGCTGATTATCAATTAACTTCTTCTCACCGAAACTCTCTCATACTAGGAAAACTGGAAGACCGAAAAAAATGTATCTCAGAATAAAAAGCAAAACAGAGTTACCTAAAATGTCATTGGGCGATTTGGAGTCAGTTCAATTAGATGCCCTCGTAGCCACCATTCTCCTCTGCCGATTCAACCTACTCCGCGGCTCATACTTTCTATGTTCCCCCAATCGATCGAACGATGCAGTAAAAACCGACCACGATGACGACCGAGGTCTCAAACTACAATTAGAGCTTTCAACCGAAAAAACCTTCACCATTGATCTGTAACAGCAGGCCATGGAAGAGAACACGGCGTGCGGCCTACAAATCGCCCTCAAATTGCTCATCTTCTTCGTTTCGAAACAGCTGAATGCGTCGTATTTTCGGTCTCTGATGAAAATTTTCTACTTAATTCTTGAATGAATTGAGAGATTGAAGGCGTGAAGGAATAGAACAGTGACTGGGCAAATTGACGAATTATGAGTCTGAAAGTACCTAGTTTTTGTTTTTTGTATTCTATATTTTTTTTATGTGGATTGTTTCGCTCCAAAATTAGTTTTATGTTGGGGGTTGTTGGATAAAATATTTGGTAGAAATTGTATTGGAAGGAGTAGTATATTTGAAATTAAAGTTTTAATAAAATAAATCATAAAATTTATTTAAATATATGTATAAAATATATAATAATAATTAGATGATTTGATAGTTTATAAAGATAATAATTATATTTTAGAGTATAAATTAAACATATATGAGTATATGTGTGATATATATATATATATATATAGGTATTAATTTAATTGTGAATAAGTATAATGATTGAAAAATAATTAATTAGTTATATATATGAGAAAGGAAAATTTTGAATTTGAATTTAGATAAAAATATGGTTAAATAGTATGTTTTATAGTATAAAGTTTGAGACGATGGTTTGGGGTTTAAAGTTGGATTTCAAACAAAACCTCAGCTAGTGAACGGACTTCGATTAGAAAATTGACAATTTTGCCCATTTTTGTTATTCTTATTTCGGCCATTGTATTTGCCCATTTGGGTGGTCTATGTATAAGAAGTTTAATTATATCAATATGCATTTATATTTGAAATTAAAAAGCAAATGGGATTAATATAAGAAACAAGAAATGTAAATGTAATACTTAAATATGTGACTGGAGGAATGGTGTATCCAAACATCAACTCATAATGTAGATGTATAGAGTTTACTATTTACTATTAATGTTTTGTATAGTAATCATATTAAGAATGATTGGATTTTACACTTGAAACTACATAGTTCCCTTGTAAGTACCATAATTAATGTGTCATTAAAGCACTGAAAATGCATCTACTTGGTAGAATTATGAGATCAAAGTGTTGTTGATCGTATGCATTAAATAAAGGATATATCTATTTGTAAGTAATTAAAACGTATGTCCTATTGACGTAATACAAAGATCTATTGAATTTTATTTTAACATTTATTATTTATATTTTTATTTGTTAATGGGTTTTATTCATAATTTGAACCGTATAAGCTTTTTAAATTAGAGTTTGATAAGATTTAGTATAAATAGTATTTTTATTCAATTAAAACATAGAGATTTTGGATATTATGAATTTAAGAGTTATGAAATCACTCAATTTTCTTTAGATTTGCAAACATTCAAATCGATTCAACAAAGACGATCCTTGTGTGAATTGTAACGTATCAATCGATTTTAGACATATCGATTGCGGCCATCCTATGACACTGTTTATCAGTTTTTGGATTCAATTTTGATTTCAATACGTTGAGTCGGGTACTTTAATATACAATTCACGTTCTTGGAACTCAATTTGAATTCAATCTAATTTTTATTCTTCCATTGTGTTTTTAATCACGTCAATTGGTACCGGAGCAAGGTAGTACCAAATCCTAATTCGATACACTTTCCTGTTAAGAGCAAAAAAAAAGTTAGAATTCAAAAAAAAATCGGACCAAAAAAAAAAAGAAACAGACGGCTACCTCCACCGCCGCTGTAAAAGCCCGTTGAATCCGCTATCGAATCAGTCGATTTGTGGCCGATCTTTTCATGATTGGGTCGCCACCGAGAGCCGACTTGTTTCCGCCCAGGACATCGTCGGAGGTCGGGAAAATCTGATGCACTGCTATTAGGTTTTCTTCCCGATTACCAGTAAAAGAAAATCCACCACACCACTGGCAAATTAGATGACTTTTCTTTTATATCTAAGGGGACAGCTCATGGTCACTAATCAATTAATTCATTTAACTTTTAGAATTTTCCAAAATTTCTAATCTACTGAACTGCAATTCATATCGGTAATCTCAATCACAAAAATATAAGAATTATCAGTAAGCACAAAGATGAACAATTACATCATTATGGCTTCTGGATATTTTTTTCTTACATATAATTTCTTGGGATTTACATGTAATGAGCTTCTATTGCATTTGGATGTGTAAAGCAAACGGCAGCTAATATGTGTATTCATGTGTGTGGCGCACACAAATGCATGGAATTGAGAACATTTTCTGTTTACATGTGATGTGCTTATTTTAAGACCATCAATAATTATTTTTAGATTATTTTATGCTATTTATTTATTTATTTATGGAGTTACATTTGCCATTATTTTAACTGTGTGTTCGGTTGCTTTTAATTTACAAATATATCTGTGTAATATGTCTTATGTTAACCATTCTGAGAGTTTTGAAAGATTTTGTGATTATTATTAATTACTTTTGACATCTATAATTGGTTTATGCATATTTAAAGTATATTAAATTTATTAATTGAAGTGCAACCAATCTGCATTAATAATAAAATATCTTTAAAAACAACATTTTTACATGATAAAAAGGAAAAATCCAAAATTAAATGACTAATATAAAACATAATATATTCATAATTATTCAATCTAGAAGATAATTTCCCCATTTGAAATTCTTTTGTTGCTTAATATAATATGTTAATCTTTTGACTTCCCTTTATATTATGTGCTAAAAATCAAAAAACTTACTTACAAGAAAAGAGTAAAATATCTCTGGATTATCTATGTTGGAAGATTGTTTTTAATTACCAAGTCTTATTAGTTTATAATTTGATTCTTCAAAAAATTTTATTGGTTAGTTTTAAATGTGATCAAGCTGCATCCTCCACCACGGTTACCTTATCACGGCTTCATTTTAGTCACTAACCCCCTTGCATGAACAAATATTCACATTCTTACATGAACTACTATAGGCCTCTCGTGATTCCCGAGTGATTCTACCATAAAGGCCAACGATAGACAGTAACTTCCTCCAAACACACCTTACAACTTTCATGCACTGTATTCTCACGGCAACTCTTTTCTGCAAGCCTCTCTAAGATGAAGAGTTTTTTTTTTTCATTCACTTCCAAATGAAAGTTTTTTAGTGATTAATCCTTTTTATAATTGATTTTTCAGAAACAACTGTGTAATTAAGGCTTGTTTTTTAGTCTTTTCTGCATATAATACATTAAATTTAGTCAGCCCCCAAACAGTCACCAATACAAATTCTATAAATTATGCACTGATTATTTTAAAATAAAAATTGATATGGTGTTAACAGTTATATATTTAATTAGCTTTAATCTACATAATTAAATCTATTATTTAATGTATCAATTTTTATTAATTCATTGACAAATGAACTCGTCATATCATCTACACACCTATACACAATAACAAGGGTGTTCTTTTGGCTGATTTTGCAAAGCTAGACTAATTTTTTTCACAATTCGGAACTATTTTAATATACTAAAACATTAAAATATGATCTTGATATCTATTTTAAAGAAATTTTAATATAATAAATTAAATACAAGTACTTGGGAAATTGTATTGTATTTGAAAGTGTCTTATGATAGTGGAAATATGTGATCTATATCTATACAATATTTTATTTGAAAGCGATCCTATTTAGTAATTCTGAGTTCTCGAAATTTTTTTAAGATATTTTGAGATTATTATTTTTTTAAATGTGGTGCATAAAGTCTATAAATTTTCATGATTAAATTCATAATTATGTCATAATTAATCTGCATTAAAAAATAAATTCTCCTAAGAAAAATGAATAAATTTAAATGATGAAAAGAGGAAAAAATATGACAAATACAAAACGTAGTATGGTCAATAACTATCCAAGCTTGTCTATAACATAAGGCCCCATTAAAAGTCTTTAGTTGCTTAATATAATATATTAGTCATTTGACTTTCCTTATATTATCTGCCTAAAATTAAGAAACTTGCCATAAATCAAATCAAATACTCTCATAATTTTTGTAATTTAATTATTTAAAATTTCTATCGGTTAGTTTTAATGTGAGAGTTTTTAGTATTTACTATTTTTTATGATTGGTTTCTCGAAAACAACCGTAGAATAAACGCGCGTTTCTATTCTTTTCCACATATAATACATCAAACTTAGTCTACCCTTATTAGGAACGATCACTTTTAAATAGTCACAACCATAAATTCCACAAAATTAAGCACTAATTATTTTACGATAAAAACCAGGAGACGACTCCAAGTCGAGATACTGCCCAAGCAAAATCCATATTCGTAATATTAAAAGAGATAACATGATAAGTAGTCCATATTGTGCTAGTCTCGTCTTCCTTTTTCCTTTTAGGGTGTGGCTAAAATTGTAACTAGAATTTTGGCCACATCCAAATATAGAAATCGAACGAAAATTCATTTTTCTTGTACCAATTAATGCATCATTGTATGACATGGAATTGATATATCATGAATTAGTTCTTCCAAATGCACGCCATGCGGGATCAGCAATCAAGAACAGGTTGGTCCCAAAATCACCCCCTGTTCGCTACGCCTGTGACTGATGCTCAATTGACGATTGAGCAACTTCAGCAGGTGGTCAATTAAGCTTGCATGAGGCAACGAGGGAGGCATACAGCCTTCGGACGGATTTTTCTGAAGAAGCAAATAGCACAACGTGGACTTGGAAGAGTGGAGAGGTTCGAGGATGACTCGACCCCAGGAAAGGTGTGCACGGGAACAGTTTTGGGGCAAGGAGATGGGTGCTACAACTACTAAGCTGAAGGGACAGATGATGTTCACTGAAAAGAGCAATTTCAATCACAAAGTGCAATCCAATCGGTGGACATCAGAGAAGAAAAGGTGGACACCAGAAGACTTGGAAGATGAGGGTGGTGATGCGTATTCAGGAGTAATCATCAAGAATCTCGAGAAAGTTTCTGACGACAGCAAGACAAGCCTACGTTTTGATGTGATGGATGTCCCCGACGTAGAGGTTAAATGTCATGAGACGGAAGAGTACTAACAGATCCATCAGATTTGCTTGGACAAACTCATTTTCCCAATCCAAATTCCTTCATCCAAACACAACCCCTTTTCTATGCTACGAAACAATACAGACAGGCCAGCAAATTGCATTCTAAATCCATAAAAATAACGCCAGAAGATTCACATTGGTTACGGGTATGCAAAACCAACTAGAAACAATAAATTCAACCACAAGCAAGATTTGATGTTCCTTCTGCTTTTTGATTTTGTTATGCGATTTTTTCCCCAAATTGGGCTCTATGTGGAGGTCAGAACGAAACTAGTTATGGCAGTAATCAAGTAGACTTGGAACATGTGGACATTGTAAATCTATATATTAACATGGGCACCACTTCTGAATGCAATTCAGTACCTTGTGATGCAACCACAAGGGGAAGACGGAAAAATGTTTGAAGAAGCCCAAAATTTTCAAATAGGCTACATGATGTTGCATGAGCATCCAACTTTTTTCCTGGATTTCTCCTGCAATTTATCTGCGTCAAAAGTATCTCAGTATAAGTGAGAAAATTCAGATCCATGTTGCCAACAGTATTATGAGTACTGAAATGTAAAAGCATGAATTTACTGATGATGAAAGCAGTTTACTATATCAAATAACCCAAGTTTCTAGAATTAATGTTGAAGTGCAGATAGAAAGAAAAATGTTCCCATTTGTTGAAAGCCAAATCAGATATGAAAAAAAGTTGATTTGATGAGATATATAATAAGAATAGGTGAAATTGTATCATATCCATAAGATGAAAGTGTATTGTCTAGTTGATTTATTTCTATTGTTATACTTTACATCTCGCCTATAAATAATTGGTTATTACAATGAATATGAAAGAGATAATAATATCTAATTCAGCCCTTTGGAGCATCGTCAATTGATGTAACCTAAATGGCTGAAGCAACTAATTCTTATGCTTCAGTCTCTTCACTCCATTTGATTATACCAGAGCAAGTTTCAACTAGCTGCTGGTTTTCAAGTTTTTCCCTGATTTATTGATATAGGTTTTAGTTCTATTTGGTTCAAGTTCATCCTGATATGATGATACTGGTTTAGTCCTACTTTGTTCAAGTTTCGTCTTGATTTGTTGATACAAGTTTAACCCTAATTTGTTCATTTGTACGGTTCCATCCTAGCATGTTAGGGCAGGTTTAATAGTTTTGTTTTTCATACACAGTGTATGTTTTAGGACTCTTTCATTTTTCATCCGTTTTACCATTGCTAATTGAACACACAAAAAAGTTTTTCTCATTGTTCAATTTGATGATGTAATGTTCAATTTCAGAAAGGAATCTTGAAAATTAAATAGATGTGATAAGACTAGATTTAATTAGATACAACTAGATCATATGAAATTTTATCATATCTCTAAGATAGAGAAATATACAATATGATATGATTCTACTAATTTGTTTCGCTGTAATGTATACCTTAATTGTTAAACTTTATGTCTTATGTCTTATCTATATATAGATGGTTACTGTAAGGTGTAATATTTAATTTACGCCTTTGGAGCATTTATTTGTGAATGCAAACCAAAATAACCAAACCACATAACTCTCTTTTCTCTCTTCACTCTATTCAACTTTCAACATCATTGATTAAAGATTTCAACTTAAAAGAGCACTTTGAGATGGGAGTGGGCAAGGGAGACAAGACCAGGTCAACCCACTGAAGGACTCAAGGTAAACTGCAATTTGTGCACACATAATTTATTAGTGTTTACTTAAAATATAATAAAATTATATAATTTTATTAATGATAGCAAAATGTCAATTCTTATGTTTTAAAATGTATTAAAAATACATAAAAATGAGAGAAAAAGTAAAACATTAGATAAGAAGAAATGGACTAAATAAAATTTAATTAGACATCATAAAAAAGTGAATATAAAAAATGATGAAAAAATAAAAATAAATTAATTAATTAAACAGAGTCATTTTAGTTTTCTGCTTAAAGTACCAAAAAATAATTATTATGGCAGGTTTAGTTATAACAAATAGTATATAAAATTATTAAAAGGCACCTTAAGAAATATATTAAATGAATTAGTCACTTTAGGGATTCCTGATAAAAAATAGCATGGATGAGGAAAACTAAGTTAAGATGACCCTTGGAAGTGGACAAAACCACATGACTAACATGAAAATTCCCAAAATTATGATAAACATAATCAAGTTAGGTACTGATAAATACAGAAAACAATTTGCAATAAACGTGAAACAGAGGAGAATACACTTTCCATGGATGAAATATAGGAAGGATTGACTAAAGGCAAGCAAGACAAGAATTTCACATCTCCCACTTTAATTCCTTGCATCATGAAATTCAATTGTAAGTTTGTTGACTCTTTTGGATTAAATGATGTCAGAATTTATTTACGACCATACTTCTATAGTGCTAGTAACCTTCAAATTCATTTCCAAATCCTTTATCAAAATTAACAAACTGGATGAGGCTTTTGAGCAAAACAAGAATAGGCAATGTATGACAGCACCACAAGGACTGAAGCAAACTCGTACTAAAGGAAAATACATTTTACCCTTATGGTCTTGAAGTCCTCACAAGAGATTAAAAATATGTGTAAATGAACATGAAATTATAACCAAAAATGTTGTACTTTCACCATCATACAAGACAAAAAATTCACTTGTTCTCTTTTTACTTTTTCTAACAATCAATGAGAATTCGAGAAAAGAACTAATACACTGAACATGATTATTAGTTCTTTCATATTCAAATGCTGCAGTGAACTTTGGAGACCTTTAATATCCCACATGATAAATTGAAAATTCCTTTGCATCACAATGAAAATCACTCAGTTGTTGCATGCTATAGTCCCAGTTAGAATGTAGAATATTACCTTTATGTTTGTCTGGAGGGGAAGGACGCACAACAACATGCATAGTGATGACTCCTCCTGGAACTTCACTCAGTGGAATTCGTGATTCACCAACTGTTTGGTTATTTTCCAGTATCTTTCCCGCATTAATGAGCTTTATATCATTAACTGATTTAGGGCCATTTTCTTTATCTGCGGTATAGAAGAGTCTCCATGAGGATGATGGATCGTTAAGAAGTAATAAACATCAAATGATAAGCACAACACAAGTGAAATGTCAATATCAGCTAACCGGGGGAGAAATCCAGCATAGAGTGTTTAACTGTGAAAATTAAGTAGAAACACACATTAGACAATTTATATTCATTTTTGTCGGCTTATGCACTAAAATTTTTTAGTGCATTAAAGGCATTCTATAGCACAAATATAGATTATGTCCCATCAAATTAGAACTCTTCAAATATATAAAAAAAAGAATCGGGCATTCTGATTTTATCTCTTCTTCAAAAGGAGAAACAGTGGCTTCTCAGGCTTCTAATAGCAATAATGCTCTTCAAATCTTCAAAACTGAAGCCACCTTTTAGCTTCTCCCTCTGAAAGAAAGAACAAGTAGATCTGACTTAAACTAAATCAGTAACATTTTTGCTCAATGAAATCAACATGATCTGAATATGAGAAGGGGTTGAGGGAAGGCAAGAACAAAAATGGTGAAGATCCTTCATAGAACGTATGTCAAACAGAGAAGTTCCTAAACAGATAAGCATTGTTATGCAATATTTTCATGCCATCTAAAGGACAACTCCAGTGAACTATGAACCGCTGGACCAAAACTTCTGATGATTCTACTCATTACAAAAGAAGGCAATGAAAGCTGATGAAAGAGTCTAGTACTCCACAAGCACAAGAAAATCATACCAAGCACAGCTACCACACTTACATAAGAGCACCAGGAAACCAAGGGACCACCAGGGCATAAGGTTATATCTCAAATTAGCTATTAAAAAGTCTGCTATTTCCACTGATATAATTCTTATATGAGTGGCAACCTATGGGTAGTATAATGTGAATTCAGTGCTTACATTGTCGGGTACTGGCAAACAACTCCATATTTCAGAATCTAACTTTCCAAAAATGTTCCCATTTCCGAAGTTATGACGCAATTCGGATTAACAAACAGGGCATGATATAGAATACCCTGTTCTACTGTAAAACTAAATAGCAATCATTCTCATGCTTCAATCTTGAAGTTTTTAATCTGGAATATAATAAAACAACAGAAATGTCCCGCCCTTAGTGTCAAAAGAACATAACTAAGTATTTAAGATTTAGCAACATCAAAAACCAAAGCAACTATAAATTGTTTTGAACAAATAAATCATAAATCAAGCACAAAAAGCAATGAAATTTGAAGAACTTGTGCAATCCTTAACCAGCGAAATTATATCTTGACAAAGGGAATTTGAAAAAACAAAAAAAGATTTAACAACCTTTAGGCCATTGCGCTAAAATCTTTTCCTTGAGAGATGCAACGGTTGCACCAGAGTTGTACTTGCTTGGTCCAATATCACTACCATCAGCAAGCCTAAATTTGAGTTCAACCAATTCCTCCACAGCCATCGACCAAATCCTTACAGCACCATATAACCAAAAATTCTTACAACCCACAAATTAAATCAAGCACACCACAACAAAGAAATACAAAGTGGGCACCTTTTATTTGAAACTAATAATATTTTTCATTCGAGAAAACAACACGATGCATTTAAAAAAAAAAAAAACCAGATCAGAACTGAAAAGATTGCCTTTCAATTATAATCGCACAATCAAGAAATAATAACCAACTTTTCGCATCGCAACGGAAACTTTTAAGCAGTAAATATTCTCAAAAAAAGGGATAAAAACTTACAATATTTCTATCAAAAACAACCCAAAAAAGTTAGCAAATGAACTGTGATAAAATATTCTTGGTAATACACTGAGAACGACAGAGAAGGAAGCAATCTGAAGCGGTTCCTTGAATTGTAAAAGATCCCCGATACAAATCGCACTGGAGATGGGTTGAAACTGAAAAGGGGTTGCGCGTTGCTGCAAATTGCAATATTAAATAATCTTGTTTGCTGAAAGGAGGAGGCACTTTTTTGCTTTTTATTACCAGGAATTATTTATTGCCTGACATACGATTAAATAAATTATTTTACACGTGTATATAATAAAACATCGTAGTTTTTAATTATAATTATATAAAGTAAAATGTCCAAAAATGAAGAAAATGACATTTTTAAAAAAATTAATATCATATTAGAAATATATATATTAATAAATTATTAAAAACTAAAATTGTATTAGAAATTATACGAAATAAGAGAGAAAGTAATTTACTAAAAAATCAAAAAAATAAAAAAAAAAGTCAAAGTATTAAAAAAACTAGAAGAAAATTTTGGCCAATGTACATTTGGCCACAAAAAATAATTTTATAAATTGCTAATTTTTTTGAGAGAAGGCAGAAGAAAGAAATTGCTAAATAGGGTCTCTCCCTCAATTGGAAGTATAAATTGCCAAATTTCTAAAAGAAAAGGCAGAAGAAAAACAGAAAGAAAAACATGAACATGCTTGAGTGTTATTGTTTATTTCCCAAATCAAGCCTTTTATAAACCCTATATGAAAATAAAAATTAATTTATTTAATCAAGTCTATCTGCTAAATTACAGATTAAGTGTGCATTATTTGTTATTACAAGATAAATAAATTTATTGACCTCAAAATTTATTTGGATATATTGAACTTACAAGGGTGGAAATACTCCTAATATTTGGAATTATTTTGATTTAGCCATTCTTTGCTTGTTCCGTGAATTTAAATGGAGCTGGACAAGTTTTGACTTGAGAAGAAAAATGCCGAGAAGTTCACCATTGAATTCCAAGCTTTGGGCTTTCAGGTTTTTACCAATTTTTTTTTTTTTAATCTTTATAACTCCTCAATATTGATTAGAGTATATAATTATTTATTTTAACTTTGGTTTTAGTAATTTTTATCTCTTTATTTTTCTAATAAAGTTTTTTTAAAATTTAATTATCATTTCTCAAAATTAAAATTGTTCATATTAATTGATGTGCTTTTATTTTGTGAGACTATTTTTTGAATTTTTTACTTTTAATTATTTTAAATTTAATAAGTTTTAAAATTTGTGTAATATTTTTTAATTTTATTTGAATTATTAAATTTTTAACATTACATCTAAAATCCTTCATTTAATATATCATTAAATTGAATTACATTTATTTTATAAAATTAGTTCAATAGTAATATATGTTTGTGTGTGTGTATAATATTACAAAATTCTATAATTTAAAATAATCAATTTTTAAAATAATTTAATCGGTCAAACTAGTAGTTTAGTGACCCAATTCGATCACTAATCTAATTTTAAAAATATTGCTCACATCTTGAAACCCTAGGAATTTCACAATGTCCAATGTGGAAGAAGAAAAAAACGAGTTTCTCATCTCATGGTCAAAAAAATTTGCTGGTCTTTGTATCGAAAATCATGGTAAATTAGTGATTAAAATTCTTAAAACCATAAATGACGAAATAAATGAAAATAGTAGCACGTTACTAAAAATAAATTCATGTGCTATAAAACATCACTGTTGTTGTAATGGGTTGAGTCGATAGGAAAACGTTACATTGGAGTAAACTTTTTAACCCTTAATTTAATTACTATGGTTTATTGTAACAATACTGTTCCTAAATCTGTACTTATATATTATTAAGTCTTTGCACCTATTCTAGTTACACAATGTGAATTTACTCATATACCCTTAGTTTAAATTCTTTTGTTTTTTCTGTCCTTTATTTCTCTATTGTCTTTTAATTCATCTCATGAGATCTGATTCATTTTCATGTGAATAAGCTCGAGATTCGTATCTGCCAGAGGGTTTGCATATTTACTAATCCATCACAGAATTTAGAGCGGATTTTGGGAGTTCTATTGTATGATAAAAAAAAAAAAAAAATTGAAATAGATTGTTCATATTATATTGAGGACTAAACTAATGTTTTCCTGCACACTAATAAAGCTTAAATCAATAATGATGGTGTTTACATGTGATGCTTTATTAGTTGAATCTTCTTGGTTGGCCTCTAGACTTAAAACATTTACGAGTGGAAAATGTAGGGTATTTTCTAGGAATGTTCTTACCGAACAACGAACAGTTTTAGTCGTTTAGAAAGTTAAGTGTTAATAAATTGAATTTGTGTAGTAATTCAAGTTTGTGAAGTTGGATCTTGAGGAACGCGAATAACTAAGTTTGAGTTAATTAGGGAGAATGAGCTCAAAAAATTTTCAAATTAAATTCGAGTTTAAACTCTATAAATCACAAAAATATTTTCAAGCTTAATCATTTAGTTTATTAACACCTCTATTCTCTATTCAGTACATTTCATGTGTGCTTACAAATCACTTTGACTTTGTTTGTGTGTTTTTAGAGTCTATAATTAAAAACAAACATAGTCTATGATATTCTGAGTCACATTTCAATATTTTTATATAGATATAGTTTTTGAAAAAAAACTGAGTCATATTTCAGGGCAATTGGACTGTAACCAGGATCGTTGAGCGTACGGCAGCCTTTGTTGTGCCACTTAGATATGACCTCGGCTCTACTGTACGTGAGTTGCCTTGTTTATATTGGTGACCAATCCTGTAATCAATGATTAATTCACATTTGTCTAGTTAATTATGACAATATTTAACGAACGACTAGTAAAGGTAGACTTGTGTTATATTTTGGCCGCCATTGGTCGGTCCTAAATGGATCAATAAAGGGAGAAAATGATTGAGCCCAAAAAAAGAGAGAGTTCCATAATTTACGAAAAAAAAAAAAAAGAAGAAGAAGAAGGAAGACATGTTGTATTTTCTGTTACAACTTTCAAATCTTTCCATGAAATTTCCCCCCTTTTTCTTGTCTGTCTTCTAACCCCCTAACGTATATAACTGCTACTTATTTTATTTTGAATCACTTAATAATTATACAAATACGTGATTATTGTAAAAAATTAAAAAAAAAAATGACATGATGAATCCACATCTCTAATTATGTCGTTTAAGCAAAATGAGTAAAATATAGTTAAAAAGATTCTGGGAACATGTATGAATGAGCATTAAAAAGTTATTCATATGTTGTGTTTTTAAACGCGAATCGAAATGGTTGGTCTAGCCGATTTAATTAGGAATTGGCTTAGTGGTTGGATTGGAGTGGACACCAGTTTGTTTGTTTGTTATTATTATTATTATTATTATTATTATTATGTTTATGTTTGGAAGAAGAAGAAGGAAAAGGGCCGGGAAAGGAAGATATTGGAGGAAGGAAAAAAAATGGAAACGAATCATAAATTGAAAAATACCAAAAAAAGAAATTTAAATAAAAAATAAAAATGTATAAAAGGAAAATTTTCATTCTATTATAATTGTTCTATCAAATATGTTTTATTTTTTGTCTTTTGTATGATTAAGTAAGTAATTTATATATAATAGACAAGTTATTTTAAAACTAATAAATTAATGAATTATATATTTAATTTATTATTTTAAAAAATAAATAATTAATTATTCCTCTAATAATAATTTTATTGATTTGAATACAAATTATGTATGCAATTTTAAAATATTGCCAATACTTTTTAAAGTTATTTATCAAAACGCGTGAGTGTGTGTGTGTGTTATATTGGTTTTCTAGATTTGGTTGGACTGGTTTTTGGGCCAGTAAATTATATTTTATTACCAAAACGTTGATGAAAAGGTTATATATGGGCATGTGAAAGCATTAAAAATATCGAAAGGAATTATAAAATATAGAATAGGGACAATAAAATATAATAATTAATATGCGTCCTGATCAATAATTTTTACTCAAACCAATGCATACAACAAAACAAAGTCTGTAAAAGCCCTTTTTAAAAAAAAAATAAAGAAAGAAAGAAAGGAAAAAGGGGTTGACTGGGATACAGAAGAAGCCAATGGTGAGAGGAGGATGGATGTTGGGAAGGACAGCAGCAGTACGTAGCTGCAGCTGTACTGCAATTACTACATACACAGAGATAGATCCATCGGAAATTGTTCCAGGCGATGACGTGAATCGATGTCCTCATTTGCACACGCACACGCCACACTACCCCGCCTCTTCTCTACTCTGCCTCCCCTGCTTACCTCCCTGTTGGGATCAGCCGTAGGGTTCTTCCCTTGTTTATTATTATTATTATATTAATTATAAGCTGGTTCACTTGAATACATACTTCTTGCGTTCTTAATTTGTAAAGATTTGAATATGGAAGATTAATAAAATAGTTTGTATTAAATATTATTGTAGTTTACATCATATTTAACAGCATTATAATGTATGAATCACTTAACAGATCAGATAATATGAAGCAACACCTAAAATATTTGACAGGTTAAAAATATAAGTAAAAGTTAATGAATATGTAAGTCAGATAAATGAAGTCAAAAACCAAAAAAAAAAAAAAAAAACTTAACTAAAGGTAAATATATATATATATATCTTCTTTGTTACTTAAATTCAGATATATCAATTAAAAATAAAAAAATATTAAAGGGTTTTAGCATTATATGGAAATAAATAAGCAATCCCATCTTCATATAGTAATATCAATAGAGAAAACGAAATCCTTAAAGACCAAAATGCATCTTTGCCCTCAAAACTGAAATCATTCAATCAACTTTTTTTTTCTTGATTCCTCAGAGAAATTGCTCAAAAACACTAACCAACTTCTTTAAAACGCATTCAATGAAGCCGACCAGTATGGCAGTAAGAAAGTCATCAATAACAAAAAAAGTTCTCCTTTTTCCTTATTTTAAAAAAAATAATCTTGGGGATGCAACATATTGAGACTGAGAACACAGTGAGTTCCCCCCAAATTTGAAGTTCAAATGGGATTGAAAATATTACAGTGGGTAGGAAACCGTCCAGATCTTAGTTGTAACATAACAGTTTAGCCTATGAAATCTGTAGCTAGTTCAAATTAAGCTGGATGTTCCAGTTTCTGGATCAGGCTAAATGATGTTGAGCTGTCTGATGAAGTCTGCCTGAATCACAATTTGCTTAGTTAGTACCCGTTTCTTTTTAACAGTTGTCTTGCAGATGGTTTCATTTCTTCCTTCAAATGCTGCCAAAACCCTCCTTTGTTTCTTTCTCTTAATCTTCTCCTTAAATTGCCATCAATAGTGTGTGTGTGTGTGTGTGTGTGTGTGTTACTTTCCATTAATTCTTCGTAGTTTTATTTACAAAATAGCTAGCTAGAAGAGACGACAAAAATCACATCGCACGCTTTCCTACACCACTGCATCGACTCTTAATTAAGGCTATGCAGAATTTTTTAACCAATATTTGTTTTTTTATGCATTTCACGGCACTTCACCACTCGTCCAAATTAGTTTCACCAAGATTTTTCACATTCGTATTAATGTTAATAAACTACCTAAATATAATTAGTTCAAAAAAATCAAATATATCCATTTAGTGCACGTTAGTAATTATGCATTATATAGCATGTGACGATTGTATTTGATATGATACATTGTACATATTATAGCGTTCGGAACGTTTGACGATGTTCATAGTATTTTACAGTGTACATGGTCCAGCATTGATTTTCTATGTATACAATAAATTTTATCATATGACATATATATATAACAACGTGAGGTATACTAATCCTATTGCGAAACCAAATTTACCCAAACCCGCAATAGCTGTCACTGCCACTCCCATTGTCACCCTTTTACTCTCTTCAATATTCAGCTGCAACCACCCACCAAAACCCTCCAAACTCCTCCATCTATACATCTGTATATAATCCCAATCCCACATGCAAATACCCAGAAACCACACAGAAGAACCACACTCACCATCTCTGGAGTATCTCTTTCAATCTCCCATGCACGGCCCAGACTATGGCGATTACGTTGGAGTCGAGAGCTGCGTCGACCTCAAGTCGGAGGTCGAGGCGCCTTCGCACGACGGAGGAGGCAGTCGCCAGAGGAGGCGACGGGCAGAGGTGGATAGGGAGTACCCACCGCCGATCCCGATGCTGGCGCGCACCCAGAATCTGCCGTCGCACATGCCGTGGGTGATGAAGAAATACTACACGGGCGACGGGAGGCTGATAATCAAAGAGGAGAAAGTGAAGCGCCACGAGTATTTCCAGGCGCACCGGTCCAATGGGCGCCTCGTACTCAACCTGGTTCTCCTCGACGACGTCGTCGAGGAAGCCTGCAGAGAGCACCGTGCCCGCGAAGAAGAGTTCAGTGCAGGCATTCCCACTTCCGGCGAGGAAATCAGTGGTGATGACAAGGGGATCGGTGATTCAACGGTGGAAGAAGCCGTTCCTGAGCTTGGCAAGTGCAATGGGAAGGTAAAGATCCCTTGCGGCGGCTTTGCCGCGGCTGTGGCGGCGTTGAGGCCTCCGTTTCATGCATAAGCGTCAATTTGTTTTTCATTTATTTAATCCTTTTGTTCTTTCATTTTTTTCTTTTCCATCTTTTCATGAAGAGAGATGTTTCATCCTTTCTCATTTATTCCTTCTCTTTTCCTGAGAATTTAAGAAGTGTTAAAATTTGTATCATTCTTCTTTTTTGTACTTCTTTCCCTTCACTTTTTGTATTTTCTCTTAATTTGGTCAAATTATGACTAACTACATTACTATAAAAACAATCAATCGAGTAAATTTATTAATAAGATTTATTAAAACCAAAAAATAATGAAGTGATCCCAGATTATATTATAATAATAGCAATAACTACAACAATGAAGACGACCAGGACGATTAATTATACTTTCACTAGATTTTAAACTTTAGAGTCTTAATCCAATAAATCCGGATTAGGTTATGATAAAGAAAGCTTTTTTATTTCTAATTCCAAAATTCTAATATTCTGCTAGGTTTTAAATTGGAAATTACTCGGGAAGATTTCAAGTTTGAGACTCTCTCACTATAGCACGGTTCATTCCGGGTACTGCTTGTTCTTTTTTTTTTTTTTTAATTATATTGTTAATTATAATTAATGTATTCTTTATTTTATTTTTCATTTTTATTAATTAGACCTATTACTTAAAATTTAGAACAAGTTTAAATTTTCTTTGATTATTTTATAATTTACAAATTGTATAAATATATAAAAATAAATTCTAATGAAATAAAAAATATTATAAAAATATATTAAAACAATTTTTTTATTTTATTTTTTATTTGTTATTAATTGTAGTTAATTAATATCCACGCCATGAATGGGTGCTAACATCAGATCCTTCTTCAATAAATGATTTTGGTAGATTAACCTCACCATTGAAGTACAAAATGTAGGTTTCTATATATTAATTGACACAATACAATTTAATGCATGAAAAAATGGTAAAAAAAAAACACTAATTAAGCAAAACCAAATCAAAACTTATTCTAAACTTTAAATAATAAGTGTAATTAGTAAAAATAAAAAATAAAATACATTAGCTTTAATTAGCAATATAATCAAAAACCAAAAAATATAAAAGCAGCACCCTGCAGGGTCGAAAGTACCTATACTACTTAAAATATAAATTTTAATATACTTTTTTCTAAGAATCGTTACAAATTGATTACTATTTCAAGACCAATTTTGAAACTTATAATAGTTTCCGAACCATTATTTTGCAAGAATTTTCATTATGTTAAGAAACACTCCAATTATTAACTACAAGGGTACAGTAAAAATGTGTCATTTTGCATGAAAATGGAGAGAGGCCAGCTTTGATTCCTTTAAGAGAAAAATAAAGAAATAAATTTCCTTGTAGATTTTCAGATTTCCAGGTGTCAATTTCCTTAATGAAAATTAATGGCATTATTAATTTACTAAGACGGCAATTTGAAAGCAGACGACGGGTAATAAGTAGGGAATATTATGTAATTAATCTGTCTTTTTTGAAATGGGAAAATCTTAATTGGAGAGCAGTTCATTATTGATTTCCGTCTGACTCAGTCATTAACGTCAATAGGGAATGACCAAATTAGCAAATTAATGTACCACACTCCAGATGATTAATTTTAAAGGTGAATTCTAACACATTCTTGGAGTTGTTATATGAAAAATAAGTTTTCAAAATATTAATTAGATAAAACGATAATAATGATTATAATTTATAAAATATTTATTGAAATTTATAAGGATGAAAGGTTATAATATATTTTACTACAGTTAAAATAAAAATGAACTCACTTTGATTAATATAATAGACTTATAACTTTTTTTAAAACATCGCTTGAGTATTTATTAAATGGTGCAAAGTGTTTGGTAAATATATTAAAAAATAACTTATAAGACTCCAAAATAAAATGTTAAGAGATTTTAATTTTTTTAACATCTAAAGTTGCCATCTTATTTTTATGATTTCAACTAACTACTTTAGTTTTGATCTAATTAAAAAAAAAAGATATCACTAACAAACATGTTAACTATTTATTTTTAGAATAAGATTTAATATCTTATAAAAGTATTAGTTAATAACATATTTTAAATAATTATAGCCAAACACCCTCAGGTTGGAACAAAACTAAATTGAAAAAAATTTAGAATCAAAGTTTTCTTTTCAGAGTTTAATAATTATTTTGTAAAAAAATTTATAAACTTCCTCACACCTTAACCGAAGTTCCTAATTTAGTCAACCACGCTGTAAAAATAAATGCATACAAATGAATATCTACTTGAATAAATATCAAGACCTAGTTATAGGTTATGTTTGAAACTCAAAATCATCATCTAATACTTCACATCACTAAACATACAATTCAACAAAACATTCATCCCAAGTTAAATTCAAAATTTTCTTCTCTTACATATAAAATTAACCAATTATTTTTCAAACATTACATCTATTAACAATCAAATAAATATATATATATATATCACATATATACTCAAATCTTTTTTTTTATTCACTTTAAAACATAATCATTATTCTTATATTTTATTACATTATCCAATCATTATTATATATTTTATAAATATATTCAAACAAATCATACTATAATTCATCTCATCAAAACATTCTTTCCAAACATACTACTTATCTTAATTTAATTCTTACCAAATATTATATCTAACTAAAGCCACTCTCCCAAAAATAGCCATAATGTCTTGGGTATTTAAATGAATCAATAATTGAAAACTGTAGTAAAATAAAATAAAATAAAATTTTTGACGTCAATGCTTTCTTATCCATACAAAAAAGGGGGAAAAAAAACAAAAAGAGAGAAACAGCTATAAGTTAACAGGCATATACAAAATTAATTGGAAACAAATACCGTCGTTGAATAAATTAATGTAATTTTGGACATATAAAAGAATAGCATATAGGCAATATATTTTACTTTGTGACACCAAATTATAAACAAAAGCAAACTCCGCACCCCCCCCCCCCCCCATGTCGGTAATCCAATTTTTTGGGACTAAATAATAAAAAAATTCTTTATGAAAATTTAATATAATAAGTTCAAGTCTAATTCGGTTGTGTAGAAATGGCTCTGCTTGTTTACTTATATTACAACTGCTTGCTCACTTAAATTTTTATCAACCAAACAACTAACTCCATGAATTTCAGTCACTTTAAATTTAAAATTTTTCTTATAGTTCACTAATTAATTTTTAATTATTAAATGTACTCGTAACCAAAACAATACAATACACACGTATATAATATACACACACTCCAATTCAAATAAATTTATACTTATAAACTCAAATACTTACATCGAACCATTAATTTATATATCATATACATACAAAAATATTTAATTTAAAAAATTTCCTCCTCGCATATTTCCATCCACATAATTTTCATCCTAATCAAAAAGCTCCTCAACTTTTATCTCCACCCATATCAGTGACCAAACATTCCGCGTGAAGTCAAGAAATTATTAATCAATCAACAAGAATAGTACGATTAAGGAGAAAAAATGGTGTACAGCAGACGTATGATGGCGAATGAGAATTTTGGGCAAACGGTGGGCCTTTATGCGCCGCACATAGCACCGCTAACGTATTCAGAAGATGCCGACACGGGGACACCACGTGTCCGCATCTCCGACAGTGAACGGGAATCTCTCTCTGTCTGCAGAGCTTACCTTACTTCAGTTTAGCCTGACGCAATCCCGTAAGCGGCGTTGTTGTAGGTCTTTTCGATGGTGCCCCGTTCCGAGCGCATTCTGTCCTTTTTTTTTTTTTTTTTTAAATTTCTTAATAATTGCACATTTTATTTCAAAATTATGTTTTCTTACTTTTATTTTTCTGGATTTTAAATTTCTTATTAATTAAAGTTAATTAGATATTTTAATTTAAAATTCAGTTTTTATTTATTTTTAGTTTAATTTATTGAGGTTTAAGGCTTGTTTTATTTTATTTTCAAATTAGTGTTGCTTAATTGCTGTATTATTTATAATTTAATTTTTTATTAATCATAGTTATTATATATGTTTTAGGATAAATTTTAAATTTTTTAATTATTTTATAACTTAACAATTGTAATAATACATGAAAAAAAATTATAATAAAGTATAAAATACTGCAAAATATATTAAAATCATGCTTTATTTTATTTTTTATTTGCGATTAATTGTCGTTAATTAAAGTCCTTGCACTAGATGGATGTCTAACTTATAATAATACACTAATTAAGAAATACTAAATCAAAAATTGGTGTAGACACATAAAATTAAAAAATACCACGAAAAAGAAATTAAAATACAAATTAAATAATTTATTTCAAGATTTTTTTTAAACAAATACAATTTCTATAATAAAATAATAATAATAATAATAATAATAATGATCAATTAATATTCTTTAAAATTAATCAAGTGAGATAATGACAAATGGCACAATCAGTGAAAAGATAATAAATAATTAATTGAGTCAATAAGAAGGCGACAAGTGGCGCAGTCTAGTAAGAGGCCAACAACCCCAGTAGCTAATAAAAATGCTCTATGTAAGCAGGTCGGATGGTTACACTATCTCTCCTATAACTATAAATAGGAACTAAAACCCCACAAAGAACCACAACAACAAGCCAACGAGAACAAGGAAATAAGAAGGAGAAGAAGAAAGAGAAGACACATATTCTCTCAAGAGCACTCAAGAACATTCAAGGCGTTTTCCGTCAAATTCAAATAGTTCATCTCCGAATTCAAGGCGTTCTTTGTCAGTGTTAATTGAAGAACACAACAGGAAACAACAAGCAAGGAGGAAGAAAGAGAAGACACAAATTCTCTCAAGGATACTCAAGAACATTCAAAGTGTTCTTCGTCAAGTTCAAAGAGCTCATCTCCAAATTCAAGGCGTTCTTTGCCAAAGATCTTCAAATTCAGCGTTCGATCCGAAATCGAGGCACCAAGCTCGAAGATCAGCGTTAATTGAAGAAATCAACAAGTTTCAAAGAAGATCAAACACAAGTTCTTTCCTTGAAGATACTTCAAACTAAAGCCACATATTTGAAGGAAGAATCAGAGGACTGACTTAGAGAACATAGCCCACACAAAATTTATCCGATTCAAATTGTATCCAATTTGTACAAATTTCTTGTTAGTGGAAATTCAAATCCCAAGATTTTGTCCTACACATTTCTGGCATGCCAAGTGGGACCTCTCTACCTCTCATCTCTTTCTTCCTCAAGTTTCAAGTGGACTGCAAGCTTTGAACAAGTCATCATGGCCAGCAACAAGGGAAAAGCTATCAAAGCTGCTACCTCAGCTGCTAGTGAAACTGCCACAAAGAACGTCGGGATCATAACTGGGAGCTTGGCAAGGAAAGCAGCACGCTCAGAGCCAGCCCCCCTCCATGAAGATGTCAACAACCCACTCCTCATGAGCAAAAATAATGAGGACGACTCAGTACTTTCGAGCCCTCACTCTGACGCTTCGTCCGCCTCTAATGATGCCCTAGTCATGACTACTAATGCCTCAAGCCTGGAGGACCAAATCGCTGCACTAACTAAGGCTATTGAAGGGCTGGCCAACATGTCCAAGAGTAAGATTCCCAGATCTCAAGGGTAATAGACAAAATACACAATGTTGAAACCAGTTAAATGGCGGAAAAGGCACTTGAAGTCCCTAGCAGGGCCGAGGCATCTACCAAACAACCAGCCAATGACCAAGAGGAGTCTATAGCCAAAGAGCTTCAAGTATCCTCAGATGACTCAATTCTTATCAATCAACTTAAAGACTTCATTGAAGGTACCATCAAGAACAACCTCGATGGAGGCACTAAGTCGACTCTAGCATACACCAAGCATTACTCAATAAGGATTGACAACCTGAAAATGCCAACGAGTTATCAGCCTCCTAAATTCCAGTAATTCGATGGCAAAGGAAACTCAAAACAACATGTGGCACACTTTATAGAAACATGCAACAACGCTGGAACATATAGATATCTTCTGGTCAAACAGTTCGTCCGCTTATTAAAAGGAAATGTGTTCGACTAGTACATTGATCTCGAACCTAGGTCCATCGATAGTTGGGAAGAAATGGAGTATGAGTTCCTCAACCGCTTATACAGCACAAGGTGGACCGTCAACATGATCGAGCTCACCAACGCCCGTCAATGGAAAGAGGAGCCAGTCATTGACTACATCAATTGGTGGAGGAATTTAAGTCTAAACTACAAAGATAGACTTTCCGAGGCTTCAGGCATCAAAATGTACATACAAGGAATGCATTAGGGACTGCGGTACATCCTTCAAGGGATTCGGCCTAAAACTTTTGAAGAACTGGCTACGCGAGCCCACGATATGGAACTAAACATTGTTGCTAATGGCATCGGCACGCCACCCTTTTTGGAATTCCGCAAAGTGAAGGATAAACAAGAAGTGAGAAAAGGGGGCAAGCCTCCCCCAAAGCTCCAACAAGAGAGTCCATGGCAGTACGTGCCAGGCTCGTCTCGATCAAAAGAAAGGAAAAGGCTGATGAAAGGAAAGAAGCCCTACAAAAGCCAAGAAGGCCAACGCTAAAAGAAATCCAAGCTAAATCCTATCACTTCCTTGATTCAGACGTTTTCAGGATCTTCAACGACTTGTTAAAGGCCAACCTTATTGAACTCCCTAAAATGAAAAGGCCTGTAGAAGCCGGGAAGACCGACGACCCCAAATACTGCAAATACCACCACCTGGTCGGGCACCCCATTCACAATTGCTTCATATTCAAAGAGAAGATCATGGAGCTTGACCACCAAGGAAAGATCACATTGGAAGACGATAGCGCAAACGTCAACGCTACCACCTCTAATGACCAAATGAAGGAAGTCCATGGAAACGACTACTCCCTGGACAAAGCCGGTTGCTTCCATGAGAAAGGCCAACCCTCCGAAAATTGCATGACCGCAATGGTCTTTATAGATGAGGATCTGATGTTAGGATCCCAAACCAATAATAGACCATTGTTCGTAATCGGCTACATTCACGAGCAAAGAATCAATCGGATGTTAGTTGATGGAGGCTCGGCGGTTAACATCCTGCCACTACGAACATTAAGAGAGCTAGGGATCCCAATAGATGAGCTTTCAAACAGCCATCTGATGATTCAGAAATTCAATCAAGGGGGGCAAAAAGCCTTAGGCACCTGAGATTGAACCTGCTCATAGATGACATGGAATCAACCACCTTGTTTCATGTCATTGATGCTAGAACTTCGTACAATCTACTGCTCAGTCAGCCGTGCCTCCATGAGAATGGGGTAATTCCTTCCACCTGGCACCAATGCTTCAAATATTGTCGCAATGGTGTCGTCAAAAGCGTCCTAGGTGATTGCAAGCAATTCATCAAAGTTGAATCCCATTTTGCTAATACAAAATATTACTTAGATAAAACCAAGGATCCGAAGGCTAGCAACTCCCAGTAAAATGACAAGACAGGAGGTGCTCTAGCAAAGAAAGACGAAGCAGGCAAAGTGCGCCCCAAGAACCATCCAAGTAAGGCACCGGAAATTCATGATGCTTTAAGGGGTTTAACGCTGCCTGTAACTCAAATTGACGGCAACACACCTACCTAACCACCCCAAGACATCATAAGGGAACGCCTTGAGGCTCGAGAGCTAAGGATTACAAAAGGCTTCAGCCCCAAGGCATACAAACTCCTCGTTAAGGTGGGATACAATCCACAAGAAGAGTCGCCATTGGAGAAACTCCCACAAAAGTTTGGGAATCAAAACCCATGGGTTGGACTCGAGTACGAACAACTAAAGGGCCCTATGCGCATTGCCATAAGAAGAGCTTCTACTAACAACATAAGGAGAGCTTCTACTAACAACACCACAGCAGAGGACTGCTCTTCAGAAGTTGAAAAGAAGCCAGTACGCGTGTCAGTCTTCAAAAGACTTGGCTCGTTCCAGAAGCAAAAATACTGGAAAGTAAAGAAGAGAGTTGCTGAGGCACCAAAGCAGGAGGAGAAGCTCCATAGCCGAATCCCCTCCCACATGAAAAGGAAGACAGACTTGGTCGTATCATGTGGCAGAGTCCTTAAAGTCAAATTTTAAACGATTGTCTTCACCAAAGCTCAAATTGAAGAGGACGGTGATAGAGAAAGTGTGGGTTCATCCAACCCATCAAGGAGGACGTCGAAGTCGCACCACCTCAAATGGAAGCAGGCACAAAGTCCACGATAGACGAATTAAGAGAAATAAGTTTGGAAGACAATGACAATTCTCGCCCCATCTACATCAGTGCTTTATTAGAAAGCGAAGAGGCCAATGCGTATGTAGGGTTGCTAAAGGAATTCAGGAATTTCTTCGCTTGGTCATATAAAGAAATGCCTGGCTTGGACCCAAATATAACTATATACCGCTTGGCCGTAAAAAAGGTAACTCACCTCATCAAGCAAGCATAACACCGTTTTCGGCCAGAGCTCCTCCTACAAACCGAGGCTAAAGTCAACAAATTGATTGAAGTCAGATTCATTCGAGAAGTCAAGTATCCCACATGGATCTCTAGCATCGTCTCGGTAAGAAAAAAAATGGGCAAATCCGAGTCTGCGTCGACTTTCGAGATCTCAACAAAGCATACCCCAAAGATGATTTCCTTCTGCCCATTACGGAGCTCATGATCGTTGCTACCATAGGGCATGAGGCTCTGTCTTTTATGGACGGATCATTCGGGTACAACCAAATATGAATGGCACCCGAAGATGAAGAACTCACGGCTTTTCACACTCCTAAAGGCATATACCGCTACATAGTTATGCCATTCGGCCTCAAAAACGCTGAATCAACATACCAAAGAGCCATGCAGGAAATATTCGATGATATACTATACAAGAATGTTGAATGCTACATCGATGATCTCGTAGTAAAGTCAAACAAACGAAGAGATCATCTGCATGACTTGAGGAAAGTCTTTGAATGCTTGAGAAGATACCAACTAAGGATGAACCTCTTAAAATACGCATTTGGGGTCACCTCTGGTAAATTCTTGGGCTTTGTTGTTCGCCATCGAGGCATTGAAATTGAACAAACAAAAATCGATGCCATTCTGAAGATGCCGGAGCCTCAAAACATGCACGAGCTCAAAAGCTTGCAAGGGAAGTTGGCTTATATCTGAAGATTCATCTCCAACGTGGCAGGGCGCTACCAACCTTTTAGCCACCTCATGAAGAAAGCCGTCCCTTTTGAATGGGACGAGTCCTGTAAAAAGGCCCTTCAGAGCATTAAGTCATATCTAACAAAACCTCCGGTGTTGGCAGCCCCGGTGATTGGCCGCCCGTTGATCCTATATATCGCCGCACAGGAATGCTCGGTGGGAGCTCTGCTAGCATAAGAAAACGACGAAAAGAAGGAGAATGCCTTGTACTACCTCAGCAAAATGATGACACCAAATGAATGAAGTACTCACCAATAGAAAAGATATATCTGGCACTCGTCTTTGCCATCCAAAAGTTGAGACACTACTTCCAAGCTCATACGATTCATCTGGTGTCCAAAGCAAATCTATTAAAATACGTTATGTCAAGGCCTATCCTCTCCGATAGGCTCGCAAGGTGGTACCTCCATTTCCAACAATTCGAGATTATATACGTACCACAAAAGGTAGTGAAAGGACAAGCCCTAGCAGTCTTCTTGGCAGACCACCATATCCCAATTGAATGGGATCTTTCCGATGACCTACCTGACGAGGACGCCCTGTTGGTTGAAGTCACCCCTCCATGGAAGATGTACTTTGATGGAGCCTCCCACAGGGAAGGAGCTGGCGCTGGGGTAGTATTTGTGACACCCGAAGGTGAAATCCTACCTCATTCATTTACCCTTGCAGAAAAGTGCTCAAACAACGTGGTTGAGTATCAAGCTTTAATCCTCGAACTCGAGATCGCTATGGATACCAAGTAGCTACACCTTGAAGTCTTTGGGGATTCTCGACTAGTGGTCAACCAGATGCTAGGGGAATATGAAGTCAAAAAGTCCGAATTGCTTTTATACCACAATTATGTAAGCAAAATCATGAGTTGGCTCAGGGACGTTACGATCAAACACGTGCAAGAAGCAAAAACAAACAAGCTGACCATTGGCTAAGCTTACCTCCACCTTATCGTTGCCTGACGCAAAATACCAGATGACCATATGCAAAAAATGGGTGGCGCCGCCAACACTTGAAGATGAGGAGGGGGAAGAAAGTTGCCCTGTAGAAGTCTTCGACATAGAAAAAGAGGATTGGCGCCAGCCATTTGTGGATTATCTGAAATATAAAAAATTACCAGATGATCCACGCCAAAAAGTCGACATCCGAGCCGAGCAGCCTGCTTCATCTATTTTAAGGGTTTCCTATACAGACGCTTGATCGATGAAGTGTTCCTACGTTGCTTAGGCAATGACGAAATTACTCAAGCCATGGAAAAAGCACACTCTAGGATATGCGGCGCTCATCAGTCTGGGCCAAAACTACATTTCCGAATCAAGAGAATGGGGTACTGCTAGTCAGCAATGGTGAAAAATTGCATGAAATTTGCTCGCCGATGCCAAGCATGTCAATATCACGCCAACTTCATTCATCAACCACCTGAGCCGGTACACCCAACGGTAGCTTCATGGCCATTTGACGCCTAGGGATTGGATGTCGTCGAACCCATGACAAAGTCATCCGCTGGCCATCTCTACATCTTGGCAGCCACTAACTACTTCTCCAAATGGGCGGAGGCAATCCCTTTAAAGGAAGTAAAAAAGGAGAACGTCGCCGACTTCATTCATGCTAACATCATCTATAGGTATGAAGTCCCCCGGTACATCATCACCGACAACAGGAAACCATTTGTCAACATCACCATTGACAAGTTATGCTAGAAGTTCGGCTTCAAACAAAGGAAATCCTCGATATACCACGCCCCAGCCAATGGTCTTGTAGAAGCCTTTAATAAGACTCTATGCAATCTATTAAAAAAAGTGGTGTCGAAGTCTAAAAGGGATTGGCACAAAAGAATCGGGGAGGCCCTGTGGGCTTATCGGACTACTTTCAGAACACCTACACAAGTAACCCTTTATGCGCTAGTATATGGAGTCGAAGCTGTCGTCCCGCGCGAACGGCAAATCTCATTGCTACGAGTCTTCATACATGAGGGACTAAATGAAGAAGAAAACACCCATTTGCGTCTTTAAGAACTGGAGGCACTGGACGAGAAGAGGCATAGGTATAGGCAAAGGTGGGAGGGATGAGAGAGCAAGCTGGCGCTCGATGTGCAGCAGAGGCTTGAATGTTATCAAGCTCGCCTATCTAAAGCCTTCAACAAAAAGGTACATACGTGATCTTTTCAAATCGGGGACTTGGTGCTTGCGGTAAGGAGGTCCATCATCATCACTCACCGCACTGGAAAAAAGTTTACCTTAAAATGGGATGGGCCGTATGTCGTCCAAGAAGTCTATACAAATGGCGCCTACAAATTGGTTGATCAGGATGGCGTGAAGGTTGGCCCAATCAACAGCAAATTCCTAAAGAAGTATTATATTTGAAGGCAAGGCATAAAGAAAAAAAAAGTGTTAAAAACAAAACACACAAATTGTACTCACTCCTGATCCACAAGAGTATAAATTATGAACGGCCTTTACTTCTTACAAATTTAAGAATATTTCGAACTACGTAATGACTTGATCCCATTGTCGGGTATGCCGGCAGCTTAGACATCCTTTAAGTTCAGTCACGGAAATTTGTAAAAGGGTTTCAAAAGCCGTTTCAAATTTGGAATGGCTTCCAAGCATTATTCTAGGTTTTTGGAATGGTTTTTTCCTTTTTTTTTTTTGTTTCAAAGTCATCCTAATTTCACAAAGTCAATTTCAAACTTAGGGCCCACCCTATGCATTTTAAGAGACTTTTTCACCCTAAAACACCCAAATAACAATTCTAAGGTGGTGGTGGAAGCTTCCAATTTATTCTCTGTTGTATCTTAGATATTGGTCTGTTGTTGGATTTGAAATGTTGAATGGTAGATGGTGTATATACGTATATGGAGGGTGTTTTTCTTCGTCTAGATTTTTTTGCTTTGGTGATTTAATATGTTACGTAAAACCCAGTAATTTTGTAGGGGTATGGAATAGTGATTTGTGCCTAATTGCATATATTAAATTGTTGTATATTGATGATGTGAAGAACTTTTTTGTTTATGTTGTATATGAAGTTGTTGATATTTAATTTACAACTTTGTTTTGGATTAGATTTATAGTGCCAATGTTGAGAAATATTAGGGCATGATGTACAATAAAAACCTTTTTGGTCGTTGGGGCTTGGTTTTAGAATTCACAATCGATGTTAATGATTTTAGTAAATGGGTAAGGCAGCAACACAATTATATAGATAATTATAAGATTAGAAGCTCTAGTTATCAATGCAAGAATAACAGATTTTTAGAGCAAGAAGAAGTGAAAATCCATTTGTTCAGAAAAGGCTTTGTAAAGAATTGTTTTAATTAGACTAGTCATGGTGAAAATGAGTACTTTAACAACAACCCCCCTTAGAGCCGAACATCTAACCAGATGAGTATAATATTAGACAAGGCAACAATCAAAGTATTCCATGGGATTAGAAGATGATATATGATGCCCAGAGGTAGCGTATGACCACATGTGTGGGAAGCAGGTGCTAACAGTTCTAATCAATGGTGTGATGATGATAAAGGTGAAGATGGCACTAAGGATGTTGAAGCATGTAACGTTGATGAGCTAATAAATAAATTTTTTAACATGCTGCGTGCAGCAGAGCAACCATTGTATAACGGATGTGAAACTTTATCTCAGTTATTAATTGTAGCCAGAATTGTGAGTATAAAGGCAAAACATAACATGTTATAAAGTTGTTTTGAAGATGTGTGCAATTTAATTGGGGAGAGTCTACCTCATGACCATCAAATGCTAGCACACTACTATAGCATGAAATGATTTATAAAAAATTTGAGACTCACAATGCAAAAGATAAACTGCTTTTTAATTGGATGCATGTTATATTAAAAATCTAACAGTGGTCTTAATCGTTGCAAATTTTGTTGCGTGCCAAAGTATAGACCCAAGTTGAGCAACAAACGTCTTAGAAAAAAGGTATCATATGTTCGTTTACATTACTTACCTTTAACTCCTCGATTGTAGAGATTGTATACATTAGATATGATGACAAACAAATGATATGGCATGCAACTCACATGACCAATGAGGGTTCTATATGCCATCCCTTAGACGACGCAGCATGAAAGAATTTTAGTTAGTGCCATCTTAACTTCATTGTCAAGCTACGCAATGTAAAGCTTGATCTTTGTACAAATGGGGTTACATCACATGGATCATACAAAAAGACGTACTCTTGTTGGCCTGTGGTTGGTATGCCATGTAATCTTCTGCTAGGTTTTTGTATGAAAAACCCATACATGTTTTTATCCTTAGTGATTCCTAGTCTAGCCAATTCTAAAAGATTTATCTACGTTTACCTTTAATGGTTGATGAATTACTCATGTTGTGACATGAAGGAATTTCAACTTATAATGCATTCTGGCAGAGTATCTTTAATATGAGGGCTACTTTGTTATAGGCCATGCATAACCTATCTACTTATTCTTTGATTTTTGGTTGGAGTTCTTTTGGGCTATTGGGGAATCTAGTGTGTATGCATTATACTATGTTGTCCTACCTTCAACATGGTAGGAAGGCAAGTTATTTTAATTGTCACTATCAATTCGTCCCTTCAAATCACCTTTACAAGAGAAATAAGAAAAATTTTATAAAAGGACGTGTAAAGTGCAGTGTCCCACCTCTGACTAAGTTAAGTGGATGTGTATGAGAAAAGGTGTGTGGCCTCTCTCAGATAATTGATGATCCTACCTTGATAGTAACTGGTTACGATTCTGAGCATAAGTGGACAAAGTAAGCATTTTATAGCACTTGCCCTAGTAAAAGAATAATATGTTGCAACATAATCTCGATGTTATGTACATTGAGAAGAATGTATTTGACAATTTGTTCAACACAGTTATGGATATTAAAGAGAATACAAATGACAATGTGAATGCTTGTAAGGACATCAATAGGATCTGTGATCATCTAGATATTCTAGTTACACTAGATAGTGACGGGCTTAAGCCTAGGGTGGTGTACACCCTTAATCGAGAGCAAAAATACATGGCATGTGAGTGGCTTATGCAAGTTCGGTTTTTGGATGGTTATGCCTTAAACATTAGGTGATGTGTTGACATGATAGTGTTAAAATTGCATGGTATAAAAAGTCACGATGGACACATGTTCATGGAGAGGCTACTCCCCATTGCATTCAAGCAATTGCTGCCAGGCATCATATGGAATGCGTTGGCAGAATTGAGTTTGTTCTTCTAACAAATTTGCTTATCCATTCATAATGTAAGTCAGCTACAGAAGTTGGAGGAAAAGGTTCTAATTTTGATTTGCAATCTTGAGAAAATCTTTTACCCTATCATTTTTTGACTTTATGAAACATTAGTTTTTTCATCTACCATACGAGGTGAGAATTGGTAGACCTATGCAATATAGGTTGATGTATCTATTTAAGAGGTATGTGTCTACACCTAGTGCTTGTTCCAGTATTGTTTTTACGTTTCTTTCTATGATGATAAATTATTATTTTGCTTGGCAAGTTCTTTTAAACTCTAAGGTTATAAATAAAACATGTGTTGAAGCTTTAATATGCAAAGCTTATATCGTTGAAGAGATTGTCATGTTTGCATCATATTATTTTGAATGTAATGGCCATTCAAAAAAGAATGAGTCCAGTTTGTAATAATCCACAAGCGATTCCCTCTTTATCTACGTCATTCTCCATTTTCCACCATCTTGGTAGACCATCTTACAAGAGGCCTGTACATTATTTGACAACATATGAGAAGCATGTTGCAGAAATGTATGTGCTCTTGAACTATCTAAAGGTAAAACCATTCTAGAGGTAGGTACATACGGTAGTAAATGAATAATGCTGCATTTTCGTCAGATTGTTCGGTGCAACTCCTTCTTGAATTTGCATTACTCAAATTGTTCATTGCCCAATACAACGAGGTAGACCCCCTCATGGATAAAATTATAACACAACACTTCCTCCTATAATTTAAATCTACGTGAGACCTACTGCATTAAAATTGAAATTTAGCATCATAGGTTACACATAGTGTTTTAGAGATGTGTTTTAGCACAAATTTTGAATCCAAATTGCAACAAAACCAATCCGTTGATGAGGAGTATGACCTATGATTCAAGTAATCATGCCACCTAGTACTTGGAGTATGCCATAAATGGATTTAGGTTCCACATAGTTGACCATCCTAGGGACTAGTTAATGATGAACGCTGGTGTTTACGTTTGATCATCATGCTACAACAATATAGAGTATGACTTTTTTGGCATGTTAAAGGAAGTTTTGGACTTTCAATATTGTGACATGACAATTATGCATGTTACACTATTTAAGTGCAAGTAGGTTGACCCTGACAGGATAGAAGGCACATCCCAAAGACACCCTAGTGGACGTTATCCTTTAATGTATCTATAGAGTGAATAATCATTTATGCCTGCTCAATAAGCTGTTCAAGTGTATAATACAAGATACCTCAGTGCAAAGAGGAATAGATTTGATTGGATGGTTGCATGTAAGACTAAGGCGAGAAGTAAGGTCGAAGTGAGATGGAATGATGTCCCTTTCTAGCCTAACAATGAATTCATATATAGAGTATGGTTAACATATTCAAATGTCCCTCTCTAACATGACCTTATAGAGATTTCAAAAAATTCTCTCTCTATATTTTTTGGTCCTTACTTCTTCCCTCTATAGATTTTGGGCCTATTGGGCCAAGTCAAAATAGCCAAAAATCCAGCTTACATCTTTAGGCTTCAAAGTTCTTTTAGTTTAAGGATTTGATCATAATATTTGTATGTTGTGACTTGTTTCAACATAATCTAGCATAATCACTTTTGACTTCTTTAAAGATATAAGGCGAGTATAGCTTGTAAGGTCTAAATAATTCACACATTCAACACCTCGAATCCTTATCTAGTCATCAATGTCTCTAATAATTGCATTAATTGCATCCATTGGGTGATATTTCTTTACTCTTGATCATGGTTCTTGAACTGGCTGCTATGGAGCTCTATCATCATTGCTCTCAAATTGGTTTGAAGTTCCATCACCTTGGTTGTCTATTACTGCACTTCAATGACTCTTTTTGGGTTAATTGGAATTGAGCACAAACTTTGACGTTGTAACAAATATCAGGTCAACTTATAGTATGATAAAGTAGACTACCTATAATACTTCTGTATAGGTTGGGATCTACTAGAATTCTAGTATCATCATTTGATAATTTAGTGTTGATAGACATTGGTGTTCTAATACTACGAAACTTTTCCAGCCCAAATCTTTTCACCATTCCTTTTGCATACTTGTTTTGGGATATGAATAGACCATCATTTCATTGCTTAACCTACAAGCCCAAAAAATAATTTAGCTCTCTTTTAGCTATAATTGTTTCCTCCTCAAATTGGATATTGTCTTAAGGAATTTTGGAGCTTTTGTCTACCCCAACTCCCCTTTGTTGCTTAGACTCATGTGTTTCTGCCTTTAGTGATAGTCTTATTGAGTAGATATTCTGGCAATATTGGGACTCTTTCAAAAACAATCTTCAATAGGGTTATAGTAAACTTCAACAATGCTAACAGTGGTGTTGGAAATCTTCCAATTCTTCTATGAGAAGCCTGACCTCAACTACTTTTCTTCTTCATTATAAAATCCTTCAAGCAGGTAACATAACATAGTGGTGAAGGGATATTAGCTAATAGCAAATAAACAGAAATTTTGAAGGTTTTAGAGTCCTTAGGGAGGAAGGAAATAAGATTTCCAAAAATCTAAGTAATTATCATAAGATTGTTGCATAAGAGTCCAGAAAATCTCCCTCTAAAGTTTTTCTACTTCTTCCCCTTTAGTATTAGGTAGGACTTTAGGTTAGGCATAAACTCAACTTTCTTCTCAAAGCCTTATAATTCCTTTGGTCTAAAGGTTTGGTCATTGTGCCCACATGTTTTGACGATGTTGCAACATCAGTGGCGCTGTTATGTTTCTTATCGTCACGTTTAGCAACTTTCTGCAAATCTTCAACTTTGACAATCTTTTGAGGCATACTCTACCTTTTTGCTCAAACTCCAACACTGATTACATTGATGGGGTCTTTTAAATACATGTGTTGCAATTCCAATACTATAGGAGAACATTAGTGCTACGACATCCGATGCCCTTTTCTTATTGATTTCAATAAGTTGGTGTACTCCCAGATTCTCCCTAGGTGAAGTGACTATCCAAAAGCCCTTGTGACCCCAACTTACATGTTGAATGAAGTGCACAATACATAAGGACCTGTGAACACTCAATATAAGAATAATATAAGCTTGAATGTGGGTGTTTCTCTTTTAATTGTTAATTCTCTCAAGAGAAGGCACAACCAACCTTACACAACTTCAACCTTTTTTATTCTTTAGTTTTTTCTCCAAGAAATCCAAAAAGATTACTAGATAAAATCACTGAATAAAATATTTAATCCAAAAGCTATCCCAATTAGCGATGAATGCTAGAGTCCCAATTATAGTTTCCATATCCTACAGGCTAACCTTCCTTGTTTGGCAAATTTTCTGCTGATTTTTAGCATACTCATATCTTCATTTGATTGATAAAGATATGGTTAGATTTCTCTCCAGTTTGGACGGTTTTTATGGATATTTGGAACCAAATTTGGACTCAACAATTTAAGCAAAGATCAAACTCTTTCATTTCCATAAAGATTGAGATTTTTTGACTCCTTAATTTTGGAAACTTTTGGAGAATAGTATTTTCAATTTTTGTTAAGTATTTTCAGCAATATTCTCCCTAATATTTTGTGCCATAAGTGCCAACAATTATAAGTTCTACAAATTCAAAGTTTTACGTCAAACAAATCAAATAGGTCAATCATCATGTTTTGCTATTGCATGTACTATATGATATATGATTTAACATTTAATATATATGTGTGTACGTGTGCCCATGCCATGAAGCACAAACTAACCATAGCCTCAAGAAAATTACTGAAAGCTCATCTGTCCAATCCCAAACAAATTTCTGAGACTGGCATTTGATTAGTATCCACATTCACACCCTCAAATAAATTGAAAAACAGGTGCCTTGTCAATGTTAAAAGTTAATTAATCCCGATATTCTAAGAGACCAATCTCTGAAATTTTAGTATCAGCCAAACATTTCATAAATAAGATCAAGTTTCAAGGCCGTTGTTTGAATTAAGAGACACTAGTGGAAGTCCAGAATCAATGTACAAGAGAACAAAAATCTAAACACGGCACCTTAACCTTCAAACCTTTGTCCTTAATTTCCGTTTGAGATTATATATTTTGGAAGAGCAAAAGGTAGCTCTTTTTTTTTTTTTTTACTAGTTGAATTAATCCAAAAATAGTGAAGATGTAATGGTTATCTACGTAATGTCAAACGGATAAATCGCATGTCAATGATAAACGTGAAATTAATGGCATGACAAAAACCCTAAAATCCTACTGAAAATATATATTTTATTATGAGGTAATCTTATAATTATAGTAAAGAATCAATTTTGATTTTCAAGATTACTTGGTCAACCAGATGCAAGTATATATAGAGTGTATTTTCACTTCCAAAATTTTCATTGACTGATCAACTAAATTTGAAGGAGACGGTTACAGAAAGATAAGACTATGGGAGTTGCAGGAACTCTGGAATACTTGTCCGAACTCTTTAGCAGCATCCGAAAAAAGAAGAAAATGAAGCAACTCAACACTGTGGCTAAAGTCAAGAGAGCTCTCTCCAGGATAAAAGATCAATCCTAATTAACCTCAAGAAAAATTAGATTTTAATCCCCCATCTGACAATATATGCATTTTTTTTCCCTGATGTTTTACATCCTAAAAGATGAGCTGATCGTCCTAAAACGAAATTTAATGAATACGCTGATACACGTGTGTGTGTGAAGGAGCAAAGTCAGTGGAGGTGGACTTGAAACTGCAGAAGGCGACGGTGTACGATACGTGGATGCTAAGAAAATGTTGAAGGCAGCTCAGAAAACTAGGAAGAAGGTAGAGCCATGGCCCTACGTTCCCTACACCAGAATTGCTCACCCATACGTCGCCGGCGTTTGCGACAAAAAGGCGCCCCCAAATATTTTGAGGGCCCCCAACGATCCAGCCGTCGCCAACCTCAGCCCTGTAGAAGAACTGTATGCCTCATGTTCGGTGATGAAAATCCAAATGCCTGCTCCGTTAGGTAGGTTTTCATGTGAATATATTTATACCCATGTCTATTTGCTTATCTATGTGTTCTGTTAACAAATCAAGACTCGAAAATGTTTTAGTCTTATCGAGGTCGATTGATTTAATCTTGAATTTGAATTTTACAAAGTTGAGTTCAATGAACACCCTTATTTACATGTGGCCTTCTATACGGATCTTTTTTGACTCAACTTATTATTCTGCTAAAAAAATATTGCAACTGATTCACCTACCATTCAGGGCTTCGTAATTCCTTATTTTTCCCGACCTTAATTAGGAAACAAATGGGCATATGGGCGTTAAGTAAAGAGTACGATGGGTGAAATTACAGAATATAGGTGCATGAATCATGATAAATCATATATGGGCCCTCAGACATCCAATTCACAGTGTATATATTCTTTCACGGAATTGAACTGCAACATGCGTTAGCTCACGGATACAAACAAGCAATTTTTCCTTCATCCAATTCTTAGCTAGCTAAAGACGCATACAAGCCCAACTAGTAAATGATCAGCCTAAAAGATTGAATGTATGTCAGATTTAATTAATTTAAAATAACTAATAAAAGTTTCATACATGAATTATAAAATTATTATATTTTAAACTTTTAAAAAATCATTATAAATAAGAAAAAATAATTTGAAAAGAAAAAAGAAAATGATTTGAGAGAAAATAAAGTTAAAAAATAAGTTAAAAAATAAAAAATAAAAGAACATAAAATATAGGTAATGAAATGTGCAATAAAAAATGTTTATTTATTTAAGAGTTAATTACGTCTACCACCCCTCCAAATTAATGTAATTACTTATTACTAGCATTAAGACACACTAGTTGTGTGTGCAAAAACTTATTTATTTACTTCTAATAAATGATAATTATACACGATAATTGTATGATATGATTTTATCAGCTAGAAAATATTTTAGTTAATTTCAATGATAAGCCACAATCATAAACATGAAACTATATAACACCATAAAAATATTTATTTTCTTGCAATAATTGATAATTGTACACAACAATTGCCTGTGCATTAGCAATTCAAGTATCATAGCAACTTGTTAATATATGAAATCGTTACTTGGTTGTCGCAGCAGCAAAAAAGTATTCAACCAGGAAAAATATGGAAGAATAAGGAGAAAAAAATTGTAAATAAATTTTGAGTATAATAAAAACGATTACAAACACATATGTACATATCCATATATATACACATGCAAATATGCAGTAAAATTGAAAGAGGAGAGATAATAGAAGTGAAAATAGAAAAGTGGTACGAATCGAATTAGGATAATCTTCCACAACTACCTCAACAAAGAAAAATTAAAAAAAGAAGTGAAGACTTAAAAAAAAACATTTAGAGGGTGAATTTACCAATTAAATCCTCTTTTATTTATTTTTTATTAAAAAGTTAAGCCTAATTTTTTAACTACACCTTAATGATAAAAGTGTTTCTTTAAGGGGTAGATGCATTCTATATAATATAGATATATCTCTTCTTTTAAAATTATAAATACCTCCCTCCCTTGTGAGCTTAGGTATAAATCATCTGCTTGTAGACTTGAAAGTTAAAATATTAGCACCCATCATATTTTTAAACATTACAATATGTTCAAACAAAATAGTTTCTTTTAATTTTTGTTGTGTTTTATGCTCATCTTATATATAATGTTCAGGTGTACATACAATAAAAAACACGTGTTTATTTTAAAAACACTTAAATGTAGTTGTGAATTGAAATGTACGAATAAAATAAAATTTTAAGATAGATATTTAAGAATTAAAAATTATATAAATACTATAAATTTAAAAATAATTTTCTGTAATTTTTAAAAGAAAGAATGATACAGTTGATAATTACTCTGACTTGAACATTAGTATTAATATATATTGTAAAGGCCCTGGATAACCCGATTTTGGGAAACATGAGGGCTTCCAGATTGTTGTCTTGAGGGAAGGGAAAATTACATGATTTTTTCGAAGGAACAATTTGTCTGAAGCTATTGTTTTAAGACGATGATGAAGCTAAAGGTATTGTTTTCAAACGCATTTAGTCTCCCACCATCTCCTACTCTTGTTAAGATACCAAAAGAGACTAGATCGGGGCAGGAAAACACAAACCCTTACTGTTATTACTTCAAAGTTATTGAAATTAAGAGGGCGTTTGGTTATGCTTATTTTTTTTTAGCTTATAAGATCATGTAAATTATAAGATATTTTTAAAACTTATAAGTTCATAAATCTTATTTTAAAAATAAGCTAATAAAGTGTTTGGTAAGGTCATTTTATAAGATTTTGTTAAAATTTATAATTATAATTAATTATAATTTTTTTAGTATATTAATGATAAAAATATATTACATATTACTAATAAAATATAATTAAAGATATTTATGTTATTTTTAATATATACAATGAAGTGACTTATAAGATATTTGAAAATAAATTGA
The DNA here is from genome assembly GCA_019155195.1 of Avicennia marina. Taxonomy (NCBI): domain Eukaryota; kingdom Viridiplantae; phylum Streptophyta; class Magnoliopsida; order Lamiales; family Acanthaceae; genus Avicennia; species Avicennia marina. Next base: position 9,324,082 of record CM032772.1, on the reverse strand, counting down.
AAAAAATTAATTTATTTTTAAAGAACTTTTAAACTTTAAACATCTTATTTTGAAAGTTCATAAAATTTTTTTTCTAGGAACTTACCAAACATTTTTGAGAATTTTATAAGCTCATAAACATCTTATAAGCTATTTAGAGAAGCTTATAAACTCTCCCAAACACCTTTTAAGTTCACTTTTCTAGAGAAATTATAATGTGTTTTATAAAGAGAAAATCTAGAGTTGTATTGGATATTCTTAGAAGAAGAGTTTTAGTACTAAGATATTTTTTAGAAAATCCACTAGACTAGGTATATTTTATCAATATTTCTAGACAAGATTAAAAGATTATGATTTTTGTAGAAATCTCTAGAGAAAGGATTATAGCCGTTGGATCAAATAAATCACTACCATCCATTGCATGATGACTAATATAAATACCCTGTTCTTCTTTTCATTTGTAACGAGTGATTAAGAAATACAATTCACCTATTCTCTTTAAATTCTTCCACTACTAAAACTTTCTTTAGTTAGCTATCTAAATCTTTCCACCATCTTTCTAATATCATCCAAGTCTTTTAAAATACTTTTCAACGATTGATGAAGTTAATTCCCAACTACAACCAATTATATTTTTCACTTAATTTTTTGACATTTCAACTACATTAACGAACATAGATAGTGACGAGAGAAGTCACCATTTTCATTGCTCATATGCTATCTGCAGGTTAACTCTCCGGTGAAGGGTAAATTATATGGATAGTTGCCAAATAGTTCCTACCGTTATCGTTACTATACATTATCTTAATTGACTGTGATGCAACTATTCTAATTTGGAAGTCGACAAATTTAATTTTATTTTGTTTGGTATGGTTTAAAATTGGCCTCTTGATAGCATAATGGGTTTGAATATGAATTTTTTATTCCAAAAGTATGACCTCATGTTTGCCATGGGTAATCCTAGTTGTTGTCTACTCTCATGATAGGCCTCAATGTTTTATGTAATTACTCTTACGGGTAAACAAGTCCAAGCACAAAACCACTCTTGGAATTATTTCGAGAACCAATGTTTGTTGAAACATATATTAGTATCTAGAGGAAATTAGTAAGGTACCAAGAGTTTTAATTAAAGATTGAACTGATTTTTGCAATTTACTTCTCAAAACTCCAAAGCTGCAATTGGATGAAAACTTTGTTTAAGAAAATTGTGTTTGAGAGTAAAAGTGAGAATATTTTTGCAAGAATGAATAGTAGTGAAAGATGATGTTATATATGGTTTGAAATAATAATTATGTTAGATGTGAAAAGTTTATTTTGATATTGATGTGACGTATTAATATAATAAAATATTTATATTAATTGTGAATGGTTGTATACGTTTTAATAAATTGATAATATTTTAATTTGATTATTATTATTATTATTATTAGTTACCAAAAAGGAAATTAAAAAGTAAATTTATTTTTTAATATGTTCTTTTAATGTGAAGTAAACTTATTAAAATACTCCTATTCTTCCATTAATTATTTTTCTTTCTCTCATTTTTTCGATTTTTTAATTTGGTATATCTTTAAATATTATCATTGTATATGTTTTCTTATTTATAAATTTTCTAGTGCAACCTTAAATTATGAAAAGATTATACTTATTATTAAAATTATTAAGAATGTAATAATCTTATATTTTATATTAATTAATATGATTATTTAATTTCACTAGTTATTACTTTTATTATTGTCATTGGACACAAATTTATAAAGTCAGTCACGACTGAAGCCAGTGGCCAATCTCCACCACCGCAACCACCGACCACATCAAAAAAAAGAAAAAAGACAAAACATGATCCAACAAACATGATAGACGGCAAGGCAGATGAAACAAGATGAACAAAGTGCAGAAGAATAGGGGCAAAAGGAAGTCACAAATTATAAAAAATAAAAAAGCCTAAACTGCAACGGAGCATCCGTCGTGGTCTGCTTAGTGCTCCCTCGGTGCACAGAGTTAGAGATCACTGAAGCGAGAACAAGCCTCCCAAGCCAGTTCAGGTCATCACTCTCGGTCGCCGTCGGACTCCGTCTGTTATCATGCCTCCAAGTGCATCGTCGCCACAACCTCGTTAGCTACCACCCAACACCCCCAAACCTCATTTTCCAACTAGATTCAAACCCTCCTTCATCAGATTAAGCTCATGTCCGCCCAAAGAAGGAAGAAAAATAGTAAAGAGGCGACAAAAAGGCTGTCTCCGCCAAAGTCTGTACCATGGCTGACAGAAACATAGCAAAATGGAGCTTGTTTACAACCTGTTGATGCCAAAGAGAACGGTGAAAAAGGAGTGCAAATGACGGCGGAATTTGTGGGAGAGAGGGAGATGGAGGGCTTGGTCGGTGAGAGAAAGACGGAAACATGAGAGAGAGACAAGAGAGGGGTGAAGACAGTGAGAGAGAGGGGGTGAAACTATTGAGGAAGAAAGAGAGATTGGAGAAAAAAAGGCTCTTTTACGGAAAATCTCTAGGATATGGTTTTCTTTTGTTCAAACAGCGCCAGAGATGTTATTTCACAGGATAACACCTCGTCCAAGCCCAGCCCAAAATTCCAACAACAAACATATATTGAAACATCATTAGTATCCAAAGGCAATTAGTAAGGTCGAGGAGTTCTAATTAAAAATTAATCTAAATTTTGCAATTTACTTCTCAAACTCGAACTACAATGAGGAGAGGTAAGTAGGCGTAGCATCATTTTTCTTCAACAAATATTTCATTCACACGTCAAGTCACAAAGTTCAACTTATAAAACACAACTAAGGATTCATTGAATTTCTATGTCCTAATTAAGATAACTAAACTCATAGTAACTAAGGTGGCTAACTAATAGGAACAACTAAAAAGATATTGTGTTTCCTAACATTCAATTTATGGTTGCTAAAACATTGTCACGTGGGTGAACATTTGCCAACATTTTTTTCCTTTGATAGAACCTTGGGCAATACATATAGTTTCTATACTTTGATTTCTCTTGACTTTTCTTATTTTTTTGAAGCCGTTACTGATGTCAATGCAAGTTGGCGCACGCGCACACACTTTATATATTCATGGCTCGGGAGAATATCACAAAAAAGGGAGAAAGGCCCTACTACTTCAAATTTTGTAAAGAACAGTCAAAAACATAGGACTCTAAATTAAAGATTGATTCAAAAGAGCATTCATTTCAACAACTTGTTTTGGCGAATCACACACCACAGTGGTGACTGACAAGTGAAAGCTCACAAATTAAATGCATCAAAATTTAGGGTGAAAAGTAGCTGCTGTAAATATGGAGGTTGCAGGCATAATATGCAATAAAGGGATTCTCTTCAACTAGTAGTTGGTTGTAGAATTTGATTATCCAAGTCCCAATCCACGAGCAACAATAACAGTGCGAAAGCAAGAGGGCTTAATGTTCTTGTCTGTCCTATAATCTTTTCAAAGTTAAATGAATATTTCGGATAATGAATGCAATACTCTAATAATCAGCATACATGCTAGCAGTAATATGATTCATAAATAAGGTTGATTTTCATTTAGGACTTCTTTAATTAATGTTACCAACAATCCAAGTTGAGTAACCCCTACAATTAATTTATCAGCCACCGTGTTGATTAAATCTAATTGAATCTTGGTGGTTATCTTTCACAAATTTCTTGTGTAAGTACTTTAAAAACAGAAACCATACACTCAACTGAATTTGCGATAAATTCAATAATAATAATAATAATAAAGAAAGAAAGAAAGAACCTATGGATGAATGGGTCGGTTCCAATTGGATTGGGTTGAGTCCAAAGACCAATGATTTTTACTTTGATTTCTTAAAATAGCCGGTTTTAAGTTAGATAATTCGGGTTGTCTTTTGAAAATTTAATACCTAAATGAAAATTTTTAAATAAGTATCTAACGAAATTTTAGTTTTTTGAGCAGGACCTAATTTGAATTCAATGGCCCTACCTAATTTGACCCCATTCCAAAAATTTTAAACTTAACGCTGGGCTAGATCGGTGTACAATTGTGCACAAACAAGACGGAAATTAATACGAAAACAAAGTATAATGAAAAAGAACAATATATATTTCACTATATATAAATTAAACTACTGTCTGTACAGTGCCCCCTATGTTTTAAATCTAAACACCCAACTAATTATTACTCTAACAGGACCAACACAACGTAATAGTTTGTTATCAACAGAAAAAGATAGTCACAACCAAACCTTGAACTTAAAAGTGGTTTCCTTGCAATCCCAGTAGAGAGAAATCTCGTCATCAACCTCCAACTTCCTTTCCTTGAACATCTCCTGGCAGGACAGAACGCAGTCGTCGTTAGCCATCATCTGCAAATAGACATCATTGCCCCGATATTTTCTAGGGTTTCTGTCCTCCGTAACATCCCACAAGATCACACCAACCCTTTGCCCCATGGCGAGAAAGTTGGCCATCCCAAGCGTCCAATAGCGGACCACGTGCTCGAACGCGTCGTTGCATGACAGGATGAGCTTCCCGAAAACGACTTCGTACTGATTTAGGGTTTTTCTGAGAACCCAAGGATTGTCAGGATCCACAACCGGGGGTGGATAGATGTCTCTTACCTCTAACAGCACGCGACCGTCGGCCAATCCCGCGGGGGACCTTCTTGCTTTCATGGATTCTTCTTCAGTCTTGGTTGGTAGGAAGTTGTAATAGAATGCCTTTTTGGTGGAAAGGAGAGTATGCAACACCATTGCTGAAATATGGAGATGAATTTATGGAATTTGAGGTAGACCTTCAGGGTTGCACGTTTTGATATTTATAGGGAATTAATGGACGTGTAAGAAGAAAATTTGCAAGGCTTTCCTTAATTACAAATCTAGAATTGTATTATCCATAAATTCTAATTAAAATTAAATTATATATCCATAAGTTTTTTGGGAAGTTTTTCATAACAATATTGGAAAGGATTGTGGTCTCCTTGATAAAAGATTCACCCTCATGTTGATTAAGTAATGGGCATATAATTATTTCTATTTTTAAGTTTGTTACCATCTGCAGGGCCGTCTTGTGTAATGAACGTAGTCTTGGTGCAAGTCTCCGACTCCGTTAATTCCGTTCAAACTTAATTTTTTAGAAGAAAAATAATCAATGATAATATTAAAATTTTCACATGATATATATTAAATCAAAATAATTTTATCGGCTATAGGGAATGTGTGTGTGTGTATGTATTAAATCATTAAAATAATTAAATTTTATCATCTTTGTTCACAGTTAATGTCACAACAAAAAGGCAGTGACAACGCAAATATTGCACAAATAATTGTACTAATTGTGGTATATTTTATTTTCAGTAATTAGATTAATATTACGAGCAAAATTTGGGATTAATCTACTCGGTTAAAGAAAAAAAGAACGAACCACAATTAAAAAACATTAAGTTTTATTCAACTTATGTTTTCAAAGGTTGGCATTTGGAATTAGATAATTAATGCTTTTTTTTATGAAACGAGTGATTAAATAATATTTATTAAACGAATTCACGCTTTGCAGCATTACATACACACATGGATGCACATCAGAAGCCAGAACTTTTCCCATCAACAGCAGTAGGGTGCATCCAAATGGAGCTCGAGGATCAAACTCAAAATCTCACTATTAATATTACCATATCCTTTTCAGAAGGTTTTCTTTCTGCCATGCTCGGCAACGCATGCCATGTGTCATAGTGTAGAGTTTGTTTGCTCCCAGATTGTACATAACAGAGTAGATTCCTTGTATTTTTTTTTTATTCTCTTTGTCCACGTAGGATGTTTTGGTTAATTAGTTTAGCTGTTGGTTAGCTAGATTATTCTCCTGACTTGTGTGTTTTCTCTTGTAATGTCGCTGCAATTGAATGAAATGAAGTGAATGGCTTCTCTTTTAGCAATTTTTCCCTTCCTTTTGATCCTGGTATCAGAGCGAAGCTGGCCTGATACATTCCCCTCTTGATTAACTTGTATTCCCCTTTCTTTTCCTTGAGTAAATTCTTTGAGCTTCACCATGGCTACAGATTACACAGCCACATCCTCTTCAGGGACCAACCATAGTCGACTAGAGGAATGTCATCTAGTCCTTACTATCTGCACTATAATGAGAGTCCCTCCCTCATGTTAGTGTCGTCATTTTTAACTGGACCCAATTACCACTCTTGGTCACAGGCTGTGAGGATGGCATATCTCTCAAAGAAAAATTTGAAGTTCATTAATGGATTAATCCCCATTCCAGGTCCCGAGGATCTAACTTATCTTGCCTGGGAAAGGCGCAGCACCATGGTGTTATCTTGGCTACTACATGCAATAAATCCTTCCACGGCTCAAAGTGCAATATGGTTTGACACTGCAAGAAACATTTGGCAAGACCTGAACGACCGCTTTGCTCAAGGAGACTTGTTTAGAGTAGCAGCACGTCAGGAAGATAACTACCACTTTCATCAAGGAACACTACTAGTAACAGATTATTTCACTCAATTGAAGATCCTATGGGATTAACTCGCTGACCTACGCCCTATGAGATCCTCTACAAGCAACCACCTGATTAATCTACAACAGCTAAACTACTTAACCAAAATATACTATGTGGACAAACAGAATAAAAAAGGAATCTACTATGTTATGTACAATTTGGAAGAAAACAAATTCTACATTATGACAACACGGCTTGCATTGTTTAGCATGGTAGAAAGAAAGCCATTTGACATCCTCCTCAAGCAACAGTGTACAAAATTTGAACGCTCAGCTTGGACAAAAGTAAATGGAACGTTGGGGGATGTGTCACCATGGTGAAGTGTCACCATGGTGAAGAAATCGGCCAACTGGTCCTCTATCTTAATAGGCATTAGATGAACAACTTTCTCTTAGATCTTTTGGTCAATAATGTGGCAATCGATTTCTTTATGCTTAGTGCATTCATGAAACACTGGACTCCTTACTATATGGAATGCAAATTGAGTTTCATAATAGATTACCACTAGTGAAGGATGATTAATTCCAAGATCTTTGACGAGATAAAGTAATTTTTGTATCTCACAAGTTGTAGCTAGTGCTCTTTACTTCACTTTAGAAGAAGATCTTGAGATGGTGGCTTGTTTCTTTGAATTCCATGAAATCAAGGAAGAACCAACATATACACAAAACCCATTTATTGATTTTCTTGTGTTGATACATGCTCCCCAATCTAAATTAGAGAAGGCCCTCAAAATCAAATCTAAATAAGTAGGGAATAGAAGTATTCTATGCATTGCTTTATGACTCTCTTGGTTTGTCTAGAAATTAAGATAACTTCTAAGTTGCAAAAAAAAAAAATCTATAGTCTTGTGGTAGTGAGGTATGTTGGCTTTCCTATTAGACTTCTATAGTTTGTGATATTGTGAGCAGGTTGATCTTCTACCACCTCAAGTTTGATCCCTAAAACCATATGTGTCTTGGCAGGATTGCATTCCAAGATGCCACTGTCCCTCAAGATCTCAAGTGCATATTTCCTTACTTATGTTAATTCCTATCTCATCTATATGTACTTCCAATGCCTAGAAGTAGGATAGGTTTCCCAAGTCCTTGATGTTGAAAGATTGGTCTGAGAATTCCTTCATATGGTGTAACTTTTCATGATCATTTATTGACATTATAATGTCATCTACATATATTAATATGTCTATGAAAAAGAACTTGTCACTTTTGTACAAAGGGAGAAGTCTAACACGGCTTGCTTGTAATGTTGCTCTCAAAGTGCATTAGTCAATCTGATGTTCCATTGTCTACTTGTTTCAGTCCATACAAGGACTTATTTAGCTTACATACCACACTTGATCTTCTTAGATCAAAACTGAGAGGTAGACGCATGTAAACTTCTTCATGAAGATTGCCATGAAGGAAGGCATTATTGATATCCAATTTCTCCGAATATCATCCATTTTTTGTAGTTATTTCCAATAATGTTCTTATAGTAGTCATCTTGCTCATTGGGGAAAAAGTGTCCAAGGAATCAATTTCTTTTTGTTGTGTCTATCCGTTGGCCACTATCCTAGCCTTGTGCCTCTCAACAGTTCCATCTGCCTGTTTGATATTGTAAACCCATCTACATTTAATCACAAGCTTGTTAAGTGGTAATTCAACTAACGTCTAGATGTCATGCCTCTCCATGGCTTCTATTTCCTTATACATAGCTTCTCTCCAGCAAGGAAGCTTTACTCCTTGGAAAGTTTGAGGTTCATACGATTGATCTAATATGGAACAAAGTACTTGATGTCTAGGGGTAACCTAGTGAGTGGAATATATAATGTTTAATGCATGAGGAGAATAATATACCTAAGGATTGTGGTGTTGAGAATGATTTGATTAGGCATGTCCACTACGAAGTCTTTCAAGTGTGGAGGGATCTATTTTCTTCTGGTTGATCTACAAGGCAGTTAAGGAAATGGTGTAACAAACTGCTTTAGGGTAGACAAAACTTAGTTCATGTAGTAAATATAGACCATGGACTTGCTTAGCCAAATCAATCATTCTTTTGGTAGGTAGGTCCTATATAGAACAATAATGTGAGGTAAAAAGCAATAAACAATTGTTATCTACTGCTAATTTATAGATGGAGATCAGATTATAACAAAAGCTTGGGACATAAAGTGTACTCTTGAGGTGAAGATCTAGTGACAAATTTATGATCCTTACATGAGATACCTTGACTTCTTAAGAATTGGAGAGTTTAATAGTAACATTTGAGATGAAATACAGATCAATAAAGGATGCTTGAGAATTTACTATGTGATTAGTGGCTCCACTATCAAGTAAGGGTTCTTGAGTTAAAGGTGGGTGGAAGGTTACTTATGATACCACAACTTAAAGAGAAGCTTGTAGAAAGAGAGTTGACCCATGGAGAGGATGCAACAACCTATGTAACATGAGTACGATGTTCTATCCCTTGAGATGTATTGCTTTCACTACCCTATTGGATTGAAGGGGTACAGTGTTATGTAAGAGATGCATGTAATTAGATGTAGATGGGTTTACAAGATTAAACAATGAACAGATAGAACAATTGAGAGGCACAAGGCTAGGTTAGTAGCCAAGGGACATATACAAAAAAAGTGAATTGATTACTTGGACACTTTTTTCTCTAGTGGCCAAGATAACTACTATAAGAGCAATTTTGACAATAGTTGTAGCAAAGAGATTGTACTTAGAGCAATTGGATATCAATAATGCCTTTTGTCATGGCAACCTTAATGAAAAACTCTACATACTCACAGACCTTCAAGTTTTGATCTAGGAAGATCAATTGTGGTATCCAAGTTAAATAAGCCTTTGTATGGATTGAAACAAACTAGTTTGACATTGGAACATTAGATTAACTAATACATTTTTGGAGCAACATTACAAGCAAGCCACATTAGACTTCTCCCTTTTCACAAAAGTGACAGGTTCTTCTTTCACTATAATAATAATATATGTAGATGACATTATAATAGTAAAAAATGATCATGGAGAGTTACATCATATGAAGGAATTCTTGGCCTAGTCCTTCAACATCAAGGACTTCGGAAACCCATCTTAGTTCTTGACATTGGAAGTACCTAGAGATGAAACACGAATTAACATAAGTTAAAGAAATTATGCACTTGAGATCTTAAGGGACAGTGGCTTCCTGGAGTGCAATCCTACCAAGACACCCATGGTTGTAAGGCTCAAGCTTTAGGTAGCAAAAGATCAACCTCCTCACAATATCATAGACTATAGAAGTTTGATAGAGAATCTGATGTACCTCACTACCACAAGATCAAACATTGGTTTTGAAACTTAACAATTATCTTAACTTCTAGATGAACTAAGAGAGAGTCATTGGAAAGCAACACATAAAATACTTCTATTCGCTACTTATTCAGATTTGATTTTGAGGGGCTTCTCTAATTTAGAGGGAGCACATATCAACATAAGAAAATCAATAAATGGGTTTTGCGTATTTCTTGGTTCTTTCTTTGATTACATGGAAATCAAGGAAACAAGCCATTGTGTCAAGATCTTCCTTTGAAGTGAAGTACAAACCACTAGCTACAACAACTTGTGAGATACAACAATTTCTTTATCTCCTTAAAGATCTTGGAATTAATTATCCTTAATTAGCGGTAATCTATTGTGACAAGCAATCAACAATCCATATTGAAAGGAATCCAGTCTTGCACAAATGCACCAAGCATATAGAAATCAATTGCTTCCTTATTGGCCAAAAGATCTAAGAGAAAGTTGTTCATCTAATACCAATTAAGATAAAGGACTAGTTGGCCGATTTGTTCACTAAAGTAACACATCACCTAAGATTCCATTTACTTTTGTCCAAGTTGGGTGTACAAAATTTATACTCTATATTGAGATGGGGGGTGTCAAATGGCTTTCTTCTACCATGTTGGACAATGCATGCCATGTTCTTAGGGTAGAATTTGTTTTCTTCTTTTAGATTGTACATAACAAAGTAGATTCCTTTTTTGTTATCTTGTTTGTCCACATAAGATGTTTTGGTTAATTAGTTTGCCTTTTTGTTAGCTAGATTATTCTCCTAACTTGTACGCATTCTCTTGTAACATTGTTGCAATTGAATGAAATGAAGTGAATGGCTCCCCTTTTAGCAATTTTTTTATTCGTCAATTCTTATCATTGAAGTAAATGACATATTAATTATTTTTTCAAGTTATAATTATAAGTAATAAATTGGAAATAAATTTTTCAAAATTTGCACCATCCAAGTTTGAATTCTTAAGTTTGTCTAAAGCAACCCAATCCATTAGACCAAATGCCTACATAAGTGCACGTATTAATATAAATTTATATTCATATGTTCGTGCATGAGTAACCCAACAAATATTGAATTAATTCAAGCCATTTTCAATCTTGATTCATGTAAATGAATCAAACTTTAATCAAGTTGCTCAATCAAATCAAGTCAAATAGATTGATGTACTCATACCTATAAACGGTGGTAAGAGATGTGCATTTTTGTTCTTTTAGCACCTCAAATAGGATAGCTCATAACCATCAATTAGTTTAATCATACTTTTTGACCGCCACTCCTATCTTAAGGCGACTGAGAAGTTAATAGAGCAACTTGTAAATTGGACCAATTTTTCTTTTTAAAATTTAGTCATTTAAAGATAAATTTGACACTTGTAATATCGAAACAAGTCTCATGTTTAATATTGATGAGGGATATTATGTAAGCATCTTGAAGGAAGAACTAACATATTTAAAATTACATTTGTGTGATTTGAAAAATGAATCAAATATACACAAGTGCTTATGGTCAATCGATATTGATAAAGTATAAAACATAGCCACTAGAGCATACATACATTTATGTATGAGAAAATATGATTCTTGTCCCACATGAATTGACAAAAAAAAAAGTCTTGAATCAACTATTAACTATTTTTTGAGAATAAATAAAAGTCCATGATATTTGAAGCATCAAAGTATGACACATGTTCCAAAATAACCACCCTACCATCCAAAGTAATTGATATATAGTAGACATTGCAAATCTAATTGCAAGTAATAATAGTAAAAGGGGTGGATGACTCCAGACACCTTGAATGGTAATACAGAAAGATAAAGATTAGGGCAAGAATAGGGGTAAGTGGATTTTTTTAACCCGACTTTAAATGGGGCTCGCTATGGACGGATGGGGGAATGTTCCCTCGCCCCATTCCCTACATTAATTAAATATGTGTGTGCGTGTGCGCACACGTGGGTGTGTGTGTGTGTGTCAATATGTATATATTTCTCTAATATATATTGCATTTAAAAAAATAATAATAAGTTGTGTAATATGAAATTACATAATTATTATATTACAGTCTTTTTATTTTTTAATCTTCTGTATCTTTCTTTCCTTTTAATTTATCTTTATTTGTCTTTTTTCTCAAATTTTCTTTCTTTTCAAATTTTTTTTTGATATCTCTTAATTTTATATTTTAAATATATTTATACTTTTAATTCTAATAAAAATATTTTATCATTTAAAATAAAAATAACTTTATAATTTATATATCTTTGCACGCACAAAGAATGCGGAATTTTTATTATTTAGAATAATTATCAACTAGTATTTAATTATGTATGATGTTAAGTGATTAATTTTGTATATAATCTTATATTTTATTCATTTAAAAATTAGTCAATATAAACTATTAATTTGATCATGATACTATAAAAAATTTCTCGCTTTTATGTTTTAATTATTTACATATTAATCATGGAAGATGCTTCTCATATTTACTATTTTTGTAGAATTAGATATTGTTTGGAAATTTTGTTAGTTTACGTATAAATAATTAGATCGAAATTTTGTCTTTCCTAAACCATACTTTTTAAAACAAAATTAGTTATTTTTGTTCTCCTATAGGACACCTACAAGAAATCAAAACAAGAGACAAGAGTACAAAAATAGACAAGAATAGGAGCTAGATAAAAGTATGGAAAAATATTTAATTGCCCGGAAAAATAATCCCTATCCACCTCCCACTCCATTGCCATCTCTAAAAGCAACATTCGCAACTAAAGCTTCAATTACATTAATGATTTGAACAATCACTAAAGCTTCAATTACATTCGCAACTAAAGCTTAAATTCTCCACGCAGCCCCCTACTCTGCAAGATTCTTCCATCACTTAGTACGTGCAATTAACGTCGAGGTAAATTTGTTCATGGGCAAGATTAAGATACCATGAACTGCAGAAAGGCCCTTTGATAAGTGAAAATTAATGCTTGAACTTGGATTTTAATTTTCAATTGACAAAAAGGCAAACATGTCAATCTCGTTCGTTAAATTTTCAAGAAAGACAAACTCTCCAACTATATCAGGGCATAAATGTCAAAGGTCTCTCTCTACAAAGACCTACGCACAGATATAAATCCACAACATACTCACAGCAGACTTTGAACTTGTTAATTTTTTTAAATAAAAAAAAAATATATCCTAATGGAAAGGAATGAAACGATACCAAGCCCAAAAGTCGAGAGAGATGCCCCTAGTAATTTCTTTCCATGAAGGTCATCTTGGACCAGACAACTCAACGGCATGTAAATTTTCTGTGGAATCAACAATCCAATCAGAACTCGTGTGCGGAGCAAGTTCTACCTCCTGGCGGAGCACCTCCACCTTCTGCCATTCGTCCCATCTCTCAGCCAGGCCGTCACCTTCCAGCATCCTCACAACTTCCGACATCTTGGGCCGGTCCATAGGGGAACTCTGAGTGCACAGCAGAGCAACCTGTATTAGTTGCTCGACTTCTGCCTCCACGTATTTATTCTGTAGATCCGGATCAACCAGCATTTCCAGTTTCTTTTCTTTTAGAAGTCCTTTCACCTGAAAATAAAGACACCAAGCCATCAAAGTTTGCAAAAACAGGTCTGATCAGTAGCATAATAAGCCCAAGTGGCAGGTGACTTTCATTATTTCATGCCTTCATTTCTCAATAACAGTAAATATATCTTAATTTTTCCAACATAGCTTCGGAAGAACGTTGAAAAAACATAGCTCATATGAAAACAAACAACATGCTTAAATAATATAGAAACAAAAAAAGACAACATACCCAATCAAGTAACATGACATCATCATCATTTGCCAGGCGAGCAAGATCAAAAGCCCTCTGCCCAGTTATCAGCTCAAGAAGCATAATTCCGTAACCAAAAACATCAGTTTTCTCAGAAGATTTTCCAGTGGATAGGTACTCAGGAGCTATGTGCCCTATTGTTCCACGCACAGCAGTAGTCACGTGAGTATCCTTATAATCCATGAGTTTGGCCAAGCCAAAATCTCCTACAACAGCCTCAAACTCTTCATCCAGCAATATGTTTGCAGCTTTCACATCCCGATGTATAATCTTCGGATCACAGTGATCATGCAGATAAGATAGTCCTCTGGCAGATCCCAAAGCAATGCGCTTCCTTGTTGCCCAATCAAGTGGGGGTTCATTTGGTGGACGCTCTGCAAATGTAACTACTTGTTTCAGTTACTTGTGCTTGATCCATATCAACATATTCCTAACGGTTACAACTCTTCGACGACAAAAATTTAGATTGAACTAGAATAGAAAATTCACATTGTTCAAACGCATCACCTCGTAAGCATGATGCAACACTTCCGTTAGCCATAAATGGATAAACAAGCAACCGTTCTGTTGGGGTCATACAAAAGCCACGCAATCTAAGCAAATTACGGTGCACTGCCATACTGATCATCTCAACTTCAGTCTGAAATTGAAGTTCTCCACCAGGCGTACGCTCCTCTTTTAGTCTTTTGACAGCAACCAGTGAACCATCTGCTAGTCGTCCTTTATATACCTTCCCAAAGCCACCTCTCCCCAAAATGTTTTTGTTGCTAAAACTATCAGTTGCAACTTGCAACTCTCGGAGAGAGAATCTTTTAAGTTGCCCCAATTGGACTTCAGGGTCTTCCTCAGCTGCAAGTTCCACAGGCAATTATTCGTTAGCACCAAAGATTAAAATAAAATCAAATAGATTGTCAAATGAAACTACCAACCTGGTACATCAAAGAAATACTCCTGGGGTTTTCTCCTTCGCCACCACGCAAATGCAATGGCAGGAGCAGCAAATAGCAAAGCAGCACCAGCAGCAACTCCTCCAGCAATGGCTCCAGTTGCACCATTTCCTCCTGTAATTACAATTTGCAAAGTTATAAAGGAAAAAGTCTAAAAACAGACAGCAGTTCCATGTTTTTCCGTGAAACAGCCAGACAGGCAAACAGTGGTCTCTAGGGAATATTAACGAGTTCAGAAACCACAGCATGGCAAAAGATCAGTTCACAATCAAACTCCAATAGTATGGAATAGATATCAAAAGTTTAAAAAAATAGCCTATTCAATACTTGCTGAAGCACCAGAGCTTGCCTAGATTTCCTAAGGACTTAAAACAAAACATACTAAAACAGAAAGGAGTATTATACTACATAATTTGAGAGAGAGAGAAGGCAGGTACATGTCATATGCAATCAGATGTATTTATTTGCCATAAATAAGTATAAATCAGATTAAATAATCTAAAACAAATTTTTAGTGATATACTTACAAGAAATTGGTGAATCAATTATTAGTAAGAAACTATGATATTATTGTAAGAAATTGGCAAATTTATTTTTAATAAGAAACCAAGTAATCAATAAAACTTCTTTGGGACAGCTCACAGTAGATTCAAAATTGCAAGAATTTATCAATAAGTTGAAAGCAGAAAGACTCTTATCAATAATTTAAAAGTCTACTCTTATCCTACACAGTTGTAATATCAAAACCGTGGAACTTGATTATTGAATAGGTTGAAATAACACATGCTAAACATTTAATGGTATTGCGACTTTCCATTGCCAACAGGAATGACAGCAGACTTGAACCTACGCAAGTATCACATTTCTTCTGCAGCCTACATAAACAAAAGGATAACAGCATGACAGCAGACTTAAATACACACACACTATATTGTTAAGGGTTTGGAACTGTTTTGGTTTTATAAAGTAAAATTACAAGTTTACCCTTTTGATTACACAATATAAAATTACATATTTACATTTATTTTAATTTGTTTTTTATCCTTTATATCTTCTTTTTCTTTTCATTATCTTTATTTGTTTCAATATTTTTCTCTTCTAATTTCTTTGCATCATTTTTTTGTTTTGATATTTTTTATATTTTTAATTTTAGATAATATTTTTTATTCTAAATGCAACAATTTTATAATTTACTAGTAATTTTGCACACACATAGAGTGAGCCAAACTTACTAATATATATGTATATGTGTGTATGTACACACACACATATATATATACACACATGCAAGTATCAGATAAGACTTCATATATTTCTTAGTGTCAAGATATACAACCATATTGACAGTGCACTCACCACAAGCAGAGTGACAAAGTTACATTCAGATATCAACTTAAAGGTGGGAGTGTTAGTGTGCTCTATTGGTGGTTCTCCCAACATCTCAAGAAAGAGGTATTGGATTCAAATCCAATTAGCCCTTGGGTGCATGGGCGTGGGGGGAAAATATCAATTTGAAAGATTCAAGGTGACCATTATATTAGAGCAACTGAAGTGTGCTAACATTCTGAAAAGCTCTCCAGCCTAGCTAAATTAAACAACATTAAACTAGGAAAAACCTGGGGCAGCAATCGGGGGTGGTGGGACAAATGGAGGGGGTGGAGAGAATGGAGGAGATCCAGGGCATGGCCGTCCAGTGACAGGGCCACACAGATCCAAGTTATTGGCGAAGCTGTGAATAGGCAAGTTACCCATGTCAGATCCTAACCAAAATCCATTCAGTTTTATTTCAAATCCATGCCGGTGGATATCAAAAATACCTTATAGGTGTAAATAAAGAAAAGGAACCATTATCTGGAACTGCACCTGAAAGATGGTTGTTTGATAGATCCCTGCATAATAATGTTAAAAAAATTGATATGACACTTCTAGGAAGATTGTGCAATAACAATGAAAAAACTTAACTTGCACACTCACAGAACTTGAAGGGATGATATATTGGTCAATGCCAGCGGGATAGGGCCAGTCAAGCTGTTGTTATTTAGCCGGCTATCCTTACAAAGGCAGAACTTTAACAATAAGATTCCTTATCTCTAAAGCAAGATTACAAAATCAACATATCAAGCATACTGCAAGGGGAATACAGAGACATGCCAATTATAAAATAATGCAAAGAATGAAAAAATATCACTGTTTGTCAGGATAACTCCACGCACAGGAATCTCAATTTTGACAACTTGCCCAAGGCGTCTGGAATGGGACCACTAAAACTGTTCAAGTACAAGTCCAAGCTAACCAAATTAGTAAGATTTCCAAGATCACTGGGTATTGGCCCACTTATGTTGTTACTGTATAACTCCCTATCACCACAAACAATAAAAAGAGACAGTATTAGTTCAAATAAGACAACAGCCTAATGATAAAACACTCAAAAATTTGAACAAGCATGTCAATCTTCGGAAATATTAAGAGCACTCTTGTGATTATATATGAATATACTCAAGCAGTAGTGTTGCGAGACATGAGAGCACATTAATCCAACTGACGCAACTATGATCATGTTAGTTTGAATGCAATGGGAAGTTCCCTATAGTTCTGATGTTCAGAAGAAGCCTTACGTCAACACATACAAGATAATGAAACACAAAACCACTAATGTTTCCAGAAGAGATCTAACTGGAAAAATTAATATGAATATAATGTGAAGACAACAGAGTTCTTTAGTTACTGGTCTGTTGGACTCTAAAGATGCGAGGGTAATTTGGAATTCTAAGGTATTTTCCATTTAAAAGCAAAAATACCTAAAACTAAATGCAGGAAATAGCCAAAGAACCTGTTGGCAAGACACTTAAACCAGAAGCAGGACAAATCACCCTTCTACATCTTTGACATCTTTCAAACATTCAACTGACATTAATAGCTACGAGTTCTGCAGGTACTTACCAACTTCAACCAATATACCTCTAAAGCTTAACTTGTCCACTACTTTTCTACATACAAAAGCACATTACCAAATGCCAAATTCAATATCAAAAACTGCCCTTATTCCATTAACCGATTTTAGAAAAAATGGAATAACATGAGATTTTCCACTATGTTGTATGCTCCTTTTTTGTGTCTTCTGCCCTAGAATCCATCATCAACGCATTCCATAATCACTTCCAAACAAAAGCATCATACTATATTGCCTGACAACTAGTCTCGCTCCTTCACAGTTCACATGACTGAATTGCATAAGTTGAAAATGAATTCCCAACTAAACCCCAGCCAAGTAAGCCTCTTTCAAAAACCAACACAGAGTTAAATGTTTTACTTTATTAGCAAGAAATTTTATGAGGTCACTGTTATACGCAGCCACCATAAATGACATTATTTAATATTCTCAAGCATATTATGGAAACCTATGATTCCAAAATTTCTTCAGACAATACTTTCACATTTCACTAGCTTTTTCATTGTAAAGTATCTAGCTGATTTCTTACAAAACCAAATCAAAGGCAAACTGATCTCCCAATCTACTTGTAACAAAGCAGGAAACTGTTGTTTTTGGAAAAAATTAACAGCAAATAATGTAAAAATGGCATACAGGTACTGCAAATTCTTCAACAGTCCAAGCTGGGAGACCAATTGACCAGATAAAGCAGCATTCCCAAGATCACTGACAACAGAAATTGATGAGACATATTACGTTAGCATTTCTATTAACAAACTAAATTATCTAAGGAACAGACAATGAATGAACAAGAGATGAAAAGAAAAATATTTAGTCATATTCTTACACTCTTATTACACTGTTATCGTTGTTGCAGGTGACATGGAACCATGTGCAAGGGTTGACAAGGGTAGGGTCCCAGCTTTGTAACACATTATTAGGATCCTTTAAGTTTGTCCTGAGGCTGTGTAAAGCATCACCTATCCAAACAAAACAGGAATTCTGATGCCATAAGTAATAATGCTACCCATAAAAGCAAGTCTGGGGACGGTCAGAATGCTATCATCCCTCAATGGCATCAAAGCAAATCAAACTGCCCCAAGGGAGCAGTCAGAACTCACTTCAAGATACGTGCAATAATCCTTATTTGAGTTCAGTAGAAATCTATTCAAATTTGTTTCAAGGTATTTCTAATTCCAATGCCAAGGCTTCAATTCCTTGATACTGAATTTATAAGATAAATGGCTTACTAAATTTCAGAAAATAGCTTCGTCCCTCTTACTACTTTTTATGGCCAGAATTTCACAAAAATTGTACCACCAAAATAAGAATAACATTTTGCTCATAGGGGGAACTTAATTCATTGCAATAACATTATCCAATGGTGTGTATAAAATACTAACTGAAAGGAATCGTATACAGACTGATGCCAAAAAGAGCACCATAGTGTTCTTATAAGGAGAATAACGATCCCATAATAGTATTTGTCATTTCTATTTCAAATGTTCAGTGAAAACCCCACCAGTCGACCTTCCAAAGCATATGCCAAAAGAACAGATAGTTAATGATAAAAAAAACCGAGCACAAACTATTCCACATTTCTGAACGCATAAATTGCAATGAGCAACTAAAAAGTCTAAATCTTTATAACAGGGGAAAAAAGCCTCAAATTAAAAACTCAGCAAAATACAAAGTCCCACCCGATATTTAAAATAAATAAATGAAAAAAACCAGAAACTCGATACCAATATCCGGCAGATAACTACCTACATCAAACTGAAAAGCAGACAAACCTTCGAGATTAGCATAAATACAACTCAGAGGATGCACCACCAAGATCGACCACACGACCAGTGACACCATACCTTCCCTTTGCATCCGCTTTCCCATTCCCACACAAAATATCTATGTATATACAAAAAAGGGACAAATTCACCAGCTCATGAGATAATGCTTCAGATCCAAATAAAGAAAGACGCCGCATTTAAAGAAAAACACCCAAAAAACCCCACATAACATAATCCCTCAGTTAGGCCAAATCTCCAACATTGCAGCACATCAAGGAACTGATCCCATCGATAACTTAGGCTAAAAAACTAAATGGGATTCTTGCTATTTTCTTGAATGTTAGTAAAAATCTGTTCTTGGTGGACTTCTGATTGGAGTATATCTTCTACGGCACTTTTTATGGCCCTCTGCAAGCTTCTTTTTTACCTCTGCAATGTACTTTGCTTTTTTCAGCTTTTTCACTCTCTCTCTCTCTCTCTATAAATCTTCACCCCCCCTGTCCTCTCCTGCAGTGAGAAGTATGGAGGTGAGAGAGTTTGAGTGTGAGTGTGGGGTAATTATCGTTTTTTCTTTTTGGGCGTGTGTGTGCTGTGAACAGTGGCTTCGAGAGCTGCCCGACCTGCCCGTGGCTCAACCTCAAAACGGCTTCGCGCTCACTAACTGTGACTGTCACGGCCAACAGCTTTTTAAGTTTTTTTTTCCCCAATTTAATAATGAATGTTTATTCAAGTTTTTCACCAATAGAAAATATGCACTATGTTCATGAGTTCATCTACCATTTTTCATACTTTAAAATGCACACATTCTAAACATATTAACAATAAACATAAATTATTTCTTAATTTTATACTATTTTTAAATTTTCACACTTAAATCACAAGTTTTACTTCCCATAAAAAATGAAATTCAAGTATAGCATAAATTTTTAAGTAATATATATCATAGTTAGGCCCGTGAAGTAATCTAAACGGCAATATATATATATATAATCTAAACATAGTTACAAATTGATTTTTTGAAATTTAAATGGCAAACTTTTTCCATATCTAGATGGTGAAGCTTTTGTAATGGCATGTAATTTATGAACCATACACGTTTGCATGAGAGAAATTGTTGGAGGAATATCCTAAACATGCAAGCAAAAGTTGGGTTGAATTGCACTCTATGGGTGTGTTTCTTTTGGGTTTTAGATGCATGGTAGTCAGAACAACTCAGTATAGAAGATGCCATGAGGACATTTTGTTGTGATGCAATACAAGAAAAAGGACTCGATTTTTGGGATGGTTTGACCATTTTGTCACTTTTTGGTTTTTTTAATGGTGAGTCGTGAGTATTTCTCATTCAAGCAAGGTCGCATTCAACCGTGGTAGGAGGGTAATGTTCTCTGCATAGCTAAGGGGAGTTATATACTTTTGTATTTATGATAAAGTATCTACTTTAAAAGGAATATGTTTATGTGTGTCTATATATTTGGAAGGTAGTAGACACGTTTCTTGGTAATTGCAAAAATAATATTGTTATCAACATTAAATTTGAAATACACTGATAAGTTTATTTCCAGATCCTTTCATGTCGTAAGTAAAAACCATAAATTTTCTGAAGGTATTATAAGACGTAAATTATGCAGGTGTTCCAAAGAAAATGTGCTTCAAATCTCAATAAAATATTTGCTATTGTTTTTTGATTTAAAATATGTGATGAACTAGTTTAAAAGCATTTGGACAACAAAAGTTCGAAAAAAACAAAAATTACTTATTTTTGTGCTTTGCTTATTAATTTTAAAATCATTGTACTTTTTTAAATTTAAGAGAAATTATATAATTTGATAGAGATTTGGGTTCATTTGCACTGGTTATGTTTTTTTTTTTTTTTTTATAGATGGGATAAAGTTTTAGAATAACTATTTTCTTAATAATTATTTTATTCATTGATTGGGCTGAAATTTTATCTAGCATTTTAGATATTATGCAATGAACTTTTATCATATTGGAGGTTTGATTCAATCAGAACGATTCTAGTTTATTAGATTAGAAATAATATAACTGTATAATTGTAGCTAACCATAAATTTAAAATATGAACGTAATCATAAATATAATATTTGATATATATTCTACCACAATGCAAAAAAAAATTTCCAATAGAAACATATGAAATGATCGCATGACAAAAATATAATTTCAAACGTGCACATTCAAGAAAAGTCAACAAATGAATCAAACGTGAAAGAGTACATAAAAATCAAATGGCTTTAGAACATCAATAAACCTCAAAATGCCGATGCACTGCACAACAAATTGTACTAATTCTTCAAGTTAACGACATCTCCACATGATATCTTGATAGCACCAAAACATCTACAACAACAGCAACGATAATGAACTAGTAAAAGTGTATGTAGATTTTTATAAAATTATTGTATTTTAAGTAATGTACATAAAATTATTTAAAAATTAAAATTATAAAAAAAATATTTAATAAAAAAATAAAGAATTATTGAAAAGATTTAAAATGAGAAGAAGTTTGAGAAAAAAATATAAATTAAAATGATTGATTAATGGAGAAAAGAGTGGAAAAAATGATAAAGGATATAAAAAGATTTAAATTGAATATAATTATATAAGTTCACATCGTATCATCACAAAATCTTATAAACTTAATCTATTGTATAGATAGATATGGATATATGAATAAATAAATAACAAAGGAATGTCCTTCGTGTGGGGGCAGCATGGAAATATATTTACCCAAAGCCTTCACTGTAGTGAGTGTGAGGGGTTGATGTTATTAATTGCATTAATGTCCAAAAATATGAGGCGTGGAAAGTGATGGGACATTGTAGAAGCGCAAACCCGTTTTCCGTTACATCACCTGTTCAGCATTCTGTCCTAAGATAACGTCTCCTAGTCGATGTCCCGTTTCCAGAAAAAAATTGTGGGCCACCCAACAGTTTTTGTTCTTTTCTTGCACTTTAGACCCGCACAAAATTATGAAGATTACCATTACTATGAACTTAAATCTAACTAATAAGTTGCTGGTGGTTTAACAAATTCTTACAATTGAGAGAGATTGGTCAACTCATTAATAGCCACGACGGGCTTACATAAATTATTAATTAATAGGTAAAAGACTAACCAACAGATTTGCTTTAACCTTGCTCATGGGATGATGGGAATATGCAATACAACGATAGTTAGATTTTGGTGCTTTCTAATGAAAAGAACGCTTGGAGCAGTGGTTCCTGTCTTTTGTGTTTGTATACTTAATAACTCTCTCTCTCTCTCTCTCTCTCTCTCTAACTCAATATATATATATATATATATATATGTATGTATGTATGAAGGCTACAGAACTTGAATTAGCAACAAGTTGTGTTGGTCTCTGTCGTATATGGATTGGTACAGAAGAAGGGCTGATGTGTGGGTAAAAAGGGATCGAAATATAATTGGAATAGGTCTGTAGTGGTCAAAGGGTTTAGGGCTTAATACATCGCATATTGTCCTCTAGCCTTTGTTTCTTTGGCTTTGGTCGTGGCATTTTCATGGGTTCCACACGGGGGATGTGTTAAACCAATACCCCACGTGCATATTTATTTTGCTGTTCTTTTTACCATTTAATTATTTTTGGTTCCTCAAGTACTATTTTTAGATTTATAAAGGTTTTTCACAAATCACATTGATCGAGATATTTCGGTTGTTTGGTTTATTTTTTTCCTTCTTTTTGGAGAAGATTAAGAACTGTTTTTTTCAATGTTAGACCTAAGAATTTGGTTGAGAAACCCAACATACTCTAGACAAAGATAAGATAAGGATTCGGCAATAATGTTTACCTCTGAAAAAGTTTTGATGGAAAATTCAAAAATATATTTAAGCCTGATTAGGGTAATTAATTTCGTTTACATTTTAATATACATACTTTTCAGGGCACTTGTCAAAATAGAAAAATACTATGTATTTTTTTTTCCTTTTTTGTTGTTGCTATTTAATAAAAAGACAATTTTGGCTGGTTAAGGTTGTTTCCGTTTTCTGACTTAAATAGTGTGCATTTTTGTGGATTCTACGATAGCACAGGAGAAAAAGGAAAACTTATGTTTGATGTTGTGTTTTGAAGTATGCGTTTTAATTTTGGCAAAATGAGAACAAACGCAGTGAATTTGGTTTTTTTTTTTTTTTTTTAATCTTTCCCATTGTTTCAAACGTAAGTCGTGTTTATTTTTAAATTCAAGTGCCTGTTTTTAATGTATTATAGCTGAAGCGTAATTTTTTTTTTTAACAGTTAGAAAACAAACAAAGCTATAGTCTTAGGGTGAGTCTAAAAAAGCCTATATAAATGGATTAGATCATAACTAGAAATGAACTAAATCTGGTCAAGAAAAACAAGGTTCAATTATTATTAGCATCAACACACATAATCTTGGTTATCGTTCTTTCTTTAACCCGAAACAACTGACTTTTGCCATATTTGATGAGGAGTCAACTTAATCAACTGGTCTTCTCTTTAAAAAGTCCAATCACAAATTATAGCAAGAAGGAATAATGTTTTGAAACCCTTCAACAGAGACAGATAAAAACGAGTCATGACCTACATATTGGATTTACTAAAAGCCAGATTTAAACTATATAAAATAAATAAATAAAAGCAAGATTTTTATTTTTATTTATTCGAAAAAATAAAAGCCACCACTTCAATTTTCTATCCACACTTTAGTTTTATATTTGTGATGAATCATAAATAAACTATTATATATATTGACTAAAAATTTTGAAGGATTTAGAATGTGACCCATCAATTAGAATTAGTCGAGACAAAGAATTTATCGACTCAAATTATTATGACTATGTTTGTAACCTATTTTTCTATCATACAACATTTTATCCAACTATACTTTTAAACATACAATTCAAAAAACTTTTTTTTAAAATTCAAATTCAAATTTTCCATCTCTTATATTTATAACTAACTAATTATTTTTTAACCATTAAATCTATTCACAATCAAATCAATACTTATATTTAGACACATGTACACTCACATTTAAATATATTTATATCTTAAAAACTAATAATTATTTTTATATATTATCACATCATCTAATTATTATAATATTATATATATTTTTTAAAGAAATTAAATTTTTAAATATTAAAATTTTGTAATCAATCATATTATTCATCCAATATAACTTACGCCAAATATTCTCTCTTGCCAAAATCCCCCTTCCAAACATAACCTATGAGTAAAAATTATTGGGTTAGATTAAATCGGGGTCATTCCATTTGTTATTCAATTTTCAATATGGACTTTTGAGTAAAAATTATTGGGTTAGATTAAATCGGGGTCATTCCATTTGTTATTCAATTTTCAATATGGACTTTTGATTAAGCCCAATTTTGGAGTTAGGAAAAAGAGTAGTCTTGACATAGGCGAGTGTAATAATTTGAAGAGGTGGCTTTTTCTCCCTGGAAGAGAACAATTGTGGACTGCCCTTCAAACTCAATGATTAAAGCATGAGGTATAGCACTTTGAAAACAATAAAACATTAGATGTAAGCACCTTTATTTAATCTTTTCTTCAATCCCAGAATCATTAACTACCCCACATCCTCATCCCCCCCCCCCAAAAGGGGGTGACAAAAAAGAAAAAGAAAAAATCTCAATGATTAGCATTGCTTGAAAAATGACTAATGTTTCAAATGGTGATAAAGAGTAGCTGATCCCTATCATTTACTTTATTTCTTATTTATTTACCTATTCTACTTCACTGTGGATTTATAATAGTTTTTATTTACTGATGATAATAATAAAAATTGCATTTCTTATCGTCTATCCTTGTTAATCTATCGAATAATTTAAATAGAGTAGGATTGAGGAGTATAACTGCATTTATCCAAATATTTCACCCTCCACTGATTGGTGCCATTTAATTCATCAATATTTCATGCCAACGATGTCTATTCTATTACCAGTATAATGTAACACAATCTACAAATGTGTAAATTAAACTATAATTTATAAAATATTATATTTTAAGCATAAAAATTATTAAAATTAAAAACATTAAGAATATTTAAAGTAAGAAAAAAGAAAGAGAAAATTTAAGAGAGAAAATTTGAGAGAAAAACAAATACAATAATAAGTTAAAAGAAAAAGGGAAAAATAAAAGGATAGAAAAATAAAAAAATTTAAAATTAATGGTAGTTGTGTAATTCATAACAAAACAATCAAAAGCATGGATTTAAAGTACAGAATATATTTAAAATAAGAAAAACGAAAGATGAGAAAATTGCAAATAGATGAATTTTGAGAGGAAAACAAATAAATTAATACATTAAAAGAAAATATGAAAAATATAGAGAAATAAAAATAATTAAAGATAGTATGTGTGATTTATAACGTGCAATTAAAAAGTCTTGCAATAGATAAGTAGTATATATATAGAAAAATAGTAATAATGTATTAGTAATTATCTTTAAGTGTATAAGAATAACAGTGTAAATTTATAAATTTAAGGTAATATTGTAAATTTATAACGTACAACAAAATTAGATGCAAATTCTTAATAATATATAGTATAGATTGAATAGTAGAGGACGTGGTTGGTCTTTAAATCAGAAGCATTTATTGTGCAGCTTATGCAATAAACTAATATTTGGCTTGAAACATTTTATTTATTTTGGTAACTAAGAACTATATCGCGAATGACGTCACGACTCTGTGCCAATCGATGACAACGTTTTTTATTTAACGGGAGGTCATGGATTTAAGTCACATTTACACGCGCGTATTATTTTATTTACGGTAATTTGTATTTTTCACGGAGTTAATCTAGTTTGATTTGCAATTGATATTGTTATGTGTTGACTGATATTCGATAACTTTTATGAAAAATTTAAAAAGTAAGTATTTACATCAAGTGAACCATACGTTCCCAGATCAACAAATAATTTTGGTTTAATTGACTTATGTCTTATACGAATCATTAATATATAGTAAATTGAATAAATTTGATAATATTATATATCAAGTGACAAACCGTAACTTTTATAGAAGACAAAAAATAGAGATAATTACATTAAGTGAATTGTAAGTCATTGGATCAACTAATTATTTTGGTTCAATTGACTCGTGCGTAAATACTGTATCTATACCATATTATTATTTCAATAAGAATTTTTGATTGCACAAAGTAAATTTACCCAACTACCTTTATGTTAAATATTTTTATTCTTTCAATTATTTTCTTCTTTATTTTTACCCAACTTACAATTTATATTTATATCTTCTCTAAAATTTTATCATTTTTGAATTCTTTAAATCTTTCATCATTTTTATTTTAAACATTTTTGCGCTATATAAAATCACTTAATTTTCTTTTTTTCTTTTTTTAATTATTAACCTTATTGTAGTTGACACCAGCGTTGTGAAAACCAACCCGAACTGGGTGGTCTAACCGGTTCGACCATCAACCGGTGGTCAAACCGATCTATAGTGACGCAAAAAATCGGATTTTACCAAAAACCACCTTTTTTAAAGAAAATTAGAAAAAACCGTGGGTCAATCGGTGAACTGGTTCAACCGCTCACAATTTACTGGAACCGGACGGTTGGCAAGCGAAATCCCTAACCGATAAGTAGTGAATTGACTCACTCACAGACTCACAGAATATCGCATTGGGTTTGGCTCTAGTCTAGTGATTATGCACTTCAGCGGCGTCGGGTTTGGGGCTTTGGTCTGGTGACTTGCAAAGAGCATCGCGTTGGGCTGGTATCATGAATTGACTGAGCATCGCAAAGAGGTTGCCTTGTATCATAAACCGATAAACGTCAGAACATTGTCGTGTCTCTAAGCCAGTAAGCCCTAAGCAGTAAGCACTTCAGTTAGCATTAGCTCTAGCTCTCGTGGTGACTCTCAAAAAGCATCGTGTTTGGGCATCGTGAATTGACTGAACTTTGATCGTGAATTGAAGTAGCTACAGAGCATCGCAAAGAAGCCTTGCATTGTTTTCTTATTTCCTCTGTGAGATTTGCAACTTGGAAAAGGTCTCCCTCCCTTTCAAATTTTAGTGAGCTTTTCTCATTTTCTAGTTCTTTATTTTAGCTATAGATGAAAAGAAAATACTTCAATTATTGAAAATAGAAATGAAAAAAGGAGAAATATCGTTTGAACGACCAACTTCTGTTATTGTTGCTACTTGAAACTCTTCTGGTATAGCATTTGTTACAAATCTGTAAATTGAAATGAGTTCATAAGAGACAAGTGTAATAAAAAAACATGTATAAAAAATGATACAGATTTAATATTTTATCATGGTGTTTTTTGGGGTGAGATATATGTGATTGAATATCACATCAAAATTGTTGGGATGCCATTTCTTTCGAATGTTGCATGGGCTGAGAGACTGTTTTCACTTCTTAAATTCCTTCACAAATTGTCATTTCATTCTTTAATTCCCAACTTTGTTCACTCTGGTATATTTTGTGTCGACATGGCATGTTAGTTTTTATTGAATTTCTTATGAAACATAAGCTTTTGCAATCAAGCTTTAGCATAGGTTCTCCTTTCTAGTTATGCATCTAGTGGACAAAATATGGTAAAGTGTCATTTAGTTATATTCTAAATATGTCTTTTCTTTATTTATATGCAACAGTAAAATGTCATCTAATGGACAAAACACAGACACAAGCAGCTCCAGTCCTACACCAGCTCCATCACAAAGAGGAAAAACTGATATAACATAGAACCATGTGGTTGAAAGGGCTATTGATAATAACAAGGCTATTTGTTGTTTGTATTATGGAAAGGTGTCGATTTGTGGTGGAATATATAGGATTAAACAACGTCTTACAGGGAAGAAAGGTGAAATTAGAATATGTTTTAAAGTACCTGCGAATATTAGATATCAGATAGAGCAATCACTAAAGGAGATTGTTGAAAAAAAGAAAGAAAGTCAAGAGAGATATGTTGTTGAGAGTCCTTATGGTCCTCGTATTGTCGAAAGGGATGATAATGACGAATATGATGAAATTGAAGAATTGCATACACAAGAACGAAGAGGTAAAACTATACAACCTAGTGTGGAAAAAGGAAAAACACCAATAAATAAAGGTGCCAAAGTTAGATCTTCGAGCAACATTGGTGATTATTTTGCTCCAATGACCACTCCTAGATCTCAACCTATGATAAAAAGTGTTCTTGCAGGTAAAGATGCAATTGAAAAAGCTCATATGGAAATTGCTAAGTTCTTTTATGATACATGCATTCCTATTAATGCATGTAATTCGAAATACTTTTAGCTCATGTTTGATGTTGTAATTGCAATAGGGCCAAGATTTAAGGTTCCTACATATCATGATCTTAGACTTCCTTTATTAATGAATTCAAAAAAAGAAGTTCAATTGTGGGTTGATAATATTCGAAGTCTTTGGTCAGAGTCTAGATGCACCATTATAGGTGATGGTTGGACAGATAATGTAGGTCAAACATTAATTAACTTTCTTGTATGCTATCCTCGTAGAATTGTATTTTGAAAATCTGTGGATGCTTCTGATATTGTGAAAGATGCAGAAGCACATTTTAACTTGTTCAAAGAAGTTGTTGAATAGGCAAGTTCAAGTAATGTGATTCATATTGTTACTTATAATGGATCAAATTATGTTGCAGCAGGTAGAATGATTCAAGATCATTATAAATCTATTAGTTGGTCTCATTGTGCAGCACATTGCTTGAATTTGATTTTGAAAGATATTGCAAAAATAGACTACATTGCTGAAATTGTGAGTAAAGCATCCCAAGTTACCAGATTTGTTTACAACCATGTTTATTGGTTAGCTTGGTTAAGAAAAAGGAAAGATTGGACAAAAATTCTTCATCCAGGTGATTCAAGGTTTGGTACTACTTTTATTGTTCTTTATAATATGTACTATCACATGCATGATTTAAAAGCTTTGGTAGAGTAAAGAGTTTGCTGATTCTAAATTAGCTAGAGAGAGGAAGACAAAAGAAGTTGTTGCAATTGTATTGGATAATAAGTTTTGGAATGATTATTTGATCATTCTGAAGATTATGGAACCTTTGATGCGCCTTTTGAAAATTGTTAATAGGGATAGAAGCCTTCTATAGCATATGTTTATGAGAGGATGCATAGAGCACGGAAAGGTATTAAGAATTTATTTAAGAACAAAAAGAGATTGTACAAGCTATATACAAACATCATCAAAAGCTGTTGGGATAGGCAATTGTGGAAAGACATACATGCTGCAGCTTACTGGCTTAATCCCGCCTTTCAGTATGATCAAACATCATTTTCTCATAAACCAGAGGTGATGAATGGCATTCTTGAAATGATTACTTCTAAAGGAATTGGTAGTAAGTCAAAGTTATTGCATGAGACTAGATTATTTCGAGATCGTATGGAGAGCTTTGGGTTAGAACTTGCTATTGAGACTTGCAAGAACACTCAACTTGGTAAGTGTTAACTTATTATGATTTTTTATTATGATAATATATTTCTTTAGTCTTTATTTTATTAATACTTCTTTTCCTTTTTGTCTTAGATGAATGCTGGAAATTATTTGGTGAAAGTGCACCCAATCTTCAACAGTTAGCCATTCGAATTCTTGGACAAACAAGTACCTCATCTGGATGTGAAAGAAATTGGAGTGTTTTTGAACGTATATATACTAAAAAGAGGAATAGACTTGAACATCAAAGGTTAAATGACTTGGTTTATGTTCATTATAACCTAAAGCTAAAAGATAGATAATAGTAATTTCACTTTCATGCTTTTTATATTTTATTTAGTTATTGTATCATAATTGTTAAGTTAACATTCTTATTTTGTGAAACTTTAGTTGGTTTATGAAATCTGAAAGTTTTGATCCAATAAATTACGAGAGTATTGACAAGAATGATGTTTGGCTTTTAAAAGATGAGAAGGAGGATTTCTCAATTATGAGGAAATTGAAAATCTATTTTATGAACAATTAGATCCTCCAAGAATGGAAAGGCAACGAAGATATCCTCGAGAAGGTATGTATAAAATTTATGGTCATGAAAATATATGTAATTTAATATGAGATGTAATACATTTATTTGTTACATAAATGTAGATGATGGTGATGATGTTGAAGATACTGAACCAAGCTAATGATGATATTGACTTTTCATCTTTTGAATATTTCAACATCGACGATAACTTGCATAATGTCGTGATTGGTGATAGAGTTGGAGCCAGTACCAGTGGTGTTATGCATGAAGATAAAGAGCATTGATCAAAAATGATTTGAAGTCAATGAATCCCGTGATTTTAAATTTTTATGCTATTGTATGGATTATGGATTAAGCATTAGACAATGTTGGTTATTTTATTTTGGCTTTATCAGTTGACTTGAAATATTAAGTGTGTTGGATGTTTCTTGATTTGATTATGCATATTTTATGGTACCTTGACTATATATTTAGTTGAAATATCATTTATTTCATTGTATGTTTTAATGTGTTAGATAATATTTATTGTTTGCAATGTTTTGTTGTATTATTAATATATTGTTTATAATTATCAATAGTGATAAATGAAATGCATAAAAAAGTAAATTTAAGTATTATTTTTAAACTTATTATTTAATTAATTCTTAGCATAATAATTTATATTTTTAATATAATTATGATGTCAGCAGCTCGACCGTGGTTGAACCAGCAATTCGACCGATGACCCTTAAACCGGTTGATTTTCTAGTTTGACAAACAGTCCGGGTTTTAAAACATTAGTTGACACATTTGTTGGTAACTTTTTAATTATTGTGATGATAAAATCCTGTGTTCACTAGAACTCTTTGTTAATATCCAAATTACAATAAAAGGTTGAATAGGACTTGGATTTTTACAAAGGACATCCTTAGATGTTTCAAAACTGAAAGAATATGAGGAAATTTGGATAAGATCTTGAAAGAATTAGGATCAACGATGGATACTTATGGATAAATATCAAAGACTTTGATACTTCTCAAACTGTGACAACAGTGGCTAAAATAGGGAGTTAAGCCAATCATAACTAACTTTGGAAGACCAACAAGTTGATCCGTGATAAACTCCTAGCTAAAGGGATCTAAGATTTCACAATTATAAATATTAGACTACAACTCAAAGAAGTTAGAGCATTCATTTTCTTTGAAGATCAGTCATGTGAGAATTGAGCATTTTGATTTTTAACTAGTTTTAGTTTCTATAATGACTTTAGGTCAGAACTTGTGAATCAACTTTAAAGAGATACAAACTAGCCAAGAGGTGCGAGTTTGGCCTGAAAGGTAATTCAAGTTAAGTACAAAATAGTAGGAAAAGTTTGGGTGTATTCAACTATTTGGATACTTAGTTTGGGTATTACGTTTGTAAAAGATAGCTGATTATTTTGTCTTCACTATTTTGATAGAGTTAGTAGGATATTTTTGCTTGGTAAAATGCCAGCAGATAGAGGAGTGTATCTGTAAATTGAATTATCATATCGGTGTTTTATTATTTGTTAGTGTGTGTGAGATTGTTACAAAATGACTTCAACATTCTATCGGGCAACTGTTGTCACCGTTGTTGCCAACACTATGATCATGTTTTTCATGTGGCATCGAGTCAAGTTATTTTCAGTGCATGGTTTGAAAAGTAGGTGCAATCCTAGTGATATTTGTGATTTGACAATGTGAATGCTAAAGAATGAGCATCCATAACTTGTCCTTTACTTTTCGATGGCACCAACTATTTTTTATTGGAGGCATGCATGCATGTATTTATCAAATCTTAAAATAAAAAAGACTCAGTCTGCTATTGAGAATGCACGGAGACCACCAACTGAAAAGAACACTGAAGGTGTGGAAACTCTTAAGGATGTGAAATCACGGACTGTTGATAAAGAACAAGCTACGCTAGGAAACTTAAACATGATCAATGCAATCTTCACGTGCATGGATGAAGAACAATTCAAGTTGATTTCCACATGTGAGAGTAAAAAGGATGCTTGAAATATTTTGTATAACATTTATGAAGGAGCAAGTGTGATAGGGAATTCCAAGCTCCAAATGTTATCTTTTGAGTTTGAATACTTGAGCATTGTAGCAGTGTTTAATGGCAAATTACATCACATTTCAAATTAAGACTTTCAATTAAGTAAGAGGTATTCTAAGACTAAATTGGTAAGAAAAACTTTATGTTCATCGCTTGAAAGGTTTGCCCCTAAATTCATTGCAGTATGGAAGAAGCAAGAGATGTGTACAATCTATGATTTGATGGACTCATGGAATCCCTGTAGATTTATGAGAAGAATTTGAACCATTCTAGAAAGGAAAAGGAAAAGAGATTGCTTTCGGATGTGAGGATTCAAATGATAATGAAAGTAAATGTTGCATCATTGATCTCAACACTAACTACATTGAAAAGAAGTTCAAGAAGTTCCTAGGCAAGAAGAAGTTTGATGGGCTAAATAAGGCTCGAAATCCTTCCAGAAAGAATTTAAAAGAACATCCCAAGAATTTTAAGAAGGAGAAGTTCAAACCTCAGAAGTGAGGAGCACAATGTTATGAACGTAAAGGCTTTGGTCATGTCCAAACTATATGTGCAAAGAAACAAGGAAAATCTATGAATACAACTAGGAGTGAAAAAAGATCAAATGAGTTTGATGATGATAATCAAACAAGCAACCATGTAGTAGTTAATTATGTGAGCAAGAAAGCAAAGGATATGGTGAATCATGTTGCAACATCATTTGCAACAGATTATGATCAATTTAAGTATAACAGTAGTGAGTAGTGATTATGAAGAAGAAATCCTCTTATTTTACCAAGTGGCATGTAACAAATTGCTATCCCTCCAATCTAAAAATGATGATTTGAAAAAGTAGGCAATGAGTTTAAAAAATGAAAATCAAAATCAAAATTTAATTGATACAAATCATAAGCTTAATGTTGAACATAAAATACTTGAGATAGTGTATCATGAAACTAAGATAAGCACAATTGAAGTTGAAGTTGCTCTTAAGAAATTAAATTCTGGAAAAACTAAGAAATTCAAGCTGCTCAGTAAATGTTACATTCTAAAAGGCTGTGAGAAGTCTAAAAATTTTCAAGTAAATATCATGAAGAATTTTTTGTTAGTTACTCAACTAATAGTAAAGTCTATAGAGTATAATGCTTAATAACAGCATCTGTGATAAAATAATCAATATGATGATCGATGAAGACGATGAAACAATTGAGAAGCAGACTAAAATTCTTATTAAAAAAGTTGAAGATGAAGATCCCATTAGTTATATGCCTTCGAGCGCCAAATTATCAATGAAAGATACATTAAGGGATATTATTTATAAATGTTATCATTATTATTTAATAGAACATTGATGATTATTTTATCAATATTCTAGTGGTATTCTTATGCATGTAAATTTTGAGTGACGTAAAGTATTATACTTATTCATAAGGAGTTATGAATATGGACATAAGGCTATCTTAGTATACAATCAGTAAAATTAGTTCATGAAATATAGACATTTTAAAGGGCATTAGAGAGTTGATATAACTTACACACCTTGTATTTATACAATGAGTGCCATATCGTTCGGTATAAAATATTAAAAATACATGTGTGTGGATGCATCATTAGAGAATGAGCATTTGGACATTAACTCACAAAATGAAGCAAACATATGGAGTTCACTTTTTGTTGTCAATGTCTTGTTTTGTGATCATTTCAAGTGCGTGTGAATTTTAGACCTGAGACAACATAGTTGTCTTGTGCACTGACAATCAATATATCATTAGGGGATTAAGAATCAAAATCTATCCTAGTATGAGATAAGGTCATGAGCTCAAAGTACCATTGTTCGAGTGCATGTAGAGGCATGTGTGCATTCAATAAGGGATTTTTCTCCTTGTGAATGAGTAAGACGTTTGTCCTATATAGTTAACGTTCTATGAAATGAAAATCTTTGACCAAGGTAGTGTGTGATCGGAAAGAAGTTTTCAATAGAAACATTAATCTCATGAGGAAATGTCAATTGGTCATATAACTGTATTTGTGAGTTTAACTAAATTCATAACTCTTGCTCGATTGGAACAAAGTAGGACAAAAGGTCTATATCCCATAAAATTCATGATCGAGAGGGTTTATTGTGATCCATTCACTTACCTTGGATGAGCTACAATATGGGTTACAAGCTAGGTGTTACCTACATCTTTTGAGCTATACTTATTGCCAGACAAAGATAAACCTAAAGAGTCACATATATAAGAATGAGACGATGGCTTGAGGCATTTGCATAGTAGTGATCACAAAACTTGAGAAATCTTGTAGATGAGGCTTGAGAAGTCTCATAATGGATTTAATTTGGTTCCAATTTGATTGGATCAAATTGAAATGATTTATTCCTTATCATGTTTGTTAGTGATGAGATCATTAATTAAAAACATCATGAACATTTAATTTAATTAATGAGATTAATTAAATTAAAGAGACAAAGCACAAGAGAATTATTTAGTACGTATTATGTTTGTTAATAATGGTAATTATTAATTAGAAATATAATAAGTCTTTAATTTAATTAATGGGATTAATTAAATTAAAGGAAATAATTTAATTGGGATTTAATTATTAATTAGAATAATAACTAAAAGTGGACGGACTCGCGTTAATTTAAGATTCATGTAAAAGCCCATAGAGCTCATTTCACAAGCCCTAGGTATTCTAGTATATAAATAAAATTGTCTTAAGAATGAGTCATTGGAAGAGTTCCACAAGAAAACACTATTCACGTGAACAATGCTGTAGAATAGTCATCAGTTACAATGTTCACAAGTGCATTATTCACCATTCACTACTTACATGTGAAAGAAAAATAGTTATTAACTTCCCTCAGTTTTTTCTTAGGAAATTCTTCAAGCATTGGGGTTGTAAGATTTCACGAAGGAGTTCATAGAATTTTGTTAGAGAGTCATAATCAACGACTTATTCATATGGACAAGTTAGAGCTCAAGACTTTATTAGAACTTGTGAATCATAGACAAAAACTATAAGATTTAATTCCAAGTAACTATTCATGCAACTATCCTAAAATTTATATTTATGTGTTTTATGCAACAAAAAGCAGCCTGGGTTGGTATTTTATTCATTCCACCGCATTCTCAAATTATTTTGTTATTAAAATTTGTAAAATTTAACACCTATACCCAGTGAAACCCTACAAATCCCTCATCAAACAAAGTTAAAAATCATATTGACACTAATAAAGGCCAAAATACAGAACAGACTATAGTAACAACAGAGCTAACATCAGCTTGTATTGATGCAGATAAGAGAAGTGCTCCTGAAACCTTCTCCAAAATTTATAAAAATAATCCAATTGAGGCTATACTTGGCAATCTGAATCACTAAAGAAGAACTAGAGTCTTACCAAAGATAAACTATCAAGACTTAGCTGATTATTCATGTTTTATTTTAATGTTGAACCAAATAATGTTAATGAAGTTTTAAAAGATGAATTCTAGATTTTGGCCATGCAAGATAAATTAAATTAGTTCGAGATGAATGATATATCGACACTTGTTGAAAGATTTAAGAATATCAACATAATTACAACTAAATGGATCTTTAAAAATATGACAAAGGAAGATGATGTGATAATATGAAACAAACCAGATTAGTGCCTGAAGGTATATTCAAGTTCAGTGAATAAACTTTGATGAAACTTTTGCCCTTATAACTTGACTTGAGGACATTAGATGACTTCTAGCTATTCCTTGCTCAATAAATTTCAAATGATTCCAAATGGATGTAAAAAGCACATTTAAATGGCTTTTGAATGAAGAAATTTATAGTAAGCAACTAAAAAATTTTGTGGACACATCATCTCAGTTATGTTTGTAAACTTAAGAAGGTTTTGTATGGCTTAAAACAAGAACCACGTACTTGGTATGAACCCCTTACAAGCTTCCTTTTGAAAGAAGGATAAAAGTATGGAAGAGCTGATAAAACTTTATTTGTGAACTGTTGCAATAAGAACGTTATTATTACTCAAGTGCATGTTGATGATATTATTTTTGGTTCATCATCAAAAGTTGTTGGATAAGTTCATGAAAAGCATGCAACACAAGTTTGATATGAGCATGGTTGGTGAATTAACATATTTTTTTAGGGCCACAAGTTAAGCAAATGAAAGGTGTTTATTTGACAATCTAAGTATGTTAAAAATTTAGTAAGGAAATTTGCTCATGAAGGAATCAGACATATTGCAACTCTAATGGTAAAATCGGTGAAGGTGCATAAGGTTAAACCTGGTAAGCTAGTTGATGAGAACCTTTATAGAAGAATGATATGAAACTTATGATACTACTAGCTGACTAAATTTATGTTTCAGTATGGGTATTTGTGTTAGATATCAAGCGGTAAATAAAGAGAGTTATATGAGAGTAGTGCAAATAACCATAAGGTATGTAAAATCTACAACTAAACTTTGTCTATGGTATACTAAGAATTCTAATGTGAGTTTGGTTGGTTATACCAATGTTGATTGGGCTGAAATTTGTGATGATTGAAAAAGTACCATTGGCGGCTGTTTCTTTGGGGGAAATAACTTAGTATCTTGGAATAGTTAGAAATAAAATTGCATCTCACTTTCTACAATAACATATAGTTGTTGGGAATTGTTGTGCTCAATTGTTGTGGATGAAGTAAGTGATTAATGATTATAAAGTGTCTGTAGATGGGTTAACACTTTTGTGACAAAAAAAGGGCAATCGATAAAACAAAGCACATTGATGTAAGACATTTCTTCGTTATAGGCTTGTTAAAAATAGAATTGTTGTTGTTACACATTTTGCAATAGACAATCAAATGAAAAGCATATTTACAAAGATTTTTGGTTGGGAACACGTTTGATTTTCTCAAAACATCTCTAAACTTGTACCTAGTGTGACTTTTTCTACAGTCCAATTTATATAAAGGAAAGGTTGAGGATTTTTGTACAAAATTCTAACTTCTAGAAATCCTTGATGATCAAGAATTTAACTTTCCTTACCTAAAATGGTTTCTTTCAATTCTTGATGGTAGTTATTATTGTAACTAACTAATTTAAATCAATTTTTAAGAGATATATGCGAACAACATTGCTCATTGAAAATAGGTAAGGCATGGAGAATGTTGTTATCACTTTACACTTTCATATGATTTACACTGCTATAACACCACACACAACACTGTGAGAAATTAAAAAATAGAAGGAGAACCCTCAAAGAAAAATCATATTTCTAGTGAGAATCTGCAAGAATCCATGGTGGAATCCTCCTCCATGGTTGCTTAGAAGGCATGGTCAAGACCTATGTCACAAGACAGAACACCATCTCTTGTTAGGGTTTCAGAAAACCCAACTGAAGGACAACGATGGCCTAGGCTTGTCCTTGTAGATACTTTAGTCGAAGAACCTCTCCTTGTGGTCATTTACCTAGTAACATTTGGGGGAGAATCAAAGCCAAAAGAAAACGAGTAAAGACTTG
The DNA here is from genome assembly GCA_019155195.1 of Avicennia marina. Lineage (NCBI taxonomy): Eukaryota > Viridiplantae > Streptophyta > Magnoliopsida > Lamiales > Acanthaceae > Avicennia > Avicennia marina. The sequence continues at coordinate 9,286,286 of CM032772.1, read as the reverse complement.
AACCACCCCTATGTTGCTATGAGCCTATTAGTTGCTACACTAAAAGCCATTGACTCATTCAATGAGAAGAGAGTTCTAGAATGAAAAAGAAAAAGAAATCATTTAAAAAAATTGGGAAAGGTGTGTTCAAACAACAATAGAAATAGAGGAAGCTATTGGTGAAGAACAAGAAAATGTGCCATTATTTGAGATTTTTAGGACAAAAAAGGAAACACGAGAAATAACATCTGAGCAGAAATAATCTTGTAAGGTCAAGAAACAAAAGCTAGATAATGAGAAGCACAAGATGGATAAAAGGATTGGCCAAGAAAAAGTTCGTAAATAAATATCTATACCCAAAGAAACTGCCCAAAAAGTGAAGTTCATTTTGCTAAAACCATTGAGATACAAATTTCACTCGAAAGAGACAAAAGTCCTAATGGGTATGTATGTTTCTTCCTACAACTTCATCGTTGAAAAGATCATTCAAGAAGATACTTTTACAAAAATAAAATTTATTGCATTTTTGAAGTATATGGAACTATTTACCCTGGTTAATTGTTATGATCACTATGTTAGGATTATTATGCATGAGTTATATGCAAACTGGACTAGGAAAGTTAGTAATCCTTAATCCTTTTAGTTCCACTGTGTTTATGTTAGGGGTAGTATGACAAAGTTTTCACAAAATGTAATCAATATTGTTCTTGTATGCCCTATATCTACATTGGACACTAATGATGAGATTTTGAGAGTGTTGACAGGTGGGCAATTGAAGAAGTAGCCTAAAATTAACAACTTGCAATCGTTATTCCTAACTTTTAAGTACTTCATGTTGTACAACATTGGCTTCACTAATTGGCTACCAATAGCCAATGCCACATTAGTGACCATGAAAATGGTTTCATTATTGTACCGCCTTGTGAACAAACTTAAGGTAAATATAATTCATTTGATTTTTAACTCTATTATTTGTTTTGCTCGTAGAGGGAACATTCTTAGCTATCTTCCCTATCCTACTCTAATTATAAAATTGTTACTAATTTGAATACAAGATCAAATTGGAAAAGTCAAATATTAAGCAGGGCTTAGAGCTTATTCAACGATGAACACAACTTGGAAGAATAGGAAAAATTGATGATCTTGTTAACTATGGACCTAACATCCTTAAGGCTACTTCCATGGCATCAGAGGAATAGATTCAAGGTGTTTTGTACTCAATATTGGTAGTCAAAAGAGTGCAACATTACATTAGCCTTGCTTGATGGTGTTGCCACTGCTGAATGGTTTCAATCTGAACCACATAAGTCTAGGCATGTCCTCGTAGCTGAATCTAAAGTTCCAACACAAGACACTCAATCTAAACCAATCGTTAAACCTGAACATGTTGATGCTGATCTAATTAAACCTATTCCTAACCCTATTTTGTATGATGCTTCTAAGTCTGAAGTGCTTGCTCATGAACATGTTGTTGAACCTAAGGAAGTTACCTCTGTTGAGTTAATTGCTTCACCAACTTGGGAAGTTGGACTTTCTTTAAATATTGACCTGCCCTACCCATTTGTGAGCCCTTTGGAAAACGTGGCACAAAGGAGGAGAGAAGCCTCCAATGGCATTGAAATTGAAGACAGTTTAAAGGGCTGTCATTTAAAGGGAGTGTTATTGCTTTGCTTTGTTATGGTTTTATGTCCTACTGAATACTAAACTTTTATTTCTACCGTTGGTTTTGCTAATCTTGATAGGAACCTTGCTTGCAAAAATGATCGAGGAAAATGATGAATGGTTATTGTATTTGCTTTACTTAGTTGATTCATTCGACAAGTAATAGTTGAATTCATAGGATTGTGATGATGCAATCCTTGATGAATGTCAAACGAAGTAGTGGTTTGATGTCTCTTCATGTTAATTTTTAAGAACTTGATGTAGTTATGCCACAAATGTGCCAAAGACAGATATTATTAACCCTATTGTTATTGACATATTTATTGGCAACATCATTGTTATTGTGATGATAGAATCTTGTGTTCACTAGGACTCTATGTTGAATTTTATTGATGTTAAAATTTAGTAGAGGTCGGATTTGACTTCGACTTTTATAAAAGACATCCTCGGATGTTTGAAGATTGAAAGCGTTTGAAGAAATTTGGAGAAGATCTGGGAGGAGTTTAGATCAATGATCAATACTTATGCATATGTATCAAAGAGTTTGAGTCATTCTCAAACTATGGCAACAATTACTACAACTGGGAATTAAGTTGATCACGAATTGACTTTTGAGGACCAACAAATTGATTTGTGATAGATTTCTTGGCAAAAGCTTTTGAGATTTCACAACTATAAATATCATACTGTAACTCAAAGGGTTAAAGTGTTCGCTTTCTTTAAAGACCAATCATGTGAGAATTGAGAGTTTTGATTATTAACCAGTTTTGGTTTATGTGCTTATTTTAGGTGAAAACATGTGAATCAACTCTAAAATAAACCTACTGAGAGTAGAGGGTTGAGCTTAAAGAATAGTATAGGTTAAGTATAAAATAATAGAAAAGATTTTGATGTATCCAACTACTTAGATATCTACTTCAAGTACTGGGTTTGAGAGACAAAGAATTAATTGTTTTGTCTTTACTGTTTTGAATGAGTTAGTAGAAGATTTTTGCTTGACCAAGAGTTCGCAAACTTAGAAGTGTATTTCTAAATTGCATTATAATATCAGTTTTCAATTTTTATTATTTGTTGGTATGTGTGAGATTGTTAAAAAATGGCTCCAACATTCTATTAGGTAAATATTATCATTGTTATTGCCAACACTATCATCACACTTTTTATATGTTATTCTTTTTTCTTTTAAATTTTTTATTTGTGTTTTCTCTTAATTTTTCTCTTTTTTTTCTTTCAATTCTCTTGATATTTCTTTGTCTTATTATTTTTCAATATTAAATAATTTATTTGTATCAATTAAAATACATTAATTTTATAATTTATAAATAAATCTGCACAACAGAATGTGTGCAAATTTTACTAGTATATGTTAAATTAAATATAAATACTAAAACCATCTAAATAAGCATCATCTACAAATTATAACTTCATCCGAAAAGCTCCAAAATTAACTTTCTAAGGAAATCAAGGACAGAATAGATTTCACCCTATATTTATAATTGATAACTTAATCTGCAGAAAATAGGTGTCCATGTCAATTAAAAATTTTTTAAAATATTTTTGAGAGAGAGGGACGGAGGAGGGGGGGGGGGGGGGGGGGGAGATTATTGAAAATATAACAGAAACTTAGGCAATACTAGCTCAATTGTTCACGTACATAGCTATTGGATATTTTCAAGTCCCTATTAAATGGCTAATCAGTTGAATTTTGGAATAGAAAACTTACAAATTCTTATTTTTCCATTATTCTAGTTTTTCCTTAAATATTTTTTTAGGCATTGAAATTGGTTATGCCTAGCTAATGAGGGCACATCTATATCAAGTAATGACATGTAAGTTCTACAATTTAAAGCGAAGAGCTAGGGCTTCAATAATGAAGTTATATTTTTCAGTGTGTGTGTGTGTGTGTGTGTGTGTAGGTATATCATTAGTAATTCAATTTTTACTGTCAGGTAAAATCAATAACCATGTGTTACTTAGCATAGGGCTCCTTTTCGCTTCATCCGGACATCTTGGATCTCCTCATGGATGCATCCACAAGTACCCTGCGAACATCATAGATCACAAATCATTGAAAAGAAATTAAAACCAATGCTCAAATTTCACATGAAGACGACAAGTAAAGACATAATCATGAATCATTTATTTATTTTAATAATAAAGCATACCATCACGTACATAAATATGATCCCCACATTTCCAAGAAAAAAAAAACTAATTCTCAAATTATCTTTTTTTATTGAGTACACATATCTTCTCGTACACATGTACACATTTATGATGCCTGCATGCACGACAAAGAAAGTTGTCAGTGGAAAACAAAACTTTCAAATTTAAAAATGGCAAATTAGACAATGCTGTTCTTCTCCTTAGTCTTTAAGTGCATGTCGTAGTATAAAAAAAATTTCAACAACAGTGTAAGTATGTATCACGATAACGTTTAAAATAAAAATACAACAAAAGAAATGAAAGCCAACATGAGGATCTTAGTAGGGGATCTTCGATTAGTCCTAATTGAAATAATTAAGAGATTAGGTGTGATAAAACATGGATACATAGATAATGAACTGTTAGTGGCATCCTTAGTTTGAGCAGGTAGAGAACCAATCCCACAAAAAAAAATTAATATATTTTCACATGCCACATTTATTTCATAAGTTTATTTATGCATTGCATGACTATTCTACCCGAAGCCCATTTCTTAAACCACTCCACTATTGTGGATATTTATCGCCTAGATGATCCTTCCATAACTCAATCGACATATATTGAGTCTAAATCGATGGCCAAAAATTGTTGTTTGGTTAATGAACTTGAAGCCCTAGTGATTAACGATATGCCATATGAAAACCGAACTGGTCTTCTAAATTTTGAGATGTGAATAGAATGGCAAAAATCGTTAAATTATCAATGAGTTTCGACAATATGTTCAAGTGGCAAAACTAATGCTATAATTGTGGGTTGTGATAGAATTATGAGCCTTGAATTTTTGTGAAGTCAACAATCTACACTCATATTTATCCCTATCCCCCTATCCTCATAAATATAGAGTTGCTATGACTGTTAATTTAATTATGATCCGTGAAAACTAACTAAATGAATATATGTCCGTCGTGTATTGGTAAATAGATATAGGATTTCGTCTAGGTTGATGTAATTTACTTTGTCTTCTGCCTTGTTTATCGCGTGGGCTAGCTATGAAATGGTTGTCCTCTATACATAAAAATCAACCCGCGACTTTTTTATTTAGATTTGTATTCACTTAGAAATTAAGCCCACCTAAATCGCATTTGAATATAGTATGGAGCGATGTCTTGGTTTATAAGGGCAGAAACGAGATTAAACAAGATAATATGAGTACTTGTTTCTCTCTTCTATTATATATTGACCATCAGCTCACGGCAACAATACATAGACTAACGTCCAGGTTGTCTGTCTATTTAAGCTGACGGTGAGAAGAACCGAAGAAACATAAGATTTAAGAAAATGGAAGATACATCTGAGAGAAACAAGGTGGAAAGAAATACCTTCTTTTCCCGCTATCCATGTAATCATCTCCAAGAACTCAAGCAGACTGTCCTCTGGTGTTTAGGTTTGGAATCTGAGCCCGTGCCTGCCGCCCACTGTCCAGTTTATCCCATGCTGGGGGCAAAGAGACTCCATATGAGCATATAGATCATGGGAAAGGCAGCCAGACCAACACCACCAACCGTTGACGAACATTCAATCTATGTCAAGTGTTCTATTTTCTTGCCGTGTATACACTGCGTTGTTGGGGCACCGTAGAGTTCACCTCCAGGCCACACCCCCCATCGTCTCCCTCACACAACCACGCTTTTCTAGTCTGGTTTTTTCTGCTTTCTGATGTTTAATCTCCGTTTATATATGTATGTGTGTACGTGTACATATGTATGAATAAAGCATGTAGTGGTCTTGTTAAACCTTATTATTTGTCTTAATTTCAAGGGTTAGTGTGTGCGTGTGTGTGTGTTACTGCCTGTATATCTAACTATTTTAAACATCTACGCAAAAGGGAACAGTCATGTTGTAGCATATTTGGTTGGCAGGATTATCATGGTACGCATATTTTTATTAATTTGTATGAGGATTGAGGTGAGAACTTGTGATCCCTCTCCTTGGAGTGTGTCATGTGAAACTCTTATGCTTAAGAAATTAAAAATGAGCTATTCTTCAATGACACTTACGCAATAATTTCCTTGAAATTGATAATAATTCATTCCTTTATGATTCCATTTTCCATTCAACTTATAATGGATTCGATGCTAATTATTGCTCTACCATAGGAAGGATGGTGTTCTTTGACATTCTTCCACTCTAATATACTAGTTTCAGGTGGACTGCTGAATTGGTCGGTGATACATCAATATTTTTTTAGAAAAGATCTATAGACCTATATATATGTGTACACACACACACACACACACACACATATATGTTATAATATTTCATTTTATATTTTATTATAAATTTTAATTACCACATGTTATAGTATCCACAAGTTATATATCAACACGAATAATTGACATTTCAAGTTTAACACTCGTGTTAACATGTTGGCTAAATGTTGGCATATTGTTTACAACAATTGATTTGCTCAAAATTCTTTAACATCTTGGACTCTATAAATGTGATTGATTTTAAATGTTTAACTTGATAAACTTGGATGAATGTTTGAAGTGATGCGAATTAACTAGAAAAAGCTGCTAAAGAATCCCTTAGAGCCTAGAGATCACATGGATAAGGATCGTGAGAAGTCCAACTGATCTAGGCCTATGTTTTCGGATGGTCGGCAATAACCTTGGAACAATAGGGAGAAACTCGCCTAAATTTTAGGCAAGCAATATTGATCAACAAAAGCATATGATGAAGTTCAAATTATCTGAAGAAAATAGTTGAAGAATCTCCCTAAAGCTTGAGGAGGCATGGACGAGGATTGAACAAAATTCCAGTCTTGTTATGTTGGGTTGTTACCAACAAGCTTGGACTAGTGGAGACAAATTCACCTACAAACTAAGATGTTGATATTGATTAGTTGGAGACCTATTTCAAGTGGGAAGTCTAAGCATGAGGCCACAAATAGGAGGTTGATGAATCTCAGAAGGCGTGACAGAGAAACCAAGAGAGTTAGTTTCAAATAATTGGAGTTCCTCATTTGTGTTGTGAAGTCATTTAACTTGTATGTTAAATGAGTTTTGAGTTGAATTATTGAGTGAGTAAAACAAAATCTTAAGAGAACTTACTATAATGGAATGTTGACCCTAGTGCGGGTTAGGTAAACATTATTGGGTAAAGTATGTTATCATCAAGCTAAGAACCTTATGATTAGAATAGTAAGGTGAGTATAAGATTTTGTGGTTATCTCTTTACCATTTTTGTTTAGTGGAAGTCTTTTACTAAGTTAAGACCTGTAGATGTAGGAGTAGTTGCTCTAAACTACATTAACAATTTCGTGCCTATTTTATTTTCTTTTTTTTTTTTTTGTATTGTGTTCTCAATGCTCATTGCAACAATCGTGGGAGTGGTGTTAACTATCAACCTAACCTACCAAGTGATATCAGAGCCTAATTCATCAAGTTTGCTTGATTTAAATAAAGTGAGACCCTAAAGGATTGAAATATGAGTGCAAAGGAAGGAGCATCTATAGTAAGTCCACTACTTCTCGACACTTATCCCTATTAGAAGGCACACATGAAGGCGTTTATAAAATCATAAGGCGAGAAGGTCTGGTATGCTATTTCATTGAGTATGGTTGGTGTTCCCCTACCATTTGTATTGATGAAGGAATATGAAGTTCCTAAGGATGTAAAATCTTAGAGTGTTAAAGAAGAGAAGGCGGCACAAGGAAATTCCAGAGTGATTAATGCGATATTTATAGGTATGGATAAAGAGCAATTCAAGCTTACATCAACTTGTGAGATAACTAAGGAAGCTTGGGACATACTCAGAACATCTATAAATGAATTAGTACTATTAAATCTTCAAAGTTGCAAATGTTAGCAACACAGTTCAAAACATTAAAGATGGGTGAAGATGAAATGATTGCTGAGTTTAATGGTAAGTTACAATACATTTGCAATCAAGATTATCAATTAGGTAAAAAATATCCTAAGGTAAAATTAGTTTGAAAAACTTTAAGATTCTTGCTCGAAAGATCCACCTCCAAAGTAGCAGCAATACGAAAAAGCATGAGATGTGGACAACCCACTATTAGATGAACTTATGAGTTTATTGCAAACTTATAAGATGAATCAAAATCATGGTAAGAATGAAAATGAGCTAGCTTTTTGCATTTTGAAACGTAGTCAGGATAAATGTTGCAATATTGATGACAACATTGCACATGTAATTGAGTAGCTCAAAAGACTAATTAGAAAAGGCAAGATAGTAGCATCAAATAAGCCTATAACTTCATCCAACAAGACCCCCAAAGAGAATGGTAAGAATTCCAATCCCGAGTCTCAAAGAAAAAGAGTTCAATGTTATTAATGTTGCGACTTTGGTCATACTCAAGCAGAGAGTGTCAATACTCTCAAGAAGTAAAGAAAATCAAGCATGAGTGGGAATGAAGTTAATTCAGACAAATCAAATGAGTAAAGCCAAAGAAAGAAGCATTCATGTGGTTTTCAATTTTGTTAAAAATAAGCGAAAAGAGGTTGTACGTGTTGTTGTAACATTAGTTATAACAAAGGATTACCAGTCTAAACTTAGAGTAGCAATGACATTGAAATTACCTAAGAAGAGTTGCTATCCACTTATCAGTTGGCATGTGATAAATTGATGATTCTACACTCAGAAAATAAAGCATTGAAGGAAGAATGAAGAACCTTGAAAGAAGATAAGGAGAAGGTGGAAAATACCCTCAATAGTCTAAAAGAATAGTGCAAGAGACTTGAAGTATTGTTCCATGAAGCTGAAATTAGAGCTGAGGAAGCAGAAGTGGCACTTAATAAATTGAATTTTAGAAGCAAAAGCGGCACTCAATCAAAGCTTGATGCTAAAACTAAGGTGTGAATATTTTTTGATATGGACATAAAGGATTAGATATGGATTATGCGATCCTATTAACAAAAATAAGATTATCAGAAGGTGAGTTGCTATCTTTATTGAAATTTGAGCATCGCTAATATTGAGAAAAATTAAAACGCTTCATGTAGTCCAAAAATTGAAGTTAGTGATCTATTAGTTGCATCAACTAACAATGAGAAACTAAACTACAAAAAAAAAAATGATGTTCTTATAGAACAACAACAAGAAGGAGCATCAGTAGCACCACTAGCATCACCACCACCTCTCCCTCTCAACTTAGAAAGTGAGATTGAATAAGTTGACCTTTCACTAGGTATAACCTAAATGAACATATGATGTTCTCTAAACAAGGAGAACTTAAAACACATGAAGAAACTACTGGCTAAAAGCCAAGGAAGAAGAGAAAAATCCTTTTCGGAGAACTACACATATGATCTTTTTAGGGTACCATCAAGAAAAACACACTTGATAACAAATGAGTGCATAGATTTAAGCATGTACATATCTCTTACATGACATCATCCTCATCAAAAACCCACATAATTACTTCCCCAATTAGATCCATATCACGCAATAAAAACACAAACTTCACTCTTTATGGGACTGAACTATTAATTTAAGACCTCAAGCTTGCTAATAATTAACAAATTAGGAGTTAAACACCTACTCTTTGTTTTTGTTAATGTATTGAATCGAGTTGTTAGGTTGGGTCGATAGTTAACAATACACCTACTAGTGTTGTAATAAGTGTAGGAAACACAATATACAACAAAAAATAAAAAATAAAAGAAACACTAAATTGTTAGTGCTATTCGAAGCAACAACTCTAATGTCTTGGAAGCCTAGCCCAGTAAAATACTTCCACTAAGCAAAAATAGTAAAGAAATAACTACAAATCTCACACTCATCTCACTACCCAAATCCCAATATTTCTAACTTGTTAACAACACACTTTACCCAACAATGTTGACCTAGCTCACACTATGGCCAACATTCTGTCATAATGAGCTCCATCGAGATTTTGCTTCCCTCATTCTACTCACTTAACAATTCAACTTAAAACTTATTTAGCATACAAGCTAAATGACTTCACAACATAAATGAGAAATTCTAATTATTTGATACTAACTCTCTTGGTTTCTCTCTCGTGTTATCTAAGGTTCATCAACATCCTATTTATAATTCAGACTTCCCACTTGAAATAGATCTCTAGTTGATCAATATCCAGCATCCTATTTTGTAGACTAATTCGTCTCCATTAGTTTAAGCTTGTTGGCAACAACACAACATAATAGGACTGGACTCTTATTTCATCCTCACCCATGCCTCTTCAAGCTTTGGGGATCCTTCAACTATTTTCTTCTAATAATTTGAACTTCCTTTGACACTTCTTGTTGATCAGTATTCACTTGCCTAAACTTTAGGTGAATTTCTTGCTATTGTTCCAAGATTTTTGCCAACCATCTGAAAATATAGGATTTGATCAACTTAAACTCTTCACGATCCCTATCCAGATAGTCTCCAGGCTTTGAGAGATTCTCCAGCAACTTTTTCTAGCTTATTTGCATCACCTCAAATACTCATCCAATTTTGTCAAATTAAACATCCAAAATCAATCAAATTCATAAAGTTCAACAAGTTAGGGAAACTTGAGCAAATTAATTGTTGTGAACAATATGTCAACACTTAACCAACATGCTAACAATCTTCCCTTTTGGCACATTATGGCACAACACTTATTCCCTAACTTGTTCTCAACAAACAATCAACCTCCAGTAGCAGAAATCAATATGGCAAACAGAATGTTCTTAATAGCAACTGAACATCATGTACAGAATATCAACAATTACAATTTTAGTAGAACCACAAAATAGGAAAACCATATCATTGTAACAAAAGGTCAATCCATGTCATTAATCATTTGCTGCTTCTCTCTTGCTCTCCTTTTGAAATTTTTATTTCTCCTTTATGCCACACGCTTGCCAAATGGTAAGCAAATGCAAAAAGGATACCAAACATACCTTATAAATGAGAAAGGCTAGTTGCATCAACTAAAATATTACCATAAGAAGGAACATTACTGCCATTAGTACTAGGTGTAGAAAGTATACACAATGTTGTGTGCAGTATTGCAACATGGTTCTTATCAACAATCCTTTGTTCCCTTTCTGTTATAGCATGGTTTACAATAACTGCTTGGCTTTCAACCATCTCTTGGGATATGGATCATTCTACAATTTTTTCATACTAATTTGATCCTTAGGTATATCCTTGTTGCAACATTGAACAAATAATGTTTTATTTACTCCCCCTCGAATGTGGCTCTTTTCACCTTTTACAAAATTCATATGCCGGCATGAATAACTTTTGTAATTTGAAAGAGTACCTTCATTATCAACATGTCTTATATCCTTTGAATAATCTTATACAGATGCATGTGAAATAAGACATGTAAGGTTAAATCTTTTGACAAAAATTTGTCTAACTAAACCTCTGTTACCATGTATGTTGCCAACATTGTTCATAACATATTCTTCTTGCAGCACACACTTCTAAAGTGAGAAACACCTTGCAATTGGATGTTTACTTTTTTTTTGCAAAAATTACAGAATATTTTAGTCTTTTGTTTCTTCCTTTTTTTAAATCTGGTTATCATTGCAATTGTGTTGGGAACGACAAATAAAAATCTTTTTTGTCAAACTTTACCTCTTTCAATGCAGCTTCACTAGTACTATTGTTGTCATCTTTGGTTGCAACATTCAAGCTATCATGCTTTCCTTGTATAGTGTGCTTCAACAATGCGAAGCATCTTGACATAGAATGCCCAATTTTGAAATAATAATTGTATGTAGGTCTGAACTTATGTTTCTTTATGTTTACTGTTTTATTCAATGTTCCAACTGTGTTAACAATAATACAAGTAATTTTCTTCACAAACTTAATGTTTTTCTTCTCAACTTAGTTGCTTTTAGGTTGCTCTGGAAATAAGAATGAAAGCCCTACAATTGAAAACTCTAAAGTGTTTGTAAGAAGCATATTTATCTTTCCATACTCTTTTTAAAACATCTCCTTTCAATGAAATTGAAGGCGAAAAGTTGATTATATCAATTGTTGCCCTCATAACTTCTCCCTAAAATGGCTTAGGTAATTTAGCATGAGAAAAGATGGCTCCAATCCTTTCTGTGAAATCTGTTCAACCTCTTTACAATGCCATTATGCTAAAGAGTTTCTAGCGCACTCTTCTCCAATTGAATCCATTATTTTTGCAACACTCTTCAAATTAAATGGTCCTCTATACTACTATCATTGTCATACCGGACACATTTGAATTTCCTTTTTGTCTCACAATCAATTTTGGTATGGAAACTCTTAGACCCTATTTAGATGTAGAGATTTATATTTAGAGAAAGGATTTAAATAGAAAGATTTTCAATTACTATAAATAAAAGGAATTTCAAATGTATCACAATTACTAAAATTATAATTTAAAAAGATCACTTAAGAATTTGAAATTCATTGTTATCTAAATAAACATTATGGATTTATTATTATAAATTTAAAATCCATCCTTTCAAATCCATCAATCCAAGTGCACCTTTAAAAATTTCTAATACAGGATCCTTCAATTTCCAAACATAATACTGCGCCTTTCTAAAATAGTCATCAATCCATGTTACAAAACAAAAAGCACCACTAAGCATTTAGTCATTCAAATGACGGGCATCAATATGCCCCGGTTGATATGAATTTGACCATCTTGATGGGGGCAGCTTTTGAAAGGCTACTTTATTTTGGTTTTCCAACAGTATCATCAACACAAAATTTGAAGATTCATGCCTTTGGGGCCTGGCAAGTATTTCTTTGCCAAAATTTGCATGTCTCTCTCACTTGCAAATTTTGGGTGTATTATTTTTTAAAATTTTGTAAAAGAAGAATACAGTAAAAAAAATAAAAATATAATTATTGATGTGTTTCTTTTGTTTTTTTTTTTTTTTTGGCTGCAAATATGAAGCCAAACACAGCCTTTGTTCCTTTTATTATTATTTGTAAAAATAGTGGGATTTGAGGTCCTTTTTTAGTTTGTCATTGTTATGAGTTTTTCGTTCCAAAATCCCTAAGATAAACAAATTAAATCACCGTATAATAATATTAATTAGATACAACAGTAGTAAAAAATTAAATGACGATATCAAAATTTATATAATGTTGTTTATAAAGCAACAACGATTTCTGTTTTACCATGATAATAATTTCTAACAATATAATGGTGATAAAAGTTTATTTCAATAATCTAATACAAAAAGATTGGTAATATTTATATAATTCATAATTCATACTTACACAAATATTATATAATCCTTTATGGAACTTTCATTACCTTTGAATTGTCAAATATATACCCAGATGTTACCCTAATTTAACTAATCGGGACTAGACGCGTACAATTCCCATCATTGTTAAACTCTTGAAAGCCCCCAAATAAGAACAACGACAGATTCATACAGTGGAGATGCCTTAGTAGTACGTAGGACAAGAACAGAGTCGTGACAAAGAAGAGTCGTGACAAAGAAGCTAACAAGGTATGCCCATGATTAAGTAATTGACTGTTAGGTCTATTAATCATGCGGAATCCGTTATAATTATTATTTATATATAGACTGATGATCTTATAATGTCATACACTTGTTATCAATAACATCAGTCTATAACTAAAATCATTTACCACAAAGGATATCAAACTCTGTGAAGCTGTCATGTAGTATTGACTTCGACTCTATGGACATTTAGATTCGTCATGTCGTATCAAAAGCCACGAAATAAGATAAATTAGCACAAATATAACGGTTTCTTTTTACCCTTTTTTTTTTTGTTCTATCTTATTTTTTTTTTTACTTTTATTATTACATACATATGTGTGTGTGTGTGTGTGTGTGTGTGTGTGTGTCTGCTAGCAATGTTTTCCTAGATATTGTCGGCAACGTGATTAGAAATTAGTCATTCCGTCAAAGTACGCGTTAGATGCCCAAAATCTGATTCAAACACCTGCCTAAACAGAGAGAATTAATGCACATGTTGAACTACTCAACGTAGACCACATTGCCAGCATAAAACAATAATTATTGATAAATATGAGGATTCAAAGACTTTTACATATAATAAATAAAAGATAAAAATGTTAGATTAATCCTAATAATGAATATTTAATTTCAATAACGTCTTTGAGCTCTATTTTAACATATGTTAATTAACATATTTTTAAAATAATACAGTGATCAACTTATCTTCTTTATCCAAGAAAATTTAATTTTGTTTAATCAAGTTAATTAGTATTTAGCTTAGTTAAAAGTTTTTAAATATCAAAAGCTTTATATTTTTCACATGACTTTTTAGTCTAATATCTAAACTATACAATTTTTTCCACTGCACAATTAAGATACGGACAGGATAGATGTTTATATATCAATTAATTATTGTATTTCTAATTACAAAAATATTCATAGATTTTCTAATATTGGACAATACATAGATCTGTTATTATTGTGGATGAAGCATAGATCTATTATTGTTCTAGATGAAACAACAGAAAACGAATACATACATACATACATACATATATATATATATATGTATATATATGTATGTATGACCTCATTACCATAATTAACAAAGATTAGAATTTTTATAAAATTAAACAAAAATCACTAAACACCGAATTCTGGGATTATAGAAAACTACCAGCATCACTTTATTATAGTTTATTTGTATTACATGACATCAATTTCAAACCAGATTATCCCAGTTTATGCTTTGCCACTATTAGTCATAACTAATTAATTTTCAAGCAATTAATTCAAAACATGACCCTTGTGAGAAAAAATTAAGGGTATTTATTTATTAATTGGAAAGCCAAGCACTGAAATATTTACAAGTTCGGAATGAATAATTAAGAACAACTGAATTATTCATTGATAATGCCTTTCTAGTTTGGGCAATTTACATTTTGCACCCTGGAAACACCTTATATGGCCAGTTTGTGCCCTGGAAAATGAGAAATTGCCAAAGTGTATGAGTGTAGGCGAAATACACTCGTCCTTACTATGCGGGCTTTTCTCTCAAGGGCAATTTTATAAAACAATAATACTAATTTTCATTTTCGAATCATAATTTCTTTGTTAAAGTAGATTTCAACCCATTTTCATATATATACACGAGGTCGCCTTTTATCATTTACTTTAAAAAATTTATTTGATATTTTTTTCTTTAGAGATAGACATCACTTGAATGTGCTTTTAAGCTTGCAATAAAAGGTTTTTTTTTTTTTCCGTTTTTTTCCTTTTGTTTTTGGTCATAGCTTCGTATCGTCTTCTAGGTTTCAAATGAAACTGCCTAACTCGTTTCTTTGAATTATTTCTGACACATAATCTCGAAAAAACAAAAAACACCCAACACGTCTTAAAACTTTGAAAAAAATATAATTTTAAAAAAATGAATCCAAGTCTAATATCATTGTCAACTGTGACTTCGAATAGATAATTAATAATCATATATCAAATCTCAAGATATGAACCAACAACTGTCAAAGTTTTGACATTATCAAACGCGAGATAAACAAGAAAGAAGATAATACAACCTAATCCCTTTATCGGAACTTTCCAGCATCTAAAATTTGGACACGAAACATCGTACCTTGACTAGCTAGGTTTTTCACATAGCTTTGTTATGAAGCTTGTCAAAAAAGGGAAACTGCTGGAGACTTTTCCAAACATCTAGCAATTGTCAACATCATATTTTCATCATTGAATTTTACTTGATTACATTTTAGAACTGTTGGACAATTTTGGAACTATATCCGGATTATTAATAAATAATTAATAATAATTTTTTGGACTGTATATCTTGCCCCACCCCACCCCCTCCCAAAACAAAAACGAGAAGAACAAGTAGAAAAGAAGAATCTTTGTTGGTAAAATTAAACGCTTAATTGGAAAATTACCAAGTCATTTCTTTTCTATGCAAATTGTAGCCAATTAAGCTTGAGTCCAGTTCATCAAATGTAAGTTCTAAGGATTTTTAGCGTGTGATCATTGATCTATGCCTATCAATGGACGACGAATAATCATAAAACCCAATTGTCTTTTGGGACAGAATAGTAAAAAAGGTAATAAAAGTTAACCATTGTAAAGTGGTTGGATTCAAAGTATTAGAATATTCAAACGAACAATTGCAGACGTAGAAAATAGAAAAACCAGATTGTTATTCAATTCAAAAACGGGGTGCATCCACTAAACATGATTTTAACATGAAAGAAAAGTAGCATTGATTTTTCTTCACAATGCTATCCCACGCCTATAAATATGTCGAACATGCCAAATAATTCAAAGTGAGAACAAGAAGAAAAGAGAGACGCGAATAGATCTCTTGTAGTTTTATCACTATAGTTGTCGCTAACAATCTGTCACTGAGCATGAAGTTTTTCATTTTACATTATTTCGCATTGTTCGTTCTCTTGTGTGGCGCTCTCCCTGGCCATGCGACGGTGCATCGGCACAAATTTGTGGTACGTATGCATGCATGAGCAAGTTATTCTTTCATCTTATATTTTGCATTTAACTCCTTTACATGCATGGCAGGTTGCATTGTGTAAGAAACTCTCGGAAACTCCTTTTTTTCACATTTATATTCTATCTAAACGCGTATATGTTTTTGTCTGTATAAAAAGATATTTTTATTCTTAACTAAATAACAGTAAATAAGGTTTATTCAGGTAAAAATAAAATTACATTTAAAATAAATATATTTTAGTAGTAGCAAATAAATAAAATTTCAATATATCTAAACTACTGATGTAGTTATTTTTAAACTGTAGGAGATAGAAAATCTTTTAAATAATAGGAAATGAATGGAACTTTAAACTTTCTAAATCAACTGTTTATAATTAAGTAAAATTATGAAAATCAGTAGAATTTCAGTTTGTTTAAACTAATTATAAACATAAATTCATAGTAAAGTAAATAATAATTCCATGTTTGTACTTTTAAAAATAAAAACAATTTAATCGCTTAATAAATATAATTAAATTAACAGGATGAAATTTTATAAGTATAGATATTAAATTAATAAATTAAACTATGAATTATAAAAATAGCAATATAAACAAAGGTATAATAATGAGCCAAAAATTACATAAATAAAATTAAAGATTTTAATAATTTACTTGTCAAGATTTTACTAACTACATGTAAAAGTATAAAATTATTAAATATATATAGATTCACAAGATTATTTTTTAGATACATCATGACTCTCGAAACTGTATTATTTTAAATAATTGTTTACAAAATAAAAATAAGTACTAATAATTCGCATGCAAATTACGTGCAATTTACTAGTTAATAAACAAGTGCAGGTTAAATAAGTTTTTTCACGGGTAATGTAGTTTTGATCAAGATTTCTCGTCCAAACTTGTTTTTCATGCCAAAACTTATCAGCTTTGTGTATTTTCAAATTTTTGTGTTTATTTTTTTAAGTGTTTTTATATCTAAAATTGTATAAAAATAAGAAAAAAAAGAGATAAAATTTAAAAAATATAATAATTAAATGTATTTTTAAATAAACAAAATATTCCCTCGTGTGCAGTTGAAGGATACTCCATACACAAGATTGTGCAGCAGCAAGAGCATATTGACAGTAAATGGACAATTTCCAGGCCCAACGTTGTACGTCACGGAAGGAGACACGCTGGTAGTTGATGTTATCAATCGAGCAAGCGAGAACGTAACCATCCACTGGTATTAAATTCTTCATCAATACTCCTCTGAAACCTAAGTACGTTCAAAATTATTTAGAGTCGCGTTGAAAAAGAGAATGAAAGAATTAACCAAATTGATTACATAAATCAGTTTGCTAATCCTGGGGAGCCCCTTAGCCTCGACCTCAGGATCCAGCTGAAACTTGTATCTTCGTGTTCTTGTGCAAAACAGGCATGGAGTGAAACAGCCAAGATATCCATGGTCAGATGGACCCGAGTACATTACTCAATGCCCCATTCGACCTGGAACCAGATTTAGCCAGAGGATTGTGTTGTCCGATGAGATAGGAACTCTGTGGTGGCACGCCCACAGCGACTGGTCACGAGCCACGGTGCACGGTGCACTGGTTGTTCTTCCCAAGAAGAGAAATGACTATCCCTTCCCTAAACCTGATGCAGAAGTCCCCATCATATTAGGTATGTAGAATATAACAGCCTATTTGTTTGACTTTATTTATGTTGAATTTTCAAAAATCATAAAGTATGCAGGCTGAATGAAATGGAAAACAGTGTAGCTTTAACAAGGAAATAATGTGTTCATGTTAAATGATACAGGGGAATGGTGGACGAGTGACATACGGGCAGTCCTGGATGACTTTCTTCAGAGCGGAGGAGACCCAATTCCTTCTGATGCTTTCCTTATAAATGGGCAGCCAGGTGATCTCTATCCTTGTTCAAGACCAGGTAAGAAACCAGCTCCATTAATGAAATGAAATTTTGTTTTATTGGACGTAATTCAACTTAATTAGATGCATTGCGTCTATTGTTCAATTGGATGCTCCTCGTTTATGATTATTCATCGTCTTGGACATCATGTACACAAATGCAGATACATTCAAGCTGACAGTGGACCACGGGAAGACTTATCTCCTCAGAATGGTCAACGCAGTGATGAACACCATCATGTTCTTCAGAATCGCAGGCCACGAGCTCACTGTGGTGGGATCAGATGGCAGCTACCTGAAGCCATTCAAGAGTGACTATATTGCAATATCGCCAGGGCAGACCATTGACTTCTTGTTGGAAGCTAACCAACGGCCTAGTCACTATTACATGGCTTCCAGGGTCCATGTTATAGCTGGATCTTCCTCCAACGGAACAACTACTGCCATTGTAGAGTACACAGGAAATTACTCAGCCCCATCTTCTCCTTTACTTCCTGATCTTCCCGAAATCAACGACGAAGGCGCATCCACCAATTTTACAGGACGACTGAGGAGTTTAGCAAGCAAAGAACACCCCGTGGATGTCCCTCTAAAAGTGGACACCAAATTATTCTTTACTCTTTCCGTAAACACATTCTCGTGCCCTGTTGATGCTAACTGTCAGGGATCGTCAAATGGACGACTTCGAGCGAGTATTAACAACATAACATTTGTGTTACCGAGAATCTCCATTCTTCAAGCCTACTATAATCGCATCAGAGGAGTTTATGGAGATGACTTTCCAAGCAAGCCACCTTTGCGTTTCAACTACACTGAGGACAACGTTCCTCGCGCTTTCTTGACACCTCAAAACGGAACAGAAGTGAGAGTTGTTGAGTATGGTTCCACGGTGGAGCTAGTGTTCCAAGGAACAAATCTCCTAGGAGGGATATATCATCCCATGCACTTGCACGGCTACAGCTTTTATGTTGTCGGATGGGGCTTCGGGAATTTCGACAAAGACAAGGACCCCTTGAACTATAATCTTGTTGATCCTCCGCTCCAGAATACTATTGCGGTTCCCAGGAACGGCTGGACTGCAATAAGATTCAAGGCAGATAATCCTGGTATATGTTTTGTTTTTCTTTTTCCTTTCCTAAATTTTTGGCATTCGTTCTCTTTTGTGATGGCTGAAAGGGCTAACTGAGGATTTTCGTAGGAGTTTGGTTCATGCACTGCCATTTGGATCGCCATGCAAGTTGGGGAATGGAGATGGCATTCCTCGTCAAAAATGGCAAGGGCCGAGACGCCATGATGTTTCCTCCTCCTCCAGACATGCCAAGATGCTAAACTTGAGGCGGATTGTCTGGAAACCATTTCTAATCTTCATTGTGAAAGTTCTCGCTTACTTCAGTTATTTGGCATTGATTTCCCAGCTACTAATGCATTTATCATAGTTTGGTTATTCATTAGTTAATCTAAATTGTAATCCCAAGCCAGACTTGCGGATGAATAAAACATTTCATTCTCCATTTTCAGATGTACTAATGTAGGGTTGAGCTGCATGACTTGACTCCAGTCGTGCCTCTGTACCTCCAAGTGAAAAAAAAGAGGACAAGTTCATTCACATTCAAATATTGTCATTTTATTCCAAAACATCTAATCCAGACATCAGATCTGGATACATAAGTAACCGGCACAGGGGTCACACGGCCGGAAAGAAGCCAGTAATGGATTATTAGTAGCGTACCTTGAACACGGAACAAAGATAAAAGGTGAAACAACACAAACGTGTGCAAACTTCATCTAGCTCTTGACCTCGACAGTTTGATAACCATTATCTATAGACACCTTCACTGCATCCAAAACAAGTTGCGTCTTCCTACTGAGTGTAGGCCACTTATTCTCAGGCTTTGCAACATCAAATTTGATGTCTCCAACCAGCCTGGAAAACTCCCTCACCATAAGAGCTTCCTGGGGAAGGTCTGTGGTGACAATGTGCTCGCTCGGTTTTGGACCCCATCCAATGTGAAGCTCTGTCAATCCTGATTTTACAGCAGTGAGGAAAGAAGCCTCATTCTCCTCGAAGGGAAGTACAAAGTCCGGAACACGTAAAGAGCCATTGTTTCCAACTACAGTCATGTCCATTGTCATGTTGGCCAAGAAAGAACTATAAAAGGTGGCTGTCTTTCCATCTTCCCAATGAAGAGAAGCATTGCAAGATATAATGACTCCGGCACTGTTAAAAACAGTGCCAGGCAAGGCCACTACCAATTTGGGTAGCTCAAAATCAGCAGCCCACAAGATTGACCTGATACAGTACCACCCTGCGTCACCAAGCGCACCAAGAGCATCAAGATCTGGCTTCACACGGATGTCATTCTCTAGAAAGTCTTTATTTCCAGAGAAGCTGAGGCAGCTATGCACCTGCAGAATAACAAGAAGGATGTTAACTTGACTTTAAATTCATAGTAGAAGCCAAAGTTTCTACCAGGTCTAATTAATTGACAGATGATGAAGTTTTCATTCGATGGAACAGAGTTTAAAAAGAGGATCCGTTTTGCAGACATCACATATGTATGAGAAGAACGTGTTGAGTTGAATTCCATGCCAAAGTTGTTTGACATCACGAAAGAAAACATCTAGCTAACTTCATAGCTCCAGTATGCAATATGTATGATTTCAACTATCAATATGAATTCGCTTTGTCTCCCCCTAGCAGTTAAACGTTCAATCTAATTCTAACTGTACCACTTCCATCATTTTCCAATCCTAGTGTACTCTCAGCACTCGCAAAAAAATTTCTTACAATAAATGATAAATAATACATAATAGTATACACATAACAAGTGGTAAATTCAACCATTATATTGACCAAAAACCCGTCTAACCCCTAGTTAGCCTCTATAGAGTAAATGGCATATTATCACCAGTCGTTAGGAAGAAAGCCAACCGTGTCTTCCAAACATAGGCTGTAAACTGAGCATATGAATATAATGCATAGTACCAACTTTATTGTTAATCATTTAAAGGATATTCAATTTCTGCTATAACAACATATTTGCCCACCAGTAGTGGCCTAATTATGTTGGTTAAATAAATGATAGTAGATAATTTTACATACACGAGCATCATCTTCCCTGTGCTCTCTGCGACCATCGATGGACCAAGGATGGAAATAAAAATGCTTTCTTAACCATCATAAAGGAATCTGAATTTACGCCGCAAAGCACTTCAAGCCGTGGTAGTTCATTAGGTCATTTTTATTTCTCTTCCTTGTATGGACCAGAATCATCAATCCATATTTCATGCGTTTACATATTAACTTGACAATACGACTAGTATTTGCATAAACTATTTGATTTTCACCCGAACCATTCAGCTAACCTTGTCATGGGATCAAAACTCACTACTTCGCCCAACTAACCCAAAAAGGTTCCTTTGCAAATCCCTCAGTATTGGCAGTAATTTTTTTCTAAGTTAACCGGGAAACTTTAGGAATACTTGGATGTTCTTCTTAATTTCATTTCAACAATTCGTCAATCACCACTAACTCTAACTAACAATAACCAAACCAGCTGAAGCGATAACAACCAAAACGATAAAAATAAGTAAGTGTAGAGTTGACACACAGATTTGAGTTCGCCAAACAGGGAAGAATCCAGCAGAAATTCTTTCATCTTAGCAGTCCTCGGATGGTGCATCCACATGGTAGCGTCCATGAACTGCACCCCACTGGATTCACACGCCTCGATAATGGCATCCAGCTCCCCGACGTTCAGCACTGCGGGTTTCTCCAAGAGCAGGTGCTTCTTCTTCCGGGCCGCGAGCACGGCCCACTTGATGTGCAGGCTGGTGGGCAGCGGCATGTACACGGCGTCCACCTCCGGGTCATCCAAGACGGCATCGTACGACCCGTAGACCTTGGCCGACTCGGGAAAGCAGTTTTCTTTGGCGAATTTGGCGGCTTTCTCGATCGTTCTGCTACCGACCGCGTACAGGGTGGAGTTGGGGGAAAGAATTATGGCCCGGGAGACCTTTCGGGCTATTCCTGCACAGCCCAGGATTCCAAATTTGATCTGCGGGGGTTCCATGGTTTCCTGTCTTAGGTTGCGGAAGGTTTGAAGAAATGAAAGCGTTTTTTATTACAACTGGCAAATGGAGACTCCGGAGCCAGAGGACAAAAGTCAGGCGGGAGCGAAGAAAGTTAGTGCTCTTATTTAGAATAAACGACACTTCCCCGGAAGTTTTGACACGTTACCTTTTAAAAAGTATTATAATAACATTTTGCTTCTTAAATTTAATATAATTGGAGTACTTCGCCCCCAAATAATTTAAAAATAAAATTCACAATAAAAAATTATTGCATAATCAATTTTATAATATTTTCAGTATATTTTATTCTTTTTTAGTTTTTCATTTTGAAAAACTTGATGTTTTCATCATTCTATTATTATTTTATTTATATAATGAAGTCTTAATATACAAATCAATATTATTTCCATTAAAAATATAGTCTATTATATTGTCAATCATCGACATTGTTAAGAAAAAAATTTATTCACTTTTAGGTGAAATTAATGAAAAAATAAAATTAAACTTAAATGAAAATATTATTGAAATGTATAAATTAGATTAAAAATTAAACTAGTATAACTATTATAAATTTAATGAAAATTATGTATTTGTAAGAATATTTTGTCAATAATTTTTATTCCACACCTTAAAAGTTTAGATTTCAACATCTTTAATTGTATATGTATTGAATATTTTCATATATGTTGTTCAAGATTAATTATTTAATTTTCACACTACACTTAATATTGTTGACAAGGAAAGTATGATTGTCTGTTACTTATTTATTATTGATATCAATAAAATATAATGTTTTACAATAAAAAAAGTAAAAAAAAAAAAGATGAAAATTGTAAAATATAATGAATTTCTGGTAAAATTTTAGTTTAAAAATATAGTTAAAGGTAAAATAGCACAACTATCATAACTTCGTAAAGTGCTACTATGTTACTTTTTAGTAACTGATAGACTATTATGTTACTTTGCATATTCAGGGCCTCAATTATTATTATTATTATTATTTTGGTGTATAAACATCGAAAGATAAGGATATGATATAATTGGTTTTTGGTCAATTTCCTTGAATAATTGGTCAAATGAAAAATAATTATTAATTGTATATTTATATTGCGCAAACATATGAATTGCTCACACACAATATATGTTTGTTTGTGACTGGTATATCATACGACGAAATATCCCAAAGTAATTTGGATTTTATTCTTTTTTTTGTTTTTTTGAATAATTTGTCAAATGAAAAAATAATTATTAATTATTTGGTGCGGACCCTATGAAAGTGATTGGTGGGATGAACGTGGCTGGACATTGATTATCAACATAACGTAAGTGCTTGCGCATATTAGTGTGAATGATATTTGTTTCTACTTTCAACTCTCCCTATTGTGTGATAATTTCTTGCTTGTTAGTAATAATTACATGATTTTATTATGTGTAAACTGGTCGTTTTAATTATTATTTAATATTTAAAAACATAAAGTAATAGACCAAAATATCCTCATACTTTAATTATATTCGGGGCGTTGCCTTCCCGAGACCTTTTCTTCCGTAAGGGCCCTCAGTCAAATTTGAAGAAAATGTGTAAGGTCATATTTTAATTATCATTTAAACAAAATATACATAAAATGAACCAATCAAAAATACCTTCAAATTTAATTTGTTTTTTTCCGAAAATAAAAACATGATTCAATGTTCACAAAATTAAAATTTCTAATTTATTTTAATTTTATTGCAAGTTAGAGTTTGATGATTGTTCATTCCTTTCAATGGAATGGTTTGGTTACGTTGCACTTCTTTTATCGTCTCAATTTCATAAAATCCAGTATTATGTTCAAAAGTAGTACGAAAATCACAGACCAAAATTTACAAGTAGTACCCCTTTAAACTTTTAAATTACATATTAATCTCGAGAATAATTTTATTGCGGCAAATGTCATTACTTCAAATTTAATCATTAAAAATAATAATTTCAATAGAAAATTAGCCCTAATTATTATGACGCAGAGACTGGTAGACTTCCTGCGGCGACCGGCCGAAGACGTCACGGCCCTGTCCTAACGACCGATGAAGCCCACATCTTCTCCCTATATCGATTAGTACTGGATTTATTAGATTTTATTTCACTGTCAAAACAACATTATGTGTATGTGTCAATAAATTTGTAATACATTTAAAATATTTATCCATCCAAGAAAAGATATTATTTTTCTTATTTTAATCATTTTCTGAAGTTAAATAAATTTATTCATATGATTAAAAAAATAATTTTTTTTGGCCCTTTAAATTCAAATTCTAAATCCGTCGCTGAAATAGCATTTTAGGCACTTGGTGCCAAGCCCCTCACTTTTCCAACTACGTAAGGCGTTGAAATGATTAATATTGAAACCACACCCAATCTAATCTTCATTGCATCCTGTTTGTTTTTAATTTTCAGGCTTGTTCTTTTTTTTTTTTTTTTTTTGTGTGTGTGTATATCAACGGGATTCTGTGTAAAAATAAAAGAGGTTTAAAAGAATATTTTAAAAATATAATAATTATAGTACGTGATTTAAATTGTAAAATTGAAAAACAAACATTGACATTTGCTCCTACAAGAACTTGTATTCTCCTTGCCATAAATTTTTTGGATCATCCTGAATTTCCTGATTGTACTGATTTGAAGGTTGTTGTGTGTGTGTGTGTGTTTTGGGGTTGGGCACAGTGGTATCGCCACCACCTATATTATTCCCAACTTGTCTGCAACTTATCCCAGTGGATGGAATAATTCCTAACCTTAAACATTCTATCCTGTCGATGGAATGATTCCCACCCAACGTTCTTTATGTTCCCTTTCCAATCCGAACAAAACAGTTGTTTCTTGGATGATGAGATGTTAAATTATTTTCATAACTTGTAAAAATAACACACTTTAAGCGTGTACAAATTTATTTATGAATTATAAAATTATTATATTTTAAATAATATAAAAAATAAAGAAGCATTGAAAATTTTTGAAATGAAAAGAAATCAGAAAAAAAACCTGAATTAAAATAGTTTGTCAAGAGAGAAGGGAGTAAGAAAATGATAAAAAAAAATAAAAGAGTTTAAAATGAGAATAATTATGTAATTTTACATCATATAATCATCAAGTCTTATTAACTTAATATATAGTATACATATGGCACACCCTTACCCTAATTACTTGGCGTAAATACATTAGTATCATGTTTATTTTAAATTATTAAATTGAATAAATTATTTTATCAATGTTAATAGTATATTTTTGTGATAAGAAAAAGTCAATATAAATATAATTAGAATATTAGATAAATAATTCCAAATAGCCAGTGCAATAAAGTTATTCTAACATCAATAAAATAAATACGACCACCTGGATATAATCTTTTAAACCCTTTAGTCTAAATAAAATTTATTGTCTATACTATATTATTAAGAGTTTGGAATTAATTAGATTACTTATTATAAATTTACCCTTAATTTAAAAAGACTAAACACTCTCAAATGTAATTATTAGGATGACATTACTAATTCTATGTACTATATTTATACTATATTATTAAGAAAGTAAGGTTCTTTAATTGCAAGCTATAAAATTACACAATTATTCATAATCTATACTATATTATTAAGTTAATAAAGATTTATTGTTAGAAGCAAAATTACATAATTATCTTGATTTTAAATTTTTTATTTCTTTTCTTTTTTCTTCTTCTTTACTCTTTTTAACTTATTATTTTAATTTATATTTTCTCTCAAACTTTCTCTTATTTTAAATTCTTCGAAATTGTCTTTATTTTCTATCATAAACTTTTTGTACACTTTTAACATTTAAATAAATTACACACACATAGAACGTTCTACTTTTACTAATTTTAATTATTTTATTTTTCTATTCTTTTCCTGTAACTTATTATTTTTATATGTTTTTCATTCAAATTATCTCTTTTTTCAAATTCTTTATATTTTAATTTTTATTTTTTAATAGTTGAATTTACGATGAAATAATATTTATGATAAAGTTTTTATTTGTTCATCAATAAATATAATTATTTTTATTGTTAATTTTTCTAAGAATCAATTAACTTCTTATATAAATCAAATAAATTAATTTTTATACAATTGCTCATAATATTTTATTTTAATAATTATTTAGTATCCTAGCAGACCTAACTCTTTACAGATTTTTACTTGAATTGGTTCACATACTCAATTAACTTTCAACTAAAATTTGATCATAATAAAACTAATTTTATTTTTATTAATCATAAGAGACTAAATTATTATTAATTATCAAAAATAATGCAAAGTTGGCAACTGATAAAAATTGATTGGCCTCCCCAATAGTCCGAGTCCATTAATTAGACCCAAAAACAAATACCCATTTGAGTCTACATCTAGGCTGAATCTGAACATTACATAGTTTAGAGTCTATTTTGGGTTTGGGTCTAAACCCACCTATTAACAACAAGATCGATCAAGAACGATCAGCAACAAGCTGTATTTTGATGGAAATTTCATAAACAAACACACTTGCAGAAAAAATTTCATGAGATAGAGCCGAAGTTTTTCACAAGTAATCAAAGCCTACTCTTTTGATCACATGGATGCAAAAGGGTAAAGGATTCACAGTACTTAAAGACACATTGTGTGAAATTCTGGCACAGAGATGGCACTTTTGTATTACATGGTAAGCATAGTATCGTTTAAACAGTTGTATCAATACAACACTGATTCCCTAAGTCATCCCTGTGCATGCACGTGGGATTCATCAAGTCATACTTGGGAAGGCTTGCACATATATATCCATACAGTACATTTGCTATTTCTTTGATGGAACCACAAAACCAACCTAACCACCTCACTCCCTCTCCACAACATCCTACCCACCTCAGTTCCACAGCCCAAAGTATCTGCAAAAAGTTGGCTGTGACCATTCACAAGCTTTGGAGATCTTTCCAAAACTAGCGCCAATTTTCGAATGACTTGAGGCAAGGCAGCAGAGCAAAACTTTCCTTTCATATATTATTAATCAGCACTACAAATATCGACCAATCAATCTCATAGAAGTTCCACGCAGCATCCACAATATAGCACAAAACGCTCCGAGTAAAGAAAAACATATAAAACCAGTTGTAGATTTGCCAGAACCTCTTGAAGGTGCCGAGGCATTACCTGCAGCAACATTGACGTTTCTGGCATTTATTCTTACCCTACTAAAGCTAGATATTCGTTCTAGAGCCCTATTTACCAAAACATTTTCAGAAGCAGAAGCAGGAGTTGCTGGTATAGACTCTACAAAAGACCAGAGAGTAGAGGAGAACCATGAGTCTGTACCATCATCCTGTTTTCCGCTTCCATTTTCATCTGCTCCGGCAGTAAGGTTAACCAAACCATGATTTTGGTTTTGATGTAAAACACCTAGAAATATCAAAACCACTAACATTAGTAAATAGTGCAGCACAACATCATTAGAAGAAGAGCTCTTGAAGCTGGCTCAAACTCTTTCAACTTGGGCACCGAGAGTTTTCACCAACTTGAAGATGACATGGTCTTCCCATACCATCCATCTGATCAAGAGCTCTATCAGATTAGTCAATCATAGATTAAATGGGGTGCAAGCCAGGAAAACTTGAATAAAATCACAGATTCACAGATACATTTGTAGCTGCTTAAAAAATGAAATCGTTGAGATTTCCACTAATTTCAGTACCTGAATCTGAAGTAATAAAACACTGGTCAGCTTCTGCAGCAGTTACAAAACTGTATCTTTGTTCATCTGGCCAAAGCTGATAACTGATTTCATCAGAATTGTTAAAGGGTTGCTGCGGCAGGTAATTTGTGGTTGTGCTCTCATGATTGTTCAAGTAGGAGCTTGACATTGGGTTCATTCCATCATCAAACTCACACATGTATGGTTGAGAAAACTCCTTGGACTCAGCAAACCCCAAATCACAGAAGAACGATGATGCATCTTGGAACAGATCAAACTCAGTTAACCCATCAAATTCATCAAACTGAAGCTTCTCCAAATTATTCACCTGTTTCTCATGATTTTGTGTGGTTTGATCTGCACCAAGTAGATCATCCATTTCAAGGAAATCCTCTTCACTGACTAGAGGATCCTGTGTATTATTGATTGGAAGAGAAGAGACATCAGTTGCTTCACAATTTTTAAGTTGCCCGCTAAGTGGTTCAAGCACATGTGAAGACATGTTCCCAGAAGGATAATCAACTAAGGTACTAATTTCCTGGTCGGTATCAAACTGATCAAAAGCATAATCATAATTGACAACAAGTGACTGAATAGGTATGGGTTCTTCTGCTCTTTGGTTCATGCTTTCCTCCAGATCATCCAGTGAGGACAAATGCATAGGATTAACTGTTTCACTTATAATATCATCAACAGGAACAATTTCATTAGCCTCCTCTAATGAATTCTGCTGCTGAATCAGGCACTGATCCTCAAGTTCATCATCTACCCAGTCCTCTTCTCTGAAAGGTGCACCATATTGCTCACCATTTTTGGGACCAGGCCCGCTTTTCTTGAAGAGCTTGTATAGTGCATAGTATTCCCTCACATCAGTCTGGCACCTTTTAAGCTCCTCTTCATCCATGGTATATTCATGCATCACCCAGTCTGTCCGTTGTCCGCTAGGTGCACGACCTCTATAGAAGACCAAGGTCTTCTTTACTCCAACGGCACGAGAACCATATGAGATAACACGGTCCTTTCCAGTAGCTTTCCAATATCCATGCCTTGTTGCCCTGTTGGATCTTGCTCCATTTGGATATTTCCTGTCTCTAGGGCTAAAGAAAAACCACTGCCTGTCCCCAGTTTTAAATTTGGACATCCCTGCATTTTTTCAGGTATGAGAAAAATCATTAATTGTGCCATCAAGAAAGACAAAAACAAATGGAGGAAGTTACGATCTCACAAAATACTACGTTTATAACTAACGCCTATGTTAGTTTTTGTTTTAGACTTAGCCAAGCACACTTTAATTATTACACTTTTGAAATTTTTCTCTACTTTTCTCTCTTACTTTTATCTAATTTTCGAGAAAAAACCGCACCAAAAAACACATCCAAAAAATCAAAACTCAATAATGGGAAACTGTTAACATACAAACACTGGTTGCCTCACTTCTTTTGCTTTAATCACTTGAAACACTCTGCCAAAATAGGAAACAAACTAATATAACACATAAAGGGGGAAGGAATAACAAATTTGAAATATCAAATGAAACAAACAATAAAGGTCCATAATTTAGTCCTGCTGCATATAAACATGTACGCTGAAGCGCACATAAGGCATATAAACAATATAATTACACAGACCATCTTATTTATTCCCGACAGGTGCATTCGGTATAGAAAAAAATTTGACAAACCAAATACAAAAAACAGGAAATATCACCGAGTAAAAGCAGATGAACCAATCAACCGCAAGTTGCGCTGATTTCAACAATAATCATCACTGGCCAAACCAAATACAGATCTGTACCGCTATAAACGAACTAGAACAAATACAACCCATCAACGAGAACTAATAAAGAAATCGCCATACAAAAAATGAAACAAATAATCAACTCAACTTCAAAAAGAAAATCAAACTCAGAACACACATACATAGAAGTCAACGATAGGACAAACCCGGAAAACGGAAGCAAACAAAAACGTGAGAAAATTGATCATACCAATTAAACACAAACAGAGTGGTAAAACCCACCAGGTAGTTCCTCGGGGTCCCATTTGTAAACATCGGTTTCCGTGATTTCGTCGAAACGGTGCCGTTTACGGCAGATCTTTCTCTTCAGGTAGAAAAGCACGAGTTCCTCGTCCGTGGGGTGGAATCTCCATCCCGGACCACCGACAATCTTTGCGTCCCCGAAAGAGTCCGACTTCACCCTCATATCTTTTACCAAAAACACTCAAAAAAGAATGAGGAAAAAAATGGGTTCTCCGGCGTGGTGTGTGAAAACGAAAAATCTAGCTGAATGAAGAAGGAAACAGCCAGGATAAGAAAGAGTGGAGAGGAAGAAATCGTGGTTTTTGGTCAAAGAACCACCTAACATATTTTTCGAAAAAGTGAGTGAAATATCTCGGCGGTGAGTGGAAAGGTCAGAATTTTTATGGTGTGCGCGGTTGCACTCAGCTTCCTGTGGGAATCCTTGACATCCAACTTTGACTGAGCTAACTATATAAGTTTAAATATTGATTGTTATAATTGAATAAACGTAAGTGCTTTTTGCTTTTGCTCACTTTGAATTCTTTATTTTTCTTTGGTATTTTATTATACATGAGATTTAGCTTATAATTACCAAAAAAAAAAAAAAAGTCTCATAATACCTTGCTGGAATGTTTTCGATCTTATTCTGTAATATTATATACTTTTGTTTCAGAGGAAAAAATAAAAAGATTGCATTATAAAGTATAGATCAAGTATATTTTCTTTTATTTAAAAAATACTTAAGAAAGGTAATTGTTGAAGTTTCTTTTGCTAAAAATTTCATTATGAGAATAATGGTACTCCATCTAAAAAGTAATTGTTAAAATATTGTCAGATGATTAAAAGTTGAGAATAATGGAACTCCATCTAAGCAATTTTTTCATATATGAATTTATTCTAAAATATTTCAAAATGAGGGCTTTAATAACATATTTTTTTCCTAAAAATTACTCTAAATTAAAATAAATACAATATTTTTAAGAGTTTGCGCCAGTTTAATTGTATATTATAAATTTATAATATTATCTCTTTAATTAATAAGTTTATATCAATACTTATAACTACAGAGACCACACTCATTTAAATATATTTATTAATATATCACTATTTTTTTTCATATTGTATCTATAATATATTATTAAGAATTTCGAGCCAACTTAATTGTTATTATACTTTTACAATATTAATTTTAATTAAAGATATCGAATACATTTAAATATACTATCGGTGACAGATGCACATAAAATTTAAAATATAATTTGAACTGTAGATATGTAGATTTTATCTATACTATAAAATGTTTTAAATTACAGAGCATGTATATATTATCTTATAATTTATTATCTAATAAGAACTTTATATTAATAATAAAATATAAATTATTCTATTTTTAATAAATTTAATAATAAAAATAAATTATTAAAAATTTAAAAATGCATTAGAGATTTATATAATTAAATGATATTAAAAGAAAGAAGTTTAATAAGAAATAAAATAAAATAAATCCAATGAACCAAATTTTAGTTAAGAATAATAACAATAAAAAAAAAAAAAAGGCAAAGAAACCAAACTTAAGTAAAATATTTAAATAAAGTAGGGGTAGTTTGGTCCTCCTGCATTTAAGACCAAATTCACAGCCTCCCGCATTCTACAAGGATAGATTTACAACACAAGACAAAATTACATAGTTACTTTTATATTAAATTATTTTATTTTTCTATCTTTTCATTTCTTTCTTTCTTTTATAACCTCTTATTTTTATTTACTTTCTATTTAAAATTTTTTCTTTCTAATTTTTTTTTATTTTGAATATTTTATACATTTAATTTTAAATAATTAATTTGTATTATTTAAAATATTATAACTTAATAATTTATAAATAAACACGTGAAGCGTGGAATTTTACTAGTCAGTTGCAATTGTTGAGGACAATGATAAACATGTACAAGACTTTCAAGCCATGTTTGGATGCCATTTTACTAATAATGTGCATGCCAAAATTTAGAAATAGTTTAAGAAAAAAATATGAACATTAAAAAAAAAAAAAAAAGAGTAAATAGTATGTTTAAATTTTATACGAATCAAGAAGAAGCAAACATGCTCTCACGGTATTCCCCTAGTGATCCATGGCCAATCAACTGCAGTGCATATAACTCATAAATGGGAAATTGGAACGTGGAATTTTCTTAAGAAAATTTCTCACACTAACTGTTGTTGCTAGTGAGTGATTTTGACTTAGGAAGCTTCCATGCACGCCGACAAATGGTTTTTCAAAACAATCACGTGGGCAACGGCGCAGAAAAGTCTACCTCATGATTCGTTTCTTCAGCGCCACTAGAATTTTGTCGGACGATCCAAACGAGATACGCGGAGGCTATGTTTGTTTCCAAGTTAGGAAGGGGGAGAAACATTTAGATGATTCGAACGGGGAATGAAAACTATACGTTTGATTTTTAAGATTTAATGGGTAGAAAAATTTTATGTGTATGTATATATATTTAATATGTAAAATGATTAAATAATATGAAAGTATATAGATTTATACAGTAATAAAAAAATAAATGTAAACAAAAAAATTATAGGAATAAATGTTAATTTAATTGTGAAGAAGTATAATAATTAAAAAATTATTAATTAATTAATTATGTAAGAGAAAAAAAAATTGAATTTGATTTATGATATTTTTATGTGACGATAAATAATTGGTAAAATAGAAACAAACATAACTATAGTGTCTTAAGTATCTCTGCTTTTTTTTTTTATTTTTAAATTTTGGTGTGTGTTTTTAGATGCTTTAGTCTCGAAAATTATGTAAAAATAAAAAAGATAAATAAATAAAAAAGAAAAGTAATAATTGAATATATATTTTTGAATAGTGTATAATTACAAAACAAACATAGCCCTTGTGTTCGTACAAATATGAACATATCATTTGAGTAGCTTTAATATAAGCCTATGTATGTATTTTAAAAGCATCTTGTAGCACAAAATTTTGGAGTGTCTCGATATTCCATTGTCAATTCCTATGATTATAATCTAACGTAGATTTTAAAAAAAAAAAAAAAGTTACACACAGGATTGAACCAAATACCTCGTGTGTGAGGGATTGAGCTCTAAACAATTAGGGTATCCAAAGGGGACTAATTTGACATAGATTACCAATGTATGGTTTCACAAAAATTTGGCAATAAGTATCCACACAAGTAAGATACAACCATCAGGATGGATAGCATAGCTCAAGTACTTCACAGTGCAAAGGATAATACAAATAGAAAATTCATTAGCTCTTCGTATATTTGAAGAGGATTCTCTCAAAGATTTACCTCAAATTGACGATCTAATTGGTCAAGAACCAACCTTGCAAAATCACTATGAGATGGCGAATTATCAGTGAACCTGCATTCAATGACTTTGATGGTTTGGATGCATTTGATCAATACCAAGATGCATCGATGTCATCTTGGAGGTAAAGCGTGATGTGCTGGGGTAGATTTCCCTATCATGCATGAATGATTTTTGCATTGGAGTTATGAGTACAAGTGTGTACTCAAACCTTTGTGAGATCAAAAAAAAAAAAAAAAAACACCTGATGTAGCAGCAATTTGGCAATGCTAGTAAAATCAACTATCAGCTAAGAATAGATCAAAGTCGAGGTGTTGTAACAGTTATAGATACAAATTAGGATGTATCCCCTAATTGTCTTCAAGAACTCACATTAGTCGAAACTTAAGAGATGCCATTTTTAAGTCAATTCAATTTTATTAGCAACTCAAAAATAGTATCACTTGAACTTTGACTTGCATCAATACCTAAAGACAATCAGGTAATACACTCCTAATTTGCATCTATAACTGTTACAACATCACAATTCTACTCTATTTTTAGTTAATAGTTGATTTCACTATCATTGCCCAAACTACTGCTGCATTAAGTGAATTTTTGTGATTTCTCAAAAGTTTTGAGTACACAATTTGACTCATAACTCTACATTCAAAACCATTCATACATGATGGAGAAATTTGCCCTAACACAACGTGCCTGACCTCACCAAAAGACATTAATGCATCTTGGTACCGGTCAAATGCATCCAAACCATCAAAGTAATCAAACTGTAGGTTCACCAAATAATTCACCATCTCATTGTGATTTTGTGAGGCTAGTTTTTGACCAGTTAGATCGTCCATTTGAGGTAAATCTTTGAGGCATCCTCTTCAAGTATGTGATCTTGCACATCAATGATTGTTGCAGAAGTGACCTCAGGTGCCTTATGGAATTGTAATTGGTTGAGCATGACTGTAAAAGGCCATAAACTAGCTAGTGGATTGGGTTGCAAGTTGAATGAATGAAGCATTGGTAAAGACATCTCCCTACAATGATGGTACACTAAGGTGCTCTAATTTTCCTCCTCCCTAAAAACTGGACCACAATTTAGTCATCAACAACGACAAGGACTGAATAGCGATGGTCTCATCTGCTATTTAGTTCTTGTTACTCTCAAGATCATTCAAATAGGACAAATGCTAACAATTAACTGCTTTAGTATCCTCCTTGGCTAAAATTTCGTTAGTTGTCTTTAAGAGTTGTCCTACTCAACAAGGCACCAGACTTAAAGACCATCATTAGCCCAATCCTCTTCCTTGAATGGTGCACCATACCAGTCTCCATTTTTCGGACAAAGTGTACTCTTCTTATAGACTTTGCAAAGTGCATAGTATTGCCTCACAGCAGTCTGGCGCCTTTTCAGCTCCTCTTCATCCATGGTATATTCATGCATTACCCAATCTGTCAGTTCTCCACTGGGAGCTTGACCTTTATAGAAGACCATCGTCTTCTTCATCCCAACAGAGCAAGAACCACATGAGATAACACAATTCTTTCCAATAGCTTTCCAATAACCATGTACCACAGCCTGATTAGACCTTTCTCCATTCGCATATTTCGTTTATGTGGGAATAAAGAACCATTACCTGTCATCAATTTTCAATTTTGACAGTCAACAACTCATGCCATCAAGAAAAGAAAGACAACCCAAGGCACAAAATCAAAGTCTCAACATTAGGAAAATGTTAAAATAGAAAAGAAAAAAAAAAAAATATATATATATATATATATATATATATAGGTATTCTTGGTTCTTTGGCTTATAAACTTGCAACATTATGTTAAAAAAAATGTAGTTTTGGCTACTACATTAGGAAAATGTTAAAATAAAAAAAAAAAAAAAAACATAGGTATCCTTGGTCCTTTGGCTAATGAACTTGCAACATTATGTTAAAAAAATGTAATTTTGGGTACTACTAATAATTAAAAAAATATTTTGAAACATCTCCAAATGTTCCCACTCGAAGAGACATGAAAAAACACACACGAGGCATGTAAACGGAACCGCTATAAGAATTGACTCATTTATTTACTAATCCAGAACACACACACATCATCAACGCCATGAGGTTTATCCAAGAGATTTGAGAATTCAAATACTGTAAACCAAAAAATAACAAAATCTAGAATGAAAAATCCGAAAAGCTAATCAACCACATATCGTGTTGGGTCATAACAATATAACCCTAATCAAATCCAAGTCTCTAACATACCCAAGAAAACCCGCCACCAAGCAGTCCCATAAAAATAATAAACCCAAAAACTTTCAAAAAAGTGTTGAAGATTAGTGTTGAACCAACTACTTAGCTGGACTGCCAAATATATTAGTGTGCCTGTTGGAGGCCTTGTTAGCATTTTATTCTTTACTCTTGTAATTTAATATTAATAGTATGTTTTCTATATAACTGTACTTAATATCATTGAATTAGCTGTGTGTGTGTGTGTACTCTAGAAAAAAATGGATAGAAGAACAGATAGAGTAATAAAGTTTTCAGCCACTCTGCTCAAAACTTGCAGCCAAAACTTTGTCTTCCAGCTTTGATTTCTACTCATGCATTCTCCGTACCACTTCTAAAAAAAATCTAAACAAGAAGAAAGAAACGTAAATGCCAACGATCAGATAACCAAAAAAATCGATTCAATCAATAAATATAGGGAAGAATCAATCCCATTAAGCAAAAATGAACTAAAAGATAAAATCTACCGAGCAAGTCCTCGGGATCCTAGTTGCAAACATCGGCCAGTCTAGTGAAGGTCGGACTTTGAAAGTACAAATATAATTAGGTGGATATGAAGACAACATATATATATATATATATATATATATATATGCATCTCTATGTATTTTAAGTAATATCTATATATATAAAATACGGTTACATATGTATTGAGTCAACAGATTTTTTTAAAAACAATTTAAAGGATTAATAGTAAAATTCATTAAAAACTACCCAGATCACATTTTTATTTTCCTTCCTGTTGTCTCTTTACCAACCACCATGTCGAGCATTCTCTCTTTTAATTATCGTTTGATGATTTTTCCTCTGTAATGCATCTACCAGGTTTCCCTTTGCAGTTAATCCGAGACCCGACATACTGAGGAACTAAAATATGTTATGAACCAACTAGAAAAATTAGAAAGAGACAACATGAAGGTAGATGTGGAAAATCAGAAATTGACGGAAGATTCTCCTACAAAGGGACAGCTTAGAGCCATCGAGGTGGAACTCCAACACGCATGAAGAAACGAAAGAGCATCGATGCATGGATGGTTGCTTCAAGAAGAGGTTGACATTGTTTACCTAGGAGGCTAGAGACTCTTTGAACTCTGTCATGAGGTAGAGGAATGCGTGAAGTAGTTAAAGCGACTGAGTATACATAAGAAAATAGCGAGCCAATAATAAGAGTTTTCAAATTGGTACACTCTCTCATTTATAGGAGAAGTTATGGGATGATCAGGTAACATGTGTAGCGTGGAGATTTTATCCTCGATTGAATATATTGACACACTTTTCATATAAAAATGTATTTATTATTATTTTATTTAATTTTAAAAAATATTTTTATCAAAAATTTCTTTTATATCTGCCAATAGTTAACATGTGTTCTCAAATTCACTTCGTATGCTCTATTTTATTTGCAGAAACATCAAGTCCGCTGTAATCGCTAGTTCCTACCCTACGGAAGTTGTTTTGGATGTCCAAAAGTATAATTACAAAAATGGGTAAATTTCCTTTAATATAAAAAATGTATACGAGGGATATCAAAGTAAAAATACTAACTTTCATTTCAAATAAAAAAATCGTACAAATTGCCATGTTGAACAAAACTGCATAAGAGAAGGAATCGTCTCTTTTCCTCAACAATACATATAAATCATGAATAGAGAAGAGGAAAAGGGGTGATTTTCTTAAGAGAATATCTCATACAAAGTGTCGCTAGTGAATGATTTTGACTAAAAAACTCCAGAGTATGACAGAAATTTATTATTCAAAAATATGCACACATTGTTTGAGCAATTTATACTTATCTATGTTGTATTATTTAATCTATATTATTAAATTGATAAGGTTTTTTTAGTTGTACGAAGGCAAATTATACAATTATTTTATTACATTTTCTTTATTTTTTTCTTATCCTTTAATTTTGTATTTTTATTTGAGTTCTCTCTCAGATTTTTTTTCTCTTTTCAATTTCTTCTAAACTTTCTTTATTTTATTATTTTAATTATTTTTATACTTTAAATTTGAATAATTGTATTTCTATTTTACAAACTACAGTAACTTTTTGGCTATGTTTGTTTTTGATTTTTTCGGTGTATGTTTTTAGGTATAAATTTTTTTTAAAAATTGTGCAAAAACAAAAAAAAAAATTTTAAAAAGTACAATGACTAAGTGCGTATATTTTTTTTTCACCAATAAATGAAAGCAAACATACCCTTTTATAATTTATAGACAAATTTGCACGTACATAAAATGTGCAATTTTTAGTAATTTTCAAGAGTTTGAAACTAATTTGGTTGCACGCTGTGAATTTATACTGTTTTTCTGGATTTGCAAATTTATACCATGATGCTTAATTGATTAATAAAAGCAAACATACTCCAACGTAATTATTAATATACCATGATTTATTTTATATTTTATATATCTATACTTGTGTTGTCATGGAAGTAAGGCTTGTGATTAGACACTGTAAAATTGCAAAACCATCTTAAATTTTTTTTTTTTCTCTATCTTTTTTTCTTTTCACCTTTTTAATTTATTATATTTATTTATTTTACTCTTAAATTTTCTCTCTTTTCAAAGTACTTTTATCATTCTTTATCTTCATATTTTAAAATATTTTTTTATAATTTTAATATATTTATACTATACTACTATGAAAGAAAGAGTTTTTAGTTGTGTATTCTAAAATTATATACTTATATTTAATTTTTTTGTTGTTCTATCCATTTCTTCTTCCTTTTTCTTTTGACTTACTGTTGTTATTTATTTTTCTCTTTTCAAATTCCTTTTATTGTTATTGAGCGTCTATTATTACAAGCAGAATTCAATGTATGGTTAGGAAAAAGTAGTTACTCCATTGGGACAGACCATCTGAATGGACATGCAAAACATAGCTCAAGAAATTCCCAGTACAAAGAATACCAAAAATAGAAACTTTATTAGCTCTTCTATCAGCATCTCACATTCCAAAAAATTACCTACAATTTCGCTACAGTTTCCGGCAAGGTGCCGGAGAAAAACTTTCTACCTACATATTAATAACAGATAATACATATATAAACCCAATACCCTCACAATAGTCCCAATAAGGACCCCTGCTACAGCACACATTACTCCCAAGTCAAGGAAAACATAAAAAACCACTCCTAGATTTGCCTGGAGTTGTTGAAGTTGCAGAGACATTACCTACAGCAACATTCCTGGCAATTAGTTTTCCCCTGTTGAAGGTAGACATTCGTTCAACAAGCCCGATTTGCAGAAGCCGAAGCAGGAGTAGTTGGTTGGTACAGACTCTACAAAGAACCGGAAAGCAGAGGAGAACCATGAGTCAGTGTTATCATCATGCTGTTTGCTGCTTTCATCTACATTTGCTCCAGCGGGGTAGTGTACAAAATCATGGTTCCATGTTTGACGAATATCGCCTAAACAGACCAAAACTCACTAACATTAGTATATAACGAGCCTAGACACATTACAAAAGCGAAGCTCCTGAAGTGGATCGAACTTCCACACTCCTACCACCTTTAAGATGACATGGTCTTCCCACACTATCCATCCAACCAGGAACTCTTAAGAGATTAGTAATCGAGGAAGAGAGTTATGGCGTCCAAAAGTCACCAGGATACGAGAAATGAAGCTGGTTCTTGACCAATTAGATCATCATTTCGAAGTAAATCTTGGAGGAAATCCTCTTCAAGAAAGCGATCTTGCACATTAACAATTGTTGCAGAAGGGACCTCAGGTACCTCATGGAATTGTAATTGGTTTGAGCATGAGTGGGTAAGGCCATCAAAACTAGCTGGTGGATTGGGTTGCGGGGTGAATGGTTGAAGCACAGATAAAGACACATCCCTCCAAGAATGGTAAACTGAGGTGCTCTGTGTTTCCTCCTCCCCAGAAAACTGGTCCACAACATAGCCATTAACAGCAACCAGGGGCAGAACAGGGATGGGCTCATCTGCTATTTGGTTCATGTTACCCTCAAGATCATCCAAGGAGGGCAAATGCTGACAATTAGCTGCTTTATTATCATCCTTAGCTGAAATTTGTTCAGCCATCTTTAAAGGGTCCTTCTCAGCGAGGCATAGGACTTCAAGTCCATCATCAGCCCAGTCCTCTTCCCTGAATGGTGCACCGTACCGCTCACCATTTTTGGGACCAGGCCCGCTCTTCTTGTAGACTTTGCAGAGTGCATAGTATTCCCTCGCAGTAGTCTGGCACCTTTTCAGCTCCTCTTCATCCATGGTATATTCGTGCATCACCCAGTCCGTCCGTTGTCCGTTAGGAGCCCGACCTCTGTAGAAGACCAGAGTCTTCTTAATCCCGACAGCACGAGAACCACATGAGATCACACGGTCCTTCCCAGTAGCCTTCCAGTATCCATGCGTGGTAGCCCGATTAGACCTGGCTCCATTTGGATATCTCCTATCTCTGGGAGTAAAGAAGAACCACTGCCTGTCACCAGTTTTCAGTTTTGACATTCCTGCATTTCAGATAAATGAGAAGTCAACAACTCATGCCATCAAGAAAAGAAAGAAAACCCAAGACACAAAATCAAAGCCTCAACATTAGGAAAATGTTAAAATAGAGAGAAAAGAAAACTAGGTATCTTCAGTCCTTTGGCTTATAAACGTGCAACCCTACGTTAGAAAAAATCAATTTTCGGCTACTGCTAATAATAAATAATTCAAACATCTCCGCATGTTCGCACTCGAAGAGAGAGGAAAAAACGCGCACAAGGCACACAAACGGGACCGCTATAAGAATTGACCCATTTATTTGCTAATCCAGAAAACACACACACACACACACATCATTCCACCCGAGAGATTTGGGAATTCAAATACAGCAAACAGAAAAATAACAAGATCCCGAATGAAAAATCCGAAAAAACCCATCAACCACATATCGCGTGGACTTCAGTTATAAGAAAATAACCCTAATCAAATACAGGTCTCTAACATACACAAGAAAACCCACCACCAAGCAGTCCCATAAAAATAATAAACCCGAAAACTTTCAATAAAAAAATCTAAACAAGAGGAAATACACGTACATGCCAATGATCAGATAACCCCGAAAATCGATCAATCAATAAATATAGGGAAAAATCAATCCCATTAAGCGAAAACGAACTGAAAGATAAAACCCACCAGGCAAGTCCTCGGGATCCCACTTGTAAACGTCGGTCACGCCGATTACATCGAGACAATGTCGTTTACAACAGATCTTCCTCTTCAAATAGTAAAGTATGAGCTCCTCATCCGTGGGGTGGAATCTAAACCCCGGAGGAAACATTTTTCCCTCCTCGAAGCAATCTGAGGTCGCATTCATTCTCTCTTTTCCAAAAAAAAATAATCCAACAAACTTTTTTCCGGTGACCCTTTTGTAAGAACAAAAACCCTAGCAGAAGAGAAAAACAAGGGAAACAGGGGAAGAGAAAGCGCAGGAGAGTGTAACGGTAAGAAATTGATAAAGAAAAGAAATTATGAACTGAACCCATGCAGAAGCTTCCTGTAAGAATTATACGGAAAGGGCCTAGTGCGAGGGAAGTGCAGTGGACCATCGGTGGATGGGCGAGTCATAAGCCGTGGGCCCCAAACGGGGTTCCCGCGCGTAGGGCCGTGCTGGGATCCTCTGTGAACTGCCACATTGTCTCTGTTGGCTGATGTGGGGTTTTCACTTTTTCACTTTCTGGTTTCTATTTATTTGTATTTATTGTTTATTCTGATTTTCTTTCCTAGGAGTGTTCCACTATTGATTGAGATAAAGTTTAACTACGAAATTACGCATCTCTCATTTTAGTTTCATAGATTGGAAGGATTGAATTTTTGTTCTTCATAGTACTTTATGTATACTCTACTAGAGAGTATGACCAAATATTTAGTTCAACTATCTTATCATTATTCTTTAAATAATAGTTACCACATTGATTGAGATCAAGCTTAACTTCAAAATTGCGGATCTCTCATTTTAGTTTCGTAGATTGGAAGGATTGGATTTTTGTTCTTCATAGTACTTTATATATACTAGAGAGTATGAACAAATATTTAGTTCAACTATCTTATCATTATTCTTTAAATAATAGTTACCACATTGATTGAGATCAAGCTTAACTTCAAAATTGCGGATCTCTCATTTTAGTTTCGTAGATTGGAAGGATTGGATTTTTGTTCTTCATAGTACTTTATATATACTAGAGAGTATGACCAAATATTTAGTTCAACTATCTTATCATTATTTTTTAAATAATAGTTACCTCATTGATTGAGATCAAGCTTAACTACGAAATTGGGCATCTCTCATTTTAGTTTCATAGATTGGAAGGATTGGATTTTTGTTCTTCATAGTACTTTATATATACTAGAGAGCATGATCAAATATTTAGTTCAACTATCTTATCATTATTCTTTAAATAATAGTTACCACATGTGATTTTGACTTTATTCTTTAAAAAATCGTTACTACATGTGATTTT
This sequence comes from Avicennia marina, assembly GCA_019155195.1. Taxonomy (NCBI): domain Eukaryota; kingdom Viridiplantae; phylum Streptophyta; class Magnoliopsida; order Lamiales; family Acanthaceae; genus Avicennia; species Avicennia marina. The sequence goes on along the minus strand of CM032772.1, from coordinate 9,244,240 downwards.
GACAAAGTTAATCCTTGCATCACTTCCGAATTGACGAGGGGTGTGCCGCAAAAATTTCATGTCCAATAAAACAGTACTAGGTGGAAAATAAAGTGCAAAATATTAATTAAACAAATTCTGTTTATATTTTAAAAATTTTTAAAAATATAATTCTTAAAATAAATAAATAAATAAATGATATTTTAATAAACTAATCAAATCGTGACAAATGGAGAGATCTTGACAGATACATTAAAGATAAGGTCTCCTACAGGATCAAGCCTATCAATTAAACTTCTCAATAAACTCCAAATTATAGTAACCAATAAAATCGTGCCACGCTAGCAAGTTGATACAACTATACTATCTTTCATATGACTATAAAGAGGAGCTAAATCCTATAAAAAAACAAACAATTGAAAACTCAAATGAATTGAAACCAACAAGTCTTTCCTTAAATTCTTTATGAATTTCAAGGAATATCCACAGTATTTGTTATCAAATTCAAAGAGTTTTTTTGTAAAAAGTTTGCAAATTTTAATGTTTGATCCACAACTATGATACTAAGCCAAAAAATCAACGTTAATTCAATATCTAACAAGCCTTAAGGAAAATTAAGTACAAACCTTTTTTTTAAACATTGTTCAAATTTCAAACTTTGTTCTTCAAGAAAGAATCAAAAGATTGAATTTAGAGGATAAGACTCTCAAATTTTATTTTGATCTAAATTTTTTCATTTTATACAATTTTTCGTATTACTATACAAGAATTTAGTCCACACATTTTTGGCATGCCCAATGAAACTACTCTACCTCTCATATCTTCCTTCATCAAATTTCAAACAAGCTACAATGACCTGCAACAAAGCTAAGTCATCCAAAGCTGTTACTTCAAATGCTTCTGAAGTCACTATGAGAGGTGCTGGTGCTGTCACCTACAGTGTGCTAAAAAGGTTAGCATACTCTGAGCCAACTCTTATCCTTAAAGCTATCAACAATCCACTTTTTGCAAGTGAAGTCAACAAAACTTGCAAGAATGACTCTGCACTTTCATGCACCTGCTCTAATGCCTCATTTGCCTCCAACATGGCCCCAAGCATGATAACCAACTCTTAAGTTTAGAGGATCAAATTGCTTCACTAATTAAAGTCATCGAAAGGCTAACCAAACATGTCCAAGAGTAAGACTCATAGATCTAAAAGATAATGGATAAGACAGATAAAGTTGATGCCAGTTGAGTGGTGGAAAAGGCACGCAAAGTCCATAATGAAACAGAGATTATCAACCAAAAAAAGCCTGCAGTTAAGGAGCTTCAAGTTTGTTTTAATGGTTTGATCCCTATTGACCAATTGAAAGACTTTATTGAGGGAACTATCAAAAGGAAACTTGATGGAGGTGCCAAGTTGCCTCTGACATAAGCTAAGTCTTATTTTGCAAGGATTAATAACTTGAATATAGTAGCAGGCTACCAACCTCCAAAATTCCAACAATTCAATGACAAAGAAAACTTAAAGCAACACATGATTCACTTCGTGGGAACGGGCAACAATGTTAGAACCTATGGAAGTCATTAGGTCAAGTAGTTCATCTAATTGTTAAAAGAAAATGTATTTGACTAGTACATAGATAAAGAGCTTAGGTCTATTGATAGTTGGGACAAGTTTCTCAACTACTTGTACAACACCAAGCAAATCGTCAATATGATCAAGCTCATAAACACCCACTAGCAGAAAGAAGACCTAGTTATTGACTACATCAACAGCTGGAGAAACCCGAGCTTAAATTGTAAAGACCAACAATGAGAAACTTTAGATATTGAAGTGCACATTCAAGGGATTGAGATACATCTTTCAAGGAATCTAGCCTAAAAATTTTGAGGAGTTGGCCACACGTGCTCAAGACATGGAGTTGAATATGGCTACAAGTGAAGTCAACGATCTACCTATCCAAGAGTTTCAAGAGGAAAAGTACAAAGAGGCTAAGTTTTCCACTAAAATTGCAAATAAAGAATTCATGGCACTATGCGCCAAACCCATACAAGTTCGAGGAAAAGAAAAGGTGGCCAAGAAGAAAGAAGCTCCTTAAAAGCTAAAGAGGCTAACTCTGAAGGAAATGCAAGCCAAATCATACCAATTTCTGGATTTGGATGTCTTAGGGCTCTTTGATGACCTGTTAAAAGTTACTCTCATTAAACTACTTAAAATGAAATGACCTGAAGAAGTTGAAGGGACCATTAACCCCAAATATTACAAGTATCACCGCTTGATTGGGCACTCTATCCATAACTATTTCATCCTCAAAGACAAAGTTATAGAGCTCATTAGCCAAAGGAAAATCACATTGAAGGACAATAGTGTACATACCTATATCGTCACCCTTGATAACCAAAAGTAAAGGGAATTCATGAAAGCAACAATTCCCCCAATAAAGTAGGCTACTTCCACAAGATAAGCTAAATGTCTATTAAAGAATGCATGCTTGAGATGACCTTCACGAACGAAGGTCTGACGTTAAGATATCAACCTCGTAATAGATCATTGTTTGTCACTAGCTATATCCATGAGTAGAGAATTAAATGGACACTAGTTGATGGTGGCTCACTGATTAACATCTTACCCTTACTCACATTGAAGGAAATAAGAAAGGGGATAAAAAGCTTTAGACACCGTAAGAAATGGGATAAAAAGCTTTAGACACCGTAAGAATGTAACTGTTGATTGATGACATGCAGTTAATTGCCTTATTTCATGTCATAGATGCCAAGACATCATACAACCTCCTCCTCAGGCAATCATGGCTCCATAAGAATGGAGTTATTCCTTCTACTTGGCACCAATGATTCAAGTAATTCCGTAATTGTGTCATGAGGAAAGTTCTTGATGAGTGCAATCCTTTCACTAAAGTTAAAGCTTACTTTGCTAAGGTTAAGTACTACTAGAACAAAGCAAGGTCTTTAAGCTAGCACCTTCCAAGTGAAAGAGAACAAGAAGATATCCCAAAAAAAATAGAACGAGGCAAACAAAGCACATCACTCTAAATGCCACTTGAGAAAAAAGCAGACAATCGATGATGCTCTTAAGGGTTTGACAATACCTCTAACTCAAATCAACAACAAAGCACCTGCTTAGCCACCTAAAGAGGATAAGGAAGAACATCCTAAGACTCAAGAGTTGAGAATGGCAAAGTACTTCAACTCCAAGGCATACAAACTCCACATGAAGGCTAAATACAACCCAAAAGAACATTCACCGTTGGAAAAGTTTCCTTAAGAGTCTTCAAGCCAAACACAACGAGCAAGCCTTAGGTTTGTGCCGTAGAGCCCTGTTTGCATTGTTAGAAGGAGATCTTCTACCAACAACATCACTAAAGAGGACTGCTCCTCAATAGCTTAAAAGAAGTCGACATAGTTGTCAGTCCTTGAAAAGGCTCAGCTTGCCCAAGAGTTAAAAATGCAGGAAGACAAACTAGGGGCATTAAAGATCTAAGGAAGGTATCTTCAAGGCATTAAGTTGTACATTAAAAAAGTGAAGATCCTTGAAGTAAAAAAAAAAAAAGAAAAAACCTCATTGACATGAGTATAAACTATCAAACTTAAGTCAAACACTTCTTAGCAGAAGGATAAATTGTCAAACCTAAATAAAGCTTTCTTGACACAAGTATAAACTATTTAACCAAATTCAAATTCAAAAACTCATTGACAAGAATATAAACCATCAAACTAATTTCAAAATTAAATTCTTTTTGATACAAGTTTAAACTGTCAAACTAAACCTAAATCAAATGAAAATGGCTCATGACGCACGAGCTTAAACTCCATGTCACTCTTAGCCTATAAGAGTATAAATTGTGAACAGCTCCATCTTTCACAAAATTTACAGTTTTTGAACTACATTATGATTTGATCCTATCTTTGGGTACGTAGACAGTTTACATATTTTCTAAGTCTAGTTACAAATTTGTAATAAGTTATGTTCATCACATGAAGTAGTGATTGTTGTGGGCATTCATCAATAATATAAAAAAAAAAAAAAAGCAAGCAACTATGTAATAAAAGAGAAAATGCGTACACTTTATTAATATAATCAAATGTTTACCATAAAGATGATATCAATAACCGAGATCTAAAAAATCCTAACAAAGCTAAGTAAAAGGATTCAAGCTCTCCAACTCATCCTCAGCAACTACTAAATTCTCTGTAGAAGTTCATAAGATCTCAGCAGCCGTAGCATCCAAAGACTCAGTAGACTTTGTAGTAACAACCTTTTCCACGATCTTACTGACCTCTATTTCAACTTTTAAAGAAACTCCTTTTGCTGCTTAAGATACGCAGACAACTCCTTTTACTAATGAGTTAAAGTCTTAAGTTGCTCTCTCAAAGCAACAAGTTACTCCTCAACACCTTTCAATCCTGCCTCAGAATGCCACATCTTCGCACCTTCCTTAATCTTCCTATTTCAACCTCCTCATGAATGACTCATTACTTCACTTGGTTGTTTATAAAAACCCCCAAGCAAGCTTCTCAACAACATCCTTGGCAAACAACACCTTCAACAATTAGCAAAATGGTTGAAGTCAGCCTCCATAAACCCCTTGGCGACTCTACATCTCGAAGTGACCTCTTAGGACTCCTTAGTAACCCCATTTCACAGTTGGCTTTTGTAGGCTCTTCATCGGCTTCATCCTAAGGTTGCCTCCATGAACTGTTCAACAACACTATTTTAAATTGACTTCTATTTATTCCTTGTTAGCTCTAACTTGAAGTTGGCCCTTCATGCTGAATCTAACTTGAAGATAATCATCCATGTTGGTCATGTCTTGAAGTTAGCCCTTCCTTAAATTCTTGTCAACTACCCCATGCCATTCTTAAGACTCGTTATTAGCTCAATGTTGAAGCTGCATATATAGGCTCCTTTATAGCTTCATCTCAAAGTCGCCTTCATGGAATTATCAATGGCTTTAGTTTAAAGTTACTTTCATAAGCTCCTCAATGACTCCACCTCAAAGTTGTCTTCATAGAATATCATAGGCTATAACTTGAAATTATTTCTATAAACTCCCTACTAGTTTCAAATTGGATTGGATTTTTAATAACTCTTTGATGGCTCAATTTTAGAACTGGCTTCAAATATCGACGTCTCAAAGTTGGTCTCCACAGACGCCTTGGTAGGCCCTTCCTTAAATTTAAACTCCAACAAAATGTAAGTTTTAAGCCTAAAGGGAATCGAAACTTCAAGCAAAGTGAAACTTTGAACTTCAAGCTCACCAAATTCAAGCCTAAGTGATACATGTTGACAAAATTAAGTTTAATATTCAAATACCAAATTAAGTCTAAATGGTATATGTGGGCTAAATTAAACCTTCTACTTGAAGACAAAATTCAAACCTAAGTAGTACGTGTGGACTAATTTAAGTCTAGTACTCGAAGGGCAAATTCATATGCATAGACCAAATTAAGTCTGGTATTTGAAGGATAAATTTTAGCCTAAATGGTACATATAGATCAATTCAAACTTGGAACTTGAAAGCCAAATTCAAGCTTAAGTAGAAACAAAAATTGGAAATACTGCCTTCTAAACATGGCCTTGCTTCCTACCCCCAAACCATGCCCCAAAGACGGCCTTACTGTAGGGACCCAAAAAAATGAAAAATTAAAGCCTTAACATGGCCTTGTGGTGGAAGCCCCAAGCAAGCCTTGCATGTCTGCATATAAATGTGGCTTCTATTATTCTGTATACAAGGCAAGGTTAGTAGTTAAAAGGTTTAAACAAAAATTTGGCATTAATTTTGATGAAATCTTCTCTCCTGTTGTGAAAATAAATTCTATTCAAGTTGTCCTTAGATTAGCTGGAAGTCTGGACTTAGAAATAGAATAGTTTGATGTGAAAACAACATTCTTAAATGGAGAACTTAAAGAAAAAAATTTTATGGAGCAACCAAAGGGCTTCCAGGTGAAAGGTAAAGAAATTTTAGCTGTCGGCTTAAGAAAAGCCTTTATGAACTAAAGCAAAACATGAGGTAGTACTACAAAAAATTTGACTCCTTCATGGTCAATCACAATTTTAGAAAAACAAGTGTTAATCATTGTATATACATTAAGAATTTTGACGATGATTTTATCATTCTTTTGTTATTTGTTGATAATATGCTTATTATTGGCTATGATCTAAACAAGATCAACAAGTTGAAAAGGAAATTGAATAAGTTTTTTGAAATAAAGGACTTAGGACCAACAAAGAAACTTTTGAGCATGCATATTCTATGAGATAGGCCAAATGGTAAGATTTGGTTATCTCAAGAAAGCTACATCAAAAAGATGACTATAAACTTTATGATGGAAAATGCAAAGCCGGTGACAACTCCACTAGGCAGACAGTTCAAGTTAAGTTCAAAATAGTGTCTAAAAAATGAAGATGAAAAGAAATATATGAGTAACATAGCATATGCCTCAGCTGTTAGAAACTTGATGTATGCAATGGTTTGCACCCAACTAGACCTAACTTATGCAATTGGACAAGTAAGTCGTTACATATCAAATCCCAAAAAGGAACATTAGAATGCTATCAAGTGGATTTTGAGATACTTAAAAGGAACAATCAAATTTAGACGTTGTTATACTCAACAAAGGAATAAGTCTGTTTTGGAAGGATATTCTGATGCAGATATGGTAGGTAATGTTGATTCAAGAAAATCGATTTCTACTTATTTAATAATCTTTGCAGGTGCTGCTATATTTTGGCAAAGTAAACTTAAAAAATGTGTTGCACTTTCAAACACAGAGGCAGAATACATTGCACTAGCCGAGACATGCAAAGAATTAATTTGGTTGAAAAAGTTTCTTTAAGAGTTAAGATGGAGCCAAGAGAAGTAGCCATCAACCGTGACAATCAGAGTGCGATCCACCTAAGCAAGAATTCAACATTATATTCCCGGTCCAAGCATATTGATGTTCGTTATCACTGGATTCAACAAACCATGGAAAAAAAGTATGTAAGTTTACAAAAGATCCATACAAACGACAATGAAACAAACATGTTAACTAAGGCATTGCCCAGAGAGAAGACGGACACATGCAAAGAAGTTGTTGGGTTATGAGAAAGTTTATAAATAGCAATAAAGGGGGAGGAATGTTCAGGTTTGTGGCTATTTATACACCAATAGCCACCCATTTCAACCAACAAGAATAAGCTAAAAATTATGACAAATTGGGTGCAGGGTAAATGCCTCCAAACATGACCAATCAGATATAAGAGTAGGTACTTCCAAACTTGACCAAGCAGGTACAAGAGTAGGTACCCCTATTCTTGGCCAATCAAGTGTAGAGGTAGGTGCCTCCAAACATGGCTAATCGGGTGCAAAGCTTTCAACTATAAATAGAAGAGGTTTTGACAAGTTTCAAAATCAATTCAAGTTCGAAAATTAAGTGTGTGAGTGTGTGTAAAAAGAGTGCTCCTTGTAAGGTTATTGTTTGGAGAGTTAAAATTCGGCTCTTGCCTTTATTGTTTGTTTTTTTGTGTATAATATACACTCAAATATAAAGTGTCACATTTTTAAAAGCTCCTTTCTATTTTTGGAGTTTATTTCTCCCAACAATTTGTGGCATGAAAATCTACAGTTATCTTGAATACTTATCTGCTTGACAATGCTTTGATTGTTAATGCAAAAAATTCTATTGGGTATAAGGAGTAGTTGCATCGTGATATATTTTGATGGGCTCGGAGATGGGCTAGGCCAAGATGGTGAGGACAAGATGACGAACAGGCCAACTCAATGACTGAACTAAAACACAGGCAAGACATAGGCTGTTAGGCACTAAAGGCTCATCTAAGAAATTCAAAAACAAAACGTTCTGGCTTCACTTCTAGATGCATTATGGGCCAACAAGTTCAAAAAGTCTGGTTAAAAAAAAAAAAAACAAAAGAAGAATTTTTAAGACTTATTCATTTAAAATAAAATTTTCATGAGCAAGTTTCAAAGGGACATTTATAAAAACGCAAAAATTTTATATCCAATAAAACAATGATACGTGGAAAATATGATACTAAATATCAATTAAATAAATTCTATTTATATTTTGAAAATATAATTTTTAAAAATAAATAAATAGATAATTAATATTTTAATCGATCAATCAAATCATGAAAAATGGGAAGATCCCATTAGATGCATGAAAGATAAAGACGCCTCCAAGAGCAAGCCTATCAAATTAACTTGTAAAGTCTAAAAAAAAATTAAACTAGTCTATAAGCTACAAATCATGGTAACTAATAAAATCGCACCACGTTAGTAAATTGATGCAACTATATTATTTCTTCTACAGTTATAAATAGAAGTCAAATTCCACAAATATCAAAAAACTCAAATGAATTGAAGCCAAAAAGTTTCTCCACAAATTCTATCTAAAGTTCAAAGATGATCTATGGTATTTGTTGTCAAATTCAAGGTATTCTTCGTGAAAAGTTTGCAAATTTCAGTGTTTAATTTAAAATTGTGGTGCTAAGTTAAGAGATCAATGTTAATTTAGCATCTAACAAGTCTATTTAGAATCAAATTGTTGAATTTAGATGATAAAACCCACAAATTCTATTTTGATCCAAAATATTTCATCTTATACAATTTTCTTGTTATTATACAGAAATTTTGTACATAAGGTGATTGTTTGGCAAAATTTTGCTGTTGTATTTCAAAAACAATATTTTACAAGAAATACTATTATAATTCCAAATGACACAATAAATGAGTGGATTGCGTCTCTTAAACAGTGGTTTCATAGGTAAATTTGATATGATATGCAATCATTTCCATTTTCCTTTTTCTTATTATTTCTTTGGGTAAATGACACCTCGTCCTCTAAATTTAGTAATTCTAGTACATTACTTTCTTTAAAAAAAAATCCACTTTATCTCTAAAAAATTTGCCACTAAATTTATTTATAGACAAAGTTTACCTTTAAAACCATCACATGACTGATTTGTAATTCTTAAAAATATATTTGTTCATCATTTTTTTTCTTATTTAAAAAACTTGATGTTTCAACATTTTTTACTATTTATATCCACCTATTTTCCCCATTAAGATTGATATTTTTTACAACAAAAATACAAGTATATATTGGGTCTTTATGATTGACATTAATAAAAGAAAAAAGTAGGTCTATGTTTGTTTTCAAATTTTGGTACGTGATTTTAAGTGTTTTGTTTTTTCGAACATTGTGGAAAAACAAAAGAGAAAAAAAGATGAAATTTAAAAAGTATAATGATTAAGTGTATATTTTTTAGTCCCAAAATTTGAAAACAAACGTAGCCATAGGTGGTTTCGAGATGAAAAAAAAAAAAAAAAGCGAAACAAGATGGAATATAGCATAATATGATGAGTTTGTAAGGAAAAAAAATTATTCTAAAAATATAGTAAGAGAGCATAGTACTACTACTAACATAAATTTAGAGAAAAATTGCCCTTATATTACTTTTAGAAGGTGACACATTACAACGATGAATGTTTAAGAGTGAGGTGCTATCTAGCATTTAGCCTATTTCTTTCCATACACAATTTGGTAGTATTAAAAAGTACCATGAATCGGAGCACCAAGATTTTGTAAATATAAATAGGTTGGTCAGTTCAACCTTTAATCAAGAAGCGTATGATTTTAATGTTTGGTTATATGATGAAATCGGATGTGCTAAAAGTCGTGGTGGCAAAATATTGTGGAAACTGGTCAAAATTGATCAAACAATTGATGGTCATCGGGTAAAAACTACATTGACGTGCCTTGTTTTAATCTCTTTGATAAAAATGAAAAGGATGTACTTACATGTTTGCTTGCGTTCTTTATTAGTATTTTTAACTCCTAAACATTGATTGGAATATATAATTTTCACTATTTTTTTTTTTTATTTGACTTCCATTTACTCATATAGGATATGTTCTTTCTAAAAAAATTATTAAGTTAGATAAATTATTTTGTCAAATCGAATCATATGTTCTTTATAATGAATAAATCCTCTGATTGATATCTAATTCCATATAAAAAGAACTGAAAGGTAGAGTAATTAATGTGATTAAATAATCCCTAAAAATATTCTCATTGAGATTTGCTCTCGTGCTCAAAAGGGAGCATGTCCCCATAATACAATGCCAATTAATAGCAATACAAGCATGCCATAAGATCACTCTTATGTAACTTATATCCATTAGGGTACATCCACAATAGGGAGACTGGATCGACATGCAACATTTTGTGGCTTTCATATCTGCCTGCTTCGCTTAAACCGATTACTTTAAATTATATAATATTCTACACACACACTACCATTAAACTAATTTAAAAAATAAATGTAATTCAATTTGAAATATTTTAAATGATGGGTTTTAGATGTAATGTTAAAAATTAAATAATTTAATTAAAATAAAAATTGAGTACACAAATTGAAAAACTTATTCAATTCTAAATGTTTAAAAGTATAAAATTGAAAAATAAGTTTTGAAAAATAACACACATTAATTAATATAAAAAATTTTAACTTTAAAATACAATAATTAAATTTTCAAAAATTTTGTTAGAAAAAATAAGAAGGATAAAATTCTTAAAAAGTCAAAATAAAAAAATTGTATACTATAATTAATATTGAGTAATTGTAAATGTAAGAATTTTTGAAAAAAAAAAATGAGTGAAGAATTGTTTTGTAAATGTTTCAAAAGAAATTGCTAAAATTTCTTTTTTTTTTTAATTTTTTTGGATCAAAATCGACTTGACTAGTTTTTTAACTGATTTTTGATTAGTTTACACCGGTTTTGAATTCTTTCAATTTTAACATAATTGAAAACCAACCAATTTCTAGTCGAACTGATTGAACCAACAGGTTCAGTCCAATTTTAAAAACAATGGTTCATATAGACACACATATTATTTGAGCAATTCTTGCTTATCTATGCTATGTTATCTAAACTATTTTATTAAGTTAATAGTATTTTTTTAGTTGTATAAAATCAAATTACACGACTATTTTTATTCAGTTTTTCTTATTTCTCTATCCTTTAATTTTTTATTTTTATTTTAACTTATTATTTTTATTCAAGTTTTCTCTCAAAATTTTCTCTTCTCAACTTCTTTTAAACTTTCTTTGTTTTTTTTATTTTAATTATTTTTTATACTTTTAATTTACATAAGTTTATTTATATTATACAAAAAACAATAACCGTGTAATTTATTAACAAATCTGCACACACATGAAGTGTGCGACCTTTACTAGTTGTTAACAGATTGGAATTAATTTAATTACACATTATGAATTTACAATATTTTCCTAACTTTGTTCAATTTATCAATTTATACCATCATCCTTAATTAATCGATAAAATCAAACATACTCAAATATAAGTACTAATATGCAATTATTTCTTTTATATTTTATATTTCTATACTTTTATTGTCACGGAAGTAAGGCTTTTGATCACGCATTGTAAAATTGCAAAACCAACTCTAATTGTTTTTTTATTTTCTTTATCCTTTTCTTTTGCACCTTTTTAATTTGTTACATGCATTTATTTTTCTTTCAAATTTTATTTCTTTTAAAAAATTTTATCTTTTTTATTATAAAATTTTTCTATATTTTAATTTTAATAATTTTTTATTATTTAGAATACAATGAATTTATATTTTATAAATAAATTTACACGTTTACACGTACATAAAAGGAGTTATTTTTAAAAGAGATGCGTCCCTGACCATCAAAATCAAGATATAAGTCTAAAACTCATCCCCCAAAATAAATTGTGGAAGGTTTCATTATTATTTGACCGTCTCTTATTGTAAACAGAATCTACCATAGATTTTCAATGTATGGCTTCACAAAATTTTAGGAACAAGTATTAACTCCATTGGGACACCGACCATCAGAATGCACACGCAAAATATGGTCCAAGAAATTAACGTAGGAAGGGATACCAAAATAGAAAATTTATTAGCTCTTCTGTCAGCATTTCACATTTCAAAAATTACCTACCATTTCCGTGCAGTTTCCGGCAGGGTGCCGGAGCAAAACTCTCTCCTTACATATTAATATCAGAGCACTACAGAGCAAAACTCTACTTACATACTAATAACAGATCACTACAGAGCAAAACTCTCTACATGCATATTAGTAACAGAGTACTACATATGTGAACCAGTTACCCTCAGTGGTCCCGATAAGAACCCATACTATAGAGCACATTATTCCGAACAAAGAAAAACATATAAAACCTCTTCTAGATTTACCTGGCCTTACTGAAGATGCAGAGACATTACCTACAGCAACATTCATGTTTCCGGCAATTATTTTTCCTCTGTTGAAGCTAGACAATCATTCAAAAGCCCTATGTACAATAGGGCTTTCGGAAGCCGAAGCAGTAGTAATTGGTGTAGATTCTATGAAGAGAAGGGGAGAGCCATGAGTCTGTACTACCATCATCCTGTTTGGCGCTTTCATTTAGATTTGCTCCAGCGTGGTAGTTTCCAAAATCATGGTTCTGGGTTTGATGTACATCACCTAAACAATCCAAAACTCACTAACATGAGTAAAACCAGCCTAGTACCATCACAAAAAGGAGCTCCTGAAGTGGATCAAACTCCCGCATTCCCACTCGGGAACCAGAGTTCTCACCATCTTATTAACAAAGGAAGATAATTACAGTGTCCAAAGGTCACCAAAGTATGACAAACATCATCTAAACATTTGTAGCAGCTCCAAAATGGAATCACTTGAGTTTCCACTAACTTCAGTTCCAGAAGACGATGACTTAATGCACTCCTGATTAACTTTTATAGCTGTGACAACACCACAACTCTGCTCTTCTGTTCTTAGCATTTCATTGTGATTTTGTGAGGATAATTCTTGACCAATTAGATCATCCATTTCAAGAAAATCTTCAAGCAAATCCTCTTCAAGCACACAATCTTCCACATTAATAATTGTTGCAGAAGTGACCTCAGGTGCCTCATGGAATTGTAATTGGTTGGGGCATGGCTGTGAAAGGCTATTAAAACTAGCTGTTGGATTGGGTTGCGCGCTGAATGAATGAAGCACAGATAAAGACACATCCCTACAAGAATGGAAAACTGAGGGGGCGCTCTGAGTTTCCTCCTCCACAGAAAACTGGTCCACAATATAGTCATTAACAGCAACAGGGGGCAGAACAGGGATGGTCTTGTCTGCTATTTGGTTCATGACACTCTCACAATCATCCGAAGAGGACTGGTGCTGACAGTCAACTGCTTTAGCACCATTCATAATTGAAATTTCACCAGCCAGTTTTGATGGATTCTCCTTTCCAGCAAGGCACTGGACTTCAAGTTCATCATCAGCCGAGCCCTCTTCCCTGAATGGTGCACCATATTGCTCACCATTTTTGGGACCAGGTCCGCCCTTCTTGTAGACTTTGCAAAGCGCATAGTATTCCATAACATCAGTCTGGCACCTTTTCAGCTCCTCTTCCTCCATGGTATATTCGTCCATCACCCAGTCTGTCCGTTCTCCACTAGGAGCCCGACCTCTGTAGAAGACCAGAGTCTTCTTCATACCAACGGCATGAAAACCACATGAGATGACACGGTCCTTCCCAGTAGCTTTCCAGTATCCATGCATCGTAGCCCGATTAGACCTTGCTCCATTTGGATATTTCCTATCTCTGGGAGTAAAGAAGAACCATTGCCTGTCACCAGTTTCCAGTTTCGACATTCCTGCATTTCAGATGAGTGAGAAGTCAACAACTCATGTTCATCAAGAGAAGAAGGCAAAACCAAGACAACAAAATGGGTGTAGAAAAAATCAAAGCCTCAACTTTAGGAAAATGTTATAACAGAGAAAACAATAGATAGCCCCAGTCAATTAGCTTGTAGACCTGCGACATTATGCGATAATAGGTGGGCAAACTGATATCACACTTAAATAGGGGAGAAATACTAAAAACTGCAACTTCAGCTACTACTAATCTTAAAAATTCTGACATCTCCGCATGCTTCAATTCTAATGGATATAATAAACGCGCACAAGGAACATAAAAAAAATCGCTACAAAAAAATGGCTCATTTATTTATTAATCCCGGTTTCAACTTTCTCTCTCCTACAAAGCCCATTGAGCAAGGCGTTTACCAGCTGACATATATATTTCATCAGCGCAATGAGGTTTAGCCGAGAGATTTGAGAATTCAAATAATGTAAACAGAAAAATAACAATAAGTCCAAACGAAAATTCGGAAAGCCTAATCAACCACAAATCACGTCGACTTCAATCAAAAAAAAGTAACCCTAAACAAATAAATATCTCAAACATACCCAACAAAACCCACAGCCGCTAGCCCCGTAAAAATAATAAACCCAAAAACCTGAAAAAAAAAAATCTAAACCAGAAGAAATACGCGTAAATGCCAACGATCAGATAACCGGGAAAATCAAATTAATCGATAAAAACAGGCCAAAAAAGACGATCCCGTTGACCGAAAACGAACTGAAAGATAAACCCACCAGGCAAGTCCTCGGGATCCCACTTGTAAACATCGGTCACCCCAATTACATCGAAACGGAGCCGTTTGCGACAGATCTTCCTCTTCAGATAGTAAAGTACGAATTCCTCATCTGTGGGGTGGAATCTAAACCCTGGAGGTAAATTTCTTCCATCCTCGAAACAATCCGAAGTCGCACTCATTTTCCTTTTTCCCAAAAAGTATCCAAGAAAACAATGCCAACAGTCTTTTCCCAGTGACCCTTTTGTAAGAACAAAAACCCTTGCAGAAGAGAAGAATGAGAGAAACGGAGGGAGAGAGAGCGTGGGAGAATGTAATGACAAGACGCGGTGAAGACAAGAGATTATGAACTAAAACGCAGCAGAACTTTGTTCAAAAGTAGGCACGTTTGAGCATCTGGCGCGAGTGAAGTGCACAGAGCCATCGTTGGACGGGAGACCAGCCATGCTATGAGCCCCCCAGAAACACCGGGTGGGTCCCGCGATGAATCAGCCTCTAGGGCCGTGCTGTGAGCCTCAGTGAGTCATCAAATTGTCTTTGTTGGCTGACGTGGAATTTTTCACTGTCCACTTTTTGGGTTTCTATTTATTTTGTATTTTTTGTTTATTCTTATTTTCTTTGTCTTTCTTTTCATTTTTCTTTTCCTTTTACTGATTACTCAGAGGAATGTCTCACTGCTGACCAAGATTGAGCTTAGCTATGAAATTACGCATTTTCTTTTTTGTTTCTTAGATTGTAAGGATTAGATTTTGTTCTTTAAAGTTCTTCGCATATATTGAAAAGCATGGTCAAATATTTAGCTCAGCTATCTTATTGTTATCCTTCAAATAATTGTTACCAGCTATGATTTTGACTAGGTGAATAATTGCATTATTTACAAATTGAAGTGGGGTGATTGTTTGTCATATTTTTGGTGTCACATCTCAGAAACACTATTATTCAAAAACTAGTGTGATGTATTTTTAATTTTTATATTACCAAAATAGAACAGAACAATAAATTTCATAGGAAATATCATACAAAAAGTGTCACAACAAACTCCAAAGTAATGTAAAATAATATATTAAAAGTGAAGAAAACATTACGTGCATTTTGTTTCAAAAAGTATAAAATTGCAAAATTTTAAATTGTTCATATAACTTGCATGTGTAGAGAAAAACACAATAAATTAGTTGATATTTGATAATCAAATGAAAAGGACACTATTAAAATAATTTAAATTGCATTAAAAACATAACAATATTAGTGAAGTGTATAAAAATATATTACTTTAAATTATTAAAAAAAATTGAATTTGTAGTATGAAATAGTGAATATACACAGTACAAATAAACAAATTCATAATAACTAGAATGAAATTATATGCTAAAATAAAAGGATATAAAAATTAACAAAAATAGATGCACAGGATCTCACAAAATTATCATCGTCTATAAAATAAAGCAAATGAACTTGGATAAGAAAAAAAGAAATTAGAGCAAAAAGTGAAATCACTGCAAAAAAAAAAAAAGGGATAATAGAAAATTTTGAACATTGAATGGAAAATTGAAATACTATTGAAAATATGAGAATATTAAATAGATTTCCCCAACAAATTTTTGAAAGTCAAAATAAAATAATTGTAATAATATATTTATGAACAAAAAAGTTCTATTATCAACTGAAAAAAAAATTATATTGTTTATTTTGGCTTTTGCTTGTTCATTCTGTATTCAGTATTTTTTTTTTTTTTTGTTTCGTTTTTACAATCTTAATTTTTTATTTTCTTGAGTTTTAAGATTTCCTCGTTTATATTTTATCTATTTCACCTTGAGGTTTCTAAACTAGCAATTTTATTTAGGGAAACTTATTATTCTAAATTAATTATGGAACCTCATACGTCTTTAATTCTATTATTTTGTAAATTTTTGTCAAGTATTTTAATTTCCTAATTGATAGATATTTAATTACACAAAATTCTATCAAAATTTTATTTTTAGCTTTTTTTTTATGTCATATACCTTAAATTTTCCAAATTAATGATTTTTATTAGAATATTTTTATTCTAAATTAAAGTCAATATCGTACTTTTTCTTTTGTTTTTCGGATTTAACACTAGCTAAAATTTATCATATCTAGCCCAAACTTTTATCGTTTTAATTAATTTATAGTATTTAATAACAAACAAAAGGCAACAATTTCTTGGGCAGATTTCTTTTGTCACATCCAATAAATTATAAATCATTCAACATTTCCAAGTCTTAGAAAATTTTTCACTACCAAAGCCAACAAGATAAAAATTAAATGTGACCCATTTTGGCCTTTTCTTTTGATCCTCTCATTATCAAAACACAATTTTTATCATTTCCTTGACATCTCTAACGCTCCTTTTAAGAGAAATTTGACGTGTTTCCTTATGTATCTTACAGTTAGTGTCTGCAAGGCTTTCCATAGGAAATAGAACGAGGAGAAAACAAAAGAAAACATTCTCTACATGGTTGATGGTTTAAGCGAAGGTGTGAAAATTAAATGTCAAATTAGAATTACAAAATTGATAGTAGTTTTAGAATAAATTGTAAAAGAAGGAAACAGCTTGGACATATATAAAGAAATCTGAAACCTTTTCATGATCATTAATTATGATATGAAGATGATGAGGAGGGCTTGAAATATTCTAAGTTGGAAAGTTGGACTCCAAGGGGCCATTCCATTACCACCTATCAATGAAAGCAAGATGAACTAGCAATGAGATTTTATAAAATTTTATTTAAAAGCAATCACATTAGATTTGAGGTCCTTATCCTTTTAGATCTGTCGTTCTATATGTCTTTTAAAATGTCAAATTCTTTAACTACATATTAAAGTATTGTGCAAGAAAAATAAAAAGTAAAATTTAGAGAAACGACAGTCATAGTAATGTATGAATAAATATATAAATAATGTCAAATTCTTTAACTATATTTGTTCCTAGTGCATGCATACAAAATTTAAAATATAAAAGTACTGTGTGAGTACATAAATTTTCCCAACATTATATAAAAATTTCAAACTAGAGCACATATGTATTTCATTTTATAATTTATCATGGTTACAAGAATTGCCCGCTCTATATATAAATGTAAAATTTTCAAAACTATAAAATAGTAATGATAACATACGAATTATTATACATTTATAAAGTTTAATTATAGAAATAAATTATAAAAAATTCTAAAATGTATTAGAATTTTATATCATAAAATGAGATAGGAATGTGGGCGATATAATTCTATTATATATATATATATATATGATATAAGACTACGTATAACTATCTTATTAAACATAAAACGTACGACTGATTTCCTAAAAATAAATAACCAAGAAAAACAGAAATGTTTCGTTCAATTCAGTCAAACTTAGTCAGAGAAAAAAGATTTACTTTCATTTCACATCATATTGCTAGGCGACCAAGTTGATACAATAATATTGCAGTCATGTATGCCTTCACCTAAAATTATTTTTAAAAAGTTCATCTTTTTGACGTAGCATGGCTATTATAATATTAAAGACAAGTTTGACTTTTCCTTTCCTTATGGGATTTATCAGACAATCAAGCTTCAACTAGTCAATTTTTATTAATCATTTTAACTTTAACTAGCTAAACAATACAATAAATTAAAAATTGGCTAAAACAATTTAGTTTAGGAAAAACAAAATTAAGTTACTAGCTTAGATCTC
The DNA here is from genome assembly GCA_019155195.1 of Avicennia marina. Lineage (NCBI taxonomy): Eukaryota > Viridiplantae > Streptophyta > Magnoliopsida > Lamiales > Acanthaceae > Avicennia > Avicennia marina. The sequence goes on along the minus strand of CM032772.1, from coordinate 9,226,066 downwards.
ATTTGTCGTCAATAGCTTCCATATTAAGTTGTTCCTGGGGAAAATGTTTGGACGACTGTCCGCGAAAACCTTTTCAAATCAAGATAATCTCTCTCTCTCTCTCTCTCTCTCTCTCTCTCTCTCTCCACACACACACACACACATATGTATTGCTAAATTAATTAATACTTTGTCAAGAAATGAATACAGAGCTGGATTGTAATGAGTTGATGGCTGGCCAAATGAAGTCCTTACAAGATGCCGCTGTCAACATGCGAGTTATTTGTACTTCTTAAGTGTTATCTCTGCGAAGTGGAAACAATGTTGAATATATAAAGCAAGTTTACGAGACCCATGCAGATTGTGCAGTGCTATGAGTAATGGGGTTCAAATATGCTGCAGTCGACGATGACGACACCGACTTCCAGATACGTCTAATCCCTCGTTTGGAGGAGGTAGAAAAGATGTGCTTGGCAATATTTTTAAAACTGGGCTAATCAATTAATCGAATAATTAACTGAATTATTGGATCATCGGTGGCACCGATTTAATTATTTTTAAAAAATTAATTATTTTAAATAATATAAAAAATATTATAAAATTATAATATTAAGATAATAGTATTAAGATAATATTATAAAATTAAATTATGTTCATTAATTGATATATCAAATGAAAAGTTTTACATATAATAAAAAAATTAATAATTCAATAAATATAAAATATTACAGAAATATAAAAGAAACTAAATTAAATTTAAAGAAAAACATAAATATTGAAGAATGAATTTTGAAAAATGAAAACAATAGAATTAACTAAAAAATTTTAATTTCAATATACAATGTTTAAATTTTCAATGACTTAATTAGAAAAATATATAAATAAAAATTATAAAATAAGTACAAGTAAAAACAAAGAGTTAGTAAAAATTTTATTTAATAATAAATTATTTTGGAGATAAAAATGAAATTATAAGTAGATATAAAAATATTTTATGTATTTTTATTTAATTAAAAGGTTAATTTCTATTTTTTAAAATTTTTATTAATAAAAACAGTGAAAACCAGTTTTTGACTGGGTTGACTGGTTCAACCCGGTTTTAACCTATTTTTGACTGAGTTTGATCGGTTCACACCGATTCAAATGATGACTGGTTTTTCTCAGTGTAATCGGACTGCAAAACCGACGAGTTCCTAGCTAAATCAGTTAAACTGGCTGATCCAGGCCAATTTTGAAAACCTGTATGCTTAGTGTATACAAATGCATGTTCATATGCAAGTTAATAAATAATTATCTCTAAATTAGATGAGCAACGACACCAAGTCTAAGTCTAATCAAAGTTTAAAGTTGGGCTCATGCTGCAACAAATTATATTAGAGATTTAGAGTTGATAGTTTGGATTGATCGAACTCTAACATTTAGCCTTGGTCCAATCAAATATTGAATTTGAATTCATGAACACCTAACATATAATATCAGAGACAATGATTCAATTTGAAACAAGTATTCAAGTTCAGCTCACATGCACCCGATAAGTAATATCAGAACCAATTAGTTAGTTTAGGACGAGCATCTAAACCTAATAGATTCAATCAGAACTTGAAAATTTATCCCACACACTAACAAATAAAACCATAAGAAATACTTTATATTATACAACCTTTGTCACGTTTTTACAATAAAATAAAAATAGTTAATTATTATTTTAAACAACACATGTCGCAATATAAAATACTTGTACTATTTACTAATGTGGCTTTTTACAGCACTGAAAAGTAAAATAAGCCAATATATATATAAATATATATATATATAAAACACGGACTTCCAACTCAATTTTCTTTTCTTTAACGATAAACTTATTCGTGAAAAAAAAAGTCAAGTTGATGTTAGGAGCACACACACAATATGTGATTATTTTGATAACATGCACACAATCGTGCACACAAATAGTAAAGTGAAGAGTGACATACCAAAATTGTTTACAAAATTTAGAATAATGTTTTCTACATCTGTAGGATCTCACCCAAATTAAACTTTCCTTTGAGTTCAAAGATAAAGTGACAACAAATAATCATTTTATCTAATTTACTATCCCAACATAACAAAATTCTTAGACTTGTTGGTAACACAAATTTAATAATACACTTGTTTGTGTTTTAATCTAAATCCCCTTTAGGATGAACATTTTATCAAAATAAATTAATTTTTAGAGGATTTGTCATTTATTCACTAAAAATATGAAGAATAAGCTTACACAAGGCTACGGGAATTAAGCACTAAAGCTTTCTCTATTTTTTTCTCCTCACCTCCCAAGGTCTTGATTTTTGATCTTTATGTATAATTTGAAGATACATGCACTCTAGCCAAGATGTACACCAAAAAAAAAAAAAAAATCTGCAACAAATCTCCTAAAAATCACTTGAAAATCTTTTCCATATTAGTAGCACATTGGCATCGTCAAGCAGGACTTCTCTTTTTTGTCGTGGTATCCATTTCTTCAATGTATGATCGACATATGCAATTCTTTCATAATATACAAATAAGTAAAAACCAATCCACAAGATAAGAAATGATATTCTTAAAATCTTCTTCAAATATGGTAGACATAATATTTTTGAAATCTTCTAGAAATATAGCAAATTGAATATTCTTGGAATTTTTCACAAATATATCAAATATATTTTTATGATATAGTTAGACATGTTTCTTCCATATAAGTATCAACACATTATAACGGTAATAAACAAGTAAAGTAAACAAAAAATGTAACATGAACTTCCAACTCAATTTCCCTTGTTTTTAACCAAAAACTTATTCATGGGTGGGTTAGTAGTATATAAATTTAGTAAAATAACATCTAACCCCATCTGCTTGACAAAACTATCACAACCCCCTCAAAATTAAAATACCTTACAAAGGATTGATGGAGTAGGCAGAAAGACCCTAATGCCCTTATGCTTTTTGGCAAGAAAAATTAAATAAAGGAAAAAAAAAGGCGAAATATGATATTACAAAAATGCTCATTCCCTGTTGCCCATAAAAAAGAAGAAGAAAAGGCACAAGCGTATTTTTGTCTATTTATTCTGTCACATAGGTTGATTGAAAGACAATTTTGATACTTCATTTAACTTTTTTAACAAAACCCTAGAAGGGGTAATCATTGTCATGCCGTTTAATTTTTGAGAGGGTTTTGATACTTTTACATAATATAGAGAGTTAAATATTATTTGATTAAATCTTAAAAAATGTAGATCTAATGCATCCTATACTTAAAGTATGCTTAAAGATTTCATCAATAATTCTCACAATGCAACTGTAGGACAAAATCTTGCTCTTGGATTTCACTAACAAGAAATTCGTACAAATCGATTACAACTTGAATCAAATGAATTTGATGCGGGCTCCGTTCTCTAATTTAGTCCTCTGATTCTTCCTCCAAAGATGTGATTTCAACTTGACGTGTCTTCAAGGAAAGGGCTTGTGCTTGATCTTCCTTGAAACTTGTAAATTTCTTCAATTAACGCTGATCTTCGAGCTTGGCGCCCTAATGCCGGATCGAACGTTGAATTCGAAGATCGTTGACGAAGAACGCCTTGAATTTGGGTTCAGGATCGAAACTGTGGCTTTAATTTGGAGTATCTTCAAGAGAAGGGCTTGTGCTTGATCTTCCTTGAAATTTGTTGATTTCTCCAATTAACGTTGGTCTTCGAACTTAGCGCTCTGACTTCGGATCGAACGTTGAATCTGAAGACTGTTGACGAAGAACGCCTTAAATTTGGAGATGAACTCTTTAAACTTGACGAAGAACGCCTTGAGAGGATTTTGGTTCTTCTCTTCTTCTCCTTAGCTTGTTGTGGTTGTCTTTTTTGTGAGGTTTTGACCCCTATTTATAGTCGTAGGAGAGATGATGTAGCCACCTAACCTGCTGACGTGGAGCATTCTGATTGGCTGGGGTTGTTGGCCTCTTGCTAGACTGCGCCACTTGTCGCCTTCTGATTGGCCCTCTTCATTATTTATTGCTTTCTTATCGGATTGTGCCATTTGTCGCCATTTGATTTGGACAATTTTGATTGATTAATTATTTATTAAGAAAAGTGTATTTGTTTTAAAATTTTAAAATAAAATTATTTAATCCGTATTTCAATTTCTTTATTCAATTTTATGTGATATTTTATTCATTTATTTATTTATTTTATATGTCTACAAAATGCCCCCTCGAGACTCGTTCATGAAATTATTATTATTATTTTGTGAATGAGTCTCGATTTTATTTATTTATTTAGGCATACGCATATTTACGTTATTTTATTTATATTTTTATCCTTTATCATTGTATATACATTATCCCTTTTTTTTTTCTTTTTGTTTTTTTTGTTTTTTTGTATTTTTTTTTTTGACGATTTTTCTTGACGTGTATGAAGGTATACGCGTGTGTGTATATATATATATTTATCTGTATTTTATTTATTAATGTTTAATGAGATTCATTAATGTTTTGTCCCGAAAATTGTGCACTCCACTCCGATTTCCAACTCCTGCAAACCACCTTTTATATAACCGCGTCCGATAAAATCTGTCCTCCATTTCTCCTTTTCTTTTAACCGCAGCAACGTGGTGAGTCCGTCCCTTCTTCCTTTTCAATATATATATATATATTCTTTATTTATTTATTTGTTTATTATTGAAAATTATATGTACGTATATCCATCATTTATTATTATTATTATTATTATTAATATTATTATAATATTTTATTTTATTTATTTCAGATGTATTTATATATTCTTTTGTTTTTTCTTTTTTGTTTTTGTTTTTGTTTTTGTTTTTTTTTTTTGACAGAGTTGCACCCGTTTCCTCGTCTCGCTCGAGCGGGCTGGCTTTGAGCCTGGGCCACCTGTTGCTTCACCCTCGACTTCGGTGGCTCTGGACATTGTAACGGCGCGGGTCGAGGTGTCCTTGCGGCTGCTAGGCGACGTCGATCGGCGACAGAGGCTGAGGTCGCATCTGGGGTGGCGCAGCTGCCTTTGCGGGCGTGTGCAACCACCGTGCTCCGCGCGGTGCTGCAGGCAGCGACGTGGCTGGGCGTATGCTTGCCGCGTTCTGCGCGGTGCTGGCTCTGGATACTGCGGCGGCGAGGGCCGGGGTGGCCTTGCGGTTGCTGGGTGACGTCGGTCGGTGACAGAGGTTGAGGTCACGTTGGGCGGTGGCGCAGCTGCCTTTGCAGGCGTGTTTGCGCATCGTGCTTCGTGCGATGCTGTGGGTGGCGGCGTGGCTGGGCGTGTGCAGTTCTGCGTGGTGCTGCAAGTGTGTGTTGCGAAGCTGGGTGATGGGTGCTGGGCCGCGTCAGATGGCAGCAAGGGCAGCGGAGGCTAAGGTGGCCGGTGGATGCGCGAGGCCGCGGGTGTGTGACCGCGCGGTCCGGTCGCGGGGCGTTGCGTGGAGTGGCTGCATCGGCGTCGCGTCGGTGGGCGTGCAGCGTGCGTGGCCCAGTCACGCGGCGTTTGCTGCGCTCTGTCCGGCCGCGCGATGCTGTAGGGCGGTGATGGAGGAGGTGCTGCAGACATGCTGCGGTTGCTGATGCGCGCAGAGATGGCGCTCAGCGGCGTTACTGACCAGTGGAGGAGACGCCAGTGCAGCGGACGGCGTTTGGCGCAGATTTTCAGGCGTGGGGGAAGCAGTTTGGTGCAGATTTTCACGGATGGGGAAGCGGGCAGCACTTGTCGTTGATTGGAGAGTCCAAGAAACGGCCGTGTGTGGTGGTGTTGCTCCCGTTCTGTGCAGGGGCGCTGCTTGGCTGGGCGTGTACAGTTCTGTGGCGTGCTGCAGGCGTGTGTGGGCGACGTTGGTTCCTGAGGGGCCGTGGTCGACGGACAGCGTGAGTGGAGGCGGAGGAGATGCTGTCACGGCGGTGCTGGGAGGCTGGGCGTCGCTTGGCTGCGCGGTGCTGATTGCCTGGCCTCCCACACCTGGGAAATGAGCAGAATTTAGTACTGGCTCATTTCCCAGGGCAAGGCCATGTTTGGGCATGAATCCGGTTTTTGGGGCTAAGGCCCTGTTTGGCTTGACCCGTTTTTTTTTTATTTTTATTTTTTTATATATTTTTTTTTAAGGACAAGGCTTGGTTTGGTGTGATTTTTGTGTTTTGGAATTGGGGCTGCACTTGGTACTGATTCCGGGGAAGGCTGTGTTTTAGGGTTTTTTTTTATTTTTTATTTTTTATTTTTTATTTTAGGATCAAATTTGATTTTTGGCCCACGTGTACCGGTTAGGCTCGAACTTTTGGGCCTTTGAGTACCAGGCTTAATTTTAGCCCACGTGTACCGATTAGGCTTCCATTTTGGGCCTTTGAGTACCAGGCTTGATTTTAGCCCACGCGTACGACTAGGCTTCAATTTGGGCTTTGAGTACCAGGCTTGATCTTAGGCGTCCGACTAGGCTTCAATTTTGGGCCTTCGAGTACCGGGCTTGATTTTTAGCCCACGTGTACCGACTAGGCTTCAATTTTAGTACCGGGCTTGATTTTAGCCCACGCGTACTGACCAGGCTTCAACTCCTTTCTTTTTTTTTTTTTTTTTTTTTTTTAAAGAACACATCTAATCTTTTCTTGCGTTTCTTTTGCAGTCTTCATTATGGTGCATTTCAAGGGCAGCTTTTCTCCTTCAGGCGTGGAGCATTTGGTCATCCTTGATGAAGAGGGTCATCCTCTTGAGAGGAGCACGATCTTGGATGTTTATCCTCCACTTCTCCATCGTCCTTGGCCCCGACTGGAAGCTGCTGATCGGATGGACAGTTGGACTCGAGAGGTGCCTTTTAGTAAGACCTCCAAGGCATATACCTTGCGGTCGTCTCATCATCACGCTGCTGTCAGGCCGGTCCTTCTTCCGACTCTAGGGCGTCAGATTGTGGAAGGAAAAGCTAAGTGGGGTGATGTTCTTCCATGTGTTGGGGAGTTTCATTTTATCGAAGGCTATTGGGAGTGGGCCGAGGATGTGCTTAGCCGTTGCGAGCGTGACTTGAGGGCAGCCCAAATTTATGATGCCGTGTATGCCTCGATGTTTACCTACGATCGATGCTCTAACATTCTGCGGGCGATTTATGAGGCGTGGTGTCCGTCCACTAACACGCTCTTCACCTCTTATGGCGAGGTGTCTATTTCACTGCATGACCTACGGAGTTTAGCTGGACTCCCGATTTATGGTAGGTTTTATGACGAGGTGGTCCCGAGCGCGAAGGAGCTTGTGGGTCTCAATGATCAAGGCAAGAGGCATCTTCCCCAGTCTTGTCAATATCTGTTTCATGCTTACCGGTTTTTGCGCAACAACTCAAATGATGCTCGGGCTTCCTTGGTCTCCATCAAAGACTGGATTAGCTTCTGGTGCAGGAGAAAGGCAAAGTATGTTGCACCTCCTGCCCGAAAAGAGAAGAAGTCGGCTCGCCCTAAATCTTCTTGCAACCCATCTGGTGAGATCGGTGCGCATCAGCCCTGGTCTGTTGTAGACAAGGAGCCCTTTGTACGCCTCGGTGTCCCTGATAATTTGAGAGTGGGGACTTATTTAGCGGCATTTCTAGCTTGCTGGCTCAGCGTCTTTGTCCTTCCCATCGAGAGTGCTGGTTCTGTACGTCCTAGCACTTTCAAGATGGCATGTGTTATGGCGACTGGGAGGGCAGTGAGTCTGGCGATCCCTGTCCTTACGAGCCTCCATCGTGGTTTGGGAAGGATTGCGCAATCACGGAGGCCTTCACGGATACTCTCCCCGTTCCCGCTTCATTATATTTATGCGTGGGCTGCACACTTCTTCAAGACTCACTATTTGATCCATAAAGACATCGATAGTCCGAAGATGGTTGTCTATTCAGGTGAAGGCGGAGCGAGGTATTACGACCCACGGGAGGCGCGCCGGAGAATTCACAAAGGCGACCTTTTTGGTTGAACTGACACCATGATTACTAAACAACAGGATATCTTCTATCTTGATGATGGTAGCCATAGGCGTCATGAGGATGATTATTTTGCTGCGATTCGCTCGGGCTATCTTTCATTGAGGCAGGGTGCTCAGTGTATTGTTGAGCCTTATAGCCCGCACCGGTTCAGCCGTCAGTTCAGTTTTTATCAGGAGGCTCCTGGGATTTTTACACGTGATGTGCGCGAAACTTCCTTGGATGAGGGTCTCTACTTCTGGCGATTGCTGACTTTGTTTGGGTCGAAGGCTAAGGCGTTTTTCCCTCGCGTTCCAGCGGTCGTAAGGAAATTTCACTCTAAGGGCTACAAAGAATGGTGGACCGCAGTTCATGGGGATTACCTTGAAACGCATGCAGCGAAGTTGTGTGCCAGCTCGTCTCAAAGTGATGTGCCCGAAGCAGAAGGTCCATCTCCCAACATCCCTGATCGTCCTGACGACCATGCTGCCCCGATCGCCCCTGAAAGAAAGCGACTGGCTCTTCCAGTTTTGGATGACAGTGCTAGCAGCAACGGGGACCATCATTGGAAGAGGGCTAAACAGGATCCTGCCCCTGTGGTCCGAAAGAAGATGCTGCTTCCAGCCACCATGAGTCAGTTGAGGTCCTTGCCAAGGAGGTGATTAGCTATAACTGGTGATCTCTTCTTTTTTTTTTCTTTCTGACTTGCTTGATTTTAATGTGCTTATGTATATGCTCATTTTCAGATAGAGAAGCAAGTGTTTGGGAGTGATGGCGGGGATTTCAGTGGTAGTCGCAAGTCTTTAAGGAAGATCTGGCGCAGCATCTGCTGTCGTGCCTGGTGATGTTGTGCTGGATCGACCTCGCCCCTCAGAGAAGCAGAAGGACGCTCTTCTTCCTGCAGCAGTTTCAGTGTTCGAGGCAGAAAAATTCCTTCGGAGCCACGAGAGGGAGTTTCTTTATAAGCTGTGGACGGGCCTTCGTGAGAGATTAATGGGCACCTCGCTTGACGCTGTTTCCTCCCTCAAGGACGAGGTCATGTTAGTCCTTGAGTCCATGAAGCGTTTTGAACATGCCAACATTTCATGCATCGAGGAATTCTTGGAGAGCTTGTTTGCCAGGGCCGCGGCGTATGACGAAGCACGATCTGCTACATCAGATGCACTTACCAAGGAGGCCCTCACCCGCCAGTTGAAGGACGTTGATGACCGGCTTCGAGAGGCGTTAGACAAGGAAGCTGAGGGAGTTAAAGAGGTTGAGTGTTCTGAGGCTGAGCTGAAGAATGTGGAGGAGCAGCTTGAGCTATTGACAAAGCGGAAGCAGGAGCTTTCCTCATCCCTTGTGCAGCAAAGAGAGTCTTTGCGGGAGGCCGCGGCTGAGGTTGGGGAGATTCATGGAGAGCTGGTTACCTTGCGATCTATGGAGCCTTCGGACGAGAGAGCTGTCGAGGCCTTGCGCGTTGCTGAGGCAGAGTTGGTGATGGCCAAAGACGAGCTAGAGGGCTTGAACCCTTTTTCTTAGCCTTTAATCAGAATTGTATTTTCCCTTTTCTTGGATTCTGATGTTATTTCTTTTGCCCACAACTGGATTTATCAATAAAATGCCATTCTTTATTTCCTCATTTGTTGCTCTTTCTTCTTTCTGCGAGTGCTCCGATGGTGGCTATCAAAGCATGATTTGTTACAAATTTGAGACTGAACTTAGAGAATATCTAAGCTGCCTACGTACCCAAAAGAATGGGATCAAGTCAGAACGTAGTTCAGAACTTCTTAAATTTGCAAGAAGTAAATGCCGTTCACAGTTTATACTCTTGCGGGCCAGGAGTGTGTACAATTTGTGTATTTTGTTTTAACACTTTTTTTTGTGCCTCGCCTTTAAGCATAATATTTCTTGAGGAATTTGCCGTTGATCGGGCCAACAGTCACACCATCCTGATCGACCAGCTTGTAGGCGCCATTTGTGTAGACTTCTCGGACAACATACGGCCCATCCCATTTTGGGGTAAACTTTTTTCCAGTGCGATGAGTGATAATGATAGGCCTCCTTACTGCAAGCACCAAATCCCCAATTTGGAAGGATCGCATACGCACCTTTTTGTTGAAGGCCTTGGATAGCCGGGCTTGATAACACTCGAGCCTCTGCTGAGCATCAAGCCTTTTTTCATCCAGTGCTTCCAATTCTTCAAGACGCAGGCGGGCGTTTTCCTCTTCAGTTAGTCCCTCCTGTATAGCAACTCGTAGTGATGGGATTTGTTGTTCGAGCGGGACGACCGCTTCGACTCCGTACACCAAAGCATAAGGGGTCGCTTGCGTGGGTGTCCTGAACGTAGTCCGGTAAGCCCACAGGGCCTCCCCAATTCTCTCGTGCCAATCCTTCTTAGACTTTGACACAACCTTCTTCAACAAGTTGCCTAGAGTCTTATTGAAGGCTTCTGCAAGACCATTGGCCGGAGCGTGGTACATCGAGGATTTTCTTTGCTTGAAGCCAAACTTTTGGCATAACTTGTCTATGGTGCTGTTGACAAATGGTTTCCCGTTGTCGGTGATGATATACCGGGGGACCCCATACCTGTAAATGATGTTAGCGCGGATGAAGTTGGCAACGTTCTCCTTTTTTACTTCCTTTAAGGGAACCGCCTCTGCCCATTTGGAGAAGTAGTCAGTGGCTACCAAAATGTAGAGATGGCCAGCGGATGATTTTGTCATGGGTCCTATGACATCTAATCCCCAGGCGTTGAATGGCCATGAAGCTACCGTCGGGTGTAGCGGCTCGGGTGGTTGGTGAATGAAATTGGCGTGGTATTGACATGCTTGGCATCGGCAAGCGAACTCCATGCAATCATTCACCATTGTTGGCCAGTAGTATCCCATTCTCTTGATTCGGAAATGGAGTTTTGGTCCGGACTGATGAGCGCCGCATATGCCGGAGTGCGCTTCTTCCATGGCTTGAGTCATTTCATCGTTGCCTAAGCAACGTAGGAACACTCCATCAAACGAGCATCTATATAGGACACCCTTAAAGTAGATGAAGCGGGCTGCTCGGCGTCGGACATCGACTTTTTGGCGTGGATCATCTGGTAATTTTTCGTATTTCAGATAATCCACAAATGGCTGGCGCCAGTCTTCCTTTTCTATGTCAAAGACTTCTACGGGGCAACTTTCTACCCCTTCGTCATCTTCGAATGTTGGCGGCGCCACCCATTTTTTGCATATAGTCACCTGGTATTTTGCATCAGGCAACGAGAGGGTGGAGGCAAGCTTAGCCAGTGCGTCAGCTTGTTTGTTTTCACTCCTTGGTACATGCTTGATTGTGACGTCCCCGAGCCAGCTCATGATTTTGCTTGCATAGTTGTGGTATGGAAGCAATTCGGGTTTTTTAACTTCATATTCCCCTAGCAGCTGGTTGACCACTAATCGAGAATCTCCAAAGACTTCAAGGTGTAGCTGCTTGATATCCATAGCGATCTCGAGTCCGAGGATTAAAGCTTGGTATTCAGCCACGTTGTTTGAGCATTTTTCCACAAGGGTAAATGAATAGGGCAGGATTTCGCCTTCGGATGTTACGAATACTACCCCGGCGCCGGCTCCTTCTTTGTGGGAAGCTCCATCAAAGTACATCTTCCATGGAGGAGTGACTTCTACCAGTAGGGCGTGTTCGTCCGGTAGGTCATCAGAAAGGTCCCACTCAGCTGGGATAGGGTGGTCTGCCAAGAAGTCTGCTAGGGCTTGTCCTTTCACTGCCTTTTGTGGTATGTAGATAATCTCAAATTGTTGAAATTGGAGGTACCACCTTGCGAGTCTATCAGAGAGGACAGGCCTTGACATAACATATTTTAATGGATTTGCTTTAGACACCAGATGAATTGTGTGAGCTTGGAAGTAGTGTCTCAACTTTTGGATGGCAAAGACGAGTGCCAGACATATCTTTTCTATTGGTGAGTACTTCAGCTCATTTGGTGTCATCATTTTGCTGAGGTAATACAAAGCGTTTTCTTTCTTTTCGTTGTTCTCTTGTGCTAGCAGAGCTCCCATCGAGCATTCCTGTGCGGCGATGTATAGGATCAACGGGCTGCCGATCACCGGGGCTGCCAACACTGGAGGTCTTGTTAGATAGGACTTGATGTTTTGCAGGGCCTTTCTACAGGACTCATCCCATTTAAAAGGGATGTCTTTCTTCATGAGGCGACTAAAAGGTTGGCAGCGCCCAGCCAAGTTAGAGATGAATCTCCGGATATAAGCCAATTTTCCTTGTAAGCTTTTGAGCTCGTGGATGTTTCGAGGCTCTGGCATCTTCAAGATGGCGTCGATTTTTGTTTGTTCAATTTCGATGCCACGATGACGAACAACAAAGCCTAGGAATTTACCAGAGGTGACCCCGAATGCACATTTCAAGGGGTTCATCCTCAGTTGGTACTTTCTCAAGCGTTCAAAGACTTTTCTCAGGTCGTGCAAATGATCTTCTCGTCTCTTTGATTTTACTACGAGGTCGTCGACGTAGCACTCAACGTTCTTATGCAGCATATCATCAAATATTTTCTGCATGGCCCTCTGGTATGTTGCTCCGGTGTTCTTGAGACCAAATGGCATAACCTTGTAGCAGTATATGCCTTTAGGGGTGCGAAAAGCCGTGAGTTCCTCATCTTCGGGTGCCATTCGTATTTGGTTGTACCCAGACGACCCGTCCATGAAAGACAGCGCCTCATGCCCTGTGGTGGCATCGATCATGAGTTCCGTGATGGGCAGAGGGAAGTCATCCTTAGGGCATGCTTCATTGAGATCTCTAAAGTCGACGCAGACTCGGATTTGCCCATTCTTCTTTCTTACGGGGACGATGCTAGAGATCCATGTGGGGTACTTGACTTCTCGGACGAACCCAGCTTCAATCAATTTATTGACTTCAGCCTCAATTTGTGGGAGGAGTTCAGGTCGAAAACGGCGCTGTGCTTGCTTAACGGGGTGAGCTACCTTTTTAACGGCCAAGTGGTGTACTGCTACCTTCGGGTCTAAGCCAGGCATTTCCTTATATGACCAGGCAAAGACATCCCTGAATTCCCGTAGCAATTCTACGTATGCACAAGCCTCTTCATTTCCTAGCAGGGCACCGATGTAGATGGGGCGAGGAGTGTCATCGTCTCCCAAACTTATCTCCCTTAACTCATCCATCGTGGACTTTGTGCCTGCTTCCATCTGAGGTGGTGCGATTTCGACGTCCTCCTCAATGGGTTCTCCTTCATTCACAGTTATATGGTTGGATGAGCCTACACTTTCCCTGTCACCGTCTTCTTCAGTTTGGGCTTTGGTGAAGATGATCGTTTGAAATTTAGCTTTGAGAACCCTGTCACATGATATGACCAAGTCTGTCTTTCTTTTCATGCGGGAGGGAATTCGACTGTGGAGCTTTTCCTCGTGCTTTGGTGCTTCAGTGGCTCTATTCTTTACTTTCCAACATTTTTGCTTCTGGGACGCACCAAGTCTTTTGAAGACTGACACTCGCACTGGCTTCTTTTCAAATTTTGAGGAGCGGTCTTCCACTGTGGTGTTGTTAGTGGAAGCTCTCCTTACGTTATTGGTAAGGGCTCTTCTTATGGCAATGCGCACAGGGCCCTGTGGCTGTTTGTATCCGAGTCCGGCTCGTGGGTTTTGACCCTCAGACCTTTGCGAGAGCTTTCCCAATGGCGACTCTTCTTGCGGATTGTACCCCGCTTTGACGAGGAGTTTGTATGCTTTGGGGCCAAAACCTTTTGCAGTCCTCAATTCTCGAGCCTCAGGACGTTCCTTTATAATCCCTTCAGGTGGTTGGGCAAGTATGCTGCCGTCAATTTGAGTTATAGGCAGTGTCAAGCCCTTTAAAGCATCATGAATTTCTGGCGTCTCATTTGGATGGTTCTTGGGGCGCATGTTGTCGACTTCGTCTTTCTGTGCCGGAACACCTCCCGTCTTGTCATTTTGCTGGGAGCTACTAACCTCTGGAGTCTTAGTTTTATTCAGGTAATATTTTGCGTCAGCAAAATGGGATTCAGCTTCGGTGAATGGCTTGCAATCACCCAGGATGCTTTTGACGACACCATTGCGGCAATATTTGAGGCATTGGTGCCAGGTAGAAGGGACTACCCCGTTCTCGTGGAGCCATGGCCGACCGAGCAGTAAATTGTATGAAGTCCTAGCGTCAATAACATGAAACAAGGTGGTCGATTCCATGTCATCTATGAGCAAGTTCAACCTTAGGGTGCCTAAGGCTCTCTGCCCCCCTTGATTGAATCCCTGGATCATTAGGTGGCTGTTTGAAAGCTCATCTGTCGGGATCCCTAATTCTCTTAGTGTTCGTAGCGGTAGGATATTTACTGCCGAGCCGCCGTCAACTAGCATCCGGTTGATTTTTTGCTCAAGGATGTAGCCGGTTACGAACAAGGGTCTGTTATGGGGTTGAGATCCTAATATCAGATCTTCGTCAGTAAAGACCATTGCGGTCATGCAACCTTCAGAGGGTTGGATTTTCTCACGGAGACCATTGATTTTGTCCTGGGAGTGGTTGTTTCCAAGGGCTTCCTTCATTTGGTCGTTGGAAGTGGTAGCGTTAACGTTCGCACTATCATCTTCCAATGTGATTTTTCCCTGGTGGGCAAGCTCCATGATTTTCTCTTTAAATATGAAGCAGTCATGAATAGGGTGCCCAACCAAGCGGTGGTATTTACAGTATTTGGGATCGTCAGTCTTTCCGGCTTCCGCAGGCCTTTTCATCTCGGGGAGCTCAATGAGGTTGGCCTTTAGCAAGTCGTCGAAGATCCCAGGAACGTCCGAATCAAGGAAGGGATAAGATTTGGCCTGCATTTCTTTTAGCGTTGGCCTTTTTGGTTTTTGTGAGGCTTCTTTCTTTTCATCAGCCTTCTCCTTTCCTTTGACTGGAATGGGCGTGGCGCGTACCGCCATGGATTCTCTTGTTGGAGTTTTAGGGAGAGGCTTGCCCCCTCTTCTCACTTCTTGTCTATCCTTCGCCTTGCGGAATTCAGAAATAGGTGGCGCGCCAATGCCACTCGCGGCAATGCTTAGCTCCATATCATGGGCTCGCGTGGCCAATTCTTCAAAAGTTTTAGGCCGAATCCCTTGGAGAATGTATCGCAGTCCCCAATGCATTCCTTGTATGCACATTTCGATGCCTGAAGCCTCGAGAAAGTCTATCTTTGCAGTTTAGACTTAGATTCCTCCATCGGTTGATGTAGTCAATGACTGGCTCTTCTTTCCATTGGCGAGCGTTGGTAAGCTCAATCATGCTGACGGTTCGTCTTGTGCTGTAGAAGCGGTTGAGGAACTCATACTCCATTTCTTCCCAGCTATCGATGGATCTGGGTTCGAGGTCAGTGTACCAGTCGAACGCATTTCCCTTCAACGAGCGGACGAACTGTTTGACCAGAAGATCTCCATATGTTCCAGCGTCATTGCATGTTTCTATGAAGTGTGCCACATGCTGTTTTGGGTTTCCTTTGCCGTCGAATTGCTGGAATTTAGGAGGCTGATAGCCGGTTGGCATTTTCAGGCCGTCAATCCTTGTCGAGTAGGGCTTGGCATATACCAGAGTCGACTTAGTGCCTCCTTTTAGCTTGTTCTTGATGGTACCTTCGATGAAGTCTTTAAGTTGATCAATAGGAATCGAGCCGTCCAAGGAGAGTTGAAGCTCTTTGGCTACAGACTCCTGATGGTCATTGGCTGGTTGCTTGGTAGATACTTCAACTTCGTCAGGAACTTCGAGCGCCTTTTCTGCCATTTGACTGGTTTCGGCTTTGTCTACTTTGTCCATCACCCTTGAGATCCGAGCATCTTGCTCTTGGACATGTTTGGCTAGCCCTTCAATGACCTTAGTCAGTGCGGCGATTTGGTCCTCCAAGCTCGAGGCATTAGTCGTCATGACTGGGGCGTCATTGGAGGCAGATGAAGCGTCAGAGCGAGGGCTCGAAGGTGCTGAGTCATCCTCATTACTTTTGTTTGTGAGGAGTGGGTTGTTGACATCTTCATAGAGGGGGGCCGGTTCTGAGCGTGTTGCTTTCCTTGCCAAACTCCTAGTGATGACCCCGACGTTCTTTGTGGCGGTTTCACTGGCGGCTGAGGTAGCGGCTTTGACAGCTTTTCCCTTGTTGCTGGCTATGATGATTTGTTCAAAGCTTGTAGTCCACTTGAAACTCTGAGGAAGGAAGAGATGAGAGGTAGAGAGATCCCACTGGGCGTGCCAAAACTTTGTAGGACAAAATCTTGCTCTTGGATTTCACTAACAAGAAATTCGTACAAATCGATTACAACTTGAATCAAATGAATTTGATGCGGGCTCCGTTCTCTAATTTAGTCCTCTGATTCTTCCTCCAAAGATGTGATTTCAACTTGACGTGTCTTCAAGGAAAGGGCTTGTGCTTGATCTTCCTTGAAATTTGTAAATTTCTTCAATTAACGCTGATCTTCGAGCTTGGCGCCCTAATGCCGGATCGAACGTTGAATTCGAAGATCGTTGACGAAGAACGCCTTGAATTTGGGTTCAGGATCGAAACTGTGGCTTTAATTTGGAGTATCTTCAAGAGAAGGGCTTGTGCTTGATCTTCCTTGAAATTTGTTGATTTCTCCAATTAACGTTGGTCTTCGAACTTAGCGCTCTGACTTCGGATTGAACGTTGAATCTGAAGACTGTTGACGAAGAACGCCTTGAATTTGGAGATGAACTCTTTAAACTTGACGAAGAACGCCTTGAGAGGATTTTGGTTCTTCTCTTCTTCTCCTTGGCTTGTTGTGGTTGTCTTTTTTATGAGGTTTTGACCCCTATTTATAGTCGTAGGAGAGATGATGTAGCCACCTAACCTGCTGACGTGGAGCATTCTGATTGGCTGGGGTTGTTGGCCTCTTGCTAGACTGCGCCACTTGTCACCTTCTGATTGGCCCTCTTCATTATTTATTGCTTTCTTATCGGATTGTGCCATTTGTCGCCATTTGATTTGGACAATTTTAATTGATTAATTATTTATTAAGAAAAGTGAATTTGTTTTAAAATTTTAAAATAAAATTATTTAATCCGTATTTCAATTTCTTTATTCAATTTTATGTGATATTTTATTCATTTATTTATTTATTTTATATGTCTACAGCAACATTCAATGACTTCGAAGTCCTTTCACATTTGACTTGTAAGTAATGATTCTCGAACACTATTTTTGTTAACTTTTCTTTTCACCACTTTACTTCCGTGAAAATTTACACAATTTAAACATATTACACAACAATTTTCATTTAAATTTTAAATTTAAATTTAAATTATTTATTTTCATATATAAATAAATATTTAAAATTCAATCGTTACATATATTTATATCAACACATATATACACAAATGTATACTCATAGATATAAACTCTAAAAATTAATAATTATTCCACTGTAGTATCGTATCACTTAATTATTATTTTATATTTTATATATTTATATAAATACTAAATTTAAACGAATTATAATTTCATCCTCAACAAAAATTCTCATCTTAACATCCATTCATCTTGGTACTATGAACTTTTTTAAATTATGGACTGCATCTTCTTTCTAATTTTTTTACATCATTTTAATTTTAAATAATTTTTATTTTATATTATTAAAATAATTTGTTTAAGTTATTAACTATCATTTTTTAAATTTGATGTAAATTTTTAGTCAAATAATATGACTCGACTATACCAATCAGTATACAATATGTTTTATTCATATAATTTTATTTATAAATTACATTTTAATTGCTTATAATTGCCTTTTGAATTTTCCAGTCTGCCATTATCGGAAGTACAGAAAATTTCCTGCAAGATTCTCACAACTGTCGTCACCCTTACAATATCCGATTCCGATTTCACCATTCATATATCTGCATTCTTGGTATTTTAAGACAAGATTTATATTCTCTTCCTGGACGCCCATTGATCTGGTGATCCGGTTCTGCACTCGGTTGTATCTCTGCAAGTCTCTTTTCGATATTTAATTGTTCCCTTGTTAGTTTTATACATATGGGCTTCTTTTTCCATTCTTTTCTAAATTAGCATTTTGGGCAAATGTAGCTGCATTGCGAGTGTAATAATTTCATTTATTTGAACTTAGCATCTTTTATTTTGACAGAGTAATCTTTTCTGGGTTTTCATTTTTTATAGGTATTTTCTGTATGCAAAGTGCATTAAGAAGCAGACCGCAAATCGTAGATTAGATAAAAGTTTGAATCCTGAATTTATGACATCTTATCTGGGATTTCATTGATTTTAATTGTTGAATTGGTGCATTTAATGTTTATTGTGTGTAAATTAGCTCAAGTTTCCATCCACAAAGCTCAATAACTCCAGCTTTCATCCAAACTCCAATGTGAATTAGGCTTATTCTGGATTGTGGAACCTTGTTGGTGAGCATGGATCTATTGCGTTCTCCAGCAGTAGTTGATGTCTGCTTTTCTTTCTTCAGGAAATATATGATGTGCAGAATGTTAGTGTGTAGGTTGTAAACTGACAGTTCATAATTGAATTTGGAGAAGACAAATATAGTAAGATATCCCGAGGATGGTGTTTTGGGAAGGGTATGTCAGTGATGAATCAATGGGAACATTTGCCCCACTAGTGGTCTACTGGTTGTATGCAGGGTGTTATCAGCTGCTCCCTCCTCTGGACAAGTATAGGCTGCATACAAGAACCGAAGAAACTGAGAAAAATTTGGTGCCGTTGGGATCTGTGATCAAAGGTGTTCTTCTTCAACAATTTGTTCAGGCTGTCGTTGCAGAATTGCTCTTCTTGGTAATTGCATTATGTATGATTTCTTTGAAGGTTCCTTAGCTGTCAAATTGGTAGATATTCCAATGGATCCCTTCTTCTTAGGGATGGTATTCTGATGTGGTTTTCCTGCATAATATATTTTCAAGTTCGAGCTCTTAGATGTTTATAACCATTCCTATCCATATTGACGCCAACAGAATTCCATAGAGGAAATCAATTGTTATATGCAGATTGAAAAGTGTCTCTTTTCCTTTAACAAATTTTAGTCAATATATGTTACACTGGTTAGAGTTAACTTGTGTTTCTTCATTTTGGACTTTGAGATTCTTCATTTTGGACTTTGAGAGTTTGAATGGACACCGCGTAGAGGTTCCTTAAGCCACGTGAACATTAATGTTCAAACTAGATCTAGAAACGCGCACAGTACTTCCTTAAAATCAGTTTCTTTTACTTTTACTTTTTCTTCCTTTGAGCAATAGTGTTATATGTTCTGCAGTAATAGAACTGTAAGGCATAAACTATGACCAAGGTGATAGTAATTCATAGCAATAGTTAAGTCAATAATACCAACTAGTAATTTTGGCACACATTACATGTGTACTTATATTCATAATGTGTGCTTTTATTCATATAATAATTCAGTTTCTTTTTAACTAAAACAGTTTCTTTCCTTTCACTTTTCATCTGTGTGAGTGGGTGTTAAAATGGCGTGGGAGTTGATCGTGCATGTGTGAGTTTGAGGGTACTAATGGATGTTGAATTTACTAATTAATCCTTATGTAGATTATTTTACATTAAATAATTGAGGTACTTTGGTAATTGGATTATGTGATCAAAAATTTGTTTTTATAGAGGTTTTACACATTCAATGGAATAGTTATTCAAAACTAGACATTTGATGCTTAGTGTTGCAGGTAACTTCAAATTCAAGTTTTTCTGGGGTCACTATTCAGCCTTCTTTTCCTCTTCAAGCGTTGCAATTTATTATCGCTATGCTGGTTATGGATACGTGGCAGTACTTTGTGCATCGATATATGCACCAAAACAAGTTTCTGTACAGACATATCCACTCTCAGCATCATAGATTAGTTGTCCCTTATGCCATTGGGGCTCTTTACAACCATCCATTGGAAGGCCTTTTATTAGACACGTTTGGTGGTGCTATATCCTTCCTCGTTTCTGGAATGACTGCACGTACTGCTGTTTTCTTCTTCTGTTTCGCTGTCATCAAAACTGTTGATGATCATTGTGGGTTATGGCTGCCTGGTAATATCTTTCATCTACTTTTCCAGAACAATACTGCTTACCATGATATTCATCATCAATTCCAAGGTACAAAATTCAACTATTCCCAACCATTTTTTCCTATCTGGGACAAAATGCTTGGGACATTTGTACCCTATACACTTGTAAAGCGGCCCGAAGGGGGTTTTGAGGCAAGGTTGAAAAAGGATTAGTTATATCGTGACCATTTAGTCTCTTCTGAATTGAATTTGTTACTATTGGATCACCTTTTTGTTGTGCCACCCCTGTAGAAGTTTCGTAAGTTATTTAAGTTGTTCTGTACGTGAACAGGGAGTAGAAATCTGTTGCTTCTATTTAAATTCATTATCTAAAGTTACGACCACTGTGTAGCTAAGTGTTCACTGTCCTCACTAGGTGGCCAACGACTGTAGTTCAAGTGCAATCAATCTTATGGTTTGCAGATTCATTTTCATCCTCATAAGATTGCATTCTCTACTGAAATTTGTAATGTATCTTTACTGATTACAACATGATGTATGATGCTGTAATGTTTGATGATCTGTTTGAGTATCTTACCCAGGCTTAATTGCATCAACGATTAGTCATTGAACACCTTGTCAAACTTATGAAACTTCATTTTTTTTCTTCCCAAGAATGATATTTATGAGTTATTACTGATTCGCATGACAGAGCAGCCAAGCAAATTCAATGTTTAACGGATGTCAAAAAGATCAGCATTAAGCTGGCTAAAGTTGATCAAACGTGGTTTTAGGTTCAAGTTAATGCATCAAAGGGCCTCATGTAGATCTTTCTATAGCGCTTGTGCAATGAAAGCCAGCTCTGCCTTCGATTCAGTTTGTTGGCATTGGTTAGCTTGTCCTAGTCTCTCTCATTGGAGGGTACCCTCATGCGTCAAGTGCATCTACTTTGGAAAGAACTTGTGAAGAAATGGACATTCGAGGTTGTAAGATTCCATGTAGCATCAGATCGAATGGATGTGTTTTTCTTCTATCTTTACTGTGAACGAGAGGGTCACGCATCTTGCTCTTGATGCATCAAGACATTAAATTATTTTTCGCGACAATTGAACATCGGAGTTCTGTCTGCAAGCACTGGACGAGCTTCCATGGACAGCGTTTGCAAACAAAAACACAATCTAAGAACCATATTAGGTTATGCTTTGTGTCGGTCTGACTCATGTCTCAGTTAATTAGGACATCAAAATATTACAACATAAGCCTGACTTTGGGATTGATAGAAAAAGTCAACAAGATATCCTCGACTTAGCTGTGACGGTGAAGGGGTCATTTTACTTAGTTTTTTCTAACAGAAATAACGTCTTAAACATGGCTTCGCGGGCCTTACATCCGGCTTTTCCATTTATACCCTTACATTTCTTACAATGCTCTATAAGTCGCGTAAGTTGAATTACGCAAAACGTTCAGATTCATGGGCAAAAGACTGGCTGTAATTATGCACATTATGAATAACATAACACAGAAATTACATTGTTACCAATAATCTCTGCAAGAACAAGACCCTTCCTTGAATCTGTGGAACCGGGTCCGGTCCCTCACAATAATTTCTCGACCATACAATTTGGAAACAAGCTTGATTACCACATGGCAATCCCCACATATCCGAAGATTCTTGTTGATGTTTATAGGGCTCCTGTCATCTGTGCTAATCAAACCAAATGCCATAGCTAATTTCTCACTATGATAGGACAATGCGTTTTCCTTCTCTTCATGCCCTATATCATGCAACACAAAATTAGTCTCAGGCTCATACCCCAATTCTCTAATCTTAAAACTAATCTCTTCTAATTTCCCATAAATCTCTCTCCAATTAGGATGGCCTTTATCGCCGTTGAAAAATTGGAATATTTCGCCTTTCATCTCAATATAACTAAATCCAGGCACCTTCTTAACGTCCCTAATCTTCATTGCATCTCTCACCCTCCCCACATCGTTCCACCTCTCCTGTGCAGCATAGACATTTGACAACAACACGAAATCCCCACAGGCACTGGACCCCATCTCCACAATCTTTCTCGATGCCTTCTCTGCCATTTCCACATTCCCATATGTCTTAGATGCCCCCAACAGAGTTTGCCATAGCACAACATCAGGAAACATAGGCATAGACTCTGTAATCTTGTATGCCTCATCCAATCTTCCAGCTCTTCCCAACAAGTCCACCACACTACCATAATGCTTCACATTCTTGCTCACTCCATTTTGCTCCATCAATTCAAAAAGCCTCACCCCCTCATCCACCATCCCTGCATGGTTACACGCACACAATGCTGCTAAATAAGTAACATCATCCGGCATGGGCGCCACCCCACCTCCAACCATGCGATTGAAAAGCTGCAAAGCTTTAAGTCCATCACCATCCATTGCGAAACCCATAATCATGGTGTTCCATGTGATTATACTCCTAGAACACCTCATGGCCTCAAACACGGCGTATGCCTTCTCCACCACTCCACATTTTGCATACATATCAATAACAGCATTGCAAACAATCACATTCCCATCTAAGCGACTTTTCCTAATATAATCATACACCCTGTCACCCTCTTTGATTGCACCGAGTTGTGAACACGCAGAGAGAGCGCCAAGAACAGTTACTTCGTTCGGCGTCATTACGCCTTGACCATCACCACACCCTTCCCTCATTCTATTGAACAGCTTCAAAGCTTCGTATGGTCGATTCCCCTGCGCCAACCCAGAAATCAAAGCATTCCAACTGGCAATATCCCTCTTGGGCATTTCTTCGAACATCTTGCAGGCATCACCCAAATCTCCACACTTGGCATAGGCGTCGAGCAATGTGGTCTGCAACAAGACATCCGCACCACACCCGGATTTCAAGACTTGCGCGTGCATTTGAAAAGATTCAATTCGGGCCAACGCCCTGGCGCAGGCCTTGAGGAAGAAGGAGCAGGTGAGGGCGTCGGGCTTGCAGGAAGCACGAGACATGGCGAGGTAGCAAGCAACGGCATTGATAGGGTGGTGGCTCTGGGCGTGGCCTCGGATGATGGCGTTCCAATCGTTGGTCAGAGGTAGGGGGACGAAGCGGAAGACGGCGGCGGCGTAGGGGAGACTGCCGGCGGAGGAGGAAGTGGCGCAGAAATCGAGGAACTTCGAGCGGGAAGGGTAGAAATGGAAAAGGCCGGTGACTAGGAGGTGCGCGTGGAGCTGTTGTACGTGAGTGAAATAGGCGCATTTGCGTAGGAGCGACTCCACATAGGCCATGCGCCAATTTTCGTTCCAGCCATAGCTATTTATATGTTTGGAATACCCCACAAAAATTGTCAACTTTTTCAAATGTAAGTTTGAACTTTTATTCTAAAATGTGATGAATAAACTAGTATTTTCTTATTTAAAAGTTAAATTTTAAATTTTTACTGTTGAATAAAAAAAATCGTTTTTCACTAGTCTATTTACAATTCCTATGTTTATAACCATAATTTCAATTTCATTACTTCCCATCAAACTTCACACTATTAAATATAAACAAAATTGTTATCCATTGTAGCAATGTGACACATTCTATGAGTGTGGAAAATAGAATAAAAATTTTTTTATGAATAAAAAATAAAAATATCAAAATGTATAATATATGTGAGAAACATTACTTATTTCAATTTAAAAAAGAAAATTACTAATGAAATAAATGTTACATAACAAAAGCTACTTAACATGTAAACAAATATTTATTGTTTATACATCTATACTATATATTGGGGGGTTGTCACTATGTATATTTCCATAAATATCCCTCCTTTTTAAAAATAACGTGAGAAGTGTTAGAATATTAAGGATTAAATAGTAAATTAATCCTTCAGTGTTAAACTACGAACTTAATCGACATAGAATGCGAGGGAAGACTATTAACTTGGGCCACTATAATATTTGATAATTTAAATAAATTTGAGTAATATTTACATTTATTTTATTAGTTAAATTTAATTGTATTTGCTAATATGAATAAACTTATCATGTTATCAGCATTTAATCTATCAAGTTAGGAGTAGATATTGTTCTCCTATACCCAAGGAAATAGGTCAACTATCGAATATTATAACAAATTTTCCTGTTTAATGTCCTATAATAATGTGTGGGAATTGGGAAAGTGAGGCTTAGTTAGTTTTGAGATTCTCGGATGTGTTTTGTTAGGACATTAAGAGTGAGATAGCGGCTGGTTGCTATATTGGATTAGGCATTTAATTTAGCCTTAAAAGCTAAAACATTATTGCAATGGACAAGTTGACATGGAGAGGTAAGGGCTCTGGCTTCAGCGCATAAGTCACCCATGGAGAATGTGGAAGAACACCGAGCCACAACTCATGAGAAGAAATAGTTGATAAAATGAATGTGAATCGTTGAAGAGGGGTTCACAATGGCACTGCAAGCGGGGAGCGTTAAAGTTCTTGACCTATATGCTAAATATACAGATGGATAAAAGTAAAATTAAGGCAATCAAGGAATCACCAATACTCTAGAATGTATCAAAGGCACATAGTTTCCATAGCTTAGCTACATTTGGCCATTGATTTATCTGAAATTTCAGTGCTATTGCTATCCCATTGATTGATTGCATTGAGGAAGGCAAATTTATATGGGGATTGGAACAAGAAAAGAGTAGCAATAATTTGACAATTGCACTATGTTTAGCCCTCTCGAGTTTTGATAAGCTATTTGAGGTGGAGTGTGGTGCTTATGGCGTAGAGTTAGCATCGTGTTGGCATAAGAAGTTCGTCTAGTTGCATTTTTTAGTAAGAAATTGAATGAGGCACGATAGAAATGATCTACATATAAACAGGAGTTTTATTCAATAGTGCAAGCGTTGAGGTATGACTTGATACCAAACCAATTTGTACCATGCATGAATCATCGAGCTCTAAAATACATTAGTAGTTAGAAGCATATTTTACTAAGATGTGCACAAGATGGATTGCATACTTGCAACAATTTCTGTTTATTTTGAAGGATAAGGACAAAAAGTAGAATAAGTTGGTAGACGCATTAAGTTGGCGTGCAACATTGTTGGTGTTAATGAGCCGTGAAGTGGGGTTTGATGTGTTGAAACAGTTATATATAGATGAAGTGGATTTTAAAGAGATTTGGAAGGCATGTAGAACTATGGCAGCAAAAGACAATTTTTACATTTATGATGGGTTTTTATTTAAAAGTAATTGATTGTGTATTTCACGTATATCACTGCGAGAAAAATTAATTAGTAACTTGCACGGTGGAGGATTAAGCAATCACTTGGTTATAGAAAAGACTAGGAGTTCGAAAAATAACTACTACTTGCCATAACTGAGAAGTGATGTACATAAGTATACCTGTAATTACTACATTTTCCAAGTGTCGAAGGGATAACCACAAAATATGGAATTATATATGCCATTGCTAGTGCTTGAGAATATTTGGGAGGATTTGCCTATGAATTTTGTACTTGGATTGCCAAGGATGGAGTGGATTCGATCTTTGTGGTGGTGAAAATATTTTCAAAGATGGTTTATTTTATTACATGCCAAAAAACTTTGGATACATCACATATTGCTAGATTATTTTTTAAAGAAGTGGTGCGCTTGCATGGGGTGTCAAAGTCCAATACTTTAGAATGCGACACCAAATTTGTGAGCCATTTTTGGTTGACTTTGTGTAAGATGTTTGACATCAAATTAAATTTCAATAGCACTACACATCTACAAACAAATAGATAGATGAAGATAGTTAATCGAACTTTGAGGGATTTGATTCGGAGTATTTGTGGTATGAGGCCAAGGCAGTGAGATCAAGCATTACTACAGGTGGAGTTTGCACTCAATAGCGCAATTCATAGTTCCATAGGTATGTCACTATTTTCTATAGTTTATGTTAAAATTTTTAATTATACAATAGATTTGGCGAAACTATCTACTGTACTGAATGTGAGTGT
Source organism: Avicennia marina (assembly GCA_019155195.1). NCBI lineage: Eukaryota > Viridiplantae > Streptophyta > Magnoliopsida > Lamiales > Acanthaceae > Avicennia > Avicennia marina. The sequence goes on along the minus strand of CM032772.1, from coordinate 9,200,199 downwards.
TGTTGCAACAAAATTAGCATAGGAGTCTCAAAACATTCAGATGGAGGTCCAGATAAAGTTGGAAGCCACAAACATAAAATACAAGGCAACAGTAGACAAAAAAAGATGACACGTTGAATTTGAAATAGGGGATGAAATGTTGGTGTTCCTACTCAATGAAAGATTCCCAATTGGACAATACAACAAGTTGAAGTTGCTTAGTATGGATCATACAATATTTTGCAAGAAATTAATGCTAATGCATATGTGGTGGATTTGCTAAGCTTTGGGAGGATATCTAGCACATTCAATGCGTATGGCATGCCTAACTCCCTTATGAACCAACAAGCTTACTTTGTGCCATCGCCAGCCTAAATCTCTTCTCATAACTTTCTTATCTTGCCTCGACATTCACAATGTTAGAAAGAAACTATGTAAGATAAAAAGAAATTGAATAAATTGAGTAAGACCCCGATTTTAGCAATTAAAACAGCCCAACCAATTCAATCAGAAAATTGTTGGTTTTTCCAACCTGGTTAAGGCTTGAAATTGGATGTTTTCAATGTGTTAATTAGTCAAAACTAGTGAAAATCGGCAAAAAATTGATTTTGAGCCAAAACTTAAAAAAAAAAATTAGCAATTTTTTTAAAAGTTACAAAATAACTTTTCACTCCTTTTTTTTTTCAAAACTCCGAACATTTATAGCTCCTAATTATTAATTAGGATATATAATTTTTTGACTTATTTTTTTAGCAATTTTTATCTATTCATTTATCTAATCAAATTTTTAAAAATTTAAACTTGTTCATCATAATTGATGTTTTTTTTCTAGACTAATTTTTTGGTTTTATACTTTTCATTATTTTGAATTTAATACATTTTTTAAATTTGTGCAAAAATATTTATTCTAGTTGAATTATTAAATTTTTAACATTACATTTAAAACCCATCATTTACCATGTTATTGAATAGAATTATATTTATTTAGTCAAATTAGTTTAATAGTAATATATACATAACATATATTTATATATATATATATATATATATTTGTATGGTATTATGTAATTTAAAAGAACTGAATTTTTTAAAAACAGTAATACATTTAGTTTTCCATGCAATCAAACGTTGATAACATTGAGTACGAGGAGAAAAAAAAAAAAGATAATATTATAATTGTAATTTAATGTTGCTATCAAACTAGTTCCTAGAGGTCTCACATTCAGTGATAGAGCACGGTCATTTGTCCGTGCATAAAAAATTGAAAGATATATAAATATACTAATAAAATGTAAATTTATTTAATAAAGTTGTTTTTATTTAAAATAATAGAAAAATAATTTTTTAAATTAAATCTATAAAAAAATATTTAAATAAAAAAATAAAGAATGATAAATGAATCTAAAATAAAAATAATTATATAATTTCATATCGTGAAACAAAAATTTTTAGTTTAATAATAATTTACTAGAGATATAGTATAGAGAAAAGTCATGTTAAATTAATAATTATATTTAAGTGCACTTTATTACTTTAATTAAGGATAATAATATGAATTTACTAATTAACGGTAATAAAAATTTTTAGTTCAATAATAATTTACTAGAGATAATAGTATAGAAAAAAATAATATTAAATTAATAATTATATTTAAGTGCGCTTTGTTACTTTATTTAATAATAGTATGAATTTACTAATAAATGATAATATTGTAAATTTACTATGTATAACAAAATTTGCTCCAAATTCTTAATAATATATCATAGATGATATACAAAAAATTGTAATAATAATATAAATAGAATTTAAATATTATTAAATATTAAAATGGTGGAAATTGTTATGAAAATTCAGAATAATAAGTATTAAATAAAATTTAACCATAGAACAGATGTAAACAAAATTTACAATAAATATCATGGTTATGTAATCGTGGCGACAAAAGTATGTCAATTCCAAAGCCACAGTAAAACTTAATTTGCCATAATGTTTTCCATCGCATTAAATACTTAAAAAAAACTAAAAGTGCCTTTGGAGGTGATTATAGATTGATTTGGATTGAAAGATGAAGGGTTATGGACTTTAAAATGTGGCAAGGTATTTGAAAATAAATTTAAATTTACTAAAAATATTTTAATAATTATTTGAAATTAAGGATGGAAGGATATTTTAGACCATTAATCTTGTGTGACAACAAATTTCGAATTATGGGGTGACGAGCTATTGCAAGAGAGTATCGATACATAGTATGTATAGATAAATTATAACAATAAATGTGAAGTCGTGTAAAGAATTTAGACGTCATTTTTTATAAGGAAGGAAAAAATGTGTGTTTTAAATATGAAAATTTAGAAATAACATTAAATAAAAAGAGAGGGATAAAAAATCATTTTGATAAATAAAATATCTGGAGTGCACGAAAGGATGAAAAATTGAAAAAGTAGATAACTAGATGATTTTATATAACGTTTTTGTGAATAATATTTGAATGTTTTGTGAATATTATCTAGAGAACTTTACAAAAGGCATTTTAGTTAAATTTAAAAATTAATAAATTTTGTTAATGAATCAGGTTACATAATTTGAATTTAATTAGACTCAAAAATATTTTTAAATTTAATTAAACTTGAAATTGATCTTCAATAAGTTTTTTGAACTAAATTTTGTTATTAGACTCGAACTCTAGATAGAATTCAAATTTTACAAAATTAACGTAAGTAAAATTTATGTAATTATTTAATTCAAATTGCTTCTTAAGTTTAATTCGTGAACATTCTCTAAATGAAGGGGGAAAAAAAGAAATAAGGAAAATTGACGAGAGAAGGAAAATTATAAATAAAATAACGGATGATTTGGGACTGAGAAATAATATTAAAAAACGAACTATAAATAAACATTGATTGTATTTTGCACCACCTAAATTCGTAATAACTTGTGTGACGTAATTTTATCAATCAAACAAAAATAATTACTATATTTTTAAAATTTTATTTTTATATTTTTTTTCTTTAAAAAATAAATCCAAAAAACACGCGTCAAAAAGATGAAAACAAACGTGGCAATATTTTTCGTGATTCAGATCGAAATTGGCGCCCCTTTCCTCCCATCACCTCTGCGCACACAAAGTTTGTCTCGGATTTAGCGAAACGAGCAGGTTGTAAAGGAAAGATTTATCATATTCTTCATCCGCATCAGATGTCATTGCGTAGGCGAGCATTGCTCAAAGTCATCGTCCTCGGTGACAGCGGGTATTGTAGGACTGTGTTTTATCTTTTGTTTGATTTGGCGGATTCTTCCTGAGCTAGCGTTGGGTGTTTAAATTTATTTATGTGGTTTTGTTAACGTTTTTCAGGGTGGGCAAAACATCGTTGATGAACCAGGATCCTTTTTTTATTTAATATTTCGCATTAATCCGGTAGATAGATTTAATTTTATTTTTAATTACTAGTTTGCTGAATGACAATGATGGTATTGCTTTTAGAATTTGTCGTGTAGTTAAGTGTCATTTTGCGGGCCTTCTTTAACTGAAGAAATAGATATGTACATAAGAAATTCAGTCAGCAGTACAAAGCCACAATTGGGGCGGATTTTGTCACCAAGGAACTTCAAATTGACGATCGCCTGGTCACTCTTCAGGTTGGTTTTTGTTTTGGGTTTGATTTTGTATGTGAATTTGCATCCAGGATTGTTTTGGATTTTACTTACCAAGGGGATGAACATTTATATGGGGTTTGGCAGATTTGGGACACTGCTGGCCAAGAGAGATTTCAAAGTCTCGGAGTTGCATTCTATAGAGGGGCCGATTGCTGTGCTTTGGTCTATGATGTGAACGTATTGAGGTCCTTTGACAACCTTGACAACTGGCATGAAGAATTTCTCAAGCAGGTTTGTGCATGTTATCTAGTATATATATGGGTTGATTGCCTGCTTTATATTCTTGATTCTAATTTGCATTTTAGTGAAAATGTTTAACTGTATTTTTCCTAGTGCTTTGTTGGAAGAGTTTCTTGTTTTGACAAAGGTAATTAAAAGATGCACAATAATCTAGTAGTAGAATTTCCTGATATTAGTGCATCATAAAGTGTTACGTACGTTTTGCATTGCCATTGACCATTTTAGATAAAAGATGTTCATTTCTGAACCATAATACTGGAATCTTTGGAGCCAGCAGCAATGGGATTTTGGACTGCACAATTTTTCATGGAACTGGAATCCGTATCTTCTTGATGGTACAAGTTGCATTTTTTGAGTAGTAACTGAAGGATAACCTGCTGTTAAGATACACAAGGTCCTTGGTGAAAAAAAAGCTGCTCATTCTGTTGAATGGATAACTCTTTTAAAATATCAATAATATCACCATTGATAATTGATTGATTCAGTATGTTGCTGGGTCATTTTTGGTTCTCAGATTAGAAAATAGTAATTCTGATTTTGTGGAATTTATGTGAAACAGAACGTATGCAACTCCATTCTGGTTACTTTTTCTGAAAATTTTGAACATAAATCTTGCACCAAGGCTCCAAAACTGACCTTGTTACAACAAAGAGAAAGTTTCTCTGAGGAGGAGGCTCATTGTGCATGTCCTATAGGAGTTAGGACACATTGAGGAGGCCTAGCCTAGGGAATGTGACAATGTTTTTAAGCTTTGAGGATCAAAAACATATTATGGGAATTAAAAGGGTTGAAACATACTTTTGAAAAGTTTTAAGATGAAAATTTTGAATATTGCTAATTGCGAATTTTGGAAATTTATGAATTGCTCAATGGATGACAAAAGCCAATTACTTTGATGGGCTTGGAACCCATCAAAATTTTGACAAAACAAACATACAACAATACAATATTTTTATTTAAATATAAATTCAAAATTTTCTCTTATAGATATATATTCACATAAATATTCAAAATCCAATTATAATGCATATTTATGATCAGATAAATACATGTATATACACACATAAACTTATATTTATATATATTTATACTCTTAAAACCTTATATATTATCATATTATCTAATTATTAATATAAACAATACATATAAATACTCAAATATAAACAAATTCAAAATTTTAGACCCATATATAATTTATATGCCAAACAAATCTCCATTATTTTCATCTCTCATCAAAATAAGCAAACAACCGTTGAGTTTTTAATAGTAAATCTTGTTTGTGTTTTTAGGATTGTTGTCTTCTTGGAAAAAGTGTGATGGGGAGAAAATTGTAATTCTTGTGACAAAATTAAACGTTATACTTGATACACGGGCCTTCCCTGTTGTTATGTGGACTGAGGCAATGGAGTGGGTTTTCCATTTAGTATGAGCAATGTCATTTTTTTGTTTGGGATGCAAGTTTTAAGTTCTAAATTTTTTCTGACTGTATAAGTGTATATATTAGATTAAGAGTAAAATTGTTTCAATGTTTTGGATTTAAGTGTGGGGTTTTTTACTTGGTCTATCTCTTTCTTGTACAATTTGTTGTTTACATAGCACAGAAGCTAATGTAATAAAATAGAATTGCGCACTGCAGGAGCTACATTAGTTGCTGATGACAATTGATTGTCATACAAAAAGGAGGAAGCAATCCTAATTCTTACAAAAATAATTTTAATTGATTCTCTGAGTAACAGTTTATTGTTAATGGGGCCAACTCATATTAGGTCATCAATCTCCATAATGCAGTAGAAAGTAGTTAATGTAATAAAATAAAAACTGCATGTTGCATGGGTTGTGTCAATTTGTATTATCTAAAAGGAAGCAATCATAATGCTTACAGAAATATGTGGTCATTTGTGTATGGATGATATCAATTAGACTTCTCCAGGACTGGTTTTACATGCCTACAAGCTCCAAAGGGAAGCTATCATAATGCTCATGGAAATATGTGGTCATTTGTGTATGGACGCTATCAATTAGACTTCTCCCGGACTGATTTTACATGCCTACAAGCTTTGTATTACATCTTGATTCTTGTGACCAGTTTTTTTTCCATGTTTATTTGATGGAATTCTGCTAAAAGCGATTAACTGCAGGGATGTCTTGTAATTTAAGTTGAATTATGATCTGGCTGGATTTTATGTTATGAACAGTTCTATGTATGAAAATTAAAGGGCCTCTGATTTAGTCAAAACTGGCTTGACACAACACTTTTTTGGTGACTATTGATAGAGAGGTAGTGCCCTGATTTTATTATGTGCAATGCTACATGAGCATTATTACTCTCTAAGTACAGTCATAAACAAAGCAATCTCTTGTTTCCACTAGACCCATCATATTTTTATTCGGAAATGAGCTTAATTGAGAGGAACCAAGCCGTTTTATGTTTTGATTTACTTTATCCCCCTAGATTAACTCTTTTTTGAAGGCATCTTATGTATTTATGCGAAGAATGATTCTGATATATCTATTTTAAGATGGGCTCGTAATGCTGTTTTGGGAGGCTAGTACCATTGTACCTAGCCATTCATTTCTTCCCTTTTTGAATAGTTATATAATACAGTGTGTTTGACATGACTTATGGTAGGTGAATCCTGCATATAGTGCTTTGCATAGTTTATTTTATTGATGGTGACGTTGGTAGCTATAAATATGATAATAATGTGTAACTATATCTGTCAAACGGAAAAAGAATCACTGTAACTAGCCCAAAGTTTTTTATGTCCTAATTCAACTCCATCTATATATTGTTAATGGTTCATGATATGACTGATGTCTTAGCCAGACTTGTAAAATTGACAGAATTTGGTTGTGATGCAGGCTAACCCATCTGAACCGAAGACATTTCCATTTATATTATTGGGAAACAAGATTGATATAGATGGTGCAAAAAGCAGAGTGGTAAGTAGAGTTGCTGTGGTGCATTATTATAGAATCTTCATATTTGGTTCTGATCAAATTAAATTCAGGTTTCTGAGAAGAAAGCAAAGGAATGGTGTGCATCAAAAGGGGCCATACCTTACTTTGAGACATCAGCAAAAGAGGATTACAATATTGATCCTGCGTTCTTATGCATTGTGAAGGCTGCTTTAGCCAATGAGCATGATCAGGACATGTGAGTGGGTCTTAAATTAGCATTTCACTTGCTACTCTAGAAATTTGTTATAATCCTTCTTCATGCTCTCGGATCATTTTTGCATGCTTTACATATGCACAATTACACCATACATGACATGCTTTCCTGTATAGGAGCTGGGGCTATGCAGAGATCGCCTATGAAATATTGGAATTATTCTTACCAGAGAGAGCCATATAGTTCTCCTGAATTTATTAGTAGAAAAATATTGCTGGAATTTGGATAATATAAAATAAAAATATCAAATACATCACAATATGTAAATGATTATCTTTTCTTCCGGTTTGTGTGAAATCTTTTTTAAAGGATTTTTGTATTTGTTTGTGGTAATTATCACTGTGTGACTTAAAGGCTTTATGGATTCACGGTGCTGGGCACAGCATGCACCTTATTAAAGAAAGGTGCAACATTGCATTGGCATTGAATTATTTATAAAAATATAATATAAACAATTTTACATGTTAAATAATAATAGAAAATATTTTTCAACTTCCTATATTTGAAAATAAATCAAATGACAAAGAACTAATTAATATTTTGCTATTAAACTTGCAAAAATTAGGAATTTCAGCAATACTACTTTTAAAATTTCATCAATAAAATTAGAGAATTTAGCAATATTTAGCCCCTTTGTAAAAATTTCGAAAGAAAAAGAAGTAAATCAACAAAAGAAGAAAAAAAGAAGAAAAGGGAACATGGCAGAAGAAAGAACTAGACCTTTTGAAGCAAATAAACCCCACGATAATGGGGTAGATTCACATAATTGGGAAAGCAATATTTTGATTTAGGCTTGTTTGTTGTGAAAAATGAGGCCTAACAAAGTCCAAGTGAATCTATGTATCTCATGGCAATTCTCTCTCTCTCTCTAGTACTTTGTGACAAAAATAAGTTTAGAAACTCTGAAATGCTACCTTCCATAGTGTCATGGGATTCTTTTTAAGAATAGGGACAAGGGCAGCATGCGACTAGGAGTCTGCTTCGCAGTCGACTACGTCCGCCTGAACTCGCACGCAACTTTGACTGTATGTCGCACTCAAGTTTCTCTGAACGCTTTAGAGGTACAATTTCGATAGTGAATTAGACAAGGCAGCAACTATAAACATGAATTGCATAAGAAAGCTTGCTTGCATTAATTCAATAGCTTAATTACAAAGAGGCGATAGCTAGAGCAGGGTGAACTCCAACAATCGTAAGTACATATAGCATTAGTGGACATCTTACCACCTATAATAGGCTTGGAAAAAAAAAGTTAAAGGACAACAGTAGACATTAAAAATTCGAGAAAGCACAACTGAAATTAAAATAGAAAATTGTTATAAATATTTACAAGTATTGTACAAAGCTCTAGACCTAATAGTAATAGAAGATGTCTAATTTGATACAGGGCTGCAATAAGGCTAGCATTATGTCAAGAGTACCTGCTTGTTAGGCGGCCCTTCACATTCTCCCTCATTTGAGATGGTGGCGTCCTTGAAGTCAAGAATGCTTCGACTAGGGGTTTTAGTATTTTGATGTCCGTCACTCGCTCTCAAGTGTTTTCGTCCTTTGAGCAGCTTTCTCATTTTACCAAGTACTTACTGATCTCTCGCTTGGTAGTTTTTATGACTCATTGATCCAACACTTTCTTAAATGGACGCTGCGGTCGGGTCTTTCTAATATGGTCGGTGTCATCTGGTCTGCTGTGAAAGGCTTTAACTGGCTTACGTGGAAAACATTATGCATCTTCTATCACGGGGTAGCTCAACTTTGTAGGCTACCTTCTCGATCCTCTTTGCCATTTGGCACAGCTCAATGTATTTTTGTAAGAATCGAGGGTCTCTCCCTTGAACACACTTCGTGAGCAATGGGTTTGGTGCCTTCATCAACACGAGGTCCCCTATATTGAATTCTGCAAAATGCTATCCCTGTCGGCTTGCTTTTTCATTCTCTTCTGGACCTTCTACAAGTAACTTCTCGCAATCTCTAAGTTACACTTCTATTGCTTAGTGAAATTTTGTATAAAGAGAGATCTCGCACTCTACAGGGAGTTCAGAGTGTGTGGGAGTAGCGGTTGCTGCCTGAGGACGATCTTAAAAGAGCTCTGATTGGTAGAAGAGCTCTTTTGAGCATTGAAGCACAATTGAGCAGCACCCCATTTTTTTGATTGCCACTCACAAAGTGTTGAAGGTACTTCTCTAACATGGAATTGAAACGCTATGTTTAGCTATCAGATTGCGGGTGGTAACTTGAGCTCATATTTAGCTTAGACCTGAGGAGTTTGAAGAGCTCAGTCCAAAATATTTCTGCAAATTGGGGGTCTTGATTATTGACAATGTCCTTCGGCAATCCCCAGTATTTAACAATGTGTGCAAAGAACAAGTGCGTAGTCATCTTTGCCGTCATGTGCTTTAGGGGTACAATGAATGTGGCATGCTTCGAGAACCTGTCCACTACGACGGTGATGCTGCCTAAATCTCTTACTTTAGGTAACCTAGTGATGTAATCCATCGAGACACTTTCCCAAGGTCGTGTTAGGATAGGAAGGAGCTCTAGTAAGCCCTTTGGCTTCAAGTGATCCGCCTTGTCCTATTGGCAAATTAGATAGGATCGAACATATGCTTCAACTTTATATCGCATTTAGGGCCAGTAATATGCCCTCTGCACGAGTGCTAATATTCGCTCGTCTCCAGGGTGACCTACCCAAACGGTATCGTGACACTCTGCTGTTAATGATTTCCTCAAGTCTCTGCCTCTGGGAACATACAAACATTTGCTTTTGTTCCATAGCAATTCCTCCTCAAGCTAGAATTGCCTAGACTTGCTACACAAATTTGATCAAACACTTTGCAGCTGAATCTCGTATCAGCAACTCCCGTATTTGATTTTTCATGGCGGTGGTCACTTTGCTTATGGAGAGTGCATCAACCATCCTCAACTCTGTTAAATTTGCCCTTCGGCTAAGGGCATCTGCTACTTTGTTGCTGGAATCCACTTGGAACTCCAACGTAAAGTTAAACTCTGATAGCAGTTCTTGCCATCAACCTTGCTTCCGTGTAAGCTTTGGTTGGGTCAAAACCGAGGCTCTGATACCAACCGTCACGAGGTTCCTTTTTAAGGATAGGAATAAGGGGCACCGTGCGGTTAGTAGTCGCTCCACGAACTCGCACGCAAATTTGACTGTATGTTGCATTCACGTTTCTTTGAACACTTTAGAGGTATAGTCCCGATAGTGAATTAAAGAAGACAGCAACTATGAATATGAATTGTATAAGAAAGCTTGCTTGTATTAATTCAATAGCTCAATTACAAAGAGGTGGCGGCTAAAGCAGGGGGAACTCTAACAATTGCAAGTACACGTAGCTTCAGTGGACACTTTACTCCCTATAATAAGTTTGGCAGAAAAAAGTTAAATGATAGCAATAGACATTAAAAATTCGAAAAAGCACAATTGAAATTAAAATAGAAGATTATTACAAATATTTACAAATATTGTACAAAGCCTTAGACTTAACAGCAACAGGTGATGTCTCGTTCGACACGAGCCCACAATAGGGTCATCATTGTATCAGGAGGGCCTACTGAATAGGCGGTCCTTCACACATAGGGTGTGAGCTTGAGTGCTATTTAGCACTATTAACAACCATATGATATTTTTTTGTTTAAAAAATTATCCTATGTGTTTTTTTTACCATATCAAGTATCCACTTTTGAAAACACAAACTAGCTAGGATCCAAGCCAATGGAAACATAGGATGCAATTCACCATTCAAGTAGCAGATTCAATCAAACCTGTGAGTCTGAGACACCCTGTTTTCTTATAGGCAATGCTTATTGTTTAACCCACCACCCATAATTCTTTATTGTATGATCTTATTCCATATAACCATTTGACAACTTTAGGGGTAACAATGATCTGTGTGTGTGTGTGTGGTGATTGCAAGTGGTTTCTGTAATAAATCTGAAAGCACTCAATCAGTGGTGAAATAGTGATTTTCCAAATAATATATGCGTATTTCGATTTAATAATAGTGAAATCAAATTAATTTTGTGTTGTCAGAAAGTTACAAAGTTAAAAGGAGGGTTCTGTATTTCAAAATCTCTTTCCTACGCTGTGCTTTTCTCTCTAATTCTTTTTAAGTGGAACCTGCAGATACTTCCAAGGCATGCAAGAAGCTGTTTCGGAAACAGAGCAACAAGGTGGTTGTGCTTGTTGATCTGGACGTAGTACGTTATCTGAAACTTATTGTCAACCTCTCTTTTCAGTTATTGGTTTCTTCTAGGCTGTTATATATTGATATTCTTTTGTACGCACTGTACACTATGTCATTAAGATTGAGATGGGTCTCCTTCCTTTGCATTTGGATTTGTTGGCTGGGATGCTGGTCTGGTTTTTGTTCTGGAATGATTTTTTGAATCTTGAGAGGCTTATGGTTTCTTATTCATAATGATGCGGGAGCATGATTTGGAGCTAAATTGTATGAAACTTGTATTTATCTTCTAAATTTTCATTTTGGCATGTATATCTGGGTTCAGCGTGTGTGTGTGTGTGTGCGTGGATTGTCTTATTGGGGCTTACTGTTAATTTTATTTGATCTACCAAGTGAATGTTTTTTCGTCATATGTGTCTTGTTGGCATTCTCGATATTATGCAACCAGTTTGTATGATTTTATTACTTTGTTTGGAAGTCTTCTTTCAATCTTCTTCGTTTCGTCAAACTAGGCTTCTTAGCTAATTTATATAAAAATCAATTATAAAAAGACGTATATATTCTTAATTAAATGCATATATTTGTTAAACAAATAAGGTTATTTAAGTAAAAATAAAATTCGATATGTTTTAGTGGAAATTATAATTATTTATCATGAATTTAAGTTTATAATTTCAAATAAGTGGAAAAAATTTCAAATATAAATATTAAATAAGTTAAATAAATTACGAATGACAAAAACAAATAATTGTAATAATGTGCAAAAATATTAAATAAATAATACATTTCTTACACAAAGATGTTAATCTTGTAACAAAGTACTGTAAGTATTTAAAACAAAATGAAACTTTTATCATCAAACGAATTAAATATGTTATAATTCATTTTATGTTAGTATTCATTTAGTAGTTAATTTTATTTATTAAATATTATAGATAACAACTAGCAAGAAAAATAGAGTTAGAACCATGTGAAAAAATTTTAAATAAATAAATTGCACATTTAAAAACTTAATATCCTTATGAAAATAATGTCATTAAATATTTAAAATGAATTTATGACTATCTAGTTTGTTAAACATGTTATTACCATATAATTGTATTTTTGAAAATATAACAATAAATTTATTAGAAGACATTTATACAATAACTATATTGTTTAGTAAATATAAAATAAATTAGCGAGTTAAAATTTATAAACACATATATTAATTAAATTAAATATGAAAGATGAAACAATTAGAAACATAAATAAAGTTATAATAATGCAATAAAAATTTGGATAAATAAATAAATTTTATATATGTTACAAAAATTTAAAATGATTGCATATTTAGCGATTAATTTTATAAAATATGTGATGAACTAAAATTTTAAGAATAAATCTATTATATAAAGAACTTTATTTTTATAACAATATATTACAAAATATTTAAAACGAAACATCTTCTAGGCCATTTTATTAACAATGTGATCATTCTTTGAGTATTATTATTTTTGTTTCATATTAGTTATTTTTTATATAGTACCATATAAAAAAAATAAGAAAATTAATGTTAGAATAATGTACTAAAATTTTAAATAAATAAGTAATTATAGATAAAAGATAATATTCTTATGAAAAATAATATGTTATAAAATAATCAAAACAAACGAATTTATATGATACCATAAAAACAGAATAAGAATAAAAAGTATATTAACTTTAAATTGTAAAGATAAAATATACTATTTGATTAGAAGGCTATCAATAGATTCATCTCAATATAATATTATAAAAAATAAATTATAAATTTCCTATGTGAGAAAAACTTAACATGTTAGAAAAGGGCAATCTTGTAAAAAAGGCAAGTTCAATAAATATGTAAATAATATCTTAATTAGCAAAGAAAATAGTTAAGTAATTAATTTCAACATATTATTGATGGAAACTAATAATAAAATATACAAATGATGCCATTAATAGTGTTAAAAAATATTGTTACAAAATAAAATAAAAATTAAAAAATAAATAAACAAATATTAAGGAATTATAGATGATGGCAAGCATATAAATGGAAAATTTGATAGTAAACTTTATTATAATTTATTAATAAACTTAAGCATAATAATATATAGTAAATAAATGCATTAAAAATATAAATAAATATCCAAAAATGTGTATTTCTTTGAGATATAAACTAAAAATTAAAAAAGAAATAAATATTATTTAATAAACAAAAAGGCCTTCAATAAAATGCTACAAAGTTTATCAAATCAAAATTATCTTGAACCAATACATCCATATTAATAATTTTTAATATAAATATCATGAATTACAACAAATAACATATACATCCAATCAAAGACATAAAAAAAAAATGTAATAAAAATGAAACGAAATTTAGAATTGTATAGAGAAAAAAATTATATTAAAAATTTAAATGTTTATACACAAAAGGTGGTGAAATAATGTAGACACGTTAAACTCAAATGTTTAATTAAATAATGACGCATGAAAAATATGGGATTAAAGTATTAATTAAATCAATTTTATTTATTTATTTAGGAATTTAAATAATTTAATTACTAAAATAAATAGATAAATAATTAATTATTTTAATTGACCAACAAAAAAGCGTCAAGTAGTGAAATCCTGTTATAAGTTTAGGAGATGAAGACTCTACAAGATTAAATCTATTTATTAAGTTATTAGATATAATTTAAGTTATGACAACTAATAAGACTACGTTACTTCAGTAAGATGGTGTAGCTATTGTATCTCTCTTTCAACTATAAATAGGAGTCAAATTCAATAAAAAAAATAGAAGTCAAAGAGGTGAAGTAGTTAAATACTTAAAGCAGTAAAAACTCTCTTCAAATTCTTTCTGAAATTTCCAAGTACATTCAAAACATTATTCATCAAATTCAATGAGTTCATCATCACATTCAAAGCATTTTTTATCAAATTCAAAAAGTTCGTCGTCACGTTTAAAGCGTTCTTTATCAAATTCAAAACGTTCTTCATCAAAGTTTTCAAATTCAGTGTTCGATCTAAATCGTGGTGATCAACGTTATTAAAGATTCAACAAGTTTTAAAGAAGATCAAGTATAAGTCATTTTCTTGAAAATTGTCCAAATTTTAAGCAAGCACTTTTGAAGGAAAAATCAAAAGATTAAAATTAAAAAATAAAACTTACAAAACTCAATTGATTCAAATTTATTTAATTTTGTACAATTTTCTTATTATTCAAAAATTTTGTTCTACAACGATAAATTAAAATTCACTCTAATTAATATTAGTATAAATGACATTTTTTTTAAAGAAAATGTACACAAAACAATAGCGATTCAGTATAAATAATTTAATTACTAAACTTCGTAGTGCACATTAAATTATTTTATTATTATCATTAATTCAGTATAAAGAATTTAATTACTAAACCTATTGTGCTAAATTTTATATGTGTCAATCATTGGAATCCTTGAATTTATTAAATAGTGATTACTGTCTCAAAAAAGAAGCTATATATTCTTATATAATGATTATAAAAAGTTTTTTAATTTCAAAAAAATATAACAAAGTTTGCACATAGTGGTGCTATATCAAAGTTAAAATTAAAGGAAAAAACTTAGATGGATAAGAATTTATTTAAATCAAATATTATTAATTTGATTATTATATTTGTAAGATAATTTTTTTAATATAAATATACTTCAAAATGTAAGAAATATTCAATTTTAAAAATAATTTAGATCTCTAGATTTCCATTATACATATAAATATATCTTTCACATTTATTTGTATAAGTATGGGCGACACGTGCTACAATGCCCTAGACAAAGGGTCGCAATTCCGTGAGAATGAGTTAACGCCACAAATTTTAAATTAAATTTTTATATATTAATTTTTTTAACTTTACCCAATGATTTTAAGACAAAAATATACGATCAAATGATATTCTTATCATTCAAAATTTAATTATAAAAATTATAATTTAAATGACATATTTCTTAATTATTATTTTAACTTAATTAAAAGATACTAGAATCAATTTATTATTAAAACTCATCGTGTTAAAATTTAAAATTTAAAATTTTATCAGCTTTTATTTAATTTATTGAAGTATTCTCTAAAGTCAATAATATCCTCTGTCATATGACAAGCACAAAAAGGTAAATATATAACTCAATTTTTAAAAATAAAAAAATAGTGTATGAATAAAAAAATAAAATAAATTAATTTTAATTTTTTTGATTAGATATATTATTTTATTATTTTTTAACACATATTCTTGTTATACGTAATATTTTCTGGCTGACACAAAAAATATATTTAATAGTAGCGACACTTATTTTTTAATATTGTAAAGTTTACTTTTTTCCATGAACTACAAATTATATTTGATTGATTAAAAATTTTCATTTTATCAATCTTTTTTTCATCCCCTTTCTTCTGGATGCTGTGATGAGCATACATAATCTCTAACATGGGATGTCCATCCCAAGAAATGCCCATATTATGTTGGAATAAATGGTTCACCTCCTACTTTTCGAAAATCGCTCTAAATTTCTTATTTTCTGAATTTTGTTCTGTTTTTATCATAATTAATATTGTTTATTCTTGCTATTCTGGGTAACTTTTTTTTTTAAAAAAAAATTCCAATAAATCAAGAACCCAACCCTCTCAAGTATGAATGGATAGGCCTCGCATGATCCCTACTCTCATAGATTTTGCAAGTTCAGGTTCGAGGCTGCCTGGTTGATTGATCAAGACTGTGCAAAGATTATCAGGGACTCTTGGACACACGATTAGTGGAAGCTTTGCTGAACTCAAGGTCACAAAATTGAGTTTAAAGGCACCCAGCATCGAATGCTCTACATCAAAGACCAGCTAAGCCGTAGTCAGCACCAACCAATTACACTAGAATCAAAAGATAGGAGAAGTGAAGAACTAAAATGGAAGCAACCAAGTAAACAACACTGGTGGTAGCTAATCGCCTTAAACCAATGCTGCATTCTATCATTTGGAAGACTCAAGCAGCCTTCATTCCTGGAAGGATTATTATCGATGACTTCCTCTCGGCTTTTGAAATGAATCATTTCCTAAAACAAAAAGAGGTCGGGTTCTTCAGGCTTTGCTTCTATCAAGCGGGATATACGCAAAGCATACGATCGGCTCCAATGGAAATTCATCATCAAGCTTCTAGAAAAGTTGACCCCCTTTGCATCGAAGCTCTAAGCTCTCTTCTTCTCCAGAAGGAGGTGCAAGGTTTAATCCAAGGAGTGAAAATAGCAAAACAGGGGCTGTCGATTTCAGACCTCCTCTCTGTGGATGACACCATGATTTTCTACAAAACTTCGGAGTCTTCTTTTTTACACCATTCAACAGCTCCTCTCACTTTACTCAAAGGCCGCAAGTCAAGCAATTAACTTTTAGAAATCCTTAGTGGTTTTCAACTCAAAACTGAGTGAGAAAATATGCTCTGCTCTAGCAGCCATCCTTGAAATTAAATGGGAAAGTTATTACCAACTTGTATTAGGTGAAGCAAAGTGGTGGGCTTTCGAGGAATTGCAGAGTATCTATGGAAGAAAGTAATGGGGTGGAAAGAAAAATTATTATCAAGGAGGGTAGAAGCATTTTAATCAAAGCAACTCTACATGCCATACCTACATATTCAATGAGTTGCTTTAAGTTTCTGAACGGGTTGATTAAAGAGATGCCTGCCCTCATTTATTGCCAACTTTAGGTAAACAAGGCTAGTGATGACTAAAATTTTTCTATGGCTTAGTTGCTCGTATCCCTAAGGGCTAAGTATTTCTCGAATGACAATTTTTTGGAAGCTACAGTCCACCCTAATTCCTCCGCAACATAGAAATCCATCGTGGCAGCAAAAACCACTCCTCGTGGCAGGTCTACACTGGCAAGTAGGTGATGGAAAATCAATTTAGAATTTGGACTGATAAATGGTTCCCTCGTGCTCTTTCTTCAAAATCTATAATACCCTGCCCACCGAATGTTGAAAATCAAATGGTGAATTCTATAGTTGACCCAAAATTAAGTGGATGGGATGGGACTGATGAGCTTGATAAATTCTTCTACCCATCGATGCTGATATTGTAAAGAGAACTCTATTGAGCAAGTTTGGTGCACCGAACTTCCTTATTTGGCACTTCTCTCCTTCTGGATGATACCAGGTGAAATTGGGCTACCATCTAGCAAAAACAATTTTCACTTCTGATTGTGCTTCTACCTTAGGCATTAATGCCTCTAAGTCAGTGTCAACATAGAAGCTTATATGGAAATTAAATGTCCCTCCGAAAGTTAAGTTCTTCCTGTGGAGATTTGCCAACAATGCTCTACCAACTTGTCAAAACTTGCTGAAGAGAGGCTGCCATGTTCTTCCCTAGTGTACCCACTGCGAATCAATAGAATTGGGAGCTGAGTACGTGTTCTTCAATTGCCATTTTATCCGTCAAACATAGGCCTTATTGCACATACTCCGGCTGCTGATTTCCAAATGGAATCCAGATGCATATAGTTGGCTATCGGGGATTGATAAATCACAATACACAGCTAGGAGGATGCCAAAGTCGAACACAGAAGCTGAAGAAGTTCATTCACAGAGGCAGCGCACATGAGCACTGTTATTGTTCCATTGAATCATTCTTAATGTGCAATGACTTCTGAGCTTATTTGTTGCTAACTATATCAATACATATCTGACCTTTAATCCTATTCATTTTGGTGGTTATTTATGGTAGTTATTATGAGTAATAGTTATAGGAAGTTGGAGGTAATTTACTGTAAGGAGGTAAAAAGGTACTGATCTTGTGTAACCATTCGATTAATGAAGTTGCAGTCATCCTTCTTCCTTCTTGAATCTCTATGATCATCTTTAGCATGGTACCAGAGCCAAAATTGGTTCAAGGTGCTTCTCTCCTTTTGGTTATCACACAGTTCATTAGATTTTCAAATCTGATTTAGCATTCTTTCATCAGGCCAGTCCGATTTAGCTTTCTTTCATAACTTTCAGTCCTTTCCATAGCTTCCTCATCCCAGTCCATCCATCACAGTGGTTAATCTCTTGTTACATTGCCACCACAGGATTCCAATTCACCATTCTTCATCCACCTTGCAGACAACCACAACAAAATCATTGCACAATTAGAATTTACACGGCAAAATTATGCAACTTGGAGTAGATCTTTCACCTTGGCTCTTTCCATCAGAAATAAGCTTGGATTTGTAAGTGGAGAAATAAGAAAACTACGAAGGGATAATCCCTTACATATGTATGGACCCATTGCAATGATTTAATCATTACATGGTTGCTGAAGCCATGAGCTTTTCACTTGGATCAACAGTCTTCTACATGAGTTCTGCACATCATATTTAGGATATACTTGCAAGGACGTTTTCTTTGCCAGATGACAATCAGGTGTGCAAGTTTCAAGGAGATCTTCAGACTGTATATCAAGGTACTACATCTATAGACACTTAATGCACTGAATTAATGACTGTATGAGAGGAATTGAGACTTTATAGGCCTCCACCACACTGCTCATGTGGTGGATGTAATCAGTAGTGCTTCCAAAAATTTGCTGAGTTGCAGAAGAAAGATAAAGTCTACAGGTTTCTGAATAGGTTGAATGACACATTCTCGGCTAACAAGTTCCAACCCCTAAGACAAAAGCCATTCCCTTCTCTGGATGAAGCATATAGTAGTATTGTTGTTGAGTAGGTACAAAGGATTGCCAAGGCATCACATTAGCAGTGGAATGATGCATCAACCCTTTTTTTCCACATCAGATAAGAAGGAAAGAAAACAAGAACTGGTGTGCTCATATTGTGGTAAGAAGGGCCATGTAAAAGAAAAGTGATACAGGCTCATTGATTTTCCTCCAAACTTCAAGTTCACAAAGAGTAAGCAAAGATCTTAATAGTCCTTGGCAAGTTAAGCTTCATCTTCTGCAGATTTGAATGAGGGGAATGCTTGTGCAGAGAATGGTGGAGTTGCTCTATCACAAGAACAGCTCTAGAAGCTTATGAGTCTGTTGCAAGTACATGAGATTAGCAAGCTGAAGGTGCCCTTAACATAGAAGAGGCAAGACCAAGCCCTTGCACAGAATCAGTCTAAGGATTACGTTTCTTCCAACTTTACATGCGAAGGCTCTCACTTTTAGCTACATTCCTATACTTGCAGCCCTTTTGATAAATCGAAACATTTTTCTTTCACCACGCTTGACCTGTTAATAAAAGAAGAAAATCAAACCAAAACAACTTTAGTCAGACGGATTATTGATACCAGTGCCTCATATCACATGTGTGCATGCCTAGATCTTTTTTATTCCTACTTTGCTATATCAAACACTTTTGTCCACTTACCAAATAACACAAAAGTCCCCATCACTCATGAAGGCACAATAAAACTTTTAGACTTCTTGATTATAGGTAGAGTTTTGTACATTCCTACCTTTAAGCTCAATCTGTTATCAGTCAGCAACTTACTCAAACATGTCATTGTTATTTCACCTTTAATCCTAGTTCATGCTGTATCCAGGGTCTTTCACCATGGATGAGGATTGGAGTAGTTAAACAAAGTCATGGACTTTACATTTTAGAACAAAAGCAACCTAATAAAAAGTTACTACTAGTCTGCATCAACCAGAACTCTTCTGCTCATGCATTTGCCTCAGAACCTTTTGATATTTGGTACTTTAAGCTCATACATACTTCCCATAGACTTGTTAATGAAATTCATTCTTTGTACCCTCACATTAAATTTATCCCAAAGAAAAATTTGTGAAGTTTGCCCTAAGGTAAAATTGAAAAGACTTCCCTTTTCCTTAAATGATAAATCCACTACAAGGCCTTTTGAGATTGTTCACATTAACACATGGGGTCCTTATTCTTCTATTGCAATTGGTAGTCACCATTTTTTTTCTTGACATTAGTTGATGATTATACTTGATGCACATGAACCTATCTAATCAGACATAAAAGTGACGTGCATCAAATTATCCCTATGTTCTGCAAATCAATTCAAAACCAGTTTAACCTTAGCATCCAAATCATTAGAAGTGATAATGCACGGAACTATGGCAAACCAACCTGTTTACTAATCTTAGAATAATTCATCAACGAGCTTGTGTTGAAAGCCCACAACAAAATGCAATGGTAGAAAGAAAGCACCAATATATCCTTTCCATTGCTAGAGTTCTCTTGTTCCAAGCCTTAATGCCACTCAAATTCTAGGGTGATGCTATCTTTATAGCCACTTAGATCATCAATAGGATATCGTCTAAACTATTGAACCTCAAAACACACTAAGAGCTCTTGTTTGGAAAGCCACCAAGCTATGATGACTTGAGAGTCCTTGGTTGTGTCACTTTCTATTCCACCGTTAAGAGAAATACATCCAAGTTTGATTCTAGAACCAAGAAATATGTGATGATAGAATATCCTAATGTGATCAAAGGCTACAAGCTATATGATCTCGACACACATGAAACCATAATTTTTAGAGATGTCATGTTTCTTGAACATATCTTTCCCTTTAGTAATGAGTATTAAAAACATCTAAATCTACCTCAACTCAATCTAAATCCCTTAGACATAGTAAACATGGACCATGGCTTTGTGGTAAATGATCTAAGTGCATCAGAATTGGGTCCTGCAACTAAACCTCGTAGCCATCCTATAGTTCCCCCTACAGTTGAACCTCAAAACCTTTGCCAGCAACATTTGCCACAAACTTCTTCACTTGCAGAACCCCCTAGCTCACCTCATAACAAAAACCGACATTAACCTATGCTTAGAAGGTTAACCAAAATTAGAACCATACCCAAATACCTTGAGATTTATGACCATGGTTTGAAAGAGCCTAATCAGCCTCCAACATTCACCATGCACCCCATATCCAACTATCTCAGCACTAACTACTTGTCCAAGGAATATGCATGTTATCTGAGAAAACTTAATGATGTGTAAGAACTTGAGTCATTTGTTGAGCCTTTGGAGAAGCCACATTGGTACCAAGCCATGATTGAAGAGCTGTAAGCACTGGAGCAGAATGACACTTGGCAGGTGGTTCAATTACCAGAAGGGTAACATGCAGTAGGGTGTAAATGGGTTTATAAAACTAAATTGAAGGCAGATGGGAGTGTTGAAAGATACAAGGTTAGGTGTGTGGCTAAGGCATACAGTCAAGTGGAGGGGTTTGATTTTCATGAGACCTTCAGCCTTGTTCTTAAACAGGCCACTGTCAGAAGGTTCTTCTCCTTTACTATCATAAGAGAATGGAAATTGTAGCAACTAAACGTGTATAATGTCTTCCTAAATGGTAATTTGAAGGAAAAGGTATTCAAGAGGATGACACAAGGCTATGAATTGTTAGGATCAAACTTCTACAATAATAACAGAATGGTGTGTAAACTAAAGAAGGCTTTGTAATTGAAGTAAGCCTCTAGGTAGTGAAATGAAAATTTCACCTATGCTAAATGAATATGGCTTCAAGCAATCTAAATCAGACTATTTCCTATTCACTAAAGTCACTAGACAAGGCACTATCATGGCATTACTTTTGTATGTGGATGATCTCGTCATTGGCTATAAGGATGAGCAAGAAATTCATGCTACAGTGAAGTTCATTCAGTCTAAGTCTAAGGTAAGAAATGTTGGGTTTCCAAGATACTTCCTTGGGATGGAGATAGCAAGATCAAAGGAAGGACTCATCATGTGTCAAAGAAAATACATTTTGCATCTCTCAGACAAGTAAGGAATGCCGGGAGGAAGACCACTCTCAACGCCAGTAGAAATGTATCACAAACTGAGTAAAAAAGGTGACAATGTCTTAGAAGACATGACTTACTATGAAACACTTATGGGAAAGTTGATCTACCTTATCTTCATTAGGCCTAATATCAAGTATGTAGTGCAAGTTTTGTCTTAATTTATGAGCAGACCTAGAAAGAGGCATGTTGAAGCAGTAATGAGGGTCTTGAGGTACTTAAAGTCTACTTTAGGAAAAGGGATACTCTTCAACAAAAGCAACAGTGTGAAGCTAAGGGCATACACTAACAGTGACTAGACAGCTTGCATTGACACAAAAAGATCAATTTCAAGGTTCTGTATATTCATTGGAGAAAATGTGGTAAGTTGGAAACTCAAGAAACAAAGTGTTGTTGCAAAGAGCTCTACTGATATAGAATATAGAGCTTTGACCAGTCGTACATGTGAGGTTATGTGGCTGATTAACCTACTAAAGGATTTTGGTGAAAGGAATGATCATCTGATCATGATCTATTGTGATAATCAAAGCACACTGTAGATTGCAAGAAATCTAACTAACCATGAACGAACAAAGCACTTTGATTTTGAATCCACTTTGTTAGGGAGAAAGTAAAAGAAGGAGTCTTCAAAGTGGAACGCATTAAAACCTATGACCAAGTTGCAGACTTACAAACCAAATCTTTGAATTTCAAGTTGTTTAGGCAAGATAAGCATGAAGTACATCTATGCTCATATTGAGGGGGTGATAAATCGGAATACACAACTAGGAGGATGCTAAAGTCAAACACAAAAGCTGAGGAAGTTCAGTTCACAAAGACAGTGCACTTGAGTAATGTTACTGTTACATTGAATCATTCTTAACGTGCATTGACTTTTTAACTCATTTGTTGCTGATTGTATCAATATAGATCTAACCTGCAGTCCTACTCATTTTGGTGGTTATTTGTGGTAGTTATTATGAGATATAATTATAAGAAGTTAGACGCAGTTGACTGTAAAAAGTTAAAAAGGAACTAATCGTGTGTGGCCATTCAATTATTGAAGTTGCAGTCATCCTTCTTCCTTCTTGAGTCTCTTTGATCATCTCCAGTAGCAATGATCGTGAAGGCTATTAATGATGCTAATTTTCGCGTGGTAGTTGTTTTATTATGGGCGATTTGGAGAGGTGGAGGAGAATCCTTTATAAATGGCACTCTAGTTTTCAATAAATAAATTAATTAATCAATAACCAAAAATAAAAAAAAAAAAAAAGAAAAAGGAAAAAGAAAATAGATGCATACACATGTAACCATTTCATGGTTATTGGCATGGCCCGTTCCAAGCTGGAAAGAAGCACAGGAAACTAAAACGACCCCGTTTCTTTTCAAAATTCAATCCGTGCTCTTTCCCAAGAAAAACCTGAAAACACTAGGTTAAATGGAGAAAACCAGAGCTGTCGACAGGGCGCACCAGCACATAAAGCAAGAAGACTGAAGAAACTCCACGCAATTGCTTTTTCCAATCCGAAAATGGCTTTCGCCTCTCGCTTCCTCTCCAGATCCACTCGCCAGGTGTCCCTTGTTGTCCTGTGTACCGTTCTCCCTTGCATTCATTTTAATGCGTAGATCCGTCGGCGAAATCTTAAGTTCTATTAATTTGTTGTTCTTGTTTATTACTACCGTAGTGAAATGAAAATGATTTTATTTTTAATTTTTTTTGTCGATTTTTTTCGTAGTTGTATAATGGCCAAAGTGTTATGCGATCGCAGTACGTTATTCCAGCTCGTTCCTTTGCCAAAGGAGCCGGCAGTGCTCCTACTGCATTAAAGGGAGATGGTGAGTTTCTGTATTTGTTTTAGAACTCCTTGTAATTATTGTCTCGGGGATTGATAGATTTTCTTCCGTCGGTGTTGGGTGCTGATCAATTTTTTAGGGAAAGTACGTTGAGGAAAGCAAAATGTCTGTGAAATGATCTGTTTCATTAATATTGGAAAGCATGGATTTAATCAGTTATGAGTTCATTTTGACGGCTCGATAAGGATGAGGCATGTAAACTAGTCTACATTGATTCTCTATGGAACTCTTTGTCGTGAAATGAAAAACCAAAATGTCCAAGGATGGCTGTTAAGTAATTATAATGAATGAATATCTCTACTAATTGAGAAATAGTTTAGAAGGTCCTGTGGCTGGTAAAGTGCCAATAAGAGATGGTAATAGAGGAAACGAGGTGTAGTGGTTCTGCATGCATGAGAAGTTATATTCATATGGCATGCTCATAGAGTATTATCGTGGACCATTTACTGATGCAAATAAGATGGGCCGAATAAATTGTGAAGTGTTACAAACAATAAGTTTTTATTTAAGACTGTAGGCAAATCTTGGATTACGTAGATGCCCGTGTTAAATTTTCATGCAGTGCTGGCATTTGACTTCATGAGTTGTTAATCATGTTCAGCACTTAATTTCATTTGTAGATGTTGCAAGCCTATTTAGTGGAATGTGAATTTTTCTACGTTATTGTTATCATAATATTGCTATGCTCATGAAGCCTCAACTTTTGTGTCCTAACTTGTCACCTAAGTCCTAACATTTAAGTTGGTGGCATTTGCTGGACATGGATATTCCAAACAATGATCATCTTTTACAAGCAAAAATCATTCTGTTGAATCGCCGACGTGCTTGATCGTCATAACATTTTTTTTCTTAATATGATTGTTGGTTTGACCAAGGGTTTTTGTTGTTGCTTGTTCCATTCGTCATTGCTAAATCTCAGATGTTTCCTCAAAAACATTCTTTGTTGGGTGTCTCAGGTTGCTTGATATTTTAGTGAATAACCATTTTATTATGTTTGGCTACTGGCTGGTGATAGACAGTAATATTGTTGCACTGTATATCTGTTCACTATAAGTGAATTTATTGCTCAATGTTGTCATTGGATGAATGAATTTCTGCCTATAATACCCTAAATCTGAGCTCATGAACTTCTGAAGAATTGTTGAAGGGTATTTTTCTTGAGGTTAAGAAGAAATTTGAGACAGCCATAGGGGTTCTCCGGAAGGAGAAGATAACAATTGATCCTGATGATCCTGCTGCAGTGGCTGAGTATGCCAAAGTCATGAAGACTGTAAGAGAGAAGTAAGACCTCTATTCTTGTGGCAAATCTTTATCAAATAACATTTACTTTTTCAAATTGAGAAAAAAGCTATAATTTTTATTTGCCTTGTTGCCATGTTTATTAACATTGAAGTAGTCTTAGCATAGATTTAGCTCTTCTTTCTTAGAAAAGTTCCTTGGTTGGCATGGGAAAACCTGATTTCTTTCGCTTCTCTTGGCATCCAAAACTTATCAATTCATCTTTATTGTTTTATAGTTTATTTTCAGAAGTTTGTAGCATATCTAATTTAGTGCATAACAGATGCTGTGTTTTTCTGGTTGTTACCATCAGTATCTATGCTAACTTCGTCTCAGATTTAGCCTGTAATGGTCGCCCCTTCAACTTCTTCTTTGCTGGTTTTTCCCCCAGTTTTATTGTATTTATTAATTGCATGCTTCTAGACCTCTTATAGATATGTAAATAGTCCTGTTGTTTATCCTTCCTGATTGTAAATGCCCTTATAAGCTTGTTTTTATTTGTTGTGGATTATACCTGCAGGGCTGGTCTTTTCTCCGAGTCTCAGAGGATCAAGTACACAATTGAAACACGGACACAAGATATTCCTGATGCTCGATCCTATTTGGTAGCCTTGAAGGACATAAGGGTCAAGTATGTTCTTACATTCAGGCCAGGCTTATATGCTTTTAAACTGGTTTTTCTTCTTCTGAGCTTATGAATGAAGTTTCTCTACAGCCACTTGTTATCTCTCTCTTACGAGATCTATTTGTTTAACATTTTCATTTCTTTTTTTCCTTTGATGAATAAAGCAAAAGTTGGGTGATTTCTTGAACTATACATTTGTCAAATATTTTAACTCATATGCCATTAGTTATCTGCTTGGAAGCTTCATGCAACTCTTTTGTCATAGGATTTGTTGCTTGTTTTAGAGACTTTACTGGTACAAGCACTAGCCGTGTGAATGTTTTGTGTTGGGCCCACAATATTCTGTAATTCTTCATTATTAATTTTAAAATGATTTTTGGCAGGAGAGGAATTGTTGATGGGCTCGGGGCAGAGGCTATGATGATGGATGCACTTGACAAAGTCGAGAAAGAATTGAAGAAGCCACTTATGAGAAATGATAAAAAGGGAATGGCCCTCCTGAAGGCAGAATTTGATAAGATCAACCAAAAGTAAGCTCCAAGGAGTGAAAAATTTGTATTCTTAAAGAAGCCACATCTTTTAATTATTAATGATAGATGGCCGGAATATTTCCTTGCTGCTTTAGATTTTTGAACATACCCAAATTAAATTAAATACTTTCAGTATTCTATCCTGCCAAGCATTGTTAAATACTACATTTTTCAGCTCTTGGTACGTGTTGGGTTTTTATGCTTATTAATTTGTCATATATCAGGCTTGGCTTTAGGAGAGAAGATCTGCCCAAATATGAGGAACAGCTGGAACTTAAAATTGCAAAAGCCCAACTGGAGGAGCTGAAGAAGGATGCACTTGAAGCAATGGAAACTCAGAAGAAAAGGTACGCCTTCTAATACTGGGTTTAATATGTTTGTATGTGTTTTGTGGGTTCTATTTTTCTGAGTCCTTGCATTTGTGCAATGGAGCCACCTGATCCTGTGACCCCCTCACTTGCTTTCACTTGCTGCGTATGCATCTGTTAATATACCTTTTCTCCCTCATGACTTTTGCAGGGAAGAATTCAAGGATGAAGAGATGCCTGACGTAAAGTCATTGGACATCCGGAACTTCATCTAAGACTGAAATATGTGTCTATCTCATTTATTTCAATGTTTTTCATAATGGCATTGCTCTTTGGCAATTTCCTTTGTTTGAAGTAGATAATTTGGAGTTGACAGATGGAAGAAGAACAAGGACATATAAAAATGCTCGCCCTTTGGTTAATAATAGCTTGTCAGAAATTTGCTGAGACTATGCATTTGAAACTTTTGTACCTGATGCACATGTTTTCATGTTTGATTCGTTGTCTCAAAACTAGCACAATTCATTTTGTATTTAAGCTCCATTTCCACATTGCACAGCGGAATGAAGTGCTTACGATTCATATCTGAAACCCCCTATTATATTTTGAGAAGGGGCTCACTCTGTCACGACAATTAGAGGGGTGATGACTTCAATGGCGTTCCAATAAAAAATGAAGGTTTAATCAATTATTGTTTTTTAAATTATTATTTTTTATCGTGTTGGTGAATGCCTTTTAAACATGAATCACTTTTAATCATTTCGACTCCCAAATTCCTGAACTCTTACTAATTCGATGTGTGTTTTGAATGGAATGGAAAATCACCTAATATAAGTCCATATGAAATTGTATTACCAAAATTCACTTACATCTAAATCGCTTTGGTAGAGGAGTATATGATATGCAATTGTGTCGTATATTTTAAATTTTGTAGTTATTGTAATCGACTAATTTTATGATGATCGAGACAAAGGAATATAGCCCGTCCTTGTATGGGCTTCTTTTTTCATTTTCTCATATTTCCGAGAAATTTTCTCTGAGATGCAATTTGTTTGATTATGCCTTGGGAGATTTTTTTGAGATACACCATTTTTCTCGTTTATCAATTTTTTTTGGTTGTCTCTTTAATGTTCTACCTTGTTCTTTCCACCCATACATCCCTCGTTGATACCCCTCTCTCTCTCCCCCTCGATAATCCACATCCTTTCCACAACGGTGGTGGGTGGGTGGCAGTACCCTCATCAAGATGAGGACAGTTTAAGCTTTCCTAATCAATCTTTGTTTACCATCAATTAATTGAAATTTTCTATAATTATCTAGCTTGATTAATTTCATTTACCACTAATTAATTGTAATTTATTATAATTACAGCTGCTTCATTAATTTTTATTTACCATCAAGTAATTGTAATTTACTATAATTGTCAACTCGCTCCAGGTGCATGGCCGAATGGACACCGATGGGTTAAGGTTAGAATAGGATAGGTAGAGGGGTGAGGAGAATTTTTTCATCCCACTTTAAATGGGAGTAGGAACAAGGGATCCTTTCCCCTCCCCAAACTCCACTTTAATTAAATATATATATATATATATATATATGTGTGTGTGTGTGTGTGTGTGTGTGTGTGTGTGTGTGTGTGCGTGCGCACGAATGTATGTATGTATGTATTATTCTTATTTGTCCTTTTATTTTCTTAAAAAATAAATAGTACCTTATAAAGTTATTTAATTGTACAAGTCTTTTCTTTTTATAAACTTTTTTAATTTTTCTTTATTATTATACTTTCAATATTAAATGATGTTATTTTTATTATTTGAAATACAATAACATTATAATTTATAAGTAACTTTACATATAAAAAAAGTGAGTGAAATTTTTTAGTTACAATAATTTGCATGTTAGTACTTAGTTGTGTATAATGTTTAGTGATTAATTTTGTATTTTATACGTGTTTAATTATAAAAATTGTTCGCTCCTATGTTCTAATACTTTTTATATTAATTATGAAAGATGCTTTTCATGTTTATTATTTTTGTGGAACTAGCTAATATCTCTTAATTTTGATTACAGAAACGAGTAGGACAGAATTTTTTCTTTTTAAAATTTAAGTTTTCAAATAAATTTATATATTTTTCTTTTCCTAACAAGGTACCTGTAGGGGATTGAGGAGGGGGGGGGATAAGGTAGAGTGGAGGGAACAATAATAAGGCATGAGGATGGAATGGAGGAAAATATTTGGTGATCCCTAACTACTGTCTCTACCTTGATCAATCCCTAGTCCATTTTCCCTGTGGATATTTGCTATGGTGAAAATAAATTTAATTCAAAAGTGATATTAAAATTAATAGTTTCATTATTTTTACTTTCACATAAACAAGTAAAATTCAATATATCAAATATCTTTATAAAATTGTAAACATAATGGTTATGCTTGTTTATATTTTTACGTATATGTTTTCTTAGTATTTTTTTTTGAAAGGTGTGTAAAAATAAGAAAGAGAAATAAATAAAATTTGAAATGTATAATGATTATAATGTATGCTTTTTGGTGGTAATAAAACAAAACAAACATAGCCAATATATTTGTCATATTAGCATGTTAAATATAAATTTAAGAAATGATAAATATGTTATATTAGTATGTTTAACATGATAAAATTTATTTTTTTCACAAATAGTTGTTTTTTAGTAAATTCCACATTAAAAAAAATACAAGAATCAATGCTGACCTGGTAACAATTGTATATAGATATCATACATAGATGAGTGATTGCACACACACTTATTCAATCTAAAAATAATGAATAATTTGTTAATCAATTTATATATTTAATTAAAAAATGAGGAATGTAAAAAAAATTAAATGAATGTATTAAATCTATTTACCAAGAAAACAAAAGAAATAAAATGATAAATCAATTATTATTTTTGTGTTATATGAATTAGGAATAATGATTAGAACATTTATCCAATTAGTATATAACAAAAATCAAGAAAAACAAAAGTAAGAGATTAGATTCAAGGGACAGAATAGTGATGAATTTGGTTTTGTCAAGTTTCACCATTTTAATTGTAAAGAAATATAATATTTTTTTTATGATAAGATTTATATTTTATCATAATTAAAATATATAATTCTATCATAATTAGCTCTTTTAAAGGTTTTTTTTTCCATTTTCGTCAAATGAGCAAACTAATAATTTAATTGATTAATCTTCGAATTTATTGCAAAATATTACACATAATTAATTACTAATTTATCATTTATTATAAGTAAAACAACACAAACATAAATATATTAACTTAAAGGTGGGGTGGGGGATGAAGTGGGGGTAAGTTTTTTTTGTCCCCTGCCCCACTTTAAAGGCTATTTTCAACATTAAAAATTAGATATGATAAATTATTTTATATAGGCTATTTGCATGTTTTATTTGTTTGACTGAAGACATTAATAAATTAATGGCCCAATATAAAAGTACAAAATTATAAGATTATTAATTTTACTTGAAAATTATGATAAAATAATCAAAATTTCATGATCTTCAAAAGACTATTTTAATCTTGTATCATTAATTGAATTATTTACATAATAAGTCTATATTGAAAAACTAAATATAATTACTTTAAAAAATTAAATTTACTAGACATAATTGTGAAGAATTGATTAATCCTTACAAACTCTTGTTACATTTTAAAATAATTATTTAAATTATAATTTTATCCAATAAAATGAACATGACCTGTATAAATTACAATATGATCCTCGTATGTGTGTGTATATATATATATATATATGTATGTCACGAAAGTATTTGTTGACCATGAATAAGTCAAACAAAGAGTAATTTTTTGATTTTTCAAACAATCTTTATAATGGCATTGTTAATTTTAAACAATTTGATTAGCAGGAAAATTTAAGTATTAGCCGGTGATGTGCTTAAAAGAAGACACGTGTAATTATAAAAATTATTAGGGTTTAGGTCTATTTGAACCTATTTCTAGTGTACAAGTGTCATGGTTGTTTTGTATTTTTTTTTCCCTAACTGCTATCGCTTTTATTTGACTGATGGGCATAGGGCGAATTCTTCGATTCATTTCTTCGAGCAAAGGAAAAATAGGAAAAAGGCAAAATTTGACAAAAATTTAAATTAAATTAAAACAAGAATTAAGCAAGAAATTTTAGGAGGGAACCTAAAGCCATCGTCCACCAATGTACAATTATGATAACCCCACAGCATTTCATTCTCTCCCCCAAACTCGGTTTGGTGGACGCTGCTTGTGCGCCCACTGCACTCGCAGCAGGAAAATAGAACACGTGTTCCCTCTTTTCTTTCGGCCGTGATTTTTTCTTTTCCATTTTTTGCCCTTTCCTTCTTTTGCTTTTATATTTTATTTCTCTATATTTGCACTTTCTTCTGCATAGTTTTTTCTAAGTAAGTTAAATTATTATTAGTTAGAGTATATTTTTAACTTTAATTTCCAAAATATTATAATAAATTATATAAAATATAAAAAGATATATCTATATATGTGCAGAAAATTATTTTTATAAATTATTAAATAGTTTTCCTTTAAATGTAAATGGAATAAATGGAAAAATTACAAAATTGATGCACAAACTGTAGATATATGCATTGATAAAATATAATTTTATGAGAATTCATGTAACATTGTTAGAATATTATAGAATTATTAGAAATAATAGAGTAATTATTGAATGCAATTTTAACATGTTGTGTTTCATTTTTTATAAATTGCTTTTGAAAATTATCAAATAAATATAAAAATATAACATGATACATACGTAAGAAGATTAACATCAAATAACTCTTTTATGTTTCAGATAAAATAAGTCTTTTGAAACAGTAAAAAAAGCAATGCAAAAAAATAAAAAAAAGCAATCACAAAAAAGAGTTGAAAAGAGAGGGGGAAGGACACGCGTCCTTCTTTGCTCGTGTGGGTGCACTGGTCGGACGACCAGCATCCACTAAACCCCCAAACTCAAAACTTGAAAAACCCAAAACCCTGAAATCACGGCCACTGGCAAATGATCATAGAAATGGGTACTACGGCGAAAGCTCTCTCTTTCTCTCTTCTCTCTTTGCCGGCCAAGCGCTTCTCCTTCAGCAGACCCTTTCACTTGCCGCTGCCATCGCATACTCGTCCTCCATCTCGCCGGGTGATTTTCCACAAATTCAGGCCACTCTGCACCGCAACCGCCACCCCCGCAGCGACCACCGGGTCTGCAATTGATGAAACCGGGACACTGCAACCCTTGAAGCATTCCATTCTTTTGGAAAGAATTAGGCAGAGACACCTCAAAGATTCTGCTCAAACTTCAAAGGGCACTGCCGGCTCCTCACCGCCGTTGAGTGGTCCCGAGAAAGTTAAATATGGCGAAAGTGAGGTTCCAAGAAAGAAGAAGGGTGCTGTGGCGGAAATGGTTTCGAGTTTTGAGGAGCTGGGTTTGAACGAGGAGTTGATGGGGGCTTTAGAAGAAATGGGGATTTCAGTCCCAACCGAGATTCAGGGTATTGGTGTGCCTGCTGTGCTCAAGGGAAAGAGTGTGGTGTTGGGGTCCCACACTGGTTCTGGCAAGACTCTCGCCTACCTTTTGCCTCTTGTGCAGGTGTCCGTCTTGTTGCTGAATTTTAATTTATTTTTGTACTATTCAGTTTTTTTTAATTCATTTTTGTTAAAATGCCCTTTTGATAACTTCATCCAGTTTCGTTTCATGTTCTAAATGTTAAATTTTGATTGATTTAATTCATATCTATCAGTTGTTCAATGTGTTGTAGAATTGCAGAATGGCCGCTTGATTTCTAATGAAAAATTAGGTATTAGACCTGTAATTTTATCAATCGTGCATAATATATTATTTGTAGATTGGAGTACGAAAGATAGAGAAGGCAATTGCTGTGCCAGTTGTTCTAGGTTTGCAATCGATATATACTCTGGAATTAATGATGTCTGAAGCGCCAGTTTTAAGTCTTGATTTCTGTTGTCTATTTCATCTCTAATATTCTTAAGGATTGATTACCCCTTTACTGAGGTTAAACTCCAGTGTTAGACTTATTTCATGGTATTGAAAAAGCATTCTTTATTGTACTTTTAGTTGCTGAGAAGAGATGAGGCTATGCATGGTATGCTGATGAAGCCTAGACGCCCTCGGGCGGTTGTACTATGCCCAACAAGAGAGCTCTGTGAGCAGGTTAGTTTCCTTTGTATCTTGTTAGTGGCATAAAATATGATTACATCATTCAACCAATAATTTAGGTGCATCTTTAGGTGTTCCGGGTTGCCAAGTCTCTCAGTCACCATGCACGATTCAGATCAACCATGGTAAGTGGCGGTGGGCGTCTAAGACCTCAGGAAGATTCCTTGAACAGCCCAATTGACATGGTTGTGGGGACTCCTGGCCGGGTTTTGCAACATATAGAAGAGGGCAATATGGTTTATGGTGACATCAGATTCTTGGTAATCAGTCCCATTCCTCAATTATTTCTCTTTTTCATTCGTCTAAAGCAATTTCTATTACGTTGTTTGAATTTTGACAGTTGCAACTTCATATTGCTTAATAATGATAGCTATCTTTTAATAGGTCTTGGATGAGGCAGACACCATGTTTGATCATGGCTTTGGCCCTGACATCCACAAATTTCTTGGACCATTGAAAAACCGCGCGTCTAAACCTGATGGTCTGGGATTTCAGACTGTATTAGTCACTGCAACAATGACAAAGGTATGCTTAGTTGAGCTAAAATCAGATTACAAGTCGATGATCAACTGTTTCTTACATACAATGAATATCAGGTGGGTTCTTTTTACTTTCCAAGGAAGTCAAGCAATGTCGTTAAACTACTGTGATGCACTTGATCCAAAAGTTCAGGGTTTTGAGATTTTTGTCCAAAACATTCAGTTTACTTATATTGCATTTATTCACAATGCAATTGGAAACATTAATTGGTAGTATTTGGTTGTTAGCTTGTAACCTTGATAAGTTTTTGGTAAATGTTAACCATCATTGTTTTTGAATTTACACTATTTCTTTATGAGAGGTTTTCCTAATGAGATAGTTTTCATTCCTAAGTCCTAACACTAGTACTTTCTTTAATATACTTGGTCATGCCATCATTTTGTGGCCGTGATTGAAACTCTGGAAACGAATCACTAATTTATCTCCATCATTTCCAATATACTGCATCACAAAATTGTTCCCAAGTTTGAATTCACCAATCAAATCTATCTGCTTTTCACTTCACTAAATTCTAGAAAACCTACCTCTATGTATGTAAATCCCCATCCTCCATGTCACGCCGTAGACAGTTAACCACGAAAGATATGGTTTACTTATTTGTCTTCTTCCTTTCTGGCAATTTCTAAATATACATGCTAAGATGAATTTGTTATTGCTTTGCCGCATGTTCCATTACTTACTAGTAGTAGCCATGCATGTTCCATTCAATTTTGTCGCCAAGTTTTACTGTTTTGTGTGGGTTCAGAAAATTGATTGAGCTGAGGTCATTATCTATGTGATTAAGCTGACAAGCTGTAGCATGCCAGGCATTAGGTGTTTGTGGGAAACTTGGTGCATTTTGATTCATATTCTATAAGATAATGACATCTTGAATATTTGGGTGATATATGGTTCTACTTTATACTTGCTGTAGGTTTTCGATTTGGTACAAGATAAACTAGGTAAAGACCTTAATTTGTTAAGGTTATAATCCGGTATGAGATTACTCAGCTTTGGCGTATTTGTCATGTTGTGGAGTTTCCCTCTTTCTAGAGTTGCTTCATCTAATATCCAAAAGGGAACTTTCACACCTTGTGATGAGGTAGAGAAGATTGACTAAGTTTATTGCAATACCATGTAGTGAATGAAGAGATTGGTGATAAATCATCTGAATTGGAAACAGTATAGCTAATTGGCTACCTTGATTTGAATATTATTGCTTGTTTCTATAGATGGCTCTGATGTGCTAGGGGGTTTGAGTTAACTCTTGTCATCTATGGGTAGGTAGGCCTATAACTTTATTGCGGGACTGAATACTGGAGCATGGGTGAGGTACATGTATTGTGCTGTCTCCAATATCTCTTTTAACAGTGTTAGAATATTGAAAGAATTATACAATAAGAGAAGAGAGACACGACAAAAGCATAACAAAAGGATTATGTGGTTTGGCCATTTCAGCCTACATCCACTGACAAATGCCTGAAGGGCACAAATTATATTCTTTTCTCTATTGATTTTCTCTTTTACAGATGTGTTACAATGATCATCTATTTATAAGTGAAGTTGACAATGTAATAATGGAAAGAGATCAACATAATTCCATCATACGAAATATTCTTTGTATGAAATATATGATATGATATCATATAATCAAATCAAACCTTATTAAACCTCTTACGATTTTCTTTCCAACAAATAGAATATCATTGGATAATAATATTTAAGAAATTCCTATGTCTGGATAATAGTTACCTAGAAATGAGATTTTTTTAATAAATATGTTTGACAATTAATATATGCGTCATTTTTTGTAGGCAGTGCAGAAGCTTGTTGATGAGGAGTTTCAAGGAATTGCTCATTTGCGTACTTCTACACTCCACAAGAAGATTGCTTCTGCTCGTCATGATTTTTTCAAACTTTCAGGTTCAGAAAATAAACTGGAAGCCTTGTTGCAGGTCCGATTCTTCTAGTTTAATCAGTCTCAAGGTTAAAGTAGGGTTGGGGGCTTTAATTGATAAAATTTGAAAGCATGATGTGCTGTGGTACCTTTTGTTACTCCTCAGGCGTTTCATTTGTTTAGTTTGACTCCTAATTCAGTCTTCTCTTAATGAAATAATGAAAGACTAGTAAAAAGTTGCACTCTATGCTTGTGCAAATTTATCTATAAATTATAAAATTTTTGTATTTGAAATAACAAAAATAAAATTATT
The DNA here is from genome assembly GCA_019155195.1 of Avicennia marina. NCBI lineage: Eukaryota > Viridiplantae > Streptophyta > Magnoliopsida > Lamiales > Acanthaceae > Avicennia > Avicennia marina. Next base: position 9,164,669 of record CM032772.1, on the reverse strand, counting down.
TAAAATTAAAAGTATAAAAAATATATCAAATAAGAAAATAAAGAAAGAGTAATAATTGAAAAAAGAGAAAATTTGAAAGAAAATACAAATAAAAATATATGTTGAAAGAAAGGAAAGAAATAAAGATACAGAAAAGTACATGAATTCATATTAGGGATGATTATATAATTTTATATTTTGTAAAAAATATTTTAAATAAGAAAATGAAGAAAGTTTAAAAAATATTTAAGAGAGAACATAAAAAGAAGTTAAAATATGGAGAAAGAAAAGAATAGATAAAAAAAATTAAAATAAAGTTATTTGTGTAAATTCACTTTTTGCAAACAAAAATCCTTATTGACATAATAATATAGTGTAGCTAAATGAACTGATATTCTTGTCACTCATTTCTGAATCTAGTTAAAGAAGAGCGGCGATATAATTATTTTTGTGCATCATCATAAAATGTTGCATAAGATATTACTTCCTGTTTCTTCCTATTAAAATTATATGATTATGCAATTACAGGTTCTGGAGCCAAGCTTAGCAAGAGGAAACAGAGTGATGGTTTTCTGTAACACATTGAATTCTTGTCGAGCGGTCGATCACTTTTTAAGCGAAAACCAAATATCCACTGTCAATTACCACGGAGAAGTGCCAGCTGAACAAAGGTGAAACGAGATATGGTTGTGTGCCAATTCAAAAATTCAAAAATGCCCTAGTAATTAATGATAGAGTTGTTTTCAGCGTCAGAACTTCTATACTGGATAATAACTTATCTAGTTGATTTAAAATTTGTGGTCCATGATCCCCTTGTCTATGTTAATATAATTGTTTACATTTGCTTTCACAGGCTGTGAAGGATTTTCTTTTGTTGCTATTCTTTCCTGTCTCAAAGGGTGACGTTTCTCTGACAGGGTTGACAACCTGGAAAGTTTTAAGAACAATGATGGAGACTGCCCCACTCTAGTCTGCACAGACTTGGCTGCAAGGGGATTGGACTTGGATGTTGACCATGTTATCATGTTTGATTTTCCATTAAACTCTGTTAGTATTCAGTGTTCTTCTGTGCTATCTCTCACGGCCACTTCTGCACGGAATATGTGATTATTTTTTATTGTAACCTTCTAGATTGATTACCTCCATCGCACTGGAAGAACTGCTCGCATGGGTGCTAAAGGTATCCATACAAATTACACTTAACAAACTTGAAGAGGAGAACAGTAATTGCCTTTGTTATCGTTTTACCTGTTGATGCATTATGTCTTTCATTTAATCTGGTGATTTTATTCTATTGCCCCTTCCTGCTGTTTTCAAGCCTCCTCTGCATCTTTATGTCCTGCACACACACACACACACACACAAACATATATAGATAGATAGATGCTTGCTTGCTGCTCTATTTTAATTTTACCTCACTTTTTTCTGCTTTTCCTTTGTCTTTTCTCTCTGTTACTTTTTCTGGACAGAGAACAACACAGCATACCTTGTGTTGATATGAACATTTATATCAGGTTCCTAAATTTAGAAATCTTTTTCATGATGATAGGGAAGGTGACAAGTTTGGTTGCTAAAAAAGATTTGATTTTGGCCTCTTGCATTGAGGAAGCCTTAATGAAGAATGAGAGCTTGGAATCTATCTCTGCAGATAGGATTAAAAGGGATCTTGCCAGGTCGCACATAAATGAGCAGAAGGAAAAACATGCAAAGATGGCAAGAGTTTCTAGTTTGAAAAACAACAGTAAAGCCGCCCCAACAAAATCATCTGAAGCCCGTGCAAAAGCAACTGTCTTCAAGAAAACCTCACTGGTCAAATCTGGCAAAACTCCTGCAGTTCCCAAAGCTAAGAAAAAGGTGATTAAAGTTATCAAGACATCTAAATCTTCTGGCTCCAGCACCGTAAGGGGCACATCACCTAGTGGGAAGAAACAGTCAGGGAATCGAAACTCAGCTGTTGTTAAGTCTACATCAAAGCTAAATGTTGTAGGATTTAGGGGTCAGAGTGCAGTAAAGGCCGGTTGAACATCTGACGGCTTAGTATGAAGGACCACTTGATTTTGTCTGCTCTATCAAGGACACAGAGAAGGAAAGTTCATTGCCAAAGCCCATCAGAGACAAGATGAGCGGCTGGTGCCATAAGTGTATTTAGTAGTGTTCCTTGGCAAAAACCCGGAGAGGGGGAATTAGGGTTTCTATGGGTACCCTTAGGGGATTACGGGGCTATTGAGTTTTGGAGGAATTGCTGTGTCCATAGATAAGCTTCTACTTTGTTCAAGTCATCGGTCTTTCACCTATCATTGTTGGTGGATTTGGTACTTCATGTAATCTTTAAGTCTTTGTGGATCTAATGGTAAGTACTAAAATGTTTGGTGGGAATTTCTCACGAAAATGAGGATTCGAACGAGTGTTTTCTTGTAAATGTGTTTTGGTTCTTCAAATAATTAAAGTTTCATTTATTTTAAGGTAGTGTTTTGTTTATTGAAGTCGGGGGGGGGGGAGTAATTTGCACGCATATAGCCTTCCTTAGGACAAAGTAGCTGTTATATTTTATACTAATGACGGGCGGATTCTAATTCGATGCTTTAGAACCTAATTCAAGTCTGAACATTTTGTCGTTGTGGATCGTTTCCATATATTGGACATAAATCGATCTTTTACATTTGGGCAAAATCTCAGAGTTACCACATTTCTCATCCTGGCCCCAGTTTCCCGATGGATCATATAATCACTGAGTAATCAGGATTTAAGACATTGCTCATGGGCTTGTAGTACAATTCCAAGACCTGATGACTTGGAAAATTAAACCCTTCTAATGGCCCAATCAAAGGGCCGCATCATTCTTCTTGCTCGCAATCGGTGTCCAAATGCATCCCTTGTTCATCAATTTCTTTAGTAGTCATGTGTTATTCCCTGCTGGACCAGAAATATCCAGTCATACAGCGTGGAACAGTAAATAAATAACTATGAAACACCACCATAATTACAGCATCCACAAGTACGTAAATATATTAGAACAATAATGGTGCAACGTCCAGCCGGCAGCACTCATATCCGGTGCTGAGTCCCCGTGTCAGTGACGATATCCTCCTGTTCCTCAATTTCTGCATCAGTATAAGTGAGTGCTCGTTGCAGCCTCCGAGGAGAGAATACTTCAACTTCCACCATATACGAGGCAGTCACGGGGCGGTGGTCGGATAGCTTAGCTTCCGATCTCCAATACTGCAGCTGCCTAATTCCTGGCCCGAAGGAGAGAATGCGATCGCACCTGGAGAGAATGAACAGAAGGAACACTAAGAAATGCTAGGGTGCTTAGAGCTTCGAGCTAAGGCATTGTAAGCATTAACTTAATGCATACCACGTAATTCAAACACGGACGAAAATGAAGATCTGCTTAGATTTTTTTTTTTTTTTTTTGGTGGAAATAGGAAGATTATGAATGAGCAGAAGTGCGAAACATATACCATGCAGGTGTTCTTCTCCCACCCTTTGGATCCTCTCCGAAGTAGGACTCAGAATTTAACTCGTATTTGTAAGTTGGAGCAAAGCTTAAAGTGCCTTCAGACCATCCATCAAATGCACGGCCTTTCTTAAGCTCTTTGCTGAGCTGCAAAAACATGCAAATAACAATGTACCAGATTCAAGAAAAGCACCAACTTCGCAGGACACAACAAATAATCAGCACCACAGTCAAGAAAGGCCTAAGGTCTTTGTATGTATCATTCATTGTTTGATAAATTATGGAAACAAAATACTTTCCTGTTTCCAACCATAAAATGTCATGTATACAAATGCCAATGTTGGATATGAAGCTCTACGTGTGCATCAGTCGGTCTGGAGCTATGAGACGAGGATAAGTTTTTGAAGAAGATAATTTATTAGTTTCTCAGTCAGTCCATGAGGGACTGTTTTTATGATTGTAACGTATTGTTTAGATCTCAATGAGTATATCAATAGCTCTAGAGTCTCAAGACAATGGGTTGGTTCCAATTTCCATGTTTGTTCCTCTTAGGTAAGGAAGTTTGACTTGCTAAATTAGATCATTATATTTCTTGGCATGTTCATGATTTTTTATACAAGGTTTCAGGAGCCTCCTTCGTTCCTTCAGTTTTTTTGATGATCAGTTTTTATTAGAATGGACAGCTTTTTATTCTCAAATAGATACAAATCAAGAATACACTCACTTTAAAGAATGGAATTAAAGTTTATTGTGATTATTTTGAAAGATGATTTTATCACATTTGATGCATCGAGATTAATTATCTTTCATTTTAATTATTATATACCAGGCTGACTTTTATGCCTCATAAGGAATGTATAATTAAGTTTGATAAAATAATTTATCTAACTTAATCATTCAAAATATGATGCTGCTTGTCAGAAAAAACAAAAAGGTAGTATTGCAGTTATGCATACAACGGGCTTTAGGATTCAAAACAATTATTTTCAAAATAAAGAAAAAAAGACAATGCCAACACAAATCACTAGCAATCAAACATTAGTGACATGTTATCATTAACTTATGTAAGGAACATAGAAAATCAAAATCACCTGATCGTGCTCGACTAACTTGGACCACTCCTCTTTGGATATTAGCTCTCTTGTTCGTTCATCAGACAAACTGATTCGATAATTTAGATCACCCATCCAGATTATTCTCCTGAAGCAGATGAGAGTTGTTACTAACCCATCTTCATTTCAAAAATTTTAATAAAACTTCTTGCAGAGAAAATAAAAAAATAATAACGACAACTTGAGGTAGAAACTCAATTTGAGTGGGACAACTATTAAGGAGCAGGTCGTTAAAGATTTATGTATGATTTCCACACAGAGAGGCGTTGTTAGGAAAAAACAATTTGTATCCAATTTGAAACAGAAAAAGGTTACTTCATTCCGTTCGAAGAATTACAAGAGGATGGATACCTCGTACTTACTCATGGTCATATATTCTTCTAGGAAGCCCCATGGGAGAGAACGAATTGAAACGTGTCCGCCTACGAATCTCATGCACATCTGCATTTCTCTTTATTGCATTTGCATCCTTCTCGCCTGCAGTTAAATGAGTGCAAATAAAACAGAAGAGTGTCTGATGTATAGACATGCTAACTGATATTGACCCCTGAAAGAAGAAAATGAAAAAAGGAGAGAAAAGAATGAAAGTCACAGTACTTGTATAACTGGAAATGACTTATAGAAACTAATAACTCAGGTAACATTGAGTACATAAGAACAGAGGCACAAGAATGGCATAGAATAACATGACTGAATCTCAGAAATCCATCAAACACAAGAAGAAAAAAATGCAGATACTCAATAAAGTACAGAAGTGGCAGAAAAGAGAGAATTTTAAATAAAACTGGAGAATGCATTCAGCTTGTTTCCCCATTTGCCAGAGGTATAGTAAATCTGTAATATTTGAAGAGTCAAGCTACAAAAGGTGGTGGATTAGTAGAGCCTTGATGTACATAACTTTTAATTGACAAAGACATCAACTGTCATTGATTTAAATATGGTTTACATTTACACCTTAATCACAAGAATGGCGATTTACTAGAATTACCTAGAGCAGTGCAGACCATGGGATCCCCAAAGTGCGAATCTAATTGATTTCAATCATCTATATCTTTGTTTATGAAAGGTCAGAACATTTAATTATCACAAGAAATTGCCACACTTCCTAATCCGTGATGTGTTTAGTTTGTGGAGTCCATCTGACACAGTGGTCAAATAAAATAACCAGAAATATATTCTAGGATTGCTAATGACACAATGATAACAGCAGTAGAAATTTGCAACTTCCTCTTTAAAGATAGAAAAAGTATCACAGTTTAGAAGAAAGAGCAAACCTTGTTGCCAATACAGCCCATGACACCAACACCAACAGTTGACACATTCAAGTTTTGTATATGTCTTCGCAAGCTCCTGCAGACCCATATCGTGGTAAAAATTCCAACCATTTTCTTGCTTACTATCTTTACATATTGTGATCTTCTTTTCCGGTTTATCATGGACTCAAGATCCTGTTCACAAAGAGAGGCTATGCCCAATTGCATTTTATTTTCAGTTATCTTGTTTGATTTGAAAGAACTATAGCTCTGGAAAGAATTGAAAGTTTTGAAGGATTTATTAGTTTTGATGGAATCGGGTTTCTCTAAAACATGCTGAGGTAGAAGATGAAGTGGTGGCTCTGGCCAGATTAAGCCCATCCTTTCTGTCCCACTAAGTGTCTTGGTTAATTTATTTATGTATTGAGTGCTTGAGGCTTCCATAGTGTCTTCATAATCATCTATCCTTAAGCACTTCAATCTGTTCAGCTTTTTGAAAGAAGAAAATTGGCACTTCAAATCCTGCTCTACTGGCTTGCCAAAGTCATCATCATCCTTGGGGGCCGAGGGATCAGAACGACCAAAATCTCCTTGGTCAATGGTTCCATCCTTGATTTCATTAAAATCATCTGGTTCTTCTGCCAATGGGTAGATTCCCTCTTCAACATCTTCGTCAGATTCAACTGCAATTTCGTCTGTTGTGTCTGGTGCATCTTCTGATGGTTTAAACCTCGTTGGAGAAGGTGGATCACTGAAGCTCTTAAACTTCACCACTGGTTTAACACGGTTCAAAGTTTCATGAATTATGTCTTCCCATTTTGAAACTGGTCGACTACCTTCAACGCTAAATATTTTACCAGCATTCAAGGGGATGATCTCCTGAAGTCTATAGATACATAACATATGTCAGGTACATATGCATTTTTAGTAGAGGATTCTTAAAGAGGTTCAACAAACAAATTTAATGATACATCACCTAACCATTAAATATCTCAATCTGGTGCACATCACAGATATAGATTGACAAGGTAAAAATTATAGCATTTAAATCCAGCAAAAGATTTGCAGCATGGACTGCGTGCTCGCTCTTGGTTAAAACTATAGGAATGTACAGAATGATGCAATCATCAGCTTACCCAATTACATAAATATCAGCAGGTTCATCAATATCCAACCAATCATCAAGATCTAGGTCATCAGGAGGAACTCCTCCCCCAACATTCCATGTGGCAGCGCATATCCTGGTAATGCCAAGGAAAAGATAATGTAAAAGCTAAACCTCACTACTTGATAAATTAACCTATACGTGCTTATTAACCTTGGCAACTGTCAGTTCTTCCCTTAAACACACAAGAAAACCAGCTTACCTAATTTCCTTGGTGTTTATATACTGAGCTCTAAATGTCTCTGAGTTTCTTCTTCTTAACCGGGGAAGAGCCTCTGGGTTTGAACGGCGCAGAGATACACGTATCATAAATTAGAGCTTGGCTAGACAGAATATAAATGACATAGCCCTACATCACATTTTTCAGATGAATAAACAAATAGCTCAAAAGAGCAGGCATGCGCCTTGCTGTTCCTCTCAAATGAACTTGATCAATCCTAGCATATATCATATTATGAAATTTACTCTGAGAATGTAACTTCTCATCACTATACAAAATATAAAACACAAAAATGCTGAATAACATTGGTCCATTTAAAGACTCGAGTATTTAGCTGGGTAAACTCTAACCCCACGCGTGCTTGCGGTAAGGCAAAGTGCCGAAATCCAAGAACTAGATTTGACAGAAATAAATATATGATTTCAAAAGTTTCATAAGTAAACAGCTCCTTAAAAATTAATACAGACAAGTACAAAGTAGCTTAATAAACCACGTCATTTCAGAATGCCTATAAAGCAAAAAATCCCTTGAAGTCTAAAGTTCCAAGATACTTCATCACTATTTGGAAAAAATATACGTTGCATACCTTTCTTCTTTTTGTTATACAAAAAAGTGCATACTCGTGCTTCATCAAAATCGATATTTTTTCGGACATTGACCATTAGTAGACCCAAATATGTCTCGCATATTTTGAGAACTATTAGTTCGAAAAGCAAAACCCGTTACCATTTACATCAACCTGAAGTTCGTCGGGTTGATTGTTCTCGAACCGGGATTCTCTGGGCCACTCGCAAAAACCTGCAAAACACACCGAAAGGTTTGAAAAAAAAAAAAAGCGTGACCGATGCCCAAGAGGATCGATGGCCTTAAGTGACCAACAAAGGACCTTTTTTATCCGAGTCGGAGTCTGAGCCGGAGTCGCTGTCGGCGGAGTCATCGGAACCGTTACCCGCTATGTTGCGCCACTTGCGAGCCATCAACCGCCGCCAAGACAGCTGCGAAGCGAAACACAGCATTTCAGCTACTTCCTCTGCAACTCTTCCAAAATTATCAGGAAAAACTAAACCAAACCACAGCCAATATCCTGAAAGACTTTTTTCCTTTTTTTTCTTTTTTAAAAAAGCTTGCGTTCGAAAACTAAAAGTCTTCCAAAATGAAGAGATGAAGATAAAAGCATCACCTGAGGCCGATGCTGGTCGCTTCTCTTCTTCTGCTTCTTCATATTCGAGCAGACACCCTGTCAGCAAGAGCTTCAGAATAATTCAGGGGAAAAAATGCAGAAAATTGGCAACAAAATGAGTTCAGAAATGCTCGGAAGCTGCTTAAATGCTTGACTCTCGTTTTCCTGGAAAAGTACGTGTTCGGCATTTTCTCATATCCACACTCAGCGTGGGTCTTTAAATTTAAAAATATAAAATTAAAATATTTATTTAATTTATTTTATTACTTTATCTATATATTTATTTTTAAACTTATACAAATATAAAATAATATAATATAAATGAAAATGAAAATTAATAAAAATAAAAAAAATAAGAATAACTTAAGAAAAATGTATATATGTAAATATTGTGCCATGCATGAAGATTACTCCAATCACAATATTTATAAATAGTGTAATTATATATTTCATATATAATAGTAATAAAATTAAATCATGTGGCATCTACGAGTTATATAATTCTATAAATATTTTTACATACGACTTCTGGCAAAAGTAATGGTTGGAGGGGATCGACGGTCTACTCAGGGAAAACGACTAATTAATTAAGTTGAGCATAATTAGGTATGTAATCTAAGGCGAGTCATATGAGATCATTGTAATTCCATGTTTGTTTTGATCTTTAGATGTATGTTTTTAAGAGTCTTTTTATTGAAAAGTGTGTAAAAATAAAAGGAGATTGAAATAAAATTTAAAATATGTAATGATTGTAGTGTATGTTTTTTTGAGTAAAAAAAATGGAAATGAACATCTAATGTTTGGATGCAAATTTACAACCTCCAAAATCAATTTTTTTTAAATATATCAACTATCAAAATAATATATTTTTTAATCTTTTTCTCTATTTAACTTTTATATTATTTCTGGGTTTTCGTACTAAACTTTCTGGTTACATACAAACATAATCCTATATTGACAAGTCTTGTTTTTTATTTTATCAGTTTATTATAATACACACTCTTTAGATATATTAATCAACAAAATTATTATTATTTTTTTATCTCTTTTACTTTGTTATTTTACATTATTTTTAAATTTTTATACAAATTTTAATGACAACAAAATTTGCATTCAAATATACATATTTCTTTATTAAATTGGAAAAGGTTAGAAAGCCAAAAAGACTAGTTCCTTATTAGGGTGGGGTGGAAAATTTTGTTGATTTTGATGAGTAGATTATGTTTGGTATTAACTTATAAAAAGAGAAATATATAAATTATATATATTTAATATGTAAACATAGTTGGATGATGTACTAGTGTGTAGGTTTATCGGGTATAGATATATATATGAATATGAGTGAAAAAATTATGACAATATGCATTGATTTAATTGTGAATAGGTATAATAATTAAAACACAATTAATTAGTTATAAAAAGCAAAAGAGGAAAAATTTTGAATTTATATTTAATTAAAATTTGTAAAGTAACATTTTTAAAATTATTGAATGAGAGTGAATAATTTAAAATAAGGAACGGAACATAGCCTATATATCTATTCTTGTCCCTTTGTGGGGTTATTGGCTCAAAGAAATAGGGGAAAATGGATGCCATGGAATGGGAGGAAACTAATCTATTACTTAATTAGTAAATCTAATGGGGGATACCAGGGAAAGTTGCTGATTAGGATAACTGCTTCAATTAATTTATTTTATTCAATATATTTTTTTGCATGAGGGCACCTTAAAATATTGCTTTGTTAGTTCCACGTGAAAAAGGGAGTATTGGTAAGTATGCATGTTGTAAGGACATAATCTAACTAGCATTAGTTTTCAATGCTTTTACTTTTAATTTCAACTAGTGAGCAAGACCTTCAACTTCTATAAATTTAATGACTTTTGTTTTTTTTTTTTTTTTTTTGCCATAAACTTCATCCTTTAATGCACCCACAATAGCTGTTAACAATCCATGACATCCCACGCGCAAGTTAAATATGCAATTTCAAATTTTATGTTCTTTATATATATATATAAAAAAAAAATAAAATAAAATGAATGGTCCCATAAAGCATACCATATTTTACTCTTATCAACCACGCAGAGAGTCACGACAGGGGGTGGCTGGTGTGGGGTTATTGATGCGACGAATCAAATCATAAATTCAATTCGATCCGCCAAAGAACATGCTGCGACAGGAGATTTCCTTTTCCCTGGACACGAAATTGCATGCTGGGCCAAGGTCAAAACTTGCCTGTTTAATGTTTATTATCCCACAATTAAATAATTTGACAATACCAACACAACAGTGTCCCTCAACTTTTCCTTCAGTTCCATTGTTGGTCCCTACCTCAAATTTGCATCACGTCTCTATTTAATCAAATGTTTTAATTAATATAAAAAAGAATATCTAATTAATTCAGAAAAATATTTTATTTTATATTATCATTCAAATTAAACATGGTAAGTGTGTGAAAGAATCGTGAGCTGACGAGCCAAAAGTAACTGAGGTTATTGAAGTATTTTATTTCATTTTCCCGTGATAGTGATATTGAAGAATTTTATTGCTATTTTGCTGGTAAGGCCGTTTGGGGGACTTAGACCCGTTGATGAATAGGAATCGTTCGGCCTGTGATAAGCGAGTGTGTGGCAGCATTCGGATGCGACAAGTTTTAGGGTTCGAGACTTCCCACTTATCATTTAGCAACATCCAGACGGAATGGCTATGTTTGGGAGGAGGGTTTTTGTTTGTTGGGATGAGATAAGTAATATATTTAAAAATAATGTTTGAATAGAATGAATAGTATAATTTATTTAAATATATATATAAAATGTATAAATGTGATAGTTTATAGAGATAATATATATATATATATATAAATTTGATTGTGAATAGGTGTGATAATTAAAAAATAATCAATTAGATATATAATTGATAGAGGGAAAATTTGAATTTAAATTAGAATGAAAATATGGTTGAATAGTATGTTTGGTAGTGTGAATTTCGATAGGTTGAAAATAAAGTTCCTAACATAACCAATGAGATTTGACTAAAAATTGCCAATATGATTAATTATAGAACGGTTTTATTCAGGCTCATTAAATTTTGACTATGGTAAGGTGGCTGCTAAAAAACAAAAAAATAAAAATAAAAAAAATTTAAAGTGTAAATGGTGACACATAATTTTAGATTTCTATTTACACACGTCTTCGTAAATCATTGATATAATATATATAAATATGTGTGTATGTGAGTCATACCAGTAGATCTCATTTGTTTAAATTTTATTTTCAATTAGAACTCTTTCTTAATATGATATCTCTTTATCTGTCGTTTGGATAAAAACTTAACCAGGTGTCATTTGACCTCACCAGTTATATTCATATATATATACACACACGTACGTACGTATGTGTGTGTATTAATTTTTTTAGGTAGTAGACTTCAATAGAATTTTTTAATTATATTAGGTTGCGAACTCTAACTCATTTATACATTTAACTGTAATATCGTCATCGTCTCATGTTGCTATCAAGAATTAAAAGTATGATTATTGAAAATTACAATTTTACCACATGAAAATGCTACTCATTATGCTGCTATTCCGTGTATCAATCATAAGAACACAAACCTGTTATACTGATCAAACAATTAAACTCTTTACATGTTGACCAAGCGTTGGCATATTATTTATAACATGGCCATACTTCAATCAGCATTAATTTGTCAAACCTTGTATGATGATCAAACAACTTGACGCAACATTCGAGATAATTGATGTTTTCATGAATTTGTATAAGAAGAGTTCTGCAACATTTGAAGATACGAGTGAATAAAGATGAATATGAATCTAGCTCTATTATGTCAAATTGTTGTTAATTTGAAGAGTTCATGAATTTTCTTTTCTAACAAAATCCCTATTACTTCACCACCAACAAAACCTCAAACTAAACAAAGCAATCGGTTTTCTATGCTCAATTTAGGGAAGAAGTTTTTCTAGAATCATGTTTATATCTTCTTTGGTTACTAATTTGTAGTAGGTTAAGGGTGTTTAATTAAGGTATTAAAATAGTTAAATTTAATATTTTAAATTGAACACTAATATACAATAGTCTATTTTAATCTCCAATTTTATATTTATCCTGGTTCATCGTTTTATTTTTGATCTTATTTTCTATAATTTTCTTATTCATAATAATTTAATGGCACTTACAATAAATGAATTTAAATAGGTAAATTTAATATACTAAACCAAGCATATATTTCAAGAAAGAAGGAAAAAAAAATAGAAAAAAATGATTAATTCAACTTTGTACATGCAAATTGAGCTCACTTGTTGTGTTACTAAATCCCAATAGTTTACATTTCAAAAAAAAAATGAACAACTATTAAAATTTTACTTGTAATTTAAATTCAAAATAAAAATTTATTTTTATTTTTTATTTTTTTTGGTTTATAATTTATGGTTGTGTACGGGTTACTAAAATGAAGTACTCATATTAAGTGGATTTATTATTTTAAATTAATGACGTTCTAGATTTTACATGTGCTAAAATGAAGGAAATTAATTACGTAAATCTAGTTTTTTAAATTAAAAAATTCAATTGTAATGCCAGGTTGTATATTTTTCCTTTTTTATTTTCATAATTTACTTTAATGGTAGTTAAAATTAGTAAATTTAATTACCTTGATTTAATGCATCAAAATATAATTTTTGAAAAATAAAGAAAATCTCAAAATTTTGAAATTGGTTAAAATTGCTTTAGTTTTTTGAACACACCACCTTCTATAAGTTCCCAATCCGTAATTACCGCATTCACAACAAAGGAACTTAAACTGATAAATTCAATAAACTAAATTGACCATATATTTTCAATAAAGTGATGAATTCTAGTAAAAAAAATCGTTCATTCAACTTTTTTAAATGATTGAAAGAAATACTGAATTTTCAGCGTAATTGAAATTATATATAACAAATCTTTTATTTTATTTATTGTTAAAATCTGAGGTTGTTTATGAGTTGCTAAAAATGAAGGAATTTTAATAAGTACATTTATTATTTTAGATGAATGATATTCTATTTTTAGCCGATAAATTAAAGGAATTTAATTAAATAAAATGTAATATTTTATCGTTGCAATATTTTTTATTACCTTTATTTATGCTATTTATTGTTGCGATGGTTTGATGGTGGTTAAAATTAATAAATTTAATTATTCTAACTTGACACACCAAAGCAAACATTAATTATGAAGTAGCAAAACATACCCAAAAAATTTGAAGGTAAAACTAATTAATGGAACGAGAGTATTAATAAAATTTGCGTAGTAAAGTCCAAAATTAAAAACCTAGTCTGTCCATAACAAACTGTAACAAAATATAAATACTGACAATAGATTTTTCAGGTAATATTAAAATATATATAAATCCTATTCTATGCATGAATCATGAAAAATAATTTTACAATGCTAAAAACATATAATAATTATATTTATGTCTATGGTATATGTTAATAAAAAAAGTTAATGTTAAACTTTAAGATTATGTTTGGTTTAAGGAAATGAGTGTGGAAAGGAAAATGATAGAGAAAGGAAAAGAAAATGAAAGAAATTCAATGCTCCATATGGTATTTGGTTGAAAAATATTTCAATGAGGAAAGGAAGATTTAAAAAAGAAAAGAAATAAAATCAATAAAAACTTAAAATTAATTTTTTTTTTATAATTTGAAAAAAAATGATGAAGAAATTGATAAAAGAATTAGAGTTGATAAAGTTTGAAAGAGAAGTAAGAGTTACAATAATTTTCCTCCTATTTTTCTCACCTTTTTCATAAAGAAAATGAATTTTCTCTTCTTAAACAACAATTTCCTTCTTTTTTTTTTTTTTCCATAGAATTTTCTTTAGTAACCAAATTAGTAAAAATATTTTCTTTAATATTTTCCTTTCTTTTCTTCTATAAATTCCAAGAACCCAACTAGCATTAGTGTTTGCCAATTAGCAAGGGAAATAGGAATTAACAAATTTTAAATTTGCCCAGCTACGAAGAAAAAATTAGAATTAAAATAATTTATTGCTAATTTTACAAACAAATTTTGCATCATAAATTTTTTGTTGATATTTGCCAAAGAATTTGAAAAATTAACAACAATATTATTCCTTAAAAAAAATTGTTGATAAATACTTGTTTTTAAGATTAAAATATGATATGAAAATTCTTCGTAAAAATTAAAATTTCTTGTTATTTATGTCTGTATTTAAAATACTGGTGTTTTAGCAATTCATTTAATTCTAATAAATTAATGGCGATATTTCATTGTGAAAAATGAAATTATAAATTTATTTATTTTTCTAGAGTCTAGCTAGGGGCCACTGCAAAAAAAAGTCTTTATTTGAGATCAAACTATCACGACGAAATTTTATTTACCACATTAACCCAAATAATGTGACGAACTATTTTTTTCATCATGCTATAATTTATATAATGCAATGGAATAGTTTGTTTTTTTTCACATTATTACTCATATATTAAAAATAATATATCGTTACTTAAGTTTTATGAATTTACAATATATTTATTATTCAAGAAAGCTGAATGCATGCAATCACGTGGCTTAATGGTAACTTTCCAAACTTTTAAATATGAGGTACAAGTTCATATTCTATTGGCTTTGTTAATTTTGTAATTATACTTCTCAAAAAACATACGTTCGATTATTACTTTCTTTTTTTTATCTCTCTCTCTCTTTTTTTTTTTTACACAAATTTTAAAATTAAAACACTTAAAAACAAACTCCAAAATTTAAAAATAAATAAAGCCCTTATATCTCACAGAAAATTTCTTTAAAATATGAGAAAATGAGAAAGGAAGCCAATCCAATTATGGGCCTATTATCTTTTAGATAAGTGAGTTAGAGATTAAAAAAATATGAGAGAGAGAGAGAGAGAGAGAGAGAGAGAGCATTCTCAACAAGACAATTTTTGTTCAGAGAGTCATTATTCCTTGGTGGAAGTAAGGAAAAGTTTTGTAAGTAAACTTCCAACTAAATTTAGCATAAAAAAATTTTCATGACTAAATTTAATTAGGGGCAAATTAGTTACGGAAATAGTTTGTAGCTGAAATCAGAATTAGCGACAAATTTCGTTGTTTTATGATTAATTCTAATCTTTGCTAATCATTGATTTTTTTAGTGAATTTCAGTCATTTAAGGTCATAAATATTTCTTTTATGGATGGTATGTCTAAAACGTAAAATTTATTAGATGAAAATGATGCAAAATTTGCATCCGTAGCAACTATTGTTGTACCAAATAATGTTATAGTTTTATGTACCAGCTATCCCGAGTTTATTACGGTAAGAAGTGTGACGGATTTGTATTGTTAGTTTAATTATTTAGTAGTAAATTAAAATATATCTAAATATCGCACCATTGAGGACTTTATTCATTTATTTTAAATAGAATTTTAAAAATCCCATTTGAAAATTTGAATTTATAAAATTTGGTTTTAAAATTGAATTTTCAAAATTAATTTTAAAAGGTACTTTCTCTAGTTATATTTTTATTCTTTTTGTATAGTACCAAAGACTATTATTTCAATTTTTGTCTTAAGTTTTTTTAGATATCAATTTAGACACTCGTGCCAACAAGTAGATGCCTATTATTATTAATAATACAAATTAATGATGAAAGTACATTTAAAATGTGTGCATAACTAAATAAGTAAAATAATAATTTTGAAATATAAAATTTATATTGTTTATAGGATAAGAGAGGAAGAAAGAAAAAAATCTTCCGAAAAAAAATATAAAATACATTACAATTAAGAGATGAAATTGAAAGAAAATATAATAAACTAAATTTGAAGGAATATAATAAATAACTGATAAATGGGAATGGGGAGAGGATGAAAATAAATAGCATACAGAAGTAAGAGTACCATGGTAATTATACATGTGAGAGCAAAAAAGAGACTTTTAATATATATATATATATATATATATATATTAATAAACTCGCACATATGTACAAAAAATCACTTATAAATTATAAAATTATTATATATTAAATAATGAAAACAAAATTATTTCAAAATTAATAGTTTAAAAATATTCAAAATAAATAAATAAAGCCCAAAAGTGATCGAAAAGAAATTAAAAAAAACAAGAAAAACTGAGAAAAAAGACAAATAGAAATAACAAAATAATTTAAAATAAAAATAATTACGTAATTTCAGATTATGGAACTGAAAATTGACTTTTATCCTTTACAGTAGAGGCATAGCTTGAATAAATGATATCATGATAAGTCAGTCACAACATACAAATGGAACGATACAAAAGAATTAGTGTCTCACACTACAACACGTTTGGAGCCTAGTGACTGCTTTGGGTTTATAGGATTTGATCTTCCTCTCCTCTTCATTAGGAAGCACAGAAATGCTAATATTACTAAGATCAATAACACAGAGGATTCCAGTTGTAGCTCTGGTAAAAAGTCCACCATTTGAAAGTTAGTCTTGGCGTCGGAGTGGCAACCCGAACCCTCTAAAACTTGGCTGCTGCTCCTATCATCACTGGCAAGATCAAGAACGAAATCTACTGTGATTGCTCCGTTCCCTTGCACGCAAGCACTCTTTGGTCTGTACCCAGGCATCGCTGCAATCACTGCAATGTGACGATTATGAGGTCTCAGATACCATATTCACAAACGCATGACATTTTGGGACAAACTGTGGTGTCAAGTACCATGAACCTTCCCATATCTGTTTTAACAGATGATTCCTCCCCATCAACTTATACACAGTTCCATGATTATATGCATGTAATGATTCATCGAAGAATTACTGCTTTAAATCTATGATCATCATTTCTATAATGCAACACCGATGCAATTTTACATAACTAGAATAAATTGTAAGACTAATTCCTTCCAGGCTATGTCCATCACTTACAGCAGCATTATTTTTACAAATATTTACGCTGGGTTGAATTCGTCTCATTTGCACAAGTAAAACTTCATTGGAACTCAGGTGAACCTCATGAACTTTCCACATGCAAATTGCACGGTTAACTTTCTGAAACTGGAAACAAAAGTCAGCAATAATGCATGAATGATTTACAGCAAAATCTTATGAATGATTCGCAGAACCCAAAGAAATATATGACAACTTAGTATTGTGGTCCAGCTCTATAAATTTAAAGTTACAGCCATCCATTTGCTAAGTTGTGCAATCAATAACTTTGTGAGAAGCAACAAGTAACATGATACTACATGGCAGAAAGGAAGTCTCCACTTGATTACCTTCATATGTTCGTCCAGGAGCCAGCAAACGATGGAAATCAGCAACTGTTTTGCTAGCTGCAATCTGTCAGTGGTTAAGGTGAATTAGAAAGCAATGTTTTGTTGAAATTGTACCACAATCAACTGACACTAAAATCTAGCATGAAGAATGGGAAACTATTCGTGAGTCAAGGAAATGTGGCATACAAATGATCCACAGAAAACTGTAAGAAGCTGGGCCCTATGAGGAAATACCAAGGATCTGAAAATATGGTAGGAAAAAGGAAACATCTTTTCCTTCAAGAGTAAATTTTTCTTTCAGTTGTTTCTCTTGCTTTATTGCCTAAAATTGTATTTTGCCTAAAATTGAACCGATGTCCACATATCAGTATGTCTTGTAACCAAAGCACCTATACCTAGAGGTTTAATAATAACTCAAAAACTATGAGGGTCTTATCCATCAGAGAGTTGCGTCTGTGAGTTGTGCAATAGGCAAAATTACTTCATCATTTTTAATCTCTCATCAACTTATTTCCTTTGATTCACTCAATTGTCATTCTAATTACAGATGACCGTATGCATGCAATTTAAAAACAGGGAACAAATGGCTTATGACATTATTTCAGAATCTTATAACCAGATAAATTCCTAAAAGCTAGTTGCCCAATCTCATACCTAAAAAGTAGCATACAGTTTATGAGCCAAAGAGGTTATTCTACAAGTCTCAGAGGCTATGACTCGTTTGTTGGGTCCACAAGAATTTGAGTTGTTTTGCTAACCATACTTGATTGATTTTAACAGTTACTAATACATTAAGCTTAAATAGTGATTTCATCCAAGGAAACAGAATTCTTTCAGGCATTTAGCTAATAAAGCACAAGAAGCAATCCATGATCATACTGTGTAGTTTATTCCCCTAATAGATATTGACGCAGGCAAGGGTCTTCCACTATCCGATGAAATAACTCGGCCGTGTATTCCTGTCTGCGTAATTAAGTACAAACAGTAATGTAAGATTAATAACACAATTAAATGAATGAAATCAAATATCTCAGAGAAGACACCTACTTAGCAGTTTCAAACACAGACATGAAGAATCTTACAAACTGTATCGCAATATCTATGCATTCAATGACAGATGTGAAATAAAACATAGTTGTAGAACTTCAAAATTCAATTTCCCCAAGCCAATCAAAATTTCTAATTCGGGATTGTCACTATATTGTATGCATGAAATTTTACCCTACATAACGAATTGAATTTTCTAAATTTCAGAAGCATGTTTCCTACTAAAATTAGAAGAACATTTTAAAAAATCTTGACGGCTGGTGGCTGTAAAGCAACCAAGTAAGTGGATGACTGCCACTGAACTGAGGGATTGCGACAATAATGAACAAGAGTGTGAGGCTTTGTTTGTTCATGTTTTAGTCATCATCCCTAAGAAGCACGAACACAGAAAATTAATCAGCAAGCATATAATATTTCAAAACTAATTTCTCCTCTTCTACACACTAACGCACACAACAATATTCAATATTCAATCATTACCTCTATACAAAATCAAATCATAATCTATAAATGCACACGTACTCACATTTATATATAATTAAATTATAAGGCTAATCATCACCCATCTGCACCATCGCATCACTTGATTATTATACATACTATATATATAAGTTGTAAGTCTAACTTGGTTACATAATGTAAAATTACCCAATTAATTAATTCTTTATATTTTTTCTTTTCACTCTACTACCTCAATTTTCATTTATATACATTTACTTCTCTCAATTTATGAATTTTATGAATGATATGAAATTTATATTTAAAATTATAATTTCTTATTAATATGATACAATATTGAATTTCCTTGAATTTTTAATTTATTATCTCTCTCTCTCTCAAGGAAAAAAAGAAAAAAAAAACATTTTTCACCCTTCAAAAATTGGGTCAAAACATAGCCAAAGGCTTTAAAGAAAAACAACAATCATCAGAAATATAATTTCTAAACATATTTATAAGTTTAAAAGCACCTGCTTGAACATACCTTAACTAGACCTGCTACAAGATTTAACATGCTCATCCGATTATATTCCCACAGAGTTGGAAGCTGCAACATTAGGCCATGCGGTGACACTTAAACAACGCAGCACAGTCACACAAGTACAGCTGAAACTATCCAATGTGGAATAAGTAATCTTAATGTGAAGATAACAGAAATTGAAATCTAACCTCACTAGCATTGGGCCATTTATTGTCACTGATCTCCAAGGTAAGTTCAAAACAACCATGTTGAATGTAATTCCAATCCTGCATGCCACCATATATTGGATACCTGAAAAAGAGAAGTGAAAAACAGGAATCAGTAGTTAGCAATAATTGGTAATTTAAAGCACATTCACTTTGTTATTTGTGTGGAACAAGGAAAAAGGCTGTGAAACCATAATGGTTTTTGAGGCATAGTTTATAAATTTAATTGCTTATCACATACACATGCATACCAGAATGCTCCATTTGTGATCCCTCCAGGAAATTCTGTACTTAGGGACATATTATAGTGTGATCTACTATACAAACTGGCCAAAAATCTGAAAGTCTCATCATCAGGGCATCCATGGTACTTCCTCCTGCAAGTAGTCATATTTAAATAAGTTCCGTTTAGAAATTGCTGAAAGAGACATAGAAACTTCTAAAATAACAATATAGTAGCAAAACTAAAAATGTCCATGGAGGAAAAGTAACAGGGAATGCATGTAATAAGCAGTTACAGCTGAGACTTAATATTCAGACTAATGTTAACAATTGATATACATTTGATACCAGCACTTCTTAGAATAGTAAAAATATCAAATTTAGAGAAGTATACTATTAAAACAGATGGCTTGAAAAACAGATTTAACATCTGAAACACCATCAGAAGGAATTCAAAAGGAAGTAACAATAGACAACTCACTTTCTATCTTCAGTTCCATCCCATGGATAGTTTGCAACTAATGCTCCCTATGAACGAAAAGAGTTTAATAAACTAATCAGAATAATACTAGAAAACAATTACATATTCTAACTAATCCTGTCGATAAGTTTATGATTGTTTAATGAGCATATTCAATTGAACCCTGACCTAAAAATATTAATCTTTACAAAACCCAGTCAATGATTTAATTCCAAATCTCTCATGGTAAGTCACTTCCTTTGTTATGAACCCCGCACTACCCACATATCACCCTCCCCCACAATTTTATGTGACTATTTGAAGAATGCATTACTGCAAAGTGCTCAAAGTGAAAAATCAGAATTTAAAGGCAGAAATCAGGAAGCTGTGTGATAAAGAAACTGGCATCAAGAAATATTATACTAAGGACCAACTAAGAATAAGATAAGTAGATAAGAGAATATCTATACTAGAAATTTAATGGAACATTTGTAAACAGCAATTGCCTTTCTGAAATAATTTGTCATGGGATGATATCATAGCAGTTGCACTAAAAATTCAAATATAACCTTATGGACAAGATAGTCAGATCAGATAAGCTTTATAATATTAAGCTTTCCCTTGAAAGAAAATAGAATCTGAATCTAATACAAAATGAGTGCATTTTTCAATTTCTTAATTTCAAGCTAGAGAGAAGAACATTACCCCATGCAGACTGGCGGATGCAGCAAAGTCTATACCATCCAACCAATTCATGATTGCTTTTGTTTCAGGTTGCCGGTGGACCATGTCATCATTCATTGGAAAAAACTATTTCAATCATGTCAGTCAAGTAAAAATAAAATGAAGTACACAAAATATTCATGTTATTCATCAAAAAGAAAAAGAAAACCCATTTACAAATGGCAAAATTCAATCTTACTTCAAGTACCAGAAGGCTTATGTGAAATATTATTCTTTTCCTTTTTTTGGGAGTCACCTTCAATGTGATCAAGAACAGTTAATTTCCTCCTCAAAGTGAAACTACTTGCGGCATACACTATTTCATTCATCAGATGTGTATTCTGGACGCCAATTTTATTTAGTAGATGTGTGGCTTACAATTGTAAAGTTGAAGGTCCCATGAGCAACACTTGTAATATCAAGACATAACTGTCCTGCTATTAAAGACACTGATGCAAATAAAATTTCTAAGTTAATTGAAAGTCCATTAATGATAAGGCCATGTTTGTTTTGCATTTTTCCACCCAAAATCACAAAATACAATCATTACACATTTCAAATTTTCTCTCTTTCTCTCTCTTATTTTTACACATTTTTTGAAAAAGACACCTAAAAACATAAACAAACATAACCAATAAGAATCCTGCCTATATGATTCTCTTGAATTTAAAATAAATGTGTTGAGCTTAATGCAGAATGCTTAGACTTCATTAGTATTCTTGTTTGCAAAAAAGTACTGCTTTCATTATGGGTTGATATAGCCAGTAGAGGATTAAACAAAAGCATGATGACAAAAGCAAGATACACTCATAACAAAAAACAATGGATAGAGAACAATGTAGTGTACTACTTAACCAATCACTATCAGAAACAAATCTAAAGCAAATGCAGGTTGCATCATGTGCATGACTTGCTTTTCTTTTTATAAGCACCTTCTTAAGTTTCATTATTTCATAAAATCAGAATCTTCTTTATAAAAAAATGGCCATAATTAAAGTGCTCTGGAAATGCATTCATCCAACTGCACATAATAATTGAAGTTGAGGAGTAGATTTCTTCAAGAAATGCATAATGAATTGTAATACCTGGTCTGGAAAATCACGATTCAAATCAATGTTGTTTGCATTGGTGCGTCGCCTCAGCGAAAATCCATCAGGGTTCATTGATGGAAGTATGTGAAGGTGAACGCTATCCACAATCAACGTCGCCTGTTAAACAAAACCACATTACAGTAGCATCAGACCTATATTTTATGCATGGTGTACAAATGACTCTGGAGGTAAAACCGGTCACTTTCAAATGAAAATTGATTTCAAGCAAGTTAAATCATATTTTTCGGAATGTCCTATTCTGAGAAGAATATCCTACACATCATATGGTAGAAGCAAAAACACAGCTAACCATGCTGGTGATTTGATGACATACGGTACCCACATGCCAATTCCTGAAAGCAGTGAATTTTTAATTTGGCCAGGTAAAAGGGCAATGCATGAAAAGAAACAACTGCTGCCATCCAAGTCAAGGAGAATTTTCAAAAGCCAGACTCAAAGAGCAATATTTCCAAATTGTATAGGAATCAACATTTATTCAAAGTTGCCCACATTTTCTATGAACTCATAATGAGTGTCTAGCAAGAAATCAGTAGTTAGGATGTACTAGAGCATGAAAAATATTATATGTCGCAGAGCACAGAAAAAATCAAAAAAAAAAATTACAAGAAAGTATTACCAAGGGGTCCTTCATATAATTATCACAAAGCCAATTTGCTAGTAGCAACAGAAGTTCACGGCCTACAGGCTCATCACCATGCACGTTTCCAACGAACTGCAATAAAAGGCAATTGAACTTACCATTTAAAAAGGAAAATTCACTCAGATTTTAGTACTGCATACAGGAACTACTAAACTTAGTGTTGAATTATAAAAATAGGCAAAGAGAGAGACACTTAAACACAAGAATGTAATGTGTTTAGGCCATTGGGCCCACATCCATGGACAAATGGCCAAAGGTTAAAAGATATTTTATTCTCTTTTAATTTGATACAACCTATTTATATAGTTGAGTATATGACATAAATAAGGAATGGTATCAACTAAAATCATATCAAATAATCTAAACATTTATGATAAAGAATTGATTTTGATTCTCAACAGCAAGTAAAACAATAGAGGTAACATCAACAATGTTGTGAAAACTGCTAGATAGAAATAATAGTGACAAAAGATTGGGCCATACTGACACATTTAGAAATAGTAATAAAAAAAAGCCAAGCTCATAAAATTTGATTTCTCTAACTCTTTCTAATTCAATAATCAACAAAAGTGAATAGGATATTGATGCTACCCTTGGAAGGAAAGAGTAAAATCTTTTCACTTTTGACCTCACTTTGCTTTTCAATGTGGAACGTTATGTCAGTATTTCTAGACCATGTTAACACAGGGCATCCAATGATCTTTTTCCACATGCAAGAACATGTGACATCTGGCATGGAGATTCAACTCTCCCTATTTTCACCCACCTCATGCATCATGAGTAAAAGATCACAAGCTACTGCCTCGGCAACACATTAAGAAGACCTTTACCATTCCTCGGTCCAACGTCTACACATTCAACAACATATTGTTAAGAATTATATTATGTTTGGTTGACGCATCTAATTTACAATAACAAAAAGCATGTGCCTGTCTAGGGGAAAAAACCAAGCTGTCTCTATCTAGAGTTGACAAACTTTCTTAAAAACCTTCCTCAAAAACCAAACTAATACTCATCCTCAAGAAAAACTATTTAGATTTTCCCACCATAAACTCTGATAAACTTGTTGGGACTTTTCTTAATTTGTTCAACCCATATAATGGGACTACTATAATGGCCTGCCAAGATCCAAGCTTCTTCCTCTCCACTTTATCTCATCCTGAATACTTGATCCTCTAAACCATTTACTAACAGCTTTTGCAAAATATATCCAAGAAGAAC
Source organism: Avicennia marina (assembly GCA_019155195.1). Taxonomy (NCBI): domain Eukaryota; kingdom Viridiplantae; phylum Streptophyta; class Magnoliopsida; order Lamiales; family Acanthaceae; genus Avicennia; species Avicennia marina. The sequence goes on along the minus strand of CM032772.1, from coordinate 9,140,416 downwards.
AGTAGTAATTTATGTAATAGTTTATCAATTAATTATTTCAAAATTCACTGATCTAAGCGTGACATTAACGAGACAACCTACCTTGAAAATGATGACAATTACAATACAACTTTTATAATTTATTTATTGTTCATTTGGAAACTAATTCTTGGTTCATAATATGATACTTTCAAATTTAAAGAAAGGCTCTCAACCCACCCTTTTGGAGTCGCCATTTGCTATTAGCTCCAAATCCAATCAGCAATTATACAAAATTAGCAATATATACCTAATGGAGTAAAGCGTTTCATTTCTTATCATTTTTCAGAAATCACTCTAACTTCCCCTCTGTTAATTACCAGTTTTGAGCTCAACAGAATATGAAGCAGTAATTTTCTAAGCAAAACAGTTAACAAAGCCACAGGAGAAATGATGGTTAAAAATCACTACCTTGAAAGCTGGCTCAGCCTCTTTCTTCCCTGGCATGTCTGAAATTTCTATCGTCCACTAGATTCATAAAAAAGAGATAATAAGTAAGTTGTTCGGGTTTGTCAGAATACAGAAGCCAGCTGACTGATCAACAATCAAAAAAGTAAAGAGATAAAAAATTCAGGAGTAGTACCAGATGAACTCCAAGTACACTTTTTCCAATACTGATCACGAAATCCAATAACCCTCAATGTGAGAAAGTGAGAATATATCAGATAACCGTGAATCAGAAAGAACAGTACTATTTATTAAAGTAACAACTGCATATGTTCAGAGTTCATTGAGCAGGTACTCTGGCAACCAAGTTCAGTTATCACTTCTTATCAATATCTATAGAAATTAGTTAATTCTTTATTTCCCCCTAAACAAAAGTTTTAATTCCATCTCACCAATGGAGGGCCAAACATTCCACAGCTATATGAGGCTCTTTTCCACCTACGAATCCTCCAAGCACAGGTGGTAGGACTATGCAAAAAGTCCCCTTGGATTATAATGTCCATAAATAGTTCAAAAATGCAATGATTCTCTGATGTAAATCGGTAAAACTTGTCCAAAAGTCCAGAAACTAATTCTCTAGGGGCAAAGATTGCATTGCCACTATTTGCATTTTCCAGAAAATAGCGGCAAAATTATCTTTTATTTAATTATATTTCCTGGTCGGTAGATATTGAGATAAGCATTGAGAATATACCAATATACCTGTATATTCTGGAAATGTGGTTACAACGGCTGTTAAATTCTTTTATTGCCTTCTCAACATCAGAATTATTCTTATAACCTTGAGCTAACTTTTCACTGCAAAAACAAATAAAATATAATTTTGCCACAGAATTAATTGTGCCCTGGCCAATGACTCATTTAGTTGAATAGACCCTTCTACAGATCAGAGTAGACAAAAACAGGAAGTGTGGCAAAAGCCTGAGAATATACAGCTTCTGAATGTACTCTTCCTCGGACATCTGAACATTGTCATCAGAAAACAACTGCCTACCCGAACGCCCATAAATACTATCAGCATAACCTGACAAAAATGTAATTAAAATAATTAAACATTTCCCTTAATGGGGATTCCATGATTAAGAAAAACAACGAAGATTAAGCATGTGCCTGGACAGGAAGATTGTATCTAACAGAAAGTAACTATGATATATTACTAGTATCATAGATGGAAGGATATCCAGCAGTAAGTGTTTAAAAGATTACTAAATAATTGAACCAATAAGATTCTTGACGTTCCGAATTTAAGCATCACGCAATTATTAACATCACCAGAGCCACTAGAAATCTTCATCTTTCCACTGCCTAGTCCCGAAAGCCATAATCTGGAGTAAACTCAGCGGCTAATTAACTGTTGCTAGCTATATCGTCATTATGCGAATAATTCAAAACATCAAATTTTAGTTACATTAAAATTTTCATTTTTTGAAATTGAAAAACGAACAGCTCTAGCTCAGATCACAAGAGCAGAAAGAGATACAAAAATACCTGAGTGATGAGAGCTCTGAAGGGCGGCGCCTCTGGCAACGGAGAGACGGAAAAGAGAGGAAAGGTTTAGAGAGATAAATAGAAGAGGGAGTATCATTTGAAGGTTTCCCTTTCATGGAAATGGTGACCCTCAATCTGTGAACCTGTTCCTTGTAGGGACTTGCCGCCTGGCTGCAAGGCAAAGCCTATTTCCTATTATTGATCGTTGAACAGAAAGAAAGCGTGAGTGGCACGTGACAAGTATGGGGGTTGAGGGATTGTAGCCTTTAAGTTCTTTTTGACTTCATTTATTTTATATATAAAGGTTGTCAGAATAATCATCTTTAATAATTTTAAGCTTTTTCATAAATATCCTATTTTTCAAAAAAAAAAACGATTTATTAATAAGAAAGTAGTTATGAGTATTTTTTTTTAGCTTTCCTGCACGCTCACTAAGCCATACACACACTACATGGTGACAAAATATATCATATTAGTTCCAATGTTATTTTGTATTTATATTTAAACATTAAATATCATCAGGTTAAATTTTTTCACTTGTGGCAAATACTTTTGGCAAAATTTGATATTTAATGTATTAAAATTATTGATTTATTTTATTTTAATTTCTATGTACGCACTAGTTATTACTGGTTATAGATAATTGTATGTACATCTTATTAATTATACACAGAAAGTATTATTAATCTATATTATGTATAAAGAGTCTGACCCTTACATGCTTACATTAAGGAAATTTACACATATATGTCCTTTCTCAACCTAACAACAAATTTATCATTTGTTGTCATTATTTACTCTTTTTATTTTCTTTTTATTTTTACTTTTTTTCTGTGATTACAATATCTTTTGCATAAGTATAAAGTAAATATTTAAATAAGCAAATATATGCCAAAAATAAATTAAATTAAATAATTATTTTTTAGTTTATATTATATTAATTTATATTAAGAGTTTGGCTTTTAAATTGTTACATTAAATAGATTCACTAAACAAGGATAAGTGACTTTAGGGTTGCTTCAATAATTTGAATGTCAACATTTTATTTTTAAAGTGTTGGGTTCCAATATATTTGAGTGAGTATGCAAGTGAATGCATGCATAGAAAAATTAAAAAAAAAAAAAACTTAACAATAATAAGTTTATCTTTATTATTACTATTATTATTATCATTTTCTTTTTATTTCTATTTTTAATTATAATATTTTTGTATAAGTGTAATGTAAATATTTAAATAAACTAATACATATGACAATTAAAATAAATTAAATAATTATATATTGATTTTATATAATATAAATTCAAGCATACACACAAAATATGCCAAAAGTGCTAGTCTATACTAAGTGTTCGGATCTATTTTGTTTGAAAATTTTAAAATAACACATTTATTCATGTTATAGTTACACTATAAAATGACACATTTACTCTTTTTAAAATTCTCTAGTTCTTTTGTATCCTTTATATCTCCCTTTTCTTTTATCTATATTCTTGTGTTTTCCTTCCAATTTTTTCCCTTTCAATTTCTTTTGATCTTTTTGATTTTATATATTTTTATATTTTCAACTTTAAATAATATTATTTGTTTATAATATATTAACTTTTTAATTTATAATAATTTTAATGTATATATAAAATATATCAATTTTACTAGTATTTTGATAATGCATTACGTCATACTCCATATGTTCTTCATGTCCGTCATCCATCGATCCTTCCAAACTTCTCCTACACCAAAGGCGCCATAAGCCTCGTTATTTTTGAAATATCTAATGGCCATTCAAATAAGGTGCCAATTTGATGTTATCTAATTAAATCGATAAAAAATTATAATTTCATATTTAAATATTGATGTCACCATAAAACACTTAACGAATCCAAATAAATATATACCCAATTAAATAATATGGCATAAGACAAGAAGGATGCATAGACTTGAACACCACTCTATGTATTTAGATAATTCGATGGAGTAGACATGATTGTTCATGATGGACTTTAAAATTTTTTATCTCTGCTGTGTATATACATATAAATCATCAAAATTTAAGTATTAAATCTATTCGAAATAAAATCTTTACTTATTTATACACACACAACTATATTTATATATGTTATACTTTAACATTTTTTTTTTGAAAGGGGGGTTTGTTGAAAGGAGATGTTTGGAAGGATTGTGATGAAGTGAATAATACGATGGTAAGATTTTGATATTTTTTATTTATTTAAATATATATATAATATATAATAATAATTAAATAACGTGATTGTATATAGGAATAATAATTAATTTTTAAATTATAAACATAGATAAATGTGAGTATATATATATATACATATATATATATATCTTAGAATGATTTAATTATGAATATGTATCAAAGTAGAAGAATAATTAATTTGTTATATATGTTAGAATGAGAAATTTTAAATTTGAATTTGAATAAAATTTTATTAAAAAAAATGTTTAGTTATGTGAAGTTGATAGGATGTTGGAAGGTTAAAAGTTATGAAACAAATATAGCCTTAAAGTTAATCAGTATTCACATGTCTTATTATATTATTCAATCCTCACATAATATTATATATATAAATTCAAAAAGGAAAATCGTATACATTTATCATTTCTACACCATTCATAAGACATTCATATAAAAGAACACATATTATTTTTTTATTTCTCAGAAATAGGTTATAAATAATGCCCATATGTTTGCCCAAAGGCATGGTTGTTCAACCACCATATCATTGAAAATATCATCATTTTAACATTAACAGACCTCAGACTAAACTTCATAACTATCTAACAATCAAGTAATTTTTGAACAGTTTGTGTGCGCGCTTAAATTGATATATTATAAAAATAATTTTTACTTTATTTTATGAATGGTATATATTAGTTTATTCTAATATTTATTTTATACTTATGTAAAAATATTAGAATTAAAAAAGAATTAAAAGAACAAATTATAAAGATAATTTTGCCATTATTAAGTTGAATAGGAATATATTTGGAAACTTATTTAGTATAACCATATTAAAACTAAACTCTTAATAATATGAATATAAATATAATGTTAATTTTATTAAATATGGGTATATAAATTTACTTGGTACAACTAAATTAATTTCAAAATTTCAATAACACAGTATAGATAAATTGACTTTCTTTGAAAGCCAGTTTTCTTGGAGAATAAAAAACGTGTGTTTTTAAAAGTTATTATGTTAGTGTGTGTTTACTGATGGAATATAAATGACTGAAAATGGACACCCTTAACATCTTGTTTGTAACTTAATTTATCGTTGAGTGAAATATTGCTGTCTTTTATTATTCACATCAATAGATATTGTATAATTTGTGATTCATGGGCATCTTCAATTTTTTAGGTACAACTCTAGAGGATAGCCATAGCTGCCCAGCTTGAGCAACTTCGAACAATAATGTTAGCCTAGTGTGGAAATGCTTCGACAACGAGGATGACCATTTCAAAGCTTCCCAGCACTAGTGAGTTATTATTTGATTAAAGTCTTAAAGTTATTGGCAATTTTGTCGCACCAAAAATGGGCTTGAGAAAAAGAATAATAGCATGCATAGGAAAAAAATAATTGATTAGGCTAGAGTACTGAAATGACTATTACCAAGTTTTTATGCGTTAAGGACAACATAATATCTTGAGCTCATTAAGGTACGAACTCGTACTCAGAAATGTGTCTATCTATTTGTCGCATGGATCTTAGTAAGAAAAATGTCACTTGTCTTTGTGACAGGATGAGAGGGAATAAATTCAGACGCTAAGAAAATATATGAAGAGAAAAATTAAATTATGTGAAGTCAACCAATCAAGTCTTCTTCAATTTGGTTTGGTCACGTGAGAATTTCCAACAAAATCTCATATTTATATGCAACTTTGTCCTCGCTGTACCATTTTTTGAATTAGAATCCTAAATTATTTTTTCTTTTCCTTTTAAATGAGTGTCATGGAGGGGAGGAGATCCATGGAGTAAGAAAGAGAGTATAGAGTCTATTTAAAAGTTGGCCTTTTTTTTTCCATATGTATATAAATACTTTAAGAAATTACACTGACAGAATAATTTTCAATAGACAATTAACTGTGTTAAACTGGTTAAATGTTTATTAATCAATTATATTGTATAATATAACTTTCTAGAAAAACAAATTGTGGAGTGTGGAAGATGAACAATGTACTTTTTATTCATTAATTAGTGGTATTTCAAGACACTCATTTAAAAAAAATAATAATAATTTAGGACTCTAATTCAAAAACTGGTACAGTGAGGACAAAGTTGCATGTAAATATGAGATTTTGTTGGAAATTCTCACGTGACCATAACGTGCCCAACAAATTTAGTCTTTCTAAATCAACTTTTACTATTGTCCATAACCAAAATTACTATTACAACGTATGGACTTTATTGCCCTAAATCATCGTCCCATGTGGCCTCCATTACTTGTTCCTACTTCTTTTTGTCCCGTCGCTGTCTCCTTTTGGACATGCCTATGAACCCGTAGTGACAACTCAAGTGTTGTTGACCGTTTTCGGTGGGTTTAGTGCCACGTCACTTTCCTATAACGTCAGTTGATCTCATTCTCAAGAAAAATTATCTCCAAAAAAATATGCAAATTTTCAACAGATTAAATTAATTCAGCATACAAGTCCACTTGCTATGATTGTTTACAAATTGAGATGGGAGAAAAATTCAGATCATTATGTTTGGTTGGTATGATTTGAACGGATAAAAAAATTATTTTTTTATATTTAATATATAATAATAATTGTATAATGTGATAGTATATAAATTTATAAGATAATAAAAAAATAAATATGATTAGAAAAATTATAAGAATAAATGTTGATTAGATTGTAAATAGGTATAATGATTGAAAAATTATTATCTAGTTATAAAAGATAATAAAAAAAATTTTAAAATTTAAATTTGAATAAATTTTATATAATAGAATGTTTTATTTATAAAATTTTTAAATAAAAATAAATAGTAAAAAACGAAAACAAATATAGCCACCAAATCCAGAAGGCATGTAACTTTCCAAATCAATGGCACGGTCATGACTGCCAAACAACGCAACACCATCATTCAAAACCCACAGGAAAAATCTCTACTTTCGTCCAAAAATAATGAATATGTTTGTTATCAAAATTTGGTATTTGTTTTTAAATATTTTTTTTTTGAGTGTTGTGTAACAATAAAAGAGAGAAAAGAAATAAAATTTAAAAAGTGAAAACTAAAATATCATGGTTATGTTTCTTTTAATTTTTTGATATGCATTTTTAAGTATACTTTCTTGAAAATTATGTAAAAGTAAAAAATAAATAAATAAAATTTAAAAAATATAATAATTAAAATAAATATATTTTTTAAAGTATAAAACAAAACAAACATAACCATGAGACTTTCCAATCAGACCACATCTAAGTTCTATTATTCAAAACTCAACTAAATTTCATTACAATTTGATGTGAACATCAAAACTTTAAGTGATCCCCTTACCTGATCGACATTGAAGCATTTTGGAATTATAATCATGGGCCAGTCAGATCATTTGCATGAGTTTTGATCAACAGAGCAACATATTGGAATTACAATCGTGTGAGACAAATCAATCACACCAACACTCAATTGAAAAGACAGTTTTTTGGAAATATGATCGCGTCCAAATGGATCAACCCCAATCAATCTGAACCAAGAATGATTGATCGCATGATTAGTCCAATTGATCATGTTAGTCTATGTGTAGATTTTTCAGGTGCTGTTGTTAGACACATTTTGGACTTTGTTGGACCCTGCATAGCCACTGTGGAAGTGATTCTCTCATGTTACGACTTGGACTCATAATGAGAGATTAAACACGAAAATTTAAGGAAGCATGGCAAGCTTAATTTGGGTGTTAGATGTTGGAAAAGACCAAGCAAGTGTTGATTTGGCAACATAAGGAGGTTGATAAGGACTCTGGAATTACGATCCAACAAAATTCTAATTAATCATAGGCGTCTGGATTGATATTGATACATTTTGGAATTACAATCATAGGCTAGTTGGATCATTCATATGAGTTGCGATTGACAAAGTGACACATTGGAATTACAATCACGAGAGATGGATTGATTGCACCAACACTCGATTGGCAATAAATTTTCTAGAAATATGATTGTATCCAGATGGACCGACCACGATAAATTTGAACCAAGAATGATTGATTGCAGATTTTTCAATTGATGTCCTTAGACATGTTTTAGACTTTGCCACCCTAGGCTTGGAACTCATTAGAAGTCCCGGTTTTAACATTTAAATGTATTTTTACTGTTTTGTCGAACAGTTTGGGCATTCTTAATAATAGAATCAACACATTTACATGTTTCTTTTCAATTACTTTTGTGTGTGAGTTTCTTCATTCAACTCAAGTAATTCAAATCAGTTCATTTGTCTTGTTACAAGTGGTTTATAGATAGCATTATGTTAGCTCAACAATTTGATTCTTTTCTAGTTCTCTTTTAGATTTTCCTTCAAGAACAAGATTCTTGATTAGTTGGATACAGCTACAAACTTCACAGTCTTATCATTTCTTAATCATGTATTCGATTCATTTGTTTCCATATTCACGTCACAATCAAATCTAAAATCTCAAAATTCCCAATATTGCAGACAATTTCATAAACCCATCACCAATTACTCAACAAACTACCAATCCAAATGAACAAAATATTCAAACCCAACTGAATATTAATCTTACATATAAATTGAAATTTTAGGTAAAGACCAAGTACTCATACACTGATCAAATAGAGTACCATCTATACTATTATAAAGTATGAGTTGCAAGAATGGAATCTTATAATTTTTTATTTGCTAAATGTAACCCTAAAAAGAGTATAAAATTAAAAATAAATGGTAACATAAGAATTTAATAATGTTATACATTAAGAAACAAATAATCGTAACTCTTCATATTCAGAAAATTATTTTTTCTTCTTTCTGGCATAACCTTTAAAATATTTTGAATTTTTAAATGAAAGTAATTTTGTATAAAGTAAATTTTGAAATCTTTCCAACCATATAGGATATGATATCTAAAAGATTTTATTTAAAATTTTTATAATTTTTAAATTATCACTATGTAAAATAGAAAAGTTATAGTAAAAAAATTAGTTAATAAATCTATAAGTATAAAGTAGATGATGAGAATTCTTGATTAAAATTAAATGTAAAATTATGCAAATATGTAAACTTATATGATGAATTGATTAAAATATTGATAATAACTTTACAATATTGATCTAATTTCTTAAAAATCAAAATTAAGGTGAAATTGTATAATATCTCAACGTTAACAAGTTTAATTAAAATAATGCATTATTCATTAATGTAAAATATGAATTTTTTTATTTCATATTTAAGAAAAGGATAAATGTGTATGATGTTGTTCTACAAAATTTATTGTTTTATATTTTTATATTGAACAAGTTTAAGGTGATACATGTTATTCTAAGGTATATTAATGATTGAAGTACGATCTACCTATAAGAACATACTATATTGTAAATAAAATCAAATTTTCTGGGATAAGACAATTGTAGAAAGATAATAATTTTAACAATACTTCAACATTTCATTTTAACTGTAAATAAAATTAATAAGTAAAATTGACGAATAAAATTCTATGGATAGAAGTATGCTTATTAAACATTAACCTATTATTGTAAAATTAAAAAATTAAAAGAAACTATGCATGTTTTTTTGTAATACCATTTTTTAGTTTTTAAAGATAGGTGTGAAAAGTAAAAGATATAAGTCTATAAGGAGTTTAATTTCAATAGATTTACTAATGCAACTTTTCTACTTTCTACCTATAAGAAGAGATAAAATTTTAAAATGTTCATCTTTAATAGAATAATTAAAAACTAGATAATTTTTTTTCTAACATTCAAAATAATATAATTTATAATCTAAATTTATAGTATATAATATCGTATATGCATATTTTTGTGTAAATATTTTGCGGGAAGCAAATGATATTAAAAGTATTCTCCTTTAATATATTTTAAAATTTAAATTAAAAATTAATCGAGATTAAAGTAAAACTGTAGAGTATCTCAACTTTAGCAAATTTTATTAAACTAATGCACTATTCATTACATATATATAGTGTCAATTATAAAAATTTTCATTTTATATCTAAAAAATGATAAATATGTATAATATTGTTCTTCAAAATCTATCGTGTGTTCTCAAATTATTATATATTTTATATTTAACAAGTTTAAATTAATATGCATTATATATATGTATGTATAATATCAATAATTGAAGTACACTCTATATAAAAGAACATAACATATTCATAATAACTTGTTTAGATAAGGAAAATGTAGAAATTTATTAAATTTAACTATACTATTTTTTGTAATTTAATTTCCATTGTAAATAAAATTAATAAGTAAAAATGATCTAAAAAATTTTAGAAATAAAGTATGCTTATTATAACATTAGTTTATTATTGCAAAAATTGAATTAAAACAAAAGTATGCATGTTCAGTTCTAATACAATTTTTTATTTTTACAAATATAAGTGAAGAGAACAATGTACGAGTTTATGAGGGTTTATTTTTAATAGATTTACTAATTTGAATTTTATAATTTCCATTCATACAAAGAGATGAAATTCTAAAATATTCATCATTAGTAACATTGCATATGCATACTTTCAACTTAAATATTTTGTGGGATTTAAATAATATTAAAATTATTCTTCTTCAAAATCATTTTTCAAGTTAAATTAAAAATTAAGTTTATATTATATAATTGTACACACACATACATATTAAGAGCCACAGAAATAAATAACAATTATGCCATATTTTGGTTTTATGATATTCATTTTATATTTGATTTACAAATGTTTATTTGTTATATAAATGCTTTTTAGTTTAAAATCTATTACTTCTTCATAATATAAGAGAAATATTTTTGTAAAAATAGATGGCGAGCCAAAATCTTGTTTAGCCCCTTCTATAAAATACAAAAATTATATACTTTCACAATTTAAAACTTTATAATTGAACTCATATGGATTTTTCTCAATAAATTTATTCACTGTTATATATATGATATAATAGATAAAAAAGAATGAAATTTTTAAATAAACAAATAAATTAATTGACGAATCTATATTATAATTGATAGTCTTTCAAAAACACTAAAAAATTTGCTCTGTGTGTGTGTGTATAAATAATATGTGTGGTTTGTGTAAGCATGTTTAATGCAATAAGTATGATTTATATTAACTTAAAAATTAAAGAATGATAATATTAACTCAAAAATTAAAGAATTAAAAAATTTAATTATGTATTTTAAATGTACCAGAAATAAAAAAAAATCAATATGTTGACTTTAAATTTCAGTGAAAACTAATGATATTTTTTTATTATTTTACTACATTCAATTTTAGCCTAAGTTTTTTTTTACAGTTAAGAAAATTTGTGGTTGACATTCACTAAGTAATCAATTTAAATTTAATATCATAGAATTAAATGAAATTTGAACAATCTTTCTAACATTGATATGATTTATTAAAAAAATTAATGAAAACTTATACTATATTTTAAAGTTAACAAGTTAAATTAGGACAAAATAATTTTTGTTGGGTAAAAATAATCTTATACGATATTGCAATATGTAACACAAATAATTCGAACTTTAACTTTATATGTAAAAGAAAAGGATAGATAACAATGAAATCCTTTCAATATTATCAAATTATTGTACAATTTTTGCTTAATGAGTTTAAATAACATATAATATATATTAGATAAATTAGAAATAAAAGCGCATTCTATGTATATAAGAAAAAAATATTGTAAAAAAAGTTTTTATTAGATAAGACAAAAGCAATAAAATATATATTGTTTATAACTACAATATATATGTATATAAAAACTATAATTGAATCAATAAATAAATATGATGAATAAAATTCTATAAAAAATAAAGTAGGCTTATGAAACACAAGCTTATTGGAGCCAACACACACACACACACACACACACACACACAATATTAATTAATTAAAAGATATAGAATAATTAGGCATGCTTAGTTGTATTTTTTTAATTTTTAATAATATATGTCAGAAGTTGAAAATAAGAATTTATAAGAAGTTTAGTTTCATAAACTTACTAATTCATCTTTTTAACTTCTTACTTATCTTAACATGATAAATTCTAAAATCCTCATATCATTTAAAATAATTTAAAATTGGTTAGTTTTTTAGTCAACATTCAAGATTAATATATTTTATAGGTAGAAAATGTATTAGTTGTTGCTATATATGCGAATCTTGTGTATAAATAAAATGTGGAATATAATATTGTAAGTATCCTGCTTTGACATTATTTTTTAAATTAAATTATAAATTAATTATATATTATATAGTTGTATATAATTAATATTTTGATTCAATTTATGAGTGCATATTTGTTGTATATATGATATTTTTTTCTAAATTAAAAACCTACTAATTTCTTTCAATTTATGAAAATATTTTTGTAAAAACAGAAGGCATATTAAAATCTAATTTGGCATCCTTTATAAAAAAAAATATATGTGAATATTCAAGCTAAAAACATAAAGATGTAAATTTTAGAATTTTTATGGTTTATGTGTTAACTTATACAAGTCATAATCATATATATTAGTGGTATAAAATATCAAAATCACTCAAAGTTGCTTTTAGGTAATTTTGGTAAAATATACTTCAAGTGAAAATATTTTACCATAATGGTTTCTTTTTGCGATATCATACCTCTTAGGAAGAATTCTTATAGATTTTTAAATTCAGTGATAAATATTATCAGTATATTTTAAAGTGGTTTAAATTGTATTTAACCATTATTTTTACATTCAATATTTATGTTAAATCTAAATCAAATAAATCATTAATTGAATTTATTAACCCTGAAATCAATACTATTAATTTTTGAATTCATAACCAAATTTATTTATAAAAATAAACTGATAGCGAGAGAATTGTGCAAGAATTCTATTTAAAAGGAAAAAATAATTTTTTTTGACATTTCTTTTTTAGATGGAAAGCATAATTTTAACTATGCATTAAGATTGAAATTTATAACATATATTTTAAAGTTAAATATATGTAAAATAATTTTGATTGTTGCAAAATGAAATGTAATTTTAGTTGATATTTTATTATTATCTCAATTTATATTGCATAGTTTTTATATTAATAATATTTAAAAATGAAGTAATTTTATCAATTAGATAAAACATCTTTAAATTTTTTTAATAGTCTAAAAATGAAAAATAAAAAATAAAAACTTTTATGAAATTAAAATAAAAATGTAAACTAAAGGCATGAAGATTATTGGGTAAAGGAACGACAGCACTATAAAGTTCTTAATAATATAATTTGCCAATTAATTATTTTTCAAGTTTATTTTTACTTAAATTTTATTCTAAATGTATATTTTTAAAATGTCCATATATATTTTTCTATGTTTTATAAAATATAAATCATCTTTGAAAGAAGTACTCTTTTATTAATTTATAAATTAAATTATTTTTTAATATATTAAGATTGTTAAATTAGAGTATAAGGTACAGATAATATTAATAGAGTACATGTATATATTATGATTAGAAAATATTAAAAACAAGCTTTCTGATTAATTCAAAAATAAAATAAAATGAACAAAGTTTAACATTAACGAATCATTAATCAAATTAAAGAACGTTTATTTGATTAATTTACAGGCGATCTTTGTGACACTTTATTACCAAATTTGAACCAATGTATATTATATACTCCATATTTCAAATTTTAGTTAGAAATGTAATATGTAGTTAATAAATGAAAATTATGAAAAAAATTCTAGAAAATAAAGTATGCTAATTGAATATTGGCTTATTGTTGCGAAAATATAATTTTTTTTAAAAAAAGATAAGCATGTTTAGTTAGGATATAAGTCTTAAAAATATGACTGGGTAGTAGAAATATGAGTTTACAAGAAGTTTAGTTTGAATAAGCTTACTAATTCAGGTTTTGTACTTTCCACTTATACTAACAGATAAAAATGTTCATCTTTAAGTACACTTTCTTGAAAATTATGTAAAAATAAAATAAAAAATTAAAAATATAATAATTAAAATAAATATATTTTTTAAAGTATAAAACAAAACAAACATAACCATGAGACTTTCCAATCCAGACAATCAGACCACATCCAAGTTCTATTATTCAAAACTCAACTAAATTTCATTACAATTTGATGTGAACATCAAAATTTTAAGTGATCCCCTTACCTTACTAATTGGACCTGTAACGAGAACTTGAGCTTGAAAATTCAAGGAAACATTGCTGAGCTTAATTAGGGAGTTGGGACATAGGAGAATGTCAAGATCGAGTGGATCAAACTAAAGGAGGAGCATGGCTTCAAGTGTTGATTTGGCAACATAAGGAGGTGGATGAAGACTCTGGACTTACAATATGGTAGAATATCAATTGATCGCAAGCTTTTGGATCGACATTGAAGCATTTTGGAATTATAATCATGGGCCAGTCGGATCATTTGCATGAGTTGTGATCAACAGACCAACATACAATCGTGGGAGACAGATCAACCACACCAACACTCAATTGAAAAAACAATTTTTTGGAAATATGATCGCGTCCAAATGGATCAACCCCGATCAATCTGAACCAAGAATGATTGATCGCATGATTAGTCCAATTGATCATGTTAGTCCATGTGTAGATTTTTCAAGTGCTGTTGTTAGACACATTTTGGACTTTGTTGGGCCCTTTACAGCCACTGTGGAAGTGATTCCCTCATGTTACGACTTGAACTCATAACAAGAGATTAAACACAAAAATTTAAGGAAGCATAGCAAGTTAATTTGGATGTTAGATGTTGGAAAAGACCAAGCAAGTGTTGATTTGGCAACATAAGGAGGTTGATAAGGACTCTGGAATTACGATCCAACAAAATTCTAATCAATCGCAGGTGTCTGGATTGACATTGATACATTTTGGAATTACAATCATAGGCTAGTTGGATCATTCATATGAGTTGTGATTGACAAAGTGACACATTGGAATTACAATCACGAGAGATGGATTGATTGCACCAACACTCGATTGACAATAAATTTTCTAGAAATATGATTGTATCCAGATGGACCGACCACGATAAATTTGAACCAAGAATGATTGATTGCAGATTTTTCAACTGATGTCCTTAGACATGTTTTGGACTTTGCCACCCTAGGCTTGGAACTCATTAGAAGTTCCGGTTTTAACATTTAAATGTATTTTTACTGCTTTGTCGAACAGTTTTGGCATTCTTAATAATAGAATCAACACATTTACATGTTTCTTTTCAATTACTTTTGTGTGTGAGTTTCTTCATTCAACTCGAGTAATTCAAATCAGTTCATTTGTCTTGTTTCAAGTGGTTTATAGCTAGCATTATGTTAGCTCAACAATTTGATTCTTTTCTAGTTCTCTTTTGGGTTTTCCCTCAAGAACAAGATTCTTGATTAGTTGGATACAGCTACAAACTTCACAGTCTTATCATTTTTCAATCATGTATTCGATCCATTTGTTTCTATATTCACGTCAGAATCAAATCTAAAATCTCAAAATTCCCAATATTGTAGACAATTTCATAAACCCATCACCAATTACTCAACAAACTACCAATCCAAAAGAACAAAATATTCAAACCCAACTGAATATTAATCTTACATCTAAATTGAAATTTTAGGTAAAGACCAAGTACTCATACACTGATCAAATAGAGTACCATCTATACTATTATAAAGTATGAGTTGCAAGAATGGAATCTTATAATTTTTTATTTGCTAAATGTAACCCTAAAAAGAGTATAAAATTAAAAATAAAGGGTAACATAAGAATTTAATAATGTTATACATTAAGAAACAAATAATCGTAACTCTTCATATTCAGAAAATTATTTTTTCTTCTTTCTGGCATAACCTTTAAAATATTTTGAATTTTCAAATGAAAGTAATTTTGTATAAAGTAAATTTTAAAATCTTTCAAACCATATAGGATATGATATTCTAAAATATTTTATTTAAAATTTTTATAATTTTTAAATTATCACTATGTAAAATAGAAAAGTTATAGTAAAAAAATTAGTTAATAAATCTATAAGTATAAAGTAGATGATGAGAATTCTTGATTAAAATTAAATGTAAAATTATTTAAATATGTAAACTTATATGATGAATTGATTAAAATATTGATAATAACTTTACAATATTGATCTAATTTCTTAAAAATCAAAATTAAGGTGAAATTGTATAATATCTCAACGTTAACAAGTTTAATTAAAATAATGCATTATTCATTAATGTAAAATATGAAATTTTTTATTTCATATTTAAGAAAAGGATAAATGTGTATGATGTTGTTCTACAAAATTTATTGTTTTATATTTTTATAATGAACAAGTTTAAGGTGATACATGTTATTCTAAGGTATATTAATGATTGAAGTACAATCTACCTATAAGAACATACTATATTGTAAATAAAATCAAATTTTCTGGGATAAGACAATTGTAGAAAGATAATAATTTTAACAATACTTCAACATTTCATTTTAACTGTAAATAAAATTAATAAGTAAAATTGACGAATAAAATTCTATGGATAGAAGTATGCTTATTAAACATTAACCTATTATTGTAAAATTAAAAAATTAAAAGAAACTATGCATGTTTTTTTGTAATACCATTTTTTAGTTTTTTAAGATAGGTGTGAAAAGTAAAAGATATAAGTATATAAGGAGTTTAATTTCAATAGATTTACTAATGCAACTTTTCTACTTTCTACTTATATGAAGAGATAAAATTTTAAAATGTTCATCTTTAATAGAATAATTAAAAACTAGATAATTTTTTTTCTAACATTCAAAATAATATAATTTATAATCTAAATTTATAGTATATAATATCGTATATGCATTTTTTTGTGTAAATATTTTGCGGGAAGCAAATGATATTAAAAGAATTCTCCTTTAATATATTTTAAAATTTAAATTAAAAATTAATCGAGATTAAAGTAAAACTGTAGAGTATCTCAACTTTAGCAAATTTTATTAAACTAATGCATTATTCATTACATATATATAGTGTCAATTATAAAAATTTTCATTTTATATCTAAAAAATGATAAATATGTATAATATTGTTCTTCGAAATCTATCGTGTGTTCTCAAATTATTATATATTTTATATTTAACAAGTTTAAATTAATATGCATTATATATATATATATGTATGTATAATATCAATAATTGAAGTACACTCTATATAAAAGAACATAACATATTCATAATAACTTGTTTAGATAAGGAAAATGTAGAAATTTATTAAATTTAACTATACTATTTTTTGTAATTTAATTTCCATCGTAAATAAAATTAATAAGTAAAAGTGATCTAAAAAATTTTAGAAAAAAAGTATGCTTATTATAACATTAGTTTATTATTGCAAAAATTGAATTAAAACAAAACTATGCATGTTCAGTTCTAATACAATTTTTTATTTTTACAAATATAAGTGAAGAGAACAATGTACGAGTTTATGAGGGTTTATTTTTAATAGATTTACTAATTTGAATTTTATAATTTCCATTCATACAAAGAGATGAAATTCTAAAATATTCATCATTAGTAACATTGCATATGCATACTTTCAACTTAAATATTTTGTGGGATTTAAATAATATTAAAATTATTCTTCTTCAAAATCATTTTTCAAGTTAAATTAAAAATTAAGTTTATATTATATAATTGTACACACACATACATATTAAGAGCCACAGAAATAAATGACAATTATGCCATATTTTGGTTTTATGATATTCCTTTTATGTTTGATTTACAAATGTTTATTTGTTATATAAATGCTTTTTAGTTTAAAATCTATTACTTCTTCATAATATAAGAGAAAATTTTTTGTAAAAATAGATGGTGAGCCAAAATCTTGTTTAGCCCCTTCTATAAAATACAAAAATTATATACTTTCACAATTTAAAACTTTATAATTGAACTCATATGGAGTTTTCTCAATAAATTTATTCACTGTTATATATATGATATAATAGATAAAAAGAATGAAATTTTTAAATAAACAAATAAATTAATTGACGAATCTATATTATAATTGATAGTCTTTCAAAAACACTAAAAAATTTGCTGTGTGTGTATAAATAATATGTGTGGTTTGTGTAAGCATGTTTAATGCAATAAGTATGATTTATATTAACTTAAAAATTAAAGAATTAAAAAATTTAATTATGTATTTTAAATGTACCAGAAATTAAAAAAAAAAAAAAAGAAACGGGACTTTTGGCGTGATTTTTCAGCCACAATCCCGAGGTATGGAATACAATGAGAATTCAATTAACTGTAGCATAAGTATTGTTGTTGGGTAGAAATGGGGTTTTTTTTTAATTAAGTTTTTTGTTTTTCATGGATATGTGATTTTGGTATGAGAATTATACTTAAGTCAATAAATTTGTATACAATTTTCAAATACAATTCTCTGTTTTTTGGTTTAATTAAATATATGCTCTTATTTTATTATTATGTAATGGTGAAATTAATTGCGTTGTGTTGAATAGTGACGTATTAGTTTCTTTCAGTATATAATGGAATAATATTTGAAAATTAATTTTCTTTTTGGATAAAATTCGATTTCAATTATGTATCTATCATCCTAATCCAATAATATCGGAATCTTTTCTCATCTGGTTGTTGTTGTTTTTTTTTTTTTTTTTTTTGGAGGTATTGTATTCGTTTTTTGATGACAGCCTCCATCACTCGCAATCTATACTTACAATTAATGATGAGTTTTGGGCCTTAATCATTGGGAAAAGTACAATTTAATTATGGATGGTTGGTCAAAAAGATACGAATCTCGTTAAATCAAGTATCTCAAGGTGAACTAGTAATGTAACATAATTATTAGTTTGGTATCATCAAACACTTAATATTTTCTCTTCTTCTGCATGAATATAATAATGACACTTTGTCTGCCAAAGTTGGTTAGTTTGTGGCATTTTTTTTCTCTAAAAATGTCGATGATGACCAAACCTTTCAACTGCATCACTCTTGTGCGAGGACAGATTCATACTTAATAATAATAATAGTAACAATAATAGTAATATTATTGTAGAAGGGATTCAGTCGTGAAGACGGGTCAAGGAAGTTGGTGTGGATGGCCTTCTATCCGATGAAACATCACATTATTGCCTTCATAAAGAGGAGAGACAAGCCTGGTTCATGTAATGGCGTTCATAGGCAAGCAAACCACAAAGTACCTGCATTTCAGTGCACTAGAAAAATGGGACAATCTTAATGTTATTCCAATGAAACAGGTGAATGAATTTGGAAACACAGTTCCAACGGCCAACGAGGCAAGAGTTCCAGTGCAGCTTAGAACAAGAATGAACACAAATCTGGGCGATGCTCCCTCACCTGAACAATTTCATCAATGCATGAATGGAATCAATCTTCCCAAGTGGGTTGGGAAATTGTGCGCTGTAGTATCAGCACGTCGAGAGCAGCAGCAGCCCATATTTGTGGATGCTACAATTTACTTGTTTTAGAAAGGTTGCCCATAGCTCTGGCTTTCTGCCTGAGAACAAACTTCTGCGTCTTTCCAGTTGAAGTCTTGGGCAAATCCTCAAAAACTACGGTCTTTGGAGCCATGTAATGCGGCAACCGTTCACGACAGTGCTTAACAATATCCTCAGTAGTTGTCGTGCAACCATCCTTCAGTTTCACAAATGCACAAGGTGTCTCACCCCAATGTTCATCAGGTCTTCCCACAACAGCAGCCTCCAGGACACCTGGATGACTGAAAATCACTGACTCCACTTCTATTGTACTTATATTTTCCCCACCGGAGATGATTATATCCTTTGATCTATCCTTTAGCTCTATGTAACCATCAGGATGTTTCACTCCTATGTCTCCGCTTCGAAACCAGCCACCTCTAAAAGCATCTTCAGTTGCTTTGAGATCTTTCACATAACCATTCATTACGGTATTGCCTCTAAACATCACCTCTCCCATTGTTTTCGCATCTGGAGGTACACTCGTCATGGTCACAGGATCTTTGACGTCGACTGCCTCCATCCCAAGATGCTGTAATCCCTGGCGAGCCTTGATTTTCGCCCGTGCATCAAGGGGTAAGGAATTCCACTCGGGCTTCCAGGTGCAAATCGTTCCTGGACCATACGTTTCTGTCAAACCATATGAGTGAGTTAGGTGGAATCCCAGTTCCTCCATCTTAAAGAGTACCTGAGAAGGTGGCGGTGCAGCACCTGTCATCACCGACACCCTTCCTGGAAGCGGCCTTCGTTCGCTATTAACTATCATGTTCAACACAGTAGGCGCGCCACCCATATGTGTCACCCCATGTGTGGCTATACCATCAAATATTCCCTTGGCAGTGACATTTCTTAGACATATATTCGTGCCTCCTTGCGCTGCCACGCCCCAAGTGAGACACCATCCGTTGCAGTGAAACATTGGCACGGTCCATAAGTAGACAGGCATGGAAAGCATCTCGTTCAGAAGAACAGTGGCCAAAGAATTCAGATAGGCTCCTCTATGACTATAAACGACACCTTTGGGGCTCGATGTTGTGCCCGAAGTGTAATTGAGCGCAATAGCATCACACTCATCATCTGGCCTTATTATTGCGAAGTCAGTTTGTCCTCTTGCTAAGAAAGACTCGTATTCTAAATTTTCAGGCATTGTTGTCCTTTCATTAGCCTGGGAGAATGAATAGGACTCTGGGATTATGACTAGATCCGGCAACTTGACACCTTTCACAGACAGAATTTTAATTGCACACTTGGCAGTATCAAGAAGCTGGTAATCCACGAATATAATTTTTGCCTCTGAATGCTTCAGTAACACAGACACCATTGCTGAATCATGGCGTACATTAAGGGTGCAAAGGACTGCCCCAGCCATTGGCACAGCAAAGTGTAGCTCGTACATTGCAGGAACATTTGGGGCCAGGACAGCAACCTGATCATGGTATCACATTAATTAAGGAGAATGACTGGAAGGAGATGGATACAATGTGACACTACAAGGGAGAATGAAAATGAACTCGAGAAATAAAAGTATAACAACAAGATTAATAGATAACGAAATTAGCAAAAATTTAATTAAGATACTTACTTCTGTACATCTGTGATGAAACTGTGAAAATTTCAAGAATTTACCTAGAAGACAGTCTATTTAAATGATTATTACACTTAGATCAATATATGAGATTTCAACCGACAGGTAATAATAACTGGTTCTGGAAATCACAACAAGTATATAAAGCTATTACATTAAGTAGCACACCATCTATTTTTATAATTATCTCGAAAGATAATTTATTTAATTCATGAATTTTTCTTTACAAAGAAGAAAAAATTGAAGACAAATTAAATTAAATTAAGAAGAAGAAAATTAAGATTTAAAAATCTATTTATTTATTAATTTAGACTATTAACTGTGATTAGTTTATCTAGTTTAGGGATATTGCATTCTGGTTTTTAAGTCTCGTCAGACCATTTTTTTAATGTCGGTGATCCGACATAGTTCAACCGTCCGATTTGAATCAATTTTTGAAATACTGACTTCAGATTCATAACAAAATTACTGGCACATGCACAAGCTGGAGACTTCAATAATTAGAAGAAGCCAAAAGTGGAGCTGAATTGAGCCCAACACAAAGACAAAGCCAAGCCCAGATGCCTGGTTATAGTAAAAAATGAACGAATGACAAAAATATTGGCATAATAAAGTTAACTGAGGTGTAAAAGAATAACCATTATTCAAAAGAAACAGAATGAACGGCCATGTATTGAATCTGTACTCACAGATAACAAATCCATAACGCAAACAAGTAATATCAAGAAAAAAAAAAATTGAACAAATAAACAAAGCCCAGAACAGATATAAACCAAAGAACGAGAAAAAAATCAACCTTGGAAGGGAAAAACGGAAAATATTACTACAATCATGTTACCAAGGCAAAGAGCAAGAAATAAAAAGTAAAAAATTCCCAGACAAAAGAGAGAAATTGACTGAAAACTCACTTAAAAAATTCCCAGACAAAAGAGAGAAATTGAATGAAAACTCACAACATCACCGCGAGAAATCCCGAAGTTGTTGAGGGCAGATGCAAGTCTGACGCACCTCTCATGCGTCTGCTTCCACGTGAACTTCAAATCCCCATAAACAACAGAAACTCTGTCTCTGTAAACACTTGCTGATCTTTCCAAGAAACTTATGGGAGTGAGCGGGATATAGTTTGCTGAGCATTTGATGCTACCCTTTTCCATGGAGGGATGGTTTCTTGAATCTTTGAATTTCTGTGATCAGAGACTGCAAATACTTCTGAAGATGGACTCGGGCAGCTCCCCTGGCTCACATTTCATATGCGCATACTGACCTCACTTGACCACCATGTCTCTGGCGCAATGCACCCGACCCGGCCAAGAAAGTAGACAATTATTGCAGGATGTCCTTACTCCTTAGTCCCTCTGATGTAATTGGTTTCATTGGGACCGTTGGTGGGGAGGAGGCGCATGGTAGGCCCCATCAGATGTGAACTCATCTATTCTTACTATAATTTCGCGAAGTGAGTTTACGTAATTATTTTTTAATTAAATATTTTTATTTTTTCTTAATTTTTTTCATCTAACTTAAATATATATATATAAACATATTTATATGTCCGTTTAAATTTTACCATTTTTTTATATTTTTTTGATCTTTCATCATTTTATATTTTATATTTTCATAATGAAAAATCACATAATTATTTTATTTTATTTTTATTTGTATTTTCTTACAAATTTTTTGTTTACTACGAATTCTCTTGATATATCTTTATTTTATTATTTTAAATATTTTTTTATATTTGTTAATATTAAAATAATTTTATTCTTATTAATTAAAATGTAATAATTTTATAATTTATAAATAAATTTACATGTGTATAAAGTGTGTAAATTTTACTAGTATATAATTATATACATAACACACACTTTTGAGTGTGCAAAAATTAAATAAAAATTATTTGTTAATATGATAGAGTTTTAATATAATTTACAATAAATAATATGCAAATATCATATTTAATTTATTAAAACTTTAGTATAAGTATACAAAATTTATGTTCTGATTTTTTTAAATACAAATACAAAAATTTCACTATAATTAAAATTATATTTTTATTACCCAGAATGTGTGTGAGTGAGTAGGACAACATAAATTTCACTTCTTCTTTTCACATATTTTCATTCTCTCTCTCTCTCTCTCTCTCTCTCTCTCTCTCTCTCTCTCTCCATATATATTTTCCCTTTTTCCTCAATTTTTTGGGTACATTTCTCCCTCAATTTTAAGTTTCTCACTCCATAAATTCAATAATTTGGGGAGCTAAATTTGTCATGTTTAGTTGGAGGATTTATTGGGGAATAAAAATGATGAGAAGTTTATAGGAGAAGAAGATTATGTTTGATTGTAAAATTTTAATAGAATAAAATTTTTAATTTATTTGAATTTATGTAGTTAAATATATATATATATATATATATAGATAACGATTAAATTTTTAAAATATCAATGTGATTATATGCGATTAAACTTTAAATATTAATGTGTGCATATATATAAATTGAATAAATGTGAATGTAAGTAAAAATTTTGTTTAGGATCGTTATTAACCTTCTCTCTTGTAAACCCAATGGTTTACGAAGTGTAGGTAGAGCATCTTCATAGAACAAGTCCAATATTGACAGTCAAAAGCTCATATATGGCCTTGGCTTTGTATAATGAACACTCCAAATCCGAACTCTTATCCCAAAAAGAAAATTGTGAATGTGCAGCCAAATTACGAGCTAGGGAAATAAATTATAATGGTCACGTTTGGTTGTGCTGTGTATTTCTCCCTAAAACCATATTAAAATAATAAAGAAAAATTAAAAAATATATATATAGTGATTAGAATGTACGTTGCATTTTGCATGAAAGATAACAAACATAACATGGACAGATATTACATTTTATATGGAATTGTAATTTGAACAACCACGGTAATTTTCATTTTCAACAGGCATTGCCTCAACTTGGTATTTCAAACGACACGTCACGTTCACAGAGTAGGGTTTTTATTTTTTTTTGGTCAAACAAACTAAACCTAAACCAACCTTTTATTTTTAACATTTTCAAAAATTTTACAAAAATTTCATTTCTATATATGTAATATATCATTTGGAGGTGATCAAAAAAATTAAAAACTGCCCAAACAGTCCGCACCATTTCAAACCACACCGTTTTTGAAAAATTGAAACGGAAATTGCAGTTTGAAAATTTTAATAAAACCGATTCCCATTTTATGGTTTGATGGATGGCAATTTTGGATTACAAAAACCGCACCAAACCACACTGTTTTATGTATAAAAATAAATTAAATTTTTTATTAAAATTATATGTTATGACTTTAAATTAAAAACAAAAAAAATAATATTTTGAAGGTACAATATGAAATATGAGTTAAGCCTTTTAGAAAATTTACTAAAGAAACGATGAAAATTACATAAAATTTATTTTTTATGCTTATAAGTGCCATTGATTTTTTAGTATTGATTTGTTTTTCTACAGTATTGTAAGGATCAAGTTTCCTTATGACCTCAGATTTGCGTTTCTATTTATAATAATATTTTGCTTATTTTTCTTTAATTAGTTATTTTATTTCAGTTTTCTTGCAAAATTATTTGGACGAGTATATGTTGGTTGCCAAAAAAAAAAAAAAAAACTTTACTTTGCAACAATGTTATCTTTGTATTGTATTATTTTTTAATATATCATTTTTTTTTACACTGGATGCGTCTAATTTCAATTTATTATGATTAAGGTGATATATATATACTAGTCATTAAGTATTATTAAGAGTATTTATGAATGGTCCTCTTGATATATTGAAATTTATTATCGAATCTATACTATATTATCAAAAATTTGCACCTAATTTAGTTTCACATTATAAATTTACAATATTACTCTTTATTAATAAATTTACACAACTACCATTACACTTTCAAGTATAATTACAAACATATCATTATTTATTGTCTATATATGTGTAGTTATATTATTGTCTATCTATATTATATTATCAAGTTAATAAGCTTTTTTTATTGCATAACATAAAATAACAAGACTACCCATATTTAATTTTTTTATTTCTTTTATCATTTTTTATTTTTATTTATATTATTTAAAATATAACAATTTTGTAATTTATATTAGAAATTGCATACCCTATATTTGCACACAAATAGAATAAATGTGTAATTTTTACTAGTATATGTTAATTTACAGGGAAAAAAAATTGAAACCACTCCTAAATTATCATCCTATTACTTGTATATCAATTTATACTATATATTATACTGTGCATTCAAGCCATGTTCGTTATTAATGATTATATAGGATATGTTATTTTATGAGATTAATCACATATGTTTTTTATTTCATTAAAGGCCTTTAATAAATTTATAGTTCAGTATAAAATTACAAAATTATAAGTTTAATAATCTTATTTGATAGCAATGATAAAATGATCTAAATTTTATGATTCTTTTAAAAATTATTCAAAAAACTAATTTTACATCATCAATTAAATTATTTGCATAATAAGATTATAATAAAAAATTAAATTTAATTACGTTATATATATATCCCGGTCACCTTCAATTATTATTCATTTCATCTGTTTCTCAGAATCTTAAATTGTCATGTTTTTCTTTATCATATAAATTATCAATTTGCCAACTCCATCTTCCACAAAAATCCATATCGAATAACATATGCTTATATTTCTCCACTCGAATTTCCATGAGTTTTATAAGCATTAGCCATCGCAGATTTCAGGTCAAATTCTTTTGATTTCTGAAGCAAATATGGTGATGCGTGCTGAATCCTGTAAAACCCCAAAAGGAAAAACTTCTAATTCAGAGAACACCTTAAACCTTGGGGTATATGCTGTTTACCAACACCACTCCTGCACTATAGAAAGATCTAAACGCTCAAACCTTTCTTCCAATACAAGTCCTTAAAGGGACACTTCCTTGGCTTTGAGCCTACTACTTTATTCACGAGTCTTGGGTTCAAACTTAAGAGGGTGTGTGAACGTGAGGAGGTGTGATAGTTTGAGTGGGTCTTGATGAAAATTTTGAAGCTGCCATCAAACGAAGAGTCTGATGAAATTAGCAGCAAATTGCATTAGAAACAAACTCAAGAAAATCAATGATTAGTCACGAACCGCAGGGGGCAACGTTTGTTGCTCCACTCAATTGCACCCGCTGTCCAGTAGCCAGTGTTAGATTAAGCAGATTTGCTGCTGCAATCTCTGTCATCCACGCAATTCAGAATGCTGCACCTATAAGAAAAAGAGCAGGATCCGTTTTAGCAGCATGGCCATATTTGGAGGTACTGTACTTTTTGTACACGCTGGTAAGCTTCCCGTTCCCCGCCTTCTGATGGAGAGTTACCATCAGGTTTGCACATTCCCTACAAAGGTGTCCACAAAAAGGATCAAATCAACATGCCATTTATCTCAATACTTGCTTGTAGAATTGGGAGAAGCCACTTACAGGAGCTGGTCTTCATTGTAGTTTGTGTGCCACTCACAAGTCTTACTCCACTGCTTACATCCGCTAATGGTGCACTCTGCTGTAAAGACTGCAGCAGCTGCTAGCAAAGAAGGCGGGAACCTAAGCATCTCATACTCCACAAGGCAGAGTTCGATTATGAAGAAGGATAGCAGCTCCAACTAGTTAATTCAGAAAGAAGACATTACATAGTCAGCAAGATGCAGTTGGCTTCCCAAGTTGTGCTTTAATTTAGTAAAAGAACTAGTTGAGTATGATAACTAATTTATCGAACCAACCCTTCTGTCAGATTGAGCCGCTTTGAGGAAACGTTGGATAAATACATATGGAGTTGTCACGGACAGATTGAACTGTAAGGTATTGATCATCAATTTCTCCTGCAGAGACAAAGGAAATGGGGTTGAAACTCCCGAGAAAATCTATTGATAGATTCACAGAGGATTGAATTTATCTGTTTTTGAACTACCATATCAAGCACTTCTTTTCTGCAGAAAGCTTTGTCGCATATCAATATAAGGTCCTCCACAACAGGAACAGAAACTTCTTCATATTTGCAGGCCAGGAGCAGAGCAGTCACTCCAACAAGCTGTAATTTCTTTCTGACAGCAGCCTGTGCTGCCAAAAATCTATCGATGATATTGACGGTTAGGTACAATGTCTCATCCATCAGTTCGAACTTATAATGCACCTACACATAATAGAACTCGTAGTTGATGAGGCTGTGATTGCTTCGTTTCAGATTTTTTAAGGTGGACATTTTTGTGCAACCTTCAGTTTACCTCAATCAGCCAGTCAATAAGAATACCCCTCATTCTTTCATTAATGTCGAATTGTTGTGCCATGTAGTTTGGTGGAACACAGCTTGAGCTCTGCATTCAAGATTACATGATCGAAAACAGAATAGCAAAAAGATGTAGAGGATGAGTATGCTAATTTAGTTCAAGAACATATAAAATTTCATGGCACCTCCTCCTTTTGTGCACACAGAACAAACAAACATGGAAAAAAATTAACTGTTAAGTGTAACCCTGTAATCTACTTGAACTGGTAACATGGTTTAAAAAACCCAATAGACTAGATTTGCTGTCTAGTGAAAGGCAATACAAAAGCTAATCATATCAAGAGTCTCAAGCAAACGAAGTGATTTCACCTCCATCTTTTGGTAACACGCGTACAAGTCATCAACATACTCAGTAACTGCCAGTGGATTCTCCTTATCGTAGGCATCTATGTCCACTACTAGCTCGTCCTCCTCATCAATGTCTTCCATTTCAACTTCCACATCCTAGATCAATTTACAACATAATAATTGCATTTAACAGATGTCCAAATACCAAGTTAACACAAAAGAATACCATCCGATCAATTTCTTCCATCATATCTTTGGTGTGTTGCACAAATATTGGCACTTCGTGGTCATCAATGGGCCAGCAGTCCTCTGCGTCGGTAATGCAGTCCTCTGGGAGATGTATACTCGAAAGTGTCTGGGCAGATGGCCTGACTTTCTACATCAAGATGAGGTTTAATCTTTCCTTAGGCACAATGAAAATATAAAGCAAGAAAACAGTGAGAATTCTTTTTTATTCATCAGTCATCACAAAGATACCTGAAGTGAAGACTGTTCTTCGCCAGCCAATTGTGCAGCGAACTTCCTGAAAGCATTTTGCGAGTTATCACATATAATCATGCAATTTGCAAGATATGCTTAACATTTTCGGGTTCATTACAGTTAGTAAATCTTCCAAGA
Source organism: Avicennia marina (assembly GCA_019155195.1). Lineage (NCBI taxonomy): Eukaryota > Viridiplantae > Streptophyta > Magnoliopsida > Lamiales > Acanthaceae > Avicennia > Avicennia marina. Next base: position 9,111,940 of record CM032772.1, on the reverse strand, counting down.
ACACTCATGGCGTTTCAAAAATCAAGAAAAGACCGATTCTTCTGAAATATAGAAAGAAATAATGAAAGGTGGATGTAGGAACCTGGTGACGGAAGGATTCGCCAGAGTAACAGGATTCTTATCTGAGTTAGCATTTTTCCTTAACATCAAGAAATGGAAATGAATAAGCAATTGATATTGACATAACTAAAGATAACCATCAAAAAAATAAAGTCAATGAAATCCATACTCTGTCAAAACCCCTCTTTTGTGAACAGCACAAGGGTAGGGAGGAGCTCCTACGATGTTCCTGTTGATTGTACTCAATGCCCTCCTTTTATTTCCAAACCCTGAATGCAGATCAATTCACAATGAGGATTGTAATGGCCAAAATGCATTGAAATGGTAACAATTTTTAACCAGTTTTGCATCTGAATAAAAGGAGGCCAAACAAGAAACAAATAATAACTGAATTCTCAATTTGCGGCCGAATTATGGAATTTCAAAGTACCTTGAATGTTTGAAGGTCTGATCGTGCCTGGAAAATTCTCGTTCGAACCACCCATATTTCTGTCTAAACCAGCTCCTGAAAAATTAAAAAATCAAATAAACTTTTTTCTCTTTTTTGAGAAACTCACGAAAGAATTACGAGAACAATCACATCAAAAGAGTAGTAGAAAATGAGAAGATAGGGTAGCAATCCAGTTGTCAAGATTCAAGACTAAATGACAAAATCCCAGATGACAAAATCAGAAGAAAAGAAAGAAGAGTCACCTACTAGAGAAGAATTTCCCAAAAAATCAGCACTTTATTGGTTTATAGTCCTGAAAATACAATTTTCTCAAAGAAAAGAAGGAAAGACTAGAAAAACACCATCGAATCAGAGTGCCAATGGAGTGTTGCGGAAAAGTTGCTCTCTCTCTCTCTGCTTTTTTTAGGGTTATTTTAATTCAATTTGAGGAAGGGCAGCGGAGGAAGTTGGAGAAAGGGCAAACGTCGGGTGTATGTCGGGACGCGACCCCTCCCTCTCACTCTTCGTATATTTTGAAATTAACGGCTAGTGTACGATGAACTGTTGTGTCGTTCCGTGTTTGGATTAACGGTTTAATATTTTCATATTGGTCCATGCAGCTGTGCTCCCATTTCCCAAGTGCTCTTTTCAAAATTTTTTCATTAATTATCATCCCTTAAAAGTCCGTTTTTGTAACCAAAAAATCAAAAATTAAATTAATAAATAAGTTCTCAGGTTCTCCAAGTTATAATTGCTCTTGCCAACAATAACTAATTAAATGAACACTACTTTTTTTTAATTAAAAATTGCCTTCAATAAACTTGCAAACGAATTTGTTTTGTCCTTCGATTTATTACATCTTGTACACCCCATTTTCTTTATAATTTCCAAGATTGTCTTTCCATTTCAAAATACTCTATGGACCTGCCATGCCGTGACTGCCAGCCAATTTTGCAAAAGATCAACAAGTAAAAGGACGAAGAGAGAGAGAAGACAATTACCCCTTCCAAACCTACGATGATTTGATTTTGAAACATCCCATGAAGACTTCACATTCCCACTACTTTCTTCTAACGAACAATTAGTGGAATGGTTTGGGTTCGGACCATCAACTTATTTTTGAGTAACAAGCAAAACAATTTTATTTTTGAATTTAAGGATATTTTGTAAATAGAACCCACATTTTGGATGTGTGTGTATAATCGTTGCAGTCATTCAAACTTTATTGTTATTTTGTTTTTACTTCCACAATTAAGAATTGACAACAGAGTGGCAAAAGTGTAACTTCGTCTGGCGGCAGCCCCACAAAGGACCACATATTATTAAATTTAACCTTTTAGTCAACAAAAGTTAGTAATTTTGCTAACAAGGCACCCTATTATTGGAATTTGTCTCCATGGGGCCTATTTGAATCTTGAGTGCAACAACCTAAGTTTCTCCCTTTTCACATGGGGCCACTAGAGGTGCTTGAAAAAAATTAAGGTTTTGTTTGGTTCTTGTCTTGGTGTGGAGTCGACGAATGTAATTTTGAGGGTCGGGTATTTTATGAATAGCATCAACCTAAAGAATAAAATGTTCGATTAGTTTAGAGTTAGTGGGATTTTTGTGTGTACGTGTATTTCCGTGAGTGAGCGTGTGTATGGAAAATAGTAATTTGTATTTTTTATTATATGTAACTATTGTAGAATTAGATTATTGCTCTTTATATAAAAAATAGGATGTTGTGTGTTTAAGTTATCTATATATATGTATGTATGTGTGCATTTTATTTTTTAAATTAAAAATATATGCGTGCTCAAAAAGGGAAAAATGTTCAGACAAAGGCAGCCAACGGTCACCGATCAATTCTTTTTTTTTTTCGTTTTTTTAATACATGTGATAGATGTATTATAATGTTATCATGTACTGAGATTGTTTGCTGTTGAAATTTGTTTATATTGGAAACAAAGTGGATAACTAAAAAAGTTGGGCTTCAATTTTATTTTTTATTTTTTGCTTTAATTTGGCCTTTTTTAAAATGAATTGTTTGTGGGAGGCTTTTCTAGTAGACCCTTGCCATTGTTTGAACAACATATTCATTCTGTCATTTCAAACAACCATCTTGTCATACGAAGCGAGGGAGTATACGAGTTTATTAAAAAAAATACCACTTGACATGTTGATGCTCCGTATGACAAAAATTTGTTTAAATTGTCACATAAATAACGTGAGGTCAATGTTGTTGTTTGTGAAGACGGAAATGGCCAAAAAAATTTAAGCCTGTAATTGGATAGGCGTTTTGTTTCAGAGAAAAGCTTTTTGGGAGAAGTGAAATGAGGAATTGAGAATTTGAACGTGGATGTACGGTATTTTAAGGATAATATAATAATTATAGTGATATAATAGATAATTATGTGTGGGGAGTGGATATGACGTGATAGACAGTTATTTTTGTAAGGATGAATGTGTTGGAATTAGAGATAAATTATATTTTTTTGTTATTGTTGTTGTTGTTGTTATTTTTATTATTGTTATTGTTATTATTATTATTATCATTATTTTTATTAAATTTATTATTATTATGACCATTATTATTGTTGTTATTGTTAATATTATAATAATAAGAATTATTATTATTAATAATTTTATTTTCACTATTATTATTAATATAATTTTATTATTGTTGTTGTTATTGTTGCTATTTTAATTACTATTACTACCACTACTACTATTATTATTACAATTATTATTATTATTATTATTAATTTTATTGTTGTAGTAGTTATTAATGTTATTATGACTACTATTATTGTTATTATAATCATCATTACTACAATAACTATTGCTATTAATGTTATTGTTGTTGGTGTTCATATTATTATAATAATTATTACTACTTTGAAAAAAATTATTGTTGTTCTTCTTGTTATTATTTTCATCATCATTATTATCATTATTATTATTGCTATTACTGTTACTATTATTATTGTTGTTGTTATTATTATTATCATCATCGTGATTAGTTATTTTAATAATAGTGGTGAACAATGTAATATAAGAACAAAATTAGATATTTAGAATGTAAAATAATATGTGAACGTTACAAACATGAGACGTGTTTTTATTTACTAAGAATTTTGTAAAAGTCTTAACTATCCATCTTCCTCCCAATATGCAGGACCCATTTGAGATAGCTGTGTTTTGACATATAAGTGACCCCGTGTAAATTTAAAAAATGCACAAACCCAACATTATGTGACTGAAGGTGCGTTAGTCATGCCATTACTTGGAACATGATAAACTCGTGGGGTAAGTTGTCCAGTAATTCCCACACAAACTAAGTACATCTTCTAGTTACGCATTATGTTCAGTTGTTGGCACTTTATTCGAACATCAATAAGTGTATTTATATGGGCTGTGTCCTCAAGAACCGTTCACTTGGAGCCATCAGGCCTCGTAGTGGGTAGCATGTATTACTTCATCGTGGCATGTTCCTTCACTTTTGACTTGTTACTTCCCCAGTTTATGTTTCCATAAGTTTTATGCAACAAATACATGAAACTCATTTTCAATAAATTTGCTCAAACATGATATGTGCAAATGATTGTTAAATTGAAGCAACTCAGTCTACATGCAATCCACAACACAAATAGTGCATAAATGGCATAAGCCATATAGTATCCAGCGGATAACAAAAATATCCATGAGTATTATATCACAATATAGAATTTGATATGTGAATACACAAGTTATTATGAAATATCAAACCCATTGGCCATTCCAAATTGGTTACGTTACTTTGTCCCTTATGAGGTTGCCTGCCATATTGGTATCATCAAACAAATCTAGTTAGGGGACCTTTTCTTCTTCTTCTTAGGATGCCTACACCTTTGGATCATCATCGACCTAGTCAAAGTCAACAACTTTGTAAAGGAAATGATCATTATTATAGTGTGTGATTATAAAATTATGGATAACACATTGCAGTTACAATGTTAGCTTAGGTGTCTAGAGCATAGTTGGGCATGAGCCCTTTCAATATAGAGAAGCACTTCTTCAGCACATTGAAGAACCACTCAATGTGGTTATGTACAGACGAATGACACTTGTCGAAAAGTTTCTTATTGCGCACAAGTTTAGACCGGTACCATGTGCACTATGAGATGTGATAGCACTCTTCTCAGCAGGGCAATAGATATGTAAGAATGTTAGTGTACCTCCTATTAATAGTAAAGTACTTCCGTGCCATGTGGACATATTATAGTCAATGTTAGCACGTCAAATTAAAATCATGAATGTCCAAGTCAGACGATCAAGACTTATTGGTGGCCATGGAAAGTTGCATGTGCGATTTCGCAAAACTTCCTACAAGATGCGTGTATCAGCTGCACTCTCCTCCTATCTTGCAACTACAAAGGTCATCTTCAAGTTGAAATCACATGCTGCTGTTACGTTCTGACTTATGATAACCTTTTGATTTCGACACATAGGGGCCATGGTCGCCGGTGCCCAACTAGGCACTTGTATTCTGTCAATAATCCTAATGCAAACCTGCAGCACATCACAAGAAAATAAATTGCATAATAAGCTTGAGAAAGACATGTTATTATGGTATACATCAACTGTATCTATTACTAATCTTAAAGTAGGAGTACCATTGAGGTTGGGCCAGAATTTGCTGAGGCACAACGTCCATATTTGACAGCTAGTAATACTTTGCAGCCATGGTGCTTGAAACATCGCATACCATGTGCATGTGAAGACTAATAGTCTTTAGCAAATGTTGAAATCGTTTGCACATCTCGATGTTGATGGTTCTTGGCGATGTACCAAAGGAAGATGACCACAAACTCTTTAGATGGAAGATGCATCCTACCACGTTGTGGAAAATAACTTGTTTAGACGATCTTCTCACACAACAATTGAAACATAGGCTTTGTCATGTGGAGGGCATCATAAAACCGGATGTCATGATCAAGGAGTAATTTATTTATCCAATTAAGGCCATGAAATCGAGAGTCCTAAAAGGGATGCTCAAACATGTTTGCGAACAACTATGGGGCCCCCTTGTGATAGAAAAATGAGAAGTTTTGCATCCCTCGAATCAAATGGGCCATCACATTGCTGTCTGATCCTACAGCATTGTGTCGATGTCATCCACAACATCGTCCACAATATCATTATTGACATCAACATTAGGACGCCCAACATTGTGATGGTCATATCTTGAAAATATTTAGCATAAAGCGAGAATATACACTATCATTATTTAACTGTTTGACTTTTCCAAGAATATTAAAGCAAAATTCTATTTACCAATTTTCCATTATCCTGAACACAATATCATGAATGCTATTATTAATAAAAAAAAAAGTGTCATAAAGTTCTAACATGAATATTGTTTCAAACAATTCCAGCTTCATATCAATGAGTTAAATGCATTTTCAGATTACTTCTATGGTCTATGAGGAATGAGGATAACACTAAAGGATACACAGGCTTTTTATGTGGTTTTTCATTTTTTAAACATATTTAAAAATGAAAATATAATAAATAAAATAAAAAATATTTATGATGACAAAAAACTAACATGAAAATTAATAGACATATAATCATTAAGAAGTGTGATCTTGGTGGATATTCAACAAGAGTTTACGGAAAATATATACATACTATGCTACCTTGAGTGTGTTATAATTTATGTGCCAAATACATATTTAAGATTTTTTATTACAAATAAACTTATATTTTTTAATAATATATTTAAGTATCAATATACTTATAAATATTTGAGTAATGGTAACAGTACATAAGAGTTTAAAGAATATATTGAAAATTAAATCATACTTTTCTTCAATTAAATAAATTATATTCATTTTTTATAAATTTTTATTTCAATGAAATAATAGAACATATCATTGAATTTTTTAAAATATATCATAATTTACAAACATTCTTCTTAATATTTTTATAGATTTTTAATGTTTATTTCCAAGTGGTTTGATTGATAATTACATTATTGATATGTCAAATATATATATATATCTTAAATTAATATATTATGTTATTAATTATATATTTTTCAATATATTTCTTGCATCAATATTTTTTAATTCGCCTAATATATGTTATTCAATATGTCTCTTGAATATATATTTTTCTTCTTGAATATATAACAATCAATGTATATCTTGATTTAAAATTTTTTATTTCAATATATATTATTCAATATGTATCTTGAATAAATATATTATTTCTTCTTATCACACCACCCTTGAATTAAAATTTTTCATTTTAATAGTAGAAACAAATTTGATGATGTATCAAGTGAAAACTTGGTTATTTGATGTGGGTTTGGAACTGATTCAAAATTGGTCGTATGTTAAGAACGAGTTAATACATCATAAGAAGTCTAATGTGTTAAAAAGTCTCACAGCAAATACAACTTTAAATAGGACCACTCCTCCTGGCCGAACCTTTCTAAGTACCCACACCTCTTATGCAGTGAGAACACAAGAAAAAAATAGTAATAGGTGGGATCCTCAAATTTAATCAGAGCTTTAAAGTATGTCTCCTCAGACAAATCATCCATCTCTTTGAGTTTGCTAATTCACATCTCGATAGTGATCATGACAGTTGGGTCAGCTTGTGATGCAACCATCTGGCTTGCCTTCTTCCCCAACTGCAAAACTGACACCACTAGAGGTGGCGTTAGCTTCTTTCGCCTGAATGAATAGAGTGTGTTGCTAGTGGACATGTGCCCACTAGATAATTGAGAAGCACGGTATGAGCATTGTGGAGCATCATTTGTAGCCAAGTCTTCAATGTTAGCTTCACCGTAGTCCTCATCACGAGGAAGCCTGACTTAGGGTGAGAGGTTGCACCGAAGCATGTGCCACCCTATCAGTTGTAGTATATCACACAAAGATGTCGATTAGCTCGTAGTACCTAAGGAGACCCTTTTCTCACAACTTCTTATCACTTCGGTTTGCCTACAATTAATAAACATTATAAGAATACTATCTAAATAAAAAACCCTTAGTTCCACACCAATATAATTTAAGACTGGATACATTAAACCCACCACTAGCCATGTCCACCAAACTTTTTTCATGCCGGTGACCACATCACGCTCAGAGTCCTAACCAAATGTGGTCGTAGCATTCATAATTGGTAGTATATCTTCCACGTCATCTTCATTTTAATAAACTTTCTTAGCAACTACTCAATTGTAGAATTGAACTCTAGATAAGCTACCCACATCTTAATCATGATGTTATTTAACTTTGAAACAGTGAAAGTTGCAGCCAATAAATTGCCACACTGCACCTCGTCATGCATTAAATCAATTAATGCATTAACGTTTGGGGTTGGCTAATGCGCGTCAATAGAACCCCCACTCGTATTACCATTGTAAGATTAAAACAACATCTATGCCCTAAGACAGATGACTAAGCATTAAATTCATATGGTAAATACTACATGTGCTAGAGTCTGTGTAAGCTGTTGTGACCAAGGTTATTAAACTTGAATTGGACAAGTCGATTTAATCGATTCGGTCGGGAATCGGACGGTTTTTTGGTCTGGACACTTCCCAAAACCGAATTTCCATTTGATCTGTTAGGAACTGGTCAAACTAGCCAAAAACCAATTAACCCAATCAAAAAAATGTGTTTTGTATTTTTAATTAAAAAAATTTAAAAATCTCCTTGTTTAAAATAAAAAATAGATAAAATATTTTTTATGTTTTATAAAAAATTTTAGCATAAAAAATTATTTTTATGTATAATTTGCAGTAACTAGTTTTATTTTTAGTATTATTTAATTATCAACCAAATATATATTCAATAAAATTTTTATTCAAGTTTAAATCCAAAACTTCACTTTTACATATATAACTAATTAATTATTTTTCAATCATTATACTTATATATAATCAAATTAATAGCCACATATATACTTATATTTATTTTTATTTATATTCTTAAAAATAATCATTATTTATATATATAATTTTATCATCCAACGATTATCATATATTTTATACATATATTCAAATAAATTTTATTATTTATTTCATCAAATTTTTTTTTCTAAATATACAACTAAAAATGGCAATGGCGGCATATCACTGTGAGCACTTATCCTAAGGTTGCAAATGGGGTGAGGGATAGGAAACCCCTGCCCAACCCCCCCCCCCCCCCCAGCAACCCCTACTTTAATCGTGTAGAACAATATAAATTATGTAATTATTTTAAATTAAATTCGTTTATTTTTTTAATAATTTTAATTTCTTGCTTTTAATTTATTTTTTATTTGTACCTTGTTTCAAGTTATCTCTCCATTCAAGCTCTTTTAATATTTTTTTATCATTATACTTATAATATTAAATGATATTATTTTTATTATTTAAAATACTATAGCATTATAATTTGTAAATAACTTTACACGTTCACAAAGTGTATGGAATTTATTGGTTAAAAATAAATTACAAGTTAATATTTAGTTATGCATGATGTCTAATGATTAATTTTGTACATTATTTTTATATAATTAATTTGAAAATTAATTAATCTAAATTATTATTTAATCATTACAATAAAAAAATTTTCTTATATTTTAATATTTTTTATATTAGTTATGAAAGGTGCTTCCCATATTTATTATTTTTGTATAACTAGCGTGTATTTCTTAATTTTAATATTAGAAATGAATAGAATTAAATTTTTTTATTTATAAAATTTTATTTTTTAAATAAAATTAAATATTTTATATTTCTCAAGAAGAACAACGACGGGAGATGTAGCAAGGGCAAGGAAAAAATTTGGTCTGGGGACCACGCCGCCGCCCAGGCACTATCCCTACATACAACTTATTGCAAACGCAACAATTATATCACACGTCATCCTCGATAAAAAAAAATCCTATCGCAAACATAAGCTATATATCTATACATAAATATATATATATATATATATATATATATTTAACTTTTATCTAACTTTCGGGCCACCTGAATAAATTTTAAAAATAAATATTGAACACGTGATTCATATATAAGGCAACCTGAGCGCCCCCTCTTTTTTGAAAACCTCTTTTCCTCTCGCGCCGTCTGGCTTCGCCACATTGCCGACTCCCTTCTCTGATCTGTTGCGACCCACTACTGCGGTGAGTTTCACTTCCTTGCTCTGCAGGCATAACTATCACTCTGCAATCTTTTTGTCTGTTTCAGCTTTCAATTTCAGTCTAAATATTTCCGTTCATTCCTGAATTGCAATGATTTGTCTGAATTTCCCTTTTCTTTTCCTCTGTATTTTTTGGGGTTTCGTTTGAATTTTTGAAATTCATGAGGATTTTTTTTTTGAATTTTCCATTTTCCTAGCAATTATGGTTTAATTGCTTACATTGATGTCGTAAGTAATTTTACGTGTGCTTTTTCGTTGTCATTTTCATCTTTTTATGAAAGTGGATGGTTTTTATTATTTTTCTGTAATGATTGCTTATTTTTATTTGTGAATTTTGGGAGTCATGATGAGAATTCGGGACGCTCTGAGTGGCAAATTGCTCTTTGCACGAACTTCTTTTCTCCATTTCTGACTGAGAACTTTTTTGGCTGACTGAAAACTTAATAATTATCATCCTTTTCTTGCGTAGATATATTTGCTTTGAAGATGGGATTTTCGGAAGTCTAGTGGAACATTTAACAAAGTTTAACTTCTGAAATCAGGTGCCCTAATTCTCTATTACTCGTCACTGCTCTAGGGGTCATGTGCTTTTTTGGTTCTGAATAATTGTCAAGGCAACTAAACTACCGCCTCTGTTCATTTTGAAAAATTAATGGGTGTTGGAGCTCTCATAATATATAAAAACTCGTGTCCTTGCTGCCCTGCCATTTTCTATTAGAATAAGTCTTACTAGAATAAACTCATTTTGCTGTTTGATCTGTGCTTAGGTTGCAATAGTCTGGTGGAACTAATTCCAAGTGTGCTATACATCTTTGGACTTTTATGATGATCAATTCTGAACACAATGTTAATGGAGTGGGAAGTGGAAGGACTTCAGCTCCGGCTCAGGACAAGCAACTTGCTACTGTTGTGAAAAAAACTGCATTGAGAGATGTGCAGAATGAAAATGTTGGCTCAAACCATAAGCAACAAGAGAGTTTACTTCCTGGAGGAGTGAAATCAAGTGGTGATACTATTAAGGTATGTGGGACTAAGCGACTTACACCTGAGCGCCCTTCCAGTTCCCAAGGACTTCCGTCGTTCATCTATAATGGTACAAATGAAAATGTCATGAATGCACGTAGGAGATTTGAGTTAGAACTTGGGAGGGGAAGACTTCAAAACAATGTTGAAAAATTTTCAGATTATTCAGAGTCAAAGAACACAGGTCAATTGCGACAGGAAAATGCTAAAAAGATAACTCAGACGAGGGATAGTAATGGACACAGTATTCCCGTGACTATATCAAATAACTTGACTGCAACTACGGCCTTTTCAAGTGGCAGTCTGTCAGTTCCCAGCGCTGTTGGTAAGCCCAGCAGCAATAGCACTCCAATTGCTATGGTTTCTCCAGAGTTTCCTTGTACTCTTGATTCTAAGAGCACCAAGGATCTGCTTAGAACAGAACGATTCATTCGCCTCCAGAAGATTTTGAAGCAATGTGATGAAGGCAACCAAAGAGAGTACACTCAGAGTGAGTCTGTCTTCTTTGGGTATTGTGAATTTTGTATCTATAGGTTTTACCTGACAGTCATAACTGAGTTGATTGTTCGGTTTGAGATGTGTCAGTGCTTCTGCATTTATCCCCCGCTGAGCTTAGTAAGCATGCTGTGGAGTTGGAGAAAAAAGCAATCCAGTTGACAATAGAGGAAGGTATGGACAATTTGGATTTGTTTTTCACAGTTATTTGCTTCCTCATAATTTGTTTACTGATTTCTATATTTGTTTATTGTTACAAGTCTTTGAATAGTCAAAGAGGTTTGTATCACGTATTGGCGGGTGAAGGAGACTGAGCTAGAGAATGATTAGTTCTCTAGCTGACACTTAAGCTACATATAGTGAAAATATGCAAAATATTTTGGAGAAATGAAACCAATAACCTCAATATCTTGGTTATGGGCTCCAGTTGGTAGTATTTGTTATGATTTGTTGGTTGAGTGCAACCCCTCTTACCGACACCCTAAGGCAATATGATCTGGGTGAAAAGAAAGTCTGATCTTGAATTTAATATATTCAGAAATTTATCATAAGTTTGAGTTTCATTTTAGTGGAGGCAAATGTGATTTGTTGATATTTCTGCACTGCCCCAACACATACTATTTATAGTTAGTTACCCGTCCTTCAAGGGACCCTTTTGATCAAGTGTTTGGCCACCAATCTTGGGATCTGAACTACATAGGCTATGCTTGGTTCACAATTTTCCAGCACATCTCATTCCCATAAAATTTTCAGTTCTAACATAGTACTCGACAAGATTTCATATAAATTCAAAGTTTTCTCTCACATTATTCATAAATATTTAAAATTCAATTTTTATACCTCTTCATAATTAAGTCAACACCTATTTGTACACACTCATATCTTAAAAATTAATCATTATTTTGAGACATTATTACTCTATCCAATCATTATTATATTATTTATGCAAAAATCTAACACAAATTTAAATCAATCAAAATTATTATCCCAATCTCCAACCAAACATAACAATAGGAATTGTACTGAGTAAATCAGCCAACAATATCATAAAAGGACCATCACAACTATCGTTATATATATGCACATGAATCTACTTGTCATTCCTGATTTGAAGGCACTAAATTTTTCTTTCATTTTAAGGTTTGCTGCTTGACAAATATTTGATTTCTACTCTCTTACTTTCCTTTCCAATTTCTTGACATTTTTAGAAGTTATTGTCCTCATACTCACTAACAATTGATTTATGTGGCATAAATTAGATATTACACGCTCTAGGCTAGTTTGTGAATTCTTCGAACTAAGGGTCTGTTTGATGTATTGCAGGCAATGAGATGCAACGGATGAAGGCCCTGAATATTCTGGCAAAATCTCCTCCAACAAACAACGTGTTACAACCAGTGCAGTTACTGCAAACAAACAAACGTTAATGTGTGAGGCTTGTGGGAGTTATGGCTGATGCTGAACGAGACTTTGGTGGACTGCACTTCCTCGGACAGAATCTGAAGGGGAATACATCTGTGGGCTTCTTTGTCCTTGAATCCACGGCTGTTTAGAGCCATGCCTCTATGTACTCATTCTTGACCATGGCTACAACAACTGATGTTACATTTTAGGAAATAAGCAGTTTGTGGAATGTTGGTTGCAGCTTATGCTTGTGCTCGTAGACACATCCACTTTCATTTTTTAGAATTTTTTCCCCTTCTGTCTTTCTGGTAAGTTAAATTCTGTGTTGGGAACTAAGGTTTCTTGTAATACTTGCTTTCGGTGTAATTGCATTCCTAGGATGCTTTTAGTTCATATTATTAAAAATATTAGATTAATTTGGTTATTTTATCTCAAAACACTGCTTGCCTGATAACTGGGGGAAAAGGTAAAATAAATATAATCACATTAATCAGTCAAATTTACTTAACATGATTATTAAGAATTAATTAATCATGCTAAACTTTTTATCCTTCAAAATAATCTTTTAGATTATAATCTTACTTGTCCAAAGAAATTTCTATTTTATTTTAAGTAACAAAAAAGATAACACGCGCATACAAACACACACACGTATATCACATTTATTCAATTTCTTACTCCATTTGTTTCATGCACGTATTATCTTCATTGATTTAATTGATCTATCAATTATTTAAAGTTGTTTTTAGATTGAAATATTTGGATTTAAGTAAAGGATTTAAAAAAATAATTTGAAATAACTTTATAATAAAAGAGTTTTAAATTCGTTATCATCCAACCTTATTGAATGGATTTATTATTATTGATTGAAATCCACTCTTTCAAATTCTTCAATTCAAATGCCCCCTAGAAGTATTTCATATATTGATGTCACTACTAAAACATAATTGAAAGTTTAATAATTTGTGTAATAGGAATAGGAAAATCCACCTTTTTCCATTCATGTAAAAACAGCAGGAACAGGCTTCTTTCTTCTCTGCTTCCTTAAGAGTATCTATGTAAGCCATAAATTAACACCGACTTCACCTGCGGATCCCCCACCTTCTTTCGTTACTTTTACATCAAAAGCCAACATTGTCTCATATTCTATTTTATAATTCTCAAGCATGACTTTAGCCTTCGGCACATGCTTGACAATCGGGGTCTATTGTCACACCGCAAGAACTCCCAAGGACTAATGGTTTCAATTTTGCATGTGTGATGGGATTTGGAAGTTACAAAAGTAGTTTTTTTTTTTTTTTGGATTATTGTACTTATATTTATAATGGTTGTTGGAGAAATGTAGAATGATGTGGTAAGATCATAAAGTGAGTAGAAATAACTAGGACTTGAATAAAAGTATTTTAGAATGTTTAGAATACTTGAGAGTTCCAAATTATAAAATACTTTAGAAACTCATTTTGGACTATTACATTATTATAAACCCACCATTTATTAGGGAGGATGGCTAGTATAAATAGGAGTAGGACTTCATTTGTAAAACAACAAGTTTTAAATAATATAATTGAGTGCTTTTCCTTGCAACTATCTAAGTACATTCTTTACTGTTTCCATCTTTTTTAGTTCTTCTCCCAAATTTTTTCACACATTTGCACGTATTCTCTTCAAAGAAATGATAAGGGCTGACTTAGCCAATCATTGAGGCAATAAAGCAACTAAGTGCCGTATGAAAAATGCTTGTTTGAGGAATAAGGTCTTAACAGGTGATATCAGATTTGAGGTTAGACTCTTGTGAAGAATGAAGTAGTTGGATGGCAAATAATGATATTACTACGTTAGGTACCACAATGAGCTTGGTATGGAGATTGTACCCGTGTAAGTAAAGAAGAAATGAGGCCAAAGCAAGGCAAGGGAGACAAGCTCGTGGGAGATCACCCTTGGTGAGTTGGGCAAAAGGCTTAAGAGTGTTAAGTACACATTAAGACATTGAAAGAACACGTTCTCGACTAGCTTAATTCTATGAAGGAAAGTGCATAAGAAGAAGTCGAGGTCATCAAAAACACTATGCAAGAAGAGTTTTATGTTGCTGATTGGAGTTGCACACAATAAAAGGTAGAGACAACGATTGCCATTCAAAAGTTAAAAGCGACCGCCATAGAGTTTCGCAAGGAGGTGGTTGTGCTTAAAAATGGACCATTGCTAGAGAGGGTGTTGCTAGCTCAAGTGAGATAAGTTCAAGGGTTGACCATCCTAAACTGAGAGATTTTGATGATAAACTGGATGCTAAGGAAGTTGAGAATTTTCTTTGGCAATTTGAAGGGGTCAGCACCACTGTTGAAATGATGAAAGTACATACAACATCCTTATACGTTATTGATACTGCAATGCTTTTATGGTGTAGAAAGTATGCCGACATGAAGAGAGGGACTTGTAGAATTAATAGTTGGGACAACTTTAAGTGGGAACTTAAATGAGTTGAGGGGAATGTCATGTACGAGGCCCAAAGAAGTTAAGGGGATTGTAATAGAAGGGCTAATAAGAGAGTATGTGAATGGATTCACCACTCTCATGTTACAAATTTCTAATATATTGGAAAAGAACCTTCTCTTCTTCTTTATAAATGGCCTTCAAACGTGGGCAAAGTGAAATTGTAGCAATGCAACATTGTGATAGTGGATAAGGCCATTGTTGTAGCCAAGTTCCTCAAAGAGTTTCAACATGACACTAGCTCTTTCAAGGCAAAGGAAAGAAATGCCCAACTAAAGGTTGGGACCTTAAGGGATCATCTTCTAAAGGAAGCTGTCACAACTCCCCTAGCCATAAAAGTATGAAAGAAAGATCTCCTTTGTACTAAAAGGAGGATGTTTCATATGCATGGGGTCACAAAATTGAATAATTACTCAAAGCTAAGGTCTTTGTTGCTGATTAAGAGAAACAAGATGCCACACTAGTTGAGGTGGAAAATATGAGTAGGTTAGAATGTTTACAACTTCTCAACACCATTCACAGCAAACCAACACCAATAACATTGAGTAAGGGACTTATGCTTGTGGAGGCGTAAGTTAATGAAAAGCCTACAAAAATGTTGGTAAGACACTGGGGGTACACACGATTTTGTATCTGAGGGAAAGGCTAAGAGAATAGGCCTTCGTGTAGAGAAAAGTAATGTAGAAATGAAATCAATGAATACAACGGCAAAGCAACTTAGCAACGTAGCTCGTGGGGGTTAAGTTACTATGAGACACGTTGAAGGGTCATGTAAACTTATCAATAGCACCGATAAATGACAACAAGAAGGTGTAGGAATGGACTTCTTCCGAAAGGTAAGTGTGAGCATCAAGCTTTTCTATAAATCAGTCTGCATACTTAAGAAAGAGACATAGTGCATGGTGCCTTGTAAAAACTTACTTGACAGACAACAGACATACGAAAGACTATCATTTATGCAATTTATCAAAGGGACAATGAGTGTTGGAGCAACTCTAAAGGAAAAATGCTTCCCAAGTATCAAGGGAGGTGATTTGTTGAAGGAAAAAAATAGTATGAAGTTAGCTAATCTAGAAGGAATGTTTCAACCTAAGCAAGAACTAATTTGTGTAACCTAGTGAAAAATTAGCAAAGCTAATAACATAGCTTGATGAGGGTGTCCGCGAATTTAAGTGAGGGAGAATGTCATGCAGCAAGAACTTCTAGCACTTATGGTTTTATTTTTTGATGCATGTCGGTCCTTAGAGGTTAACAAAAGGTTTTTGTATACATTTTACTTGTATTTAGAGGAGTTGTCAGAATAGTATAGAATAATCTACTAGGATCATAGAAGTGTGTAAAAATAGTTAAGACTTGTGTAGAAGTATTCTAAAACGTCCTAGAACACTTGTTAGAGAGTTCAAAATTGTAAAAATACTCTAGAAACTTATTTAGGATCATTAAATATTTCAACCCCCACCATCTATTAGGGAAGGCAACTAGTATAAATAGGAATATGATTTTATTTGTAAAGCAACTTCTAAGTAATATAATTGAGTATTTTTTCCTGAGTGTATTCTTTACTTTTGTCATCTTCTAAATCTTCTCCCATACTTTTTCAGACACTTGGATCAATTCTCTTTGAGGAAGTGAGAACAGGTGATTTATCTAACCATTTGGGCAGTAAAAGAGTTAAGTGCCATTCATGCTATTGCAAGGACGTTGACTGCAAGAGTACTCTTCAAGAACTCCAGCAAGACTTGTAAGAGTCCAATAGTTGAAGCATGTTAGTTAATCCTATTGGCATTATGGTGTGTGTTGATACTTATGTGTCATATACGTTGCAATTCAACTCAATAAAATTATTGTCATATAAAAGAGATATTATTGTAATATTAAATTTCTAACATTTGTTTGCAAAAATATGAAAAGAAATTAATCAAATATTTAAAGAAGATTGTCATCTCTATATGGAGGAAAGTTAGACCATTTCCAGCCAAGAATTCTTGAATTACTCATCTGAAGAATAAGTGGAGGATTGGATATTTTGTTGTCAAAGTTAGAAGTTTGAGGATCTCATGCTGAAAGGAAATTCAACTCAAAATATAGCAACAAATGACAGATATATTATATCAATTGCAGCGTTAACCAAATCAAGGAGATCTTGACTATTCAAGACGATTCCAAATATTATGAAAAGTTGTTGAATGACGATTTACATATGTAGAAGATGCAAGAAGTAGCTAGTTCTAGCCTCGAGAGTAATTGTATTAAAATTGTCTAAGTGTCGAAGAGAGTTGATTGACCAACTTGATTTTCTTGAGTGAAATGTTTATGTATTGTTAAAAGAGTCGAGTTTTTGAGTAAAGTTTTTGTAATTGAGTCCTAGAGTTGTGTTCCTCATTGGTGTTGCTCACTTTGATGGAAGGGTGATGATATTTGGTGTTAGGTCTTTTTTCTCTCAAGTGGGAAGTGTAGAATGCCACCTAGTCGTGAACTGGATGTATGAGAAAGTGGAGCTGTTAGAGTGAGGTTCAAATTGAATTATGTAAGGTATACAAACTCTTAATTCTAGTAGACTCATTTTCTATTAGGCAAAGTTCAGTACACGTAGGTGTAGTTGACATTGAATTTTGTAAATAATTCTTTGTGTTCATTTCTTGCAACATATATTTGAATGGGTGTTAACATTTTGGAAAGGTGGAGTGAACTCAAGTACAGTTTGGAACTAAGAATTGTTAAAATTATTCTGCGTGTCTAGTTGTTGATTGTTTGTTCCAACATTAAACCAACAATAAGTGCTAGCATCATCTGTCTACACTTACAAATCCTGCTTATCACTAGCTCCCATATTATCTTCCATGGCGGCTTCTTTGATGTCTTCCACATCATCATGAAATCCCACAGATACACAATCAGTGCAGGCAACAGCATGCTCGAGGCCCTAAAAAATGAAAGAGGAGTCATCAGGCAAGCTAAGACACAACGGCAATTATACCAATGAATTCTGTGTCTTACGTACGTGCAACACCAGAAGGGTTTGTGGTAACACAAGAAACTTTTCATGTCCTTAAGCAGTCTTGATTTCTTTGTGGTGCACATAAGCTTCCTAAAAACAAAATAGTAACAGAACCCAGAGACTTCACAAAATAAACCTCAAGCTATCTGGTTGATGGAATGTAGTTGACGCGATCTAAAGATCCGTCAAATTTTATTTTAGTATTTTTTTAATTTTAGTTTTATTTGTTAATGGGCTTTATTAATAAGTTGGACCCATGGGCTTTTTAGGTTAGAGTCTGATAGTTTTCAGTATAAATAATAGTTTGTTTTTCAATTGAAGAGATTTAGACAAGACAGAGTTTTTAATCAATTCAGGTTTCTTCTCAATTCCCTGAAATTGTGCCTTTCAATTTTTCGTGAATTCCTATCCTAAATTGAGTCATTCCAGAGTGGTCCGTGTGATTCGTAACGTATCAATCAGTATTCGGTGTGCTGATTGTGGTCGTTTTCATCAGGTTCAATCCAATCCTACCACGTTAGGTCGGCGTTCTTCGTTCGGTTTGCGTCCCTGGGATTTTTGAATTCGGGTTCGATTACACCGTTGCTATCCTGCTGTTTCGATGTGATTCTAATCTCGTCAATTTGGTATCAGAGTGAGCTTGTGTTGAATTCTAATTCGATACACAATCCAGAGTTTAAAAAAATCCAAAAACAAATCGTCTCCGCCGCAAACGGCCGAAAGTCGCAGCCACGATTCCGCCGCCGCCACAGTCAATTCACGGCCACAACAACCACCAACTGCACCGCCGCCATGAGCCCGTCCTGTCCCACCTTGATCCACCGCCGGAAGAGCCGACATTTGGCCGCAATTCCGCAGCAAACCGCCACCAAGTCCGCCGCAAAAATCGCACCACCTCGCCTTGAATTGCCGCCCGTAGCCACCGCCGAGGCTTCCCAAGGCCTTGCCCAGGTCGGTTCGGTCGTTTTTGACCACCGCTGTGGACGTAAGCCGACGAAATCAGCTGGTCGCAATTTCGCCGCCACTGCCCGCGTTTTTTTTTTAAAAAAGATTTTCTGTTGTCGGTTGGGCCGATGGTTGATTTAGGCCGGAGACAACTTGGGCCAGGTCGCAATTTAGGCCAGGTTCGAGTAGCCCAAGAAAAAAAAAAAGTCAATTAGGTCAGAGTTGATTGGGCTAAAATTGCTTTAGGCCAGACTGCCACTGGGCCAGAGATGTATTTGGGCCGAAGAGATTGAACTATACTAGAAGTTGCTGATGGGCTGGACCGTCCGTGTTGACGTGGTAAGGCCGTGTTTGGTTACAATTTCTGTTCCAACTTAAGGGCTTGTTTAGCTGCAGAATTTCTGTCTCAACTTAAGGGCATGTTTGGTTGTTGATTTTTTTTTAAAAAAAAAGGGGACAAAAAAAAAGAGAGAGAGAAAGGGGCAAAAAAAACGAGAAGGTGAGAACAAAAAAAATAATACAAAGTGTGAGGAAAAAAATTGAGAAAAAATGCCAAAAAGTAAAGGGAGAGAAAAATAAGAGTAAAAAAAATATATTATAGAGAAGAGCAAAATCTATTTGTATTTATTTTACAGGATGTCGATTTATCACGCACATTACAAGGAGATAATGTTTGACGAAATCCAAACGTTGTCTAGAGTTGTGGATAAGATGCAGAATTGTTTTGCTAGGGACAATCGTACTTTGAGACACGAGAAGACAAGAGATAGACATCCATCGTCAAGGCACTATTGTGGCAAAGATTATAGATCGAATGCGAATGAGTACGATGAGACATCTAAAATATCGGATTCTTATATTGAAAGTCAATTTTGGTTGTGTCTTAATTGCTTTCAGTGTAGACAGAACATGAGTGAATGTCGAAACGAGGAAGTTGATGCTTATATTGGCATTAACAAAGTTATGGGAGAGAAGAAAAGCCCATCCATATAGATGTCATCTTTGACTGAAGTGAAGATTGCAGAGAAAATGCCATCGGAGGAAGAACAATATGATGATAATGGCAGTAGTAGCACACATCTGGGAATTGAAGAGAAATGTGAACAAAAAGAAATAACAGAATCAGTAGAAATTAAAAAGGATAGAGTTGAGATGGAAGAAACCATAAAAATTAAAGTGGAAGTTGAGGATAGCCACAAGAGTGAGGAACAAATAAAAGATTGAGAGACTAAACTTCTACAGAGTCATGTGTACGTTGATCCATGTGACCATCTAGTAGATACTCTGTCCAATTATACTACACAAGAGTTGAAGATATTTTTATCTGCAGAGACTACATATGCATATCCGGACAAGTCGTCAGTGTTTTTTCTTCCTTTATATGATTTGTTGCTGATATTTCGGTGTTAGGTGCATAGGAAGATAAAACTGAAGTTTCAGCGAGACGATGAAGAGTTAAGGAGTTTCCAGAAATTCGTGTTTGATCTAGGAGGACACAAATTCAAATTGAGGACAATTCACTCTCAAGAGGAGGGGTATGACGCTATCCAAGGATTCGTCAAATTTTATTTTAGTATTTTTTAATTTTAGTTTTATTTGTTAATGGACTTTATTAATAAATTGGGGCATATGAGCTTTTTAGATTAGAGTCTGATAGTATTTAGTATAAATAGTAGTTTGTTTTTTAGTTGAAGGGAGATTCAGACAAGACAGAGTTTTTAATCAATTCAGGTTTCTTCTCAATTCCCTGAAATTGTGTCTTTTAATTTCTCGTGAATTCCTATCTTAGATCGAGTCATTCCAAAGTAGTCCGTGTGATTCGTAACGTATCAATCAGTATTCAGTGTGCTGATTGTGGTCTTTTTCATCGGATTCAATCCAATTCTACCATGTTGGGTCAGCGTTATTCGCTTGATTTGCGTCCCTAGGATTTTTGAATTCAAGTTTGATTATACCGTCGCTATCCTATTGTTTCAACGTGATTCTAACCACGTCAGCAGTTCTCATTTAAATTCACATAAGCTTCAAGTTGGGGATAGCTGCATTTTTCCCACTCATGTAGTTCATCATCCTGCAAATGTTGGTAGGCCCCTGAAATATACAAACGCGATCACCATTACATTTTTTCGAAGTTTCTGTTTATGATTACTTTTACCCAACAAAATGAGCATTACTTTCCCTCGCAATATTAAAGGCATTCAATACTTGACATTTGGCATCTTGTTTTCTTTCTAAAGCTTTTTTTTTTTTACTGTTATCATTATTATTACTATTTTTATTGCAATTATTATATTTAGAATTTATATAACATTAAATTATAAATGCTATTAAAACCAACTAAAAAAAGTAACAATTGATTGAATTTTAGTTCGAAACTAGTTATTATGCAATGTATGTTTAATTTGCACTCTTTTGGCTAATACCCCACTCTTGGCTAATATTGTATTAAAATTCTATATAAAATGAAAGAAAGTAAAAATTTTGAAAAGAGAACAAAGAAATAAATAAATTAAATATAATGAAGAAATAAATATAAAGAAGTGAAGGATATTTTAGTCAATTAATATTTGGTTAATAAAAGGTAGCCACTCCCTTTAAATGTGTAGCGTAGACAAATAGATAATGTAATATCCTCTTATTTAATTAAAAACAGTAGTGTAAATCTGACTATAAATAAATAACTTAAATTCACACTATTTAATTAAAAATAATAACATAAAGTTACATTTTGTGAGCAAAATAAATTCAAAATTTTAGTAATATGATGTAGACAACGACAACGTCCATGTACACGACTTTCAATTTTTAACTCATTTGTTCAAAAGCGGAGGGTTATTGTCAAGGGTAACACTTAATCAGGATGACTACGAACACTAATTACTATAGTTTTCTATTTAATAAATAATAATTAGTATAGTCCTCATTTAATGACATGTGAGAAGCCTTTTTGGGGTTGAAATTTAAAACATAAGTACGATTTTACCCTCTCTGAAAGAAGAAATATGGAGTGTTTTCATAACTATTATTTCCATTTTCCAGTTCCATTTGTGTTAAATTGGTTTGTAATTGTTTACTTTGAAGCTTAGTTACAGAAGAATTTGAAGTTTGTTTAATAAATTCTTTAAAGTGTCTCATTAGCTGTTTGAAAATTTATAATTTTCTTAAAAATATTTGATAAATTTTAAATAAAATAACTTATAAATTCTAAAAATTAAGATATATGAAATTTATATGCTTCTTAAAAATAAGTTTGTGTTTCTTAATTTATTTTATAACATTTTATATTTTATTTCATTTAAGGCAATAAAAATTATGTGAATATCCTTAAATATTTAGTTTATTTTATATTATTATTACATTAAAAAATTATAATCAATTATAATTATAAATGTTTTCAGAATCTTATAAGATCATCTTATTATTTATTTCCAAACACTTTATTAGTTTATTTTTAAAAGAAAATATATAAATTTATAAATAATAAAAATATTTTATAAGTAATATGATTTTATAAGCTATTAAAAATAAATTTAACCAGATATTCTCTCTCTCTCTCTCTTCATATATATATATATATATGTATATATATATATATATTTATGTGTTGTAAAATAAAAGTGGCAACATTTTATTTGTTTCTTTTATTATTTTATTGCCAAACAATATAATATCATATGAATTCGAGATTTTATTAATTTTTTTAATTAAGTTGAACATATTATATCGAAAAGGAATTTATATTTGCCACTAGTAGCAACAAAAAAGGATTGTTGATTTATTTTATTAAGATTTTGCGACCGATCTAAGTACTTCACTTTGAATTTATATTTTAATTAAAAACATACTGCTCCATGGCAAATTTGTTGAACGCAAATCGTCTCAAAATAATACCTTAAAGATTAGTCCATGGTGTGTAACATAATACATTTTTCTAATAATTTAATGTGTGGGGTATATCTGTGAAAAAGGTACATGATTTCGGAAAACCAACCAAATTTAATTTTGACCAAAAAATAATGAAACAGAATAAAAATTTACAATGCGTTTGGAAATCTTTTTACTTCATTTTTCATTCTACTAAAACACACCCTTCTAGCTTACGACTCATAAAATAATCTCCTTTTTATTTTTTCTCTTTTACTTTTGTGTTATTTCAAATATGTCACACATAAAACACAATTATCGTTCGTATGCAAGCACCTTTCAAACTCGGCCTTCGCAATTTGGTTGTGCATAAATTAGTGCTCATTAAGTAATCATTATTACCCCTTCGAGGCTTGAACCAAAAAGTATGCTCATTAATTAATTCTTGTTTTTCAACAATTATTAGAGCAGAGTGGTCCCTTTTGCATCTTCTCCCCATCACGCAATATGACAAAAGAATAAATGGAATGAATCAATTAGGATTCAATTTTCTAGTTCGGATCAACAAATGAAATGCCTCAGGCATGTCTCATGATCACAGTCATCATCCCTCGCTCTTAAACAAATGAATCTCTTTCGGAAGTTTTCTTTTCTTTAGTTGACGTAAGGAATTGAGGACAGCACCACAGGCACATAGGAAATGTGGGATTGGTTGAAGGGATTGATTGCTTGGATATCGTCAGCCTGATAGTTCCCATCAAATAAAATAATGGCGAAAGATTCTCACGTAGGCGCCCACAGTGAGATGCACCAGAGCATCGGGAGTAAAAGGCTGTAAACAAACTCTCGCCTCATCAAATCCCTACCACCAAACGAACACTCACCATGTATTTTATTTTATTTTTATTTTTACTTTTATATCTTTTTACCACTTGCTAGTGGATTTCGCTAATTTTTTTTCTTGGTTTCTTCGTGGGTTCTTGCTTCTTTCAGTTTGATCTTGGAAAGTCTTGTCCCTGTATCAATAAAAGAAGAGTTTTAGATTTTATAATCAGTACTTTGTACAGTTTAATAACAGATTTTTTCTTGTTTTTCGGCTGTTTTGTTTCGGTCAACCATTAGCAGGCATCCCAAAGGGGCCTACGTGCTTGGTAATGGGAATCTTCATCGGTCATCCCGATCAACAAAAAAGATAAAAAAAAAAAAAAAACCCAAAAAAACTACAGTTGAGGCTTCTTATAGAATCTCACAATATGAGTTTTGCGGTGACAGACGCCACAACTAAGAGAGAGATACAGAGACAGAAAGGGAGAGATATTGCTTTGTACTTGTTTCTCTGTGGATGGGATCTGATTTCACAGGAAGTTTCTTGCACGAGAATTAGTACTTGAGAGACCCTACCAAGAAATTATGCTGCTGGTGTTCCTGCGTCTAAGGTAACCACAAGAAATTATAGGGCTAATGAAAATAATATATTTGTACCATTTAATAAGGGAGGTAAGAAATTAGAATCTTTGTTGGAAAATCCAAGAATCTTTGTGCACAGTGAGGTTAGGTCTTTCCTCTTTAGACACTGTTCTGTCTGATTCTTCCTTCTGTTTCTGCGGTTTCTGTTGTATTAGGCCACAAAGTCCATTTCCGGTCTTGTGTTTGCTAAAAGTTAATTTGTTTTTGGGGTTTTCTCACTAACCCTTCTTTTGTCGTGGTAAGAAACAAGAGTTTTGGGGAGTGCAGTTATGCCTTCTTGGTGTTGAAAGATGTTCTGAAAGTTAACCTTTATCTTGCGCACATCTGATGTTCTGACAGCCTCTACTTTTGTTGAGTTTTGGGAAGTCTAAGTACACTTTTTGATGGCCCTTTACTTCTATTCTGGATCAGACCATGTGAGTTATTAAGCCGTCACTTTGTCAGCTATGACTAGATTCTGTTTTGATTAGCTCAAAGGGCCATCCAACTAGATGGAATACGTGAAAATTTGTTCTTTGCTACTTCAGGACAGGTTTAGCAACTGGAGTTGCTTCGCAGTTTCTGTTATACTCCGTATGATTTGGTTCTATCCTGCGAGTTCTTAGCATTTAATTATAAAAGCGTTTGGCTAATTCTACAGTTTGGCATTTGGGAGAGAGAATCTTGCTCGGTAGATAGCCAAAGGGAAGTTGGTCACCTCAGAATTTGGATCTGCTGGAAATAGGAATTGGAATTTTGTGTGAAGACTGAGGCCGGCGTTCTGTGTTGGGATTTGCAATGGAGGAAGGTGGTGTTCCTTTCAGTACAAATCTGGGCACTTCATCTGATTCCTTCATGGATTTGGATTACCTCGATGAACTGTTGATAGAAGGATGTTGGTTAGAGGCACATGGATCTGAATTCTCACATTTTGACTCTTCAATCCCCATTTCTCCTGTTGAGACTTCTTTTCCATGGCCTAGTCTTCAAGCCCATAATGGAGAATCAGGTGGGAGCACGTCTAAGGATGGCGAAGAGGAGAGGAAAAGGTTATCTTTCACGGAGAATCTATCCATCAGTCCGTCTCAAGGACCACAGCATTACAGGAAATCAGAATCTCATATTGAGAGCATTTGTAAAGCTGTGGATTATTCTGCTCAATCTGAAAACTTTTTGCTTGAAGGTTCTGAACTGAGCAGAAGGTGGTGGATTGAACCAAAAGCATCAACCTCAGTGATGGACCGCTTGATTCAGGCACTCCTCCACTTAAAAGATTGCTCTAAAGAAAAAGATGCACTTATTCAAGTATGGGTGCCAGTGACTAGAGAGGGCAAGCGCGTGCTAGCTACCAACGATCAACTCTTGTCATTAGACCTGAACTGCCCAAGGCTGGCTCGTTACAGAGAAATCTCTATGAATTACCAGTTTAACGTGGAGGAAGATTCTAAAGAATTTGACGGATTACCTGGAAGGGTATTCAAGAGTAAGGTTCCTGAGTGGACTCCTGATGTTAGGTTCTTTACAAGGGACGAGTATCCAAGACTTGGGCACGCACAGAAGGTCGATGTTCGAGGTACCATTGGTGTTCCAATTCTTGAGCAAGGCAGTCACAATTGCTTGGGGGTTATAGAAGTTGTCTTGACCACACAGAAGGTCCAGTATCGTCCCGAGCTTGAAAGCGTCTGCAAAGCTCTTGAGGTTTGAATTTCATTATCTTGTTTGGTGTGCATATTTATTAGATTGATGAGAAGAAGCATCTTTGTTATTCATCTTGCTTTTGTGCGTACTTTTATTTTTTTATTTTTTGTCCAAATTGTTTCTGGAATATGATTCTTTTGTGGACAGGACACTTAAAAGTAGATGCCCCTGCAGGCAAAGGGTATTTACTTCCACACTGTCATTAAGTGCATCAAGAAATGTAGATAACACTTACCCTATGTTTGTTTCAAGGATTTTGAGAAGAAAAAGAAAATGGCAGAGAAAACAATTTTAATTGTTTTGTTGATAAAGACACTTAGTATTTCTGTTTTTCTTTTCTATCCTCAAATTATTTCTCTCCAATAGTCAAAAAAATTATAAAATTTGAATTTTTTTTTATCTTGTTTTTTCTAGTTTTGATTATTTTGTTTTCCTCATGAAAATTATTTTGCCAAATAACCCATAGAATTTTGAATTTCTTTAATTTTAGTTTCCTTTCTTCTGATATTTTCTTTTCCTTTCTAAAATCTTAGAACCAAGCAAACCCTGGGCCATGGGGAAATTCGGAGGTGGTAGTGGAAGGTCATGCTGTATTCCACTATCTTCTTTTCATTGGTTCAAATACACAGATTAATATGTTTTGTTCTGGGGCAACCAGAAATGTACCTTTCAATATTCTGTATCTGAAAATATTTGGCTTTCGCATGGAATTATAGGAGATATCTTGCCATTTTCATTCAAACTTATTATTGCCATCCAGGCAATGTGAATGCCTGATGTGAAATGACTTTCTTGTCTATAGGCTGTTGATCTCAGGAGTGCTGACGTTTCAGGCCCTCAGAACGTTGAGGTAATTGTATAGTTCTTTACAATCCGAAGTGAAACTGTCTTCATTTTTGATAAGATCTTTCAGTACTTTTGCAGACATGTGATTCATCTTACAAAGCTGCATTACCAGAAATTACAGAGGTCTTGAAATCTGCCTGTGGATCACACGGATTGCCGTTGGCTCAGACTTGGGTGCCCTGCATCTTGCAAGGCAAAGCAGGGTGCAGGCACTCTGTTGAGAACTTAAGAAACTGTGTTTCCCCTGTGGATTCTGCTTGCTATGTAGGCGACTCCCATATTCAGGGATTCCATGAAGCTTGCTCTGACCACCACCTGTTAAAAGGTCAAGGTATTGTAGGCAGAGCATTTAGAACCAACCAACCTTGTTTCTCAGCTGATGTAACTGCTTGTAACAAGACAGAGTACCCACTTTCCCACCACGCGAGGATGTTTGGATTGAAAGCAGCTGTTGCTATCCACCTACGGAGTATTTGTACTGGTTCAGTTGACTTTGTTTTGGAGTTATTTTTGCCTAAGAACTGTGTGGATCCTGAAGAACAAAAGATAATGTTGACTTCATTGTCTACGGTTATACAAAACGTTAGCCGGACTCTACGTGTTGTCACGGACAATGAGTTGCAAGAAGAATCTGCTTTGCCAGATGGAGTTGCAAATTCTTCAGTCATGAATTTTAGCACAGCAGTCCTGACAGTAGATCAGATGCAATTTTTAAGGCCCAATTCCACTCAAATCAACCATCAGGAAAGTGATGGTGCAGTTTCACTGTTCCAGAATGAAAAATCAAGAGGTTTATTAGTTGAATCCTCAGAAGTCAAGACGGGCCAACCCGATTCTAGTTCAAGAGAAGACATCAGGTTTATCACAAATGTGTCTGTATCAGGTGATGGTTGCTCTGCACACGTGAACAAAACAGTTGAAAAAAGACGCATGAAAGCAGAGAAAGCTATTACATTGCAGGTTCTGCAGCAACACTTTGCTGGAAGCCTGAAAGATGCTGCAAGGAATCTTGGGGGTGAGCAATTATAATTTTCCTTTTTCCCCTCAAGTAGGCCAAAATGGATGGAACTTTAAATTGTAAGCTATTTTGAAATTTGGGATATAAGACTCGTAAGTTTGGATGTTTATGTCATATTTTGTGTAATCAAATTTCAGTTTGCCCCACCACCTTGAAGAGGATATGCAGGCAGCACGGCATACAGCGCTGGCCTTCTCGAAAGATCAAGAAGGTCGGTCACTCCCTACAAAAGATAAAGCGTGTGATCGACTCTGTCCAGGGTGCCTCTGGTGTTTTGAAACTGGAATCTTTCTACTCTACTTTTCCTGAACTGGAATCACGAAATGCATTAAGGACAGCCCAGATTTCAAATCCCAAATCAACTGATAACGTAGAGCACATAGATGGACAACAGCCTGAGAACCGCATTTTGAGACCTCCACCTGCTGCATCCATGTCACCTTCCTCTTCCAGTAGCCAGACTTCTAGCTCAAGTCATTGGTGTTCTGGTGGGGTGCCGCCATCTTCTTATTCATTGAGTGGTGCAGGACACGAAGATCCAAATGTTAAGGAGGAATCTGGTGATGCGATGCTCAAAAGAACTAGGAGCGATGCAAATCTACCCTTGTCAAGTGCTGGACCAAAGCTATTTCCGAGGTCCCAGAGCCATGTATCTCTTCGTTGGCTGCATAAACCAGAAGAAGATCTCATACCTGCAGCAGAAGGTAGCGCCCAAAAATCTCAGGAAGGAGATGCTCCAAGAATAAAAGTCACTTGCGGGGAAGACAAGATTAGGTTCCGGATGAAAAATAATTGTAGGTACAAAGATTTATTTCAAGAAATTTGCAGGCGATTTGGGGTGGATACTCCCAGTGGCTTTCTCCTCAAATACTTGGATGATGATGCCGAATGGGTGCTATTAACATGTGATGCTGATCTGGAGGAGTGCATTGACGTATGCCGCTCATCACAGAGCAACACAATCAAGCTACTCCTTCTTCCCAATTCCCAGATGCAATTTGGTAGGTATTTTGGTATTAGAGGCCTTCCAATTTGTCGCTATAGCAGTACAGTACCTACAACTTTGAATTCTAAATATGAATTCGAGCTTGAAACTGAGTTGCAGGTGCTCCCTTGTCATTGTAGATAAAAGATCAATCTCTGTTTATTGTGGATAATGTCAGCTACCCTTGAAGGTCCCAGTGCTTGAAGCACAGCATAAACCTGTAAAACAGAAACTTTTATCAGGTGTTCTGCCGTTTCTCACCATGTTTGAGCCAAGAAAGAACCATCAGAGAGGTCTGTACTCGTTCCCCCAGAAATGCTTGGCCACTCCGGTGGCCCATGAAGGTATTGTACCATGTCGACCGTCATGGAATCTGTTCGTGCCCGGAGCTCCCAAGTGTAACCTGATGCATATACATTAGATGCATAAGCTGATGATGGTAACTTCCCCATGCACTGATTCAGAAAGAGGGTAATGGTGGTCTCATCATCACAAGAAATTCCAAAAGTTTATACCTGAACTTGGAAGCTTCTGATTGCAAAGTATGGTCTTTGTGGACGTTGTGCAAATTGCTTGGAACTGCCCGATGTGTATCTTGGTTCCATCTTTGGAAATGTGATGGTTTTTATTGCGTGCCTAAACTTGATAGTCCATGTCTGTACTAGATTTAAATTGATGTTATTCCCTTTCAAGTAAAGTCTTGAGTAATAACAATGGTAAATTAGTTAGATTTAGTCTTATGAAATCTTGTCTTCTGTCTCTCTTCTTGGGATAAGTCTTGGATAATATTTTCTATGCCATATTATTAAAAGATATAAGCTCATTTTTGTTGCACAATATGAACTGCGCAATACCTTTATTTTAATTTTTTTATTCTTTATTCTTCCCCCTTTCTGAACTTATTTTTATATGTATTTTCTCAGAATTTTTTTCATTTTTTATTTTTGCTATTTTAATTTTCTATA
This sequence comes from Avicennia marina, assembly GCA_019155195.1. Classification (NCBI taxonomy): domain Eukaryota; kingdom Viridiplantae; phylum Streptophyta; class Magnoliopsida; order Lamiales; family Acanthaceae; genus Avicennia; species Avicennia marina. The sequence goes on along the minus strand of CM032772.1, from coordinate 9,082,112 downwards.
TGTATAAATATGCTGCTTTTACTAATAATAATAAATTTATTTATTTAACAAAAGAGGCATCTTGATGAATGGCATGATTTTCGTTCTCTTCAATGATACCAAAAAGATTTTGAAAAAATAAAAAAATTCGTAAATACAATGGACATGGATGGACTGATGATATGGGCAACATTGTTTTGCAGATTTTCGTCCATATATGAATTTGTCATACACGTTGCTATAGATATATGTTTGTGTGACATACGCATTGTCTAGAGGCAGAATGGTAAGCTATGATCGGCCTCGACTGGTGATCAGTCCCACCTTCAAATCAATCGAATTATTTATCCAAGAAATTTCATTGCCACGTCTATATTTATTTTAATTTATTAAAAAAAAAATAGGGTGATCTCCGTAGCATTAGACAATATTTTTAAAATCGGACCAGTAATTCAATTGGAGAACTAATTGGTGATCAATCATTTTAAAGAAATCAATTATTTTAAACTAATTTTATATAATTCAATGATATACTAAATGAAGGATTTTAGATGTAAAAATTAAAGTTTAATAATTCAATTATAATTTAAAATATTACACAAATTTTAAAAAATTTATTAAATTCAAAATAATTAAAAGAATTCAAAAAAAGAGTCTTGTAAAATAAAAACACGTCAATTAATATAAACAATTTTAATTTTGAAATACAATAATTAAATTTTCAAAAACTTGATTAGAAAAATAAATAGATAAAAATTACTAACAACAAAAGTTAAAAATAAATAATTATATACTCTAATTAATATATAGAGGTAAGAAATTTTGGGGCAAAAAACTGAAATTTATCATCCAAACATTGTCAAACCACAACGTATAATACAAGATCCAGAATTCAAACCGGGCTTCTAAAATTAGGCCTAAAGCTGACAAATTTCATGGCTCAAGCAACCCGCAACCCATTGGACTTAAAGCATAAATCCAGCCCAATTCCAAATCCATCAACGAGTATGGGTGGCTTTCAAAATTTTCTTTTGTGGATGTACGGCCCCTTTGCCTCTGGCTCCGCCAATTCCGTCATGGCTGTGGCTGTGGTGGAGGTGGCTGTGGCGGTGATGGCCCCGAGAACGCTGTCGATATGCTTCGTTGGGCTTCATTTGAATGCTACTAATTTCCACCAATTTCGACAAAACTTCATCCATGTTGGGCCGACATTTTGGGTCGGCCTTAAGACATTCTAGTATGAGCTCTGCTGTGGCATACAAAGCCGACGAAGGGCAATGGCCCATAAGCCGTTGATCAAGAACTTTGTTCAACCTCTTCTTGTCATTCAAGGAAGGCATGGCCCAATTTACTAAATTAGTCTGCCCAACGGGCCGATTGTTGTCGAGAACCCGTAGGCCGGTTATTATTTCCAGCAGAACAATTCCAAAGCCATAGACGTCACTCTTCACATATAAATGACCTACAAGTGAAAAATATAGAGTATGTAATACGTTGTTCTTGACTCACGAGGACTCTCTAGATAAATATTGCTTATTAAAAATCCTGGGCAAATAAGAATCAAAATATAATTGGAGGAACAGTTGCCTGTAGCCATGTATTCTGGAGCAGCATAGCCATAAGTTCCAACGGGGTTAGTTGTTACATGTGAGTGGCCATCAATGGGACCTAACTTCGCAAGTCCAAAATCTGAAAGCTTTGCATTGAATTCCTTAACAAAAGGAACACAACATTTGAACATTAAGTCAATGCAACACATTGCCATGTATAATCTAGAGACGATGGTAAATTAGGATTTAAAAAATCAACACAATACAAACACACACACACACACACACACAATTTCTAATGTTTTTTCGGTCAGATGTTTAAGGATCAAAACTTACCCGATCAAGTAAAATGTTGGATGCCTTGAAATCTCTGTAAATAACTTGTTTTTCTGTGTTGTGCAAGAAAGCCAGCCCTCGAGCTGCTCCTATTGCTATTTTAATCCTTGTATCCCAAGGCAATGGATCCCCGGCACCCTCTGAAACAAGGCATTTCCAGCCTAGCTTAAAGCATGTCGAAGCAATACAAAGGATACACACTTTTCTTTCTTATGCCTTTAGGTACCTAATTATAGTATGTCTTGTGAAGAACCAGGAATACTTAAATAATTAAAAATGAGAATTAATAAAGAAACTTCGTTGTGTGACTTACTTCTGAAGAGGTGACTTTCTAAGCTTCCTCTCTGCATATATTCGTAAACAAGAAGTAATTGTCTTTCATCCGAACAGTAACCCAATAGTTTAACAAGATTGGGATGGCTAAATTTTCCCAGAAATTTTAGTTCTGCCTGCACCAACAAAGAAAGAATTTTGATGTATATATGTATGTATGTACAGTAATTACAGTGTCAACTTCAGGTAAGAGACTCAAGTACTTAAGGATGGACAAGACTTAAGTTCTTGACTTCTCAATGGAAAATACAAGTGTGACTTAGATTAACCACAATCATTGCTTTTAGTTTATAACTAAAGTCCCACGGCACCTCCAAATGTGAACAGGAAATTTTGGAAGATAGGTCATAATTTATAAGTCTTTATCAATCATCATATACTACGCTTACATGTGCCAACATCTAACTCATTTTTCCTCAATTTCTTGCCAATAATTCCTTCTTTCAAATTATTGAATGTTAGTAATACCTAACATGAGAAAAACATGATAAGCAAAGCAGTTATATATATAATTACCTAACACATAATGAAAAAAGTGAATGAACGTTGTTTATCTTGTGTTCAACATGTTCACCATAACATGGGTGTTTGAGTTTCACACCTCAAAATTCTAATCATAATTTGCACTTCATAAAAACATTACATGTATCGAAAATATGTTGCCCAAATATAAATTTTGAAGAGTGAAAATCAAAGAAAAATAGGTGGTTTGGTTTAGTTCAGCCGTCCTATCAAGATAAAAATCTTTCCTCAGTTAATCATTTATTATAGATTTATCGACTCCTTCTTTTCAGACAAAAGAAATACTATTGAATTTAATATAATCAAACGCCTCTCAAAAAAAAAAAAAAGCCCTTTATTCAATGACCTTCTTTTTACCCTATTCACAAACAGCCCCGACAGTGACAAACCTGCCATTCCTTGGGGCCTTGTTCACTCTCTGGATTAGACTTCTTGACAGCCACAGGCATTCCAACTCCAACCTTTGACGGGGCATATGTTTTCTCGTCAATATACCCCTTGAAAACCCTTCCAAACCCTCCTTCTCCCAGCACCGTGTCCGGTCTGAAGTTTCTGGTGGCGCTTTTTAGCTCCGCCAAGGTGAATATCTTCAGGTTTGGAGTTATGATCCGACCGGTCGGGGGAACCGCCTCCTCTTGATCATTCGCGGGCGAAGGCTCGCCGCCGTTCCGGCTCTTGTTTGCCTTTGCGTCCTTATTGTGGACTGAATTAAGAAGAAAAAGAATACACATATATATGCATATACACAAACATACTGCTGTAATATATATGTAGATATTCGACCAGATTCAGATATCTGCATATGAAAATAAAGAAAAAGGGTGTGTCTGATTGTTGTGTAAACGTATGTATGTACCTGGGCTGGGCGGTCTGGTGGTGGCCGAGGCGGGGAGACTTCCGACGGGCTTAGGCCAGCAATTTCCCATGTGGTGTTCTTCACTCTCAGTCCCGAATTAGAAGTTACTCGGAAAAATTTTATGGAAAGAACCGGGAGGAGAAAATCGATCGAAACAGTCAGCGAAGATTAATATAGTCTTTGTTGTAGGAGTAGCGTGAGGGATCTTGGAAGGAGAGGAGAAGCTACAGAGGAAAGTGGTGGGCAAATATTCAACCCAAACGTTCGATATACGTGTATGCATATAAATATAGGCAAACGCTGCCTAGACAATGTGACAAGTGAAGAAGAAAACTTTTTCCTTCATGGACTTCTTCAAACATACCCGAACTACATGCAAGGGATTGCACAAAGTCCGTTTGCCCTATTTACAATAATATAATGCTATTTAACGTCATCGTATATGCTGAGGAAAATAGTAATTTTGATGCTTCCTTACTAAATGAACTAGCTAGAATATATAAATAAATGAATTATAACAAATAAAAGAATAAAAAGAAAGTGACAAATGTGGAAGGAAGTGATGCAGGTAGCCAGGCCACGGGGTTGGGATAAAAGTCATTTGTTTCCTTATTTTATTAATAATATAAAATAATAATAAAGGTGTGGACGTCGTGGACTTTGTCTTCCCCTCCCATCACCATCTTCGTAACAATTGGGCCACATCTTTCACAAATTCACAATTTCTATCACCAATTTATACTCCCTTTCAATTTAGGGCACATTGTTGTTTTCACATTGACGTTACACAGCGTGACCATGGGTTTAGATTAAATTTGTTATTTAATTCGTCAAGCTTTTGTTTGGATGTATATTGCGATGGAACAATAACTGGAACCAAAATTTAAGAACGGTACAAAAATAAGAGAAACAAAGAGATGAAAATGTCAGTTTGTTATTTAGTATGTTTAAAAGTTTAAATTTAGTGGGTAGAAAATGAAAGGAAATCTCCATCCAAACAAAGCCCAAATGTTAGTGGACGAATGAGATGAACTTGCATGAATTTATTGAATATCTTTACGAATAACATGCACTCCCAATTTCTTTTAAATATAAAAGATAATATCATCGGCAAGAACCGATTATTTATAAGTTTACATGTAATATATTTTAGTTTTTTTTCTTCTAAAAAAGTAAAAAGCCCAAAGTACAATTTTCACTTTTATAGATATTGCAAGTATTTATTATATTTACATCTTATTTTCATTCCTATGAACATCAGTTTTTTTATATTTTTTTCATGTGTGTGTGTGCGTACAAGTGTGCGCTCGCGCGCGTGTAATATAACTATTATCAAAAAGGCACATCATACACATATATATAACAAAAATAAAGATAAATAAAAATACTATAGGATCATAAATAATATATATATATATATATATATTATAGAATCATCCCCTATCAAAAAGTTAACGCTCAAGATCCATTTATATTTCAAAATAAGTAGGATCTAACTAGAATCCAATATGATCCCTAATTTTTTTCCGATCTTTGATTCAAATTTGTAGGTTATTAATAAGAACAAGCAGCAGATGCATGTGGTCATTATTATTTGAGGAATGAAAAATTAAATGTCTAATTTTCATCTCATAAAGTTATTCAATGGCAAAAAGTACAGTTCTTGACATGCTGATGCATGATAATTAGTGTTACCTACCCAAGTCTTAGTCTTGATGAGCTAAAGATTTTGGCAAATTTGCTTTGACTAGTTCCTTGTTTTTGGTTTCTTATAATTAAAAGAGAGAAAGTACTTTTTGACCAATTCCAGTTTCTAGGAGTTTGGGAGAAGTACAAAGTAATGTGCAAAATCACTTACTAAAAGAATGGGTCATTAACTAATGACAAACTTAGGTTGTATGGATATATGCAATGTACGGAAATACGCATGATTAAAAGTTTAGACAATTATGTGCAACTAGAATTGCATGTGCACGCGCGCGCGCACACACACACAATAAATATTACAACTAAAAGAAATACGATCCGTATAAAAGTAAGACTTGATACATAAAAATCCCTGCTTAATTCATTTCAATTATCACAAATAATACCAAACTAAAATATTTTGAGGAAAGAATATTAGTAGTTAACCTAATACTGGAAAAAATTCGTGTAAAAAAAATTTGAAACAAATTTGCCTTTGGTGACATCAAATTTAGTATTTGAAAGAATATCAATTTGTATATTGTGAATTGGCCACACTCATTAGAATCCAATTCTTGTAAAAATTAGGCAAATAAGTTGAATTCTAATAAAAACATATTTTCATCAAGTTAGCATCAACAAAGCATACATAGACGTCCTCAAATTTGTCGTCCCCCTCCACTGACAAAGCATACGATTGAAATATGATCAAAATTTAACCATGTAGTGACTATATCAATTTGCATTCTATTTCCAATGTCATACAATGATGCCAATAGTAAAATTTCAAAAATATAAACTCTAATCACAATAATAAATTCTAAAGATTTAAAAAAAAAACTTTAAAAATTGAAGAGAAAAAACAAATATACTAAGATGAAAATCATCCCATGGAGTTGTAAGTGTTATTACCTTTCTCAGAGATAAGAATTAGCTCAAGAAACCTATTTCCAATCTCCAAAGCACATTACAAGAAGCAATCATAAGGACGCATGTGGTTATTTGGCAATTTTTTAAGTAGGATGAGTGGTCACAAAGAATCACTTAATTTTCAATATGAAATTACAAATTTAATTGTTAAATTTTAAATAATAAATTAAATGAAAAGGTTGTTTAGGTAAGCACACATTGTGCAACCAAAATAGGGTCATATCCATAATATATAGTAATAGATAGGTATTATATGATGCCACAACTTGAATAGAGTCGTTTCATTGGACAACTATCATCATAAATTTAAATTTATTTTATAAAAAAAATGCAAATTACGAAAAGTAGAAAAGTAGCTTGGCAAAGCAAAAAGAATGGGATTTGCGTAGTTCATTTAAGAGCGCATGCATATATAAATTGTTACATTACTTCTAATCAATTAACAACAAGTAAGAATCATTTAAACTATCACTGTTAAAATAAAGGCGATTTACTTCTCAGCTAAAATAGTTATAAAACACTATATTTCACTCCTCTGATTCATTTTGATCTCGTTGAGGTGCCACCAGTTTAATCCATTCAATAAAAATGTCTCAACTAGAGTCGTTATATTCATGATATTAGTGAAATCCCATCTCCTGAATGATTAAGGTGATTTATGTGTGCAACTTATAGAGATCCACATTAAATGTTTGGTGGTGTGGTAGGTTCTGGTGAGAAAGAAAGGTGATGCCACCACACATAGTTTAGGAATAAATTTTCATAGCATCGTATCTTGTGTGAAATTTTTTATCCTTAGTAATAGAGATTATTCTACCTCATAAGATTTGTCTTAATAAAATTGGGACTCTTGTTCGATTCTCAAGATACTCATGTGAATTATCTAAAGTTGCCTACACATTGAGAGTGAGAATAGTCGACCTAAAAGGCTCAACACTATAAATGTAAATGTTTGTTTAGATTGAGTGATCGAAGAATGTGAATGCCATCCCATATTGAATAGAAAAAAGATATTGAATAAGCTTAGTTATGTAATTGAAGAACGACAAACATGACAAGGTGTTGAAAAAGAATTTAACCAAAATGAAGTTGTAGCCATGCTATGCCTTATTTGGCTAACCATCTCGCATTAGCACCATGATTTATGACCGTATCAAGTTGTGGTGTGGTAACAATGGCCAAGCTGCAATGCTGATCACCGCTTGTAGTTTCATTGCCCTTGTCAAAAATCAACTTTGATGATTGATTTTTGGGTAATTGACAAACTAAAACCTAAGTTCTTCACCAAAATTTTAAAATTTGATAAAATAACATGCATGGAGCCACATAACCGTAAAAGAATTATTCAAAACATGCATATTTTATCAAAATCCCAAATCTAAAGGCATGAATAAACCCAATTTCAAATGAGTTTTCCAAATCTCAAAATTTTAAGCATAAACGTAATTCCAAATTCACGTGAATTCCATAACTCCATGAATTCAAACATGAATGCAAATGACTACTATTCTAGATATTATAAAAATTCACACATGATTTCTCCCATGCAATTTCAAGATAAGGATGACTCTGATGCCAATTGATGAAGTTTATTCAATTAAATACCCACTGATTTGAATCTTTGTGTAAATACTACATGAGAAAAGGAATGAAATTAAAAGCACATCTAAATCCATTATTGCATTTTAACGAATTAGTTATACTATACAATCAAATTAGATGATTGGTTTTTAGGTTTCAAATTGATTGGTTCAGTTCAATTTTAAATTATAGGCATCTTAGTGGATTGAAATTGCAACAATTGTTGAAAAGTTGGTTAGGTATATGGAATTGACAAATGGAGTGAGCCATGTCTTGTCTTGTGTCAAGGCAGCATGGAAGAACTTTCAAGCTGATTAGAACTTAAAAAAGCACACATCACATCTTTTTACTTGATGGTTATGTTCACATCCAACCTTGCAATTACTCAGTTTTGTAAACCAACTAAGTATTCATTGTTGCCACACATACAGACATGTCCTTCGTTGTCCCGACAAATGTAAGCATGGATCTCATGGATAGAATTGTCATAAAATATACCCATTTTGGAAACTAATTTAGTATTATTCATCTCTTGCTAGAAATTATAGGTTACATGAACTCTTGTATTTTTCACCCTTATCTCAAAAAACATTGCCTAATTTCCCAAAGTTCTTTGTCAGTTATTTAAATAATTGTTGATAGAAAATTTTCTATATGAACAAGTCAAAGATTGAATCAACTTATGTGTGAGTATGTGACACGCAATTTGCAAATTTAATCTACTTGATAACTTACTTTCTTAATAATCATATAATATATATATATATATATATATATTATACATAAAGTATTTACAAGTGCGAGAACAAGTGGAAAACAACAGAAATGCAAATGCTTGTGCTTGTTTCAACTGGCTGATTCGTGATTCAATTGATTCAATCGACCAATTAGATTCAATTTTCAAGATAGCACCAAAGTTTAATGTGAATTTCCACATGCAATGAGTTGAATGCTTTAATTTTGTCCTAGATTAATTTCTAAGAAATTAGCACAAAGTAGTAATAACTAGGGCCAATTATTGCACCCAACATTTTTATCTTCAGTTTTTCCTTATTGACCAACTAATTAATTCAACCTATTAAGTTATTTATTTTTAATTTTAATTTTTTTTGAAAAATTTCTTATTTTTTTTAACTATTTGTTTAGGTGTGCAACTTTTTAAATAAGAATAGTTCCACATAAAAAGTTAGAAGATTTTAGTCAACGAAATTCACATTAATTATGCTGAGATAATTAAATTTTGGTGAATAACTAATGAAATTGGTGTTTTATTAAGCAATTTTTTTCATTATGTTCAAACATAGTGGGACATCTTTTTATTTATTTATTTTTTAAATAGTCAAGATACAATGCAAAAAAACAAAAATTGATGAAAAATATGTTTACAAGTGATTTTTTATTCCAATATAAGCTTTAATTTTTATATGGTGTATTTTGGTACCTAAATTTTTCATATTACCTTACGCAAGAAAAATTTGTAAATTCTTCATCATTTAATTATACAAATTTCTTATAAAATGAAACCATACTTTTTCATTAAAAAAAATATACAACAAATAATTATATCAACACCATCTCCACTATAGTGAAATTATAGAAGTCACACTTACTATTTTAATTTGTTAACTTTATTATTGTCAGCACATTTGTAGGTAACATCATAGTTGTTATTGTTGAAGACTCTGTATAGAAGTCTTAACTTATCTTGGATTCTATGTTGGTTATGATGAATTTTTTGTGGAAACTAAACCCTCGGCAGAAAGTTGAATCCGGAAGAATTTCTACATGAGAAAGCCTCGGATGTTGATAAAATTGAAGAGTTTAAAGATTCACGACAAAAAGTTTGAAGTAGATGAATCAAGACAGGATGCTTTTTAAATAAGCATTGAAGAGTTTGAATTTATTTCAAACTATGGCAACAACACTCACAACAAAGTCTAAAGTTTCTTGAGAACCCAAACTTGTGGAAGTTAAAGCTAATCCAAAGAAGTCCTCGAGACTAAGGCATTCATGTTTCCACAGCTACAAATGTCAGAGAAATTACTCGTGGAAGTGTGTGAGCATGGTCTTCCTTAAGAGTCAACTGTGTAAATTCTAAGTTTTTTGAAGATAAATAGTGTAGTCTGTATGTGACCAAGTTGAGGGAAAAATTAACTCTTAAATTCTACAAACTTGTTGAGAAGTGAACGTTGTGCCTAAATTTGTCCAAAGTTTCAACCTAAATTTGTGAACCATGTCAATTCAACAAGCAAAGGAAACAATTACATAAGAAAATACATGTAAACATATCAAGAGTGCTAGAATTGTTATATATGAGCTTAGTGGGGCTAATAGTTGTTGTGAGTACTAGTGGTAAAAGGTATATCTTTGTTTGCATTTATTATTATTTTAGATTCACTTTGGTTGACTTTTTGAAGGATAAATTTGACACATTTCAAGCTTTCGAGAAGCTTTGCAACCAACTTAAAACTGAAAAAGGAGAAACAACTAGAAATATCATAAAAATCTGTGGTGATTATAGGAAAGAATTTCAGAACCAGCAATTTGTTCAGTACTATTATCAACATGGAATACAACATGAGTACTCATTTCTTAATACTACCCAACAAAATGGTGTTGTCGAACTCAAAAATAGAACTTTACAAGAGATTACTAGAGTTATGCTTACTGCAAAAGACATTAATACCAAATGGTAGGTAGAAGCAATTAGCACAACTTGCAATATCATCAATAGAATGTATTTGAGACCCGCCTTGATGAAGACAACCTACGAAATTTGAAAAGGAAGAAAACCAACTGTAGCCTATTTTCATCAATTTGGGAGTAAATAATATATTCTAAAAGATCAAGAGAAGACTACAAAATTTTCAAATAAGTGTGATAAAAGTTTCTTTCTTGGTTTTTCTGCTAATAATGCAACATACAAGGTATATAACAAAAGAACAAACCATCAATGTTGTTATTAATGATGATGATGATGAATCTACTAACAAGGCACCTAAAATTCTTCCATCACCTATTGAAGATGAAGATTTATCATCAAATAGAGTTGAAAATCCTCCAACAACAAATAAGGAACAAAATAAAGAACAGATTGTTGCAACACTAGAACCAACATCATCCATTGATAATCCAACTTTATGTAAAGCTTATGAACCCTCCTCTAGGATCCATAAGAATTATACAGCAGAAGCTCTAATAGGCAATCTAAATGGTCAAAGAAGAGCAAAAGAGCAACCTAAGGTAAATTATCATGACCTAATTGGACATTCATGTTTTGTTTTCAATGTGGAATCCAAAAGTGCTGATGAAGTTTTAAAAGATAAATTCTAGGTTCTTGTTATGCAAGATGAATTAAACTAGTTTGAGAGAAACAATGCATGGACATTTATTAAATAACCTAAAAATGTTAACAAAATTGAGACAAAATACACCTTTAAAAACAAGACAAATGAGGATGGTGTGATAACTAGAAATAAAGCTAGACTAGTGGCCCTAGGGTTTACTCAAGTTGAGGGAGAAGATTTCGATGAAACTTTTGCACTGGTAGCTCGACTTGAGGCCATTAAACTACTTTTAATTGTGGTTTATGCATTAAAATTCTAGTTGTTTCAAATGAATATTAAAAGTGCATTTTTGAATGTCTTTTTAAATGAGGAAGTCCATGTTAAACAACCAAAAAGGTTTGTAAATGCACATTATCCTAATCATGTCTACAAATTTGAAAAAAGGTTTTATGTAGGTTGAAACAAGCACCTCGTGCTTGGTAAAACACCTTACAAGCTTTCTTTAGAAGGGTAGAAGGGAGGCTATAAGAGAAGGGAATGTAATAGAACTTTACCTTTGAAATGTTGCAAAAAAGATATTATAATTACTCAAGTATATCTGTATGATATTGTATTTAGTTCAAACAACCACAAGAAACAAAAGCAAGACAAATGAAGTTGAAAGTGGACGAAGAGAAAAGCAAACAGAAGGGTAAGCAAAAGGCAAATAAAGAGCCTTAAGAAGGTATGAAAAAGGTGAAGACTTTTAGGTTGCCAATGCTTATTGGCAACAATTTCTACTCCCACAAGGCCAAAAAACATTATGGGTAAATGAAGTCTTACAATTTTATTAAGGAAGTCTAGTTCACAAAAATAGAGTTCATTATGTTTTTGACGCACATTGTCATGTCTGGTACAGTTACTTGCTATGAATTTATGTTAGGGGTAGAATGATAAGATTTTCCTCAAATGTGATTAACTCTGCAATTGGTCATCCACTTTTAGCACTTGAAACCACATATTTTCTTAAGCGTTGCATTGACTTTGATAAGATTGTAAGTGTGCTTATTGGTGGGAAATTAAGGAAGTGGCCAACATCTAATACCCTCCAATTATCTTTGCTAACTTTGAAGTATTTAGGTTGTAAGCACTAACTATCATTGTTGTATAGCATTATCAATAAGCTAGAGATAAATTTAGATTATTTAATTTTTCAGTCAATTATTCACTTTGCTGGTTGAGAAAATATACTCACTTATCTTCCCTATCCTGGTTTGATTATCAAAAATGTGACTTATCCTAAGTATAAAATGAAATTGGAAAAAGGTGATATCAAATGGGACATGGAAATGATGAAATGGAGACCAAGGCTTGGAGGATGGAAAAATTGATGACTTAGTAGAATATGCATCAACTGAGGCTGCTCCTACTCTTGCATCTTCAATACAACATATTCAAGATACTCTACACTCATCGCTAGCAGTAAAGAGAGTGATGGTAAACCAAGTAAATCATTTACAGGTTGAGATGCAAAATATAAACAATAATGTAGCAACACATCATGCAACATTAGAGTTCTTAGGAGAACTAATGCCTGCTAAGGAAGAGCAAGAAGAGCCTGAACATAATAATTTTGAGCCTGAAGCCCCCATTCAAAATGAGCCCGTAGCTGAGTCAGGTGATTAACCAATTGTTGCTAATGTTGATCCAATTGTCACTACTAAAAGAGAAGTTGGAGATGATGTTGGTGCTGAGCCTGATTGGGCCCTAGACATTAATTTGAATGATGAAGCCATTACAACTAACCAACTCACTGGCCCTATTGAGTCAACTACTTCACCAGTCTCATAGGTTGGGCCTTCGCTAATTTGAGGAAGAGAGAGACTTGCCCATTTACTGTTCCTTTGGTAATGTGTGGGACAGAGGAAGAACTCTTCTAAAAAATTTTACAAGGCCTTGTAGCAGAAAAAGGTTAGAGAGTAATATTTTTTAAAAAAACTTTTTTGATGTATTGAATTGATGTTATAATTGTTGTTGGAACAATGGCCAAGGACTATGTGTGATGATTGGTCATTGTGGATGTTTGTATTTTGTCATTTAGCTTATCGTAGTTAAAATTTGTTGTAAATTTATATAATCCTAAATTGTGTATGATGTTGAGGTCGAATAAAAATGAGAGGAGTATTTTGGCATTATTCTTTGGGTACTTAGTTTGGTTGCGTTGTAAATGTGCCAAAGGGGAAAATTGTTAACTTTATTATTGTTAGCACATTTGTAGGCAGCATCACAGTAATTGTCATGGAAGACCTTTTGTTGGAGTCTTAACTTGTCTAGGATTCTATATTGACTATAATGAATTTTTTTGGAAAATTAAATGTTCGTAGAAAAATGAATATGGAAGAATTTACGCATGAGAAAGCTTCGAATACTAATAAACTTAAGGAGTTTGAAGATTCACAACTAAAGGCTTGAAAAAGTTGAATTGAGACAGGATGCTTTTTGGCTAGGCATTGAAGAGTTTGAATTTATTTCAAACTGTTGCAACAGCACTCCTAATAAAGTTTGAAGTTACCTAGGAACTAAGATTTGAGGAAGTGAAAGCTGATCCAAAGAAGCCTCAAAGCTGAGGCATTCATATTTCCACAGTTATAAATGTTAGAGAAATTACTCGTGGAAGTGTGTGAACTTGATCTTCCTTCAGAGTCAATCACGGGAGTACTAAATTTTTTAGAGATTGACAATTTTGTCTAGAGTGACTAAGTTGAAGGAAAAATCAACTATTGAATTGAACAAACCTACCGAGAAGTGAGTGTTGGTCTAAAATAATAGTTTTATATTAAGCACAAAACATGAAAGAAGTTTTGGTGCAACCAATAATTAGGTACCTTGGAGAGGTATTTTAATTTGTATGAGAATGTGAATTGATTTACTTGTCTTTATTATTTTTGTTTAAAATAGTCAAAGTTTTTGACTGGAAATGTGGAAGAGTGCATCTCCGATGTGCGTAAACATATTGATGTTTGCTTTTTAATTTCCGTTAGTTAGTGTGTGTGTGTGTGTGTCTAAGTATTCTTAACATTCCTCGAATCTATTGTTTCAATTACAATTACAACATCGACATTGCATTTTACATAATTATTAAACGACAGTAACTACTACCAGTCAATTGTTAATTTGCAGTGAGTGGACAATACTCTTCAAGAATAAAGGGGAGCATCACTGTAACTATTCAAATGATTGCAAAACCTACACGATTTAATCACATCAATTATTTATCCCTGTTAATTGATAAACAATAGGTGAGTATGTGTGCGTGTGTGTAGATATCCAATAGAACAAAAGGAGGAAACTGGAGCTATCAGAGACAAGTTCAACAACCTTTTACAGAGTATTTTGTGTGTCTGCGAAGTTGGGCAGACTATCGTGTACGATAGGCAAGTTTGAGCATCACAGCTGAGCAGCTGATTTTAAAGAAATTGATTTCTTGAGGTGAGAAACTAGCAACCACATACGCATATTTATCAAAGACGGATCATGCCTTGATGAATCAAACATCAAGCGGCAGCTGGGGATTGTGGTGTTGGCCTGTGGGATCTGCATTTCCGAGAATCATCTCCACGGAAGGCTAAGAATTCGAGTGCATCGAGGATATCGCTGATGACGGGGCGCGCGTTTGCATGTTCCTGGAGACACATGGCAGTAATGGCAACCGCATGTTGCATGCTCTTCATTGAGAACCTTCCTTGTAGCAGAGGATCCACTAGCTGGACAAAGTTCCGGTCCCTTATGAATTGCCTAGACTGCGAGAAATAAGAGCATGTTACTAAGGTTGTCCAAAGATCGATATGGCAGAAATGGCTAAAGGAATAAGGACTTACCCACGCAACTAGGTTCTGCTCCCGAGGCTTCCTGGAGAAATCAATGGCCTTGCGCCCGGTAATCAGCTCCAACAAGACCACACCAAAGCTATAGATGTCTGATTTGAAGGTGAGTTTGCCACTGATGGCATATTCCGGTGCACAGTATCCGTAGGTTCCCACCACCCGCGTCGAAACATGAGTTTTGTCGCCAATGGGGCCTAGTTTGGCAAGTCCGAAATCAGACAACTTGGCTTTAAAGTCGTCGTCCAACAGTATGTTCGAAGATTTCAAATCACGGTAGATGACTGGAGGATTTGTCTTGCAGTGAAGATACTTGAGGCCACGGGCTGCATCAACAGCAATCTTCAATCTCGTCCTCCAACTAAGTGGCTCCTGATCGGGCTCTATGTCTGATCGAAAACATCAAGAAGCATGCATATGACACAACAACAACAAGAAGAAGCAGCATGCATCCACTTAGTATCCCATCGTGTGTTCAACAAATGCTTGAAAGAAAACTAGTGCATAAATTGACACAGAAATCTCAACTAAAACGTGTTTGCTATCATAGATTAGATTACCAAACAGATGATTCTCCAGGCTACCCTTTGGCATGTACTCATAAACCAAAAGCCTCTGCTCCCCATCCGAGCAATACCCAATCAAATTCACGAGGTTGGGATGGTGCAGCAGACTCAGCATGAGAAGCTCCACGATGAATTCTTGATTTCCTTGAAGCCCTTCAAGATTGAGTTGCTTTACAGCGACAGTCTGATCACAAAGCCAGCTAGTGAGCACAACTCGAACCACCAATTGCATCCGAAGGCTGGTTTCTGTATTATTATTTCTCAATATATATATATATATATATATATGTATGTATGTATGTCTGTATGTATGTATGTATGTGTATTTTCCTTCATCTCAACTGCAAATTTATCAAAAAAGAAACCAGGAGCTTACCAGCCCAGATTCTAGGCGACCTTTGTAGACACTTCCAAAACCACCCTCACCAATCAAATTTGATTCCCTGAAGTTCTGTGTCGCAATAGTGAGTTCTTTGAATGTGAAGATGCTGGCTGTAATTCTCTTATGATCATCGCTTTCTTTTCCATTTGATCCGACAGAATTTATGCTCTTTACATCCTCTTAATAATTTGGAAAACATAAAACATTGATGTCGTAAAGACCAGGCACAACAAATTAAAGTGCCAAGATCAAACATGGAATAGAATACTAATTTATCTTTGCATCGGGATAACACTGGCATTGGAGAAAACGAACCTGAAGATTCAATGGATGATGGATTCATATCTTCATCGTAATCCATCACATCCCTATGCCTAACGCTCATACATGAAAAGCAACTCATCTCTTTATGGCACCTCCTCTTTTCCTTTCTCCAATATATTTTTAAATGATTTTCCTCTCAAAAAACTTGATCCTCCAAATAAGACCAGAATTTACTGAGACATCAAGCCAAATTAATCTCCATTATCATAAACCAAACTTGAAAAGTCATCACGGAAGTCAAAAAAAAAAAAAAACAAAAATTAGAGAACAGAAACACAAACGACAATATTGGAGAGAGAACGGTGGTAATATTCTCTCTCCTTAAGAATGTGAGAAAACACTAATTCCGAACAATGTCAAAACATCAAATTTGTTCAAACCTCCCCACCAAATCACAAAGATCTCTATGCAAACACAAAAGTTAAACACCATCCAAAAAAGCAAAAGACAACCAATAATCAATGCATACTAAAAAAAGGTTAGTACACCAAAGAAATTATTGTAATTTTCTTGATACAAAAAGTTAAACTAATTACTTCTAAATTCAACACAAAAAAAAAAAATATATATATATATATATATATAAATAAATAAATAAAGAGAAGCCCAGAAATTTAGGTCCCTTTTAGGCTAACACCATGCTCATAGGCCACCCGAGTGTTTTGGCTAATATCATTATATATTGTAAGATTAAAAGTATATTGTTAGACCATGGTGGTTGCAGTCAGGATTTAGAACCAGACATTCATTGTCCGGTCCAATTTTCCTTTTAATTTTTTGTTTTTCGTTTTGTATTTTTAATGTGAATATGTATATAGATTTTTTTTAATTATGTAATATTTATGGCATAGTAGTATGTGTGAATGGTTTGGAAATGTAATAGATATTTGCTTGCTTACAATTGGTATAGTTAATTATAATTGATCATCGTTCGGGAATCATTATTTTCAAAGAAAGAAATATCCATCCCATCTCATTCATATTAAATTAAATTAATATTTTATTTTACTTTTGGGAAAAAATAATAAAAAGAAAATAAAACAAAATATTATAGAAATACATAACAAAAAAATTAAATTAAATTAAGATTAAATTTAAAATAAAATATTTTTAAAAATTACTAAGGCATGTCACATATCCATTAAGTTCCAATAACTATGACTATTTATTTGTATTAGATTTTTAAAAAACTAATATCATTTTATTCAAAATACATGTGCAAAACAATGGATAAATATTGAATATAAACACCCAAATGTATAAATGAATCTGGGTCTTATCCCCACCCATTCTATTAATTCTAATGCGTATGGATATGAGTATCCATTTGGATTTAGGTATTGATATAGATATTGGTATGAGTATAGTATAGGTAATATTTTATGAGTATGGATATTGCAATATACGACGCCCTTCTCCATACTCGAATGGCACCTTCTTCCTTATCATCATTTCTTCCCACAATCAAGGAATCAGCTTCTGAGCAGCAGAAAAGTCCCAGCTTCTAGATGTGAAAGATTCCCTCCTTCGACTTCGTTCATAACAATTATGGAGGTTCTATCTCATTTCCGAGATTCCCATCTAAGACTTGGCTGAATTCTATTCTAACCTCCAAATTAATATTTATGTCTGCTTTTAAAATCTTTACTTCCCACGTTTAAAGCACCCCCATGAGGGCGAATGTTATAAAAATTGGATCATCAGTTTCACCCAAACATCGTTTTGACATTAGACTTGTTAGAAATCAGTCAAAGTGGCTAAAAAAAAAACTGGTTTTCCATATTTTTATTGATTAAAAAAAAATAAAACAAAATTGAGCTTTTACAAAAATCAAAATAAATAATATATTTCTTATATTTTCTTATGATTTCATTTTTACCTCCTAAATAATTTATTAATATATATAATTTTAAATATCTATTTTTTTGACTTTTATTTATTTTATTATTTTATCTATACATTTTTTTAGTTGAGTTATTAAAAATTTAATTATTGTATCTTGAAATTAAATTTTCTTTTGTAGATTGTGTTGTTTTTATTTTCCAAAACTCATTTATCAATATTTATTTTTTCTTTGAATTTAATTTAGTTTCTTTTATATCTTTATAGTATTTTTTATTCTTGTTGAATTTTTATACGTTTAATGTTACATTTAAAACTTATTATTTGATATATTAATTGATAGATTTGAATCAATTTTAAAATATTATTTTAATATTATTATATATATTCATAATAGTACATATAATTTAAAATAAATAATTTTTTAAAAATAATTAAACTAGTCAAACTAGTGATCTAATTAATTTTTTAATGCAATAGCTGGTGCAATTCTTAAAATCATTGACGTGGGCTGTAGCATGTTTGCGAACCTTTGTAATCTTAAAATCCTAACCCACATTTTTATTTTAATATTTTGCCCAAATCTGAGATCCAGAATCTCGTACTTGGGCTCTAAAAAAAATTTTTTATCCTTTTCGTAATTCAAAATTACGGAAATGGGATTAAATTTTTTTGCCCATTCCAGATCCAGAGTCTGCCCATTTCTGCAAGCCCAAAGTTCGAAAATGGGCAGAAGTATTTTTTCCACAATCCAAGATTATGACAATTCTATGATCCTAATTTGTGGCCATAGGGGCTCCTTCCAGAATCTACCATCAGATAAGACTTTTCCTTAAGAAAATGGCAAAAAGTAGGGTCGACTGTGCACAATTTGGATCCACTTCCTTCGCAACTGCAGGCTTCTGTTAATGCTGCAATTTTTATGAGAACTTGTTTGAATTTTACGAATTAGGCAGAAAACATTGATGAGTAAACTACTTTTACGACATTTTTTGGGGTTTGTCTCGGATATGGTTGTAAAGAATCCACAATGCCCAAACAAACAGTCGCCCATACATGGTTAGCTATTTCACGTCTATGTTCGGATGCTTGCTTCCCACCATTTCCAACATGTTAAGCATCAAAATAACTTCTGTTATCTTTCACTTATTTGTATACTATTTCTAAATCTCCTCACAATTTTTCCCATACAAAATTTGCATCCAAATCAAACCCACGTCATCTCTGAGGGTTACTGTAAACAATAATACGATGAAAAAATATTATAAATACGATATCAAATATCAATATTAATTTATCAACTAACCACCCTCACTTTGATTGTGGGTTAGCATCATATCCTAAGCCGATGCAGAATTTTTCCTCCTCCTGCCCAGTTATCAATTTAACCTAAAGAATTAGCTACATGATCTGTACCCTGTCTCCCTCCAAGCATCCTTCAAAAATGGATAAATCAATACTCAGAGTTGTAATGCCAAATCTGGCTGTTTAGGTGAACCAATTTGCAAGCTAGAATTAGGTGAACCTGTTGGAACTCTTACATTCAGGTCTGGATGAACCAAGAGAGAATGTCTTCGTTGCGTTGCCAATACCTGCTGAGGTTTGCCCATATTCAACATTTCAGCTTCTCCATGTGACTCAGAGGCTTTACCTTGTGCCACTGGATATCCAGCAGGCAAATTATTCCTACTTTCAGGTAACTTAGCAGATCCTGGGACGACATGGCTCATAGCTGATGCATGACTAGATGACTGGCGATTTTTGGATACATTTTCTAACATCTGAGGAGGATCAGAGACACTGTCTGTCACAGAATGTCTAGGTATTGCTAAGCTGGCAGGACCTGCCGCAGACAAATCATACCCAGACATTCCACTGAAACCATTCCTGTAGGAGTGATGCATAGAACTTTGCTGAGCTGCGAATTGCGTTCTCAAAGCAGAAGCATCACCTCGTTCAGCTAGCTCATTCTGGCTGTCCAGTTTTCTAACACCTTCTACCACTCCTTCAGAAGGCCCATGCACAGCAGCAGAACTTAAATCAGAACCTGAACATGTCATTAGTTTGCTTGAGTCGCAATCACCAGCAGTGCTATTAGACAATTTCTGCTTCACTGTGGAATAAGAGAATAGCAGTGAAGATGTTCCATTATCTCCCACCCACCCAAGACCATATTCTACCCCAGCAGGTACGACAGCCTCTATCTTCTTTGAAGCCATTTTCCAAGCTACAGGACCAAGATTTGCAGCATACCTAGCCTGGCTTCTTCCATACGCAAAGGCTTCTTGAAGCCGCACCTGTAAGTTCAACAAAGGACAGTAAGAAACAAACCGGCATTTGCTAGTAATCACAGGAACAGCACAAGATGTTGAGATTTTACTTATTGACAGAAGTCTTTTACCCAACAAAATAGTCTAGCAAATATTAATCCTTTGTTGCAAGTGTGGCATCAGATCCACTAAAGAAGCAAAGGAATCAGTTCACTTAAAAGAAGCTTAAACCTCAAATACCCGGTATCTTTTGGTTTCCTGCCTCAAGTCATGGTACGGAGAAAACAAAGGACGCCAGGCAAGGCACTTCGAATTAAGTGCACAATAAACAAAACAAAGTTGCAGTTTTTCAAAATACATACCGGCACTAATCTTTTTGTATTTCCAATAGAATTAGAGAAATAAGGCAAATTGTCACCCAAAGACGGTGATTGCCTGTAGGTATCTCGCCTACTCTCATCCACTGTAAACTGCTTTTTTCCATACTTCATGTCAGCCCTTAAAATTGATGCTGCAACTTGGAAAGAAGGGATTAACCTATATGCAGGAAAATTGACCATTGGTATAACTCTGACAACACATGCACACAAGTACCTGGAAATTCATTATTCCAATCAGCCAACCATTCAGAGTAGTTTTCTCCATTTCTCGAGCGGTGAGATGACACAAATGGGTCTGTGGACCTAAACCTAGACAACGCAGGGCCCTTTCTTAGATTGTAAGAATTAGATCCACTTGCCATATCTTCTCCATTAGCAAGAGTTGCACCTGAAGAAACTTCAGCAACAACACATTCCACAGGATCTATTGGGGACGTTTCAATAGACTTCTTCTGGTTCTTGCTACTTGGGGGCCTGCCTCTCCTCACAACCTTGGGCTGTGGCTCACCATCATCACCTTCATGCTTAAGATTTTTGAAGTCTCTCTTCGTAAGATCTTGAATAGCTCGTGCCTAAAGTTGCCCATTATTCAGATATATATGTGTGTGTGTGTGTGTGTGTGTGTGTGTGTGTGTGATATATACAAGGAAATGAGGCAGAGAAGATTGTGAACCTGCCGGTAGTAGACAGTGTCTGAAGAATTATAGTGCATCGCATTTGAGCATATCAAAAACACATCAGCCTGAAAACAAAATGGAGGAATAAGTTATTTTTTATTCCATGACAAGCCAAAATAGCATAAAATCCATATGAAATCTAAATTAGCTAAATCAATGAAAAATAACATGGCATGCAAGCTCCACGAGCAAAAGAATGAATGATCTACAGAAATTGAAAATTAAGCATATTTCTACATAAGCAAAAACCATCCAGGGCAGTTAAGTAAAAATATCACTAGATGGTTAGTTCTCATAATTCTGTAGAACATTCATGTATAAAGCAAGAAAACCAGATGAATAAACAAAGAAGTCAAACTGCACTTCTTAACAGGAAGCACAAAAGCACAATAGGTGGCATGTGGATATCAGGCTTGGCGAATGCAACAACATTACTATGCTTTTTACTTGCTAAGCAATAATTGGCTAGTAAGCAAGTTCCAGGTTACACTTGTATAAAATTGCAATTACAAATCAACTTTCACTATACAGGTTTATCCACCATTCTCTTGATTAGAGTTCTTTTGACTCTTTGGACGAATGGATTATTTGTGAGAATTGACGGAGCTGCAAGACACAACTTGGATGAGCAGCTCAGTAAAAGCTCAAATCAAGTTCGGTTTTCCGAGCTTGAGTCATGGCTCATGTTGATGAGCCAAGCTTAAGCCTGGCCGCCCAAAGCTTGACACTCACTGAGCTACTTAAACTTGAATACAATACAGTTATAAACTTAAATTAAAATCCTAATAGTACGAGTGTTTTTAAAGTAGAAAACGTTGCATATTTAAATACTGGGCAGCACGTGTTTTGTATTTTTACTCCTTGTTTCGTTCTTATATTAAAAACTTAAAAAGCCATTCACATTCTGAATTGATTGGATTGTAAGATCATTATAGAATTAATGTAGAGGTCAGGAATTCAACCTCTGAAAGTTGCCAAAAAAATTTTTATTTATTTATTTATTGTTGAGCTCCATAGTCCATAATTTTTCTTGCGACTTGAGCTCACCCAACTTTATACTTGTGTAGATCTTGAGATGGAACAAACAACATGAGATTGAGTTGACCCAGGCAATCTCTGTCAAAGAAGGCTCATCAAGTCAAATACAGAAGAAAAATCCACAGACAGATGCTCAATGTGTCTAGCATCTACTTTCTAATGTCTTCCACAAATGATTTTATAATGATATGTTCATGATTCAACCCAACAATAATATAGGTCAATGAAAAGTTAAGGTCACACATATGCCTCAAGAGTGATAAGCAGATAAAAATGACACCAGCCTAAGTTGACAGATTCATTGGCCGCAACGGGGCAACCTTTTCAGACAATTGTTAGGCAATATCCATAAAGAAGTCATTCCCCCTATATGAAGTTCAAGATAATGGCCAAGTAAATTAATGCTTCCAAAATTATTGAAATAGAAATATCTCGGATTGATATAGACAGCCACAACTAGAAGCTAAGCATAATTTGCCCCACACGCGCTCTAAACCCTTTTAAAAACAAAAGGGAAAAAAAACCGTTAAATCATTATAATTTTAAAAACTTCTCATCTCAAATTATTCAGAACTAACCTCTAGTTCTTCCAAGTTTCTGTAAGATCCATTATCAAGTTTCTTCCTCACTGTCCCGAAATCCATAGGATGCTCAATAATATCAAAATAATCAGGTAGCTGCAAGAAAAATGAATCCATATCAGCTGCCGACAGTATAAAATTTTATTATCATCAATTTAAGGTGTAATAACCTCATCGGGATCCACAGGCTCAGAAAATACCCCATAAGTGTCCTTCCTGTATCAACAAACGTCCAGCAAACTAACACTGAGAAACTCATCTTGAAAACCCTTAACAGAAGAGAACGTGATAGAAAAGAAAAAAAGTCTAAAATAGCTAAAAAGAGTACAGGAAAAAACGTACTTTTGAAGCCTGTCAAGAATGAAGACCAACAACTTTTTGTCTGGCAAAGGAGTTGTGGGACCAGATTGCAACGGTGACCCTGTCCACAAAAAAATAAATCAAATGAGCACAGTACACATGCAATTTCCGGATAAATGTCCCAACTTAAAAGAGAGTTCCTTTTCTTTTTTCCATGTATTCGAAAATCAGAAGGTTGGGATTAGAACCATTTAGAGGAGTGTCTGTTGCTTTCGTAACCTCTTTATCCTGCAAAAATCAATGTAATAACCATGTCTTAAAACCCAGTCATTGTTCATTTAAAATAAGCAAATCATACAAAAATTATCCGTAATGAAAGTTACGACGAAGAGGGTCCCAAGGAAGCAATTAATGAAGCAATTGCACCAGCAAGCATAGATGAGAAAACGATACCATGCAATCAACCCACGGTAAAGACAAATCCAACATTTTTCAGGCACAAGGCTACATAAATGAAGTCCAGGTAATCCGACTACAAAATAATTTAGCAACAGTATATAGAAAGTAATACGTACATGTGACTACATAAGTACCCACGCTTTGTTCGTATGTATATAAAGTACAAAAGTGAAGAATAGATTCATGGGAAGACCAAATTTCATTACGAGGAAATTAGAATTAAAGAGAGCACTTTATTTCGGCAACGTAGACTTCACAAAGTCAAAACGCTAGCATCCACCTCAGATCTTCAGAAGTCAAAGCATCCCAAAAAAAAAAGGTAAAATAAACAAACGTTGATAGTTTTTCCATTTTTTTCGCGCGAAACCCCAAAATCCCCTTCAAATCCCATCCAATATTAAAACCTTTAAATATTTACGCGACCCACTATTCCGAAAATAGAAAACTCGCTTCCATAACATATACCAAAATTTAAGATCCATGCAGCAAAACAACGAAAACTCAATTCATACAAAGGAATTTCAGGCTAAACTCATTCAACACCCCTTCAATTTCCCAAAGTTTCCCAAAATCAGCAAAAATCCTTACCTGATCCAAGACCCCGCCGTCAGATCCGCGATCAGCGCCATTAGTCTTGCGTTTCTTCGCACACTCCTCCGGATCCTCAGACCCCGAATCAGAATCACAAGAATGCCGCCTGTCCTGCTGCTGCCTATGCTTTTCACCTACTTTACTCTTCCCATCGGATCGAGGCAATCGAACAACGAGCTTGACCTTCTTCTCCTTGCGCTCGTCTTCGTCGTCTTCGTCGAACTCGGGCTGCGGCGGAGAATTGAAATGATTAGGGTTCCGTCGGGTAGATCGGCGGTTGGTGGAATTGGAAAGAGTGGGATTCGGAGGGGTAGAGAGGGGAAGAGGGTTCTTGGAAGGGCGGCCTTTCTTCTTTCCCTTCATCCCCGCCGTTGCAGCTGCAGTTGCCACCTTACCCATTGCTTTGGACTTAGAGAAGTGGGGCTTTTTCCGTTTTTATTCTGCTTCTTTCTCAGGACTACTGTGATTATTGTTTTCAGTGTTTTCTCCACGACGTCGTTTTGGGCAGACTGAAAAAGGTTGGCGAACTCCTAAACTTATGATTATTGCAATTTGGCACTAGCCTTGCAATAATTTGGTTTCAAGGCCCTCAACTGTACAAATTGATTTTTCCCTCAGAAACCGATGTGATGATGTGAAATACTTAATTGCATTTATTTTTTTTTATCAAAATTAAAGAAAGTAATTTTAAAATATGACATCACTCTAACCAAAAGGGTCATTTTAATCACTCAAGAGTTCTAATCAGTCTACTGAATTTTAAAGAAAGAAATAAACCATTTCAATATCGAACTCACGCTTCAAAAACGCGTATTTTGAAGAAGGAATGAACAATTTCAATATTGTATTTTTGCCAAACTCCACAATCCACACCCACACGCTTCAGAAATGAGTATAAATTTGAATCCTTAACTTTTAGGGTGCCTGTCACCAATTAATTTCACACACTCAATTTCAATGCTGTACTTGTTACAATAATTCAAAAGTTTAAGTAGGAAAAGTCTTTAGCTTAGATATTGTTATATATAACTCCTAGAAAATTTAATTTTTATTCTGCTATATATCCAAGAATATTTGTTAATGCAATATTTTGTTATACTTCCAATATAAGAATATGACTTGGACATCGAAATGACATATATATAGTCAGGCATCTAAAAAATCTTTAAAATTAGGATAGGTCATAAATACAACTGGTGGCAGTGTAATAAATTTATAACACAATGGGTTGTGTTCAGATAAAAGAAATCTAGGTTAAATAGATATTAAAAGAAATATTAAATTCTAATTCAATTTTTAGAGTATTTCTTTTAAATTTTTATCATATATAATATGTTTAGTTTCTAATTTTCTGTAAAAATATGTTATAAGAAAAATATGAGATTGAGAGGCTAAAAATCAATTATATAAGTTGAACACAATAGTCTTATATTAAACATCCGTTGCTTGCCTCCGAATATTTGAAATTTTTGTCATATGTTGCGTGTTGATAGTTAATAACGTAAACCTATTATCAGTGTAAAAATTGGAAGATTACTATTCCAAAATTATTTTCATTATTAATAAAAACATTGCTTGCATACATACACACACACACACACACACACTAAGTAATTATAGCACACTCAATCCATGTGCATAATTATATACATAAATTAATAATATTATTTAAATCTAAATTTTATATTATTTATGGAATAAGAGGAATAAATCTTTAAAAAAGTGATTAATAGAATATACTAAATGTCAGAGCAGAGATATAAAAAAAGTTCAGAGTTAAATTTGATGGAATCAAATAAATAAATAAAAATTAAAGGGAAGATGTGTGTGTAAAAACTTAGGTTATTATAATAATTTAATATTGTACAATCACAAAGAAGTTCCTATCTTTAATATATAGTATAAACAGATATAGATTAAAAGTGTAATGAATATTTGAAATAAGAAAATCAAGAAAGAGAGAAAATTTAAGAGAATAAAGAAAATTAAAATAATAAGTTAAAAGGAAAGAGAAAAATGACAGAAAATGAAAAATTAATAAAAGATAATTGTATAATATATATGTGTGTATATATATATATATATATATGTTTGTATATGTATAAAGTAATGCTGCATTAACGAGCATATTTGACTGTATTTTGTCTTTTCATCTAAGATTAATAGTGAAAAATTATTAATGAAGGGTAAAATTAAAAATTTAGAATGTACAATTAAATTAGTCTCAAACTCTTAATAATATAATACTAATAAAATTTACACACTCAACATGTGTGTAGATTTATTTATAAATTATTAAATTTTGATTAATAAAAATGAAATTATTCTATATTAAAAAAGTATAAAGAATATTTAACATAATAAAATAAAAAAAATCAAGAGAATTTAAAAAAAAACAAAAAGTGAGAAAAAATACAAATAAAAAAGTTAAAAGAAAAAATTAAGATAAAAAATTTATGTGATTTTACATTCTATAAAACTATTTAAAATAAAAATTTTCAAAAATCAAAAGGATTTAAAATTTATAAAAATTATGCACATATAAAAATAAATTATAAATTAGATAAGAAGAGGAAAGAACAAATATATTATGTAACTTAAAATTCTTTTTTTAAATAATAATACAGTGTGCGGGGGCGTACAGCATGCATGCTTATTAAGCATCTGAACTTTAAAGCAACTACCATGCCGACACAAAGTACATTTATAAATTTACCCTTATTTAATTCAATTATTACAAAAGCTCTTTTTCTTTCACTTTTTTATATTTTTCTTTTTTACTTTCTTTTATATATTTCCCTAATTATACTATGTCATTTTAATGCAAATATAAAAATAAGCATAGAGATAAATTTATTTGCACTGTAAATTAATATAAATTAAAAAATATTTTGAATTTTATGTTTTATAAATATAACGACACACATCAGAGTACTTATATCACTATTATAATACATAACACATGTACCTCGTATCACGTCAACGTCTCCGTGCAACTAGCAATACATTCTACATCCTCCTATGTTAATGTTTCAATGTTATAAATCTTTAAGGTCTCAAAAATTTTTCGGTTGCATAATGTATAACTTTAAACTATTCTTAATTCTTCTCTTATTTTATCTTGACTTTAGTTCCTCAATTTTTATTCGGTTTGTTCACGTTTTTTAATTTTAATTTATCGTGTTTTTTCTTTCTTCTTCCATTTTTTTTATTTTTTTATCATTTTATGAATAATATAAATTTTATATTTAAAATTATATTTTCATTTTATTTATATGTACAATCATTGAGTATCCTTCAAATATAATTTATTTTATATTTCTTTCAATTTTTTTCTCTTAAGTTTAGATTGTTCTTTTTAAGCTTCTTTCTTTTTTTATTTACTATTTTATAAATGATATAAAATATTGTTTATTCATATATATAATCATATACATATTTTATAGATGATATAAAGTACTATTTATTCATTTATATATTTATACCTGATACTGAATATAATTTTTATTAGTATTCATAAAGATAGGAAAAGCAAATTAATGTCAACTCCCATGGGCCAGAGATACTAACAAAGGCCATGTTTGGTACACAACTTTCATTCTCCCAACTTTTTTCAAATTTTATCTAATTAAATATATTATTCAACAAACTTTTATTTAAATTTAAATTCAATTTTTTTATTATTTATATAATTAACTAATTATTTTTCTATTTTTATACATATTTATAATCAAATCTTTACTTTTATATATATATAAAAGTAAATATTCTCACATTTATATATTTTTATATTATATAAATTAATTATTATTTTTATATACTATTATATTATTTAATATTTTTATATATTATATATATTTAAATAAATTAATTTTTTTAAAATATCAAAATTGTACCATCCAATGTATCATTAGATCCTAACACAACTCACAGTAGACATCCGGCTTTGACAAAACCCTTCTTCGTAACACTGCAAAAAAGTTGACCCAAACAGAAACAGCTGTCCAAGCAAGGCTGCCCTCATCACTTCTTCATGGGACACTTCCAAAAGAAACGTCAAAAAGAAAGCTTCCAACTGTCCTGTTTACAGTCATTAATAGTCAGTTTCGTTGCCGCATATGATGTTGCCATTCTCCAACTCCAACCACGTGGCAGTTTCCCTTAACTATCCCCTGTCGTATTTCATATTCAATGTATTCTCATAAAAGAAAATGGGTTCATATTCACAGTACGATACAACAGCCCCACTGACTTGATAATATTGGATTTTTTTAATTTTTTATTCTTATTAAAAGTAAAATTTAACCAAATGACCCTGTGTATAGTGTCCGGAAAGGAACCTATTTCGCTCTTCTATATGGTGAGATGATGTAAGCATCCAGTCGGCGAAATAGTGTCCATTTTAAAAAAGACGAATTTGGCGGCGATCATACAATGATGTCATCCGGATGTTTCAAATGACAATACAACATCGACGTGAAAGTTGAATTAAATAAAATTATTATAATTTAAATTAAAAAACTTTATATTTCAATAAACTAAGTTTTAAATTACCATATAGTATAATAATTTTAAAATTTTTTATGTTTTGACATTTATGTTGCAACAAAATATAATTTGAATGAAATTAATAAATTTGTGTAAAATTAATATATTTGAACACACCAGAAGAATAGTGCTTTTTATAAAAACATAATTTGTGATGCGTTATAATATTAATTTCATTACTAATTGAGAGTAAAACTAGAGAGGAATTTGATCATGACACGTCTAGAAACAAACATAATTTGATAAAAGGAAGGTAAGTAAAAGTAAGCACAACATATAAAGGATCATACATAATTAACATGAAATGACAGTCACTTATCAAATTTATCTGACATGTAGTAGTCTAACTTATAGTTTAGATGGCTAACAACATTTAAAATGTCATAGCGTGATAATTTATGACCTAGGGCAAATGCAAATTCTTCAGCTAAACGAAGCATTTGATATCTTGAGCTGTGCACTGGCGTCTAATTGTTTTCTTGTTTTATTTGTTGAAGGACAAATTCGTATGTTTCTACTGAATTTCTAGACATGGACAATGACAGTTGTTTTGAAACTTTAATGACCATGCCTTAAAGATCGTGGACCAGTGTCTCAGACTTCTCTACTCTGCGTGTCCATTTTCTCTTTATACTACAATAATATTCAATTAGATTATTATTAATAAAAGATTTACAATCATCTCTTTCTTTAATAAACTACACCCCTCAGTGCTTGAAATTTGGATAATCTTCTATACTTGTAAACAAAATAGAAAGAGTTCTAAATAAGGATCTATATGATTTATGTGAGAATTGGACTTGAAATGAGTTTGATATTTATAATTGCATATAACATAGCAGGTATAATGCAAGTAATAAAATGGACCTTAATTTGTGGATGGCAGAAGCACTAATGTGACAACATAGAGCAGTGTAATGAAGATGTGGATGAAAGCATAAAAATTATGAGATGTTGCAATCATATTTAATGCACTTGAAGCCCTAGTGCCTACGTGTAATGAACTATCTTAGAACAGCCTACAGAGCATACTGGTTTGGTGGGATAAATGCATTAAATAAGGTCTAATGGCTTACTTACTAACATAATATGGTAGTAAACATTGATGACGCATCAATTGATGAGGTGAAATAGTTAAGTGGTAAGACTTATACATTGAATAAGGTCATAGTTCTCATGACTCATTAGTAAAAAAATTGTAAGAAAGAAATATGAAAATTTGAGAGTCCACATAATAAATCAATTCAGTAAGCCTCATGGCTAATCAATACAATTGAAACACTTGTGTTTAAGCGTGATGAACTGTCTCACATCAACTTGCAATATAGCAGGTTGGTCAAGTGAGACAAATGCATTGAATAGAGTCTTAAGATTTACTGACTAATATGATGAGACAGTAAATATTGATAATGCATCAGTTGATAGAGTGAAATAGTTGAGCAGTGAGACTAGTGTATTAAATAAGATCATAGTCCTTGTGACCTTTAGGTAAAAAGGTTATAAAAAAGAGACATTACAATTTGAGAGCCCATGTAATAAATCAATTCAATAGGCCTCATGGCCAATTAATGCACCTGAAGTCCTTATGTCTAGATGTAATGAATTGTCTCATTCCAACTTGCAATGGAGCAAGTTAGTATGGTAGGGCTAATGCATTAAATCACTGTCCATAGTGTTGACAATCGACCTAATGAAAGGTGTGAGTCTTCCAATAGCTCTCCAATCACCAAATGAAAGGCGTAAGTCTTACAGTGCCATCTCTCAATCATTATTGTGATCAAATGTTACATATCCACACCTGTACACCCCATAGAATTTAACCAATGCAACCAAAGTACAACCTGATCATCCAAGTTAAGAATCCTGACTAATGCCTTAATCTAGTACCGTGGGCAAGTGTAGTGTCTATGTCTTCCAACCACATAGTTTCCAACCTATAGTTATGCTAAAAATATAGTAAACTCCAATATAGTGGGGCTAAATCAACTCTCATGACCATTGTGAAAAAATCTTGTACGAAGAATTGTGCATTGGTCAAACATCGAATTAATAAATATATGTACATAAATATGAAAAATAACATTTAAATGCATGCAACTTGTATACAACTAAATCTAAATGCTTCAGCATCTTGACAAGAAAACATTTAAAAAGCAAAAGTAAATATGAAGATCTAATAGATGAAGACAAATTTTGAAGGCAATCAATTTTTTTTACAAATCTTTCTCACTTTTATCTTGTCAAACATATGAATTGCTAGCAAACATAAAATTTGAACGCACTTGTGGAACTAATGAAGACGTTTGGAAGATGAGGACATGTCTAAATCCTACAATCGACGTTGGGCCTTCCACTGTGATTGTTGTCATGCCCAATCCATTTCATTCAATATTTAGCACGATAGGTCCCTCTCAGCACACCTAACCATACGCCTCTGAGGGTTGTGCACCTACTTAAATGGTGGATAATTCCAATAATTCTCAACCTAAACAAGATTGAATCTCCTTGCATCTATGTGTACATAACTACTAATGAAAAAGTATGCATCTTTAACCTCTTAGAATTCACACTGTATTTTCTACATGCTGCGATCACGTATAAGCATAGAACACCATGCAACAACCACTTTCTACATGTGCACTCCCTACTACATATTTTCATAGCATGAGCATTCACTCAATCTCTTCCCTCATCCTATGCTATGATCACTTAACTTAATTATATATTCAATCATACAGCTACACTAAATATCGAACAGATTTATGCTCCAACCTTGTATACGTCTTTTTAGGCCAAGTGAGTTACTTATTTCCCCTATCATCATAATTTCACTATTAGCTATTCTCTCCCTAAATTTAGCGATGGCCCCATCAAACATCATTTGTGCAATGGAGCATATCGACAACTGCCGTATTCCCTTTATTACCCCATTAATGCATTCTGATTTATTTGTTGTCCACACTCCATACCTCCAAACTTCGTTAAACGATAGAACCCACTTCTTCTTATCAATTTCCTATAAATAGTTATAGGCCTTCAAATTAATGTACATCATATGGTCTAAAATCTAAAAAAAACTTTTTCTTTTTATTCTCTGCACCCGCTTTCTAGCATTAGTTATACGCATGTCAAGACTTGAAAATTTTCAAAATATTTACACACACATGCTGAAGACAAAATTGGTGTCGTCTTTATGGAACCTTGAAAGTATCAATGTCTTCAACAGTAGAAAGAAGGCCTAGATATCTGTCAAATATGAGACACTTGTACTCTGTGCCACAGAAAATGTGCCACCCAATATCTGTAACACCTAATGCTATAACTTCGTATTTTCATCATCTACCAAAGCATAGGCAAAGGGCAACACTTACTGATAGGCATTAATGATAATTGCAATGACTACCTTATGACAATACTTCGTGTATAGGTGCGTGCTGACCTACAATGTCTGTATCCATCAATGCAAGGTTTAAAAGTCCCCCCCCAAAAAAAAAAAAAACAAAACAGCTTCATCCTATTTGACACTCCAATGTCAATGTGTCTCTACTCAACAACAGTATCCGAATTTCATTTTTGTAATACAGTCATGTAGGTGAGCAACTTATTCACTGAGTCCTTCCACATGCTATACACATTCTCAATGGGCCATTTCAAGTTATACCATGTTTTTGCATAATTAATCTCATAATCATACCAATCTTCAGCAAGCTGAATGATATTTTTTTATCTCAATAGTAGGATTCTGACGAACCAACTCTACGAGAAGTGCAGCTACCATTACCACATTTTTATCCAAATTTGAAAAATTCATGCACAGGTCACCTAGGAAACATGTGTGGGCTCTATCATAATTTGTTATCTTCCAAAATCCCAATTTCTACCTCAAAAAAGCCTTAAGGTGCTAGTCATAAGGTTCATCAATTATACTGTGTCTATATTTAACATTTCACATACTAGGCATGCTCTTCAACACACGATACTCACGTTTTGTATATGTTATAGAATAATCCTTCATAACTGTTTAAGCATGACTTTTGTTTTTAAACACTATGTCCAAATGAAGCTTTTCTTTATCACAGTATGTGCTTCATCTACTACTAAAATTTTCAATACTATTAGCAGTTATTTTTGGTTGCGATTGTGAGAAGAAGGGCACAGATAAATAAAATGGCACTGTTTATAGCTCTGTCACATGTTTAAGTACTAGAAACTAGCTAATGGGCTAACATTCGTTGTTATCAATGCCTAGTGCATTGAACCAATATCGACTATATCCTCATCTTCTTCATCTCTCTCGTCTTCATAATCTCTATCATTGACGTCAGATATTAATTGATATACATGTTTGTCATGAGTATCATCTATGCAAGCCCTTGTTCCTACACTAATATTTGTTCCCATATGCCTGAAAAGGGTCTACTTGGCAACTTGCCTTCCTTCCATCATGTGCCTCAGTAATCTGTAACACAAGGAAATGCAATGACCATTCAAACAACAATAAGTACATACAGGCCCTTTCTTTTTAACTAATCATCTCTGCATCTTTACTCTACGTAATGTTATGACATTAGCAGGCTCAAGTTTATGACATGTTGGAACATTTTTTGTAGCATGTTCCATCTCCTTCATGAAACGCATTCTTTTACTTTCTGAATTGCTCATACTACATTCTCTAGTATATCCAATCCTATGATGATCTCCATATGAGTTACCTATGGTTATAATATCCTTTAATTTTGCCTTTTAGTGTTCAACTTGATTAGCACCACAGCAGATTATTTTGCCTCTTATTGTATCTTTTGGCAAGACAACTCCAAAACGTGAAAATCTTCTAACAAATTAGTGTGGGAAGCACATGCCTGATGTTTCTTCTTTTGCAATATCTCATTTTCCGTCTTTAATTTTTTGTTGCTGCTACAAGTGCCTGATAACCTTTCAACTAATGTTTGATTCATGCTTAGTAACTCGTTATAAGACAACTCTTCATTATCACTACTATTGAAATCAAAAACATCAGATGTTACTAGGTGTGATATAACATTAGTTACAATATTACCTTTGCTTTTCTTAAAGACTAAGTTGTGCACCACATGGTTGCTGGTATGATTGTCATCTTCATCATAGATGTCTTCTTACCCATTATCGCTCTATGTGGTTGTCAAGGATTTCCCTTGCTTCTTCTAGGTGTTGGCACACTCAAATTGTATGTGGTCATATTCTTCATATTCCTTGTATTTTATGTCCTTTTCTGCTTTCGAGACTTTAGATTTTTGTTACCTCATTTGGTTTTTTGTGAAACCTTCCTTTTCACTTTGTTGTTACTAAGAATGTTGGAACTTGTAATCTCCTAATCAGATAAGAAACCTTGTCTTCTCCTTCTACAAAGTTTTTATCCTAATCATCAAGACGGGGATTGATAGTGGTCGACATCAGCAACACAATTTCTTTTTCCTTTTTTGCCTATGTAAAGTTCATTTCATATACCTGTAGTGACCCCATCAATTCATCCAACCGTAATGATGTAATATCTCGTGCCTCTTTAATGGCACTAATCTTAAGGGAAAACCTTCTGGGCAACAACCTTAATGTCTTCCACACTAGTTTCATCTCTAAGTATTTCTTCTTTAGTTGGTAAGCTTGATTATCTATGTCCCTCAATTTCGAGTTAAACATGGCCACTGTTTCATTGTCAGTCATGTGGAGGTTTTCGAATTGAGAAACCAAAATCTATAGCTTTAACATGCATATTGAAATTGTGCTCTCATGCATATTCTGTAAAATCTCCTATACCTCCTTCGCTGTAATACCTATTGTAGCAAGCTTGAACTGCTCCTCATCAAAACCTGTTAAACTGGCATTCATAGCATGAGAATTTTCAAGTGCTACTTTTTCTTCATTAGGACTTCATAATTTAGCATCTTTCTTGGCAAGTCAAATGTCAACTTCTTCCATGGGGTGTGATCATCATTCTTCCATAGCTATACATGCCTTTTCGTCTAAAAACTTGATGAAGGCTCTCATCTTGGTCTTCTAATAAGGGTAGTTCAACCCATCTAAGAGAGGTAGACATGACATGGACCGTGCTTCCTTGGTGCTCATACTGTCAACCAACTATTCTAGATTTCACCTACCTGAAACCCAAGACCGCTTGATAATTGGTTTAGTTGGTTAATGTTGCAAGTTGTATTGTATGATGTGTCACCATAAAATCACACACATAGTAGAAATGTAACATAGGCACTAGGAATTTTTTTTTGCGCAATTTAAAGATAACCCTCTTACGTCTACGACGCCTTGCCTAGAAAGTTCTACTAACAATGACACACCAATTGTTAGAACATCTAATTAACACCAGTACATGAATCACTCAACTTATCCAAACTTCTTTTGATATCAATTTATTGACGTATTTTTAGCCTAACTTCTCTAGGCAACAAGTTTCCTTACCTCTACTTTACTGAGACTCCATCTTGATCCCAACTTATAGGGTTGATCAATTGGTCTCCTCTCCTAAGGGTGGTTCTTCATTTTGTTTACTTCAGTAAGTGGTTGTGGATTGATGGAAGTAAAAATATATTAGGCCTCTGTGATATCTTTCTTCTCCATAATATAAATATTCCAATACACTTGAATTCTTTGAATAATAATTAATAGAACGTCAATTCTTTTAAGCCAATTGTGGAGTTCTCTCTAAGTAAGTAAAGTTTCTCAATGCAATCCTCTTAATCTACTTTGAAAGTATTTGTCTGGTGAGCCTGTAAGGTTAGAAAACTATTTCTAAAAAATTCGGCTGACTATCTTCAAAATAATAAAAAATGATACTTTCCATGTTGTATTATCCGTCGCGACATTTTCAAGATTTTATTCTTCTTGACTTTCTGGCAGCGTCAACAGCCTTTCGTTATCATAATAAATTAAAAATCTTCTGGAGATCATGCCAAATATAGCCATATTTGATTCGGATATAGGGAAGCCAAAATATGATAAACTAACCAGATTTATCAAAAATCCATAATTTTCTTATGAAATTCATTTGGCATGTCAACGCCACCTTGGTAAATCATGCTATGAAAATGACAACTCATCAAAACTCTATATACGTGGCACTAACAAGACAGTTAATGTGTTAAGAAAGGAAAAGAAAAGGAGCTCAAAGGCTGCTGGGGCTAGGACAAGCTAAAATCTTCAGACCATTTCTCCTTTCCTCTTTGTTTTACAGGGACAGGCTTCAGAAAAGCAATTGGTGTTCGGATGTTGTTGTGATTGTTCCAGGTGGGAGATTGGGGATTCTTGTCCTAATTGGAGCTTTAAATGATGTAGGTACAAGAAAAAGAGATGCTGGGCTTATGGGCTTGGTGGAGCCCAAACGTGAATAGCCCAATAATGTGGAAAATTTGCCGATAAGTTTTTCCAGTGGTCTTCAATTGTTTTGTCTGATAATATCATAATAAAAAGTTATTGCGGACTATTATCTGTACGAAATTGATAACATTGTAGTGTTATTTTGGTTGTACTAAGTGGATTTAAATATATACCTTCTTCAATTTATTTATCTATACTATATTATTAAGTTAATAAAGATTTTTTGTTACACAAACTCAAATTATGTAATTACCCTTTTCCATAATTCTTTTCATTTTTCTATTATTTTTTCTCACATTTCTTTTAAATTATTATTTTATTTGCATTTTACTCCAAAATATTCTCTTTTAAAATTCTTTTGAACTTTCTTTATTTTCTTATTTTAAATATTTTTTGTACTATTAATTTTAAAATAATTTTACTTTTGTTATTTAAATTAAAATAACTTTATGATTTGTAAATAAAGTTGTAAACACATAATATGTGCAACTTTTACGAATACTGCATTATTTTATTTTACTATATTCTTAAGTTAATAAGACTTTTAAGTTACATAATGTAAAATTGTTCAATTACCCATATTTCGAACTCTTTGATTTTCTCTCAAATTTTCTTCCTTTTCAAATTCTTTTGATATTTCTTCATTTTTTATTTAAATATTTTTACAATTTTAATAGATATTAGTTAAAATGTCATAATTGAATCATTTATAAATAAATTTGCATACAAAGAGAATGTGCAATTTTTACTTGGTTTTACAAGGAGTGGTGATTCATATTTCTAATGATTTAACACACTCCATGAATTTGTTCCAATTACTTGAAAAAAAAAAACAATTTGCTAACCACTCAATTAATAAATTAGGAATCGCCCCATGAATTTATACAGATCTAGGCTTTTCATAAAGAAGGAAAAAAAGGTAATTTATTGATAAAAGTTTTAATTACCAAGAAAAAAGAATTTTTATTTTAGTTTTTAGAAACACAAGCATTTCTGCCAATGAAGCATAACTAATAAAATCACCATTTAATTTTTTGGCCTAAAGGGCTATTCTCATAACATAATTAATTAAAAAAATTGTCAAGCAGGAGTCGGAGTGCAGTCCCAATCACTAGTTACTAGCTGCAAAACTTTGGTGGATGAAATGAAATGCCATCACATGGGAATTGTACTGAATGGGCTCTACTATTGGATCTAACCTATCTCACATACTTATCACCAAAGTCTTATTTGTCACTAATTTGATGCAATAAGTGCTAAAGCTAACCACTGTGTGGACCAAAATTAATCACTAAATTATGTTCCCCTCTCACATGGCTAGCTGCAAATTGTTTTTTTTTTTTTTCTTTTTTTTATGTTTCTATCTGTTTAAACGGTGCAAATTGCAAAGCATTTAAGATTGGGTTCTTATTGTATTTTATCTTGAGATGGAGCCCACGATGAAAACACATACAAAAACACCCAAAAAGAAGTAGAAAAGATTAGAGTTTTAAGTATGCTCATCAATGGGTAGCTATAAATAACAAGATGTCTACGGTCAAAAGCAAGTTGGAGTTAGAAAACTCCTGTGGCTAAGTACAAACTATTAATCAACATTAAAGGGAAGTCGCTCTTGTTGTCAATTGGTTGAATATGAATTCCAGGATTAGATTTTTATTTTTTTTTTCAATAGTAATGATAAGTTGTGATGTTTCAATCAAAATTCAAGATTTAGAGTTTTTCAATATACATACATACATACATATATATATACATACATACATACATACATATATATATACATATATATATATATATAGATTAGTGGGATTGTGGTGTAATGTCTCTTTCAAAATTTAAGTCGGCCGTTAAAATTTGATGTCTTATTTAATTTTATTCTGTAACTTGATCAAGATGATGGACACCATTTTATAAACCCTAAAAGCTGTCCTGCCCTATTACGTATATGGACACGCTT
The DNA here is from genome assembly GCA_019155195.1 of Avicennia marina. Classification (NCBI taxonomy): domain Eukaryota; kingdom Viridiplantae; phylum Streptophyta; class Magnoliopsida; order Lamiales; family Acanthaceae; genus Avicennia; species Avicennia marina. Next base: position 9,043,915 of record CM032772.1, on the reverse strand, counting down.
TAAATGAGCTCATTGTGTATGGTTCCTTTGTGGTCATGTTGTTAAAATTTTCACTCTTGTGCAGCCAATATACTTTAAATCAATTTATTGTGTATGATTCTTTTGTAGTCATATTGTTAAATTTCCACTCTTGTGCAGTCAATATACTCTCTCTCTCTCTCGATTTATAAAATACTCATCTCTATGCACTTTACCTTACGAACTAGCATATGCTATATGATGGAGTCTATGCCTATATTATGAGATAATGCGTAAAAGAAAGGGCCGTTGTATTATTTGTTATATTGGCTATATATGCTAAACTCCTTGGATTTGCATGCTGTAATTTTTGGAATCTTAAACAATTTTAAGTTTTAGATTTGGACTGATAAAATCTTATTCATAAATATTTTTTGACATTGGCCAAGACGTTATTTCTCGAGTGAATCTCCTCACAAATATAAGATACCACAATGAATCAAATTTCCTTCCAAAAGGGTGAATTTTTCTTGTTTCAACCCTAACCCCCACCAATAAGAGAGGAGAAAAAGAACAAAAAACAATAAATGCAATCCCATCTCCCATCTCCCATCTCCCATCTCCCATCTCCCGTCTTCCCTCTTATCTTTTCCCTTTTGACATCTTCTTGTTCTTTAAATAAATGATCCCAAGAGGAATAATCAGCTAAAGTAGTAGCGTCGATAAGGCTAGCATGCGCTAGATGCATATATAAGTCTGAGCCAGAATGTACACATAGAGAGAGCAAACTTCAGAAATCTTCTTCAGATTGATTCTCTACTATTTTTCTTAGTACATTTCTACATAGCATATTCTTTTGTAATTGACACAACCAAACAGATTAAGAAGATGTGCATTGCTGTGTTTATGTGGCAAGCCCACCCTCTGTACCCTTTTCTTCTCTTGCTTAATAGAGATGAATACCACAACAGGCAAGTTTCAATCACTCACGATCACAACACAGCTGTTGAATCTGCTTGTGTTTAGATAACTGACTGTGTGTTATAGGCCAACAAAGCCAGTGGGCTGGTGGGAAGGTGGAGAGATATTGGCCGGAAAGGATGAAGTTGCCGGCGGGACGTGGCTGGCCTGCTCAAAACAAGGTCGAGTGGCATTTCTAACAAATGTGCTGGAGCTCCACACCCTCCCTGAGGCCAAAAGCAGGGGAGACCTTGCCATCCGCTTCCTAGAGGTGTGTACACAATCACAATCACTATTCACTTGCATGTAACTATCTCTCTCTCTTCTTCTTGTCTCATGCAGATCATCTTATTACATGGTTTGAATTTTTATTTTTGATGGAGAGGCAGAGCAATAAGAGTCCCAAGTCATTTGCGGAGGAGTTGGTGAAAGAAGCAAATCAATACAATGGTTTTAACCTCATTGCAGCCGATCTTGCTTCCAAATCCATGGTTTATTTCTCAAACAGGCCTAAGGGGGAGCCCTTTTCCATACAGGAAGTCCTTCCGGGCATTCATGTGCTTTCCAATGCAAAGCTCAACTCCCCATGGCCTAAGGTTTACAAATTATTCTTGCTTATCCACTCTTTACCACTGAACTTTATCAGAACAAATTAATTGCTCTTATTTGACCCCGTTTTTTTTTTTTTTTTTTCCCTCCTCTGTATCTCAGGCCGAGCGCTTGGAGCTGAACTTCAAGCTGCAAGTTGATCACTATGGTGAGGAGGAAATCCCAGTGACGGAAATGGTGGAAAAGCTGATGAGGGACAGGGTGAAAGCTGAAGAGAACAAGCTGCCAAATATATGTTCACGTGACTGGGAATTTAACTTGAGCTCCATATTTGTTGAAGTAGACACCCCACTGGTAACAAGTTTTCTTCTATGGCGGTATAACCTGATTAAGCTTTGCTCATTTTCGATATTAGGTTTTGGCTTAAAGATCATCACTGTGATGATGAACAGGGGAAGTATGGCACCAGAAGCACTGCTGCATTGACTGCAAAAACCAATGGAGAAGTCAGCTTTCACGAGAGTTATCTTGAGGAAGACATCTGGAAGAAGCACACCTTGAACTACCATATTCAGAAACAGTGATGCCAATTATACAGTTTGTCCAAAAAATGTCATAGCTACAAGTGTAATATAGTGCATATTACTAAATTTACTGTTGTCATTTACAGGATTTCATACTATTTTACTGCTTGAATCTGGTGGTGACTAGAAATCAATTGTACCATTAAATGAATTAGAGCCACCACTGGGAACATATTCAACAACACTGAAATTGTACTTCATTTGGATAAAGTGAAGGGTTTTATTTTCTCTTGTTTAAGCACAAATTCTGCAGTATTACATATATGATCAGGTGTTATCTCCTCAATTCTGCTTCTATACAGAATATACTATCAGAGTATCACTTTTTAGAGGGTGTTTGGCTAAGCTTACTTTTAAGAGCATATAAAATGATATAACTTGTAAGATACTTTTGGAGCTTATAAATTCATAGATTTTATTTTGAAAATAATCTAAAAAGTGTTTAGTAACATCATCTTACAAGATTTTGGTAAAATTTATAATTATAGTTTATTATAATGTTTTTATATAAAATAAAAAAAATAACAAAGATACTATTAATAAAATGTCATTCAAGAATATTTATGCTATTTTTAATATAATGAATAAAATTACTTATAAGATATTTAAAAATAAGTCAAGAATGGTCAACTTTTAAAAAAAAAACTTTTAAATTCCAAACATTTTATTTTTTGGAACTTATAAATTCTTTTATCTAAACAATTACCAAGCACATATAAAAAGCATATAAACTATTAAACATCTTATAAAATAATTTAAAAAACTCATAAACTCACTCAAACACCATTTAATCAAGAGTGAAAAGGAGACGCCACTTGCTGCATGTCTTTATATGATTGTATTGTTGTTTTTGTTGTGATGCTAGCAACTCCGTTTCGTTTGCAAATCTTCCTTTTTTTCTATGTACTAATAAAGACAACGTAGGTTGAATGTGATTTGCATGAATTTACTTCATTAATTGAATAATTTAAAATTTTTTAATGATTTTTTAAAATATAAATTTATGTTGAAATGTGAAGAATAAATGCCCAATCTAAAAGAATAATTTTTTTATTAAATTTTCCTTGCACAAATAAAATAAATAAATCTTGCGTAAGGATAATATATTTATTTTCCATCTATAGCATAATTATACTCCGTTTCTTTTTTTTTTTCAATAGTAATGATAAGTTGTGATGTCTCAATCAAAATTCAAGATTTAGAGTTTTTCAACATACATACATACATACATACATACATACATATATATATAGATTAGTGGGATTGTGGTGTAATGTCTCTTTCAAAATTTAAGTCGGCAGTTAAAATTTGATGTCTTATTTAATTTTATTCTGTAACTTGATCAAGATGATGGACACCATTTTATAAACCCTAAAAGCTGTCCTGCCCTATTACGTATATGGACACGCTTTAAATGAGCTTATTGTGTATGGTTCCTTTGTAGTCATGTTGTTAAAATTTTCACTCTTGTGCAGTCAATATACTTTAAATCAACTTATTGTGTATGGTTCCTTTGTAGTCATATTGTTAAATTTCCACTCTTGTGCAGTCAATATACTCTATCTCTCTCTCTCTCGATTTACAAAATACTCATCTCTATGCACTTTACCTTACGAACTAGCATATGCTATATGATGGAGTCTATGCCTATATTATGAGATAATGCGTAAAAGAAAGGGCCGTTGTATTATTTGTTATATTGGTTATATATGCTGAACTCCTTGGATTTGCATACTGTAATTTTTGGAATCTTAAACAATTTTAAGTCTTGGATTTGGACTCGTAAAATCTTATTCATAAATATTTTTTGACATTGGCCAAGACGTTATTTCTCGAGTGAATCTCCTCACAAATATAAGATACCGTAATGAATCAAATTGCCTTCCAAAAGGGTGAATTTTTCTTGTTTCAACCCTAACCCCCACCAATAAGAGAGGAGAAAAAGAACAAAAAACAATAAATACAATCCCATCTCCCATCTCCCATCTCCCGTCTTCCCTCTTATCTTTTCCCTTTTGACTTCTTGTTCTTTAAATAAATGATCCCAAGAGGAATAATCAGCCAAAGTACTAGCGTCGATAAGGCTAGCATGCGCCAGATGCATATTTAAGTCTGAGCCAGAACGTACACATAGAGAGAGCAAACTTCAGAAATCTTCTTCAGATTGATTCTCTACTATTTTTCTTAGTACATTTCTACATAGCATATTCTTTTGTAATTGACACAACCAAACAGATTAAGAAGATGTGTATTGCTGTGTTTATGTGGCAAGCCCACCCTCTGTACCCTTTTCTTCTCTTGCTTAACAGAGATGAATACCACAACAGGCAAGTTTCAATCACTCACGATCACAACACAGCTGTTGAATCTGATTGTGTTTAGATAACTGACTGTGTGTTATAGGCCAACAAAGCCAGTGGGCTGGTGGGAAGGTGGAGAGATATTGGCCGGAAAGGATGAAGTTGCCGGCGGGACGTGGCTGGCCTGCTCAAAACAAGGTCGAGTGGCATTTCTAACAAATGTGCTGGAGCTCCACACCCTCCCTGAGGCCAAAAGCAGGGGAGACCTTGCCATCCGCTTCCTAGAGGTGTGTACACAATCACAATCACTATTCACTTGCATGTAACTATCTCTTTCTCTTCTTCTTGTCTCATGCAGATCATCTTATTACATGGTTTGGATTTTTATTTTTGATGGAGAGGCAGAGCAATAAGAGTCCCAAGTCATTTGCGGAGGAGTTGGTGAAAGAAGCAAATCAATACAATGGTTTTAACCTCATTGCAGCCGATCTTGCTTCCAAATCCATGGTTTATTTCTCAAACAGGCCTAAGGGGGAGCCCTTTTCCATACAGGAAGTCCTTCCGGGCATTCATGTGCTTTCCAATGCAAAGCTCAACTCCCCATGGCCTAAAGTTTACAAATTATTCTTGCTTATCCACTCTTTACCACTGAACTTTATCAGAACAAATTAATTGCTCTTATATTTTGCAGCTTGTTCTCTTCAGCTTTCACCGTGTCCCTCATCAGCTTTTCCACCATTTCCGTCACTGGGATTTCCTCCTCACCATAGTGATCAACTTGCAGCTTGAAGGTCAGCTCCAAGCGTGAAAGCTGAAGAGAACAAATTAATAGCTCTTATTTGACCCCGTTTTTTTTTTTTTTTTTTTTTTTTCCTCCTCTGTATCTCAGGCCGAGCGCTTGGAGCAGAACTTCAAGCTGCAAGTTGATCGCTATGGTGAGGAGGAAATCCCAGTGACGGAAATGGTGGAAAAGCTGACGAGGGACAGGGTGAAAGCTGAAGAGAACAAGCTGCCAAATATATGTTCACGTGACTGGGAATTTAACTTGAGCTCCATATTTGTTGAAGTAGACACCCCACTGGTAACAAGTTCTCTTCTATGGCGGTATAACCTGATTAAGCTTTGCTGATTTTCGATATTAGGTTTTGGCTTAAAGATCATCACTGTGATGATGAACAGGGGAAAATGAATTAGGTTTTATCACAAATACTTTTTTGGATAAATGAATTAACAAATGTTTTGTGTAATATCAATTTTGCTCTGTATGAAATGGCTACATATTAAATAAAGCGCTTTTGACATTTTTTAGTTTCAATTCATGTGGCAGGCTTATCCAATTTAATTCTTATTTTATTGTTCATTTTTTATTAGATTTTAAAAATTCATTATGTAAATGCACATTATATGTATCATCATCATTTTGATTTAATTTTGTCATCATACTTAATTTTTTATGCAATATAAAACATTAACTTTTAAAGTAAGAGTTATTTTCCATCAAATTAAATTTTATTTATGGGGAATGTATTTAAGATTCTCAAAAATTTCACTTCTATATATGTAAGATTTTTAAATTTTTAAAATTTTGATTTGTAAGATTAGAAAAGAATGAAAACAAAAGCTTTTAAATTGGTTAAAGCATGTGAGCATCTAGGAGAAAAGAGTATTGATATCTTACTATAAATTATTTCAATATTGTTTGAATATTTATTCTATTTTACATGAAAATTTTCAATTTAGACTCAATTTTATAAATTTTGAGAAAAATATAAATTAAATGTTTATGTTCTATAAGTCTATGATTTACTTTGTCATTAAATATCACTTCTTTGTTGACCAATTAAAACTAAGAAAGAATTAAATCTTAATTATATTTTAGTTATAGATATTAAATGAATCAACGTTATTCAAATTAGTCAATGAATATTTGTGAGTGAAGAAATATAAATACATGCATCAACTAACAGTAACGGTAATATAAATACTAACACTTGTTTTTATTTAATTATAACTTTTCTAAAATTGTCTCACTTCTTTTGTCAATTTTTATTTTCATTTATTAGTATCCAGTGTTTAGCTAGTTTATTGTTTCATTTGTATAATGCATTTCTAAAAATTAATAATCATTATCCGAACATCTAATATGAATAAAATTTTGAATTAAATTTACTTTAAAAATTACGTTATTACAATGTATATATTATGGGATGAATCTTATTTTATCCTTGAAATATACTTTATAGATAATTAATTTATATTTACATGCATTTATTTAATTTTCTTGTTAAAATATGATAGTAAAAGTAGATACTTGACTAATATTTTTTTATTAAGGGTTGTAAATCATACTTATAATTTATAGGTCATTAAACCAGAGCAACAATAAATATATTATATTAAAAAACTTATTTGTTTCTATTATTCTTCATATTCATCATTGAAAAAGTACATTAAGAATCTTTAATTATCATCTCAAAAAGTTCAGAATTATCTTAATATAAAATGTTTTCTTTTTAATTTAACATAAATATAATTAAACTATCACATTTTGGAATTGTTATATGTAAGTTAGAAAAATTTTACAAGAGAACTGATATTACTTGAAAATTTATTATTGAATTTTGATTAGCATATATAGGCCTATCGATCAAGAATTGTTTTATTTATTTTATTATAAACTCATAAATTTTTATAATCATAAAAAAATTGAGTTATTAAAGTATACCTTTAAATTCAAAACATAATATTAAAGATGACTAAATTTAAAATACAACTTTGATTATTCTATATTTTAGGTACATTCATAATTTGCATCTAAGAAATTTAAGAATGTTTTTCTATCATTTCTACTTTTCACATGTTTAAAATATACATTTAAAAAAAAATTAATTATGGTCTTAAAGATTTCAAATTGTACTTTATTTTTTTGTTATATTAAATACTAAAGATAAATTAGAAACAACAAAATTCAAACAAGCTTCTCTTGAGCTTGTGTGTGGCACACATCATGTATACTAATATATATATGTACACACACACACACACACACACACACACACACATATATATATATATATGTGGAAGTTGTGTATGATAAACAAATTTCAAGAAATGTTTTCTTTTTCTTCTTCTTGATAATTTTTTTAAATACAATATTAGGTATCAAAGAAATTTTAAAAAAATTCTTTTTATACTTTTGACACATGTATAAGTATATAGATATATTGAAATATTTTATAATTTTCTATCATTTTATAATTTACATATAATTTTAATAATCACATTAATTAATTTTAAATGATCATAATTCTCTCTCACAAATTCTTGCATACCCCTAACTTTCGGTTGAATGTGACGTTATGTCTCAAATAAATTTTTTTTTTCACTTTTGACTCATACATATATTAAATGTTAAATATTTAACAATTTTCTATCATTTTAATGCTTTACATATATGTTTAATAATGTAATACCTTTACACGTCAATTTACTTTTTTATTTTATTATAAATTCATAATTTGAATAACAATAACTTTTAAATGTTCATAATTCTCAAGTGAAGTCTAATATATGTCATATAAAATGTGAATTGAAAGATCTCAAATATATTTTTATACAAAATTAGTTTCATTTTAAAATTTAAAATATTTTAAAAATAATGTTAAAAGGAACAAACAACAGAGATTTTGCATTGATCATATAAATAGACACTCATTTAATGTTAAATATTACAAAATTCTAATTATGGCTTATGTCTTTAATACTTTATAGTATTAGTTGAGAGTAAATTAAAGAGTTTAAAAATTGTAAGAAATTTTTTTGTAAACTTGTACTTTCATAAAGGAATAGATGTGCAAAAGCCACCAACTTGACTAACATCTAAAGATACACATAAATCCGCTTAACCAGACCAACTTACTTAAACTATTCGTAAATTGTCGATTTAATTTTTTTAATAAATAATAACAATTTATAAATATTAAAATTTACTACATTCAAATCAAGTGGTGAATTTAATAATTACAATCCATTTAACACCCAACCCAATCATTTGCATTAATTTAACAAGAAATACTTATACCTTTCATGTGTTTTTTTAGTTTAAATTATAATTACACTTTTTTATTTTTTAATTATGATTCTTATATTTAGATGAAATTATAGTATATTTATCAAATTTGTTGGTTAATTCAAAATGCAATTATTACTATATTTAAGTCAAGTTTTAATTTCTTGTTCTGAATTATTTAATGCATTATGTGTATAATATTTTATAAAACCTTTTTATAATTTTGATATAATACAGTTAAATTTTATTCTAATAATTTAATTTATATATAAATGTTTTAAAGAATCAAATAATTTCAAAATTTTTCACCATCAATATCACTGTTTGATCAAATTAATAAAACATTTTAAAATTTATATATAGTATTGATTATAAAAAATAGAAAATTGAATTGAAGATAAAAATAAATCATAATTTTGTTTAATCCATAAAAATTTTATTTTTACACTATATTAATCAATAATAAATTAATGTGTTTTTACAATTAAAATACTTTGACTTTATTTTTAAATAATAAACATAAAATTTATAACTAACCAATCCATCAGCCCAAACATCTAATAATATCTAATCAATCAACTCAAACCATTCAATTTAAAAAGATTTATACCCCATCTCGATTCAAACTTTTATTAACCTATTTATATCTAATCAAATAATATTTTTATTATTAAACTAGCTAAACCCAACCGTGTACACACCTAACATCCACATCACCAAATTATTACTGCAATTTAACTGGGATCGCACAAAATATGAGACGAGAATGCAGGTGCTCACATTGTGTTCGGTCCAGCTGTTAATAACATCCCGTGGCCCCAGAACCAGAAGTTGGCATCCAATGATTAACATCATATAAATTTTTGATCCTCAATCCTGTAGACTGCACTTTTCAGGTGAGGGTATTTCGTAAACAAATTAGAAATGGCGACTTACCACTTAAATCTTTTTAAAGGGAAAAATGGTTATAAATATCAAATCATACCTGACAAACAAAAATCACAACATATTCAATATCACAAAAAATTTTAAATAATATAATTATATACAAGGTTTAATATTTTTTAAATTTAAATGTGTGCATATATTTAGACACAAACAGAACCACCATCAATCCAAAGAAAAATTATCAGCAACAACTGAGAAAAAGAAGTTACATGCCCACTACAAATGGTGAAGAAAGTGGGTCGCATTCAAGACTACCATAACAAGCATCCATCATCTAAAATGTTCACAAAAGCAACAAGTTAATCCCGCATTAAATTACCACTTCATCTCACCAGACACAGTAGGAAAACGAAGGCCTATCCAAGTTCATAAAATCATTGCATATACTAAAACTGTAGATGTCAAGAAATCAACGGATATAATAGCTAAGCATCAAAACCATCAAGGATTCTCATCCACGAGAAAGCACTTAATCATCATCTTCTTCCTCCTACATAAATTGGGAAAAAAAATCACATCAACATAGCAAACTTCAACCAAATTTTAAAATTTGATGCTTCATAAAACTAACCTCATCATCCTCATCATTAACTTCTGACTTTGACTTGTCAGACTCATCATCACCTCCTCCAGCCTATTGCAATGAATAAAAGCAGCTTCAGCAAGTTGCAAATTAACAAATAGCAAAACCCCCATCCAAAAATACACAAATCACAGTAAAAGATATTCCATTAGGTAATAACAAAAAGGATTGGTGCAAACAGAAATGGATTACCAATTTTCTGTTGTAGGCCTCCATTTTTCGTTCATATTCCTCCTTCCGCTTTCCTGCTTTTGCCACAAAGGGAGCCTTCTCCTAGTATTTTAGATTTGTTACATTTCATACAAAGTTTAGTGTAAATCAGGAACAACGACAATAACAGAAAAGGGAAACCATCAAATATAGAAGACAGATATTAGGAATCTGTAAATTTAAGTAATTACCTCCTCACTCATTGACTTCCACTTATCACCACCAGCTTTACCAACCTATTTTGCCTCATCAACTCATCAGATATCACAAAAAAGGGGCCAGAAAAGATGATGAGAATAAAAATATTATAAGAAGAGCATCTCACAGCAGCAACTGATTTGTTGTTAGGGTGCTTTTCCTTGAATTGCTTCCTGAAGTCTTCCCTGCAATAAAAAAATGAACATACAACAAATTAGAAGCATAAATAATATAACTTGAAAGGTGACCCAAGAAAAAGAAAAAGGGAGGTGATGAAAGAGGAATTATGAAGTCAATGGACAAGAGTACAATCACCTACATGAAAACAAAGAAAGCACTTGGAGGCCTCTTGGGCTTGTTTGGGTCCTTTGCAGCTCTCTTCTCTTTTCTTGACTTTTTCTTCACAGAAAGCCTAAAATCACCATCATAAAAATATTAAAATTAGTGGTAATTTATAAACTTCACCAAACAAAAGGAAAAAAAAGCTAAAGTTACAGACCCCCAGAAAAGAAAAAGTAATCATGAAATATCCAATGACATCCAATAAATAAGCATATTTCCAAGTATTTATTGAAGAAGAGGCATAAAAAAACTTGTGAAAACAAAATAAAAAAAATGTACCAGGCAATGGTGTTGCAGTAAACAAAGTTAGAACCATTAAAAACAATAAATACATAAATTAGGAGAAAATTAAGTCCAAGTGCATGCACATGAGAGCACGCACCCATACAAAAAGTGTTTCTCTGTCTTTTTTCGAAGATGCAAGAACTTCAATAAACGTCTATTTTAGCAAATATTGAACAAAGAAAGGTAAACAGTTAATAAAAAAGAATACACAGTTGAGTTAAGAACATTCGCTAATCTAAGCCTAGCGGAAAGCATTAATTTAAAGAAAACACGCAAATAGCCGACTTACTTTTAGATGCATCAGGAATAGAGAACATGTTTTAATTCCATCTATAAGAAACAATTGATTTAACAGAACAAACGAACGCGATTAAACCTAAGATTGAATCTAAGAAGCTTTTACCAAATAAACAGACTTCCTAAGACAAAACCACTATCCAAAAAGATATCCAAAGAACACCGCATAAACTCACAAATAACGCTACACATCAATTAACATTTTAAGCTCGGAGATTCCCGACCTAAGCCAACACCACAGCTACAACAGAACACCAAAAAAATCCACAAAATAATAGCAAAGGAAACATCGCTGACCTGCTGTCGGCCTTCCTCGAATCAGCTTTCGATTTTCCTCCTTTCATGACGAAAACTTCAAACAAAACACAGATTCAGATTGCCTATAATGGAAAAGCGGAAAAGGCGAGAATCCAACAAAACAATCTAAAAACAAAGCGAAAACGAAGCCGAATCAGCCTAAACTCACCTTGAACAGCAGCAAGCTAGGGTTAGGTTTAGGGTTTCTTGTCGTATTTTCCTCTTATCGGCGTTGACAAAACGAACGAGCCAGCGTGGTTTTGGGAGAAACGGAGAAATGGGGACGTGGCTCGATATTTATACGGGGGAGCTGAAAAAAATTGAAAACGGAGCCACACTTCAAATCGCGAATTCAATTGAATATAAGCGGGTTTGAGACAACTTGGTCTTTAGGCGGGATCTAAAAATCTTTGCCGCGTCATGTACACGCTCCATTGTATGAGCCGACCCATCTGATTGCTATTATTATTATTTATGCTTGTAAAATGATTTATTTATAAATTATTAAATATCAAATGATAAAAATAAAATTATTAAAATTAAGAATATAAAAAAATATTTAAAAATAATGAGATAAAAATGATAAAAAGAATTTTAGAAACGATGAAATTTGAAAAAACTTCTATAAAAATGATAAGGTATAAGAAAAGAGAGAAAGAAATGGAAGAGAAAAGATAGAAAATAATAAAAATAAAAGAAAAATATTTGTATAATGTGATATTTTGCAGTAAATTTTTTTTATTAATTTAATAATATAATATGAATTATTGTTGTTGTTGGTTGATTGATTTTATGTATTTTGTAATGTTTTTAATTTGATTAACGTCCAAAGCTTTAATGTATGTGTTTGAGTGAGCGAATTTAAAATAAAGATATGGAAAATGCCCAATGTAAGAGACAGCAATTTATTTATGATTTATAAATTTCACATATAGAAAATAATTATTATAAATTATTTGTGATCACGGCACTCATGGATGATGGAACCATGGAATTCAATTGGAGGGCAATGCATATTTTCAGCCATATGAAAGATGAATTTATCGTTACTCAAAAAAATAATCTATAGTAACTTTCTTTTTTAAAAGCACTATATGTAACCCTAGCTCAACGTTATTAGTCAATTAAACCATATAAAATTGTATTTACAATTTTAAATCACTTTTCATTACTTAAAATTGGATTTAAAATTTATTGAACCGTTTTACTAGTGGGGAAATTCCATCTTAAAAAAAGGATTCGACTAAATTAATATTTGTTTTCCATTATTTTATATGCTTGTAATTGAGCTTTTATAATGAGTATATTTTTATTGCTTTTAAAATGGAGCATTATAAAGGAAAACTCATAATATGATTAATTATTTATTATTTAACCTTGAATGAGAAAAGTGAGCATATGCATACCGTATCTAATTTTCAATCCTAACATTGAAGTCTGTATATATGTCCAAAAATAGATGCTCCAGCGGGAATGAAATCAAAGTCTACCAAAACTTACTCATTTTAGATTAATTTATTTCGTTTATTTTGAGTTAGCTAATTGGGAAAAACATGCACTGAATAATGGAACTTTTATGAGAGTTTATTCGATATTATCTATTTAATATTGATATTTTGAAGAGAAAATATCAAAAATGCACAAATCTAGTACTTTGGCCATCTTTTTATAAGGATGACTTGCACATATTGAATCCAAGAAAATGAGAAAATCAAACGTTACAATTAAATGATAATTTCAAGATGACAATACATTAATGCAGATTCAATGAATATTGCAAAATATTGCATGTTCACATTGTCTGATTATTGTTCTCAATGAACAAGAATATCACTTCTACAAAGACTAAGAAAAATTCAAGTCTGAGTACTGAAATTTCTAGCAAACCTTAGTCGAGCTAATCTAAAAGTGTGATTTAGTAACTAATACTAACTAGAGTTATGTGGTTAAATTAAAAGATGGCACAATCAAGATAGTGTGAAGGGTTGGTCTATTTTGTAATTATGCACTCTAAAAATACAAACTTAATTATTACTCTCTATTTTTATTTTTTTTTTATCTCTCTCTTATTTTTACACAATTATGAAAACAAAAATACCTGAACACATATCAAAATTGAAAAATAAACAAAGCCATGGAATGCTTACTGAAATTGATTCCACTCTTCTCGCCAAGGTTAATTTTATTCAAATTAACTGGATGCCATATCCATATGCATCCTTGTTCTATTCGCATACATTTAATTCTAGTCACTTTAGATTCAATGTATCTTAATTCTAATGCACACAATTGTCTTTCTCATATCTAATCCTAGGCATAACACATTAATTAGTTCACGTAGACACGAATAAGAATATTAAATGCAAATAAACAAATAACTGGAATATAAAATTGCTTTGATAAAAATAACTGGCAAAGTTATTCCATGATTCAAATTCCTTTCATCAACTCCCTAGACTGAAGAAAATTAGCCATTCATAGTTTTGAATAAAACACAATACAAGTCTTCGAAAAATTACCATTACAATCAAGAGAAAAGAAGTGGAAAAAAGAACATTCTTTTGTCGCATAGAATCACTAAATTCCTGGTTTTGATTGCTCCCTGATGTTCTCCATTGAGTTCTTCCCGTTTCCTCTTCGAGTTGCTATCCAAAAGTACCTAAATTTTGTCCTCTCCTTGCCTTAGGCCCTCAAATGGATGCCAAGACATCCTTGTTGCTAGGTTTGCAAAAACTTTCTTTTTTTGCATTCTGCTATTGCTGTCGATTGGATTGGACCTTAGATTTATCCCCCCCATTAGATAGATTAGGATCAATCTTATGTTGTCGAAACAAAATTCTAGAAGATTAAGCCTTCCAAGTTTAGTTACTCTAGATCAATGTCCCTATGTCATCACCAAATGATGGGTATTTCAGAAAGCATGCTTTGCAATTTATGGTGCTTTGGAATATTGACGGTCAATCATGAGTCTAGTGATCAATAATGAAGAGGCCTCGATTGGTCTCTTCAACGCCTGGGTCCATCCATCGAATCCTGATCGATCATCTCGTGCCTCTGATTGATTAGCCAAGCTTTTCATTCATTTTTGCTTATGTTTTACTCACTTCTACGTAATTTCTTTTCACTTGCAATTTGCTCAAGCCTCTTGTCAAATTAAGTGGAAAATATATTTAAGTAGTGTAAATACAACATAAATTTCAATGATAATAATATAATTGTTTGCCAGGCATCATATATTATTAAAAAAAAATTGAAGATGAATGGCAGAATTTTATATTTGGTTTAATGAGTTCATGAGAATAAATATGATGATGCTTTTTTTTTGCATGAAAACGGTGATTATTTTATGACGTTGAAAGTTATTGTGCATTTTCAGTATTGATATAATGTGTTGATAAAATAAAATTCTATAGTATGGATTTTTTAGAGATTTGTTAAAATAAAATAGGTGTAGGCACATGGGATGGGAAGGTAAAAGGCACGATCGTTGCTTTTCTTTTTTTCTCGATATGTCTTTGCTTTACTTCACACAATTCATAAGAAAGATAAACTTAAAAACATGAATTTAAAAATTTTAAAAATATATAATTAAAAAATTTTAGACCAATAATTTTTGAAAGGATCTTTCCCCAAACATGAGCTAATAGAAATATATATGTTTTTAAAGAGAATGGGGGATGACTGGCCAAATAATAGAATAAAAGTAAGAAAAAAATGAGATACTTTAAAAGATCTTATAATTGTTATGCACAAGAGAAATATTGTATCCAAGTAAAAAATAAATGTAACTATCAGTTTGTCATTTTATTACATATACATATGATTGGTAGTTAGATATAATTATTTCTAATCTAAAACCATTATTTATAAATATAAAACTATTTATATTTATGGTTTATTGTTTACATATTTTGTTATTTAATAAATATTTGACATTAATATAACAATATCATGTAACAATATTTACATTACATATTAAAAATATACAGACCCATAGTTGATGCTTGAGTGACTTATGTAATTGGTGTACTCAATGTTAAAATAATTAATATTTAACTTGTTTATTTTTAAATAATAATTATATAATTCCTTTTAAGTTTACCTTGATATTCCTTATGTGAAAAAATATATAAATTTATACAATTATATTAGACGTTTTTACAAATAGTATATTAAACAATTATGATATGATACAAATGCATATAAATATGTATTATGTTATATTTGTCTGTTAAGTACACACACACACACACACACACTTTCTTTGAAAATTGTTTATATTGTACTTGAAAATTAGTTTAATACTTTTACATGATATATATCAAATTACATTAAACTATATATAATTCTTAGGCATATGTGTATGTGTGTCTGTTTATAGGTGCATATATATATGAACACATAATTTATATATTTAGCATTAGTAAAATTACAAATAAAATAAGATATATTGGTAATATATGTGTGTGTGCATATTCATTTAATTCAATGCGCTTTTATGTAAATTTTTTGTATTCATAATTTTACACATAATGTTTTTAATATTTAACTTATTTAATATTACACAATACTTGTTGATTCATATCTTGTAAAATTAAAAATTAATAAAATTATTCTAGTGGCGTGAAAATAATTCGTTCCCTTGCTATTGATTAATGCAATTCAATCAGAAAGATGCAAGAAGTCTTGCTATCGATAATTCCCAACCACTTCGCTATGAGGAGGATATTTGACACCAAAGGCCAGGAGGCAACAGAAACCAACGAAAAGGTAGCTGTTGCCTTCCCTTACTATGTACCTCTTCTCTCATGATGCTACCGGAGTTTTGACTGGAACTATGTTTGCTGCTTCCGAGGTCTGTGGATTTGATGGGCAGTCCTGCTTTGTAATCCCACTGAATTTTATCGGTATCATTACTTGTTAGTAGAAGAACCTTTAACGTGCTTGTAGATTGATGACTCTGAAGTCTGAAACTTGGATTCCCATGAAAAAGAAGTATGTTCTCTGAAGTTTTTATTCAAAGTTGTCCACATAAACTAAGTCGCATGTACAAGTCAATGCTTTAACTTGACTGTGAATGGACAGAATTTCTTACATTCGATCAGATTTCATAGTTACCATTGTTAACGTATAATGTATTTCTCCTGCCCCTGCCTTGTGCTGTTTGTGGTTATGCTTCTATGCTGGGTTGCTTTGGCTTGGATTGGATGGTTATTTTCTGTTTCAGTTTTTTTGTATGTAGAAAACAGCATAGTGCAAGGGTGGAAAAAATGTACTTCGCATCATTTTTATGACGCTCTGTTACTGTGATGAATGCTGGGTTGAAAACAAAGAGAAGGTTCTTTTGGATTCCAGGGAGAAGCTCGAATTCTATAGGGCTAAAATGCAAGATCTTGTGAGTTACTGTTCCATGAGCATTTATTTACCTTCCATCATAAGAGAGGCCTACAACTTCTAGGACATTTGATTAACTTTTTTATTGTTGAAGGAGGACATTGTGCTTATGCACTGCAATTGAACTTGCATATTTTCTTTCCAAGCCTTGTTCCCTTTTGTATTTTTGATCAACATTGTGTTTCAGGTTTTGTACAAAAGTAGATGTGATAATCGACTCAATGAAATCACAGAAAGGGCTCAGGGCTGACAAGTCTAAGGTTGAAATTGAAGAAAGATGCTTCTATAATGTACATGAGCCATTTCTTTTCCGTCCCCTTTCTCTTGCAGTGATTTTGTTCATCACATTTAAAAATATTATCACTTAATTTTCAGGCTTCGTTACTGGAAAAGAAATACCAAGAGAAATACAAGCAGGCTGCAGAGGCTTCATTTCGTGAAATTCAGGAAAGTTCACATGCATGCTCCTTTCAGGGTCCTTGTGATTTTAGGAATTCTCAACTAGTTTTGAGTTTTACTTTTGCACGGCTGAGAAATTTCGTTGATGTATTGTGTGGTGAAAGAATTGCTTTACAATGAATGTCATTTCCAATTATGCCAAAATAATTTCTTGAGAAATTCCAATTATGTGGCATTTGCTTTTCTTCCAAACCCTCGGCTCTGTGCATGCATAATCTTCCCGTGGTGGCATATGTTATATTCTTAAACAGGAACATGATTATGTTGAAAATTCCCCAGAGATTTGTCTTTGTCTGCAATCCTTTCCAGAAAACACCCAATCTCAGCTCCCAAAGTCCTTAATGCCATCCCAAGTCACTACCGTATCACCTTCCCGGCTGCCTCTCAAGCCCGAACCAAATTGTCAGCAATCCCTTTCCTTCCCCAGCTTCCAGGGATGCAACCAGCA
This sequence comes from Avicennia marina, assembly GCA_019155195.1. NCBI lineage: Eukaryota > Viridiplantae > Streptophyta > Magnoliopsida > Lamiales > Acanthaceae > Avicennia > Avicennia marina. The sequence goes on along the minus strand of CM032772.1, from coordinate 9,026,034 downwards.
CACCATTATCCCATAAACTGTTGCCACCCAGTTTCCAACCAACCCTTCCATTCTCAGGGTTACGTCAGCCCTGTGACCTCATAGCCCTCTTTCATCAACTTTTTGTCCCTTCCTTTCTGATGCCTGCCTGTGAGCCTACTCCTTCATCTTACTGATGGATTTTTATTGGTTTAACAAACTTTTGTGGACAATAGTATCATCAGTCTTTTTTCCTTTTCCTTTTTTTTTTTCCCGTCAAGTTCCGAAGACTTCATTTTGAAGGAAAGTAAGGGAATAAAATATTGGGGATTGTGATTTTGTTGCAATCTGTGAATTGGTCAATCTGTTTTTCACTCATTCCATTCGTATTTCCACCCAAAAACCATTCCCGCAATCCAAGCGCCATGTTTGTTATTCTGAATGCTTTGTATTGCATTTCTAGGAGAGGAAGAGCCCTTCATTTCATGCGCTGGTGCTTTGGAGACAGAATCAATATCTAAGAGTCCGCAGGGAAGTCCAGGGAAGGAAACCACATATGAAAGCCCATCGGAGAACCACTTCAGGAAAAGCTGTGATGGAGAGGCTGAAACACACAGGCTTTGGTTTGCATGCCTAGACACTTTTTGTAGTGCTTTGGATTTTAAAAAGATTTTTTCCCTCAGTATCATCAAATTGTAATGTGAAGTTCTGAGTGCCCACTCTCTTATTTTTTCTTTTCCTGGCTAAGCGGAAGCTTTGATGAATCTAGTTGGGGCAATTTTGACAACAACGATGATACAGATTCTATAAGCGGAAGTTCTCACGTTTTTTGGGCTGAGTATAATTCATGATTGAAAATATGCCTACACCCTCCCCCCATCTGCCTATACCTTGAGTTGAGGGTTCCTCAATGCATTATCTGCATGCAATACAAATGCAGTCCTTTTATTTCAACTAAGCTGATGTCCTATTTATTGTTCCGTTTGCTCTGTATTGTTGTAATTGCCAGAAAGGGAATTTTGGCTTCAAGCGCATGCTTGGGTAAATGAGTACAGACCTGACAAGTAGCACAGGCAATAGCCCACATGCTATCCCACCCACCGCTTATAGGAAAGATGAAAGGAAGAAATGCAATGGGGGTTTCCTGATAGTTGCATTTTACACACATGTTAATGTTTTTGTGAGTTGCTTTATTTAGCTGCTATACAATTGGTGGTAAGTACGTATACGTGACCTACGTGGAACATTATGGTATCATGATGCTTATGTTTGGTCTTGTGTACCTGTCCGACTGCGGTAAATGTTTCTTCACTAATTCTTCCATCGGTTCTAATGATTTTGGTGCCAGTCCAGATAGAAGTGATTCCCCTCAGGCTGGTGGCGCATTTCAGCCCATCTGTTTTTGAGGCTTCTGTTCCTGTAACCCTACTTTCAAGGGCAGGCTATTCTCCATCAAGATACAGCATTGATTCGAGAGATCCCTTCTCCGCCGATTTTTCAAGGTTTGATTTGATTCCTTCAACGTGCAAGGTCGAACCTCTTCCCCTCGCCGGGAGAATCCCTTTTTGTTTTGGTCGACGAGTTCATAATTTCTTTCTGAATTTCTGTTTCCGGATTATTTTGGGGTGGTTATGGCGGCTTTGTATGAGAAGAAATTACTCTGTCACACTTCATATTTATTCCTTTGTAATTACACGTTTGATGGTTGTTAGATAATGATGCGTGGTTTTATTTTCTGATTTCTGAAAGGGTTGTGTAATAACATCATCTCTCTCTTCTGACGAGCACTGGCAAGTGACCGCCCTCGTGTCAAGCGGGCTATATAATGTCTCGGAGTCACATTTGGGAGAAGCTGCTCTCATCCCTAAATGCATTTATTTGAATCTAACCCCAGGGAAAGCATTTTTCCTGCGTTTATTTTCCACCTGATTGCCAAACACGTAATCACTGGAAAAGCCTATGTGTAAATGATGGATGAAAGCTCATTGACTCCCTCACCTCCAAGTTAATCAGAAAAAAGAACACGAACACGAACACGGTGATCACAAACCTGAAAACCAACTTCCCTAAGGGGATATCAAACTCCAGAGACAGATATTTGTAGAGCGCCGAAAGGAACTCAGAACAATCTGACAGAGAGAGGGAGAGGTACAAAAATGGGCTCTTTCTTTTTTAACGAGTAAAATTAACACACACAGGTTATGCTTGGAAGCCAACTTTTCAACTTTAAAATAACATCTAAAATTTCACACTACTAAATATCTATACAACAATATTTTTTTTTTTAAATTCAAAATTTTACTCACTTATATATATATATATTAATAATTATTTTTCAATCATTACGTATATTCATAATTAAACCAATACCTATACATATACTATATATATATTCACATTTATTTTTATTTATACCGTAATTATTGTCTTTATAAACTATCACATCATACAATCATTATTATATATTTTATAAATATATTCAAATAAATTATTATATTCATTTCATTAAAAGATTCATTCCAAACAAACTACTAATTTTAATACAATTTATATTAAACATTATATTCAACCAAAGCCCCTCGCCCAAGCATAGCCACAATGTATAAGAAATTATAAAATGTTTGTAGTTTAAATAATAGAAATAATAACATTATTTAAAATATGAAAAATATTTAAAATAAGAATATAAATAAAGACGCACAAAAATTTAAAGTGAAAAGTTTGAAAAGAAAACACCAATAAAGATAAATTAAAAGCAAAAGAATCATAAAAGATAGAAAATGACAAAGAATTAAAAATAAAGTTAAATTTGTGATTTTATATTATACAATTAAAAAGATAAATACGTAATTTTACTTTATGTAATAAAATGGAGCCAAACACTTAATGATAGTATGGATAAGCTGTGATCAATGAGCTGCATAGAACCATTACGAGATATGACATGCTAATAGCGACAACTTTCGATCTGCCCTGAAAACGACAACACATCTTCAAGTGTATTTGAAACTCTGTCTACAGGAGCAGAGCACATATTTTCAATAGATCAAAACAAAGCTTGGCTCCTGATTTTGCTCAAGTGTACAAATGAGACGTCTAACCAGAAACGTGTCAATTGGTGTCTTCAGCTAGTTCGGAAGAGCCAAATCCTCCAGCAGGTATCAGATTTTGAGCTATGTAGAGAGAAATAAGCTCAATAACTAAACCAGGCCTAGGTAAGGAGAGACCAGCCTTAATTATTTGTTCTTTAGATCCTTCTGCACTTGATCATAAGCATGCAGCAAAGAAGCTCGCACATTTGATATCTCCACCAGCATTTCCAGAGCTTACAAATGCAAAAACATAACAGGTCAGGGAATGGAATGAAGTGGATGCGGCTGCAGGCATCGTCGAGAAAAAAATGCAGGATTTACTTGATGGAGAGCACTGCAGAAGAGACACATGCACATGCACACGCACAGATAGAGTAGGGCATGTTGACATGCTCGTCATATTGCAACAGTAGACGACTCTGTCAATATATGAACAATATTTTCTTTGAAAAACTGAAGGAAATTATAGCAGTCCACAGTCCAGTCAGCTTTCTCGAAAAGTTTTCGACTTTGCCAGCCATAAAAGAAAGAATTTTTTGCAAATGACAACATGCATAACCACAATGAATGTCTGTGAGTTCAATTTGACTCACCAACAGCCAGCAGTACCAGGGTATATGAGGGACGCTAGTACCTGTTTCAAAAGATAGTTGGGTAGCTCGAAGCTTTGGGGAGACTAAGGTTCCAAACATAGAAAGTGATTTGAATCTTTCTTTTTGAGCCTGCCAACATAGTTACTGAATGTAATTAGTCAATGCCAGATGCAATAGTTCTGTATAAACTACAAAACTAGAACATGACTTTCTTCTGCAAATGCTGTATCAATACTATTATATTATATCAAGGAAGGGTGGATAGTCCAATTGCTATTTACTAAGATACCCCTTTTCAATATTTTATTTATTTTCCCCTCATTTCTTGATAGTCTTTTTCTTTCTTTTCCAGCTATTTTATTTTTTGTTATTTGTTTTTTTCCACAATCTCCTTTCTTTTTTTTTTTTCAATTTATATAAAATTTCTAATATAATTTTTATTTTTAATAATTTATTTTTATTATTAAAGCTATTAAAAATAACGATTTAATATACTGTAACAATTAATAAAATCATATAATTTTTTGATAATTAGGCACACACAAAAAGATGTCGTTTGACAAAATCAAGCGCACATGCAATATATTTCAAGCTATTTATTGATACTATTTGTTATGTTAATAGATTTTCTAAAATGGCCCTATTAATAAATCTAAACCTATAGTATATATTACGGACAACTAATCTTTGCTACCTAAAGTACAAAGACCAAAATGCCGCTCTTTTATTTGTTATTTACTTTTTCCTAACTTTGTTATATCTTTCTCCTTATTATTCTTACCAATTAAAATTTATTTTATTTTTGTTCTTATTTAATTTTTTTCTCTTAAACTTTTATTTGTTCTCTCATTATATAAATTTTTAAAACATTTTATAACACGAAAATTTATATTTTATTGTCATTAATAAAATTATATAATTTCATTATATTTGAAGTAGATGATTTTTAGTAGATGATAAATTATAAACTATATTACACATGCTTATAATACAAAAAATTTATATAATGAAAGCATAACTTTATGTGAAGACATGATAAGCTATATTTTAAAGTTTATATGCACACATGTCAAGTGTACATGGATAACTTGTATAATTAGAAAGAGAACCTTATGTGTGATGATAAATCATGCTTTAAATTTTGAATGCACACGCATCAAGTGTGCAGCTACCTCAAGTTGCAAAATCACATATAACCAAATCTATGTAGAACCTCAAGTTACCAAATCTTTGTGTCAAATAGATTGAGAAGGATAAGATTTGAGTATTCAAGATAATCTGCAACACCAGCAACTTTATGTGCTATACTAGTCAAAATTATTGATTTATTTGCAACGAGACAAACATGTGTTTAAAGAATGCAAATTGGAGATAGTTGCTAACTTGATCATCGCTGGTAACCGGAGATCCACCACCTTCTGCCTTTTTCTCCTGAAATTCTTCACAAGCAAAAACAGAAAAAACTTAATAAAGAGGCTGTTAAGCTTGAACATACAGTCAAATAAATGAGAGAAGACAGAAAAAAATAGCACAGTTGCATCCAGATTTCTCTTGAAAACATTTTCTTTTAATGACCAAATATTATCAGGTGGCAAGTAACAAAGCCTAATACAACTATAGAATCGTAAACCACTTCTAGAAGATTTGAAACCCAGGTCAACTGAATAAGGCACAAACACTAACACTTTCCAGTATTTAACTTCTATATCAATCACAAGCAACGATTAATTTACTCATTTGAAACCAAATGTATAAGGATTTGTTGGATGTACCTGACTGCTGAAGTTGTGGGCTAGATTTGTCCTGCATCAGTTCATCCTCCTCTAATTTGGTCTCCACAGAACACTTTTCGTGATTATTAGGGGAGGCCCATTTGCACAATGTGAAGCGGGGGAATTCTACATCTGGGTCATCTGGAAAGATAAACATTAAATACTTCATAAAGGCTTATAAACTCCTGATTCATGTGTTTCTACTGGTTTCAATTTGGGTAAAGGCGCAGAGTGTGAAACTTTTCAGAACACAAAGAAGGAAACCAAGAAGAAGCAATGCTTCAAGTTCTATTTTGTAAAATATTCCTTATTCTCTGATTATTTTGACAATATGAAAAATCCAGGAACTGAGTTCGTCAATCAATCACATAAGCCCTATACACATGGCATTTCAAAAGATGGAATGACTCTCCAGAACAGACTCTAAACCTTAAATTTACATTGTATAGAATTCCACCAAGACAATTTTTTTTTTGTGAATATATCATATGAATTAAATTACCATCATGCACTTGCAATGTTGTTGAAGCATGGTGAGATTTGAGGTCAAACAAGGTGCCGTTGACACGAAAAGCACCCATTGAATGTCGCGCACTAGCCAACTCCAGCCATCCCTGCAAACCATATCATCCGCGTATCATTGGTTGTCCCTTTTACCGAAACTAAGATCGTGATTCACCATACATCAAGCAGTTACATCAAACGCAAACAAACAGTATCTGATTAATAGTCATAAAAGCACAAGCTACAATTTCACAACCAATGAACGCCTCATCTCAAGGCAAGAGTCAAATCCAGAACAAATCCTTCCATATGTTTTTTCTTTCCCTTCAATCGACCCCTCCCATGCTTCAAATTGGCTTGTTCTCAAATTGCAGCCACCAAAATTCTATCTTTATGCGCATACAACTGAAGGGCATTTTAACCGCTTAAATCACAGATTCAACGATTTTTTTTTAACAAAAGCATGAAACACTGTATTTGCAAGACACTAATACGAAAGAGGATAAAGAAAATCAGTTTACATTTACCTGGCGAAGAGTTGAAGATAAGGAATCCACAAGTATTAGATAACTATCCATGGAGTCCAAGAAATTCAATATATGCTCTTCATTTTCTGCGAGTCCATCAGTAGATTCAATCCCATCCCCGGAGCTCTGCATCTCCCCAGATCAGATTGTTCTTCAATGTCTGGATTTCGTGTCTATAGTCAATACAGCGGAACTAGGAACGGGCAAAAAAGCGTGCTTTGCGAACTATAAACGCGTTGCCCTTGTCTTGTGTATAAGAAAAATATAATCTTGTTGCTTTGTTATTGGTTTCTTCATTTTTTTAAAAAAATTCAATTTAACAAGTAACAATAGCACACTAAATATGTGTCCAAATTTTTATATAAATTATACAATTTAATTTGTTATAACAAATTATACTAAAAATAATATTAATTTAAAATTAAGAGCATGTGAAAAAATTTATAGCAAGATGATGAAAGAGTGAACTGAAAGTTATAAAAAATATAAGATAGTGTTGAGTTATTAAGAAAATAGAGAAGTAAAGAAATTAAATAATGGCATTATAGTAATTTAAGGTAATACAATTAAAATTATATCTCTTGTCTTAATACATATTACATAATATAAAATAGATAAAAGAATTTAAAATTTGAAAACGTAGACTAAATTAAAATTAAGAAGTGAATTATAGGAGTGAAAGAGAATAGAGAATGGTAATATATGAAAAACTATGAGAATTTAAGTAATTTGACCTTATTCAAAAAAAAAAGTCCTTAATAGCTTAATAATATATTATAGATACTTTTATTTCTTTATATCTTATAGTTATGCTCTGAAATGGAGTTCTCTTTCAAAGTGCACTTATAATTGAAGTAATCATAGAATTAAATTAACTAAGCCACTAATTTTACTTTCTTTTATTTTTATAGTTCTTATCTAAAATTCATTGAGAACATTATTATTACAATAAGAGGAGAAGTACATGTAAACAAATGAATGCCTAAGGAAATGAGGCTACAAATGAGGTGAAGATTGAGATGGGCAAATGTAGGGGTGGAATATTTTTTTCCATGCTTTAAATAGATGGGGGAACATCCTCTCCCTCATATCTTGCAATAATTAAATACATATATATCTATAATATTTTAATCTATACTACATTTTAAAGAAAATATGCTATACTGTATAAAATAATATGATTAGCCTTATTTTACATTCATTTATTTTAATCTTTCTTTTTCTTTTTATTTATTTTTATTTTTATTTTTTCATTTTTTGAATTCTTTTAATATATTCTTATTTTCATATTTTAAACTCATACTTTTAATTTTAAATAATTTTATTGTTTAAAATATAATATCATTATAATTTGTAAATAATTTTGAAAATAGGTAGAGTACACCACATCAATTAGTTATGATATATTACGACTAACATCTAGTTATATGCATGATTACTTATTAATTTTTTGTTTATAGTTTTATATTTGATTAATTTGAAAATTAGTCGATTTACATAATTAGTTTAATTATAATAATACAAAAAAATTGTATGTTTCTATATTCTAATGTTTTTATATTGACCATAGAATGTGTTACTAATATGTATTACTTTCGTATAATTAGTTGGCAAATCTGCCTTCTTTTAAAAAAAAAGTTTATAGACGTAAAAGTAGGTAGGATTAAATTCTTATCTTTTAAAATTTAATTTTTAAAAATAAATTAGATATTTTTTCTCTTCCAATGAACACCCACAGGATCAGGGCAAGAGACACGTGGGCAAAAGTGGGAAAAAAGTATTTGACGATGGGATGAGGAGATAAGGGACCAATCTCTCCCTCCATTGCTATCTTTTTGTATGCATGTATCTATTTTGCTAGTGAACTTAAATATGTGAATGAAGTGACTTAAGACTCTAAAAGTTACATGTCTATTAGGAATGATGATCAAAGGTGTTTCCTGAAAACCATCTATTTTTGTGAGTTCACATCTAAAGTGAAGCTAAAATATATCTGAACAGTAGTTCAAATTTAAAAGGGAATATGACCCTACCCAATTCAGTGAAACATGAGAATTGTAGGGAATTGATGGAAAGAACATTGTCACCCTATCCAATTCAAATCATTGGAATTTTCCTATTAACCATCATAAGAAACCAAACATGCCCTGTGGCTGTATAATTTTCAAAAGTAAAATTGTGCTTGCAGGCTCACCATAAAAGAGAGCTGGTTCTGAACATAACGCGAAAGTCAACGTGGTTGGGACATCTGGATTTCCATTGGTCAGTCTTGTAGAACACAATAATATGGAATGCAGAGAGGCTGCTCTCAACGTTGGGTCACGTGCCAGCTCAACCTTAAATTTTGATTAGACTGTCGGATTAGGCAGTTGAGTGTAATCAAATTGATAACATTATCTCTAAGCGGTGTTCAACCAAATTGCAAGAATGTTTATGAATTTATGTATGAGCATGTATATTGACCTAAAATTATATATTTAACCAAATTATGGATTCATTTTTTTCTTAATATCGAATAAAGACCTCCTTTTTTATTTTGTTTAAGACTATTCTTCTATATTTGTTCATTTTAATACGTCTTTTATGTGATCAATCGAATATATTCGTTCCAAATCAAATCATCAATTATGATACTACTTGATGGAATGCGTGCAAGTCCAATCTTAAAATCTAATTATACCTATTAGGTTGGGTGATGGAAGTCGGTCCAATTAAAAATAAAGACCAACTTGTTGTGCTTAAAGTGAATTCCAATTTAAATAGGTAGGACCGTTTGTAAATCTGATCGGGAACCTATACATAAGTAGAACTAATACTGTATATCAATCCAAAGCATAACTTACGAGTGTGTATTCACTAATATATAGTTCACTTTTCTATGCTTCTTTCAAGGAGGCCTCCTTTTAGCTCACACTTATTCCCAACACTAAAAGCTGTAAACCAGATTTCACTAGATGATGTAAGTGCAAAGATCTTGATAGATGCAGGCATCCTGTCCCCCTTCTGTGGAAGATCCGTTCAATGTCGAAGCAAATTAGCTGCCAATGCTGCCGAAAGAAATTTCAGTGACTTTTCTTGCCAATATTGTGAATTCGCGGCATGATTTTGATTTGATCTCATCGGAAACAAGTCAGCAGACTCTGGTCTCACAGGAAATAATTCACCGCCTCCTACAACAAATTAGCAACAACGGGCGTGCAATAGAGCGCAAGCATCTTCAAGTTCAGGTTGACCTCACCAGTTGTGCGGCAACCGTCTCCAGTGTTTGTCTCTCTCAGGTGCTAGTTTAGTTCAGTTTGTTGGAGCACGCCCCCCAAAGGTATCTGAGGGTGGCTGCCGTATAACTTCTTCAGAACCTCTCTCCACACATAGCTTAGGAGCTAGTGGGTTTTTTGTGGGGTACAGCCAGCCAGCTTGGCAGCCTAGTTGGAATCAGAAGATCAGGAACAGGCAGCCGCTGTCGGGCTTTTTGTCTGATCTCCCTGAAAGCGATGCAGGTCCCACTAGACGGATACTAGATGAAGGGGCCTACCAGTTGTTCATTTCCAGAATAATTAGGAGCTGGCAAGGGGAGAGGAGAAGCAACCACAGTTCAGGAAAGGGCTTGTGATTGTGAGGTTACTAGCAACTATTACGTTTACCTCGTCCGAGGAGTCACGTGCTATTCGTGCACTTTGTATGGCTTGTCACAGACCTCCTGCGAGCTGATGGACAAGATAATGTGCAGATGGTGTCAGCCACGGCTTTGGAGAACTTGCCCCAAGAATTCAAAACCCAGACCAGATCGCGAGAGTTTCTTGTTCCTGGATTTCTGCTTTAAGCAAGCCACCGGTCATAAGTGGATTGGATTGAATACCGAAAAGTCTATGTTTGTTTTAGTTTTTAGATATGCTCTTTTTAAGTATATTTTTTTATAAAAAATTATGTAAAAGTAACAACAAACAAAGAGAAAATTATTGTGGATATGTTCAGCCCAAATATGAAAACAAACATAGTCCTCTTGAGGTAGTGACTATTAGAGTAACGGTCGTTTATGGGCTTTTGTTTTGTTCGATTTCTTGCATTTAATTTAGTGGTTGCCATATTTTCAGATGTCAGAACACATAGATATATAAGTTTGGTACATGCAATATGCCAATATAAGTTGTAAATCTAATAAAGGTTTAATAAATTGTTAAACAGACAAAAAGAAACGTGCATTTTGTCCTTACTTCGAGAAAATACCAAAGGAAATATTTCCTGGACTAGGGACAGAAATTTGGTCACATTGTATTTATATCTGGGTAAGAACAATGAAAGATATTATGGATATTCACATTGAAAGAGGGCATTTTTTCTAATTTAAATAATGGAACACTTTAGTCTGAGCTTTCCAACATTACAAACGGGCAGTCCAACAATATAAACTGGCTACTCTATACTAAGTTGATTTCGGAACAATCAAATAAGATTAGTTACGAAATTTGATAGTATGCAATTAAAAAAAATAAATTTCTTTAACAATGTAGCATGTGTGTTTCAGCGACGTTTGTGTTTAAACTTTAATTTTTATGGGGTGGGGATTTAGATTTTGATACACTATATCTGTAGTTCATTTTTCATTTGGGAATGATCAAGAAGTCTTGTATTTACTTCCGGTCAACATAAACCAAAGACTGAAGAGAATGTCTTAATTGTTAACAAGAACATCTCCTTTCTGGGTTGGGGGTTGAAGGGCAAAAGGGTCACGGGCACAACCATTTGTCTAACAGGAATTCCACAACGTCTGACGCGCTAATCCATTTAATGCTGCCACTCCCATGGAAACAAGCTAGTGAAATCATTGATGAACTGTAGCATGGATCTAACATATTTACATCAGCAGAAAAATCATCCCTGGCAGTTGGAAAGCTCAACAGTTCACTCATCCAATTGATACAACAACAGTTCACTCAAATACGCACGAGTGCAAATATCAGCCAACGAGAGATCGCTGGATGCGAACCGTGGCAGAAAAAGAGCAGCAGCCGGGGTGTAAAATTATTCTCACAAGTTATCTTCCAAGGCACCTTTTAGAAGATTTAGCCCTTCAGCTGATATGCTCCTCCTAACCCTCCCAGGAGCGATTTCTAACCGGGGTGGAGGATCTGGGGAGAAACAAATCACTGTAACAGTTAGGTTGTCGCACGCGTTGCGCTTCAGTGCTTCCCTAACTAGTTCCCTGGAGCATCTTTCAGGATCATTATGAAGCATCAACTCCTTTCTAGCCATTGTGGCTGCATATTGACTGCTCATGACATCCCATAGGCCGTCGCAACCCATGATTAAGAACTCATCTTCCTCAGTTAATAATGTCTCCTGCAACTCTGGCTCTGTGCTTAGAGGGCAAGCAGATCCTTTCGTGCCCTTCATGTGCCAGTCACCTAGGGCACGTGATACAGACAGCTGGCCATTGAGGTAGCCATCATATATGGCTCCTCCTAGTTTCTCAATTCTGTGTCTCTCAGATGGGTAATTAGGCTTGTGGTCTTTCGACATTTCAATTGCTTTACCTCGCTTCCCCAGAACAGCTCTACAGTCTCCAGCATTTGCGACCACCATTTTTCTGCAGAGAAGAATCAAGTTATAGTTATCCATCACAAAGTCCTAAAGACGAGTCAGATGAAAACAGTCATCTGATATGCTTGACTGTTTACAAGCCTTCATGCAGACTTCTGCTAATTTAGTAATGACACGCCTTTTAAGGAAACAGAAGTGACTTAAGAGGTCAAAACCTCACTATTTTTGTGCATATTGACAGCTAAAACTCAATGCTGAATGGGGCCATCTATGAGAACACCACAGCAATAGGAACAACAGCAGTTCATTAATTTTCAGCCGAATTCAGAGTAATTGATCAAATGTTTCAATTATAAAACTTCATGAGTAGAGAGACCACAGTGAGACTTCCTCTCCATGCACTTTAATTAGCAATACAGATATTCACTTTGATTATTGGGAGAATAATAACTGAATATGTAGAACTTTATGAAATCTCAAGTTGAGGAAGCTTTCTAGGAATGCTCTGTTACCTTCCAGATATGAATGCAGTCAATACTGTGGTGCCAGATGATATGTCAAGGGAACTATCATCAGCGAATGCATAATCAGCTTTAAGAAATGCACTCTTGATCGCTTTGTCTAAACAAGCAGGGAAATAGCAGTCTTCGACTATAAACTTAAGAATATTATTCCTGACAAAAGATGCGGCATCCGTGCCTCCATGACCATCAAACACCTGCTAATATTTACCATGGATCAAAAAAGTAGGACACCCATAATTAGCCCCCTTAAAAAATCAATATCTAGGAATGGTGAATAACTCTAAAAGAAAACTGTTTTTCACATACAATTTCTAAATCTGGATTGCAGAATAGTGTTTTCTTCCTAAAAAAACAAAAACAAAACAAAACACTACACGACGACTGATCCCCTACTCTGAAACAGGGAATCACTTATAAGCAAGCACATGCTTGAACCAGCTAGGTAAAGAAAGAATAATCAAGTGCAAAAATCACTCAAAATCTCATGCACTTAAGATCTCAGAAATTAAGGGCCAGTCATAAATTCATAAATACTTCCTATTAAAAGAAGACATAAGAATTAACGAATATTAACAGAATTTAACTTACACACCCCGTAAAAAGCTCCAGATGAAGGGAAACCTGCAATATCACCTAAATGTTGAGGCAAGTTATCAATGCAGATGTGCTGATCCTCCATGTATGGTTTAGGACCTCTCTCAGCACAGCTTCCAGAGCGAAAAACTGGTATATAGCTTGATATAAAATCTGTTGGGGACCTGGCTCCTGTCATTCTCACATCAGAATCCTAAAAAGGATAAATATCAGCCTTGGTCCATTAATAATGCATCAGACAGAAATAGAAATAAAAAGCATAAGGCCCCAGATTCAGTTTAGGCATTTGAGAAATGTGGGGCAAAAGAAAAGGGTAAAGAAACAGAGGTAGCATATAGAAATAAAAAATGAAGCACAGGTGCATTTCCATGAGATTTTGAATTCACAATTACTCTTACGGTTCCAAACATTCCTCTCATATTGCCTTCAAGTTGATAACCATTGAGTAATTGATACACCAAAAAACTTACAGCTTACCCATCTCGTGAAAGAAACAAAAGTAACAAATAGTCAACAGCCTGCAATGTTTTTTCAGGCAAAGAGCCAATCATCATCTCATCTAGAACTTTACATTAACAAAAAACCTGTGTTCATTGAATATCCTCAAATTCAATTTTCTTAAGCCATTCATACGTACGTGCATACACCCATACTTGTATCTGCATATATATACGCGCACCATTAGCTTGGCACATTGCGATCAAGGTTAAGCCTTCAAATCAGTGTTTCCAGCTATGTCAATTTGTAATGCATGGCTATCATTCTATTTCTTCCACTTAGTTGTACAAGATCAGACCTCGTCGACCCTCTCCAATTCTCTTGAAGTTTCTTTACAGAGTATATGAACCAATAGCTGCTGGGTCTAGGTCCATTGCTATTAATGTGTTAAGAAGAATTGAAAATAATCAAGAACAGCTCTGGGCCAATCCACGTTGTAAAGGATAAAATTTTTTTATGTAAAAGGTAGTTTATTAGAGGGATAATTACACCTCCATTGCCCTGTTAATTTGGTAAGTTACACAAGTCTCCCCTCTCGGTATGGAAATTACATACATTACCATCCCTTGTACTGATATCCAGCTAAAAATCACCTGTCAACCTCGTAGAGTCTGATGATTCCTGTCAACCTCGTAGAGTCTGATGATTCCATCACCCAAAACTTTTATAAACTTCCCAAAATGTCCTCACATATTTCAATGACATCACATATTTTGATGCCACCTCTAATAGCGTTATAACTAAACCCTGTAACATAATGGACCTACCTTCCATATCCTTGCACAGGTAATCCAATAAACACATAAACCCCATATTTATAAAAACCAATATCAGTCAGATCAATCATCCAAATAGCTTACTAATAAAGTATTCGAATCAGATATGGGATGCAAACTAAGAAGATCAATCTGCTAACATTAGAAGCTGAATCAGTATGAAGCTCAATATTTCTCCCTATTGTGTTCAATGCTAGAACAGCATGCATGTGAGGGATCCCTCAATTATTACATGATCTAAAATTGCAGCTTCTCACAATGCAATGGATGTTTTTACAATGAATGTAGCATTCACAATCAGCTTACCTTCGGTTTGGATCAATGTATCCAGCTCACTGCTGTTAATTACACAAGGAATCAATTCAGCTGTGGCTTTAAACAGCCCTCAGGCAAAAGGATAGTAACCAAAGACACAGAGAGGGTATGCAACAGAAACCTCCTTTTACATTCCCACTTTAAACATCTAACCATAGTCGAGGGTAAACTCGCCTTGAAAATTCTGTCAAGGTCTGACCAAATCCCGATGGTCATGGTAAGGACATTATTGTTGTATTGAAACCTAGTGGAGGTTAGTGTAACTGCCTAGGGAGGCAGTGGAATCAACCTATATGAAAAACATACAATGACGGTTCATTCTGTAAGCATGTTGATCAAGTTTAACAGTATGACTCAATTTATTTTAAAGTACTAATTTTTTTTTTAAAAAAGACTAAATTAGAGGCAAGGAAAAAACAGTGGAAAGCTTCTACCTCTTAAGTAGGACACAGAAAGGAACCAAACTCCATTCAGCAAGGTTAAAAACCAGTGAGCGCAGGATGAGGTTTGGATTCAGATGGTGGTTCCAAAGATTCTTACATTCCTTTTCACCATGATGACAAGGAGAATGGTATTGTTGGTGTTGAGGCAGTGGATTTTTGACAGTGGGGGCAACAAAGCAGCATCCAGTGCTATGCCCCTGCAGCAGACTGTATCTGCAGTTGCCGCAACCATAGCAGAACAAAGCAGAGGGAGTCAAAATAAGTGTCAGTTCAGCAATCTGGCGCTGCCTCAGATGCCTATTCAACTTTTGGTTAACACAACAGGAAATTTCTTTTCTGTATGGGGTATTGGAATTTTCAAGGCTTTAAAGCAACAAACAAGAAATGAGAAACTGCAGATGCCTGAAGTAATTATAATTCAGATGCTGATGTCATAGATTTCTCTCGTATACCAGTGAACACAAAAAAAAAAAAAAAAAGAAAGGAAAAAAGAAAAACAAAACACCTGCTGCTGTTGCTGTCAATACCCATTATCAGGACTGAGTGACTGATCTGGTACAACGATTAGGCACAGACGCATGGTAGTAACAAACGTACAAGTCAAGCCAGAGACAAGCATATTTTAAGTCTCAACTGAGTTCAAGTACAGACTTTACTCTAGGACACCCAGTTGAAAACTGGGTTGGCTTATCACCAAAAGCTCGAGAATTAGCAATATAAAAACCATATTCAAATAACAAGGAAAACTTAAGAGGCTCACTCCAGAGAATGACAAAGGTCTGGACCGAGGGATTAAATTTTCATTAAGTGGTGGCTTGTTCTTGAAAATATAAGTTAATGTGGGGCAAAAGCTGTACATAGAAGGAAAAAAGAGCTGGTACCTAATAAATAATTCAAATTTGATGGTTAAGTGATGGAAAAGTCACTTCCAATGATGATCTAACTGCATCTAGTACTAGCATTCTAAAAGGGTTGAAACATAAATAGTCTGAGCTCATGCCTATTCAAAATTAGAGAGAAGACATATCACATGGTATTTAAGTGTCTTTACATTGCTCCCATACTCCAGAATTAATTCAAGCTACCTACAAACTTAAATCAACCATAATGCAGCTAAGTTTCATAAAATTTAAATCAGCACTAGATCTTCTTTCTATTGGCATAAAGTTGAGTCTAAAGTTTTATGTCCCATCACATCATCACATAGTAATAGTTCATTATTCTGCATAAAATTTGAACCATTGTCTAATAAATGAAAAGAAAAATATTGTCCAATAAGGTTTCCTGGGTGCCCTGAAACAACTTAAACTTCAAAAGATCATAAATAACAAGTCAGAAACTTAAGAACATGGATATTTTAACTTCCAAAGAAGTAGATTCATAGACAAAAGATCATAAAGTAGGTAAGCAAACACTTAAAATATAGGGGTTGACAGATAAGCACAACAATCTTGATGCAACAGCCACCACCCATTTTACCCACAAGAGCTGAAAGGCCGGTTAGACATGAAATGCTAAAAAATACTAAGAAACAAATTTTTTTAACTTTGAAATCAAAATTGATCTCATCAGTTCAGATCAAGTTGCAACTTACATAATATATTTGATTAAGAACTTAAAATAAATAGATTCTGAAAAGGAGACCAAAACTAAATACCACTGGTTAAACAAGGCAACATGTGATTTGATAGAACTGATGAACTAAAATACAAAAACGAAAGGAATAGAAGTGATAATACTCACCAACTCTGAGGGCGCCACTAACGGCATCGAGCTGATACAAAGGTGCACAGCCGAAAGGTGCCGTGGTGGTTTACCATTCAATGCTTGCTTCAATTCATTGGAATTTTCTGATATTTCATCTTTTACTACAGAAACCTGACTCCTATCGTTGCCATAACCACCTTCTAAGTTAGTGAACGGAGATGAAAAATCAGCGCCCGCAGCCATGCTCCTACCCAAAACATCAACCTAAGCTCCCTTAACAGAATCAAACACTCAAATATTCAACTTCGACAAAATTATCCTGTCCCAGATGGAAGTGTCAAGTTTTATTTCCAGCAAGAACCTACGAAATTGCCAAACAAGGAACCGAAATCAGTACCAAGCAACTCAATTAAATTTCTGAAACGTAACTCAAATCTCGATAAACTACGACCCTTCATTTTTCTAGTTCATTTTCAAGGAGGGGAGACAACAAAATATAGATCAATAACACACTTTAACTTCATCAAGAACATATACCTCAATTCTGCTACTCCTCCAACATGAACTTTCAATCCACTTAAAGACCCCAACTTGCAAAATTAACCCTAACCCCAGATCAGAAATCAATAAAGCCGAACCAAATCCACTGCTTCAAAAAAAAGACACACTCCCCAAACATAGATTTGACGCAACGCAGATAATTCTATAAAAACCAAGTTCGGGGACCAATAGATCAAAAACCCAGTTATACGAAACAAGCAAAATTACAAAATTTCAGAGTCAAAATATCCGATCTTGCCGACAGATGAAAATGGAATCTGCCTCAGATTAAAAGCGATATTTTCCAAATGCTCTTCCTCTTGCTTATCTCACCATACAATACAGGAAAATGCAGAAATGCCTTCGAATACAAGAGCTAAAAAATGGAAAACTGTTTGTTGCTTGGACTTTGGAATGGGTAAAACAAAAGCTTCGATTTTTTACTTTTTTTCTGTTAAATTCAATGCAGTTCGTTCTGACAGGCGATTACAGGTTAAGGCTGTGCATTACCGACACGTGGCCTGAAGCAGTTAGATAAATTGTTGAATTACAGGATGGCCAACTGCAAATGCTTCCCATCCGTAGGATCGAGTGCGTGGGCGAAATGTGCGGTTTCGATTCCACGGACTTCACTTGATTGCCCTGTGCCGTTCCGCCGGTTTTGCATCAGGGCTACCACAACACGCGTCAAAATTTGGTTGGGTAATTTGGCTTTCGGCCAGGGTTATACCGTTGACTCTGTTTTTCACTTTTCGGCTAAGGTTAAATAGTTTATTTGTTTGGATCAAATTTTCTAAATCATTTTAAACCAATGTTTTTAAACTCGAATGGTCATGAAAAATTAACTAAGTTATTGAGTTATTGATCTAATCAATTCAATTATAATAATATTAAACGAATTTTATAAAATAAATTGAAATTCATTTTAAATGCAATATTAAAAAATTTAATAATTAAAAAGGATAAAAATAATTTTGTAAAAACATAAAAGAAACTAAATTAAATTTAAAACAAAATATAATTATTGAAAATTTAGTTTTGTAAAAGAAAAAAAACAATTAATATGAAAAAAAATAATTTCAAGATGCTATATTTAATTTTTTTAAAACTCATTTAGCATAACATATAGATAAAAATAATTAAATAAATAAAATTTAAATAAAAAAAGGTAGTAAAAATTATATATTAATAAGTTATTTAGGAGGTGAAAATGTTAGAAATTATAAGAAAACCCAAAAAAAACATTTTTATTTATTCATTTTTAAGAATGTAAAATTTTCTATTTTTTAAATTTTTATCAATAAAAATATTAAAATCCGATTCTAATTGATTTAACAAACTTTTGACAGATTTTGATCAATTCTCACTAATTCAAATGTATACCAAGTTATAAGGGATAACGAGACTATAAAATTGGCCGATTTTGAGTCAAATCAATTGAACCGATTCGTCCAGTCCAATTTTAAAGACTATGTTCCAAACATATTATATATTAAAATATTAATTTTTATTTATTTATCTTTCTTATTTTTACACTATTTCTAAGTTTTTGTGCCAAAATTTCATCCTTCTAAATTTAGATCCAAATTATTTTCATAATGAAAATTACTCTTACTATTGTTTTTATTTTACTAATTAAGAAAAATTATATTTTAATTAAGAAAAATAGTCATACAAAAACAGTTGAAACCAACTAACCACACGGACTTAAGATTAATTAAATGCATTAAAATAATAATTAATAATTAACATTAAAAATAAAACACTATTGCTCTGATATATGATCAGATATATTTTATAAATAAATTATCTAAATAAAATATATTTTTTGATATTATTGATTAAATGATACTAACAGAAACTTATTAAAGATTAAAAATAAAAATAAGTCTAAATTATTTTATTTTTAAAAGTTTGAATAATGATTTTTTAATGAATGAGGATGCATATTTATACCAATAAACTCTCTTTTTTGTTTTTATTTATTTTTCTCCTTGAAGCACAGAGAATTGTTACAATTGAATTTATTACATAAGGTACTTTTTAAATCGTATTAAATGACATAAATAGTTACTTTATGTGATACGAATTTTTGTAATGAATGAGGGGTCTGTTTTCACCAACAAGTATTCTATTTTTATTTTATTTTATTTTATGTTACATTGGCAAATAAATGAAAGAGGTCATAATTAAATATATTAAATATGGTATTTTGGAAATCTATTAAAAGACTAAAACAGGTGTCATGCATTTTAAATAGTATTAGCGTAATTTAACTATGTTAATAAAAGCTTTTGAAAAAATTAAAAATAAAAATGGGCCTAAATTATAAAATATAAGTTTAAAATAAAATTTTTTAATGAAGAAGAAGGTATATTATTACTATTATTATTATTATAATTATTATGATTATTATTATTATTATTATTATATATTGGAGAATAGAGAGAATTGAATATAATTTAGTTTATTTAAAAAGTGTATATATTTCAGAAAAAAATTTCAAAAAACCAAAAAAAAGTAGCTAATAACAATCACTCCTACAAAATATAAGAATAAATTACAGATACACCATCTTAAATTTCTTTAAGTTATAATTACCGCAATATTTGCGAAATCGAATCTAAACCTCTTTAGGTTCAATATGACTAACAAATATTTATTTTGGATGAAATTTTGTTGTGAATTGCTAAAATTTGATCCTTCGTGTACTTGATCTTAAAATTGATCAAATTAACTGCTTTTTGTGGGTGCAAATATTGCCATAGCTTACATGTTATTAACTATGTTACTATTAAGGACCTATTTCTATAACTTTCTTACAATTATTGTTGTTTTTGTAATTTGATTGCAAAATGATTCAATTAGCCGATTGTGACTGCATTTTTTTCTATCAGTATCTTCTTATTTCATGTGACTTTTGCTCCTATTTTTCCTATACTTTTGTTTTCTTTGTCAAATTATTTTTCGATATGCGATAGGAAATTTGAAAAAAGGCAAAAAGAAGACGTATAATCTTCAATTTTTTGGTGTAGAAATTCCAGTCATCTCATTATATTTTTGTTTGTCATACTTCATAAAGGGTGAAATTCTTTGTCTTTAATTTTGCATGATTAGCATATTTTCATGTTTAACACGACACACACACACACACACACACACTCTACATGTGTCGTGCATATAGAGTGGAACTATACATCGAGAAGGCTTGTTTTAGAATATCAAACAACATGATCGACTATAATGCTTGTTTGTAAGACATAATTTTAAATTTAACAATTGGCAAAATTTGCTCTTTCCATTTTTAATTAGCTTAGCTAGGAGGTGGACACAAAAGCAAGTCTTATTAAAGTTGTAACTACGAATGTGATTTAATGTATTAAATACGATCACAAATCACTGCGATGTGCTTGAATTGTATAAAGTCTTCTTCCGTGAGATTACGTTTTTGAGAATTTTTCCAAGCATTCAACTAAAGTGAACAATTTTAACAAAAATTCTATAGTAAAAAATGAAAAAGGATTATTATCTATCTATCTTCTCTATACGTCGTCATCTCTGTCTATAACTCACTCCCTGTTTCTAATTGAGAAAGATATGCTATGTCTCTCCCTTTCCCTTCTCCCTTTCCCTCCTCCACTCAGTTTCTTCTTCTATTTTCCATTTGAAACCTTAATCTTCTTGGAATTCCATGCAATCAAATTATTCAACAAATTTGAATCTTCCAATAAAGGTCCATTTCACCCCTTTTCTTTAAATACTTCAATGTTTTAGTTATTGCCTCAGGTTTTGTCATCATGTTAGCCGAACCCACATTGAGAAGCCTGTTAGGCAACAAATCTAAGATTATAGAAGGATAAGGGGTTTGGCAATATTTAGTTGTTTTTCGCTAGTGCAAGGTCCAGTGGTGGTTTACTATTAATGGTAATCATATTTTGCTTAATCGACAACAAACATAATTTTGGTTTATAACCCAAATTGTAACTCAATTAAAATAAAGGAAACAGATCACATAAATCTTCTTGATCGTGAGTACTACACGGTTAGACTTTTTCTCTTACTTTGTCTCAATTAAATAAGAGTTATAGATTTTCTTAAACTCACAAATTCAGTCATATGACCAAGCGATGTTACCTCATGAGACTAATGCTTCTATTAGAAACTCTTTTTTGATTACAGCCAAGGATTTCTGTATAATGAAACATCAACTGCATGGAACAAACGACTTGTTCATTTGCAAGAAAACAAATCCTTCATTAAACACACACATGCCTTCATATATTGGATCCCTAACCTTGTCTCATACCAAGATAGATAGATAGATATTAGCTTTTAATACTTTAATGACATATTGATTGCCATGTGTATAAGACAACCATATCGTTTCAGGTATAAAGTCTACATGTACTTAATATGATTATAAAGTAAGACATTCACAGCTGAGAGTGAACTCCATTTATTTGCTTCGTTCTTCAAGTTTGAGTTCAAATGCTCACTTCCCAATAACACATCCACGTACTTATATTCTCAGTATCCCATATTACATGGCATAACACTCATCGTACAAATATAAGGTACACAAGTCGTACCAACTCCCTACTACTTTTTAGAATGTTTATGATTTGTAAACTTATTTTAGTGATTATGTACTAAGATAACATAATGTTTATATCCATCATTCCTTATTAATGAAGTTTTTTAACTCAATCACCTTGGTACATATAAATTCAAAATTTATATATATGAAATATCTGTCAGAATATTGTTATAAAGGAATCAATATTTATTAATATGTGAGAAAATGTATATATATAATCACAATACCTCTAATATCCTTTATTAACTATTAGTATTAAAGGATAAATTACTAACATTAGAAGAAAGAAAAGAAAGGGGAAGTGAAGATGCTGAGGAAGAAAGGAGAAAGGGAGGGAACATGAGAAAATGTAAGAAGAAGAAAGGAAAAGGAGGGAAACAAGAAAGCTAAAAATGAAAAAAATTACAAGTATTATTATTATTATATCAATGGGTTAATAATAAAAGTATTTCTTAATTTCAAACACAACTTTTATCATAGTAATACCAATAACAAAGATGATAATAATAGCATTCACATGAATTATTTTTTCAGTTCATTTAAATACATACACTCTAATTATTAATTTTTTATTCTATTAAAAAAATGCATAAACATTGAAAAATACAACGAGCAACCTCTCACCTTCAACAGAACCACTGTTGTCATACCATACTAACATTTTTTTTTCCCCACAACTCTTTATCCAATCACATGTAAGCATATAAACTTTATTCTCAAAAAAATTTCACGTTTTCTTTGAAAATCAATTCTCTAAAACGAATGTATCATTGAATCACAACTTTAGTTTTTACAAAATATTATTTTTTTTATCATAATGAGTTAAATCTATTATTATCACACCAATGATTCGAATGGTTTGAATGAATGAAATAAAATGAAAAAGAAATTAAGATACAAAATGACAGCGATAACTTTTATAAGACATCTCATGCTTGTTATGTGTGTGTCTGTATCCATAAATATGGTCCCATGATTGAAATAAAGATTGAAAGACTTTAAAATCTAATAAAATTTAAAATTTTATAAGACTCTTAAAGTTGTTGGATTTAAATAATCTAAAGATTCTTGAATAGAATTTGAATATACAAAAAATTTAATTTTGTGTAACCATAAATTCAAGCCACATAAGTTGAATTTGATGGGAACTCATGTATCTAAAGGAGGCTTGGAACTAAGGTTTTCGTACTCAATTCTCGCGCGCATATACCAAAAAGTGATGTTTAAGAGTGTTGGGAAGTCAAAAAAAAAACTGAGCAAGAAAAGGGGGCAATGGTTGGAGGTAAAATCTCTTTCTTTTCTTTGTTGTGGCAATGTTAAGTTGCTAATTGAGTATTTAACATGTGGTATTAGAGCCCAAAAACCTCTACCTTAGTTAAAAAAAATCAAAACTTTTGGTTTTAGAAAGACTTTTGTTGGATGACCTGAATTTGAATTTTTTTCCAAATTGAATTGGTTTTTGGATTGTTTTCTTGCAATTGAAGGTGAAAAATCTGTATTTCAATGATTTACCAATGATTAAAAAATTGTGGGTTGATTCATCGGGTTTGAAAACAGGATCGTTCTGCCCGAATATGATCTGTTTGGAGATTGGAAAGAACCCAAACGACGTTGTTTTATTGGTTGGTAAAACCATATAGAAGGGTAAATAATGCAGACTTGCGTCGACAGGCATTTGGACCCGCATTTCCCAGCGTCACAGTGAAGGCCTCCATTAGTAGGGGTAACCCAATCTTATTCTATTTTAGGGTAAAGGGTATTTCACCCTCCAAAATTTTATTAATTTGATATATTACCTTCTAAAAGTAATATAATAGTACTTTACCCCTTAAATTTATGTTAAATGCAGTACATTGCCTCCTAACAATATTTTTAGATTAACATTTTACTTGGAACTCATAATATTTTACTATTTTCATTTTTTTATTACAAAAACCACAGAAAATAATTTTTATATCAATATCAATTGCAAATATGTAATATAGAACAGTATTTTTGTTGTAAATAATATTAATTTTTTGTGTGAAAAATCGAATAATTGGTTGCGAATGACATATACAAAGAATGAAATGTTTGTGAAATTATAAAATTGAAATCTAAAATTTTAGACCGTGTAATGTAGATTGTTGAATAAATGGTTTTACAAATAAAATGATCATCACCATATTTCTATTAATTGTACTACTTTATTTCCGAATTTAGTCTTCATTTCAACAACACTTTCATTTCATGTTAGCTTTCAAAATGTTTCCCTTAATCTCACTTAAAAGCAAAGCAAGAATTTTAGTGATATTTTTTTAGCACTATCATTTATTAAAAAGCAAAAGAATATGATATTATTAAATAAAATAATATTATTTAGTGCAGGAAAAATTAATTTTGTGGATATAAATACTAATAAAATGATAAAAATTTTAAGTTTGTCAATACAAAAAACATAAAAATATGACAAATACTAAAACTTTATGAAATTGATTATGCGGCAGATTTTTATTGTGAATTTTGGTTATAAATTTTGGCTACTAATAAAATGTGCCAAATTTACCGTGAGTTAAATGGAGAGGACTATAAGGTATAAAAGGAGAGAATTTTCCTTCATTTAAGGTGGACGAACATTTATGATGCTATAAATAAAAAGAAACCACTTAAAGTTATCAATGAAAGCTTTGCGAAGCTATGACGCTTTATGAAAAATAGGAATAGTCTCACCAGCTAAATACCAAATTTATAAAAATAAAAATATTTTCAACTATTCGTGATTTTGTCGATTAGCATAATGATATCTATTTTTTGCTCAACGTCATTGATGAGTAATTTGAAATATCAGATAAGGCACTTGTGAACATTTTGATAATAAATTTCTTCTCAATGAGCCTTACTTCTCTGAGATGTGTGCAGGCACATCATAAAGATGCAAGACTTTGCGGCTTAATTAAAACACTTGAGGTTGAAATGTACGAGTCTTTCTTAGTGTACTATATTTTGAATACTCTTTCATAACTATATAGTCCCTTAAAAATATCATATAAAACACATAAATAAAAATGATCTATTAATGAGTTAATGACTAAACAACGATGGAGTTCCAATAGTACATATATAATAACTTAAAGAAAGGTCAAGCTTCAAGCTAAAAGAGAACAGGTAAAATACTCATCCATAATGATATTAAGAAAGAATCCAAGTATTACTTTTATAAAAAGAAAAGACATTTGATGAAAGATTGGAACAAATACAAGAAATGACTTGAGTATAAAGGTACCAAAATCTCATTTATTGGTTATGAATCCAATATGATTAAAATTAGTCATTACACATGGTTGATTGATTCGGATTATACAATTCATGCTCCAAGTGGGTTGCAGGTGTTACAAAATTAAGAAAACTAATAAGATTCAAGGTGTAAGTAAAGAAACAGAGCTGTAAGCAAATTAAAATTGTGAGTTCAGATCGAGGTAGAGAATATTATGGTAGATATGCTAAGAATGAACAAACACCTAATTCATTTGCAAAGTTTTTTCAAGAAAAATGGAATTGATGCCCCATACAACATGTTTGGTTCTCTGAATCAAAATGGTGCAGTTGAAAGAAAAACCAAACTTTACTAGACATGGCGTGCAACATGTTAAGTAGCTCCAAGCTTCCAAAATCCCTTTACATCGAGGCTTGTAAGATGGATATGTACATATTGAACCAAGTTCCAACAATGGTCATGTTAAAAACACCATTTAAATTATTTAAAGGTTGGAAACCAAGTTTGTAATATGTACGCATTCGGGGATGCCCATCTAAAAGAAGAGTTTATAATCCATAAGAAAGAAAATGTATCCAAAGACCATTAGAGCCTATTTAGTTAGATACACCAAAAGATCCGAAGGATATTGCTTTTATTGTCCATCACACCATTCTATATTTGAGAAATCAAGATTAATAGGAGGGATTATTTTTAGTATACAATTCCTGTGAAATATTTTTCAAATATTGAGCCTTCCACTTTAGGTACTAAAGTAATTATTATTTGTGATGTCCCTCATGTTCAATCACATATTATACAATCTATTGTTAAAACCCAACAAGTTGAGAATGAATATCAAGAAACTCCAAAAGATGTTGAAAGTATAGTAGATCTTATTATTTAAGAACCAAGTAAAAATATTGAACAACCAATTGAATAACATCCTACAAGTAGGATGAATGCACATACTAAAAGGTGGACACGAGTACAATTTGTTTTCTTGTCTTATATTGATGACATATTGCTTGCAACTACTATAAAGATATGCTATATGAGGAGAAATGATCCATCCCTAAAAATTTTTAGAAGAAGGATACGGGTGATGCATGATATGTCATTGGCATTAAGATACACCGGGAGAGATCCTATAGGATTTTGGAACTATATTAGGAAACTATATCATTAAATTTTGGAGTGATCTCGAGTAAAGGATTGTTTACCAACTGTAGCTACTATAAGGAAGGGTGATAAGTCTAGTTTGAATTAGTGCTCTCTCAAAATGACTTACAAATGGAACGAATGAAAAACATGTTTTATGCTTCCACATTTAGAAGCCTAATGTATGCTCAGGTTTGCACAAAGCCTAACATTACATTGGTAGTTGGAATATTGGATCTATATCAACATATCCTAGGCTTTGACTATTAGATAGTTGTTAAAAAAATGATGCGATACTTGCAAGGCTTCAAAAATAACATATTTATGTAATGACAAATCAAAAATTTAGAAGTAGTTAGATATTTAGATACAAATTATGCTGGTTGTGTTGATTCACAGAGATCAACATTAGGACTTAATATTTAAAATATTAAGTCTTAATTAAGTCTTAATTTTAATTAAAATTAAGACTTAATGTTTTAAATATTTACAATTTTATCATTTAATTTTTTATATTTATATAATATTTATTAAATTATTTAAAATATATTCGCGGATCACTCTGTGAGTCAACTTGAAATTGATCAGTTTATTTTCTCGAGTTCGAAGATTTGACCTGAACCTGTGATAGCTTGCCTTGAAACCTATTAATTTCGGATCGGATTAGAAATTAACATCTTACACAAATCTAAGTCACCCAGGTTAAATTTGATAGCCACCGGCTTATATAAAGGAGGTTTGAGAATTGAAGTCCTCACTCACACTCAACCTCCAAAGTGGATTTAAGAGAGGAAGATTTTGGAGTGCTTGGAAGTCAAAAAACTGAGCAAGAAAAAGGTGGCAATGGCCAGAGGTAAAGTTCTTTTCTTTTCTTAGCTGTGGTAATCTTTATTTGCTACTCAAATATCTAACAATGCGAAGAATAAAAAATGAATGAAATTATTATTTTTATTTAATATATTTTAATTGGTATTTAAAAATAAATAGTAAGAACAAAAAATAAATAATATGTTTTTATTCAAAGTAATGTTATTTTGAAAAAGTACATCATCATTATATCTTTTTTGTTCATTTGTTTATAAGTTTATATATATATATATATCTAATTAATATTTAATATTAGTATAACAATATTAAATAATAATAGTTTTTGTATTATGTACAAAAACTAAATATTTATATACATAGTAGATACTTGAGTCGCATGCGTAATTTATATTACTAAATGTTCAAATAATTGATGTTTAACTTTTTATACTGTAGAATAAATATTTATATAAATTTTTATTTTAACTCTATACTGATTTTCAATTACATGACAAAGTTAATATATAAATGAACATAATCACATTAATTGCTTTTACATGATTAATTATGTATAGGTATCCATTATATTATATTTATTTTTTTAAGTATTTAAAAATATTTACACTGTCGTTTAACAATAATTCAATTCTCCTATACATTATATATTAAATATCGCATTGTTGTTTAGATACACGTGTGTGCAGATGCAAACATACGAACAAATATTTTACATATATGGCATATATTCTAGTAATATTGCAAATAATATAAGATATTATATATTGGTAATATATACAAATATATTTATATATTTTACATGTATTAATATTTTTATGTATCATATTTTGACATTTAATTTATTTATTGGTATATAATATTTGTTGAGACGTATTTATAAAAGTACAAATTGATAAGATTATTTTATTAGTATAAAAATAAATAATTCACAATCTATTAGTAATATATAGAGTCATGGGATGGAATGATGTGGATATTACTTGTTTTTAATGGTTTTCAAAAGAAAATGATGTTTATCACTTGTTATAACAATTGAATGGGAATAAATTTGAAAGCCATCATTTCATTTCTAACGTAATTTTGCATGCCTAACATGTCATAAGAGCATTTTAGTCAAAGCTAAATATGCTAATCTTTATTTTTATTTTTCTTGTTGGAGTTCAAGGAGGAAATTTTCATTATCTCACAAATTCTAATGAGATTTCGTTAAATTCTTTTCATACTTGAGGGGTTGAGAAGTAATTTTCAAATTGAAGGGGTAGCTTAATTTGTGAAAGCCTTTTTAGTGTGGATATAATACATTACTCTCTAGTTTCTTGATTTTCGGCACCTTATATTAGGAAACTAATTGAATTACTCTATTTAATCTAGAAATTAAACGGTTTAAAGATGAGGAATTTTTTTTTTTGGAAATGATCTTCTTTTCCCTTTTAATCTTTTTTTTAGTTTTTCTTAAGTTTATTAAATATGAAATTTAACAGTTTGTAGTTCAAGGACAATATTTAAACCAATTTAGCATTTAATTAGATGAACATGATGTTAATTGAATATGTAACATTCCATTGTAGTTTGAAATTTTATCTCTTATCCTTTTATCTTTCAAATTTTGATTTTTTTTCCCTAATCCAAATTAACTGCAGCTAAAATTAATGAATTCAATTAAATAAATTTAATATATTGAATTGAATAGTCATCAGAAACATTTTTAAAACAATCAAAACTAAAACAAATCATCATAAATCAGAATTTAGTTGCAATTGAGCAATCAGAATCAATGAATGGCATTCAAATAATATATTACTAGATAATAGATATGTTTTATATATAACGATACTTTAAATATGGCAATGATTTTATATAGGTTTATTTAAAATATTAAAGTGTAGGAAAATGTTGCGAAAATTGATACCAAATTTAAGTAACAATTTGTCCTAAGTAACTATATGATGGGTACTTCTATTTTTAACATGACGTAAAATTAAAAATTACACAAATTAATAATTATATCATGCGATATATTCACTTGAAGCAATTTTATACATAACTAAATTTATATTGATTTCTACATGGGTATGAGGTGGTTTCTATGGAAGGAGTATAAGTTGGGGGAAGATTTGGTGTACCAAAAATTCACCAAATATCAAACCAAAATATTTAGATTTGATTTGATAATTTATTGAAACTTGTCAGTATTTTTGGTTTGATATTTTGGTAGATCGAATTTATTTTTAAAACAAATTAAAAATATAATTTACATGCTTAAAAATTTTAAATTCTTAATTGCACAACTTATAAAATATATTAAATATTTTATAGCTTTAATATGATTTTTAAACATCAAAATTACTATTATAATAACATATCACAGTTTAGTAAGTATAAAGTAATTAGTAGGAATTAAAAAAATCAGTTCACAGACATATTTAATTTTATATTAAAATTTAATAGAAAAAGTATATAATATGATACATATTAAAAAAATTAAAATAAATTTTAGTGTTCGATTCGATTTGATAAATCAAACATAAAAACCAAAATGAAATCAGCACCAAAATTTCAAAAAATCGTATATGTTTAATTGGTGTCCCGAACTATAAATACCCTCACGGATACTGATTGTCTATTCTGATTCTTAACCAATGGTAAAAAGAAAATTCCACAAATTAATATTTATACAATAAGTTGACTTAAAATAAGATAAAGAGTAAATATATTGATTTAACTGATAAATAATCAAATAAAATTTCCAAAAAATTAAAAAAACTCCTAAAATTCGGTCAAAGTTGAGAAATTTGGGAAAACGAACCACCTTGTTATTATACATTATATATGAATATCCATTTTTATTATCATGGAGTAAAGTTTTTATTTTCTTTTAAGTTTCTTGTTGGAGCTTAAGTGTGCATTTTTAACAAGAGTCAACAAGGGATCAAAGCATCACGAAATTTTTACAATCGGATGCAATTCTTAAGCTGATGCATTCTGTGTTGGTCCATATTTCTAATAACTTGGGCTATGTTTGTTTCTACATTATGCACATACAAATCAAATATTTCACAACACAAATTTTATTCAAATTTAAATTCTAAATTCTCTCTCTTATTTTTTACAATTAACTAATAATTTTTCAATAATTATATTTATTTACAATTAAATCTAACACCCATTTCTATAATTTTTCTACTCATATTCATATTTTTTTTATTATCATATAAACTTATATATTATCACATTATGTAATCATTATTACATATTACATATATATAAAAATAATTTTCTTATCCACCAAAATCTTATAAAGCAAACATAATTGTATTCCTAATCAAATCACTTAAATTTTCATCCCCATCCTAATTTGGAAACAAACGTATCCTTGGTCCTTCATTCAATTTTAGGAGATGTGGCAAGATGGCTGCCTCGTAATGGCCGTGCCATCCGATCAGCCAACTCACATGGCCTCCTCGACATGATCCGCAAGACATCAGTGAATGTTCTGTAATCTTTTTCAAATCCCAGAGACTGAACATGCATTAGTGTGAACATTTTATCCACAAAGATTCAAGATTCAAACATAGGCAAGCCATCAGCACATCACCTCAGCAGTTAACTATAAACAATCAATTCATGTCATGCCCCCAAAATATCCACAACTTAAAAATAAGAAGAAATAACTTATCCCAAAGTCGAAAACAAAAGAAAAACATGGATTATAACAACTGGGGGAAAAAATCAAGAAATGGTTCAGTTTCTCTCTCTGTTTGCATGATTAACGCAGCCACAAACTCTGATGGTTCTCTTTTGCATCATCTCAATTCAAAACCCCCTTTGCATGCCAGTTCACCATATTGCCGCCATCAGTTTGCACAAACCTTCACTCTCTTACGAATACCAACATTTTCCACACTTAACATCCTTTAGTCGCTCTTCATAAATAGTCATATCCCTTAACACACAGAACATATGACCGCGGTATCACTGTATCAGACATATGAGAATTAACTATTAATCCTGGAAATTTCAGAAGCTAGATCATATTCTCCAGAAATTTTGAGATGTTTGACTATACTTTCAGCATGAGGAGATTTTAGGCGAATTCTTCCTGCAATCATAATGTGAACGACCTTTGAAGCTTCTATGAAATGATTTTCTTGACAGAGCCCCGCAAGCAAACTTGAGCAAACTTCAGAATCAATATTTAGCAAATTTCCAGACTTTTCAAGTGCATCAAACAAGAAAAATGCGTCCAGAAGCTGTCCATCTGAAATTAGTAGTTTAATGATACTACTTGATGCCAAACCATTCGGTCTCATCCCACGAGCCATCATTGTCTTAAACGTGTTCTCTGACTCCTTGTGCTTCCCAGCTCGCAATAGTGACACGACAAGTAAACTGTATAGCTCATCATATTGAAGTTCACCTCCACTTAATCTATCGATGGCCTTACAAGCCTCCTCCATGTGCTCTTCTTCGCAAAGTCCATCAAGCAAAGCAGCAAACGTGACCCTATTTGGTTTGACTCCAGACACATCCATTCTATCCAAAACGCTCAACGCCTCCAATGCCCTACCCTTTTCAACAAAGCCCTTTACCATAATGGTATAAGTCACAACATTGGGCTTGCAGTCTCCATTTTCTTTCTCCATAGAACCTAAGAACTCCAATGCCATCTCCAAATTCCCATGCCTACAAATTCCATCCAAGAGTGCAGAATAGACAACAGAATTCGGCAAACATCCATGCCCTTTCATAACCTTAACTAATCCAAACGCGTCTTCTAACCTTCCGGCATCACAAAGCCCCTTAATAATTGAAACATACGTCACCATATCAGGAAAAAGATCAATTAAACCCATCTCAGTCATCAACCTCATTGCTTCATCTAACTGACCCTTCTCGACAAGTAACCGAATCACCACATTATAAGACACCGTGTCAGGCCTACAGTTAAATTCCTTCATCTTCCTCAAAACCCACAAGGCCAAGTTCGCATCTTTAGCTGCCCTACACAAATTCAAAACCACCTTAAACATCTTGACACTAACAGCAAAACCTTCAGCCCGGTATTTATCGATAACATCCACAACAACTCCTGGATTTTGCTCAACATCCAACAATTTGCTAGCTTTGTAATACATAAACGAAGTGTGTCTGTGGGAGGGATGAAGGGCAGCCCAAATGAAGAATCTCACACCCATTTGAGGTTTATCAATAGCGCACCTTTCTAACACTTGAGCGATGCATCGAGAATCCAGCTTCGCTTTCACCGTGTTGAGGGTTTTCTCAACGTGCGCCTCATCTCTCTGTAAATGGTTGAGAAATTTTTCGGCGGCCGTTGAAGAATAGGCGCTGAAAGGGACGAATCTTTTGGGCGAACAATCCGGGGTTTTGAATGCAATTAAGGAGTAAGGGTACCGCATGATTGAGAAGCAAACTAGCATTTTTCTTTTTCAAAACGAGTTACGAAGAATAGGCGGATTGCAGGGCTCTTGTGAGCTTAGAACTCCACAACCTTCGTGAATTCATGGCCCCCGTCAGATTCACCAAATTCTACTCCATATCAGCAAAATCCATCAACGCAGCGAAAATTTCCACACGTGTAGGCTCCGACACTACGACGAAGGGCAGATTGTCGAATTAGGGCTTCTCGGCCGCCGTGGACGGGAGGAGGTTTTGCGAGGATTGTGGTAGGGAAATTGATCAGCTAGAAGGCTGGGCGGATGGCTGCGGCAGACGGGGTCCGCCCGCTAGAACCCTGAGACATGAGATTATATTTTGCACAGAAAAATGAATTTCTCTTGCTAGAGTGTTATTTTTAATTTTATCTTATACGTCAATGGCGATGTTCAGTGTGTATCCCCTTTAAGTGAAAATATAGAAGAGAGTTGTTAAATTATAAAAATGTAAGATAAATAATTTTATATAAAAATTATAATTAAATAATTAAAGTTTATGAATTACATGTATATTATTTGAATTATAATTATGACTTTAATATTATGAATTGAATAATATTTGTAGTCAATTTTAATAAATATGAATGTTAAGAATTAATTAATTAATTCATATAAATTTTTTTATCATTTAAAATAATTATTTAAATTATAATTCTATTCAAAAAATTAAACATAACTTTTGATTATAATCCAAAGGCATGTTCATTTTATATAATAGGATTAAAGTAGGATTAATGATAAATTAATCATAGAATAATTTAATAATGTATTTATTAAGTTAGATTGTTTAATATGATTTTTTTTTAAATGCCTTTACTTCAAAATTTTTAAAAAATTATGTATTTTTTAGTTATTATTTATATCTTTCCACAAATCTATGAATAATATCTACTGTATAATTTCATTTAATATTTACCCACAAAACTAATTTATTATAAATTATATTTATTTTTCTACATTTATAAAAATCACAAAACTATACTTAATTTTAAATGTTATAAAAAATGTTAGTCATTGTTATATTGAGGGATAAAATTGTCTTTTAAATAAAATATCAAATTAGTCAACTAAGTAAAATTAGTTTTAATAAGTAAACATATAATTAATATAAATAAATTAATTAATCAAACCTAACCACCCTAAGTGAACAAGCTCCAAAGATTATTTTAAATGATGAAAAAATTTATATGAATTAATTAATTTTTTAATAATTATGTTTATTAAAGTTGATTATTTAAAGTGATTACGTTTATTTTTCTATTATAAACTTAATTTGGATATTATTTAATTGAAAATATTAAAGTTAAAATAGTAATTTGAATAATATATATACATATATATAATTCTTAATTTTTTATTTATTTAATCATAACTTTCATGTATAATTATCTATCACATAATTCTATGATTCAATAACAAGTCCTTATTTAATTAAGATTTTAACCAATCAAGTGAATATTTGATTAGGTTGGATAAACTAACCTATCCTACATCATCACTTTGAACATGCCCAAGGTGACTATTTTATCATACTTAATTATATTTCTTTACATAGATACAAAAAATTTATTATGGCCAAGGTCAGTATAAGTTAACTAAGGATAATTATTCTTATCCTTAAAAAGTGACCACGTCCCAAATTATCATCATTTTGTATAGACACATGTTTTGTCAAAAGAAAATTAAAAAAGTATAAAAAAAAGACAAATAAAAAATAAAAATATTATTTAGGTGGATAGAATTTTTGAAATATTAATTTTGAAGGAATAAAAATGACGAAAAGTTCGCATCAAACATAGCCTTTATTTTCAACTTCATAATTGCCACTGAAAAATCGAGTGCAATTTTGATGTTTTTCCTTTTTTCGGACAAATGATATGTTGCATTGTTTTGGTTCATAAAATATGAAAAACTAAACAAGAAAAATTAATTAGTCTGTAAGATAACAATATATGAATCACATATAAAATGAGAAACTACAAAATCATTTTTAGTGGAACTCAAAAATAAAGAGATGTCTTTGGTGTGCATCGTGAAACTTTCAAATTTTTCTTAATTTCGTAACCTTAATTATATTCTGATAATAATATCAGAAGAAAAAAAAAAAAAAAAAGCGTCAACGTTATATTCTTTTTAACCTTAAATACATATATTTTTCCTTTTCTATAGCAATGGTCTTCGGAAGGTTTGCGACACCGAATTGGTGGATTTGAATTGTGAAGAATGTTTACTTTGAACTTTTGAGGTGAAGAGATATTTTTCTTCTTTCTGTCTTTTCTTTTATTTAATTTTTGTTTGTGTTGGTTTTGTATTTATTTTGTTGCCATTATTTGACACAAAATCAATTTAGTATATATCATGGATGAATTCGGGCACAGAGTTTAGGAGGATGCAACACCCAACTATTTCTATTTATCATCAAATAGTTATATTAAGTAATCATAAAGATTAATGATTATTTTTTATCTTAAAAATATTTAGAGTTTTAAAGTATTTCTTCTATCCAAGAAAAGTCGCTCCATTTGTCATAATATGAAGCCAAATTTTTAATGTTTTTTCTAATGTATCATATTAATTTTCTTATCATTGATATTGTTGATGTCATTAATGTTTTTAATTGAAAGTTTTTTTTGTTATTTAATATTGTTTACTCAATTGTAAGAAATATTATGATTTTTCTAAAAATGGATAAATTGATAAATCCATCTATGACAATTTTATATTGTTAAGATGAATTAAGTACGATAAGAATTAAGTTTTAATTTTTAAAATATATAAGCAATTTTGTATATACAAAATAGTGCACAATAAATTAAATATTTTAAAATTCAGTTAAACAAAAATTTTCATAAATTTTTCTTTTAGTGAACTTAGTTACTATTAGTTGACTTCCATATATGATTTTTTTCTAGCATTGTTTTATCAAATAACTGTTATAAGCATAGTAATAACGAAATAAAACTTCTACTATTGCACAATTAATTGCAAATAACATAAAATAGTGATAACTTTAACCGAACATGGTGAGATGATAAAGTACAACATAGTCATTTGACACTCAATAAAAATAAAGTAACATCGTTAAATTAATCCAACGTCAAAATTAGCAATTAATGAAAAAAATTATTTAAAAGTATTTTGCATCTTCATAAATTTGAATATTTTTTAACAAACAATATATGCATATATTTCATATTGAAATTATTTTTTAGCAGTAACATTTTTTTTGGAGTGGTCAATATTAAAAATTTATTTAGTTTATATAACGTATGCCACCAAATAGTATACTACATTTAAAATTCTTCAGAGGCTGTTGTTAGTTTTCGTTGAATCTGTTTTTAGTATACATATCATTCTTCAGTTGTGCTGTGAGATGGATATTGTCTCACATGTCATAACATGCAACATTAGAATCGACATGTTATCTTTATGAAGGAATCTATTCAAAATATTTAGTTCTATTTCTTATCATATTTTGAAAGTTAATAAAATCATTTTGAAAGTTTAATAGTATCTTGTCCATGTGCTTTTTGCCTTGTACGAATGAGAGAATTAAAGAAAACCTAGAAATAAAGAAGGGTTGAAAATATGGAATGGGTTTCCATATTTTATAGATTTGTTGTGAATATCCTAGTTATTTTTGAATATAATTAAGTTAATCTCATGAATAATTAGATTATGTTGGAAAAATTCATTCCAATTTATGGGAAGAAATCTCGTAATATAATACAAGAAGGAAATTGAATATCAACAAATTTAGTTTTGAAATCATTTGGTTCTATTCAGGATAAGAATTAGACGTTATTCAGCAAAATAATATGATGTTACAATATGAGTACTATATATAGTAATGGAAAATATACACCTATAATTTGGCCCGAGACAACCATTCTAAAATGAATTTTAGTGTAATCATCGTTTTGTTTATTAACATAATGCATAAGACGTGGATTGGGCTTTCAAACATGGGAGTATGTTTTGAATATTCCTTAAAAATCAAACAACAACAAAGAGGAAAAAACTTGCTCTTAAGTATAGCTCATTTTTAACAAAGGGAGCTTGCTACATAATCCTTAAGAAAGTAGGCTTGCATTAATACAAATTGTGATCAAGAAGGATTTTTAGTTTGAGTAGATACAACAGGATCTTTTTGCTAATGAGAATTTGATTATAAATGTGTCAATTAACTTAGTCCAAAAGAATTTTGGTTGAGGCAAGGTTTTTGTCAGGAGACATAGTTTTTTTTGGATGTATGCAAGGAGAGTTTACATGAAGTAAACGTTTGATATAGCGTGTTTGATTAATTTGGGCACAACTTCATAGATGTAATTATGTTTAAAATTAAATTGCATTAACATATTGTGTGATGTTTAAAATTAAATTGCATTAACATATTGTGTACCAACTTTTTTATTGGATTGCATTTTGTTGTGTGTATTATAATATCTAATCTAGTTTATTGTTGTCTTGAGTGTTTCATCACATCTAATTAAATTTACAAGTAGTATTAAAGATGCTTCACCATTAGTTGCTTAGCTTTACATAAAACATAAGATTATTGTTGTGCACAGTTGGAAATCAACATAAATGAAGTTCAATCATTTAACCCCTTTTATTAGAAGGAACAAACTATTTGGAAAAGAACTTTTACAAAATCTCTTCATGAAAATGAAGAAGATAAAGGACAATTTGAATGGTAGGTCTATAATAAATCTTCAAAAAATATTTTGAGGAAGTTACATTAGATATTGTGTCACGAAAAACAACAGTAACTATTACAAGAATGCATTTTATAGGTATTCAATAATCCTTCTTTATTTTAAAAGACATCATATTGCAAAAGTCATTGTCAGTGATGTCAATGAAGAAGATAGACAACAACTCTCTTTTTAAGACCTGGTTGAAAGAAACATAATTGTTTTTACATATGTTACAATAATGAAAAAATACATTAGCATTGCTAGTAAACATCTCAATTCTACAAGACTTAAACATCTATGATGTAGCTTGGGCATTAATCAATTGTGATCCTTAGTTATTTGTTATTGTACATTCATTTGAATCAACGTGCGTCTCTCTCAGTCATGGTTAGTTAGATACTGTATGAATCTCCACCTGTTAACTTCTCATGAGTGATTATTCCATACTAGCCAATTGTTATGAAGGTATCTCCGCTTTCTACTTTTGATTCTTGAGATTTAAATAAATATTGTTATTTTTTCAAATATATTGTTAGTTACCTACATTTGGAGCAACAATTATGTTTGATATTTTTGGAAGCAATCAAGTGAAAATGTGTGACAGGTTGATGATAGAATTTATGTTAATTTGTCAATTACAACATTCAAAGTAAAAGAACAAATTAGGTTGACAAAAAAAAAATACTCAATTTAGCAAAATTATTCAGTTTAAATGCTCAAATCGACCAGTGGCTACCATGGTGTTGAAGTCTTTCGAAACTAAGTTTCTCAAATATTTGAAATTTTGTGCTACAAAGGCAAAGTGTTAAACTCCGTTTACATTTTTTCTGATTGTTGTTTAATGCATAATGATGTTGGAACTATTTTACACTCTAATGTTAGATTCTATTTAAAGATGATCATGCCATGCAAAGGAATAATTTTAATTTTGGCATTTAGATTTTTAAAATTCACTCTTTTTATCCAGTTAATGCTTAGAATTATTTGATTTTGTTGGGCTAAATTTTTATTGTGGATGATGTACATGGTGATACATTTTTGGGACGAAGTATTTCAACATTGTTATAGTGTTTCTTGCATTTTGTATCATAAAGATGGAGATTTTTAGTAAATTTTAATTGAACTAATGACATGAAGGGAATAATGAAAGAAAATCTTAAAAACAGAAGAGTTGAAG
The DNA here is from genome assembly GCA_019155195.1 of Avicennia marina. Taxonomy (NCBI): domain Eukaryota; kingdom Viridiplantae; phylum Streptophyta; class Magnoliopsida; order Lamiales; family Acanthaceae; genus Avicennia; species Avicennia marina. The sequence continues at coordinate 8,987,508 of CM032772.1, read as the reverse complement.
ACATTAATTTGATTTTCATATTTGATAGACTTGTTGCTAATATGTTGGGTTTGTTATTCTAGGAAATGATTAGATTAATGTTTAAAACAATCTATGGGAAAAATTCACACTAGATTAATGAAGAATTCTCATAATATAACATAATAGTCAAAGATATGTAGGTTTGACTTTGAAATATTTAGTTCTATTTATGGATAAGAATCTTACTTGAATAAAGAAAATAATCAGATCTTGCAACAACATGAGATCTAATATGTAATTATGAAAAAAATACAATCGTAACTGGGTCAAGATTTGCATAAAAAATTCAAGGCTATGCTTGTTTTAATTTTCCTACCTTCAAAATACACACAACAATCATCATACTTTTGAACTTTTCTTTCTCTCTCTCTATATTACTTTAATGTAATTCTCAATAAAAACTTATTAAAAACATGCATATAAAAACATGAACAAACATAGGCCAACGAATTTTGGTGTGATCATCTTATTCATATAATTAACTGTTGCTATTTTACTTATAATGAATGCAAATATGAATATCTTTTTTGTTTCAAAGAACTTAATAATTTCTAAATACATACATAAATTAATAATGATTGTAAATATGTACACGGATGATTAATTAGAGGTTTTCAATGATGTTTCAAAGAATGATAGAGACAAATATGAGAATATACTTGGTTATATTTTGGGGAAGAATGGAATTTATTCATGGAATATCGCACATATGCAACTTGTTCATTCTAACATACATATTTCAACATGCATTTAGACCCAAAACATGGGCTAACATGATTATTATGATATACTAATATTTAAGTATGACATCAAGACTAACTAGTTACAAATTTACTATTACAACCAGAATCAAAGAGCACAACTATTTGTAAAAAATATGCTATAGTCAATAATCATGTGTGTGTGTGTGTAACACTTGCTAATGCTCAACTTGTCACTACTCAATAGACTTCTTGAAAGAAAGCTTAAAGCTGTCTTGCTTATTTGCTTGTGCAGCATTAGATATTGTTTCTTGCACGCCACAATTTGAGGCCTCAAGTTCTGATAGCTCAACATTGGATACATATAACCTCGGAGAAAGGGAAAAGCTATCAACATCGGGTGCATTGGAGCGGTAATTGTGTAGCAAATGAATAGGAGAGAAACCTTGTGGTGGAGTTGTTTCTCCACTCATGAATTCAGCATTAGAAGCATCAGTTCCACCAGATATGCCACCATCTTTGCGCATTTTCTTCCTTTGTTTAGCAGCTTGGTGCCATTTCTTGAGAGCCCTTGCAATTTGTTCTTCAAATATTGATTTCTTCATGTGTGATCCCATCTAATGTCAAGTAGAAAACAACGAGAGAACAACCAATATTGTTAGTACAATCATTTAGGGATTTGGTTGAACTTACAAGTTTCTTAATATAGAAAAAATATTTTCTAGTTCTTGATGATAAGATGTTAAGGTTTTATAAACTTCTAAAACATGTAAGGCGATTTTGACTTATTTTTATGAACGTAAGAAACTCATCTAATCTTACTATATAAGTTACAAAATTATGTTAACTTAAATGGTGTTTGTATTTTTACATAGCTTTGTTTTATCTAATCAAGTTTATCTGCTTGTTTTTCAAAATAAGAGTTAATGTTTTGCAAGACTAATAGGATGTTAAGATGAATTTATTATACATTTCCAACAAAATCTTTGTCTCAAGACTAATCTTAAATACTGACAATAAAAGAACCATCTTAAATTTTGATTTATCTAGACTTACCTGTGTGACCAAAGTATAGAGTGGGAATGTAATATAACTGCACAAGATTTGAAGGGCAACCCCTAAGAAAACTCTAATTAAAACTGCATGGAGTTTCTCATGGAAGCATGTTGTAATTCCAAACTCGTACTGCAAGAAATAATTTGTTTTTGTTAAAAGATGTGTGTGTGTGTGTATTATTTTTGTAGTGAAAATTTTTTGATTTTATTGAGAATAACCTACCCATTTCCATAAGAAATATGACATTTGATATGCATTCTGCAAATAAAAGAAATTAATTAGGATATTAGGAATAAAAAGTTAGACATGTAAAAGAAGCATAAATGTCCATTAAATATACTTCTATGGTTCATAAACTGCTCTTTAATATTATAATTATATAGTTTACCGAAATTTAAAATACTTACTTCAAATAAGGTAAAATGTATTAGAAAAAGAATCCATTGTGGCCGATTAAACCAAAAGAAATTGTTGCTAGGCTCCACAAGCGGAGTTCCTCTAACCACAGTCGCTCGATCTTGAACTTGTTGAGCCATCTCCATAATCACAAGTTCAAGTTTTGTGCCCACGAGTACAATTATCTATCAACAACATTTTTATTTGAAATTTTATGCGGAATTCGTAATTTTCAGATACATATTTCTTTTTGTGTTCATATAAATATAAAAGTAACTTACAACTAGTGGAATCAATGAAAGCCAAGCAAGTGTATGCCAACCTGCAAAATCAATAGTGCAACATTAAGACTTTAATAATTTCGATCATATTATATTTACTTCATGTTTGCACAAGAAGAAAGACTTACTATATATATTGAGGAACAAAAAGATTATAGCAAAGAACCACAGTGGAATACTGCAAAAACCATTAGGAAAATACATTAGTTTATACAACTCTAGCCCATCAATATTATCATTCTTTAAAATTCATATGTTTGGACCAAATGATTGTTTATACATACAAATGCTATGTTATTACGGCCAAACCTCTAAAAATGTGCTTCTAGACAAATCACTAATGAAATACATAATATTGTAATGTACCTTCAAAATATGATAAGTTTGATGCTATTCTTCTAGTATTTAATAATACAAACCTTATTCCCAACACCAACTTGTAGTCATCTTGCATCGATCTTTTTATGTATCTATGAAAATCAAATTTGGTGTCTGGCGCAAAATGGGCCTACATTTCATAACAAAAGCAACAAGATAGATGAAATTGAGTGATAGATATATTTCTTGATTCATCATCTTTTTCTTAGCAATCAATCTATTACAAAATACAGTACAAAACAAAAGGGCTAAAAGATGTCATTAAAGGTTTGACTTGAGGTGGTTTGGCCAACCCATTGTATACGTAACGTCGACAATATTACATAGATGCAAAAGAGAAGACTTACATTGATAAATCCGTTGCGTATGGTCATATAATCAACCTTGGATATCGATCCGAAAAATTGCCTAAAAAATGCCACCTGTTCCATGAATGAAGGATGCAATTGAAAAAAAAAAGGAGATGCCTTTTTTTCTAAACAAAGTCAAAAGACAATTTTTCTCTGTTTTAAGCGATTTGATCAGAAGTCCGTTATCTGTTTTTTAGAGGCTTTTTAATGTAAGTACAATCCAATAACGTCAACATCACAACAATAAACAAGACATTACAATCCATTTGATCCCAGGAGTGCTGTAGAATCCAGCATGACGCCTCACGAAGGATGTTTGATGAGCAAACCTAAACCTAGCTGGATCTGTTAAACAAATTATGCTTTCAAGATTAATTTATCTAATGAATATGGATATATAAATATACAATTCCTTGAAAAATACATCTTCACGATAGCGAAGTAGCTGAAAACTTACCATTTGTGAATAGATATTCCGGGGAGGAAGTCTCCGATTCCCATTTTTTCCATTTCTTCATCTGATCAACGTCAATATTAATGACTCCATAAATTAATAAAATACATTATCTGAATTTGGAATAAATTGTTCTACTGACATGAAATTTATTTTTTTGGTATCAATAAATCCAGATTGATGGACTTACTTTGGCATGGCCTAATGCCATGAGAACAACACTGTAAAGAACATGCATGACTGCCAGGACAAATATGAAAATGTGCAATTGGTGGATCCCTGAGTATGATATCAGCGACACTTTCCCCTGCTTGAAACCAAAACAGATCAAAAAAATACAAAGGAGATGGACCTTTGGAACCCTGTCTCCAGGGCAAGAAATTTGAGGAAAGCTGAAAATGAAAATGAAAATGAAGAGATTAATGAAAGAGGAAGTACTAAGTAAAGAGACATCAGTTCCCTCACTTCTGAAGTGCAATAATCATATTGCTCATTTCCAGCAGCCAAAGCTCGACGCCACACCATTTCTTGAGCATAGGAAAGCAATTTTCTGTCCCCGATTTTCCCTTTGTCGTCGTCTTCCTCTCCATCGTCTTTGGACTTATTTTTCAAGTCTCCATCGCAGGGGAGCCATTTGTTACCAAGTTCTTCAGACACGCAGATCTTGGAGATATATGACGTCCCGACAGTAAGAAGTAAGGATATAAATCCCAGCAGCATCAGTTCTAAGGACAAAAGAATAAATAAAACATGAGTCTTAACAATTGATTCCTGACCCCAAGAAGCGTACACACACACACACACACACACACACACAGATATATATGCATATAGATAACCTGATTTGATCTTATCCAGGGCTTCAATCATTGCCTTTTTTTCTCGTTTTTGAAACCACTGTTGACATCAGAGCACAAGCAAAAGTGTGCATATCATTGTTGTAGTCATCAAATGATGTGATGCAATAACCAGTAGCAAATAAATCATGATCATACCTTGCCAAGGTACTGGATTCCATGTTCTATGAGGACGGATATGACAACGAAGACAGCACAAACAATGGCAACAGCCCATGTGGCGGTTTCCTCGAGGGACCTTTCTCCTGAACTTGCAGCCATGGATGCTATAACAACACTTCACCTTACACACCCGTGAAAAGATGATCAAGAGAATGCTAATTTTGAACAATTATATCACTGAGTGCATCGACCAGAAGGTTTATTATGTAAACATGAAAAAAGGCTTGGGAGGTAGGTTGTCCTTCGTTATTGTTGTTACCAGGTCACGAGGAAATATTGGTCCAATTTCATAAGCAGAGAATCCAAAACTTCCTAGTAAACAAGAGGACTAAAATGGGCAGCCGGCTGTGTCTGCGTGCAGAATGAAGCCATGCTTTTGTCCATAAATGGTCAAGCCACCCACTTCATTAATGGGCATCTATATATGTACATATATGAATGTATGTATTATTAATGATGGGGGTTCTTATTTTTTATTTATTGATTTTTTAATGCGGGGGATCCTGCTTACAACGGAATAAGTACTTTGTTAAATTATTAGTTTGCGACAACAGTGTAATGTGCATGCAAATTAAAAAGAGTTTTATGATCTGTCATTAATAATTAACGCGACAAGATAAAATATCACTGAGTATATATTTTATAGTTGGGATTTTTTCCCCCCAAGATAATCACAGTCATTCATTCCATAGAGAATCTCGGGTAAATTTCATCCAATTTCATTCAATCAGAGATTATTCTGTAATAAATAATTACCTTTGTTAAGACAATCGATAAGTAACACTGAATCCAATTGACTAAGTACATGGTTATTGGGTTACGATTCTTACCATGTTTTCTTATAAATGATAGAATAATAATAGTGTCAGGTTCTTCTTCATTTTTCATTTTTTGAAACAGAAGGAATAATAATAATAATAATAATAATAATAATAATAGTGGTGATGTTGGTGGTGTCTGCCTTCTAGCTTTCTTAGACTGTTGATTGTTGGATTTGAATAATGTTAGACTGCTTTAATTTAAATTACGTTGGTAAGTCGAATTACTTTTGAGTCTGTAAGACAGAAACCTTAGCTTAAGTGGTCAATTATGGTTAAAATTATTACAAAGACTTCGGCTTTGTTGGATGCAAATTGTGGTGGTAGAAAAATTGGTGCAAAAAATTAATAATATTGTAAAAGTAGAACGAGAAAGATACAAAAAAGTAGTATTTTGGTGAGAGGAAAATGAATGGAAACTTACACCTAAACAATAGCGTTTGTTTTTCAGGAGCGGCCCTTCTATCCTATAAAACTTTTTTTCAGTCTTCTAAATAATTTTTTTAAAATATTTTTTGATATAACTAATTTTATTTATTTTAAATATAAAAATAAGTAAAATAGAAGATTTATTAGTAAAAATGTACACTCTCATTTATTAAAAAATTATATTATATAGTCAATACTTTTTGTCATTTGATAAATTTTCTAAAGTAATCTTAGCCACTTTCCTATATTCTATAACGTAAAAGATCAAACAAAAATAGATTGTTTATTGGTAAAAATATACCTAATTTCATTAAAAATAATTGTTTTAAACTCACATTTAATAATTTAGATTTTTTATTTTTTACAATTTAAGAAGCTTTTGTCCATATAATTAATTTATTAAAATAACATGAAAAATTACATTTCATTTATATAATTCATATATAAAATAGTTTTTTTTATTGTATTTTGCCAAGCTAGTGGTCCGAAAATATGAGTTGGGCTTCATAATATAAATATTTTACGTCAACAATAACGAAAATAACATAAAAACAACAACTTGTGACAACCACACATATGTGGATCATAATTCCATATATAATATTATCGGCACACATAAACTTCTATTTTTATTATATGAATATGTTGAAACATATTACACACACAAACACACACATATGTATATTATTTTACAACTTATTATTTTAAAAAAATTAATTATTTAAAATAGCATGTATAAATGTTTTTCATTAATGGTAATAAAGTGTAAATTAATAATATTTTAAAAAGTGAATTATTGAAACTAAAATTAAGATAATAATTTCATTTGAGGATAATTTTCCTAAGTCATATTTTTAAAACACACATTATATTTTTCCCTAAGTCATATTTTTAATAATAATTATGATAGTAAAACACAAACATATCATATTTTTAAAAATCTTAATAACTAAAATAAGTCATGAAAATTGAGAATTATATTAGACAATTTGGTAAAGAGAAAAAATGAGGAGACAATAAAATAATAAGTAAAATATAAAAAGAGAAAATATGAAAAAGGAGAAGAAATAAAAATAAAAAAGAGAAATAATATGTATGTAATAACAATTTTTTTTGAATATATAACCATTTCAAAATGAAAGAAATTTACTCTAAAATACAATTTCAACAAATTAGCATAAAAACATAGTTTAAGTATATACCCTAAGGCTAAGTTTGTTTTCACAATATCTACAGTTGATTGCCATTTAAAAATTTTAAAACACAGACATCTTATCATACACATTTTATTTATTATCTTTTATAACTATCCAATAACTTTTGAATTATTATATCCATTCACAATCAAATTAATATATGTTCTTATAATTTTTCTACTCACATTCAAATTTTAATTATCTTATAAACTTATATACTACCATATTATTCAATCATAATTATATATATTAAATATATATAAAAATAGTTTTCCGACTCACCCGAATCTTACAAATTAATTAAAACATAATTTTCATTTTCACTCAAATCACTTAAATTTTTTTCTCTCATCTTAATTAGAAAACAAACATAGCCTAAAAAGCAATATTAATTATTACACAAAGATTAAAATGCTAAGTTGAAATCCAAACAAAGAAGGAAACAAACGAATGATTTAAGACTTACAGTTTTCTTCCCAACTTGAATCCAACCAATGCTTTCTTTTTTTGCAGCTTCCACATTCAATTTTTGTTACTTTATTTTTTTGTTCATTTGGAAGAGAGATATTGTCAGTTTTTAAAAGCCATAGTTTATTAGCGGAAAAGAATATAAACGGAAGATTAAAATAACCACATTAGCAGTTATTCTTTATGGCATTGCAGTTACACATGCGGGATAAAGAATTTTACGATTTTGTCCTTTTTAATTTTATCTGTTTTTTTTTAACTAAAGGATATTATAGTAATTATATCTTGTGTCCTCAAAGGCGTTAGTATATCTATTACTGTGTATTATGTATATAAGGTATGCTGTGGTTGTGAATAATATAGTTGTGAAAATAACCCTATTCTTATAATTTATTACTTTAATTTTTGATAGAATATATAATTTTACCTCACAAAAAATAGCTTCTCCTGACTTTACTCCCTTTTCCCTTCAAACTTCTAGTTATATTGGTAACTTCACCACTCCATCGAATCCAATTCAATTTTTAATTGGTACAAGAAAAATTTCATAAATTTTTTAAGTTGTTTAATCTATTTTCTATCGTTTCGTTATGTTGTTAACTTATTCTTTTTACATCAGCATTAATAACATGCAAATACGTTGATTTTACTTTAAACTTTAAATATGTACTTATCAACTATGCGTTATTCATTAGTGTATACACGTTTCAGCTTATAAATATGCACTCCCATTATCTATTACATAAATAAACTTAAAAAATCAATTATCGTTTTTATCTACTTTATTTATTTATATATATATATATGTATTTTTTTTTTTTTTCTTACATTAACAAAACAATAGTAACTTCTTTCTTCAGATCAGCGTAGTTCCCCCACTCGCTAGCCGGCGCGGTCACGTTAGCCGTTTGGTATTTTCGATTTCATCGCCACAAAGGAAGAAATAGCAAATTACTGACGCCGAGTAGGGCTATTACTTCATTTCATCCTCACACTTCGATTTCTTCTCCATTTTCTCGCGCTTCCGCACTCGCTGTTCCTCTCAAATCTTTGCTTGAATGGCGGCTCTATCCAATTCATTTGTGATTTCTAAAAGCCCAGCAATCTGCTTCTCATCTGGTGATCCCACCTACGGTTTCTTGTTCATTTTGAAAACTATTCCGGCTTGTTTCTTCATTAATTGCAATTATTACTGCTCTTTTAAATTGTAGGGGAAATTTCGGTGCAATTTCTTGGTGTCGTTGAAGTTAGCCTATATTTGAATCCGATGATTTCTTTTCTCGTTTTATTTTAAACCCAATTTTGGCTATATATTTCTGTTTCTTTTTGTAGATGTGGTTCGTTCTTGCCAGAATCGAACAGAGATTTTGAGTATCGCTAACGAGGATTTGTTGATAGCTTAAAGATTATAATTACATGAGAAGGAAATCAGGGTCTTATGCATTTTTTAGCCGTGTATGATTTTGTGTTTGCATGATACAAACGCACGGGAGCTGGATTTATTGATTAATTTTGACTGTAACTAACCTTTCTAAGTTAGCTTGCCAAGGATTATCTCGTTTGCCACTCGATGTATATAATCCGCACCCAAGCGAACACTTAATGAATATACATTTGGCACGGATATGCCAGTTATGATCAAACTTCAAGTTAGGATGAATAGATGATCCAACTGCCAGAACGTTAGATGCTTGAGAAATGAAAAGATGAATAAATATATGTTTGCATTTGCGACATGTTGTCATCTAATCAGCAATTCATTCAACTATCGTGCTGTATGTTTTACTTGGTGTGGCTTTGCATCACCTCAGACTTTGTAGCTTGTTCGTACGTATGGTGTTTAACTTTATCTTTTCACGTTAGGTACTTCTTTGAAGCCAACTGATCAATATGCGAGGCCCACAAACTTGGCATTTAGTTTTAAGGGCACCAGGAGATCGTCCCCCAGCAGAAGGGCACTCACCATACAAGCAAGCTATAGGTATTTCACATTGAATTAGTATTTTAATGAGCAGATAGGTGTGCGCATGTTGGTTTTTTTTTTTTTTCTAAAATGTTTATAAGTTGCCCTTCGATTTTTCTTCTTTCTTTCTAGAACCTACTTTTAGTTTACATTCCACTTCATCTATGTTAATACTTGATCCAATTTGATGTAATTTTGTGGTTTGCGTGCTATTCAGCCTTTCAATTTCATTGCATGCAACATCAACGTTATATATATGTCTCAGACCATAGAGCACCAAAGATTGAACCAAGACTGTTTTTAATATAAAAGTACTTCCTGCAGTGATCTGTATGAGGTTGTAATTGAGAAAATGAAGATCTACATTTCTTTTTAATAATGAATTTAAATCACACAGGGATATGAGTGAAATAGTGTTAGTTAATTTGAAGGTGGTCTTTCATTTTTCAGTACTTGTTATGAGAAACTTCTAATGATACCCTGTGGCTTAATGTATTTGATGGCAGGGATGGCAGGGGGCCAAGCAGTGCAAGCGTCTTTGTCGGTGGCTTTGTTTTAGGAGGATTAATTGTTGGAACGCTTGGTTGTGTTTATGCTCCTCAGGTGATGATGATCAAACAGAAACTTTTAGATAGATTGTGTTTGCATAAAATGCCAGCTGTTATTTCTCTCTCTCTCTCTGTCTCACTATATATATTTTTGCCTTGGACTCTTGGCTTATTATTGAAATCCTGTATGAGGGATATATTTTCATGTCTTTTTTTGTCAATATGTTCTGTACTGTGTTTTTAAAGTGTGGAAGCTAATTATAAAATGATATTTGAATGATCTTTCTCTTTTTCCCCTTGTTCAATAGATCAGCAAGGCTTTAACTGGAGCTGACAAAAAGGATCTCATGAAAAAGCTGCCCAAATTTATATATGATGAAGAAAAAGCTTTGGAGGTACCACTTTTCTTATTCTCTAGAGTCTGTCTATTTTCATCTCTTCATGTTAATGCTAATCCACGGTTTTGGATTATAGTTCACTTATATATGCATGAACATTGAGAAAGAATTGCTAAAAGTTTGCAAAAAGTTGTTAACTTTTTACCCATGTTTAAGTTATCTAGCATTCGGCTAGATGTGATCATCCTAAATTGATTTGGAAAGTGATGCATATGTAAATGAATTTAATGGCTACATCTATCTATTAAAACATTATAACTAATGGTTATGTTTGACTGGATATTTTCAACGCAAGACACATTTTTGAAGCCGAACAAATCACAAATTTTAGTTTTATCATATCTTTTTGGTATTCAGAAGTCTTTAACTAGAATTGCTAGAGCCTACCATTTCTAGAAATAGGAAAGAGTAAATTTAATAATAGTGTATAACTGGTAGACGCAGAATACTAAGCCTTCTATTTGCTTTATTTGATAGCTGTTTGAACTTTCTGAAAATTGAGAGGGGGTGGGGTGGGGAGCGGGAGAGAGAGAGGGAGAGGGAGAGGGAGTGGGAGTGTTGAAAACTTGTAATGTTCATTGAATAAAACTTTCATATATCTGTGTATTGGCAGTATCATGAAGTTAAGTGACCTTTGTGTGTGTGCATAAGTGAACATAAATATTGCTTAGAACTAGAGGATAATAAAATTTATAAGAGTTGCATCGTTTGATGAACTCACAAGTTGAGATAACTTGTAACCCAAGGTATCTTCTTTTGCATGAAGAATTAACACTATTGATTTTTACCCATCATTGGATCAATGTTATTCTAAGTGTTTCTGTAGACTTTGAAAAATCCTACCATCACTCACCTCAATGACTCATTAATATGATGTTCCTTCACAGAAGCAGCGCAAGAAACTGTCTGAGAAAATTGAACAGCTCAACATGGCTATAGATAATATGTCCAATCAGTTGCGATCAGAAGACCAACCAAATGGAGCAGCAGTGAGCTCAGATGACATTGAAGCACTCATTTAAGACTTGATTGTGTATGACTGGACCTCTTGGTTGAGATGGCAACTTTCACTGTGAATGCTGTCTTCTCGCTAGGCCTTAATAGTTCTACTGAGCTTTATTAGTTTCCTTCACTTTGATGAAACTCCAATTCTCTGTCAATGCTGAAGTTCGTATAATTGAAGACTTTAACAATGCCTTGTGCTTGCCAATTTAGTTTCAGTACTTCTCTTGTTTTGTGCAAGTACTGGATGTCTGCCTTTTGATCTGCCATAAGCCTTTTACCTGCAGAGTCTACAATATGATCTCCCTGCATTAAAATGTTGGTTTCTTATGGCTTGCAGAAGGTTGTGTATACCTAAAATATTGCACTGATGTCATATGACTGCTGTAATCTTAGCGTGTAGCTGTGGAAGATGCATATTTCTGAAATGTAGTTTTATTTTAGGATGTTCCAAATAGAAAACAGGAGTAATCAGTTTGAGAAGAACCAAAAATGCTTTTAGAATTTATCAGTTTTTATATTTTATTCTTAAAATATGCTCATAAAATGTTTGGATAAAACATTTTATAATATTTTATTAAAATTTATAATTTTAATTAATTATAATTTTTTATGTAATAATAATAAAAATAAATTAAATATTATTAATATAATATAATAGAAGATATTTATATTATTTTTAATATATTTAATGAAATTAATTAAAGATATTTAAAAATAAGTTGGAAAAGTTAATTTATTTTTAAAGGGTTTATAAATTTTAAATATTTTATTTTAAGAGTTTATAAACTTTTCATTAAAAAATTATATCAAACAGTTTTAAGGAATTTATAAGTTCTCCAATAATGTATTAAAGAACTTATATGTTCAACCAAGCACCCTATATTTTATGTTATGAGTCTATAAGAAGTCAACTGTTATTTTAAATATAAGTTCTTAGGAAAACAAATGAGTTCATTAAGATTTTAAATATAAATTAGGAATTCTATTTAGAAAAAAAGGAGCTTAAAAGTTCTTAACTGTTTTTATATTGTATAACTTTTTTATATGTATTTTATCAAATAATTTATAGCATCTTCTAAGTTTTTAAATATCTTATTAAATAGTTTAAACAATTTTGAAAATTAAATTTAGAGTTTCTATGCTTGAAAAACGGTTCATATCACCTGTAGTATCTAATATTTCTTATTCGTATTACTTTCGTTTATTATGTTCGTTGTTTTTCACTTTAAAATTCAAAATCTTTTCATTTTTGTTCTGATTTGGTCCCTTTGACCAAATTCTAGTCATAAACCAATCGGAAAACAAGTCATATGAATGGTAGGTCAAAAAAAATAAAAATAAAACTCCTGAAAGTTTTACTTTAATCCCTCAAGTTTAAAAAAAATGATTAAATCTGCTTTTTACTTTTATATTAAATATTTTCCATTATATATATAATATGTTAATTTAAAAAATTACGCATACATTAAATCAATAATTTATTTCATCAAAACAGAAAATATAATTATATATATATATATTATATTTTATGTATCTATTATATTTGATATATTATATATTTTAAAATATATAAAATACTTTATATATAATATTACATATATTATTTTATATTTTGTATAATATATCTATTAATATATATGTTTTAATATTCTGTAAATCATTTTATACATTTCAAAAATATATAATGTTTTTTTATATATATTATATTTAAAATATTATGAATAAACATATTACATTATGAGGGGCTATAGCGAAACTCAAATGAATTATTATAAATTAAAATGAAGCCATAAACAATATTTTAATGAGTTTATTCATGTTACAGTGACATGTATAAGTTACGTGAATTGCTTTCAATAGTAAAGTTGGAGTTTACGAGATATATTAAGAAAAAAAAAAACAAAAGTTTATCGGTTTTAAAGTAAAAACTAAAAATAAAAATGAAAGTGATACAAAGAATTATGAGTGATATAAATAATAAAACCCTGTAAAATTTTGCGACCTCACATCAAATCAACCCATCCAAGAAACTCTTCACTCTTAAGGTCATCCCAAGCCGTACTGTTGTTTTGACAAGAAGATATTTTTCCCTTCACGTCCTCTACTATTTTCTATCCGCCAGAAGAAAATATTGGACATTTGAAAATCCGATGGCAGAGGTTTCTCGCAGGCTGCTGGGCATATTTTTCAGAAAAATAGTGGTAAATACGGTCCAAAGGGTCAGAATGTAAGGAAAAGGCAGTTAAAGCGATGAAAGAGAGGAGCAATAATGAGTTTATATATTCTGTGGTTCCCTTACACGTTGACGGCCAACAGTATAAATCTTATCTAATGTCAATCTTCACGTTCCACCATCACCACAAAATTAATTTAATTTTTGCCCACCGCCAGGGGAAGGAACCATTTTAATGGCTAAAACGTGTGCGAAATTGTATGCATAGCTAAGTTGTTGCTTTGGTTGTAGCCATGGCATCCCATGCAGCTTTGGCCTCTTCAAGAATCCCGACAAGCACCGGACTGCCCTCCAAGATCTCCCATTCTTTCCTTGCTCAACGCTTCTCCAAGGTCACTTTCTTCCCTTTGCTTTGCTGTGGCGTCTACAGTGGTTTCTGAATTAGGGGTGCAAATGGGCTATCCTGAAACGAATGAGGGATGGAGCCACGGTTTTTTTGTTTGAGGGTGAAATACAGATTAGTTTGGCTGATATCTTTTGCACACCATTTCTATAGTTTTCTCTGCTTAAATAAGTGCTTTCCAAGGACTTTAATTTATTATTTTGTCGATTGTCTAGAGGGTGGAAGTAGCAGAATTCTCTGGCCTCAGGTCCAGTGGATGCGTGACCTTTGCCCACACTGCAAGGGAGGCTTCTTTCTTTGATGTGGTGGCTGCCCAGCTCGGTCCAAGGGTAATTTTCTCTCCCTTGTTTTAGTTGATCTAGCACAGAAGAAATCCAATTGCTGTTTCTTCTCTAGTTCAAAGAACACAAAAGGTTAGAAAGTAAATAAAGATTTATTTTTGGTGTGTAGATGTTATCCCCATTATGAACAAGAAGAATAGCCAACTTGAAAAGTTGGAGCTCTTAACCAACCATTTATATTATGGCAATGACTAGGTGAACCAAAATCTGGTGTTTTATCTTGTGACCGCAAATTGGAATTTCTTACTTGCATCAAGTTAAATTTTATTACTTAAACTAGGAAAATTGATATTCTATACTTAAAGTAATAATTTTCCCTGTCTAAGATCAGATAGAAGGGACACCTCCTGTTAAGGGAGAGACGGTGGCTAAATTGAAGGTAGCCATTAATGGGTTTGGGCGCATTGGTAGGAACTTCCTCCGCTGCTGGCATGGCCGCAAGAACTCGCCCATCGAGGTTGTTGTTGTCAACGACAGCGGTGGTGTGAAAAACGTGAGCTAAACACTATTTATTCACTAGATTGTTATCTGGCGTTGGACTTGGGTGTAACAACAGTGAGAATGCATTTTGCATTTCAATATCCAGGCCTCTCATTTGTTGAAGTATGACTCTATACTCGGCACCTTCAAGGCAGATGTTAAAATAGTTGACAATGAGACCATCAGCGTTGATGGGAAGCCCATCAAGGTTGTCTCTAACAGGGACCCTCTCAAGCTCCCTTGGGCTGAGCTTGGCATTGACATTGTAATCGAGGTACAAAACTCTAACCATGGTATCATAAGGACCAAAAGTTAAAATTTCTAGATGAACTTCGACATTTTTTATAGACTGATTAAATAATGTGAATACAGGGAACTGGTGTTTTTGTTGATGGTCCAGGGGCTGGAAAGCACATCCAAGCTGGAGCCAAGAAGGTTCTTATCACTGCTCCAGCAAAAGGATCTGATATTCCGACTTATGTTGTTGGTGTAAATGAAAATGAGTACGGCCATGAGGCCTCTGACATTATAAGGTCAAATATACTTTATATACTCGTAGTGATTTCTATGAATGTCCGAACATGGTAAATTAACATGTGCATTAGTTAACATGGTGGTCTGAATGAATACAGCAATGCTTCTTGTACTACCAACTGTTTGGCTCCATTTGTTAAGGTCATGGATAAAGAATTTGGTAAGTGGGAAAAAGATCTTTGACCTAAAGTTTTCTTTCTTTTTTAGTGCTATAGTGTGATGTTTGGCTCTATTTTCAGGCATTGTTAAGGGCACAATGACGACCACTCACTCTTACACCGGCGATCAGGTAAACTTTTCAAGAAGATTTTCTAGATCATTAAGTTACTGAATCTTTTGTTAGGCATATTTAGATTGTTTCATAAAGTTGTTGTTGTTAACACTCCATATCTTCTTTTGCTTCTTCTCAAGATACTAATGACACGTCAACTATGTTGTTTGCAGAGGCTTTTGGATGCTTCACACAGGGACTTGAGGAGAGCAAGAGCTGCAGCGCTGAACATTGTGCCGACAAGCACTGGTGCAGCCAAGGCCGTGTCTCTTGTGCTGCCTCAACTCAAGGGCAAGCTCAATGGCATTGCTCTCCGGGTGCCAACTCCCAACGTCTCGGTTGTTGATCTTGTTGTGAATGTCGAGAAGAAAGGAATCACGGCTGAAGATGTCAATGCTGCTTTCAGAAAGGCTGCAGAGGGACCATTGGCAGGTGTATTGGCTGTCTGTGATGTCCCCCTCGTTTCAGTTGATTTTCGATGCAGTGATGTTTCTTCCACTGTCGATTCCTCATTGACTATGGTTATGGGTGACGATATGGTCAAGGTGGTGGCGTGGTACGACAATGAATGGGGATACAGGTATGGATCCAGGTCCTGGAGCTCTGAAACAGATTGCATGATCATCAAATTTTTGTACAAAGGAACTTCTCTGAGCGTTTATAGAGTGTCTAATTTACCCATTTTATGAATGCTATGACGGTCTGTATTGCAGCCAACGGGTCGTGGATTTGGCTCATCTGGTGGCATTTAAGTGGCCTGGTGCATCTGCCCAAGGAAGTGGGGATCCATTGGAGGACTACTGCAAGACTAGCCCTGCAGATGAGGAATGCAAAGTTTATGAGGCTTAGGTTGTTGCTTACATTATTTTCTTTTTCCTGGATTGATGATGAAATTTTGGGAGCTAAGGAAGGATTTTGTTAAATCTTTACTCTCAACTTCTTGTTTTTCCCTTGTCATAATGGAAAGGGGGATGTATACAAAAACCATAATAAGGTTTTGCACGCTGCAACCACCAAATTTGATGTTGTCTTAAATTAGAGAAATATGGAGATTCTGGGATGTACTTTTTTTGGACTGTTGCTTATATAAACCATGCCATGTGTAATGCATGGATTTCATAGAATATGCTACGGTAAGGCATATTAGTTTGTAATAACTTTAAAATGATCTAATCTGATTCTTGTAGTTTTTTGCACAGATTGAGATTTATGTTAATTAAACAATGAATTTGAGTTTTTGGAGGAACTTTGATGCTTTTTTTAGGTATTTAAACACGTAATTACTTCTATGGAATTCATATTTAGGATCCCTATAATCATACCTATACTTGAACAAGCTAAATTAATTTAACCCCACTGTTTATAATCATTGAATTACCTAGAATTGGTAGTATTTATATCCGAAGTTTGCCAAGAAGGCTTCTTCCCAATAAACAATGAAAAGATAAAAATGCAACCTGTAAAATTAAATTGATAATTACAAGTTTATGCTTAAAGGCACTAATTGGATTACAGATGTTTGAAATCTAGTACATGTCTCAACAAATATTGAAAATATATCCAAAAAAATAATTATCAGTTTATGATTAAATGCACTAATTGAATGGATTACGCATGTTTGCAATCTTGTACATGCATGACTTGCCAATACTCATCATCCTCAAGGTAATGTTGCTGTTTTCTAGTTCACGCGATGCTGTATTTGATGTTTAATCTTATGTGAGTATAATATTATTTGTACATTTTTACACATGAAATGAAATAAATATTCAGTGCGTCACCTTCAGATACACTCTATTTCATGTCCTAATCAAGTCCACGTTTATTGTTCTTGTAAATAGGGACGATGATGAATCCATTCCAGCTTATTTTTTACATTGAAGGCAGGAGTTCTTTCGAGCAAGAACATATATGTGTTCGTTTTCATAAAGTGTCCGAATTATGGAGTTTAAATTTGGTCACCTTAAATAGATTTATAGAAATTAGCCTTGTGTTGTGTTAAACAATTTTTTCAAATAATCTGCTCGTTATTGTAAATTTCTTTTCTCAACTGTCCCTTTCTTAAGGATAACCACACAAGAAAAAATCGAATCGTGGTTGAATTCCATGGATGAATTACAATTTTATTGTAAATAGTTTTGGAGTGCAAAGAGAGATGTCGATGTATTCATAATTTTTTTTTTTTTAAAAAAAATTGAAGATGCCAAGGTTACAAAATTTAGGTGAGTTTTGCAATTTTCAACTTATCAACAAAATGTTATGAATGTTTTCCTCCTTTTTTTTTTTTCCCATTGTTCAACGCATTGTAAATTCATAGAACAATGCATTTAGAAGATTTATAAAAAGCGTTTTTTAAATAGTTTCACAATAATTTTACATATAGTTGTTGGATTGAATTTATTTATATAAAATATTTTTATCGTTGACCTTCATCTATTTAAAATTTTTAAAATGTGATTTTTTTAGCATATCTTTATGTACGTTTGTGTGTGTGTGTGTGTGTAAATTATGTTCAAAATATTATATTTGCACATGCATGCACAAAATCACTAAATATATTTTTTGGGATGTATAATTGCAAAACAAACATAGTCTCAAGCTTTTTCTGTCGGAGTCCGACACAGTGCGCACGCGTGTTGTATCAAACTTTCATGACAAATATTCATTTGAAAAGAAACAAACTAAACTTGACATAACTTACTCACTAGGACTATAATTTGTTTCACCTTTCTCCATCTCATCAATTTTATATAATTAAATATTTATATTACAACACAAAATCATTTTTCAAATTTAAATTTTAAATTTTTCTCTAATACATATATATAATTAATTAATTAATTAATTATTTTTCAATCAAATTAATATTTATATATACATACTTACTCTAAAATTTATATATATTTATACTGTAAAAGTTGATCATTATCCCTATATACTATCACATTATTCAATAATTATTATATACTATATGTATATATTAAAATATATAAATTCAAATAAATCATACTATTTATCACATAAATTTTTTTTAAAAATATACTATTTATTTTAACACAACTCGTCCGAAACAGATCTTGATTTTTCCATGCCTGAAGTGACACATCCCCAAGGCTTACAAGCAAGAAGATTTGACAGCTTAATTATAAATTTTGAAAGCGAAAACAACCTATTAGTTTTCTTCTTCTTGTTTTTTTTCTCCCTTAGCCTTTTTATATGTATCAAATAGTCATATAATCTAAAATCTTGGCAAACCTACATATAGGCCGAATTTAAGATGGGCTTCTCGTTCTCTTGCAAAATGTCAACTATTCATCAAAATAAATTCCTTTTTTTTTATAATAGATATACAAACCCAAAATAATATTGCACAAATAAATAAAAACAAAAATTAAGAATAGGATTTATCTTCCTCCACTGTTTTTCTTCTTCTCCGTTGTTGGTCATATTTGCCTAACAAAATCCCAACCAAATGGCCAAAGGGGGATTCCTCAATGGCTTTCTTGAAATAAATCCCAACTCCAGAGTGGAATCTGTACCTGCGTTCACAACCGTCACCCCGTCCGTACAATCCCGGTTCAGTACGTTGAAACTACCTCGAACCGGTCTGCCTCTGTCCTCCATAATCCGTGCATGAAATCTGCCATTGTCGGATCACAAACAGCCTCCTTTCACTTGGATATTGAAATTTGAATTCGAATTGGTGTTTTTTTTAATTTTTCTTCTCCCCCCCTTTTTTTTCTTTTTTTCTCTCCTTTTTTCTGTCGCGGATAAAGCTACAAGAAAGAGGAGAGAAAAGAACAATGGCGGGAGGGGGTGCCGTTAAGGATGTTGTGATGAATCGCGGCCTCTCCCAAACTCCAACATGGGCAGTTTCATTAGTCTGCGCAATCATTGTCCTCATCTCAATATTATTGGAGAAAACTCTTCATAAAGTGAGAGAGGTAAGTTCTATTTTCACATCATTTCCTCTCTGTTCTTTCCCCTGTTTTGCTTTCATGTAAGATGCTTTATGGGGTTTGAAGATTGATTATCATTTTTTAATGGCGATGTTATTCTTCAAGAGTAAATACGAGAAAATGAAGGCGCTGAAAGATTTTTTATGTGGAGTTTTTGTGTTCAGGGTAATTTAAAAGCCTGGAAAAATTCACTATATATGCTAGATGATGCAGCAGAAATTTTGTGTGTTTTCGAAATATAAGAAACAAGAATGTAACTTATGTACTGCGATGTTCTTTTCTTTTACCATTTGACGATTTAGATCTCTTTTCCTGAACGTGGAAATACGGAATTGCACAATTTTAGGGCAAATTGGAATGCAAATGGGGTGTTCAATGAGAGGTTTTCTCTTGAGTGAATTTCAATGAAAATTTAGGATTCAAGTATCTCACAACTCATTTGGTGATTTTGTAGACTTTTGGAAAGAGAAAGAAGGTCGCGCTGGTTGAAGCTCTTGAGAAAATTAAAGCAGGTGAGAGCTCTGCCTGGTTGATCTGATCTCTTCCTAAGGAGGGATGTTTCTTGGTATTGTAGAATTGGGAACTCAAAATCTGGAAAACTATTCCCTTCAAATTTCTTGTTCTTCGGTTTCATTTTGAATGTTCAACAGTACTTCCCTGACCACCTTTGGTGCACTCCTTACAGAGCTTATGGTTCTGGGATTCATTTCACTGATTCTGACATTTGGACAAAACTACATTTCCCGAATCTGCATTCCTGAAAAATTTGGTAACATTATGCTGCCTTGTGACTATGAAACACCTGAAAAACAAGACGAACATGATGGTCAACGCAGGAGGCTCCTGTGGTACGAACACAGGGTCTTGGCAGCCGATAGTCCAGCCGGAAAATGTGCCCTCGTAAGAGAGTTCTTAATTCAGAAACAAGTTAACTGTAAGTGTCTATCTATACTAGATCGACAATAAGATGAACAAATATGACTTTGATGTGATAGGGAACTGTGCCTCTTATATCTGTCAACGGACTGCATCAGCTCCATATCTTCATATTCTTTTTGGCCATATTTCACGTCGTTTTCAGTGCCACAACAATGACACTGGGGAGGAAGAAGGTGATTTTTCTGTTTTTGGACCACCTTTGGTTCATCATGCTTAAAGTTATTTCGATAATGGTTTAATTTTGGTCCCATTTCTCTTGTAATTTGTTACAGATTCGTGGATGGAAAGCATGGGAAAGAGAGATGTCAGATGAAAGTGATAAAGCTGAAGGTTTGTGTGTCCTCATTAAGACTGCGTCTTTCTGAGTTAATTCCTCTGTTAAGTGTTTAAACTGTGTTTTTCCTGTCAATTCAAAGACTTTAAATTCAGGCTCACACATGAAATATCTTTTGTGAGAGGCCACAGCAGTTTTTCAACAACAAACCCTGTCCTGTTTTACATAGTAAGGATAAAATGTAGCAATGTACATTTTGAAAGTATACTAGACATTTTTTTATTGTTAGGAGTTGGGAATGATCATTATAAACCCAACTATGGCAGGCTTGCTTTTTCCGGCACATGTTCTTGTCAGTTCGCAGAGCTGATTACTTGACTCTGCGCCATGGATTCGTCTCAGTAAGTTCCTCACGTAATTTGTCAAGAAGCAATAGTGATGTAATCTTAAATACGCAGCTAGTGTATAGTGAACATGTTTATATGTAGGTCCACTTGGCTCCTGGAACTAAATTTAACTTTCAGAAGTACATCAAAAGGTCTTTGGAAGATGACTTCAAAATGATTGTAGGAATCCCGTACGGCTCTCTTCTCATTACATCGGTTATCTCTCGAAGTAAATTATAACATTTTGTATCTGACATAACTAATTTCTTGGTGATACTCTTAGCCCATTGCTATGGACTGCTGCAGTGGTTTTTCTGCTTATGAATGTTAAAGGTGATTCTTGTTTTTATTTTCCTCAGATACTTTAATGCAATAAATATAAAATATATCTTTTCAATTGGTTAAAAACCATTATTGCTTCCATGTTTTCACAAAATTATTCTTACATTTAATCCAACTACTTCATTTCAGGATGGCAAGCAATGTTCTGGCTGTCAATAATGCCCCCAGTGGTAAGGCCTATCTCTGCAACATCATTCTTCATTAACATTGAAACGCAAACAACACTAATTACTTGATTGTTAAAGACAATTTTAGCAGTTGGCACTAAGCTACAGTCGATCATAACTAGGATGGCCGTTGAAATTGAACAAAAGCATTCTGTCGTTCAAGGAATTCCACTCGTGCAAGTCTCTGACAAACATTTTTGGTTTAACTGGCCTGAGTTAATTCTCCATCTGCTCCATCTTACGCTCTTTCAGGTTGAATTTCCACCTCTGCGTTGTTATTCTTTCACTTCCAGCGCATATTGTCTTTATATGAGACCTCATTCTTATCAGTGTCACCTTTCTGACTGATTTCCAGAATGCATTCGAGATAACTTACTTCATTTGGATAACGGTAACGAACCTCTCCTCTCCATTCTCCTTGCATTTAATCATTTGGTTGTTTATTCAACCACCCCACAGTCCAAATAATGCATTCTTTTGCAGTATGAATTTGGGATCGATTCTTGCTTTCACAGCTATCTCAAACTTGTAATTATCAGAGTCTTCATAGGGTAAGGCTTGAATCTTGATGACCATACACGTGCAGGTTTTCTAACATAGTTTCTTAATCCGCTCTGAACCCAAATTCGGTTGTGCAGGATTGGAGTTCAGTTTTTGATCAGCTACGTTACTCTTCCACTTTATGCGCTTGTTACACAGGTAATTCATTTACCATACGTGGAGACAATTACAACCATACATGCTGCTGGCCTACTGCAACAGAAACGTGTTTCTGTATCAACTTTCTTATACTAGGTTTATTCTTTGAAAATTTGCAGATGGGATCACACATTAAAAAGTCGATTTTTGATGAACAAACCACCAAGGCACTACGGAACTGGCATAAGAAAGCAAAGACGAAAGCAGGGTTTTCTCAACCTAAGGTTGGAGGAAGCCCTGAAGATCCAGTACGCACTAGAATGAATGATAAACGCGAGACGGAGATGGCCAACCAGATCAACAAACTGGAAATTCCTTGAGAAAATATAACTAGCTGATCCTGATTAGTATTCAATCTGGAAACAGTGACTAGCTAACAGCCCCCCAAATCAAAGGAAAGTCATGGTTGCTTCAGGAAATATGCTTGCAAATGGCATCTAAGAGTTAGATTCTGTGTATGATGGAGAATCAAAGACCAGCCTTATCTATCCTTCACATTCTTCAGCTTTCACAACTGAAATTGATTAGTGGACAAGGTAGGGTAGTTAGGTGTTAAGCTCCTTATACCTATATAACCTCTGTTGTTTTGGTGTTTCAAGCCAACTTGAAGTGGAATTGGGAGCTCAGTCTGACAAAAACAAGTAAATAGCACAATTAACTGAATTTGATTAGTTATATGTACTGTGGAGAGAATGGGATAGTTCAAGACTCTGTATGTGTAGTTTTTTTTTTTCCTGGTTTTGTATGTGTATTTTTCAAAAGTATCATGATGTAAACTTTTTGTGTTAATGTTAAAGTACATAAAAAAAGCTCATTATTTGTATAATATCAATTTTAAATTACTATAAAAATTTTATGATATCAATAAATTGATTTTTATTTAATTTTTTTCACACAAATTATTTCTAGTATATTTAATATATATAGTTAGCCAGTTTTAGTTATTCTTTATTTGGTAGGATTATCACATCAAACATATTCTGTGGGTCCTAGTTTGAAAATCACTTTAAATTTACCTTTCAAGTTTTGTAAAGATTGTTAGTTCATATTGTAAGTTATGTTAGAATAATTATTATCACAAATTTATACAGGCAACACAAAAGTAAAAGAGACTTCAAGAATTTATTTATACAATTTGAAGATAACTCTACCAGGTCTACATGGCCAAACCAAGAAATTTTTACTAATAAATAATTTAGTAAATATTAGGACAACTGATCAAATCAGTTGACAAACACTCACCTAACCTACACTCCTTTCAGGATTAATTTGTTGATGTGTTCTTAGCTTAACTTTTCTAGATAATAAGTCTCCTTGTGTCTACTTTATCAAGATTCTCTTTTAGCCTAACTACGAAATTTGATTGGGATGGTTTCTTCACTTGGGTGGTTTTGGAGAATGGTCAGAACTTAGTTATTCATTTGGACTCCTTGATTTATTCCTTTTCAAAAATGTAGATAATCAAGAACATGCTGAATTCTTTGAAGAATAATTACTCGAACATAGTTTGAAGAATTCTTTCAAGAATGTATGATTTCTTGCAATGCACTTCCTTGTGTTTTTTCTCACTTAGCTGTTTAAAAGTACCTATCCTATCTACTTTAAGGATGAAAACAATTTTCGTTGAAATTCGGGTAAAAATTTTTTGAATACCCAAATATATTACTTTTCATGTTATTACTTTTCATGTTAGTACATTAGTCGCAATATTTTTGAGATTACTTTCTTTCTTGATTCTCAATAGATTAGCAATCTATCCTAATTGAAATGACTTGAAAATCATTTGGAAATCCTTCCTTAAGTACTTGGATTGGATTGGATATGAATATTCAAAATATTGTCAACTATGATATTCCTCCATATTTTTATGGATAAAGTAAATTAAACATATTCAATCTAATCGGTTATGATCTCATCAGATTAGTTTAAATCGGTCAAGTCAACAACATATAATTATATTTAAGAAGGAATAAATTCTGTTGAATCATTTTAATAAATTTGTTAAATTTTATGACAGATTATATTACAATATCCTTTTAACACATAACATCAAAAATTCAAAATTTTCACGAGAAATTATTTTGTCATGTCAATCTACATTGGAGGTTGTGCCAATAATTGACATATGGCACTAATAAAGATTATATCAGCTATAATTTTCATATTTTTTTATCACTTTTTTATATGGATATTCTTAAAAATTATTATTATTTTCTCACTTATTCTTTTAAAATCAATTATAATAAACGAGAAGCAAGTGAACACTCCCACTAACTTTTTGTTATTGAAAAGTGTTTAAACAATTTTTTTGGCTTAAATAATAGAAAATACAAAACTTTTAATGAGGGTTGTAACCGAACAAGCAGCTCGTTTTTGAAAAATACAAGGAATTATGTGCTCTTTCTTGGTTTTTTTTTTAGGTTTTTATCATTTTTTCAAGAATAAATATGTGTAATATGTTATTTTCCCAAATGTAAGGGTGTAAAATATCATTTATCTTTGCCAGAGGTGGCAAAACTACAATAGCAACAATCAAGAAAGAAACTGCACATTTTAATGCTTCTTATTTTGCCACGAATATTAGATTACTTAATTTTAAACCAATCAATTACACTGGTTTTTACAGTAATTTTTAAATTATTTAGTCCAACAAAATTATTTTATATTCCAAAAAAATATTTAGGCATATCAAGTGTTAAGCACTGCGTATAGAGTTTGTTTTACTAATAATCCTTCAACTTACATTAAAGAAATGAAGTTGATTAGTTAATTCCATAATAATCTAATATTTTAATTTGATCCATATTTTTAATTGAGAGGTGTTTTTTGTCGATCCTTAACTAGTAACTCGCAGAGAATACATATTTCGAAGAAGGCCCCAAGCTCCGTGAAATATAAAATATATTATCCAATTAATTACGTTTTTTTTCGTTTTTCCTTCTCTTGCATGCTCTCTCTCTCAAATCCAAGGGTTTTTGTTCGACAACATTTCTCCGTCACCATGTACTTGTATAGTTTAACTCTTTTGCAAGACATTAAAGGCAACTATTCATTTGGCGTAGATACCAGTATGCCTATAAACTGAAACATGACAGCCAAGAAAAATTAAAAATGGAAATGGTGGCTGTCAGGATTGAAGGCTGCAAATCCAGACCTAAATTGACCCGCAGCCACATAGGAGTTTGTAAGTAAGGAGCAACATGAGATACTTTCTGTGAATAGGCACCCCCAAGACCATAAAAAACAGAACAAGGTCAAAACCACACTAGTGTCGTTTGTGGGAACATGTGGAAAAGTTAAGATGCTCTTATGCAGAGTGACCAGGTGCCGAGAGAGGGAAGCCAGGAAGGCAAAGCCATGACCTCCCGACCTTAGGTGATAAGTGATAATATGTCAAATAATAAGTATATTTGTACCTATTTTACACTTAATTTGTGCATTTATATGAGTAAAAATAAAGAAAATACATTATCATGCATAAATTACATTAAATATTATCATGCATGAGTTTTAGAAAGAGAATTGTCATGTATGTGTTTTGAAATGAGAGTTATCATGGTTGCAAGGATTAAGTAGTAATTTTAAAAAGATGCTGTGTTTTGGTGGAATATTCAATTGATTTGAAACTTTGAGTAACGAAAGAAAAATGAACTCGCTTTGCAACGGCACAAAAATCAAGTAAATATCCGACGAATAAGTTACGCATAAAAGAATGTACATCGCCAGAGTAGTCAAACAATGAAATTTCCGCGATCAAGGCCACGATCGCAGGACTGGACCGTGACACATTCTAGAATTTCCGCGATTTTGAGCCACAATCATGAGATTCTGAGCTATGATCGTAGTCCCTGGCGTTCCAGGGCTAGAAACACTCAACTCTCGTTTTCATAATTTTTAAGGTTTTTTTTTGACTTTTCACACTTGTACATGTTTTCTAGGGTTTCTGGGGCTATAAATAAGAGATTCTTGTACCTGAAAAGTGGGGATTTTCTAGTTTTTTTTTTTTTTGTTTTAGTTTCTTTTTCGATTCCTAAAATATAGGAATATAAGATTAAAACTTGGAGAAGGAGAGATCCACGTCAAGAGTTGAAGAAAATTCATGTCCACGCAAAGAAAAGTCTTAGGAATAAGTTTTCATAGCTTTTTCTATTATTTTGATGTTTGCTTGGATGATAAACACTTTAGAACTTATTTTTATTGAATTTATTATGAATTTTTAAATCCTTCTCTGGTCACTTATGTTTGTGTTTGGTGTATGATGTGTGCATAAATTCTAATTAATTATCTTTATATGATTATTTACAATTGTAGATTTGGATATTAATTGGGAGAAATTGATAACTTCTCTAATTATTTGTGGTATTACAAAAAATAACAGGAGTGAAACTTGTGCGTTAGACATACAATTTGTAAATACTAACTCCATGAGAATAATAAGAGTGAAATTATAGAATTAGTGCGGGAAACCATTGTTAATCACCAACTTGCACACTTGACTCAATTTAGCTTGTGAATACCTGCTAGAATTTGAAGTTAAAGTTATAGGAAAGTTCGGAAGAATATCTTATAAATTTTAAGATTAACAATCTATAACCAGTGCAATTAAATTGATAATTAATGTAATTTGGCATGTATTGGAAACTAACACAACACAAGTAGCTAGATTCTTCAGTCTTTGGCACTCCAATATTTTCATCTGGTGTACTTTGTTCTTAATGTTCTTTTTTAATTTTATTTCTTTTCTTGCGCTCTAGTCTTGAGGCCTAACTAATAAGAATTCAATTAAATAAATAGACACACAAACCCTCCTTGTAGATATGATACTCGTACTTACCCAAAATTTAATATGTTAACGACTTGTATTAGTGAGAGCTTTTTGGTTTACCAACTCAGTGGAGGCACCATTTGTGGGAGTAGTTGAGGTGTTAGTGGAGTAGTTGAATGAGAGCTTCATTACGAAGGCAGTTGAATGTCGCACCTAGTAGGAAGGAGGGGAGTAGTACATCAGCCTAGTCGAGAACCAAGAAACTAGTTAGGAAGCACAAAAGAGACGAGTTGAAGAAGGAAAGGTATCAAAGGAGTTGGAAAGGAAAATAGCCGAGCTAAATAAACAGATAGAGGAAATGAGAAAACAAGTGAGGGTAGAAGCATCTAAGGAAGGTCTACTATTCACCCCTAAAATCGTAGAGGATTTGGTATTGGACAATTTTAAGGCAATTTATATTTTAGAGTATAACAGAGCCTTCGATTTGATTGAACATTTGGCTAATTTTGGACACTAGGACTTACTACACCAATACTCTAATGGGGTAAAATGCAGAATATTCCTCACTATACTAGGTGGATAGGTATAAAGATGATTTAATTAACTGCTGCTAGGAATGATAGGAAGCTTTAAAGAAATCTTGTCCTTATTCCTCCATTAATTTTCGAGCACCAAAAAATATGAGAGGACCTAAATAGTGCTTTTTAACTTGAGGTAAGGTGGTGATGAGACTTTAAATGACTACATGAAAAGGTTCTCCCAAGTTGCATTCGTAATACTGTTAACAACCTAGGATGTCTTGGCCAATGCATTTCAACAATGCTTTAAGGAGGGTGACTTCTTCAAGTCGTTAGCAAATAAGCCAGTCAAGAACTTTGATGAATCCTTTGCTTGAGTGAAAAATACATATACATGAAAAAGGCATGGCGAGAATAAATGAAAGAAAAAAAAAAGGGATGCTAGATACTAAGAGACCTAATAGGCCCCAATGACCTATTGGAGCATTAGTTATCAGGGAAAAAGCTAGGCTGGCCAAGTTCACACCTTTAAGAGAAAAAATATTAACCTCTATACAGGACTCAAATATGTTGAGGTGGCTACGGGATCTTATACCCCTTTGAGGAACCCCAAGAGAGAAAGGTTTTGCAAATTTCATAATGAATTTAGACAGAGCATGAAAGCGTGTATTAATTTGAAAGCACCAACTAAGACATTGTTAAGAAAGGGGTACTTGAAGAAGTTCACTAAGACAGAAGTAGTGCAGGGACAAGAGCTACTTTCGATAGAAACAAAAAAGAACGTAATCAAAAAAGGGTTAATTAACATGATAACAGGAGGGCAGTCGTATAGACAGAGAAAAGGGGGCCTCTAGAAGGTAGCCACTCTGGAAAAGAAAAGAAAGTCATGGGTTCAACTGGATGGAGGCTGAACCATTAGCAAGGATATCTGATCGAGAAGTCCTAAAATTCCTTTAGAAAAATATTGTGCATCAATATGGACTACCTAGAAAACTTATATCAAATAATAGAAGGCAGTTTTAGGGAGCCAAGTTGTAAGCCTAATGCACTAAAATGAAAATATACTAAAAATTTAGCTTAATAACCCACCCACAAACAAATGGGCAGGTGGAGGCAATTAAGAAGCAAAATACTACAGTCCCTTAAACCAAAATTGGAAAAGGCTAAGAGAAATTGAACGGACAAGCCGGCAGGAATTCTATGGAATTAGGGAACAACCCCATCTACGACTACTTAAGAAAGTCCATACAACTTGGTATATAGGTGATGACATGTGATTTAATAGCACATGTGTACTCTTTTTTCACACAATTTTTGCATGCATGATTTGGTAAAATAGTTATATTATTGTTTTATGCATGATGATAGGTTAAATGTGATGAGTAGGAATATTTAAGCTTGATTTTGGTGATAATTGGGTAAAAATGAGCATGGTCTACACTTAAAATATTATTTTGAGTGCATTGCAAGTGATGCGGCTGCAAGGAAGATGTTCATGCCCACAAAAGGTGGTTTTGTGCTCACATGGAAGAACAATGAAGAATTTTGGAAATGCTCGCAATCACTAGTTGTGAAATTTATGATTGGTTGTTTTTGCTTTAATTATTTGTAATTAGTGAATTAATTAGTAATTATAGGACTTAATCAACCTTATAATTGAATTTGTAATTGTGTGAGGAATAATAGAAATGAAACTCACACACTATATATACAATTACAAACATTAATCATGTGAGAATAATGAGAGTAAAACCATAAGATTAGTATGGACAATGCATTGTTGATAATTGAACTTGATAACTTAATTTGATCTAGTTTGGAAATATTCACTAAAATTTGGTGTTATAGATATAGGAAAGTTTAAGAGAATATCGTATAGATCTTAGGATTAACAATTCGTAACAAAGCGATTAAACTGATAATAAATATAAACTGGCACACATTGAAGACCAACACATCACAAGAGACTAAGTTCTTCAATATTTAGTACTCCATCACTTGATGCTGTTACTTTGGCTTCCGAAGTGTTCACTTTTGTTATTAAATTTTTATTTTATTACCTTTAGGAGGCCTAGCTAATATATACCAAATTAAATTGATAGACACAAAACACCTTACTATGGACATGACACTTGTACTAAGCACTGTACTGGTTTGATTATAAATTTAATTTTGGTGTGTCGATGACCCGCATTAATGGGCTACAGGCCTTGATTCTTGTGGAGATAGGGTGATAATTCGACAAAGGGAATCATTTATTCTATGCAATTCATTTGATTTAGTGCTAAATTATTTGAATTTTTAAACACTTTGTGATATATTTTAAATGGGTGGAGTTATTGATAAAAATCGAGCTTAATTTATTTAACTCATACATATTTATGGTTAAAATAGGCATTTTAGTGGTTATTTTTTGGGTTTAAGTATTTTTTAGGTTTAAAAATTTTTAGGTAATTTTGACTTGAAGGAAATGAACAAATTTAGAAGGAACAACACTTCAGAAAGAAAAATTAAGTAGTGATTTTGGAAAGGTGCCACATTTTAATGGAGTACTCAATAGATCTAAAACTTTATAGAATAAAATAAAAATGAATTAACTTTCCAACGGTACAAAGATTAGGTCAATCGGATATCAGATGAAAAAGTCACACACAAAGGAATGCACATTACCAGAGTAGTGGCAGCCATGCGCGCAATTGCTAGAAGGTCTGCCGTGGCTGTGAGTTTTAAAAACAAAGACATGTAAACCTCATGCTTTTGTTCGCGGGCATGACCAGAACACTTGTGAGAGTGACCAAATGTCCCGAAACCATGATTAGCAGTGTGGCAATCCATCTGAACGTGATTTTAAGGGTTGTTTTTGACTTTTCTTATTCTTTACTCAAACCCTAGCCTCATACACGTATATATACATGTTTTTTTTTTATGGTTTTTAGAGATCTTTCAGTTAGTTTTGATCATACAAACACCTAAAAAACATAAGAGCAATCATTGAGTAGGTGAAGAAGAAGGAATTCTTATCATAGTTGGAGAGTATTCGCTTGTCCATGCAACACATTGATATTAAATTAAATTTTCTCATATTTTTAATATTATTTTTATATTTGTTTAGATGATGAACAAATTAGTATTGGTTTTATTGATCATAATGTTTTTATTTTTTCGTTTTTTGTGTTTGTATTTGGTTGAATATATACGAATGAATAAATTATTAATTGTCTTTACTTTTATTATTTGTAATTGGTACTTTGAATGGTAATTATATGACTTGATTAACCTTATAATTAATTCGTGGCTACGTGGGGAATAATGGGAGTGAAAGCTATGCTAGACAATTAATTGTAAACACTAATTTTGTAGGAATAACAGGAATAAAACTATATAATTAGTGCAGCTAAAACTTTGTTAATTACAGTTTAAATTATTGACTTGGTACAAGATCTTCTAATAAGTGATTCATTTTATTTGTATTTTGACAAAAAGCTGATACAAGTACCACGAATATCACTATGTTCACCTTGTTTTGTTCATATTTTAATCTAGAAAATTTCTCATCCCTCAGAAAGAAGTCGAGTGAAACCAAAGTTTCATTTTCAATTTTGAACTTTCAAAATGCTGAATCAACTTCGTCAATAACCCCTTAGCCTTCCAAGCTAGCCATGCTGGTTTGATACCAGGTACCAGCTACCATTTATTTTCTTTTTCACTAAGTATTTTATTAGAATTATATCGTAAAATATAGATAATATATTATGATTATGCTTATGATTAGCAAATCATTAAATGTAAAATCAATCCGTTTTTCCCATTCGAAGAAGAGGCGAAGAAAGTAAAATTCGAAAGTGATCGGAACAAGAACCGACCATTGTTTAATGAATAGGACAGACGTATCCTAGACTTTTAACATAGGTGCTGGTTGCTATTGATCAGGTTAAAGGTGATGGACATGGACTTTATATTGATCATTTTCTGCAACAACTGCGTACACAAGTTTATCTTTGTTGGCTTGCCAACTTTCTGTGATCATTATCTGTTGGTGGCCTGCCACATTAATGAAGCTGCTTTTCTTAGGGTATATTCGTTTATTAATTTTCCACATTTTCTTACCATTTTAAATTTTATAAATTAAATATTTTATTATACAAATTTTATTTAAATTTAAATTTAAAAAATTTTCTCTTTTATTTTTTATAATCGACTAATAATTTTTTAATTATTATATTTACTTACAATCAAATTAACACTTATTGATAAAATTTTTCTACTCACATTTATTTTTTATGACCTTATAAATTTATATACTATTACATCATTCGATTATTTCTATATATTAAATACATATAAAAAGATTTTTCTTACCCATCAAAATCTTACAAACTAAATATAAATTTTCCTCAAACTCAAATCACCAAAATTCTTGTACCCACCCAATGAACAAACCAAACATACCCTTACGTTGTCAAATTTTGCCAACTTTATGAGCCTCACTTTGCATGTTGCAGATAATGACATGCAAATAATTAAAAGGTTGCTCAACTACTCAATTTCCGTGGAGTAATTACATTAATTCATTTAGTTTCATCTATGTATTGGTTAAACTTTTACACACACACACACACGAAAGTTTTGATTAGGTGACACGACAGTATGTGTTAGGAGAAACTACTATGTTGGAACATCAAATATAAAACATAGAAAATAAAGATATTGAGCATGTAGATTTGTGAACACAATTTAAATAACTTCTCCTATATTTACAAGGCAGGAGCCCGCGAAATGTCTGCATTATGCGACGTGTCAAGCAGTACAATGAGTAATGTGTGCAAGACTCCAACAAAAGGGAGTTTATCTAAAGTTTTTTTTAAATAATTTATAAAATTATGTAACTTATAAGATATTTTTTAAATTTATAAATTTATATATCTTTTTTTAAAAATAATCTAATAAAATTTTTGATTATAAACAATTTGATTATAAACAATAAGATCATCTTATAATATTTTTTTAAAATTTATAATTATAATTATTTATAATTTTTTGTGTAATAATGATAAAAAATTAAATATCATTAATTTATTGTGATTGAAAGTGTTTATGCCATTTTAAATATATATATATATATTAAATAA
This sequence comes from Avicennia marina, assembly GCA_019155195.1. Classification (NCBI taxonomy): domain Eukaryota; kingdom Viridiplantae; phylum Streptophyta; class Magnoliopsida; order Lamiales; family Acanthaceae; genus Avicennia; species Avicennia marina. The sequence goes on along the minus strand of CM032772.1, from coordinate 8,954,647 downwards.
ATTATAATCAATTTGTGCATGGCACAGATATCATGCTAGTTAACTTCTATTTCCCTAGACTTAATTTTTTTCAATTTTTGATAAGAAATAGCAATCTAGTGAGCACTTGAGTTTTTAAGAGAATACTTAGCAGGCAAGTTTTGTTTTTTAGATTGGCCATTTTAAATTGAAAGAAAAGCAAAGTGAATGATTTAATATATGGATATGCAACCTAATTGTTTAGGGAACAAAATCCGTGCTTTATTACTTTTTCAATTATTAAATTTCTGCCTCAATTTTATTATTTTTGACCCAAACTTTCAACGATTTATATAAAATAATAAATTAATAGCATTTTAACATTAAACTAACCACAAATAACTAAAGTTATCGAATATGAGGCAATAACTAAAATAATCATGTAATCCAAAAAATAATAAAAAATCCCATAACAAGTGTAGGTTTATAAATTGGTCCGGCTATGCTATTTGCCCCGTTACTCCCTTGTTTAGGTTCGCTGAAAAGACGCGCAAAATCATCTGGCTATGTTTGGAACCTGTCTTTCAATCTTTTGTGCATCTTATCTAACTATATTGTCAAATATATAATTTAATAAAAAAACATTTTCAATTTAAATTCAAGTTTTCTCTATTTTACATTTATAAGTAACTAATTATTTTTTAATTATTAAATATATTTATAATCAAATCAATATCTATATCTATACATATATATACTCACATGTATATATATTTATACCCTAAAAATTAATAATTATCTCTATATATTATCACATTATTTAATTATTATAATATATTTTATATATATTTACATAAATTAAAATTTTAAAATATCAAAATTTTAAAACCAAACATATTTCTCACTTCAATACAACCCAAACCAAACATCATCTCCCACCAAAACCCCTCCTCTGAACACAACCTCTATGTCCACAATTTAATGTGATAAATATAAAATTTGAGTGATTTAAATGTAGAAATCAACCAATATAAAATTTTAATTTTTTTTAAAATTTAGTTGTGTAAAGCACTGTCATTGTGATTGAATGATGAGCGTAAAAATAATGATTTCATAAATATTGGATTTTTTATTTTTTATTGACTAAATTTCCTGGGTTTCATCTCATGAAAAATTCTGTCAAAAAATTTTACAATATTTTGTTATGCAAACACAATCAATGTCCTAAAAATTAGATTTTTTTTTTGTTTTATTTATAGAATTCCTTTTCTTTTTACAATAAAAAAAATTATATCAACAAATATATAAAAAATACTATGGCTATGTTTGGTTTTAAATTATTCATCCACAAAAACACATACTCAATTATCACAATTTTAAATTTTATCTCTTTCTTTTTCTTACTTTTACATAATTTTTGATATAAAAATACTTAAAACACGCACACCAAAATTCAAAAATAAACAAAGCCTTTAAAATTAATTCACAATTAAAAATCTCAAAGTTAAGAAAATTTCAGAATTTGGTCAACAATACAATGGAGGGAGAACTTCTTGTTATATATTATATATGATAAGTCAAAAGAAGGAAACTTTAGCACAACAAAAGTTGACTGTTGTTTCAAGGTCCTTTCTAGTTCCTATGATGGTGGTTGTCATTATATATCTGACCACTGACAAATACATCCTTCACAGTATGATATAAGGAATAGATATGCATGTATTTTGGGTTGAGTAGTTTTTAAACGAATTATCTAGATATATATATAAATGTATTTTTAATATTGTTTAATAGTCTTAACACATCTCAAATCAAATTATTGATTGTTACAAGTCAAGACTGCATTTCGTTCGTGCAATAACTAAGATTTGTTTAGATAGCAAGAATGAATGCATCCTAGTCAACCATGCTAGAAGATACGCAATATTTATCACTACAAAACAAAGGCTTTGTTTGTTTTAAAATTTTAACGTGTATTTTTAAATATTTTTTATTTCAAGAATTATATAAAAATAAAATAAAAAATTAATTAAAAAATATAATAATTGAATATATATTTTTAACAAACATAATTTCAAAACAAAAATATTTAGGAATGGCTGTCTCTCTCCATTCCTTCTATGATAAATTGTCCCACTTACTCTTACGCCCCAAGTCCAGAATCCAGACAAAGTGCTGAGTAATTGCTTTATGTATGTTGTTTGTTCTTACTTTTTTCTTTCCAAGAAAACCCTACGTTTGGATACATCCACTCGTATCAATTCTTACATCAAAATACTACTATCTATTTCTTTTCTCTACTCTTCTTACGCTGTTAATAAATTTTCATACAAAAATTTTCACCTTCGTAATTTGCATCCACATAAAGCCAGACTCCAATAATTAGCTATGAGTCTGACATGGCAAGTAAAAATCTTTTATCTAGGAAGCATAAGCACAAGGAAACAAACACAAAGAAAAGGAGAAAAACAAAAGAATAACAAGTAAAGTGAAAAAATGATATCAAAATTTTCTAAAAAAAAAAAGATGTATAGTAAGAGAAAATCAAGATAAAAATATTTCAAAAGTTGTATTTGGTATATAAATCGATAGGCTATGTGTGGTTCTTTATTACATACTATTCATTTCTATTAAAAAAATTTATAAATTAAATATCTTCTTTTAAATATTTTAGTACAATTCAAATTCAGAATTTTCTTTCTCTTTTTATAATTAATAAATTATTTTTTAATAATTATATTTATTAACAATTAAATCAACACATATTTCTATAATTTTATCACTTATCACTCACGTTCATATATATTAATACCTTATCAAACTTTGTGCTATTATATCGTTCAATCATTATTACATATTAGACATATATAATTGCAATTTCTCTCTTCTTACGACATAATAACAAACATTATTTTCTTACCCACTTAAATCACTAAAATTTTTCTTCTCACCCTGATAAAAAACAAAACATACCATCAGTTACATTAAGAACCCAGCTTTACACTCAAAATATCTTCTCAAATTTTACATTACCACATATATCATTTAACAACAATTTCATTTAAATTCAAATTTTTTTTATTTATATATATAACTAAATAATTATTTTTGAATTATTACACTTATTCATGATTAAATTAATACTTATATATATCATATATACTCATAATTTTTTTTTATTTATATATTAAAATATAATTATTATCTCTATAAATTATCATATTATTCAATTATTATCATATATTTTACATATATAATAAAAAAATTCATATTATTTATCTTATTAAAATCTTAATTCTAAGTGTACTAACTAGCTTAATACAACTTTAAATAAATATTTATCCAACAAAAATATATTTTAGAGATAGAATAGAATAACTACGTGATAAGCTATTGTTTATTGAAAGGTTTGTTAATTTGACATATTTAAATAAATAATAATTTCACGAAGGAGAAAGAGATAGCAGTCATATTTGTCGACAGAACTAGACAGAGAAATAAAGAAAGGGAGAGAAGGGAAATTTGTGTTAGAAAAGGTGGGAGAACAAATGAAGAGAGAGAATGCCAAATTTGTGGTTGAAGTTGAAATAAAGAAGACAGAAAATAAATAAGAGGGAAAAAAAATAAAAAGTTACAAATATTTTTTATAGATGCGAGTATACGAAGCTTTATTTTAGAGAAATTTCTCTTAAAAATAAAAAATAAAATAAAATTAGAGTAGCCATGCAATGGATTGCTGCCCTATATCTCCCGCAAGAGGTCGTCCAAGATGCAGCTAATCGAGGAGAACCAACAGTTTGGTTCCTCAGCCTTGATTGGCCTAATGTGTAGGAAATTTTGGCCTAAATCTTAGCTTCAACGACTTTGTTGAATGGATGTACAAAATATTAATTAACGAACCAGCTACTGAAAATACAAGTGATTCTATGTTTTTTGAAATTTAATTATCAATAAGTAATTGGCACACACGAAGATGAAAATTTCACCACATCTTCTGGCAACCTGTGCCACTGACTGTTGCCAATTTACAGTACTGTGGAATTAATCCGGTAATTTTAAAAAAGATTAGGGTAAAAACGTATTTACGTGGCTTTCTCTCGGCTCGGGCTGAGGTCGGACGGCAGAACACGTGGCTTCAGCAAGGCGGAGGCACTTCTGGCACCGTGCCGACCCCAAAATCTGGCGGCACGACGGACAGGTCGAATGAGACCGTAGCCACGTATCAATGCACGCAACGTGAAATCCATGGCCACAGTGCGGCAGCACCCGTACTTTTTCCCCGGCGGCGAACTCCGCCAGACAAATGGCGCAGTCGGAGAGCTTCGTCGTCTGTTCGTCGTCTTCGCCGAAGGTCAGCTTCGGTAGTGACTGTAGCACCTTCTTCTTCAGGCCTCTGTTGGCCGCCGCAGCCCGAGGCGCGCCGACCATGCGGCGGACCCAGGCGAAGCGTACGATGGTGACGAGTCCGACAACGCAGATGAGCGCGCAGAGAAGGGCCACGAGGATGACTACGAAGTCGGAGTCCAGACATATTTCCATTTTCGGCAGCGAGAGGTTGTCTTTTGGCGATTGCGGCGGCGGCGGAGAATCAAGGCGGACGAGGTGGCGGAAGCGAGAAGTCATGCGCAGAGTGAAAGACGGTAGTGGAATTTGTGCTAAAATAGTGGAAAAGAAATTAGTTAGAGAATTAATTTTTATTTGTCACTGAAATGCGTGGATTGTAAATAAGATCAATGTTCGGGGTGTTACTGTAAGTTTAAGAATTATGGTCTTGACTTTCGACTATGTTAGTTTTTATTGCTGTTGTCATAAAAATAGTAATTTCAAAATAGCACGTGAATTTAAATATTTAATAAAATATTAGCAGGTACGTATTCTACTTATGATATACTTGACTGAAAAATTAGGTCTCAAATTTGATTCCAACTATTTAGTACACTTAAAATTAAAAAACGCTCACACTTTTTTATATAAAATGAAATTTGAGTCAAAAAGGAGCTTTCAATAATTATTTATATTTATATATAAGTGAGATGATTATTAGTTAAAATCTTGGTCAGTTAAAGAGGTAATGAAAAGGGAAAAAAATGTAATTAAGATCATCTATGGGGAGTTTTTGAAGTAATGTTAGGTTTTGGCCACGACTCTTCTATGACTCTTAGATTTTATTACAAGTGGTTAACATGAACTGAATCATCAAATTTAATTGCATAATTTAAAATATATAATTATTTTTAAAAAATTCTTTTATTTTTATTATATCCTTTCCTTTTTCTGGTTATTTGGTGCTATAATTTTCAAATTGTTTCGAGCTTTCAAAATTACATAACTATTTTTAAATAATTTATTATTTTAACTTTTTTATTGATAAAAAATTATTACTGTATAATGTAAAATTGCAAAAATATTTTTATTTCAATTTCTTTTATGTTTTATTACATTCTTTCTCTTTTTTAATAACTTTTTATTTATTTGGTGCCTTTTTTTTCAAAATTTTCTCTCTTTTCAAGTTGTTTTGGTCTTTCTTTAGTTTTTTAATTTTCAATATTTTTAATCTTTACTTTATTCATAAGAAATAATTTTGATTACACAGTGCGCAACCACACAACTGCCTATTTTAATTTGTTCTATTTTTGTATTATTTTCTTTTAACTTATAATTAATATTTGTATTTTTCTCTCAAATTTAAAATAAATATATTTTTATTGTTCCAAATACAATAATTTTATAATATATAAATATAAAAAAAATTCATATAGGCATAAAAAATGTCATTTTCATGCATATATGTTTGTGTGTGTGTGTGTGTGTGTAGAGAGAGAGAGAGAGAGAGAGAGAGTCGTATAGCAACTCTTATTTAGCTTATACACAAAAAATAGATAATGGCAGATTGCAAGTAATTCATTATTTAAAGAAAAACAATGGCCTAAATCCAGCCAATTCGCCTCACCAGTTTCTTGTCACATTCATCATTATGCATGAGTAATAATAATAATAAACAAGAATGAAAATGGAAGACAGAAAAAGAAGCTAAGATGAGTGAGATACAAAATTTGATTTATTTTAAGAAAACATATATGAGAATGAAATGCCATACTCATGGTGTACGATTTTCAAATAAGATTGAAAAGGAGTGAATAGGCAACCAAAAACGTCTACATTTTAAAAAACTATTTGAAAATTAATATAATGGGAGAACAAAATTATAAAAGAAAATCATATAGAGTCTTTTGAAATTTATTCTATATGTGACAGTTTAGCAAAAATTGTACACAATATACATAGATATATTGAAAACAATATTGAAATAATTCATCTTATATGAAATAAATGATTCTTGTCTTCATGTCTTTCTTGTTCAGTTACTGTGTTTATCCATTACACACAGTCGGCATTCCTTTCTATGCTATTATTTCTGTGGTAAAATTGGAACCTTATCTTCACTTTTATTATGAGTATTTGACATATTTTAGTGGATAACTTTAATTGCGACTTCATTTTCGCAATAACGACACTAGAGGAAAATGGAATTGCAGCAAGTGTAATTTTCACACCATGCATTACACGTTTTCTTTCAATTACACCAAACAAAGTTCACACTAAATCCTTTTTATTTAATTTTGTCAAACATCACCACTTATACGAACCCCTTTTAAAATTAGTGTCGGGATAAAACTTGGAGACCATAAATAATTTACAAGATGAAATTTATCAATTTACTCCTAGTGAAGTCATTACACAGACTATGGCGTTATGAAATTTAATCATAAGATATTATAAAAAATATTAATTTATCAACAACTGGTGAAAAAATGAGCAAGCCCTCCTAAAACTTCAACTTAGGTGCCCACCAAACGAATGGAATAAATGGTTTATTGACTTTTGGCGATGCATACGCATATGATTATCCAAAAACCTAAAATGACGAGAATTTCGGCCTCAGCCTCTCCATTTAGGAACAATACACAGATAAATTTTTTAAAAAACTTAATGGGTGTTTTTATGTGATGAAAATCTTAACTTATTTGAATTTGTATATTTATATATGTTTTAAATATATTATAATAATAAAATAATATAGTGATATAAAAAAATAATGATTATTTTTTAAAATATAATTATATATAAATTTGAATGTGCATATAAATATAATGATTGAATTATATATATATATATATACATACACACATAAAATATGAAAATTTTAAATTTAAATTTGAATAAAAATTTTATTAAATATTATATTCAAATTATGTAAATTTTGACGGGATAAAAAGTGATTAAAATTGTTAAATTAATATATTTAATGTATAAATGAAAAAGTCAATGTTAGGCTATAGGTGTTGAAAACAGTGGTTCCGTAGAGTACAAAAATCAGATTTGACAGTGAAATTTTAATGGAAATAAAAATTTAAATTTATGTGAATTTTAGTATGTATATATATATATAATAAATAATAATAATTAAATGATATGAGTATTTATGTGATTATAAATAAATATAGTGATTGGATTTTAAATAATTATTTATATAAGTAAGATTGAAAAATGTATAATAAAAATTTTATATTATAAAATATTTGTTTTAGGAAAATTTGGGTTGGTTCCAAACCGAACAAAATTAGGTTTCAAACCAACCTATGGAGTCTAAGTATAGCTACACTTACCAATTACCATGTGATATAACACACTCCCACCAAATCATAATTGGACAAGATATTTCTTCAACTGATAAGATGTCATGATCAAATCCTAATCCACCCACATTCAGAAATGGGGTGGTTGGCCCTACCCAAGTCACCTCATGGAAGCCAGCTATGTTGGAAACCATTCATGCCGCAATACATACTTCCAGAGAAGAAGAAGCTTCCACTGCCCACTGATATATGTAATTTATGGACTTTTTGTCTCTGCATATTTGTAAAAAATTATATGACTTCTTTAATTATAATAAAATATATAATTATTTTACTTTTAGTAGTTCAATAATAAAATAACATTACATAAATTAAAATATACATAAGTGTATAGGTGTACAAAATAAATATAGGAACAAGGAGATACATGGATTAAATATTATTAAAATTTAAAAGGAATTAAATTCGTAGAAAAAGGTGCACCTATGGGTTAGTAGCATAATCGAAAAAATGAAAAGTGTTAAAAGATGTGACTATAAGTATAAAGGTATTTTAGGAATTTAATTAAAAAACCAATTACTCTCCCCATTTCTTTAATAGCATGTGTGTGTGTGTGTAGATGAATACAGTCCTAATAAAAAATGAAAAAAAAAAAAAAACAAACTTCGATCTATCCGGCTGGTAACATGCAACAAGAAGAATTCAGCTCATCAATCGAATTGAGAAAGCCACCCACAATAGTTACCGCATGCAGCACTTTTGGACACAAACAAGATATCATGTCCATCGGGTGGAAAGGACATGACACGTTCCGAAACAACCAATCCATCACAATCCACAGCTTTTAACCTACGGAAAAAATATGAAGGGAATTCGAACCTAATATAGCACATGTATGGAACTAGAATGAACACACACACACAGTGTAGTTTTGGTTCTGATGTGTTGGTGTGGCACAACAAAATTGAAAAATATTATTGTACTTTCCATATCATCAAGAAGATTTCATGTAATGTTAGTTTTCATGTTTGATTGATCTATTTTCCATGTTTGTGGGATGTGCACAAATATATAAGAACTCGTGGTTGTCTAGAATCTAATCTTGATACGGTGGTTCTTGTACATTCTTAAAATATAGGAAGCCAAATCCACTTGATTTGCAATGATCTCACCTAGTAAGAAAAGGTGACCTGATGATGTAACATCTGCTACAGAGTCTAGGTGGGAAAATATGGTATTTGAAATTGGGGGTGGTTTTATGGTGATCTAGCCTCTAAAACTCGTGAGGTTTATTTTTGATATCTATAAAGTTTGGAGACTATTCAAAGTTATTTGGACTTCATGCCTTGTTTGATGCAAGAAATTGTTAGTTCGGGGTTTTTATGTCTTTTCCATGTCAGAGTCAAGTGAGCAATTGAGTGTGACGTTAGGATTAGTTGAATTAGTCACTTGTGCACTTTGGAAGATGGGCTTGCGTGAGTACTTGCAAGGTCGAAATCAGAAGGAAATTGATTTAAAAGGTCTTTGGGTGAGTTTACAAGCTATTACATTTTCTTTTCTTCAATCTATTATTTGATAATTAAATTAAATTAAATACCCAACATAATATACTTCACACATTATTTGTGTAAGCAAATATAAGAATGTTTGGTGCATTGAAATGCAATAAAACAAAACATAAGCATTCATGTATGCTTTATTGCTGCATAATGATTATACAAAATTAATGTTGAAAAAGATTTTAATTTTAATTTTTTTTTACTTTCTTTAATTTTTTTTGATCTATTATTTGACGATTAAATAATTTAAAATTTAATCAAAAAAGTTATTTCATCAATACCATTATATGGGGATGTTTGGTTTACATTGAGAAAAGTAAGATAGACAAGTTAAAAATAATGGTTGTTATAAGTCACTTTGTAAGACATTTCAAAGATTTGATGGGATATAAGTTTTACCTACCTGATAACTAAAGGATTATTATTGGTTTTCAAGCACGTTTTCTTGAGTAAGAGTTTGTTTGGGAAGATGGCACTAGTAGAATAGTTGTGCTCAAGTAAGTTGAGCATAAAAAACAAAGTCAAGAACATTCGTGGCAAACACCAGTTTAAGAACCAACTTTAACAACAATCACTGTGATGATCGAGTAGAGTCTTTCATGCATCGAAGAGATAACACTATCTCTTAAAGAACGAACAAAAGTTGTTTGTTATGGGAGATAACAATTATGAAAATGATCTTAATATTTATGATCAAGCAATGCCAAATATAGACCCTGTTAAGTGGCAAGAGGCTATTCCATTTGAGATGAATTCAATGTAATTGAATCAAGTGTGGATCTTAGTAAATCTATACAGGGAATAGTTTCCATTAAATGTAAATGGATCTATAAGAGAAGGATTTTTTTTACTAGTGAGGTAGTGACCTAAAAAGACAGGCTTGTGGTGAAAGGTTACGGTCAAAAGGAAGGAATTAACTATGATGAGATCTTTATCCTCGTAGTTATGATATAATCTATTTGAATACTACATGTGATAAGCACCCACTTAGATTATAATATATGATGGATGGGTGTTAAAAACCACTTTCCTCAATGGGTTTCTTGAGAAGGACATTTACATGGTGCATCCTCAGGGTTTTGAAGTCCAAAGGAGAGTCTAATAAAATGTGCAAGCTTAAGAGATCCATTTATAACTTTAAGTAAGTATCAATGAGTTCAAATCTTTATTTTGATGGTACAGTCAAATTGTTTAGTTTCATATAAAACAAATTGTTTAGTTTCATAAAAAACAAGAATGGGCCTTGCTTCCATAAAAAGGTTAGTGAGAGTACCATTACATTCTTAGTTTTATATGTAGATGATATACTGCTTATTGGGATTGACTTTGGAATGCTAACCTCAATCAAGACTTGGTTATAAAGTATGTCATTAAAGACTTGGAAGAAGCAACTAGCATCCTAAATATTCACATCAACAAAGATAGTGCGAAGAGATTGATGGGTCTTTCTCAAACTTTATACATGGAAAAGGTCCTAAAGAAGTTTCGGATGGAAGTCTCTAAGAGAACATCGCTACCATTTAGGCATGGTACCTATATCTCAATATGTGCGTACAGATTGAGGATGAGAGGAGGAGCATAAAGGTCATTCCATATGTTTTGACAATTGGGAACCTCATGGTAATGCTATGTACGAGGCTAGATATTGCTTATGCATAAGTGTTATGAGTAGGTTTCAAGCGAATCCTGTCAAAAAGCATTGGAGTGCCGTCAAGTATATTTTTAAGTATTTGAGAAAGACTGAGAATGTGGTATTTTTTTAGGGAAATAGAGAAAGCTAAGAATATGTGGCTACACCAATTTTGATTTGTAGTTAGATGTTGATCATAGAAAATCTATTTTTGGATATGTCTTCACCCTCAATAAAGGAGCAACAAGTTGGAAAAATTCCAAACAGAGCACCACAATAAATTCCATCACTAAGGCTAAGTATATTGTAGCGTGTAATGCAATAAAGGAGCTAGTTTGGATCAAGAAGTTTTTCAGAGAGTTTCAAGTGATTCCAGGGATGGATCAGCTGTTGTCACTCTATTGTGACAACAACAATGCAATTACTTAAGCAAAGAACCAAGGTTTTATCAAAGATGCAAACACATCGTAAGTCGTTATCATATTGTTCAAGAGATCATTGGATAGAATAACATAGTCATATAGAGAATAGCTTCATCAGATAATGTTACCGACTCACTAAGTCGATGACATAAGTATAACTAGATTGCCATTTTGAGAAGATAGGTATTAAATACCATAAAGATTGACATAGGACTATTAGCATTAGAGTGCAAGTAAAAGATTGTTAGTGATATACCCTTTAATCTTAATTATTTTTAAGGGATATTAGTTGTGGATGCTCTATATTAATTAATAAAAATATTAATATTTCCATTTTTATCAACATTATGACAATGTTATTCAAACATGTAATTTTTATTATGGCGTAACATTTTGCATGTGTCTATATGATTACATTGACAAGAATCATTTATAAGAGTATAATATAGACACAAGACTTCTCACTACATAATCATTAAATCCCATTAGTAGGTCGCAAATTTTATAAATAGGCATTAGGGTATTAGTACAACTTGCATACCTTATTTTTGTGTGATGAGTATTATGTCACTTGATGTGAGATATTAAGAACATGTGTATAGATACATCATTGAAGAATGAGTATTTGAATCATGACTTAAGGAATGAATTAGACATATGGAGTTTATTCTTTATTGTCAATGTCTTACGTTATGATCTTGTTAAGTGTGTATGGGTCTTAGACTTGAAACGACATAGATACAATATCTGTATTGCAGTCCACTAATCATTAGGTATTAAGAACCACATCTATCTTGATATGAGGTAGGATTATGAGCCTAATGTGCCATTATCCATGTACATATGAAGGTATGTGCATAATTAATAAAGAATTTGTCTCTATGTAAGTAAGTAAGATACTTATCCTTTATAATCAATATTCTATAAGTTAGAAAAATCTTTGGCCAAAGTGATGCATGATTAGAAAGGAGTTTTTTATGGATATTACTCTCTTAAGAAATATTGATTTGGCAATATGATTAAACCAATAAGTTTGACTAAACCTATGGCTCTCACTCGATTGAGACAAAATAAGATAAAAGACTTATATAGTGTGGTATTGACAATCAAAAAGGTTTATGTGATCACATAATTTATCTTAGTTGGACTACGGTATAGGTAATAAGTTAGTTGTTACCCATATTTTTTGAGTTTTGCTTATTGCTAATTAAGGATGAATCCAAAGCCACACATATAAGAACAAGATAAGTGCTAGAAGGTATTTTTGATGCAGGGACTTGGTCAAGACTTGAGAAACCTTTTAGTGAAATTAATTTGGTTGCAATTAGATTAGATTAAGTGCAATTATATATTTCTTATTATATTTGTTAACAATGAGAGTATTAACTGGAAATATAATGAGCCCTTTATTTAATCAATATGATTAATTAAATAAAAGTACAAGACATTAATAGGCCTTAATTATTAATTCAATTAATTTTAAAGATATAATGTGTTTGAATTATTTTAAAAGTTCAAGCAAAAGTCTAGAGAACTTATTCCATGTGTCCTAATTAGATAACATGAACAAAGAAATCTAGCCATGTTTACAATACCAAGTCTTAGAAATAATTAAAGATGGAAGAATTTCACCTCATCATAACATGCCATAACAATTTTCCTACCTTATACAAAGAAAGATGCTAGTAGTCTCCATCCTATATTTTTCTCTTGTCCAAAATTCTTCAAAACAAAAAGGAGTTTGTGTGGGATTTCATGAAGAAGTTTGTGGGAGTTTGTTGGAGAGCCTTGCTCATGCTTCATTCATGTGGAAAATCTAGAGGTCAACTTAAGTCTTGTGGCTTAAGGATTACATACTAAATTTGCTAGGAACTTGATCGCATGTGTTAATCCATGAAACCCTTTTATGTTTGAATTTATACAAGTTGTGTGAAGAAAAAAGTATTGGGTTGAGACTTAATTTTTTGCTTCATGTTTTTTATGGTTTCATGAATTTTAAATTGAATTTTCGCATTCCAAACCTAGTGAAACCCAATAGTGAAGAATAGAAATCCACTTATTGCAAAAGCATAGAGGACGATTTGAGGGTCATTAGATATATATTAGCTTCTATGACTGACCTTTAAAGGACTCATGAGGGCATGTGAAACTCAAATCAAATCTTATATCACCTACAAGTGTTGTATGGTGAACAAAGTCATATTGCTAGGTATGAGATATCTAAATAGCTACCTAAGATGTTTGTAGCAAAGGGCGCTAATGTGAGTGAACATGTTCTTAGAATTATTTTACTTTTTTAGAGACTTAAGTCACTTGTTTCATCACGGATGCTCACTTGTAGATAGATATGATTGTTCAATCGCTTCCATATTTATTTTCCAAGTTTATTGTCAATTTCAATATGAATGAAACAAAGTGTATGTTGGTTGGACTTCTTAATAAGTTGATGACTACACAAGTCACTATGAAGGGCAATGGAAAAAAAGGTTGTTCTTACTATACTTAGCTCTTCGCTGATAAGATTAAGAGGAGAGAGACAAAGAACTAGAAGCCTATAATTCCTAAGTCCAGTGGGAGTATCAAGAAGGCTAAGGATCCTACTAGTAAGGAAAAGTGTCCCCACTATAGCAAAAAGAGGCATTGGAAGAGGAACTAGACCAAATACCTCAAGAGTTTGAAAATTGGTGTTGGAGTTAAGGAACTTTATATTTGTGAAACATTTTATTCTGTTAGTGTATTTCTACTTCATGGATTTTAATTTCTAGTGCATCTTTTCATATTTGTACTTTGTACTAGGATCTGGTCAAAAGTAAACTGCTTGAGATGTAAGAGGTGAAGATCAAGGTTAGTAGTAGAGGAAATGTTGCAACGTTAGCAATTGAAACCACTTTTATTAGTTTATCATCTAACCATGTTTTAATTTTGAGAGACTAGTTATTGCTACGTAATGGGCTTAAAAACATAGTTTCCATTCCTTCAATAGCAAAAGAGGATTATGAATTTTCTTTTAAAAACAATGTTTGCTATACTTATTATGGTTATAAATTAGCTAGCATTAGCTCATTAGTGAATGTTTCTACGATCTAAACATGGACAATAAAACTGTGATGAATGTCATTTCTAATAAATATGCTAGGGTAGAATTAAATTCCAAGCAACTGAGGTAATTTAGACTTGGTCACATTGGAGAAACTATGATAAGTAAGTTAAAGAAAGATGGGTATGTTAGACCAATCGAGAGAGGTATCTTATCCAACTTGTAAGCTTTGTCTCTTGGGAACAATAGCTAAGAGTCCATTTGATGGACAAAGGTAGCCACATCTGTGTTGTTACTTGTCCTCACTGACATTTGTGAGCCATTTAAGGAAATGGCCTAAGGTGGTTTTCACTACTTCATTATCTTTATCTATGATTACTCTAAGTATGACTAAGCATCGAAATCAAAATTTGTTGGAAAAGTTGTGATCTACAATCAGCTTCACTAATCTTTTTATTTTATTATGGGACAAGCCCTCATTAATGCATCCCAAATCTTGAATTAGATTCTTTTTAAGCCCATTCTCTTAACCCCACATGAGAAGTGGAGTGGGAAGAAATCAAAGCTAAAGCACATTAGGATTTAGGAATGTCTAGCTTATATCAAGAAAAGTAAGATAAAAAAGTTAAAGCTAAAGTTGTTATAGGTTGCTTTACTGGATATGCTAAGTGTTCGATAGGATATGAACTTTACTTACCTAATAACCAAATGATTGTTATAAGTTATCAAACTTGCTTCCTTAAAGACCAATTCCTTCGAGAAGTAAAGCAGGTAGACTAATTGTTCTCAAGAGAGTTGAGCAACACTGTAAACCTCAATGCAACAAGTACCTATTCGAGGACTGCCTTCCATGACACATGCATTGCAATGATTGAGTAGAGTCTCTTATGCACTTGAGTGATATAGTTATATCCTAAGGTGTGGACGAGAGTTGTTCATTATGAGAAATCATCATTATGTTGATGATCTTTCTACTTACAATCAAGCAAGAATGGATGAGCACTCTGCTAAGTCACAAGAGGCTATGCAATCTGAATGAATTTAATGCATTTAAACCAAGTTTTGACTCTAGTAGATTCACATAAGGAAATAGTTTTCATAGGATACAAGTAGAATAAAAAGAGAAATATTGGTGCAAATGGCGAGGTAGTGACTTATAAGACCAGGCTCGTGGTGAAAGTTTATAGTTAGAAGCGAGGAATTGACTATGATAAGACCTTTTCGCCCATAGCCATGATCAAATCCAACTAAATTCTTCTTGCAATAATTGCCAACTTGGATTACAAATGAATGTTACACTACTTTCTTAAACGAGTTTCTTAAGGAAGATATTTATATGGTGCAACTTAGTAGTTTTTGAGTCCATGGTGAATCTCACAAGGTATGCAAGCTTAAGAGGTCTATCAATGGCCTTAAGTAAGCATCAAAGAGTTAGAAACTTCTTTTTGGTGGTGTAATCAAATTGTTTAGCTTCATAAAAAATAAGAATGAATCATGCATTTACAAGAAGGTTGATGGGTCGTTATCACATTCTTAGCACACTATGTAGTGTTAGTGATATCCTCTCTAACACTATTATTATTTTTATTAATTAATAAAATATGCATATTTCATTTTATCAATGCTCTTGTAGTATTTATGATGCATGTAATTCATTTTAGGTTATTACGACGTAAAGTTGTAAGTGTGCTCATATGATTATGTTAAGGTATCGTATTCATAAGGGGTTATGAATATAAACATAAGAGTTTTTAGTACACAATCATTAAAACCTATTCGTGAGCCACAGCTTCTCCAAATGGGCATTAAAGAATCGGTGTGGCTTACTTTCCATGTGTTTTATGGTGAGTATCATCAATATGAAATATTGAGAATATATGTGTGTGGATATGTTAGTAGAGAATGAGTATTCAAATACTTACTTGAAGAGTGAACTAGACATGTGAAGTTCACTTTCTACTGTCCATGTCTTGCTACGTGATTGAGTTAAATGTACATGGACATTAAACTTGAGATGACATGGTTGTCTTATGTACTTGATAGTTAATATGTCATTAGGGCACGGAGGACCAACATATATCTTGATATAAAATAGAGTTATAAGCCCGACGTGCCATTGATATGTGTAATCAATAAGGAATATATCTCTTTATAAATGAGCAAGATGTTTGTCCAATATGATCGATGTTCCACAAGACAAAAATCCTTAGCCAAAATAGTGTATAACCAAAAAGAAGTTTTTGATAGGACATTGTTTCTTGAGGTAATATTGATATGGCCATATGATCAAACTTGTGAGCTTGATTAAATCATAGCTCTTGCTTGATTGTGATAAGGCAAGACAAAAAAGTTATACCACATGGTATTCACGATCGAGAGTCTTTATGTAATTCATTCACTTCATCTTAGAAGATTATAATATGAGTCATCAACTAAGTGTTACTTATATAATTTGAGATATGCTCGTTATTTGTTAAAAATGAACTTAAAGGGTAACACATATGAGAACAAAGCAAAGGCGAGAAAGCTTTTGTGAAGTGGGGCCATGAATGAGTTTTAAGAAGTCTCGTGGTGAAATTAGTTTGATTGCAATTAAATTTTACCAAATAGAATGAATTATTTCTCATTAGGGCAATTAATGATTAAATTATTAACTAAAAATATAATGATCCTTTAATTTACTTAATAGAATTAATTAAATTAAGAGATAAGACACAAATAGAATTATTAAATTCCTATTATGTTTGATAATAATAAGATTATTAACTAGAAACATAATAGGAAATTGATTTAATAAATGTGATTAATTAAATTAAAGGATATAATTTTAAAGGACTTTAATTATTAAATGTGATAAATATAATTTTTTCTAAAATGCAAAAAATTACAAATTTACGATAAAAAAAATTGTTTCCTTATTATTCTAGCAAATTTAAGCGGGTAACTCTTGGATGAGCCTATGGAGACTCATAAATTTAAATAGAACAAGAAAAGAACATAAAGTTACACAATGCACTCTCGGTACATTAATCATCTTTATTATCCGACATTGCACTTATCAATGCCAAATCATCATTGTCGGACTTAAAAAGTTTCCTTAATAAAGTTGACCAAATCAAATACGTTGAAACATAATATCTATACCAATTTTGATTGTTAAATGTTGAATTACTTTATTGTCTTTGTTTTCTGTTTTATATTTCATATTTTTTTTCTTCATCTATTGTCGCCACATAAGTCTTTAACTTTTTTTTTTTATCATAATCTTTCTTTTATATCTTTAATTTTCTCAGATACATTTAATTTAAAAATATCCCACTATATATTATAGTTAAGGCCAAATTTTTATTGCACAATTTTAAAGTTTATATTACTCTTATTTAATATTTTACATTTTTATTTCTTTTTCCATTTTCATTCAATATAATTTTATACATCTTCTCTCATGTTTTCTATATCCTATAATTTTCAAAGTTTATTTTTTATTTTAAAAGTTTTGTCCTGTACTTTTAACTTCGAGCTAATTCCCCATATAGCCAGCATGGTTTCCCATTTGTGGTTCAAAAGTGGCTTCAATCTGGACCGTTCGTGTCCATGCGGCGCCGTGCCCGCCGTTAACTCGGCTCTCCGATGCGCTGTTGGCTTCTCTTCCCAATTCGATCTTTTCCATTTTATTTTCCCTAATTACGCTCTGTCTCAGTTCATGGGTTCTTCACATGGTTATAGATTCAGTTCAGCTAAGTCACCATGGGCTGGCAGCAACATCATTTTGGTTGGAGTCTATAGGCCAGTTCTGGAACCCAACCCATTTGGAGTTTATGTAAGTGGAATTCTGGTGCTTCATAGATTTGAGGATTTTTATAAGTGTCTGCAAATGTTTGTGTATTCTGTTGTCAAGAGACATCACTCTTCCAATGCGTTCAACATTTTCCAGTATATCAGCTTAACCGATGATGAGATCATAGCCACCATCGACCTTACTAAGGGTGGAATCGAGTCGAGTCGAGCTCAAGTAGTAATTTACTAGAGTTCGACTCGAGTTAATTTTTGACAAGCTCGAACTCGAGTTGAGTTGTCGATCTCAGGTTCGAACAAAATTTTACAACTCGAGCTCGAACTCGTTAAGTTTAGAACTCGAGTTGAGTGCACTGCAAAGTATAAATTATTTTTAGTAAAAATCAGAAAAAAAAAAAAGAATCGAGCTCGAGCTAAATACTCGAGCTCGGCGAGCTTTGATCGACTTGCTCAACTAAATCGAGTTGAACTACTTGATTGACTAACACCCCTATACCTTACTGCTTGTATTTGTATATCTATCATGCATCGACTTTTGAAATTGGGATTGTAACTTTGAATCCAGGATGTAACCGACTGAGGCCATGTTCATTTTAAAGATTGGTCAAGATTAATCAATAATCTTAAGAGTCCACACTATGGCTCAATATTAGTTTAATAAAATATTGAATAAAATAATCTAATTAATAAGTATGATAAAATAATCTAAATATGTTCGTTCATGTAGCATATTATGATTAAATAATCTTATATTTTAATTTATATTAGTGAAAACAATATGAAGTTATCATCATTTAACAAGAGACAATTTTATCAAAATGAATCAAGTATGACTAGTATGACGTGCAAATATTATCATTGTCCTGAGACAATGTGTTTGGGCCTCCATCAGAGTAATCCAGGTGACAAAAGGTCTTGAAGCGTTACGATAAGATTATAAAAATATTACAATTTTAACATTTAATTAATTTTTTACATTTTTCAATACAAAAGACATTTATTATAATTCTAAACACTCATGCAAATGTGCATTTTTGAATGGACCTTAACAAAGAGCCCCACCAACTTCGTTGGAACAATCATGTTTCGCTGTGTTATGATGTCACGATTAAGTTTAACCTCGAACAATATTGCCATTGCACAGCAAAATAAAACAAGTCTACACCACAGATGCGTTGACCAAGAATGTCCGTTCTCAATGGATGCAACATTCCACAAAACCTGCTAGATTGACACTATCAAGTTGATGTTGTGCTTTCCGGGCTACTACTCATATTTGGCACCAGCAGACTCTGTTGCTCCAACAGCAAAGAACTCTGAAATCACTTCTAGAGGCATTCCCTTGGTTTCTGGAACCCTCAAGAATATGAAAATCCACGAGATCACGCAGACTATAGCATAAATACCGAACACACCGGCTAAGCCAATGGAACTGAGCATCACGGGGAGTGTGTATGTAACAATCACATCGCATATCCAGAAAACCAGGGCGCATGAGGCAATACACATGCCACGAACCCTTGTTGGAAAGATTTCTGAGCAGAGGATATTTGGGATTGGTCCATAGCCCATCACAAAGGTGCAGAAGTAGATGATGACGCAGATGGTTGAGATTACAGCATGAGCTACAGAACCAAAATCGAAGACGTTTCCAATTACCAGGGCGATGAGAGATATTATCAAGACAGGGATAGTTGAAAGCAGCAGCGACCTGAGCAAACATCGTCACCCAGCAAGATGATTAGATTTAGGGGAGAAAGAACAAAAACATTCTCTAAACACGCAGATTGAAGTACGCTCAGGTTAACCTGAATGATTAAGTAAACCTCTCATGATTTTTTTACCCACAAGGATAAAGATACAGATTATAACATGCCAAATGTCAACTTCTTTCCTCCCTTAGAAGATCAGAGATGGTAGAGAAATCAACATCCTTAAACTATATAATACACGTACGCATTAAGGATTCCAGTTTCTTGTTCATTTGGCCCATGCAAACTGTAGGGGGTGGTGCGGGGGGGCAGCTGTTATATTCCAATGAGAAAAAGGAAATTGAGGAAATGACTGGTCATAGGCATTCAGAGATAACATATTTCTCTTCATGTAATCGGCAATTGGGAGGTTTGCCAGAAAATTACATTGAGGTGACCTTTCTGTCGCAACATGTTTTTTGGAAAAATCAAGACCTCTTGCAGCATTAATCAAGTGGGGAGGGCAATAGAGTTCAAGATCCAAATTAAACAGCCAGTGAGCTGGATCACACTTCTAAGAATGTGGAACCCCTTCAGCATGAATCAAAACACATTAGCTATTCAAATAAGGATTCAATCCAGCCCACCGATATAACATCCCACTCTAGCAAGAGAATGAGAAGAAAAAAGAAACTGACAACAGTGTGATGTAACTTGGGTTTGGTTCCGTGACCAGAAAAAGTAAAGGGAAAGAAAAGCAGAGCAGAAAGAGGAGTTTAATTTCCCAATAGTTGTTTGGTACAACTGCCTCACACAAAGCTTTCCCTAAGAAAATAAGGCCACAAAATCATATTTTCTTTCAGAATAGCACATAAAGGTAAAATCTAACTTGAATTTTAAGTCTTTGGCCTATTTCCCACCCAATTTTTGATAGATTCAATTAGGCCTTGGATATTTTACTCTTTATCTTCTCTATCAAAAATAGCAGAGGTATTGTACACTTCCAGGTTTACTTTCTTTCCCTATACTTCTACTTTCTTCTTCTCCTGTACTTTTACTTCTCCAAAAACCCAAAATAGTATAAAATAAACACTAGACCATTAGAAATGTTAACTCCAATTCGACAGAAGTTGAAACAGAAGCCCTATATAGGTGAAGGATAGGAAGGAATTTCAGTTACCTTCTGCCAGAAACATCCATGAACCTCATCGCAACAGCAATACTAGGAAGCATCAGAAAATTTGTGAATGCACTAATTAGGAAAGAAGCAGAGTCTGATCCAATCCCAAGGTTCGAGAGAAGAACGTCTACACCTGCCTGCTGAAGAATTTGAGGTGTGTAGTACAGAACCCCGTTGATACCAGAAAACTGCACAAACATGAAAGCAAAATGATGAATACATCTAAAAACTTTTAAAGTCATTTTAGAAACAATACTAGCTGTGAGTTAGCCATGTCAAGGGCAGACACATCTTTGACAATTTCTTTGACTAAAAATGCCACAAAATGCAAAATGCAAGCTGCTTTATTAGGGCACTGCCAGCTTCTACGTCAAACTTCCCCATAGAGGTTGTGTTTAAAACCGCTTATTAAAAGCAATAGTTTTCAGTAAACAGCACCACCAGATACAGCAGTCAGCATACATCAAGTCACATCATCTCCACTCACAAGTACGAAAAGCACTAATTGCAGGACTGAAAATGAGGTTAAGAAAAAATAAAATGGCATAGCAAAATATAATTGAAGAGGTAAGTGCTGCTTAGAATCTTACTGAACAGGGATCAATATAAAATGAGGTTTTAGAAAATTGAACATGAAGGTTAAGGGAGAAACATTGAATGACAAATAATATTAATTGGAATAGCAAACAGCATCAAGAGCACTACACGAAAGACGAAACAGTAAGGCTGTCAGTGGAACCAAACTTTTGTTGAGTTTATACTCTTGCAGAGCTCATAGATGCTAAAATATCAAAAGACTTCCAACTTTGAATTTTTCTATAAAAAGAGTTTGCAATACCTGCTGGAGTATTTGAATCCCAATCCCAACAATTAGTGCTCGCTTAACCCCTGGTTCGAAAAGAGCAGACAAACTTGGCCCTTTTGAAGCATCTTGTGAGGGGTGCACCATTGCTGGTCCGATAGGATGCTGATCTATAAGTGTTTTTGGATAGAGTGCTGGTTGGCTTACTAGAGCTGCAGCCTGGATGAACTCGCCATCTTCAGGAACATCACCTCCACTGGGAAGTGAAACAAGAGAACCACGTCTGGAACCAGGGACTCCCTCCTCATGCAGGTAAATCCTCTTAAACCCTCCTTCTTTCTTCCCATCTTCGCCTTCTCTTTCAGACCATTTCCATGCTAGTTGCCAACCACCACCAATGCCCATGCTACCAACTGTTTCTCCAGCATTCCCCTGCATAAGACTACTACGGCGTCTCATGCTGAAGATGCTTCCATGGGATGGAGGAGGCGTCATGTCCTTCTCGAGACTCGTAGTTTGACGTGAAATTAGTGGGCTTTGCAAGTTGTCATCAGAGTTTGCACCACCACCATCTGATGCATAACCCTCACCTTCTCTCTGCAAACTCTCTTCGTCCCACTCTTCATTTGTAATATGCGGCTCGGCAGTACTGAACATGCTGCCAAAATTGGGGAATAGCATGCTTCGCAGACTCCCCGTCTCTGGGAGCTTCTCATGGACACTGCCGAAAAGCGTCACTAGAGGATCCATAAGAGGCACATTTTGATTTCCCATGCTTCCCTGCCGAGAGACTAAGCTAAGAGGACTCTGCCCGGTGACTGGTTTTGCAATCCAAGAGAGGCCCTCCTCAGGCCCATACAACTTGACACGGTCTTGCTTATCAGCACATGGTTCCTGATCCTCATCAACTTCATCTGCTGGACCGATGATGTACTCTTCTATCGAAGTTTCACCACCAACTGCCAGACCTTCAACTAACAAAGCCATCTCGCCTACACGTTAAAATACGATTCCAATGAAGAATTTGAAATTTAACAAACAGCTTGGCCTAAAAATCCAGACTCCAGATGGTTCTATCAATAACAGTAAATTTTCAAAATGTCATGACAAATCAGTAACATAAAGCATTTGAAAATAGTTTAAAAAACAAGATGCATATCAGGTGGCTCCTTGAAAAGAAAACTGAAAAAGTTATTCCTATATTCCAAACTAGAATTGCTTCCAATAACTGGCCTCTTAAAAAATTTGAACTCGCACACAATATCAAACTTCCAAAATGTAAGAAAAGTCTCAACTGAGACCATCCGCAATGACAAAGTATCTTATAATATCAGCAAATAAGAAGCAGACAATCATAGGCAGAAGATAAACAGAGATGTACCAGAAACATCCTCCCTCCCACGCAGCTTTTGCAAAACCCTTTTTGCCTCAAGCATTTTTCCTTTACTTACTAGCCATCGAGGAGATTCAGGTAAATAAAATGCTGTTAATGCAAAATATAACAGGGAAGGGACAGAAAGAACTCCAAGCATTAATCGCCAATTGGGCGAGGGCAATAACGACATTCCAAATATCATGCCATATGAAAAAAACATTCCACCAGAGCCCATGAACTGAGGGAGAGTATTTAATAGGCCTCGTATCTCAGATGGGGCAGTCTCAGATATATAAAGAGGAACTAGGGTAACAGCAAGTCCAACAGCAAACCCATCCAAAAGCCTTGCCAGAAGTAAGACGTAGACATTAGGTGACCATAGCATTATCAAGCCACTGACAAAATAAAACATAGAAGACAGAATAAGCATCGGACGTCGACCAATCCGGTCTGATATTGACCCGGAGCAAGTGGTGATAACTGTGGCTCCAATGAGTGACATTGCCACGATAAGCCCTTCTATTGCGGCTCCCAACTCAATCTCTTTTTTAATGTAGACAACGGCTCCTGGACATAACAGGATCCAGAAATATTCAAGCACTATAAGCATCAGATTTTACATCACAATCTAATTTATATGTCCTTATATATGACTTTAAAAAAGAGAAAACAATTCAAAAAACAGATGTTTCGAAAAGGTACAAGTCTAAAGTTCCAATTTCACTAAAACTGGCATAAATCATTTCAGATATTTGAACATTCAAGTGATATACTCAGAGTCCTGTGAACTGGAGTAGACGACTGTTACACATAGGACAAGAGGCAACAGAAACCTGCAATAGTTGCATTATCCCAACCCTGCAAAAAGTTGCCAATTGTAGCAGCAATGGCCACCAATGCAGCCCCGTTCATCTTCTAAACTTCAAACCTCTTAGACCAGCCTGCTATCCAGGAGAAAACAATATTAACGTAAATATTAACACAGCAGGTACAATCAACAGTCCCAATAGATGAGATAGATCTTACTATGCAGCACTTCACAATGCAACTTTTTTCACTTATGCACAAACAAGTCACTCAAAAAAAACGAAAGAAACAAATATAAAGATTTTGCTGGGGAATAAAAAAGGACTACAAAAGCCATCAAGTTGAAAAGGTGAAAGGAAGAAAGTTTTGGAGATCTAAAAGGCGAGGGAGATTGCTTACCTTTGGATAAGGCCGAAAGGGCAACCGTCAGGGCACCAAAACTGAGCCTAGCAAGCTGAGTAAAAACAAAGTAAAGGGGCCATATGTTGAAATAGTATTAGTCAGTGTATGTAGATCCTTCCTCACAGAGAGGAGTTGGAAGACATAAACTTAAAGTACGGCTAAGTTATACAAGAACACTTTAGGTAACCAAAGTATAATTGTGCAGAAATTCATTTATAGAGTCTTAACAAACTAAAGGCTCAAAAGATAAGAGAATCCAAAGTTTCTGTTTTGAAAATTGAAAGTAGAGGACCCCGACAAACTCGATCATCTACGTGACACACGGTTCAGTTGTTTTTAGTTAAAGGACCACTCCTTCACGAAGGGAACTCTTTTATGCAGGAAATTCTCGGAATTATCAAGCAGGAACACAAATCAAAGGGTGCCCACAACTTCAAAAATGAAAAAGAACAATGATCCTGGTAGAAGTTGAATCTTTACCACCAAGGGGTGAAACTGAAATAAACCGATTCGATAAAACCTCAAGATCTTCAAAATGGGGCAGGATGACGGATCCTCAAGTCGCGATGACAGGATACGGAGGAAGCTGACAAGAAAACAACTAGGCCTTTTAAATTTCAAGTCCAAAAAACATTTGTCTAGGCTTAGGGCTGCAAAATCAAGATTCTCCACTGTTGTGTGCCCACTCCTCACTCTTCCATCTTTCGCTGTTCATTTTTTTTCTTTTTCGGACTCTCGCTCCCTTGCCAGTTACTTTACAGTTGTAATTTATTCTTTTCTTTTCTTATGGATGGAATCAGATGATATTTTTAATTACAATACTGTCATTTTCTCCATTTCTTAGAAGATGGAACGATGGATGATTGACATGGTGGAAATTTTAACCCTGTAATATATACATTTATATAAAGTAGGGGATTGTGTTTCATTAGAACCTGATTATTTGTATTCTTGGCACTTTGACACACTGTGCAATAAAAAAAATTTATAAATAAATATTTAAATACATTATTTTATTTTATTAGTATAAATTAATGATAGAAACTTTTTAAAAAGTAAAAGTAAAAGTAAATTTAGGTCTAAAATATTAAATATAAATTTAAAATATTCAATTTTTATAAAGAATGAGAATATATAAGTGACTTGGTTATAATCAAGTTGTTCATGTTATAAATACTATAAATACCTTTAAAATAAAAAGAGTCTGCTTTGTATGAGGCAGTGTTTTGACGTATGATTGATGAGTCTCGTAACTCACACAATCTTTAATGTTCACATATAAAAAACGTTAAATGTAAAATAATTTTTAAAATCGCTCTCATCATATACAACCTAAGGAAATAAATAGAATCTAGTGTGTTGGAGTTGTGAACTGTTGCAATTCCTTTGATTGGCAATGATATAATTTTGCTTAACATAGTCTTGGGTTGTGCTATATGATCTATGACTTGTTACAAAGTACATTCATAGGACGTGGCAAGATTAAGAGACTGAAATATATATACAAATACTTTTACAAAGATCAAATCAAGTTGTTTTAGAGTTGTGTACTAGGTAAAATGATGATGAGATTCAACGATTTCTTAATGAAAGATAGATTTTTACACCAAAGACATTTTGGAGAACTTTTGAATTCCTAATAAATAGAATTGACCTATTAATTGTATGATTTTAGATACATTTACCAAAATCAAACTATATATGACATCTTAATGCCCATGCTCACCAAACTTTTTAAAATGAATCATTATCATACATTAATTGAAAAGTATTTATATCATGAATTTCCAGAGCACTTTGTTTGAGGAAATTATTTGTTTCTATACTGATGTTTTGCTTTTGGGATGAATTATACTCTTTCATATCGAAAGATTATTCATATTCAATTTCATCAAAGACCTTATTCATTGTCAATAGACTACTAATGGAATTAAGAAAATTGCTACATTAATACAAAAGAAACCTTGAAGAATTTGATTTGTTATTTTTTGGTGATAACTTATGAATAATTCAACACTTCAAGATTAGTAGAAGAAGAGTTGTTTATTCATATGACTGAAGAAAATTTGAAGTTCTTATAAAAATTGCATGTATAAAAAATTCATTTGATACAACTATGGATATTATTACATGCAACCACTTATCAATTTTCTTTGTAAATGACCTTTTACGAACTGGAAGGATATACTTATATCGTGCTTTATTATCTCACCTCAGGAAAAATGGTCACATTGTCATAGCAATAGTAACTTTTAAAATAGCTGCTACATTGTTACTAGTTGGTAGAACTACGCATTCACAATCAAAAATTTCATTTAAACATACGATAAATAATATCTATAAAATAAACAAACAAACTGATCTTACTAAGTTGATTAGACGTACAAGGATGAGGCACCAAATAAATATTCTCTTGAGAGTTTGTGAATGAATAATTTCAAGATATTACAAAATATAATTTAAATTTTAGGGAAAAGCTACTGTTCAAATGTAGAGATTTCAGGCCAATATTGTTATTGGTCAAAGGAGGATCAATTGTACAACACATTGATACAAGCATTTTGAAATATTTGTTTTAATGAAATGTGAACATTATTTGACTTCAACCAAATATGATATCTAACCAAGACAAAGATTCTATGCAAATTTTACTTAGAATCGGTAGTGGTTTGGAACATATCGCTCACGGTGTTTTTGTTAATTTTTCTCACTCAATTATTATTATATATTGGGAAGGTGAACAATTACTTTACCAATTGATTGATTCTATTTTCCCTAATATGGTTATTCACACCATTGATGCCAACTATATGGTAGAAAAGGGGTTATTATCATTCTAAAAAATGTACATGGTGATAAGATCAATGAAAAGCTGCCAAAAAAATTTCTATTTGGTGGAGAATGGGTTATTATCATTCCAAAAAATGTAGATGTTGAAAAGATCAACGAAAAGCTGCCAAAAATATTTTTGGAGATGAAAAAGTCTACACATATTGAGATTCCATGGAAGATGAGAACATCATCCTATATCCACAAGAAAAGTTCTTGAACTCTCACTCCCGATAGTCTACCTTTGTGAAGCCTAACATTGAAAAGAGGCTACCTTGTAGTGCTTTTGAAAATGTAGTACCTAAAAAGATTATTGATACAAAAAATATTATAAATTCGTAAAAAAATATTAGATACTTTATGCATTGAATACCACCAAAAAGTGAAGAAAATTCTAACTTACCATTTGTCATGACATGTTTTCAATTTCCAACAAGATTAACCTTTGCTCTTACAATTAACAAAGTCCAAGGCCAGACATTGCCAAATGTTGGAATATTATTGCAAAATCATGTCTTTAGTCATGGACAATTATATGTGGCACTTTCAAGACAAGTTTCACAAGAGCCAACAAAACTTCTAGTTAAAAATGAAAAGTTAGAATGTAGGTTGTGTGTGTACTAAAAACGTTGCTTACAAAGACGTCTTAATTCAATTCAATCAATGATTGACCTCTTGTACGTTTTCTGTAACTTTTCAACATGATTCTTATTTACAAAACTTCATCTCAATTTCTTTCAGCAAATCTATATTATTTGTGCAAGTTGAAAATATTTAGATCTTCTTTTATGCAAATGGACATACACTTTTGTATTAAATTTTTTTCCAAATTCTTGGTACTAAAACACAAGAACTCAAAGAAGATTTGGCATTGTGAACTCTTTGGAAAGAATAGCGTACTCTAACCTTTTCGTAAACTATATAGTTTAGGTTTAACAAATACATGCAAACGGAAAAAACAAAATTAATGAAACAACATCATGTAACCTTTCAATAATGTAGCCTTCCAAAATGTAAATAATGCATCCAAGTTGTAAATTGCTATTAGTATTAATAGAAGTGATTTTACAAAACATATTTTAAGAGTATTTATGTAATTTTTAGATATACAAGTAAATATGAAGTATTTTACTCCATTTTATCTTTAATATTTTTGAAGTCACCATCATATATTTGTTAATTACTTTCCCAGTGAAAATGAATTGCAAGGTATAGAGGATGGCAAACACAAATAAGTATGAAAATATAATTCTCACAAAATTTCATTTTATCTACTAAAAATATTTTATGAGAATATTTCCTTTATAACAAGTGGCATAAGTGTTTAACATCTAATTCAACATATTGATCACTAGACTTTATTTCCATGTTATATATTTTGCACATAAAAAATTTTCTTCACCAGTGCACATTTAAGTTGTGGCTTTAATTTGTTTTATTAATAGGGAAAATCTCGCATTTACGCCGTTGATGCTTATTTGGAGGCAGTAAACTTTTTCATCTTACTTTTTAAATCAAGCCATATTCAACGTGCTATTTTTAACCTTTTTACTTTAGTATATTAAATATTGCTATCAACGATGGTGTAAAGGTGTCAAAGAATACAAGAATACAAGAATAATAAAGGTGATATTCTGGAATTGTAGAATGGACAAAAGCCTCTCTCTCTTGATTTGGTAAAATGAAGAAAATATTCGATCAAGTTGGGCTTTGCGTGGGACACTTGAATTATTATGTTTCCCTGACGAATATAGAAGAGATTCTTTTCAAACTACCCATTTGAATCATTGAGACCTTCTTCTTGAATTATCATATTAATCATCATGAATCTTATTCCAGAGTTCATCGCTGTCTTTATAGTTATTAGAAAAATTCCTTCTCTTAATCGAAGGAACGAGGAACGGGAGTCAAGCATGGAATAATGTTGAAATACGACGTAAATGTCAGATCCCACTACTACATGCACCAATCCTTGTCACATGAAAAGCTTGTCAAGTGGGATCATTTCATCAAATTAAGTAACTTTCAATGCCTACACTTTATTAACCACAGAAAATTTGATTCCACAAAATACACATATATACATGTGAATACTAATAATTGAGAAGCAGTGGCAGAATCTTTTTTTTAATTGACGGTGAGTGTGGACTTTGGAAAGAAAAATAATTCCTAAAATTGAAATTCGAAGATAAAGGCTATGTTTGGGAGATGGGTTTTGTAGAAAGATGAGGTTTGATGAAAATTGTGCTACATAGATAGTATATTTAGTAGTAAAATTTTGATGAGATGAAAATTTTAATCTATACATACATACATACATACATACATATATATAAAAGAATGATTGAATAATTTAATATTATATATAAAGATCATTATTAGATTTTATGTCGTGTATGTATATATAATATAACTATATGTGTGTATATACATATATACATTTGATTGTGAATATTTATAATGATTAGAAAATATTTATTTAATTACATATATGAAATAAAGAATATTTAAATTTAAATTTAAATCGAAATGTTTGTTAGATTAGATGTGTGATAGTGTAAGTTTGATGGTTAGCGTCCATATTGGAAGCCGATAAACAAGGCAAATAATTTTTTCTAAAATTAAAATGAATCGATCACAACATAAGAGCTTGCTCATGCGTCTGACTCCGTGGCCATGGAGGTGATGCCGAATGGCGGGGCCCACATGAAACTTGTTGTTGGGGGACACATTAATGTGAGAAATTGACAAAATCCAAACCGGATGTGACTGAGAGAGCCGGTCTGAGGTGGTGACAAACAAGTTCTACCTAAATGAATGGTCCTGATTGTGTGAGTCATAAAAAAGAGTCAATCAAGAAATCACAAGAGTTGGACTTTTGGGAAATGGGCCTCACGTGAGGCCTCCATGCAAATTAGAGTTGGGTTTGTCTCCCCAGCACGTGCTCTCGGTCCAAGTATCAAACTATCAATCGCCCAGAAGGGGACCATACCTTGACTGGTGAGGGTACATGCATAAAATTTTATGGGGTTCCCATTTGATTGGACTCTCACATGAGGCCGAAGCAAAAATTTAGGGTTTGGTTTGGATGCAAATCATGATTAAAAAAAAAAATTAGTGTGAAAATTTAGAAATAATATAAAAATAAGACAAAATATAAAAAATTATTTTTTTGAATAGTATACTTGGAATTATAAATTTTAATGGAATGAAAATGATTGAAAATTGCATCTGAAGTTTGTTTAATAAAACTACTATACTTTAAAATATAACTTGCTCGTTGTCGAGGATAACGTCAAATTAGTTTAGATTAGATATTAATAAATACAGCTACACACACCTATGTATTCTCACGGCAGATAAATCACTGGCGCTCAAAACGCTTTGATGTTGACTAAAATCTAATTATTATTTTTGTTGTATATATGACTAATTTATACTATATAATAAGGTTATAAGTCACTTTTTAATTACTTAATATTAAGTTACTGTTGTGTCCTTATTTCATATATATATACACTATATATATGTATATATATATATATATACACACACACTTTCTCTTAATTTTCATTTAGTTAATCCTCTTCTCTCAATTCTAGTTTATTGTATTTTTTTCAATATTTTCTCACAAATTTAAATTATTCTTCAAATTCATTTATATAGTTTTGCACATCATCGATTGCATCTCTAATCACTAGTTATATTATTAAATATTAGTTTCACTTTAATTTTACAATATAAAATGACACATTTACATCATTTCAATTATACAATATGAAATTACACATTTACTTTTATTTTAAATCTTTCTATTCTTTTCTATAATTTATTTTTTTATTTTATATTAATTTATCTTTATGCGCATTTTCTTTCTAATTTTTACACATTGAATTCCTTTTTGTCATTTATTATTTTCATATTTTAAATAGTTTTTATATTTTTAGTTTTAAATAATATTGTGTTTGTTATTTAAAATACAATAAGGTTTACAATTTACAAATGATTTTATTAACGTACCAATTTTATTAATTAATAAGTACATCCTTGATGAGATAATTTTTGTTTGTGGAGCGCCCTACTGTATCGTAATTTATTAGTCCTTAAGTGCATGCTTGTAGATATTTTTGTGAATGTACTGATCTCAATTGTCGTCTGCTGGTAGCTGCTGGGTTTGAAGGTTCCATTGCCACATATATGGCAGCATCCTGTTTTGCTAACGTCCTACGGGTTGAGAGCTCTGTATTCAAGGTTTAGAAAAGATATTAAAATCGTTTTGGCCACTAAGTGTTAGCCTTAAATGTCGAGCTGGCACACGGGTTGGGTAATGCTCGATCTATCATAGCGGAATGGAGATCTGGTACTTCGTTAAGATTGTATTACCTCTATTCACTATTTCCTTTACTTGTTTCAAGTTTACTTGTTTCAAATAACATGGTGTAGGAGTTTATACATAATTGAAACATGTAAAAGAAAGAGAAAAAATACAATCATATTTATTGGGAATATAACCTCAAATTTGAACAGTATAACCTTAGAAGCAGAAGTATGGCCACTCATACTCATAATTTCTAAGATATGCATGGTCATACTAACTCTCACAGTATAAATCACCATTTTCGTAGAGTTGAATAAATAAGTTATTAGAAATAAAATAGTTAGTGGTAGAAAGAGAAGAAAGGTTGACATCACTTATATGCCAATTGTGTGCCATCATCATTGGTGCTGTCTGTGAGAACCGAGAGCTAAGGGGTTTCGGGGGAGATGGAAGAAGTGGGAGCTTTTATAAGAAATGTGGAATAACAGGATGTTACACCATTCTCAAAAGCACCACTAGTGAGAGCATTGAGGTTTCAGGTCCGGGCTTGAGACGCTTGGGTTAATCTAGATATAGTCTAAACAATTGAATGAAATAGTGGAAGTAGCAATGACTTTGACCCTGAAAAAGCAACAAGGAAAGGAGTAGAACAAAATTGAGGATGAGATCAACTGTACAACTATGGCTAGTAGTGTGGAAAGGCTAAGAAGACTAGAGGAGGGATTATGTCATTTAAAATAAAAAGAAATAATATAGGCATATATATATAGTTGGAAAAAATAAAAAGGACCGAGGTAAAGCCTAAGGAGAGTCTTTCGTTTACAGAAGAGATCTTGATAGACCCCTTGCCTGAAACTTAAAGCTAATGAATGTCTATGGATATAATGGGGCCTCCAATCCCATGGAACATCTAGCAAAATTTATACATTGGGCACTCCTGCATGAGCCCTTTGAGGGGATCAAGTATAGAGTCTTCCTAACAATGTTAGAGGGTCAATACAAAGATGATTTAATCAACTGCCAACTAGAATCATACATAATTTTGATAATTTTGCTTTTTTGTTTTTATATCAATTTGCTAATTGTAAATGATATGAACAAACCCCCATGTCATTGTTTAACTTGAGGCAAGAAAATAAAGAGCCCTTGAGAGAATATGTAAAATAGTCCTTTAGAGTAGCCCTAAAAACACTTTCAACTACACACAAAGTTTTTAGTTAGTGCTTTTGCACAAGGGTTGAGAGAGAGGGATTTTTTCAAGTCCTTGGCTAAGAGGCTGGCTAAGGGCTTTGATAAATCCTTACCTAAAGTGAAAAAATATATTAATATGAAGAAAGCATCAAGAAAGGTTAGAAAGCAAAAGGTCTACCGAAATTTCAACAAGATTGAAGATACCATCACCAACACCAAACACCCCTCTATTAGGAAAGCCTAAGCCCTTTAGTTTTACTCCTTTATGGGTTAGCAAAGAACAGGTATAGACTTCGATATAACACACTGACATGCTAAAATGGTTAAAGGGATCATACATTCCTCTAAAAAATCAGAAGCAAGCTTGGTTTTGCAAATTCCACATTGAATATGGGCACACTATAGAAGGGTGTGTTGATCTAAGAGGACAAATTGCAAAATTTGATAAAGAAAGGCCGGCTACAAAAGTTTGTTAGAAAAAGAGAACAACTGGATATGTGAAGAGGAAGGTAGTGGCCATGTTAAAAAAAGAAATAACAAGGGAAAGGAAAATTGAACTGAGCTTTAGGGCCCAAGATTTGGAAGGAATAATCACCCCACATCAAGACACCTTAGTAGCAACTATGGATATAGCCGGGTATGTTGTAACTTGATGCTTATTAGATGGAGGTAGCTCGATCAATATCTTGTCAATAGAAGCATTCGAAAAATTTTGGATAGAAAAAGCCATTAAAAATTTCGTTGTTTGACTTCATAGGTGAGGCGACACAATGCTACGAAAAGGTTGTCATGCCCTTCCAGTAACAATAGGGCAAGAGGAAGTAAGGAAAACCAAGACCATCCTATTCTTTGTGGTCACTATATTACTGAATTACAATGTCATCTTAGGAAGACTGATGTTGATTGAATTTCAAGTTGTAGCTTCTATATATCTTCTAGTTATAAAATTCCCTATAGAAAGAGAAGTAGAGTTAGTAAGAGAAGATCAAATAATATCAAGAGAATGTTATATAGAATTATTTAAAAAGGTTAGTGATAGGCTAAAAGGAGCTTGGGAAAATAGGAAAACGTTAATACAGCCCAGAGAATAACTACTGAATATGGAAATATGCCCACAAAGGGGAATAAGAATCATGGTAGGAGCAACCCTTCGAAGACCCTTAAAGAAAAGTTGGTGAAATTGCTTAGAGAAAATGCCAATGTCTTTGTTTGCTCTTCACACGAACTCCAAAGGATATTCCCCCGTTATAATAAAACATCAATTGAATGTGGATAGACAGAAAAAACTAGTAAAGTAAAAGTTAAGGCAGGTTAGTGTGGAGAAAAAAAGGTTATAAAGAAGTAGTGAAGTTGTTAGAAGTCGGACACCTAATTGAGATTAGGTACTCAAAATAGCTATCTAACACAGTTGTGGTGCCCAAGCAAGGAAAAAGTAGAGAATGTGTATAAACTTTAGTGACTTAAACAATGACCCAAGGACTGTTATCCTTTACCTAGAGTAGATTAGCTAGTAAATGCTATAATGGGGTTGGAATTACTCACTATGATAGATATTTATTAAAGATATCATCAAATATCAAATACTACTGGAAGATTGGAGTAAGGTATGTTTTATAACCTCTTTCCTAACATATTGCTCAATATGATACATACTTATTACTTTCTCTCATTTTTTTTTCAAAAATAAATATATTGGAATACCCATCTAAATACAATCTAATATCTTCTTTGACACACGCTGATTTTCTGCAATTGTAGAATGGACAAAAACCTCTCTCTCTTGATTTGATAAAATGAAGAAAATAATTGATCAAGTGATGCTTAGCGTGGGACACTCGAATCATTATGTTTCCCTAACGAATATAAAAGACTCTTTTCAAACTACCCATTTGAATCATTGATACCTTCTTCTTGAATTATCATATTAATCATCATTAATCTTATCGTAGAGTTCATCATTATCTTTATAGTGATTAGAAAAATTCCTTCTCTTAATTGAAGAAAAGAGAAAAGGGAGTCAAGAATGGAATAACGTTGAAACACGGAGTAAATTTCAGATCCCTCTACACGCACCATTCATTGTGAAATGAAAAGCTGGTCCAGTGGGATCATTTCATCAAATTAAATAAGTTCCAATGCCTAGACTTTATTAACCGCATAAAATTTGATTCCACAAAATACACACGTATATACATGTTTATACTAATAAATGAGAAGCAGTGGCAGATTTTTATTTTTTTATTTTTGGTTAATTGATAGTGAGTGTAGGGTTTGGAAAGAAAAATAATTCCTAAAATTGAAATTGAAAGATTCAGGCTGTGTTTGGGAGAAGGGTTTTGTAGAAGGATGATATTTGGTGAGAATTGTGTTGGATAGATAATACATTTGTTAGTAAAACTTTGACGGGGTAAAAATTTTAATCTATTTAAATATATATATATATATATATATAACATAAAAATGATTGAATAATTTGATAATATATATAAGAATAATGGTTAGATTTTAATATATATAAAAATAATGGTTAGATTTTAAAGTCTATATATAAATATGATTATATGTGTATAAATTTATAAATATAGATTTGATTGTGATATATGTAAGATGGAGAAAATTTAAATGTGAATTTAAATAGAATTTTTTTGTTGGATTAGATGCGTGACAGTGTAAGCTTGATGGCTTTTGTTCTTATTGGAAGTTAATAAACAAGCCAAATAATTTTTTAAAAATTAAAATGAATCGATCATAACATAAGAGCATACTTACGCCGACTAGAGCTTGACTATGTGGCCATGGAGTTGATGCCAAGTGGCTGGGCCCACATAAAACTTGTTGGGAGAACACGTTAATGTGAGTAATTGACAGCCGATTTGATTTTGAGGTGGTGATAAACCAGTCTTACATAAATGGTACCGAATCAAAAGATCGCAAGAGGAGGACTTTGGGGAAATGGGGCTCACGTGAGGCCTCTACGCAAATAGGAGTTGGATCTGGCTCCGGAGCACGTGCTCCCAGTCTAAGTATCAAACAATTAATCACCGGAAAGGGAGCCATACCTCATCTCGCGAGGGCAATTGCACAAATTTCTCGGGGTTCCCATTGGATTGGACTCTCACATGAGGCCGAAGAAAAATTTAGGGTTTTGTTTGGATGCAAATCATGATAAAAAAAATTTAGCATGAAAATTTAAAAATATTATAAATATAAGAAAAAAATATAAGAAAGTTATTTTGTTGAATAGAATACTTGGAATTATAAATTTTAATGGAATGAGAATGATTGAAAATTTGCATCTAAAGTTTGTTTAATAAAACTACTAAATTTTTAAATATAACTTGCGCGTTGTTGAAGATAAAAACAAATTAGTTTAGATTAGACATTAATAAATACAGCTCACACCCATCTAGACTCACCGTAGATAAATCACTGGCGCTCCAGACGCATGGGTGTTGACTAAAATCTAATTATTATTATTTTTGTATATATGACTAATTTATACTTTATAATAAGGTCATAAGTCACTTTTTAATTACTTAGTGTTTAAGAGAGTTTATATGCTCCTCCAAACATCTCAAATGATGTTTGAAAGCTTATAAGCTCTTTATAAATGTTTAGGATTTTAGGCTTCGATAAATTCTTTACAAGCTCTTTACAAGAGTTTATAAGTGTTTCATAAGTGTTTGATAATTTTTTTAATAAAAAATTTATAAATTTTAAAAATAAAATGTTTGGAACTTATAAACTCTTTGAAAATAAGCCGACTATTCCCAACTTATTTTCTAACATTTTATAAACTATTTCATTTATATTAAAAATAACATAAATATCTTTAAATTACATTTTATTAATAGAATTTAATTTATTTTAATTATTATTAAATCAAAAAATATAATTAATTACAAATATAAATTTCAATAAAATTTTATAATTTGATTTTATTTAATACTTTAGTAGCTTATTTTTAAAATAAAACCTTTGAGCTTATAAGTTCTAATAATATCCTATAAGTTACATAATTTTATTAGCTATAAAAAATAAGCTTAGCCAAACACTCTCTTAATATTAAATTACTGTTGTGTCCTTACTTCACACACACACTAACACTAGATATATACATATATGTACTTTCTTTTAGTCTTCATCAAGTTAATTCTCTTCTCTCATAAATTTAATTTATTCTTCAAATCCATTTATATAGTTATGCACTTCATCAATTGTGTCTCTAATAATCACTAGTTATATTATTAAATATTAGGTTCATTTTGATTCTATAATATAAAATGACACATTTACCTCATTTCAGTTGTACAATATGAAATTATATATTTACCCTTATTTTAAATCTTTCTATTCTTTTCCATCATTTATTTTTTATTTATATTAATTTATCTTTGTGCACGTTTTCTTCCTTATTTTTCACATTGAATTCCTTTTCATCATTCATTATTTTCATATTTTAAATATTTTTTATATTTTTAGTCTTGAATAATATTGTTTTTGTTATTTAAAATACAATAACATTTACAATTTACGAATGATTTTATAAACATAACAATTTTATTATTTAATAAATACATTCTTGATGAGATAATTTTTGTTTATTGCATCGTCCTACTATGTGCTAATTTGTTAGTCCTTATGTGTATGCTTGTATATATTTTTGTGAATGTATTGATTTCAGTTGTCATCTACTGGCAACTGTTATTTGAAGGTTCCATTGCTATAGCTACAATAGCATCCAATTTTGTTAATGTCTTATGGGGTTGAGCTATATTCAAAAAAGATATAAAAATCATTTTGACTACTAAGTGTTGTCTTAATGTCGAGCTGGCACATGGCTTGGGTAATGCTTGATCTATTGAAGTAGAAGCCTGTGCCTAACTAAACAAAGATCTGGTACATCCGTTAAGATTGCATTACCTCTATTCACCACTTTCATCATCTGTTTTAGATAGCATGGTGTAGGGGTCTACACCTAGTTAGAAACGTGTAAAAGAAGAGAAAAAAGACAATCATATTTATTGGAAATATAATCTAAGATATGAATGATATAACTTAAAAAGCAAAAGTATGGCCACCCATGATTTCTAAGATATGCATGGTCATAATAACTCCTACAGTGTAAATTACCATCTCTATAAAGTTAAATAAACAAGTTGATTAGAAATAAAATAATAAGTGATGGAAAGAGAAGTTAGGTTGACGTCACTTGTATGCCAAGTGTGTAATGTCATCATTGGTGCCATATGTGGGAACCAAGAGCAGCGTAGATGGAAGAAGTGGAAACTTTACCAAGAAATGAGGAACAGCAGGTGTTACGCCATTTCGAAAAGCACCATGAGTGAGAGCATTGAGGTTTTAGGAGTCCAGATCCAGGAAGCTCGGGCTAATCCAGATATAGTCTAAATAGTTGAATGAAATAGTGGAAGCAGTAGTGACTTTGGCCTTAAAAGAGAGGAAGAGCAAAATCGAACATGAGGTCAACTATTTAGTTGTGGCTAGTAGCACGAAAAATGTTAAGAAGAGTAGAGAAGGGATTATACCATTTGAAATAAAGAGAACTATTATTGGCATATATCAGCAGTTGGAAAAATAAAAAAGACCGAGGTAAAGCCTAAGGAGAGCCTTTTGACTACAAAAGAGATCTTGATAAACCCCTTGCCTGAAAACTTCAAGTCGGTGAACATATCTAAATATAATGGGGCCTTTGATCCTGTGGAACCTTTGGAAAATTTAGACACTGGGCACTCCTACATCAATACTCTAAGGGGACAAGTGTAGGGTGTTCCGAACAACGTTAAGGAGGTTAACGTAAAGATGGTTTAATCAACTGCTAACTGGAATCATATGTAATATTGATGATTTTGTTTCTTTGTTTTTACATCAATTTGTTAGTTGTAAGAAACACGAATGAACTCACATATCATTGTTCAACATCACGTAGGAAAATGAAAAGCTCCTAAAAGAATATGTGAAACGACTCTCTAAGGCAAGCTTAAAACTGCCTTTAGCTACACTCAAAGTTTAGTCAGTGCTTTTGCACAAAAGTTAAGAGAAAGGGATTTTTTTAGGTCCTTGGCTAAAAGGCTGGTTAAGGATTTTGATGAATCCTTAGTCAAAGTGAAAAAATATATTAATATAGAGAAAGCATCAAGAGAAATGCTAAAAGGTAGATGGTTTACGAAAATTTCAAAAAGAACGAGGATATCATCACTAACGCTTAACACCCTTCTAGTAAGACAGCCCAAACACTTTAGTTTTACTCCTCAACGAGTTAGTAGAGAATAAGTATTGACTTCAATACAACACACTAACATACTAAAATGGCTAAAGAGATCATACAATCCTCTAAAAAATCCAAAGCAAGCTTGGTTTTGCAAATTCACAATGAATATTGGCATGCTACAAAATGGAGTGTTGATCTAACAGCATAATTGAAAATTTGATAAAGAAAGGACGGTTGCAAAGGTTTGTTAGGAAAGGAGAACAGGTTTATACGGGAAGAGATAAAACATAGGAAAGAGAAATACCCAAGAAGGGTTTAATAAATATAGCATTAGGACAGGAACTAAAAAATAGGTTGACAAAGAAGAAGGTAGTGGCCACGTTAGAGAAAGAAATAATAAGGGAAAGGGAAACTAAACTAGGCTTTGGTGTCTAGGATTTGGAAGGAATAATCACCCCACATCAAGACGACTTAGTAATGACTATGGATATAGTCGGGCATAATGTGGCTCGATGCTTAGTTAATGGAGGTAGCTCAGTCAATTTCTCATCAATAAAAGCATTTGAAAAAATGGGGATAAAAATAGCCATCTTAGATCCATTAAAAATTTCACTGTTTAGATTCACAAGTGAGGCGACATAGCCCTATGGAAAAGTTGCCATTCCAGTAACAATAGGGCAATGGGAAGTGAAGAAAACTTAGACCATCCCATTCTTTATAGTCACTATGTCGCTGACTTACAATTTCATCTTAGGAAGACCGGTGTTGATTTAATTTCAAGTTGTGGCTTCTACATATCATGTAGTTATGAAATTTCCTACGTAAAGAGGTCAATAAGAGGAGATCAAATGATATGAAGGAAATGTTATATAGAATTAATTAGAGTGAGTGATAGGCAACAAATAGCTCAGAAAAATAGGAAAACATCAATATAGCCCAAGGAACAACTACTGAATGTAGAGATATGCTCACAAAGGGGAATAAGCACCAGGGTAGAAGCAACCCTTCCAAAGACCCTAAAGAAAAGTAGGTGCAACTACTTAGAGAAAATGCTTATGTCTTTGTGTGCTCTTCACACGAACTCCAAGGGATACCCTCTGTCATAATAAAATATTAGATAAATGTGGATAGATAGAAAAATCAGTAAAGTAGAAGTTAAGGCAATTTAGTGCAGAGAAAAAATAGCTTATATGAAAGGAAGTAGTGAAGCTATTAGAAGTCAGACACCTAACTGAGATTAAATACTCAAAATGGCTGTCCAACACAATTATGGTGTCAAAGTAAGGGGGAAATGGAGAATGTGTATGGACTTTAGTGGCTTAAACAAAGCATGCCTTGAAGACTATTACCACTTGCCTAGAATAGATCAGGTGGTAGATGCTATAGCAGGGTTGGAATTACTTAATATGATGAAAACTTATCAAGGAGATCATCACATACCACTAGCAAGGGAGGATTGGAGTAAGGTTTGTTTTATCACCCATTTTGTCACATATTGTAGGTATGGGCTACTTGGGGAGCTGGTATTTGTTAATAGTAGATAATTTGAGAGTAAAAACAAAATTCAAGAATGGCGTAAAGAGATGAGAATACAACAAAGGTTTAGCTTGACGGCTTACTCTTAGACTAATAGATAGGCAGAGGCGGAAAACAAGAACATATTAAGGACAGTTAAAGCAAAGGTAGAAAAAGCCCGTGGTAAACAGGTAGATAAGTTACCTGAAATACTTTGGGCATGCTAGACTAATCCTTCAACAACAACAGAAGAAAGTCCTTACAGCTCACACAGAGTCATGAACTACAACACAGACTGGAACGAGAAATATTAGTTGTAGAAATAGAAATGCAATAAGAAAAAAAGATAGATGGCTCATTTCAGGAATCTCAAATACAAGCAAAGGATAGCTGTCTTATTCAAGGAAGTTTTACCTAGAGGAAATTACAAATTGGAAATTATAAGTGGAGTGCCTTTACCCTAACCTTGAAATATGGACAACTTGAAAAAATTCCTTGCATAAAATTAGATTAATGGAACATTGATGTACCATTAGGAGTAGAGCTAAAATATGCCCACCTAAAAGGGCCTACTCATCGAGATGAGGCTAAAATATGCTCATCCAGAAGAAATTGAAATATGTTCAAAAGAAGTAATAATAATAATGAACATTGCATTATTATAAATAACAATGAACAACCATTAAAAAAATAATAGCATTGCCTTAAATCAAAAGGGAGTTACATAAACAAAAAAAATACTATCACTTCCTAATAGCTAAGTTTGACGATCCTCAACAAGGACTCCTCTAGCAACGGGTTCAACCTAAAGGTTAGTTATTTAGACATTAGGGGAATAAAAAAAACCTAGTTCTGAGCAAGAGGAACCCAGTTACTAATAGGAGGACCCTTGCTAAGACCTAAAAACCCCCCTTGGGCATAGTATCAATACCAACACTTTTATCTATCTTTGGCAAGTTAGCATCCTCATTCAAAAAATTCAAATCAACTTGATGCCAAAGACAACTATCAAAGCCATGGAGGTAACACTGAACTGCTTTGCGGACCAGCCTCTGGTTAAACTCCTTAGATCGAGTCCAAGTTTCTATTGACTCGTCCCAATACTTATCCAGATAAACCTAACCATCCTTAGTTTGGGGATATTTAGCTAGGGCGTTGGAACGAGCAGACTCCACAATGACAGAGAAACTCTCCATAGAGCTTTAGTTCTCATGATGAAGCCGTTGAACCTTGGCTTGAAGAGAGACTGCCTTAGCAGCAGCAATTTTCTCTCATTCCCAAGATTCACCACACTTGATCTTTCCAACATGGCACTTGTGCTAGATTGACAACTTATCAAACTCTAGAGTTGAAATTTGGGCTTGTAGCTATTTAATGAAATGTTGGTCTTAGCCTACCTGACAACGGACCTCTTTAGTGAAATAGATAAAACTTGGAAGTAGGAAAAGGAAGTTAGCTGGAAAGAAGAATGAAGTATCCCTAAGGGAAGAGAGAGAGAGAGAGAGAGAGAGAGAGAGAGAGAGAGAGAGAAGGGGGGGGGGGCTTTACCAGGCTCTAGTTTTGAATGTAATGGTTCTGCACACCCTCATCCCTTAGCCTTTTAGTTATACTTCAATCTCGAGAGATCAAGCTCCCTACTAGAAAATCCTGAGTTAGCTTAGGATTTTCATGATAGACCCCCAATCCCCCCATACGCATGCACATAAGAAGAGGTGAGTTGGGAACTCAAAACCCTGCGCCATTAAAGGGAAGAGAGCTCAAAGGAAGAATTGATTGCTGAGGTCAGTGAATGAGTTGGGATGGTGTAGAAGAAGAGTCCTCGTCGATACTAACAAATTGAGGAGGAGATTGGGGGGCTGCAGTTGGGGGGTGGCCACAGTTCTGAAACCATCAATTTTGTTTTGGACCAAGACAATGAAGAACTAGAATCACACCTTATAGGTGTAGTTTTGATTTCGGCTCTTGAAGGTTCTGGTTCCAAAGGTTCAAATTTCAGTTCTTAAGCGATTCCAATTTCTGATTCTTACACGATTCCAATTATAATTCTTTACAGTTTTGCTTTTATGTAATTATATTCAATTACTTAATTTTATAAATTTTAATATAAAAATAATATAGCAATACTTTTAAAATTTTTAACTAAATGTAAAATGCAAAAAATTGAAAAAATATTCTTATTTATTATTGTTTCATGAAGGAAAAAAGTAAAAAAAAAATTATTATATATACTTTATATTTGTAATATACTTATTAGTATGTGTAATATATTAGGTAATTAGTATTATTAAATATTAGTATATATAATACTATATAACATATTATATATATATATATTTTTTTTTATTTTTTATTTTAAATTTTAATATATAGTAATAATAATATATACATTAATATGTATTAATATTTATTTTTATTTTTTTTACGGTTAGGAACTAAAATTGGGCGGTTTTGGTTCTGATTCTAGTTTTTACTCCACCATAGTCTGATCTGGTCCGATTCCCAATGCTAATTGGAACCATGGCCATGCCTAGCAGCAGTGGAGAAGGCATCCTTTCAGGAGAAACTATCCTCCCAAGTAGAGCTTCTTGGGTTGAACTAGCAACTGATAACAACAAAGCTGGGCCTGTCTAAGAGGCATAGGGTTGTTGGTAGCCTAAGACGCACTGGTACTTTTATCAGCCTAGACGATCTAGCCCTTTTAGCTAAGCAGCATCTTTTCCAAATCACTAAATCAACAGGCTCCTAATGCTGCTGGATGATCTTAGACTAGAGTAGTTCTCTCAGCATCGTGTTTACAAGAAACAAGAGAATAGATAAAATAAATAAAAGGAGCATAAAAGATGTTGGTATGAAAAGAAAACTTACCGACATCGATGTAGAGGTCTTCCTCATTGTAATTTAAACTAAAGAAGTGATGAACCCCACATTTAGTAATGATTTTTAGATGGAAGACATAACGGTTCAAGGCCTCAACCTATGACTCTAAGTTAGCAAGGGAAATGGCAATGTTACGAAAATTAATCTTAGGAGCAGAGGTCGACCACATGGTAGGAAAGTCCCAAAGCTAAGGACCTTTGATACAAAAGAATTCATTCTTTCAGCCCTTGTTCCTATTAGAAGAAGTATTCTCAAAGGATTTCATGCCAGCTGGAGAAGTGAAATAAGACATCCCAGGCTTAGAAGATTTAACAATACAAAGAAGTCCAAATAGGTCAGCAGGGGTTAGATTTGGATCTCACTACATAAAATGATAAAGCCAACCATCATATAAAAGGTATCAGGGGTAAGTTAGGTAAGAAGAAGCTTAATGGTCTACTATTTGGTTGTAAATGGGAGGAATGGGAAAAACAAGTCTAGATTGCAGTTGGGCAACAAAAATAAGAATAAAATCTTGAGAAGGATAGTGGGGACGATTTGAAAACCTTGGGATTACACTACGGAAAAAAGAAAAAATTCCAAATGTACAAAAAAATTGGATAACTGAGCTAGTGTTGTAATTGCTTGAAATAGAAATGTAATAGGTAGTTTTTGTCTTTATTAAAAGAAGAAGGAGAATGCATTACTTGGAAAGAAAACTTGAATAAGCAAGAAGACAAAAAACTTCAGTGGCAAAAAGACTTCGGGAATAAGGAGGTAGAGAGAAGAAATGGCAAGAAGGAGGGAACTTTGAGAGAGAGAGAGAGAGAGAGGGAAGGGATTCATGCTGTACACGTGGAAGATATAAGTCTGCCTGATGGAGATGGAAGACGAGAAATCCAAATGATGGCACTGCACACATTAAATGCAAAGGAGATTAAAGGACAAGGAAAATGAAAAGATAATCTGCAATGGAAACACAATAAAGCGTGAAAAACAAGCCAGAAAAAGAAGTAAAGGTAGTCTTTCGATTATAGGGCCGTGGAGGCCGATATCAAAGACCTAACTAGGGGAAGGAGAAAACATCTTACACATCCTCCACCTCGATGGTAATCCAATAGTCTTACAAAGGCCCCATAGTTCAAGAATAAGAGGCAACAAGCCTACAAAGTTCCCCATCTCAGGGGCCAGGCATAAGCTCTAGACAATAATAAAAAGAACCCTGAACATAGGGCACAACACCCAAACTAATGGTCTCCTTGGGCTAAAAGCTTGAGGGCGGAACGCTCACACCCCGATCCTGTAGCTCGAGGATCC
This sequence comes from Avicennia marina, assembly GCA_019155195.1. NCBI lineage: Eukaryota > Viridiplantae > Streptophyta > Magnoliopsida > Lamiales > Acanthaceae > Avicennia > Avicennia marina. Next base: position 8,910,097 of record CM032772.1, on the reverse strand, counting down.
TACAAATAGTAGAAAGATGACATGCCTGTTTAACGGGCTCGAGTCCCAACTACACATACATAGGAACAAAGGAATAACTGAGAAGTAGGAAAAACACAAAACTTCCAACAACACAATCAGGGATGTGCATCAATAAGATCATTAGCAGAAGTACGGCTCTTAGATCAGTTAAGAAACAAATCTTCCAAAATAGCCACCCACACAACTTTCTAGTCCAAATTGGTAAGGTCAGTGTTAGGGCTAAGTATACCTTGAGAGATAAGCTAGTCCAAGCAACCATTGAAACCCGATTCTTATCCTTTCTTTACTTGGCAAACTAGCAAATCGACAAATTACAGAGAGGAACGGTACTCTAGCAGGCACTTATCCGAAAGGGATTGTAGATAGGATTGACCATTAAGGTTGGTAAGGTATTCATAAAAAAGATGGCTTTAAACATTCTGACAAGAATGAAATTTGTCAAGCAACCTGTTGTACACACAAAAGATATCCTCCCGCGATAGTTCAAGCTCGTGACACTCTTGGAGGCACTTATTGAGCTCTTACTAGGCCTCACAGAAGTTATTTTGAAGCTAACCCACCTGATCATAAAAAATAAGGAAGTCTGGAGATCTAACATAATCAAAACCATACAAAAGTTTCACCACGCGTAATACTTCCTCAAAATGTATTACAAGAGAAGTTAGCAATTCCTCTACCACGTTATTGGAGAACCAAAAGCGGGGAGGTCTATTCATAACTAAAACGTGTAAAAGAAGACAAAAGATACAATCATATTTATTGAAAATATAATATAGGATCTGAATAGTATAATCTAGAAATTAGAAGTATGATCACCCGTAACTTCTAAAATATGCATGACCGTACTAACCTCCACTGTAAAAATTAACAACTCTTCAGAATTGAATGAATAAGTTGATTAGAAATAAAATAGTCAGTAGTAGAAAAAGAGGAAAGGTTGACGTCGTTTGTATGCCTAGTGTGTGACGTCAAAGTGGCGTTTCTATTTCTCTGACCTGGAAGTTCGCTTATTATACAAGACAAGATAATGACAACATAGCACCACCGCCGGTGATTACACAACATTTACTGCAAAAAGTTAAGTATGCTTAATTCTCTTTTTCACCAAAATGGATAATGCCATGGAAAGGCACTAATTGTTTAGTATTTTCTGCTTTGAGGTGTATAAATTGTTATTCTCTACATTCAATTTGTGAATTCGACATCACGATTGCTCATTGGTTTGAGTCACCTATCAGCCATAGCACGAGGTGAAATGCCCCAAAGAATATTAGGCTCCTTTGACATAACACGGCTTCCCTTTCCTCCAGATTTCAATATCCCCATATGCTTCCACCCACTGCAATGCTGTTAGCCCTGGCTTCTTAGCATCTCATACATTTTTGCTTCCTGGAGTTCTCACTTGTATGCCGCCAAACTTTCCACCCCACCCTGTACCTCTTTTCCTCTTTCTAATTATCAGATAATTTTTAAGCACATGTTGAGTGAATCAATACTATCATAGGGCCTCCGACTGGCTCATACTACCTCAATGCAATGATGCATCCCAGTAGTTGGATAGCCATAGGCATTTTAATGGTTGCTGAGTTGAAAGCATCAGCAGTAGAACCTTGTATGGTGTTAACTTTTATGCAATCTTCTTTGGGAATTGCAGAAGGAAGGCGGCGAACATGAACTTTTCCACTAGCTGCAGCTGTTTTTACAATTGGGGAAGCACGAAACAGAGCATCTCCTTCAGTCATATCTGCCTCAATTTCAGAGCATCCACTGCCATGCTCTCCATCTTCTGCATGGCCCTTATTCTGGTTGAAACTCCTTCCTTTCTGCCGCTGTTCATTGCAGTTACCATGGATTTGACGGCGCAGCAATAGTGGGGAATGCGCTTGGGCTTGCACCTTCTTTCTTCCTTCCCCGGATTATTGCCCAAGCAATGCCTTCAAAAGCTATCTGCTCTGCCGTTTTTCCCATCAGTTCATCCATAGGCATCAATGAGAATATCTCTGCGGTCACTGCTTCAAGGCGTAGGGCTGCCATCTTCTAACTCAATTCTACCATAATTGTTCAATTGAGGAGCCTAAGGCTTTGACATCTGCTTGGCTAGCCTTGGTGCGTCTTTTCTGGAAACTGCAGTATCCGGAGGATTCATTGCTTTCAGGAAACTAAGCTCCATTCCCTGTTTGAACCACGCAGCCCAATCCCATCCCAGGATCAGGTATAGAAAAACCTCGGATTCTCTCTTCCGTGTTTGCATGGCCAGTCAGCTTCAGGTGAGATTTAAACACGTCACTCTCGAGTTTATCTGCTTCTGCATCCTCAGCAATTCCCTTGATACTTCATCCTCCTCTGCATCTAATATCTGCGATGTGGTGTCTTCTTCCTCCCCCATCATTGTAGATTCAAGAGCTTTTATCGGCTGAGCAATTGGATCTAGCTCTGTCAATCTTATGCGGTGGGATTGATCTTGCATTACTTCGTTCACCTCTGCTTGAGGCTGATCTTCGGTCAGGCTTTTCTTCTCATTCTTCTTCTTCTACCTCTCCATCTTTATCTGGGATATCAGCTTCTATGACCACGACATCAAAGACATGGAAATCACTTTCATCCACCCAAGGCTCATCAAGATTCAGGTCTTCAATTTGATTCGTCTCTATGGAGTCCGGATTAGCAACACTGAAGATCATTTTGACCGTTTTTGGGCAATCAAGGGAGGGCAGTTCCAACTCTTTGCTGTCTTCTGACTACGTATATTCCAATTCATCCATCCTCCTCCATAATATGGAACCCCAGTTTCAGAGCAAGTTCACCTCCCCTAGCTTTCCCCTAATTAAACAAATGCGTAAGCCAACTCAGAGTTAACATGATAATCTCAGTACATGAATGAACGATATTACTAATCTAAACCAAATACATTCTATACAATAGTTAAGGAAGAGATCATGAAGAAACCAAATAAATATTAATTACAGAGATCATATTCTAACATTCCTGAATAATTATGAGTTATGTCCCCCACTGGTGAACCCATGTACCTTCAAAGCTCTTCTCTACGGATTCCTGAATCAATTTACTTAAATCCAGTACTTACTCCAAAGTCTAGTTCTTCTGCATCAACTTCGAGAACGCATATCAGAAAGGTTCAAATTTCGTGTCAGTTCCACTGCCAGGAGCGAAGCATAACACAGCACATTAGGAAGAATATCTCTCAAAAATCAGCAGCCCCTTCCGAAACTCTGGATGACATTGTCTGCACTATTCCAGCTTTGTTCTCTTTCTGTTTAGCACTCACAGTGAAGAAGTTGGAAGGCCTTGAATTGTGACAATTTCAACAGAGATCAAGCAATGCAGCTTCTGAATGGCACGGTATGGCCGAGTGTTTGAATTGGCTTCCAGCTCCATAGCTGTTTCATCAGTCCACTTGGTCTTGCTTTCTTTAGTAGCTGAAGCCATAGTCCGTTCTCTCTGCTCACTTTCTTCACCATCAAGATTTGGCCTGCAATGCAATGGAGACGAGGACTTTTTTCTTGATCTTGGTCTTGGGTTGAGACTCGTCCCTTCTATCTCATTCCCAGTCTCATCAATGATGCAGGAGATGAGAGGAACTGCAGTTCTAGGGAGAGCAAGAGAGGCGTTTCTTGGCACCGTAGTTGAAGTGTGGGACTGGTACATTGACTCTCGGAGAGCCTCAAGCTCTTTCACAATCTGCTTACACACATATATAGGTATGTATGTACGTTTATTAATCAGAATTCCATCCGCCTGTGTGATCTGATGCCTTGATCCAATATTTCAAACCAACCTGGAAAGAATGTCTCCAACTCTGAGGATTATCAATGATCAAGGCCTTTTGAGGTCAAGAGAATTTGGCATAATGAAGGAAGACAATGTACAGGAAGTGGCTGGTGCTTCCTGAACCAAGCATTGATTTTTGCTTTGTACATAGTGAAGGATAAAGCAGTTGATGGCTTTTCTTTCATTCTCTGTGGATAAAAGGGAATGGAGTGAGGAAATCCAGTGGCACAACTTCTTATGGTTTTATTGCTGAGTCTGTTTAGCTTTCTGTTTGGAGAAAATTTTTCTAGCATTATGATATTTTGAGTGTTTTGCCCAGTTTGACAAATTTTGTCAGAACCGAGAATTATAAAGACAGGGTTGGCCCCAATAACCTTGTTCTACAATCAAAGACAGATTTTCTTGAGGCCAGTTGGATGTTACATTCAATTTCCAGAAGCGTGTTTGAGCAATTGCAATTTATTCAACATAATTTTTTTTAATTACATCAAAAATAGGATGAAAAGCAAGGCTACGATTAAATGGCACCTTCACTATTGAAAAATGATTTTGTGAAATTTGGAAGTGATGAGTTTTTGTGAGTAAATAATAATGAGTTGTATGTGATTGGATGAGTTTTGTGAGAAAAAAAAATGAAATGATGATATTTTGTAGGGGATAATAATGATAAATGATAGATGCAATGGGTAGTTATATTTGTATAGGTGGATGACTTAATACGTGTAAAATATTATATATTAATATTTTATTTTGGGTGTCGAATATTATTAAATTTATTATAATGAATTTTTATTTATTTATTTTTTGTATTGTAGGATAAATATTGTAAATCATATATTTGTTGTTATTATATTGGTATTTGTTGTACAACTATGGTAACGACGACGACAATAGAAAAAAAAAAGTAAAAGTAATAATTCCAATTTAAATTATAATAGTAATAACAATAATAATAGTAGTGAAAATAGTAAAATTTAAGAAATGGGCTGGGCACTAATCATAAGGAAGATTCACTTATTAATAATAAAAGTAGTAATAGCCAAGGGTCAAAGTGCAAAACATGTATTCTACATACCCAAAAATGGCAATCAAGGACATCAAAAAATTTGAGATGGCAAAAATGTACACTAACTCACAAAAATAGAAAAAATTTGGGATAACTACCGAAAACTCCTAATTTTGTTCGAAAATTGCTACTTGCACCACACATGACCAGTAAAATTAGGAATTTTCCCATTTTTAGCGATTGTGGCAATATGACAATGACTCACAATGGTGCGACGTCTGATTGGACAAATTTTGCTACATTTGTCTATTTCTGCATTGATTTTATTCTTAAGAAAATTTAAAAATCTTTTATAAAAATATAAATATAATAAAAATTAAAAAAATAGAATTTTCAAAAAAATAAAATTATATACAATTACATTTTAAAAATTTCTCAAAATATGTTATACCTATAACAATATATATATATATATATATATATATATAACAGCAAATTTAAAAAATTCAAATTAGAATTATATGTTCAAGAATATAACAGAAACTTAAAATAATTAAAATAAAAATTAAATACTTTTTGAGCAAGATATTATGCCAATATATTATAAACATTTTAAAAATATAAAATGTCCAAAAAATAAAAATAAATTATTATATTTTCTAAAAATAGATATTATATAAAAATGTTCTATAACAATATAAAAACAATAGGTCCCATACCTTAAGAAAACATCATAAGTAAAATTGAAAAAACATGTAAATTTACAAGTCTAAATTTTTTCAAAAAAATAAAAATGTATTTATTTTTCTAAAAATTTAAATTTAGATAATTTATTATATTTTTTAAATATATTCTCTAAAAAACAGAAAAACATATTTTTAAAATATACGATACATATTTCGAAAATTCTTATCAAATTAAAACAATAACAATTTTCATTTGAATAACTTCTACTCCGGACATTATAAATTTAAAATTTTGTAATTTTTAGGAAGTATAATTAAAATATCCTCACTAGAAAATTTAGATTTATAGTTTATGATTTATGATGTAAACATATATTGTTCTAAATATATTCTTTAGAAAACAAAAAAATATATTTTTAAAATATAAGATATATATTTCGAAAATTCTTATCAAATTAAAAAAAAATAAAAAAATACTCATGTGAAAAACTTCTACTCCGGACATTATACATTTAAAATTTTGTAATTTTTAGGAAGTATAATTAAAGTATCCTCACTGGATGATATATAAATTTTCAAATTTATATTTATAGTTTATGATTTATGATGTAAACACATATTTTAGTATTTCCGTTTATATTTAAATTTTTAAAAATATAATTTTCATTTAAAAATTTTAAATTTACTGTTTATATTTATATTTTATTATTTGTCAAACACATTTTGAAAAAGTTTCAAAATAGAATTATATATCTTTTCATTTTTTCGAAAATTCAATATTATTTTTATTATTTGAAACGCACAGTAAATATAAAAGGGTTTGCAATAGGAAAAAAAAAAAATAGTTGATACAAATTGTTGATGGCATGTACCCATAAGTTGTATAATAAATATTTTAGTATTCAAATGCGGAAACGGCGTCGTTGAAAGGTGAATGACCTGGGGGAGTCGAGTTGGAGGTGAGATTGATTTGCTGTTCCCCCAGCTGCCTATCTAAGCACAATGCAATTTTTTTATCCACCCATTAATGTCTAATCCAGGGTCGAGCACCTTTTATTATTATTATTATTATTATTATTTAAAGAAAAGTATTGATTGAGCCCTAATTCACTCTGTACATGTGATGAAGAATTGCAAAAATAGTTTTTTCTACATTATGTTTAGTAAGTAGTGACAAATATTATGGAAATAAATTTGATTATTCGGTTGTTCATCTAGTTGGGAAATTTTTATTTTTTTCTCACAAAAAATAAGAAAAAATATGGAAAAAAAAAAGGGGTCAATTTGACTCTCCCTCATTATTCGCCACCTTCGTTGTTCTCATTGTTCATCGCCTTAAAAAATAAAAAGCAATTTGAAGCTTATCTTTATTATTTTTAAATTTTTTTCTATTTTCTTACAAAGTTTATGAACCAAACAATAATGAAATTTGAATTGTTTTGATATTTTTCTCTTCGTACCTAACAAGCAAACAGAGATATTCATTGAACTATAAAGTTTCACATGATAATTTCCAACAAACTAATACAATCTTGTTTAAATTCTTCTGAGGGAGTATTTGGCTAAATTTATTTCAAAAGGTTTACAACATCATATAATTTATGAGGTATTTTTTGAGCTTATAAGTTCACATATCTTATTTTTAAAATAAGCTGATAAACTATTTAGATAAAAATAACAAGACCTTACAAGATTTATAGTTATACTTAATTATAATTTTTTGTGTAATAATGATAAAAATAAATTAAATATCATTAATATAACATAATTGAAGATATTTATGCTTTATATATATATATATATATATATAATGTGATAATTTATAAGATATTTGAAAATAAATAAATTTTTGAAAAGCTGATAAGCTATCTTACTTAAAGAATTACCAAACAATTACAAGAAACTTATAAATTTTTAAATATTTATAAGATATTTTGAGTAGTTAATAAGCTCACCCATTATTACATGTATTTGAAGTTGAGCATCAAAGTGGAGATTTTCTTTATATATTTATTTTTGTAGGACAGGTTGGACTAAATATTATAATTCCAAATTATTTTGTCTAGTGATATCGTAATTCTAGTGAATATTTTAAACTAGATGTAATATCAATTCATATGCAAAATGAACGATAAAAGTAAATGCAAAGGGACAAGATGTATTCACACAGTTTAGGCCCTTCAACTACTTCTATATCTATGGGATACTTATCTAGATTAAAGTAATCTACTATATCAAGTTATTACAATCAAATATAATTAAACACAAGTCTCTTATCTCTCTTTCACTTCATCTAAACATCTAAAACAAATTTCTATTTAGTTTCAACTAGTTAGAGCTCTTTTACATTTTTCTTAAGTGAAGTATTTAGCTAAAACTCTTTTTGATCTCAACATCCATATTGATACGAAGTGAGCCCCTTGTAAGAATTTGTACAAACTCAATATATTAAATTGATACGAAGTGAGCCCCTTGTAAGAATTTGTACAAACTCAATATATTAATGTATCAAAGACAAGTTTGTAAAAGTAGGTGTTTTTTCACTCTAAGCTCACAACTCTCTCAAGAGAAGGCACACCCCAGCCTTGCATGACTTTTGCTCCAAGAACTCGAAGGAATTAGTTGCAAAATCATCCAAATCACAGGATAGAATATTTGATTTAGAATTTGTCCCAATCAACAACTAATGTTGGAGTTTCAGCTATAGTTTCCATTCATGCAGGTTGAGCTTCTATATCATGATGATCCACTTCCATATTTTAGCCTTCTGAATATTTCTTTGTTCACTGATGATTCAACTTTCTTTTGTCAACTTTCCCATCGTTTATTGCTACAAAATCTATTTAATATGTCAATTCTCTAAATTGTCTTGTCAAACCATGTTGATGCTAGGGTCCCAACTGCAATTTCCACTTCTAGCGAGTTGACCTTCCTTGTTAGATGGATTTTCTCTTATTTTTTTGGCACTATCATATCTTCATTTGATTTGTGAAGATATTATTCGATTTCTCCTTAGTTTGGATGGGTTTGTGGGGATTTTCTACTATTTTTGGACTCCAATAATTTTAGGACAGGTCAAAGTCTTTCTTTTGTTATTCATACCAAAATTCTTTGACTTCTTTACTTTAAAAAGTCTTGAAGAATTATATCTTCATTTTTTGTCAAGTATTTTTCAAATATTCTTTCAATATTTTGTGCCACATAAGTACAAACAATTTTTAACAATATTTTCATGCAAAAAATTTAGTAACAAAAATGAACAGAAAATAGTAAAAATTAATTTCTATTAATAAACAAATGTCAAGAAAAAATTAATAAAAATATAATGTGTTTGATGAAAGCTTACCATTGTTACAAGAAAACGAGATAATGGGAGAACCAAGCTATTTTAATCATCTATTTTACTTTAAAACAATAATGCATCCCCTCAATTAGGTCTCTCTTTTTAATTATGTTTTTTAAAAATATAATTAACTCGAAATTAAATATTTTTTAAGTTTTTTTTTTCTTAAAAATAACCTTCCTTCATTAATATTAACGATAAAAAGGCAAATTTGACTCTGCATCATTATTCATCACCTACATCCTTCTCATTTTCATTATCATTATTTTTATTAAATAATAAAAAGCAATTAGAAGTTTATCCTTTTTATTTTTAAAAGTGTTTCTATTTTCTTATAAAAGGTATGAACCAAACAATAATGAAATTTTGAATTGTGTTAATATTTTTCTCCTAGTATTTGCACCTATCAAGGAAATAGAGATTCATAGAACTGCGTACACATAATTAACCACAAACTAACATGATCTCGTTTAAATTCTTCTAAGAGGGTGTTTGGCTAATCTTATGTTTAATAGCTTGTAACATTAGTTAATTTATAAGATATTTTTTGCAACTTATAAGTTTATACATTTTATTTTAAGAATAAGCTCATATTTTGTTTACATGGAAACAATGAGATCATCTTATAAAATTTTGTTGGAATTCGTAATTATAGCTTATTATAATCTTTTGTTGTAATAATGATAATTATAAACTAAATATTATTAATAAAATATAATTTAAGAATATTTATGTCATTTTTAATATATATATAAAATAAATTAGCTTATATGATAATTGAAAATAAATTAGAATATCCTAACTTAGTATTTTTTAAGAGCTTGTAAACTCTTTTACTAAAAGAATTACCAAATAATTACAAGGAGCTTATAAGCCTAGCCAAATGAGTTTTTTAATTTTTTATTCTATTTTTAATAATTGGTTTTCAAAATAACCATTGGAATATCCCATTTTGTTATTTGAAATAGTGGAGATGAAGAAATGCTGACAAATATTTAAAAAAAAAAAAACACGACCAATTACCCTAATGAGACAACGCAATAATTGCTAAATGATATGGGAGTAATGATTATCTAATTATTATGGTATTAGGGTTTAGAGGTTTAGAAGTATTAGAAATTAAGATTTTGTTGGGATAATTTTAGGATTTGTAGAATGATTAGAGTTTTGTTGGGGGAATATTTGTGTTTATAAATTGATTAAACTTTGTTAGGAGAAAATTATGGTGTGTGTGTATTTATTAGGGTTTTTCTAGAGAAGGTTAGGGTTTTTATATTGTTTAGAGTTTTGTTTGAAGAAAAATATGTCGCAATTAGATAATTGTGAATAAATTAACACAATAGCATAATTTAATAATTTAATGATAAAAAATGTAAAAATAATTAATTTCATCTAAACATATCATTAGTATATATAACTAATGTAAAAATAACAGATAAAACAAAAATGTAAAAAATGTATAACACTGTAAATGGTCTTTCGTGCTACACTCCCATGCTCAAATATGTCAATATGGCCTTCTTGATTGTAATGGGTCTTATCTCTACAGTGCTGACTAATTGTTATAGTTGTGACTGGTGTCCTCATGATATGTGTAAGAATTTGGGCCATTGTCATAGCTGTAGGACACATCAATACAATACAATGGCTATGATGAGAATATATCAATGAAAGGTATTGAGGGCATAGGATATTGATGGGAAAATTCTCGCATTACATCGTCTTGCATTGACAATATAAACCCTAGTCCCAACTATAAATCTAGTGGTATGTGGGGATATTGTAATTGAAATGAATCTAATTATAATAGTGTGTATGAAGACTGTATCAATATCTGGTGGTACTAGTACGTAGTAGTTCCTTTTGGACTTAATGCCCATCAATGCAACCATGTTGAGCACATCTATGAATGCAAAAGTGGATAATGAAGGTTCGAGCATATCCAGATAAGAAAATCGAAGTGATAGATTGGGTATATAAGCTAACGTTGCCAGGCCGGCAGATGCACCAAGGATTTGGGTGGATGATTGAAAATCTCGAATCAGTTATTGGGAGGTGATGCTCTCAATTTGTCCGAACATGGTACTCCCAATATCACATCTATTGCATCTACTGAGTCTGTAATGAAATATAGATAGTCATACACACTTGTAATGCATTATGTGATTTAGTAAACAAGATGTGAACACAATATAAGGAAGTGGAAAAGTGTATACCATATGTGTGAAAACTTCAGCGTTGGGACTAATGACCCATCGAGTAATTCATTGATACTATTCTACGTACCCCTCATTGATGTAGGGCATGTCGTACAAATGTACAGTGAAATTGGCACTTGAGATGGATCGAACCGTTGCTACACATAAGTGCGATGGTGATGGGCCTAATTTTATTCTGCCTTGATTGTTGATGGGTGCCATATAGTGCATCTAAACCCAAGTCTAGATTCTCAGGTATAGACTATGTTATCTTGAATTATCCAACCACTTTCTTGGGATAGTACATCTCTACTATCTTATAGAATATCAGAGGACTTGAGTATGTTCAACTATCACGTGACATGTTATCGGGCAATAATACAAGTTCCTAATGATCATAGGGCTCCTATACAAATTGCATGTGAAAAACATTGTGTGACTATAATTGTATTGCAGACATCATCAATTAGAGAAGATGCTGATGTAGTAATACCAATCCAAATTTGCACCTTGCATCCAGAATGTCACCAATGATATGCACAAAGTGGGGAAAAGTCTCAAACAATTTCCTCCTATCTCCAAAGTACCTAAAACGACAAAATCATTGTAATGCATAAATGGTGTGATAAAATTACATGACAGAATTAAAATGGATACTTTATATATAGATATTTACCATGCACCAAATGAGGCTATTGAAAGCAATTGGTCGTCAATTAGCTACAATAGTCATGTATCCCTCCACTCGCACCCTATGTGGGGGCACAACTCTAGTATTTTTAACCACATCCATATCTGTACCAAACATGCATTAAATATCAACAATACATAGTGGCACAATGCGCAAGGGATTTAAAATGGACTTGGATTGAAGTTTACTTATAATAGCTCAATTAGTCTAGCTATATTCTCCTGTCCTTGTGTCAATGTGGAGTGACATTGTTCAACTGTACTCACTTGCTTGACCAAGTACTTAGCTTGAACCCATGTCCAAACGAATTAGGCATCATCGTACATGCCATCAACATTAAGGCACATCCCAGCGCGTATTGTAGGTCCTACTTTTGAGTGCTCTCCATGTGTAATTAGTGCTTATCTAAGTGTCTGTATAGGTTAATGATAGAAAGAGTGGAACCCTTAAACCGCTTTAGCGCTGGTGTGAAATCCAAGTAAAGTTAGCAATATGCTTGCCATTTAGCCAGCGTTCAATGGACATCAACACCTATCACTGGTCACCCGTTAATAGGTAGTTGCCATATTGCCATATCCTGCATGGTGATTGTGGCCTCTCCTGACCCATATGAAATGAGTGGATTTCTCAATGCCATCTCTCAATCATAACACACACTAAATGCCAGTCCATTTGAAAGTAACCGTACATGTAGACTTCATAGAAACTAATATCGTGTTGAATAGCAACTACTCTGTCATTTAATAGACTCAATTGCCACAGAGCCCAGGACGTTAAGGAGTGAAGAATACTGTCTAGGTCTCCTACCCACATTTGCACTAATCTCTGTGTGTGTTGAATGAACAATAAATTAGAATCAATCGACCTGAGGTTCATCCTGCAACATGAGCAAGAACAAAATTATTAGTGGAATATATTTGCATAAAGCAAGGTTGCTACTATCCGTCTAAGGAAGGAGCCACTACATAGCTATAAATTTTAAAGAAGATAAAGTTACAATTAGAGGACAGTATCACTTATAGTTGGAAAGTGATTTATATTTTAGGATCTCATTAAACTATAATGTAGCCATTTTATGTTAATATTTCTTTGAACCATTTGACATGTAACTTATATTTGTAATGAGTCTACAATACAATGCAGTAGGACATAATCAAATTTCTTATGAAGAAGATAGATTAAATTTAAAACCATCATTACATAATTGTGAATATATATATATATATATATTTTTTTTTTTTTTTCATTCCCAAAGGTAGAAGTTACAAATGCGAATTATAATTACACGTACATCCTGCTACATATTTTCAATATTTCTTGTAGTACAAATTTTTCTGTTACTTAGCTTCACATCTTTCTAACTCCTTTACAGTATAGTAACTATCTTTATAAGTGGTACGTTTAGGCTCATTCCTTTACATCTTTTGATCATTTCTTGTACTCTTCTTAATTCTAGAGTCTCCACCTCATATTCATTTATAATTACAATGGTCGCCCCCCCCCCCCCCCCTCTCTCTAAACTCATTATTATAAAATTGTCCTCATCCTTTTCAATATCTACATATTATTCTCAAATTTTCTCATTATTATAAAATTGACCTTTAATTTTTCAATATTTACCCCTTGTCCTCAAATTTTCTCATCATTGCAAAATTTACCACACCCATCACCCCCACCCCAAAACTGCCCCCATCTCACTCTTCTCCTGCACAAATTGTTTTACATTACAAAATATTATCTTTGAAAAGAGTAATTGGTCTATTTTTACTAGATCTAGACAATTCAAGTACTCTTATCATATACTCAACATACATTTAAAAATTTCATTCAAAATAATAATAATAATAATAATAAAATCTACACACAAAAATAGAGACAATGCAGTGCACGAAAACTTAATAGAGGTGACACGAAGCTAATTGTTTCCTTCATGGGGAGGAAGAAAAGAATTCCTATTGCTTCACGAACGTGGGGCTTTCTTTGTTGTTGAAGGGAGGAGATTTATGGTGCTGCTCTTCTACATGCTTTGCTTCCTTTTTTCATTTCGAGTGATAGAATGAATGTAGAATTATTATTTTATTTATCGCATGCACGAATTCCATTGTTCGAAATCACAAAATGGCCATGTTGTAATTCCTTTAAAATAAATTTTGTCGTATGACAAGAAACAATGACCCATTCTATATAATCGTTCTAGAACAGTCATTTTGAAAAAATAAAGAGAAAAAAAGCATTATTACATTAAAAAAACCCTCACCCAAACACCCTTTAAGTTATATATTTATTTTTAACATTATATTTCATGCAAAAAATTTAGTAAGAAAAAAGAAAAGAAAATATTGTAAATTAATTTTTATTTATTATACCAATGTCAAGAGAAAAAAGGTAAATGAAAATATTATGCGTTTGATGAAAGCTTATCAACCTTGCAAGAAGATGAGATAACGGAGGAACAAAGCAATTGGAATTCTCTATTTTACTTTAAAACAATAACACATCCCTTCAATTAGGTCTCTTATTTATATTATTTTTTAAAACAATTAAATAAAATTTAAATTAAATATTTTTAATTTTGCGCTTTCTTAATAATCGCCTATCTTTATTAATATTTTTGAACCTGATAAGCTTAAAATTTTAAAATTTTCTAAATTCACTCTATTGTCATAGTTTTTTATATCACCTAAATTTCTGTACAATCACAGTCGAAGAAATAGTGGTTTGATTTTTGGCAAGTACGAAATTTCAAGTGGGTTTGATTTTACCATTAAATAAACCAAGTCAGTACAAATTTTAAATAAACTAAATCAAGATAAGTCCAGTAACTTGATATTTATTTACATAATTCAGCATTTAAAGGATATTCAAACCAATTTTTGAATCGCATAAAAACTATTTAAAATCAATCTATTAATTTTAATGAACCGAACTAGGATAAAGTTTTCGGAATTGCTCATAAATTAATCGTCAGTAGCCTGATTAATATTTTTCTTCCGCCCTTAAATTCTTTTTTTTTTTGTAAGTTAATATAGTATCCTCGAAAAATGGTAAACTAGTAAAGGACACACTTTATGTGCATACTTCATTTTATTTGTCATTATGAAATCTAATTTTTATAATTTTAATAATTAAAATAAAATTATTTAAAAATTAAATTCATATTGAAAATTGTATGAAATGAAAGAGAAAATAAGAATTTAGAGAGAAGCCATAGAAAAGATCAAAATATAAAAGGAAAGAAATGAAAAAGAGAAAAGGTAATAAATCAAGGGGTTGTTGGCAAGTCAACGTAATTACAAACTATATTATAAAACCTTCTCTCTATGTTTGATATATTTATATTTTTATTTTTTTATTGAGATTTTGGAAGAAAATTAATTATGTAATAAAAATAATTAATTTTTTAAATTTATACTTGACCTTCTTTTTTGAATTTTTTGTACCTTTTTATGGATAATGACATCAATATGACAAATTTAAAGATTGTTTTTAATAAATTAAAATTTTAAATCAATCATTGTAATTATTAACTTTTGAGCTTATTTTTTAATTTTCCACAAAAATTAGAATTTAGGTATCATAACAAGAAAAATTAATTGAGCTTTTTTATTATATCATTAATTTTCATCCAAAATTTTAATTAAAAAAAAGAATAATGTAACTATATAAAACATAGAAGGGAAGTTTTATAATATTAAAAAATTGATACTACTTAAAGTTATACTGACGGGTATTGCTTCTAAAACTGGATTAGACTAACCGATTCAATGGTTCGATTGGGGAACTACTTGGTTTTTGGGTATGCTCAAGGCATAGAAATCAGTAGTCTCATCAAAATTGACTAAAATTAATGAAACTAGTACTTTGAACCCAAAAATTTTTTTAAAAATTAGCATTTTTTTGAAATAATACAAAATAAAATTTCACTTTTTTTTTTTTCAAAGTTCCTTGTGATTATATCTCATCAAGATGAATTAGAATATATAATATTTTTATTTTAACTTTTTAGTTAATAAGTTTTATCTATTTATTTTCCTAATCAAGTTTTTGAAAACCCAATTATTGTATCTTAAAGTTAAAATTGTTCATATTAATTGATGTGTTTTTATTTAGCCAAACTATTTTCTTAATTTTATACTTTTAATTTTTTGAATTTAACAAGATTTTTAGAATTGTGTAATATTTTTTTATTTTAGTTGAATTATTAAATTTTAAACATTACATCTAATACCCACTATTCAATATATTATTAAATTGAATTACATTTAATTTGTAAAATTAGTTCAATAATAATATATGTGTGTATGTATAATGTTAACAATTTAACTAGTTGAACTGATGATCTAATGACTCAATTAATTTTTTGTTTTGACTATTGATTAAATTTTGAAAACATTGATTATAGTTAACCTTGAATCAAAATGTAAAGAAAGAGAGGGAAAGACACGAATATATATATATATATAACTAATTATTTTTTAATTATTACATCTATTGATAATTAAATCAATATATATATATATATCTCTCACACATATACTCACATCTCTTCTTATTTACATCCTAAAATATAATCATTATCCTTATATACTATCATATTATTCAATCATTATTATATATTTTATACATATATTCAAACTAACCATACTGTTTATCTCATTCAAACATTGATTTTAAACATATTATTCATTTCAAAATAACTCCTACCAAATATTATTTCTAAAAAAAATCCCTCTTCCAAACATAGCCTATGTTTGGAACCTAAGTTTTACACTCAAAACTCCTACAACTTTACATTACCAAACATATTATTCAACAAAATTGTTATTTTAATTCAAATTTAAAATTTCTTCCTCTTAAATATATAACTAACTAATTATTTTTTAATCTTACACCTATTTACAATATTAATACCTATACATATCACACATATACTTACATTTATTTTTATTTATACTCTAAAATTTAAATATTACCCTCATATACTATCACATTATATAATTATAATTATATATTTTATACATATATTAAAATAAATTATAATATTTATCTCGTTAAACTCTTCTTTTTAAATATTTTATTTATTTTAATACAATTCTTATTAAATATCATATCTAACAAAAACACGTATCCCAAGCAAAGTCTGAGCATTTGACAGTCGGAAGGTTTAGTAATATAGATGGGCCTGTGTGAAGCCCAAGATTACAGGTGGCAGAGCCCATTAATGCCATGGGTCTCTTGTCAAGCGGGTCCGGATGTCCACACTCCAGTTCCATTGCTACCAAAAGTCGTTTACCATTCGCGAGCGGAGTGGCAGAGTGGGATCCTTCTGTGTAATTTGGAAAATTTGTAACAACTAGGCCAGGAAAAAGTTGGCGCAATGGTGCTGGGCATGATGAAAGGCGAGCCGCTGGTCACGAAGCTGGCGGCAGTGGCGAAGTACGGCGTGCTTCCGGGTGCCATGATCGCGGCCCTCGTCTATTCGCCACCCGACTACGCTTTGCCCAAAAAGCCTGCTGATTCGGGATCTTCAAATTCTCCTCGTTAGATAAAAAGGTGATTGTCTTTGTTGACTTTAATTGTGCGTGGTGTATGCTTAATGGCCTTTGGCTTAGGGTTTTGTATTTTAATCTGTTTTGTTGTATTCCCCTTCTTTTCGTGAGTTTGGTGGATCCGGAGGGAGAGTAGTTAATTATATTTTCTTTTTAGTGTGTTGGAATGAGATTGAAGAAGATAAAAGTGGGGAGGTGCATCTGATTCGACTTAATGATTGTATCCTTGACTCAGTAACGTTAGATGGTCAAGTTTATTGATTGCTGCTTATATTTGGATTTGAAGAATGGGGAAAGGACAGTTCGGGTTATTTGGAGCATACACCTCCATGTGTATTAAATATATTTCCTTAAATATAGTCGAAGTTTATATATGAGGATGCAAAAATGAAATGCTATTTAATTTTTATTTGCTTTGATATATAATTTCACTCTGTAATCTGCTAAATTTGCATAGTTGGTGTTGTCGAAGGGTTGATGAAGTAAGAAATATTTACCAGTCAACACGAATCTGGAATATAGGTAGTCTGAGATTGAACTTTTTTTTAAGAGATTTATTGAACTAGATAGACTGTAAATGATGTAAGGAAAGGTGATGGAAAAAATTTGCTGGACGAAAGATGGTCTGATTTATCCAGATTTCTGAAGCTACCTTTTTTTCATGGGGAAAACCCGTTGCTATCTGTTTCAGCTATTACTATACACGTTAAAGGAAAACAGAGGTTTGTGAACTCACAAGACTTTTAAATCAACTACTTCCTGCCTATATTTTCAGATTATTCCTCTAGTAATCTAGCTCGTATATAATTCAAAAATTGTAGTTTTACTCTCTTTTTGAACAAAACTAGCTACTCAACTAAGATTCGTAACTTGCTATATTGGTGTTTAATATATGAACTTTAGAGCTCCTATGATGCAAGATTGACCTGTTATTTTATTTTTTATGCAGATCTTGTTGCCTTGTTTAAGCATGCTTATTTCCTTTGAGCTCATGATATGTTGGATAAAGATGGTATGTAATAATTGCAACGCCGCTTGGCTGCTGTAGAACCTCTGTAAATGTTGAGGAATGTTTCAAGTCTCTTGAGGGGATTGTGTTTCTTCCTTTTCTATGATTTGCCTCATTGTTTGATAAATATGTGGTGTTTTGTCTTAAACTCTGATTTCGATGGGTTTTTATATTTTATGGATCTAGTTTTCTTTAATTTGACCAACTGGAAAAAGATCAGCCATTGCCTAAGGATATATTTTATGTCAATGAAGTTAACACTTCTCTTTAGTTTGATCACTATGTAAAGATCAGCTACTATCTGAGTTTTGATATTATGTCTAGCGAAGTTAACATTTCAGTAGCTTCCATTTCAAGACTTTGTGGGCTTTTTGGACCAATTGCTTAAATTCAGAAAAAGTTTCCAATCTTGGTATACGTTTTTGGTCTTTTATCTTTGTATTGGTTTCTGTTGAAAATAAACATGTTTTTGTTTTCCATCCTCTGAGCAGTGAGGTTTTTGATGTCTGTCCAAGGCCCAAGCTGTATATAACTTTACACCATATATCTTTTTTGGATCTCTTGTTTTGGGTACTGACTGCAAACACCAAATTCTGACTTATACTTATGTGCTTTGGTTCAAATGACAAGGTTTTTAAGAGGGGTTTTGTCATTGAGTGCTAGATTCTTTCTGGCAATCTGTTCATATCCGCGTGTCAAAAATCAATATAATATTCAATAGGCTGTAGGAATGGTCTTTGTGGACGACAGTGGGGATAAGGCTTCTCCATGTTATTGGATGAACATCGTTACGTTATCAATCATTAATCTTGCACTGAATGGTCTTGTGTCTCCATTCTTGGCAAATGTGCCCCCTAAAACAAATACTTGTTTGTTACGCTGATTTATGGGAAGTTGGAATGCTGTGGTTAGTATCCGTCTTTACGTCAAATTTCATGTGATTTTTTCTTCGACCTCATGGTTCCTTGATAGCAATCCTTCCATCAGAAAGGTTATACTCATCTGTTGATTGAGATGGCACCGAGCTTCCTGAATTTTAGAGAGTATTTGGCTGAGCTCATGTTTAAAAGCTTGCTGCTTTTAGAGTTTGTAAGTTGTTATCTCTTATTTTAAAGATAAATTCTTGATGTTTGAATGAAAATAATGCAATTATATTGTAATATATTTTTTAAATTTATAAGTATATATGATTATAAAGTTTTTATGCAATAATGATATTAATGACATTTATGCCATTTTTAGTATACAAAATGAGATTTGTAAAATTTTTCAAAAAAAGTTGGAGAGAATTTACCTATTTTTTAAAAAAAATTGTAAGTTCCAACGAACTATATTATTATAAGTTTATTGAATAGTTTTAAAAAATTTAAAAGTTTTTAAACATTTGATTAGATATTATGAAGAGTTTATAAGTTTAATTAAACACCCTTCTAATCCCAATTATAAAAATGCCTCCTCCCCAGTGACTTAAAATTGAATGTTCCTTGAGTAGTCAAAGTATGAGACGTCTGGTCCCTGCCCATTCCAATTTAGCTGGTTTTCGATTCAGCTCCTTTTTTTAACTTGGGAGTTGGGAGGGAGAGAGAGGTATTCCAGTCCTGGGAACTGGGGCGAGCCGAGGGCAGTTGAGTGGGAAATGTTCACATTGACTGACAGGTGGATTGGTAAGGTATTTCAGGACAGATTCTTGGCTGTGAATCAGACATGGGTTCCGATTCTGGTTTAGGGTATGTATCATGGATGTGTGATCTGGAGGGGATTGGGATTCTAACGGTGCTGCTGGTGGCTCAAGCAATGGAGGCAATCAATTAGAGCTAGTAGTGGTGGGAAGTTGGGAAGCTATGATTAAGTAGCTTCGGCCTTGAAGCACAAGCGGTAAGATGTTCTGTGCCAGCTAGCAGCCCACTTGCTGTTGGCTGAATTGTAGTGAAACATCTCCGCTAATACATCAGTGTCTCACTCTTATAAAGAACCCAATTACACGTTTCTCTCCAAATTTAAGCTAACTCTGTCGTAACTCCCAATTACACGTTTCTCTCCAATTATCACTGTCACCTATAATTAGACTTGAAATGCTGGCGTACATACATAAATGCTTGCAATATCATCAGTTTACGATAGCTAAACTTAGAACATATCTAGAACTGATTCATATTTTGCATATTTGTCCATCTTTTCAATACACTGTACTGTCTGGTCGGCACAATCGCAGACTGCGATGAGATTTGCGCGCACCAGAGTGCCTGAATGCCCACTCTTGATGTGCACCTGGTATTAGGCCAGCAGACTGATACCAAAACTTCCATCAATATCATGAAATGAAATAAATTAAGCCCACCTCGTAAGGACTCTGTAGACAAATTTTCTGTATACAACTAAAAAAATTGTAGAAAATAAATCTAAATTAAATTATACACGATTTATAGGAATAATACTCTAAATCAATTTTTTTGATTATTCTTTCAATTTAAAAAATTTGGAGGCTTCAACAAACTTTCAAAAGGATTTACTTAATTTTCTTTGAAACTAGTTTAACCATTGAAAACATTAATTTGGGGTTTTGGCGCCGCAAACATGGATTAAACATTGAATTAAGGAAAGTATGTAGCAAGCAATTCAACAAGAAAGCCATGGATATTCCTTGGACTTGGGGGAGGATTTAGAATCTCGTTGTAATTGCTTTTGTTCGAATGCCTTCAATTGCCTTTTACATCTTGAATTGTAAGGAGGTCACCTTTGTTTATAATGGCAGAAGAGATAACCTTGTTATACTGACTTGTTGATCTGGTACAATTTGATTAGTTAATAATATTTGACTTGACACTTGTTGTTTTTAATCGCAAGATTAGATTTAATGTGATTCGACTTATCCAAATGTCAATATTTGCTTTCAACATTTGGAAAGATATGACTTCAGTTGCCAGAACAATGAAATTTAACACTTGGAACCATTTGATTTGTTAAGAATATTTATATTAGAATATCAATTATTTATTTCTAGGAATTATATTTAATTAAATTTCTAAAAATTTTAATTGATATTTAATATAAATAATTTCTTGTGTCACTATTTGATTGGATACAAATTTTATTTGTTTGCAAATAGAAATCTGAGGACAAATTTTCTATATATAAACAAGAAAAACTATATAAGATAAACCTAAATTGAATAAAATATAGTTTGTGGGTGTAATTCTCTAATCAATCTTTTAATTCTTTCTTTTATTTGAAAAAATTTAGAGGCTTGATGACTTCTAGATGAATTTGGTGACTTGATCTTCTTGTAAGCTAGCTTGGCATAAAAAACCTTAATTTAAGGTTTTAACTTTTCAATCACAGGTCAGACACTATTTGAAGAAGCATCGTGATGAACGTATTAAATTTCACTAAAAACGCCATAGATTTTTGTTGAAATTGGGAAGAAAATTTAGAGTCTCCTTGGAATCACCTTTGCTTGGATGCCTTTAATTGCCTTAAACTTAACCTATTAATAGTGGTGGAAAAGACAACCTTGTTATACTCACTTGGTGATATGGCATAAATTGAGTGGTTGCCAACATTTGACTTGACACTTATTTCCTTTAATCCCAACATTTAATTTGATGTAATTCAACTTATCAAAATGCCAATATTTGGCTTTTGTAACTTGGTAAGATATGATTCGGTGTCAAACTAATGAAATTTGACACTTTAACATTATTTTGATTGGTCAAGAATATTTTATTACTATATCAATTATTTATTTGTAGAAATTTTATTTAGTTAAATTTTAAAAATATTTAATTGATATTTGATATAAATATAAGTTTTATGTGTCACTATTTGATTGACATTTGTCTATAAGAATCTAACTGGCCCTAGTGTTAGAAGTTATTGCCTAATGCAAGTACTTCCTCAATAATTCACTAGCTTTTTTCTTGAAAGTTTTCTCAATTATTGTGACATTAACATCATTCCAAGTGAATTGTTTTTGAAAAACAAAATTAAACAGCGATGCATACTTAATGGTTGAAAGTAAGGGACTCCAATTCATCCACATATTTAGAGTAATTTATTAGTCAAATGTCAATTGTTACCAAAAAAAAAAAAATTCCTTCCAAGGCACACAACATGAAATCTCAAAATTTTGTAAATTTTTTACATATTTAGAAGCAATGGAAGTGGTAATACTTTCAATAACAATGTAACAGTGAAGATGCACTTTAAACTTTCTAAAACAAAATTCTTGCACATTATGTGACACGTCGGAGTGCTGAATCCAAGCCCTATTGTAATTATTAGCTATAATGTATCTAATTGCATTCGTCACCTCATGTAAGGCACTACACATAAATAACATTGCACTTACATGTACATTTTACATTAACTTAAAACCATGAAGTAATTTTATTTAATGTTATTGGAGAATGGTTTGACTTACTTAAAATGAACATATAGTCAAGTGAATTGTACCTCTAATTTGGCATATGATTTTTGTGACATGGGCACATTAGGGGAAGCGGGTACCAATGGATTTTCATAGCCCCTTAATGAAGAAGAAGGAGTTTGTGTAAACAATAATGATGATGAGACATCCATATTTTGTGTGGGTTGTTGTATAAGTTATTGACAATGGTTAGTGTATATGGTGTTCAGATTGTTCCTCAGTATCATATTGGGGTAAGATGGGTATGCGATCCCACCCGTATGCTTTTGTTGGACCCTCTTACCTTTTGATGTCTTACCTTCCGTAAATACTCCTTGTGTCATTCTCGACAAGCGTAAATCACACGCTAGGTTTTCTTAATTAATAGCAATGGAAAACAACATATGATTCAACAAGATTAACCCATGAGTGCTTTATAAATAATTCAACAAGAAAAAAATATAACCTTAAAAGATTTCTTGCTAGTTAGTTCTGATGTTATTGATAACTTAAGGATAGAAACTATACTAACTACTTGTTATATACAAAATAGAATACCACATAAAAGTACTAGTAAAACCTTATAGGAATTTTGGAAAAACTATAATCTGAATTTAAATATTACATTGTCTGAAGTGTCTTGATAAAGTAATATTACCGGAACTTATGAAAAGAAAATCAAGTTCTAAAATTTGTGATTGCATGCTTATAGGATATGCTAAACATAGTACAACATATAAATATTTTGTTTTGGAAATTGATATTTTTTAACATAATAATGTTATTGAGTTAAAGCATAACGAGTTCTGTGAACACATTTTCTACTTTCAAATAAAATTTCTCATGCACCTATTGTTAGTAAAAAAAATTATTTCTAGCAATAAGTTGAGAAGGAGCAAAAGGACGAGAAAAGAATTTTTTTCTTATAGAAATTATTTTGAAATATTTTTTATCAATAGTGAAACTTTGAAGTTAATTCATATCCCGACAATGAATTGTGAATAGAAGCAATTAAATTTGAACTGGATTCTATTAAGAAAAACAATAGTTGGATTTCAATATATTTACCACCTGGTGCAAAACCTATAGGATGTAAGTAGAATTTTAAGAGAAAAAATAATTCTGATGATTCTATAGATAAGTTTAAGGCCGGATTAGTAGAAAAAGGTTTTCTCAAAAATAAATTATTGTTTACTTTGATCTTGTGCACTAGTAATTAGAATAGTATCTATTTGAAATTTTATTTACTTTATCTTCTGTTCACAAACTTGCATTCCTCAAATAGATGTTAAAACTGATTTTATGTACAAAGAATTAGATGACAATTTATATAATTCAATCAGAAAAAGTATAGAGCCTCGAAAAGTAAAGAAGGTTTGTAAACTAATTAACTCACTTTGTGTCCTAAAGCAAGTTCCTAAGTAATGGCATGAAAAATTTAATCAAGTGTCAACCAAAGATAGGTTTTCATTCATCAAAGTGGATAACTACATGTATAATAAATTTATAAATGATCAATTTATGATAATTTGTTTAAATGTAGATGGCATGCTTATTTTTTACTCAAGTTTAGATATTATTCATCACGCTAAATGTTTTTTGTCATCTAGCTTTCTTGTGAAGGATTTGGATGGTACAAAAATGATATTGCGAGTGAAGGTCAAAAGAAAGAATGGTGGCATTGTATTATTACAAGAACATTATACTAAAAGACTTTTCCTAAAGTTTGGACATTGTAATGGGACACATGTGAAAACTCCTTATAATCCACACTATTAGTTGAAACAAAGTAAAAGAGATCTAATTGCTCAGCCTAGATATGCCCAGATAATTGGCAATCTAATGCATTTCATAAATTTAACCAAACCTAATATAGCATATGCTATGAGTAGACTAAGCAAATATACTCATAATCCTAAGTGTGATTATTGGTCTGCACTAAAAAGAAAATAAAACATTTGAGATACACCATAAATTATAGTATCCTATATGGTGAATATCTCACTATTTTGGAAGTATATAGTGATGTTAATTGGATATCCGATTTTGATGAAACAAAACCCACTAGTGGATACATATTTACTCTTGAAGGAGGTGTAATAACATAGAAATTAGCCAAGCAAACAATCATTACTAGATCT
Organism: Avicennia marina; assembly: GCA_019155195.1. Classification (NCBI taxonomy): domain Eukaryota; kingdom Viridiplantae; phylum Streptophyta; class Magnoliopsida; order Lamiales; family Acanthaceae; genus Avicennia; species Avicennia marina. The sequence goes on along the minus strand of CM032772.1, from coordinate 8,885,259 downwards.
ACTATGAAATCAAACTTTATTATTTTAGAATTGGCTAGTTCAAAGGTTGAGTGGGTAAGAAATTTCTTATCCAACATCCTTTTAACAAAGGATGTGATGTTTCTTGTTCATATACATAGTGATTTTCAGGTAGGTATTGCCGTTTTTATAAATAAATCCTTCAACTCAAAGAGTAGAAACATGAAATTGATGCATAATGTTGTTAAGCAACTGCTAGAAGATGGAACAATTTTCTTCAATTATGTGAGGTCAATTTAAATTCGGTTGATCCTGTGACTAAACTTGTAGGAAGAAGGATAACTCTTTAAACTATAAGGAAAATGAGACATAGGGCAAACAAAGGTCAATAAAGATGAAAACCCAACCTATATGATTGGAGATTTGATGAAGTAGGTTAATATATATAAGAACGAAGTTAATATTGACTCTAAAAACTCAATATATAAGTCCCAGTTGAAATATTGAAAAACAATGCTTAAGTTTCCAATATTTATGAGAGAGAGCTTTTAAACTCTGAATGAACTCATAAATCTTATGGATGATGTATTTAAAGTAGCAAACACATAATGAATTCACTAATATGAGGGTGGAGTGAAGCCTCTTCCATACAATTTTTGGTCAAATCAATTAGATTTCTCATGAATAACTAAGCAGGTGCACAGTCGAAATACTATTAAACAGAAATTGTGCACAACCGAAATACTATCTTAAAACAAAGAGTTTATGGTTCATAGAACACAGTTTCATCAACAACTCTGTAATTCAAATTTTATTGGTCTAAGTTTTGCTCATAATTTGAGCAACACCAAACCTATTGCAATTAAACTAAAGAAATCTAGCAATATTTTCCCTTGTTCAATTCTAGACACTTACTTTAGCCGAAAACCTTTTGAAATATATGGGATTGTTGTATTGACATGCATTTCAAATGTTTTCTTAATTCCAAATGGAGAAAAGAGACTAACGTTGTTCACTTTATGTGTGATAGACTTATGATAGCCTTGATAAAGAGTGAAGACCAATGCACATGAGTGGACCTAGATTTTGGCCACTTCGTTTCAAATGGGTCAATTTGCTCTTCTTCCAATGCATAAAAAAGTAAGGGATATTTGAATGCCGAATTTTTCATTTTGTTAGGCCTTTCAATTTTTCGTCCTTATATTTTGACTTTAATTGGCCTAACACGCCCTTTCTCGAAATGTCTATCAAACAAGCCTTTGAACACTCCCTTTTGCATTTGCCACTAGAGACACCTTCTACATCTGAACATTAAATGCACCCCATCTAGTTCTAAACATTAGACACCAAGTATCACCTCTTTTTCTTCCACGATTGAATCATCACATCCCTTCTTAAATGCAATTTTTTAGAACCAACCATTATAGAAACAATCACATCCTTTGATAACCAACAATTACATATGTTATACAGCACTTTAATATCTATAAAAAACCATGGTTGACAAATTTTATTGCAATTCAAAAACCATCCATCTGGTAGGTTCTTTTGCACTACATTGTTGAGGTGTTCTATTCTTCAAAATATTCCAAAACAAACGTTTTGTTCTTCAAAGTATTCAACATGACAGAATTCTCTCATTCCTAAATTCCTTCCTTGTTGCTAGATATTATGCAATTTCTGATCTGTGGTCTTTCTTAATTAATCAAAGAGAAGGCTTATTTAATCTTAGGGAAATATTTCAAATTATTAAAATAATTTCCTAAGGGCAATGTTGAATTAACTCAACTTAAGTCATTTCATTTTTTTTCTGTTTCACTCCAGTTCAGCTATTATCATCCTGCATTGTTGTGAGTTCATTCATCCTCCCCATCATACCCCTTTATGGAGCAAGTTTCTAGCACCACTGTTGCTCTTACCTAAAGGTGAAGTGTTTGGATGCCCCAAGCTTTGAGTCTTCTAAAAGCGACTATGGTTTTTTTGTTAGTGATATATTATCTAATGTCAAATTTTTATGCAATGTAAGGATATTGATTGTAAACGTTCACTTTAATTAATAAAATATTGATATTTTATTTTTCAATATATAACAATTCTATTCATGTATTAATCTTGATATGTCATAAAGAGTATTGTACGTGTCCATATGATTACGTTACGAAGACTGCTTCTTAGTACATGATCATCAAACTTCTTTGTGAGGCATAAAATCTCTAAATGGGTATTAGAGTATCAATAAGACTTGTTCATAAGAGTTATTAATATTAAGACAATGTTTCTTAGTACACAATCACCAAACTAGTTTGTAAGGCATAAAATCTCTCAAGGGGCATTAGAGTATCAATAAGACTTGCTCAGTTTGTGTTTGTGAGGTGGGCATCATGCTATTCAATAGCTATTAAGACCACATACACGTGGATATATCACTAGAGGAATGAAGTATTCAAACATTAACTAAAAAAATGAAGTAGATATATGGAATTTGCTTTTTACTGTCATTATCTTATTTTATGATCATGTTAAGTGTAAATAGATGCGTAGATATCTTGTGCACGTTGTAATCAATGCATCATTGGGGTGTTAAAAACAAAACCTACCTTGATAGAATTATGAGCTCAAAGTGCATTCGTTATGTGTGTATAGAGATACATTTGCAATTAATAAGGGGCTTGTTTTTCTATAAATAAGCAAGGCGTATGTCCTATATAATTAATGACTTATAAAATAGAAATTCTTGATTAAGATAATGCATAATTAAAAAAGAGTTTTCAATAGATATTGATTTGATTATATTATTAAGTTTGTAAGTTTGATTAATCCATAACTCTTGCTTGATTGGGATATGGTAATAGAAAATGTCTATATTGCATAGTATTTATGGAGGGTTCATATGACCTAATCACTTCAGTTTAATTGGAATTGGATATGGTCCACAAGTTAGGTATTACTGACAACCTTTGAGCTATGTTTGTTATCAACTCGAAGTGCATGATTAAAATTTAGGGCTTATTAGAATGTAGAAAAAATTTGAATATGGGCCTTAACACTATTATTTGAAGAATTTGTTGTTTGTTTATTTGTAGTTGGTGTAGTACGTTTTTACATAACATAAATAAGAGACAAACCATAGATATTATTATTATTATGCCCTACCCTTTTTTCCCCTTATTTTGTGCCCTTATTGATTTTGGAACTTGTTAGGCATATTACTTTTTAAGTTAAAAAAGTGAAATTATTTTCTATCTAATATGCCTAGTTTATTTTGGGATTGAATTGAATATATTATTTTATTCTAATTAATACTAGGTTTGCTTACAAAATGAGTATAATTGAATAGCATGATGCTCACCCACAGACACAAACTGAGCAAGCCTTAAAGGGCATTAGTAGGTTTTTCACAACAGTGCATGATGAAGTTGGTTTGTGTTTTAACTTTATTCAGAAGAAGCATTCCACAAATACGTGTCCAATTGAAGAGGTTGAAAATTATCTCAATATTAGCAAACTTAAGGGAATTAAGAAAAGCCCATCCATTAATATGCTACCTTTGACAAAAGAGACTAAAGAGAAGATATCATTGGATAAAACACAGCATGAAGATAGCACTAGTGCTAAAGTCAATTTGATGATCTAGAAGGAGAAAAATGAACAAGAAGAGATAAATGAAATTGAAGATAAAGTTGAAAAAGAGTATTATATACACATTGACCCATGAGATTGTTCTTTACCTTCATTGTTTATATGTGTTTCACAAGAGATTGATATTTTGCTAGCTATGGAATTTCCATGCTTACATCCGAGTAATGTGTTGTAGAGCGCCACTTATCATTTCATGCACTGATTCATCATTAATATACTATTGTTAGCAAATACGTGTATAGTAAAGGAATTCTGCATAGATGTATTTGACCTTGGAATTCTAGGAAAAGATGATTGTAGAGAGCAAAGAAAGTTCAAAAAATTTACGTTTGGTTCAGATGGATATAAACTCGAATTATGGCCATTTTACCCTTAAAAGGAGGGAGATGACGTGATCTTAAATAGACTACTTTTCATATTTTATTTTAGTGTATTTTGTTTTTAGATATTAAATGTATTTTGGGTCCAAGTTGGCATTAAGATTGGGGTTTAGTACATTTTGTGGATTTTGAGTTTGAAACATACATTTAATAAAATTCCTCTTTGGATTCTCTTCAATTTGTTGAACAATACCAAATTCTTATTTAAAAAAATTCAATCAAAATTGATTTTTATTTAGTTGTGATGTATCAATTGATATTGATGTCAAGATTATAATCGTCTTATTGTGCCACCAATCTAATTTTATTTCTATTGTTATCTCCAACCACATCACGTTTTATTACATAAATTAGCAATATTTTACATTGGAAAATGGATACAGAACGATAATGAAAAATAAGAATGCATTAGAACAGAATATTCATGAATGCGCAGATTAAAAGAGAAAAGTAAATGCTAAAATATGATCCAAATCCAATAATGTCCTATTTGTTCGGGTAGTAAAGCAAGTCCCGATCCGTAGAGTAAATGGGCTCGTAAGGTTTTCCAAGCAGGCTCAAAATTGGAAACACTTTTTCGCTTGGACCATGCTTCAGCTATCTACTGGGTTATTGGATGACTTTAAAAAAGTAAAATTCTTTTCACATGAAATTTGGGCCCAACCTATTCAACATTAAATTTGTCAAACGAGGTTCATCACCAGCTATCCGTTCGTTGAGCCTCTCAAAGGAAAACTCTTCAGTCATTTGGGGGAGGGTGATTTAGAACCATTGATTAATCTTTATTACATCATCTGTTGTGCCATCATTCGTTTTCTGGCATTCTGAGTCATGCTTTGATTGAAAGCTTGCCAAAAGAACCAACCTTAAAGCACAGATTACCTTTTCTTGGAAGCAACACCATCATACCCATACCCTATAAAATCCCCCCAACACCTTTTTGGCTTCTCCATTGTGTTTCATTCAGCAAAAAAACATACACTACACTTCTTCCATTTCTACAAAATGGCTCCTCTCCCTTCACTTTCCAAGCTCCTATTTCTTGCAAGTTTCTTGCTGTCGTGCTGCTCCTCCATCACAGCTCGCGATTTCTCGATCGTGGGCTATTCGCCAGACGACATCACCTGCATTGACAAGCTCATAAATCTGTTCGAGTCGTGGATTGACAAGCACGGCAAGAAGTACAAGAGCATCGAAGAGAAGCTGCACAGGTTTGAGATCTTCAAGGACAACCTGAAGCACATCGACGAGAGGAATAAGGCACTCAGCAACTACTGGCTAGGCCTGAACGAATTTGCAGACATGAACCACGACGAGTTCAAGAAAACGTATTTGGGCCTCAAGGCTGATCGATTGCCCGCTAGAAACGAGTCCCCTCAGCATTTCAAGTACAGAGATTTTGACGGTTTGCCCAAGTCTGTGGACTGGAGAAAGAAAGGGGCCGTCGCTCGGGTCAAAAACCAAGGATCCTGTGGTACGTATGCAAACAAGATCAAGGAATAACAAATTGAACTGTCATGGTTTGATATGTAATAACTCAAACGTGAAAATGCAGGGAGTTGCTGGGCATTTTCGACCGTGGCTGCAGTGGAGGGCATCAATCAGATCGTGACCGGGAACTTGACAGAACTGTCTGAGCAAGAGCTGATTGACTGTGACAAAACTTACAACAATGGCTGCAACGGAGGCCTCATGGACTATGCATTTGCCTACATCGTTTCCAACGGTGGGCTTCACAAGGAAGAAGACTATCCCTACGTTATGGAGGAAGGAACCTGTGAAGTAAAGAGGGTAACGTGATCAGAACAAAACTTGAAACAAATCAATAGAATTACCACTTGCAGTGTTTTTCAATATTTGACAGTATTAACTTTCTTGCAAGATTAATTTCCAGGATGAGCCAGAAAGAGTCACCATTAGCGGCTACCATGACGTGCCTGCCAATGACGAGCAAAGTCTGTTGAAAGCACTGGCCAACCAGCCATTGAGTGTGGCCATTGAAGCTTCTGGCAGAGATTTCCAGTTCTACAGCGGGGTACGTATGCGTGCAGCCCTTTGTTCCCTAGTTACCATCTCTTAGTTCTAATTTTACCCTTCAATAATTGGATTGAATTGACACGCATTCAGGGTGTGTTTGATGGGCACTGTGGAACTGAGCTTGATCACGGAGTGGCAGCAGTGGGATATGGATCAAGCAAGGGATTAGACTATATCATTGTGAAGAACTCCTGGGGGCCTAAATGGGGAGAGAAAGGGTTTATCAGGATGAAGAGAAAAACAGGGAAGCCTGCGGGGATGTGTGGGATTAACAAATTGGCCTCTTTCCCTACCAAAACCAAGTGAAGAAAAGGCACTCCTTTTTTTAATTCCTCATCATTAGCACTTGGTGTCCTGTCTTTGTTATGCCTAATGATGTTCTTCTCTACAAAAACTTGATGTGTAAGAAAATAAAGACCTTTATGTTTCTTTTTTTTTGAAGTGTAATCTTGCTGGAAACTGTATTGGGAACACTCATCCGTTTGAAGAAATTTTATTGTCATGAACGCAACAGTTACATACTTATTTCTTGACCTGCTTAAACTGAACTCGAAGTCCCTAATAAGACACACCAACACAAAAAGACAGCTTTGAAGATGCCATCAGATATGAAATCGATAGTAAACATGCCTAGAATCCGCTACAAACAAGACAAAAGCATGGAATTCCATCTGAAAAACTTACATTGATGATCATATTCCGCTCTTTTTCCTTATTTCGTCCACTCCCAACTTCTCTGTTAATCCTTGTTTGATGTCTGCATGAGATGTGCTTATATTGTTTATGACCCTTTGTCTCATAACTTGTGACCTGACCAGTTGAAGATAATTTACCATTTGACCTAGGGAGGCTTGATCAAAATTTCAGATTCAACCAAAAAGGTGACTGGAAGCACAATACTAGCCTACACAATCTACAATTTTCAAGGTGCAGCTACAAACCAGCAAGATCGTCGTGTGAACAATAGATTATTGCACAGGGAGAATCACACCTAGCGATTAAATGCCTGAGAGCATTCCACTGAACGCCGTTTAGGCCAAAAAACAGTTGATCTTGTGGATTATGACATGAGGCACTTTGTATATCTTACAACAACAGCTTCAAATCAGCTCTGAAACCAGGAGAAAGCAAACTTGGAATCAACTGGTCCCGGACAAACTGAAAGACAGCTTGAAGCTGGGTCCAGGAAAGCATTGTTGCTGGATTTTCATTTGAAAGAATTGAGAATATTTTGCAACGGTTTTAGCACCAGTAGATGTCACACCTCAAACACAGACCATTCCATCCCTGGTGTGAGGAATCTCATAGACCATAGTGGAATTCACCTGATAATCACGAACGCCCTCTGTACTTGAGATATCTGGAAGGAGCATCTGTATGGAGAATTTCAAACTCGCAGTCTCATCTAAACTTCCTCACTTGGCCACTTGCCTGGCGACACCAAACAGAATTTGAGAGGTTCAACATTGTGAAAGTGCTCAGGAGTCAACCTAATGATCTATACATGTACAGTTTTTCACTGGAGCATGAACTCCAATGTAAGGCATTTCTCCACCAAATGACTGATGAAGTTTACAAAGAAACTAGGGCCAAGCAATCGTACATATTTATATCCTCATTTGGGATTTTTGGACTTGTGTTTCTTCATAGTGAGAGATGGAAGTAACTAGAATTGTACTTTGTACTAAAACCAGTATGGTGAATGTTTAAGTGTACACTGACTGTAGGTACGAGTCATGCAATGTCAAAATAACATTTGCTGCATATAATAGTTCATGTGGAATTATCTATATGCGCAGTCTACATTTGGAATACGGTCAGATGCAACAATCTCCCTCACGTAACTGTTGTTATATACTGTTAACTGAAGTTCTTTTGGCGTCTGGCAGAAGTTACAGGATTTGTTACTCATTAAAAGGTATGAACAAGATTCAAACCTAAAACCCAGACAGGCGAATACCAACATATCTGCAAGCAGTTCCAGTCAAGACAAAAGAGGTATTTGAGCACCTTGCTTCCACCTCAAGAATGGGTAGCGGAGTCCATGCCAAGGCCGGGTGGGATTGCTGATCCTTGGAAATGCAGACAATTAATTCCAAGGAATCACAAGGGCACCTTCTTTCCCCCCACATCTTTGCATTTATTGTGATTCTCTCTTATCCACTGCATCCAGTTTGGTTTTATTTCCTTCAAAATGATTCACTTTACTTCCCTAGGATCCAGGCTATCATGCAGATATCCGCTCAATTTTTTTCAGGTTCGCGCTACCGACGTATAAAAAACTTGGCTCTATAAAATTGACAACATCAGTTAATAAATAAAGCTCATATCCACGAACATTGGAAGGAATATAGTAATCGAGAAGAAAAGATGAACCAAAGCCCATGCAGCGCATGCAATTCAACATCCAATGCATTCTAGTAATTGCAGTCCATTTTTCATAGCAGTCAGTTCAACTGGTTTATGAATTTAACTAATTAGCAAGTAAATTCCTATCATTCCTTCAGTTTTTCACAACGCCGTTTTTTCCAAGTACAACAACTACATGTTAAAGCAAGTTGCAAGTGCATAACTACAATGATCAAGTAGTAATAAGTGAATAAGAATGTCGAATCCACAACTACTTAATGTCTATTCATATGTTTGCTTAGTTAAGTAGATCATTTTAAAGGACAAGAGTTTTTATCAATTGCAGAATTAAGTTATTGTGTACTCCTTTAACAGAAGATTGTAAAGAATTCCTCAAAATTTCAAAATCACCTTAAATATCTAGGTCCTTGCACCACAATGTGGCAGGCCTATATTCAATCCACACCTATTATTAAGTTAATTAAAATTACCATGGCTTAAACGCGTAAAATTCCTAATTTTACTTCCGTCATTCAAAAATATATTATGTTTATCATTGCATCTCGAATTGCAAAAATTCACTTCCATTAATATTTCATAATTAGCATCACCATACTAAGAATTGGCCAAATTCTTAGACAATTCAACGACAATTGAACCTAGAAATCAAACAAACATCATTCACATTACAAGTCCTTAGATCAATCCTACCCATTGTCACTTCTTATGAAATTAGAATAAATGAATTTAAATATTTAAATTATTTGAAATGTCAGTTTATGGAAAAATGTCAGTTGGCATTTTATAGAAATTACTAACCATTTGGTTGCTCTGAGCAGTGATGGAAATTGAACTTCTTAAGTAAATGGCGAAGGCCAAAGCTGTGTCAACTAGTTGGTTGTTTCTACTTTTTTTTTTCACAAGTACCACCAAATGACTCTTATGCCCATTCAACAATCATTTAGTCTCAATTCTCTTGGGAGATCTATTTGGGCTTTCTGTGTGAAACTCTTGTTCAATGCAAGTGTTTCTTAAGGAGTTCAAAAGCTTTTTTCTTAAAATTTTTCTCAATTATAGTCGTGTCTGTGGGGTTCCATGTAAATTTGGCCTATTGCAATTAAGATTTCATTCATTATTGTATGTCAAAGCCACATCATACACTCATAATAAATAGATGATGCAAAATATATACAATCATACTTTGTCCAAGCCTATGACTGTTAATGTACGCATGGAGACCTTAGGATGATGTAAACATTCCAGCTACAACATTTCGCCACTATGACTACATGCCAATGACTAATTACTAAAAGTATAGAAGACAATCATTCAATCATGCTATTCAAATTTTACAAAAAGTGTTTATGATGACCAAGCATGCTACACTTGTGTGGTGGTGTTCACAAGTGTTAATTAATCAATCACACATCCACAATAATCAATCACTCATATGGTAACATTTACAAGTGTTAATCAATTATGAACTCATTCACCTATACTGCATAGCTTATGTACATTATTCCCAAACCTTTATGTGTAAATGAAAGAGTAGTAGTGTTTGCTAACCTTGAATTGCCAAAACCCAAACTTTTTGGTGTCAAAATCGATGTCCTTAAATTGAATATAGTGACCATTGTAGTTGCCAAGCATTGCCTACCTCAAGCAATTTGTCACGTTCTTGTATATATTGTGAAAACCATTTTATAACATTAAAGAATTATTATGACACACAATGACAAGTATAAATTAAACATAGTTAAATGCATATTGGAATGTCCATGTTGTTATGTGTATAGGGCTCCCCATTCTCTTATGGGGCACTTTACTTGGTTGTACATCAAGGTTGCCTTGACAACAGTTTGTTCTTATTGGGGACTAAATGGTTTTTTAGATGGGCCACTGCTAATGAGTGAATTATGTAGGGGGATTGGGACGGTGAGGGTGGTTGTGTTTTGGAGTCATTAGGAACAGGTGTGGGCAAAGGCAAATTGGCCCTACTTGTACCAGGCCTTGCACTATTACATTGTAACCTTCATCCTTGACCTCCTTGAGCATACACCGCGAGTCATTCTTAAAACATTTAAAAATAAGGTTATTGTCCAAAAATTGAAACAACACTTTCATTTAAAGAAACTATTACTTATCTTCATGCAACACATATGTCTAACAAAATATATTGGTTCAATTAACTTATCTACAATAGCAAGAAAGTAGCAACACAATAGGCATTAAAATGAAATTAGTTGGAACTAGGTTAAGTATCTCCACATTTAAATAACAAACTCCATGTCCAAAACAAATTAGCCATATATCTCAAGTTTCCGAACAGAGCTAGAAATGCATGTAAATATATCAAACATCTGAGGTGCATGACATATGACAAAAATAAGAGGGTAAACTTCATTCCTACAAATAAAGTACCTAGATATAAAAAATCAAAACACTCTAAAAGTAGGATTGAGGAAATGCTACAAAATCAAAGTTATCCATATGGTTGGAGGAAAATTAAGTAAACTCAAAGTTCTTTAAAGAAAGCAACTCAACCAAAACAATGAAGTTTCTAGGTAGATAAAATCAAAACACTTAACACATATCATTGCGGATATATTACCTTATCAAAATAGCCCCAAATGACTGGAGAAAAATCAAGTAACTCAAAGTGTTAAAATTAGTACCATGTATGTTTAGATGAGATGGGTAGGGTTTCCACTAAGAAGCAACTTTTGATGGGCCTTCTCATTACACAATTTATCTAAAACTTAAGTGGAAGAGCCTGGCTTTGAACACGTCAACGGTGAGCAAGGGCTTGGAAGAAGTGCGATTTTAGGGAAATATTAGGAGAAAATATTAAAGGAAATGTTTGAACATCATTTTAAAATTCTATAGTCAAACGTCACTATTGCCATCACGACATTTGGGATGATGGCGTCTTTTTCCTTATCGTTGTCCCGATTATCAGGATGACCACAGTTGACAGCAACTTTAGATTATTCTAGAGTCACCATCGTGCATTGGCATCACACTAGCGCATGACAATAGCTATGTCCATGGCCATTGTGCCATGACGTTACAACAATGACGGTCGATAGCGGCTTTAGAACTTTCTAGAGCTACTGTCCTACATTAACGTTGTGATGTCACACAATGACCACGGCTAATAGTCACTCCAAAAATTTCTAAAGCTGCCATCATGCACTGGCATCATGATGGCCATGTGACGAAGGTGAGTATTATGGTCATCGAGTCGTTTTGTTGCACCGAGTGGCTTTGATGGGCAGAAAAAAAAAAGAGATGCTTTCATCTCAGTCATCATGACAACGATGGCGATTTTTCTTTTAAAATGGGCAGTGCTAGGTTGAAACACACCTCCCTCTTAACTCTCAAATAACTGGCAACAATCAACCTTTCCTCCAACGACTTTCTGAGTTCTTCTATACAATTTGAACAAGTTATGCTTGAGATCCTTGTAACATTGCATTATATATAAATTCAAATGTATTCTTGTTTTAAATATATTGTTAAAACAATTAATGAAGCCTCTTATTTTTGTGGGAGTTTCATAAATTGTGTTATACAATGTGACAGTAAGGAGTGTTAGGTTGTGAGGTTGAAATCCCAACATAAAAGTGGAGTAACAACATTTAAGTGTAGTATTTCAATCATTATGCACAATAGGTGCTCGAAGAGATGTCCAAGTGGCCTAAACTTGACTTTGATACCACATAACTTCTTAGGATGGTAGTATCAAACGTTGTTGTGGTCTTTAGTCACTTTCAAATGTATTTCAACATCTCAAGAGGCTTCAAATAGATACCACAACATAATCACAAATAGAAACATTACGGTTGAGCAAGGATAGAGGTATTGAGCGAGGGATAGAGGTATGCTATGATGCCTCTACTATTAACCAAGTGTTGAGGACTCTAAATAGGGAACATAGTGCAAGGTTCAACAAGTTGTTAAACTTGACAAATGCTTTAAAAGCTCTAAGTGGGGAGTTATGTCTAGACAGTATTAAATGGACTGATCCACCCGTCCGAAGTGCATTCTAGATTGTTGGATTGAGTGACAAGGTGTTCACCTCGTAGTACCTTTTGGCTACACGTGTACAATTAGTGGGCAACCACTCCAACATCGCTAAAGAGTGAGCTATGTTATTATATGCCATCACAAAGGGCGTATACTTCAATGTGGTGAATGTAATCAGCAATGGTATATTTAGGTGTGGGAAGTTGTCCAGAGAGACGCAATAGTACTCCCATTTGATCACAGAGCTATGTTACAGAGTTGGGGTACCGATGCACTTGAATGAAGAGACACTTTTAACAAAGATGGAGATTCTATTTAACCTTTCCCCAAATCATCTAGATGATCTAGTGGGGGCACAGTAGGATGAGCCATTTGCAGTTCAGCAGCCACCTTCACAGTATACGGTCTACAAGGTGTAGTGTAGCTTTGGTTGAGTCTAACGAATCAAATGGATGTGGTGATAGAGCACCTTGACAAACATAGGGAGCATATGGAGCAATAGGATGCACGCATGGGGTGGATTGAGGTTCAGTTGGTAGAAGTATCTGCACGCTAAGATAACGACCACTATTAGACTAGCCAGTATTAAGACCATGCCACTAGATGGGATAAGGCCACACTTGACTACTATCAAATGGTGGCCACTCACCATGCAGTAGAACCTATGACACTATGACATCAACAATTTAGGCCTACCCAATTCCCCGTGCCTCAACAGCCATAGTCATCTGAGGATGCACCATACGATAATGAGATGGAGCAGGCATCACCAAATGATTAAGCAGACATGCATGATTGTTATTATGTATTTGATTAAGCTTTAATCACCAAATCCATGTAGCCCATTTACATATGCATTTGATAAGGATTATATTACAGCAAAATTTATTTTGTCCAATCTCTTCTAGGAATGTAATTAATTAATTACCACACATCAATCGCTTGTCCTCAAACTAGATTCACTACCACTTGACAAGGAATCGATGAAGCTATCTCCAACACCACCACTAGGCCTGTGACCATGTGTTGCACCCTCCATAGCCTCATTTAGGTCTACATAGTAGAAGCCCTAGCAGAGGGACATTTGAGTATGTTGATCACGTTCCATGTATGAATTTATTACTGGGCTGGAAAATAACATCCAACCATTTCACTTTCACTTTACATCTCACCTTAGTCTTGTACGCAACCATCTAATCACATCTATTCCTCTTAACACTGGGGTATCTTATATAAGATACTTGAATAGTCTATTGCACAAGCACAAATGGTTTGTTCGCTTTGTAAATACTTGAAAGGTTAACATCCACTAAGGCATGCTTGGGATGTATCTTCTACCCCATCACAGGGTCAACTCACTTGCACTTGAATAGTGTGATATGCATAGGTAGCAGGTCATAGTATTGGAACTCAAAAACTTCCTCCAACAAGCCCAAAAGTCATACTCTATGTTATTGTAGCATGATGACCAAATGCAAACACCAATATTCATCGTTAACTTATCTCTAGCATGGTTAACTGTGTGGAACCTGAATCCATTTATGATGTACTCCAAGTAGCATGTGACGTGATTACTTTGACCATAGTCCAAGCTCCTGATCAATGGATGAGTTATGTTGTGACTTGGATTCAAAATTTGTGCTAAAACACTTTGCTAAAATAAAATTGGCCACCTATAATGCTAAATTACAATTTTAATGCAATAGGGCTTATGTAAAATTGAAACCATGGAAGGAAGTATTCTACTACAATTTAGTCCATGAAAGGGTTTGACTTGTCATCTTGGGCAATAAACAATCTAACGAAATAATATTCTAGAATGAGTTACACTGAACAACTGAATAAAACGAGGGGTTATTTGTCTACTACTATACGTACTTATAGATTGGTTCTACCTCTTCAAGAGCACATATGTTTCTGCAGCATGTTTTTGGAATGTTGCCAAATAATGTGGAGGCCTCTTTTAGGATGGTGTGCTAGGATTACTAAAAATGGAGAACGATGCAAATACAAATGACATTGCCCGAGGATCACTGTGGACCAACTTTATTCTCCTTGAACAAACATGAGATTCAAAATAGTATGAAGTAAACGTGGCAATCTCCTTCAAAATATATGCTTCAAATATTGAAGCTTTCACACATGCTTTATTTCTGACCTTCTTCTTCGGAGTGCGAAGGAACAAGCCAAGCATAACAATAATACATGCTAATAGAAAAAAATAAAAATAATACTTGAACAAGTGTTGGGTATAAACATATACCTCTCAAATGAGTACACCCATTTATGTTGCATAGGTCCACCAATCCTCGCCTCATACTGTAGATGAATAATTAAGTGTTCCATGAAGTCGACGAATGATAGGGGAAATATTTTTGTAAGATTACAAATAAGAATTAGGACCTTATCCTGTAGCTCCTAAAGTTAATTGACATTCTAAATGGGTACACAAATTTTTTGGAAGAAGAAACTCAACTCTGTTAGTATATTCCATACAAATCCTAGCAGTAACTCCCTAAATGCAATAGGGAGTAGCGCATGAACACGTGTGCATGACTTTTCATACCTTGTAATTTCAACTTTGTCATATTATTGTACCACCCAATGTTTGAGATATAACCAACTAGAAACCGAAATTGCACAAGCCATTCACATACTATGTGTTTCTAATCTCGATTAAAGGTGTATGCTAGTTTAGGCTTAAGCCTGTCACTATTTAGTAGAATTGCAATGTTAGCCAATCACAAATCTTGCTAATGTCTTATGAGCATTCAAATTATCCTTTATCTTCCCTTTAATATCATAATTGTGTTAAACAAATTGTCAAAGACATTCTTCTCAATGTGCATGACATTGAGATTATGCCATAACATGATAT
Source organism: Avicennia marina (assembly GCA_019155195.1). Classification (NCBI taxonomy): domain Eukaryota; kingdom Viridiplantae; phylum Streptophyta; class Magnoliopsida; order Lamiales; family Acanthaceae; genus Avicennia; species Avicennia marina. The sequence goes on along the minus strand of CM032772.1, from coordinate 8,869,989 downwards.
TCTTCTAATAGGGCAAGTCCCACAGAATGCTTCTCTTTCTCCACTTATACTTTAAACCACAACCTACTACTATTGATGTAGGATCATCAATGAGCTGAGGGAGGCCATGCACCCTTTTTTTGTATATTTTCAGTTGACTCAATCAAATGAGTGCCGCAACACTCTACACGTCCTTTCACAAAAAAAATTTGTTTCTCTTGTAGAGGTGATTTATAAGAAGGAATTGATTGTAACAATCAAAATAACTTGCCTTTCAACAATGTTAAAGGTAGGAAGCCCTATTATAATCCAGACACACTAAACACTCTATTAGCCCAGTAGACTTCTAGCCAAAAATCATAAAGTAAGCAAGCAAATTATAAATGATCCACAACAAAGCAGCCTTAATATTAAATGTACTATGGCTAGATGCATCATAAGTTGGAACTCCTTCATACCATAATATGAGTAATTCATCAACTGAAGGTTAAAGGTAAACATCAATAAGTCTTTTAGAATTCGTTAGACTTGCCACTAGGGACAGAAATATGTATAGTATTTCATACAAAAACCTAACAGAAGATTATATGGTGTCATAATAACTGATTAAAAAGAGTAGGTCTTCCCTTGCGATCTAAGTGGTGCAAACCCATCTACACAAAGACTAAGTCGTACATTAAGTGGCTTGATAGCAATCTCAAGATGGCTCTGACTAAAACTCTTCAAGCTTATGCCATCTGAGGGATGACACATAGACATGCCAAGTCATTAATTTGTTATCACATCCAATGCATACAATCTTTGTAACTAAGAAGCCAAAGACAGCTAATGAAGATAAGTGAATGGTACAATTTTTATAGAACATTTGTTGCTTGACTTGAGCTTATACCTAGGTGAGGTATAAAATTTGCAATTATAAAGATTAGTATCAGATTTCCAATATAATATGCATCTACCTAGACAGTAGTCTATCTTTTGCATCAAAAGTCTTTAATCTCTTATAAGTCGTTTTATGCTATAGTAGTCCACCAGCATTCGATAGTCACGAGATAGAATCTCCCTAGTCAAACTGCCTACATCATCTAAGAAACTTTCAAACATGTCATGATCTACCTTTATACTCACAATTCTCGCTACGTCAAACAATCAAGATGAAGTTTCACATTCCTCATATAATGGTTGGTCTACCACATGTGGTATGTCCAAAAATCTATTTTTTAGCCCATCGACATCACCTACTTCCCTACACTCAGTACCATCTGTATCTTCATTGTCATCACGTCTTTGATTTGAAGTGCTACCACCTACTTCCCACAAACATAAGGCCATATGTTACCTCTGGGCATCACATATCATCCTCTAGTTCCATGAAATACTCTAATAATTGCCTTCTCCAATATTATACTCACTTGATGGGATGTTTAGGTCAAAGGGTGGGTTGCTATTAAAGTATTCAATTTTGCCATGATTAATTCAATCAAAATAATTCTTCATGAATCCTTTCTGAAACAAATGGACCTCAACTTCTTCCGACTCCAAGAACTTATTGTTCTTACATCAATAATAGGGAGACCTAAATTTGGAACCAACCATATAGTTGTGTTGTTGCCTCTCCCTTTCATAAAAATTATTAACACCAATCGTGAATTCTGCAAACAAGCCCTAACAATTGAAGGTGTTTTTGTTGGAGATTCATGCCCTAATATTTCTTAACATTTACATTGTAAATCTAAGCCAAAACAAACCTATAAATTAAAGGTTAACAACTTCACATAAAATATAGAGAAAAAACTTCCTCACAGGATCAAGATACAACAATTTAATATACACAACTAACCACAAATCACCATTCTATATCCAAACAAATTACTAGGTTCACATAATAAATTAACTCACCAAAGTAGACAAAATCTAGAGAAAGAAAAACATTCACCATATATGTACATACGCCTTCTACTATTAAATATTTCTAACCTAACAACACACTAATATCAAAAATTTAGCAAAGCTACCTCAAAAATTAGCAACATACGTTTAAGAACATGTTAATCGCTTCAACCACCATGTTGGGACTACTTTTGGGGTGTTCTCGGGTCAAAGAATCTTTAAAAATGTGGGTGATCCGTAAAGTCTATTTTAAATCTTAAAAATTAAGACAGCTTTAGAATGACTTTCAATAGCCACTCCACATTCTTGAACGGTATCATAAGCTATTCCAACTCTAGAATGGCTTTCTAAAGCTATTCCACATTCTGAAATAGTATCAAAAGCCGTTCCAAATCTAGAACAACTTCTGAAACGTTTCCAAATTGTGGAATAGTTTCTATAACCATTCCAAAATTTGGAATGGCTTCAACTGGTTGTTTCAAAATCTGGAACTACTTTTATGAGCCATTCTAGACTTCAGCATAGGTCCACAGGGCTGCCCCAAATATTAGAACAGTCAGTCACAGTCATTCTGAAGTCTACCCCAAATATTAGAACAGTTAGTCACTGTCATTCTGAAGTCTACAATGGGTTCTAAAACCCATTCCAAATTTTGGAACGGCTTTCCTTCCATTCCAAATTTGGAACAATCTCTCGAAGCCGTTCCAAAATTTGTGACGGATTTTCTACATGACAAAATTTGCATCCCAAATCCACGCCAAAACTATTTCAAACTAAAATGGGTTTTTGGAATAGCATTTAAGCCGTCCAATCCGAGCATTTTCTAGTAGTGAGTTATTAACTCATTATTCAATTTCATTAAAATATACACTCTCTAAACATGTTGTCAAATTAAAATATCTTTTTATCTTTATCTTTGTTAATTCTGAGGCATTTAAATTTGTGTGAACTTTTATTCCCAGCAAAATTTATATACAAATAAGTTTAATATACTTTGTTAGAACTGTGACTTCCATTGCTAGCATTACATGATACAATGATTTTCAATTAGGATATAACTCAAATATTTCAACAAATATAAAAATAATACAACAAAAAATAGAATTCCAAAATTGAAGCAAAGATTTAAAGGAAATCCAAATTCCACATTAAATAAAATCACAATGATATGAAGATTACATTATCTTAGAAAGATAATATTCATCGATAAGGAAGGAATCAAAGTTATTATTTCATGTGACTAGCTTGAGTTAAGGAAAGAATCCAACCAAATAAGGAAAGTAATATCTGCTTGTAACATATGATCCTACATGGCATGCATTGGAGTGCAGATTTAATGTTGCAACAAATTTGACAACTGATGAAGAGTTTAAGGTTTAATGTTGCAACAAGTACTAAAGAATTCAAGATTTGGTGGATTCTAGTTTTCTTACTTACTTTGATTATTGGGAATTCCTAGCCATCAGCTAAACTTGGAATTTCCACCAAGATGTGAGAGATATTTTACTGAACAACCACGAAGATTTTCAAGCAATCAAGATGATGCGAAATACTTTATGTAATTAGATATGGACTAATCTATATAAGGCTAGAAGATTTCAATAGAAAGGAAAGTCAATCTTGTTACAATAGAAGAGAAAATAAACATATACAGAAACAATTAGGTAAGACCAAGTAATTGATTTAGATCCTACATTTGAGTAATTCAGTTATCCTTTTATTTTTATAAAAAGAGGCATTCACAAGTGTGAAGTAACATGAGAGAGAAGGAAAAAGCTTGAGAAAGTTTTGTGAAGTCTCATAAGTCTCTCAAATTATAAGAGTTGAGTTGTCCATAAAATACACTAGTGATAGTGTCAAATCCACTTATTATAATTGAAAGCAAGGAGACTTTGCTCAAGGATGGTTAAGGGGCGATAAGTGGGGTGCTTGGACATGGCAATAGGGTGGGGGATGCCTCTCCGCTCCCCCTCCCCCCACTACACGCTCTATCCCTTGGCCTTGATTTCCTCTTGCATGCCTCATTAGGGAAACTTTTATGTTCAAAATTCATTTATTAATATTATTACATTAAAAAATGCTATTTTTTTTTATTTATAACAACTAATTAATAAGTTTACTGTAGAAAAGAATTAGTCTCAACCTTGGTATGAAATCTTTCTATTTTTCATTTTTTTGTTGTAATCAATTTGGTTGTCATATTTTGTAATTTTTTATTGTAAAGAAAAATGATAGTTTTGTGACAAAATATATATTTCATCACAATGAAAGTGTATATTTATTCACAATTAATTATTTTTATAAATTATTTTAATTTCTAGTTGAGTGATGGAATTACAAATTTAACAGACTAATTTTTAAATTAGTCAAACTTAAAATTACAGATAAAATTAATTGATTAACATTATACATAACTAATATTATATTTTTTCTAGTTTATGATTTATTATAATTAGACAATATATAATTTTATATAGATATAATAAATATACTTATATATACTATTTAATTAATGTGGGAGAGTTGGTGATATGACATCTAATGCTAATAAATAATGAGGAACACCGAAGGCATGTTGGTTGTATATGTATGTTTTCTAATATATTAATAAAATATAATTTCTTCATATCAATATTATAGCAAGTATTTTATGCATGTAAATCACGAAAGGCATAAAATGTCGCATGTGCCTATATAATTGTATTAAAAAGTCTTATTTATAAGGAGTTATAAATATGAACATGAGGTTGTTTTAATACACAATCAATAAATCTAATTCTTAAGTCACATGTATTAGAGTATCAGTACGACTTATACACCTTGTATTTTTATGATAAGTGCATACTATTCAATATGAAATATTGAAATGCATATGCATAGATGCATCATCAAAGAAAGAACATTCGAAAATTGACTTAAAGAATGAAGCATGAAGTTCACTTTTTGTTGTCAATGTCTTACTTTATAATCGTGTTAAATGCGTGTGGGTCTTAGACTTGAGATAACATAATTGTCTTATAGCCATGACGAGCAACATGTCAATAGGGCATTAAGGGTCAACATCTATCTTGGTATAAAATAGGGTCATGAGCCTAATGTGTCATTGCTCAAATGTGTAGAGTTATATGTGCAATCAATAAGGGATTTGTCTCCTTGCAAGTGAACAATGTGCTTATCTAATGCAATTAGTACTCCATGAGACAAAAACCTTGGCTAATATAATGTGTGATTGGAAAAAAGCATCTGATAAAGACATTAGTCTTATGAGACAATGCCAATTACTTATAAGACCAAATTTGTGAGTTAACTATATCCATGGCTCTCATTTAGTTGGAACAAAGTAAGACAAAAGAGCTATACTACATAATACTCACGATTGAAAGGGTTTATGTGATCTATTCACTTTATCTTAATTAGACTACAATATAGGTCATAAACTAAGCGTTATCCATATCCTTGAAGCTATACTCGTTGTCCAATTACGACTGAATTTAGAGAGTTATACACAAAAGGTTAGAACGAGAAACAAGTGGTAAATTGGTTGGCTGAGCTTAAGACTTTAGAAGTCTCAAGGGTGAGGCTTGAGAAGCATCATGAAGAAATTAATTTGCTTGTAATTGAATTAGACTAAACGAATTTTCCATTATGGTTGTTAATAATGAGATTATTAATTAGAAGTATGGTAAAGGATAAGACAAAAATAAAGTTATTTAGTTCTCATCACCTTTGTTAATACTGTGATTATTAACTAAAAATATGAGAGTCCTTCAATTTTAATTGATGAGATTAATTAAATTATCAATCAAATTGAAAGATATAATTCCATTAGGCCTTAGTTATTAATAGAGATTAATAAGTAAAGGTCATGTGGCATTAGTTATTAATGAGATTAATAATAAAATGATCAATAGGTTGAAATTGATTAAAGATCCAAGTAGGAAGCTCATAGAGTCCATGCCCATGTATGTCCTAGGTGCAATACATGGAAGTAAGAATCTTATCAAGTATAGGATATTGTGTCTTAGAATAAATTAATTTAGAAGAGTGTCAAATCATAAGAGATCAAAATTATTCCTCAAAAACTAGGGAAAATTCATCCATCCCCCCAAGCAAGAAAGAGAAAAGTTTCTAGCCACTCTATTGCTTATATTTCTTGCCTAGAACCTCCTTACCTAAAAGAGTTTTGAATAAAAGTATTGCAAAGGAGTTTACAAAGGTATAGGAGATGCTTGTTCACATTCCAATCTTGTGGACAAATTAGAGGTCGGGGTTCATGGGCTACAACGTAAGGATCACAAGTGTGTTCATCTTAGAATAAGATTCCAAATGTACATTATTTGTATGCTCTTCAATGCTTCTGAATTAATGTGTATTTTATGGCAAAAATGAAATGGGTTTGGTATATTATTCTACTATATTTAATCTATAGATTTATGGTTTTAAATTTTTAAAATTCTACCCCAAATCCATTGAAATCCAACTATAGTATCAGAGCTACATTTTTATCACGAAATTTAATGATTGTTCTATGGTTTATGGTAGTTCTTTATTTGAAAATTATTTAAACATGTATTTGATACTTGTTTATACTAGAAAAATTGTTTTATGCAAGTTTTGAATTGAGAAAAGGCAATAAAAATTGAATTTTGAGCATCAAGAAAAAATCTACTATGTCTGCTATCTATAGTTGGGATCGCAAAGCAGAATGCAGCTTGCACTTGTGATAAGGAGTCTCGCAATTGCACAGCTAATTGCAAGTCAACAGAGTGGTGGATTCTATTCTGTAGCACTTTGCAATCGCGGAAATGTTTTCTGCAGTCACAAGAAAGGTTCTTGCAATCGCTATAAGCTTGAAAAGGCTGAAATTTGCTTTTTCTCATATATAAAATGTCAGAAAGAGTTTTCTACAAACGAAAACTAAAGCATGAGATGCGTAAGTTATGGAAAAGGTTATTAAATAGATTTTTTAAATTATACATGTGACATATAATTATTTAGATGTATGTTATGGATAGATTATGGATTTAGGACACTTGAGGGTTAATGTTCTTTGTTTTGGAGTGGTATTCATGGATGTATAATTATTTTTTATGGGTTGCAAGGGCATTAGTCCAAATTTTTATTACTGCGTATAATCACGATTCTCCGTGGTATGCCATGTGTAAATGTGAACATGGAAGACATCAAGGACTTAATGATCATGCAAAGACCAAGGGTTGATGCTATTCGAAATTCCATGACGTGGTGAGCCCCATAAAGCCATGAAGACCAAGACAAAAGAAAACATTCAAAGATTTCTTATGTAATAGAACAGGATTCCACAAACATATGCATGATCTAATTGTTGGCTCAAATTAGATCTAGAAGTTCATAATCCCCATATAATTTTATTTACACATTATTTGTGAAGCATGCATGAAATATATGTATGGAACCAGATAATGTATAAAGTGTAACCTAAAACTATACGGACTAAAAACTTTCTTGTACAATATTAAGTAGCAATGGAAAAATTATTTTGTTGAGGCCCTCCATTGAGCTCAAGGTTTTAAGTGCAACCTTAGTGTGTGATATCATTACATTTATGAAGTCACATTACGATGGTGCACTTAGGTTTCGGGTGGATTTGATGTAACGTTTGAAGGATATTTCACCTTTAGAGTTAGACGGCCACATGTAAGATTCAAATCCAGTGAGTTGTTAGTCTGTGGGCATGACTTAAAAGGACCCTTATTGCCAAATACTATATGTGTGAGGTTTCATCGAGTTATGGGTTATAGGAATAGATTGGACCACCCATGAGATGTGTTGGCAAAAGTTGCCACTCCTTGGACCTATCATGCCAATAACTGTATGTGTGAAGTATGCTGTGTCTAGGGAAGAGCCTAATCACCCATTGACAAAATTTTTAATAAGGAATTTCTACGTCTTACCAGAGGGAGTGTAGGATTCAAAAATCTAGTGGAAGGCTGCCTAATTTGAAGTTCATAATCATGTAGTAACACATTTTTACAATTAAACTAGAAAGTCTTGCTTATTTTGAATAATGTACACCTTTATATTGATTGAGACCTTAATGTTGATTGAAACTAAGACAGTCGATTAGGTTTAAGGCTTGAGAAGGGTTCTCATTCCTCAAGGAATCAATAGGATCGTGGAAGTCATCATCCAATGCATTGGTAAGGAGGTTGTCCTTAAGATGTTTAGTCCCTCAACTAATGAGACTAAGAAGGGAACCTTGTGTTCTCAAGGCTAGTGGGAGGGGCATGAGATCCAATGTCTATGTTGGCAAATGAAAGAGTTTCTAACGCAACAAGGAGGAGCATTAAATAAAGAATATCATTGGGTGCCTTAATCACCTAAAAGAGGCACTATGGGTGATTTTTTTTTTAAGCATCTTGTTCCATTTGTGTGTTTTCTACACCTTAGATCTTAGATTTGAATACTTCTCTCACATTTGTACTTTGAATCAAAATTTGGCCTAAGAGTAGATCACTTATTAAGTGAGAAGTGAATATTAAAATCCATAGTGGAGTAAGTGTTATAGCCACTACAATTGCTATTGCTTCAATTAAGTTATAATCTGATTATGTTTAGGCCTAAGAGATTATCTCTTGTTACTAAATAGGTTCAAGAATATTATCTTCATACCATCATTAGTAATAAAAGGTTATGAATTTTTCTTACAGAGACAACTAGTGTCAAATTTATTATCATATTAAATTAGTTGGCATTATCTCATTGGTAAATGGCCTTTACTACATGAATTCAAATGATAAGCCCATGATGAATGTCATGACAAACAAACATGCTAGGGATGACTTGACTCCCAAACAAATTATTGCATCTCAAACTGGCTATGCTACAGAGGCTAAGATTAACAAGTAGGAGAAGGATCACAAGGAGAGGAGCCCTATCCAACTTGTAAACCCTATATCTTAGATATGATGGCTATGAATCCATTTGATGGGCGTATTGAGAAAGCCACATCTGTGTTGGAGTAAGTCTACACCAATGTCTATAGGCCATTCAATGAAATGGCAAAGGCAGGATTTCGCTACTTCATAACCTTTACTAATATTTTTTCTAGGTATGGGTATGTGTACAAGGATGAATCCTTTGAAAAGTTCAACGAAGGATGAAGTAAAAAACAAACCAGCAAGCATGAAAAGATACAGCGATTGAATTGTGATGGTAAATACATGAGCGTCAAGTTTATAGAATTCGTCAAAGAAAATGGCATTGTGTTACAACTCGCACCACCAGTAACTCGTAAAGTGAATGGTGCAGTTGCGTTTAGAAATCAAACTCTATTGGACATGATTCAACCCCCGATGAACTTATTCATTTTTACCTATTTCTTCATGGGGACACACCCTCCTAACTACTGCCTACATCGTGAGTAGGATGCCCAATAAGTCTGTTCCTTCAACCTCACATGAGATGCAAAGTAGAAAGAAGTCAAGCCTGAAGCATGTCAAGATTTAGAGATGTCTAACTTACCAAAAAAAGAGTAAAATGGACAAGTTAGAGGCAAAGGCCATTATAGGTTGTTTTATAGGGTATCCCAAGAACTTTATGTGACACAAGTTCTATCTTCCCAATGACCAAATGATTGTTATTGGTGATCAAACATGCTTCCACAAAGAAGAATTCATTCAAGAAAATAATGTAGGTAGAACGATAGTATTCAAGAAAGTTGAGCATGAGGAACAAGGTGGAATGCCTACATGGAAAATTCCTATTTAAGAATGACCTATAACGCAAACATTGCAATGATTGGGTAGGATCTCTTTAGGACCGGATAGGTATGGTTATGTCTTAGAAAAGGGATAAAAGTTGTTCGTTATGGGAGATAATAATCATGGAGATGATCTTTTTACCTTTGATCAAATAATGACAAATAAGGACTCCACTAAATGGATAGAAGCTATCCAGTGTGAGATGAATTCAATGCTTGGGGCCAAGTATGGACCTTGTTGGAAACACTCGAGGGAATAATTCCCTTCGGATGCAAGTGAGTTTACAAGAGGAAAATTGGTTCAACTAGCAAGCTATAGACCTATAAAGCCTAGCTTGTGACGAAGGGCTATAGTCAACAGGAAGGAATAGATTATAGGGATACTGTTTCACCTGTTACAATGCTCAATTCCATTCGGATACTTATAGCAATAGCTACCCATTTAGATCTTAAAGTATACAAGCTTAAGAGGTTAATTTATGGCCTTAAGCAAGCATTAAGGAGTGGGAATCTTTTTTTTAATTATGCAGTTAAAATGTTTGGCTTCATCAAGAACGAAGATGAGTCGTGTGTCTATAAAAAGTTTATTATATTCTTAGTATTGTATGTAGTTGACATACTATTAATTGAGAATAATTTTGGGATGTTAACCTCAGTCGAGATATGCATATCTAATACATTCTCCAAAAAAACACTCAGGAGAAGCAACTTATATCCTAGGCATTCGTGTCTATAAAGATAGAGTGAAAAGATTGTAAAGTCTCTCCAAACCTTATACATAGATAAGATGCTAAAGAGGTTCAATATAAAAACCTCTAAAAGAGGATTGTTACCATTCAAGTAGGCCATCCATCCATTAAAATCCATGTACCCAAAGATGGATGATAAGGAAAGGAACATGGAAGCCATTTCATATGCTTCGACTATAGGAAACTTGATGTATACAATGCTATGTACAAAGTTGGATATTGCCTACATTATAAGTGTTACAAGCAAGATTCAAACAAATCCTGGCAAACGACATTAGACTGTTTTCAAGTGTATCTTTAATACTTGAGAAGAACTAAAGATATGATACTTGTGTATGGATATAGAGATCTAAGAGTAGACAGATATACCAATTTCAACTTTTAATTAGATGTGCATGATAGAAAGTCTATCTTTGAGTTCGTTTTCACTCTTGATGGAAAAATAGTCAATTGGAAGAGTTCCAAATAGAATACAGCTACAGACTCCACCACTGAGGCTAAGTACATTACAGTATATGATATTGCAAAGGAGACTGTTTGGGTAAGGAAATTCATGACAGGACTTCAAATAATTCTGGATGTGGATCGGTCGTTGCCACTTTTTTGTGACAACAACAATGCAATCACAATGGCAAAGGAACCAAGGTCTTATCAAAAATCTAAACACATCAAAGGCATTACCATATTATTTGAGAGATCAGTATAAGGGACAAAATGGCCATAAAGAAATAGCTTTGGCAAATAATATTGCTAAACCACTTACCAAGTTAATAACACAAGTGTAGTTGGATCGTCATCTTGAGAAAATGGGCATTAGATACTATGGAGATTGGCATTAGTACTATCAGCCTTATAATGCAAGTGGGAGATTGTCGGTGATATAACCTCTAACGCTAATATATAATCAGGGATACTGGAGGCATTAGAGATTCGATACGACTTGTGTTTATATAGTAAGTGTCATGTCATTTAATTTGAGATACTGAGAACACATGCGTGGATGCGTTATTTGAGAAGCATTCGAATACTGACTCGAAGAGACATATGGAGTTCACTCTTTGTTCTCAATGTCTTACTTCATAATTGTGTTAAGTACGTGTGAACCTTAGACTTGAGATGACGTGGTTATTTTATATGCATGATGGTCAACATGTCAATAAGGCATTAAGAGCCAATATCTATCTTAGCATGAATAGAGTCATGAACCCAACATGCCATTGTTCAGGTGTGTGTGGAGGTATATGTCTTATCAATAAGGGATTTGTCTTCTTGCAAGTGAGTAATGCATTTGTTCTATGTAATTAGTGTTCGATGAGATAAAAATCTCTGGTCAAGGTAGTGTGCAATCGAAAAAAAGTTTTTGATAGAAACATTAGTCTCATGAGGTAATGTTAAATGCTCATAAGACCAAGTTTGTGAGTTCAACTAAATTTATGGTTCTCACTCAATTGGAACAAAGCAAGATAAAAGGCCTATACTGCATAGTACCTATGATTAGAGAGGTTCATGTAAATTATTTACTTCATTTTAATTAGACTACAATATAGGTCATAGGCTAGATGTTACACATATCTTTCGAGCTATACTTGCTATCAATTAAGGATAAATTTAAAGAGTTTCACACAAAAGTTTGGAACAAGAAATAAGAGGTAAATTGGTTGGGTGTACTTAAGACTTCTCAAGGGTGAGGCTTGAGAAGCTTCATGAAAATTAGTTTAGTAACAATTGGATTGGGCCACCTGGACTTTCCATTATACTTATTAATAATGAGATTATTAATTAGAAGCATAGTGGTCCTTTAATTTAATTAATGAAGATTAATTAAATTAAATGATAAGACAAAAATAGTGTTATTTAGTTCTCATCATGTTTGTTAATAATATGATTATTAACTCGAAACATGATAGGCCTTTAATTTGATTAATGGCATTAATTAAATTGAAGAATATAATTCCATTAGGCCTTAATTATTAAAGGAGATTAATAATTAAAGGTTATGAGACTTCAATTATTAATGAGATTAATAGTTAAATGATCTAAGGGTTGAAATTAATTAAAGGTCCTTGTAGGCAACCTATAGAATCCATTCCCATGTTTGCTCTAGGTGCCACATATGGAAATAAAAATCTTATCAAGTGTAGTATATTGTGTCTTAGAAATAAATTGATTTGGAACTAGAGATTAGAATTATTCCAAGAAAACTCGGGAAAATTTGCCCACCCTCCCAAACAAGAAAGAGAACAGTTTCTAGCCGCCTTCATGCTTATCTTTCTTGTTGTAATGCCTCTTTGTTCAAAAGAGTTTTTGGTAAGAGCCTTGCAAAGGTGTTTGCAGATGTGTAGGAGTTGCTTACTTGTGTTCCAATCTTGCAGATAAACGAGAGGTCGAGGTTTGAGGCAAGGACTAAAAGATCAAAAGTGTTCTCATCTTAGAATAAGATTCTAAAGGTACGTTGTTTGTATGCTTTTTGGCACTTCTCAGTTCATACGTGTGATATGACAGAAATAGAATAGGCTTGTTATGTTATTCTACTATGTTATGCTATTGTTTTATGGGTTTAAATTTTTAAAATTCCACGCAAACTCATTGAAACCTAACATGGAGATGGGATTGAAGAAAGTTCCCCATCCCTTGCCCCATTTAAAAGTGAGGGAAGACATCTCACCCACCCTCATAAAAATTAAAATTTAATGTATTGTGTATATGTATATGTGTAACAATTACTATACAATAAAATAATATTAAAGTTGCATAATTGTATTAATTTATGATATTTATAGTTTATTTAAATTTTTTATCTTTTTTTACACTCTTAACAGGAGAAGGTTTCGAGCTTAACTCGTTTGCACCCCTAGCCTTATTCTATTTTCCCATCACTGGGTGGGTTCTCGTGGTTATTTGTCCTCATTGCCATCCCTAAGTTTGTTACATTCTTTTGTTTAAGAAGTGCACATCAACATCAATAAAGGCCAAAAGGGTGTTAGTTTAAGGCACAAAAAAGAAGGATTCTCGTTAGATGTCTACTAGTTAAAGGTCAAAGGATAAATTGACCTAGGTAGAAATTGTAACAAAGAGAGCTTGTCTATTATGATTGGGTGGTGATATTTATATTTTAGTGGGATTTTGAAATGAGTGGGCCCTTATAGACATAAGAGGAGTTGTAGCTTTGAACTACATAAAAAACCTTAGATTACTCCTTTACTATTTTAGGTTTTGTTGTATGCATTGTGACAAATGGCATAATAGATTCTTGCTACCTTACAACATCCTACATGAATTCACAAGTGACATCCGAGCCATATGAACATTTTTTTATGGTATAGTCCGTTCAAGACAAGAGAGCTTTCAGGATAATTTTTAAGTTATAACATGAGTACAGAAGGAGATTCTATCACAAAATCTCATTTCTTAGATGTCAATGATCATCCTTATTAGCAGGCCATAATGAGGCCATTCATCATGTTACTTTAGAAAAAAGATTGGAGTGCAATTGGCTTGGAGTTCAACTGTGGAAGGATGGCATCCTCCTACAAATAATGATGATGATATAAATCTAAGTTTCCAATGACATAAAAAAGGATGAGTGACAAACAAAAAGCAATGCTTAGAAACTTGAAGGTTATTAATGCCATCTTCAATAGATTTGATGAAGAGCAATTCAAGCTCATCTCAACATGTAAGAAGGCATGGGAGACCCTCCAAAATGTGCATGATGGTACTAGCATTATGAGAATGTCAAAATTGTCAATGTTGACATCTCAATTTAAGAATTTGAAAATGGGTGAAGATGATACTATAGCAATATTTAATACTAAACTACAAGATACAGCTAATCAAGCTTACCTACTCATGAAGAAGTATTCGAAGGATAAATTGGTAAGGAAGACTTTAAGGTTGCTTCTTGAGAGATTCTTTGCCAAGATTGTTGTCATTGAAGAAGTTTAAGATGTTGACTTGATGAACTTATTAGGTCTTCACAAGCCTTCAAAATAAATATAACCCAAGTTAAGAAGGACAAAGATTTATCCCTTAGCATCAAAAGTAACAATAATGAGGAGCATTCCAACACTTAAGGGGACATTTGGAGAAAATTATTATAAAAAGGTAAGATGAGAAGTGCCAATAGATTTAGTAATGAATTTAATAGAAGTGGCAACAACATAAGGAACATAATACACTAGCCTCCGCCCCCCCCCTCCCCCCAAAAAAAACTGAAAAATAAAAACTAGGGAAGACAAAAGTGCCTAGAAATGGAATTTGATGCCTCCAATGTGGTAGTTTTAGTTACACAAAAATTGAGCATACCAACATCCTCAAAAAGCAAGGTAAATCTCTTGAAATCATATGTAGTAAAGATGACCCAATAGATTAGATAGAAATTATCCAATGAGCAACCAAGTTACATTCAATATATTGAGTAGGAACCATATGTCTACAGTCAGAACAAGTATTAAAACAAAGGTATCACATAATACATCAAATAGCAGAAGTTATAGTGACATAGAGATAACTCAAGACAAGGTAATATCTATATGTTTAAGTTTATGTATAATAGGATGATGACTATAATAAAAATAAGGAACTGAAATGTGAGAACATTTGAAAAAAGAAAATAGAAATTGAATATATTTGTGCTTAACATTGAGCAAAGATCTTTGCAACTTGATAAAATCCTGTCTAGAAGCCATAGAAAAATCTGAACATTTGGAGGCAATATTAAAAAGATCAAACAATAGTAAAGTTAAACTTGATGACTTGTTGTTAATAGAAAAGTGGGAGGAAAACAATCATGAAATTGGGTGTTTGGTTGAACAAAGTTGAAGCTAAGAAAGAAGAAAACTTGTTAAGTTTATTAAGGAATCTATCTATGATACAATTTCTATTACAAAATAGAAGGCAACAACAACAAATCAAAAGTAACAAAAGGCTACCAAAAAATTGAGAAGTCCTCGACCAATGTGCTACTTGTATTCAAAAGTTAAACACACTTTCTCATTTTGGTTTTGCTTTGATGAACACTTGATGAATGGGCAAAAGTGAACATTAGAATTGCAAAGTTGAGTTGCAATAGAGGATAGAGCAGGGAGATATAGGTTTAAAGGTTTGATATAACAAGCTTTAGGATAGAGGCTAATGAATGTAATTTTTAGCACAAAAAGTTTAGACTAGCCAACAACTATGACTTAATTAAGTTTTACAAAGTTGATGCAATGCAAAGAATGCCACTACACATATAAAAGAAAAAAGGTGTATGTGGTTCATGCCGACAAAGAAACCAAAATAGAGTGTCATACTTGTTACAATGCATTAAAAAATTGGGTAAGAGTACAGAAGTTGATAAAGACTATATTACAACAAACAAACAATAGGTAAATGTTACCATACCACTTGAGGCTGATCATTTAAAGCAATTAGGGAGGGAGTTAGGCTTATACTTAATCTAATTTACCTTATAAGATTTTCAAATATCAAGAAGGAAGGGGGATCAGATTTTCAAGAAGGAGATCTTCTAAGAACTTCACTAAAAGTCATCGCTCTTAATTTAGAAGAATAATTATGGCAACAAACCCCTCTTTCCTTATCTCAAATTATGATTTTATCATAAATAATCAAAATTATTAATGTGTATAAATAAGGCATGTTTCTCTATAATTTTTTTGGATCTCTTTACTCTCTGTAACCATTGTTACCTATTGCAACTTAGCATATCTCAATATCTAAATAAAATGGAACACGACAGTCACTTGTCCCAAGAACTTCCAATTGCTATGTCACTCTTTTAGAAGAGTTTACCACCATTGAAATCATGTGCTTAGTATAGATTAGGATACTACTCAATCGAAATTTAAGTACTAGAGCTCACAGTGGGTACAGTCGATTATTCACATGACTCTCTTCAGTTGAGAGTATTAATTAAGGCTCTAATCAATAAAAATAATACACAAAGTACGTATAACTATGAATAGGCCAAGGAATAAGGATAGTGAATTGTGTGAATGAGGAAATGTTTGGAAAGGCTGTGAAATGCCATGATTTTGTAAATTGTTTAGATGTAATACATATTTTTTGTTTTTAAAATATATTTTATACAAATTGTTGTTATCTTTTCTACTCACATCCCAATAAAAAAAGAAAAAGCAAGAGGTACTATTTACTGGACGACTCGTCATTAGCATATTTTAGTAGCTTTTTGCAAGGAAACAAACAAGGAGGAATTTACATAAATATGGTAGATCTAGATAGAGAGATGAAAATCTTCATACTAATTTATTTTAATTTAGCTATTTTTTGCTAGCAAATAATACTTAACTAATATAATAGTTAGAATGATTTTCCTTCTATTGCAAAAGTGTTATGATTATTATTTCAAGGGTTATCTTTTGGATATTATATGATATATATAATAGATTTAATTGTAATGATATCTATTGGATTTAGTATCTATCAAAGTTGCTCGTGGACACTGTTATGTTATATCTTAGCATCAAGGCGTGACAATAACTAAAATTTAAAAAATGTAATATAGTTATAATAAATATTTTACTTCATACATTTTATCTAAAAAAATTATTCATAATATTTTCTACTTTTACACATGTAAATCGTACTTCAATTGCTCATATATCTTATATATAATGTATATTACTTCAAACATGTTAAAGTAAAACATATTAATAATTTCAAAACATACAAAAAAAATTCTATTACAATATTATATCTATTCATCCTTTTCTTTCAGATATTAAATTACAAATTTTATAATTTGTATTATATATTTTGAAATTTCTTGCATGAGTATTTTTACATAAAATAAATAATGCATTATTATAGTTTAAACAGCCAATTATGGACTATGCTAGATTTTACCTTAATTTTGATTTTAAAAAATAAATAATTTTTAGAAAGTTATATATTCATAAATTCTATAATTATTTTTGTTTAAGTTTATGATTTTGTATAATAATTTATTTAAAAAATTATAAAATTCTCATATAAAATTCTATATATATCATATCATATATGGTTAGAAAGATCTCAAAACCTAATTCTATACAACATTAATTTGAAAATTCCAATTATTTAAAAGGTTATACTAACAATAAGAAAAAGAAATGTTTTGAATATAAAAGTCACTTTTATAACATGTAACATGTAACATAATCAAATTTCTATTACATCCTTTATTTTAATTATTTCATACTATTATCAAGAAACCATTCTTTATAAAATAAACAATGCATTATTTTAATTTAAATTGCTATGTGTGAAATATGCTAGAATTTTATCTTAATTTTGATTTTAAAAAAATAAATCATTGTTTGAAAGTTTTATATTCATAAATTCTATACTTAATGTTTTATTACAAGTTTATGATTTTATACAGAAATTTATTAAAAAATTATAAAATTCTCATATAAAATTTTTTATGTATCATATCATTTGTGGTTAAAAAGATCTCAAAAAATACTTTTATACAAAATTAATTTTATTTGAAAATTCCAAATATTTAAAAAGTTATACTAAAAAGAATACAAGAAATTGAATATAAAAAGTCACTTTATATTTTTAATATACAACATATAACACAATCAAATTCTTATAATGCCTTTTATTTTAATTATTTTATACGATTATTATGATCAAATTCCACAATTAAAAATTACAAGAAACCATTATTTTAATTCATACTTCTACAGATAGATAAGATATAAGAGATGTGTGTGTGTGTAAGTATATAATTTTTTGATATTTTATTTAGTATAATATTAGAATAACTTTATGTTTATTATTAATGACAACACAAGATAAATTATTTAATCAATGTCAATTAAATGTTCTTTTTGTTTAATTAAGGTCTTAATACATTAATAACTTGATATTAACTTAAAAAATTATAAGATAAATAACTCTAATTAAAATTATAATAAAATAATCAATATCTTATTATTCATTTATAAATAATTTAAAATATTATTTTAACCTTATATTATTAATTGAATTATTTATATAATAACATTATAATTGAAAATTGATATTATCATTTTAAAGAGTTAAATTAAATTTAGATAACCGGATTATTTGTTTGTTTTTAAATTTGGATATATATTTTTAGATATTTTATCTTAAAAATTATATAAAAATATAAAATAACATAAAATTTAAAAAATATAATAATTTAACGTATATTTGAAGGGTGAAAAATTGCAGAAAACGAACATAGCCTATAATCTTAAAAAAAGTGAAATGCCCTTTGTTTCACAAATAACTGGATTGGATTTTCCACTGTTGCACTGCGAAAGCATTCTTTTCCCGCAGACAGATATCGAAGTCTGAATCTCAAGATGCATTTGAGCGAGAACGAAGGGATTGAGAACAAAACCTTCGTGGTGACAGGCGGGCTGGGCTTCGTTGGCTCGGCCCTCTGCTTGGAGCTAGTGAGAAGAGGAGCGCATCAAGTCCGGGCCTTTGACCTTCGGCCCGAATCAACTTGGTCTGGCAGGCTCCGCCATGAAGGAGTTCGCTGTATTCAAGGTGCACTGGTGCAGTTGATTTTGGAAGAATAAATGTTTGATTATTATTAGCTTCGGAAATCTTTATTTTGTTGCCAGCTACTAGCTTTTGACTTGTGGGAGCTTTTCTATTGACACAAGTGACAAATCGAACTTGTTCTCAGATATACGGCAGGAAATAGATGAAATGAAATTTCTTGAAGTGCATTTGGATGTTGTGATTTATTTGAACAGATGGGGGCTTTATGGTGGGACTATTGACAATTTTAAGTGGTAAATGGACATTTTAAGCTGCCAATGGAAATCGAGAAGTCCGATCTAATTACAGTTCTTATTGCTGAGCTATGGCCTATGCGAACTGGAAATTATTTTCACTTTTGATGATTGTTGGATGTTAACGGCCTAGAGTTGAAGAAATAGAATTTGTAAGAAACATACTATTAATGACCCAGAGTTGAACGAAGCTTCATTCTCAGCATTTCAGGGACAGAAAGTAAAAGGGAAGTCAAATAAATTTGCAATAGAAAGTCGACTTTTTAAGTTCTTGGGTTATCCTTGCATCGATATGGCGTCACTAAAATGATACTTGGAGATTACTTGTATTATCCTTACAATGCTTGAATTATTCCCTTGTGGGAGGTTATTATTATATTTACCGACTGGACCGCCTGTGTTTTCAGTTGCTATTTATCACAAGTAGTTACGCCAAACATGATTGTTTTTCCAAAATTTATGTACTTGTAGGGGATATTTCCAAGAAACAGGATGTAGATAAGGCTTTACAGGGAGCAGATTGTGTATTCCACCTAGCTTCATATGGCATGTCTGGCAAAGAGATGCTTCAGTATGGTCGTGTCGATGAGATTAACATAAATGGAACTTGTCACGTGTTGGATGCTTGCCTGGAGCATGGGGTCCAGAGACTTGTGTATGTTAGCACATATAATGTTGTATTTGGTGGAAAAGAAATCTTAAATGGAAATGAGTCCTTGCCTTACTTTCCCATTGATGACCATGTGGATCCATATGGTCGCAGTAAATCTATAGCAGAACAGCTGGTTCTGAAGAGCAATGGTCAATCCTTCAAGTAAGTAGTTTTTCAATACCTTATATTGAATGCTATGCCTCTGAAAAATTATCTAATCACCAGAATAGTCCAGTGGAAACCATTACCTTGGGCAGAATGAATAGCTTGCCGACCTGCTGGGGTAGAAAGATTGGACGTTTGATATAGTTTTATCATTTCATTGAAATATCCACTTTTGACTTGATAGTTAAATTTGTAGATTGGTGTTTGTTGGTGGCTATACAGGAAGAAGAGTGGAAGATTCTACTCCTGTGCTATCCGTCCTGCCGCCATATATGGACCAGGTGAAGAAAGGCACATGTCTAGGATCATAAAACTTGCTAAGTTGGGTCTTCTGCTATTCAAAATTGGCACAAACAATGTGAAATCAGATTGGGTCTATATTGATAATCTTGTTTTGGCCATGCTCTTAGCCAGCATGGGTCTTTTGGATGACATACCTGGCAGAGTAGGAGACCCGGTAGCTGCTGGCCAATCCTATTTCGTATCAGATGGTAAAAATTTATCTATATGTTGATGTAAATTCATGTCACTAAATTGAATTGTATAATCATGAATTTTATTGGAACATATGCTTAGCACTCTTGGCAAGTCTTCTGGAAAGAAACTAATTGAACTAGAGTTGTCGCTTCCTGTGTTTTCTCTGTGACTAAAATATTAACACTTCTCTTTATTTCACATAATTGGCAGGTTACCCAGTCAACAGTTTTGAGTTCCTCAGGCCACTACTCAGAAGTCTGGATTATGACTTGCCTAACTTGTCGTTGGCTGTCCCACATGCTCTTTTTCTAGGAAAAATTTTTTGGGTTTTCTACTCCATTTTGTATCCATGGCTCAGTCAAGGGTGGCTTCCTCAGCCTTTGATCCTTCCAGCTGAAGTGTACAAGGTTCCATTGCATAAGATTCAAGCTTCATATTCTTTTATTATTTTAGATATCAAGTTAGCTTCCTATCTCGTCCTCCCTAGAGCTAGATTGATGAGTCTAGAGAAAACCATAGATGTAATTATGATTCACTCCCCCTGTATGTTTTTGAACTGTTTATTCATGTTCCTTGCTTCTTCAGCTTCATCTCAAGTGTTACTGCAAGTGTATCATTAGTATCTTTATCTGTGTCAATGTACTTGTCCTCTAACAATAAAGAATGTAGAATAGATTTACATAGAGATTGTTATGTGGAAGAAAAGGATCTTAGCTATTACATTCTCAACCTACCAGTCTTCTATCTAGATTAAGTTTTATTTGCTATTCATGACATATGTACACATATACATACATACACGCACAAATATATGTATATTCTTCTGCGATAAATTCGTCTTCTCTGATGCACCCTTGACTAGTGGGTCTGCTATCTAGAATTTGGTGTATGATTATTTACTGGTTATATATATACATTCTGCTTCTGCTTCTGCAATAGAATTATGAAACTCATTTGCATCATGATGATGTGAACCATCCTATCCTGAAAGCAAGGACGGGATTGATAATGTGAATCTCTCTTACTACTCATGTGTGCAATTTGGAGTTAGCTAGCAGTTCGTACCATTAGTTACTATTCTTTAATTCTATCTAAAGTTTGTGAGTCAACTAATTGTTATTCATTATAAGAGACGTTACAAAAACAGTAGTTTTTCTTTCATGTTGTCAGGTCGGAGTGACCCATTACTTTTCCTATCTGAAAGCAAAGGAGGAGCTGGGCTATAGGCCTATGGTTAGTCCTCAAGAAGGTATGTCTGCAACAATCGCATACTGGAAGGAGAGGAAAAGAAGAACACTAGATGGCCCTAGCATCTTCCCGTGGCTTTTTGCTGTTCTTGGGATGACAGTGCTATTTTGTGCTGCATACTTGCCCGATATTGGCCCTGTGCCGTTGTGTAGAGCAATCGCCCTTTTTTTCCTACGCTCCATCCTGGTAGTAAGATTAGTTTTCCTTATTTCCATGCTTCTTCATGTCGGTGAGGGTGTTTATGCTTGGCATCTTGCAAGAAAGGTTGATCCTGAAAATGCAAGAGGTTGGGGCTGGCAGACATTTGCTTTGGGAATCTTTTCGTTGCGTTACCTGCTGAAGAGAGCTAAAATGTAGGCAAGCTTGTATCGTCTTGTAGATTGCAGGTACATTGACAAGATTATCGCTTTACTGGCTGCAAGAATTGCTTTGAACCGTGGGAATAGTGTCCCCGAACATGAACATACACAGACAGTACTCCCTTTACCTTAAGCAGAGGTCGGACAAAGGATAAATTCTACCCCTTCTGTTTTACTGCTTTTATCTGGTGTGATTGCCTTACTGATTCAAGGATTCAAGGTTTTCAGTTTTCACCCCTTGTAAGATGGGGGGGACAATTCTGTTGCAAATAAGGTGAAATTACGTGAGCCTCCAAGTAGATCCACTCTCCAGTAAGTAGATAGTTTTGGAGAATGACATGAAACAGACCATAGATAATTATGAAGATTAGACCGACCCCTGCAAATGGTTCAAGTGTAGTGTCCTACGCCATTCTTATACGACGGCGTTGCATTTCGGTAGGTGCATGTCATGCCTTCTCAATTTCTATAATGCAATCTATTTCTCAAAGAATCAGAACACGAAAAATCACCACTTTTTAACTTCGTATCTTTCTTTTTGTTTTTCTTGGTCAGTTCATTATTTTATTTCTTTCTTCTTTTTTACCTAGAAGTTGATGCAACGTGGAGGGGTGAATGGGGTTTTGAATGTAGCGCAGCACGCCAAGAATTAAGGATTGAAGTATGTTCAATTCAAATTACAGAAACACGAAACTTGCTTGTAAAAATACCTGAATCTACTTACAGAATTGACGAGGACAATTTGGACATTCCCATTATGTCTAAAGAGTCTAAGTCATAAAAATCGGATTCCTAGTAGGGGAAAGAAATTGAAAAAAATTTAATCTCTATAATTATAGAACGAGGGTGGCGGTAATTGGTATTTCAATGTCCTTGTAACTTTTAATCACTTATCTAACACTTTCCATTTGTCAATTATTTACTGACCCACGGCCCTCTCTTTGACTAATTTAATGCCTCGTAAATTTTAATAATATTTAATCCCTGTATCTCATATTACTATATTTATTTAATTTATATATATGTATGCATATTTTAATTTATGTAATGTTATTTTTTTATTGAACTACTAAGAATATAATAATTTTGTACTCTATTATAATTAATAAAATTATATAATTTTATTTATAAACATGCACACATAAAGTGTGCAAATTTTACTAGTTCCAAATAATTGTCAAAACTAATGAAGAATTCTATCCTTGATACTAAAACCCATTTAAACATTTAACAATAATTTTAAAAGAATCATAATCAAAAGAGGCTATTCAAATGAGTCTTGGGATTAAAGTCATCATCCAAGATGACCCACTACAATCCCTAATTGATCTTGGCAACTAACTCTCAAGATGAACATTTTGATTTATGGACCTTGATAAAGTGAAATCAATCTTAGCTAGTTCAGGATGATCCTTGTTGATTCTAATCCTATTAAATAAATATTCCAAAAGGTTTATTTCCTTTCTAGATTTGCTCAGATCGATCTTAATGACCTCTAATCGACATTATAGGACACTATTTTGCACATGGAATTAATCTTCCAAACTCCGAATTGATTTGTAACCAGCCATATTCAATTTTGTAGAGTTTTTGTTCATTTTGATGTCTTCTTTCTTTATTATGAGTGGACCACAGAACGTCCATAGTTGTCGGCCACAATGGTCGGGTAACATCTCATACGCATCGTTAGGGTAAGGCCGCCACTCAAATTGAAATGAAACATGTAATGTTATATAGAATTGGTTGTATACAAGATGCAATATACATGGTCTATAGTTTGGTATTCATATTTAATATGACAAAAGTTACTCGTACCTGAGACTCAGCCTCTCCGTTTAATGTATCACGTATCATGCGGATAAAGTGAGATGCATTTGACGTGTTACTCCTCCTTGACTTGATCCAGCTATATACATGTGAAAATCATCAAGAAAACTAAATATAACAATTGCATAATAGCATAACAAAACATATAATTTTATGAGACATACCATGTTCCAAAGGGTGCAACTGTTAATTGCACGTCCCAAAGTACAGTGAGTGGGCCAATGTAAAGGCCACGATCACGGGTCTGTGAGCCCAACCCCGGGTCCTAATCCAGGTCCATATCTGTAAAAGTTCTAATAGACCAGCAATCGTCTGCCTACCTCGCATACACATGGAGCACAACTCTCAATATAAATATGTCAATGCCGCACTCCCCGAACTATATGATTGAGTCCTACTCACATCCTCTAACATGCGAAGGTATAATGGCTTCACTCGATCCCCAAATGAATCAGGAAAAATTCTGCATCTTAATAATAATAACACGTAATAGAGAGTGTATCGAGCCACGTCATCCTCTATACTATCAACAGTCAGGGTCCGGTGTCGAACCTCCTGAAGTAAGACTAAGATGGGTATGGTAGCACCACTGAATACATCTATGGAAGGTGCAAACTCCAAATACTCTAAACAATACTCTTGTTAAACACTTATGGCCCAACGCTTGTCAACCCCTGTAATTGGGGCACCAACCACTAGGAGTTGCCATATCAACGCTACATCTTCCAATGTAATGATAGCCTTACCGGTCACAAGATGAAAGGTGTGAGTCTCACGACACCACCTCTCAACTATTGCTGTGATCAGGTGACAATCAAGTGCTACATGTCCACACTTATACACTCCATAGAAACCTAGTCGATGCAGCAAAATAACGACCCGATCATCAAAATCAAGAATCCTGCCTAGTACCCTGGTTTGGTGCCGTGGTCGAAGCATAGTGTCTATGTCTCCTAACCACACAACCTCTGACCTATGGTTATGCTGTAGGTATAGCAAACTCGAATCAAATGAGTCCGGATTATCTCTCATAGCCATGGTGAAAAAGTCCTGTATGACAAACTGTACATTAATTAAACGCCAAATTAACAACAATGTGTACATAAACATGAAAAATAACATTTACACGCATACAAAATATGTAATCACAAAACTTGAAAAAATAAGATTCACACATAATATTTAAATGTATACAAAAATAACTACATAGGCACGGAGACTACTTCTATGTTTAACTGCTAAAAATATAAAATTTTCAAACACGTGTGAAACTAACGAGGATGACTGGAGGATGAAGGCATGTCTAAATCCTGCAATTGACGTTGGGCCTATTGCCGCGATTGTTGTCGAGCCCTATATTGTGCCAGTCCATTTCATTTGGTATTCGACGCTATGGGGCCCTCCCAACCCTACGAATTATACGCCTGTGAGGGTTGTGGACCAACTCGAACGGTGAATCATCCCAATAATCTTCGGCCCAAATAGGATCGAATCTCCCTTCATATGTGTGTACGTAGCTACCAATGGAAAAGTATGACATCACTAGCCGTTTAGGATTAACACCATATTTTCTACTGATAGCTATTGCGTGTGAGCATAGAATTCTGCGTAATAACCACTTCTTGCATGTGCAATCCCTACTGCATAGTTCCACAGTGTGTGCATTTCCTCCTCCTCTTTTCGGATCCTGTGCTGTGATCACTCGTCCCGACTGTGCATTTCGATCATGTAGCTGCACTAAATGCCAGACAGATTTGCGCTCTGCCCTTGCATACGTCTTTGCAGACCAAGTGGGCCACTCATCTCTCCCCTGCCATCTTAACTTTACCCTCCATTAATCTCTGCCTGAATTTAGCGACAACCCGATCAAATGTCATTTGCACAATCGAACATATTGGCAACCGCCGTATTCCCTTCATTACTCCATTAATACTTTCTGATATGTTAGTTGTCAGTACACCATGTCTCCAACCTCCATCAAAGGATAGAGCCCATTTTTCTTTGTCAATTGCTTGCAAGTAGTTGTAAACCTCTAAGTTAATTTGCTTCATATGGTCTAGAGTTTGAAGAAATTTTTTCTTCTGGTTCTCAACACCTGCTCTCTAGCATTGATCACACAGGTGTCAATATTTGAAAGCTTTTAAAATATTTGCACACAAATGTCAAAGACAAAATCGGTGTTGTCCTCTTGGGGCCTTGAAAGCATCGATGTTTTCGACGGCAGAAAAAAGCCCAGGATGTCTATCGGACACAAGACAATTATATGCTATGCCAGAGGTAATATATAGCTCCAACAATTGCAAAAACTAAACCCATGATTTCGTGTTTCCTTCATCTACTAAGGCATAAGCAAGAGGTAACACTTGCTGATTGGCATCAATAGTAACTACAATCAATAACTGATGACGATAATTCGTGTATAGGTGCGTACCATCTACACTAATCACCGGTCTGCAATGCTAGTATCCATCGATGTAAAGTTTGAAAGCCCAAAAT
Source organism: Avicennia marina (assembly GCA_019155195.1). Taxonomy (NCBI): domain Eukaryota; kingdom Viridiplantae; phylum Streptophyta; class Magnoliopsida; order Lamiales; family Acanthaceae; genus Avicennia; species Avicennia marina. The sequence goes on along the minus strand of CM032772.1, from coordinate 8,843,626 downwards.
AAATAACATAGCATCATCCTATTTGGCACCCCAATGTTAATGTGTCTCCACTCAACAATAGTGCCTGGGTTCCATTTTTGTAGTGCTTTCATGTAGGCACGCAACTTCTTCACTGAGTCTTCCCACGTGCCGTACACATTCTCAATGGCTCATTTCAAGCTATACCATACATTTGCATAATTAATCTCATAACCATACCGATCTTCGACAAGTTGCACAATATTTTTTATCTCAATAGTAGGGTTTTCAAGAACCAACCCTACGAGAATTGCAGCAACCATGTTTTTATCTAAATTTGTGTGATCCATCCTTAGGTCGCCCAGGAGATAAGTGTAGGCTGCGCCGTATCTAGTTATCTTCTACAACCCCATTTTCTATCTTAAAGAAGCCCTAAGGTGCCCAGTCACAAGGTTCATCAACTGTAGTATGTTTACATTTAACGTTCCACATACTGGGCGTACTCTTCATCACACAGTACTCTCGCTTTACACGTCTCATGAAGTAATCCTTCACAGCTACTTGGACATGACCTTTGCTCTTAAATACCATGTCCAAATGAAATTCTCCTTTGTGCTCGTCATAGTACGTGCTCCATCTACCACTTGGATTTTCAATACTGTCAGTTGTTATTTCTGGCTCTGCCAGTGAGAAGAAGGGTACAGACGAATATAATGGCACCATCATCGGTGGTTCTGTCTCATGTTCAAGTATAGTTGAAGAGTGCATTGGCATGGTGCTCGCTCACCCTAGCACACGTCTCTGGTATGCATTGGCTGATGGGTCAGCATCTGATGCTGTTAATACCTGCTGTATCGAATTGATATCGACTGCATCCTCATCATCTTCATCCTCATCATCTTCCTCATCTCCATAATCTCTTTCATTGATGTCAGATGTTGATTGGTATACATGTTGCTTATGGGCATCACAAAGCATCTCGCCTGCATCATCCATACCAACCCTACCTCTATATTCTGATCCAAAATGTGATGCCTGTGTGTTAAGATCAAGTAACATGTCACACTCCTGATTTACCATATGAGTCAACGCTTCAGTGACCAAGGGCACACTACTGCTCTGTCGAGTTCTAAAGAATGATCAGTGAGAGGTTTGACATGTTTCTCCCTCCACACGTGGCACACTATACTGATTGTCAATGTCTCTCCGTTCTATTTCAATGTACAGATTTAAATACATGACTTGATTGATCGAATTAAACAATAATTACAAATTTACGTCATTCTCAATCCCTACTAGGACCACATCATGTTCCCCAAATGCATCTCTTAACACAAATTTTGTTTTCAAATGAATGACATAATAATTTCTATCCACTCCAGTCAAATCATACACCATCGCCTCCAATTCAACAAAAGTCGTACTGCGACGTATGCTTTGCAAATAACGATGCCCAATTTTGTAACTTATGCCGTTCGAATTTTGCACAATAGAACCCCCCAATATAGCACAATCTGAATATCATCCTCAAATGTCATATTTTCAAAACAAACAGAACACATGCATGATGTAATTAAATATAAGCGTCACATCTATAATATGACATATACAAATATAGTAAATATAAGCATCACATCCATAATAAGAATTTAATATATTTTAAGTAAATATTTTATCACTCATTTGATATTCTTATTTGATAAATTAGTTAAATTGATAAAAGATTTATAAGTGGGTTCTATTTGTTAAATTGGAAAATTAATTAGAATAACTACATTAAAAACCTTCATTTTTTTTCATTCGTCTAATATTCTTAAATTTTATGTATTAAATATTTAAGTACACAATTTTTATTCATCTAATATTCTTATAAAATTTTCAAATTTATTTGATTGTTCCTATTTACACTACAATTAATATGATAGAAAAAATTAGCAACTAATGACAAACTACAGTTTATCCCACAATACAAGAATTTTGTTTTAAACCTAAATATAACAAAATATGAACACTCACATCAAAAATCAATTCTGATAATACGCCTTGTTAGTTTTCACAAATTTTAACTGAAATTTCCTGCAATATACAAACACATATGTTAGCAATTAAGGCTGAAAAATCAAAACACCTAAATTGAAAAACAAATTGTAAAAATTAAGACTAAAAAATCAAAACACTCAAACTTAAAACAGACTTGTTCGACCAACCTTCAGCAAAAATCCGTCGAGAAGAAATCCGTTCGGGCGTTCGGGCGTGTTCGGCTGTCAAAGTTATCTCTGTTGTGGAGAAGGAAAGAAATTCGTCACAAGGAAGGGAAGAAATCGAAACGGTGGAGTTTGAAATCGTCGCGAGGAAGACAATGAACAGTGATCAAGCGTGTTTAGGTAAATGAAAGTTATCTCATCGTTTCAAACAGCAAGACTCGTGAGCTAAACCAATCAGAAGCTATCTTGCCGTTTCAAACGGCGGGATATACACTGTAAATTGGGCCCAATCTTGCCGTTTCAAACTGCAAAATTCGTGAACTGGCCCAATCAGATACTATCTCGCCGTTTCAAACGGCGAGATATACCTTGAAAGTTGAGTCTCGTGGACTGGCTATCAGACTCTATCTTGTTGTTTGGAACGACGAGATACGTCGTATTTCGAACTAATTAATACGAATACAAACGAAATATTATTTAAATTTTTTGAAAAAAATTTTGTCTCACCATTGCAAACGGCGAGATGACGTCATCTCGCCGTTTGGAACGACGAGATTGATTAATTTTACAAATTCACCATAAATAAAATAATTTATTAAATTATAAAAAAAATTAGAATAAAAAAATAAAAAACCCTCGTAGTGAGCCCCAGCCATCAAATCCTTGGTTTAGTGGATGTAGGCCTCGCATCCATGGATGGAGATGGGGACATCTGTTCACTTTCTCTTTTCCCGCCCTTTTTCTATTTTAGTTTTTAATGAATTATGATGATGATTATTATTATTTAGAGTATTTCTTTCAATTTTAATTTGCAAAATATTATTACAAATTAAATTACAAAATATGTGTATATGCTTATGCTCAAGATTATTTGTATAAATTGTGAAAGAGTGTCCACAAATACAAAGGAAAAAATTACAAATAAGAACATAGGGCTATAAAAAATGAATTCGTCAAATATATATTTGTGATAATTCTCGTAATCGGGGTGAAAAATATCCAATTATTGTAATTATGTAATTTTTAGATGTATTTGTAGCATGCATATTTTTTATGTATATTTCGTAATTATAAAATATATTTGAAAACATAATATAACACAAATATAAAATAGATTTATATAAAATATATTTAATCTGTTTAGGTTAAAATAAATTATGTTTTCAATAGGTGAAAGAAAAAAAACAATGAAAAAACAAAAAATAAAATTCAACGAACAAAAAAGGAAAAAAAAATGAAAGGAGTGAGGACACGTGTCCTTTTCTCCTTGTGTGGGAGCGTTGGCATGCGACCGGGAATAACCAAACCAAATTCTTGCGATTAATAGCGACCGTGCAAGCCTACGTTTGTTTTCGAATTTTTCATTCAAAAATATATATTATAATCTTTACATTTTTTTAAATTTTATTTATACATCTCTTATTTTTATACAATTTTCAATACAAACACACCAAATCTTTATGGTAAAACTCAATGGCCAGACCAAGCACACAGTGTTGCACCCTTCCCCAATAAGTCAATGACCATTTGGTCCCTTATAGAATGAACCTTCAACAGAGCTGAGTTACCAACAAGAGCAGTAATAACAAATTCCGGACTTGGGTGCTTCAGGAACTGATTCAATGCCTACTCAGGCTAAACCACAACTATTTTATGATGCAGCAAAAAACATAAGATAGAACAAGGATGCATTGTAAGTGAGAAGACACAAATTTCTGGGAACTAACTAACGGTAACTAAATAGGCAACCACAATTACAACATCAGTTTAAGTTGATTAAGAGCCTAACTCTACACAGGCGCATTCCCAGATACTACGTTCAGGTAACGATCAAAGATAACTCATGGTACATATTCTAACAATTAAATTACAGAAAGCACTTATATTACATGCCTCCACACAACTGGCAAGAAAATTTTGCAGAAAGGATCATTTCCAAGGCATGCCAGACATGATCTGGGGATGGTTGTTATTGCAAGCACCAGAGCTCAGATTGAGTGGGCTTGCTGGCCCGCCAGAGGATTCACTGAACGTCCCTCGTGATGGTGAGCTGCTGGGACCAGTTGCACCGCCCAGGTTCACCTTAGGTGGAAGGGATAAGGGCTCTGTATATTTTGACGTTTTTGGTTCCTTGTGACCATCTGCTATAAAGCTTCCAACTATTACCTGAGCAGAAAGGAAAAAATTCAAATTCTGATAATGGGCTTCTGACCTATCCACGGATAAGCACATTTGTATGCAAGTGAAAAACATGCGCATGGGCATTAAAATACAACAGGAGACACTAATACTCAGAGAGAAGCAATCAACTTTTGAGAGTGTAGTCAGACAAATACAAAATGAGAAACTGCAGTTCAGCATAAAAACTGACTGTTGAGAATCAACTAATCCAACTTAAATCTGCTCTTGATGTATCAATCCAGAATTGCTTCACCTGCCATCCTAATTTGCAAAATGATGACCGTTAACCATGCTAATATGGCAATAAAAGTCACTAAAGGCCAGACATACTATGAATCCAGAATCAACATACTCTCAGTATAGGGAACTCCGTAAATTGAGATAAGGGAACAAACAAATTTAACAAGACCAGGTTCTGAAATCCGAACCAGTTCAGCCAAAATTTAGATAGTAATCATTTGAAGCAACCCTTAAAGATTTGCAGCCAAAACATTCAAACGGAAAGCAAGTCAAAGGGAAAGTCAAGCACTAAACTTTTCTTTTATGGTCATGTTCAGCATTCTTAGTTTTTTAAGACTGGTCACCAAAACTGGGCAAGATGTTTCTGATGTTTGACCAGACTAAGAAATTCAATCTAGCAAAATAAAGCCGACGAGACCTTTACAGGGTATATACATCAAGTGCCGTTCACATCAAGGACACTGAACACCATTTCTTGAGAGAGAACTACCTGCACAGGGGAAGCTGCTATTAGTAAACCAGCCACACAGCCACCAAAAACCCTTCCATCAGGTCCAGCTAGTGTTGTACTTAGTCCACCAGTTCTGCTCTTCTGGCCAGCTACTTCTGATAGCATAAATGATCCTGACAGAGACAAAACATCAAACCGCCCCTACACAAATAGAAAGAATGGCATGAAATATCATCACCAGTTTGACAAGGGCATTATACCACCATGAGATTCCTCCATGGATATTCAAGTGGAATTTTTCCAAGAAAGAGAAGCTTAAAAAGAAAGACTTTTGAGATGTTAGCAGTCCAGTCTGGATTTGGACAGCTGAAGCCAAATGTATAAAGATAGACATTAATCTGATTCCTAAATTTGTTCCAGGCCGAAAAAAGTAGAAACAAGTGAACCCACTAAGAAAAGTTTTGAGCTCTTTAATTGCACAGTCCAGATTTGGATATCTGAAATAAAACATCAAAGAAAACAGAATTACTTTATCCCTACTAAAATTATTACAGGCCCACAAGATTCACAAGTGAACGCAATTAAAACTTGAAAACCCCACTAATCATACCATATTTAGAAACTTCAATAAATTTTACAGGTCAAATTCAAAGTGAATCTAGAAGCCTTTTTTCATCAAAACAAACAAGATAGCATAAGAGGAATTATATCTAATACACAAAACCTCGTAAGTTGCAGTTCCACCAGATGTTGCAGCTTGGCGGAGTGTCACATTTGATATGGCACCATTTGCAGATAGAATACAAACAGCCCTCGGACCATTTTGAGAAAATGCCATTATTTTTGAAGACACATCCTGAAACAAAGTAGCAAATATTGAGACGTGGCAATATCCCACTATTTATGAACTCTAGGGCCACACGCACATCAACATCTTGCTCATGTAAAATCCTCAACTTAACTGAACACATGAAGAAAGAGAAAAGAACAGCATAACCCCCATCCAAGCTTTTCACGTTCCATCTTTTGGGGCCAGGGCTGGTTTGTTTACTAAATGGCAACCTTCCATCAACATATAAGTTGAAATATGACCTTATAACATGTTTAAAATTAAATGAAATGGTATGGGAATGTTGGTTTCCTAATTAGGATGGGAGAGAAAATTTTGGATGATTTGAGTGGAGATGAAAAAGAGAAGGAAATTTTAAATTATATATATTTAATATGTAATAATGATTGGATTATATGATAATATATAAATTCATAGGGTATTAAAATATATGAATGTGGGTAAAAAAAATATAGGAATAGGTATTGATTTGATTATAAATAGATACAATGATTGAAAAATAATTACTTAGTTATAACATATAAGAGAGAAAGAAATTTGAATTTGAATTTGAATAAAATTTATAAGGTTTGCTGTTTGGTTTTTAAGATTTTTTAATGGAAATGAACGGTAGAAAATAAAGAACCAAACATAGCCTATGCAATTTAACATACTACTTGAGAATTCAAAATAAATGTTATAGCATATGCATTATAAATTTTCAAAAGGCAGATGCGTAACTCTAAGAAAGTCTAGGAATGGGTGTAAAGTATATTGTCATTCAGTTAATTAAGATACTGCTGAAAATAGAAATAAACAACGCAAAAGCAAAATATTCATTGACTTAAAAAAATAAATTGCTAACCTCTCCTGCATTTACATTGATAACATGAGGTATGAATCCAATTCCAGTTGAGCCTGCAATCATAATTTCACATATGACTTTTAAGTCACAGGATAGATAAATGGTGAAAAAGTAGCAAGTAGCCGGCATGTGAATAGGTAAAATGCTGCAGGAAGACAAATAAATGAAAAAACATAAATAAAAACTCCAACTGACAAAAACAATAATAAAAGAAGCATGACTGCATAGTTGAACAATTGCAGAACAACAATTAACGTCCAGTGAATTTAATCATGTAATAAAACAGAAACAAATATTATGAAACTATAACCTTGGCCAACAGTTGGTAAAACAATAATAAAGAAATAATAATATAAACAACAAAAAACTTCAAAATAAATGATATACGCATAAAATAAAATTGAAAAAATGTGAACTGACATTGAGTCACCTGGAAAACACTAAACAGCACAATAATAAGTCCAAAAAATAAACAGAAGGATAGATATGAAATGAAAGTGAAAATTTTCTTATTGTTTTAAACGGGCATCAGCAGCACTGCAGCAGTCAGATCATTTTATATGTAATAGAAAGGAAGGGTGTATCTGCACATAGGGGGAGGGTGGTAAATTCCCTTTTTTTTAAAAAAATTCCAGAGTTGGTACAGATTCAGCAGATCAACGGTTCTAGCTAACTTCCAGGTTTCTTGCCAATATACACTCGTTCATTCCTTTATAATATGCCCAAATAAAACCATAAGCATATATTCTAGCATCAAAATCCAAAGCTCAGATCTATCTATAGTTAATTCCCTAGATTAACTAACATAAAATAAATGCAAAAAGTCAAATACATCCCCGACACAAAAGGAAAATAAGGAGGAGTCAATAGAATTCCCTAGTGCGTCGCGCGTATGTATAGGAAAAGTTGCCATATTCCGTCATTTCAGTCAAGACCGACAGTTTTGATATGAAGACACAGTATTCTCAGGCAAACATCTGATTTTTCCATTCAAAGAAAGCAGAATCTCGAAGCCCGTATTACCGATAGCTTCCATTTGCTTTTTCTTGTTGCTTGAACCAGGGGGTCTGCCTCTGGCCTTCTTGACAGCGGGAGAGGCCGACCCACCCACCGCCGGCTGCGAGTCCGTCTGAGGCCCCGCCTGAGGAGAGAAAGTCGGTGACTGGGCAGAAACCATAGCCATAGCCATGCTGCCATCCGGGCCATACTTCCTAGGCCGCCCCCTCTTCCGCTTCTGATCGCACGAGTTCAAATTCATCCCATGCTTGACAACGGCGGCGCCGCTGGGGATTGACTGATACGGCGGCGACGATCCCATAGGTCTGTACGCGCTCTCTGTGTACGACATGCACATTTGTTGATCCAGCTGAGGCTGTGAAGACGCCAGGTTTTGCGGCGGCCCAGCAGACAGATTGGGAGCGAGTCCAAACGGCTCGCGGCTTGTCATGACGGCAGCTGCTTCCGACACACCCGACATTTTTGCCGGGTTTCCGAAATTACCCTGGAAGAAATCCAGAAATTACCTAAGGACCGGAAGAAGAAGAAGCACAAACTAATTTGCAGATCTTCAGTAGCTAAAGAAGCAGCTTCAATAAACCGTCAAATAACCTAACTAATAACGCACATTTCATTCTGCAGAAGACTTCAAATTTTGAAATTTGAAAAACTTTAGCAACTGCGAAAACAAAATTCGTAGAAAAAGTAAGTAGAGGGGAGAAGGAAGCTGTAAAAGCGAAAGCCTTTTCGCAGTGAAGCGTAAAAAATTCAGCGGAATTTCTACGAATTTTCCAAGGGATCGACCAAAAAACAACAAAACAAGCTCGAAATTAAAACCCAAGAAAGAGATACAGTTTTCAAAAATTCCCAATTCTCACGCATTTGCCATAAATAATAAATACCCTAAAATGCACAGAATAAAAGAAGAAATTCAGGAAAAATAGAGAAAAATCGGTAACAGCTTACCAATAAATAGAGAAAAAATTATGCAGCAGCAGATAATTAAAAAGACGTCAGGGAGATGCGAGGGAATTTTTTAGGGATTGTGAATAGAGAAAGGAAAAAAGGGGAGTTTGCGGAGAAAGCCTTCATAAAAATTGACAGTTATTACATAATTTATATTTACGAACTGTTTGTTTCCTATTTTGCATAAAAAAGGTAAAGTGTAGTGAGTGGTTAAAAAGCAAAATACAAATTCATCCTTTCACTTTCCATCAATTTCTTTCCATACTCGAGATTTTCATGTGGAGCGGTGATCGAACCCAAAATTCTTAATTCATGCTCTCAACTCTTTCAAATTTTAATTTGGGAGTATTTGCAAGCTAAATCATGCTGTTGTAACACTAATCAATTTGTTAATTTTTTTTATATTATTTATAATTTTTTAATTTTTGCTATGATTTTTGTAATATTTAAAAATTGTCTTTATTTTTTTCACCTTAGATTAGAACGTTATATTTAAAAAGGTTTTAGTCATAAAAAAAATATATAAAAAGTAGTAATTGAGCGTTGGAGTAACAATTCAAGTGACAGGAGCAATGGCTGCATCTTACAATCTTAAATATCCCGACTCGTAGGTTGTTCATAATTTTTTATTTAAATTGTTTTCAAATATTTTATATTGTCTCATTCAAGACAATCTGTTAAGATTTTCTGTGTCGTATGTTTTTCATTTTCAGTCATTTTGAAGGAGGGAACTTCAGAAAATTCATAATATACTCCTTATTTCTTTTCTTCTAAGATTGAACTTATATTTTATATTTTTATTTGGATTGCAAGAAAATGTAAGAAAATATTTTTATTCTTTTTATTGTAAATTTTGAAAAATCTAAAGTCATAACAAATTTTATTTTTAAAATTGACATTAATATGAAATATTTTATCTCACATATCAACCGTCTTTCTTATCATTTTTTTTTTATTATTGAGTGTAAGATACATTTTAATAATAAAAAATACTTTCTTATTTTCTTATATACTTTTGTTGTTATAAATTGTTAAAAATTTTATAATATTACTATATTTATGTGTGCTGTGTTTGGAAGTCCAGTTTTCAATCAAGGTGCAACAGCCCTTAATGTTTGGCACCACTCACGTGGCCTATCAGTCAACTCAAGCAACCAAACATTATTGCAGTCTGCGAACCATACCACCGCCCCGTGTACCACTCCTCCCCTAAGTCGGCCCACTATTCACCTGACACGATAAGACAACCATCTTCACAGCTAAAGCCACGTGGGCACCGCTGGACCACCTTGGTACTGGGCTACGCCTGCCCGTTGATTTGTGGCCATTTTGAGATAGTGTTGTAACTTGTACGCAGACGCTGGTATGGCTGGGACGAACCAAATATCTGGCATCATGGCCGTGGACTGAACCGACCTTTTTAATAGATGATAACCACCTCTTGAAGTTCACACTGATGCGTCGGACGAAGATCGACGCGGGCGGGTGCCACCACGGCTGGCTTCTCTGTGTGAACAAAGGTCGCATTTTTTTCACTTTCGTTCAAATAAGAGTTGTACCCGTACGGAATAATTTTTATTTTAAAATTATTTATTAAACTCATGCTTTAGAATTACAGAATTGAAATTCCGTGTATTCAAAATATAGAATTGTAAATAAATTAAAATTAAAAAAAATTATTTTCGTGATTTGAGTTCACATAAATAATATCTTTTTATTTATTCTCGATTTGTTTGAGTGTTTGTTGAAATAGACAAAAAAATATAATTTATCATATAATAAAAAATACTAAAACAAATATAATTTATCATCAATACGTGAATGTTTGTATTGTACAAATTTAATTGAAATTATTACATAACTTTTTTGTCAATTTTTCTATTAAACAATGTTGTGGCATATTATTTTAAGAAAAATAATAAAAAATATTTTTAATCACAAGAGAAATCAAAATTAACCCATTAACAATTATTTTACCAAGCATCCATTTCATTTATTAAAAACTAACTTTGTATAATTTATTTTTATTAGAAAATGTCATTTGATTAAAATAAGTAAGATATAATATCATTTACGAATAAAATACAGTGTCATTTGATTAAAATAAAAACAAACAATACATAACGCAAAAATAAACAAGAAACAAACGAACACAACGAACAAGACATAATACCAGACAGGCAGATGACGTCTCGAGAAAACGGAATTCACGGTTGGTGTTTTTGTCCTTTTTTTTAATCTATTTTTTGATATATTTTTTTTTTCTTTTTAGATTAATTCCGTTGGATAACAATATAATATCGTCCCATTAAGGTAAATTCATAAATAATTTTAAAATTAAAATATTTTAAAAAATGAGACAAAAATTTGATACAAGCAATTAAAAAATCCATCATGGTTGGGGTTTTGAATCCGATCATGAGTCAAAAATTATTGTTTTATTTAAAGAAATGGATATTAATTTCTATTTTGACACATATTAATCAAATCATGTAAAAAATAACTTTCTTCTCTCTTAACAGACAATATAAAAACTATTTCTTTAAAAATTCTCATGAATGGAACAAAAATTCACAAATAATTATTCTTGCCACCTAAAAAAATAACTCATATATATTCCCTTTTTGAGCACGTTTTTCTCATAATTCAATTTGATGTCCTCAACACACAAATTTGTAAAATGTAAGAGGCCAAAAACGGAAAGACAACAGTTTTTAGGGCTAAAATAAAACGGGGGTTTAGTTATGAGGTAATAACGTAAATTTCTGTAATAAACTTACATCCGTCAAATGATAAAAATCCGATTTCCGTCCCAGCTGCCGGAAAACAAATGGCTCCTATTTCTTCTCTGCATTCTCGTTCCCTTCCCCATCGCCTCTCATTTTCTCCCTCTCACTCTCCGCTGCAGCAAGGTTTCTGCTGTCCTTAAAATCTTCCTTTCTCTTCTGTTAGATTATACTGTTTACTCATTAGTTCTTTTTTTTTTTTAATTGGGAATTTTCTGAAGGCCAAAGGAGAAACAAGAATTCGACCATTATATGCTGCAGCAAGAACAGTGGGGTTGATCAGCAAAACCGATGGCAATTATTCCAGAACTTGTGCTCTTCTTCAATTCGTTTCTCGTGCATGCACAATTTATGTTCTTTTTATTGATTAATGACAGTGGGACAGTTGGGAAAGAATGTAGGACGAGGAGGAGAGGGCTGTTGTTTCAGGCGGTCTCTGCCGCCTTTGCTTTTCCTCCAGTTAACTCAGTTGCTTTGGCTGCTGAAAAGGGTGGATATTTTTCTCTCTATATCTTATTGAAGGGAATGCTTGATTGTATGTTTATGGGGTTTAATTTACCGGTAATTCGATCATAATCTTGAATGCATAGATGCATCGAAGGAATTTCGTGTTTACACCGATGAAGTGAACAAGTTTATGATCTCTATTCCTTGGGGTGAGCTTTTCTTAGAAAACCTTTGCTGATTTGTCTTTGTCAACTGGACTTCGGTCATGAGTAATTGATATGTTATGAATAATTTCGGCTTTAGTGATCTTTTGCAGCAGTCAACATATTTCGCTTATATAACAAATTGTGTGCAAAGAATCGAGCAGTTTCTTATTTTGCTGACAAGGAGTTGGTGAGTGTGCAGATTGGCAAGTCGGAACTGGAGAAGGAGATGGAGTGAGGGCACTGATTGGATTCTATCCTCCTGAGGCTTCGAGTTCAAATGGTATAAACTAAATTAGATTGTAGCAGAAGCTTGCTTGATAAACAGTTGTCTTATCAATTTGAATTTGCTTCCACTGCTTGCTCCAGTTAGCGTAGTAATCACAGGCCTTGGTGCTGATTTCACCAGACTGGAGTCTTTTGGGAAAGTCGATGCATTTGCAGAGAGTCTGGTAGGTTTCATCTACGTTTAGTTTCTATCATCTGAATTATCACGAAAAGAACCATTAGAAGCAGCATTTTAGGGTGGAGGAACTTCTTAATTCTTCACTAGAAATTTTGTTTGTCTAAATACTAACCATGGCTCCAGCAGGTTGGTGGACTAGACAGAAGTTGGCAGAGGCCCCCCGGTGTTGCAGCAAAACTCATCGATTGTAAATCAGCCAATGGTAGCATACAATTTATTTCTTACCTAATTCAGTTAACATGTATAAGAATCATCAAGACAATGCCGTTTCTTGTTCCAAGAAATCCCCATTGATCATAACGTCAACTTTTGGAGTGGATCTTCCATAAATGAATGTGTACTTTGTTACATTTTGTAGCGAGTGAGCAGATTCATCGATGACAAAGCTCACAATAATATTAACAATGATAACATGCAGAATAAATATTGATACTTTTTATTGCTCAGGGTTGTATTACGTAGAGTACTCGCTGAAAAATCCTGGAGAGAGTCGCAGGCATTTGTTCTCAGTCCTTGGGATAGCCAATAATGGTTTTTACAATAGACTGTACACTCTCACCGGACAGGTGAGTCTTTCTAAAACTATTTCCTAGACATTTTTATAGTCTAGGAATTGCATCCAGTTGGGCTTCTCCCTATCTATTTACTGGGATAAAATTGTTTCTTAAGTCATCCCCATCGTGAAGCTGGGTTAGTGGACGCCTTTTTATGAATGTCTTTTTGACTGCAGTTTGTTGATGAAGAGGAAGAAAAATTTGGTCCCAAGATTCAGAAAGTAAGCTAGCTATACGATATATACTGTATTTTAAAGTTATCGTGGAATTTATGATAGGAAGCTAAGTTAAATAAAATTTCATAATGGATCCCAAGAAAACACGTAATGCGTTTTGGGACTCGTGTGACCTCTGAGTTTTTAACATGCTGAAGTTTGACAAGTTGTACGGTTCCTATTCTGAGATCAAGCACTCTTGTTGACTGACAGAGAATAATAAGAAATTGTTATAATAAGATCACATGTCATCACAATTCCAAAACTAAACTTATCAATCTACAATGAGCATCCTTGTACGAGGCTAAATTTGTCATGCTTTGGAGAATTCCATTATCTTCATGTGTAAACACTAAATTGAGCCTCGTTAATAATGGTGTTGCTCTTCCCCCCCACCCCATTAGTTATCAGAGCAAGAAAATTGGTTGCTTTGTGATGCATAGATATCCAACTCCATTCTTGACTGTTGGCTTCTGCTGCAGGCTGTTTCGTCGTTCAGATTAATATAATGCCTTTTTCAGGGGGGGCCGTGCTGGGCCTTTTGCCTCACTTGTCGTTGGATGGTAGATGTTAATATGCTCCAATGATCCCACCTACAATATTTTCCCAAGATAAGTCGTCCCCTGTAAAATAAGCTTGAGTTTAACTGGGCAAAAATGCGAACGCTCTACTTGAGGGTGTAGTAGTTTAAGTAAATAGGAAAACTTTATGTTGGACTAAAACTTCTTAAAGAAGAACATCAGGCTGAAAATTGTAAATTACGATCTTTCTATTTTGAACATATTTCTTTTTTCATGTGGTAACTGTTGAGGCATGGGCTAAAGCACTAAATTTCCAAAGGGGAGCCAATGTCGGTTAATTATGGGCCCACTTATGTACAATGTCCAGTCATAAATGGTGATTTTGCTGTCATAGGTGTTTCTATTCTGAAACGCTAGAGATTTTCTTCATTGGCAGATTTTACCGGGACGCGTTTGAGAATTAGCTCCATCTTTTAGGATCCGATTAGTCAATCTAACTGCAATTGAACATGAATAGAACTAACACAATGTTTGATTCTCCAAATTTAGAGAGGAAAGAGTTCTGAAAGACCATTTTATTTCCATTTTTCTCCTTTTTTCTTTATATGCCTTCAGAACTGAATATCGAAATAGACAAATCAGTAAACAGCTCATAATTATTATGTTATAATAGAAAATAGATATGTACACGCGCATATAAATCTAGCATTTTCTCATCAAAATTCAAGAACCATTCCCCCCCGAATGCTTATGATCTTCTGCTCAGTAACTTGATAGTCTACGTAAAGTTTACTTGGAAGTACTACGGTACAATGGTAACTTGTAGAAGACAAAGGAATGCAAGAAAGCTCTTCAACGCTCTAACCACTTGCAATAATTTCTAAGTTATATCATAAATAAAGCAAAGACATTGGATGCAATCCGCAGCTCCTACTGGAACATGTTTTAATTTGCAGTCACTACACAGCTCTCTACCTTAATGGGGTGGACATAACACATATTGACCCAATGCCATTTCTACCATAATCATTCACCTGGAGAATCGTTTCCAATCCATTTAATCTTGCTACAACACAAAGAAGCCATACAGCGGAAGGTTGCTAGAGATTAAAACATCAAGGCAGGCGACTAAAACACCAACTTATCACTCACTCTTGACAGCCTCCCCTGTGTTCTCCACAGTTTTCGGAACAGCATTTTTATGAAACAGAAGTGTTAGTTGATCAACAAAGAGCCGGTTCTGCAGCTGTTGAAATTGTTGCTGTTTCTTCTCCATTTGAGACTCAAATTCCTCAAAGTGAAGAATCTTGTCTTCAATCTCTTTTGTCTGCCAAAACACATTGCCAGCATACCAGCAGATGATCAGAATAACAGAGAATTACAAATAATTACCACCATAAATATTAAAACCATTTCGAACCTGGGTGGCAATTCCAGATATAGCTTTTTCCAGCTCCCCTTCTTCCTTCTCGAGCTGTAATTTTGCTTCATCATGAGCTTCTTCCATAGTATTTGGGTTAGTAGCATTAGATGCATTATCAGATTCTGCATTGAGAACTGGATAAAATTAAGGAATTCAAGTTAACTTCCGCATTTTTTCTATTTAGTGGATGCAGAAGGCAGGGAAGCACCTTGCTCTCATCAATTTTCTTGAGATGTGTTTATGCTTACAAGTTCTGATTTTTTCTCTACTCTTGCAGTAAGAGGCAGCCAGAGAACAACAGTTTAAACTAAAAAAACTAAAGAGTCTTTGACTCTATTTATTCCCCCCTGGGCCATCAGCCTTAGCAATTAGAGGTGAATGGCGTTGTATGTTGCAAAGCCTTTCTAGAGCCATGACACGCGACGCTACATTTCAAAATATGTAAAATATAATAATATTGTAACTAATGTTTTACAATAATATGATATAAACAACAAATGCTACATGTAATATAATAATTGCAAATAATTTTCAGCCTCTTATCTCTAAAAATAAAACAAATAACAAAGAATTAGCTAATGTATGGCTATTAAATTTTAGCAATAAAAATTTTAAAAATTCAATATTGTCTAAGTTACTCAAGAAAAGAGAAAAAGAAAAGAAAAAAAAGGGAAAGAATAAAAATAGACCAAGAAAATAAGAAGATTAAAAAAGTGAAAGGGAAGAACAAGAAGAAAAAAGAAATAAGGGAAAAGAGAGTTAAAAAAAAAAAAATATATATATATATATGTGCCAAAATTATTCAGAAATTGTTAATAGATAGAGAGAACATGTTAGAAAAAAGACTAAATCATTTTAGGTTTGCTTGAAACAAATAATGAAAACCCAACAATTGCCTGCAAAAGCAACAAATCACATGACAAAAGGAAGAAATTATTGTGTTTTAGGACAAGTTTGTAGCAAAAAATGAGATCCAACAAAACCCAAGTGAATCTCCATGTTTTATGGATGTTTTTTCTCCTTTAAAAAAGTTGAGATAAAGAAAATCACTAAAATGCCATATTTCAATAAGGTGCACACCATAGTGCCATAGCCCCGTGCACCATGGTGCACCAGATAGAAGGTGGTTGCCATTTCTAGTGATTGGCACCACGGTCACGCCATGCAACATGGCATGTGCCATTTTGTGCCATTAACTATGCCATCAGTAAATAATTCTTCAAATTGCCTATAGAAAGAATATTATTCAGCCCTACTAGTACAACCAATTCTCTGTATCAGATCTGCAGATTTCAGAACTTAATTGCCTTTACCACCATGGACCGCGTTGTTGACTTCAGAGATAACCAAATGCACATAGCCCAGTAGGGAATTCTAAAATAACGCAATTTAAATTTTATAGTGACATCAATTGCAACTAACTTTTCAGAGTGGCATCAGTTGTACACCATATGCTATTTATTAAATTTCTCATTTTTAGTGTGCAAAATGTTTTTTATCTTTCATGTTTTTAGCAATTACCTCACCTATAACTAGTCATTGTGCAGTATTTCTTTTAGCTGAAAACAGTTCAATCATTTTTCATTTTATTCCTCTTTGATAATTTATATCATGGAGATGCACTCTGAAACACCAGAGGAACTTAAATTTAATCAAGATCTGAGGGATTCAAATTCTAGAATTTTATCCTCATTGAACTTTCATGTTCATTACTTTTTGCTTATAAAATTGGGAAAGATAATCCTTAAAACAAATATTAATTTCATAATCCTTTGATAAACCGTTTCAGATTTATTGTCTTTGTCCAAGATGTAGAGAGACACTGTGTACTTCTCATGTGAGAAAACACAATATAGCCCTTTCATTTTGCATATGATGTGCCACTTGTAGAGTTACCTTAAGAAGCATATCATTTTTTGGAGCACAAGCAAAGTTATCGAACATCTGGCAAAAGATCGTAGCATAGATCATTTTCAAATTTCAAGTACTTTATCGAATTATTCATATACTTTTTTTCTCTTTTACTTTTTTAGGGCAAACTGGTTTCATGCAAACTGAAAACCTTTTATGAAAACTATAGTGTGCAAATTTACCACATCAAACATAGGCACAAGTAAATAAAAAACTAAAAACCAAATGTTCAATTACCTTGCTGTTTTTTCTCACCAATATCAGACAAAGCTGTTACCGCAGCACGCGCTGCCACTTCAGCAACATCCACTCCAACCAATGTAGAGAGAAAAGCAGCCTGAAAAATTATTATTATTAGTTCACATGCACACTAATTGAACTCAATCAATTATGAGCAGAAATGTAAAGAATGGAAAAAATACACACGGCCCCCCAGCATCAGTTGAATGTCATTTTCTTAGCAAGAAGAAAGATTCTCCATTAACATTCTTCACATGCCTATTCTAGTAAATCTATACCCCATCACGAAGCTAAGAGACAGCAATGTAACTTTCCACAAATGCTTTACATAAAAGAAAAGCTACCTTTGTTTTTAAATTCTTTTAAGTCATAATTTGCAGGCCATTCATCTCATGAAAGAATTTTATAGATCTAAGTGGTGGCAACAGAATGTAAACTTGACGCTTCTTTTGTGTTTGTTGTACTAAAGGCCAAATACAGCTGATCTATAACACCAGCTATTACCTGCGCCATAATTGGGTTACTTGCATCAGCAAGTGGTGAGAGACGCATCCTTTTTGTTGATATTGCAGCATTCTGTAAACCTAACTCAGTATCCAGCTCTGCAGATTCTGGAGGACCATCAAACTGTTCACCAAATGGAAGCTTTATGAATCGGGCAACACAATCTTTTGCACTTCTCCCACCAACATGCTCTGCAACTTTCTTCCAGTCATCCCCACAATGCATGACAGCTTCTAAAAGTTGAAGGGTCTCTTTATCAGTCCAATCCGTCTTTGCCTCATCACTGATCTCAACCCGCTTAAAATCTGAAGAACTCAAACCCACCCTGTAATTGCCCCGCACGTAACATCTTGCGCAAAGTGTTGTATCATGCTGCTCAGGCATTAAAAAACAACCATTCAGACATTGATGTTTGACCATGAGAAAAAGTAACACCAAGAAACGTTTTATCCACCAAACAAATAAAAGCGTGGTTCAGTGATGCAGATAAGAAATAACACTCATTATGTTGTGTGCAGCATCTGAGAACACAATTTAATAATATATTAACATGTAATATCAATAACTAAAAGCATTCCCCACCATCGAAATGAATGAAAATAACTAAGTTTTTGCAGACACCTAACATGACCATCTCGAATGAAATATGATTAACATAAACTACACTCATAAATTTACAGCATAGTTAAATACCAAACACACTAAACAATGAGGTCGGAATTAAAAAGTAAACACCTTATCAGAGGCAAAGCAAGCAATGGTGCAAGGGGCCTTACAACCACTGCAGACCCTCTTCTTCGGCACAGCAACATCCGCCCCGTCGCCGCCCTGCGCGGTGGCTGCAGCGGATTTAGTCTCCTTATCCTCCCACTTGAGCTGGGGCTTCTGAGTTGAACCGGCATAATTAATCAACCCCCAAGCCTCTAGGAAGTCGAAAACCCTCCGAATGGACCCCACATCACCGACGATTGTCTTCCGCACTTCGGTGAAAGTGATCTTGCGATTAGGATTTTCTCGGAACCGCCGTATGATGGCGTTTCTGTAATACTTGTAAACCCTAGGGTTCTTCGAGGACGACCTACCGTCAAAGAACTCCGGCATGAACCTGGCCTCGCATTCATGGACGCTGTTCCACGAAAACCACCCTAATAAGAAATCAAAGCAACAAACAATGAATAAGAAGATAACACAACTTGTCACTTTTTCCACAAATATCATGGGGGCGAATGGGCCTACGGGAATAGCTGGGGATGTGAATAACTTCAGCGTCGGGTTCAGGAGGGCGAGGAGTGACAGCGACCGGAGAGGCGGAGGAGTTGATGGCGGTGGCGGTGGCGGTGGCGGTGGCGGTGGATGGCGGACAGTCGACGGCGGGAGTAGCCGGAACAGTGGTTGCGGGTTCAGGGGAGGGTTTGGGTGGAGGCGTAACGTCGGTCGCCATAATTTCTTTAACCGTAGTTTCTTACCATCACTTTCGTCCCAAACAATTTACAGCAACGCGATCTCGTTGTGTTTGCTCCGTAGTACAACGACTCAAGCAGAGCGTACATGGTTCTGCCACGACCAAGGGCTGGTTTGTAAAAAAGATACTTTAACTGAGGACAAATTAGTAAATGACATCCAACGATGAGGATCGCGCGACCGTCTCGAGTCCCTTCTCTTGTTTCTGTGGCAGTCCTCTTGTGTCTCCGCCCCCTTCATGGATGTTTTTGCCCAAAGTTAATTATATAAATAACATTTCGTTTAATGACGTCCCGTTCATAAATCCACTCACATCCTAACGGATGGTATAAACACTTCCGCACATCACCCATCAAATACTTGCTTCAAATCTAGACTTTGTTGTGGCGATTACGAGTTAATTAAGGAGACATCACCCTAATGAAATTAGAGACCTGGCAGCTCATGAGTTCATACAATTCAATACAATTTAATAACTAGACAGTTGAATTCGTCCCTTGGCAAAGGTTACAAATTCGTATAATGATAAAGCCCGACCACGTCCTTCATTATTCTCTGGATTGAAAGCAGCACCAGATAAATTGAACCTGCTAACAAAGGGTAGAAAAAAGGACCAAATAAACCGCGACACCAACACTTCTAACACAGAGATAGAGCACATTGTAACAGAAAGAACCATCTTCCTATTTAAAACCTTGAGCTTCTTTCATGTTTTGAAATAAGGCTCTAAATTAATCCGGATTACAACCAATGTTCGATAAACCCTAATATCCGTCGTTATGCACAAGATGCTGACCCGACTCGACTTTTAAGTACAATGCAGGATGCAACACAAAAACACCAGAGACACTACCCATCTAAGGACCCAAAATGCTGGGGACTCCAACTATAAAAGAATCATATGTTGATTCTACCATAAATTCTGGTTTACATGTTTCATTCCGGGATTAGGAGCCAGAATCCCATCCCGGCCACCTGCAGGCCATGAGACTCTCTGCCAGTCATCCAGAAGGCCGGCAGAATATAACAAGTTTAAATACACCAAGTTAAAAGGGCGTGCAATTCGCACATTCCATTCCCTCCCTCCACCCTCAGGAGCGACTCGGACATTGACTTCTCTGGTGAGCGTGACAGTGTAAGACCTGCACGTGTACAAACATTATATAAAACAAAATATAGGAAAAGCTGCATGCAAAATGCACAGTTCTACTGTTTATGACATTTAAAACTCAATGATTAAGGGCTGCTCGTATTGCCTTTCCTTTTGCAGTGGCTACAGCCCACAGGAAAAATGAAGAGAGAAAAAACTCACAATTCAAATCAAATTTGAATTGCACCCCACCTTCGTCATTAGAATGACCAGCCAGTGTGCTGAATGCACATTTACAACCTGATGGGCAAGGCCTTTTCCCTAAATTATGCAATAAACCACTGGAACAATCCTCCATGGCCATTTAAATACAAGGCCTGATTTGTAACAAATAATTATTTCCTTTCCTTGTTCCCTCAATCCCACCTTCCCAGCAAAGCAGAACAAACAACAAGATTAAAGTAACCCCCAGGCTCAGACTTGAAAGCCAAGAATTTCATCAACTTTCGGGAATTTGGTTAAAATTTACATGCAAGAGAGAAAAGTTTTAACTTTTAGCATACCAAAAAAATGGTAACAAATTGATTAAGTTCATAGAAATTTCTCAGAGAAAGTGAAAATGCCGAATATGTTCCTGTTGTGCCTCTCCCATCCCAGTCAAGAAGCTCCCAAACAACATAGAGAGACAGAGAACAAAATGGTCAATCACGTAATTATCCCAGTCAAGTACAAGCAAGAGAACATGGAGGTGAACAATTATGCCGAATTCTCCCCAAACTTATCCACAAAAAATGCGAGTATTATAGACCTCTAAAGTTTCTAACAAGGGCACAATAACTAGACTTCACCCTTCTCAAGGAATTGTCATTATATTTCACCCTTCTAAGCTGAAATCAATAGCTCCTGAAACCACTCGCTATTTATAAGCTTGCCCTTCATTACTTTCTCATTTTAAAATTCAATTGAAATTTTGAAAATATAATGCAACATCAAAATGGAACTACAGTGTTAAATTGACAAGCTCAAGAAATTTGAAAAAAGGTGAAATCATCACTTGACAAGCAGGTTAAGAAGATGAGTACAATTCAGCTCAAAAACACACAATTCAAAGGACAGTTGAGTGACACTTTGGTATAGCAACTCCTATAAGGTAGCATAAATTGCCTCTAGAAGTCATTGGAGTGGTCAAGAAATTTCACTTGGTACATTTTCAGCATTATTACAGATAGTTTGATGTTTGTAGAAGTTGTATTTGGATTGAACGATTTGAAATTGAGGTTCTGACATGAGGACAGAGGTGGGTCTGGTGCCAAGGTGGTACACAAGGTGAAGACAGATTGTTTGCAAGAAAAGAATCTCAAGGGGGAAATGAGTGTGGAGATTTATTTGAAAGTATTAATTTACCTCTAGAATGCAAAACGAATAATTTGCAAGGCTAGATTTGAAGCCCGCCAATCAATTGGCAGTACTGCTGTTCTTAGTCCTGCTGCAATCTAAGGGAACCTGAAAAATTATATAAAATAACAGGGATAATATCAAATAACTATAACAGCATATGAATTCAGAATCAAACTATAATCTTACCTAGATCAAACCCTCACCCAGCATTTTGATCAGAACCGCTGCCTGGCATGAACTGAGGAGAATGCGCAGGTAGTATGAACTGTGGCTGCTGTGGAATAGGTGTTGCTACACCTGACAAAACCAACATGTTAGCCCCAGATCTGCCTGTTCAAAATAAAATTCAGATACAGTCTTCCGCAAAAGACCTATAAGTTGTTAAATAGGTGCCACCCATTGTGATTAATATTTGTTTAAATAATAAGGCCACCAGTGCTGTTGCAGATTCATATGTCTTCTAAAATCAACAGTCAACCATCCCCTCTCAACAAGTAGCAGAACATAAAAGAACTAGAAAGCATAAAAAAAATCATTATAAAAGTAATGTTTTTTTGCTATCAGAGAAAAAATTCTCGCAGAGCATAAAACACTAACAGACTATGTGCTTGTCCACTTCACGAAATTTGATTGACCCAGACTGTACTCTTAACTATCCAAGGGCACACAAATAACTTAAGAACTTTCTCATTTTCATCGTTCTTTATGATCATAACTGGGCAATCTTCAACTGAAAAATGAATTGTAAACAAAAACTCAATTCACTTGAGGAGAAGGAGAAACTAGTTCTGCTAGGTTCAAATTCAACCTACCACTCGAGAACCTCAACCCAACTACAACAGGTAACCATCGACATTGCACACGCACACAGCAGCTCTCCCCAAGTGCCACAACTAGCACCATCTGCCACTAAAACCCTTCAAGTGGCCAATCACTAGGGTAATAACCAAGCCCAGAAACAAATAACACATCATCTACAAGCCACTGGTTTAAGATAAACATCAAAAACTCAAACAAAAACACAAAATTCATCAATTTGCAGCCAATAATCTAGAAGAAAATACTCCTCCAAAACTACCAGAATAAATTTGCAGGCCAAGTCAGCAGAAAAAATCATACATATACAAAATCAAAAAAGCGAGAAACACTGTGCCCCCCCCCCCTCCCCCAAGTGCCAATCTCCTGAATTCAGATTTATTCTAAAACAAAGGCAGGTTTAAAACTCATTACATCAGCTTTTGCTGAACATTCTCTGCAGCAATGCTAGAGACTTTTACATGGTTCTAGAGTCAAGATGTTTTCAGTCAAATCAGGAAAATCATTGAAACGAATGGGGTAGAGATATGTTTTGTAATTCTTATTTTTGAGTGCAAAAATGGAGATGAAGAGGGCTATCACAGTGAGGCACCAAAAATGATAATGATTGTCGCAATGACGATAACTATGACGATGGTCATTATGTTGTAAGTGCTAAGGATGCTGGAGAAGGAATGTTAGTTTGCTTAGGGAGAAGGAATTTAGCAGTTTTTAATTTTGAGCAGTTAGAATACTTAGATTTGGGAAAGTGAAGTAACTGCGTGATTATTTGGATGGAGGGATACCAAGAGTGGTGAAAGCATTTACAATTCAAGAAGTACCCCTTGATTAAACATCTATAATGGGAAAGTTCTCATCAAGCGATTCATAAGTAAGCTCTTAACAAGAAACGGGGAAACAAAATCAAATCCTACAGATTTCAGGAGTAATCAATTAATGGAAATTCCATAAGACAGAACATGGCATGGGATGAAATCAACTAGTTTATTACTTCAAGCACATACTGATGGACTGTCAAAGGAACCAAAGATGTTTACCTGCAGGATACGGTGCCGGAATAGTTGGAACAGATGTTGTTGTTATTGCATTAACACTGGGCCCACCAAACTGCACTATCTGATGACCAGACATTGGAAATCCAGGCAATGCAGCATAATTATGACTTCCTGGAACACCCTGGCTTAACTGGCTGTAAGGATACATAGATGTGCTGACTGCTCCAGGAACACCATACACATGAAGGTATTGCTGACTTCCATAAGGACTGTAAAGACCCTACAAAATAAAACAACTACAAAAGTGTTAAAAAGCCTTTTAGCATAGCCAGAAGTGAGAACAATTGAGCAGCAAATTTCTCAATGTTGACCTGAGAATAAGCATATTCTGGACTGTATGCAGCATACCTGCATCCATAGAAGGATTAAAATATTGATCGTGGATTAGATTAGACACCAAACATAATCACTCAAACAAATAAGTAATTCCAAAGCCATGTGATTTTCCAGATATTACATACTGTTTCCCCATTATTCCCAAATAAATGAACTGGACATTCAATTCATAAAGAGGCATAGTGAAGGCGCAATGACCTCAACAAGTGCCCTCAAGAATCAACATTAAAATGATGCTAAGGGGACACACCATTTTTAGTGCACAAGCACACCCACAAACAAAACATTACACCAACATACAGGTTTTTACAATGACATTAAGGAAGAAATCTACAAATAAAAGGGTCTGAAACTCCAAAAATAACTGTTCTTAAACTGTCACTGATCACACATGATGTTATAATGCATTCACCAGAACATGCCAATTACTACAGTGACAAGCTATTGACTTAAAGACAAACAATTTGAGATGCAGTCCTCCAATCTTTTTTTTATAATATTTCCTTTATGTTTCTCAGGATAAATGAGGCATGAAATTCCATGACAAAAATATTGACAACATTCAATAAAAACACATGGAGCTTGGATCCATGCAAGAAAGACAAAGACCTGCCAAAAGAACAGGCATATATTATGACTAGGAATGTAGCTCACCCATATGGAGAATACATCATGCCTTGTTGAAATCCATAAGTAACGGGTTGATTGTAGCCAAAACTTCCAACGTAAGCGCCCCTAGCAGCTGGTAAGCCTCCAAGGTAAGGCGTTGGAGATCTGAGGCGCCCTGTGAGCACACAAAGAGAAATAAATCGCAATGCTAAACTGAGGTTTAACAGAGAAAATCTAGATAAACCCAACCAAAGACTGTCAGCATGATGTACATAATTTATCTTACTGAAGCAAAATTCCTAGTGAATGACAATGAGTTTCAATCCTTCTTTAGGTAAACTTGTGGTCCAAAATTTTTCCATGATGCAAGAACATTCTGACCGTGCAGAATATTTAAAAGGCAATTGGGGTATATTACCAAAAGGAACCACTGGCCGTGGTCTCCCCAATGAAGCCAAATTACAATTTGCTCTCCTCCCATCAATAGTTGGTGTTGGATCAGCACATGCTCTCCTGGCTGATTCAGGATCCCGAAAAGTCACCTAAACCCTCCATACAAACACCATTTGGGACCCAAGTCATTTAATCATCCTCATTTCAAGCTCAAGCATAGGATATATAAAAATTGCAGTTTGGCACAAGTCAAAATGGAAACTGAAAATATATTTATTGGCTAGATAAGCAGTACTAACTCTTCCATAATTTAAAACCAAAATGTACAATCACCAAAAAGAGAAACATTACAAGAGCCCAATACGAAAATAATGCAGAAATTCAAACCAAAAAAAAAAAAAAAAAGGACAACAGTTTTCAGTCAAGTTAACAAAAGCATACAAAACCGTATCCTTTGGATCGGCCAGTATTTTTATCGGTGATGACCACGGCTTCAAGAATCTCCCCAAATTGCTCGAAATAGCGTCTCATGGTCTCACTTTGAGTCTCCCAAGCCAACCCTCCGACGAAAACCTTAGTAAAAGTGGTATCCCCGAATGGAGAATTCATATACTGGAATCCACCGGATCCTGAGCTTGGACCAGGCATCGGCGGCGGCTGTTGCTGCTGATAAGCCATAATCGCTAACTTAAGCTAATTTAACTAAAACCGACTTCTTTCGGCTTCTAACCGAAGGGAAAAGAAAGTCCCAAAGAAAAAAAAAAGTACTTAATTAACTTATATGGAATACAGAAGGTGGATCGGCGATTCAAGTTATACTAAAGTTGATCCAATTGAGAAAAAGTACCATTTTTAACAGGAAAACCTTAGAAAAACCCTAACTACGGCTGAAAGCGATTGAAAAGCCATCAATTTTTTCCTTTAAATAATATAAATATATACAGCCAAATAGGGGGAAACAAAGGCAGAAATGAGTTTGAATTTGAAATTACAAAAATAGAAGAATAAGAGACCACAAAGCACGAAGATCAAGAGAATAGAAACAGAAACTAGAAGGGCCAAAACCCAAACACTAATAATTAAAAATAATATAGAAGGAAGTAAAAGAAAACTTAAAAGAAAACTCCTAAATTAGGGGCGGAAAGTGGAGGAAATAGAAGCAAGAGCAGTGGGTCAAACAGAAACAAAAGGTGGGTGTGGGGTTAAATCAGCTGAACAAGAGAACAAAGAGAGGGTATGTATGGGAGTATGATGGGGCTATGGGGTGGTGGGGAAAAAATCCGAAAAGGTGAATCATCAACGGTATTCAAACTCTGTTTCTCCTCAAATTCCATTCACCAAGAACATCCAGTAAAAAACTATGGCGCATGTACTCTCGAAGAAAAAGGTTAATGAGGAAGATCAAAGCGTACGGAAAAGATGGGTTTTGGATTTGAATTTTTGATTTGGGAGAGAATGGTGATGATGGCGAGAGATGATCCCCAACAGGGTTGTCATAATTTTTCCCTTTTTTAAATAAAAAAATATTTTTTATTTGTTTTCCCTTTTTTAGGATTTACGGAGAGGGATGAGAAAAAGAGAAGCAAATAGGAATGATGAACAGAGACGAAGGACGAGAATGAAAATGGGGGATAGGGACAGGTGCTCTTCCATTTCCAAACATGCAAGAAATACAGCTTGGCATGGAGCCCAATTTGTGGGCTATCTTCGTTCTTCCACCATTAACACTCAAAAGCAAAACTAAATCAAGAAATAAAGAAAATATGTGAATAATGTTGTATAAGGTAATGCTTTAGTTTGTTTATAAATTTTTATCTATATTTTTAGATATTTTTATCTCTTAAAAATAAAAAATAATAATAAAATTAAAAAATTATAATAATTAAATATATATTTTTTAGGCATAACTTAAAAGCTAACATAATCTACGCCATTTCAACTGGGAAAGTCATATGGCAGCAAAAGCAAAAGTTTAATCCAATGTTTTAACATTTTCTTCTTAATTTTAAGGTTCAAACATACAACGACTCTAAATTATTGTTTATCCTTGAATTTTCAATCGGTGGTTACTCTTTATTGTAAAAATCTGACACGTGTCATTGTGATGGTGATATTACTACAACAGGAGGAGACTTTGTTTGAAAATCATGTTTGAGTATTGCTGAAGTGATATGCTTTTTAAGGTATTATTTTTGAATCTATAATTCACTGATTTTTGCATCTGAGGTAATGTTTACAATCTTCGTTTTCAGTAAATTAATATTTAATTACAATTTGCTTTGTTTGGTTAATCTGAAATAAATTACACTTTAAATTTGTTTTTTTTTTATTATTATTATTTGAATATTTGAACATTTTTTTGCCATTGCTCTTGCTCAATCAAGGTTTTTGTTCCTCCGTCAAGATTGTCTGTTGGAGGTAGTCTTTTATAATTTTGTTATAATTATATTCACTTAGTCAACATTGCAGGATGATGAAAATATTTTGGTCAGTCGACATTCGTCTCATTGATGAGCATAGTTGGGGTCTCTTTTTTCTGTATTCAACAAGTCAAACAAATATATTTCCAAAAATATATGACTCTGTTTGTTTTAGGACGTAACCTTAAAAATATATATTTAATTATTTTTTTATTTTTTTTATTTTTACATAATTTTATAAATAAAAATATTTAAAAAAACACGTCACATTTTCAAAACAAACAAAGCCTATATATCTTTTCAGCTAAAAAAATGGCCTCAAAACATATTGGCTCAATGCTCGGTCATGTTTTTTATTAAAAACCATTGATTGAAAATGCATGATGTTTGTACATGAATATATAAATAAAATTATCATTTACATAATAAGATAAAAGAGAACGATGAAACTCGAGAAAATAATAAAGTAAAATTAAGGGAAGGGAATAAAGAAAAAATATAATAAATTAAAACTGTAGAATGATGGTAATATAAAATAGAAATGGGATGAGAAGATTGGAGAAAAATGTGTATGAAAACCCTCAGCCTTCGAACATGAAAATGATCGAAGAAAAAAAATTAAAAGAAATTCAAATTCACGTATATTGTTTTGTTGGATGATTTTAAAGAGGAAAAGAAAATATTCAAAAAGAATAAAAATAAAATAAAGAATAATTTTTTATTTTTGAAGAAATATAATATGGAACTGAGTGAGAATATAAATAATTAATGTTTTGGATAATAATAGAGTTTTAATGATTTTTTTTTTTTTGAATTATACTTTCCTTACATTTTCTTACTAATTAAACAAAAAAATTATTCTCCCTAACATGTTTATTATGGTCAAGGTCTTAGTTCGAATCGTGGTGTTAAAGATACAGCGCATGTTACTGCAATATTTATAAACTATATATCTATAATTTATAATTTATACTTTGCTATTATGAAGATAAGATTATTTAGTTGTCCCAATATAAAATTACACACAACTCTCTTTATTTTAATTCTTTTATTTTTTATCCTTTTCTTTCACCTTTTTCTTTTAACTTATTTTTTATTTATGTTATCTATCAAGATTTTTATCATTTCAATTTATTATGATATTTTTTTATTTTTCTTATTTTAAATATTAATTTTTCCTTCTAATTTTAAGTAATTTTTATTTTTATAATTTTAAATAAAATAATTTTATAATTTATAAGTAAATTTACTTAAACATAAAACATGTAATTTTTACTACTCTTTTTAACAAACCAATTACAGTATAGTGTCAATCCTTGTGCCCCGAGCATCACATTCTACTTTAAATAATTTTTCAAGACTTGGAGAGCTAAAGATGGTGTTGTCATTAACTTTTCCTTAATCATCTTGTTCTGATCCCAATTAAATTTTTTTTTTTTTCTTATGTACTATATTAATGGAGTTGCAATGGCATTGAAATACGGATCTGAAAACTTTGCACCTTTGAAGTATTTTTAGGAGTAAGTGTTCTAATTTGATACCACTTTCTCCTCGTCCACAAAAAATATATATTTTTTCTAATTGATAAATAACTTATGCTCTCTCAATAGTTCAAAGACGCACCACAAGTGCTCCAAACAGTTTCAATAAATAATTCGAATACCTCATTTATCAGCCTCATAAACGTGCTTGATGCATTTGATAACTGAATAATATTACCAATCACTTATACAATCTAATTTTGTTTTAAATAATGTCTTGTACTCATTTCTGAAGTGTATACAAATTTGATGATATTTACAAAATCAACTTTATAATACACCTTTATACTCGAGAATCTGCCCAACATATCTTTTAAGAAAGAAATGGGAAATTGACAATATATCATAATTTTATTTATAGTGCAATTGCCCACACACATGGGCCATAACCCATCATTCTTTAGCTTGAGCAACAATGGCATTGCACATGGGCTTACGCTAATTGAATGACTCATTTTTATAATAGATCCTTCATTATTTGCTATAAGGCTTCTCTTTTCTTGAAATTCATTTGGCAATAAGGGAGGGAGGGAAAATTGGCTTCAAAAATTGTATCAATGACACACTAGATATGACGCGATCCAGGGATCCGTCGAAATTTATTTTAATATTTATTAATTTTAGTTTTTATTGTAAATGGGATTTATTAATAAATTGAGTCATATAGACTTTTAAATTAGAGTTTGATAGTAATTAGTATAAATAACAGTTTGTTATTCAGTTGAAATAGATTATTAGAGAGAGTTCTTAATTAATTCAGGTTTCTTTTCAATTCCCTGAAATTGTGCCTTTCAATTTCTCGTGAATTTCTATCCCAAATCGAGTCATTCCGGATTGGTCCGTGTGATTCGTAACGTATTAATCAGTATTCGGTGTGCTGATTGTGATAGTTTCCATCGAGTTCAATCTAATCCTACCATGTTAGGTTGCCGTTCTTCACTCGGTTCGCGTCCTTTGGATTTTCGAATTCGGGTTCGATTACACCATTGTTTCCGACGCGATCTTTGATCACGTCAATTTGGTATCAGAGCGAGCTTGTGTCGAATTCTAATTTGATACACGATTCGGAGTTTCAAAAAAAAAACAAAACAAAAACAAAAAAAAAAAGGAAAAATCTACGGAACCGCCACGCTGGCCGAAACCGCAGCCGCGATTCCACCGCCATCTCAGCCAATTCGCAGCTGCCACCCCCACTAACAGCACCGCCGCCACGAGCCCATCCCATCCCGCCTTGATTCGCCGTCGGAGGAGGCGTTATTTAACCACCACGACGTTGCAAACGCCGTCCAGGTTCTTCGCCGCTGACCGCATGATTCCGCCCGAAACTCCCATCTGACGCCGCCGCTGAAGCGCCCTAGGCCTTGCCGACGATTGGACAGTCAACGTCGGCCACAATCGCAGGCATACGCCGGCGAAAAGCACCCCCCCCCCGTCGCGTTGCTACCGCCACCCACGAACGAAGGAAAAAAAAATAAAAAGATTTTTCAATCAGGCCGAGGAGCAGTTGGGCTGAAGTCCGTTTGGGCCAGGAAAAAAATTGCAGCTGGGCCGACCCAAAAAAAACAAAGAAAAAGAAAGAAAAAAAATTTCTGTTGGGCCGGGGGTTGAGTTGGTCCAGAGATAATTTGGGCCAGGTTCGAGTAGCCCAAAAAAAAAATCAGTTGGGCTGGAGTTGATTTGGCTGAAATTGTTTTGGGCCAGGCTATCGCTGGGCCAGAGGTACATTTCGAGCCGAAAGGATTGGGCTAGACCAAGAGCTGCTGCTGGGCTGGGCCGTCTGCGCTGACGTGGTAAAGCCATATTTAGTTACAGTTTCTATTCTCTTTAAGGGCCTTTTTGGTTGTTGATTTTTTTAAAAAAAAAAAGGAGGCCAAAAAAAAAGAGAAGCTAAAAAAAAAAACAGAGAGAAGAGCCAACAAAAAAAAAGGAGAGAAATTTATTATTATTTTTTTTTTGGGTTGTGTTTGGGCCTATAGTAGATCGAGATACCTGCTTGTCTCATATTTTCATTGTAGCCCCATATCGTTCATACCGAATGCTTGTATTGTTTTACGTTGCTTGAATCTTTAAGACCATTTTGGAATCACACGAGAAGGGCACGAGAAATTGAGTTTGTGAGAATTAAATTGAGTGTGTGTGATACACCAGTGGAGGTAAGAAACAAGTGTCAGAGAACCTTCATCTAAGGGAAGTGAGAGTAGCGAGATTGGTGAGGACTTTTATTAATAACCATTATCTGCTATTATTGTTTCCTTGTACCCCAGATATCGTGATGGCCAGCCAGTATTCAGAATAGGGCAATAGTCCTGACGAGACTAAGTTCTCATTTGAGTCTCTCAATGGTGAACTAAGAAAGCTTACCAGAAGTATAGAGGGTATGCAGGACAGGATGACAGATATACAAGATCGGTTGAGCCCGTAGAAGCGTCCCAAGCTGCGACCTTGGAAAAAGATAGTTCACTGTCCAAGCCACCTGGACGCAGAGGCAGTTTTGTGCCAGGCATAGCTCAGGCTAGGGACGGACATGGGCATCATGTCAGGCCAGTGAGGCAAAATCAACAAAACTACGAGGAGATAAGAAATAAATATACACCGTCAAGGCATTATAATATTAGAGATTATTGATCGAATGTGAATGAGTATGACCAGACATCCAAGGTATCGGGTTCTCATATTGAAAGTCAAATTTAGGTGTGTCTTAATTGCTTTCAGTGTGGGCATAGTATGAGTGAATGTCGAAATGAGGAAGTTGATTCTCATATTGGGATTAGCAAAGTTATGGGAGAGAAGAAAGTCCCATCCATAGAGATGCCATCTTTAGCTGAAGTGAGAATTGCAGAGAAAATGCCACCAGATGAAGTACAATATGAATATAATGACAGTAGCAGCACACATCTGGGAATTAAAGAGAAAAGTGAACGGAAAGAAGCAACAGCATCCGTAGAAATTGAAAATGATAGAGTTGAGATGGAAGAAGTCATAGAAGTTAAAGTGAAAGTTGAGGACAGCCACAAGAATGAAGAACAAGTCGAGGATTGGGAGATTAAATTTCTACAGAGTTACGTGTACGTTGATCCATTTGACCCTTTGGCAGATGCTCTGTCCAATCGTACTGCACAAGAGTTGAAGATAGTTTTATCTGTAGAGACAACATATGCATATCCGGATGAGTTGTCAGTGCCTTTTTATATTCTTTTATATAGTTTGTTGCTGATATTTTTGTGCTGGACTCATGGGAAGATGAAGCTAAAGTTTCAGTGAGGCGATGAAGAGTTAAGAAACATCCAGAGATTCGTGTTTGATCCAGGAAGACACAAATTCGAATTGAGGACAATTCACCTTCAAGAGGAGGGGTATGACGCGATCTAGGGATCCGTCGAAATTTATTTTAATATTTATTAATTTTAGCTTTATTGTAAATGAGCTTTATTAATAAATTGGGCCATATGAGCTTTTAGGTTAGAGTCTGATAGTAATTAGTATAAATAGCAGTTTATTATTCAATTGAAACAGATCAATAGAGAGAGTTCTTAATTAATTCAGGTTTCTTTTCAATTCTCTGAAATTGTGCCTTTCAATTTCTCATGAATTTCTATCCCAAATTATGTCATTCTGGATTGGTCCGTGTGATTCGTAATGTATCAATCGATATTCGATGTGCTGATTGTGGTCGTTTCCGTGGAGTTCAATCCAATTCTACCACATTGGGTCGGCGTTCTTCGCTCGGTTCGCGTCCCTGAGATTTTCGGATTCGAGTTCGAATACACCGTTGTTTCCGACGCGATCTTTGATCATGTCAGGATATTTTTCAATTGTGGTAGTCTAAGTAGTACTCCTCAACTACGACATCATAGAACTTGTCCAAAAGCTCACAGGACACCCACGTACATCAAAATTTTATTCTTCATCCTCAAATCCTTTTATGACCAATACATGACTTTCTTATGCATATATAGCATTCACTATCAAATCACCCATTGTGCATATAGTGATCAACACCTCTTTCTTTTTCCTCCCTTTCTTTTTATTTTAAGGATTTGGCACCTCACATTGCTTAAGTGTATTTATTGTGTACTTATCTCCATCTTTCATAAGTTGATATTTGTTTTCTTACCCTAATAATGTAACATCTAATCAAAGTCACTAGCAAAAGTTTTTTGTCCATTCAAAATATGTGAAATTAAAAAAGAATTAATCTCCATGCCATGGTCATGTCATATAACAAATGCAAGCCATAAGACCCCCAACATCAATATTAATTATTCCCCAATTGAGGTAGGACTTCTCCCTTTCATTTGGAAAGTTGAAGTATATTGTAATAAAGATCTCCAGTATCAATATCAATTACTTCCTAATTGAGGTGTGTGGTGGTATGGATATAAGTGAAGCATCATTGAGTTGGGGACATCACTTCGTTTATTCATTCCCTTGAATCTCCATGTGCCAATATTTTCAATGGATGAACTTAATTTTTTCTTAAGACAAAAGTTTGAGTTCTTGTCATGTTTACCTAGAATTCATATGTTTAGTTCAATCAAATGTTTGAAAAATGGGTGAAAAGCATGCGTCAAAAATTTTGAAAGACCAGTAGGATTTTAGATGTATAAAGTTGTAATTCAACCACCTAAATGCAAACAAAATTTTGTATAGGATTCGGGATCTATGTTATGTGATATTAAATTCAAAAATATCATTTGCCTTATTGGAGAAAATTTTACATAAAATCCAGTCACTAATATATACTAAAGTTCTTTTAGATCCCAAATTTTTGTGAAATTGGGGAATGAGTTTTTTTCAACTTGGGGGAGGGGGTTTGATATGGAACACTTTAACCCTCCATTGAAGGAAAGGAAATACGTGGCCAAATTCTTCATATTAACCAACAAAACTATACAATTGATTGCCAATGATTGTTAATCAAATGCGACAAAGTAGCAACACGATTCATCGTGGAAAAGTAAAATTGAACAAGGTAAAGATCCAAGGTTCAAGATTATGGATTCAATGTTAGTAAGATTGATTGGACTCAATCTATGGGTCGTGAGCTATCGCACAAGACATGAGATCAATTACATAAGCTTAAGAAAGCCCCTATACGTTTAATTTAGGTTTATCATCAATTATTTAGATAAGCTCTAAAAGTAGTTTTAGATATTATTCTGGATTATTTTGATATTATTCAATAAAATTAGGATAGATTTAAGTTGTTTCTTAGTAGAGACCAAATTCCTTGAGAATTGGAACCTACAAATATAAATAGGTCATCTAAGGCTATTGAAATTAAGCTTCATTATTTTCGCAAGAATTTTTAATTTATTTTTCAAAATTTGCACATTCTTGTGCTTATTTTGCATATAAATTCTTCTGTACATATAAACCATATTTTAAATCTAATTATTATAAGAAATAGAGTCATAATACATAGCATGGACGGTATAAATAATTAGTTATGAAGGATAATATAATAGCAGTCACTAGCTTTGCTCGCACGCCAACTTGAATCTCTTGTCCATCCTTTGTCATTCTTGTTGCTTCAATACTCACTTTTGGTACAATTGGTAATTTCACTAATTCAATAGTGTGTTTAAAAAATTTAGTATAAATTCTAAAAAGTGGTAAGATAATTGTAAACCATACTCATTTACAAATAAAACAACTTCCTAAAGGAGAGAAAGTCTATGAAAGGAATAGAGGCCCAACCACATAAACCTTATGATCATAAGGATTGCAACGTTTGGAGCAATCTTAGACACTATGTCTCATATGTAGGCGCTAAGAAGTTTTTGGGCACCCTTGAGGAGCATTTTGCTAGAAGTGATAAGTAGAGATATGTATTTCTTTTAGAAAACTTATCTTTATAAGACATAAATGTAATGAGAATATAAAAGAGTATGTTCTGGACATGTTTTGTCTTTTGAAGAAATTAAAAACATTGAAGATCAACTTGCTAACAAATTTTTTAGCACACTTGATGCTAATTTTTTTACTTATTCTATGATAGCTAATTGGGGTGAGATATAATTGACAAAAGACAAAAAAAACACAATAAATGAGTTTTTCTCACATTTAATGCAATAAAAAGGATAGAATTAGATAACATATGACAGAAAATGCTCACTTGGTAGCCAACTCATCCAATTTTTAGAAAAAAAAGAAAAGGCAAGGAGTTTACAGTAGTAAATCCTTAAAAAAGGGAAAAAGCTCCCTATAAAAAAAGTCAAAAAGGAATTCTTTTTCTATAAAATATTTAACTCATGTGAAGAAAGATTACATTAAGTATCATACTTAACTTGTGAAAAGAGGCAAGTCTTTTTATCTTGTTTGTATTCAAGTTGTTATAGTTTCAATTTATATTTATACCTGATCGTTGGAATTGGCTGTTATAATTCACGTAATGTATTTATACTGGGTTTCTTAAATGCCAAAGTCCCAATGAAAATGAATATTATTTAGAGTTGAAAAACATTTTGGTTGTATCATCATTTAGATGGAATTTAATGTAAATTTTATTTCAAACAAAGTAGATTATATTTTGTCTTCTAGGAAAAAAGGTTGAAATATTTTTCAATCCTAAATTAGTTAGTATTCATACATTACTGTATAGTGATAATCGTATGCTTGATTTGTTAACACAAGTAATAAATCTCAAACTATTGAAACCAAAAGCATGAAGTGTAAATTGCAAAACAAAAATTTCAATTTGTTGTAGCACAAGTGTTTGAGATCATATATCTCAAAAGTGAATTGACAGGCTTGCAATTGATGGGTTTCTTATATTTTGACCTAACTAATAATAATGAAATATATGTTGAGTGCATTAAAGATAAAAAATGAAAAAGAATGTGTTGATAATGCATACCAACAATTGTGGGTCATTTCCTACAACTATTTGAAATGGTCAATGGCATTTTATTAAGTTCATTAATGATTGCTTTTGATAGGATTACCATCACTTAATTAATTTAAAATCATAGGCATTATGGATATTTAAGTTATTCATGTTGAAATTGAAAATCAAGTTGACAAGATTATTAAATACAATAGATTTGATTGTAGCTATGGGTACTATAGTTGATGTGACAGATAAGAGAACAATCTCCAAGCTTATGTGCAAGACATAAATAATTGTGGAATTGTTTTTTAATATTGATATGTTGCAAGTGTACAATATCGTTTAATTAATAAATAGTGAGTAAAGTATATTCTAATGAAGGATAGTTGAATTGACTCTAAAGGTAAAAGGGAATACCATAAAAAGGCAAAAGAAAATAAGAACTCTATATCAAGAATGTTTTGAATTGATTCAAATTATTTAAATGTTGGAGATCTTATAATTTGTAGAGAATTAATTATTAGATGCATTTGTTGACAATCAATTTAATTGTCTTGTATTGTACATACTATTCATGGATTCCTTATTAGATTATTTCTAATTTTAATAATGTTTCACAATCAAATAAGTCATGTACTTATAGGTAATATATAATTATCTAAAGTGCAAATAAGTTTTTTAAATAGCACAAAACTTGCACCCAATTAGGAATTTTCTCTCTATTTTCTTAAGTTGTATGTTCTTGCTTGTTAAGTCTTATATAGGAATATCTCCTTCATTATTTTTTCCAAATTAATATCTCAAACTAAGTGATTGAGACTTAAACATTATTTATTACATAAACAATAAACAAAGAGAGAGACTCTCAATCAAAAGATTCTAAACAATAAATTTAAGTTTCGCAAGCTTAAGACCTTAGAAAAGATTTAAATTAGCTGCTCTTGATTTTAAAAGTAACACAAAGCATAACTTTAATCATCATATATTTAGAACTCAAGAACAAGAAATTAAGACAAAAAAAAAAAAAAAGGAAATCTCATTCTGAATTATGCATCTTGACTACTTGTTACTTTAAAATCTCATAATCCTTGAAACTCGTAGCCTTGAATTTTCATAAAAATAAAAGAGAGTTTTTTTAACTAAAACTGGGGGAAGAAGGTGGCTAATGAGCTGTTTTAGATAAGCCTTAATTGCCTATTTAAATCCATGAAATAATCATAGAAATTTCCTTTTTAAGTCATTTTTCATATATTCTCTTTTGTGCATAACTTTCCTCATTTGGCATTTGATTAACATGGTATTTGCTCCATAAGAAAGATAACCCAATCTTCTATTCACCTATAAAATTTTAGCTTAATTGAATCTTTTTACAAAAATTGATAGCCTTTCAAATTTGTTACTGTGTCACCTTTTTTTAATCACTAGCTGTTTCTTTCAAACTTTGTCTATGTAAACCTCATTATGAATTCCCAACCCATATCATGAACATAAAAACATCTTTAAAATCATAATTATGCATGAATTCCACAAATCACACTCAATTACTAATATTTACACAAGTTATGCAATTAAGGCCACAAAATATCTAAAAACGCTAGGATTTTATATGTAATCACATAAGTCACATAGGATAAATGACTCTTTTATAGAGTCATCCAACACACCTCTTTGAGTTGTTTAAGTATAAATGGTGTGGCAAAATAATATATTAAAACCTTTAAGGATTTGGTAAAGAATATAATTTCTCATACATCCTTGCAGCACTTACTTTATGCTAGTTGTAACACTCAAAACCATAATAAGAATGCTCAATAAAATACCAAATAAGGCTACTCAAAAACCCATATACTAGTTTTGTACTTGTCAAAAGCCCATCTTAAAACATTTATGGGCATAAAGATTTCCAACTGAAGTTAGGTTATGCTAGCCTTATAGGAAAAATATAGAATTGAAAACTGTTATCAACTATTTTATAAGTTATTTTGAAAGGTCAAAAAGCTACAAATTCTACAATGTTATCACTTAAACATTTTTTAAGACGAAAAATGCTTGATTCCTTGAGGATACTAAGTTTAGAGAGAGATAAGAGAAATCACTTCACCTTTAATGAGGAATTAGTTGTTCCTCTTATAGTTGTCTGCATCATAATTAGATTCTTATTCCTAATGTGATTCCTAACAAAAATCAATACATGATAGTGATGCTATTAATCCTTCCATCAATCAAGAAGAAATTCTTAAAATGGTATCTTAGTAGGAACCTCAAAGTCAAATTCAATGCCCTCAAAGTTTGAGTAGAACTGATGCCTTTTAGAAAGTCCACGAGAAAAAAGAAAATTGCAATATCTATGGATTACGTTGTAATTTTTGATGAATATGAGATAAATGATGACTCACTAGATGTAAACCACTCACATTTTGTGAGGCTATCAATTTTTCCAACTCTCAAAATTGAGTTGAATTTATGAATGAAGGCATCCAATTTAAGAAGAACAATGGCATTCGAAAACTTGTCTTATTGCCTGAAAGGTGTTAGTCCATTAGTTATAAATGAGTATTTAAATCTTGAAAGATTTATAATATAACATGAAAAGGTACATAAGGCACAAATGTTTGCAAAAGGAATTATTCGAAAAGAAAACATTGATTGTAAAGAGACTTTCGCTTTGAATTCAACAAGGGGCTCTTTTAGGGCTATTATGGCATTTATAGTACCTTTTGACTTTTTGTTATAAGAGATGCACACAGTGACGACCTTTATTAATAATAACATTATTGAGACATTATATATGATGCAACCACATTTGATTTTGAGGTGAATTTCATTGAAGATCGTGTACACCACAAATTACATAAGAGTAGATTTATCCTCTTAATGTTATATGTGGATGATATTTTATTCATTAACAATGATGTAAAGCTTAATTGAAAAACCAAGATATTTTTTTTTTTTTTTGGTTATTTCAAAATGAAAGATCTAGAGTAAGTGTCCTACACATTAGGCATCAAAATTCATCATGACCAATTAGGGGAAATTTTAGCATTATCACGTGAGTACTACATTGAAAAGATACTGCAAAAGTTTTGTATACAGAATTGTAGGCCAAATTACACGAACACACATGTAAAAGAGGGATAAGTTTAACTTCAAGCAATGTCCAAATAATGAGTTGATTTTGAATCCAAGAATGAGATCCCATATGCATTGTAGTGGAACATGTCAAGCATGCACATGTTTGTGTCCATCTAGATCTAGCATTTATAGTACAAATGCTCGAAAGAAATCAAGGTAATTTAGAGAGAGAACATAGAGTTGCCGCCAAAACAATATTTAGATATTTGTGGAAAACAAAAAGGTATATGCTCATATAAAATGATTGAAAGCCACTTAAAATCATTAGGTATTTTGACTTTGACTTTAACTTCGACTTTGTTAGTTTCCAAGATAACACCACATTCTATCATATTTTTTTGAAGATCAAAATTTTGGTCTCTCAAAGAAGTGACAAGCACTTGTTAGTTACTTCCTCCACTAAGGAAGTGAACTTGCTCTATTTGACCATGAAGCTTCATTTGAGAACTACTTATTGTCGATGGCATTCAAAGGCCACTTAGGAGTTATTATGACAACCAGGTTGCAATTCTACATTTTAACAATATTAGAAACTCTTCAAAGTCGAAACATATAAACAAAATCACATATAAACAAAATCCTAACTGTTAAGGAAAGAGTCCAAAGTTATTTGGCTAGTGTTGAGCATTTAGGGATGAACTGTATGGTTGTAGGCCTGCCTCCTAAAGCATACATGCCATCATTTATTAATGACCTCGCAGTTCATATGGGTATCATTAGTTTAGATGCCGTTTGATCAATGAAAATTAGTCATTTGATTAGGTCAATGCAATTTTAATGTAATGACAAGTCATTTGATTAGGTCAACGTGATTTTAAAGTAATGACACTTTGGTTGTAAATGTCATATTTAGTTATAATTTTGTTACATTGAACACCAATCTCATTTGGTTAATCTAAGGTTGGATCTGTCAAAAATAGGCACACTTTAATAACCCCAATATGTAATTTTCATACCACACAATCATACGATCTGTCGTTTAATTTGTTGCTTGTGATAAATGTGAATTACATTGTGTTAGAACTTGCAACAATTGCTCATTTACTTTTAATATCGATAATATTAATGAAGGAAATGGTTTTATGACATGCATTCACGTGTAGACATTCAATTATGTACAATGATACATGTGTAATCAAAGGCTGGGTTGGCTACACATACAGCGATATAGTCCAAGTGGAAGTGGAAGACTACTATGTGTATTTCACATCATACATGTTGTAGATGATGGTGGGCACATTCGAGGACATGTGGACATCCATGTATGGCGTCAATGATGATTACATATTAAATATTATAATAAGATTGTGGCCAAGTTCAAGGGATAAAGTTTAACTGTGTTGTGCACGAAATCTCCATGGCTCAATGGCCGACTCACAATCGGCCAGACAGGCCCACTGGGATTTTATATGTCCTTGAAATTCTTTTATTAATAGTTTGAATGTATAACGAGAATATGTTTGTAAAAGAGAGAATTTTTTTCTTCCTAATAATGAATGCAAAATAATTTGCTGCCTATTCAATTTTTTATATTATTATACAAGAATGATAATGGAAGTATCGTCATAGCGACAAGAAGAAACCAATAAAAAATGTCATAGAAATGAAATTATTGAGTAATAATATTTTTAATAAGTAAATAAATTTGATATATTTTATACCCAGTTCACTTAATAAATTACCCCCTTTGCCTCTAAAGATCACAGATTTTATTCGTGCTATAATGAAAAAATATATATCATAATTATTTCACTGAATACGGCCACCTAGAATTATTAACAAGTGCCCATTTTCAATACTTGAACACAATTATTTAGATTAAAATACTGTTGCCTTACATGCCTTGTAAGCAATTACATTATCGAATATATCAAACAAAATATACGAGATATTAAAAATTACAACGTATTATTCTAAAAGACAAAAACTAAACGCCAGCGCATCGCAGCTCTCCGCTATAAAAGAAACCGCTCCTCCGCCACCTCTAATGCACTCATTTTCTTTAATACGTACTATTGTGGTTCTGCCTTTGGTTGTTCCATTTTCTTCGTTATGGACATCCACCGGCGGCCCTCGAAGCCATCGTCTCACTGTACGAGCCCTCTTCCTCCTTCTCCGGCCTCCGGCGCCTCTCCGAAGGCCTCCGACGCTCTGACCCTTCCTCTCTATCTGACCAACGGCATTTGCTTCACGCTTTTCTTCTCTGTAGCCTACTTCCTTCTCAACCGTTGGCGGGACAAGATCCGAAACTCCGTCCCCCTCCACGTCCTCTCCCTGTCCGAGCTCGCCGCCGTTATATGCGTCGTCGCTTCGTTTTTGTATCTCCCGGGATTCTTCGGCATGGACTTCGTCCAGACCTTCGTTTCTAGATCCGAAGGCAACGACGAAAACCAGCCGTTCGTTGTCGAAGAAGATAGCAACATTCACTGCTCCATGCCGACGACGGTTGTTTCCAAGCCGAAACTCGCGGAACTTCTCCCGCAAGACGATGAAGAGATCGTTACGAGAGTTGTTTCGGGCGAAATACCCTCGTACTCTCTGGAATCGAAACTCGGTGACTGTTTCAAAGCAGCCAAAATTCGGCGGGAAGCAGTGCAGCGGCTGGTGGGGAGGTCTCTGGAGGGACTGCCTTTGGAGGGGTTCGATTACGAGTCCATTCTGGGGCAATGCTGTGAAATGCCGGTCGGACATGTCCAGATTCCGGTTGGAATAGCAGGGCCTCTGTTGTTGAATGGCCGTGAATATTGGGTGCCTATGGCCACCACGGAAGGGTGTTTGGTGGCGAGCACCAACAGGGGTTGCAAGGCGATCTACGCTTCTGGAGGTGCCTCTTGTGTGCTTCTCCGAGATGGGATGGCTAGAGCTCCGGTGGTGAGGTTTTCGTCGGCGAAGAGAGCGACGGAGTTGAAATCCTTCTTGGAGGATCCTCTCAATTTCGATACGCTGTCTGCTGTTTTTAACACGTAAGCTTCTTAGTCTCAGTTTCGGTTTTTAATATGTGAGAAAGCCCGTTTGTTCTGATTTTTCAAATTCTTGGGAATTGTAGGCTCATTCAACGCCGCACCAGGAATTCTTTTTTTCTTTTTCTTTTTTTTTTGTTTCTATTTTTTTTATTAATTATAGTTAATGAAATACTTTAATTAAATTTCGCTTCCTATTCTATTTTTCATTTTCATCAATTAAGATGTAAGTATATTTTATTTTTAGTTTCAATTTAGTATTTCTTAATTGGTGTATTTTTTACTAATTTTTTTATACATTAAAGTGTGTTTTCACAATAAAAAATTAATTAAAGATTATAATTTAATTTTTTTATTTTTTATTTTTATTAATCACAGTTGTTATATAAGTTTCAGAACCAATTTAAAATTTTTTAATTATTTTATATCTTAACAATTGTAAACATAAAATACTATAGAAGCATATTAAAATCTTCTCAACAAAAAGAATATTAAAATCATGCTTTTTATATTTGTAATTAATTTTAATTAATCAATATTCATAGATGTAGATGGAAATCAAATCCATAACTCTTGTTAATTAAATAATTTTGGTACACTTACCTCTTCAATGAAGCAAAATTTTTTTGTTTTCACATATTAATTGACAAAATGAGAGAAAATTAGTAAAAAATAATACATCAATTGAGAATTTTTTTTCGTTTTCACATGTTGATTGGTGTTTGATATTTGCATATTTATACAAGAAATTGTGAGGTCGTTTCCATCGGTGTATTGCAGATAATTTTTGGAGCTTCTTTTTGATAATGATGTGCGTGCTTTCATCTTTTAATCTTTCACAGGTCAAGTAGATTCGCAAGACTCCAAGGAATCCAGTGCGCTATTACAGGGAAAAATCTCTACATTAGATTTAGCTGCAGCACGGGTGATGCCATGGGCATGAACATGGTTTCAAAAGGTGTCCAGAATGTTCTGGAATTCCTCCAGAATGATTTTCCCGACATGGATGTTATGGGCATTTCTGGTGAGTAGTGTTCAGCTCTGCTTCAGATTTTGAGACTTCCAAATTTCAACTTCTGAGCAAAGATATTTTCAGTGTCTCCCGGATTATGCAATCACCCCATTCATTATCCTTGCTTTCCAACATCCACCAACCCTAACATTAGGTTTAGCAATCGCCTTTCTGCTCATGATTTGGAATCGTTTTGTTTCCTTACTTATCATTTTACTTGATCATTTCTTGTTGTTACAGCAGTTTGTCTTATACTAGTACAAGTATCGACGCAATACTGATTCCTACTGACCAATATTGTTGTCTTCTTGGTCGTTGAACAATTTATGGGCTAATCAGCATGATTAAGGTTTGACATTGACCCTTTTTCATGTTAATGCTGAATAAAAGTGTTTCTTGGTGCAGGAAATTTCTGTTCCGATAAAAAACCTGCTGCGGTGAATTGGATTGAAGGGCGCGGAAAATCTGTTGTCTGTGAGGCTGTCATAACCGGAGACGTCGTGACAAAAGTGTTGAAAACTACTGTACCTGCTCTTGTTGAGCTTAACATGCTAAAGAACCTCTCTGGCTCTGCTGTAGCTGGTGCTCTCGGTGGATTCAATGCACACGCCGCCAACATCGTCGCTGCAATTTTTATAGCCACCGGGCAGGATCCAGCTCAAAACATCGAAAGTTCTCACTGCATAACTATGATGGAGGCCGTCAGCAATGGGAAGGATGAGAATCTCCATGTTTCCGTGTCTATGCCTTGTATCGAGGTGTCGATCGTCCCATTCTATCTCCATTAACATTATTAATCATTATACATTCTATATTTCCATCTCAGGGTCAGCAAGAAATCAATTAGGATATGCATTTATTTCTGTTCAAGTGGTGTACTCTCTGTATGGTACCCCTGAATCCCATTGTTGTTACATTCTAGGTCGGCACAGTTGGCGGAGGAACCCAACTGGCGTCGCAGTCTGCTTGCCTCAACCTGCTTGGTGTAAAGGGAGCAAGCAAAGAGTCCCCAGGATCGAATTCACAGCTCCTGGCCTCCATTGTTGCCGGTTCAGTCTTGGCGGGGGAGCTCTCTCTGATGTCCGCCATTGCTGCTGGTCAGCTAGTTAAAAGTCACCTGAAATATAACCGATCAAGCAGGGATATCACCAAAATTTGCTCCTAGGATTGGAGAACTCTCAGTAAGATATTATACAACTCAAGTCAAAATTCGAGGTAAATGCGTGTGCTGCAAGGAATCACGAGGGACAAGCAGATGAACCCAACGTGTGAGACTGCTCCATCTTACAGCTGGAAAGTGTGCATGCAT
The DNA here is from genome assembly GCA_019155195.1 of Avicennia marina. Classification (NCBI taxonomy): domain Eukaryota; kingdom Viridiplantae; phylum Streptophyta; class Magnoliopsida; order Lamiales; family Acanthaceae; genus Avicennia; species Avicennia marina. The sequence continues at coordinate 8,799,302 of CM032772.1, read as the reverse complement.
GTGTAGTTCTCAAAAGAAATGTGGCTGACAGCCTGACTGCAGCTTCCTCATCCCACCACATTGGCTGTTCCTCGTGTTCTTGCATTGCCACACTTCCTTCTTCTTGACACCTCCCCCCCCCCACCCCCCCACCCCCCGGTTGTTAAAATTATTCTTGCCGTAGTCGTTCGTCTTGTGGGAGGCAGGGCTGCCTCGCGATGATGATGTGTTCAAATTGTTTGCAGTTCTTCGTCTTTGTCCAATTTTAATGGGCGTTTCTTAAGTCGGTGGAATAGGGACTTGGCAACGTCTCATGTTGTAATATTTGTAGTTATGAGCTGGCTATTAGACAGACGTGGCGGGGCACAATGCTTTCGTGGATTGCAGGCAATTAGTTTGGTAGTTTCTGTAACAGATTGAGCTTTGTCTGGTGCAATTGTTTTGATGCGTTATATTCAAACTGCGCGTGGCCCCCAATCGTTGTCTCTTTACAGCATTGTAGTTTTATTACGCGGTATTTGGACCAAGTATTTTTTGGCTCTTCTTTGTTTGGTTTTAAGCAGAGGAAGCTAAATACACCGCTCTCTGTTTTAAGAGATAGAAATGTAAAATGACTTTAAATATTTAAATCTTAATAATTTATATATAAAAAAAAAACCGACACTATGATTTATGGTTTTCATCATCAAAATTTACACAAATAAAATATATTATTCAAAGAAAATTTTGTTAAATTCGAACTATTTATCCTTTATATATATATATATATATTTATTTATTTATAACTCAATTATTACAATTATTGATAATCAAATCAATTCTCTTTTAAATGCAAAAATGCATTTGCATTTATATATATTTATACTTAAAAAATTATCATTTTTATTCAATGTCACATCGTATATTCATTATATTTATATATACATATAATTATAGATAACTCAACAAAAATACAAAAGAATAAAAAATTCATCAAATTAAAATTATACAACAAAATATAATTTTCATTCCCAACAAAACTTCTATGATTTTCATTCTCTCATTCTCCCACAATATATTCAACCAAACATAGCCCAATAGAAATGGATAATTATATAACCTTTGTTTCATATTTAAAACTATTCTTTGCAAGAGTTATGTGACTGATCTTAAAGGTACTATATCACCACAAGTGTCCCTGTTTAATCATCCAACGGGCCCTGTTTAAGATCTTTCCTCACCTCTCTTCCTATAGAGTATGTGTGGTTTTAAAAATGCAGAGGGAAAAAGAAATTGATAGACAAAGAAAAATAAAATGAAGGAAATTCAAAATTTTAAATAGTGTTCGGTTGAAATAATTTTAGTAGAGAAAGAAAAAAAATTAAGAAAAACGAAATCAAATAGAACAAAATTTAAAATTAAGTTTTTTAATAATTTGAGAAAAAAAATAGTGAAGAAATAAATTTTAAAAAGAATAGAATTGTTGAAATTTTTAAAAGAAGAATGAGAGTTAAAATAGTTTTCCTTCTATTTTCTTTAACTTTTTGTGAGTGAAATGAATTTTCCTTTAATAAATTATAATTTCTTCTCATTCTCTTTTCTATAAAAATTCTTTTTTATTTTTAATCAAACAATCAAAATTATTTTCCTTAATATTTTCTGTTCTCTTCCTCTCAAAATTCTAAGAACCATATATAATGTTAATCATTCTTGTCTTTTTGCAATAATGCATGCCATTAAGTAAGAAAATCTTTTAGTGGGGGTCCAAACTAATCGCCTAACGCATGTAGCTCCTCGAAAATCTTTGAAGGAGCTGGTCGGAATGTTGATTAGATTTAGAGGCATGATGTAAGAGACATTAGGGCATCTAATTCTATTAATCATTTCCATAATTAATTTGATTGGTTAGAGTAGCCAAATCAGACTGAAACAAAGGGAGGGAGCATCTTCTTTGCTGGAATCCAATTTGTTTGATGGACAACTGATTCAGTGATGCTGTTGTCCAGTCAATCACATCTGTTCTTTGATGGACCACTCCTACACAACCATCTGCTATATCCATTGAGAATCTCTATCTTGCCACATTAATTTTGAGGGTCAAAATTATATATATGCATACATACATGTATGTATATAAGAGTAAACATGGCGCACAAATTTACTTACGAATCATAAAATTATTATATTTTAAATAAAAAATAAAATTATTTAAATTAAAATATTTAAAATAATAATGACCAAAAAAAGTCTTTGAAAGAAAACGTAAAGGAAAAGAGAGAAAGAAAATAATGAAAACAAAAAAAAAATTAAACTTAATGTAGTCATGTAATTTGGAATAGCGTAACGAGAAAGAGTTGTTAACTGAGTAAATATAGTATAGATAGAGGATATAAATTTTATAAAAATGTCTAATTATGTTTATTTATAGTATGATTTGTTTATTTCAACATTTATTTTATTATTTATAGTATGATTTGTTTATTTCAACATTTATTTTATTCTTGCACAGAAAACATCATAATTCAAAAAAAATTAAAAAAGAAAAATATTAAAATGATAACTTTATCATTATTAAGTTTAAAATGGACATATGCATAAATTTATTTAATGTAATCATACATGGCTCAAACTCTTGATATATATATATATATATATATATAGTATAGAATATGAATGCCTGTGTGTGTGTATTTAAGTACATATGTGTGTGCATGCGTATTTTAAGTTGAAGGTGAAAGGAATTAGGAATTCTATTCGCTTTATGCACAAATTTTAATGGCATTCTCAATTAGACCCTTTTTTCCCCCCTTTTTTGGATTTTTATAATTACTTTTCAAAAAACCCCTATTTGGAATAGCAAATGAAGTTATCAATCATTTATTTTTTCCTCTTTAATATGCTTAGGTTATGTTTGAAATCTAACTCACTTTCAAAACATCACTACAGACTTTATACTATTAAATATATTATTTAACAAAATTTTTATATAAATCCAAATTTAAATTTTCCCTAACCTACACATATAACTTATTAATTATTTTTGTATAATTACATCACATTTATATTTATTTATACTTTAAAAAATAATCATTATCTCTAGATACCATTATTATATATTTTATACATATATTCAAATAAATTATATTATTTATTGTATTAAATCATTCCTTTCAAACATACCATTAATTCAAATCAAACAATACTCTTATTAAACACCATTTTCAACAAAAATCCGTCTCCCAAACATAGCCTCGGCATGAATAGGGGCCCAAAAACAATTTTGAAGTGTGAAGATTGCTGTCTCAATTAAGCTACAAATATATAGATGGGATGTGAGATTACTGCTTCAATTATTTATTTATTTATTTATCTTGACAAGACCGACGTTGGTTCGAAACAAATAATTTGATTGCCAGTTTTCAGTTTTAAAATTGTAACGGATCGATTGATTTAATTGGTTCTCGGATTCCACTGTCTTAAAAAATCGAATGTACTGAAAAGCTAATGTCAACGAATCAAATTTGATTAAATGCAGGACAAAATCAATGTGATCTGTTTTCTATAAAAAAAAAATTTAAAAACAAATTTAACCTTTCTTTTTCAATAAAAAAATGAACAAAATAGTTTTAAAAATTTTCTTATGATTTCGACCGTGTTTACTTCCTAAATATAGATTAGTAAATATAAATTCCATTACTTATTTATTATTTTTATTTTTATTTATTGAATAATTTTTACTTCATATATTCTGATTGAGTTATTGAATAATTCATTGAGCATATTTGTAATATAGTCAGTCAATAATCAAAATACTTCTTGAATTTTAGTGCTTAAATTTGCTAAATTTCCATAAAACAGTGAATGTATTCAAGTTAAAACTTTGCATAAACTAGTTATTCAAATAATAGATACATTTATGGGATTCTACACAAATGAATGCTTCAAAACTTTTATTTAATTGATCAATATGTTGCATATATGATAATAGACACAGTGTATACATATATGCATGTCTGTGCATTCATTTACATTTATATTTATTTATTTATATATATACTTGATTCGTAAACTAATTAAACGAACCGGACTGGTGACTATTTTAATTGTGAGATCTGATCACCAGTCTGATTTGAGAAACATTTATATGCTTTTTGTGCTTGTTATTATTCCTGCAAGGGGAAATTTCTTGGGCCTTAGAATGAATGCTTAAAGATAGGGCTGTGTAATTCTTAAAGACATGACCATGTTTGTGCTTCTTTTGGGCAACTTGCAAAAGACAAACCTTTAATGTTTTCTTATTGGATGACTCTATTCCAATCGCTGCTACAACCAAGTTTATAATTCCGAAGCCATAGGCCAATTACCAATTACACACCAATATCACCCTCTCACCAAGAAAGGAAAGCAAGTCATAAGTTGTGGGGGGGTGGGGGGGGGGGGGTGACGGCGGGAGGGGTTTCTTCAATCGTCCGGACCGACAATAGGCCATAAATTCTGGGTTTTTCTTTGAAAGGTTTGTTCAAATACAATAATGATATTTGACCCAAGGGCATGAAGTTTCTCTTCTTTTTTTGATAAGCTAATGTTTGCATTTCAAGGTCAAATGATTATCATTTATTTGAATGCTTCATCTTCTTCTTTGAAAATTGTTGTTGGGTGTCAGATTATTTTTTGGGTGTGCAATTTTTTCAAGACTTGGTAGGGCACTGCACCACAAAGGACACCAATAGTGATCTCATGAATTCACTATTGTTGAAAAGAGAATTAGGCTAATATTGAAATTGTCGTAAATGTATAAGAAAAATATGGTCACAAGTGGTAAATATTGACAATTTGAGATGAAGAAAGGAGAAATGATGAGTGGGAATGAAAATTCATGGTCAACGGGCTGTAATCATGGGACTAATTCGCCAAACCGAGTATTACATTCAATTAATTGTTATCCTCTTTCCTAGTTATTTGGACTTACAATTCAAATCAAAACTATAATCGAATGTTTTCTTTTCTTAAAAATGATAATATATCAATTATTACAATAAAATGTTAAATGTTAAGAATGAAATTACTACACAATTTATAATATGAAGATATCAAACAATTACAAATGAAATTATTATATAAAATTTTTATAAATTTTACTTCCAAACAATAGCATCACCATGAACTTTAAATTTATATGAAGTTTAGATGTGAAAATTCGTGAGTAGTAATTTGTTATTTATTCAAGGCAACAATAATTCACTACAAGAATTTTCTTCGATTGGAAAACTTTTTGGAATAGAAAAGTCTAGAAAAACCGTTCAAAATCAATCAAGAATAGAATTTGAAATGATTTTCGAGACAATCCAAATATTGACATTCCAATTAATTTGGAATAACAATAAAAAGGCCTTTTTAAATTTTAGAATGGTTTTTTAATATCGTTCTAAACTTTGGAATGACTTTTATAATACAGTTTTAAAATTTAGAACGGTGAGATAAACTATACCAATATTTGAAACGAATTTTGATATGTTGTTTCAAATTTTGGAATAGGTTTTTATGCTCCTTTAAAATCTAAAGAGAGCGTATAGTGTTTGGGATGAATTTGACACGGCTTTAAAAAAAATTTTTTGAACAGTTTTTTTGGCACAAAACTAGAATGGATTGGGATATGATTGAAATGCCTTTGCTACGGATTTGTTTGGAACTGATTTAGCATGTTGTAAGTGGAACGGTTTAGGATGATATTTTTGAAACAGATTTGGCAGGCCCTTTATGACACGGTTATTAGGACGATGTACTTTGGAATGGATTTTGCACTCTCTTTTTTGTCCAATTTTGGGATGGCATATTCTGGAAAGGTCTTTTCGACACGATTTTGAAACAGCATTTTTTGAGACAGAATTGGAATGGAATTGGGACACCTTTCTAGATAGAATCAGCATGTGATTTTTGGGAAAATTTTGGGACTGAATTTTTGGAATAACTTTGGAACAAATTTTTTGGATGATTATAGCATGACCACAATTGGTACGACTTTGAAACAAAATTGTTTTTGGAATGGATCTATAACGAATTTGTGACGAATTGTTTAAAATGGCTTTTGCACGAATTTTTTTAACATGATTTTGGAACAACTTTGGGAGGATTTTTTTCTATATAAATCCAATAAAATGTTGTTGCCTATTGTATAAAATACCAAGCATGTATCAAATACCAATCAATGCTAATGCAAGGAGCTTATCTAATCCAAAAAATATAACTCAACGGCACACACTTCACATTAAAAGAAAATTTACAAAGATAGCAATGAAATATTGTATAAATTCCAATCATGTATAAGAAAATATATTAAGTATTTTGAATGAAAAGATTTTCAAGTGCGAGGATAACTAGTCATCCACATCCAGCCCATCCTCGTAGTTCTTGACATCGGCGTCATCCATCCATGCCATTGTTTGCACCATCTAAAGACAATGGCTCATGCCCCCCATGCACCAAATTCATGATTTGATCTACTTTTGCTTCTGTATGCTTTCAATTATCTTCAACAGTTTTTTATTTTCCTCTATTATATGCAATTTTTGTTGTATGGTCTGAAGCTTTAAGGTAGGCGACTAGGAGTACAAGCAAGATCCTTCGGAAAACTGCTAATAGCACTTTGGTTATGAACCTATGTCTAAAAATCTTCCTTTCTTGAACCCACTAGGGACGGACACCACTATGCTGCTACTATTGGAAGTGGAAGGACTTGTCCCTTGCTCGTCAAGCGTGTCTGAGTCCTAGGAATTGAACTCTTCTTGCATCTTGGCTATTGTTTGCTTCACATGCCAAAATTTAAAGATAAACAATGTAAAACAGTTTTGGAAGGGTGTGAAATTTATATATTAAAGTATACATTTAAATAACAGAATGCATTAAGCATTTAAACTACAAGTCAAACTTAACCAAGACATATGGAAATTAGAAATACTCGAGCAACAACAGAACTTATTATCTTGATCTAAAAGAACTCATGAGAAGTAAAAAAAAAAAACTAGAACAAAAAAATGTCATATACTATAAGCAACTCTATGAGAAGATAAAAATTTTAAAAAATGATGTCTATCAAAAAAAAATCAAGTTGGTGACCAAAACTACAAAATTTTGAGATTATCTCCTAAGGACAAGCATGTGCATATTACTTCTTCACTCCTCCAAGATAACAAGAAGGGTAAAAAGGGAAAATATAAGTCCTTGCACAAGCTTTGGTATACTTCTCAAAAATAAACATACTAATGTGAAGAAGTGTATGAATGGCTATGTCCCTTGTGTTTGCACGTGAGACTAGCCTATTCCCTTGAAGTAGTCTTCTAAATTCTGGATTAGAGCTCCAACGAAGTTGGTCACTTGCCCATTGATATCTTCTGTAAAGTCATCTAAAAAATAAAAAAAAAGCCATGATATACAGTAGTGATCGATGTCCTAAATTCACATTAGGGAAAAATCGCAAAGACATTGTGTAAAAGAACTCACCATTCACTCATGATGAACATTCATGGAAATAGATTTGTCTGGGTAAATGGTCGAGGCAGTGTCAGCATTGGCAAGTTAGTTGGCTCTATTTTTCTCACATATGGCTGAGTGTGTGTCTTGGACTCATTAAGCCAACATTGTTTCCCAATTTTCTTAGGTGATCCATTTGACCTTTGTGTGGAAACTCTTGCTCTATGTATGTGCTTCCTTAGCAGTTCAAATGTTTTTTTTTTTTTTGAAATTCTTCTCAATTATCATTCTGTCAGCCAACTTCTATGTAAATTCTACCTCGTGAAAACAAAATATAAGTGAGCGTATTAAGCAATAATATGGCAAAACAAATTGAATAAAAAATGCATGACTCATTTCGTCGAGGAAAAGAGTGGACAAGGGGTTGTTTTATTGACTCATTCCTAGCCCTACGGCTTCACCACGTGAGTGGTGTCCCATTCCTCTTAAATATACATCACTTGTCATACTCAAATCACAACAACAACGATAATTAGATGAGATAATCTAATATACAAATAAGTAGCTTGTGTGTAAGTCCAATAATTAAACATCAATAACCATGTTTCTTCTCTATCCCTTAATAAATCTAGACAATACTAACCAAAGCCTAATTTGTAATAAGAAGGCCAAATATTGCAACACCTTATTTATATTAAATGGCCATCATCAACTACATATTTCTAAGCTAAATAACAAAGAATAAGTTTCCACCTTATTTGCCACCTAGTTTGGCAAATGGATTATTTTGAACCAAAAAAAAAACAACAAACAATTTTCTAAGTATGAAGTAATTATATTGTTATAGAAAAAATTAAAAAAAACAACATCAACATAAAAGAAAATGGTAAGAATATGTGAACAACCAAGCAAAAGAATTTGAAGTTTAAGCTACAAGAATCGTCAACCTCCATATGTGACCAAGTGAATCCTATGTTAAAAGGGTAGACATGGTGTGGAACTTCAACCCATAAACCATTCATGCTGACACGAATAATCTAACCCAAATATATATGCAAAATTGATCCAAATATGTATTCTATAACTCCTACTTTGAGTAAAATAATTAAAATTGATAAGCTTAGTGAAGAATGGATGTCTTGCTCCTTGTCAAGATGAAGAACTCAATTAAAAGAATGACGCGTTTAAAAGCACTGCTACACACCAAACATAACACACCTTACATTACTCCTTTCCAAACATAGCAACATTTCCCTTCGACTCTTTAATGAAAAAAATTACCACATAGTCAGTTTCAAACCTTACACTTCAAGGTATGCTTCCAACACTCATACACGACTATCTTAGGCAATCATTGTTCATTAACGCTAATTGCACCAAAGATTATGTTTCACGACTAAAGTGGCCACAAATTGTTGAAATTGAGTAGGTTGTGTGATGTTGCAATTGTGGTTGAGGTTTATGAATGATGTTGAAATTGGCGCTCTGATTTGGGCCTAATCCATGAAAGAATTTGTTCGATGCTACATAGTTAAGGTTGTGCATGTTAATTGTTCGATGAAATATGTGAGACTATTTTACATTTTTTTTGAACATGTGAGATTTCATCAAGCTTATCCACTCTCATAAGTAAGTAATACAAAACATTTGACATACATATATGTTGAGAACAAGCCATTTGCAACTTCTTTTCTTGTGCTCCACAGAATTGAATTTGCTTTGGCTAGAGTTTGCAACTTATCCATTACTTCCATATGGATAGAATAAGTTTTGCAAGAAATTAGGTTTATAAGTTATCATTTTATGACTTGCACTTTATCATTTAACCTTATTTTCATGGTTTGCAAATTCATTGCTCCAAAAAGAGGTCACAAGACTACTAAGGCATCATATGACATGGATAAATATATATCACATGCAGCCTCAAACAAATATCATAGTACAATGTGACATCGCACAATAGTGGTAGAACAGGGTATGGCCCAAGTGGTAAGGCATCATGAGCTTTACCACCCTACAATTAGTGCCTTAGGTTGGCAAAATTTAACAATGGATCTTGAACACACCACTGTGGAATCAATTGTGAAGGAATTCTATGCAAACCTCCTTGAGGCACATAGGTATGAGGTTTAGGTACAAGGCAAGCGAGTTAGCTATAGCTCAAGTGACATAAATTAGATACCGAAAACACCTACCACACCATAGTGTCAGGTTTAATCAACTACTAAATTTAAATAATGCATAACAGTTGGTGGCTAGGGAGCTTTGCCTAGATGGTGTAATATGGACAAACAATGATGTTTGCATAGCATTTTGGATATCTTTGTTAAGTGATGTTGTGAGCACATGTGGTACTTCCTTATTGCCTAGGTTTACTTAATTGGCCACCACTCATGCATAACAGAGGAGCACACAGTGCTATTATCTGCTATAACCAATGTCATTTTCTTCAATGTCAGGAATATGATTAGGGGATGGCATTGGCAGATGTCATGGGCTGTCTAGAGACATGTTGCGGCATCTATACCTCTTAACCTACTTAGGTTGGCACACTAGTGTACACATAGTCCCATTAAAAGAGATTGCAAACTCAACAAAAGATATCATTTAAGCTCCCACCAGCTAATCTTGATGCACCGCAGGTAGGTAAGGAGAAGCAAGAACCTCCTACTTTGCCACCAAAGCCATGCTAGGGCACACGACATTCGGAATAGCTTTTAGTTTGATTGGCCGAGAGACATGAGGCATATCTAGGGTGCACTAATGAACGCAAGGATGATTGTTGCCTATCACGATATTGGGTTGATGCCTTTGTGGCCTCATCTATTCATCCCTCAGCCATTCCCTGGCATGGAGTAGTAACCCACACATCCTAAGATACGACAAGGTGAGGAAGATATGGTAAAAGCAACTCTAGGTGACACGGATGCTCAGATGGATGGTGGTGATATATACATATTGAAGCATAAGGCTAGAATTTTCTTGATAGCATAGTGCTAATACTTTCTTTTATTTTGGACTACATACACATGTATTTCGAATTGATTCATGAATGCATAGTGCTATTATTATTTTTTATATCTTGAAGCAATATATTATCTCGAACCTCCACCACATTTAAACTGAAACGACATAAGTTTAACTTTTAATGTTTAACCAAATATGAATAAGGCCTCAAATATTGTCATTTACAAATATATATATACAGTTATTTTGAATCTTCATACGATGGAGCATTACTAGTTAACATCGAATTTATGCTGCTTTCATTTACGCTTACACCAAAATTCTGATTATGGGATGCATACTCTGTATCCTTTGTATGGTCCTTATCTAGAGTGATTCCAATAAGATCACACAACAGTAAGCCAAATCATCAAGAGAAATAATTTTATGTGCTTTCATTTATGATTCAATTACTTTAGCTTAAAATCCATGCAAAATTGGCCACGGGTGAAATATACTACAAATTCATGACTTATCACCATGTTCTAGATACATCATCCATGTCAGGCTAATAAGGGACCTATTTCCACTTTTCCATAGTGCTTCTAGCCTCTATCTTGCAAACAAATTTCTAAGGAGCTTTTAGCCTATTTACCTTAGGGTATCCTAATACACTTGAATTGCTTATTGCACTAAGACAAATGGTTCATTAGTCTTGAACACACATAACAAGTTAACATCAATAAAGCTGTAATGAGGATGTACCTTCTGGCCTCAGACCGGGTCCTCCCACTCACACATAAATAATGTGATATGCATATTTTCCATGTCACCATAAGTAAACTCCAATAGTGTTGTGGTAGCATGAGGAACGAACATAGACCCCGGCATTCATTGTCATCTTCTCCCTATCATGCTTAAGGTGCGAAACTTGTACCCATTTACAAAGTACTTGGAGAAGTAACTCACTTGAATACTTAAACCTCATGCCAGGCTTCGTATTAATAGATCAATTATATTGTGCTTCGGATTCAAAACATGTATGATAATAAGAAATGACTTTGTTAAAGAAAGTTATGCGTTCACATCAAAATAAATCAATAACACATACGTAGGACCTAAACTACTATTGGAAATGCTCAGCTACAATCCTGTCCAGTTGTTGATTTTCCTCACCGAATTGCGAAGTGAATGTCCTGACCATTGTGGCACCTTAATAAGTCAGCATTTTAACATTTTGCCTCTACCTAATGTTACCCATTAAGTACATTGACCACGTGCCCATAAAATGGTTTCATCTCTTGACAATTTAGTAGGACATATGTTTCTAGTCCATGCCTTTCAGTGGTATTAATAAAACAATGATTCATCCTCTAAGATGGTCTACTGGGATGATTAAAAATCAATATGGGTTGAACGAAGTGGGGAACTGAGTAGGGGGTCATTACAGCTTGGCACCAATCTTCGTGTGTGTACATGGGAATCAAGTATATGATGCAAATGTTGCTATCTTCTCCACGACGTATGCTTCATAAATGGATGCCTCGACAAATGCTTTATTTTTCACCTTCTTTTTCAGAAATTGAAAGAATCTACATGACATACAAAGTGTAATAAATTGGTGAATCTACAAAAAAAATGCAATAAGGTTAATATGTGATGCACGAACTTTTCAAATAGGTACATCCACTTGTATTATACAGGCCCAACAATCCTTGTCTCATATGATAGGTGTATGGTCATATGCTCTATAGAGTTGAAAAATGATAAGGCAAAATCTTCCCCAAGTTGCAAAGGATGATAGGGACATTTTTCTCCATCTCTTAGAGCTTGGCTATTTGAGAGTAGGCATCTAAATTTGTTGGAACAACAAACTCAGCTCTGGTAAAGCATTTCAGACTACTTCAAGCAACAACTCTCTAAATGCAATGGGAAGCAGTCTCTCCATAAACACATGAGTATTGTGGTTCTTCATACTAGTTAATTTCATTCCTTTCATATCAACACATCAACCAATATTCAACACATAACCATTAGGAAACCACAGTCCTTGAAGCCACTTACAAAGTAATCCTTATATTGAAATATTCTCACACAGAGCATCATATGTCATCACGCCCACGTACAGTAACATGGCTAACTCCCCTATTAATGGATAAAAGTAAACATTAATAAACCTTTTTGGATTTGTTGGATCAGGTCTCACCAAGGCTAAAAACATATGTGGACTATTCATTCGCATACTTGGCAGAAGGTTATATGGTGACACAACCACAAGCCAATAAGAATATGTCATCCCATAAGAGTTATGCAGTGCAAACCTATCTGCACAAAGACTAAGACACACATTGCATGACTTGGTGGAAAAATTAGGATAATTATGATTAACATGCTTCAAAGCTTCCCTATCAGATGAATGGCAAATTGATCACTCGTCTGTTAAGTGAGTTGTATGCGATGTCATACGAACCGCAGCCGCATTTGATGCATACAATCTTTGCAGCCTTAGAGTTAAGGGTAAGTAATGCGAATAAGCATATGGTATGTTCTTTCTAATATGATCGTGCTCTATCCCGGGCTGGAAACTCAACGCCACAAAACTTAAAGTTCTAGAGTATAATGGCTTCTTTCCAATACAACATGCATTCATCCCATAAAGGTGAAAACAATCGATCTTTTCTATCAGGAGGCCTAAATCCCTTACAAATCATGTAGTGCTATAGTAGTTTGATGGCTTTCGGTGGTCACAAGGAAGAATTTCACCAATCAAACTTCACACATCATTAAAGCAACTTTCAGACATGCCATGCTTGGCCTTTATGCTCACCATACGGGCCACAGTCAACAATTAAGATGAAGTATTGCATCTACCGTACAATAGCTGGTCTACCATAAATAGCTTATCGAAAAATCAATCTGACATCTGGTCAACATCAATGCTTAGGGTAACCTCAGGAGCATTCCAAAAATCTTGATCATCAAACTTGTAAACAAAAGTACTCGGACCTGCTTCATCACCACATGATATGAATTGCTGCCTTTAGGCATCATGTATTATTCTATACCTCCCATGGAATATTCTTGTTGTTCTCATGTGATGCACTTAGGTCGATGTTCATCTCAAATGCTAGGCTACCATATTCAAACAACTCATTTTCCTCATGATTCGTCCAATTGAAGTAATTGTTCACAAACCCTTTTTTGAACAAGTAGACCTTCGTATCTAGGGTTTTAAATACCTATTGTTCTTACATCGTACACATGAACGCCTAATCTTAGTACCATTCATGTAATCATATTGTTGTATTGCCCAGTTAATGAAATTATTAACACCATTTGTAAATTTTGTTACCAACCCCAGTGGTTTGGAAGGTTTTTATGTGCTAATGTATAGCCTATAAGCCAAAAAGGTATATTTATGTCCTCAACCTCTATCAACAATTATGGTGCACACATTTTGTGACCACAGATAATATATACATATATACATATACATATATAAATATATATATTATCTTTTTAGCTAGCCAAAATGTATCTAAAAATCTTGGGACCAACATGGCAAATTTCTATGTACTCATGCATTCTCTATTCCAAACCCCTCATGGATCTAATTTTTAACCAACATATATATTCATTACTTTTCAAAACATACAAAGCCTGGGAAAGAAATTTACCTTCCTAAGATATATATACATACATAAGGCATAACAATGTAAATATTTGTAAAATACCTTGCACAATGCCTTACAACCTTGAATCTATGTAGAGAAGCCATTGATTGAGTGTTTTTGATAATTAATAGAGTGGAAGAATATGTGGAAATGAGATGGGTCTATCCTAAGTTTGAAAATAACTCTGCAAAATTGGGACGGCTCAGAGAAGTTGTCCTAAAATCTAGAATGGCATCCGGTACCATTCTAAATTTTGGAACTGCTTCTGGACCCGTTCTAAATTTTGAGATGGCTCCTATACCCATTCTCAATTTTGGAGTGGCTATTGTATTTGTTCTAAATATTGGAGTGGCTTTCAAACCATTTTAAATTTGGAACAACTTTTGGTGAACCGTTCTAGTGTCTAAATTTAGTATGAATTCAATATTGATCTTAGATTTTGGAATGATTTTGCAAAGGCTTAATCAAACCATTCCATAATTGAAACAGTTAGCAAAAGCCGTTCTTGCTTTGGAACGGGCATTAATGATTCATGCCAAATTTGGTTTCATGGAGCTATTTCAAATTTGGAATGGTTTTGTCAAGCTATTCTTAATTTAGTATGGCTTTTCAATGTATATTCTAATTTGGAATAGTTTTTGAAAACCATTCCTAATTTAGAGCAGATTTGGGATGACTCTTATTCTTTATGATTATGCAAGAATTTAGAATGGAATTGGAACAAATTTTCCAAAACTACTAACCTTCTGTTCCTAAGTCATTCCAATCTAGAACAGACTTTTAAAATAGTTTTTAAAGCTTTTTCAATTTGATAGAAATCTTGTAATAATTAAAAGACATGTTTATAATTCAATAAAAATAACATCCTTAAATAGTTGTCAAATATAACTTCAGCTCAATTAAAACATTGGATCCTAATCTCTTTTATTTGGAAAAAGTAAGACCAAGGGTGCCCTCTTACCTAGGATGAAGGGGGAAGCTAATAATGTGGAGTTAAATGAAAACTTTCCAAACCCTCGCCTAGGATGAAGGCTCTTAATATGGCCATTTGTGATAAAGGAGAAATTAGTGGAGAATCTTTTTATTTATTGGGTGTGCACTATTAGTTAGAAAGTGATTAGCAACTTGCTTAACTTATTGTACTTTGTAATGGGAAATATTGGTATTTAAAAGGACTCTTGATCAAATTTTATATGCCCCAAGAAATCAATTTGTTTAATCCACATTCGTGGTTTCTTTTGACATATATTCATGGTATATTCAATTTTCTAGGTGCATGAACTAGGGTATCAAATGACTCTAGAATCCAAATTGCATGTTTGTGCCTATATCATTAAATGAAGTAAGATCTTAAATGGTCGGATAAATATTAAATATTATATCGAGTAATTTGAATTTCAAATACAAATCAAAATTAGTCAATAAATGGAATTATAGACCACTAGATCACATAGAACTTGATTTGTGGATATGAACTTATGATTTTTAGGATTTAATTTTATATATTATTTGAATAAGACATCAGTCGCATCAATGGATCAAATATTACTACATTCAATTATAGTAAATATTTTATTAAGATTTAATTTTATGACTAATACTTACAGCCCAACATTTGGATTTAGCACGAGCATATCAATTTAAATATACTGATTAAAAATCTATAATGGGATATTAAGGCACGCGAGAAGAGACACCCAATTGGATACGTTGCCAAAAATTGTAAAATGTCAAACAAAATGATGTTGTGAGTAGTTCTTTAATTTACTTTTTTATGTCTATACATAAGTAGACTATTTTCATGGTTTTTTAAACTTTCTTACACACCCTATTTTTAAGATTTTTTATCCACTTACACACTCAATTTGCACATACTTGTCAAAGATTTGAACTTATAATCTCCTGGTTGAGATAATAGATATGAAACCATTAGGTTGTTCTCTAGAAAATATGACTATTGTCAAGGTTAATGTTCAAATATTCATATTCTCTTTTTCTCAAATTGATTCTCCTTAGCATTAGCTTAGCAACTCTCTTTAGTTGCTCACACAGAACACACATGTATCAACCTTTTTCTTTGAGTCGCTTATATAAGTCCCTCTTAAGGCATCTATGCATCGATTTAGTTTTGATACTAAAAATGTTATGAAGACTAATTTGACAATTAATACGCACACATACGGAGGTATAGAAGCTATTATCAATATTTGGCTACGTTTAGAAGCTATTTTTCAACTTTCAACATCTTATTCAATTTTAGACTTCCAAACATGTAATCTAACAAAATTTTCTTTCAAATTCAACTTCAAATTTTTTCTATCTTACAAATACAATTAACTAATTATTTTTCAATCATGACATATACCTATAATTAAATCAATACACACACGCACATATACACGTATATTCATAATTTAAGAACTAATAATTATTCCTAAATATTATCACATCATATAATTATTATCATATATTTTATACACATATTTAAATAAATTAAAATTTTCAAATTATAAAAAAATTTATAACTAAACATATTAATCATTTTAACACTGCTTCAATCAAACTTGGTCTCTGCCAAAACCCCACTTTCCAAATATTGTGGTTTAGGATTCACAATCATCGTCGTCATAAAAAATGAGAATACTTAATTATTTCTTCTAAAAATATTAGGGCCACTACCTCATGTGTGGCATATTACTAGGGGGCTGCCCTTGTGCCAACAGAGAGTAGGTGTTTGCACCTTGCTGTGAGTATGGGTACACGCATTATAGGTTTGTACAAGTATTTACTTTTTAGGATGTTAGGTGCTCCTTGTAAGTGTGCGAACACCTACTCTCAATTTGTACTAATATTTTCCAGATATTAGGTGTCCCGCCATTTAAAATAATTAAAAAAGAAAGACTATGTTTGGGAGCATGTTTTTGTTGGATACCATATTTGATAGGAATTTGTTGAAATGAGTATTATTTTGAAAGAAATATTTTTAACAAAACGAATAATATGATTTATTTGAATATATGTATAAAATATATAATAATGATTGGATGATGTGATAATTTATAGAGATAATGATTATATTATATGATATAAATGAAAATAAATATAAGTATATATATGATAAATATATATATATATATATATAAATATTGATTTGATTGTAAATAAGTGTATTGATTAAAAAATAATTAGTTAATTATATATATGAAAGAGAAAAATATTGGAATTTGAATTAAAATAAAAAATATTGTTGATAGTATATTTAATAGTATGAAATTTGATATGATATTTTAGGGCTGAAAGTTAGATTTCAAACATAACCAACCAAAAGAACTTGTCCGCAGCCTTCTGTGACCCTAATGTGTGGGCAACCAGTCAAGTAATTTTAAAAGTTGGGGTTATGTTTGTTTTAGTTTTTAAGTTTGTGTTTCTGATTATATATTTTTAAAAAATTATACAAAAAAGAGAGAAAAAATAAATAAAATTAAAAATATAATACTTGAAATATGTAATTTTGAGTACGGAGGCAAAACAAACATTGTGTGCTCCTTATTATCAAATGAAAATTATTCTTTGCTCATTTTTGTTGAATGAACATACGTATGTCATTAACCTTTTGAATTGGACGGACGAACTTCGTATATTAGGAAAATGATAATTTAGAAGATGTGAAAACCCTCATTCAATTTGATATTTGATTCAACTTCCATATATTAATTTTCAAAATTTCAGTATTCGATTCAATTTTGATATATGAGTTTGGCATACTCATACCAAAATTTTTTTATGCTAATATTTTCATGTTGTAAATTTTTTTATTTTACTTAATGCATATTGATCTTTTTATCTTTTTTTTTTTTAAATTTCAATATTGAAGTTAAAGTGCAGCACTGTAAACTTGGAAATCCAACTTTTTTTTCTTTTCTTTTTTTTTTAAATGTCATAAAATTTAGTAATCGATTTATTTTATCGAACCGATCGAAATTATAAAATACCAAATTGAATTTAGTTCAAACGCCCATTTGTTGAATCGAAATTTCTATTGGTTCGGTAGAATTTTACCAAAGGAATACCCTCGGTTCATTAAATACTGTTACTTTAATATTATGTCACTACCTGAACTGATAAATATCGTCTGATGTGATGACAAATACATAATTTCTGTATTAAATTATAAATATAGTAACTAACCAAATCGATAAAAAAAATAAAATAAAATGAAAATGTAAGATTAAGCTCCATTAGACCCTAGCAATCAGTACAATTATGGGTTGTCTTATTTCGTATGTATTAAATGCTTCAATAATTTTAGTTCCGCTCTGTATGTATACGTGTGTGCCGAGACAGGCATATTGTGACATATATCCGAGTAGAGATTTAATCCTTTAATGCTGTTGATTCATATGGTTATATAAAAAAATTTCCTTTGTTTGGATCTCATTTTTCAAAATTTTCATCTCATTAAAAATGTACGTGCTTCGAAGATATCATTCCTTAAAATTTCCATTGTCTCTTGATTTGATGCATGAGATACAATGAATAAGAACAAGAAATTGTTTCCATATATATATATATATATATATATATACACACACACTATTTGAGAACTAGATTACTGTATATGCATTGTGTTCTAGGTCATCGCTTACGTTAATTACCTGATTTGATGTACAGATCCAATAGATAGAAAGCACAGCACCGAGAATATGTTTCCTAATTAAGATTGGTGAATAAAATTTGAATTAATAATAATTAAATAATGTGACAGTATATGTGTTCATAAAGTAACAAGAAAATGAAACGTGAGTAGAAAATTATAGAGATAATTGTTGATTTGATTATTAGTAGATATAATAATAAAAAATTATTAATTAGTTATAAAATATGGTAGAAAAAAAATTTTTGAATTTAAATTTAAATAAAATTTATATTATAAAATGTTTGATTGGTAAAATTTTTAAATAGTAATAAACAATGAATGGATTTGAAAAACCGTAGAAGATGTTGCTATGGTGGGAATGTTGATTATCTGTGGATGGATTCCTAAAGTGGAGGTGTCCTGTTTTTCCCAAACCATAAACAGCAAAAATCGCCTCAGCGGACCCTTTTGGGCACAGTGAGAATATGAATTGACAGCGTGAGATGAGATGTCTCAAATTTTGGCTTAAATGGTATCAAGACAAGTTCTACGATAAGGTGAGTGATTATTGCTTGATTACGATGGTTTTGTTTGGTTTAAAACTATAATATATGTTTTTAGATATTTTTATTTAAAAAATTATATAAAAAGAAAAAAAATAAAAAATATATAATAATTAAGTGTGTACTTTTAAATAATAAATAATTATAAAATAAATAAAGTCAAACTTTTTAATAATTGTTGATACATATGCTGATGACTATATTGCTGTTGACGATAGATCTTTACTATTTTATTATTTTTGAGACTTATTTGATCTTTTAGTGATCTTTCTCAAATACATTTTATAAGTAATGTATATTATATTATTAAGTATCCATCTTTATGATAACTACCATTGGGTTTTTAATATTTTTTTTCAATTATAACTCTATCTTTAATTAATCTGTACTATATTAATCGATCCATGTTCTCTATATAACTATTTTTTTGTCTCTTAATTATTTACCAAATATGCCTCTATTTTTAGTTAATTAACTAATATTAACTAACCTATCATTGTTTTTAAATTTAAATTGAGACTTAATAATTTCTATTTATTAATCTTTTGCTAATTAATTTTGAATATCAATATCTTTTTCACATGCACTCACAAGCATTATATAATAAATTAAATAAATAATCATAATTTATACCTTTTGTATTTATATTAAATATTAGATAAAATAAGCTCAGTATTGGTATATTATCTACTTTAAATTATTATAAATTTTTTCACACACACACAATCTGCAATATTACTAGTCTCATATTAGTTTGAACACAAATGTAACCTTGCCCATTTTAATAAATTTCTTAAAATCTCCCTAATAATAAATTCTATGTGTATAATATTTATTCTAACTGCACTATTAAACTCCCTCTAAAAGACACTAAATTTTTGCTACTTAAAATAGAAAGATTAAAATGCCTTTATTTATTGATCTTTATTCCCTCTTTTTTATATTTTTTCTATTAAAATTTATTTAATTTTTTCTCTTAAACTTTTCTTTTCCTCTCATTTTGATTGGGTTCCTAGTGCATCTTATAAAGAAAGAAGATAATTTTATTATACTTAAAAAGAAGATATCATTAAATGATTAATTATAAAATACATTTATATAATTCAAAATATTTGTATAATAAAAGCACAATTTTTATGTATACATACGATTATTATATTTTCAACATTATATTCAAAGGCATCGATTACGTTTGAGTTGTTAGTTTGATGAAAATATAGCATTCGATCTAAAACTATAATCTGGGGTTCAAACTTAAATGCAATTTAAATCAACATCAGACGTGGCTTCTTAGAGTTGAATTAAAGCAATTGAGAGGTGAGTTGGATTGGTGTGATGGTACTTTGAACATGTTCCATTTTTTATATTAGTTTGGTCCCATCGCCCTTCATTTCTGGTCTCCTAATTATAGAACTGTCTATATCCTTGCCAGTTCCATTGTTTCTACCATTTGCGCTTTTTCTGAAGCTAAAAAACAGAAGAAGAAGATAAAATATTTGCATTCATAGTCCCAATCCAATTATGGTCCATCCATCACACAATCTCACAAGACCCCCAATATATTCCAATTCTTTGTAGTGTTAATAGAATAAAGTTTGACCTAGACCCCATTTTTCTGTGTATCTGTTTTAATTATTATTACTCAACCTCAATTATAATAATCTCATCTTTTTGGTTGCTTAAGGCCTGATTTGTATTCACTTAGGTGGACATTCAAGTCATAATTACATGTGCAGGGAGAGAAAGAATGTTGATTCTTCTTCAAGTACATCTCAATGTCAAAATTCATCTTGGACCACATAATCTATCCATCTACACTATTCCACCCCAAGCCCACAATCAATATCCCAGCCAACAAGAAGTTGGTGGAACTTTGAAACCAGTATCATAAATAGATGGAAAAGAAATTTCCCCCCGAGACTTAATGGATATGCATGGCCAATGTCATAATGTGTAGCCATCACATCTCATCGAGCAGCAGAAGTGGGGCCTTGACAAGAAATGAAGAAATGAAAATTTACGTTCTCTTTATTATAAATTTAATATTTTTTTTTTTTATGGAAAAGAGGGATCCAAAGAATTAGTGGGCAGAAATTTGAAGTGGTGGGGCCGTGAAGAAATGTGTGGGTGGGGTGTGTTTGGGGACAACTTGTGGGTCACTGTGCAAAGTGCTTCCCCTTCCCCATTTATTAATAACTAGTTACATCGCGAAGTTTACGTGACTACGTTTCAATGTTTAAATACATTGAAATAAGTTAAATGTATATTTTTATTGCATAATTTATTATTTAGTAAAATTTACTTTTTCTATATATATACGTAATTTTTCTATCAATGATCATAAAGTATAAATTAATCATATTTTAAAAAACATTAAATAGTATAAGTGAATTATTCAAATGAAAAACTATGATGATAAAACTTAAATAGGCTTTTGTATTTAAGGACAGGGATAAACATACCTACGTCCATGTTTCATTGTAGTTTCGGAGGGTTTTTGTTTTAAAAAATACGTGCATGATAATATATTTTTAGGTATATAATTATTTTAAAGATATTTTTGTAAATGTATATAATTATTAAAAATTCAATAATTAATTCTATCTAAAATCAATTACATATTTATATACACATATATTTACATATATTAATACTTTAAAAGTTAAACAATTTTATCGTTCAATTATTATCTAATCTATATTAGTTTTAGTTATTGAATGTATAGTTACTACAAAGCCTTTACCTCTCAACAATTTCATGTTTATTTCATTTTTTCATTTTTTATAAATAATTTAAAATTTATATTTAAAAATAAAATTGATTAATTTATATAATTATGCACTCACATCAATAACATTACATACACAGAAAAACAAAAATTAATCAAATAAAAAATATACACTTGTTATCTTTTATATTATTCATTGATCTTCGTACAAAAGACACACACACTCGTTTTATATTCATAAGACACTTCATCTTCCACTAATATATCATGTTGACATAGAAGATTGGTAGAAAATAAAAAGTTTATATAAATATGCATTTATTATAAACATGGTTGGGGTTGGGGTAGGATGGTTGGATGATGCATTGATAGTAGGATAAGGATTAAATTACTAGTAGAGCAAGTTCCAATGTACCGACACCCTCCACGTGCTTCCACGCCAACGCGTCTCATCTTCACCTTTGACCACACCGCCCCCACCCCCCCCCCCCCCTCTCCCTCTATGTATATATACATATAATAAAATTAATAAATAAATAGTTTTTTCCATCACCCTCGCTGTTCAAAATTCATTCCATCACCATCGTTATTCAAAATTCATTCCACCACCCTCGTTATTCAAAATTCATGTTACATGATGCTGTTAGCTCCAACCCTTGTCTCTGGGCGGGGGTATTTGTTGAGATGGGTATTGTGTTGACATGATTTATATATTTAATTGTAAAAATTTTATTTATTTGAATATATATAATATAATAATGATTGAATTATATAATAATATATAAGAATAATGTTTAGTTTTAAAAATAAATATAAATATAAATACAAATATACATGTGAGATATACATGTGTGTCGATTAATTTAATTGTAAATAAATTTAATATTTAAAATATAATTAATTAATTGTATACATAATAGATAAAAAATTAAATTTAAATTAGGTTAAAAATTTTTGTTAATTAAATATAAAATTTCATAGAATGGATGGAGATTGAATCTAATAGAAAAGGGAGGGTTAGGCTAAGTTTATTTTCCAAAACGTGCGTACATAATATGACTTTATGAGGTATTTTTTTTAATATATAAATTTATATATCTTATTGTAAAATTAATCTAATAACGTGCTTGTATAAATATAACAAAGGTTTATAAAATTTTGTCAAATTTTAAAATTAAAAATAAATTATAAATTTTTGAGTATAATAATGATAAAAATAAAAAAGATATTATTAACACGATATAATTAAGAATATTTATATAATTTTTGATATGAAAAATAAAGTAATTTATAAAATGATTGAAAATAAACTGAGAAATGAGAACTTATTTTTAAAACATTTATAAACTATAAATTTTACCAAAAAATTCTAACAAAAACCTTTGAGTAACTTGTAAATTTGCAAACATCCCTCAAAAAATGAATTGAATGATAGGAGACAGGCTTCATCCGGGCAACAATTTCATTTTGTTTGGCAGTTTTGGTTCAAAATCTTACTCGAGAGCAGAGTAGAATAGTCTAAGTGATGTGTGCACCGATGGTGAGTGGCAACCAAACACACACATGCACTACGAAGAACATATGAATTAAAAATTGCTTTTGCATCAACTAAAGGTTGATGTTGTTCTTTAACTATTATCTTGTTATAACATATATTGAGTGCTTTATTTCCAAACACATAATATAATATGTGCAAAGATGAATAATAATATATGCCATTAGATGAGCTGCTCCTTGTACGTGGCATCCGGTACAACATCCTTAAGAATGCCTTGAATGTGCCTCTGTGTTGATCTTCTTGATAGATAAATTAATTAGTTAAATAATTGGATATTAATCTCATTTATTGAACCATTCTCTCCACTAATAATGTATATTGTTTGATCAAATTAGTTACGCATATGTATTGCAATTCGCATATAACTCAAGGAAGGGCATGCCTCATGCAAACTTCTACGTTACCCACAAGCCCTAGCTTGCATGTAATGAAACAACACTTAATTTACAATGTGGAAAATTGGCAAATCGCTTGTTGTCCTAAAACTAATATTTCTACTCCAATGAAGTTTTAGTATGATTAGTCATAGAAATATTATTATTTCGCTTATCATGATCACCTTCTTTACATCATACACAAATTATATATATAATGATAATAATTATCTACCGTACGAGTAATTTTGATAATTATATTTTCAAATCGAACACAAACATCGTGCCCTAGTAGGAGTAGGATAGAATTACAAGAGTGAGAAAAACAACATCATCGAATCATTGCAGTTTGGCCTCAAGACATGGGGTAAAAGGTCAAGGAAAAATTTGTCGCCAACTGATTTAACCGAGGGGAAATTGCCTCGGTAATTGCTCGGCCTTTTCCGCTTGTTTTTCACTGCACGCTTTTCCCGGCCATTACCGTCCGCTTCTCTTCCCTCTTATTCACCTGTGTCTAGAGAGATGTGCTAAAAGCTGCCATCTTCTTCTCTGTGTAGCGCAGCGACCACGCTCAGCGCGTGCCCTATGCTTGAGCCTTCCTTACCTCACTCCCAATATTATATTATAAATACATACCTTCACATAGGTATAATTTTTGCTTTTCGCTGTCTTTTCCTTTGTTTATTTGTTTGTCCTCTCTAATCACCTGGCGTTGAGTTCAGAGCATATTATAAGCTTTGAAGGTTTGTTTCTCTTCTCTTCACCGCTTTCTCCTTTTCCTTTGTGCAAGAGGTAGCCGAAAGAGAAAAAGGGAAAAGCTTCATCATCTTGTTCTGTGATTTATATATTGCCTCTGGGGCCTGGCAGTCTTGGTTCTCAAGCTTCAACTCCTACTGCTCCACGTTTAATTTCCGAGTGTCTTCAAACATCAGATTCAGAGTTACCTTTCTTCTGAGGAGAACGAAATAAGGGCTCTCGGAGGAAATTATTTGCTCTGAGGCACATCCAATCCCTCTTTCTTCTCTCTTTATCTGTGCCTGTACATATCTGTTTTGGATCTTTGTTGGTTTGTTTCGCAAGTTGGATTGCTGGAGGATGGATAGGGGCGCAGTGTGCAGTGATTGGATGTTCGACAATTTTGACTAGGTGGAGAATGAATAATAAATTAAAATGTATGCAAAACTGGGGGCTGTCCAATCAATTCCTCGATTCTAGTCAATAGTACTCCTCCACTGAGGGTCTCAAGATACTTCTTTTGATGCCTCTGCATCCTCTGCAATAACTTCATTCCACTTCTTCCTTGTCAGATCACGGTACAAAAACCCTTCCCTGCGCGAGAAAAACGAAAAAAAAAGCCTCAAAGAATACGCGTTCTTTGTCTCCTCTTGCAGCTGAGAAATAGAAAGAGCTGGCAAACAAGTGGTGGGAGAGGACTATAGATGCGGGAATGGCGGGTTACGAGCAGCAGCAGCAGCAACAGTCCTCGGGTTCTTCTCGCTATGTTCATCAGCTCCTCACCCCAGACCTCCACTTACAGCCGAGGCCCCCTCCCATTTCCCTACACAGCCCTGAGCTCGACCCTTCTGCAGATTCCAAGGAGACTCCAACCGAGAAGGACCCCGACGCCACGGCCACCACCAGCTCGGGCGGCAGCCCCACGACCAGCCGTCGTCCCCGCGGCCGACCTCCCGGTTCCAAGAACAAACCCAAGCCCCCTGTAATCGTCACCCGTGACAGCCCGAACGCCCTCCGATCCCACGTTCTCGAAGTCTCGTCCGGGAACGACATCGTCGAGAGCGTATCTGTGTACGCGAGGCGGAGGGGAAGAGGGGTCTGCGTGCTCAGTGGCAGCGGCACTGTGGCGAATGTGACCCTCCGTCAGCCGGCGGCGCCAGCAGGGAGCGTGATGACGCTGCAGGGTCGTTTTGAGATTCTCTCGCTGTCGGGGACGGTACTTCCGCCGCCCGCGCCTCCTGGTTCTGGCGGCTTGTCGATATTCCTGTCTGGCGGGCAGGGTCAGGTGGTTGGTGGAAGCATTGTGGGGCCGTTGATGGCGTCTGGGCCGGTGGTTTTGATGGCGGCGTCGTTTGCAAATGCCGTGTTTGAACGTTTGCCTTTGGAGGATCAAGAAGAGGGAACGCCTGCTGCTCAGCCTCAGTCGGCGGCATCTCAGTCATCTGGTGTCACTGCTGGAGGAGGAGGAGGTCATGTCAGTGAGGCTGGCGGTAATGGCGGCGGCGGCGGCGGGGGAAGTGCCGGGGGCGGGGGTCCTCTTTTGAACTCAGCTGGTGGGAATTCTCCTGCGCCGGGAAATTATCCCTTCGCAACTGACTTGTTTGGTTGGGGGAGTGGAAATTCTGCGAGGCCGCCCTTTTGATATGAACCAAGTTCCAACTGCCCATCCCTTTTCTTGAAATCTTTGTTTCTAATGATGTTAGGTTTTATTTTGTGATTTTCTAAGCTTTTGTTTATTGCCCCCCAGAGAGAGAATCATTAGTAGCCAGGTGGAGCTTGGAAACCTCAATCAATGAAAACAGGTTTTGTAAAACCAGATTATTAGCTGTATGTATAAATGTTGATGCTACTACAAATGGGTCTTAAGTATTTTTTAGCTTTGAGTTAATTGGGTATGGGGAAGAAGGTAGAATATGTATGATTACCAGGAAAGGGAAGACGACGATGATGATAGGCTCTGCAGCAGATAAATCTGAAGCAGTTTTCAAGGTCAGTAGTGAGATTCAATTTCTGTCTAGATTACTGCTTTAGAGTATGGACAACATTTGCAATTTGCAAAGTGCTTCTGTTTGTGATGGCCGCATTTGGTAGGGACTCGGAATTTGAAATTGGTATATTCAATGTATCGGAAGCACAAAAGAGAAATTGTCATCTCTATGATCTATATCTGCTGTGAATGTGCTTATTCTGTACGCGTCTCTTAATTGTTTATTTTTATTTGAATAATATTCGCAGATATATTCACGAGAGTAATTTCCCTCGAGGTGTAAAGATATGCGAAAACCCTTCAAGCATAATAATTAATACTAGTCAATCCAGGGAAATATTAGATACTAGTGGTGGAAACAGGCAAAGTCTCTCGTTATGAACAGAAAACTTGAAGTGACAAGATAATCTTGTTCTATTAAATAGAAGAGAGGATCAGTAATTCTGGTTGTAAATTAGAAAATTCTGCCATGAAATTCCAATCTTTTCACTTATAATTAGTCTTGCGCTCAAGATGTAGAGAGAGAGTGAGGATGGAACTTGTTTAAGAAGGAATTAACTTATCAGGTTCCCTCTAGCTAGGAAGCAATGCTTGAAGCTTGACTGCTTTGCTTCAAGATTTAGTTGGACTATGATATCTTAAACTCTAGCTGGAGCTTGTTAGGATAGTTTTCTTGAACTTGGCATGGCCGACTATTGGCATCCGTGAAATTTGGCATGAAACTCGAAAGTTAGCTAATGCTAGGGGCCATGTCTGTTGGCTTGGCTGTGTGGTTGAGTAATACATAGTGCTGGGAGCTGATTTACATCCTTAAATTGATTAACACTAACAAGGGAACCTCCAAGACTCATTTTGGTTTTAAAATTAAACTATGTGGTGAAGGAACCTTCACCAAGATTCCCTTCAACCTCTTTTTCTCAAAATTAGGTATGAGCTGTGGGCAGCACTTTGAAATTCAAGCTTAATGGTTCATAGCAATAATCTCTCATTAGCAAATTTTGACAAATTTTCCCGCATGCATAGACAGTTATATATGATCGTGAGATGCCTCGATTTTCACAATAGGAAAAATGAGTTGGCAGCCCGGTGATTTTTGCCGAATTTAGGCAAAAAAGTGGGAGGCCACCTGCCTATCGCAAAAATGGAAAAAAGCCAGGCACGTTCAGACAGAACTGTTGCAACTTTGAATCTTTGAAACAGGGAAATAAAGGAAAGAAAAGAAAAGAAAAGAAAAGATGCTACTGCTTCTTGAAATGTTTTTCTATCCAGCTAGCTTTAGAACCTCCATTGATTCAGTATTATTTACGTCCATCTGTCTCTCCAGGTCTGGACGTTTCTTGGATGGACCACATGCAACAGCATTGGCTCCATCCTCGACCCCTTTGAATCGACGGCGGCACAAACCTATCGCGGTGCAGTTTTTTGTCTGTTTGGGTTCTAGATTTTTTGTCACGTAATGCAATGTACATGAATGACCGTGAGCATGCGACCTGCGTGCTCAATGGCTACGGGGAAAACTTGGCCCATGTTAGCTTGACAAAAACAAGATAAGTGGCTCATGTGTGCCCACTTATCTCCAATGTCTGTACTGGGTCAGAAACCCAAATCAACCTTCTATGTGCTTTTATCAGATTTGTCTCGACTCTTGAATCACGCCAAATTGCTGCCCCAGGAGCGTTTGCAGCCATAGGCGTCGGATTTTGTTGGCCTGTTCTTTTCATTTACGCTTTGTCCATATTTCGTTTACAGTGCAGGAAGGCATAAGTTGGATGTAACAAGAAGGGAGGGAGTTCTTGTTGGGATGCATGCAGTGTCCGTGTGAAATCATGTTCCATGCATATACCCTATGCTATTATTAAGAGCATCTAAGCTGGTGGCGGTGATGAAGAATGCAAATAATATTTGGAAAGAGAGTGGGGTTTGGCACACCCTTCGATGCGTGATTTGTCGTGTCCTCTCGTGTAGGGCAGAAGGGTTGGGTGGTTAACTGGTTAATAATGGTGACCAATGCATTACTGTCTGAGCTTTGGATTCATTTGGGCCTTTTTTTAAGGTTTCATCGTATGCGGCGTAAATGGTGGAGGTCCATCGACATGAATTTTGACATCATGCTCTTCATTACCCTACAGCCAAATATGTCTCTTTCGAGTCGCCACTCGCTGTTTCTGATGATGCTTATCCAACGTGCTTGATAACAAATAACACCCACTGCAGATTGGGATTGTTTGTGTGTAGGACTGTGTTGGATTTCAATACTCTAAACCGCTTTAGGATTCAAATGAATTGGGTTTGACCTAGGTTTTGATAAAATTTGTTAGCGATTCATTTGGCTATGTGTTTCAAAATTTTGAAAGGTTTCGCACTTGTTGAAATCTATACAGTTCAAACATGTTAATCAATAGAATTTTTTATTTAAATTTAGGTTTAAATTATTCCTTCTTCTCTCTCTCTCTCTCTCTCTCTCTCTCTCTCTCTCTATCTCTTTCTATATATATATATATATATATTACTAGGTTTAAAAGGCAAGTAATGGATAAAAACAAATATTTTAGGCCTTGGATCCAAACCCAATTTGGAGTCGATCAAGTTCCATAATTATTTGATGTTTAACCTTTTTCGGATGCATGAACCAAGATAAATTCCACCTGTCATGGACCCAACCTAATTGATTTTGGATAAACAAGTGGACTAGTTGCAAACTCAAAGTTCGTCGCCTGATTTGACCCAACTACCAAATCTATTAGCCACCCGCGACTGTGGCCAATAGTTTATGTATTTGTTTGATCAACTACTAAGTTGACACACTAATGGGTGTCCTGAATAAAATTTTATTTAACATTAATTTTAAATGATAGTTCTTAAATTTTAAAATTACATAGAATTTTTTTTTATGAAAAGTGATAGAACTCAAATTTTAAAATTACGTACAAATTTTTATGAAAAGGAAAAGAGAGAAATAATGATTAAAAATAAAAAAGAGAGAGAAACAAAAAGTGATAAAAGAATAATAATATTTTAGGTAATTTATATCATGGGCTCTGTAGGAGTTACATATTTAATGTATTAAAAGTTTTATAAAAATGAAAAAGGAAAGAAAATAATTATTAAGGAGATAAAAATTAAAAAGAAAGGGAAGAAAAGGAAAATAACATAAAAATAAGCGTACGTTACTAATTTAACATTTTGACACCCAAAGATAATTAATAGAGAAGTGTCGCATATTACATATGGTATAGATTGTTTAGTTCAACTCTAAACTCCTTAATCTACCTTAAATGGATATTTTCGCATAAGGATTACGAAATTAGAAATTTTCAACTGTATAGCAGTGGTTTATATTATAAATTTAATTAACATGCTAAAAATACATAAGATCATGAATATTAAGGAAAATACTTGAGTCTAATTTTAAAAATTTTAATTATTACTAATAGTTAAATGCATTGCACTATACAATAAAAATACCACAAAAATAAAAATAATAAATATTATTTCAAAAAATAAAATATAACTATTTACCAAAAATATATAATCTTATTATAATATTTGATGAAAATATAATAGAATTTTAATATGTTTCAATCTATTAAATATGTGTCAAAATAAAAAATTATTGGACATTTAAAAAAAAAAATTGTTTGATTCATAAAATTCAATCGAAGATAGATTATAATGAATAAAATCAAATTTAAATTAAGAAGAAGAAAATTAGGATATACAAATCTATTATTGATCAATTTAAAGCATTCGATTTTCATAAACTATAACTAATTCACTTGGTTTAGTGATCCAATCAAGACTTTATATGATTTTACTCAATTTTATTGTAATTTTAGTTTTTAAATACTACTCGAACCATTTTTATGACTTGTCCAACTATTCAACAACCAATTCAATTCGGTTTTAAAAATACTGGTATTGAATTTATTTGAAAGACATTTGATACCTTTTTACTTCAAATTTTTTCCTTGAATGCATCTCCCAAACATACGCAGCCACGGAATCCCTTTGTTCCATCTCATGAAAGAACCATGAAGTTGAGTGGAGACACAGATACTTTGTAACATAATCTGTAACTTTATAAGACGTAGCATAAGTCAAATAATAGGGGCTGAAATTGGATGCATTTAACCCACTTTGGGCACGTCACTTTAATTGACAGAATACGAGTAAAAAAAAAAAAAAAACTTATTTTGATGAGTAATTTTATTATGTATTTTATTTATATTATGTCGAACTTTTAAATAATTAAAAACTTTTAGCTTTTGAAGTGAATTTGATATCAACTCATATATAATTATCAATCAACCCCAATTTTAAAAGTCAACATGCCTTTTCGAATATGAGTGGTAAATTTTGACATAGCTTAAAAATATAAATCAAATTTAACATGTAATTAATAAATTTGGATTAAGCCTTCATGCATACAAGTCGATATCAAATCAAACCCGTGGATTCAATAATAAAAAAAAAAAGATCAATTTTAAGTTACTTAATAGGTTAACCTGTAAATTTACTAATATATTTAAAATAATTTAATAAATATTTTTATTTACTATTTTAATTTTGTAATAAGTCATTAACTATATAATTAGAAAACTAATTAAATAAAATTAATTGTTTAAATACTAAATATGTAAAAATTTAAACTTAAATGTTATGTTAAACTAAACTATATGGTTGCATTCTGAAACTTAACTTTCATTCTCAAATTGAAATTTTCATCGTCTACATTCTACACCCTCACCCAAACAAATTCGACCACTCTACTCGGATTGCTTTATTCCCTTTCTTTCTTGTTTTTCTTTTTAAAATTTGCATGATTATATACATATATTTTTAAAATTTAATCCAATAAAATTTAAAATAACAAATAAAAGGCTTCAAACTTTGAATACATCTGAAATTACTTTTTCAAACAATAGTATGAAAACAAAAAAAAATTACAATGTGTAAAAATTTATTTCTACCTATATTTTGATCAAGATGTTTTTTTTTGTTGCAAGTCAACTTGTTATGTTCGAGTAATCTATGAAATTAACGGACCAAGTTCGGGTCAAAAAATTAACTCATGAAAATGAAAAAATCAGAGTGATCTGCAATGATAGTGTAGAATGCTAACTATTTTTCAGGTAGTAAAAGTCCTGGATTTCCGTTTTGTGTGCAAATCCGGGGTTTGTATGTAGAAATCACGTGTGTATTACTTAGAAATTCTTGGCTTATACATTAATACGTAAACAATTCTTTGATATATTAATGGCTTTGTAATTTGATTTATTTATTTTTCATGGGCATCTGCACTTCTTTGCAGGGTTAAATTTTGAGTTTTACAAGTTCTGAAATTGATTGAACGTTCCCCAGTATAAAAGAGAGTGAACTAAAATTGAACCTTCTGGTTTTGTTCAAAGTCTAGTCAGATGAGTGAATTTTATTGCACCCACCTCAGTTTATTAGTTTTATCTCGCAAATCATCTATTGGCAAATCTGAATACCATAGTACAGGTACAGTATTACACTCCATTGACTATCTATTTGTACCTTGAGTTCTTGTTCGAAAACTATCAATGCTTGCTTTAATATTTTAGTCATTTGGATCATGCACTTGGACTTTGATTTTGATTTTAGTCACATCTCGTGTGGTTACCCTTCATTACAGAGCAATCTTTTGACTCAACTAAAACTGAGAATTCATCAATACCCATATGCTGAAGGAGATGGAAAGGTGGGTAGGTGGAGATGTGGTGGTTAGGCATTGAATCCTCCTCCCAAAGTTGCTTTGGTTGTCTATCCCTTTTTGGTCTGGTTTGGTTGGTTGATCGATAATAAATGTTGGTTACTAGTGGAACATTCATCTGTATTGCCTTAGCTGATGCATCTCTATTCCAACTGCTCCATTGCCATTGGAATTCAAATAAACCCCCATCTTTCTTTTTCATGGAATACGTTCTCAGTATCCCACTTCTACAAAGACACAGAAAAGGCTTAAGAACATCGTTTTCCATGGAAAGCAGGCATTTAGACTGGGCTTGGATGAAGCCCTTATTCCTCAGATACACTGTCTAGCACTGTTCCCCATAAAACTTCTGTGGGAAAATAGGGCAGTTTTTTGCCACATTTCACTCCACCTACTCTATATAACCTCCCCTAGATTTTTTTATTTTTTTTTTAAAAAACCAACATTTCTTTTTTTTTTTTTTTTTTTTTTTTTAACCCTTCTAACAAACTGTCCTGAGAGATTTAAAAATAAGTTCTAATGGTATGATGTTTGCACCGCTCTTTTAAAAACTATACGGACCATGAAATCGGAAACACTTATTAATTCGAGAATTATTGGTTTAATTAGTAGTTTAATCGTGATCCAGCTCATGATATAATATTTATATTATAAATATTAATTAGTATATTAAAAATACATAAAATAGTGAATATTAAGAAAAAAAAGTTATATTTATTGCACTATTAAAATAAAAAAACCAAAAATATTTTTAATTACTATTAATAGTTATATTTATTGCACTAATAAAATAAAAAAACCAAAAATTATAAAAGCAATAAATGTTAATTCGATAAATAAATTTAAAGATATAAAAATAAATATATATTATTAAAATATTTAATCAAAGTATAATAAAATTTTATGTCTTCTGTATAATTAATATGTGTTTAAGTTAAAAATTATTGAACAATTTAAATGATAATTTATTTGATAAATGAAACTTTCTATATAAAGAACAAATTGAAAATAAATTACGATAAAAAATAAAAATTAAATTAAAAAGAAATATATTAAAATTTAAAAGTTTATTTATTTATCAATTTGACCTTTTCAATTTTTATGACTTGAGATTAGTTCATCTAATTTAGTAGTTCAATTGCAGTTTTATCTGATTTTACTTAATTTCATTGCATTATAATTTTTAAATTCTATTCAAACTATTTTTTTCACTAATCCATGGTCTAACCGATTTATCTGTTCAACTTAGGATGGCTTTTAAAACACTGTTTGCACCCACATTGCAACAATTAAAAAAATTTGAAAAATCTAATTCTACCCACATCAGGAAATCAAATTTTGACAAAATTAACACTCGAACACAACTTGAATGACAAAATTTGACACAACCTAAAAACATAAATCAAATTTAACACGAAATTAACAAATTTAAATCAAACCTCCGTTGATATAAGACGTAATCAAATCAAACCCGTGAATTCGAAATAAAAAAAAAAGAATCAATTTTAAGTAACCCCTCAACCTACTTATATATTTAAAATAATTTAATAAATACTTTTGTTAACTATGTTAATTTTGTAACAAGTCCTTAACTATATAAATAGAAAACTAATTAAATAAGATTAATTGTTTAAATACTAAACATGTAAAAACTTAAACTTAAATGTTATATTGAACTAAACCATATGTCTAAATTCTAAAACCTAATTTTCATTCTCAAACTGAATTTTTCCCAATATACATTCCATATCCTCACCCAAACAAACTCGACCGCTATGTCGGATTTCCTCGTTCCCTTTCCTTCTTTTTTGTCATTTTTAAATTTGCCTGATTATATATATATTTTTTAAATTTAATCCAGTAAAATTTAAAATAACAAGTAAAAAGCTTCAAAATTTGAATACATCTAAAATTTTTCATACAATAGTATGAAAACTAGAAAAAAATTGCAGCATGTAAAAATATATTTCTACCCATATTTTGGTCAAAATGATTTTTTTTGTTACAAGTTGACTTGTTATGCTTGAGTGATTTATAAAATGAACGGATCAAGTTCGAGTCAAAAAATTAACCCATAAACATAAACAGATCAAATTTAGATCGGACGATTTATATGTAATACACATCTTAATCCAACTCACCAACCTATAAATTCAACTCATTGCCATTCCTACCTTCAAGTATATTATCCTAGAATGAGTATCTTAACCGTAGTGCCAAAAATCAAATAAGTTGCAATCTAAAATGTATTTGTCCAAGACACGTGCATGAAAACGCAGTTAGATCAAATTGGAGGAGGAACAGAATAGAAAGTCTAGAATTATTAATTAAGCGAAAAAGAAAATTCCAATCCCAGCCTACAACGAAGAGGAGCTAGAAGGTAAGGTATAAGGGGGGTGACCACAGCCAAAAAGCCTCTACATACTCTTCCCACTACTAATAATAATCTAAGACTAAATGCACTTAAACCAGAACCTAATCCTTCAATGCCATAATAACATACGAATAATAATAGCCAAATCTTGAGCACTCAGGTAGAAACTTTCTTTCACGAATTAGTGATTCACTTCAGGATTCTTTGTACTTTGGTGATGAACCTTGAAATCTACATACCTGCTTGCTCAAAAGGGACACGAACAAAGAGACGTCCATGCAGGCTTACCACAGCTGAAGTCTGAAGTGGATTGATTCTTGAGGGTAAGCTAATCACCTGAAAACCAACACCGGACTTTCAAAATTGCAACAAATGAACATTTTCGTCTTTTTTTTTTTTTTTTTTCTCTTTTTCCTTTTTCGGCAATCGACCGAATGCACATATTTAAAATTTTGTTTCGTGCTCCTCCACCCACACCAGAAACAGAAAAACTCAAAAACAAGACAGCATCTGGTCCTGCCATTCATTTAGTAGGCCCATACACTTGATGTAATTGACCCAGTAGTAGGCCCATTCATGTAGTAGGCACCATGAATGACTTGTTTTCCATTTCATCTTGACAAGGAATTTAATACCATTTTATTTAGAAAAAATCTACTGCATAGAAACAATATTTTTCAAAATTGATAAATAATTTTGACCCCTACATAAAAAATGCAATTATCTCAGAAAGCAAGAAAGGGTAAAAGTACCTTTTTGAAAGGAGTAATTCCCCAGGGATTATCAACTTGCTCAGGTTGACCTGTTATGACTACACGTCCAGCTGGATCTGATTGTACACGAACCTGAGCCACCAATAAGGGCATTAATGACTAAGGTTGCCCTGATTTACAATCACAAATTGAGGAAATACAATGAACGAGGAATAGACAAAATGTTAATTAACTGGTTTCATATTTCAAATTCCCACCAGCAGAAAATAAGGTTAAATGTTTATAAAAACACTTTAAATGGATATAAATAGCAAAAAAATCATTAAAGCATGACTACGGTGAACAGAAAAAAAACAGTTACAGCATTGAACTGAAGAATAATACTTGAAACAACATTACAATTAGAAATTCATCATGATGGAAACCAGGTTATAAACACCAATGTGAGGAATTTCCATCAAATTAACTTGCAATAAAATGTAAATCTTAACAAATCACACAATCAGAGTATGCATCCCTTTTCTCGAAAAACTTGATATGACAAAGTATATAGTACCCAACAATCAAGTTTGAATGTGAAGGAAAAGAAACATGAAACAGCAGGCCTCCTTTATTTAGAGGGAGGTGGGGATTAGAGAATTATAAGCAAATGAGGAAAGTGATAATATGACAAATTACATGGGGGACAAACCTCTTCACGTAATAGCCCTGGAACTAGGGCATAAACCTCGAAACAGTCTTTCTGTACATATAAATGAGTCACAGTCAACTCCTTTTGCAGATGTATGTACAGTAACTCAAGTGAAGATATAGAATTCAAGGTTTTGATGCAAACGTACAGTTTGTCGGACATTGATCTTCACCCAGTCGGCTGGGGGCCCAACATCAACAATTGATGTCGCCAGTCTACCAACCAACAACTCAGTGTCAACAGCTAATAAAAAATGAAAGATAAGGGGACAACATTACCACAAAGATTTAGATTTAATTAGCAAGTCTGCTACATAAAAGTAGATTATTTTCATATACCAGCTAGCTCAATTTCTTTGGTTCAGGACAGACATTTTGGTATATATGTCAATCTCATGCCACTCCAGGCAGTGTAAGAATGAGGGGGAACAAGCATAGAGCTTCAAATTGTTCCCATTTTACAAATTTCTGAGTATCTAGGCAGAACAGTAGCATTTTCATCATTGTTATTCAGAACAATGTCAAATACTGAACACCTTTTATTATAGATAAGAGGAAGCCAATTGCCAAGCATGTCCGTCTTCATACATTTCTAAGTATCACAGTCCTAAATATAGACAGATGTTAAAACAATTAATAAGAATCAGTATAAACTTGGTCACATGAAGTGCACTATGGCCTTCAACAATATTATACAACCATGATATGCAGACCTCAAGCACCCAAGCAAACAATTTGCTTCCATCCAAACAAATGGCATGCTTACAAAGGTGTTTATCGTTCTGGCACGAAGAAGCTCCGAGAAAAAGCAAGATATCATATTTGAAACATAAATACGGTCAAGGAGCAATGAATTAAAAGCAATCAGATATAAGAACTTAGGGCACAAACTAACTTTTACCAGTACAAAGATTTATTTGGTTTGGATCACAAGAAAACACCAACAAAGAGAAGGCAAATGTTAGCAATAGATGATAAATTAACAGAAATATAGAACCTAATAAAAATCATAAATTGACATTTATAATCAAGTCCTTGCCTCCACCAGGCTTGTCAATAAGTGGATATTTGTAATACCCGGAAACATGTCTAGACGCAAAAAATACCTTAATTACTATATATTATATAGACCCAGATCCCAGTGGAGGCCCAACGGGTAGTATTTTGGTTCTAATTTAATAGACCTAATTCATTGGGTCTAGGTCCAAACCTAACCAGCCCATTTTTTTAGGATGAAATTAACACTATTTAGCTAATTGTTATTGTTGAGATGATCACTTCATATATTTTATTATGATTAATTTAAAATTTATTTTGTTATGATTAAATTTTGATTGATCATTGATTGAATACAGAAACAGATCCAGATGAAAATTTATAGGAATTTATAATTGTCAAAATAAAATATTCAAAACTTTATAAAAAATAAAAAATAATTTATTAGCATTTTAAAAAAAAAAATAATTATATTTGATTTTAAACATATAACCAATTCGCCAAATTTAACATAAATATTAGTCCTACAAAATAGAAAACAAAAAAATTTACACCTCTGTTCTAAATATTTTCAAATATCATTTAACACTTTCCATCAAGTTAAACCCAAGATTGTGTTAAATTGTTCCGCTTGAAACTCTAAATTGAGTCAAATAAACAGCTAGTAGTAGACAAAGATCAAGTGTCAAGACAAAAAATGTAGTCATATAGTAGCCAGCCAGACAGTAGACAAATAATAGCCAGTAGATGGCCAAAAAGAAAGTAAGGAAGGCAATACCAGATAGCTAGTAAGGTAGGCAACACCAAAATCATAGATGTTTGCGATATGCAATAAATAAGAATCATGTACTATAACAATAGTTGATTTCAAGCTTATAGCAATACTGTGGTTGAAGACAAAACAACCAGCAGCAGCAGGTACTCAAGAGATTAGGAATTGGCAGACTGGCAGCTTTCAGCAAAGGCTTTATTTATTTATTTACTTTTTTACCAAAAGTATGGTCAAAATGAGAAATTTCGCTTTTTTTTTTTTTCTTATGGGAGAAAATATGTAGAAACAAAATAGTAGCCATGCTAAAACCATGTTTGAATGATTTGAAGAATTAATGCATTTTTTTCACTCAAGAATTTTCCCAATTTACTAGTATAAGAACACCATATACAACACCAAAGTTAACATAAAATATTAGTCATATGAAATAGAAAACAAACTATTCTTAACCTATATTAAGTAACAAAATATATAAAATATCAAACTAAACATCTTCAAATATTCTCTAAGACTGTAACAAACTCCAATTAAATTTTAAGCATCAGAAAGTGTTCAAAGTTAAAAACTACATGTCTATTAAAAAAGTGAAAATATACACGACTAATATAAAGATGGCAAAAATAAGTTTGACTTGACATAAACATAAGACTAGTTGTATAAAAAAAAAGAAAGTATTTAAAGTTTTAAACCTCTAATTTAGGTAATATACAGAATATCAAATCAAATATTCCCAAATATTCTAACACTTCTCAAGTTGACAAGGCTAAAGTATTCAACTTAAACTACTGAGTGTTGAATTTTGAAAAAGTGAAAATTGTTGTGAAGGAGATTCATGGTCAGCCCAAAAAAGGCAGTATAGTTCCTCTCAGTCCAATAACATGTGGTAGCCCAAACTTCAGTAAAGGCGAAACCAAATACACACATAAGAGGCCAACCAACTAAGTAGTTCCTTGGCCATGGCCATTTGAAAGAAGCCCCTGCCCAACTTTGTAAAGCCTAACATTATCATTCTTTATCTGTTCCCTGTTTGCTTCTAGGGTATCTGCATGAAAGAGCAACAAAAGGGACAATTATATTCATGGTGGCGCTGAGAAAGCAGTGTGTGGTCCGGTGGAGAAGATTCTCTGTAGTGCAACTCTAATATTTGCGCAAAACAGCACTGGTGAGCTTTACAAACACGATGGAGCTGCGCAACCTTATGGAATGGCGGGCAGTTATTAGCAAAGTAGGGTGCTGAATATAAGAGTTTGAGCTGTCACCAAATAGGGCTTTTGAGGCAGCGGTGCTTGAAGCTTTGAGACCCATAGCGTAGACTCAATGGTACACACAACTTGGTTTCCGCACAAATGAAGGTGCACACAATGAAAAGACACCCCAAATAGATTAGGCTTAAGTTGGACAGTGGTGGCACAAGAGGTAGTAACATAAAGAGTGGAGGAATGATTAGATTAGTAGAGGATTTGGCTACTTTGGGTTCAAGGCAATGGTGAGCATTGTGGATTTTGGTGGATTAGTGTTAAGCATGGCCGATGTAGCGTTTTTGTGTGCTACAAGTGGAGAGATATCGACACTGTCGCTGTCAGCCTGATAAGGTTTTCTGTCATAGGCCCCCTTTTCTTTTTTCACCAATTGAGGATTAAACTTCTCGTAACTCTTGTGTAAATGAGCCCTTAACCCCAAAAGGTGTACAAACATCAATTATAATACCATGTTAGAAGATTGAAAGAATTGAACCATGCATTACTACTGCAGGGTTGTCCCAATTTATAGTATGGAGTTAGTACAAAAATACAAACAGTAAGTTTAAATTCAACACAAAAACAAGTCATACAAAATAGGAAATAAAATATATTTGAGCCTCTAGTCTAGGTAACAAAATATATGGAATACAAAACTAAATATCTTCAAATATTCTAACAAACATTAACAGGGCTACTTTTTCTTGACCAACAATTCAACTGCAGCTACAATTTTTAAGGCTGAGGAAGCATATAAAGTGAAAAATTAGGTGGCCTTACTGTATCACCACTATCTCATTAGTTATAAAATGAATCTGACAGAGCCATCTCAGACACCACAAACACACAGAGACACTTGTACCTAAGGGTACATCACTATGTGGAAAATAACACGTTAAATTTGCATGGGATAATTTAAATCTAAAAATTCAATTCCAATTCATAATTGATAAAATCTGAACTTGCAATCCACAAAAATATGGGCTTAATACTAACTACCAAAAGAAAGTAGTAATCGTGATATAACAACACTTAACTGCTTAGATGTTTCCGTTCGAGCAGCTTTAATTGAATGCTCCACTTCACTTGGTCTCTTCTGTTTGAGTGAGCCTACTCAAAAGTAAGAAGTAAAATGAGCAAACAGAATAAACAAAGTGATAGTATCAGGTTAAAATGAAGCTGACTTATCCACGCACACAGCTTCAAAGATATTAACCTAAAGGGGAACATACACAACAAGCCAAATCAACAAAAGGTAGCTTACCAATGCTTTTGAGATTTTTCTCACGCTTTGCCACATTGCTAAGATTCTTGTCCTATCAAAATAGAAAATAATAATAATAAAAAGAACAACAACAACAATATAAATAAATCAATAAATTAAAAATAATAAAAGAATACGATGCATAATGTCATCAGAAGTACAGAAGGAATGCACAATTTTAAACTGTTACACAAACCTTTATGATAGGTTCACCAACCTCACCATAATCAGAAAGTCGTTGGACATGCCAACCTTGCATAGCACGAGCAGCAGCATCTCTTCTGGCTCTTCCTGATCCAGAACCTTGATAACCATTTCCCTGTGTAATATACAGATGATCAGACTTAAGTTATTCTCTAAGTTCTATCCTGACAAACTATGCCGTCTCTTCTCAAACATGTCAGGCATCTGTTATTCATGTGTCTTCTACTAGTATGCAAAAGAAATTCCAGGCTTTAAATTGATAGCAGCATTCAGTAGTTGAATATCACCAAATATGTGCTTAAAATAGAAGATGCACAACCAGAAAATTCTATAAAACATCTTTAAGTAGTACAGTTGCAACATTGCAGAACTTTGAATCTACATACAAGAAGTTAAGACTCCCTCCTGAATTTAAAAGATAAACCCATGTATGTGCCTAATAATACTACTTAGATAAAATAGATAAACCCACAATAAGCACTAAACAAATATTAGATCAAGAAACAGAAAGAGAGGAAAGTTTTCTATCTCCAAAAACTACTTAGAGCGTTACATGCAAGAAGAACAATTAGAACCAAACTCACCTCAGCATCAATGCCAGAAGCTTCAGGGAGCGTAGCTGCCGGGAGTTGGAGCTCACCAGTTAGTGTCTTATGCCTCTCATATTCCAGAAGAGACTTAATGCATACAGAAGAAAATTTGAGTTTTTAAATGTAATGAATGTAGAATCTAAGATCGATAAAACAAAAAAGTGCCACGTACTTAAAATAGAAACCCATTTGATCACACATGTCTTCAAGTCTTTCATAATTGACAACAAGCAGATAGGATATCTATTTTCTTTTTTTAAACACTCACACCTCACCCAGTAGCTTAGTGAATTTGAACTCTCAACTTGTCCTTGAGGTCAAGAGATTCAGACCATTAGAACACACACACACACACCCCAACAGATAGGATTTCTCATAGATTTAGTCACACCCAAAATGTCGCAAAGTTAGCCAGGTATCCGGCAGCTGGATTTGCTGAACTGCTGAACATGGATAGAAACCCAAAGACTACAAATGCAATAAACATCAAACTGGAATCTTCACCTTTTCATAGAAAATGCGGAAAGTCCAGGAAACCGTTGTGCAAGTCCTGCAAAAATAACAAACAGGTGTCAACTGATTCAAAGCCAAATTCATTTTAAAGCAATTTTTGGGTAAGGTTGTGCAAGTATAAATGTAAATGTGTAAAGGGAAATATTCCAAAAGGTTTTCCCCACACACAAGCCAAGTAAAACAATATATACATATCTATAAAATACATTTTCTTGTTTTCAATTTCATCAGAATATGATCATCTATATGTTTATTCATGATAAACACCAATTCAATGATCAATGAACACAATTTTCAATGTCAACTACTAGCAGCTCATAAAAGCAAAATAATTTCAAAACAGAACTTGATTTTGAAAAATAACTTCATAATTGAGTGTGTCTATTAACCACCATCCCAAATGTTCAAAAACCACATACCAATAAGGGAGCACACTTGTGCACAAAAAACAAGCAAAGAAAAAGAATAATAAAAAAATCTTCAAGGAAAAAGGCTTACTTTGGTGGGTGGAATGACTCTCCCACCTGCCTCCACAACTTGGATCCAGTTACCTATTAAATGATCCACAGAAATTCATAAGTATTGTAACAGCAGCTGAGGATGTTGTGATCTAAAACATCTCTTTAGGAATGCAATTCCAGTGGTTGTGCACGTAATTGAACCAAAGTTGCATAAGTAAGCCCAGATTTCTACCAAAGAATTACTAAGATAGATGCAGTCATTGTATTACCTAATGCAATTCCAGTGGTTGTGCACGTAATTGAACCAAAATTACATAAGTAAGCCCAGATTTCTACCAAAGAATTACTAAGACAGATGCAGTCATCGTATTACCTAATTTACAAAGAAACACATAACTTATGATTCTCAAATTGACAACAATGTGAATACAAAATCTTACTAATTGATATCAAATTGGTTTGATGGCATGTTCACAGCCCGAGTTGTAGATGACTTGTAATATGGCAACTGCCACTCTTGAGAATAAAGAATAAAAAATAACTCCAGTGCTCTTTGTGAAGTGTTCCTTCAGGTATATACACATCATAGACTTATAATGAAATAAGGTTCCATGCTCTTAATAGTTATGCATAGTATTAGATGCATGAATATGTGGCAACTATCTTATATTTTATAATGGCACGTTTATTTCAAAAACAAGGGATATAATGTCCTGTTCCATAGAATTAAACTACTAGAATGACGTCGGTGAAAGGGAAGATCTTTATTTTTCAACCAAGATTTCAGGCATGCAAAATCTGGATGCATAACAAAATTATATAACAAAGTAATTCTTACCAACGTTTGTCACTCTGTCCTAAATTTGTGATTGGGAAAACAAGTATAATGCAGTGAGGAAATATGTATGTAACGGCACACGATGCATAACAACACTAAAGCTCTTTAGAACCAACAGATATTAAATTTTTTACACTATTAGTATTCTTCAAAAACATACAAACTAGAAAAACAGTTAAGCATTTTAACTTCTAATTACACTATAAATTCTACATTTTAAGTCAAATTTTAGCATTGAAGAATAATTAAACACATACTAAGCCGCTAGTTTCAACGATTATAACATAATTTCATAAAATTACAATAACAATACAAAAAGGTGACTTAACTATCTAAAGAATCTGAAAAAGGAAATAAATCAGAGAAAATGAATGAAGAAATATTTAGGAAGAAGAAACTGCAACATAAAAATTAAATAAAGGAATGATTGAAGAAAAAGAACAGAGATTTTTTTGAGAGAGTTGACAGCCACCTTCGGAGAGAAGGGGGGAAGGAAACATTCATGTTAAAGAGAATGAAGAAAAATTCCCCATCTCTTTCCTCTTTTTTGTTGATTTTTGATTTTTTAACAAAGAAATATATAATTAAAAGGGCCTCTATGGCACAATGGCAAAGCACCTTCCCCTAAGAGCAGGAGCCATGGCATGCACCATAACAACTATGTTCATAAGCATATTTCTAATTTTGTATAGGGCAAACTAAAATTTTGTGTGTAAAGTCATATATACATCCAAATTTTCATATTTATGCATAAGCCAAGACACATAGATGAACACTATAAAGCAACAAAGCCTTATCCTTGATGCCAATAAAAAATAACATGGAGTATAGCATACAAAAAGTAAAAGACATTAGAAACGTTAGGAAATGCATACCCTGTCATAGCCTCCCAATCTAATAACCGCCCTCCACAACCTAGCAGCCATTAAGGAAAGGAGATGAATCTTCACCAATAATAAACACTTAACAAAATTAACTGCACAGCACGCTTACTTCAGGCAATTTAGGGGCTGCCCATAAAATTTGGGTGGTTTGAAGTCCATTGCCCTCTCCCTGTAGAAACTTTCAATTTCCTTCATGAATGCTGTTTGCTCCTCTGGTGTTCCATCATCATTCTCTCCCATCTAACAATCAAACAAACATATTAACACTGAAACTTAAAACATCATTTTCTAGATATATACATTCAATCTCAAAATTTGGCCTATGTTCCATTTCTGCTGGTATGTTAATTACCTGAGGTGGTGTTGCTTGAGCAAAAACACTCTTGACTGTTTCTCCACTACGATCTCCAGCCTTTGCTGGAGAGTGCCTGACAAGAACACTGGGTGTTGCAGCTCCATGTTCGTTTAGAAATGAAGAATCTTCACCATCATGCTTGGAAGCAGTTTCAACAGTCTTGGCATTCTCAGCAGTTTCACAGTTAGTAACAACCGCTTCCCCACTGTGTTCTTTCAGATCATCTTTAACTGTTTTATCCCCATCCAAATTTGCTGCATCTACAATCTCTTCAACAACACCCTTTGGAACCTCATCCATCTCCGCATTCTGTTTATTAGGAGCTTTATTAGCAGATAATTCAGTTGGAAGTTGCCTATATTGACTAGGATCATCCACAGCATTAACTTTTTCAATTGTCTTTTTGTCTCCTGCAATGTGTTCAACACAATCTGCATTCTCCTTGCCAATTCCTTTCAGCCCTTTCAGTTCAACGCCCACACTGGGTTTTTCCTCCTCATTTTTCACATGGTTTCCACCATCCACACTGTTCTCAGTGAACTTCATTTCTGTATCCACACCATTAGTAGAATTATGTTGAACCACTTCAGTTTTGGCATCAATTTGTTCCTCCAGTCCACTTATAGGAGCAGGTTGCTCTTCGTCTTCAGTTTTGGGGTTGAATAGCTTCCCATGCTCACTTTTGGCATGGATCGATCCCT
The DNA here is from genome assembly GCA_019155195.1 of Avicennia marina. Classification (NCBI taxonomy): domain Eukaryota; kingdom Viridiplantae; phylum Streptophyta; class Magnoliopsida; order Lamiales; family Acanthaceae; genus Avicennia; species Avicennia marina. The sequence continues at coordinate 8,754,349 of CM032772.1, read as the reverse complement.
CTATCTGTTCATTTCCCTCGTTCTTAGGGTTAGTTAGGTCTTTCACCTCAGTGTTTACTTTAGCTTTGTCTTTATCTCCATTCCTAGATTTATTTACATCTTCTCCACCATTATCCCTTTTATTTTCATCCTCAGAGGCGGTAGCCGCGCTGAGAACACTTTCCCCTTTGCCTTCAATCTTGGCATCAAGGGCTTTACTTTCGGACTCCTGAACATTATTCCTTGAATCATGAAAATGCTTTTCGGCGTCTTCCATCTTGACTTCACTTTTGCTCATTTTGGTAACTGCTCCACGGCATTATATTGCATTCGTCACAAGAAAAATGAATATTGGGAAAAATAAAAAACATCACGCAGAATTTCAAAATTAAAAAAATTAAAAACAAAGTCGAAATAGAATAGGCAAGAATTTCCATTTGCTTTTACCCTCCGAGAGCAACCACTACGTTTTGTAAAAAAATATAATACGTGGTTGTTCCGTGCATGAACAAAAAACCCATAAACATTGCAGTGCAAGCAGCCTCAGAAACAGGGGGCAAAAAATAAAAATTAAAAAACAAATCCTGACTCTTTTTAAGGTTGATTTCCAGATCCACACAGCATGAAAAACTCGGTTAGATTTGAAAAGACAGAGAAATGCAACCGCGTTCACAACAACGGAAAACTTGCCTTAAAACAATACGCTGCTGCCAGAGCTCACACAGGTTGATATGGCGGTGCAATCAAATCAAGGGTTTGCCTCCCGCTTTTCAGTTAGAGCAAATGAGGAGAAAATGCGCTAGTGTGCAAATTTCTGCGCGTCAATTCCGAGTCCATAATTTTACATGATTAAAAATAGGAAAACCAACAAAAAAAAAGGAAAGAAAACGACGAATGCTTTAATTGCAAGGTAATGAAAGATTACATGTGCTCGACAATTGAGAAGGGCGAAAGCTTAGCGCAGAGAGGTAGAGAGAGAAAGCACAAGCCCTGCAAGCGCCGGGAAGAGAGAGAGAGAGAGAGCTTCTGCGGTTTCGTAGTTCAAAAACGACGCAACACCTGGATATAGACTCACGTTGGAGAAATATCTCTTTTGCCCTTCAAGATGAATGAAATCCATTTGAGACGTATGGATGGCGTGAAGGGTTAAATGGTCCGTACAATATAAATACAAACTTAAGACAGCGAAATTTTAGATATTTTTTAATTCCCATTTTATTCGTAAAATCTTGGAAAGTAATAGTGGATGAAGGAAATATTATACTAAATGAATGAGATTAACGAAAGACTTCTGATCTTAAAATTGGACAGTATTTAATCGAATATATATATGTATACAAGTCAATAAATATATAAATAATGACGTAACAAAATAAAATAATAATATCTGATTCAAAAGTGTAGAAATATTTTATATTTAAATAGGATTGAAAGTTTTAAAGGCCTATACTCCTTATTACTGAATCATATGGTATATGAAACTGAAAATTTTAATTCCATTCAATAATTTATCATTTTTTTTATATATTTGATTTAATGCTTTGATAAATTAAATATTAATTTTAAATTTTAAAAATAATAAAACTTGATAAATTTATATTCAAATTTATAAATTTTAATTATATGGCTTACAAATAAATATTGAACATTTTATTTTAATATTTAATTTTTAAATTTAAATTCTTTAAAGATACAAAGAGTGTTATCATTAAAAATATTTCTCTTTGAGAAATATAAGATAATAATAATATAAAATCTTTCGGAATTAAATTTAATAATAAAAAATTATAGATATATAGTAATTTAAAAAAAAAGTAAAATTATAATGAATATTAAAAAAATAAAAATAAAATTTAGTATTGGATGCCATATAGTAATCAAATTCAAATATCCAAACCAAATTCAAGATCAAAATTCTAAAACTTAATACATATCAAAATTTTAATTTTAATTTAATTCAATTGGTAGACACGTTAACTTCCTACACGTGTGCTATTTATTATAAAAGGGATAAGATTTTTTTATTACATAATATAAAATTACACAACTATTTTAATTTTAAATTTTTATTCTTTTCTTTCTTTCTCCCATTCTTTCAGTTTATTGTTTTTATTCGTATTTCTTTCAAATTTTATTTCTTTTTAAATTTTTTTAATCTTTCTCTTTTTCAATTTTAATATTACTTATAATTTTAATTTTAAAAATTTAATTTAAAATATAATAATTTTATAATTTATAAATAAGTACTATAAAATGTAATAAATCATGATATACCATAATTTCATATTCTGAATTTTGGCTTCCACAAATTCTCCAAATTTGAAAATTGACAATTAAGGTAATTATTACATGTACTTAGCTTTTATTTTATTGGAAGAATTATGTGTCATTAAGTAAATTGTAATCCCTAGCAATCTGCACAGATTGCTTATGGTTTTATTTTCCTAAACTCGCGATTTTGTAAATTATTTCAAACTCGGGAATTATGTTACGTTAAATGAAGTCCGATCTCTAGGTATTAGTCAAAGAGCTTAAATCATAACCTAATCTTAAAATAAATGTTTTCATATACAAGTGAGATTCATATAATAAAATCAATAATTAGTGTAAATTATTCATAAGGTAAATCCTAGTTTAATATTTATTATTGGTTAATTATTATGATATGGTAATTTAATTCCCTATTATGATAATATAGTTTTAAATGAAAAAACGGCAATGCTATTAATAACAAGGATTAAAACATTAAATAAACAAAGAATATCAATGAATAAACATGGACGATGGAAGCAATATTTTATAGAAAAAAAATAAAAAAATATTTAAATAAATATATTATAATAATTTAATATTGTGCAATCAAAAGCACATCTTAACCTGCATATATAGTCTAGAATATAAAATAGATAAAAAGAAACAAAACAAAAAACTAGAAAACTTGAGCTAATTAAAATTAAAGTGAGTGTATGAATGGAGAAGATTGAAAAAATATAAATATGTAATAGATTAAGAATACATAATTAATTATGCATAATGTATTTAAATTTTATCATTTACTTGATATGTAAAGTGGATGTAAGCATTTAGTGTGATTTCGGTTAAACTTATGGACTGGTAGGAAATTTATTCAACTGTAATTTTGAAATAACCTTTTCAAGTAAGGGTAAAATTGAAAAAGTCTTCTAGAGTTAAAGTTACTTTGATAAATTAAGATAGAAGACAAAATATAAATGGGAAAAGTGAGGGCAACGTTGTCAGTTGTTCTCTTCTTCTTTTTGTGGTTTCTTCGCAACAAGCAGGATTTTTACCCTTTTTTGTCGTTGTAAGGCTTGGGTGATTAATCTCTTTTAATTAAAGGAATGTCTAAAACATGTTCAAGTGCCTAATCAAAATAGATTTTTTGATTATAGTCTTTTTTACGATGAAATTTCTCTATAATTAATTTTTATTATAGTAGTCAGTGATAAAAGTAACTATTCCCTTTTAAAAGTATCTATGAGGAAATGATGATGTAGAAGTTAGAATTTAGGAAGTAAATTAAAAGGAGACAGAGAGATACAGAAAGATGAATAGAAGAATGGAAAGATAAGTATTTTCTTACTTAAGCATTCCATATGTACTATGATTTCTTTCTTTTATGTCACTAATTATATGTACTCTTTATTATAGTTGATCTTTGAAAGTGATGATTTAGATCTTGAGCCTATCTGGTGGAAACTAACCTTTTATTATTTGGTTACTAAATCTTCTTCCCTTATTCTTCAGTTTTTTTTCGAATGATATCTGTTGAGCTCCCACCATTATTGTATTTTATTATCCTATGTTGTATTCGGTCATCCAATCCTTTTTATACTATTTTCTTTATGGTTGCTATTTACAAATCCAAATGGTATCTATGAGGATCCCTTTAATTGTAGTTAATCATTCCCCCTTATTTGTCCATTGAGATTTATAATTGATGATGATGTGTGATGATGCTAATCCATTACTTGATTAACAATTTCTCTTCCTCGAGTTTTCTCTTTGCCTCTAAGAGTTGAATTTTAGAAAGTGTTGCCAGAGGGTCTTTGAATCCTTCTAGGTGGCATATTTAAATTCAAATTTGACTACTGAACCAATGCTAGAGTCATAGTGCCCCTTCCCTTTTTGACTTGTTTGTGGGCTAAAATTACCATAGGCTTAAGCTTAATTTTCTCATTATTTTCTGCATGTGGTAGTTCTTCAGAAACATTACTATTAAGCAATGTCGTCAAAATCGGATTGGTGATTGAATCGATCAACTTACTAAATCCCCAGGTCACTGGTTTAATCATTTCCAAAAAATTGGCTGACTCGTACCATAATACATATGTGTGTGTGTGTGTGTGTGTTTGTATATACATACATATATATATATATGCATACTTGTGTATATATTTTTTCATGAATAAGTTTTCTACACAAAATTATTTAATAAAGATTAATAAAACAAAAGTAAGCTCTAATAAAATAAAATTTTTAGTCCACCCACATCCTTCCAGATTTGTTTTCAACTTTTCGTCATGTTTATAATTTTTTTGTTTTTTTAATGAAGCGACTCGGTTAGAACTGGTTTAACTGAGTCGCCATTTTACTAGTTTCATTCAAGTCGCGCTAGATTGATTGGCCACAGGGTTGATTGTTGTAACTAGCCCAGAGGCTTGGTCGGTTCTTAGTTGAACTCAATGAACTTGTCATATCTGGTCAGTTCAGAGAAATTGGCAATGGGGTAGGTATTTTTCTTTTATTATGACATATGTAGAACTAGGTGAATGTTGGAATATTGGGGTAAGTCTAATTTATAGGCAATCAGCCCAACCTGTTCTAAGATGATAAATGGTCTAAAGTATTTGGCAACAAGTTTTGGATTGGACCTTACTAAAACAAACATTTCTCTCTAGGGCTATAGCTTTATGTATACCCAGTCCCCTACATTGAACTCCCTTTCTATTTTGCCTCTATTGACCTGCTTTTTGATTCTTTCCTAATTTTGGTGAAGCTTTTCCATGAGAAGTTTGAGAACTACTCCGTGGTTCTTGATAAACTGTATGACTTCTTCATTCAGGGTATCCCTTACTATATCGAAACCTATGTAGTAGATGGGTTGTTCCATGGATTGCTGGGAAAAGAGTTGTTCCTATGCTAAAGTGTTACTTTATATTATACCACCACTTCGCAAGTGGTAGCCAGTGTTTCAATTTCTTTAGTTTTGTACCAGATATGTATTGTAATTAACATTTGAGGTACTGGTTTTGAACTAGTCATGCAACGTAATTAACATTTCCCATAGATGACAAGCTGTGCTAAGTCTCAAGTTGACTCCAACTACTTGAAAACATGCTTTGAAAATTAATTTTTGAAGATTTTGACACTGTCACTCACAATTGACCTAGGCATACCATGTAATTTATAAATATGACTGATGAGTACCTATGCTACCTCTAACGTAGAAAAAGGATGGGACATGATAATGAAGTGTGAGTATTTGCTAAGCTAATCCACCAACGTCATAATTGTGTTTTTTCTCGCTGACTTAGGCAGCGCTTCTATAAAATCCATGATTATGTCTTACTAGGTGCCTTGAGGGATGAGGAGTAGCCACAACAACCTTGGAGGATGAGTCCTCTCCATTTTATTTCTCTGATCGGTGTTGTAGTAAGCTACTCCCTTCTTAACATATTCAAGCATCCCTTTCTAGAGGAATATGGATCTTATCCTTTTATAGGTGCCCAAGACTTCTAAATTTTCCGTAATTGGGTTGTCTCCTATGTTCTTGATAATTTTTTCCCTTAACTATTGGTTACGACCTACATACCTTGTTCTTATATCGTGAAATTCTATTCTTAATAAAATACTTATTAGAGGGACTCTCACCTTTTTGCACCCTCTTGATTAATTTTTGGGTTTCTGGGTCCCTTTCATGGCTTCCTTTAACATCGTTCAACCAGTCAAGGTGATGATTGTGATATCACTTAATTATACTGAGCAATCTAGTCTCCTTGAGAGGGCATTTGCTGCTTTGTTAGTTTTCCCCTTCCTATATTATATTTTATAGTCTTGGCCCAATAGGTTAATAAGTCATTTCTTTTGAAGGAGAGTGGTAATCTTTTGATAAAGAAGGCACTTAAGGCTATCATGGTTAGTATGGATTATAAACTAGCCCCCTCGAAATAGTGCCTCTATTTTTCCGTGCCATTAACAAGATTAGGTATTCCTTTTCATAGGTTGAAAACACTTAGTTTTTAGTGGATAAGCTTTGCTCATAAAAGCAATGAGTATATTATTTTGCATTATTACTGCCCTAATCCCATTATTGTTGACATCAATGTCCAACTCAAACTGCTATAAAAAATTTAATGTAGCTAATACGGGTAGCTCTGTCACAGCTGCCTTAAGCCTTTTGAATGCTTGTTTGGCACTGTTATCCCATTTAAAGAAATCTTTTCTTAGAATGTTAGATAAAGGTTTGCTAAGTTGCCCATAATTCTTAATAAACCTCCTGTAATATTCATTTAACCCCAAAAACCCTCTAAGCAATTTGAGAGTTTTTGGTCTTAGCCATTTAACCATGGTCTCAATCTTCTATAGATCTACTACAACCCCTCTTCTAAGGATATGATATGTCCTAAATATTTAACTTTAGGTTGTCCAAGCGGGCATTTTTCATTTCAACAGAAAGCTAATAATCTATAAGCCTTTGGAAAATTAATTCCAACTGTTCAACATGCTCCTGCAGTGTCTTACTGTACACAAGGATGTAATAAAAAAAATATCAAAGTGAATTTTCTAAAATATTCACTCAGGACATCACTCATTAAACTTTAAAAATGACAAGGGCATTACTCAAATCGAAGGACGATACTATGAATTCATAATGCCCATTGTGTGTCCTAAAGGTCATTCTATACACATTTTCAGGATTCATTCGATCTAATGATATCTTAACCTTATATCTAGCTTTGCAAAAAAAGTTGCTCCAGTTGGCTCTTCTAGCAAGTCCTCAATTATAGGTTTCGGGAATTTCTTTGTAACCATCAACTCATTTAACTTTCTATAATCAATGCAAAGCTTGAGCCTTGGCCTCCTTTTTCACCAAGAGGATTAGAGACGCAAATGGTCTTTGTTTGGATCTAATTAGGCCTTAATCAAGCATTTCTTTAATTTGCCTTTCTATTTCTGTTTTTTCATGAGCTAGGTGTTTGCAAGGACTTAAGTTTTTAGGTTAGGAACTAAGTTTTAGTGTAATTTTGTGGTCATGCTAGATTTAGAAAAATGTTGAAGAAAATCTATCCTAAATTAGTTTTATGGGTTCCGGTATGAATGCTTTAGTTTGATCAATGGCATTACTAAAAAAGTGCATCTGCCATTTGCCATAATTTGAGTTTGGCAAGCAATGGTCCACATCCAAACAAGAAAGACTATAATTTGTTTTTCTCCCACATCCATAAAGGGTTACTAGGTCACTCGTGTAGGAATTTCAGGGTTTAATGATTGAAATCAAAGGTGCCAGGACTGACAAATTTAAACATTATACCTCCAAATTCATATCACCGTTGCCCAGCTCTAATTCCCTAATATCACCCATAAACCAATACTTTTGCATCTGTCATTTGAAACTTTTACACTCGAGATTGCTTAATACCCTTCCCCCATCAGCAATAGTTACAATAATGATTTTGTGTGAGTGGGTTTAATAAGTGTTCCTCTCAATGCATCAGATGTGGTGAAACTATATGTGCTATCTGTGTCAATCAAAATAATGATGAATTTACCTCCAAGTGTCACCCTGATTTTGATAATGCTTAAGGTAGTTTATCTAAAGAGTTCATTAATGTTTTCCTTCTACATCTACTTCAATCTCCCCATAGTTGCTTTCTTAATTGTCTTTATTACTTGAGTCTTCCACTTCCTCCTATTCCATAAATTTATTTAATATATAATATTGATGTAAGCATAAATTTATAATGGTATTAGCTAAGATATGAGGTTAAGTTTACTAAATATTGGGCTTAGGAAGAAATTCAATGCTAAGGCCCATCTGTTTTTGGCCCACTATGGAATAGAATGTTTTAGATAGAGTATTTAGTGTGATTTTGGTTAAAGTGATGGATTACTAGGAAATTTAACTAACAGTAATTTTGAAATAACTTGTTCAAGCAAGGGAAAAGTTGGAAAAGCCTTCTAAGGTTAAAGCTACTTTGGTAAATTAAGATGGAAGGCTAAATATAAAAGGAAAAAATGAGGGCTATGCTATCAGTTGCTCTCTTCTTCTTTCTGTAGTTCCTCCACAACTGCTAGGATTTTTACCCTTTCTTATCACTGTATTTGACCAATAGAGGCTTGGGTGGCCAATCCCTTACTAATTAAAGTTATATCTGAAGCCCATTCTAGCACCTAATCAGAACAAATTTCGCGATTATAATCTCTTTTATAATGAATGATGAAGGTAATATTCCCTTTCTCATACTATTTACATTGGATAGCTAATGCAGAAGTTATGGTTCAAGAAATGAATCGAGAGTAGTAGAGAGAGAGAGAGAGAGAGTAAAATAATGGAAAGATGAGTATTATATTACTTATCTAATTATTTCATATGTACAATGATTTCTTTCTTTTATATTGCTAACTATATCTACCTTTTTTATTACAATGAATCTTTGGCAATGATGATTCAGATCCTACGCCTAATCTAGCAAAAGCTAAACTTTTATTATTTGGTTACTAAATCTTCTTCCTTTATTCTTTTGGTTTATTTAAATGGTCTTTGCTAGGCTCCCCCGATAATTGTGTTTTATTATTTTCCACTATATTCAACTATCCAATCCCTTTTATGATGGTTTCTTGCTGTTATTGATGGTTGTTATTTACAGCTAATTAGGATAGTATTTATGTGAATCTCCTTATTTGTAACTAATTATTTCCTCGTTGTATTTATCCATTCAAATTTGTGATTGCTAATGATAATGTGTGATGATGCTAATCTATTACTGGATTGACAAAATTATATGAAATCAACAAATTTTATCAAAACATTATAATGCATTGACCAAATGAAATAAAGGTGACTTTTGGTTCACATCTTGTTGAAAACAGATTTGAATTTAAAATAATTCTTGTCAAAGTTAGAGCAATATTTTTTAAATCAGATTGAAAAATTTATTGGTCACTAAGTTGACCAATTCAACTGTAAAAAATTTGGTTGTTTTAAATTATATAATATTTTATACATATACATGTATATTACTATTAAACTAATTTACTAAATAAATGTAATTAAATTTAACAATATATAAATTATGGGTTCTAGATATAATGTTAAAAATTAAATAATTTAACTAAAATAAAAATTTATTGCTCAAATTAAAAAATTTATTAAATTCAAAATGATTAAAAGTATAAAATTGACAAATCAGTATTGAAAACTAAAATAGATTAATTATTGAAAACTAAAATAGATTAATTAATATGAATAATTTTAATTTTAAGATATAATAATTAAATTTTCAAAAGTTTGAATAGGAAAATTAAAAGGATAATAATTACTAAAAACCAAAGTCAAAGTAAAAAATTGTATATTATAATTATTATTAAGAAGTTGCAAATGTAAGAAATTTTGAAAAAAGAAAAACAATGAACTTATTTTGTAAATTTTTCAAAAACATTTGCTAAAATATTACAGTTGCTCTTTGATTCATTGGTTCTTTTGAAATGAGACACGAGAAATTTTTATTATTAACATTGATCTGTATAAAGTTAAAAAATCAAAATTTGAAAATAAATATTATATGTGTAAATTATTTGTGAATTTTAAATTTTATTAATTAGAAAATATTATAAAATTATTATATCTCTAATAATAAAAATAAAATATTCTAGTTTAAATAATATTAGAAAAGAAAATATAAAAAAGGAGTTGAAAGAAAAAGTAAATACCAAAGAAAAATGTTTTATATCATTTAAAGTGTTTTATGTAAACTAGTTATTAAAAACCACATTCAATGTATGTACATAAATATACAAAAATATTTTATATCATTATAAGAGTTTAAATTTTTAAAAAAATAAAAAATAAAAAAAAATTAAAATTGAGAGAAAATTGAAACAAAAAATAATAAATTACTTTGAGGGAAACAAAATATTTATGCATATAAATAGAGCTATCATATTTTTAAATATAAATTTTATATACTTTATTAAATTCATAAAATAATGAAGAAATAAAAAACATAAAAATGTAAGTTAAGTTAAAATCAAGGAAATGAATAAAATGTATAAATAGAGAAAATAAAGTGAAAATATAGATATAAAGAACTAAATGTATTTTAATAATTACATATTATGCAATGAAAATCCCTTGTAAATATTTGGGGCAATATATACTCGAGACCCACTCTGATGCTCCCTTCACTCACGAATTAGTAATGCCAATTTGCTTAAAATTTGTATAGAAAATAATTAAACTCATGCAAATGTGTGTGTGTGTGTGTGTGTATTATGTGTTAATAGAGGAATAAGACATTCGGGGTTGATATATAGTCATTGGCCGCTATCTTCTTTATTTCGATTTTTTTGAAATATCTATAATACACACACACACACACACACACACACACACATATATATATACGTATGTATATATTTATTAAGTACTCTATCCAGATTAAATGGTCATTTCGAAACACAACTATTTTTTAAGTTCATAATAAAATACCAATATTAGCCTCAAAGTGAACTCCATATTGTAATTTTATTTTTAAGTAATTGGAGAAGACAGTAGAAAAAGGCAGCAACAGGCTTGATACAGTACAAAAAGCTAACCACAGAATGCTCTCTATCCAGAGTAAAGTAAGAGCATCCGACGAAGGGGAAAAAAATCTACAGCGCCACTTAGCATATAACAATAACAAATGATGATACCTTCATTTTCCCCTCTATTTGGGAAACTAGGTCCTCACTCGTATATGTTCCACAAACTGCTGAAAGAAATACACTTATTCTCAATTCCAAAATTTTACATAAAGCACGCTGAAATCATGGAAATACACATTCAGTTGCAAGTTTATTTAGATGCACAAGTACAATACAGCATCTGAAATCCAAGTAGCAAAGAGAGGTATCATATGGACTTCTAGAAGGGAGTATTTCCACTGGAAGGCGAGGATATCACGGAGAGGATGTCTGTCACAGAAGCCATGGCGCTCAAAGCAGCTTTAAGAACATCCTGAGAACATCCTGGTTTCACTATCGAACGCACCTGCAAAAAATTTAAGACGATACGAAATTAAGCATTATTCTCAATAGAGGGGGTCAAATGATGCAAGGATTAGAAAACAACTCGTGGAAAAGAACAGAACCTTGTCGAGGTGTTCCTGTAATCTCTTGATGCGGCCCATGTAGTCCTGGTCTTCAACACAAAGGGTTAACGGTCTAGCATCTGCACCGGGACCATCAAACTGAAGGGGCCCTGGATTTCTATAGATGTCGTCTAACAAGAACTTGGTTGCATTTTGTCTCAACATCCTGGAATATTTCATCACAGGTAAAAGGCTCAAAACTTCGAACAAATAAACCCCAAACAAATTTCAAAACCCATTATTAAATTGAAAGACCAAAGCATACAGATGGAATGCCAAATAGTGACATACTCATAGGCCTTGCCCTTCAAATCAACGACTGCCGGATGCAACATTGGTTTTCCAACGGTTGAAGCTCCATGGCCGCGACCATAGCGCTTAACAGTCATCATAGCCTGAGAATCATAGACAAAAAGATGATCTTTCTAACTGCAACTTCATTAATTTTGAAGAGTGAAGTGAAAAGATCCAAGTAAATATATGGTCAAGAAATCTTCCAAGCAGGTCATTGACACAAGTGGTAGGAGTAAGAACCATACTGTGATAGGAGCAGCACCACATCGCCACTTGTTTACTGGATTCTTCAAGTTGGTTACAGTTGCCATATAACCATTCAACCCAGCTGCAAGTATATGATAGGCAATATGACCAAGCACCTGTAATAAATCATTATTACTTTTACCTCTAGGACTTTTTTAGCTAACAAATCCATATTTCATTGGAACAGAGAAAAAGTGGGGGAACACTAAACAGGAAGAGCATAAGTTTCTAGCCTCCCAAAAATTTCCCCAAAGATTAAGGCTTTGTTTATTTTCAAATTTTGTGTATGTTTTTAAGTATTTTTGTCTCAAAAATTGTGCAAAAGTAAGAGAGAAAGAAATAAAATTTAACATGTGTAATAATTGAATGTGTGCTTTTGGAATCCATAATTTGACAACAAGCATAGCCTAGATTTCGAAACCAATTTCAGCTCCAAAAGAGAATATGCACACACTCCCAATACACCAGCCAAAGGTTCAATCACTAGAGCACTACTAAAATGATGTTTGCCGCTCACACCATCCACCAGACCAATCATTTGTCCCTTAAGGGGCGATCCCAGTAGCTTGAAGCCTAACATTTCATCTGTGATGTGTTGGGTTCTGTTTTGGGTTCAAATCCAACTGAGAGCATGTATCAGTGGAAGCATGGATACATGAGTGGGGAATAAATATATGTAAGACCTAACTTAAGTTATAACAATACAATAACAGAAGGCTAAAATAACATCAAAAGCAGTACTCACATAGGCATAATCACAATCAAATTTTGATGGCACTGATCCCCGAGCTTGATAACCAAAGAAATGGCAAATGGCATTGAATTTCTTTCCCTTGTAGGTTCCTTCTTTCTGCACAGAGACACAATGAGATGCAGAAATTTCCATAAAAGAAAAAAAGAAGATCATAGAATGATGTGATTCTCAATGTACCAAAAATTACATCAAATTTTATTCAACATCAAATGCACAGACCATTACTTAACTACTCAAGAAGCTCTCTTTTGAGAAATATCACGTCAAGCAACATATGAAACCAGCAAATCAAGTGTAAAATCCAAGTTCATTTACAATATGTGTAAATGATAACACAAGGAGGTGTTTTAACATGACAGCACAAAGAGGCAAAACGTCATTGACACTGACAAAATGTGACAAAAAATGTCCCAGAAAACAATGACATGAAACTTTCATTAAGTTCGCTTGAAATTGAGAATAATGAATTAGTTCAATATGAATAAAGGATGATGCATGCTTGGAGAATATGTGTGTGTGTAAGAGGTACACAAAGAAAGTTACCAATCGCTTATTCATTTCTGCTTCAACAAGATGAGCCAAGAGCTTTTCCGTCTCAATCTGTCAGGATTAAGAGAAAAAAATAGTAATTTTAGAGTTCATCTTGTGCTGAGAGAAAATAGGCATATTCAGTTCAAACACCTGAGACAGCTGGGCAGAGTCATCAGACTCTGGGAAAAGGAGGAGCTGCAACATAATTTAAACTTCAGGGTAAGCTAGATTACACAAACAGTTTTAAAAATCTTCACAAATTAACACAGAGAAATACATTCACACATACCTGTTTTCTTATGAAAGCTGGCAGAAATTCAAATAATGCCGATGCCCAAGGCGACAGTTGAGTAGAAATGTTATCAGCAGAGACACCTTGCCTCAGCAAACCATGAATTTCCTGCAAAGTATAAAATTTTGACATAGATGCGCGAAAATAGTGTATGCAAATCAAATAACCCAAAACACCTAAGTTCTCAACAGCACATGAATTTGGACTGGGACGGAGAAAGGCTTGAATTTCATCTATATTTAGTGTTCGGAAAATGGGGCAAAGAGGAAAATAACTGGAAAACAATAAGCTCATCACCTGCAACAGAGCATAGACTTCAGGAATGCTTTCTATGAGTCCCTCTGGCAATAGTATGACACCATGGTATTTATCTGAAAAGAAGAACATGTTTGGACCCAATGTGCAGCTAGAAACACTGTGAAACCAATAAGAGCACCTAATGAATTTTACCTTGTTCAGCCCTTGCTTGAACTGCATCACATATTTGTTTTGTGATATCAAAAAGTGTAAGCTTTGATGCAGCCACCTCTTCACCAAGAATCACCTGCAAGAATGACATTGCAGCCCCATGTTTGAAACAGAAATTTTCAATCAAAATCATGAAAAGAGTGAATACAAACCATATTGGGATGAGATTGGAAAGTGCATTCCAATGCAACATGAGATGCCTTCCGCCCCATGAGTCGTATAAAATAATAATACTGCAAAAATAAAGCGAGAAGATAAAACAAGAGAAATAAAATAAGTATGAAAATGAGCTATGCAGTATATATCATGTCCTTCAAAGACACACAGTAGTGGGTGGTGAGTAGAACTCCAAGCGTTTGTATGCAACATAGTTGTCATTGGCAAATGCTGCTGCGTGGTGCAAAGGCTTTTCAGAGCCATGGTGCATGGCACACAGCACAGCGAGTGCCACATTGAAGCATGCAGCAACACTATATAATATGTGAGATATATTTATAGTGCTAATAATTTTTTACAAAAATATAATATAAAAATTTTTTACATGTTGAGTAATAGTTGTAAATTATTTTCAACTCCATACCTTTAAAATAAAACAAATAACAAAGAATTAGTGAATAAGCAACTATTCAATTTGTCAAAAATAATTTTTTTTTATAATTTCAAGAATAAATAATTGAGAATTTTATCAGTATTCTGCTACTTAATTTAGAAAGTTTCAAAATTTAAGCAAGCTTGAACACTTAATTTGTAGAAAATTGAATTTTCTACAGTAACCAACCATAATTTATAAAACTTTTTAAAATTTAAATATTGCCTAACCTATTGAAGAAACAAAGAAGACGAAAAGAAAAAAGGAATAAAGGTCCATCAAAAAAGAAAAAGAAAAAGAAAAGTGATAAAGAAGAATAAGAAGAAGAAATGAGGGAAAAAAGGAGTAAAGGAATAATGCATGTCTACATTATTTAAAAATTGTTGATAGAAAAAGATAACATGTTAAGAAAAATATTAAATCATTTTAGAGTTCCTTTGAAGCCCTTGAAAATACAGCAATATCATGTAATAGAAGAAAGCAATCATCATGTTTTAGAACTTTTTTGTGGCAAAAAATGAGATTAAACAAATCCCAAGTGATTTTTCATGTTTCATGGTTTCTTTTCTCCTTTAACAAAAAATTTTGAGATGAAAAAAAAATTCTAGATTGCCATCTTCAATATGAAGCGCACCATGGCAAGCCATATTGAAGGTCGCTGCCATTTTTCAGGGATGGCGCCATGGGCGCACCATTTGCACCATTAACAACTATGGCATGCAAATTTGCATCGACTTTCAACCCATCAAAATTTACATTTCCAAACATGTTATCAATAAAATAATTATTTCCATCTCTCTCTCTTACTTTTATGCTATTGTTAAGTTTCCAACTTTCTTCCTCAACACATTTTGCATCCAATCAAAGCCCAATAATTTGTAACAAAAATAAGTTTCTTCCATACAAGATGCAATGAGTGTTCAAATTCTATCAACTGGTTAAAGGACAAATAACTAATCACTTCAAAGGCAAAAAAAAGACATGCATAGAACCTACTGAAGGAAATTAAGCACATCATGCAGAAGTGTGTGAAATGTATCATTTACCTTCTCTGCTGAGAGTGCATCAGTGCAGACATTGCTGATCAGCTGGGAATTAACCTGAAATGATAAAATAAGTCTTAATATCATATTATTTTCTAAGAAAAACTTAAATTTATGATTTTCCATGAACTTTAATATTAATATGGTGTGGTCGTAGCCTTTAACAAAGAATACTCAAAACCATTTCACCAAGAATGCATCCAACGAAGCTAAATAACATGCCAAGTTTAAAAATAAGACAAGGCAATACTTTTCACTTCCACTAAATTAACACAATAAAGTTGTCAGATTTACAATCAACGAATTTAAGCATCATCAACAACGAAGAAACAGTATAATGGCCATAAAAGTGGAGATGTCATGTATCGCCATGTGAGAGAGAGAGAGAGAGAGAGGCAAAACAAAGTGAGGAAGTATTACCTTACATATTGTGTCAAAACCCACATTTGTCTCAACAAATTGGTTTTTAAGGTCTCCATATAAAGTAACAGGAATGCCGACCACCTACAGAAATTATTGAATATTTTGCTCAGGAAAAGTTCAGAATAATGACAACAGCCAAATGAGAGCAAAACAATAATAATATAGGCTAAGCTTGTGCTTAATGCACAAATATAATATCTGCATACAATAATTCAGAACAATGAGGCTCAGCGACCGACTATAAGGAAAAACTGAGCCAAGCTATATGCTTCATCTAACAAGGTGCCATGAATTATACCTTTGTTGAGCACTTTCTTTCTGCAAAAGTTTCTGCAAGTTGAGCAGCATCCGTGTTGGATGTCACACCTTCATAAACAAAAGCAAGGGAGTATCAGGAATCTGACCATTGTAACCAATCATTAACATTGAAGACAACAATAGCTAGGATACCTCCAATAATGACTAGAGCATCGAGCTTCAAAGTAGTGCATGCATTAAGGGCCGCATTCACTTGCTCAGTTGTTCTAATTTGGTCTTGTGTCCGTCCAAGCAAATCAAAACCACCTTTACAACATAGAAACCAATCAGCATAATCTAAATCTGAAGTGTTAACTTTTCTGTCAGGATACGATATCTATCTACAACCACACTTACCTTGATTTTTGTAGGTCACAAGAATCTCATCAGTAACCTCTAAAGTTTTCTGTGCAAATAAACCATCAGTACCACCTGGTAACACATACATAAAAATAACATGTTAATCATTAAAAGAAAATAAAATCACACACCTAAAAGTGTAGACTCAAAGGAAAGGACATAGTATAGAATAATAGGGATGTTTAAAATTTGATAAACAGACCGAACTAAACCAAAACCGAAATTTCAATACGTATCGAACACCAAACCAAAATTTCTGTTTGGTATTTGGAAAATAATTTTTAAAAATTTGATTTCTGGTTCGATTTCTAGATTTGGTGGGGTATACTGTACCAAACCAAATACCAAATTCTATATTTATTTTTTAATATTTATCATATTTTTAAATATTTTTCCTTAAATTATTATATATATGATTTAATGTTTTGATTATTATATTTAAATTTTAAAAATTTTATATTATTATCCTATATTTTTTTAAAAGAAATGTTTTGGCTATTTTTGTTTCAAATTTTGGACTTAAAAAATACTCACTCAATCATTACACTTCTTAAACTTGCTTTTTATCTCCCTTATTTTTATACAATTCTCGAAGTACAAACACTTAAAAATACACACCAAATTTTAAAAGCAAGCATAACCTTTATTATTAAGATTTATTTTTTATTTTCAAAAATTTAAATTAAAACAATGAAAAATAAAAATATATAATATTTAATTATAAGCTATATAATTAAAATTCATAATTTTGAAAATAAATTTATTTATTTTTTAAATCTTTAAATTAAAATTCAGTTTACAAGATACTGAACCAAATGCACTGAAAATTTTGGTAAATTACCGGTTGAACCAAAATTTTAGCTTTGACATTTGGTATGTGCATATTGGGCATGCGGAAATTAAAATTTGGTTTGGTTTTGTTCAATTTTATTGAATACACACCCTAAAATGTACCCATTAGTAACATTGAAAAAAAAATTTCCTAGTTCACCTGCAAATACTTCAACAAGACCCTGAAATTAACAATTGAACAGGTAAAAAAAAAAGATGTTGATAACAATAAACTGGCTGATTAACTGGATAAACATATAATAACAAAAAATCAGAAACTTCCATGAAAAACCAACAAAATTATGATAAAACAAATTTCATAAAGAAGCTAGCCTAAAAGATTCAAATGGAAACAGGAAAATAAAAATGGACCACTGTCAATCTAGCCAACAGTTTAGAATGCCCTACCCAAGAAGCCAAGCAAAAGGTTGTCAGGGTTGAAAATTTTCAGCACTTCAAGAAGACCCCAAATAACATTATGTCCTCCAGGAGATTGTCTACCGCAGAAAACCACTCCAACCCTGAGATGAAATGAAAAGATGTGAATATGATAATTTTAAGTGGTGGAAACATAGTTCAGCATCAAGTTTACTTGCAGAGGTTCTTAGATACAAAATTTTAATGGCCTGTTTTCAATTTTGGACCCAAAAAACACACTGTAATTATTAATTTTTTTTAATTTTCTCTCCATCTCTATTTTACTTTTATACAGTTATCAAAGAAAATATACCTAAAAACACACACTAACAAATGAAAACAAACATAGCCAATACAAACAAATATGATTAGCACATGAACATTTCAAGGAAATAAATTGAACAGCCAGTCGGCTAAATACCTTACTGCAGGATGCTCAGTAATTATTTGAGCATCAGGAACCTTTGCAGTTGCCCTCAGGAAATGCGCTAATGGTTGACCATAAGTGTGAGGAAACAACCTACTTATGGTGTTGGCGCCTGAGGGATCTGCAGTAGTGGTTGCATCACCAAACTCAACACGAACAGTAGTTCCCTATTCAATTCAACGACAAAGATTGTACAGAATTGAACTTAAGAAATTAATACATGGTATATATACAAGCTATTGACCTCAGAGAAGCACAAAGTAAAAGCACCATGAGTGGCTTTTGCCTAGAATTACTAAGAAAGGCAAATATAAAGTATCAAAATTGAACCAACCATTTAAGTGTAAACAAAAATAAGTTACTGGAACAAGTTCAAACTTAGAAAATAGTAACTCACATGGCCTTAAAAAGTAAAATAACTGTTAAGCAAGAAAATTCAAGAAAATTGATATTCAAGTAGCAATTTCCTAGAACATGCTTTGTCCTGCCAACTGTTCTCTTTTTCTCTATCAAATACACGAACAGCAATCGATTAACCTTGATACAGAATTATAGCATTCTATATGAACATCATCAAAGGTAAAAGGGCAATTCTGCAAATTCAATGTTATCTGTTATGCTATTTTACAGGGTTAGCGGCAGTCATTAATTTATTCTCACAGTGTAAAATTAGCGCGAACTTCTTCCAAGTTTATATTAGGTTGGGGGTTCAAGTCTTAACCCCAATCCAACATGGTGTTATTGTTTAAAAAATTTCCAGTTAGACGTACCAAAGAATGGCAAAGGGAAAGGGTTAGCTTCTCCAAACAATTTTTTTTTTTTTTAAAAGACCCAACCATATTTAAAACAACGAATACCAACAATCAACGGCTCCTGAAGCTCACAGTCCTTTAATATCCCCTTTTCACCCAACAAAAAAATAAAAGACGAAAAACAATTATACTACATAAATAAATGACGCATAGCATCAAAACAAAAATAAAACGAACAGCATATCCAACACATGAGATCCATTCTCCAAGAATTTAGCAGGCAAAATGACCTAGAATTATCCGCCCGCTGAAACAACTTCGCTAAATCTCAAACCACAAAAGGTGTCCTCCAAAATTAGGCAACGAAACAGCAAACAATCCGCCGAAATAAACTGTAAGAGATAAGAAAAATGAAGAGGAATAACAGAGACCCTGAGGCAAGGGGGGAGTTCAGGTTGGTAACTTGATCGAAGCTTTTGAAGATCAGAAAGCTCTCTCGGTATCCCGTAATCAGAATCCATTTGCTCAAACAATTTTGCTCTGCGATTCTAAACTCGTAACTGATGTAGTGTGGGATAATGGACGCACCTTGTGTCACTATATGCGTCTGTGAGTGTATATGCGGCGAAAGGGTCGGAACCACAGGCAGACACCGGTTTAACCCTTTCGCAGCCCGTTGTTTTTAGATTGAAACGACTCTGTGTGCCCCCACGCCTCGTCGTTGACCGACAACAAATATCTCTTAGAAACATACTTGAAATTAAAAAGTATTTAATATATATATATTTGCTGGCATTGTTTAAAAATTAATATCTTGATCACCAAACTAGCAGAAAAAATTTCACTTTATTTTCTTATAAAGATGGTTATACAATAAGCATAAATACGGGCCTCACATTATTTTTATTTTCTGTTTTTGCTTAATGCAATGCAGAGTTGACCAAACGAGAAAGGACCCTTCTTTGCAAACTGCAACCATCTTTTCTATAACTATTTAATATAAACAGCATGGAGAGAGCCACAGGTTTTGGGGAGATGAATCGGAGGGTAGCCGTTGGTAATGTGAAAGGGCGGCCCAAGCACGTCATGTACCTTTTCTTTCTTTGCCATTGAAATGAAATGATCCAACAGGATCACCCCTACAGCATATGCTGATTCTGTGAATATTTCTGTTATATTAAAGGAATTTTCTCCAAAATTCACTTCTTCATTAACATAGACATACATATAACTGTATGAGGGGTGCAACAGTAGTAGCCCCCCATTTTTCAAACTAAGAGTACAGACGAGATTAAGTAGAGAAAATTACAAAGATAAAAATATAAAGAACTGGCTATAGGAAAACCAGGCTGAAAACGCATGTTTCCAGCTACTGAAGCATTTATTTATTGTAATTTATGCCATGGAAGGAATGGATGGTAACCCAACTAGTAAGAAACCATGGACGGAGACACTCATCCGACAAATCACACAGCTATGTCGGTAGTAAACAGCATTAATTTCATCCTAGATCTTGACGCTTTGAATTTCTTGCACATCATATTGGACTGGAATGAAACCTTGAAAATCTCACTTCCTGCCTTTCTTTGAGCTACGCTTCCCCGCTCTACCGGGTCTGTGTTTTTCAAAAGAGCCACTTCCGGAGTTGTCAGGAGCTGGCTGGGCAGAATTAACGGGTATATGATGCCCAGGAACCCAAGCAGGGAACCCAACAGCAGGGATTCTGCAGATTAAGCATCACATAACATTAATCCACGTTCTTGTTATGAGGTGTAAAAGGTCTAAAGCAAAAATAAGCATGTGAAGAAATGAAAAGCATTGCCAACATGCAACAGCTGATTAAAGCACAGGAATTAGACTATCCAAAACCACCTGACCAATAGTACTTCTATGCAGTTCATTGTAGCATTTAGAATGAAATGAAAATCAAAATGAATGATAATCGCACTAGGGGTTTCATTATGGACGATAAAAACAGTTCATTTTCGTGCCAAACAGCAAAACTAATTGTGGAATGAATAATACAACACAATGGAAGCAACATATGTTAATATATAATTTGATAAGTACGGTAAGAAATTATGCATTTTTTCGTTTTTTACTGCAGCTGCAGCGGAAATATCCTCACATGTACAGAAAAAGGGGTGGAGTTCAAAGTCCTTACCCAACAGGAGCACAGCAGACTCCTGCTTGGTCATGGATGCATCAAATGCCTGAGTATTGTGCAAGGAAAACCTTAATGCTTGATTCTCAGCAACACAGCACTGGAGTAAAATCCCCAGCCTCTTACACTCTGCTTCATAATACTTGCTCTTCATCTCAAGATCCCTCACATACATCTTCTTCCGTTCTCGTGATCTCACTGCTGCGTCTCTATTCCTCATTTGCCTGGAAAATCACATTTTGTCAACTTAATTATGCAACATCACATCACTAAATTCACTCCACCACTCTCCTTCTCGCAAGAAGACGCAAAAGGAAGCCCATTAATAAAATATGTCAAATGCCGCAATGGGATGAACCCGCCCAACAGACGAACCAAAACCAGTTAATGCAATGGCTTAACGCAAGTATTATTCAAGCACGGGATTTTCATCTATGCACATAGAATTGCAGATATTGTTGACAATTTAAAAAGGAAAGCAATGATGCATCAATTGCTTAAATATAGCATTTGACACTTGACATTAAAAAAAAAGTCAACGTTCATGAGCCCTGAGTGGCACATTACATGAGCAGGGACGAAGTGAGGTTTTAAGTGTCAAAATTCATATCTTGAACCAGTCAAAAGGGAAAAAAAAATTGGAATGGTATCAGAAGTCCATATAGTAGTAACATCGGACTTAAATGTCCCTTTAACTCTCGATTCAGCAATAAATAAGCAGGTGGTTTTTGTATCTCCAAATGCGTATAACTACCAACAGTCAAACATAAATTTTTTTATTAATAATTGAAACTTGAAGTAATACCTCTTCCGTTTTTCCGCAATGGGATTATCATCGTCGTCTTCACCATCTACAGCATCAACGGCGCCAATATTCTCCTTTGTCTGCGGAATATCCGCTCTATTCTCGTGAAGCTTGTCCTCCTCTTTCCGCTCTCGGTCCGTTCCAACCTCCATCGACTCGGGGCTTGTCGAAGAGTCCTTACCCCGATACGATCCGGACATAAGTGACGAATCAAGGAGCACATCCGATGAAAATCCATCCTCAATAATAATCTGATTTTTCTCCTCATGAAAATTGGACTCGTCGTTCAGAAGATACTGCTCTATGTCGTCGATGAAGATAGAACATCTCGAATCTTGTGAGTTTGAGAACCCATCACCGATTGGTTGAACGCCGAAATCGAAATTCAGACCATCGGGGATATTTTCCAACAGACTGTCCCAATCTATAGTTAGTTGATCATCCGCAGATCCGCTATCAACCATTACCCTTCAATCGAAGATACACAACTAGCTAAGTAAAAACAGAAAACACAAGATACCAAAATTATTAAACAAAAAAAAAACCCAAGACAAAGGAGGCGGAATTTACAAGATAGAAATACCAAAACGGGGTGAGTTATGAAGAAATTCAATGGGTTGACAGTTCTAAATGACTGAGAGCAACAGGCAACTTCGTGGATGGTTTCCTATTGCTTTGTGGGTAAGGAAAAGCGGCAGAAGGAACGAGCCGTCAATGTTGGCGTTGAAAATGTACTTTGGGGTGGGAGTGAGGAACGTCATTCCGCCAATCAAAACTCAAGCTCCGGTAAGTGGTTCTGCGAGGTGCAGTGCACGCCAAGAGTTTTTGACAAAAAATTCCACTTTTATTTCCTTTTCAAATAAATGATTCAAAAAATAGATGGATTTAAAATTTGGACCTTGGCCAGGGTTTTTTTACTGATTAATCTCAATTTTTTTTATTTTTTAAAATATTCATATTTTAAAATTATTCATGAAATTAAGTCAATTTTGTGATTTCAAATCATAAAAAATACAATTCTATAATTTAAAATTATGAAATTAAAAAAGAAAAAAATTATAATTTCTCAATTTTCTATTTATTTGTGACAAATAAAATTTATCATGTAATAAAAAATACACAAATAAATATAAATTATCACCGATATGTAAATGTTTGTGTTGGATAAATTTAATTAAAATTATTGCATAATTTTTTTGTCAATTTTCCATTAAAGCATAATAATTGTGAATAATAAATTTACAAACTTCAATTTCTATAATTTGGATGTTTGATTTAAAAATTAAAATTGTCAAAAAAATAAAATTAATCACCAATGATCATAAAGAAATTTTATATACAATTAATTTCGTTATTTTTTATTTAATATATTAATGTAATGTTTGATATAGATATATTTTACCCTATATCATGTTCGTCCTTTGTTATATTTGTTTATATATTTTTTGTTACATAATAATTATGTTTCTTTATCTGTTTTTAAATATTTAATTTGATAAATAATTTAAAATAGAGATTTTTTAAAAAATAAAATAAAAATTCAATATAAATAGTGAAAAAATTGAATATAAACAAACGGGGTGTAGAAATAAATTACATGCCGTGAACTCAAATCACGGTTTACAACTTTTTTATTTTTATACTTTTTTATTTTTAATATATTTTTTATTTTTTAAATTTAGTGGGATGAGATCACGTTCTCAGAATTAAGTCAAATTCATCAACTATTTTAAAAATAAGATATTTTGAAAAATAAAATAAAAAATTAGTATAAACCATTAAAAACCCCCGTTTGCCAGGCCAAAAACCCAGATCCCAATTTTAGTAGATTTTAAAAGAGAATTAATAAAAAATATTAAATTCAGAAATCAAAAAATAAATAAATACCTGAAAAGTTTCCAACTCTTACTCAGTAAAACAAAAAAGGAAAACCAAACACAGTCTCCTTCTTCAATATTGCTAGATCCAAATTGCAGCGAGAAACTCCTTTCGTCTCCACTGGGAAGCCACCAAACAACCACGCCGCCGTCGATTCGCATGTCTGTGCTTCGTGGAGAGTCTTTAACTGCCGTTCAGGTACAATTATTTTGCAGTTGATCGGTGTGATTTTAAATAATTTGTATAATTAAAACAGATTTGGTTAACCGATGTGATTTTGATTATTTTGTGTAATTGAAACTTGTTCTTTTGTCCATTTTTTGTAAAAACTAAACGTTGTTAGTTTGTAAAATTAAATATTCTCAATAATTAAGTTATTTTGTTAAATTTATTATTTGTTTGTAAATTTAAATGTTTTTAATAATGTTGCTGTTGAAATTAGATTTTTGAATGTTGTTAAATATATTGGGTCGTTAGTTATATTTTTTTTGTGTTGTTAAATTTATTGTTAATTTGTAAATTTAATTGTTGTTAATAATATTGTTATTGAAATTAAATTTTTAAGTATTAATGAATTTTTTTGTTAGTTAAATATTTTGAATGTTAGTTAATTTAATGTAAAATATAATATATAAATCAAAAAATTATATAATCTGCTTATAATGCAGATAAGTACAGGTTTGGTCGTAAGTTATGCATAACATCTATTTTTTTAATATTACTTGTAATCATTTTGATTCATTTTCAATCATTCAAAGCATAGAAAAAAAAATGCATTAAGTTACCATCTAACTATAAAATTAGTTATTTAAAACTCTATTATATTCTATTTGTTGTAATTCTATGCTTAAACACACACACACACACGAATATATATATGTGTGTGTGTGTGTGTGAAACTTATTTAGTGTATTTGAGAATTTTATTTTTATATTCTTTAATATTTTGTCCATGCCATATTTGTCTTGAGATTACATAGATTTATGTTACATCATATATTTTATTATGTTAAGTATATGCATTTGTTTATGTTTATGTTTACTATATTGTGCTATATGTAAGACTGCTGTTAATTATTTAGTCTAATTAAATTAGAATTTTATGTGTTAAATTGTTACACTGCTGTTAATTATTTAATAGTGTTATTTTAGTTTTGTATTAACAGTAAATGATTACAGTGATTAATTGAACATGAAAGAATTTAAGATTTCTTTAGTAATTATTTGCTATAAATAATTGTATGTAGATTATAAAATATGTCTTAGGAAAAAAAGTTATTCTATAAGTGAATAATTAGTAGATACAATTAAATGTCAGCAAAAACTTAAGGAAAATATTTATATAGAAATTAAATATCTGTGAAATATTTTTATCATATATTAATTAATTTTATTGACATTTATAAAAAATATGACCAAAACAATTTGTGTAGTGGAACCAATTAGTAAAGAATATACCTTTATTTATTGACATTTATTTAATATTTATTTGTGTGATACCATACCAAATAATGAAAATTATTTGAAGCTTACAATATATTAAAATTTTGTATGAATTTTTAACTAATATTGAATTTTGGTTTTGTTATTTGAATTATTAAATATACGTAAAATATTACAGTAGAACTATTAATGAAATAATTTTTAGCAAGTGAAATATAATAGGAATATCCAACAAGCATGTAAAAAACAATATATTAAAATATTATATGAATGTTTCAGTAATATTGTATTTTAGTTATATTATTTGAATTATTAAATACACCTAAAATATTGTAGTTGAACTATTAAATATTCGACATTGTATATTTCAGTTAAATATACCTAAAATATATTTCAATTCCTTTTGATAAGAATAACTAGGTATTAGTTACTACAACAATTTCTGACAATTAAAGAAATAATAAGAATATCCTACAGGAAAATTGAGATATAAATAGTTATTCATTAATGAAATAATTTTTAGCAAGTAAAAAGATAATAGAAATATCTAACAAGTATGTAGTAAACATTTTGTAAGAAAAAATAGATACTTCCCCTAATATTTATATACAAAAGTTTAAAAAATATATATATTAAATTATATGTTGAATTTATAATTAGGTTTATGCTTAGATGCAACTTATCTCAAGTTTGAATTTATAATGATGTCATGTCAAATTTTATTTTTTTTTCTGTAGAGACATGTCGATTGGAAAAGATTGCATACGGCTCATCTTGTATTAAAATGGACATATTATGCATGGTGGAAATTCTTATAGTTATAATCAACAATCATGAGAATTTAATATTATAAATCATAATTTTAGTCTACCACAATTGGATGTAAAGGTATATCAACTGATTACTGTTGATTGTCATTAGTATGATTTGGTATTGTGTACTCTATTTGTCTTTAGTTACGGACACATGTTTAAAAAACAAGTTTAATAAAAATTGAAGACGAGCGTCACTTGAGATTTTATTTAAACCCATTAATGTATTACACATTCTAGAATTATTTATGGAGTTTGAGGTATTGACATGGAACTAGGGGTTCGAAGTTTGTTTAATGAGGTGGATAAGAAACAAAACAAAGATATTGATGAATTACTTACAGCGACATAAGTGCTTTCGCCAGTGGGGGTTCAAGACAATGTGGGAATGCATGGTGTAGGACGTAACTTTCATGATGAGCAAACTGTGGGAGGTGAGCTAGGAAATGTTGAGACAGAGTATCAATTTGAGTCAACATTACAAGATGACGCATCGGGCGTTTTTAAGGATAGTTTTTGCCCAAATTAAGGAACAATAGATACCCCTCCAGACATTGATGGGGAAAATGGTGACGAGATTGAGAATGAGGTTGCCATAACATAGTCGAGTTCAAGTACATGACAAGATGAAATGGTTACCTCTAGTCAGCCAAGCATGCAGAGTTGTTTCATGCCATCAAGATACGCATCGACTGAGTTCTTACAACATATTCTTGAGGACTATGATCAAAATAATATAAATATTTCACCAAATGCGTAGGGTTAATTCTACAAGGAGAATAGTGGACAGTTAGCTGCTCAGATGAATTTTAAGAATAAAAAGCATGTTGTTATAGCTATGAAGAAGTACACATTCATTGTGGCACAACGTAAATACAAAGTTGTAAAGAATACTCCTCAGATGTGGAAAGTGTCGTGCAAGCATAGCATGGATGAGGAGGATACAAGAGGGAATTGTGGATTATCTTCAAACCAATATTAGATTACTGGAAGATTATTAAGTACTTGAGCTTACACATTTATTTCCTAAATTTGGATATGAACACAATAGCACAATTACTTGTGGGGATAGTTCACTAAGACCCATTATATGAGATAAAGTTCATAATGCAAACAGTTGAAAATAGTTACAAGTTTAAATGTTCCTCTGCTAAGGTGTGGTACGGGTTGAGGCAGGCTTTGGAGATGGTTATGGGACATAGGAGAGTTCAGTGCAAAAGTTACCAGTACATATGCTTGTGCTCCAGAAGTATAATCCTGGGCCTATCATTGAGTGGCGCACAAAGCCATTACATATTGATGTATGTATTTTGGGCCTTTAAACCATGTGTTGACGGATTTAAGCACTACTTCAATATCATAAGCACTGATGTAATACATTTATATGTCAAATACCAACACAATATGCTTATTGTTGTGGCTTTGGATACGAACCATAAAGAATTGACTCGGCGATTGCCATTTTGATGAAGAGAGCGTAGACTCTTGATATTGGTTTCTTACCCTATTAAGTCGACATGTTGTGTGAAAAAGAACCTTACTTTGTTTGATATCTAATTGAAATTCTAGTCTGTTAGTTGTTGTAGAATGTATTCCCTACTTTCGGTCACCTCACAGGGTTAACCGATTTTGCTTAAGGCATATGTGTGCCAACTTCACTAAAACTTTCTACAGTCGGCTTTGAAGGACTTGTGTTAAAGACTGAGCATGACACATGATCTCATCAAGTTCGATATATGTATGGTTGGGATTAATAGTTTAAATCTTACTGCATATAACTGGTTGACGGCGATTAACTATGAAAAGTGAGCTCTTATATATAACGATAGATCTAGAGTAAGACTACTGATGACCAACAACTCAGAATCCTTGAATAGAGTGTTGAAAGGTGTACAATGGCTCCTAATTTTTGCTATTATGCAGCTTACATTTGAGCGTGTCATTACATTCTTATTAGCAGATGGCTACGATTGGCCCATATGATTGGCTAAGATGCAAAAGTACGCAAAACAAGAGTCTGTTCAACACACATTGTAGTTGATTAACCAATGCACCTTGTTAGCAGATGTGCACATAATATGCAGGGAGTCATCGCAGGACTAACTATTCTATGAGTATCACACAACAGATGTGCAATTGTCGGAAATGGGGTGCATGTGGAATTCCATGCTCGTATGTGGTGCACATTTGTAGAAGGTACAATATAAATACCAAAGAACTTGTGAGCCTTTTTTACTCTGTTGATCGATGGGTGGCCATATATTGCACCGCATTAGCTTGTATAGTGTTTACAAATGTGGCACTATGCAGGAAACAGAGTAAAAAAGGCTCACAAGTTCCTTAAGATTTACATTGTACCTTTTACAAACGTGCACTATATATGAATATGGAATCCCATATGCGCCTTACTTCCTATAGTTGCACGTCTGCTGTGTGATACTCATAGAATAATTAGCCCGCAATGACTCCTTTAGTGTACTGTACGCACATTTGGTAATAAGGTGTGCCAGTCAATTAACTATGATGTGTGCCGAATAAACTCTTGTTCTGCGCCCTTGTA
Organism: Avicennia marina; assembly: GCA_019155195.1. Taxonomy (NCBI): domain Eukaryota; kingdom Viridiplantae; phylum Streptophyta; class Magnoliopsida; order Lamiales; family Acanthaceae; genus Avicennia; species Avicennia marina. Next base: position 8,725,613 of record CM032772.1, on the reverse strand, counting down.
CATCTTAGCCGGCCATGTGGGCCAGTCTTAGTTATTTGCCTGCATGCCTATGGCCTCGGTCAATCTATCAAAAACAAAAAAAATTAAATGATATGCTCAAATGTAAGCTGTATAATGGCAAAAATCGGGAGCCGCCGTATAGCTTTCAACTTCATTTAAGGACTTTAAGATGTTTGTTATTAGTATTCCTACTCTATATTCACCGTCATGTACAAGAGCCCATATCTCATGGTCAGTCGCTATCAACTAGTTTTATGCAACAGGATTTAAATTGTTAATCTCAACCAAACACCTGTTGAACTTGATGAGCTTATGTGTTCAGTCCACCCTCCAACACAAGTCTTTTAAAGTCTAACTGTGGAAGGTCTTAGTGAAGTTGGCACACACATGCTTAAAGAAAAATCGGTTAATCCCGTGAGGAGGTCGAAACCGAAAGTCAGGAATACATTCTATAGCAACTAGTAGACCAGCATTCCGATCAGATATCAAACAAGTTATAGTCTTTGTCGCATAATATGCTAATTTAATAAGGTAAGAAACCAGTACCAGAAGTATGTACTCTCTTCGTCAACAATGGCAAACATCAGAGGTAACATCTTATAGTTTGCATCCAAGGCTACAGCAATAAGCATCTTGTGCTAGTATTTGGCATATAAATGTGTTCCATCAATGTTTATGACATTGTGGTAGTGCTGAAATCCATCAACACACAATTTAAAGGCCCAAAATATATACCTCAAAAAATGGCTCCATGCGCCACGTGCCACTTGACGATGGTCATGAGATTATACTTGAGGAGCACAACCATATATGTTGGCAACTTCTGTACTGAATTATCCTATGTCTCATAAATCGTCTCTAAAGTTCGTCTCAACCTATGCTATGCCTTAGCATATGAACATTCAAACCTGTACCTGTCTTCAACTGTTTGCATTTTGAACTTTATCTCATATGATAGATCATGTTGAACCATCCCCACAAGTAAATGTGCTATTGTGCTTATATTCAAATTCCAATGGTGCATTGATATCGTGCTAAAAAACAAGTGTATGGGCCCACATAATTAGTAATCTTCCAATAACCCAACATTGGTTTTGAGATAGCCGGCAATTCCCACTTGCACCTCCTTATCTGTGCTATGCTTGTACTGCACTTTTCACACTTGAGGAATGCTCTTCACAACATTATATTCACGATGTGCCACACTGAATGTGTACTTTTTCATAGTTGCAATAACATACTCTTTATTTCTAAAATTTATCATAACAGCTAATTCTCCACTGTCCTCTTTGTAAAATTGGCCTCATGCACTTAACGAACTATTTATACTATCTTAATCATAGTCCTCAGATAGACACTATAAGACTCAGTCGATGAATATCTTGATGGTATAGTACCACTCAGCATACCTTGCTGATTGGAGGGGCTTGTTTCATCTTGCCACGCATTTGACCCTGGCTGTGTTGTGGAAAGTTCATCCTCAATCTTATTACCATCTTCACATCACTGTCTACAGGCGTATCTGTGGCTTCCCAATTTAAACTAAAACTATCCTCATAAACATCTGGTGCTTTATCTTACAATGTTGGCTCAAATTGATGCTTTATCTTAGCATCTCCTAGCTCGCCTCCAATGGTTTGCTCATCATAAAAACTACACCACATTCCTGTACTTCATATTGTATTGAACCCCCATTGCTGCAAGTGCTTCGATCACTATGGGTAATTCATTAACATTTTTGTTTTGTTTTTCATCCACCTCATTAAACAAATTTCAACCCCTTATTCCATGTCAATGCTTCAAACTCTACAATAATTTTAAAAAGTGTAATTTATTAATGAGGTTCAAACAAAATTTCAAGTGATGCTCGTCTCAAGCATTATTAACACCATTTTTTTAGGTTCGTGTTCATGACTAAGCACAAACGAAGTATGCAGTGTCAAGTCATGCTAATGACAATCTACACCAATTAGTTGATACACCTTTGTATACACTTATGGTAAATTGAAATCATGACTTACAATATCAAATTCTCGTGGTTTTCAATCATAATTATAAAAAATTTTATCATGTACAATATGCCCACCTTAGTACAAGACGAGCTAGTCCAGAACTATTGCAAATCCTAGAGATAAAAGCCCCACTAATTTCATATCAACTATTGCAAATTTAATCAACACAAATATATAAAAGAAAAGGACTTCATGTAATTTAAAAAAAATAAAAATAACGAATAGTCAAATTACTTATTTATTATAGTTCGAATGAGGCAGTTAAATTGCAAATTAATAATCGTGAGTTTCAATTTCTTTACATTTACATTGCAGTGCTCCACATGGTGTTTAGTGAGAAAAAAACTGCATATTCAATTCATTCACTTTCCATTAGACTTCACATTACAAACATATTATTAATAAATTTTTTATCTAAATTTAAATTCAAATTTTTTCTATCTTACAAATATGACTAATTAATTATTTTTTAATCATTATACTTATTCACAATCAAATTAATATATATATATATATATATCACAAGTATACTCATATTTATATTTATTTATATTTTTAAAATTAATCATTATCCATATGAGCTATTATGATATCAAATCATCAAATCATTCTTATATGTTTTATTCATTTATTCACATAAATCAAAATTTTCATTCTATTAAAATATTACCATTGAATATATTATTCATTCCAACATAACATTTACTAAACATTATCAAACTCCTCTCCCAAACATAGTCCAACTAGTTTGAACTATATTCATGCTTGATGAACTTCATAGATACTTATAAACAAAAAAATAAAGGGGATCCAATAGATTCGTGAAGTGTCAAAAACATATATAAAAAATTGATAATATAAAAGTTGGGAAGTTTTGCAAATGTTTGAACTCCGTCAAAATCTCTTTCAAAGCCATTGAAAGCCCGTTTTCACCATCACCAAAAGTCACAAGCTTACCAAAAAGAACCAAAAAAAAAAAAAAAACAAAGAGGGGGAGATTACCATTAGCATTGACACTCATAACCTCACTATAAATTCCAATCCTTGAATCAAGGCATAGTTAGAAGGATCAAAATCCCATCTCTGCATAACACCAGTCAACAAAACTTATAAAAAAGAAGAATTACTCCATTTAGTAAATGAAAAAATGTTATTGCATAGGCTAACAAATAATGTTGTTAAATAATTCAATTTTTGCTATAAATGCAATGACTACCAAATAATTAAAATTATCTCTTGAGGTAATATGGACTACGTTAGGACTTTTTTTTAGGAGCAGAACAATGTTACAAAAAATACTTTTTATGAGGAAAACATGCTCTTGAAATATATCTAATAAAGGTATTGTTTTTTTGTCAATTTCGTTTGCCCATTCATTTATTTGCACCATTCATATCAAGGAAATAACATCATATATTTCCCTTATTTGAATAAAACACAAATATAAAATAATTAGAGAAACACAATCAAAGAACACTATAAAGAAGTGGTTCGACTAGTGGCATACATCAACAAGGAGGGATTTGTTGTGTATTTTATTCACAATAGGATGATTACAAATACAAGAAAAGGCCTCAAAACTACTAGAGATGATGAAGAAAAAGAATCGGGAGGTCGTTCCTTCATCAGTCTCAGTGTAATTGGGCACCAAGAAATTTTATTCCTACTTTCTAAATAATTGTTTTGGCCTTTCTCTCACTCCCATAATTAAGGGCACTTAATGAAAAATTATAATGGTAATTAATGTAATTAATTATGTATAAAATTTTTACTACCCCAACTTTAGGTCAAAAACGTGACTTAAAGTTTAATTTTCTTGAACATTGTGTGTTATAATTGCGAAAGCAAGGTATCATTATAAGTATGAGCATAAAATGTATAAAAGCATTATAATGTGCCAAAATATGGCAGTGTTTCTCACAGTTTCACTTGTTTCTTAAACCAACTTTGATGATGTCAAACAGTGCACGTGTTGATGTGCTTTACTGTTAAGCAAAGGCATGCAGCACATGCCTCATCGTGGCACAAGCTGAGGAACATAGGCATGCTTTGTCAATGCAGTAAGTGGGGCGCAAGGTGTGCTTCATCTTGTCATATTCCAAACAAAGAGAGGTGTGTATAGGGTTCGCTCATTGTGCCTTACATTAATCAACGTAGAGGCACGCAACACATGGTGATTCTCTTTTTGTAGGATTTTAGTGTTGTTTCCTACAAATTTTCATTCTACAACAACATAAATATCATGCATAAATTTGCTTAAGTATGAAATGTCTTTTAGCCAGAGTGACTCGGGCCTCTGAACATTTGCAATAAGAGTAGAATAGAATAAAAAGATTGCCCCATCTGTAGGCATAAAAGACAAGCTCATCATTTCTTCATCAACTGCATTTGGTACATGCATAGTTCGTAATCTTTATCTTGATTTGAATCATCATTTTATTCGGCGTACCAAAACTCTTAATTGTAATATGAATTGCCAGCCAACATGTTTATAGTCATGAAACGAATAGGATGATCATTGGTGATTCTTTTGACAGCAGGCAACCAAGATATTGATAGGAGAGAGCCCTCTTGCTTTTAAATAAACTCCCATCTCGAAGTCAAATGCAATTGAACCATAGATATGATAGTGCCAATAATAGCCACCAATCGCAAACCAAGATCCAAACCTTACCCACCATGCAAAGGTTAATCAATATTGGGAGGGCTGGGAGAGATTTATGCAATCAATATATCTATAGAACCAGGCCAAGGTTAATCAATATACTATGAAAGCCATGTGAAGGCTCTAATTATACCTCAAACCACAATTGGAAAGCAGATTTGGAGACATTTCCCTTTGGCTAGGATTTAAGATTTCCATCTTCCTTTCTTTCTTGAAATTTTCCACTTTGCTCAATCCACTAGTGAAACCTACTATTCTGTTTGGTTCATTGAAGATCTCATATTTGAGCATCCAGTATGTATCCAAAAACATCCACCTCACATTCGTTTTCGTCCCATCCAAATTTGCCATCTCTGATAGCATACTTTAGCTTTCTCTGTCATTATGTGTCTTAAGGGAAGGCCTTCCATGATATCTAACATATACCGCATCTTCTCCATCGAACATGGATTCTTGCCCCTTTGCAACAAACATTTTCTTTCTTAGTTCTAAAGAGAAAATACTATTCAGATGATTGGCATTGTTGTCTACAAGTTTGTTCAAGATTTCCACTTTTATGTTAGTAGGGGTGAAAATAAAAATGAACTCATTTTAGCCACTGTTCTTCAGGGATTCTTTAATGATCAGGGTATTCTACTTAGGGTCAATGGCAATAAGAAAGAGGAACTTGAAATTTGGATATGGGTTACGACAATGCCCTCTGTTTCTCTCTCCAATAGGAAGGAAGGCTCGATTTTTTTAAAACAAAGAGATAAAAGAGAGAGAGACTGTGTTTGTTTGAATCTTCTAGTGCTAGCATCGGCACTGGTGCTGGCACCATCTGACTTTGTGGTGGAATTTTAGCCATTGAAACAAGTCATGAGAAAAGGCTTACAAAAACTCAGAACCCAGCTTCCTCTTTTGCCCCCAACCTCAAAGTTTACTGTCCTTTGCTACAACTATGCGTGAGGGTGGTTTTTTTTCCTGGCACACAGTGCCAATATAATGTGATTTAGAATTATGGGATTGTTGTTAGTCTTGAATCTCACAAAAATATAAAATAATTAGAGAAATACAATAAAAAAGACCCCCCATATTCCTGTGGTACGATCAATGGCCGGCATCCATGAAGAGGGATTAGTTATGCATGATAGGATGATTCAAAATACAACAAAAGTTGTCAAAACTAATAAAGGTGATGATTAAAACGAAGAATCAAAAGGGTAGACCCCTTTTCACTATTTATTTGCAATTGAGTGTTGGGATATTCTCATCCCCTCTCTAAATAATCGTTTTAGCATTTTTTTTTTCTGACTCTCCCACTCTCCCATAATTGAAGAGTACTTAATGGTAATTAATATCATTAATTGGGGATAAATTTTGATGGCTATTGCATTCCTATCTCTTGAGAGGCATTGAGTTTAAACATAAATTCTTCTACTTCCCATATCACATTGAATTGTGTTGCAAAATAAAATTAATGAAACTAATAGTGCATATTCTACTCAAAGATGGAAAAATTCTTATTATAGTTCAAAAAATGTGCTCAAATTTACTCTGTCTTTTCTCTTCTAATTAAAATCATATATCCATACATAGAATTCATGGTTCATATATATCAATAATATGTGTTCATTGTTAATGGTAATAATTTCACGTTATGTTTTTTGGAAGGGCTTTTTGCCAGTTCAATTGAAGCAAAGTAATCCTTTCTTCTTTTTTTTTTTTGTAAAATTAAGGGAGGTTAGATATATTTTTATTGAGAATCCCTTATTTCATCCCAAATTTTTAATCCACAATTTGTTGGTCTTCCCTAATGTTCGGTGGGAGCACAGTTTGCAAATTAAGTTGCATGGAAATAATGACTGAATTGTGGAAGGACAGTTGCATGGAAATATTTGAGAAAATGGACATGAATTTTTGCACTTTAGGTATAAAACAGGCCAAACAAAAACTAGAATAAGTGAAATTTCTCACCACAATTAAAATAACAAGCATTGGCAACAACAAGGAGGAATACAAAGGGAGGCTAGGTGGGGCCTTGATCCCCTATAAATTTTAAGTCTAGTGTATATAGTGACAAATATTGAATAAATTAATTTAATTTTTAGTTTTTAGTCCCTCCAAAGAAAAACACAACAACGAAAAAATAATTTTATTAATAAATATATGCTTATATTTTTATCAAAAGGTATTCATGCTTTATGAAAATGTAAGTTACTTTTAAATAATTCCTACTAATGCATGCCTTTTTCGTTAATTGTTATTGATTTTGACGTTGGATAAATTTAAAGATATTAGTTTATTTTGATTGTGTGTCAAGCCTCTATATTACATCTTTGTCATTTTATCATGCATGGTTTAATTTATCAATGCTTTATATTCTATGCAATTAGTAGTGCAATAGTAAAAATTTTAATTTTCTTATTATTACGCTTAAATCAATTAAATTGATAAAAAAAAAATGCTAGCAAAACAATTATACATGAAAGTCAACTAACAATTACTTCGTTGAATTAAAAAATGATGAAAATTTATGTTTAAATGATTTGTATAACAATTAATTTTATCGTGTACTACTTTCCATACGCTAATCTGCTTGTATAGTTAAAAAATTAAAACTTAATTATTACTGTACTAATTCATTTAAAAAAGTTCAATTCTTATAGCTGTATCTATCAATTTGTCTATTTTTCTTAGTAAAATTATAATTTTTTTTTGAAAAATGAGTACACAATATTAAATAACATAATGAACATTAGAATTAAAAAAAAATTAATAACACCAACAACATCAAAATAAAAATAAAAATTAATATGATACATTAGAAAAACGTTAAAATTTTGAATTCATAAAATAATATACTCCGATTATCTTTAATAAAAAATAATTATTAATTTTTATAATTACTAGACATGACTATTTGATAATGAATATAAAGTAATAGTTCACCCCCTAAACACTAAGTCTGGATCCACATTTCATGTTTGAGGTATTGATTCAAATCCATTTGAGAGTGGATGTGTGAATGGGTACGTTTTTAAAAGTCGCTAACTCATAGATTAGTGTTGAAGTTTGAAGATAAAGTTTCAGTCACTAATGGCTGTGGCACTGCAACTTCTGGTTTATATGTCACACATGTGAAAACTAAGCAAAATATATGCATGGAGTTGGTTGTTTCTACTCTATTTCCCATTCTGCAGAAGGAAGATAGATTATCTTGACAGGGTATTTTTTTTGTAATTTTGATAATTTCAAATTGCATTTTTTAAGTGTGCCCTGCACTGGTTGAAATTCATAGAAGAGGTCAGCTAGCTAGACCAATAGGGGACAATGTTCAAAAATGTTGTGGAAATATTAGAAAAATGCATGAAGAAAGAATCAGGATGTCTTCTCAGTCCAGTTAACTGACATTGTTTTATTTGGACAATGTGAATAGAGTCAAACGTTGGTTGGTCATTAAGACAGTGAAATGTTGGACATTAAACAAAATCTGATTGTTTGGGCCATTGAATCATTAAAACATTGGTGTTGGAAAAATTAAGATTTCAGAGTAAAGGCCGAAAGGGGTAATAACAGAAGCACTAGAAAAGCCCAAATCAAGATCCTCTTGTGTGTGCGAGTCCATTCTTTTGCCAAGTCACTACAAAGCCATCAACAAGTTATTCAATAAAAAGTAGCTCAAGATTGACTTTATTTTTCCATGTACATACAAATTCTCTCATATTCAAAGATGGTTCGAATAGAACAAATGGTTTTGGATTGAATAAGAGAATACTATGGGATTTGTTTAGCCACAGTGCAATAGGTTTGGTGTTTTTTACACTATAAACTAAAATTAAAGCAATAAAATTTGATTTGTAGAATTTTTGATGAAAAATTTGTTTTTATATAAACTAACAATTCTTGTTGTAAGACACAAATTTTGTCACTCCAATTAAGGACTTCACAATTAGCTTTTTAACTTAGTTTTGCCCATTTTGATCATGTATTTGATTGATTGTTTATATGTAAAAAGAATCAAAGTTATTTTCAAAAAAAAAAATCATTGCAACATGTTTGAATATCATTTTGTTTTTACAACACCGAGTTTCTATATGGCATATAAAGTCACTTTGTGAAAAAGATGGTTTTAGAAGCAATTGTTCAATTTTTGTACTGTGTTTGTAGAGGTCCATTTTTTTTTCTTTTTTTTTTTATCTCATCAAAATTCCTTTAACGAAAGTATATATGTATTAAACAAAAATTTTATTGAAATATAAAATTTACATCTCTCGAAATCTAATCATGTTAACAATGCTTATATTAAAATTAGTGTATATTATATATTATAATATCATTCTATTATTATTATTATATTATATAAAAGTATACCAATTCAAACCAATTAAATTTGTAGCTGATTCAAATTTATGACCACATAGAATATGTATCCCATAAACCTCAGGCCAAGCAAAGGAATTTTCCGAGGAAATACTGTCGTTAATAATTTCTCAGGTCCAAACCCCAAATGAGAGAGAGTGGGGCATTTTTGCCAGTCTCTCTTTACCACCCTATATTCGGCGCAATTTTCACTTCATTTCCATTGCACATCCCCTCGGGAATTAGGGTTTATTCAATTTCTCAAACCCTATTCTAATCAATTCCTCTCCTTCCCATTACTGCTTTTCTCCAAATTCACTATCGACTTAAATCTTAATCATTACGTACTATGGCGGAGCACTTGGCCTCCATATTCGGAACCGAGAAGGACCGAGTCAACTGCCCGTTCTACTTCAAGATCGGCGCCTGCCGCCACGGCGACCGTTGCTCTCGCCTCCACAATCGCCCCACCATATCTCCCACGCTGCTGCTCTCCAATATGTACCAGCGTCCTGACATGATAACCCCAGGCGTCGACGCCCAGGGCCAGCCCATCGATCCCCGCAAGATCCAGGAGCATTTGGAGGACTTCTACGAGGACATCTTTGAGGAGCTCAGCAAATTCGGCGAAATCGAGAGCCTTAATGTCTGCGACAACCTCGCCGACCATATGATCGGAAATGTATATGTCCAGTTCAAGGAGGAGGATCATGCTGCTGCTGCTTTGAATGCCTTGCAGGGGAGGTATTACTCGGGCCGCCCTATTATTGCTGATTTTTCTCCCGTAACCGATTTTCGTGAGGCCACCTGCAGGCAGTTTGAGGAGAATAACTGTAATCGCGGCGGCTATTGCAATTTTATGCATGTGAAGATGATTGGTAGGGAATTGAGGACCAAGCTGTTTGGTAAGCATCATGGCAGGCTTTGGGGGACTAGGGGCCGCAGCAGGAGTGGGAGTCCACCACAGCGTAATCATAGGCGAGAGAGGGAGAGGGATAATGATAGGAGGGATCACCGAGGAAGTTGGAGGAGAAGTGGAGGCGACAAACATGGGGGAAGGCATGAGAGCGAAAGGAGAAGGCGTGGAGGGAGTCCAAGAAGGAGCAGGAGCAGGAGCCCAGTGAGGGAAGGGAGTGAAGAACGCAGAGCTAGGATTGAGCAGTGGAACCGGGAGAGGGAGGAGAAGGGACAGTGATGTTGTGGGAACAGTTGCGTTATTTAACTTTCCTATTGCCATTGTTGTAGTTTGTTTATTTAGAATGCTACTTAGAAAGTGTATCCACACTTATTATCTGTAGGACTATGTTTTCCTATGGTATAATGACAGGATCTAGCCAATATGACCACAACCTTTCTTTTTTGTTTAAAATGGATTGGTTTAGACTGTTGGCTAGCATTTGTAGTTTTCTCTAAGAGAGCTCAGTGTGCTTCCTTCTACACCTATTGTGATGGTAATGTGTGTTCCTTATTGTTGTTTTCATTCTGGGGTGGTATTGCAGTTTATCTTTGCTATATTTATCTGTTTACATTTATCAATGCATATTTGCTAATTAATTTTTCTTTGTGTGCAACTCTTTTATATGATGCTCCTTTACTTGTTTGCACATCTTATGTGGGATATTTCATGCTGATTGAAATATCAATTCCTAGTAAACTTCTCATGTGGTGAAAAGAAATAAACTAGATTTTGTGAATAATTTAAAAGAAGTATTGCAGTTTCAATTGTAGCTCATTGTGGAGCTACCTGCTTTTATTTGGGATGTTGTAGTTTGCACATTCAAATACATCTTAGGAAGAATTTCGAAACTAGCTGTAGCCTAACAACCTACAATTGGCAGTTCTGTGTACTGAATGTTTGACTGCACATAGAAGGTTACCGGTAATATGTTGTATCCTTTTTCGTTTTTTTTCCCTAAGAAGCTTCTTTTAATATTAATTTACTATATTGAGTTATTTCTTTGAAGGCATGGAGCATCGGGTCTGGGGTTGCCTGTATTTAAAGTTGCTAATGTTCTTGCTTTCATAGTAAACTTGGGTTTTATAGGACTTCTGTCCAAAAGGATGTCTGGCTGAGTTTATAAACTTTTCAAAACATCCCATGAGACATTCCAAAACATATGAACTCTTTAAAATTGTTCAGTTATAACGTTTGGAGCTTATATGCACCTTAAAAATAAATATGTCCTCTCTAACTTATTTTAAAATATCTTATAAGTTCCTGTATTTTATATTTTATAAATTAAATAAATATTCTTAATTAATATGTATTAATGACATTGATAAAAGATACCATGAATCTAAGAAAAGCAATGAATTACATGAGCAACGAACATTTATTGAACTTGAAGAAGCTTTTGCTAGGCATAAAAATAAAGTCAACAAAAGAAGTGATTAGCTTTCAAAAAAATAAAATTTCTAAGTTTATTTCATTATTATTACATCAAAAAAATTATAATAATGTATATTCATAAATTTCAACTAGATCTTATAAGATAATTGTATTGGTTAATAATTTCTAAATACCTTATTTTCCAGATAAGATCTACGACCTCATAAGCACTAAAAATATTTCATAAGCTATATGAGGTTATAAACTTTTGAAAAACCAAACAGCCTATAGATCGGATTAGTGGTTTTCAATGACTGGTCAACTATGCATGTAGTCTCAAGGTACTATGAAGTGACAAGCCAATGCAAATATGCTCATGTTAATTGTTAATTCCACATCAGCTGCAATATGTAAAGATTTTCATATGGCTGTTGTTTATACCTACATCCTGCTTACTAGTTTGGGTATTGCCGCAGAGGGGAGTAACCAGCATACCTAAATTAGCAACTTTTCAGATCCTTATTGTTGTCTGATACCAAAATTGCTTATTAGCTGAACCTAGGTCCACTGTCTGCATCTGTTTCTGAATTTGCATGGGCGACAAACAAGCGTTCATGGTGTTTGTTTCTTCTTTTTCCTCCTTTCCATTCGTGCATCACTGGACATTTTCCTAGGTGATGCATGCATTGTTCTATGTTCCTGTGACCTGCCTTTCTCTATTGCTTGTCACTCTTTCGGATCATATCTTCCAGGTGAATGCTGAATGAAACTTGAGCACTAAAATTTCCAGGTGTTTGTTATTCACATTCTTACTGTAATTTTTTTTTTCTAAATTCATGGAAACTCTGTTTTTCTCTACTTTGGTTTTACCAGATTTAAAAGGAATTTGACTGGCAGCACAATTCAATTTAGGTTTCAGCTTCTGCACTCTCTCTTTTCTCCTGAAAGGTAAAAATTTAATTATCTACTTTCCTGTGTGAATTATAAGAAGTTCGATTTCTTTTTGCAAGTGGCAAATGGCAGGAAAACGTGATTTTCTTTGATCTCTGATTTGACTACTGGAGCTGTTTTTATTCCATCAGTCGTGAGTGGTATGCTTGATCAGATAGGATGTGGAGCAAGCATCTTGGTTTTCAGAGTCTTCGTTTTAATAGAAATGCTTTTTTGTCACTTCTTGCAATATATGGTTTATATGATAGAGAATTCTGTTTCTCGGATTGTACTAAGGTTTCTGGGAGCCGAACTACTAGCTTATCCTGTAAGTGTTACTAAGAGCAGATCTTGCTAAAACTTTTATTCTGTCCTGAAATATTTGTTTGTGGAAGTAATTCTAAAACCAATTAGCTAAGACCTTCTAACGATCGTATGTTCATGCGGCAAATACATGGAGCATGGCTGTTGTGTTTGTTTTGTGTTTTGAAGTGTGTTTTTATAGAAAATTGAATAAAAGTAAAGAGTGAGAGGGAAATTAAGGTAAGTGTAAGGACGCTTAGATGGGTGAAAAAGTGTTGGCTAGTTATTTGTACAAAATAGTTATGAGTAACATTAAATTATAATATGCATATTTTATTTATTTATTTATTTTTGTGTATATGCACTTATAATATTTTATAATAATTAGATAATGCGATACTTTATATTCTAAATAATTAGTTTTTGTGATATAAAAATGAGTGTGTTTGAGTATGTAAATAATGTTTTGGTTGTAGATAAATATAATAATTGAATTTTGAATATTTGTGTGTGTGTATTTATGTATATATATATATATATAGAGAGAGAGAGAGAGAGAGAGAGAGAGAGAGAGAGAGACTTAAAACTTTTTTAAAGTGTAATATGTTTAAAGTTAATTGTGATGTTTTATTTTAAAGCATTGTGTATCTCATGAATTATAAAAAAATAATAATAATAAGAGAGAGATATACTTAAAATGTTTTTAAAGTGTAATATGTTCAAAGTTAATTGTGATGCTTTATTTTAAAGGATAGTGTGTATCTCATGAATTACAAAAAAAAAAAAAAAAAAGGACCCAATATTTCCTAACAGATCAGAGTGACAAGTCCAATTGCATTAGCAAAATGCCACGCCAGTTCGTGTTTGGTGGGACATTGACGACTGGCTTTGTATGAGAACAAAACAAAATGAATGGGTAGCATAAATTATGCAAGCTTTCTGCCGTAAAAACTTTGCCATCTTCAAAGACAACTTTATTGGTGGATTAGTTGGTTTCCACAGTGTACCCTCAGATTAATCTAAGAAATTTTTGTATTTTTGTAGTTGTTTGGTCCATCATCTTGCCAAATACTACCCCACACAGTATTGGAAGTTCTACAAAGACTATAATTGCATTATCTTTGCTAATGTATTGCAAAGACCACACCAGTGCAAGAAAAAAGATTTGATTTATTCTCATGCACACAAACTCTAAATTTGAAATACTTTTGTACTTTTACAATAGGCCAATCTCTGTTTTGATGATTCAGCATTCTGTTTATCTTGTTGTTTTGTGGGGCTTGAGTTGTACTTTTACTTGAGCCTTTTCATTGTGTAATATTATATACATATGCACAAAAAATACATTAACTATATAGTTTTAAAAATTCAATAATTTGCCTTCCAAAAAATAAATAGTATAAATAAATGAAAAACACATTGCATGATTTGGAAAAGGAATATCAAAATACATTTAGATCTATTAATTCTGGAGTGTTAAATTTTAAATTTTGATATAATATTGTCCAAACAACTCCTAAACATAATTAAAAATGAAAAAAAAATTTAAAAAAATTCAACAAAAAAACTCAAGAAAGGAAAGCAAGTGGCGGAGGAGGATTAAGCGTATTCAATTTGAACGGCCACTGTTTTCTCCTTAACCACCGCGGCCATGTCTCTGCTCCTCCGTCCACCGTCGCTCCTCCGCAGCGACCGCACGACCGGAATTCTACAGAGCGGTCGCGCTCCTGACTCCTTTTCCCGCTTTAAAGCTTCATGGCAAGAGGTAGGCACACTGATGACCTACCGCTCTTATTGTATCTACTAGTATGCTTTCGACTATTCACTCTTCTCTCTGCCGTTGAATGAGTATTGGTATTCTTCGGAAGGTTGCCGGAGTTTTGGTGTTCTCGGCGATTCCTTTCACGGCGGTAAAAGCTATTGCCAACAGTCCCCTTGGGGAGGCGCTCCAGAGGCGAATGGAGGAGAAGAAGAAACTTTACAAGGAAAACTCTTCAAAGTTGAAGGCACTCTCTGACAAGGCGAGAATGGAGAGGTAATGGAATATTTGTGTGTCGCGAATTTACACTGGAATACGACATCACAATGTTTGTTGGTTCCCATCTGATTTGCTTCCATCTTTTACTCTTAATTCAATTCTACAGTTTGATTCTATGTTGAATCAGTAGTAGGAATAACCAAAGGAGATGATTGATCAATTTCATACTTATTTTGTACGGTCTCCGTCGTTGCGTCAATTCTGTTTTTCAGACAATAGATATTCACTTCCGATTGCCACCCAAACCTGTAATGGATAAATATGCAAAGCATCATTAATAATGCAAACCAAGACTTTGAGACAAAATTTATGCACTTTGCCAGTCGTACTTTTCTTTGCACATGCATCTTTGTCATTCAATCCTTTTATCAAATGCCAGAAGCCATTTCAACATGTCCCAAGGCAATGTAAAGATTTAGCTGTGAGAATTTGTCTGAGATGCTTCTTATCAAATATTAGTTGTCTATTCAGCATGTCCCACTAAGCTTTTCTTATTTCTCCGCATATAATATCATGTTGGAAAAAAATTAAATTTCTCTGGTTTTCCAGCATGTGGTATGGGGAGGATCGCCCTCGCTGGCTTGGTCCGATCTCATATGACTATCCTGCCTATCTCACTGGTGAACTGCCTGGGGATTATGGTTTTGATATTGCAGGTTTGAGTCAGGATCCTGTGGCCTTGCAGAAATATTTTAAGTGAGTACAGCTGTTAGTACAAACGGATATTTTATGTGGCACTCATTATTATTCATTGTATGAGAGCCTCATGTATGCAACTCAAAAATTTAGTTAAGCAATTTCACTGTTTATAATTTTTGCTCTATGTTACTTGCGTTTTCTGCGCTTGAATGCTATGCTTTTTGATTAAATAGTGTAGGAAGAGATTTCCTTTATCCAAGACCATAATCACCATGCTTCATCCTGCATCCTGTTTTCACTTTCACAAGAGAGACTCCTTAATTCGTATGAGTTAAGAGAAAGCAGTTGGATTGGAGTGTCAGCTTTGCTTAATACACAGATTTGGTGCTATCCATGGCTTTGGTTTTAATGGAACCTCTATTGAAACCTTTCACCTACTATCCCATTTCCAACTAATTCTCCAATTTATGGGATCTGCAGGAAAACCAATAGTTGTAAAAGGTGCACCATGGCCTTGCTTGCTTAAAGCCTGACTCCAGCCACCTGACCATAGGGTGGGCTTATCAATGAAAAGCTTCCTGTTCTTTTCATACTTTTTTTGTGAAAAAAATAACAAAACAGGAAGTCCTGGTTTTAAAGGTGATTGGTTGTTTCTTCCCTAACGTGAATGTGGCTTCCTTAAGTGTGGCCTTTGGCTCTGCTCTCTGGATAATATTCATTTTATTTATTTATTCATCTGTATTTTCTTCTTAGTTTTTCCTTCTCTCTATTGTTATTCACAAGGTTTCTTCCACAATTCTTTGTCTAGTTTTTCAGTCACTTTTTTGTTGCCTTTTTTTTTTCTTGTTTTCAACGTAATTAATATATATATATGTGTCTGTATATATTTGGTATCATATGCTGAAATTATGTTTTAAACAATTAAATAAGAGGATTAATATGTATTAATAGCAACGTTAAAATTGTTACAATCAAATTGAACTTATAAGCATAAATGGCAAAATTCACCTTTATCAGTAAGGTTGTTGAGGTGTGAAACTACCAATGTAAGTTAGCGAGTTATGTAGGTAGTTAGGATATCAGTTAGTTGAAGTTGATTGCTGTAAGCTAGGCTAGGAGGTTAGTTAGCACTGTAACAACTCTAACTCCAGCTCATAAATGTAATGGTTCTGTAGTAGGCAGGGAACCATGAATGAATGATATAATTTTCGCTAATTCCTTGTTTCTCTTCTCTTTGTACTTGCCACCGTAGCTTAGCTAGATTAGTTGCAAATTTGTCCATCAAGGTTGATTTTTCATCTTCAGCCTTCTGGAGTTCTGCTCCAGGCTTGGGAGAGCCATCTTTCTCCCTTAATTGGAATCAACTTGTAACAAAAAATTAATTAATATGTAAAAACCTATATCTTTAAGTTTAAAACGGCGGCCTCATTGTCCTAGTTTAAACAGCCACTTATTGGTAAAAATCTACATTATTGTGCAGTTTTGAAATACTTCATGCGAGGTGGGCTATGCTTGCTGCACTTGGTGTTTTGATTCCAGAAATATTAGACCGGATAGGAGCATTCCATTTTGTGGAACCTGTTTGGTGGCGAGTGGGCTACTCAAAGCTTAAGGTTAGGGTGTTATGCACTTTAATTATTTTATCGTCTCTTCTATGTGAGTTAGAAGGTCTTTCTATGTCCTTTTGCTTTGCAATTTTTTGGCTCACTTCTTGTTATGGTAACAACTCTCCTTTTGGATCACATCATACAAACTATTTGTGTTGTTGAAACCCTTTTCTAAATTAATTTTGAGGTGCCTCAAACAAATTCTTGATGAAGTCTTGAAACGTTGGTGTGTCTTGTTTGCTTCCCTTCCTGTTAGCTGACTTACCATTTTATCTCTACACTGGGAGAGCAGTTACTTAGAGGTTTGAATTAGTAGAATTTATAGATTTGAAATCATGCAAAATGGGAAGCTTAGATGCCTTTGGGGCACATTTAGAATTTTTGAAGCCATTTGTGCGGCCTTTTCTTTTTTCATTTTATTTTATTTTTCTGAGGGGTTGCTAATGCGTGTTGTCCCACACTAAAGTATTAAAAAATATGAAGGTAGTACTTAGTAACCATGGATGTCTTATCCATAGGCAAGGGGTTTATATTTATTAACATATCTAAATACTTATTAGTTGGGCTTGGTTGAAAGGTAGGGATGGAATGAAAAGGTAATAGAAGAATTAAATAATGAAAGAAGGACCAAATGCTCAAGAAAGCACACAAATAATAGAAACAACTACCAATGATGGGAACTATAGTCCCTTGTGTTGTGATTGACATGAAATGATGAATATCCTATGTTAATTATTGGTTTAATTTTCTTGTTATGCATTGTTAATTCTACAGTTTTGAGGATATTCTTTTGGACTCTCTTAAAGTTTTAACTCAAGTTCTCTGCGGGTTCTCTTCGGCCTAATCGAGTTAAGATACGAAATTTGTGATTAACAACATTTGCCTACATTAATTTTGTGGTTTTGCTTTCGTCTAATGTGTAGGTTTCATTCCATTATTCTCCACATAATCATAGACTAATTAAAGGGTTGATCAAGTCTTTTAATCGCAATACAAATCATCAATTGTAAATAACAATTGCAAGTAAAATTAATCCGAAAAAAAAAATCATGCATTCACAGTTAATCACAAGTACAAGGTCCTAGAAATTAATTTATCAATCTATCAAAATAACAAAATTCATCAATTCTAAATTCATCATGTCCAACACAATTTCCAAACGCAAGAAAACTATTCTTAGTCTAATAAATGCGAAGACTAATGCAATCTTAATGGTGGCGTGTTTGCCTCCTTAAATTGATGTCCTCCTCCTAACATGCTTGTACCTTACCTCCAATGCTCAACTTTCACCTCTAGATTCTTTCCAACTTATAATTTCGACGCTTTTCATATCTCCACATGACTAGGGTTTAGAAAAGGTGGAAAAGATGAGATTGCCCCTAAAAAACTGCGTCAGCCGGGTTCTCGCTATCTGATCCATAGCAGCCAACACTTGTCTCGCAATTGTGGACTCCTTCCTCGTAGTTGTAGCCTTTGATGGCGGACGGCCATGTAATTTGTGCTTCTAATGGCACAATTGTGAACCATTGCTTCACAATCACAAACTCTTGTATTGCGGCCACGCGACCTCTCCTAGTAGAATATTACTTTTTGTTAATTTCATTCTGGTGAGTGCCCATTTCCAATTTGTGGTTGTGGCTCTTCCCTTCGTGGTTGTAGACTTGACCGTGAGCCTGTTCTTTGTGATTTTTTTTGCAATTGCAACTTAATTCCTTGCTTTTGCAGATTGAATCTTCGCAATCACGACTAGGAATTTGTTTTTAAGTGTGTAATGCTCCAAATTCAATTATTATCATCCAAAAACACATAAAACACATTCAAAATGCAAGAAAGACACTGACAGGCAATTTCAATCAATTCGTTCACAATTAACGCACAAAATGACATCAAAACTAACAAAAGTACTGATAACAAAAGGGTAAAAATGCTATAAAACTTAGAGTTATCACCTGCTTGCAATGACTAGTTAGGACAACAGTTAAGTTGTTAACCTTAAATGAAGAGCTTGGAGTAATGATGGATTGGAAAAAGCTGCATAACACGGAACCAGTTCTTGCAAGGAGATTGACCCTACCAACTTATTTTCTTTCTAATGCTTTATATTCTGTTTATTACATAAAAAATGTTCCATCGGTTATAATGAAAGTTCTGTCTTTGTATTATAGGGGCTATGTAGCCACACTTATCAACATTATTTTTTATTTCTTTTCATGGATTGGAAAGGCTACATGATCTCAATAACCATAATGTGGCTATTCCCTTGGTTGGAGCTTGTCCTGTATTTTTCAACTGGAATGAATACTGTAATTGAGGTCGACACTCTAGTATGATATAGGTGTTAAAAATGCTTATTTGACATTGATAAGTTGCTTTAATATGGTGTCAAAGCCAGGGATATGTTCTAAAACTTGTCCTGCATTAAGATGTTATATCTCAGACAAGCCTTGTGGGTATTTGTTTCACTTGATTTTGGGTTTGATGCTTTGCTATCTTTGTTGTTTTGTAAACTCGCATGCATATTTTAATTGTAACTTTAGAGGGTATTTATTGCCATCCTGCTCAGTAATAAGCTTGAGTTCACTGAAGTTTATGGTGTAGATAATTAAGTAATAGATTTGGTCTTTTAACCTTTTGAATGCCATTCTCTAGTTGCCGTCAGTTAAGCTTCTCGATCAAGTTTACTTTGTCCATAGCGCATCAAGGAAATGACTGGTGACGCAGAAAATGATTACTTGGTTCATTTTGCTTGGGGAAATTATGCAATAGTGTCAATGAGAATAGTTTGGCCAGTCGATTGATCTTTTTGTTTTGGTGATGTCTCACAACAATGTTGAATGCCTTGAGTTCTGTTTGCTGGTATTTACACGCTTCTTGGCTCAATCAACTTTCCACTCACTGCTTACCATACAAATTAGGCAGGATTTCAGTTATGCTTAGATCCCAAAGGATATCCAGTTGCATGTCTTGAAGCCAGGTAGCAACACATGCAGTGTCCCCTAAACATGCAATGGTTTGTAACCCATTTCTAAGAGAGTGTTTGGGTAAGCTTATAAACTTTTCTAAATATCTTATAAAATATTTGGGAGTTTATAAACTTTTTAAAAGTATTTGGTAAATTTTAAAATGAAAGAGTATAAGCTCTTAAAATAAAATATTTAGAGCTTATGAATTTCTTAAAAATAGTTGGTTTTTCTAGCTTATTTTCAAATATTTTATAAATTACTTCATTATATATATTAAAAATGGCATAAATATCTTCAATTACGTTTTATTATTAATATATGGTTTATTTTTATCATTATAACACCCAAAAATTAGAATTAATTATAATTCTAAATTTTAACAAAATCTTATAAGATGATCTTATCAAATACTTTATTAGTTTATTTTTAAAATAAGATTTATAAGCTTATAAGCTCTAAAAATATCTTATAAATTATATTATTTTATAAGAATAAGATAAAAAATATAAGCTTAGCTAAACACCCTCTAACACTCAAATCTTCACGAGAAAGTGACTGGATGTAAAAGAGGAAAGTACTTATACATGCAGTTGACGGAAAGCATCCAGTTCCTCTTTGAGCTTAAAAGCTTATATGTGCTTGCTTCCCCATGATTACCATGGTTATGTTTGGAGTGGGGGGTTTTGTGGGTAGATAATGTCTAATGGGAATTGTGTTAGAATAAATTATATGTTTGGAAATAAAATTTTAATAGAAATAATAGTGTAATTTATTTGAATTTGTGGTATTTATATGTATATAAAATATATGACAGTGATTGAATAATTTGATAGTATACAGGAATAATGATTAATTTTTGAGGTATGAATATATATAAATGTGAGTGCACGTATGTATATATATATATATAATTATTGATTTAATAATAAATAATATAATAATTGAAAAATAATTAATTATATATATAAGAAAAGGAAAATTTAAATTTGAATTTTGATAAAATTATCGTTGAATTGTATGTCTAATAATTTAAAGTTTCGGAAATTGATTAAAGATGTAGAGGATGGAAACAAACATAGCCTATATGGAACACTACTTTGAGAATCACCGCTGAGCATCATCTCTCACCGTTAATCGTTTCCATTCCTTGTAATCTTTTTCCAGGGCGATACATTGGACTACCTTGGCATCCCTGGCCTCCACGTGGCTGGAAGCCAAGGAGTGATCATAATTGCCGTCTGTCAAGCCCTTCTGATGGTAAATCATACTTTCGTCTTGTAATCCGTTGCCGTATTTATGCAACATGATTACCCATATCTTTTTGATTGGTTTATTTTGACTCTTGCACTCTCATGGCTTTAGCTCGACGCCTGCAGGTTGGTCCAGAATACGCACGATATTGTGGTATCGAGGCTCTTGAGCCTTTAGGAATTTATTTACCTGGCGATATCAATTATCCAGGAGGTGCACTTTTCGATCCCTTAAATCTCTCCAAAGATCCTGTTGCTTTTGAAGAACTAAAGGTGAAAGAGATTAAAAATGGGCGATTGGCCATGGTTGCATGGTTAGGCTTTTATATTCAAGCAGCTGTCACAGGTAAAGGGCCTGTACAGAACCTCCTCGAGCACGTTGCTGATCCTTTTCACAATAATCTGCTATCAACAATACAATCTCTGTAGGAATTTCCACGTGATTCGTATGTACATTCTGTATTGATCTGAACCTCAAATTGAGCACTTAAAAACTTCGTCTGCGTTGGAATAATGCCTTTTTTTTTTTTTTTGACCTTTTTCTCCTGTAGATCATTATCTCTAAATTGGGTTTGAGCCTGTAAACGACGACTTTTACGAAGATTCGCCAAGCTAGTGGGGTACACAAACAAAATGGAGAAAAATGACGGAAATAAATATAAATGAAGCTCTGGATTCCAGGAGGAATGTGCAAGACAGCACAATTTTGACAGGTGACAGAAATGGATTATGATTCCAAGGTTTCTAGCTTTGGCCACTCTTCTTTGAACTAATCGCCAAAAAACATAAAAATCAAGTCCACGAAATTTTGATATTCTCCAAGATAAAGCTGCTGCTTCAAGAAACTCAAAAACTTTAATAGCGCACTTCCTCAAAGGGAAGTACATTTCCTTCTTTTTCTGCCCTTCCGTCTTCAACGATGCCCGAAAAGAAGCATTAGAGTTGGACGCAGGGTAAGGGAAGAATTCACCAATATCAGGTACCAAGTTAAGAGTTCAACTGCATTATCTGCACAAACAAGTTCTGGTTCATAAAAAGAACAACGCCACAACCATACGACAGTCAAAAATCAAAAAAACAATTTGTTTGTTTTGTAATTGTAATGTATTTTTGTACGTGTTTTTACTTTGAAATTATGTGAAAATAAATAATAACAATTAATTGTTTTTAAAAAATGCATAATTACAAAACAAAGTCTACGGATCATAACAGTTATCCAGGGAAATGACATCATGAGGCAACATTTGCGCTGACAGCATACACAAGTCCCTACAAAAATACGAAGCGCATTAATAAAATCCCAATAATATTTAATTTTCGGGCAAAAGGATTTATTTAATTTTCTTATAACATTATTAGATTATTAAATCAGGAACGGGCGGCGCAGATCAGGTAGCTATTGGTAGAAAATTGGCAAATAACAGTTTAAGTTACCGCAAAGCATTCGACTTTGAGGCGGCGGCGGATGGCTCGCGTCTTCTTAGGGCGGAGATCGAGGGGCAAATACCTGTTCTTCTTGTAGGCTTCTGGTAGAGCCGCCTTCTGCTTCTGCGAAATGACGGTCAGCACCTGGACAATCGATGGCCTCACAACCTTGATTTTGGATAGCTTGTCTGGAGCGCCGCCGGTCACCTCCGCCACGCGCAGCAACGCCAGCTGCGCCGACAGCTCCACCTTCGTCTTCTGCCGGAGCTCGTGCACCGTGATCCCAGCTACACAATCACGCCAATTAGCACTTGACACACAAATATTTTTTATATTTTCAACGAGTGTTCATAATATTATATTTTAGGTGGACCTATTAAAAAAATTTTAAATAAAAAGTATATTTAGTATTATGTTACATATAATTAAATTTTAAAATAAAATTACTTTATATCAAATAAATATTACATATTTAAAAAATTATAGGCAAATTTTACACAATTTAAATAATTTATTCTTTATTTTATTACTGTAGTTGTTTTTGATAATAATATATTTCATTATTTATTTAAAATTTTAACTTATTGTAACATTATTTATCTCATTTTTTGTAATTTTTTTGATTGATATTATTTTCATCATTTTTTATATGTTAATTTATTTTATATTTATTGAGTAGTATAGTTTTAAGTTAGTATCTTCCAAAATTTTTATTATCATTTAATTAAAAGCAATTATGAACTTCATATATTTATAATATAGATAATTGATAATTATAGTAATTATGTAGGTAGTTATAATTCAGAGTTCTAATTTCTATATAAATAAATATACAAGAAGTTTAGATATATTAGAGTTTTATTAGTATTCATTTTTTAAAAGTTTTAAATTTTAAATCAAATTTTATTTTTACCTAATCAATTTTATTTTTAATATGAGTATTAATATAGATGTACATACACAATGTATCAAAAATACATATTTATGCATTTTCATCTTTACAACATTTTAATTTTCTATTTTTTTCAAGCATATCATTTTATTTCTAATACTATCAATTTGCCTTCTATATTTTAAATATATTTTAATAATAGTAATGTAGATGGATCTATTAATACATTTTCAAATGTTTTATTTTTACATTCTAATGTTTCACATTTTAATAATTGTTATTCCATATCTATATTATAAAATTTAAGATAATAAATATATATAATTAATAAAACTTATATTCAAATTTTACACATTTAAAATTGTCGTCAGCTCTTCTCTTCTCTTGTGTTAAAATAGGGTTTTTTACTTTAAAATTGGTGTTTATACCTAGGGTTCCCTTAATAGTTTAAAAGGCACCAATTTCCTATATTTTTAGGGCTTAAAAATTATGTACATAATTTCTCAATTTTCCTAGGAAGTTAACCAAATTTTTGAGGTTTTCAACCTTTCTTTTTCTTATTTTTTTGCCTCCGATGAATGGTAATTTCCCTACCTTAATTATTTAATTATATGGTAAAATTTTATTAACTTAAAATACCAAATTTTCCCTTCTCATGCTCTATTGCCCAAAGTCCAATATTTACACACGAAAATAATTAGAAAATGACAAATTAATAATAAGTCCATCATCATTCCATAAAATTTCAAACAAAATAATATGCTATTAGTATCCAAGATTTTGAAGTGTTACCTTCAAAAGTTGGAATAGAGAACATATGACTCGTGAGGGAAAATTATGATCTCAAGCTCTATAAACTACCAATCTTTGAAATAGTGTCTTCATAAATGAGGCCTGACATGCCCCCCACCACTGCAGGAGTAGTAAAGTATTTACTACTGCAAGTTGGAGGCTATGATAGAGGAACTTTGACATGAGCATGATGAGTTGGTTACTAGAGTGCGACGACTAAGTAACTTGAGAAAAGATAGCTCAAGTGGTCCTTAGAGATTTCCTCACTCCCTTCAAATGATTCTACAAAACTCCACGAGGGATGGAACTCCTAGAATCATTTTAGGAGAGGTAATTATCATAGTACATAAGCTCCGTT
This sequence comes from Avicennia marina, assembly GCA_019155195.1. Lineage (NCBI taxonomy): Eukaryota > Viridiplantae > Streptophyta > Magnoliopsida > Lamiales > Acanthaceae > Avicennia > Avicennia marina. The sequence continues at coordinate 8,701,069 of CM032772.1, read as the reverse complement.
TGGAGGTTTATGAAGCTCTGGACAAGCTTTATGAGGATCGTTTGATTAGTTAGAATGTTGACTTTTATGATGTTTCATTAAAAAGAGTGGACAAGGCAATGCCTATCTTATAGGGCAGTGACCCTACTAATAATTCTTTCATCGATACTCCACAACTTACTTTTTTGCAATCCCCGTCTTCCTCCTCTTTCCATTTTTATTTTTGTTCCTCTTCATAGTCAAATGCAATGTATTCTGACTAATTAGTAAATGTATACTCTAACTATTTTAATGAAATGATTTTTTTTTTTTTTATGATGTTCTTGTACAAAAACTTAGATGTTTGGGCTTGAATAACAAATAAGTTGATGATTCAACATTGTCCTCAAAGGCTCTGAGTCTTCACAATCTCAAGAGCAAATAATCACAACCTATAATAAATTTTTAATAACATTTTGAAATGTTGGCAATGCGCCATCATATTCTCATGTTTCATTTACTTTCTTACGATGAATACTTTAGGGAGTCTTTTAACAATGATTACCACATCACCTATACATCTTTTTAGAGAGATCTTTGATTTTTGTTAGACATCCTTTCATTTTCTATGCAGAGGGTACGATTTGATGTGGTCTCTCCATATGGACTATTAGGATTCAGTTTCAGTTTTTGTAAGAAATTTTCAATGATACGAGGAAACCCATTTTTGTGTATCATTAATAGTCCTACCCCTACAATTGCATATGCTTCTTCGAGGGACAAGGGTTTTTCTTACAGTTATTAGAATTCCTTTTTCACCTTGCTTGGTCAATTATTCTTTTTCTTTCTTCTTTTGTTGTAATGGTTGTCCTTTGTCCATTTTTTTACCTTAAGGTTACCAACAACTTGCGTCTCTCTATTTAGGCCTTTCTTGCATTTCTCCATCCTTAAGGATCGTGCCATTAACCTTCTTGGTCCTAGCAACCATTTAGACCAGCCTCCTAGCTATATTATAGTGTTCATCCAATAATTGCAGTTTGGCTTGTCTTTTCCTCTATTAAACCTTATTAAATCTATTTCAAAACAATACAAGGCCTATTTTTCACAACTCCCCCAACTTCTTCAAAATCATTGTTGCCTTAGGTGTTCCTTGCCATTAAGTAGGGATGGAGCCTAGGGCGGATTTGTTCTTTCACACCTATGTGATCTATACTCTCTAGAGAAAGTCGACTTTTACTCTCTTGAGAATTGAGGTGGCCTTGACTTCTACTCAGGATAGGGAATTACATGCAATCCAAGATGATGATGAATTGTTGCATTACTCAACTCACTACAAAATGTAAATAAGTATATATGTGCATAATATTAAAGGACTTTTCTTGAAAATCCATTTTTTAAAATAGAATTCTTGAAATTTGATTTTTTAATTCATTTATAATCATAAAATAAATTAGCCTCAACATGCTCTCCTTGACTTGTAACATGATAATAATTCTTATATAAAAAATTCATAAAAATATCTATTGATATAAAAACATTCTACAATTTTTCCACCAATTGAATTTCCTACGTGCACCGCTACAAATTGGCGATAACAAATAGGGGCACGAATTTTTGGTAATGTAATTTATTCTTACACATCATTTTAAGTTTAAAGACAATTCAAAAAGTTATCAAAAAGCTTCTCAACAAAATTTCGAAAAAAATTTAAAGAATTTAGCCATTTCAAGTTGAATTGCAAACAAGGAGTTTCACATCCAAAAACTCATTCAACTTCACTTGAACAATTTTACTTTTTCTTTATTCAGGTTTTCGATTAAATAGAATTCTACAACAATTCCTTTTTTTTAGAATTTAAATTTAACTATCTCTAAACCCCGTCAATCCATTACGGTGAACACGGCTTCTAAGGTACAAAACTTATTAGACTCAATTCTTAACACAAAATTGAAGGTAAAAAAAATATATTTTTTAGGAACACATGTTCAATACACTCAAACTTTACAAAAACTAATTAACAATGACACTTTCAAGGCTTGGTTTACTCATCTTTCATCTTTCCGCCATTTGTAGAAGACACTTTAAGAGAGTATTTGGTTGAATTCATAAACATTTTAAAATATTTTATAAAATGTTTGAGAGCTTATAACTTCCTCAAAAGTGTTTGGTATAAGCTCTCAAAATAAAATATTTAAAACTTATAAGTTCTTTAAAAATAAGTAGACTTTTTCTAACTTACTTTCAAGTATCTTATAAGTTATGTCATTATATATATATATATATATATATAATATTAAAAATAACATAAATATCTTTTATTACATTATATTGATAATATTTAATTTATTTATGTTATCATTGCACTAAAAAATTATAATTAATTATAATTATAAATTTCAACTAAATCTTATACAATGTTCTATCCAAACATTTTATGAGCTTATGTTAAAAATAAAATGTATGAGCTTATGAGCTTTAAAAATACTTTATAAGTAAATAATTTTATTAGTTATTTAAAATAAGTTTAACCAAACACCCACTAACTAATATTTTCGCAAAATTGGGATCTCCAAGATGCACTATAACCATTTGATTTGGTTAACACTGCCCTTTATATACAACGTTTTTTAATTTTATAATATTCAATTACTTTTAATCAAGATTTCTTCCATGTCCAAGTCCCTTGAATTTAGGGAAGATAATCATATCGTAATCTTTTTCATGATTTGATCTAATACAAAAACCTCTAGCAAATCATGGCCAAGCTTTCCCCTTTGTTATGATAACAATATCTTCAATACTTGCTCAATTTCCACCATATCTTTATAATCACAAAAAAGAGCAAAAAGGTTAATGACAAAATAAGAAATGATATTCTAATTCTAATAATCTTACCTAAGTACATTAATGATTTTGATGATGTGAACGACCAAACATATCATAATGTCGATTATTAATAATTTTTATATAGACAAAAGTTTCATAACTATTAATTAATATATAAAATTAATGTACACTCAATATACATTACTGCATAAATGTTTAGTTGCACAATATTAAATTACTACCTTATCCTTATTTTAATATTTTATGTTTTAATTTCTTTATTTATTCTATTTTAATATAATTTCATAAATTTCTATATTCTTTAAAATTCTTCATATGTTTCTAATCTTAAAATAATTTTATTGTTATTACAATTTATTGCAATAAATAAAATTTTATAATTTGTTAAAAAATTTATACATGTGTCAGTTGTGTCACTATTTATATATCCATAAAATAGATATAAGTGCAACATAAAATAGCAGTACCACAACAAAGTACTTTACTTACGTAATTTTTTTAAGTTCGCATTTTACTTATGCATTTAGAAATTCATATATTAATACAAATATATGCACTTACATAACTAAAATTTAAAATTTTTTCATGTTTATCATTAGTTGTGTGAAGAAATTTTCTATATAGAAATAAGAAAAAATGTACAAGATAATTTAAACTAAATCTAATACAATTTATGAATTTAATTTTTTAATTCTAATCCTCTAATTTTTCCTTGAAAATTTGAGAAACTTTAACAAACTTAGTCACTAGAAAACATTGCTTTGTGAGTTTGAAGCTGCAATCACGGATCAAACGTGGAATTTGGGAAGCAACGTAATAAATAAACGCCTTATATTTTATCAAGAATATAGGGAACTTTTTTGAATTCGTAGAGAAAATTTGAGAGGCTTCTTAAAACCTCTTCAATTGTATGCTTCTATTTGATTAGAGAATATTATTTATATTAAGATATTAATTATTTATTTTAAAATTTTTATTTAATTAAATTTTCTATTTTATTTAATAGATATGTAATATAAATAATTTCCCGTGTTATCATTTTATTGAGTTTAAAATTTATGTTTTTACAATGTGTGTCGTTTGTTTTTCATGATTATGAGTCGTTATTTCATCTTAGTTTTAGTCGAAGCAGTATAATATGTGCACATATTAAATTTCAAATATTATTACAAATGTAAAAAATTAGTAATAAGAGGTTTACTAAATCCGTGCGCGCATAAATAAAGTAATAAAATTTTTATAAAAATGAACTTAATATGATTTATAAAATTTATAAAATGATAAGGAAAGAAAAAAATTAAAAAAATAGAATAATTAGAATTAAAAGAATAAATGGAAATTGAGGTAGCAAAGTGAAATAAAAATATATAAAAGATCAAAAATATTTTGAAATTTTTAATATTCAACAGCCAAAAATTAACGTAAATTATTAGCTGTAAGTGATTGTAATTTATCTAGAATAGAAGATTTAAAACAAATTTCTCAAATATGGAATTGGAGCAATTAAACTTGCCTGCATTCTGGAAGCTCAAGGAGGCTGTATATTGAATGAAAGCATGTGACTGATTACACCACGCGCCAACCCTGACGTCGCGCCACTGCACTGCCTCTCCGCCCATTTCGCTTCTTGGTTTATAAAACCATGGCCCGCGCTCCCTCACCCTTCATTCACCTCCAGACTCTTTTTCTCTGCCTTCCTCCTTCGCATCACCACCACAACACTACGTTCATATTTTCTCGTCGTCGTCGGCGGCAGCGGCCATGGGTGGTTGTTTCTCCTCTGAATCCGATTACGGCATACCCTCTGCATGTGTGGTATTGCTGGCCGGGGAATTGCGACAGTACCCCATTCCAGTTGCTGTTTCCCAAGTGCTTTGCGACGAACTTTCTTCACCCGGTTCCTTATTCCTGTGCAACTCCGACCGGTTGAACTTCGACGATTACGTACCATCTCTTTCCCCGGAGGACGAATTGGAGCCGGGACAGATATACTTTGTCCTGCCGGTTTCCGAGCTCCAACATCGACTCACGGCCTCCGACATGGCCGCGTTGGCCGTGAAAGCCAGCGTCGCCCTGAGCGCCTCCAATCATCGACGGAGCTGGAAAGCTCGGATTTCTCCCGTTTTGGCGAAGCGGGAGTATTCGAGTTCCGATCATCGCATCCCGATCGCCGTCAAAAATCGCTTTAAGGGCTCAATTTCGCGATCAATTTCTCCAAGGAAGTTGCAGAGATACGCTTCCCGACGGGTTAAAGTGGCCGTTCGATCATTCAAGAGAAAGCTTCCCTCAATCGACGAAGAATCTGTGCTCCCCAATTGATCATATATTGGGAATACGATTTTGTCTTTGATTATGGAGAAAGGAATAGAAGAGCAAGGTTTATGTTGATTTCTTTGCTTCCACTCGTAAATTTCTAGAGGCAGTTTTTCCCCTTTTTCCCCTTTGGGTTACCAAATGGGCGATGCGTGTTATGCATACCGAGTTCCAAATACTTCTGATAAAATCAAATTGAATCGTGGGTTTTGTTCGTCGGAGGTGGGTTCATGATTTTTGTGCTGAAGCATTTAATACAAAATTTAGATAAATTAAAGTAACAAATCACTGAAGGGTAAGTAGTTAATTATTAGAACAAAGTTAGGCTACCTGTGATTTTAGCCATCATTATTCAAGAAGTGAAAAACCTGCAGTCCCCATAAAAGATGGTTGAATGCCACTGAGGATGAAGTCTTCTCAAAAAGGCACAATAGGCAAGTTTACGCCCACAGCAGGATAGGTGTGGAAGACATCAACAACAGCATCATCTGCCCTATCTGGAGTCCCCTGTTTTGTCTTGAGCCTGTGTCATCAACCCTAGACTGGCGGTAGCAACGGAGCTGGTTGACGGGTGGATCGAGAGTTGAGTATTACACTTGATTCTAATCAGTGGGTTGACGCGTCGAGTTAAAATTTAGGTATTACACTTTACTCCTTGATTTAAAGTTAGCTTGATTATTTATGTGAGTTAGAAAATCTAACCAGAACTCAACTGGTCAATTTGTCAAGTTATCCAAATTGAGTCGTTTACCCATTAACAAAAAAAAAATATTTTTTTTTTAATTAAAATAAAAATTTAATATTTTAAATATTTATAATTTTATCATTTAATTTTATTTAATTAATTTTTTATATTAATATTTATTAAATTATTTAAAATATATCCGTAAGTTTGCAAGTCCACGTGTGTTACCAGTAAGTCAATTCAAAATTGATACGTTTATCTTTTTGAATTGTTAAATCTAACTTAATTTTAATCTAAACTCGCAAAAATTTAGTTCGAAATGTACTAATTAGGTATCGGGTCAATAAGATCAAAAATTACCACTCCTGCCCTAAACCCAAAATTATTTTACTACTTTAGATTGCATGAGCACTAGTACAATGATTCTAGGAATGGAAATTAATTTGAAGTAGAAATTCAAATGCCAATCACAACTGTAACTTGAAAGTAATCCAAGATCAAGCTAGCAAGCCTTTCCCTATCAATCCAGGGAACCTCTATCAATCATGACCAAGCTATAGCTAGAAAGAACCCACCTCGAGTGGCAGACACAGATCATGGAGTTGGAAATGGATGCTTCAATTACAGAAGATCGGAAAGTACTGTTGAAGGAGGAAAACAGTCAAAACAAGATCCATCCAACCGCACGCTAAAAACCGGGGTTAAAAAAATATATGCAATTAATTATTTACTATGACAAATAAAAGAACTAAATAAATAATGAATGCAGTGTATTAGTTTTTAAATAACTAACTAATAATTTATTCACCAAGAGTATAATAATTGTTTAATTATATGAAAGGAAACTATATGCTACGCATTTGTTCAAATCATTATAATAGATATAAATCTTTTTTTCTTATTAACTTTTTCTTTTTTTTTGGTTTGTTTCGTTTTCACTTATATGTTGCTAATCATGTATCTTATCTTTTGGTTTCTTCTTTCTTTATCATTATTCTCATTCTTTCCTTCCTAAAATGTTTTCAAAAAATTAGTAAAAATGCATACTCTACTCTATGTATGTGTGTAAAAATATTTATAAATTAAAAAATTATTGTCTCTTAAATAGTGAAAATAATTTTATTCAAATATTAAAAAACAAAATAAGAAAACAAAGAAAGATAAAAAGAAATTGAAAATGAGAAAGTTGGGAAAAAAAACACAAATAGTCATAAATTAAAAGAAAAGAGAGAATAAAAAAGAATAAAAGAACTTACACTAAAGGTGAATGTATAATTTCAAATTGTATTATTAAAATGAGCTAAAAATATTTTTTTTCTATTGTCGAACTAAAATATATGCAAACACCTAATAATATATATAGTATAGATGAATTTAAGGAAAGAAAAAAAGACGTCTGGTATATAATATAAGAAAATTGATTTAACCCAAACGGGTCGGATCAGCCTATCTGATTAGGGTTTGAAAATGTCACGTGTGTCATTATTAAGTTCCGACCAAGACGACCTTAATTGTTGGCGTGGTACGGTTTAGGTATATAAATTATGTGCTTAACGAGTCATACTTTGATTATTAAGTAAAATGTAATTAGTTATTTTTAAAATTTTGGTCCAAATCATAGTGTAAAGATCTAATGTATTTACACTATATATAATCTCAATTTCTTGTTTATTTTTATAAGAATATTTTTAATAACAAGTACTATTGAAAATTAACTTATAATAAGAGTAAATAATTTTTAAAATTAAGCTTACATACATAGTATGTTAATTTAACGAATGCATATATAATTCTGAATTGGTAACTAAAATTTTAAATATTATTAATACATAATTTGGTTTATTATTTTTATGTTATTTTACTTTTTGTATTAAAAAAATCTTATTTGAAAGTTAATTTTAAGAATCATATTTTAAAAATTATACAATTAAATAATGCATGAGTACATACCCAAAGAGAATAATAAAATTTTCGAATTCCAGATTAACCGAAAAGAACTTTTTAACAGAGATGATGATAATGACAACGACAACAACAATGATAAATCAAAATTCAAAAGAAAATAACAAGAATAAAGCATTTTTTAAATTAATTGTTTTATATTTTTACATTAAAACAATTTTGCAATATCTTCAATTTATTTAAAGATCTTCAATAACGGTACTCAAATTAAATGATTAAGAATACTTTAGAGGTATTTGTGCCAAAAAAAATTAATTTTATGAATTTAAATATTTAAGATAATGTTATTGTATCAAATTCACACTTTTGTTGATATTAATGAAAATTGTAGTCAATTAAATAAAACCTTCCCAATTGCTTTAATTTTTAAGTAGTTTACATTAAAAATAACTTATAGAATATATTATATTTTTTATAAGTATAATATTCAATATTGTATATAAAATTATTTAATTATTTGATGTGTAAAGATATAATTAAATTTTATATTGTGCAACATCTAAAAAAATGAATATCGACTAAACAAATCTGTCCTATTTTTCTAATTTAAAATTAAAATTTCATAGTCCTATTTATATTAAGTTTTATTGAATTTATTAAAAATAATTTACCCAAAAATATTATATTTTTAGTCTTATATAATGATTTCCGTTAATCAGCATTTGTATGAAAAAATGATGCATTTTTAATCACCAATAAGTAAAACATTTTCTAAATAATTTTATTTATACAATTATAAATTAACATGCATGAAGGTGTAGTTATTAAGACTTAACAATATCTATATTATGATTTGAAATTTCAATTTCAAAGTTTTCAAAATAAATTATACCTTTTCATTAGTTAACCCTGAGTTCAAATGTTAGAGGCCAATTGTTCAAATATACTATAAATTTTATTTTATTAATCGACTGGTTTGAAGACTGTTCTCTTACTTTCTATAGATGAGAGGATTTACTGGATTTTTTATTTTTAATTAATTTTTCAATTTAACAAATTAACTTGTTTTTGAAATTGTTATTAATCTAACAAATCTCATTGTTTTGAACAGCGAGATACAGATTAAAGTTTAAAAAAATTAATCGACGTATTTTTCCCCATACAGAGACAGAAATACGCCGTAATCTCGCCGTTTTAAACAGCGAGATAACTTTGATTTACATGAAATCACTGAAGAAGCAAGCACACAAACACGCCCTTATTGCGCCTGTTTTCGTCTTCTTCTCGTTTGAAACCCACAAAGCCATTTCTGCAGCTTCTGCATCGAAGTCCTTCTTCCCTTACACATGCACGCACACCCATCTTCCTACATTTATTCAGATCGAAAGCTCCCTTGCAATAATTTTTTTTTTCAAATTGGAATTATTCTTCTCCAAGTTTCTCAAACCATTTTCAGATCAGAAGTTTTAGTTTTTGATTCTTCTATTAACAAACGGTGCATCTTGATCAATTTTCTGATTTGGCCTAGCCTTAATTTTCCCTGATCCGTTGTCCAGTTTGTATCTTTTGATTTTCCAGCCTCAATTTTCACAGCCCATTTTTCAATTTGGGTGTTTTGATTTTTCAGTCTTAATTTTCGCAACCTGTTTTTCAGTTTGGGTGTTTTGATTTTTCAGCCTTAATTACTAACAAATGTGTTTGTATATTGTAGGAAACACCAGTCAAAATTTGTGGAAACAAACACGGTGTTACCATTGTCAAAATTTGGAGAAACAAAGGAGCTTATCACAGTCAGAATTTAGAGAAACAAACATAGCTTAATTACAGTCAAAAATTGGACAAACATACACGACTTATTATCAGAATTTATTTTCTAAGGTGAGTGTTCACATTTTGTTATATTTAGATTCTAGACAAAATTCTTGTGTTGTGGTTGAAATTGTAGTTAGTCATTTGTTGCTAATTTTTCTTACCATATTAACTATATTGTAAATAGGAATAACCAAATACATTTGAAAAATTTCAATTAATATTAGATGAATAAAATTTACGTACTTAAATATTTAATATATAAAATTTAAGAATATTAAATGAATGAAAAATATGGACTTAAATATTTAATACATAAAATTTAAGAATATTAGACGAATGAAAAATATGGAGGGTTTTTTTATTTTTTATTCTAATTAAATTTTCAATTTAACAAATTAACCCACCTATAAATCTTTTATCAATTTAATCAATTTATCAAATAAGGATATTAGATAAATGAAAAATTATTTACTTAAAATACATAAAATTTGAAAAATATTTACTTAAATATATAATTCTTTTAGAAGTTTGAAAGATGAATTATTTGTATCATTATGAATTTGACGCTTATATTTACTATATTTGTATATACCGTATTATTGATGTGACGCTTATATTTGATTACATCATGCATATGAACTGTTTGTTTTGAAGACATGACATTTGAGGGTGATATTCAAATTGTGTTATATTGAGATGGTTCTATTATGCAAAATTCAAATGACATAAATTACAACATTATGTCTCGTTATTTACAAAATATACGTCGCAATACCGGTTTTGTTGAGTTTGAGATTATGGTGTATGATTTGATTTGAGTGGATCGGAATCATTATGTTATACATTTGAAAATAAAGTTTGTGTTAAGAGATACATTTGGGGGACATGATGTAGTTTTACTAGTGATTGAGAATGACATAATTTTGCAGCTCGAATCAATCAGGTCATATATTTAGCTTTGTACATCGAAATAGAATAGAGAGACTGTGACAATCAGTATAGTGTGCCACGTGTGGAGGGGAAAACAAGTTAAACCTTCCCCCAATCATTCTTTAGAACTCGACAGAGCAGTAGCGTGCCCTTGGTCACTGAAGCGATGATTCATTGGGCATTCCGGAGGGTTACATGTTACCTAATCTTAACACACATATATCATATTTTAGATCGGCATATGGAGATAGGTCTCGTATTTCATCATAGCCTGCAGCAAATATTGACGCAAGAGCTGAGGCTTGCATGGATGATGATGGCGAGATGCTTTGTGATGCCCATAAGCAACATGTATATAGATCAACATCTGATATTAATGATAGAGATTATGGAGATGAGAGAGATGATAAGGATAAAGAAGATAAGGATGCAGTCGATATCAATTCGATGCAGCAGGTATTAACAACATCAAATGCTAGCTTATCAGCCAGTGCATACCCTCGACATGTGCCAAGACGAGCGAGTACCATGCCTATACACTCTTCAGCTATCTCTGAACATAAATATGTGACAAAGCCATCAACTGTGCCTTTGTATTCATCAACCTTTGCAGTACTTGGACATGTGACAGAACTACCGATGGTTCCATTGTATCTGTCTATGCCCTCCTTTTCACAAGAAGGGCTAGAAATAACAATTGATAGTATTGAAAATTCTAATGGTAGATGGAGCACGTACTATGATGAGCACAAAGAAGAGCTTTATTTGAAAATGGTGTTTAAGGACAATAGTCATGTCCAAGCAGTTATAAAAGATTACTTCGTGACACATGCAAAGAGAAAGTATCGTGTGGTGAAGAGCACGCCCAGTATGTGGAAGGTTAAATGTTAACATACTACAGTTAATGAACCTTGTAACAAGCACCTTAGGGCTTCTTTAAGGCAATAAATGGGGTTGTGGAAGATAACTAGATACGGCGGAGCCCACACTTGTCTTCCGGGAGACTTAAGTATGGATCACACAAATTTAGATAAAAACATGGTAGCCGCAATTCTCGTAAAATTGATTCGTCAAAACCCTACTATTGAGATAGAAAAATATTGTGCAACTTGTTAAAGATCGGTACGATTATGAGATTAATTATGTAAAGGTATGGCATAATTTGACACGAGCTATTGAGAATATATATGGCATGTGAGAAGACTTAGTGAAGAAGTTGTCTGCCTATATGAAAGCGCTACAGAAATGAAACTTGGGCATTATTGTCGAGTGGAGACACATTAACACCGAGGTGCCAAACAGGATGACGTTATGTTATTTATTTTGGGTTTTCAAACCTTGCATCGACGGATACCAGCATTGCAAGCCAGTGATTAGTGTGGATGGCATGCACCTATACATGAAATATCGTCATAAGTTACTCATTGCAGTTTTTATTGATACCAATCAGCAAGTGATGCCTCTTGTTTATACCTTGGTAGATGAAGAAAACACACAATTACGGGGTTGGTTTTTGCAGATGCTGGAGCAACATATTATATGTGGCAGAGTATATAATTGTCTTGTATCCAACAAATATCATGGTCTTCTTTCTGCCGTCGAGGACATCGATACTTTCAAGACCCCAAGAGGACAACACTAATTTTGTCTTCGACTCGTGTGTGCAAACATTTTAAAAGTTTTCAAGTCTCGACACCTGTGAGATCAATGTTGGATAGCAAATGTTGAGAACTAAAAGAAAAAGTTTTTTCAAACCCCAAACCATATAAAGCAGATTAATGTGGAGATCTACAACTACTTGCAGGAAATTGATAAAGAGAAATGGGCTCTATCCTTTAACGAAAACTGGAGATATGGTGTATTGACAACTAACATATCAGAAAGTATTAATGGGGTAATGAAGGGAATACAGCGATTGCCAATATGTTTAATTGTGCAAATGACATTTGACCGGGCTGTTACTAAATTCAAGGAGATATTAACAGTTGGTGAAGTTAAGATGGTAGCGGGGATGAGTGGCCCACTTGGCCTGCAAAAACATATGCAAGGGTAGAGCGCAAATCCATCTGGCATTTAGTGCAGCTATATGATTGAAATGCATAGTCGGCATAATGATATAGTATAGGATAGGGGAAGAGGTAGAGGAAATGCACACGCTGTGGAGCTATGAAATAGGGATTACACATGCAAGAAGTAGTTATTCCACGGAATTCCATGCTCACACGCAATAGCAATCAGTAGAAAATATGCTGTTGACCCTAAGAGGCTAGTGATGCTATACTTTTCCATTGGTAGTTATGTACACACATATAAAGGGAGATTTAATCCTATTTGGGTCAAGGATTATTGGGATGATCCACCATTTGAGTTGGTTCACAACCCTCATAAACGTATGATTAGGCATGTTAGGAGGGACCCGTTGTGCTGAATATCGAATGAAATGGACTGGTCATAATATCGAGTTCGACAGCAATCGCGGTAGAGGGCCTAACGTCGATTGCAGAATTTAGACATACCTTCATCCTCCAGCCACCCTCGTTAGTTTCACATGTGTATGTAAATTTTATGTTTTTTAACGGCTCAACACGAAAGTGTGTGCAATACATAGTGAATTATTAACATGTGATGTTTTCTTTCGACTATAGATTTTTTGAGTGTTTCAACATACAATTACTTATTTTGAAGTGAAATATGGTGTCAATGGAAAATGTTTTAGTTTGGTCACTGTGGTATGAAATTCTTCAATTTGTGTCATGTCATCTCATTTGCTTGTACTGGAGTTACATTTACATTTCCACAATTATGAACTTAAGCATTATGACCTAGAAAGTTAATCAATTCTCAACATAAAATATCATGATATATGATTAGAAACCAAATATGCCACAAGACTAGAGTCTGAGCAGTAGTCCCCTGACCCATATAAGTTTTGTATCACTTTGGATAATAATTGCAAGATATAATGTTGTTATTTTTATATGTGTGTAAATGTTATGTATGTAAATGTTATTTTTGCAAGTTATGTGATTATATATTTTGTATGCCTATAAATGTTTTTTTTCATGTTTATATACATATTATTGTTAATTCGGCATTTGATCAATGCACAATTCATCATACAGGATTTTTTCACGATCGCTATGAGAGTTAATTCGAGCCCACTTGATTTGAGTTTGCTGTACCTGCAACATAACCGTAGGTTGGAGGTTGTGTGGTTAGGAGACATAGACACTACATTTCGACCACAACACCAGACCAGGGCACTGCCAGGATTCCTGATTTTGATGATCAGGTTATACTTTTGCTGCATCGACTATGTTTCTATAAAGTGTATATGTGTGGATACTTAGTACTTGACTGGCACCTGATCACAACGATAGTTGAGAGGTGTCGCCATGAGACTCACACTTTTCATCTTGTGACTGGTGAGGTTACTATTACGTTAGAAGATGTAGCATTGATATAGTAGCTCCCAATGGAGGGTGCCCTAATTACAGGGGTGGACGAGCGTTGGACCATTAGTGTTAAGTAAGAGTACTGTTTGGAGTATTTGGGATTTGCACCTTCCATAGATGTATTCAGTGGTATTACCATACCCTTCTCAGTTTTACTTCGGGAGGTCTGACACCGGACCCTCACTGCCGATAGTGCAAAGGATGATGTGGCTCAATGCACTCGTTGTTATGTGTTATTGTAATTAGATTGCAGAATTTTTCCTAATTCATCTGAAAACCAAGTGAAGCTACTATACCTTCGCATGTTAGAGGATGTGAGTAGGGCTTAGCCATACAGCGGGGGAGTGCGGCATTGGCATACTTATATCAAGAGTAGTACTCTGCGTGCATATGAGTTAGGGAGATGATAGCTGGTCTACTAGAGCTTTTACAGATTTGAACCTAGATTAGTATCTCGAGGTTGAGCCCACTGACTCGTGATTGTGGTCTTTACACTGGCCCACTAACTGTGCTTGGTGATGTGTAGTTGTCAGCTGCATCCTTCAGAGTACGGTGCGTCTCATCAAATTACATACCTTATTGTGCTATTGTACAACTGTTATATTTAGTTTTTTTTGCTATTTTCTTGTACATATAGTTGGACTAGGGTAAGGAGGAGGAACACGTCAAATGCATCTTACTCTATTTATATGATACATGATACATTAGATTGAGAGGCAGAATCTCAAGTACGAGTAACTTTTGTCATATTAAATATGTATATCATCAAATTAATGTATATTGTATCTCGTATATCATCAATTCCATATACATCACATGTTTTATTTCAATTTTAGTGGTGGCCTTACCTCGATGAGGCATATAAGATGCTACATGACTATTGTGGGCGACGATTGTGGACGTCCTGTAGTCCACTCATTTGTTAAGAGATTATTGAGATGCACTGTATTGATCGGATATTGAGGTAATTTGGAATGTCATAAGGCATTCTTGCCAATCCACCATTGGCCTAGGATGTATTACATAATGAGCATCGGTGCGGGCGTTTAGGGACTAATTGGCCTCATCACCACGCTACATATATTTGGGAGTGGGCTAGCGATGATCATAACATAAGGGGCCCCATCTTTCCTGACACACGGGTGTCACGAGACTACTTTGAGTTGTACTATCGAGTCACATGCTGATTCATTACTCTTAGGCATGTATTTGTACACTCTAGATTTCAGCCTGACCACGTCACTTAATCCTGCACGAAGTAGGATTATATATTTGTGTATATACCTGTGTGTGTGTGTGTGTGTTAGTCAACGATATACAAATGGTTGATTGCAAGCACAACAGATGCAGTAACTACATTTTAGTGGATACAATCAATAGATTGCTGATAGTGTCGAGCGACTATCACAGCAGTGAATCCAGTGAGATTATCCACCATACTACCAGACTGATGACATTACTTCTGCACATCCCAGTCTAAGTCGTAACACACTCTATTACCATGATGCAGCAACTCTTAGCACATCATATCAGTATAAAGTACCAGTTCCTAGCACTGTAGATCTGGAAGATGTATATGTACCTTAGCTACTGTATTAGAGCACACACTCTTCATATACGCCACAGGCCGATTCTTCATACACAGTACTTTCGGAGTCTCCTTACTCCCCCATCATGTGTACACTCTACAGGATCGGCCTTGACAATACTGTGGATTCTTATTGCCATTCCAGTAAGACTCGGTGAGTATGGAAGTACAACAGCCTTATACTCTGCATCATTCTTAGGGAGATCCAGTACCACGGAAAGGGCATTGTGCTAGACGGCCCACATACTGTGGTACCGGTAGTTGTCTAGAGGATAAGGATAACGTGTAGTATTTACTATTTTCTTTTGCATGTATTCAAAATTTTCAATTTTACTGGTATTTATATTAATTTTATTATAATTACGTCATACAATATCATTTAAAAGTTATAATACGCAACTTTTAACCTATTATATAACAATATTTATAAGAAAAATATCACTTATTTTTATAAAAAAACACTACTTTTCTAATTTTTTTGCAAATTTTATTTAATTGCAAAGTAAATGTTAAAATACAAAAACCCCCAAAAGTATTATAC
The DNA here is from genome assembly GCA_019155195.1 of Avicennia marina. Taxonomy (NCBI): domain Eukaryota; kingdom Viridiplantae; phylum Streptophyta; class Magnoliopsida; order Lamiales; family Acanthaceae; genus Avicennia; species Avicennia marina. Next base: position 8,685,038 of record CM032772.1, on the reverse strand, counting down.
AATACTATAATTTAAAACTCAATTTATTGAAAAAAAGGTTCTTTTATGTAAACAATTTTTTCATTTTAAATAAAATAATAATAATTTCAAATTATAATAAATTATGGTGTTGTGTAAATGCCAAATAAAAAAAACCCAAAAAGTATTATACAAGGCTTTAATTTAAAACTCAATTTATTGAAAAAAATTTCTTTTTATTTAAATAATTTTTTTCATTTTAAATAAAATTATAATAATTTCAAATTCTAATAAATTATTTTTGCAACGTACATGTCAAAAACTTAAAATACCCAAAAACTATTATAGAAGACAATCACTTAAAACTCAATTTATTGAAAAAAAATTCTTTTATTTAAATAAATTTTCTTATTTTAGAAAAATATAATAATTTAAAATCATTATAATTTATTATAATGTCATCTCACTGTTTTAAATAATTTTTTTATTTTAAATAAAATTATAATAATTTTGAATTACAATAAATTATTATTACAACATAAATGTCAAAATATAAAAAATCTAAATAATATTATACAAGACTATAATTTAAACCCCATTTATTGAAAAAAAACTGTTTTTATTTAAATAAATTTCCTTATTTTAAATAAAAATATAATAATTTACAATTATTAAATTATTATGTCATTTCGCTATTTTAAACAGCGAGATGACTTCCTTGTATTTTTCCCGCAATACGAAAAGAAATATAAGACATTTTATTTTTTTTCAAAAAAAGCTTATCTCACCGTTTCGAACAGCAAGATTAGTTAGATTAATAACAGTTTCAAAAACATGTTAATTTATTAAATTGAAAAGCTAATTAGAATTAAAAAAATAAAAAAACCCAGGATTTACTCATGAGTAACGTGAGTTTGATTTTATTAGATGTTGTCTCAACTATTTGTTTATTTTTTTTCTCCAAAAAAAATATAGCGACTTCAATATTCAAAAATAGTTTTAAAATATATTTTGCAACTTCAGTTTAATAATCGAATGTTTGATCAATCCATATAAGTTGTTTTATCTATTTATTTTTCCATTCTCTAACTTGATTTCAAGAATTCAAGTGCATTGAGTGCTATTGTGTTCGAGAATTGGCAAGCTATTAATATTTGTACCTTTTTTCTTTTGATTGACTATGTTTGAAATTAATATATAAATATATTGCTATTAAATAAATTAAGGGAGTACATTGCTTTCAAATTAAACATATTTGTCTTTTTATCTACAAAATAAAATTATGAACTTCTAGCGTTTATAATACCTTTTTGTCTTTTTTTTTTGGAGAAAAATCAATAATAATCACATGCAACTATTAATTAAAAAAATTAGATACTAAAAAAGTTATAAACATATATTATATCAAAACAGTGGATTTTCTCTCTGCACAACATGGGCTCAACACTAGTTTTCACAAATAAAAAATTCCAACGGCTATGTTTGTATGTAAACTCTCCAAATATATTAATTATTTTTTTTATTTTTGTACTATTTTATAATGTTTAAACCATCTTTCATCCTGAACAACATTTACGTCCAAACAAAGCTATGTTTGTTTCCATTTTATAAACAATTCATCACCACTTTAAATTTTTACAAACCAAACATTTTAGCATACAAAATTTATTCAAATTAGAAAAATTTCCTTTCTCTTCATTTATAATTAACTAATAATTTTTTAATTATTATATCTATTCACAATTAAACCAACACCTGTTTTTATAATTTTCTTACTCACATTCCTTTTTATTACACTATAAATATATATATATATTTATTATTACATTATTCAATTATTATTCCATATTAGATATATATAAAAAAAATTTCTGCAGATCCAAGTCTTATAAATCAAACATAATTTTCATCCTCATTTAAATCAGTTAAAATTTTCTCCCCATCCTAATTTAGAAACGAACGTAGCCTATATATCTATACAAATAAAACATGGCATAAAATTATACATATGATAGTTGTTAATTGATAGGTACAAGACCAAACTATTTTGGCAAGTAAAAAAAATTTTATGCCAAATGAACCACAACTTGTCACACAAACATGCACTCACATGTGCGAGTAGGTGTGACAAATTTGAGAAATTTAAATACTCTCGCTTTACCTACCAAAGTTTGATTCATATGCTCTACAACCCCATTTTGTTGTTATGTATCTCTTACTATGATGTCTCAAATAATTCCATATTCATTGAAAATTTTGAAAAATGGGTTGATTTTATATTCTTACCATTGTCTATTCACAGTTGTTTAATCTTTTTGTCTATTTGGTTTTCTATCATATTTTTCTATTTAAGAAAAATTTCAAGCACTTCTCCTTTGGTCTTCATGGTGTACCCAGATTCCTCTTGAAAAGTCATCAACAAAATGTTATAAAATAATGTTTACTTCTCAATAAAGGTGTCACAGAAGGTTCCCATACATTTAAGTGAACATAGTCCAAATACAATTTGTATTGTGGATGTCGATGCTAAATTTCACCCTTTTCTACTTTCCCATCGCATAATCTTGCAAAATTCTAATTTTCAAGCCTTTACACCTTTCAACAATCCTTGTTTTACTAGTATCTGAAAAGCTTTTTCACACCATGTCCTAAATGCATATACCATAACCTGGTTGCATTCATTTCTCTATCATTTCTTGAAGTTTTTGTTGCTATCCCAATAATTTTATTACCTTGATAATAATACAAATTGTTTCTTTTAATACTTTTTCATTACCATTAGCGTTCCTAACATGGTTTTCAAAACTCTATCTTTCATAGTCACAATAAAGCTTTAAGACTTCAAAGCACCTAGAAAGATGAGATTTCTTTTCAAACTTGGCATATATCTAACCTCTATAAAATCTTGGCTGATCTATCATGGTTCTTAGATCGGATTGATCCTATCCTAACTAAATGTTGTTGCCTATATAAACAAATCCACTAGTTTGTCCTTAAAAAATCAAAGAACCATTCTTTATTTGGAGACATATAATAGGTACAACTTGAATCCAATATTTATTTATCTGAATGGGTCATCAAAGGTAAAACGGTCAATGAAAATTCTTCATTAGCATCATCTCTAGCTATATTGGCATTTAAAGCAGCATTGTCATTCTTTTTCAACTTCAGACAATTTTTCTTCCAATTTCTTTTTTTGTGGCAAAAGGCACCCAAATTTTCCAAGTTTGGCTCTAAAATCGTATCTTCCTCTCTTTTTTGGCTTTTAACTCTACGAACGGCCTTTGGATACCAATGCTTCTATCGTTGTCTACTAGCTTTCTCTTTTATCCTCTCTTCTCAACTCATAACTATACAAAGTAGCATATACTTTATCAAGTAAAACTTTATCTTTTCCATAAAGCAGGGTAGTCTCAAGGAATCCGAACTCGTTGAGAAGAGATGACAATAGCCTCAGGATCAAATCTTCATCTTTAAAGGTCTCATCAAGGTTCAGCAAGTTTGCCACTAATAGATTGAAAGCAAAAATGTTGTCATTCAAGGAGTTCCATGGTCAATAATTTAATCGAAACAATCTCTTCCTCATGTGAAGTCAATTTTGACTATTAACACCTTCCAGAACTTATATATAGAAGTCTCATTTTTAAAAGCAAATTTCAATTCTCTGAATAGGCATGAGCAAATTATTCCACAGGCAAAAAAATTGAAGGTGTTCCACTATTCTCATCTACATTTCAAGCTTTTGCTCCTCAATGGCAACATCCAAACTTTACTAGAAAAGGGCATTTTGAACTTTACCCTGCCACATGCCAAAATGACTAGTACCATTGAATGGCACCATCAAGAATCTTGAATTTGACACCTTGGTCCTCGCCAATACGAAGGAGAAATTTGATATCGTGGCCTTATCTCTATCCTTCAATTTTGTAGCTTCCATGGACATCTTGCAGTAATATAAATGTATCTTGTAAATACAGAAAGACAAAACTAGGATGAACCTATAGCTCTAGCATCACTTGTAAGGGAAATTCAAGTAATTTTTCCACAGACTAACAACTAATATAATAATCTAACAACGTTGACAAATAGAGCAGATATTACAATTGAATATAAAATAAAATAATAAAACAAAAATAAAGAAAAGTACACACCAATACCACTCTACTATTTTCAAAGATTGTACAACTAAAATAATTATAATTATTACCTTCGACTAGTAAATCTGAATTAATCGGACTTTCAAAACAATAAACTGTAAGAGGAAGAACAATTTTTTGGGGTGATTACAAGTAACAAATGAGTTACTTATTTGTAGTGTCCATGGCTTATAGCTTTCTAATACAAATATAATGTAGGACCAAAAGAACAAGCCACAATTAACAAGCACATCATCATCATTATCAGTATGTCAAAAAATAGTGAAGTTATTCTGTTAAATTTAAATGAAGTTAAATTCAATATAAACATTAAATTAAATGTAAGTTTTTTTACAATAAACAAAGATAAGTTTTGATTTGCTAGTTCAATTTAATGAGTTTTACTTTGTTATTGGCCCCACGGATACTGAGACAAACAAACGAGCGGGGTGGGGTAGACTTGTACGTGCATAAAATTACTTATATAATTTTATTTTTTTTAGCCTAAACAAATGTCTAAAGATTCAAAATAATAAGAGAGATCGAAATAAGAAATCAGGAAAACAAATACTAACTATTAAACTAAGAGTGTTTGAGTCATTTATTATTATAACAACTAAACTTATTTATTACGTGGTCCAAATTCTTGGTAAATCGTACACGCACGCACATTACTCTCGTTGTTGGCAAGTAACTTTTCAAGTGTAACATTTTTAATGTTTATTATTTTTTATATGGAATGAATTATATTATTTAGATATTTGCTTATTATCAAATATTAATTTATATATACAAAATTATTATCTATACCTATAAATAAGGGGCTGAAATGCCCTTTATTTTATTTAAACATTTAATTTTGGTTGTACATTATTAAATCTCTATAATGCTCTAATTCTAATGCTTCATAATTTTCCCTTTTCTCCCGTGAGATTTAAACGCTAATTCTGTACTTTTTTCGTTCATACATATTATATCTTTCAATTCACTTATTACACACACATACACAATAAAATTTCATATATTTTTAATTTTAAAATAGTTTTTATTTTCTTATTATAATTTGTTGTAATAAATAAAATTTTATAAGTTATAAAATTTTTCGTACAAATAGTGAACAAATAAGATTGAAAGTCTACAATAAATGAAAAATATTTATATTAAAATAATATTATTTTTCTGAGGTAGCAGCCCCCACAGCAGATGGCCCCAGTTTCCCAATAGCCACATTGCAAAATGATCAAATCTGGGTGGCGTCGGTTGCAAGAACTGCCGAAATGGCTCTTCTTCTTTGATTGTACTCATGAAACTGCGAAAATGACTGTTGTCCAATGGAAGGTCAACCTTTCCGATTCCTTAAAAAATAAAAAGAAAAACTAAACTAAACTAGTTTTGTGTTAGGTAAAGATGAAGACGATAGATCAACTGATTCGTTGATGTGGTTTTGGAGGGAGTAGGCTTAACGAACCCAGTCGGCCCACCCGTCGTTATCTTTCGATTCTATATTCAATTACAGACTCCGTCCATGTATGTAACAATGCAAACCAAGTACGTATACGTATGTAAATATTAACCAATACCTGCACAAATATCCAAGAAATTTCATGCCCCCCACCAAAGCAACGCGAAATTAATAATGGTTTCTCAGTTCATTATGTTTAAAGTTGTCCTTTTCCTCCCTTTATTGTCAGGTAGAATTTCCTTGAATTCGACCAGCCTAATCTCCCCGGACATGCCACTGTCTTTATATCTTGATTACTGTAATTAAATCACTGTATCTGGGGTCATTTAGTGCTTCTGGCTACCCACTCCACGATTATATTCAGTGGGTTTTCTGCATTTAATGTTTGTTGTCCCTCTAGAGCTTCGCTTCCTCTCAGGATGGAGCCCACCTAACCCCATAGGATCTTCCAGATATGGTTGGAGGATTTTGCCTATATATATATATACCATAGATTCGGATATTTTTATATATATACCATAGATTTTGTATATTTTTGCCGTACTGCGATGAGTCTTAATTGTTGAGAGGTCACGTTCCTAGTGTCGGTGGCTGGGTGCCTATAATGGACTGCCCTTCTTCTCTTCTTCCACTTGCTTCCGTTTCTGCAGTTTGCAGCCGTACGCCCGGGGATCTCATACGTAATATGTCGACGAGGGTTTCCCACCACGATCAAAATCCTGTGGGTATACGTTCATCATTTCCTCTTATTTCTTCTGATTTTACCGTCTTTTTTTTATTTCTTATGTTCCTGTGTACGAGTGATTGTTGTGGGCAAGGTAATATATCATTGGCTGTGAATTTGACAATTTCCGGTTGTTTTGATGCAAGGGTTGCGGATTTATATTGGCATTCACAACTTACATGGTCGAACGTGTTGGTTGGGGGATAAACCGTGTTGCTTTTATACAATAGTTGAGCCCACGAAAAAACTTTATAATATCTGTCAGAGATTTTCCAGGAAACTAATGAAACTTTAGTTTGTGGGGGTTAACGTTATCTTTGCCCCACATTTTGATGCCGTGATAGGTTTGAAGCATTTTTTATTGATGCTCTCTGTGGCTTTAAATGATTTAATGCCTCCGAAGCAATATATTTTCTTGGCCCTTCAACTTGATCCCTATGTCTGGAACGATGTTTTGAATAATGATATTACAGCTGATCTAGAAATAGCTAATTCAGGTTGGCTCTCCGTAGAAGAAGCGAAAATTATTCTTGTTTCGTACTCCAAAATAAATGTCACTGCAAGCAATTTTTGAACTGTTACAAGAATATTAATTACTTTTCGTATTATAGTCTCACTGGGATCAAGCAATATAAGGCATTCTTAGCTGATTGTAAACCTACTGATTAGGGACATAGTTTTGTTGCAAACCTTTTTTTGGTTCCTACGTTATCCTTCTATTCCTTTTGGCCTTCTGACCTCAGAAGAACTATAATTAGTTGGCACTGTTGGCTGCAGTCTTCGGAAGAACTGGTGAAAGAAATTGCTGTACTTGAGGATGAAATATTGAATTTGGAAAGCTATATTCTTTCTTTGTACCGGGCAGCTCTTCAGCGGCATCTCCCGGACATTCTCGGGAACTATGGGGACAGTGTGAAAGAAAAAATCAGAGTATCTCCGGGACATAAATCAGATTATCTGTCTGAGAAAACAAAACTGGACATACCAGGAAACTGTTATGATCAGCAAGGGCAGAGCTTCCGTAAAAGTGCTTTAGCCGGCCCAAATGATTTGGTCCAGGTTGCTCTTCCAAAGTCGTCTTCTGGAAGGGTTGGAGTGCGTTTACCTCTTAACACCTTATTAAATAAAGCCGGATTTTTCATGTAGCCTATTTATTTTGACCAAATTAATTTACTATACCTCAATGGCGTGCTTGTTTATGTTTTTCCATTTGTAATGACATTCGTTTAATGAATGGAAATGTCTCTGATGAATAATTGCAGGAGAAAAAAAGTATTTATTCTCGGCGTCGTAGCCTTGCAAATTATCTTGGAAATTATTGCATGAATGATTCCGTCATTTGCCCATGTGGACTATCTGAAGACATTATAAGATGTATATCATTGATTTATCGCAAATTGGCCAAGTCTACGAGGAGTCAGAAAGCCTATTCTGTTTCGTCTGCTTCATCATTGTGCTCCTCAAGCACATTTTCTCCCAGAAATTTATCTGGTAGCTGGAGTCCTCAATACAATGAAGTTAGCGAGCACAGTGATTTTGAAGGTCTAAAACATGACAAAGGACCATGCTCTGCAATGGTGGAAGTCTTGGAGATATGCTTAGATGATGAGAATTATAGTTATGCTGCCACAATGCTTGAGAAATTCAGGTGTCTGCATTTGCCTTATGCCGTAATAGATTCATATTCTTATTCATGCACATGAAATTGTTTCAATGTTTGATGATACATTTCTCTCTATAGCCCAAGGATGTGAAAGGAGCTAGTGAGATATGAATAAAGATCTTTTATTTTCTTTTCCATATAAAGAAGCATGTGCTTTTATGCTTTGGAGATTCCATTGGATTTTTTTCCTAGAAAACCCTTTTTGTCCTTCCTTATGTTGAATCTGTGCAGGTCTCTAGTTAAGTGTCTCGAGAATGTCAACCCAAAGAAGATGAAACGCGAAGTGAAGCTAGCTTTTTGGATTAATATCCACAATGCATTGGTGATGCATGTATGCGTTGCTAAACTTTCTCTAAACTTATAAAACATGCCATAAATTATCAGAGAGGTATATCATGATTATACTTCCTTTCGCCACTGATTTTTACTCCATAACAAGCTCCGTAATCAAACCAAAGGTCAAAACTAGAGGGGGGGGGGGGGCTACCTTATTATCTGAGCTGAATAATATTATTTCCTGCCCTTTGCTTGTATTGCAATTCTTTTCCTGTTCTCTACATAAACTCTTATTGACCTTTTTCTGAATCACATCCTTGATGCACGTCTGACGTTGGTTGCAGGCTTATTTAGCATATGGACCTCAAAACAATATAAAAAGTGCTTTTGTCGAGAAGGTATTTTACACATCCTTACATGTTTAGCCTGTCATTACTAGTTGTTATCAGCAGGCCTGATTGTTCTATGTGCCAACAATTCTATCAGGCTACTTATAATGTGGGTGGACACCACATAAATGCTCATGACATACAAAGCAACATTCTTGGTATCAAATCACATTATTCTGCTCCAGTATGTCTCTGACTCAAAGCCAACATTTTCTCTCCTCCATAGCTTTCATGTTTTAGATCCTTCCTTGACCTAGTATTATTCATGCTGCAATATCAGTGGCGACTTCAGACACTTCTCTCTCCAGGGAAGAGATTCAGTGCTGGGACTGCTAAGCATGCTTACGCTATTGAATACCCTGAACCACTAGTTCATTTTGCACTTTGCTCGGGCGCATATTCTGACCCTGCGGTAAAGCATTCCACATTTGTTGCTTTGCTTTTTATTCACTTATGAAAATGGTGCAGAATTTGTGTTATCGATTGTTTTGGTCCTTGAGACTATAGGAAAGGAACCTCATTGCAGGTTCGGATCTACAGCGCAAAGCATCTATTTCAGGATCTCAAAGTTGCCAAGAAAGAGTTTATTCAAGCTACAGTTTATGTCCACAAGGAAACAAAGATTTACCTACCAAAAATCTTGCGCTGTTATGCCAAGGATATGTCACTTGGCATGGCTGCACTTTTGGAAGTTGTTAGTGGATACCTACCACAAAGTCTACAGAAAGCTATCCAGAAAATTGCCAAGGGTAGACCTGAAAAGCACGTATATTGGTTGGAGCAGAGTTCATCGTTTCGATATTTAATTGATAATAAAATAGCTGAAATGAGATGGGATGCTTGATCTTTTTTCTTTTAATTGTGATGCCAACTAGCATTCTTATCCTTTGATTGTTGTGCGTGCGTGTGTTTCTAAAGCTTGAGGGAAGTTTTCCATACACCCTATAGAGGCACTGAGAAATGTAGGTTTTATTGGCTGTTGATTTTCAGAGCCAAAAATCTACCTTGCTTGGAGATTTCCTCGTATGTTTTTTCATTCAGAGCAGTTTAAAATATGGTGCTTACAGACAGATATTCATTGTGGAAGATGTGAGTTAGCAAGAGTCCATTGTTTTAATTGCCTGTGAAAGTTTATTAAGGATCATGGATGTGTGATGATAAAGGGGCTTTCTCAATCAGATGGTTTTCGACATTCTTTTACTGTTCTCCTACTCAATGTGAATTAATTAAGCTGGGGCCAAAAAGCCACCAATTACCCATTTTTTTATTGGTGGAAATCATATCAAGTTTAGTAAGTTGACATGTCATGGATCAGGACCGAGCTTAGCCAAATTGGCCATGTTTACTTTCATGACAGGATAAAGGCTTTTTTAAGATTAGTTTATTATTCTTATTATATATGAGATTATAGTTTTAGTTATTTTATCATGTGTTTATCATATATCACGATTTTTTATTTATTAAAATAAATATGTGATTAGAATTGATAGAATAATTTATCTCATCTAATCACATAAAGTATAATAAGTATGAAAAAGGATTCATGATCTAATGGAATGCACAGAAAAATTTGCTACCAGAGGAACAAAGCTTGAGCATAATTCCTTGTATGGAATTGGAACTCTAATAGTTGCCACATTGCATTGAGTGTATTAGCTTTTTTTTCTTATGAATGGTCTCATTTCTTTTAAGATAAATGTGAAAGATAACTTAACCCCTCCAGAAGGTTTTTTGGAGTGAATCTATAAACTTCTTCCTCATTTTCAATATCACTTCAAGCTGTGAATTTGCCATCAAGAACATTTGTTGCAACTCTATGATACCACTTTTTTCAAACATTTGGTGAGACTTGCTGTTAAAGAACATCTCCCAAGGTCTCAAAGAAATGCACAGGAAAGAGGAGCATTGAGCAGAATAATGGCAGAGCTTCTTGAGATATAATTTATAACCACTTTTGTTCATTTTCTCTTTATTTGTTTACATTTTACTGTGCGTGCAGTATTCACATCTACCAAATCCAAATATTTTACCTTATAAATTTTTATTCAAATTTAAATTTAAACATTTTTCTTTTTAACGTATACAATTAACTAATATATCTATTCACAATAAAAATAACACCTATATATACATACATTTAACTCACACGTGTTTGTTTATACTTTATAAATTTATATACTATCATATTATTCAATTATTATTACAGATTAAATATATATAAAAATATTTAAATTCAAACTATATTAAAATTTTCCTTACATTAAAATTTTCCTTACTCTTACATCTGACCACTAAACATAATTTTATTACCCATTAAAATCTCTTCCGCTTTCCTTCCCACCCAATTTGGAAAACAAACATAGCCTAGTATAATCTATGACTGCGAGAAAATATGGGGACCAAAATGATATTTTTAATAAATATGAGGAGTTAATTGCAATATTTCTTTCCCCGTTACAAAATGCTGAAATTTACGGCGCACAATGGCATTAAGTATCAGACGTAAAACGAAGTTAGGAAGAGACTGCGAAAAGCGGAAGGTGGGTTTTGAATCAGCGATCAGGAAGACGGCAACTCCTCCGGCCACCACCGCCCGTCATGGTATCCATCTATCTTCTGCCTTCTTTTGATTCTCCCCATTTTCAAAGGCACGGTTTCATAATTATTCTTTCTTTTTTGTGTATCTATTTATGATTCAATGGATGCATGTGATTTTCCCTTTTGATCGCCATAAATCTGATTAATCAATCAGATATTCCTCCCGGACTTATCATTTTTTAATGATCTAATTGCGCTATCGAGTATGGATGGATATTCCCTCGACCGCGTTGCTTTATTTCCCAGTTTTCTCGTTTTATATTTGCATCTGGTCATTTGATGTTATAATTGAGTTGAAACATTCAGCTGAACTTAAATTAATACCAACCTCCCACCCCTAAAAGAAAAATGAGATTTAAAGGTTCAACTAGTTAATAAAAAGATTCAAGGAATCAAAATGATGGGAATTCTTAGTACGGTATGTACTTGTTGGGGATAGTGTTATCCCTTGAACCATCGAATGTCCCCCTACAAAAATTTATCGTGCGTAGGAAATTACTTTGACCAGTTGCCATCTCTTGTGCTGGGAGGCGTAAATGTGGGTACATGTTTGACTTCTCATGGTTTCCAGTTTCTGATTCATGTGTCATTTTTACTAAATCATAGGAATATTGTTCAACCTTCTAAATAGCTCTAAACGACTTTGGTTTTTTGCTAAGTGGTTGATGGTCCTGTCTGTAATTGCTATTTTTCTGTAAGATGATTGGTCTATATTCCAACTAATATGGTTAATGAGCGACTAAAGTTTCTTTGTTTTATTATTATTTCAGATTCACTTTGTTCTTCTTATTAGCAGACAAGGGAAAGTAAGGCTGACAAAATGGTATTCACCATATTCTCAAAAAGAGCGAACAAAGGTATAAATGCTTCCAACTTGATTTAATCCAAGCAAGAATTCAATTTCGTTGATTAAGCCTTTTATCTTTGAATTAATGTTGTCATGCTTTAACTTTTTGTGCTTGGGGTGAAAACTTAAAACATGATGTTGATGTTAGAATTTTTCTATTTTCCACATTTGGTGGACCATAATTCACATTCTAATATTCAAAATTATATTTCATTTTGCCATCCCTATGTTATTATCACATGTCGATGTGTACATGGTAAAGGTTATCCGAGAGCTTAGTGGTTTGATTTTGAGTCGTGCCCCCAAGCTGTGTAATTTTGTGGAGTGGAGGGGATACAAAGTTGTTTACAAAAGGTAACCTGCATTTTGTATTTAGTTTTAATATTTAATGATTTTCACTAAACAAAATTCAATTTAGAACATTTTTTCAATGGCATTTGTAGTTAATTCTTTTCAAATTTTCCTTATTCCACAGGTATGCTAGCCTCTATTTCTGCATGTGTATTGACCAAGATGATAATGAGTTGGAGATCCTTGAAATTATCCACCATTTTGTTGAGATACTAGACCGCTACTTTGGAAGTGTGAGGCCTGAGATTGAAACAGATATTTTCTGAAATTTGCAATCACTTTGTGATAACTTATTGATATGCATTTATTTTGAATCTTTAGGTCTGTGAACTGGATTTAATCTTCAATTTCCATAAGGTATGTTCTTGTTGGCAGGGTTGGTTACTCTTTTGGTCAAATATTATTATAGTTGTTGTTATTTTGTTTTTGCTTATTTTATTTTTTTGTTTTTCCTCGATTGCATCTTAAATCTTTGGAGGTTTTTGTCTTTTTAGCTGGTCTGTTAACAACATTTAGAGGGATATATCTGTTTGTGTCTTGAGGAGTTAAATAACTTAACATGAGACAGTTGCACTGAACATAACTAGATAATGTGAGAGTATAAATAGAAATCTTTCTAAACCAGATGGATCTGGTCTTTCTAAGAGGAATTTGTAGTTTCCCTTTGATCTCTAGCTTGTTCCCGGCAGATTTTCCATAGTGCAGTAGTCATAGTCCTTCAGAAAAGCTGGGCATTTCCTACGGCCAGCTATACTTACCTTCCTACTCACTATAGTTCTGAAAGGCGAATGGATTAGCAAGGTGCAAACCTCTTACGGAGCCATGGTGAATGGCGAGGCACACAGCGCATGCCATATTGAAGCATGGTGCACAGTAGTTCAAATTAATTAAAAATATTCATGTCTCTAATATATGCCTTTCAAATATAAAATATTGATAAAAAATATCAACTTATAATTGAAAAAAAGCAAATAGCATTGATAAAGGCATAAATAATTAGCTTTAAGTGTTAATTACAAAATCAACTTAATAAAAAGTAACAACCAAATTCGAAATGCATTTAAAGTTCAAAATACAACCAAATTAATACTATAAACTATGAAAATAAGAACACATGCTAATCATTAATCTCAATATAATTGCAATCGCTCTCCACATCATTTATTTCATCTTTATTCCCATCATCGGATTTAAATTTGGGCTCATTCTGCTCATAAGCATTTCCTTCATCATCTTCATCCATTAATTGATAAGCTCTAGAGTTTGATGCAATGCCTCTTGAACTTGATCTTGATTTTGTTATTGCTTAAGATCAAAAATCATATACTTCTTCAACCCTAGAAGCTCTAGCAACGTCACTCGAAGTTAACTCAGTACCATCATGCATAAGGGCTCCCTACTTGTCAGAATTCAATCTTCAAAGCAACCATTCGTTGGATTCATCAACATTCTATAAATTGATGGGATCAAGCTCATGTCATTTCTCAAAACGATGTCTCAAAGTCTAATTATACTTGATATAAACTAAGTCATTCAGGCATTTTTTATCCAACCTATTTCTTTTCTTGGAGTGAAGTTACAAAATTAAACTTTAAATTAAAATCTATTATCACAATAATAATAGTTATAAATACATATTATAAATTATGTATTTACATTTTCAAAGACACTCTAATTTCTTTTGCAGTCCAATGCATTACAAGTGAGACTAAGAACTCTAATTGCAAACCTTTGCAAATTCGGAGTGTTGTTTCTAAAATATTTATATCATTTGGCTTCACAAAACTAATAAGTATCGCAATGAAATAGTTATTTATTATTCGAAATAATAAATATATTTAAATTTATATAATAAATATTTAGTGCTTTCAATTTTCTTTGTCTAGCAAGCTGTGCAAATCCAAATTAGCCTTCAGCATTCCTCTACAAGGAAAGTTCTTTATAAATCTTATCATGTACATCTTCTGGAAATAATCTTTCAATGCACTTGTACAGGTCATTTGTAATCTCTAAATCTTTTTCTATATTGGGGTTCTCATAAAAAAATTATGGATTCAAGAAATGGCCAACTGCATGTAATGGTTGACAAAACTGCATCTCTCAGCTCCTATCAATAATTTGAAATATTTTCTTATTCTTATCTTCATTGTTGTTAAATGGGGTCATTATTGCTCACATCGCCCTGTCCATAGCCATATATAACCCATTAAAAGCTTTGCTTTATCATCCACTAATCTTAACATAGCTAGTAATAGCTTGCCAATTTTGAGTGCATAGACAATAGTATTCCAAAACGAAGGCATTAATATCACATTTGTCACCAATTTACCTTGTGCTTCTTTTGAATATATGAATTTAGCCCACAACTTTGATGTAAACATATTCCTTAAATTTGCTTTTTAAATTTGAAAACGCTTTAAAATTAAGAAGGTAGTGGAAAATCTGGTCTTCTCTGCTTAGACCATCTCCTTTTATTTTGTGAATTCTCTCATCAAGTTTAGGATATAAGGTCTATTATATATGTATATATCTATTTTTCATCAGTGCTCACTCATATCTTCTTCAAAGTTCCTACTTTGAAGATGCTTTCAAACATAAGGTCTATGCAATGAGAGCAGCACAAGGAGTTCAGAATAAATGTTTATATTTAGCCTCTAAAGTCTTCCTATTGATTCAAAAGAAAATAAAAATTAATATATTATAAACAATTACTAATACAATTAAAATAAATAATAGAATTAGATGTATTGAAATTTTTTTACTCGTAACAACATTTGTGTTTATGCTATCGGTAACTACTTGAACCATTTTTTTCACCAATTTGTTTTATGTATTTTGATATCAACTCACACATTTTCTCATTGGTGTGAGAATACCTCGAAGCATCAACTTGATCTATTAATTTGCTCCCATTTGGGCAGTTTATCAAAAAATTGATCAATGCCTTATTCTTCTTATTAGTCCAACCATCCGCCATCAACGAACACCTATTTTTTGCTCTCACCTCCTCATGGCTCTTCAAAAGATCACTCATATATTCCAACTCCTTCATACATGTCACCCTCAATTCGTGATAAGTTGGAGGCTTTGTGCTAAGATCACACTAGAAACAAGCTTCTAGCATAAGTGCAAGAGTATCAGAATTGACAAGTTTAAATGGCATCATGTTCTCATATTCCTACCGTGCAAACCATTATACCATATGCTCTCTCTTTACTTTTGCAACTTTATCAAACTTGAGGGCTTTTCCCTTGCTACTGTTGAATTTCAATATTTCATCAGCATTCCACATGAAAAACATGTCAGTGGGACCCATTTGCTTCATTTTTTTAGTTGATGCAATTGATAAAGCACTAGATGGGCACTTGCAAGACTTGATGCTTTATTATATTCATCCCATCTCTCATATTTCTCAGCCACTAAATCAAAGTGAGGAATTGCATCAATTTGCTTCTCTATTAAATTTTTAATCTCATCTTTCACATGCTTGGGGCATTTTGGACATGTTTTGGTATTTTGAAAGCCTCCAACGAGTTGTTTGTGTAGTGTGATTCCCCCCTTTCGAAACTTTATTACAAAAAACACATTTGACGTCATTTGTGTTTGTTAGATCGACTGATATCGCAGAATTCGATGTCGGGTCCTTGCTGTTTGGATTCGATGCATCAAAAGTTGACGTCTTGGTACCTTAATCCCTATTCAATAATTTAGCTATTAATCTGTAAAACTTAAATTGACAAATAATGTCACTCACTCAATTGTCATCAAAAATCAAAATTAAAGAGCAACTGACAAGAACATTCAATCATGAATTCAGGAATTAATAGTCTGCACAGCATACATTATAATACCCTGAGCCTAAACTCTAACGGCAACTATACAGTACACACTACACACAGAGCATACACACAATTAAAAAGCATGTCAGCACGCCTGCCCCTGCACTCCTGTGTTGTGCATACATTACATATCCTAAATTCTACTGTACACAGTTACACACACAGTAGACGCACAGAGCACATGATATATGATATATCGGGGAAGCTGTAAGCATACACTCGGGCGCAGGTGCACGGCATACACACAGAAGACAAAACACATTATGTATGCTATAGGCCACACTTTCAGACCCCCATGCATTATGGTCATACCAGAAAAGAAAACCAAGGCTATTTTGCAAAAAGCAAGAGAGATTATGGAACAAATAAATCACAATTTTTTTGAGAAAGTAAGTACCGAAAGTCGCTGGTGAACAACGAAAGTGAAGAAAACCAAAGCCCATGGTATGTTCTTCTTCTTCACTGGCGCTGCTTCGTATTGCTGTGTGCACATTTCTGTTTGAAGCTAGGGCTGGTCACTGAATCAATGTGCTTGGTGTAATGTTTAGGCTTTTCTTTGTTGGACAGAGCATGCTTAAAAGAGTGTTTCTCCTTGTGAAAGCATTAAAAAAAGCAAAAAAGTGGCCTTCACTCTGGTGCGCCTGGTGCATGCCAGAGTGAAGTCAACCGCCATCACTCTCTAAAGGCGTGCGCCATCCAGCGCCTTTCAAAACTATCCTACTCACCCTTCTCTTTTTCTTGGTCCCAACAGGAGGGAAGAGCTTGATGCTTCTTTACTGAGAAGTGTGTTAATAAGTACTGTGGTTTATGCTATCTATGCTGTTTGATAAACTGTTTATGTTCTTGCTTTTGCCGTTTGGTACGCTATTGTTGAGCTACGTGTTGGCTAAGTATGATTGTTGCTTCTTTCTTACTACATGATATTCTTCATCGATTTGGGTGCCTTTGGCAGAAGAGTTTGAAGTCATGAACTTCTTTGTTCTTCCTGTGTCAATTTTTTTCCATTTGTTGTGAAAGTGCAATAAAAACGTGCTTTCCTTTTATCATTTTCTCATTGTGTTGTTATTTCTTCTAATTTTTGGCCATGTTCACTTTAATTAAATGAACTAGGGTTGAAACAGATTATTTTGAACAATTATCTTGTTGTGGGCTGGACTAGTTATTCTGCATTATGACTATTTTGCATCAGACTTTTATTTTATCATTGGTTTCTATCCCTTAAAAAAAACATGTGATAAACTCAATAATTTATCTAGTTCAACCACTTTGAAGTAAACATGGATCTTGCTTTATTTTTTTTTAATTTAGTGTTGGATCATGTTCTGGGTTTCGCGCCTCACAATTGCATTTAGTCTTCTTCCATTTGCTCTTCCCATCTCATTTTTTTTTTTCATTTGTTGTGCAACTGTAATAAAAATATGCCTCACTTTTATCAGTCTCATTTTGTTGGTCTTTCTTTTTCTTTTTGGCTACATTCACTTCCATTAACTGAATAATGGCTGAAACGAATTAATTTGAAGGATTATGTTCTCGTGTGTGTCTTTTGTATTGGGCTTTAACTGAATAGTGGCTGAAACAAATTAGTTTGAATGATTATGTTCCCATGCGTGTCTTTTGTATTGGGCTTTTATTTTACAATGGGCTTTTGTCCTTTAGGGGAAAAAACACATGATTAGTTCAGTAATCTATGTAGTCCAATCATTTAAAGGGAATATGATCTTACTATATTTTTTTATTTAGTTGTGGGTTGTGTGTTGGGTTTTACAATGCATTTAGACTGCTTCCATTTGCAAGCTTTGAACAGAATTTTGATGCTTTTTCATATAAGATGAAATCTGCTTGTTTCTGTCAAATGCAATGGCAGGCTTATTATATTTTGGATGAAATTCTGATTGCTGGCGAACTTCAAGAATCTAGTAAGAAAACTATTGCACGCCTAATAGCTGCACAGGTAGGGTGAATCAGTACCCGCATTCTCGTGATGAAAATCCCATTACAGTTTGTAGCTGATTAATTTCCAACTTGTTTGTAGGATTCTCTTGTGGAGGCAGCCAAGGAGCAAGCTAGCTCTATAAGTAATATGCTTGCTCAAGCTACAAAGTGAGGATATGTTAGCAGTTAATGTCGTGTGCCATGTCCATGTGGTAGGATTTGGCTCAAGTGTTATTACAAATCTGAGATTGAGTTTG
This sequence comes from Avicennia marina, assembly GCA_019155195.1. Taxonomy (NCBI): domain Eukaryota; kingdom Viridiplantae; phylum Streptophyta; class Magnoliopsida; order Lamiales; family Acanthaceae; genus Avicennia; species Avicennia marina. The sequence continues at coordinate 8,666,606 of CM032772.1, read as the reverse complement.
CTTCTTTCCTTATCTTTCTTCATCTTGCTCCAGTGCATGGAGACTCAAGTTTCTGTATTCATAATCCTGTACGGCTGGATTGCTCTATGTGTATCATTTGATGTGGTAGTTGGGATTTCTAGGTACCAATCCCCTTATAGTTAATACATTTTTCCTCTGCATTCTTGCTTTTGCCTGGATGACTAGACTTTTTTGTTGATTATTGTCTGCACAAGTAATTCTTAAATGGGTGGTGAAACAATTGATGTTGGAGGATTTACTTTCTCATGATGGAGAGGGTGCAAGATTCCAATTAAGTTGTAGGTCAGCCAGTGCACGAATGAACATGCAAAGAAAGATTAACCGGCAATAGAGGTGGAAAGAACATTGAAGAGCCAATCAAAAATTTCCAACTTACATGGAGCATATATTAATAGATATGTTTTAAAAAGATATTTTTCTCAATTAATCAGTAAATAATTTCCCCAGATACAGAATGCTTTGTTTTGGATGTGGATTATAGTGTAGGTAAAATAGTCGCAAAAACTTAAGAGTAGTTTAAATCTAGGAGAGAAAAATATAATAAATGTTATTTTGTCAAATTGTGTATTTAGTAGTGTAGATTTTATTAAGAGAAAAATTGATATGAAGATTGCTCAAGTATACAAAAATTTGTTGCATCAACATTATTTAGTCAAAAATTAATTTGATTATATTTGATCAGGTTTGAAAATATTTTAAATTTTAATCAAGTTCAAGCTTGAATTTAAATAATTTTTTAAAATTCAATCTTAATTAACTCAAATTATAGTTTAATTTCAACTTCTACGAAATTGAAGTGGGTAATATTCTAACAATTGTTAAGTTCAACTCATTAACACACTTAATTCAGAGTATAAAAGTTGGCAAATTATAAAGCACAAAACTTTCTTGAAAGGACAACAAAAGCAAAACGAGGAGTTCCAGCAGACAGAGAGAAGGGATGGCTATATGAATAGAACACGTGTCATAATATAAAAATATGTAAAATCTATTTACTTATTTGTTTTGCCATCGCCATCTAAAATTTTTGACACCTATAAATCCTAAAAAAAAATAAAGATAATAAAACCAATCCTAGTGATTTCCAAATGGAATTTGTAAGCATAGGAAATACGATTACTAGAATATATGGGTTTCGTTTGCTTTCGAATTTTGATGTATATTTTTATTTCGAAAATTGTATAAAAATAAGAAAGAGACTGAAATAATATTTATAAATATAATAGTTGAATATGTATTTTAAAGTGGATAATTTGAAAATGAACATAGCCATGGGATTTCCATTTTCTTCTCCAAGAGTAAATAAGGGCAAAATAATGTGGACAGCCAAGGAAAAGCATGCGCATTGTGGAAGGCCACAAGAATATGAATGGCCCAATTTCTTCCCATTCTTCGTATTTCAAAGGCCTTCCAACCACACTGGACCAACAAGCATTATTCTTCTGAGAATTTCGATTCTATCACGCCATCACTTCCTTTTTCCACATTAATTAATTAATTAACAATATAATAAAGGTTTTGGGCTGAGAAATTCGAAGCAGCGGTGCAAATGCAAGCGGCACTCACATCGCTGCCCTCCTCCTCCTTCACATCCACGCCCAAGCTCGTACCCATCACTACACCAAAATCCCTTGGTTGCAACTCTACAACCGCGGCAATAGTCCACAATAATCGCCAGCGGAAGCTTCTTTCCGTGGGTTTCCGTCGCATCGCTATGGCGGCAGCCACACCATCGACTGTGGGAACTGCTCCGAAGTGGGCTCAGAAAACTGTAACCATTCCTGCCCAGAGGCGAGGCTGCCATCTCATCACTTCCAAGGTATCATTTTGTCGATTTATCTATCCATGTATCCATCACGCTTTTTCCTCTGTTAGCTTGACGGACTGAGGTCTCGTTCGCCTGAAATATTAGATGATAATATGGTTGCGCCGGCCATCGCACTAATCAATTTATTGAATCAAACTTCATACCGCCCGGGGTTGGATTTTGCTGATTATTTGTGCCACAATCCACAAGACGCCCTAGAAACTGTTATGTATGTTTATTTGTTATTTTCATGGGGCGTAGGTAGTAACCGATATAACCCAGCATGGATCTCACTTCGCGGATATTTTCTGTTCTTGGCATTCATTGGTTGGTTTGTAATACAACATCTTTAAACCGGATTAGATTAGGTGGCCCTGGATGTTACGCTTCAGCCTGCTTTTTTTCTTTATATGTGAACCATGTGGAATTTATAGAATGGACTTAGGCAAAAATGAAAAGGGAAAATTGTATGATGCAACGTTCTTTTTATTTGGTTTTCAAATGGCACAAGTTCACGATTAGGACTTAATTTTCTCCTTTGTGAACATTGTCCTCATGTTGCTGCTTTTCTTCTACCTCCCTTGAACTTATCTCAGATTTTGAAGGAGATTGGACAGGATTTGTCAGGGTTTAAGTGTGGCCTTGCTCATTTTTTTCGTAAGTCAATATCCTCTAGTGTAGAATTTGCTGTTATAAGTTCATGGAATGTTCTTTCTCATTTGAGTGCATTCGTGTACAACAGTGCAGCATACAAGTGCTTCTTTGACTGTAAATGAAAACTATGACTCAGATGTTAGAGATGACACAGAGACATTTTTGAATAAAGTAGTTCCAGAGGTAAGTTTTCACTCTCCATGGCTGTACACGTGACATGAGCTGTTGACAGAGGATGTTCATTTGTTCAAGTTCATGGTTTCAGGGAAGGTCTGCACCATGGAAACATACTCTGGAAGGTAGGTTCTCAAATTCTCGCTATCTTCAAATGTGATTGAAAGATATGAGATGGCAGTTTCAAAATGATTCCTTTTACTATTATTATTATTTTTAATTGTGTCTTTAAAGGATGATGTATCCAGTTCAACAGTTTATAGTTTGCTTTATGATAAATGGGTTGTTTGTTTGGAGTATGAATCCTCGTTGAGATACTACGTTCTTAGTGTCATGTAATAGAGGTAAGCAGTCAAAACTTGCACACAAAATTGAGCATACTTTGTAATATGTTGATCCAAGTAATTAGTTTTTGGACGAGGTAATATATTGAAAGTGGCTGCTGCAATCAGTTTCTTCTTATTGACCAATTCAATGTCTGTAATTATTTCTAGATTCCCTAGTTAAGAACCCACTCTGTCTCACCCATCGAAGAAGGAGAGCAAAAAATGGATCAAATGCGAGATCTACACATGGATTTAGAGTTGAAAAACTAAAAAAGGCTCCAGTAGACACAATTAATTAGCATTAGAAGTCTTCACATCTAAAGTGAGGCAGAATTTACCGGTTGATTTACTGGATGTTATATCATAGAAGACCAGTTAGTGCCACTATCCATGTCTTTCAAAAACATGCATTGCTAGATACTTTATGTAATTAAGAATTCTTCAGGGCCTATTTGGATGGAAGGATTTGAAATTACTACAAATGAAAGGGTTTTCAAATCTGCCCCTATTACTAAAATTATAATTTAAAAAGAAAATTTAAGAATTTGAAATTCATTGTTATCTGAACAAGTATAATGAATTTATTATTATGAATTTGAAATCCATCCCTTCATAGTCACCAATCCAAATGCACCCTAAGTTTATTTCTGTTTTCTTTGTTGCTTAAGAAATGAAATTCTAACTTGACTGTGTGCTTGTAGAATCATAATGACTTTATTTTTCGGGAGTTGATCTGAATTCTGAACTTATAGCAAAAGAACTGTCTCATTTATAGAAGGCAGTTCATAAAGTTCCTAGAATACTGAAAAATCATAGTCATACTGTTATCTCCAGCATCTCATTGTTTCATTAGTTGTTTATAGTTTTTCATTCCTTGGATGATTCTATCCATAGTTTCTCATTAATGCGAAATTGTATCTTTGGATTGAGCATAAACATTGAATTCTTAAAAAGAAATAAAATAAATTACTGCCTTGTTTCTTTACAATATGTGGATGCAGATTTGATATCATGTGATTATTTCAGGTCCAGATGACATGCCTGCACACATCAAGTCATCTATGTTTGGTTGCTCTCTCACGTGAGGATTTTGAATTGTATTTGATTTTTGTTGTATCTTATAGATTACAAAATTGATGGGGAAAAAACATTTATTGTGCCTTGTGCAGGATACCTATCACTAATGGAAAATTAAACATGGGAACTTGGCAGGTATTTACTGAAAAATGTGCTTCGCATTGTCATTTTGCAAACCCCAAAGGGGTAGGAATGATCAACAAAATACCTTGTGTAGGGATTTAAAATAAAAAAGGATGCGCCTACAATCGCATTGACTAAGTGAAAGTATGAACAAATGCAATATTTGATGAAGCTGATAAAAAAAGCTTAAGTTCTGACCAAGTGGCATGTGCTGTCTTTCATAATACATTTTAGACTTGGCATGTCTTGTGAAAGATGCACATTTTCAACATAAGCATTGAATATTGAACAATTGGATGCATTTGGCCATGCATGTGCTACAAGTTCTGCTTTCTGGTAAATGTTTGTGGCAGAAGAAATGTTACTTGTATCCAGAGGCTAATCTAAGTAGGACATTTCATTAGGTCATAATGGCCATAATATGGTTAATTTTACAACTTCTATGTGTTAATGCACTTTTTCTGCAAGATATCACTGGCTTATCTTAGTAGGCTGGTTTGTTTACCTCTTACTCATTCAGGGTAACCAATCTTACCAATTATGATTTATATTCTTAGCTGTATTGCAGGCAATCACTTCTTTGTGGCACAAGCTATTCGTATATCAACTGTACTAACATGAATCACCCAAGTTTTGATTTTCTAAATTGTCCAATTACTGAATGAGTAATCATCACCCTAGATATTGATCCAGCATGAACAAATTCATTTATTTTACTACAGCGGATGATGATTAAATATACCTTTATTTGTTTCAGGGAATATGGCTGTGTGAGCACCGAGATGCTGCTGCTCCTCGCAAAGTTGTGGTCACGCTTAATGGGATATGAGATGCTGCTACTCCTCGCAAAGTTGTGGTCATGCTTAATGGGATATGAGACATTACGACACTAGTGAACTTGTCTAAGCTTAAGTTTCCTTGTTATGTCTCTAATGCGTTCGTTGTCTCTTGACATGGTTAAAATACTGCATGGATGGTGAAGGTCAATGGATTGAGACAATCGAAGTTCTCTCCCTAAGAGCTTTTTAGTTTTGATCCTAAATTTGCGTGGTTTTACATTAACAGGCAGGCAGTTGAGTTGCTTCGAAGGGATAATTTGAGTTCCAACACTTGGATAATGATCTTATAATTGCACCATATCTGGTAGAATTGAGTTTAATAAGTAGCTCTGTCTCTAGAGTACTGAGTGGATTTCGATATTGGAACATCATTCGTGTTCTAAGGTCTGGGAATATGTTTTTGTTGAAATTCAAATATTGAAGTAAGACTACGAAGGACAGCTTTAGAATTACGGGGTCAGTTTATTTGGATTCTGAGGGGCATGGTTTGTTTTTTTTTTTTTTTTTGGTATTGTAATGGTCGCTTGTTTATGGGCAAAATATAGAGTATAATAATAGAAATATATCGATACGACTGTTTTGTATTAGATATTCTGAATTTTATTTTATGAATTAAATTTCTATTAAATTAATTTATTTTTTAAAATTGGACATGAGAGTAATCGAACATGAGATCAAAATTTTCTTAATGTATTCAATCAGTAATCATTAAAGTAATTAACAAATTAATGCTTGGAATGAACATCGTATATTGACAATAAAACATGTCATGATCAACACGTTTCCTTAATAATAGATTTCAATGAGTTTGACTTCGTGCTTTAACTAAGAAAGCAGAAATTTATATAACTTAACATTAATGAGAAGCTTGCAAGACCGAAATCTTTAACTAGTTTGAGACCTACTCCCGTGATAAGAAATACTAGCAAAAGTAAAATTGGGTCAAAGATACAAATCAAGGCAAAATTTAATTAGTGGTGTGGTAAGACAAACAGTCGACACATCATGATCGAACGATGAGTTGCAATCAATGAAAATCACTTTTAATTGAATCAATTTGAATTTGATTCACAAGAATTTGAAGCGCTATTGGGTTCAATGATTTAACAAAATGAATTTAAATTCATAATAATGAATCAATTGTATGTGTTTAAATGAGAAAGTATTTTAAATCTTTAAATTCTTATTTTGAACTATGATTTTAATAAGGTAAATTTGAAATTCTTCTTATATTAAAGTTATTTGAAATCCTTTCTTCAAATCATTTTTCTAAATCTAAATTCATCAATTCAAATGAGGCTTAAAATCATTTGATAAATTCAAGGAAATTTGGAGAGAAATTTTATTAAAAGCCTCAAACATAAAATCCAAAACCTGCTTATTTTGTAAAGGATAAAATAGTATTTAAATGAAAATAATGTGTGGTAAAACATAATTAAAATGACCCAGCCTATAAAAAAAAATAGTACATGCATGTAGACCTCAAGCCCAATAATATAATTAGCCTATCTTCAATTCTCAAACATCTGGATCAAATACAAGTTTGTGTAACTCTTTCGGCTTCCCACAGTCTTCAAAAGTCTCTAAAAATTCACCTATGCTGCTAATGGTAATGGTGACTCAAGTGCATGATACAAATCAAACGTAACGTGATCGCTCACTTCTTCGGACACAGGCTCACCACGTCTTCTACCTTGGCATGTAAAATACAAAATATCACAACTACGGCTAGAAGACACGATAGTTGGAGTTACCTTAAGTGTATCCACTCCCAGTGTTAACTTACTCTTAACTATAGAAACGATCAACTAAATAAAGAAATAGTTTCTACACCTTCTTTTGAGTTGCCGCTCCATTTTAATTACTTTTTGAACCATGTCTTCTATCTCAATGTAATGCTACAGCTCAACCATCTCAACTATATCCCAATTAAGTCTATTTGTAGACATGTCATGGTAGCCTCTCTATCATTTACCAATTCTATTCTCATTAGGGCAATCTTCATCTTTTTGTAGTAATCTACTATGTTTCGATCATTTTATATTAATGTCTGTAGTAGTTAAAGTCAGATGTGGTGAAAGATCTCACTCGCCTCCATCCCAAGCTCTATCTCATTTGTACTCCTATTGTCATCCTTAAACACAATTCAAACCTAACACAAAATTAATAGATTTGAGTTAAACCTTCGAGCTTATGGGTCAAAATCGGGTCGAACTCGTGAACCTAAAAAGAAAAATTAATCAATTTCAAGTTATCCGGTGAATTGACCTGCAAACCTACAAATATACTTAAAATAATTTAATAATTATTTATATAAATAGAAAAGGAAAACTAATTAAATAAAATTGAATAGTAAAGTAGTAAATATTTAAAAATTCAAGCCATTAATGTTAGTTAAATTAAACTTAAAAGATCTCTTGTTCTGGTATAGTAGCATTAACTCTTGCATGATAACCTATCTACACTCTACCCTCATAGATTGAATCAAGGTGGATTTTGGAAGGCTTTGTTTAGATTGTTTTGTTGTTATATCATTCAAAGTAACTCCTTCATAGCTCAAGTTTTCAAATTTTCAAGCCAGTTGAAAGGTTTTGTTTGAATTGCTTTTTTGCATATAGTTTTCAAGTTAACACTCTTATAAAATATTCTTACAATAGATTTTTGGACACAAAAGGATTCAATTTTCAACTCTCGTACCTTTTTGTCTTAGACTTCAGAAGAGAACAATGAATTTATTATTAATAATTAAACATCATTTAAAAATAAATAAATTTAAAATAATCGATAATACTTTCTTAATCTAGTATGATGAAAATTTAAAACTTTTAATTAATCAAATATTAGCATACAAAATTTATTTTAATAATACTCAATTATTATAAAATAAAAATAATTCTTTTTAGTTATCGAGTTGGCAGGTTAAGTTGGATAACCCATGTAATTGACAGGTTAAATTCAAATTAGATTTTTTGACTTATGAAAATAAATAGATCTAATTCAGATTAGCATGTCACGTATAATATTAGCGTTCAACTTGCCAATTCAACCTTTGTCACCTCAAATAGTAATTAAATGGACAGTAGCCGCAAACAATATTCATGAATCATATTTGTGTGCAACATCTCATAAACAAAAATTAAATGTAAGCAAAAATTAATAGGACATTAGTGGAGGGTGACAGTAGAAGGCAGGCAGGCAGGCAGACAGATGCAAAGGTAGTTTAACAAACTAATCGAAACCAAAATAGTAGACATCAAAAATCCTAATTTAATTAATCTTCCAACAAGTTCCCAACATCGCATCCTCCCTTCAGCATTTGCAGCAGACAATGTCCATCGACGCAAGCACTGAATACCCGGAGGTGACATGCAATTACGAAGCCGCTGATGATTTACAAGCCTATTTTAAAAACATTAATTTTTTACCCTTCATTTATAATATGGACTATTGGATTGTATTAGTTAATCATATTTATTTTGTTTTATCCCTTAATTTTGTCTTTTTCAATATTCATCCGTAAACGGAAACGAAGTTGCTTCCCGTGCCTAAAAAGAAAACAAATTGAACACCTGTAGACTCTTACCCGAGAAGGGACTTCCACTGTCATGCTGTGCCCAGAAACAGCTGAGAAAAGACAAATCAAATGGACTATTCTGATAATGAAATAATGTGAAGCAGTACCATATCAGTTAAAACATCTCGTGCCCCCACCCTAACCCCCACAGTTATGTTTGGCAAAGGCAGAATGAAAGCAAGAGTTTCCAGTTCATGGTTTAGAGGTGTCACAAAAAACCCTACTCATGCTCGGAAAAAAGAAAGTAAAGAAGGCTCATATCTTCATTGTCTTTTAGCATATTGAACGCACGTGAAAGATGAGAGATGAACATGGAAAGAATGGAATAATATGACAAAACAGTGGATGTAACCATTTATCACAATCACCATGAGACATGAACTTCTATTTCTTGTACAAATACACAAAACATACCAGCTCGAAATCGGTGGCACAAAATTCTGACGTGATATATACACAATACAAATGCAATAACCAAACAATACATACTACATCCACCATGGTTTAAATGCTCTCAAATAGTTCAAGCCTGCAGCCTACGGATGTTTGTGGACACCAGGTGGTGCAGTTGGCATTGGAAAATTGCTGTATTGAGCACCAGCAAACTGGGGAGCCTCCACATACGGGCTCTGAAAAGTCCAGTAACATTCAAGTTACTAACGACCATATTAAAAATAAGTAATTTATTGAAGTTAATGTGACACAATCTAAATAAAATATCACTATTCTCCTTTTAAACAGATAGCAATATTTTTGCTCTAACTCCTTTTCTCGTGAAGGTGGTGCTTAAGAAACAAGTTATAAAACGAGCCAAGCTAAAAATATCCACTTCCTACAGAAGGAAAAATTCCAGCAGAAACTTCCAACAATTTATATTTGGTTGGATGAGTTGAGGGAGTAGGTTTGGAGAAGCTATACCTGAGCTGCAAATGTGGTATTAGACTCCTCTTTGTCATTTGAAGATTTTGCAGATGTGTTTGAGGGAGCAGAGTTGTTAATTGGTTCGCTTCCATTCAATTTGTGAAGCGGATCACTTAGCAAACTTTCAGTGTCATTTCCATTAACTGATTTCACCCTCTGAAATACAAGAAAATTTCAAGAACTATTTTAATATTGAACAGAATCGTTCAGCTGGAAATTAGTGAGAATGTAGGGCATCTGTCTTGCCTGGAAAATTTTTCCAAGGGTTTTCAAACCCTTTGCACGCCATCGAAGCTCCTCTTTCTTTGCATTGTTATCATGAAGAACCTACCAAAAACAAACACATCACAATCAACAACTTTCAATGACCAAAAACAAGTGGCAACATCCAAAAGATCAGCAACTTCTGGACAACCATTTGACAAACACGGGTGAGGGTGGCTTCTATATCAGCCACATTGAGCTTCCAGAGGGAGTCAATCATTAACTTCTTATGCGATTGCATGTACTCCTCAAGTTCTTCCTCTGTGTAATTTCCTTCAGCACTGAGCTGTTTTTTAATGTCTTCTTGCAGCTGAATCAACGCAATAGCACCTAAGGTAACAACATTTAACATTAGTCACCAAAAAGTAACAGGAAAGAGAATCACAGACAATTTTAACCTCAGCCTCTGTAAAAGTACAGGGTTAATTGCACTTTTCTCCACTCTGAAATAGTTAAATCACACTCTCCCTATCCTTCTCTTCCATAACCCTTTGAACAAGGTACACCAAACTTACCCTGACATTAGGATTTTAGAAGACACATCATGAAGTTAGCAAAACGTTTTAGCAAACTTTTTATTTCACCGTAACCCAACTGTCCTCAAATTTTTGCTGACCAAAAGCAACTTCCTGGAGAAACCAGAAAAGTTAAAACTAACCTGTCGCAGCAGTTACTTGGGATTTGATGAAGTGTCCTTTATTTCTGAACCACTCAGCAATAAATGGCACACCCAAGTACATCACCTTCTTCCCAAGCTCTTTTGCTGCCTGCCTTGCATATATGTAGCCGATGGTACTCAGCATATCCACACCATAAGCTGAATACATCATTAATTCATTAAAAAAGGAAGATTACAAAAATGTGGACATAAATTGAAGGAACGGCATAATTAAAAACGTCAAATGTAGTCATTGTCAAAGAAAAATTCAAGGGACAATCCATAATCCTCCTTTCCAAGCATTGCCAAATCATTTGCAACAAACTTGTGCCAGTAATATCCTTGTAGCTAGCCACCACATTGGATGAGAATGTCTGCTTCTAACAAAGAAGCAGGGTTTATAATAATCTATAGAGCAAGGAATTTTGCATAACCTTATTTGAGAGATGGAACTGCATGGACATTCATGTAAGTGGCAGATTGCATTGCTTTCCTATTTGCATGTTCAAGTCAATCCATTATTTCTAGTACCAGAATTGAAAATCTTAATAGGCTCCAAGCAAAAAGGCCAAACGATGACGAGTGGCTGCTTCCATGCAAACCTGCTGGTTGTCTGAACCCTCTTCGGGTATAACATTGAAAGTGGAAACTTTTCCACTAGCAACATGAATCCATTCTGATTTCATCTGGAAAAGCCTCTTTTGTTATAATTTGAGTCATTTGCTCAAATAGCATTCTTATTAAACAGGAGTAGGGTTAACGGTGCTTTAATTTGCTTCATCAAGGATTTAATTAGATGGCCCTTCCATATAGTGTGAATTCATAAATTACCTTAAACATAATAAACTGGGTATTTATCAGTACATGGAGAGGAAACAGACGTAGAGTTCAACCAAGGAGTCACAATGTGATTGCCTCTATATTAAATAACTTACAGATGGGTCACAAGAATCTGTCCTCATTCTCTAACAAACTGAATGATGAAAAGTAAGACATCTACACTTTTTGCAAATAACAGATAAACAACAGTAAATCATGACTTTGTTTTGGTCTCAACACTCATTTTGCAAGAATGCATCTTCTGTCTTATGCTGTTAATCATAGATAAATGATTTCTTCAAATGCTGTATCCCAACGAATTTAATTAGATATTGATGACTAAATACACGAAGGTCAAATGTCTTTCCTCAAATTGCTTGCATCTTTCCATCTCTATAAATACATCAGTATTGTTCCACATATCATGAGGGACTACACTTATCTTTAAATATACCTGCCAACCTGGGAGCCCAAGTAGTAGCATCCATAGCCCAAAATAATGTCTGAACAACAAAAGCTACAAGAAGTAAAAAAAAGAAACAGTAATAAGATGGAAATCTCACCAGCATTGGATAGTCTTGATACTTCAGCCTCTGCGTGATGGACGAATTCCTCTTTGTTTCCTTGGACATACAGATTGAGTTTATCTTTGAGTATACCAGCAAGCTTCTCTTCCCTTTCCTTTTGGACAGTCTAAATATTACAATGAAAAAAGAAGACCTTACCAAAATGGAGAAATATGCCAATGAATCGCCTTATATGATAAGGATACTAATTAGAACTTTCACCACCATTCTGGGTTATCACACGGTAAAAATGCCTATGGAACAAGTTACCCCCACATTTCAATTTGAATCATTAGCAGCTCATTTGTGACATGAAAATTTAATTTTACGTCATGTATTTTTTCACCCTTAACAGTTCTAGACTCATTAACAATGGAAAATTTACTGTCCAGCCTTCCCTAATCATGATAAAGGTAGTATCAGCAAAATAACCTAGGTAATATTAAGAAATCTACCCGCATTTTTTCCTGCAACTTTTTAGCATCAAACTCTTCTCCTTCCGTGAAAGCATCCATGGAGGCCATTGACGCCATTGCAAGCTGGCCAATGTATTCCTCAAAAAGCTCACTTCCAAAAAGCATGGCAAAGATTGCTGCAGGATCAATAATTGATTCTCTGAAAGGAGTTAACAACAGTACCATTCTCAGAAACATATATAGACCACAAACCTTTATAGCAAAAGATCATGATTATAAAAATGCTAAATATGCTATAGATTTCAAAACAAACTAACGTTGAAATTCCAGATTTCCCATGAGAATCATATGCTTGTCTTTGTGCTGGATCACTCAGCACTTGATAAGCCTCACCCAACATCTGATTGAAAATGCAGAAGTAAGGAACAAGCCCCATTATAGATCAGACACGAACATATTAAAACAGAAAATATCAACTCCATAATCTTCTATCCCCAACAAACACCAGCACAGTACTCATCTATCGGAGTTGATGCAATCTGTCTTGTAAGGAAATTCAAGCTTAAGGTGGTGGAACTTTTATACAAGAGGCCATAAGAACTCATATCTACGCAGAAAACACTGCTAAACAATATCTCTAATATGTATTATAGTAACAATTAAATGTCGGCTCTGCTAACTCAGTATTACTAAATGAATATCAGCACTCCTACTACATCAAAGTTGAACATACAAATTGCCTTCCAAGAGAAATCATGCCCGCTTACACAATACTATAGTATAGCCTTCCTTTAAGTGCCGCTTAGTTTACAACATATTCTATTAGCTATTAATGACATTTGTGTTCACAACTAGCAATCAACATTTTGCTTTCTACCACCTATGTTGGATCATTACCACAGAGTCACAATGCATTGTTGGTATATTTCTGTAGGACATGTTCATTTCATGCAGTTAAGAACTTCTTCCATTAGTTCTGTCAGCTAAAAATATGCATAAGCTTTTCAAAATATTACACTTTACATCAAATTGTAGATTCATTTACAATGTTTCCATGTGATTTTGTGTTGTTTACAAGTTATGCACTTTTGCTTAGTGAAATGTTAGGTTTGAGTGGACTAGTTCTGAAGATGACACGTTATAGATGATACAACATAAGAAGCAAGGTCGCATATTTCTCTTTCGAAAATGACATCATGGTATATTTTGATCTCTAGAAATTCCTTATCCAGATGGTTAAATTTGCTTGTTCTCTTCCCCCCAAGCCTAATTTTCCCAATTCCTCGACAAAGTTCAGATCCAAATTTTCAATAAATTTGAAGCACAAATAAGAGGTGCATCAACGTTCTCCTATGATTTTAACAAAAACACCAAAAATAACATACTAAAACTAGGAAAAATTAATGAACCCACCTGAAATTTTTGTGCTGCCAAAGGATCATTTGGGTTTTTGTCTGGATGAACTTGCCTAGCCTACAATATACAAACATTGTCAGTTGCAAAGGAAAAACAATCCCCAAAACCATATTCAATCAAATTTAAGAATAGAAAATAGGATAGTTTAGATTTACAGTGTTCAAAGGTTGAACTCCCAAAATATGGCAAGAAAGAAAATTACAGATGCGTGTTAGAGGGAAAGCATTCAACAATCAATTCAATCGAAAGAATAAAACAGAAAAAACAGAAAAAAAAAAACTTGTGGGGCCTACTGTGTATCTTTTATTTCTTTTGACCAGAGCACATCTTCCTTTTTCTCCTGATTAGATAATTAACAGATTGAACTTGAGTTTAAATGTCATTACAATTTCCATAAACAAAGTCTCTTTCTTAAAAACAAGTACCCAAGCGAAAAATTAGAGCAAAGAAACTGTGGCTAGGGTTCAATTCGACTTAGTAGCCCTACAGCAACGCGAAATTAAAGTCTAAACGAATTTTTTAATCCTATGGACCAATCCAACATCAAAAAAAGCCAAAAGCTTCTAAAACCATTCCTGCAGAAAAAACATCAGGCTCCGTGCCGCCCATACAGTCATAGTAAAGGCTTTTATGTTAATCCCACCTAAAGCATCTCTGAATGATGAGACACAACGCGAATGCTTCACGGTGAATATTTTTTTGTACATGGGAAGCTCCTACTTCAGAACTATCCAACATAAGACGGACAAGACAAGTTCATCCAATAAATCCAACACTTAGAATTTATATGGTCCCCTCAAATTTCTAGTAAGCCGAACTCCCAGCAGAAGCTTTTCTTAATGTTTTAAGCAGTGAACCTGGTGTTCACGGAACAAAGATCTTTAAAAAAATTAGAAATTGCACGCAAAGTTTAAGATTCAAAATATCTGACGGATTGACAGCTCCAAAATACAAGAACCTATGATAAAAACAAAAGACTGAGGAGCGGGTAAAATCAATGCCCCACGACAGTCTCCGTTGAAGTCCCCGAAGAGCCCCCGCGCTTTACGAACAAACCCTGGCTCGGGTGATAACAAAATCGAACCTTAACATAATAGGCTTTCTTAATCTCGGACTCGATGGCCGTGGGGCTCACACCCAGCACATCGTAGTATTCCGTCTCCTTCACCATCGTTCTCACCCTCGTTATCTCTCCAACAAGTTGAATCGAAATTCCGATGCGGTACTGCAACAAGATTATTACGACGAAATTTAAACCAAGAAATCAGATGGAGAGTGCAGAAAATTTAAGGGCATGGGAATGAATCGGGATCGTGAACTCCTCACCTGGGGGAAATGACGTCAGAGTGGAAGGTCCAGAGTCGTGCACCCCCTCGCTAATGGCGTAGACGAATGAATGACAGCTGCAGGGGCGTGGGCGATAGCGTTTGGGAGTCGGGACGCGCCTGCGCAAATTTCATGAATTGGACTGCGAATGCACCGCGTTTTCTTTGACGATCCATACGCGCGCTTATACGTATAATTAAAAAATAATCTTATTTTCAATTGCTTATTTTCTATATTTTTCTTCGAACTTATTTTTTATTTTTTTTATTTTTTCAAATTATTTAGATCTCTTGACTACTTTATTTTGAATATTTTTTTTATACTTTCAGCCTATATCATGTACTGAACCAATAAAAAAATTTAATTGCATAATTTAAATTATTTTAAAACCTATAATTATGTGTGTGTGTGTGTGCGTATTATCATTTCGTTCCTCGCTCTCAATTGTCATAAATTGCATCCACTTACTCATTTTAATGTATTCTGCTTTTTCATTTTTAATTTTTAAAATTTTATTTTTATATTACTATAATGTCCGTATTTAAATATTTTTTATTCTAATTTTGGATTTACTTCTATTATATTCTTATATTTTTTTTCTCTTATACCTTTGTATCTTTCAAATCACTTTTTTTGTTTTCTTTAATTTTTCATATACTTTTAGTTTTAAATTAATTTGATTGATTAATTTTTTATAATAAATAAATTATTATAATTTATATAAAAAAAAAACAAAGTTACACATGCATTAAATATTTCATTATTTCTTGAATATATGTATGCGTTTATATACGTTGAACACTGATTGATTTACAGAAACTCATTTTTGCACTTAGAAAAATAAAATAAATTCTCAAAATATTAAGTTAATCAATATATTTCCAAAAATAATTTATCAACCACCTATCATTGAACTTACCAAAACATTCTTTCTTTTTTAATTTTTTGGGTTAAACCAAATCATAATAATTACAATTTCAATGATAAAATTTTCATGAACTCAGAAATTATGTTTACGAACAAAAATATCCTTGATTTCGCGTCTTCTTTGATCATCCATATAGCATAAATAATGTTTTTCTATTTGCTTATTTTAAATAAACTCAGAAGAATGCTCATGTTTTTTCAGAAACTTGCACATTAAATAAAGTGTAAACTATCTCATTTTCCACTGCAATATCTTTATTTTAATATTTTATAATTTTCTTTTTTCTATATTCTCATTTAATATAATATTATATTTTTCTATTATAATTTTCATATCAGTCAATTCATTATTTTTATCTTTCTTTTGCTTTTCAAAATTTTCTTAATATAATTTTAATTTTAAAATAATGTTATTCTTATCACAATTTATTAATAAATAGGGCTTTGTTTGTTTTTCAACGTTGACGTGTGTGTTGTTAACTGTTTTTTTGTGTAAAAGTAAAAAAGAGAAAGAAATAAAATTTAAAAAATATAATAAATAAATGCATATTTTTAGGCCAAAGAAACGATGATTTGTAAAAGATTTAACAACACATCCCCCGCCATTCGTTGTCCCTAAAAACCGGCAAGAATGAATTCATAGTTTTCAGCTAGGGCTTTGCCCACCAATGATCAATTTAGGGATATCTAACAAACAACTTGGTTGTCCCTACCTCGAGAGAGTTTACACCGAATTTCAATTTACAGTGACCCTTTTCCTAATTAAAAACAAAACTAGAGATTTCTCACAGTTTCAGCTACATATTTCAGGAAAACACGAAGAAGTTTCATGCCAATTTTTCTTCATTCGCAGCAGTCAAACGTTTCACGGTATACAGTTTGTTTATTAGACAATAAAAGACCACTGTGCAAAAAAGAAAACATTTTCCTATGCCGCAGAAAAAGTCAATAAAAGACTACTTGGGGTAATAGTTCAACCACAGTATAGTACATACGAGATTCAGCTTCACCCAAAAAACCAAAAAATATGGGATTTTACTCGCAAAATTATAGAGATGTGAAGCACTTGCAGTCTTACAAGTATCATTTTTCACAATTTATCAAGTTTCAAACAGATTTCCTTTTCCCGAGTTCATCAGTTCCACTACATTCTAAGTTCTGGATGATTCGTTGGTCTAACAAATGGGCAGGTTCTTGCTAAAACAATATAAATACGATTACACCATAAGCTACACAAACTATGATGCTGCAACCCAAAATCTGGAAGCCTACACCTTCGCATCGGTGAGGTCGGTATCCTTAACAGGAGTTGTTTCCATACTCCCCTTCAGCAATCTGAATTCCTCTTCTGTCAAGCTGTTCTTTCCATGGGGTGTAATCTTGGAATGGCTCTGCTTTTCAACTTCCACAGCCCAACTATAAATTACCATGCCAACTATGGCGACAATCATCCCCAAGATGTTCTTAAAAGTCAACTCAGAATCGAATAGTAGCCATCCCAGCACGAGGACACATACCGTTTTCATGTGACCTAAAACTTGAAATGAAACAGCTGAAAAGCGTCCGATGCAAAGGTACTGGCTAACGTTGCAGAACACAGCTAGTGCACATGATAGGACTATAAATAACTGCACAAAATTGCCACCTCACATGAGATATACAGAAAATTATTCATCCAGGTAATGACCACTACCATATAGCACAATCAAAAGGTCCACAGCTGAGGCAACTAAAAGAATACTTACTATGGCTCCAAAACCAAACTTATAGTTCAAAATCAATTTTCCAGAAATATAGTAGTCGACTATGGGACCCAACACAAGGAGAGAGCCAGCTTGAATGGGAGCTGTTTTACTCAATAACTCAAATGATCCAATAGAGTACTTCTTCTGCAGCGAGCCTATTGACTGCATCAAAAAGAGTATTGTACAATTATTATTTACAAGCATGAACATAGGACAGAAAATATTTACTTCCTTATTTGTTTAGTCTTGGCAGCAGGGCTACAGAGTGCCTAATGTTTGAAATGATGATAGCATTAATTTCATAACCTGTTATTACCTTGGTAGAACATATTCTGTAATCATAGTTCCATGATTGCAGAAGTGCTCAGTAACGAAATACTCAGGTGATAACTATGCTGATAAAGCTGAAAATAGATAAAAGGAATTGCTAGAAATGAAGCAGAAGTAAAAACAAAAAGTATGCATTTTTCAAAGAAAAT
This sequence comes from Avicennia marina, assembly GCA_019155195.1. Classification (NCBI taxonomy): domain Eukaryota; kingdom Viridiplantae; phylum Streptophyta; class Magnoliopsida; order Lamiales; family Acanthaceae; genus Avicennia; species Avicennia marina. The sequence goes on along the minus strand of CM032772.1, from coordinate 8,648,474 downwards.
TGGACCAACTGGGCTGTTATGATATGCTGAGTCCTATATTTCCATCTTGAGCAATTTAATGTGCACATGTAGCAATTAGAAATGCACTATAAGAACCAACTATGCCCACACATCACTTGTTTGTACTTTTTTTAAAAACCTACTCTCTACATAGGGAGAGAGAAAGAGAGCACTTCTTAATGAACTTCCCTGCATAAAAGACAACAAAACTCCACTGAAATTCCCACTCTCCCACACTCCACTTCCAAACATTCCCTATTTATTAATTAAACTACATAGAACAAACTTATACCACCATCACAATATGAACCGTGCACACCTAGGCCAGGCCAAGTAGAAGTATAGACCACAGCACACCTTTGCAGTCTATTGTTATCTTGAAGTCAAGCATTCACTGTGTTAAGGAAAAGTACTGTTTACTCACAATTTGCTGCAAAGATGTTGACAAAACTGCAACACAAGCACATAAAAATCCTTTGGCATTCACTTTGACATCAGTCACGGTGCAAACCCCCACACCTATAACCACAACCACAACAGACATTTTGACTTCATTCGAGTACTTCTTACTGTGAAGGATCCATTCCATCACACAAACCACTGGAATCATGCTCAATTTTGAGATCTGCACCAAAATTACAAGCAATTAGTTCAATCCAGAAAATAATAAATTAACAGAGGCTAATGAAAACAAATCAACCAAATTGACATGAAAGGACATCTTAACAAATTTATGAGAGAGAGTCTTCATATTGTGTGCATCCAGATGTGTAAAAATTCTTAGTCCAACAAGCATAGGCATATTTCAGTTGTTCCACTTAATGTGTAAAGAGAATTCAAAAGACTTGCTCATAAGCTTCTACAATAGTATATAGAAAATAAGTTTAGGGTTTAGGGGGATGTGTTTGTTGGAACCTAATTTGGATATCTACCAGATTTACTAAGTAATCCTAGATATTTAATCCACCTATCTCAAAAGGCAAAGAGAATTAACCATTCACAACAGAATCATGAAATGCACAATGACTCAATCTCATTGCCAAGGGCATGGCATCCTTCAATGCCCCTTGTTTAAGCAAGTAGGTAAAATCTCTCAAAGGGGAATTCCAAGCTTTATAACAGTCTTGTGGCATTTCGAAGTGGTCACAGATTAGGCTAATGAGCTCTTCAGCTTCTGTTTTGCCCTTAATCAATCCTCCATATAATCTTTATCTTCTGAAAGAAAGAATACTGAGCTTAATTGCAGTTTGGCATGTAAATCCATGAAGCAAAACACTTCACAAACAAATCCTCTTTTTATTTTCTCCTCAAGTCTGAAAGGATGGTTGATTCTATTTCAAATCTTGTTCACTGATGAGAGTCATGCTTTCCTGTAAAACATGGAATATATGCTCAAGTTGGTTGAGAACAGTGTCCTAGCTCTCTGTATATATGTGCATATATTCTATTAATTGATACATATGTGCTAAATATACAAATATATACATAGAGAATTCTAATATACTAATAGTTACTATTTATTCTTAAACAATTTAATATATTGAATAAAAAGTATAATGATCTAAATGAAATTCGATCCTATAATTCTCAGTCTAAACTTCTATAATTGTTAGAAATTGACATATGATTAATAATTATATAATAGTAAATTTAAATTAAAAAAATTATGATAAGAAATTTAATGATTAAATATTTTATAAACTTGTTAATTAATCATTATTACCCGCATTTAATTAGTAGCAACATTTGAATGTTATTAATATCAATTAGTGTGCAAATATGTGATTGGAATTTATTACCCACATTCAGGCAATGAGATTAGCAATTTGGATGATATACCAAACATGATTGGTGGACCCAAGAGCAATTAAGTATGCACTGATCATGCTTACCAAGAACATTGAGTAGTTTTAAAACAAGCAGCCGTTCTAATCAAGATTTAAACAACGTCAACAATGTTTTGTTTGAGGAAGGAATGCGAACAGTCTGCATGCTTCATCCAATACATATGATAGAACAATGAAAATGTAAAAATATAAATATTGCACTCTTGGTTTTGTTGGCTCAAAAGAATTACAATGATCTCCATTCACACAGTCAATCCTGGAGTTGAAGTATATTTCACCACTCAACAGATATCAAAGAATGCCATTTCTGTATAAAGAAAATGTTTGGGCAAGTAACATTTAGAAACACTATCTTGACAAGCACAAACATGTGTTTATAGGATTATTGAATCATACTTGGTAAAATCCGACTGAGTTTAGCATGAGGCTGAAATTCATCCCTGTAATCGACATATTTGCCACAACTGAAAACCAAATAAGCTCCCACAAAGGAACATGCTTTGATGAGGACAAACCGGTAGCATTTGATATCATGCCAACAAGTGCGGTAACAGCAAAATGAAAACCGGTTAATGTCGTGGCTGCAGAGAGCAATACAATAAATAAACATTGAGGTTATAACACCAATGAAGGCACACAACGTTTTAACATATAGAGTTGGAGAGTAATAATATGCTTGACAAAATTGTAGATGATATCACAACTTAGCAGTTTAAAATGTATTACAAATTCTGAGCTACAGTACCAATAAAAATGAAAGTCTAAAAGGCCATTCTTAATAGGAAATTGGAAAAGAGAGAGCTCTGCTGGGAACAAATTAAACCCCTGGAACAAGCAAAACTTTTGCATTCCATAAACAGTTTTGGAGAAGTCTCAATCGTGGTTCCCACCCAAATCCAACACCGCATCAGGACTAATCACAAAACCGAAACGGAAACCAAGGCCTCGCTCGATAGCGAAGTTTGCGCAGAATAACATTTCGTGTTTGAAGTTGGCATACAGAGCCCACGGCCAAAATTGGGCCACAATGAAAATGAATGAACTTCAGAAATAGTTCTTTCTCCAGACAATAAGCTAACACACATCTTGAAAACCCTTGATTGAGATTCAGCGCACAATCAAACACAATAACAAGAGATTCGAGTAAAATTGAGGAGGCGGACTAACCGAAGCTGAAAGCATATCCGTTGGAAGACATGAGTTGCTTGTTTGCCATGATGATTCCGACGGAACTAATAACATTCATGGCCCACGCACCCACATCGGATACAGCCGACGCTTTCTTCTCTCCCTCCATGATCTCACTCTATCCGCAGAGCACCACCCACCTCAAATGTACCTGCCACTTCACTGCGGCAACAAAGACCAGCACCAACCTTGCTGATTGCCCAAAAACCAGCGACACAGATCCGCCCCTCTGAAACGAAAAGTGAAATAGCGGAATATGGAAGAATGAGGCGTCGCTATAGAAATATCACGTTGAATACGTCTCCATGTGCTGCGCCGCCGAAGAAAACCAATTCAATTCCACTCACGGAACGCCGACCGCAACACACCGCAGAGACAGACCAACCCCCAATGCCGATCAAAGATTCAAAAACAAAAGGAATTGTAGATCTGAATTGATGCTGGGGATTGGGGAGGAGAACTTTTTCCAGTATTTGAGATCCGACGCCATCTCATTTCCCATGAAGCATTTATTTAAAAATATTGCAGGATTAACCTTTTCTTTTCTTTTCCTTTTCCTGAACTCTTTATTCTGTTATTAGTATTTTTCAAATTCGTTGCAAACGAACTTTTATAGATAATAAAATTGACCTAAGATTTATCGTTGATATTATTTTAGTACATATATGTTTTCTAAATATTTAATTAATGAATCTTAAATTTTATCGTAAATCTCAAATGAATATCTAGTTGTCCCGATGGAGACACCATTGGTTCAAACGAGATGACCGAGTTTAGGCGTGTAAGGGGAGTGGGTTAAAAAATAAATAAATAAATGATAAATTGATATACTTAAACAATGATTTTCATATTCAATATATTGATTTGTTTGTATTTTATTAATTTAAAAATTCATGTATAATAATAACTATTTATTCTATATATTATTGACGATATGTTACTTGATCTCTTAATGATCTTCTCATAATACCTTAGATACGCAATGTATACTATATTATTAAGTTTCGATCTTTATAATAATTATCATTTAGTATTTTATCAATTATACTCTTATTTTCAGTTAATCCATATTATATTATTAAATTCTCATCATCTATACTATTTTTCAAAAGATTGACCAAATATGCCCTTATTTTTTATTATTTAACTAACACTAACATATCTGTCATTTTTTTTTTTTCAAAATTTAACTACTTCCATTTTTTAACTTTCGTTCATTCATTTTCAATTATCAAGACACAAAAAATTATTTATTTTTTTCACTTACACTCGCAAACATTATATAATAAATAAATAAATATACAATGTTGTTTGTAGTGTAATTATGTATTTGAATTTAAATGAAAAATATGATTTAAATATGGTGTGTATAAATTAAAAAATATTAGATAAAACAAGTTCAATATTTGTATACTATCTTAAATTATCAAGAAATTTTATTATATTAATAAATTAATTTTTTATTTAATTTTTGCACACACGTGCAAGATAACTAGTGTGTATTTAATCATTTTCCCCAAAAGACATAGATGTATATAATTTTTAATGATGTAAATAAATTATAGCAAGATATGAGTCAATTACACACTACACGTGGATTGAAAAGGCAATAGTTATGAAGATAAAACTAAAGAAATTTGAAACTAAACATTTACAGAATATTGTAAATTTAATTTATGGAAAAGTTTGGGGGCAAATGGAGAAAGAAAATAGAGTAAAAATAAGAAAAAGGTAAATAAATTATTCCACATACTCTCTTTCCTATATTTAATTCCAAAAATTAAATTTTAAAAGTCGCCCATTCTTTTTCAAAATTATGCTATCTACCCATGTGTATTTTAATTTAACTTTTAGTTACTCAATTCTGAAGAGCCATACTTCATAGTATGGTTGTTTATTATTTTATAATTAATTATTTTTTTATTTTATAATTAATTATATGATGATGATTATAAAAAAAAACACTACCTCTCCCTCTTCCCTAAATTACAAAATATTGAAAAATAATTTTTTAAATATTACCTTGAAAATTAACAAATTAATCCCAATAAATTAATTATATATTCTTTTTCAAAACAATACAATCCTTTACAGAGAAATCGAGTGTGTGCCTAATATTACATTAGAATTATAAACTCGTGAAATATAACTAGCTACATTGTTTGTCAAATACAACTGACCATGTTGTTTATTATCAAAATAACAAATACAAAAATAATTTTTAAGTGCATAAGAAACAATCCCTATTATTAAATTAACACACTTGTTACTTCCACATTCTTTTAATTATAGAACTCAAACAACTAAACCAATAATGATGGCTTAAAACCACATTTATTTGGGCGTTAGCAATATTAAACATCTAGTAACAAGTCCACTGAATTTATTTAAATAACTTAGTTCTTTTGGGACATTTTCAAAATTCAAATAATTGTAAAAATGGGATAGAAAGTGACACTGCAGGAGGGCAAATGGCGTCAAAATCAATGAACGCAGGCGTAGCAAGAGCACGACGTCCTAACAAAACTGAGGGAAATGTAAAGGCCGAACAGGACTGGAGAATCATGAACCCCATAGGACCGTTGTGTTGTGCGTTAGGTTAGAGATCATTGTAGTCCTTTTTTGGTTACAAAATCCACTCATTTCAATTTATGGAGTTGGTTGAAATATATATATGTATATTTTTTTCCATGTTTGTATGCCCTTCGATTCTTGTCATTCCACTTAAACATAACATTTTTTAATTTAACTATTATTTACATTTAATGTCAAAATAATGAGTATTGAGAAAGAGGGATAAAGAGAGAATAGTGTGAGAAATGAACTTGCTCCGGCTGTCAATTTAATTTAACCAATTCGAATTCTGATTATTTAACTTGATTATAAGCACGTTGAGACTAATTAAATATGAATAAAGTCGAATTTGAAATTTTAAATTGAGTTTGATAAAATTGTAAATTGGGCATGAGCTAAATAAGACTTGATAAGTCCAATTAAACAATGTATACATTTATGGTTACCATGTACATAACATATTTTTGTAATTTGTATAAAACATAAATTGCTAGTCACAAATATTTAACATCACACAATAAAAAGCTAACTTTCATTAAATTTTATACAAACCTGGAAAAATTAACAATAAAACTATAAAAGTTTGTTCACACAGACTTGGAAAGTAAATAAGTAAATAAATAAAATTTTGCAATTTGGGTAAAATAAATAAAAAAAAGTTTTCATGCCTGTATTTTTATACACTCCCCGATTTCTATTTCTCTTTCTATTTATTTTCATTATACATTTTTCTTTTCCATAACAAACAAGACCAAGTTTTAAAGTTTAAAAGCATTTTTAAGATTTATATATATATTCATACAAAATTTTTATTTTAAATCATAAAAGTGCGAGCTAACACATAATAAGTTCATAGTTGGTAAAATTTTTTGAATGGAGTTTGAGTAAAGCAAAAGAAAAATACATGAATTAAGTTTGAACTTTATGTCAAACAACATAAAGGCGTTTTGGGAATTGTTCTAATTTTATATCTATTCCTTCTGTTTGAAGAAAAGAGAATGATCCCAAGGATCAATCTTTATTTTAGTGGCTGAATATCTCTTTTATGGGGTTTTAATTACTTTTCTCCTTCTAAATAATAATATATTAACTATAGAGAAAATGAAAATTTTCACAATAAAAGCAAACCCTCTCAATACGATTTGAGAATTAAAAATCTCATCGCGGTTTAAAATGAATTTTTGTTATAATTATTAATAAAAATAAGAAAATAATTTTGTTTATACATTGAAGACATTAACCATTTCAAAATCAATAAATGGATTTATTGTCACGACATGTATTTCATCGATTGAGCTGCAGGTTTCTAATATGTTTCCATCTAAGATTTTTCATTACATCCTACAAAACTGTGTTACTTATAAGTTTCTAAAATCCATCTTTAATAAATGCACCAATTCGTTTTTCTCTTAATATGAATTTGTAACGAGTGCTGAGGGGCACATTTTAAGCCACCCTGTCCCTTATGCATGAGCAATACGTGCTGCAATAATCGAACCAAAGGTGTGCCCCGTTCGAGCACAAAGGTTGAACTATTGACACTTTTTATTTATAATAAAAATTGCATAGTCTATAAATTATAAAATTATTATATTTTATATAGTAAAAATAACATTATTTAAGTCTAGTTATATAAATATTTAAAATAATAAAATAGAAAATAAAAAGAATCTAAAAAAACAAAAGAGAGAGTTCGAAAGAAAGCGCAAATTAAAATAATAAGTTAAAGAGAAAAGAGAAAAATATGAAATGATAGAAAGATAAAATATAGGTAATTACGTATTTTGATATTGTATAATCAAAAAAATCTTATGAAATTAACTATATACAGTACAGAGGTGTCTTCTCTCTTTCTTGAAAAAAAAAAGTTTAATTTAGTATATTAAATTAAAATTATTCAAGTTAATTTATTTTAAGTGCTGTTAAATCATTGATGGACATAAATTTGTGGACAACAACATTTTAATAAACGAAGAAGACCAAACAAGATGAAAATAGAATGAAATTGAAATAGAATGTTCTATATCGCTGCTCAATTTAAAACATTAAATTTGTTTAGGTTAATCACTCTTCAACTATGTAAATTTGAAAAAATGAAAAAAAAAATTACACCTATTATGTGATTAATTAATTATAATTTAAAAACAATTTTTTAATAATAAATGATCTTATTTGTGTATTTACTACAATACCCTCCATTTACCTGAAATAGTAGCAAGACGACCACGTTTGCACCACATAGATCCAGTCCTCTTATTTCATTCAAGGGACCATGCTACAAATACAAAGTTGATGGATACGACAACCCAAAGGGAGATATGGTGGTAATTTGTGGGTGCTCGTGTATTTTCACATATATTTCCAATGTATGAATTTTAGATAGTTAAAATCATTCAAGCACTATTTTTACAAGTTAAGAAGCTAAATATCAATTCTTAGACATTTGTAATTGTTCAAAATTACCCTGCCAACCAACTCATTTTATGTTTCTTCTACAAGTTACAAAAGTGACATCATTTAATTACGTGACAATATCTTACTAAATCAAATTAAGAAATTGAATATCAATTTTGTATTATTTAAACCATTTTTAAGTACGTGGGCTCCACCTGCAATTATGAGCACCACTGAAGTCTAAGTAAGAAAGTAAATTTGAATTTCGTAATAATTCAAATCACAGTAAAACGATAAAAAACGATTGAAATCATAGTAAAGTAGTACGTCAGGGTTTTTTATTTTAATAATTCATTCATTTTTTAAAAATAAAGGGGAGACGGAGAAACCTAACGGCAAACTTCCGTCGGAAGGAGGAAACGGAGAGCCACGTGGCAAAACCTTGTTTCACTTGAGGGACCACTTGGCCAGACGCCAACATTTTCGAGATTTATCAATCATGTACCTTAATGTTTGGAACCCAATTATCAACCTTCGCACAATCTATTAAATCTTAGGGGATGAAATTTACTATTTAATTAAATTTTTATTTAAATTATTCTCTTATATATATATATATATATTTATATTTAAATAAATTAAAATATTTAAAATATTAAAATCTTACAACCATATACACAATTCATTCAAACACAAATTCCATGAAACATTGACTCCTTTAAATGTTATGTGAACCAATAACTTTAAGCAATTAATTAATGTGCACCTTCATAGTTCATTTTCTTTGGTTACTTTTCTCCTACACTCATACTTAGAGTTATATTTAGTAGGGAATTTTGTTGAAGGATAAGAATGCTATAGATTTGGTTAGGATAAAAATTATATTTGAATTTTGACTGTATGGATCAAAAATACAAAATTTATATATATATATATATCTATTTGATAAAATAAAATAATAGTATGTAGTGATAATGATTAATTTATAAAATTTAGATAATTGTAAATGTGCTTGTCTATCTGTATATATTTATAAATCAATTTAATTATTAATAAATCTAATGATTAAATTTTAAATAGTAAGATGTATATATATATGTAATAGAGAGTATACTTTGAATTTAAATTTAAATAAAAATTTTGTTGTACAATTTATTTAGATTGTTAAAAAAAAAAAAAAAGGATGAATATGAAATGGTACAAGAAATTGTACATCTAGTATTCAATCTACAAAACCTATCAAAATATACAAACATAGACAATGTAACTTAGATTGGTATTTTGATCAATATATTTAAATATTTTAATATATGTCAATAATTGGTGAATTCATACTAGATGTCCATTATTCAATTGGAGGAGAAAACAAAGGCTATGTTTGAATGCCAACTTGTCTCCATTTTCATCCTATTAAAATTTATATTTCTAATCATATTACTTATCAATATATTTTTTTTAATTTTTATTATTTTTATACTAGTTTTAAATTTTGACACGAAGTTTCTTTCCCCACAAAATTTCCATCCAAACAAAGTCAAAGGGAAGACGTCCAAAGTAATGGTCTCGCAATTTTATTTATGTTTTTATTTTTCTCTTTTTTTTATTTAATTTTGCAAATTGCAATTGAATGAGGTAAAGGATTTTTAATAATTTTTTTAATCTCCTGAAAACTCTTAAAAGACTGTCTTTATTTCTTTTTTATTTATTTTTTACTTTTTTTAGAAAATATATTCTTTTATTTTTTATTTTAAAATAGGAAAAGAAAACATCTTTGTTATTTTTCCTTTTTATTTTTTTCTGTAAATTTTAAATATATATTGTAGTTTTGAGAATTTCTTATGTTTAAATATATTATGAAGCTTGAAGAAAAAAAAGTTTCAATGAAACAACACCATAAAATCTTTATGATTAATAGTCCAATATATACGATTAATGAAGCAATAGAATTGAATTATTATCAATCAAATTGTTTAACTATGGCAAACACAGCATAAATAATATCAAAATTTTCAAATAAGACAACCAAATAACCTAAACTGCATTACTATTATGACATAACTAGTAATGAATTGGAAATGGAATGAGTATTTTCAACTTCATTCTAAATCACGTAACTTGTTTAGTTCGTATACGAAATTAGTTATTCCTAAAAGAATGCTAATTCCCAATAATTTTGGAATTGCAATTCCCTTTTAATATATTGAATTTATGTATTATTAATATGTGAGGAATAAACTTATACTTTTATTTGATTATACTGCGATTGAATAATATATAATTACTAAAATATCCTTAATTATTTATATATTCTGTTTTCATTACACTCTCATAATTTTTATTTATTTCATTTGCTTCTCTAAATTCATATTTATTCTACATTTTCTGATCCTCATTTTTTTTTTCATTTTTATCATCTTATGAATTACATAAATGGTTAAATTTATATGTAAAAATTATTATTATTATTTTATTTATATGCATAGGTATTGAGTGTTTTTAAATTTTAAGTTAGTATATTTTTTGGTCAATGTTCTCCTTCAATTTCAATTTATTCTAATTTTCTTATTTAAATTTCATTTTTTATCTTTTATTTTACAAGTAATGTAAAATAATATTATACAATCAAGTACACACTTGCCTCTTATATATAGTTTGTGCTAACACAAAAAATCATAACTATTATAGTTATAATTTTTTTCCTTCTATCTTCTTTTTGAATGACATGATTATTTGTCTTTGTTTGATACTATATAACAGCTTCTGTGTAAAAAATCGATACTCTATGCCATGAGAATTAAGGATGATGCTTGTGCATTGGTATATAAATATTTTTTTTTTGGTGTAGAAGTTTTTTTAATTGATAGATTTTTTTCAATCATTTTAAGTGTTGAAAAATAAAAGTATCGATTAAATTTTTAATACACAAATATATAAAAAACATTATCATTTAAAGATAAGTTTGTCATTATAAGTAAATTTATAATATTTTTATGTTCATTTCTATTTTTCAATTATGGAAATAAAATCTTTAATAACAATTGTATTCCTTTCTCATTCCTTATATATGCTAATCATATAATAACTTATACAATGTTCATTCCATTCTTATATTAATTTCATTCATATCTTATTCTATTTATGCATATCAACCATACTTTTAAGAATATTGTTTATTCTTCAATTTCTTGAACAACTCACGAATTACACACCAACATAATTCTATTTAAAGTGAATGATTTATTTCATACCACATGGATATCAAAATCAAATTAACAATATTGAGTTAATATCAAAGCCAATGTTTTGAAAACATATATGATTGGTTTGACTGGTTAATCCAACCTATGCTATGTGTCATATGTTTCAATCTATTTTTAAAATATCAATTTGACGAGATCACAAATGGTGGGATCATTGTATATTACGCGTCAGAACAGTTAATCTATCTTATTTTATTCATACATATCAACTATGTTTTTAAAAATATTATTTATCCTTCAATTTCTTGAATAACTCAGGAATTACATGCCAACATAATTCTACTTAAAGTGAATGATTTATCTCATAGCACATGGATATCAAAATCAAATTAACAATATTGAGTTAATATCAAAGCCAATGTTTTGAAAACATATATGATTGGTTTGACTAGTTAATCCAACCTATGTTATGTGTCATATGTTTCAATCTATTTTTAAAATATCAATCTGACGAGTTCACAAATGGTGGAATCATCCTATATTATGTGTCAGAACATTTAATCTATCTAAGAAAACTATTCATTAAAGAAAAATTGTCTTTTAACACATGACATCTAATCCATCTCAAAAAATTCATGTATTAAAGAAAATTGTCTTTTAAATTATAAATTAGTACAACTTTTATTTTAGGTGACGTGGTAATGAAATATTAATTTACGGTCCACGATCAATTCAACCCAACTGTGTGAAAAATCCACTAGTGTCTAGACTTTAGTCCCACATAATTGGTCCAATTGCTAGATTATCTGAAGCTTCAAAAGGCACCATTCTGGAGAGGCTTTTGGAACAAGTTAATTTTGGAATTAAACAAAATCAAAGGTGGGGATTTACTTGATGCTAGGGTTTGGGGGTAAAATAGGGATTTCAATGCCTAAAGCCTAAATACATAAGGTCCTTAACTCTAGTGTCGCAAACTTCTTCCTCCTCTCTTAATGGTGATGGTTTTGAGCTTTTTTCTTGATCTTACTTCGTTCTAGAACCTCTTTGTCTTATCATTTTTAAGGGTTTTAACTATATAATGTTAAGGCTAAAAAAAGAACTAGAACAAATACTATGGTTTTGATTGGTATGTTTAATTCTACCCACCTAAGTGTGGTTTTAAGTGAATCAAAGTAGAAAGTTGGGTGATCACAAAAAACTTTGGGATGAAATGAAAATAGGAAAGTAGAAAAAAGAAAAAAGGGGGGGGGGGTGAAGTAGGAGAGAAAAGAAAAGAACAAAGAAAGAATATTTTTTGATTAATTTCATGTTTATCATACATTCAGTCATAGTGACTTATATGTAACTAATATTTTTTCCTTTATTTTGTACAGATAAGAACAAATCTATGTATTTAAGCTTGATTTGACTCCAGATCTTGTGCTACCCTTCCTTATTTGCATTCAATATCTCATTATTATGATTTATGCCTATTCTTTCTTAGATAGAAATTATCTATTTTCCCTTTGAAATGTATTTAATGCTCTCTACTGTGATTTGACTCTATCCAAACAGTAACTTTTTACTAAATTTCTCTATTTTTTGTTTGGATTTTGCATTATGATCCCTTTCTATTTAAAGGCAGTCATTGTCCTCGAAGACTTTTGTCGGTTGTATATGCTAAATCATGAAACTAGGTCCTATGTGACTATGTCCCTTCCTATTTTTACTTGCTTCTAACCATATATGGCTACTAGTTCTAGCTTGATTTCTCCATTATTGTCTATGAAGGGTAATCTTTACGTCGGTTGTATATGTTACCTAATCTTTTTCTTTAATTGTAACACATGAGATACTAGATGACTATTAGATCCGTTAGGTAACTCCAGTTTATAAGCTACTTATCCCACTTTCTCTATAACTATAAAGGGACCAAAATACTCGAATGCTAGTTTTGGTTAGATCTTGTTGCCGCTGAATATTGTTGGAAGGGGTACAATTTAAGATAGACTTGGTCCCAAATTTCAAAACTTCTTTTAACCCTCTCCTATTTACTTGTTTCTTCATGCATTCTTATGCTCTGACAAGTTTTTCCTTAAGCATTTTTAATGGTACCTCATGATCCTTAGATGAATTGGAATATTCCTCATGAGAGGTGTGCATTGCAACATCAAAGTCTTATTGTGAGTGCACTATCTTATACAATACTTGAACTATGGTAGTGTTTATGCTATTATGGTAATCGTTGTTATGCCACTATTTTGCTATGGGCAGCTAATATACCTATCCTTGTGGCTTTATTCTCCTCATACACTTCAAGTAACATTCTAATCACTGATTCACCCCATTTAGTTTGACTATTGCTTTGAGGGTGGAATGACCCCAATTCTATTGTTCCCATCACTAACAATTGATTTGGATAGTCCATAGAATATGTGTGTGTGTGTGTGTGTTATTCACAAAAACATGAGTTGTGTAATGTTTTACTATGCTCCTTTAGGAGCTAGTAGTGTTCGTAGTAGGCCTAAAGATGAGTCCCCTTGGTTTTGTTTCTCTGACAAGTGTCACAGTCTGTTGTTATAGTCTTTACTTCCTGAAATAACCCCTTTCTAGTGAAAAATGGTTTGATTCTCTTATTTGTGTCTAAAATTCTAGAATGCCCTCCCACAAGATCATTGTGAAGACCAAAACTTTTCTTCAAAAACTTCTCAGTTCACAAAAAAAAAATGACCATAAAGGTCTAAAATGTCTTTTGTTGAACAATCATTCGTAAAAAATGACCAAAACACAGCTCATCCAAACAATCTTACAAAAACTACCCTAAACATTAAATAAATATATAAATAATATGAATAGATTATTAACCAAATAGAACATGTACTCACAAAAAAGGTTCACTTAAGATGAGATCACAAATTAATGCTCAAATTAACTAAAAGCAAATACAAGTTTTGAGTTTCCTCAACACAGATCAGACATAGTGGCAGCGCTTCTTATTGATAAAGTCATGACAACAAAGTGATGTCTCTTAAAAAAACACTAGCGATAGGGCATGAAGAACTAGTAGGCATTTTTATGCATAAACGATAGTGGACCAAATAAATAGTTTTCAAGATAGTGAAACTTACAAGTAGAGGAAAATATCATAACCACATTGACAAGAGCCTTAAAACAACCACTATTTTAGGATTGAAGTTGGGCTCTTACAGTGCATTATTTTATCATCATCTTCTATACAAGGTTGTGCTTCTGCTACCATCTTCCCCTTAACTACCATAGACCACAACATATGCAGTCAAAGTCAAACATCAAGGGCAAATGCAATAGATAGGACTTATGGAAATCCACAGTGGCAAGGGGTAGCAAAATGAGTTAGGAGTAATATTGTTATCTGACACAATCAAGGTAATAAGTGCCACCACAAAATTGTTCTTTAATAGATCGATTGACCCAATGGTAGCTTTTGAGAAAAAAATGCCTTCATAGACAAGAGCAACTAGCCAGTGGAAACATCCACCGAACCATGACTCGTTGCTGTACATTCGGCAAAATGGACCTTATTTTGGTGCACTCCAATTCACGGTGTTAGTCATTTAAAGAACAACCTAAAAATTGGTCAAATCTAACATTGATTATGACATGGTTCAAATGGAAAATAGGTGAGAGAGAGAGAAGACCCAAAGATTTTGGTTAGAAGAGAGAGAAGACAAATGATAGTTAGACCCTAATCACGTGGAGAGGAAAAGTGGCCCAAATATAGCAACAGTGTTTTTTTTGGGAAAAAAATCTCACAGACAAAGCCAAACTCATGTTTGGAAGAAAAAAAAATCTCCTAAACACAATTTTTTAAGGATGAGTACTCATTCAAGCACACCTTAAGTTTCTTCCAAGGTTTAAGGTTGAAACATGATGATAGTATGTTTGATTTCTTCATTCAACTCACCAATAAAATTATAAACAAAGTGTAGCTAAATGAGTGGTGTTTTGAATTTAATCATTCTAGCTTTTAAATCTTCGAAGGCTTAATATATTATGGAATACTTTCTTTTTACCTTATTTTATTGAATGTGTTGATTATATTGCACAAATTCTATTTATCAAATTTAGATAGAATGGCTCCCTATAGTTCATTCCAACTAATAAAATTCTTACTGGAAAGAAAATTGTTGACCACAGTTGAACTTTCTCATTGAAATATAAAGTAGCCACTGGTGTTTCTCTTCCTTGGGTGTATTATCGTACTAGAAGTACCTCTAACATTTTTATGATCCAGGAACCATCAAATATTTTTAATTCTATCCTTAGTTAAGGCAAGAAATGATGCCTTGGCAACTTAGCCTGTAAGGTCTAGCTAAAACTAGCTATATTGCGATGGATTGTTTGGTAAATTAGGGACCTCAGGGATGTTTGAGGAGGTAAAAGGATCGGTAGAATCCCCCTTAACCCATGTTCTAAAGGAGATCCCTCATTGCTTTATGCCGTATATACATATAGTTTTCCATTTATTTGCGAGAAGGTAGTTAACAAGTAATCTATTTTGTTGGTGGTGACAGTTTAAGAATCCTATTTACAATGTTCCTTTAATTTAGGATTTTACCAAAAATATCATACGTACATATTACCAAAAATGGTACTAAGGTAAATAAAGCTGACTCAAAGGAACAAGAAAGATAACTTACACAATCTTTAAACCATTCTACAAATTCAACTATAACTGTAGCATCGACATCAACATGATCGTTGTCAAACTATTTAACAAATGGCCTACCAAATGTGAATTCTGTTGCTGCCATTGTAATTACATAAAACCTGTGTGGGATCTCATTAACATGAACAATATCCATTACAAACAAGGTCCAAGTGTGTAACCTGTATAATGGCTCCATTTTTAGATAATTCAGGAGGACATAGGTCACTATTAGTCATGTATCTCGAAAACTATCCTCTAGATGATTGTCTAAGGTGGTTAAATATGGAGAAGGGGGGATCGGCTGTTGAAGTGGCACCCATGTTATTTTTCAGTGGCCTCGTCCGCTTGGAAGAGACATTTGCATCAAAATAGTACGATGTGAGCATGCTTATCTCTTCCACTATATATGCCTCTATAATTAATGCCTCTACATGGGCCTTCTTCTTCACCTTCTTTTTTAAACTGTGTAGGAATCTATAAGAACAACAATAAGTCACACATTATTCTAATATAATAGTATCATACATAAAAAGTGTAATATGAATACACCTCTTAAAAGGAAATATCCATCTATTTTGGATTGGACTCCCATCCTTACCTTAAAGGGGAGATGTACTATCATGTGCTCTATAGAATAAAAGAATGATGGAGGAAATATCTCCTTCAAATTACATATTATACTTACCACTTTGTTCTCTATTTTCATTACTGCATTAGTACGAAAGACAGGCATATGAAGTTGGTGAAATTGTAAGCTTACCTCCATCAAAGCACTTTACACAAACTTATGTAACAAATCCTTCAATGCTATGGATATAAGTCTCTCCATAAAAATATGACAGCTATGATACTTAAAGCCGTGTAGTTTCAACTCCGTCATGTCAACATAATGTTGAAAGCATAATCGATTAGGACTTTTAATCCTTTCAACCACTAACAAAGTGTTTATTTTTGTTTTCAAAAAAAGGTGTACACAACTTTGGGTTTCAAACCCACACTATCCAATGATACGGCAATCTCAGGATTGTCACATATGATGCCCACATCTTTCCAAGCATTAAAACTGTCTTTCGACTTGTCTCTAACATCCTTAATCATGTTTATAATGTTATTGAAAACATTTTTCTATATATGCATGACATCCAAATTGTATTGTAGTATGTTTGTTTTCCAGTACTGTAAATCCCACTTATGATCAACATTAAATCCCGAAGTCTTACCATATGGATCATCCATAACTTATGACATGTGTTTGACACGATCCTAGATCTAGTCACCCATATCTCTCATAGGTATAACTTGCGTCTCAACCCACCCTTTCATGAAACGTTTTCTATTCCTTGGGCATGGGTAATTGGATAGTAGGAATTAGCGATGACAATCAAAATTATAAACCTTCTTACCATAACGATAGTATTACTTTGTTCAAATTAAAGCAGTTATAGTAATTTGCTTATAAGTAGTTACATGTACACATCTATAAGTCTCTTTAGATTAGACAAACTTGGAATCACTATTATCAAAAACATGTACGGATGCTTCATACACATTTCTGGAAGTAAGTTATACATTATCACCACAACAGGTCAATATGAATAAGTTTTCCCATATGACACACGTGGGGCAAATTTATCCACCTACAAACCAAGCTGTATGTTATGAGGATTGACTGCGAATTTAGGATACATTCTACCAAAGTGCTTCCATACCTTGGCATTTTAAGAATGGCACATGCAACCACCGTTTATTTTGTGAGACGCATGCCAAGTCATATGTTCAGCTATTATCATTGTCTTATGTGACCTTTGTAGCCTTGGAATGAGAGACAAGTAGCATAAACGCCTATGTGGAATGCGCTTTTCATGTATTAAAGTCGTCCTTTTCACTTTGTACCTTACATCTCCACAAAATTTACAATGCTGTAATTCTTCATCCTCTTTTTAATACAACATACAACCAAATTTGAAATAGTCAATTTTTACGACAAGAAGGCCTAAATCTTGTATTAGTCTTTTAGAACTACAAAAATTAGAAGCTATTTGATGATCATTTGGGAACATCTCACCAATCATTTTACAAATATTATCATAACAATTTTATAACATGTTGTGATGTGCTTTAATATCACCAATTGGGCAACTATAGACAACTATGAGAAATTTTTACGACCCTTTTATAGTGGTTAGTTAGTTGCATACAAGATATAAAAAAATCTATCTGCCACTCCATTCACATCACTTATGCCACAACTTATACCCTTACTACATTAGGTGGTTAAAAAGTCAGGTTTACCTTATTGTTTGCCTACTCTTGAGAAAGAACATCATATACCATGCAGTGCTCCCAATTGAAGTTCTTTGTCGTTGCAATATAATTGAGTTCAAGGGGGTTGATATGTTATTTACTTCTATATTTGGCACAGTCTCCCAAAAATTGGGTCTCACTGTGATTTATCCAATTATAATAATTTTGAATAAATTCCTTTTTGAATATATGGGTTTTAACTCCATTCTGTACAAGAAATTTGGTGTTCTTATAGTTGGAGTATGGACATCTAATTTTATGCCCGTCCATATGCTTATGCTGGTGCACTGCTCAATCAACAAAACTATGAACTCCATTTTCAAATTTTAATGTCAAATCGCTGTACCCAAGTTTTTATTTTACACCAACGATCTAATATTGAATAATATCTTATATAAAAACCATATAAAAGAATTGAAATTTCCATAAGAAACCCTAAATTGATACCTACTAGCCCTACACCTTAGAAACAAACATTATGAACAAAATTGATATTCACACACCATGTGCAAAACTTTTATAGGTAACAATACAAAAACATATTAACCAACATTTTCAAATTGCATTAAGTGTGCAATTGCAATGACAACCTATTTCTTTCCTTTAAACAATTGAAATATATAAAAAGTACCACAAAATACCTCATTGATGGCATTAATTGGTTGAAATTATAAAGTAATACGTCGGAATAATATTGACACATAACTTAAAAAAAAATGAGTTATCCATCCTTCACATTCATTCCAACAAAAAAAATTGCATAAAAAAGGATACAAATTTATAACGAAAAGATAGAAACATATATATATATATATATATAGTATATATCTTATAAAATATGAATAAATCAATAATTTAAGTAATGCTACTATAAATCCATCCTCTAACTTGTAGACGGTATCTTCCCTATCTTGGATGTACGAAAAATCTTCAATTTCAAAGTTATTCAAATGTTATAAATGTTTGGGATTGTTTGTTTATATTTTACAATTTGGAATAACTTTAAAATGGCTTGCAACTGTGCCAAAATTTGGAACGCCTTTGAAACAGTAAAATTTCATAATTTGAAAGTTTTTATTTGGCATAGTTTTGGGATGGATATTCTACATCAATAGAAAATCTGTCCTAAAGCTGTTGGACATTTTTAATGGTTATATTTTATTACTTATTCTGGCACAGTTTTGGGAAGATTATTTGCACCAAATGTTAGGTCCATCTAAAAGTCATCCCTTAGGATGATGTTGTCATTGATACAAGATAAATAAAATTGGCATGACTTAAGGACGGGCCTTGCACCAACATGCCGTGCTAAAGCCAGTCCAAGTTTGGGTAAATCATTTTTAAAATTGGATTTGAAATAGCTTTAGGACAGACAAGTAGGTCTGCTAATAAAATCGTTTTAAAATTATCCCAAATTTTGATATGGCTTTAGGATAAATTTAATTTTTAGTATTTTAGAATACTTTGTCACGACTTAAAGACGGTTTTTTCGTGCCATCTTAAAAAATCATCCGAAAGTTGTCTCAAAAATTAGCATGACATTAGGACAATTTTTTATTTTATAAATTAATTTGACACATTTTTGGGACTAATTGTGAGTAAAAAAGAAAAATTTGTGCCAAAATTGTCTTAGTCTAAGACGACTTTGTCACGATTCTACTTCAATTCTAAAAAGTGGGACGTTTTTTCTTTCTTTCATTGTTTTTTTACTTTTAAGGTATAATTTGGGATCAATTACGGATGACTTTGAAATGGATGTATGAGAATCGTTCCAAAGTCGCCCCTAACTTGGGATGGACTCTATCTATCTCAAATTAACCATCCCAATCCAACAAGTTTTTGGTAGAGTTAAATTTATTTAATATTCCTCCAGTATAATTTGACTCCATTGAAACTATAATTTTATGCCATATTTCTCCATTTCCTATTGTGATTTCTCATGACGGGTATGTGACAATCACATTATTCCAAATTCAACCGATGACAAACTTGTGTATGTGATTATGTGGCATGTACCCTATAGATTGGCTCCACAATTACCATTCATGCAATAACCCATCTAAAGTACTCACTTATTAGTGCTACTCTTGGGCATTAAAAGCATGGCAATCCATGCACATCTTGCATGCATTCCTCTACATCTATTCTACTATCATGCACTCAGACATTGATCGCTTAATTTAATTCATTTTATGTCTTATTTTTTATTTTCCCTTAGAATTTTTTCTCTCATTTTATATACTTTTATAATGCATTTAAAAATTTTCATAACTTATTTTTATTATTAAAATAAATTAATCAATATTTTTAGCATAGCTAATAAAATTATATATTTGTTATGAATATACAAATATAAAAGGTATGTATTTCTATTATTTAAATATTATAATAAAATACATACGTAAGGTAATTCAATTATAAACTAATATATATAGTATAATTCTAAATATTTATACAATAAAAATATAATGTTATTTGTGCATGCAATAAATTAAGTTTCACATTTTACATAGAAACACATTGAGTGTGCACTAATTGCGAATATGTATATTGATTTGTACTGTAATATATACCCATACGATGTTTTTAATACATGAATTGATTATACAAAATCATTTCAAAATAAGTATTCATAAAACCTAGAAACAAGAAACTAGCAACAATCCCGAATACAACAATTTCACATAACCATAATCAATCATGAACTTTATCTAATTTTCTTAACATCATCCCCATTATTACCAACTATAATTCAGCAACAAAAATTTTTAATATAAACATCTTCAATTGGTGCAGTATCATTTTTTTTCAACACAAAGCAATGAAACAATCAATAATCAATATTAAATAGTAGTTAAATAATATTGGAAAATGAAAAAAAATAAGCAAACATTGTTAAATTTAGAAAACTCGACTATCTGTATTTCTTGATAACACTTACATTGAAAATATAAGTTTTAGGAAACTAAAAGACTCGTCTTGTAAAGTAGATTGACTATTCCACAAGGAAAAAATTAATATAACATACTGTTCATAACTAAAAAAATCTCATATCAACAATTAAGAAAAACAATGTTTTTGAATCAGTCCAATATTGGGAGAAGATTTAAAAAAATAAATAAATTAAGGCTAAAGAGAATTTTAATGCGATAAACCATCACAAATTTTCAGTCAACTCATCGTGAATCAAACTCTTATCATTGGGCCTCGAATTCCAACGGATTAAAGTTGTCTGTACTATCTGTACTGCGTTATTATGTAAATAAAGATTTTTGGCAGTACACTACAAAATTATATCATCACTCTTATTTTAATTTTTTTTTTATTTTTCTATATTTTTTCATTTTCTTTTAACTTATTGCTTTGTTTTGTGTCTTCTCTCATTTTTTGTTCTCTTACATTTCTTTTGATTTTTTTTTCTTATCTATCTACAATCTACTCTACACTATATGTTAAGGATAATGGCACTTTTTGGTCACAAAATACTAAATTACAATAATACCTTTATTTCTTTATATACTTTCGTTTTTAGTTCCTTTTCCTTAATTTTAACTTATTTCATTCTATTCTCTCCATTTAACTTTTTTTTTTTCCAATTTCTTTCTGAATTTAAATTAATCTATTCATTTTTTTTCACATTTCTTTTTTCTATTATTTTGCATGGCATAAAATTTATATTTAAAAATACTAATTTAGTTATATAATTGCTTTTAATCACTAGTTATTATGATTTCTCTATAAAATTGCTCATGCGTGGATTATTTGCTCCAACTCTTGTTTGGAGCTACCTTGTCCACAAGCCCTAAACACTTTTCAATGCTGATTTAATCATCCATATATATATATATTTGGCAAATGAAACATTAACACCTGGCCCATAATCCTACCTAACCCACTTGGGCCTTTAAATTTCAAACACCCCCCAATAGAAACCCCCTCATTGTCGTAGCTCACATGAAATTCATAAATTGGAACCTCTTCTTCCCCATCATTCAAAGAGAGTTTGAAAATCCTCTTGTCTAGGATTCTTTATTGTGTTTGTGGCCCCAACAACCACGGCAGAGTCCATACATTTAGTCAATAAATTTTTTGATTAATGACAGGTAACAAAGTCTAAAAAACACGTATCTTCCCTCAACAAAATGCTCACTTCTCTCCCACATCGCCCCAATATTCATTGTATTTGGATTTGACTTAAAATATCCTAAACAGCCATCGTTCATCATGCACGAGGGGCCCACATCATTAACTAGTAATAAATCTACAAATTGTCAAGAATAACACTCACCAGCTACCTACTCCTTGATTGACTCTTTGATAGGTTGCATCCAATGCAGAGCAATGTTTTGGTATTGTCATATGCGTTATATATATAAAAGCATAAATTTGTAATAATTTTTCTCATGATGAAATTTACACTTTCACCCATATTACTCAATACAATAATATTCTTTTTTACTTTTATACTATTTATACCTTTTCACGCCTATTTTTATTCATATGCAAAGTCATATAATTTTATGAATAGTTTTAATATTCCTTTTGTATGTGTCAAGTATAACATTTCATGTACCCTTAAATTATTTAGTAACAAGTTTGGAAGAACGCATGTTTTTTCTGTTATACACATATAAATTAAAAAAATTAAATATATATATTTTTTTATATTCATAGATCCACAAATTCATTGCAATAAAAAGGGAAAAACAAAACGCAATGTGTTCTCAAATATGCACGTGCCCATTTCTTGACAAGTGTCAAGATTTTATGTTTCATGCTGTTTTAATTTATAAAAGAACCTTGAATAAAATTTATTAAATTTTTTAAAATTAAGTTTTGATTAATTAAAAAAGTCTAATTAAAATTAAAAATTTAATTAACTAGAGTCAATCGACCTAAAACTTTAATTATTTTCTTTAATAGTTAGAGTTAGTTAATACTCAATTTTTATTATAATTAGAGTCAGTTAATTTAAAATTTTTATTTAAATTCAAATTTAATTATATATAGCTAATTGACCCAAAGCCTCTAATCAATTTTAACTAAAGTAATTTTTTCTTGTACAAAATTATCGCATAGCATTTTCTTGGAATGTTTATATTGAAAAACCCAAAAACGTAGTTAAATTCATATTCAATTAATCGAAGTTAATTAATTAAAAAATGCTAACTGTTTTTTAATATCGGAGTTAACTAAAACGCAACATCTAATTAATTTTTTTAAATTGTTCCCTTTTACTATCTGTATTAAGGAGTTTATTTCAAATACGTAAAATTTTATTTATTTATTATTAATGTAAACCAGGCATTTTGAATTAATTCAACCTAATTTCAAAAACTATCATTAATTTTATTTAACTATTTTTTCTGTTTTTGTATTATTTAAAAAATTATTTTAAAAATTGAAAACAACAGAAAAACACAAAGATCTGGACACTTGTCATGGTCTGATACGCGTAATATTGAAAGAGACCACCACAAATGATTGGTGAGGCTGTGTTGGTCATTTCATGTCACCGGGGTTGGTTGGTGGTGATCCATTCCTGTTGCTTTCGCTTAATGGGTGGTGCAACTTCCTCAAGATGTGAATTGACATTTAAGCCCCTCGCAGCACAACCCCCCTTACCTAACCCACCAACTTCTTCCCCATCCCTCTGCTGTGCAGGCTGCGTCTTCTTCTTCTTCTTCTTCTTCTTCTTTTTCCTGAGTTCGTGGATGCAGTGGTACCACTGCCATGCTAGTTTATAAATAGACGAGATTTCTTGAGTTCCTATACCGTGTTCAACGTTGAAGCAATTGCTGCAGATCTGAACTGACGTCTGCTGGTGAGGGTTGATACTGTTGTCGGCAGCCCACGTCCCCATTTCCCTTTGTGTTCCATGTTTTTCTTTTCTCAGTTTCTGCAATTGAATTGAATTGAATTTGTTTGAATTGAACTCCTTGAGAAGTAAGATGAAGGTGATTGACAAGATCCGGGAGGCAACTTCTGCCAATGGCGACGACGTCGTATTCTCTTTCGAGTTCTTCCCGCCAAAGACGGAGGACGGTGTCGAGAATCTGTTCGACAGAATGGAGCGGATGGTGGCGCACAACCCTGCATTCTGCGATATCACGTGGGGCGCCGGTGGATCCACGGCGGATCTGACTCTGGAGATTGCCAACCGTATGCAGAATATGGTGTGCGTCGAGACCATGATGCACCTCACCTGCACCAACATGCCCGTCGAGAAGATCGACCACGCCCTCTCCTCCATCAAGTCCAACGGCATTCAGAATGTCCTCGCTCTCCGAGGCGACCCCCCTCACGGCCAGGACAAATTCGTCCAGGTCGAGGGAGGCTTCGCTTGCGCCCTCGACCTTGTAAGTATAGTTTGGAAATTATGGGTGAATGAATAAATGCCATATTGCCCTGATCCATGGTTAAAGTACGTGTTACTGCTGCTGGATTGCTGATTTTTAAAATCTCTCTCCTTGTTTGCAGGTTAAGCATATCCGTTCCGAATATGGGGACTACTTTGGGATTACAGTTGCTGGTTACCCAGGTGCTAGTGCTAATCCTTTGTTTAGTTTTGGTTAAAATAAATAAATATATACGTTTAAATTCGCATATTCTATGGGTAAATTTTAGCTTAGTGCGGGCTGATTCTTGGTGGCTAAAATTTTGCTTAATGATACTCATGTTTCGATATTTGTTATTCTTCTTTATAACACTTCTTAATGTGTTTTGAATAATGTTTGTTGTTACATTAATTGCATTGCATACATGAATGCTTTTTGTATTTGTCAATAATTTCACTATAATTCGATCTCATTGCACGTTTTCATCATTTATTCAGAGGCTCATCCTGATGTTATTCAGAATGGAGTGGCACCACCAGATGCATATGCAAACGA
This sequence comes from Avicennia marina, assembly GCA_019155195.1. Lineage (NCBI taxonomy): Eukaryota > Viridiplantae > Streptophyta > Magnoliopsida > Lamiales > Acanthaceae > Avicennia > Avicennia marina. The sequence continues at coordinate 8,623,405 of CM032772.1, read as the reverse complement.
CCTTGCTTATCTCAAGAGAAAGGTCATCTGGTTCCATGGAATTTATTTTTAATGTTTTCCTATAATGAATTTGGTTTATGTCAATACTGTAAAATTTACCTTGAGTCACACCTATTTTGTGCTATTTCCTTTTGCAGGTTGATGCTGGAGGTGATGTCATTATAACTCAACTTTTTTACGATACTGACATCTTTCTCAAATTTGTACATGACTGCCGTCAAATTGGAATAACCTGCCCCATTGTACCTGGTATTATGCCCATTAATAATTACAAGGGCTTCCTTCGCATGACTGGCTTCTGCAAAACTAAGGTGTGAACATAATGTCTTACCATCTAAGATCTTATAAATGGTTGTTTCATTGTTTTACTTATGACTGAACTGTTAGTTATATACACTAGCGACCTCTTGATATTTTGGCACTCTATGTACCTCTAGACCTCTAGATGTAATGTCTTTTGGTTAGAAGTGCTTTAAGAGTGAAAGCATGAGACAAGGATTTTACTTACCTAGGATAGAAACTATGTGCTGTTAAAAAAGAAATTCATAATCATAAAAAGAAATAAACTCATAAAAAAAAAGGTAGAAGAATGTCAATCAGTTATAATTGTGAAGTATATTGGCTAATTTTTTACATATATTGTAAGAAATGAAAAAAGGAATTCAGTGATGGTAGCGTTCACTGAGGAAGATAGCAAGTTCAGTTGGAGTAATTTCCATAGTTTTTCAATAATAAATAGGATTTATCACAATTTCTATCAAATTATCATGAAGATTAAATTCTTGCCCTCCAACTTATTCTTGTGCAAAGGGACAAATGCTGAAATTGCATTTTGGTATTAGTTGGGTTGTGCAACCATTCAAATACATCTTTTGTTGGTGAGAAATGTGTTTATAAGTTAGTGCATATGACAGATATTTTTCTTTTAGTTTCAGTTTCTTTCTTGCCCAACCACAGCTCTTTGTCACATAAAAGATGTGTGCCCTGACTTTTTTCAAAAATAAGAAAAGTCAACTTACTTTGATAATTGTTCCGATCTAGTAAATTGCATTAAAATAAAAAATGTGTAAATATTAGGATCCAATATGTGGCTTGCCATATATATGAAGCTAAATTTTGGAAAATTTGCAAATCCATATCAATAATATTTATTAAGGGGTATAATGGCCAATCAAATTAATAATTTGTTAACTTTTAGAAACAGGACAAGAATAATTGGACAAATCAAATGATATCAAGATATCATTTACGAGGGGGAAGAATAAACCTATTTCTCCATTTTTTGTAATGGAAAAGCCGGATATATGCTTTTGGGTATCTAAAGAGCTTCTTAGAATAGAACCATGGGGCCATACGTCCTAGACTCTTGGAACACAAAGTGATTTTCTCAGCATTAGGAAAATGCTGGGCATACATTAAAAAATTTGCAAGGAAATTGTTAAACATTTTTTCCCATGGCAAGTCCTACGATTACATTTTCACACGCTGCTAAGACTTGTGGCTATTCATGTTGTGGGTGGACAATGATGATCATGAGATGAAACTACTCTTCCACTAGGAGATGTTTGTAAGCGTTAGAGATAAATTTAAACTGAGTTAGTTCAGATCTCAAGGCACATGTGATCAAGCTGAAGTTGAATCAAAGATATCTAAAGGCAGCTGTAGGGTCATCTCTTCTGGAGGACCATTTTGCATACGAGAGTGTAGCTTTTGTAGAATATTGAGTTGAAGTAATATAGCTTGTCTTTTTGCAAATACAACTATTCGGGAATGCATGATAGGAGCTAAGTGCATCAATCTGTCTCAGAGCCTTTAAAATGGTTCGTTTGCTTTCGTATCTCCCTACTCTGCCAGTAGAAATGTCAAATTATGAAGCATCTCATCGAGCTCCTAGAATAGCATGGACTACCATCATCCCTTCTTGTCTAGCTTATGCAATATAGAAAGCACTGGGCTTGGTTTGGTAAAAACTCTAAATTTGTTAAAGTAGACTATATGCATCCGTTAGTTCCATTATCTGATTTTGTTTTCTGTCTGGTACACTTATTGTTAATAATAGCAATTCAGATGTCTAATTATTTCTTCTTGTGTCATTTGGAGATTCATTCAACTATTTATACAACATGTAATATTCTACTGCAGATTCCACCTGAGATTATGGCTGCCTTGGACCCTATCAAGGACAATGAAGAAGCAGTCAGGGCATATGGAATTCACCTAGGAACAGAAATGTGCAAGAAGATTCTGGCTAGTGGGATCAAAACTTTACATCTCTATACATTAAACATGGAGAAATCTGCATTGGCCATATTGATGGTTGGTTCTCAACTTGTCAAACCTTTTAGCTCAGCATTCCTAAAATTGTTATGTGACTAGGTGAAATGAAAGCTTGAAGCTTATCTAGACCTTAAAATGCAGAATCTTGGGCTAATTGAGGAGTCCAAAATTTCAAGGTCCTTGCCATGGAGACGTCCAACGAATGTTTTCCGGGTGAAAGAAGATGTTCGTCCTATATTCTGGTGAGTTATTTTCTTATTTAGAATATTCCATTGTTTTGCCTAAATTCTTGGTATAGACACCTTATCTATTCTGGCAATTGTTTTTAGGGCTAACCGTCCTAAAAGTTATATCTCAAGGACAGTTGGTTGGGACCAATACCCCCATGGACGATGGGGAGATTCTCGAAATGCATCATATGGAGCACTTACTGATTATCAGGCACGCACTATCATTGAACTAGAGTGTTCTCCTCCCTTGGACTTGTTGCAATCCCGAACTAGTTTTGTTACTACTGCTATTTTATTCTCTTAAATAGTTTTTCATGTCCTCACGTTGACGTTAGTTTCCCTTATGTCTAATTGATATTTAAGAATTCTGATTACTTTCCATCATCCGAAGGGGTTCACCCTCATTCAGGAGGCTAAAATTATTTCATCTTTTCCTTGGTGTTGTATGGTTCTGGGTACGAGGAATATAGTTCTGGCTGTGGTTGTCGATCAATGTTTTAGAATAATTCATTTGAACTGAGAATTCTGAGATTATATAGTCAATTAAGTTAGGGCTGAAGATGATGGGCTTAGTTTTTGGAGAATTAATATTTGCATAAGTTTGAGAAAAATGTCCAATTTTGAATTGCTGGGGATGCTATTGTCTGTGTGCAGTTTAGCAATTATTGCTTTTTTTTTTTAGTTGCAAGGAGGAATTCTTCTGTTTCTACTTGTAAAATAATTTCATCATTCCCTTTTATCTTCTTGTTATTCCTTTTTTTGCTTGAAACGAAAATGCTGTATTACATGAGTTAAACCTTGCAAATTCCTGGCAGTTCATGAGGCCACGTGCACGTGATAAGAAACTTAATGAAGAATGGGCTGTTCCTTTGAAAAATGTTGAAGATATTTGTGAGGTATGATCTTTGAATAAAATCTATGCTAAATTAAGTAATTTTGATGATTGCAAATCCATCCTCATGGAGTTTTAAATGCGTCAGAATTTTATGAAGTTCTGCCTTGGGAAACTTAGAAGCAGTCCATGGTCTGAGCTAGATGGGCTTCAGCCGGAGACCAAGATCATTAATGAACAACTTGGTAATATTAACTTGAAAGGTTTTCTCACTATCAACAGCCAACCAGCTGTTAACGGAGTGCAGTCTGATTCCCCAGCCGTTGGTAAGTGAGATAATTATTTTCATTCGTTATGATTGGTTGCTTTTGTGATTTCCAGGACTAGACTAATGTATTGGCCTGCACCTATACCTACAAAGTCATAAACTTAATAACATACTGATGTCTCCATATATATCATAGATTGTGTTGGTGCATGTATTACCGACATAGTTGTACACCTGTACATGCGCCATGTGCTTAGGTTGTCTACGGGCTTAAGTTGGGGAACTGTTGTACATAGATGCTATTGGCTGTTGAAAATTGGACTTTTGGAAGTGGTGGGATTATGGACTCTTCGCAAATTTTAGAGAAGATGGCTGTGAGAAAAGTAGAGATTTGGGATAAATTGCCAGGAAAGTAGTTGGGGGATAGGGAAAGAGGGTGAGCGGCTGCAGAGAATGGGGGAGGGTGAGAAACAGTTGGTTTATTGTGAGGCAGGGAATATAGTGGGTGGGATGCTGAGATGGAGCTGTGATGGTTATAAGTGGAAGTGAAAACATCACAAGGTTTCAAGATTAGGAAGTTCAACTTCTTTTCTTGTGATTCAGTTTTGATAAGGCCTGAGTTCTGAGAGAGATTTTAACCCTTTTCAGTGATTGATTATGGTAATAATTGGTGAAATAGTGAAACATAATTTAATGGTAACTTTGGTATCCCCAACACTAGGCAAGGCAAGGAAGAATGGAAGCTCATTTCTGGGATATCTTTTTGATGTTCAATTCTTGGTCATCTATTCTTTATTTTGTTAAATATAAAACAATCTTAATAAACTTTTCCTCCTCTTCTCTGTTAAATAAACTAATCAATGGTGGCTTTTATCTCAACTAGGGTGTCAACTAGAGTGCAAGATGAGTTGAGTTCCTCATGAGTTCGATGAGCCAACTTGATTGAAACTCAACTTGAGCAAACAATTTTGACCTCAGCTTGAGCTTGACTTGAATTTGTTATGAGTTGAGTTTAAGTTCAATTATCTCTATTCAAAATTCCGAGAGTCGGTCGAGAGTTTTTTTAATTTTTAATATATTTTGATACTCTAATTTATCATATATTCTCTTTTTTCAAATATAGTTATAATAGTTAAATTAATACATTCTAAACACTTTAAATTTATATTTAGTAATTTTTTATTTCTGAATTATATAATAGTACTGATGAGAGGTTTTTACCTATATTATGTGAAATATATACTAAAAAATACGTCCTGTCAGTGCATGATTTGCAACTATATTATTTCTTTAGTATAATATCTATCATTTATACTTGTATATCTGCATATCAATTTTCAATTCGTTAACAATATTTTTGTGTAAAATAATCTAGTAATATTAAATAATATTTTGGAAAATAAAATTAAAATAGTGTATAACTCCATTTATTTAGTAAATACTTATACAATTACTTTTAATTTCTTATATAATTTATTTCAATACACAATTTATTTGATACATTTATTTAGAAGATGACATTGTAACACTAATTAAAATTTTCAGTCATTCATCTTATAATTTAATATATACATAATTTAGCTAAATTATTATCTTATTGGTAACTATTTACTTGACATAAATTCATATTTTTAATTTTTTTTAATATTTTGAAATTAATGTTAAATTTATAATTTTAAATTGGGGTGAACTAATATTATAACAAGCTTCGCTTTTTATAAATTTTTAATGAAAAATATTTTTAAAAATTTAAAAATTAGTGACCTCGAAATTACATTTGAGCTTCACTTGATTGAACTCAAAAATATTAAAGTTTGAGTTCAAATGAGCTTTTTTCTCGAAACTTGACTCATATTAATCATCTGAGCTTTAATTCAAAATTTTTACCCCAACTCGAATTAAACTTGTTTACAGCTGTAATCTCAACAAATCAAGAAATTTATTGTCTACTTTGATTGATCTAGTTATAATGCTGGCCAATCTAGTTCCAGGCTTATTTAATCATGCATTCAAATAAGGATTGACAAGCATCTCCATGCCATTGCATATGGAAATTTTTGCTCAACACACAAACATCTTCCCTTGTGTTAGAATATGCCCCTTCAGGAGGAAAATGAAATGTATTCTCTTGTATTTACATTAAGATGTGGCATGATTTTCTGCTGAGAAACAGCGGTTTATTTTTTTGCATTTGAATCTGGATTTACAGGATGGGGTTGTCCTGGTGGGTATATTTATCAGAAGGCGTACTTAGAATTTTTCTGTTCCCCGGAGAGGTTGAATGCTCTGGTTGATAAATGCAAACTCTTCTCGTATCTTACCTACATGGCTGTGAATAATAAGGGAGATTGGATATCTAACGTTGAGAAAACTAATGTTAATGCGGTCACGTGGGGAGTCTTCCCTGCAAAGGAGATAATTCAACCAACGGTCGTGGATCCTGCAAGCTTTATGGTTTGGAAGGATGAAGCATTTGAAATATGGTCGAGGGGATGGGCTAAACTCTACCCAGAGGATGATCCATCCAGAAAGTTACTCGAGGAGGTCATACATTGTATATGTATATGCATGCTGATTTTGCCACTTGATTAGAAAAAGGATTCTTGTATTTACTTGTTTGTTTTTGCAGGTGAAGAATGGCTACTACTTGGTCAGCTTGGTTGACAACGACTACGTTAATGGAGATCTTTTTGCTGTTTTCCGGGACATTTGAAATGGCTTTATCAACTTTGACTTTTAGATTTTATGTATTGTTGTTCTGAAGTTCTCGAAAATGTGTAATTCTTCATTGCATTTGCATCTGTCAAATCTATAATTTACTGAAATGTAATAATAATATTGATTTTTGAGATTCCTTACCCTGCAGCAGTCTACGTCTGCAAAACGTTTTGTGCTTTTATTATTCTGTTAATGCTCGTTTTGGCGGAATGAAAATTCAACCATTCACCCACTTAGGGGGCTTCGGTCTAAATGGTGGTTGAAACCTTCAACAAATATTTGCGAATCTGCAATGATTCACAAAGCGCTTGACCTCATAAACTTTAGCTAATTACTTAGTTCAATGTAATAATTCTCGACAATATTAGCCTCCCAACGCTTAATTTGACTCTATATAGGCATTCAAATGCAACTGCCAAGATTTTTCATTAAGTCCGGGAAATTGTGCTCAATTGCCATTTCAGCATACTCCAAAATTAAGTTACACATTAACCAATTAAAAAAGTTCAATTGAAGTGTTCCAGTTAACTGATATTTTAGTCGACCAACCAAATTTTGATTTACTGATTTCCAACTTAAATTCCTCAGCTCTAGCATTCATTCATGGGCCTGAAATAAATGAAAAGACCATTAATCAACTCCTTTTTTTATCGTCTATTTGCACCAATCAGAGACAGACAAAAAAGTCAACGAAACGAAAAAGCACACGCTGGCAAATATTGCAAAAAAAATTAAAACTCCGGCCCAGATCTGCAATTACAGCTTGTACTACACGAAAAATACGCACAAACGGAAATTCAAAGTCCAGCTATAGAAAAAACATAGAGGACATAAGATTTCTACAATTACAGTTCGCATCACACAAGATATAACATAAACGGAAATTCAAAGTTCTTACTATAGGAAAAACAGAGAACATGAGATTACAACAAAGGAAATTCATAATCTCAGTCACAACGCAACCAAAATAAGGAAAAACGGTCGGTGTAAGTAAATGTCTGTTCCCTCGTCAGGAATCATGAAGAAGCAACTCAAATATAAAAGGTGCATGCTAGAGTGTTCACAGGGAATCAAGATAAGGGAGAGGAATGGTAGATTGTATCTTCAATTACCTTGAAGATCCTCCTATTGATCACATTTAAATTATATAATCACCACTCTAAAATTTGATCAAACACCCTTTTATAGGGACTCTCTTTCAGTAGTCATCCCCTCTAGATACCACTTCTTTGCAAGTTGGACGGAGTAAAATGGTATGCTCAAATTGAGATACATAGCTGCCCTTGATATCACAAAGAGGAGGATATGGCTGCCAAAAAAATGAATAATAATAATAATAATCAGGCCAAGTAAGCAAAAACTTATTCCAAGTCACCATAGAAACCATAAAAAGCAGCCATCAGTAACCCCATTCCTTGAAATCCACACTTTTAGCAAATACTCTTCCCTACAGTGGGACATAAAAAAATATGCCTATTACAAATTCATTTGAACCCTGAATCATGTCACCTCTCAATTCACTGATGAAGCCAATTATTCTCCAGCTCACTAAATTAGACAATCATGCGACTAACTAATCAAATTTTATTTCACAGTAAGAACTCTGAAACCACTACCAGTGCCATTAAAACAATTCCTTTAGTTAGGTAAGTAGAGCCATGATGGGAGTCGCTTGACAAAGAATTACCTATTTCCAGCAGGAAATGAATATAATTACTTAATATTAAACATTTGTTTCATCCAAGTTAACTTTGACCAGATGAAGCAATATGTTGCTAAGCATTGAAATTTCTAAAACAGCAGGCCATATACCTGAACAATGCCAGCATCGCACAAATTCTTTAGCGCCATCAAATACTTTGTTTCCCCAAGGTGGTCTAGATAACGTCTGCAGAAAGCCAAAGTAGAGAAATGTTTATTAATTGTGGCCAACAGCTGTTTTGCTCTCGGCAGCCTTAGTGGAATGTGACCAACATCAAAATTCTTCATGTAATGGCTGCATTCTAGATCTTCTCTGACATATCCCTTCCCTGCATGCAACAAGAGAAGGGTCAACGTCGGAATACTTGCATCCATCATAATAGATTCAAGACTTCTCATTCAACAGAAAAAGACAACCTGTGGATCCAAAAGTCTCAATGGCATAAAATTCACCCTCTTCCATTTTTGTTTGTTCTCCTCCTTTGACAATAGGAACAGATTTTCCAGCATGGATTTGATAAGGCCCAATACTGTGCCCATTCAAATTTCTGATACTTTTAACTGTCAAATTTCAAAATCAAACCATCCAAATCAATAGATAATGTCAAAAGATAGCTGTGCAAATGGAAGAAAATAAATGGTTACATTGTTTCTAAAGACTTAATATCACCCATATTATTGCAAGCTCCATTTTTTTAATCATCACTCAATATGTACTTGTTTCCTTAAAAGTTTTACAAACACAGAGCAAGAAGCCATTCTAATTCCCTGAAACTGGTAAAGTAACTTCTTATTAATCTACAAACTTGTAAGATGGACTACAGGCCAAGTTGTCACGTTCCTTGACATGTTAAGCAGGTGATATACCACACTCCACAAAAGAGCCTTCTAGACCAAAAACGCAAAAAGAAACATGCTGACAGGTTTAAAGCTAAACTTGTGACAAGCAATAAGAAATCAACACATGCCTTGTTTAGCTTAGCTATTTGTCATTTCAAGTAAGAAAAAGTGACATGTAAAAACACAACTAGAACACCAACAGTTTCCAGAAATTGTACTTTTCATCACATACAGAGAAGCACCGGATGCACAGAATGGCAGGGTACGTCATACAACCTGTTCAAGTTAACAGCCAAGACTATACCTTGGAACACCTTCCCATTGATTTCAACCTCATATGACTCCATGACCTCTTGGATTGCAGCACCAACATCGCACAGACGCACATCAATTCCAGCCTCCTGTTTTGGAGAACATATGATTTGCTTACACTTGTTCTTGTGAGGTTCTAGCAAAATCATTTTGCAATTTACTTTGAATTTGGTAAAATAAAATTTACACTTGTACAAACTCATCAGCCACTGACCCTGATTCCCGTATTCGTAGCTTCACGTGATGCCTCGAGCAGTGGATTAAACATGGGGTTGAATGCCACAGTAAATGCACAGTCCACAATATGCCCTTAAGTTGAATTAGGAGCAGTCATTGTAACCCAAAAATGTGTTAAAATTTTAAAGTGCATTTATAGTTTTGCAAAAGGCATTCATAAACCTTGATGATGCAAGACAAAAGGTACAGAAGTTACCATCAACATGAGTTCCAAAGTCCAGTTTCATCACGTCATCATACTGAAGTACTGTTTTATCGCCAGAGTTTGGTGTCCAGTGAGCAGCAACCCTGCAATGTACAGGCCAAAAAGAAGATATAGGAAAGCAAAAAATATATTGCAATGGAGAAGGCTGTCAAAACCTTAAAACCTAAATCACAGTAACTAATAAATATGAAAAATCCCCAGCTGAGATCGAGCCAATACCAATTCAATGAGCATCCTGTAGGAAACGCAATCCCTGCTTGCAAACCATTTTCTGAGATTAATTTACGAACTGTATTCTCCAAGGTCTCACACAGATCAGTCATCAACATTCCAGGCTTCAAAACTTGCCTAATATATTTTCGAACCTATGAAGTTTTTAAATAATATAGAATATGAGCAAATCTGATTTAGAACTCAAATTTTCTTCAAAGTAGAATAACTAAGTTCACAGGTTACCTGACGGTGAACTTCTGCTGCTCGGCGAACTGAATTATAAATTGGTTTTTCCAGTCGCTCCAGCTCCCTCTTTTCCTCAGATGTTGTTCTCCACAAGTTACTAAATGGACAATATTTAAATAAATACCTTTTTCAGATTTCCCAAAAACCAAGCAAGAAAGAAACAGCATGGACAAATAAATCACATTTTATGTATTCAATAAAGAAGTCTGAATACAAAATACAATCAAATAAGAGGTGCATATGAATTATTTATAAAATGATTGATTTAATTCAAGAGTTGTATCAATCTTATGATACTGCAGCAACATGTACAGCCATGAATTCAGAAAGAAAGTTGACTGTGTCAAGAATACTTATATATGAATAAGAAGCCATTGGTATGCGTTACCACAAAAAGTACAGGCACAGAAACACCACATCCAAACTAATTACAAGGTCTTTAGCAATCGGGGAAAGTAACCAGGAAAAAAAGGTGAAAAGACCCTTCACCTACAGTATGCTGCTTCTGTTTTAAAAATTTAAACAACCTTCCAGGATTATAGGAATTCTAAACACTAGAAAACGGAAAATCTTATTTTGCATGTTACTCCCCAGAAGATAATGTTTTTCTTCAGTGTAGATGACAACACAACTAAAAGCAGCTCTGCTCTTCTCTTTAGAAGTCACCGATTCATTATCCTCCAATACCCCGCCTTCATGCATCCAAGAAAAAGGAAGTTGCAATTACAGTAGGATTTGGACGATAACCAGGGGTTGCAATGGATCAGGTTTTCAATGAGTTTGCCAAAATCTAATAAACAACTGTCTAGAGGCTTCACACACCAAAAAAACCACCCAGACCTAGTACCTAGTGAATTGGACACATTAGAATCGATACACTTGTTTCATCATTTTAAAATCTACCCGCAGGAAGGAGGGCCTAGGTTTGAGTCAAAACCATGTCCACTTCTAAACCAACATCTCCTAAACACATCCCCAATCCTTCGTCAATAACGACCTATCTAACACTTGCAATCTTAGATGTGCCATCCAAATAGAAGCTAATAAAAGATGTACGATGTGTTATAGTACAAAATAGTTCAGTAACTTATAAATGCTCTGCATATGAAACTACATATAACTTTCCTTAAGCACTTTAAAATATAGATATACAAAAAGAAAAGTATAGAAATATATTTTTATATTAATTGGACATACTCATCCTTATACTGTTGAATTTCACCCTCTGGAAACTCGCCAGATGCAAAAAGCTCAACTACAGGAATAGTTGGCGGATCAGTTTGCTGAGGTGGTTCTTTTTTCTTCCTGGAAATCAGAAAAAACACTATTTTTCAAATACCAAATAGCATGAACAAAAGAAAAGGGAAATATTCGAGAGGTTTTTGTCTCACTTGCTTTTACTTTTTTTCTTTTTCTTCTTTGCTGCTTCTGAAATGTTTAAATGCATGCAATGCAGAAAGTCAGAACAAACAACATGATAAAACTAATGGTCAGAATTAATAGAATGAATCAAACATAAAATGTAATAACTACCAATTTTAAACAATTTTATGAAGTCAAATAAAGCAAAGAGAACAAATTGAGCACTGATGCAAAATCAAATAATATGCTCTCTCAATCCCCTAAATGATGTCTAAGTTTTTCCAACTTGTCCAGAAATGCTTGTCCTCTCTATAAAAGTAAAGATCTGTTGGGATTTGACCATTTCACCCACCAATTTATTTTTAATAAAAAACTGAGTTAAATCGTTCTTGTCGTAACACAAAGATATCTAATTAGGAAAAAGAAGTTTTACGGACATTTTCAGAAAGAAATTACTCCACATAATCAAGCTCTGCAACACAACAGATACCCTTTCTCAAGGAATAAGTTATAAAAGACTCAAAGGACAGTTAGAGAATATTTACACAGTCATAAACCCACCACAATCTCAAATAAAGCAACATAAAGCCTAGCAAAATAAAACATATGTAACCAACAAAATACAGTAAACAAAGAAACACCAAGAGAAAACAGATTTTCTCGGGGAAAAAAAAGAGTTACCAGATCAAATTAGAAAGGTGAAATTATTTCCTTGTTCTGGAATACAGATGAATTTGAAGATAATAATGAACAGGTAAAAGGGGAACAACAATCAGAATAAGCCACTACTTGAAGAGGAAACTTAACAGATCACGACACAAGTCTGGAAGATTCTGAAAGATAATGATGAATAGGTGACAGATTCTAAGGGACAAATTATACGCGAAAAAATAACAGAAACTGGACTCAAAAAACAACACATTGAAACCATTTTATTTGTTTCAATTAAGGCAATCAGACCAATAACACAGCACGCCTATTTCAGGTTCAATAAGAAAGCAGAAACTGGGAAGATTAAATTGGAACATGATAATGAACAAGTGGCATCTCCTGAGGGATTGATTATAGATACAAAACAATAGAAACTATTACCACAGATGGATAAATTGAATCCCTTTTATCTATTTCATTTAAGGCCATAACATGTCAAAATAACACAGCAAGCTTACAATGTTGCCTATAGAAAGTAGAGCCAATTTTAATTAAAGTTCCACCATACGTGCCGACTTGCTTTTCGAGAGGCATACCAAAATAGTTGTAGAAAACCATCCACCCCCCCCCCCTATATATTAAAATATAAAATTTACGAAAATGAACACAGAACTTTAACAAAAGAACATATTAGGTCCCTGTTAAACCTAGATGACAAGCATTCCATTTCCAAGTTCCTGTAAGCACTCCATTCTTGGCCTCAATTCTATTTTCTTCATTCAATCCGCAAGCGATCCTAAGACGACTATGCCTATCATAATCTCCTAAAAACTCAAAACAAGGGCAGAAAAATGTAGCATCCGTGAACATGCCGTTTACCTTGAGGCTTATCCAAAGTCATGTCCCCAACTTTATCATCAATCTCTTGTTCAATAATCTTATTGCTTGTTTCACAACCTTCATTAAAAAGCTCCGACTCTCCCACCTCCGGACGGATTCCGGCAGTACCCTCCTCCGTGGCCATCTCGATCACAGCTGCGCAACCAAAATTAACACAATCCATATACACGTCCACTTTCAAAGACAGACAAGATAAAAGAATTTACACATAAAATACATCATCAAACACATGGAAACAAGAAACAATGAAAATAGGGTTACAACGATTTCGGATTTGGAGAAAACAAGAAGCGGCAAGTCGGTAGGATTCAGGTAAAATAGAGTAATCGTACGCTACCTAACGAGCAAAAGCGGTTAATATGGAATTCGACGCTCGCGGTGCGGCGCGGCGCTGTGCTGCGAAGAGCAGTGGGGATTTTGTTGGGAAAATTTTTCTTCTGTTCTCCTTCTATCATACACACATTTATCTACAGTGCTATCAATACCGTCGATTATCTAATATTTGCTATTAATATATTATATATTAATTGTAAACCTCACAACATAACTACTATTTGGCCTCACATCGTAGAATAATTATTTTATTTAGGTTAAGAGTATGTTTTCTTTATTTGATTAAAGTATATCATGTATTAATAATTTGGTATTAACTTACAAAATTACTAGGATAAGTAATTCTAATTGGAAGTTGTGATAAAATAATTAAAATATTATTATTCTTTTATAAATAATTCAAAAGATTATTATAACCTTATATTATTAATTAAATTATTTATATAATAATGTTATAGTTGAAAAAGAAATACACCCACCTTAAATAGTTAAATTTATTAAACACAATTATTAAACACTAATTAGTTTATACAAATTTTTTTTTATCTATCAAAATAATCACTTGAATTTTAATCCTAACTAACAAAAACAACATGCTCTTTGATAATAAATGCATCTCTCTTGTAATGCCTTCAACTTATTTAGTTAACACTCTTCTCCTCTTTTTATGTATGATATTTTTCTATCTTTCATACGTAATTTGCTTTAATTTATTCTTTTTGATTGACCATTTTCCACACACCTTTTTTTAATTATTTTAAACAATTTTATAGTTCATTTTAAATTAACTTATTTTTATTTTTGATGTACAATATGTTTTGTTTTTATTAAAAATCATATGATTTAACCTAAAATATTTTATTTTTATTATATGATAGGTTATAGAATAAATTACATGTGTAGTGAAATGTGATTATAAGAACAAAATATACCCACGACATAATTCAAAATATTTATATAATAAAAATATAATGTCACGCATATGCATGGTACATTAATATGTATTAAATTATATACACATACACATCAAATTCGCATCAACATTAGTTCTATTATTAATGCTAAAGATCTGATATCAAAAAGAATATCCTACAAAAATGTCTTTACATTTCAAAATAAAATATGAAATATTATTTATCTACAGTACTGATACTATCTTACTAGCAATTTTTGCACACTTAGTTGCTTGAACTTAAAAAATAGAGACATGCAAAGATATAGATACACATAACAAATTCAATAATTAAAGAAAAATTAACTATGATTACAATTTAAAATTTAGAGAATATATGCGTAAATTTACTTAGTTGTGGATACTTAAGAACAATCACATAAATTAACATATTACAACAAAACCAAATTAAGGCAAATATATTAAGTATTAAGCTGCCTGACTTATGGGGAAATGCCTTTTAATGGGGTTGGGAAGAAGTTTGCTGGTGAACTCTGCTGCTACACTACAAACGCCGTGCCATCGACATTCCATGATGTCAAGCTGCAATTGGTTGTTGGATCGTCCCCCAACTAGTGAGTTTTCAACAAGAAGGGCCATGGTGAAATAAAAGACTCCCCTACTAGCCCTTCCCTTTCACACTCCATGTGTGTGTGTGTGTGTGTGTGTGTGTGTGTGATCTTGTTTTTTGCCTTTTTCTTTATATACATATGTGTGAGTGTAAGGGAAACGATCGAAGAGGAACAAAGGAGAGTGTGTCTGCAAATAATTAAGAACGGTGGCGATGTTTGGTGAGGTGGCGGAGAGGTGGGGGTGACAAAGGAGAAGAGAAGAGAGACCATTAGAAACTCCCATTTATAATAATAGAAATCCACGCCACACCACAATTTATGAGAAAGGCCAACGTGGATTGAAGGATTTAGATTTGGAGAAAAATTTTAAATGGAAAGATTTCAAAATATTGTGAATGAAATGAATTTCAAATCCACGCTAATTACTAAAACTATACTTTAAAAAGAGAACTTAAGAATTTAAATTTTGTTTTTTTTTTTTTTGAATAAGTATGATGGATTTATTATCATGAATTTGAAATCTCTCAATTCAAATATATCATAAGAGCTTTTCTCGTTGAAGATTCTGAATCATTTTTAGTAAATAGTCCACCCAACTGTATTCATATCTTCTCTACTCTTTGTAAGAAATCTAAGACCCATTTTTGTATTACAAAATGTATTTATAAAAATATCCTTACATTTTAAATATAAAATATAGAACAAGAAGATTAAATGGTAAATTTAATTAAACTTCAATTTATTTTCTAAAAATCCTTGTCATTTAATTTCCCAACCTCCAACTCATCCTATCTCATCTTTTCCATTTTATAATATTAAGGGATATTATTGACAATTTGAAGTTGGACGTTATCCTTTTCCTACAACAGATATGGGGGAAGGGTGTTGTTAAGGTTTATACCATCCATTATTTCATATAGGAAGATAGGTCAAGCCAAAACAAAATACTTTTTCTTACTAGGTGCGATGCGTTGAGCATCGATCCAATTTTTCCATTTTTTGGATCCCTTGGGATTTTGTTTAAGTATTCCTGGTGGTATTAAAACGTCGTCATGTCAGGATATCTTATCTATTTTTTTAGAAAAATGGATACTCTACAAATATGACCTTGATATGACTCTTTATTTTTAATATTTTGATGCTCAATGCCTGAGTGACATAACTGAATTAGCGGGATGGCTATTTGCAATCACAATTAGTGGTTACCGCCACCTAATTAGTGGAAAACATGGAGGTGATGTGGTCTAACCGTAGCTCATCGTGGCAATAATTATTAAGGGAACATATCTGTATATAAAAGGGGTAGCTTAAAAAGGAAAAAGATAATTAGATATCAACTGGTTATATTTCTCTTATATACTCTATATTCAAGAAAATAACATTACTCTCTCTCTCTCTCTCTTTATATGGAAATAGGCTAATTCGATCAACCACATAAATTTTGCATCATTTTTTTGTATGTTGTTTTCGTGAGGTTTAAATATTGCCCAAAATTTTAATGTTACATCATTGGTGCTGCTTGTGGGAAATATGGATTTAATCCTACTGTAGTCTTTGCTTGAGCTTAGAAATGAATGATGGTATTACCAACGAGCTCCCAAACCTTTGCTTTCTACCATCCTCGACTAGTTGCAGGCTATGTTCAATGATGCCAATCAAACTCTTAGCAGAGACAATCCACCTTAAGCTATCCTAGAAGAGGTAGTTGAAATAGCTCCTTCTCAAGGTTGCATGAGTGACCAAGAGGAGGAGAGCCAAGGTTTACCTCAACAACAACTCCAAAAGCCATGTTTGTCCTTTACTCGAACAGAGATAAGAAAAGAACTGAAGGTCTTACCGCGAAAGAGAAGCTCCCATGAGATGTTGCCTTTCAACTAGGAGATGTTGCATAATTTTCTACTCAATAATTTTAGGAAAGTTATCGTGCCAGAATGTAACGGTGCTTTGCATCCCATGGAGCACCTTTGAAAGCTCACACACCAAGATTTGCTTCACCAGTACTCTAACGAAGCTCAGTGCCATATTTTTCTTACCACCAAAGATGGTTCAACCATCTTCCTTCGGGGTTGATGAAGAGTTTCAAGGATTTTATATCTTTATTTTTGCATCAATTTGCTAATTGTTAGGAATGACAGTGAGAGTGGGTAATTGTGGACATTAGTTCCACGAGAAGAGAAATGAGGCATCGGTAGGGGGTATTTTTTTCCCTCCCTTTCAAATGGGGCAAGAGGTGGGGAAACCTACCCCCTCACCCCTATTAATTAAATAATATATATAATTATATTTATTATACACATATAAATATATATTATTTAATTAAAATAAATCACAAATAACAAAAATATATATTGTTTTAACTAAAATAAATTATAAATTAAAATTAGTTATGTTAAATGTTAGATCATTCAAATTTATATAGAATTTTAAGTTTGATCAATTTGAAAATTAGTTCATTAAATTAGTAATTTGATCACTCTACTGAAAATTAAAAGAAAAATTCTTATAAAAAATAATTTTGAATAAATATACATTTTAATTTTGATTAAATACTCACTTTCTCACAAAACTATTATTTTTTTATAATAAAAAATCATAAAATGTGAATAAAACGAAATTAATTACAATAAAAAGTATAAAACTTTTCATTTTAATCAATACAAAGATTAAAATTTATTTTTTACTATACTAAACTAGTTAATTAATTATTATAAGTATACAATAGTATTTTTTATTATAATATTATTAATAAATTAAATTTCAACTTAAATTTTCCCCCGTAATGGAGCACTTGAGGTGGAATCGGGGTGCGTGATGGATAGGTGGGGAAAGCGAAGATGAAAGATGAGACGAGATAGAGAGAAGCTTTTGACAATAAGGTGGACCCATTGTCGTTTCCACTAGTAGTAAGTAATTTGAAAGAATGCCTCTATCATTGTTCAACATAAAACAATGACAAGGTGAATCTTTGAGACGATATGTGAAAAAATTTTGCACATTACGCTTTAGAGACCTCCTCAACTACCTCGGTTGGTGCCTTTATAGAAGGGCTTCAAGATGGGAAATTCTTCTAGTTATTGGCAAAGAGACCAACAAAGGATTTTGATGAATCCTTAGCCTATGCCAAGATGTATATCAATGTAGAGGAGGCTCAAAAAGAAAGGGTAGAAGATAGATCCCAGACATAACCTAAAAAGCAAGCTCAATGAGATAATTTAGGGTCTTGGTCCCAACAATTTACGAGCCATGGTCAATGTAAGGATTTTTTAGCAACCAAGCATAAGGTACCGAGGGAGTAGGTACTAAACGCTCATTGGAACATGAATAATTTTTATTTTTTTTCTTACTCCTCTAAGCCCCCTAGAAATCCACTTAAGGAATGTTTTTGCTATTTTCATAAAAAGTACGAACACATCACAAAACGGTGTGCCAAGTCCACAAAGAAAGGGTAGAAGATAGACCCTAGATAGGGCCTAAGAAGCGGGCTCAACAAGATAAGTAAGGGTCTAGTTCCCAACTATCTATAAGCCATGGTTGAGGCAAGGATTTTCCAATAGCCAAGCTTAAGGTACCTAAGGAGTAGGTACTAAACACTCACGGGAACATGGACATGGACATTTTTTGCTTTCTTTCTTACTCCTTGAGGCCCCCTGCCCCCCCCCCAAATTCATTTAGGGAATATTTTTACTATTTTTATAATGAGTATGGACACATCATGAATGGGTTTGTCAAGCTAAACAACCAAATAGAGGCTCTCTTGAAGAAGAGGTACTTTTAGGAGTTTACCTGAGAGAAACCCAGAAACAAGTAGGTAGAGAAAGAAAAGAAGCTTGAGGATCCAATCAATTAGGTTCAATAGAAGAAGGGCTTCATCTATATGATAGTTAGGGAGTGTGTCTAGTTGTGCCAAGAAGTCATATTTGAGCAAAGTGATGTCTACTGATAAGAGGGAAAAAAACGAATCATGATAGAGGTAGAAGATAATGATTACATTTGAGGATGAGGACTTGGGGAGCATCTTCGTCCACATTAGGATGTTATAGTTGTCACGGCTACTATTGCCAACTATGATGTAACACGTTGTTTAGTTGATAGTGGAAGTTTTGTGGATATACTGTTGCTATATGCTTTTGGCCTTTCCAAGCAGGATAAGGAATTGATTGCTAGTCAACTGCTTGGGTTTGAAGGGAAATCGGTCCCAGAGGAAAAATCAACATTCTTGTCACCTTAGGAAAAGGTACCTCATCTTTTCTACTAAGATTATTTCTGTTTCATCGCAAACCCCATGTGTACCTATAATATCATTTTCAACTAACCTTTGCTATCTATTTTTGAGGCCATGGCTTCACCTTTGCATATGGCCATCAAGTTCCTCACAAGTGATGAATGTGTTGGAGTGGTAAGAGGAGATCAATCAACCTCAGGGAGGTGTTATGTGGATACTGTCAAAAACTAGACCCATTGACCTAATTGGAGTAACATGGAGCTTGTGGATGAGCTGATAAATATTGAACTCATTCCTTATGATTATGATAATCAGGTTAAGACTAATAGAGGAAGTTCATGATAAATTAGTGGGCTTCTAGAGGCAAAATCTCGACGCTTATGCCTTCTCGATCGGAGATTTAGTAGGGATTGATCCAAAAGTAGTGGAGCATAGATTGAATGCGGATCTAGACTACAAGCTTGTGAAGTGAAAAATTAAGAATTTTTAATTATGAGAAGTTGGAGATCATGAAAAAAAAAAAAAGTAAGTTGATGAGCTATTGGAAGAAAAGCACATTATAGAAATTTAGTTTTCAAAATGGTTTGCCAACATTATTATTGTGTCGAAGTTTGGTGGCAAATGGAGACTATACATTGACTTTTGCTACCTAAATAAGGCCTATCGTAAGGATTGTTATCTCGTCCCAAAGATCAATTAGCTGGTTGATGCTATAGTTGGTATAGAGTTTCTATCCATGATAGATGCTTTCAAGGGGTATCACAGATTCATCTAGTCATGGACAATAGGCCCAAAGTATGTTTTACTATCCCATTTGGGATATTCTCTCCTATATTATTATGCCTTTTTAACTCAAGAGTGCAGATGCTACTTACTAAAAGAAGATAAATAATATATTTCAGCCCTAAATCAACATATGTAAATATATGTTGATGACATATTGGTAAAGTTTATTAGGGGAGTTGACCATGTACATGACCTGTGTGAAACTTTTGAAGCCCTAAAATGACATAACCTCAAATTGAATACTGATAAGCATGCTTTTGAGATTTAGGGAGGAAGGTTCTTACATTTCATGGTCACACAACGAGGAATAGAGGCCACCTAGAGAAGATTAAAGCCATTCTTGAGATGTCTAGCCATTAGAGTGTGAATCAAATTCAGAGGTTGATTGGGAGGCTTATACCTCTCAACCATTTTATATTTAGGTTATTTAATAGAAGTTTCTTTTTCTTTAAGGTCCTAATAAAGGTAAAAAACTTTCGATCGACCACAAAGTGTGAGAAGGAATTTGGCAAGTTGAAGGAGTTCTTGGGGAGACTCTTTTTGTTGAAGAAGCTCAGTGTAGGAGAGAAAATTTTAGTTTGTTTCACTGTGTTGGAGGCGACAATGAGTTGGTGCTCACAAAGGAGTAAGAAAGGCAGTAGTATCTTGTACATTATATCAACAAAGTACTACAAGGGGTCGAGTTTAGGTATGTTGAGTTTGAAAGATTGTCATTATACCTATTTGTCACAGCCTGGCGATTCTAACCCCATTTCTTGGCTTATCCCATTGTGGTATTAATGAACTATCTATTAGAGTAAATGCTAGGAAGGGTGGAGTCATCGAGCAGATTGCTTAAACGGGCTATTAAGCTAAGCGAATATTACATATCTTATAAGCCTAGACTAATTATCAAAGTTTAAGAGTTGGCAAATTTTTTAGTAGAGATGGAGCCCGAGCAAGATGATCTATACATGTGAATGGTTTTTCTTCTCAAGTAAGGTGTGGAGTTGGAGTAGTTCTATTTTTGTTCCAGGGGATGCCTTGGAGTATACATTTTTGGTTACCAAAAAGCATCTTCAATAATGAAGTAGAGTTTGAAGCCTTTTTCTAAAGACTAAAGGCAACTAATGTCCTTGGAGCTAAGTGGGTTATTGCTTACATTGACTCCTAACTTGTGTGGAAACATTTCTAGAGGGATTGCAAAGTTAAGGACTTGCAACTTAAAGTATATCTGGAAAAAAAATAGAAGTCTAATTGATCAATTGGAGGATTTTTGCTTGTGTAGATTGAACAAGCAGATAATGAAAGGGGGTTGACTCCCTCACAAAGATGGCAAACATACTACTTGAAACAATCATAGATGGATCACTATTCTTCTAGCCATAGTGTTAGAGTAAAATTTGGTTTTATTAGTTGAAGATGATTATTGAAAAACATTGTTAGTCGGTTGTTTGAAAGGGGAGTTAATAGGTAAAAGGATGTAGGTCCATGCCTCTAGATTTATACAAGCGGATGATATGCTCTCTAAAAAAGGGGATTTTCTAAATTCCTATTGAAATGCCTAGGAAGAGAAGATGCCTCCCAAGTTCTCAAGGAAAGGCATTAGAGAAGTTACGAAGGACATATTGTGGGAGGGGCATTGATGAAAATATCTTAAGAACAAGATATTTCTAGCCTACCATGAGAGATGTCACCCTAGCATACGTAAAGCAGTGCTTTTGATGCTAAGTAAATAGAAATGTGTCCTATGTTTCCTCCAAAGACCTGAAGTTGTTCAACATCCTGATTCTATTTCCCCAATGGAGAATTGATTTTATTGGACCTTATCCTATGGCAACAGGTCAATGGCAGTTTGTAATTGAGACAATTGAATATTTTAGCAAGTTGGTAAGGCCACAGTTATCAGCTTCTTGTGTAAAAATATTTTTTGTCACTTTGGCATTTTCAAAGAACTAGTATAGGCGACATAAGGCAATTTCAAGAAAAAAAAGGTCTCCTACAATAGTGATAGTGATTAATTATAAGTTAGTTATTCAGTTTCATGGCTCATCATTAGACCAATAAGCAAAGTCGAGGTTACCAATCAAACCATAATAAAGGGACAAAAAACTAAGATGGACCGGGTAGATAGAACCTAGGTAAACGTCTAGCCAGAGGTATTGTGGTCATATCGAACAACTCTTTATTCAATTACTAGCGAATTTTCATTCTCTTTGTATATAAGGTCTATGCTGTAATTCCTATGGAGATCAAAGAAATCTCCTATAGATTGATCCAATACAATGATGTCGAGAATTATGAGATGTTGCAAGAAAACTTAGACTTGATCTAAGAAAGAATAGAATTGGCTTGACTTAGAAATCTTAAGTATAGATAGATGATGGTTGCTTAGTACAATTGGAGTGTTATACCTAGGCCATTCAAAAAAGGAGAATTGGCTCAAATGCACCGAATCATCCATGAGCATTGGCAAATTAAAGCCCACCTAGGAAGGAGGACCCAACATTATGAGAGAAATCTTACCTAAATGACTGTATAAGCTAAAAGACTTGGAGAGATGAATTTTTGAATGGCCTTAAAATGTCCAGGCTTTAAAAAATACTGTGCTTAATTTTTGTTAATTAAATATGCATTTCTCCCCAATCATTGTTATTGTACAATTAACTTTAGATACAAGCTCTCAAAGTCTCAAAAAGGCTAAAACTGTGAAAATAACTTGAAAAATAAGCTCCTAGAAATTTGAGAGGTTGAAGTCGTGAAAATGACCTAAGGTATAAGCTCTAAGAAATCTAAGAGCCTAAAGTCATGAAAATAACTTGCAACATAAGCTTTCAAAGAGCTCAAATGCTAAAGCCACGAAATAACTTGAGTATTAGCTTCCCAAACCTTAAGAATCTAGAGCCATGAAAATGCAGGAGGCATTAGTGATCAAGGTCCCAAGAAGTTAAAGCCACAAAGGATATGAATTCTTGAGAATTTGAAGAGTGAAGATTAAAGAAAAAGTTGTATAAGGTATAGACCCTTGAAAACTTGAGAGGTTACACTCTTGGTGCTAACAAGTAGGGACCAACAAGCAATATAAACAATATAAATAATTTGAAGAGAAAGCGAATTTTATTCTATATAGTAGAGTTATGTTTACATCATGGGGAGGAAGAAAAGAAAACAGAAGGAGGAAAACTATAGCCCTATTTTCGTAGAGTTGTGAGGCTCACCACTTGTGACCTCATCTTTGATAGAGGGAGAACTTTTTTCGATCGTTGCCACCACTGCCTGATCCACCTTTGCTTGAGTAAGCATGGCTTCCAAATCTAGAACTTCATCCACCATAATTGGTTTTTGAGATTGCTTAGGGATTGCGGTATTTGGACCAGGGGCACTTTAACTTGCAACATCATAATTTATAGTAGTGTTAAGTAAACAACATTCTTCTCCTGATTCTTGAATCCATTTAAGCTGATAGCTTTATACCCTGCCTTTAATCAAGGCCTCCCTTATGAAGTTGTTCTTGTAGGAGTAATAAGCGGTAGCCTTGGTACAAAGCTCAACATGGAAGTTCTCAGATTTCTTGTACTCTTTCACTTTCGCTCAGCCATGCAAATTTAATATTTCATGACCATGATATGAGTTAATGAAATTATGCATTGCTACCTTGACAACCGCTACTCTAACCTCATATACTTCATCCTCAAAAAATTAATCTATCTTCTTAGCTCACTTCCACTAGTGTTGGGCTTCTTTGCCTAAGATTTTGCTACTACAAACTATGGCATTTATCTCTCCCTGAGAAGTTGGCAAATTCTCATAGAGTTTTCTAATTCAAGCTTGAAGCCTCATCACCTTCGCCATCACTATCTACTTCTTCCTGAAAATTAAGTATAGTTCTCCTCGCCACGTGTGACATTTCTAGTCGTTGGTATATCTCATTGGTGGTGATGAAGACTTGAACATGACATCTTGTATTAGTATTGAAATAATACCTTGATAACAAAGTCAAGCGATGATAGAGGGCTTAACCATGGAAATGAATGGGTTGCTTGATGTAGTAAATCATCATTAATTAGGCTAGAGGCCAACTCCTTTATCTATGGTAATAGTGGCACCATACTAAAAATCTCAAGCAATCCCAAGTTTTTTAGTAAGAGAAGACCTAGAAAAGGAGGGATCAAAAGAACCAAGGGTAGATGGCATGCCAAACTTTGAAATGCCATGTGAAGTGGTAAGGGTTTCGACTGAACTGGTAGGTGCTTCCACGGGCTCAAACAAATAAGCAAGACACTAGGTTCAGTTAGGAGATAACAGCAACAACTAAGGCTGGTGTGCCCTTGGAGGGCTTATTTCTCGAGCTAAAGAAGATAAGCCCTAAGAAACCTTAAGAATGGTACCCTCAGATGAGAATAGGCTAAAGCCATAGCTAATAGACTATCGTAGATGACAACACCTCAAGTAGCTGAAGGATAGCGTTTGAGACCTAGATTTGTCCTCTTTCACTTCAATTGCTCAACCTCCTCCCCATAGCCCTTGGAATGGCATTCATCATTATTAATTGATCTGCACATAGAAACCAAAAGGCGTCAATATCACTGTTATGGATAGTGCCAAGAAACAAAAAGACAATCATAATGCCTATGTGTTGGGTTAACTCTTTTCTTTTATTTGATAGCCCATAGTGATACAAGATGATGGGGTTGTTCAAAATATGTACATTTATCACATGCTTATATATCTCATCATTTACATTATAAAGATAACCACTTTTTTTGGTACTTAGGGGTTAATAGCAGTTGGTGTCACCACCTAGTCAAAGAATAGTAAAGATGACCGAAATGTTAAATGTAGAAAATCTCTTTCTTTCATCACTTGTTGGAAGGAGGAAAACCACTTTCTCTAAGGAACGGATGACAAAAGTATGAAAAACAATTTTGGATAAGGATCTATCCCTATTTGTTAACATAGAATGATGAAAATTAGTACGGTCTTTGAAAGAATTAGTGGCAAGTTGAGAGAGACAGACTTTATACCGCCTTGCCACAAACTTGATGAGGTTGAACAAAGGAAAAGATAGATGAGATCTCAATTGTTGTACAAACATGGTAATATACGCAAAGGAAGGTCTATCTAGATGGTTAGCAAGACAAGGAAGAATGATAATATAGTACTCTAGAATGGTGAGATGATCTCTAAGTTGTCTATTGACAAATGCAACTTGTTAGAAACACTAACATAGAAAGTTGGGTGAATAGTAGCCTCCTTTCGAGTAGATCAAAAGTCCACTTTCTTATGTTGACTACAAGTTTGGGATATTTTAAATATTTGCTCTAACATGAAATTCCTTTTGTCATTTTCTTGATTTCTCTTAGACGTGAGTACTAATTTTAAGTTGAATGTTGTAACTAATATGAACTAAGACTCAATTTCGGTGTTTGAATTCGAAGTTGCCATCTTCCACACTCCGAAGGGGCACATGCTTTTTAGGTTTGAAACAATTTCATTCTTTATGTAATTTTATTGAAATTTTATTTTATGTTAATTATTTTAATTCTAAATCTATTATTGTGTATGTGTGTGTAATGTTTTAATTAGTTTTGTATATACAACAAGCGTGCCTTCATGTCTAGTTTTAATTATTTACACACGTATATCCTATTGCTAGTACTACACTATTTTTGCTAAATACCTACTTTTGGTATCACAAAATGTAGTTAAAAAAAATGTCCTCATGTCATTATTGGTACCACGAACTATATTTATGTGCCTAATTTAATTGCACAATGTTAAATTATCATAATACCCTATTTTCATATTTTAAAATTTTTTATATTTTCTTTTAATATAATTATCACTACTAAAAAATGAGAAAATTGGGATGACAAATTTGGGACAGTATCTTTTAGTACGTACAAAATTTGTCCCAAAGTCGTCTCAAAAATGATAAATTTTTAAAAATAGCAATGCCATCCTAAAGCCGTCTCAAATAGGGACAGCTTTGGGACGGTATTACCTTGAAGTTCCTAAAGTCGTCCCAAAAAGATTATGAAATAAAGCATCCCAAAACCCTCACAACAATTTAGAGCTCCGGGAGATCGTCCTGCCTAGTTCTCCTTCAGGAGTTGCCAGGCCGTCCATCCTCAATAAATGGAATTTTAGGTTTTAGCACCTTCGCTGTAACCTCTTTCCGACGCTAAGCGCAAAAGGCACTCGAAGGAGTAGTGGGACCAACCATCACTACCATAGGGCTCTAGTGGTCAATCCAAAACCATCCCAAAAATAGGTCCATCCCAAAAGTTAAAGTCCCCTTTGAAACCTTGATAAATCTTTTATGAAATAGCATCCCAATCTCAATTTCAGGATGGCCGTCCCAAAATTTGTCCCAAAATTGTCCCAAAAATATCCATCCCAAAGTTGTCCCCGAAATGATAAATTTTATAAATAGAAATGCCGTCCCAAAATGTGATATATAACCATACAATCCCTATCACTTTTACTTTTGGCGGAGGTTGAGAATTAAGGATTTATTCACACTTCAAGCGAGGAAAATGCATCAATTCTAGGTGAGCTAGTAGATTTATGATATAATGCTATGGATTATTGATTTCATTAGCATTTTACTAGATTGATACTATATATATATATGTCTGTGTTATTTTTGTAGAGTAATACTCTTTTTTTCAACCAATTTTTGTCCACGTGTTGAACATAGAAGATGGAAAAATATTTTTTGTAACAAAAAGGTGTTAGTTTTGATTCTTTATACCTGCTTCATAATTTTTATAAAATAATATTAGTACATTTCATATTTTGTAATATTGTTGGTATATATATATATATATGATGTATGTCTGTATTGTTTGGAATAGTAATTATGAATTGTACTTCTAATGTTATTGCAAACTTTTAGTGAATGAAAAATCCAAGCTCAATATGTCATGTCTGAATTGAGAATGAATTTTAAACACTCATTTCTATATTTTTAATGAATGTGTATCTATGATTGACATTGTTATGAAAACCTAAAATTTATTCTTTTTTATGTTTCACTAAGATGTTATGCAATATTAGATCATGGATGTATAATAAAAACTTTCCTGGGCGTGAAGAGCTGATACCACAATTTGAATCCGGGGTCAATGAATTTGTTGAATGGGCAATGCGGCAACATGAGCATATGGACGATGCTAAAATTAGATGTCTATGCTCTCGTTGTAAGAATGCAAAATTTCTCGAACCTATTGAAGTTAAGGTTCACTTATTTAGAAAGGGATTTGTTCAAAATTATTATAATTGGATCAGTTATGGGAAGCTCAATATTGCGATGCAGTGCCTGATGTAGAAAGGAGTACCATACGAACCCCCTCGACATCAGAGGATGTTGGAACAATGCAAAACTTTGGTTAGGAGCACCGCATGGTATATGATGCATTTAGGTGTTTTAGTGGTCCTGCAAATGTTGGACTAGTTGGGCCTTCCTCAGGGGTAGGACAACAGTAGAGTCACTTTGAGCCGTTAACCACCTAATTTTGTGAAGGTACAACATTTAATGCAAACGATGTCGACGAGGTGATAGGGACATATTTTTTGATGTGCTACATGCGGCGGACCAACCACTGTATAGTGGTTGTGAAAATTTCACGTAGTTGTCTGCAGTTACCCGAATGGTGAATATTAAAGCGAACCACAACATGTCCCAATGTTGTTACGATGATATTTGTGAATTAATTGGTGAGATGCTCCCAAGTGATCATCAAAATGCCTCTTAATTTTTACAGTACTAAAAGGCTTATATGAGAGTTGAGTCTTCTCGTAGTGAGAATTGATTGTTGCAAATCTGGTTGTATGTTGTACTAGAAAGAGGATGATCAGTTGGAGTACTGCAAATTCTGTGGAGAGGCAAGGTTCAAAGCGAGAAGGATACCATTATCAACTAGAAAGTGGATTCCACATAGGCGTTTGATCTACTTGCCTCTTATACTAAGGCTACAAAGGTTGTATATGTTGCAAATGACGGCTAAGCATATGACTTGGCATGCTGCTCACAAGACGTCGAGTGGTTGCATGTGTCATCCTTCTGACGCAGAGGCATTGAAGCACTTTGATAGGACCTATCCTGATTTTGCAATGGATCCGCGTAACATATGGTTGGGTTTATGGGCTGATAGATTTGCCTCACATGGGTCATATGGAAAGACATATTCGTGTTGGCCTATTGTCATAACACCATATAATCTGCCACCAGGAATGTGTATGAAACATCCATACATGTTTTTAACAACGGTGATTTCAGGTCCGTTCAATCCAAAGAAACTTATAGATGTATATATGTGACCACTTATAGATGAATTACTACAATTGTGGACAGTGGGTGTAGTCACATTCGATGTGCATCAGAAAGAATATTTCAACATATCTGCTGCTCTCATTTGGACAATCAATGACTTGCCTGCTTATTCTATGTTGTCTGGGTGGAGTGCAGCTGGAGTGATGGGATGTCCAGTTTATTTTGATTTGAGCAGAGCTTTTTACCTACACCATAGTAGGAAGGCTAGATACTTTGACTGTCATCGCAAATTTTTACTGTCTAATCATCCGTAATGGAAGAATAGGAAGCATTTCACTAAAGGTTGAGTTGAGACGCACATTATGCCAGGGAGAGAAATGGGTGACCAGTTATGGGAGCGTATGAGGAACCTACCACGGGTGGTGGATGATCCACACAGTCGATGCCCAAGATTCAGAACTAATCGTAAGTAGACCAAAAGAAGTATATTTTGGGATTTACCATACTAGCCTACAAATATACTACTGCATAAGTTAGATATTATGCATGTAGAAAAGAATGTTTTTGATAATATTATCAATACAGTTTTGGATCTTAAAGGCAAATCGAAAGACAATCTTAATGCGAGAAAGGACATGGATATTAAAGTGATCGTCTAGAGATTTCAGTCCCAGTGGACAGTATAGGTCCAAAGTCGAAAGCTGCGTACACCCTTTCTTGAGAGCAAAAAATGAAGTTTTGTCATTAGTTGAAGAGTCTAAAATTCTCAGACGGGTATGTTGCCAACATTGGGTGATGTGTCGACATGACTGAGTTAAATTACATGGCCTTAAATCTCATAATTGTCATATTATTATGGAGAGGCTAATACCCATAGTATTTAAGGATTTGTTGCTTGAATTTGTGTGGGGTGCCTTAGTGGAAGTTAGCTTACTATTTCAATAGTTTTGTATGCCAGTCCTTCATACAGAGTGGGTAATGGAAATGGAGGGTAGGGTCACAGGTATAATATGCAATTTAGAAAAGATTTTCCCCCCGTTTTTTTTTTTTTTTTTGATTCCATGGAGCATCTGATACTGCATCTACCACATGAAGTCAAGGTTGGGGGCTCAGTCCAACACAGATGAATATACCCTTTTGAGAGGTATGTTAATACTACATTGTATCCACTATGACGCTATTTATAAGAAGACATCTTAGCCGATCTTCAAAATTTGTATAGGTTCTTACACAGTTTGAAAAAAAGGTGAAAAAAAAGGTCCATGTTAAGGCTTCGATTGTGGAGGTATATATAGTTGAGGAGATAGACACTTTTACTTCACACTATTTTAACATAGATGTGCCGTCTCAGCGGACTAGGTCACTGAGAAATAACATGGGAGCCATTTTGACAGATAGCCCTTTTTTCTCTATATTTAATCATCCTGAGGACAGGATGTGAAATATCTCACTATAGAAAAAAGGCATGCTGCTATGACCTATGTGTTGCTAAATTGTCCAAAGGTGAAACCACTTTACAAGTAAGAGGATTGTAACATGTTTGGTCTTTTAATGAGATCCCACCAAAAACAATAGATTGCTTATTAGTACGAGTGAATGTACTTTTGTTGGGACAGGCTTTTTTTGCAATACTTTGGAGGTGATCATGTTGATGTCGATGCTATAGTTGCAGACTTATTTGTGGAATGGTTCAAAAATTATGTGAGTCTTCTTTTCTATCTCATTTATCCACTTTATTAGCTTTTACACCAATTTAGTTCATATCCACCAATGCTGAATGGGTTGACAACCCATTTAACAACATATCAGACCTACTGTTACGTATCTTGGCTTGTGGGCCTTACAATCACGTTACCACTTACTCTACCTATTTCATCAATAGTTTTAAGTTTCACACCACACGCCATGCATGGGGGAAGCAAGCGTAAAACAATGAGATTTGTGTCTGTAGTACGTGTTATGACAACTCAGAGTATGATTTTTGTGGAGTTCTTGAGGATATAATCCGTCTTGATTATATGCTCATATCGAATATGCATGTAGTGTTGTTTAAATGTCAGTGGGTGGAGCCTATGATAGGACAAAAGGTGCACCCAAAGTACAAGCTGGTGAAGGTGAACCATTCCTAAGTTTACAAAAAGAACGAGCCGTTCATCTTATCCCAATAGTCTGAGCAAGTATATTACACTGATATTCTTAGTATGGGGAGGGGTAGGAGTGATTGGTTGGCAGTATGCAAGACGAAACCAGAACAACAATTGAGAAGCGATGGAAGGATGTAGCGTATCAACCAGATGAAGATCACCAATGCCCCCACTTGGGTAGTATGTTCGACGTGTTTGGATTACAGGATCCTATAAGTGTATAGTTGCACGTGGATGTCAGTGAAGTGGTAGCACAATACCCACTCGCTTATTAACCAATTGGATCCTTCATCTTCAGAGCTTAAATCCCCATTAGGAAACACAGATGACAGGATAGACTCTGAGAGTGAAGATATGCTTTAAGTATATTGATATGCTCACTATTATTCAGATACATACACAACTATTGGGGAATGTGACAGCTCATATTTTCATGTCTGTTAAAAACTAGTATTATTCAACATAGCGATAATGCATCCAAAGCTAAGATAAAACATAGCATAAACACGTCATTGTTAATCAATCATATTACGAAAAGGGAAAAAATCAATTACAAGATATCTTCATTTCACCAGAAACAACAACAAAATCCTAAAAAAAAAAGCATCTAAACCATTTGGGTTTGTCATGCCAAACTCCTAATCTTGCTCATCATATTGGCCATCATGCGGTATGGTGTCTCCCTCACCGAACAAGTCCGTACAACCAAGTGGGACGTCCTTAGGAAAATAAGTAGGAGTCCAACTTGATGGACCGATGTGTGGGCTCCCAAATGTAGATGGCCTCACTGTCGATGGTAGGTGTGCAGACATGAATCCTATAAAATCATGTAACTGGCCCATAGCATGCGTCTATCGATGCTCTATTCGGTTTATTTGCATACGCATGTTATGCAACTCAACCATAACATTACCTTCCAACTGGTGCATTTGGGCTTAGAATTACTTTGGAGGGAGATGCTCCTCATTAGCGGGGATTAGGTTCTCTGCATTGTCAACTAGTTGTCCCTCAAGCGCAGCTAAATCAACATCAGGAGTAGGCTGTGGAAGAACAAAGTATATAGCAGTAGACGGACCCTGATGCTCTTCTGTCAACGAAACTGGCACGCCAACTCTAACACATAACTCTGTGATAAGTTGAGGATGCCATAGAGACTCATGCTGGTTTTCTGCACACCACAGTAGGCCCTGATAGATCACCTGTCCAACATTAAAAAAATGCTCTTCCAAAATGCAGTATATCAACGCTGCCCACTTGCTTGTGATGGTGCCGTGATCGTTGATTGGCCAGATTCTTGCAGTAATGAAGTATCGCCACATCTTTCATAACTTTTCTAATCCACTTATCTTGAAAGAGTTGATGAAACGGGTGACGAGAGAGACATTCTAGTGCCCTCTATTAGGGCATACCTCATCAGCAATCCTTTTTAGTGCACGTCTATGATTGATAAGATTCTAGCGTATGTAAATGTGCATTGATTGCACCGGGACTAATATTGATGTACACGCCATGGACATAAACTGCTTTCTGTAGATGTTCTACTAGATTGGCATAAAACTCCCCCACTAGTGGCACGTTAGTATTGACCTTTGGCTGCTTAGTGAATTGGGTCCATTGCTATTGCGCTATCATAGGAGATATCACACGATTATTCCTTATTGTATTAGCCAAACCCCTCTCGAAGACGATTGACCGATGTTTGGTAACTTCTTCAGCATGATGGAAAGCATCTAGTGAAACATATTTGCGGCGGTCATAAGATGGGGATGCTCCTTTTGTTTTTAAGGCCATCAAACTAAAAGAATCTTACATTAAAATTTCAAGTGTTATATTAGAACAATTGTCTCATAAATGATACAAATTCTACAGGTAAAAGAGCCTATCAAACTGGAAATACAACCACATTAAAAAACTCATAAAACCACATGAAATGTTTTGATAACTATCAATTGAATAAGACTTTCTTCACATGTCCACTATTGTGGTTGAAATTCTATAGTATATGCTTACAAAATAATAAAGTAAAATGTTTCATATATAGGCATTTCATCGAACAGTTCATGTGGGTGAATCAGTAATGCCAATGGATTTTTAAAACTAAGCGTTTTCTTCTCAATTACAATAAGTATAATGTATAATTCTCTCTAATCTTCACACTCCCACAAAAAAACACCCATTTAATCGGCCACATTTCAATTTTTTTTCACAATGGATATCATGTAAATTTCATGCCAAAACCTAACCAACAAACCAATACATTACAAAATTTACCAGCCGAATGAATGTACAATAAGCATGAACAAGTAAATCATACCAATACTCCAAAGAAAATAGTTCAAATTCAAGAAATTCGACAACACCACAACATGCACCCATAATCTTGCAAATTTAGGGATTTCTCCACAAATCATGTCAATCCTACGAGTTATAAGTGAAGAAATTATGTACAAAGTACCTTATCAAATGATGTATGAGCCTTTTGGCAATTTCGGAGATGAATCACGTTGAGAGGCGCGTGTTGTGACGTGATTCATCTCCGTCAAGACGACTGTTGTGACGTGTAGACTGGAGGAGCTGCAGTCTGCACGTAGCCCAACTCGTCACAACGACGTACGTAACGTGCAGACTGAAAGGCACATCGCTCACGTCGTCGCAACGTCGGGCGTGATGCCGGCAACTGTGCACTTGTCCACATGTATAATTTGGAACGACTTTAATGTTTTCATCCCAGAGCCGTTGTCCCAAATTGTAAGATTCAAAATTTAAAATCTCCTCACGAATTTCATTTCAAACGCAGAAAGAATATCGACATCTTCTCACACTCTGCACGTTGCCCTTCTCACGCATTTCTATTAGTTGTTTCTTCAAAATTTTCAATTTTTTTCTATATTTGCTCTACTCCACAACGTAAGTGTTAAAGAATTTCACAATCTCTATGCAAATCCATGTTTGGGTGTCTTTCAATATAAGTTTATGGTTTTCATAAAAATTTTAATTTGCGTAAAATTTAGGCTTCTTATTTAGACTTATTATAGTTGTTAGTGAAAGATATGAACCCACTTTTTTGGTCTCTATGTCTTGTCCTATTATCTTGGCTTGTTTTGGGATTAATGTGAAATTTGTTAGAGAAATTCATGTTAATACCATATTTAGTTGCATGGTGTTGCTTATTGGGTGAGTTGAAACTTTATCTTTTTGGGTAGCTTTGGATTAAAAATACCTGCACATGTGGTGTTTGATGAAATGCCAATTAACCTCATTATATACAACTATTGGTTGATAACCTAAATTATAGCCTTATTTAGTAGTGAAATTTGTTAGTATATGAAATCTGAATAAGGTCTACTGTAGGTTGGTTTCATTTAATTTGTGGATATTTGGATATCAAATTTGACATATTAAATATCTATATTCATGCACATGACATGATTGATGAAATACTATTGAAATCAGTTATCCGAAATGGTTTGCTTGTATATGTTACACGTCCCAAACCAATATAATTACTTGTGTATTTACTTTCCATTATTATGGCCAAAAGGTTTGCCTTTACTTATATGTATAATTTATTTGATGACACATATATCACCCCAATTTGGAGTATTATATAATTTGGTATTAGATGTATCCCTTCTATTTGATTTAGTGAGATCATATAATAATGATAAAACCTTCACTTCGTTTATGCATTTTAGAATGACTTGGGGAGCCTTTTCTGGGGGCAAAACTAACATCCCACGTACAAGGAGTGGGGCACAAAATATGAACACACCATGCTTTACACTTATTCCATCTTCTCCCCCAATTAATGAAGACGAGATCCAACCTCCAAGTCCAATATAAGGTGATATACCTTCCACATCAGCACACAACTCCAACGAACCATCACACTTATGCGGGGAGAGAGATTTTCTTATTGTACTTGTTACATCTGAGGCGCCTACTGCTGGTGGATCATCCCAACCCCAAGCGAGGGGACAAAAATATATGACACCGTGTCAGTTTTAGTGAGTATAAATTTAATTCGAAATTTATATAATTAATCATGTGGATCCACACACATCAAAAGAATAAGTAATTTACTACACCTACATTTTAACTTATCATTGCTATGTATGGAAAGACGTAACAGACTCGATAAAGTCCATTGTATTTGGACATTATAATGAACCATGGATCCGTTGCACCGATGTCTTATTGTACCAAAAACAAGAATGGTTTCAACTTTTTAAGGTATGAAATATCTAAAAGTATAAGAAGGATGTTTTTGATACATATCTGGGCA
This sequence comes from Avicennia marina, assembly GCA_019155195.1. NCBI lineage: Eukaryota > Viridiplantae > Streptophyta > Magnoliopsida > Lamiales > Acanthaceae > Avicennia > Avicennia marina. The sequence continues at coordinate 8,588,862 of CM032772.1, read as the reverse complement.
TTTCCATAAACACTATTTTAGTTTTCTACTATAACTCGAATTTATTCTATACAAACTCATATTTGTACTTTTATACTCTTTATATTTGTTCACATAATGAATTTAGTTGGGATCTGACAGATAACATGGCAATACAACGCGCCTTCAAGAAAAGGCCGCTGAATTAATACGAAAACACTTACATCGAGTAAGAATTTCTAACAAAAAGGCTGATTGGATCCCATAGGAAAAATAGGATGAAATGTTAGGCAAATGGGCAGAGGATGCATATCGAGTAGTATGCAAAAAGAACCGTGCTAACCGAGTAGCTAACAATGCATCTGTATCCACTATTTATCGCAGCGGCTCAATATCAGTGACCGCACATTGTGAAAGAATGGTAAGCGAGAAAGAATATCTGTTTCACTTCTTCATATCTTTGTAATATGGTATATATTTATTTCATTACGTTACAATTATATTGGATAATACAGGAGGCACAATTAGGACGGTCGCCAACTCCCCCTGAAGTTTACTCTAAAGTTTAGAAAAACGTAATTGGCGAATGGGCAGGCCCTCGTGCACAGTCTCAAGGGGTAAGTGCAATTGCTTAAATATGTCAATGTTACCTCACCGTTACGTGCAACAATCCATTCATTTTCTGTCTATAGGAGATGATGCAAAAATTACAGGAAGATCAAAACGCCGTTGAAGGATTAGAGGGACAAGAGTTAGAGAGTGGTGAGACTTCATCTAACTAAACTAATAACAACATGGTCATCCTCAACACACTTGGTGGCTTTAAAAAAGGCCGCTTGCTAGGGATGCGCTTAAAGTCTCAACCTTTTAAACAGTTCTCTTGTGGGTCGATTAACTACACTACTTCCTCACCTAATCATGAGTTACAAGCAATGCAAGCTTCATTGGAATATACTCAATAGCAACTACGGGAGAGAGATGTAAAGATGGATGACTATAAAATTAGATTGGCCTAAACAGAGACAAGATTAAACAAATTTATGCGACTTGCTTCTAAAAAACTTGACCTCAACTCCCTTGATGACGTTGAAGGTGATGAAGAATCTGAGAACCTCGATCCACAGATGTAGATGTTGATTACCTAACATTGTCCATTTGTATCTCTTATGTTAATGTAAAAAGATGGGATTGTATCGCACTTTTAATTGTGGCTTTATTCTGTGTATATATATTCGCAGTTCTGAAATTATTACATTACTATTAGTACATTTTTCTTAATAAAATTGTGCATAGAAACATTAGCAGATTAATTATAATGGAATGATTAAATTTTAATATAAATTTCACAAAATATTCCTCCAGTGCATTCCCAAAGCTGTCCCAAAGCCATCTTAGAGTAGCCGTTCCAGAAAAGCCAGTCCAATGCCGTCCCAATTAGGCGTCTCAGTTAAGCCATCCCAAAACCGTTCCAAAGGTGTCTCAAAAAAATCATGCCAAAGCCGTCTCAGAAAAGTCGTCCTGAAGAAACCGTGCCAAAGCCGTCCCATATAATACCGTCCAAAACTGTCCTAGATATGCTATCCAAAAACCGTCCCAGATAAGCCATTCCGAAGAAACCATATTAAAGTTGTCTCAGATGTGCCATCCTAGATATGCCGTCTCAGAGCCGTCCCAAATTTGAGACGGCTCTATTTTAGCCGTCACAATATTTAGCGATGGGGTAAATAGGGATGGATTATTATCCATCCCAAATTTCGTTCCAAATATAATTTGGGATGGATAATTACCTTAAATCCGTCCCAAAATGCCGTCAAATTTACTCACCTTTTGTTTGTGTATATATTCTTCTTTCCAAAAAGAACCCTTTTGTATTTTTTAAATATCTAGAAATTCACTAATTTTAAGTTTTCTCATATACTTTTAATTTTAAAATAATTTAGATTGTACTATACCTTATAAAGTAAATAAAATTTATAATTTACAAAAATATTCTCGCATATAGCAAGAGCACTACAATTGCTAAGGTGGTATTATTTTTATTCATACTTTGTTTGAAGTTTGTGTATTTTAATGGAAAAATTCAATGTGTAGGCTTTCAAATATTGCCTGTACATAATTTTATTAATTATAATAAATATAAATTTATTATATTTTATAGAATTTTAATAATAAACTGTAATTATTCATAATTAAAGATATATTATTTTTTAGAATAAAATAGAGAAAAAGGTTAGAGAAGATTAAAAAAATGAAAAATATTTTATTCCATTTTTTAAGAATCAAAATAGTTATTATAAAGCTTTAAATTAAGATTAAATAATATAGATAATTTGTATGCAACATGGATGAGGAACAAACAAGTCAAAAAGTAATTTTATGGCAAATGATGATGATACGATGATATAAACAAAATACGATATTTTCTCTTTTGCAATATTATAAAAAAATTATGTTAATTGTTGATGTGCTACGAATATTAGAAAAATTTGTGAAGGATGTCAGTAATGACAAAATTTCGTCTCACAAATGCTGTTGTTAGATTACATTTATGTAAGTTATTTCTTGTATCTGTGCTTTATCTTTAGCGTTACAAGTAATGCAAGAATTTGTATTATAGCATGATATTTGAATTTAATATTTAATATGGACCTATTATTTTTATAAAAAATGTTGTAACATATTGACCAAGCATACAATGAGCATAGGCACTTCATCATGTCTTACCAAAGAGAAAAATATGAAAATTAGATCATTAAGTTTTGTATGATAACCGAAATCTGGAAATTTAGAACATGGAACTTGGAACTTAAATTTTGCCAATAAGTAGCTCTTCATTCATCTATTACAATATATTACGGCTAAAGCCTCACTTTGGTTTTCAAAAGTGTAAGTACAATAAAAGCCTTATTTCTTACAAAAACTAAAAATTAAGATGGTTATTTTGTAAAATTACTTAAAAACCACTTATTTGCAACTTCTGACATCCACGCCATGTCCCTTTTGTCCGTAGTTTTCTACCTTGCCGTTTTGTTTCTTCTCGTTTTTGGTCTCGTAGTCATCATTAGGTTTGTTCAATCAGTAAAACTGAATCAAATTAAATTGAAATTTCAGTAAACCAAAATCACATATTGAATATTGAACTGAATTTTTTGATTCGGTTTAATATGTACCACATTTTTTTCTATTAGTTTCGTTACGATTTTCGATAAACCGAATTTCAACAAAAAAACTAAAAAAACTATAAATTAAATTCTTTATCACTAATTCACTATTTATCACTAATAATTTAATATATTAATGATTAAAAATTATTATAATTTTCACCATTTAACTCCCAAACAATACTAAAAAAATTCCAATACAACAAACAATAAAATACATTCATCAACAATACTTTTCTAGTTTCCACCACCCACATTATCAGTTGATTTTCCATCAACAAACCAAAATTTCTAGTTTCCACTAGTCACATTCCAATCCATGAACATATTTTCAGTAATGAAAAAAGAGTACTAATCATCAATCCATCATTGTTTAATGTTATTACACAACAAATATTAAATGCTTCTTTATATTAACAGGATAACAACATAAATTAACAACCAAGTTTATCAATATTCATCATTCTGGCATCAACACCAGCATGGCAGCAACAAACATCATCCAACAGCATCATGAAAGCATCATTTAAACACTAGCAGCAATGCAGCATCTTGAAAGCATCATATAGCAACATCATGAAAACATAATGATAAAGTTGTTATGATATTAATTTTAAACATTAAACAAAGAGAAAAAAAAAAGAAAAGAAAAGAACAAAAACTTCTTACCAATTTGGACTCTCACAAACCAATAATATTTGACTATGAGCCAACAATGGATGTTATATCTACAAATGCATTAGCAAAAATAATATTAGATATGAAATATGATTAAAAATAATTGTAGTATATGCTTACATAATGAATAGAGTGAAAAACTAAGAACTTGAGTAAGAACTACATACCTTTTTCAAAATTTTCAACAAATTTATAATCCTTTTTCGGTGGCTTAATTGGAGCTTGATGAAGTCAATCTTGACAACAAATTAGAGCTTTTGCCATTTGGGAGTCAATGTAGCTCAAAAGTCATCAATTATACGACCTCCAGTACTAAAAGCAGACTCCGAGGCAACGGTAAACACAAGTATAGCTAAGACATCACGAGCCAATTTTGATAAAATGGGAAACCTAAGGCTATGTAACTTCCTCCAATCTATGATGTTAAAATCATGAGAATCTTTTTCAATACGCTCATGAAAATATGTATCCAACTCTGACTTATCCATACCTCCAATTTCTGATATCATTTGTTGATATTTCTTTCAATGAGCTCTAATAGCCCTCCTTTCATTCTCAACTTCAAATTCGCCACTTGATTCACTTGATATTATACTTTTATTAGATGTACTTGTAGAACTTGTTGATGTTTGTGTAAGTGAAGAATACAACTTTTTATATTCTTCAAAAACATCATAAAAAGCACTCCTTGCCAAATTTCCCATTCGTCTCCACATTCAAGTCTATACATATTCTTAAAAACAAAGAGCACATAACTGAATTTACGATAAGGGTCAAGCATAACAGCAATGTACAACATCATATTCGTCTTATCAATATTTCCCTAATATTGATCAAATTTGGACTTCGTTTATCTTGTTATATCTACTAAAACATCATTATCACTCAGAAGTCATTCTTTCAACAAGTCAACATCACTAATCTTATCTAGAAAAGTATTAGATGCTATATATAAAAAGCTAGAAACCCGAAGAGTAAGTTTATGAAGTAGTGCAACACTTTTACAAACAGTTCAACAATCATCCAATCATATTTTGTAGACAAATCAATCTTACCATAGGCCCATTAAGCGTAAAATTTGCACGAAAATCAACATGAGACACTTCATATCTGTCAAACAAACCTTGAAAAACAACAACTATCTCAAGCATTTTATATACAGAGTTCTATCTAGTGGGAACATTCAAACACAATGACTTCTTATTTTCAACTTTTTTCTCAACAAAAAAATCATTGAACTTCTTCAATCTAGCAGGCGACTATCGCACATATCTCACTACAATGGAAACCCAGTCAATGAACTCGTTCAAATCTTGCAATCCATCTTTTACAACAAGATTAACAATATCAACAACACATTTCATTTGTAAAAATATGCCACCCTATACAACTGTCCCCCAATTAACAAATCTTCTTCTCAAATATCCCACAGCAGTATCATTAGAAGAAGCATTATCAACAATAAAAGTAAAGATTTTATCAATACCCCAATCAAGCAAGCATTTCTCAATCAAAAGACTAACTTCATCACCCTTATGACTAGGGCATGGAATAAAATTAAGAATCATTTTATATAATTTCTAATCATCATTGATATAATGTCCAGTTAAATACAAGTATGTGAGCCTTTGATTAGAAGTCCATGTGTTAGTGGTCAATGAAATTCTTTGTCCACTTCTTCTAAAATAAGTTTTCAACTTGTTTTTTCTTCAAAGTACGTACTATAAAAATCTCTTGTGATAGTTGTTCTTGAAGGAACAAAGAATTGAGGACGTATAACTGTCCTTCATTCTCTACAAACTTAAAAGGCAATTCATCCATTATTAACATACAAGTTAGGGCTTTTCTTGTCTTTGCCTGGTCAAATTTCCAATTAGAAAAAACTTCTAGACGATCTCGAATTATATTTTGACAAAAACTTTGTATTGTTTAGTTGTCTCCCATATAAGCATTATCAAGATAATTCTTACAAACTTTTATATGATTATTCATTACAGTTGTTCCATTTTTTAAACGATCAGTAGCATAATTCTTGTCACAATACTTACATTTAGCCCTAGACTTCCCATTTTTGTTGGTATAGAGAGTGAAGTAATTTCAAATTCGAGACCTTCTAGACATCTTTCTTTTTGGTTTTTGACTTTATTGTTCAACTTCTCTTTTTGACTGTGATGTTTCATTCTTTCTTCATTTTCATGGCCAAGATGAGAAGGATTGGACGTTAAAGGAGGAATTGGTGATGAAACCATAGGCTTGGAACCTATCAAGCCACCATCTTCACTTTCTATATCTAAAAATGACAATAAGAACGGTAATAAAATATAACTATTACAAATATCATAAAGAAGATGAAAACATTACTATTGAGTAAACAATAGAAACGGCAGAAGCAAAGGTCAGTCAAGTGCAGCTCCTCAACTTAGCATCATATTTATTCTACTAACTAATGTTTATTAATATTTTTATTTGCAAATATAGAAAATTCAATTTTGTAGGTTGGATTTTTCAGTCTCCCTCTCATATGCAAAATATTTAGAACAAAAATTATCCAAATTACTCTTTTGATTCTCTTTGTTATATAAGTGAATATTTGATCATAACATATCTTAATACATTATCTGACTAGATTAAAAGCATGAAACTTGTAAGGTATTGGGTTAGTCCGCTCATTGTTAGCACCATTGCTAGGACTGTATCAAACTAAGGGGCAAGAATATTTTCATTAAATCTACTATGAGGTGGTTGTGGACATATTTTTGGATAATTGGCATCTCCTCGAGGAATGTGATACATTTACAAATTAACTCAATATGTTTACACAAATTCCATGTAATGAGGTTAATTTCTCTTTCCATTAGTAGAATTAAATAACAGCATCAACAATTTTTCTTACGGATATAATTGCATGCCTCCATCAAATGGATCCATACCATATAGATCAGTTCTCCAGCAATTTATCTGCTATTAGTGCTACGTAGCTAGTTCAAGAATATAATCCATTGTTGAACAAATACAGTACCTTCAACATTGTTTTTCTTCTGCTCCTTCTTTCAGTTCTAATAGTTAATAATTAAAAAATAAGTGTTTATCAGAAGCCAAACTAGGGAGAATAAGACATTTCAAAATAAAACAATTCACATTGTAACAAACAAGAAAAGGACTCTGGACTCTGGTTCATATTTAGAAAATTATATCAAGAAATAAAAAAAAGTAAAAATAAAAAAAAGAAAAGAAATACTGAACGGTAACGGACAAGATGCGGCAATGCATGTCGTGCGGCGGATCGATGGTGGATGACAAATAATTCAATGACTGTGAGAAGAGAATACCACATCTAATTTCTACCTATTTTTTACCTCTAAGAGAAGACCTTCAAGACCACAATGGTGGACAGCCAGACACGGTACTACAGCAGTGCGGCAAGCGTTGGTGAGTAGCAACTGAGATTTGTCGGCTATCACTAGGGCTGGGTCCTTTACAGGTCGCATCGCAGTCTTGTGGCAGTGAGTGTTAATTTCAACCTGAAGCCGTGGGCCGTGAGGAAATTATGATGCATAATTTGGAAAGAAGAAAAAAAAAGTAAAAAAATATATTAAAAAATAGTAAAAAAAACGATATTTGGTTCGGTACAATATACCGAACTCAAATACCGATACTTAATCGAAAATCAAATTTTTAAAAAATGATGTACCGAATATTGAATTGAAATTTGAATTTTAACATGAATCGATTGGTATATCAAACTGTTCACACTCTAATTATCATGTGTGAAAGTGCTATTATTTTATGTTAGGGCGAGTACTTTTAGGAACATGTTGCCATTTCAAGTGCTTCTTTTTTTGAACTTTTTATACAACTATACTTCTCATGATTTGAGTTCATGATATCTTTAATTGTTTTTTATTTTTTAGTAAGAAAATTTGTATGTGTTGCAAGGACGGGAATAATATAAATTAGACAAGCATTTGCTCTTTTTTATTTTGTTCTTATATTTAATTTTCTAATGTCTTTGTGTAAATAGGAATCTGAATTGAAACTTCACTTGAAAGATCACATACTTAAAGTAGATACAAGGAATGAGGAGCAAGCTTTGATCATTTTGGTATAATTGAGTGAAATCGAACTAAGCCATTGTAGTTGTAATTGACTTTAATGAACAAACTTTTTTATGTGCAAGAAGTCTCCGTAAGATGGAATATATTCAATTTATCTTTATCATTACACTTTTTAGGTTTTTAGAGAAACAGAAGAGAAGCAAGAATTTTTTAAAAAGAAAATTAATTGTCCTTTTCTAAACTTTTTTTTTTATTTAATGAATATAGGATTCTAGAGATATCATGCCTATACGGAACAAATGATTTTTGGAGTTGATGACTATTAACAGCCAAAGATCGAGGAAAAACAAATACATTCCTAAACTAACTACATTTGATGTATTGTTCGTATTTTCACATGAATGCTCTCTGTCGCTTCCGTCGATGATGGTGCCATCAAGATAACTTGTATGTTTTTTTACTCTTTAAGAGTAGATATGTGTATGTTTTTCAAGATGTGATTTGACAAGTTTTGTTCATCCTTTGTGATATGTGGCAGGCAACACATTTAAGCATTGGGTTTTCCACTTTTGGATGATCGAATTCATTAGAGATTCATAGTTTCAAAATTCAAAGAGTTCCTTTGAAGCAACATTTACATGCTTTGTGGATTGTAGATTCGAATGTCATCCGAAAGCAAATGAGCTGTATTAATAATTATATATGTCTTTCGTTCAATGTTGTATTTTGTTAGTACCAATGATATGAGATGTATAAAATCATGAACTTAAAGTAAATGACAGTATTAGGTGCAACTGGCAGGTGATTCTTATTTTGCAAGACTGTAAACCACGACTTACTAAATCAATACATACCTTATTATTTCACTTTTTGTGAATTCAAAAGGCATTTTCAATTATACTATATTACAAATTTAATTAACTGTAGATTAATATAAAAAAATTGTGTAGAATTATTATTATATTTTGCTCAAGCAAGTATCGAATGTGTGCAGTTAACTAGTGTTTAATTAATAACAGTAGTTGATTACGAATTGTTATTTGTTAATACGAATATGATGACGAAAGTGATTTACTCAAAACATAACAAATCAAATAAAAGGGTAAGCAATTTATGCTGGCTGTCACTCTAATTAACAATTTGAATTTATTTAAATTATAATTAGAATGAGTACTATATTTATTTTAATTCTTGGGAACTATTAGGTCATCCCTGTTGTACAATAGCACAGAAGGGGAAAATTCTTTCTCAAGGTTGAATCTTAATTTACTTACAAAATGTCTTTCTTTCTTTTTTTTTTTTTGTATTTTTCTCCTTTTATTAATATTGCCCTTCGAATTTAGCGGACAATTCTAGAAAATAAAGCATTCTTTCTATTAAAACCACAACATTCAAAATCTTCAATTAGATAAGATTCGAGAAACAATATTATACAAAATCAACAAAATTTTTTGACAAACATAACCGGGAAAAAGTAATATGGGCTATGCTCTTCAAATAACAAGAAATATAATAATTATTTATGCACTACTTATATCTCATATCTACATGTACTACATCACTAACATGCCATACTTCGTATGTACGCCACAAGCAACAGGGTTTATCTAGTTAGGTGGATCCTTGATTTCTCCTGTTTGCTTTCACATTGTTGCACCCGTCTTCCTAATTTTCTTGTATGAATCAAAGGCACTGGGTGATGTAATTTTTCGCTACACAAGGTACAATTTCGCGACGAAGCTATTGAAATGATAAAAAAAAATTTTTAAAAAAATACACACACTCCCTCCCTCCAAACCCAAACTAGACTGCCACCGGACGACATTATACATCCACGGCACTCATTTTCCTCCTAATACATGACAAATGGCATTCCAAATCCACTAAGGCCCTTTCCCATTGAAATCAAAATTCACAAACCTTCCAAGCTTCAATGCTCTATTGTTGGGATCCATCCCATGCCTTTCTCGGCTACGTAGGTACGTATAGAGCCCATAGCATATTTAGACACAGAAAGAAGTCCACAACTCAATGTGATTCAATGACGTGCGACTTATGATGCAGCAGTCAATAAACATTTTAGTTTCCCCATTTCTCATCCCACACTAGCCCTTATCTTTTCTGGCATCCATTGATCACACACGGTTACCCAAATGGAAGTGCAAACAACATCCAACGCATGGTTCCAACAAAAATAGAGATAATCTAACCAAATGTTTACGGATACCCAATGCACACAGCAGCAAGCCAAACATAAGAGTAAAAGTTTTATCTTGGACGTTACACATTTAGTTCTATCAGTAGCTTGCCCTTAAGAAACTGACAGGATAAAACACTGGCAAGCGCAAGGACAGCAAAGTTCTCTCATTAAGTGCAAGTACAACAAAGTTTTCTCATTCTTCTGCAGCACTGGCGGCGCTTAAATCAACATTAAGATCAAGAACCTGAAACAGAACAAGATATTTCATGATTTTTCCAAAAACAATGTTCTTGAAAAAGAATAAGGGAAATTCTGATGGTTGGTTGTTGGTTCTAGAATCAGCAACAGCTGAAATGATCACCACATGGCCCACATCAAGAAATTTCAGTGCTTTCTCATCCAAGTGATTCAAGGACCTAGGCCTTTATAAGTTAAGGTCAAGAGGAACCTTCAACGCTGTACTTTGCAACTTAATCGTTCAACAGTTCTTTTGAATAGTACATAAATATGCCACATCCGTAATTCAACATAGCTATTCCTTTCTGGAACATCACAAAATAAGTTTCATTTTCTAATAAGGAATAGCTTCCTTTCTTTCATTCTTTCACTTCTTCTTCTTCTTCATTTTTTTTCCCCCACAATTACCTCTTACATGAATTAGTACCGCCGTATGTCAAATATTACCTTAATTTTTAAAGCCAACATAATTCTAAAACTTAGAAAACACATAACCTTCATCTTAACAATTATCATCTAAACTATGGTTTGGTCAAAATAGGACGATGCAAATGGAAGGCAAGGGTAACAAATAGCCCCTATGTGAACAAAAACTAAAATAATATCACCCAAAAAAAATAAAGAAAAGAAAAAATAATACAAAAGAAATTCCATAGACTATCTCTTTTGACAAAGAGAGTACATAGCATGGTGTATGCTGGAACAGGACTATGGAAATGGGAGAGGGAGTATAAATAGGGCACAGACATGCAAGGAAGAACTTCAAAAAAGGGACAAAGAGGGAGATGGGCAGAAGGGCAGCGTACATAAGGGCTAAGATATTTCCATAGGTTAGCTCTTTCGACCTAGATAGCACAGGCATACGCAAAGGTTAGAGGGAGGGGTAGAGTCAGACATGCAATGCGATTCAGATTTTTCAAAGCTTTATTTAATCACATGGAGCAGGAGATTATCGCCTAGTTCAAAACCTATGCAGAAAAAGCCACAAATTCAAAAGGACTGGCTCCACCAAACACCTTCAATTACCAAACAATTTACTGTCAACATTTTACTATTATTAAGCGAATGTGATATAATTAACAGGGCAGACTGCAGAATTCAATAGGAAAGTCGCATCATGAACAAGTGAATCTCAATACTCACCTTTCCAGTGATCAAGGTGTACATATTCAGCACATCCACCACTGTGGATTCAAAGTGAGTTGTGGCATCATAACTCTGTCACATTGAGTTAAGTAAGTGTATGTGCTAGGGAAAGCATAAATAATCATGCACAGTAATCACAATAACATTTACTAGAACTTACTGTAGATATAAAGCAATTATCCAGAGAAGGCTCATTGACTGGTTCATATCTGTCATAAGTTTCAAAGAAAATTTCATCCACAGGTCCAAGTAGATCAATGCCTGGCTTCAATTCAGTCTCAGGGTGATCAGTTTCTGCTTCTGTTGAGACAAAGGCAATATATTTCCCTTTTGGAGCAACATTGTGAGAATAAGAACAACAAAATAAATACCTGCAGAACCAATAAATTGAATAAGATATTATGAAATTTTCAGATTGTATATTAAGTTAATGCAGAGTGGGGAAAGAAAATCCAAAATTGATAACCAATAAACCCAGCAAAGAAAAATTAAATGAACAATCAGATCAAACAACAAACAAATAGCTTCATCAACCAGCTATATTGGAGCTTGCCTCCATTCCATTTGACATCTATCTTCCTGCATGACTACCACCTCAAGTTCACAATACTTCAATGTTTAAAGGACACAGCTAGCTAGTCACAGAAATTTGAGAAAATTATCAAATGGCTGTTTAGTTAATTAGTTAAATAATCTCAAAAGTTGCACTTGATGCAGAAAACAATCTTTCTAGAGGACTGGCTTCCTACGCCCCCTTCTCCCCAACATTCTTCCTGATGTGGCGAATGTAAGGACATTATATGAAAGAGCATATACTTCTGGTCAACTTTTATCTCAAAGAATAACTATTGCATGCTAAACATTCTTTATTGCAAGAACAGATCAGCCACTCACATGTCTGATTTGCGACCCAACTGCTTCTGAGGTAAAATAACTTGCACTGAATAAGAATCATTAGTATTGGGAATTGGGTGGCTCATGATAGCAATGGCTCGGGCAACTTTGCCAACCTTCCTGACCTGTAACACACATTGTGTTAGTGTTCATCATAATAAAAAACGGACAACCCACAGAGATATATTCAGAGCGGCAAACTTGACTTTCCTAGTCAACATAAAATGCCTGGAGAGATAATAAAAAGGTTAGCCACTAAAGCAGAAAGCATCAGTGAGAAGGAACATAAATTCATTGAATTATAGAGCAAAAACACATCCAACATGCTTTTAAATGTTAACAAATACGTGAAGTGTCAATCATGATATCTGCTAAAAATGTAAAACATGAAATATAGTATGGACGCAAATTCAGGAAGAGAATTACCTTATTGGGAAGGTAGGAAGGATCACATACAACTTTCTTGCACTTAGCTGTTTCCCCTTCTGATGTAACACCACACACCTTGCCTTCCTCATCAAACTCTACCTGACATTCGACAAATTCATGTTAGGTCTAAAAGCATTACATCACAACTACTTCAACTACCAACAACAAAGCAAGGCAAAACATAACACCACTGACAGGAATAATAAAAGTGAAATGGCAATATCAAAAGCAAAGGTTACAGCCAACATAACTGAAATCAACAGCTTAGAGTCACTATCAGTTAAAAACTAATATAACAAGTTAAAGAGGTAAAAGAATAAATGAAAAATGTGACAACAACAAGACCAAATATATATACATACATACATATACATATACATATATATATATATAAAGGCATTTTGATTTCTCCACCTTTTGCCACAGATCATTTCTGCTTTCAGGTTGAGCAAGCTGACTAAATTCCCAAATTCTAAGAGTTCATTTGTTCATTTCCAAGGCCTATTTTCAAAATCCACCATTTCCGCCAGTTTAAAGGTTAGATTTCTTTTTAAGTGAAATTTGTGTTAAAATGAAATGTGTTTGGATTGATATTTTGAAATTAATGATTATACAGGTGTGGACAGAAAAATGCGTCTACTTTTGATATTTACATAAACGAAAAGATGTGAATTTATTTTAGTTGAATAGTAGGTCTTTTAATGTAGTAGGCTTAGGAATATATTAGAGTAGGTCAAAGAGGAAGGCCGAAAATGAATATAAATGAAAATAAGTGGATTTGGTATGAAAATGGGTAAACATGAATGAGTAGTGTGTTTTCAAAAAGTTGAAAATGACACTAGAGTACGTGCAAATGAAAACAATTGGTGCTTAACTCCTCTGTTCCTCCAATAAAAGATGTTCTCGTTATCTTGACTTGTGTGTTTTCACTGAAGTTCCAGCACTAGAATAAAAGGCATAGTTTATTCAGATAACAACTCAATTTGTTAGCATCTGCAGATTGTTATAAGGATAAGAAACATTTTTGCACATTTGCCAGAGGGACTCATAAGGAAAAATTGAACATTTATACATAATCAGAGAAGCCAGTATCCCTTCATAAATTTCTTTTCTTTTGGGAGGTTGAAGGGTGAGGCAGGAAAGAATAAGAATTAATTTCCTACCTTGCACTCAGGTTTGTTCAACATGTAGGTCCCACCATATACAGCACTCAGACGTGCAAAAGCCTGGTGCCATTAGTAAAGTACCAATTAAATGAGATCTGTATTTAATATACTTGAGAGAGGAGGGTGGGGGTGGGGGGATACAGGACATATCAAGGGTGAAAGAACAAGAAATTGAAGACCTTGTGAATCAGTGAGCAATCAAATAATAAGAAGACAGAAGCGTGGATACTGAAGAAACTGTCAGACCTGGGGAAGCTCTCCAAGGCCATACAAAGGATAAATGTAAGGTGATCCTCCAGCAAAACGTGCTAAAGATTCTGAATAAAGCTACCAACCCAGAGAAAATATTTCAGAAACGAATATCAGGAGCCTTGGACTCCATTATCTTTTCAAATATTAAACAGGAATGCATGGGGAGACATAAATAATTACTTTCATCCTCTTCACAGTATCCAATGCTGGCTCATCCAAGTAACGGTCATCTCTGTGGAGAGCTAGCGCATGACCAATGAAATCCACAGTATTGTCGTCAAGTCCATATTTTCTGTCAAAAGTTCCAAACATTAGAATCAAAATCTAGTTGAATTGGTTACAAGTAACTCAGACCAACTGCAGAAATGCATATGTTCAAAACTTTTCCAGAGGCAGGGGATGCATATTACTTAGAAATATGGCATACTCATACTGAGAATTTTCAAAATTACTATAAAAAAAAAATCGGAGATAATGAGATAATCATGTGATGCACTGGGACCTGACATTATTTAGCTACAACTAAAAGGTACTAATAAAAATTTTGTTCTCATTCATTGTCTGGATACACAAAAGTAATCTATAGCCATCGAGACCAATAAATATATATGACAATCTATCTTTGATTTAACCCCCTTGCTTATAAGCTTCAGTGGCAATAAAACCATAACTATTATTTAAACAGACATGTCCCCCTAAACCAAGTATGAGTGCTTGAAAGGTGGAATATGCAGAGAGTTAAGTCAAAAATAGATCAAACTTAAAGGGTTCTGAATTCTATTAAGACAGACAAAATGGATTTACAAGAAGATTTATTCAAGCGATGAAAGAACAAAGGTAAAGGAAGCTTACGCAATGAGCTCCCTAGTTGTCACTCTAGTCAGATCCATTCCTTCATGTGTTTTAGGATCACTTTCATTGTAATCTTGGACATAAATGAAAAATTTTCGGGCACGCCGCTTTTCAAAGATACCCATGAGAGGTGATTTTAGAGCCTCCATGTCAGTTGCAGGCACTTTGTGAATCTGTTGCATTAAATTTATCACCACATCCAGAATGAACTAATAATTCTTGAGAACCAAAGACAGGCATGTGGCAAAACTGCAGAAAAAACACGGGAAACATATATGTGCTTGCATGTGTGTCTGTAAGCAATACCTTTCCTTTGTTGTAGACAAAGCTTCCATCAACTGCTTTAAAATACAAGTATTTTGTAACGTCAGTGTGAATGAGGACTCGCACAAGAGCACCATTTGCCATAATAAACTGAAATGGATAAAAGTAGCATTCTCTATACATAATTATGAAAAAAGAAATCCACGAAAGGATATCACCAGAGCATAAATAATTAAACCTTAGGGATCATGTCAACGTTATAATCTTTACTGGAGCCCAAGTGTGCTGGAGGCTTATCACTTCCTCTAAACCTCTTCCACAGCTGAGCATAAAAGAGATTTACATCAAAACATAAAAGATACATGAAAAGCTGCATATATCTTTCATTCAATGTGACTATTTGGGTGCTTAGGTGGCAAAAGTAATCAGTTTCCAAAATCAATGAAAGGAATACCTGAATGAGATTGAGTGAAGTTGATTCACCGCCATAATAGTCATTGCGATCCATGTGCAAAACCTGTTTCCAAAGACATGACAATGGGAAGCCCACTCAATAGAGACATAGATATTTAAATCAAAACAATGTTCAGAAAGAAATTAAGGGAAATGCTATAAGAATTTGATTTGAGGGTAAATAAAAATTTGCATGCTGTAAAATAATCACAGCAGTGGGTAGATTGTCAAGCATATAATATGTGGCATGCAAAGAAACCTTAAGTCAGAGAATTGCAATGACAGACATGCGCACTGACAGAGTAAGCATAAGACTGCACCATGATCAAACAGCTATGTTTATCCTTCAAAGTCCTCAAATTGAATCCAGAACCCAGGCAAGAAACACATGTTTAATTACACAAGAATTCAAACACAACAAGTCCAATCTCATCAACTAAAGATGAGCGGACTTTGTGTCATGACCACAAATCACTCCCTGGATGTTGAACTCCTAGTCTATGTACGAAGGAATGTAGCGCTCTCAGAGCAAACACTAATTGGCCCAGCTGAGCCATAACAATCAGAACACGCAGAATCGCCTATCATTTCCAAAAGTAAGGTTGCATAGCGTACAAAAATCGGATTCGTTCATCGCCACCCAGATCAAACAAGCCTAGCAAACAGTAAAACTAATCCAAGCTAAAACTGCGAAATGATCCGATTCCGTTACCCAAAACCGAGCTAAATCAGCAGAATTCCAACCCGTATCATCACAAAATCAGAAGAATATCAGAAAGTATTAAATAAATTATTAATCGTCAGAACGCCTGAATTCTTAACGGCTGAAAATAGAAATGCAAAGCAGAAAAACCTTAAGGCCATCCACTGATAGAAGACCACTGAGGATGCATTCTTTGAGACCCGTCCCCAGCACTATCACATCGTACTCTTCATCCATCTTAATCGAAGCCTCAACTGAAATTTGCAATCTATCAAAAAATTAAAAAAAAAACGAGAAATTACCCAGACAGATTAATCAGATCACGAGATGGGGGGAAAACTAGGGTCCTCAGCAAGAGTCGGAGGGATTGAAAATTTACCGCGTGTAGGCAATACCTGTGTCGAATTGCGTATAATTGAGACACAGTTGTTTCTATAGAAATCTGAAAAGAGACAATGAGAACAACTTACAGAAGAAAGTATGGAAGTGTTGAGGGAAAAGCAAGACAGAGAAATCAATCTAATCTATCCGAGTCGTGTCTGAAACTCGCAACGAAATATAAATTGAATAAAACATATAATAATATGCAAAAGGAAGCTTTGTTTTTAAAATTTAGTGTATGTTTTTTAAATATTTTTATTTTTAAAAATTATGTAAAAATATATAAAAAAATATAATAATTAATATATATTTTTTTAAAGTTTATAATTTAAAAATTAAAAATTGTCAAAAAAAGGAGGAGATGAGAGAAATTTATTGTGTAGAGGAAGGTCATGTTCACTGCTCAAAGGCACAAAAAGACTTACCAAGATAAATAAATAAAGATGCATAATTCAATCACAAATACTAATTCACGCATTCTTGTATTATTATGTAAAAATTTGAAGCCATATTTTTCTAATTACCGTAGCTCAACGAAATATTTGTCAAAGTAAAGGCTTCAAGCGTGTAATTGTATATCAACGAGGCTCTTTAATTTGTTGTTACCATAAAACAATGTTTACATTGATCAAAATTATAATCAACAACACGACATATAAAATCAAAAAAACTCTCACAATCAAATTGGCTGGGATAATGAAATATTAAAAATCCAAAACTTAATTCATCAAGCTTGAACAAAACTTTCAATTTTATACTCATTCAACAATAATGATGAACTAAGCATCTAAAAAAAACTATGACCAGCTAGTGAGATCCATACCCTCCTAGTTATGACTTTAATTTGATAATAAAACATGTGAATTTCTTTAATGGGAGTGAATGAGTAATTTCACATAAATGTAATCCATAAACATGCAGTTATGCCTCATCCATTTTATAGTGTCATTTTTGCAATTTTTAATTCCTAAAACGTAGATAGGTGAAGATGGATTTGGTGAACCTTGTTGGGTTGGACTCTTAACTCGTGACATTGTACAAATATTTTAACAAAATAATATGCATTTCTACCATATCAGGACATGTTAGACCAAGTATAGCATTTATAAAATCTTGTTAGAGGAGGCTTGAAGAATAAGTCGTTAAAAAACAGAATGTGTCGTACAGCATTCATTTTCGTTCCTAGGTTTTCAGATGTGGTTTGTGATCACTTCTGTATTTTGAGTATTTTCTTAATTTCCGTGAAGTTTTTGGATGTTTTACGGTATTTATGGATTTAGATTATCGTGGTGTGTATTGTCGAATTTGGAAAAAAAATGCTTGAATATTAAGTTTGTGTAGTGTATTTCTTTACTCTTCATTTCATTCCCTTTAAATTTTGATATATACTAATACTATTTTAATTTATTTTGTTAATTTGCTTATGAACGACAAAATTATTATTTCTTAGGACCCTCTTGAGTGATTGAATTAAATGATATAAAGTTATTTTTGATTAATAGTCATTATCTTTTCTTGTTTATTAGGTGCGTTATTAAAAATATATAATTTTATTAATATAGTAATATATAAATTTTGATGATTTGGATAATAAAATCAAATTATTTAAAAAGTAAAATCGTATTAGAAATTTTGTACAAAACAAAAGGAGAGTAAAAAGTTTGAAGAGGGAAGAAATAAAAAACCAAATAAATTAGATAAAAAAAAATAAAAAATTGATATAATGAAAAAAGACATTTTAATCGATTCAATTTAGGTTAAAGAAAAGACAGGAGAAAAAAATGATTACTCGGTGACCCCTCTGACATACAAAAAAATACAAAGCAGGAATGTAATTATTGTAAAAAAACTACTGACCACATTTAGCAAAATAAATAAAAAATAAATAAAAATCAAAAACAAGGACGAGGAGGATGTGAATTATGGGAGTGAAATTTTTTAATCATGGAATTTATATTAAATGGGCTAGAATTCTATAAAACAATTAAACTAAATTATGGAAATTGAAAAACTAAATAGGCAACCATTTAAAAATAGCCCATTGAATGTATAAACAGACACGTACATATATGTACATACACTGCATACTATATTATCAAGAGTTTGAAACGAATTGGTCGTAAATTTATAATATTAAACTTAAATAAAAATACTAAACACACTCAAAAATAATTACTAATATACCATTATTCCTTTAAATTTATTTTCACACTTTTTTGTCTAATTTTTATTTATTTCACTATCTTCCTTTAATTTTGATGTCTTGTATTTTACTTCTTTTCGACCTTCTCCTTCGATTTAAATTTCGTTCTATTTTTCTGTTTCTCAAGTTTCTTTTTTTGCTTTGTTATTTTATCAATAATTTTAAATTATATTTACAAAACAATATTAGATAGTTTATACAACTATACTCACACATAGAGACTAGTACATATAATATGTTTAGTAACTTGTAATATCTCAGAACAAAATCAATTTAATAGTCATAAAAAAGGTATAATTTAAAGTTTACTAATAAATAATTTTTAAATAATAAAAATTAAATTTTAGTTAAAATTAAAAATATTGGATAAGGACCCTCTTGCTATATTATTATAAATAGATGGGGTCTGGTCTGTCCGTTGAAGTCAGTCATCCTTGACAATAGCCTGTGCTGTAGGCATCAACATTCAGAAATTAATTAGTAAATAAATATCCACATTTTCTTTTCGGGTTTTGGACTTTCGCGGTAAGTTGTGCTACTTAGGCCTCATTAATTTCACCAACTAGAGGACTTGGAAGACACGAGCATAATTAAACTTAAAATCTAATTGTTTTAAAGTCAATCACATTTATTATATAATTGGTTTTTTTACCAATGGATGATTCACGTTGGTTTATTTTTATATTTTAGAATGTGTTTTTAAGTATTTTTATAGAATTTTGTAAAAGTAATAAAAGGAAGAAATAAATTTTGAAAGTATAAAAATTGAGTGTGGGTTTTTGGGGTGAATATCATCCACCACACTTTCAACATCAGTCACCGATTGATGCCAATTATTATATTGCGCCTAAGAATTTGGAGTAAATCTATTGATTATTTATTTCCCACTTGTAATTATCATTTTGTATGTAAGATGTTAGGGTTAAGAATAAGTCAATTAATAATTTTGGTTAAATATTTCCGACAAGTACCTATCTTCATGCCAACTACTTCGGCTTTTCCTACAAGTCTAGACATTTATTTAATTACCCAGTTAACAATTAATAACAAATCAAGGCCATATTCATGTACTGGATGGGATAATAATTTAAATGGTTATTTTAAAGGACAAAAATAATTGTATGAAATAATTAATTTCTTAACACTTATGTTTAGCACGCTCAACTGTTTAACATGGTCATGTTTATTTTCCCGTTATAGCTTTAGAATGCAGATAATTCAATTAAGAATAAAATGTTAAAATTGTCATTTGAATGATATATAAATAAACCCTAACAACTTAGAGGGGGTTTGGCTAATTTTAATTTTAAGAGCTTATAAAATTATATAACTTATAAGATATTTTAAAAATTTATAAGCTCATAAATCTTATCTTAAAAATAAGCTAACAAATGTTTGGTAAGGTCTTCTTATAAAATTTTTTTAAAATTTATAATTATAGTTTATTATAATTTTTTAATGTAATAATATTGAGAACAGCTTAAATACTATGAATAAAATGTAATTTAAGGATATTTATGTTATTTTTACTATATGAAATGAAGTGACTTATAAGATATTAAAAAATAAGTTGGGAATAAACAACTTATTTTAAAGAGTTTATAAATTTTAAATATTTTATTTTTAAAGTTTATAAACTATTTTATCCAAAAGATTATCAAACACTTATAAAGAAGTTATAAACTTTCAAACATCTTATAAGATATTTTAAGAAGCTTTTTAGCTCAACCAAACACTCTCTTAATTATTTTTTCTTGATTCTCATGCAGGATTATTTAGTCTACAAGTTTGTAATTTTATACGGAACCCTAATTTATTAATCAAGTATTACAATCAATCAAAAAGAATGTTTAATTAATTAAGAAAAAGTAATCCATCTTACACTGTCAGTAAAGTAAACAAGGTCCAAGATTAATTATATGCAAGTCCGCAGCATTATTCGCTACAAGCCTTTAACCAATGATGCCAACACGTATTTTATTAGTAATAAAAATTATTTACGATGGCGATGATGATATCTTGCTATATGTTTAATGTTTAATAGTATCTAGAATTCTTTTTCGAATAAAATGATTGACTTATAAGCATGGTATAAAATTTTCCGTGGGTTCACAATAAAATAATGAAGACCAAGCTATCTTGGAATCGACATTTCCTCCTTTTATTTTTTCAACTGAGAGAAAATGAAAAACAATTTCAGAAACAATTTTTTTTTTTTTCCATATTTTAAAGATCAAGCTCTAAAAAAAATAAATGGACGAATAAATCAATAAGAATACGTATTTCGATCGTACCTGCATGCAAGGTCAGTGTCTTGGTTTTTTTCTTCAATGTTTGTCTCCAGAGAAAAGTCAAGTTGCAGACACAGCCAAAAGTCTTTAAATACAAATATATAGCACCAACACAAACAACAAAGACTTATTTGTCTCATTTTTGATTTTTTTATGGTTTGGCTTTGTACCCCCGTGAAAGTTGTTGTGATGCAATAAAAGCTTTTTAATATTTTGTCCGCGCACATGAATCATCCAAAGCTGCAGCTAGCATGAAAAATATATGCACGTGGTATGCACATGTGAGTGTTCTTGCTTGGGGAAATTGGTTTTGTCACATTGATCCTGACAAAAAAACAGGAACTACTTTTTCAAATTGTATCAGTTCTTTCTTCGAATTTGTGTAGAAGCAACCGTTGAGCTGCAATTGGGCCAATGATTTTCCGGACTCTGTGTACCATGCCTGTAATAATTCTATATAAAGGGTGGTAGCAACAAAGCTGCGAGTTAAGACTAAGAGAAATGGGAGGAGGAGCCGGCGGGGGAGTACCTCTTAAGTATACACCTACGTGGGTGGTGGCGCTCGTTGGCTCCATCATCGTCGCCATATCTTTGTTAGTTGAGAGAATACTACACTTTGCTGGCAAGGTAGCTATTTTTTTTCATGTCTTCATGCAACACATGAACTATTAATGCCATCACAGGCAATTCCATGCTTTGTTTTTTCTTCTTTTATTTTGTGGGGGTAGGGGAAGAGGGTGTCTGGAGTAAGAGAGGATGAAAAATTAGACTCAGGATAGAAAGGTATGTGTGTGGGCGTGCGCACGTGAAAATTTTCTGTTTGTTTCAAACTTGAGCCTGTTTTGAAGTTTTGTAGAGATAGGATTAGTGGAAAATCTATGAAGAGAAGAGTAAAACACATATGAATTTTCAAGGCTCAGACTCAGCAGCCCTTTTTTTTTGGCTGATCGCTGACCATCAGTTCAACTGACTGAATAATGTTGTTGATGATGATTTGTGCAGTATTTGCTGAAGAAAAAACAAATATCTCTCTTTCGAGCCTTGCGGAAGATCAGAGAAGGTTTGGTATAGTTCTAAATTTCTAGTGTTTTCAAAGTTCAAAAGGTTAAATACAGCCCTAACTTTTGGGTGGTGGATTGATTTGATGAAGCAGAGTTGATGTTGCTGGGGTTCCTATCTCTGCTGCTGGAAGTATTTCAAGACAGAATCGGTAAAATATGCATCCCAAAGGACTTGACCAACCACTGGCTTCCTTGCAAGAAGGATCAAAAAGGTACAAAATCCACACCCCCCTTGGCAGCCCCCCCTTTCGTCCTCCCCGGAAGCCGCCACCTGCTGGCGGCACCATCAAATGGTGGAGGTTCTTGTGATCAGGACAAAGTACCATTGTTATCCCCCAAAGCATTGCATGATCTCCATATCTTCATCTTTGTGCTGGCTGTTTCCCATGTGGTGTTCTCTGCCCTGATAATTCTATTCGGGGGATTAAAGGTAATGGTTCATCATTAATTCAGAATTTCTCAATAAATTTCTCTTATTTTTTTCAGCTGTGTCCCCACTAATCCATTTTATGTCACGCGCCACAGATACAGCAATGGAGAAAATGGGAAGACTCTATCCAGAAAAACGAATATGATCCAGAAGAAGGTATGCATGCTTCTTCAGCCATATTGCATATATAAGAAATAGAAGAGAACCCGCTCGGACTAATTACAGATTCTTTCCTAAACCTTCACTGAAATTTTGTGCAGCTACAAAAAACAAGATCACTTGTGTCCAGGATCATGCCTTCATCAGTTCCAGGTTCTCCGGCGTTGGTAGAGTTGCTTTGTTTAGTTGGCTGGTAAGCCAGATCAGACGCTCATCCGACAAATTTTAGGCGATCAGTTTGCTGATATAACACAACCCACTAACCGGTTTTCCTTGATCTTTTCCTCAGAAATCATTCTTGAAGCAGTTCTATGGATCAGTGACTAAATCAGATTATACCACGCTTCGACTTGGCTTTGTTATGGTAAATTCAATAAAGCACCTTGACCTCTGAAGCTGAATCTAGAATCATAGTGCATTCAGATGCTTGTTGGAACTTGATTTTCTGAATTTTCATCTCCCAGAAACACTGTAGGAGTAATCCAAAGTTCAACTTTTACAAGTACATGACCCGTGCTCTTGAAAAAGATCTCAAGAAAGTTGTCGGAATAAGGTGAGATGGGAAGAAGATAACTCGGAAGCTCTAATTCTTCGCCTGTTACTCGGCCACAACTTCTTAACTTGTTCTCCGATGATAATTTTGCAGTTGGTACCTTTGGGTGTTTGTGGTCATCCTCTTGTTGCTTAATGTGTATGGTAAGACATTCTCAGAGGAGACAGCGGTTAGCTTATACAGTATTCAGTCACGACAATAAGTTTACTTGGCCTGTTTCTGTGTCAGGCTGGCATGCATATTTTTGGATATCGTTTGTTCCGCTGATTGTAAGGAGCAATACTTTATGATCCAAGTAGTACCAATTAAACTGAAGACATGTACTGCAGATTTGTGGACTAACTTAAATTGCAGGTCTTGCTTGCTGTGGGCACTAAACTCGAGCACGTAATAGCCCAACTAGCCGACGAGGTGGCCGAGAAACACATGGCGGTCATAGGAGACCTGGTAGTTAAGCCTTCTGATGATCACTTCTGGTTCCACAGACCACGCCTGGTCCTTGTGTCGCTTCACGTGACTTTGTTCCAGAACGCCTTCCAGATTGCCGTTTTCTTTTGGATGTTGGTATGAATGCCTTCCCCAAGTGGCCTTGTTCCGTGAGTAAGCCAAGCTAACACGAAGTAGTAAATGGCAGGTGAAGTTTGGCTTTGAGTCATGCATTGGAGAAGTTGGTTTCATCATTCCCAGACTTGTCATAGGGTAAGTAACATCACAGTTTAACGATGCAATTGCCGGTGAATTTGGGCCTGATTCTAGTGACCATTGCCTTGCTGCAGGGTGTTTGTGCAAGTCCTTTGCAGCTACAGCACTCTACCACTGTATGCCATTGTGACACAGGTAATTCACCCAATTTTCCAGCCCTTTTTCTTCTCCTTACTGCGATTGACTTTGTCCAAATTTGTGTTGAATATGGAAGATGGGTAGCTCATTTAGCAAGGAAATATTTGAGGAGCACATACAGGCTGGTCTCTTGGATTGGGCACAGAGGGCAAAGAATAAGGGACTGAAGAAGGCTGCTGGCGACCCCTCCAACCCTCAGCAATCAGAGGAGATGACGGATATTAGTGCACAAGCTCCTGTGGTGGAACAAGGCAAAAACCATGTGCCCTGAATCTGAGAGTACTGTATTGTTGTGCTATTTTTCTGGAATGATGTATGTGTCAGCTTGTTCAAGTCTGTTGTTTTAAGGGAAGAAATGCCTGTTTGTTTGTGTCCGCTGACGTTGCACAGCCTACCATTCGGGTGCAAGTGTAGTGTTGCGACTGGTTTTAGTGGTATTCAACAGCTTTGTGGCTTCCTGATCAATGCACACCTTGATCTTTATCGGTCATGTTATGTTTAAATTTTTAAGTGTAATTTTTTCAAAATTTGTTTAAGAACATTCGAGAGAAATCGATAAAATTAAAAATATGTCATGTAAAAATGAAAACAAACATTGCTTGCCATTGTTTTTTGTTGCGTCTTCTCCTCACCGAATTCTCGAATGCCCATGTGGTTGAGTTTGGGCTTTTCCAGACTTGGTTGACTTTTCCACAGAAAGACTTAATACAATCTCGACGTGCCTTCCACAGTACTAATTAAGCAAGTGGATTTTGGGTACGCGAGATTATTGTACATACCAGCACTTAATCTTCAAACTATGTTCATTTTGTTGGATGGATTTTAATGCAAGGCCACTTTCATTTTAAATAATTAGATTGAATAAATTATTTTATTAAATTTAGTCATGTGTTTTTATAATGAATTAAAATCCATAATAAAAAACAAATCTAACATAAAATAGTTAATTTTCATATAATAAATGTGATGCAATAATTCACCACATTGTAATCTTATAATTAAAAGTGAACACAAACATTATTCTGAATGATAAATTTTACATTAATTAATTAATGATTGACAATTGTGATTTAACCATTTAAGGTAATTATATTTACTTTTTCATTGTTGTTTCAATATGAAAATAATTCAATTAATAATATGAAGTTAAAATAGTCATTTGAATTTTTCATAAAGAATCCCTAACACCTTAATTATTTTATTGATTATTTAACTATGTCTCTCATTAAGATTATTTTTATTATACCAAGCTCTTAGTTAATCAATAAAATAACATTTGATTAATTAGATAAAATAATTTATTATACATTATCACTTAATGCCCTTACAGGATGAATTATTATTATTGCTTTGGCTTCCACACATCCATGACCGCAAAGACCAACACGACCAATTTAAATTTTAATCTTCAAACCTCGGATGGAAATGATGGGATGAAAGGTGCCAAATTTGTTAAAATCGTTCTGTCCTTGACATTTAAAGAGTTAGAAAGCAAACCAAGTGCATCGCATTGATCGACTATCGGCGTGTATCTTATTCAGAAAAGAGTGTAATGTGATGACTCAAGATTTTATAATAATTTTCACCTCCAATCTTGGTGATTTTGCTAGCTTTTGGAGCTTTAATTGTCAATATTATATGTGTTTGAGTTTGGAAGGCTTTTTAAATTCATTTTGAATGAAAAGTGATTAAATTTGGACAAGTCTTACACTAAAAAATACTTGCTGCCTGTTTCCAGGTGTTGCAATTGCGAATGGAGAAACCATGACCGCAGAAGGACAGTCAGCCCTCGTGAGAACACAAATGATAGAAAGTTAGGACATTCCACCGCCAATGCACTTGCAGTAGCGGAGAGGCACGGCGAGACCATGAAGGAGATGCTCGGGGCAATGGAGGAAGAAAAGTGAACATGCCATTTTGTCGCAGTCGCTAGCGCACTCGTGGATGAAGAGATTGTGGTTGTCGGAAATGATGGTGCCACCATGGTGTTTAGAAGGCGAACATGTAAGTTCTGCGCCTGGGATCACCAGGGCCAACAATAAGCTCGTAGCTACGAGGGGGAAAGTAAAACACATTGTTGGGGTTCTAAAATAGAGATAGTTTTGTCTGAACTTTGCAAATTTTCATAAAACCTAGCTGCTCGTATATAAAAGAAGGTTGATATTGAATTAGGAAGTTTGTGAGAGCCTTGGGACACTTGGGAACAAAGAAATATCATCAACTCAAGAGCATGGAAAAGGAATCCACATCAAAATTGAAGATTGCAACCACCTTTACAAGTTAAGACTTGGGACTAGGATTTCTTCTTCTCTTTTTCTTTAAGTTTTGGAAATTGTGTGGTAATATTTTTAGCATGGTTTTGATTACAAACTTATGAATTGCTGAATTGCTTGTCTAAGACCTTATGATTATATTTGAGAATTGATGAATGAATGATTTTATATTTACTTTTTGTTCTTATCACGTGTAATTGATATGTTTAATACTTTTAAAGTCCTAACTACCTATTAATTGATTTGTGATCCAGTAAGAATTAATAAGAGTGAAACTCATAAATTAGACAATCAATTGCAAATATTAATTTTATGAAAATAACGAAAATTAAAACCATAAACTTTACCTCGATTCTTAATGCATCATGCGTAGTTCATTCTGAAGATCCCAAAAAATAATGCTCTATCGTCTAAAACAATTGGCTTTATTTGGATGCAAATTGTATTAGTAAAAAATTTAACACAAAAACTTAAAATAGTTTAAAAATAAAAGAAAGAAAGAAATAAATAAATAAAAAGAGTTATTTTACTAGATAATATGTTTGAAAGAATAAATTTTAATAGCTTCATATTTGCGTCCAAACATAGTGTCATATCAATCACCCCAACCACCAATATTTAAAGTAAAAATGTAACAATGTATAAAATTATTTAACTTATCAATTCAAAGTAAAATATATGTATGGGGAAGTCTTTCTTCCTTCTTTATCTATTCATTCATTTAAATATTTTTTTTACTCATTTTCTATTGAGAAACATTAAATTAGAATAAAAATATGAAATTAGTAATGGGATAAACTGAAATCGTGGGTCCAGGTTACAACATTGAATTAGTTTTGATATATAAGAGACAGATTGCTAATCAGAGCCATGATTGTTGTAACATTGATGAACATCATCTCATGATATCAATTGCAACGTTGGTCTTGAGTAAGTTTAATTTTAATAAAATGGTTCATAATCTTTCACGTTTAAATCACTTTGCTTCCTTATATTCATTTTTTTTTTAATTTTAAATTTCCTAACCTGTCATTTTTGTCGCAATCTAGATTCAAGCGAAAAAAGAGTTAGAATTTGGTCATGCGACTTGCATTTGACGTGCGGGAATAAATCGTCAAATCAAGTTTTAATGTTTCATTTTATTCCTTTAAACTTTTAAATTTATTGAACATAAATATATATATATATATATAATTTTTTCATATATTGTTTATAAAGTATATTCATGTATATATTTTTAGAAATATTAAAAATTAAATTTAATAAACATATACGAAAAATAATTTATATATAACTAAATTTGGTAAGTTTTAAAAGTTCAGGGGACTAGAGTAAATCTTTAAAGCTTAATTTGACAATTTTACCGAGGCACGAATGACACGTGCAAGTCACATGACATGACAAGATTCTGACAATTTTTGGGCAAAAATTTGATCAGATGAACTAAATTGTGACAGAGTTGGGAGGTCAGGAGTCACGTGCGCGTGTACGTATATGCATAACGGATTAAAGTGATTCAAAGGAGGGTAAAGATGGAAAACTGTCCACTACATTGACCCTTTAATAAGTTGCTAAGAGCGCTTATTCGGTACTGCTGAATTGAATGGAGAGCTCACCAGAATTTCGATATGGTAAATTTATCTACCAAAGATTGTACTAAAATTTTGATTCAATTTGGTAATTTATCTAGTTTTTTCAATATATTTAGTTCAGTTTTTCGTTAAATAGAGTTCATAAAATATAAAACTATGTTCGTTTTAATTTTTGAATGTATATTTTTAAGTGCATTTTTCTTAAAAATTATATAAAAGTAAAAAAGAGAAAGAAAGAAAATTTAAAAAGTGTAATGATTAAAACTGTATGCGCGCGTGTGTGTGTGTTTGAGTATTTTTTTGATGAAAAAATGAAACCAGACATAATTTTTATTGCACAACTTATTAATAAATATTAAATTTATTTATTTTAGTTTTTTATTGTTTCATTTTAAATTTTTTAAACATATTATAAAATAGATTTTTATCTAATAAATATAAGATATTGATATAAAGTTTTATAATGTTAGGATAAAAATTGCCAAGTCATAAATAATATATTTTCAGACTTAAAATTAAGAGATAAAATTAAGTAAATGTGATAAATAGAAAGGAATAAATTTCAATATTTAGTAAAAAGAAATCGAAGCCAAATCAAATAACAGTTATAGAGATGTATAAATATATACACACACACACACACAGTGAATGCCAATCAAAAGTTCAATCCTATGGATAGTACAAATCGATTTTTTTATTTATAATACTATTGAATATGCTTTTGGACCATTGAAGACCCTTGTAAATTCATACATCTAATATTATATTCTCAAAACTTACAATTTGTTAAATTGTATATTGAACAAGCTTTTCAAATGTTTGAATAAAATAATATCAACAACTTATGAGATGTTGCTAAGAGTTATAAGAATGGATCATTATAATAATGGAAAAAATAAATTAGTGTCATTATATCATTTTACCAAATAAAATTCAAGAGATTATAAGATATATTCAAATAAGTGCGACAACTTCCTTTGTTTATAAATTTATTATTTAAACTAATAAACTCATAAAGAACTCATAATTTGCTTGGAGGAACTTGAAAGCTGAGCCAAAGACTCTTTACAGAAACACAAGAACAAACGTTATTTGATGTCCTCTTAACTTATGCGGATCAGCAAATCAATCCAAATAGGATTTTTTTCACTATTTATCCCAAAAAAATTTTCTCATTTTTAAAAATATTTACATTTTAAAATTATTTATCAAACTAATTCAATTCTGTTAGATGAGATCATAGAATAGCAAAAAATTTATAAAAAAAAACAAAATATAAAAAAATCCATTTCAGTGATTTGAGTTCACATAAATGGCCTAACTCCTCTACTCTCTGTTCACTTGGGATAAATATAATTTATCATGTAACCAAAAATATACAAACAAATATAATTTATCATCGATATAAAAATATTTATGTTGGATAAATTTAATTGAAATTATTGTATAATATTTTTTGTCAATTATTCCATTAAAACATAATAATTGTGGATAATAAATTGACAAACTTTAGTTTTTATGATTTTGATGTTTGATACAGAAAATTAAAATTGTTGAGAAAAATAGAATTAATCATTATATGATCATAAAGGAATTTCATATACAAGTAATTTCGTTATGTTTCATTTAATGTATTTATACGATGTTTGATATAGATACATTTTATCCTATGTCATGTTTGTCCTTTGTTATGTTTGTTTGTGTATTTTTTTACATGATTAATTATGTTTATTTGTCTATTTTAAAATGTTTAGTCTGATAAATAGTTTTAAAATAAAGATTTTTTTAAAAATGAAATAAATATTCAAGGCAAATACTGAAAAACCCCAAGTGAAGGCTAGATTAATGGAATCTAGACAAACAAGACACTAATAGAATTCAATTCCATGAATTCAAATCACGATTTGTATACCATTTTTGTTTTTTTATACATTCTTTTTTACTTTTTACGTATTTTTTTTCCTTTTGGACCAATTCCGTAACTCTATAATTTCATCCAACGAAATTGGGTTAAATTCATAAACAATTTTAAAATTGGGATATTTTGAAATATGAAATTAAAAATTGATACAAACAGTTAAAAAAAACCCATCCAAATATGTATTGCCCAATAGAGTCATTTAAAGGGTTTTTTTGAAAAAAAAAAACCCTTTCTTAATTGGTTTTTTCAAAAAATTTCCTTTTTAATCCTTATTAAAAAAATGACACACTTTTGGGGGGTTTTGAAAAAATGACCTAAAGCCGAAAACTAAGTTTCCAACCTAGGGAAACCAGTTCCTGGCTTCACACTTATATTTTTCAAAAAATAATAAAAAATGAGAAACCGAAAACTTTTTAAAAAAATTAAAATATGATAAACTGGAAATTGGGTTTCTGACTTCAATAGCCGGAATCCCAATTCCCGGCTTCACAGTTAATTTAAAAAAATAAAAAAAATGAGAAGGTTTCTAATTTTTGAAATAAAAAAAATAAAATATAAGAAATCGAAAATTGGGTTTCCCGATTTCTTATAATTTTTTTTTAAAAAAAAAATTTACCAACTTTAAGCAGATAGAAAAAAAGGAGAATATGCTGGGTTTGTTTATTTTTTTAATTCAAAATAAATTAATAAATTTACAAAATAACCC
This sequence comes from Avicennia marina, assembly GCA_019155195.1. Taxonomy (NCBI): domain Eukaryota; kingdom Viridiplantae; phylum Streptophyta; class Magnoliopsida; order Lamiales; family Acanthaceae; genus Avicennia; species Avicennia marina. Next base: position 8,558,004 of record CM032772.1, on the reverse strand, counting down.
CCGTGTGGGGTTTTAGTAAAGGACCCCTAATAGATTTAGGGTTTTTATGTTTTCACTTTTTTTTTTATTATTGCAATGAAATGTAATTCGAAGAGGATTGATAAATTTTAACATAATCTTAGATTTTGGATTTTACATTTTTTAAAAAAATTTTGAAGTCTAACTGTTGAACTTTTAGTCTTCATTTAAATTTTTTATTTCTTAAAAAATCAAATTTTTACTTCATAATTTTTTATTTTTTTATTTTTTGTCTCAACAAAAGCAAAAGCCAAGAACTAAGATCCGGGCTTTACAAAAATAATACTATTAAACTATTTTTACAAAATAAACTTAAACCAATTTAATAATATGCTAACTCATGAGTTTTATATGTAATGTTAAATAATAATAATCCAATAAGGGTAAAATTTATTGCCCAAATTATATTAAAAAAACTTATTAAATTAAAAACAATTAAAAGTATAAGATTAAAAAAATTATGTTTTCAAAATAAAAACACATTAATTAAGATAAACCATTTTAATTTTAAGATATAATATTTAAATTTTCAAACTCTCAATTAGAAAAATAAGATATAAAAATTACTAGAAAACAAAAATGAAAGCAAAAATAATAGTGAAATTTATATAGCTTAATTAATATTTAAAAGAAAAAAATGTTAGAAATTGAAAAAAAAAAGGTCTAAATGATATTTTGCTGTTTTAAAAAACTGTTGAAATTTGTTTTTTAAAAAAATGGGTCAAAATTTTAGCTAATTAATACAAGTTTAACAAGTCCACATCAAATCTTGGGACTCCCAAGTTTTATGACTGAATTGGACCAGAACCAACTGGTTCCCAATCCAATTTTCGAAGCCATGATTTTAGAGTTGAGTTCAACTAATAATTTAAATGGGTTTTTTTAATTGTTTAACCTAAAAAATTTTCTTATTTTTTAAAATGCTGCTGCTTCAAAATAATTTACGGAAATAACCTATTTCCATTGTATGAAATCACGAAATTGATTTTCCTGATTCAAATCACGACATTGAGACATTTCTGTGATACAATATCACAGAAACGTGGAACCTAAATTAAATAAATATTGTATATTTTATATTTTATAAATTTGAGCACCATAAATTAAATATATATTTTATATTTTATATTTTATAAATTTGAGCACGAATGTACATAATTGCTATTATACATAAAGAATAAATTAAAAAATTAAGGGTACAAATTTAAAAAAATAGAATTTTTATTTTGAAATTAAAATTAATACAAAAAATAGAATTAATCACCATAAAATTATAAAGAAGTTTCACATGTAAATAATTCAAAAGTAAATATTATAACATAAAATTTTGTTGACAAAATTTTGTATTGTCTAAAAAATTTCTTTACTAAAATAACATAAAATAATATTATTTTAATATAATTTTTTTTAGACAAGTAAATTAAGAGAATTATTTTAAGTTAATTATAATTATGATTTAATACTGTTATATGTTTTTAAGCAACTAATGTAGATTATAATTACAATCATATTTACATTGCTAATTTATAATTAATCATACTTGAAAAATAGGTAATAATATTAAATTTCACAAATATGTGCAAATAATAAATAACAAAACTTGATAATTTGAAAATAATTCAAATAAATATATTTATCCAAATAGATTCCAATAAACATGTTAATATATAGTACAACATAATCCTATATGAATGTCTTATATCCTCAGTGCTATATTTGGGAGTGCGTCGACCTCTGCGAGGTTTTAAGTTAGAATTATCATCTACATACTATGACATGTCATCATGTAACAACACAGTGGATTGTTCCAATGTATCATTCTTCTACACCTCCTTATGCAACTGGTAATTACTCCATGAAATAAGTAATGTCGAAATAGTACGTCCATAATTCTCTGGTGTCCCAAAGTATTACATGGGTATCCAGACATTATCTCTTGAATAGTAAGGAGTCTGTATCACCTGCAGTGGGTATGGACTCTGTATGGATGGATTCAGTGGAGCAGGTATGTAAACATCATCGTGCGGTTGTGGTGCAATAGGCGTGTAAGAAACATGTGCTATACCGTAAACCAAAGTGGATGGTCCATCAAGGTCCGAAGATACTGCAATATGAGATATAGAATGACATCCACAGTACTACTCTAGCCTAGGTCTGCGTGTAGACAGGCACATCTCTGCAAACGTGCCGTGTGTCGCAGGGGTGACACCACCTAAATATAGGCATATAATCTCCTGGCCTACTTCACACGATTGCGTGAGAACCGTGCACAATGACTAGCATCGCCATCTATAAAAAACTACTCCATCTCATGAACATAAAAATGGATAAGTATTTTAGTACACATTAAATTTTTATTTTCAGATACATATAAGTAAATAATAAATATTATTTGAAATTGCGTACCACGTAATTAGTCTAGGAACGATCTTCTGGTTGAAATCTAGACTTTACGAAGGCGATCAATAAAGTAATCGTGCGGTGAGTGATTCGATAATACCAATCAATGTATCCACTCACTATTTAGGACACATGGTTGTGGTGTCTCTATCTACGCACAACCACTACTAGATTTCGCCAATAATGCACATATGTCAGATGATGTATCACCTAATCTCTCGTCGAACCCCCTCTACGACGATCAATAGTGTGTAGAAGATCTTCATCGAGTTGGGGAGTAGGTGGAATATCCTACACCATCATAAATTGCCGTAGAACTCGCACAGGCTAGTACATCTCTACAATGTTATACCAAATTAGTAAACCCAAGTACGTCTACATATAGTGGCCAGATCTCGTTCGTAATGCAGTATACCACTCAGGAATATATGATCGCCAGTTAAACTATATATTATTTACAACAAATACCTTATGATGATTATTTCAATCAAGTATCGTTTTGGCAGTAGGATATATTATATACTCCAACAATGAACCTATGTGTGCCTTAGAATTCAAAATCTCCCAAAACATCCATATGCTGTGGCTACTGACCTCAGTCATTTATTTCCATGTACAAGACTACATGTACATTTATGAAGAAAACAAAGGTAAAAGAAATAATTATGCTTCTATAACGAGTGAATAAAAAATTAAAAAAAAAACATGTTATGATTAAAGTGGCAACATATGGCGCTATCAGTAGCTCTTCACAATCAAGTAGAGTCAGTGGACTTAGGTCAAAGTGATGACCCACAATCTGTTGTGCAAGTCCTATTATTTGAGATCATACCCATATCTGCATCATTAGCAATGGAATTACCATCACAATTTAGTTCATGGTTGGAATCAAAATCCTACTCTGCGAATACAATGTGTGCAAAACATACCTATACAAGAGGTAATAGGTCAAAAATGGACAAGTGCCCTTTCTGTTAAGTAATACAGAGATTTTAGTATAGGTATGTCAAAACTGCACTACTCCAACTGTATTTGTCGATACTATTTAGGTCAATGATCAAGTCAAGGTGGAATAGCCTAACCCAATTGTTAAATGAGTTAGAGAACAAATTGCCACTTAATAGTAGTAAAATGAATCTACAAGCCCACTACTGTATATCTAATTGTGTACTATGTGTATGCAATGGGTGTAATTCCATGTGCTATGCAATCTATGTTAGGGGAAGAATGTGATCTTTGAAATCCTGATATCTCGATACCCAACCTAATGCTCCCATGCAAATCTGCATCCACTGTGCGTGTGTTAATCGGGGCTCTGTGCTAGTGACTGGGTCGCCCTCCACTGGTACATGACATATCAGTGCCACGTCCTCTAAAGTAATGGTAGTCTCCTCAAGCAAGAAGTGAAATGTGTGTGTCTCTCGATATCATCTCTCAACTAACACCATAATCAAGTCGAAATGCACCACATCTATATACACCATACAAACTAACGCGGTGAAGGATATGAAACACTCTAGGGTCCACGTCCTCAAAATGCAACCAATAGCTATCAGAGACCTATGGGGTAAGGCATCTATTGAGAGTGTCATCTCAAACGTCCTCTAAGCAGTGATTTTCTTGTAGACGCAACAATGAACTATTAATCGAACCAGGATGAGCAGAAATATCTGCTGATATCCTATAATTTTAGCAAAAAATAAGTGTTAGTTTAAAACTATATTTTTAAATATTTCAAGTAAATTAAATAAAATGAAAATGACAGAAAATATATATCAATCAAATATTTATTACTAGAAATTAAAATTAAAAAATAGCTAACCCTATTTTAATAAAATTTTTGTATGCTGTGTTTTAATATTTATTACTAGAAATCAAAATACTTGAAATTATTGTCTACCCTATTTTAATAAAATTTTTATCACACTCATCCATAAGTAAAATAGTGATTAAATCTAATGCTAGTGCATGAGAAAAAAAAATATAGATATATTGCGACATTTATATTAAATAGGAGTTAAATAAGTATTTGATCATTTGCGTTAAGAACAAAATTACATACCATACATTTTCAACGAAATGTCTTTATTTTGGTGAACAACATATTAAAATATAAGACATTGCTACTAACTATCTAGACTCTCCTATACCAACTTTCTAGCTCTGCACGTCTGGCTTGCCTAGCACGTACTTGCTCACAATTTATCTCATTTGTAATACGAATTGTTCGGTTCCGCCCTCTATGCCGAACCTATCAACATTCTATATTGTGCACTAATTAAAACAGTGAAGGTCTTAATAGTCCTCAAGTCACACTAGTTGAAATTCGCTATAATAGATCCCTATCCATACATTAATTGAATAATAGGCACTGACAAGCTCATTCGAGTTAACACGACATCGATGGCATACATAGATAGCATGACAGCATAGAACCTTACTTGAAATATATTTTCCACAACTGCACTCATGCCACGTGAGACTAACGACATAATTAGTCCCACGACACCCACCATAGTACACAGTTCATATGTCAATGGAAAGCACACACTTGTCAATCAATTGAGACATGTACCTAGCAGACTCCCTCTCTGTATCTCGGTATTTGTTTGCTAACTATGTTAGCCAATCACAACCTTCTGCTTCATGTTTGTTGCCTTTGTGAGTCTATCTATAAAGAACTCAACAACACGATCAAATGTAAACTGAACAATTGAGGTTATTGGAAGCCACTTTATACCTTTCAAAACTCTACTAAGGGATTGTAAAATATTTGTTGTTAGGATTTCTCTACGCCATTCTCCATCATATAGTAGTGTCCACTTCGTTTAGTTAATTACCAAAAGCCAATTCCATTCATCAAGATTGATTTTATGTATCTTTTTTATACATATATTGAACTTTGGTAGTTCGTGCTTAGACCCAACCTTCCAACATAGGTCTTTTAGAGCTTGACTCCTAAATTCCTTGTTGAAGTTCAAGCAAAGATGCCTCGAACAATAGATATATATCCCACATGGTTTTTGAAAAGTAGGAACACTACAAGCAAGCCCGCATGACGATCAAAGATAAGATATGTGTACTCCCTATTTCGTACAACATAATAGCTGATCAAATTCAGAAACCAGTGTCATGATTCTATACTCTCCTCATCCACAATAGCAATAGCTAATGGCAATACTTTGTGGTTTGCATCTAGTGCCACAGTGATTAACATTTTATGCTTGTACCTTGAATACAGGAGCATCTCATTACATTGTAGCAGTGTTAATACCCATCTAGACACGATTTGAAGACTCAAAAAAATATCCTAATGTGTAGTAACTCTGAGCAGTACTTTCAATGTGGTGTCATTCCACAATGGTTCCACAATTGTACTTCTGCAAGACGACCATATATGCGAATAACTTATGAATTGAACTCTCCTACATGCTATACACTATCTCAACAGCTCGCCTCAAACCTATTCTTGTCATTTCATGTTTGAATGATAAATTTAATCTTGTACAATAGGTTTTGTTGAACCATACTTAGAAGTAATCGAGCTATGGTGTTTTTATTTAGGTTTTTGTGGTCCATTAACATCGTATTCGAGAAGCAAGTGTGTGGACCCTTATATTTTGTAATTTGTCAGAAACCGAACTTTTGCTTCAAAATAGCCCTTAAACCTCACTTGCAGCCTTCTTCATCTTATTTGCATTTCATCCTCCACAAAATTGATGTGTTTTTTATCACTTTGTATTCACGTTGTACAACGCTAAATGAGTATTCTTTAACAGTTGAAATTACATGTTTTTTATCACTAAAGTTCATACCCACAACCAATTCTACACTATCCTCTTCATAAAATAGACCCCACATAGTAGAAAGAATATCTTGAGAAATTTGATCATAGTCACTAGGAATTGTTCGCAAGAACTCAGTGAATGGGTATGTGCGTTGCCCTGAACTAAAATTTGATCGCAAATAAGGTTGAGTTAATGCCCTAACGTACTTTTGGCTAATTCATTCATATATAGGTTCAATTGTACTCACATGTGTAAGTCTCTCGTCATCATCATCCTTTATGTTATTATCTGACGGTGTATCTATGACACTCTAATCTTATCCAAAATTATCGTCATGTGCCCCTGACACATCATCATTGAATTTTGTCTCTACATCTTCTTTCTCATTTAATTGCAGAACCACATGTGAAAGTCCTTCATCAAAATTATACTCTATGGAACTTTCATGACCCCTATGCTAAACTTTCTGTGACTTGAGGTAGCTCACTCAACTACTCATTTGTACGACACGAATGAAAATCATGATCTGCTAAAAGATGTAGGATCTCATCGAATTCCAAATATAGCTCTAGTAAATGGAATCCATTAATCGGGTTTAGGAAGAAATGTAAATTGTCATTAGTGTTCAAGTTAATTATAGTGGTTCAATCATTCCCATATCTATGACTTAGCACAAGTGATGCATAAACTCTCAATTCAAATCTATTACCATCAACACCACTCAATTGGTACAATTTTATAAAAAATTGTATTAAGTTCGTGTCATGAGAGATGATATCTAATGCACATGGCTCGCAGTCGTGGCATCCTAATCGACATATCTTTATAAAAATAAATCATAAAGAAAAATATTATCAACTCCATGGATTATCTAACTGTGCATTTAAACTACTAAATTATTTTTCGTATACTTCTAATTAAGTCAAATTATTTTGTGGATAATTTAATAATAAATTCCATGTATTCATTATACATATTGTGCTTAATCAACTAAATTTATTAATAACATTTTCTTGAAGATAAATCTAATTTTCAAACTGATTTGATTGTTATAAAATAATATGTAATATGTAAATAGATATTTAAAATAACCTCTAAATACTTTTTATATATTAGATTAAAACATATTTTTAAATTTTTAAATTAAAATACAAGGCATATTTAATTTTTATCAAAAATACACACATAAATATGAAATTATATAATAAAAAATAAATTTCTGATTAATTTATACATGCATAGCACAAAATAAAACAACCTATTAAATTATTAATTATACTTATTAAATCAAACTATTTAGTTAATAATTTAATTGTTATAAAACGATATATTAAACTTATATATATATTTAAAATAATGTATTCATTATATCTTTAAAATAAACTCCATATCAAATATCATACATATCAAATAGTAAAGTAACTTACTAAAATTCTAATTAATTTAAATATACATATCAAACAACGAAAAATACAAAAAAAAAAAAAAATCAATTGCAACAACCAACTAAATTATTAAATTAATTCAAGAATATTTTCTTAATAAAGTAGCATATTCACATATTCAACATGTATAAATATGATAATATTTCTATATATACTAGAAAGCACATAATCAACAAATATATTTATATATTATATAATAAAAATCGTGTACATATCTTAGAAATTTCAAATCCAATATTACCTTAAATCAAACCAACCAAACTCTGCTTGACTTTAAAAATCAAACACTACCTTAAATATCAAAGCCAACCAACTGCTGTCTGTTCACTTTCAAACCATATAAATTTATTACATTAACATATAATATATAATATGTAAATATATATTTAAAATAAACTTTAATTATTTGTTATATATTTGATTAAATATATTTTAAAATTATTAAAATAAATTACAAAATATTTATAATTTTTATAAAATATACATACATAAACATACCAGACTGTCAAATATAAAACAATTTGTTGATTAATTCAAATACAAGAGAGAAATAGTAAAGTCTAACTATTAAATTATTAAATTAATTCAAATAAATTTCTTCACTAAAACAACATACTCACATTTTTAACATGTACGAATATAATAACACTTCTAAAAATATTAAAAATATAACCATATAATAAAAAAAAATTTAAATTATATTATAAAACAAAATTTAAATACATACCTTAGAATATAAATCTAAAATTTTCAAAGTTGTGAACAAAACACAGCCTTAAACAAAATTTGAAAAAATAAATTTAATTTTAAATTAAACAATTCCTCTAGACTAATCTTAAAATTTAAATTGATATCAAATCAAATACAACTTCAAACAGTAAATTTAATCAATTAGATGATAATTTATTTTAATTAGACATAATTTCAAATCACAAGATAATTGATGGAATCTAAAATTAATCTTAAACATTTATCTTTAATTTGCTAAACACAAAATTAGTGTATAAAAATTTTTTATCAAATAATATCCACATATTTATATACTAAATACAATTTTAAATAAGATGAACAGAGCTGAAGAAATAAATAAGATGACCGAGCATTTGAGAAAGCAGGAAGAAATAATCGGTCAAAAAAGCAATGAAAAACCTCCAACAAATTCCTACTATTTCCGTAATACAAGTTTACAGGAATGATTCTATGAACTCGTATTATAAATTTTTTTTTAATTTTTTAATTTAATTTATGTGATTTCAAATCACAAAAATTACTATTATCAAGATAATTTTGTAATTCAAAACTATAAAAATCAATTTTTTTTAAAATTTTAAACTAGTTCTGTAGTTTTAAATCACAAAATTGGATCAATTCCATAAATCCTTCTAAAACGTTAGGATTTTGAAAAACAAAAAAAAGTTAAGTTAAATAGTTAAAAAAACCCTAATTTAAACTCAAAAACTATTCAAACTTAACTCAATTTTATAGAATTCAAATTTAAATTAAATAACAAATTCGATTTTTTTTATAAAAAAAGCTCAATTTAGAACAAGCAACGAGTTCGAACTTGAAAAATAAAAAAAATCACAACTCAAAATTTGAATTAAGCAAAGTTTAAAATTGGAAAAAAATATAAAATTCAAAATCAAAACATGTGAAAAAAAATTAAATTCAAAATCATAAAATGAGCCAAGTAGCGAATTCAAGGTCAGAAAAATAAAATCCAAAACTCTAGTTCAAACCAATTTAATCGAACTCAAATTAAGTAATTTAGTCAATCACTTTTCCCATTCACTGGGTTGTGAGGAAGCAAACTTGCACACGCATGAGATGCCCAAATACATGATTTCCAACAAACATCAATAGTCCTGACAAGATGCCAAGTAATAACAGCAGACGCAAATCAGCAGTAAAGTTAACAGTTCGCCACCAATTTTATGAGGTTCTATCGGTATATTGGCAGCATAAAACACAGGCAAGTAGAAGAACAAGGACTCATTTTATCATTCTTCAGCAGCACTTGCAGCACTTAAATCCACATTAAGATCGAGAACCTGAGAAAGTGGGGAGGGGATATGTCATTATCAACACTAGAGGCAATGTGTCTTCGTTTTTCCCACATCCAAAAACACACAAATACAATCTTTACATTTTAATTTTTTTTTTATATTCCTACACCATTTTTGAAAACAACACACCTAAAGAGAGCGAATATTTTACTATAATAAGCAGTGAATTGGAGTTAGTATGTTCAGTTCAATGATTTCAGGGCTTTCCCATTTGTTTCACACAAACAAAATAAGCTGCATAAGTTAAGGCACCACTAAAACTGTTAATAATATAACCTCAAGTCCCCATATTTGCCGACTATTGCAATAGTACGGCTGACGCTTTTGCATTTGAGTAAACTTCTTACAGTATCTCTGCTGGAACGTAATATACTTATGCACACAAGAGCATCATATTCTATATAGCCGATGACTAGTTATGATCACGAAATGATCAAAGATCACTTTCTAGAAAACAAGAATGGAAAAAAAATTGAGGAAAAAAGAGCAAGATGTCATCATGATCAGTATGATGACAAGTAAATCACCCAAAGAAAAACCACAAAATTCCTAGGCTTAAAACTACGGGGGCAAAGCACTTAATGCCAGATTTAGGGCCTTTATATTTAAATATGCACAAGATTATTGAGTTAAATTGGATCACTTAACAACAGTATAGGTATGTCTGAATACCAACATAAGCATTGACAAAAAACACACAAAATTATTATACAGACAAGAAAGCCAACTACCAACTAAAAGTTTTAAAGCTTCATCATCTGATGGCAAGGATATACAGGTTTGAACAGTAAAGAATAAAACTTCATGGGCATGAAATATGACCATTGACTGATCTGGCAAGGGAAATAAAGTATCAAATCTTTAGACGGCACTTTTGTCAAACATTAGCTGTACATTATTAGTATTACTATTAGATAGGTAAAGCATCATATTGATATGAAGTAAGCAATATTCAACATACATCCTGGACTTATTGTCGTTTCTCACCTTGCCAGTGATCAAGGTATACATATTCAGCACATCCACAACAGTGGACTCAAAGTGAGTCGTGGCATCATAACTCTGTCATGTGGACTTTTGTCAGTATAAATACTCTAAGTGAGCATATATCATCAAGCACCGTAATCAAAATGACATTCTCTAGAAACTTACTGTTGATATAAAGCAATTGTCTAGGGAAGGCTCATTGACTGGTTCAAATCTGTCGTAAGTCTCAAAGAAAATCTCATCCACAGGTCCAAGAAGATCAATACCTGGCTTCAATTCAGTCTCGGGGTGATCAGTTTCTGCTTCAGTTGAGACAAATGCAATGAATTTCCCTTTGGGAGCAACATTGTGGGAATAAGAGCAACAAAACAAATACCTGCAGAATCAACAAATCACATCAGATGTTAAATTTTCAGATGCAATCTTCAGCATAATTTTGACGGCTCAGGGAGAACACCTAACATCTCAAAGTGCAGTACCAGGCAAAATAAACCTTATATACATAATACAATGAACTCATCAGACAATACTTCGGTGAAATGGTCTTCCCAATTCCCACCAGCTAAATTGCAGATTGCTTCCAAGCGTTTATTCCTCTACCAATCTCTTTCTAGCTCCTGAATTACTCCAACTCAAGTTTTCCACTCTTCTATAATAAGGGATCCTGACCAACTAGTTAGTAAAATATTAAGGAAACTTATCAAACAGCATTTTAGTTAAATTATTAAGATGTAGACAACACAGGAAGCCACCCTTTTAAGGACTTTTCTTCCACCATAACACTTTCTCCTTGCAGTAACAAATATAAAGCTATCGTGGGATGGAGCATCTCAAGTGTCAACCTTCCAAACCATCCTGTCATTATCCACAACAATAGAATTGTTTAATGCATAGGGTTTAAATCACAAACACTTCAGTCTTGAAGAGCACCAGTTCAAGATACATGGGGTACTGCCGCTAGAAATGATATGCGGCTGTCACAAATGATCTATTTCACTTAGGTGTCTTATGGCCAAACATCACTCCAGAACTCCACCAGCCTAGACGCACTTCCAACCAAGAAATTAACGTACTTGGGAAATTCCTCCAATTGACACCTCCCACAAATCCTACTCCATAAGGAATCATGCATAATTCCTCAGTCTCTACACTCCCATTCAGTTAGCCAATCTCAGAACTCATTTCTGAGCACCTGCTGATAAAAACTGGCATTGGTTAAGAATAATCTGTGCACAAGATCACAGAAATTGGCCCACTCCTTAATCACCTTTTCACACCATGAGATAGTGACTGAATCATTAACTTCATTAAGTCTTCTATACCATCAACAAGACAATGAAATCCTTCTTGCAAGCTCAGACAAGTTACTCACATATCCGATTTGCGACCCAACTGCTTCTGAGGTAGAATAACTTGTGCTGAATGGGAATCATTGGTATTTGGAATTGGATGGCTCATGATAGCAATGGCCCTAGCGACTTTGCCAACCTTCCTAACCTGTAACATTTCTCATGTTGTTTATCACGATAGAAAAATGATATTCAAGAGTAAAATCTTTAAAACTAAAAGCTTGATAATCCTATTAAGGTGCCCACAAAAACTATGAAAAAAGAAACTAGCCAAGCTCACACACTTAAGGTATGCCGAAGTACAAGAAATCTTCCAAAGTACTTTCAAGTGTTGGACAACTACATGAAATGATATCTTGCAGAATCAGGTCAGATATAGAATGTGGAAAAAAGACCAACTCCAGACTGAGAAAATTACCTTGTTGCGAAGGTAGGAAGGATCGCATACAACTTTTTTGCACTTAGCTGTTTCCCCTTCTGAGGTAACACCACATACCTTGCCTTCCTCATCAAACTCTACCTGAAATTTAACCACCATATGTCAGGGCATATGAAATCGTACTTATCATGACAACCGACAACTAAAGAACCAAGATTAAACATACAAAATTGAAAGATATAGCATGACTAAAATGACAACGTCAAAAAAAAGCAAGGTTGACAGATATTTCTACAAAACCCCTCACCAGTTACTTAGAACTAATTTGAAACAACCCAATGAAATGGATAAAATGAATGAAAAATATGGAAGCGACGTGATAAGAAGGGTCAACTTTTTAATTATTTATTCCAGAGATCAGTAACCTTTTCAATTTGAAGAGTATTGACCACATTCCCTTATTATCAATTGTCAAGCCCTTCCAGTAAAACAAAATTTGTTTATCATTCTGAGACTAATCCGCTTAGAAAACACCTGCAGAACATGTTTATCTAGCAGCCCAAAATTCTAGCACAAGAATTACATACTTTATTCAAATACAAACTCTAGTTATTAACCATTAAGATAACAAGAAAATTGTCTGCACTAGACAGCAAAATCCTCATATAAGAAACATATATGAACCTTTACTTCTTCCTTTCTTTTTAAATTTTTGAAGAGACAGAAAATTATATTATTTTTTTCATGAAGGAATGTTTTGAGGATGAAAGTGCAAAAGTAGAAGGTATGAATTTAATACCTTGCACTCAGGTTTATTCAACATGTAGGTCCCACCATATACAGCACTAAGACGAGCAAATGCCTGGCAAAAGTAATTCAAGTGCAAATTCACTCAGAACCAAAGTTTGTGTTACACATAATGTATATGAATTATATATATATATGTATATAGAAAGAGAGAGAAAAGAGAGAGAGAAAATAGAATCGAGTTAAAAATGAATCAGTGAGTGAAAAACTGAACAGAAGTAAGAAGACAGGCTCTCAGATTGGCAAGAACAAGGCAAACCTGAGGAAGCTCTCCAAGGCCATACAAGGGGTAGATGTAAGGTGATCCTCCAGCAAAACGTGCCAAAGACTCTGCATAAAGCTACCACCAGGAAGAAAATATATGAGCTTCAAACTCTATTATCTTTTGAAAATTCAAGACAGAAAGCAGACTGAACACATGCTCTGGGGAGGCAAAAGGCATTACCTTCATCCTTTGAACAGTATCCAGTGCTGGTTCATCTAAGTAACGGTCATCTCTGTGGAGAGCCAATGCATGACCAATAAAATCCACAGTGTTGTCATCAAGACCATACTTTCTGTGGCATTCCAAAATTCGAAATGTTCAATTGTTTGCAAGTAACAAAGTGACACATCAAATATGTGCGTAAACAAGAGCCAAATAATGACAATGTATTTTTCATTGGGAGGTATATGGTTTAGCTAAACAGCAGGTAATATTATCAATCTTCATTCTTCTAGCTAGGATCTCAAACTTGCATATGAGGGTGGTTCTAAACATTGCTAAAATATATATAGCATATTCATGCTAAGAATTTAATTGAATCAAAGAAAAATCCCACACACAACCATAATTACAGTGATGACCATGGAATTGATAATTTGGCAAATCCCAAACTACTTCCACACTCAAATTGATGCTCTCAAGATACATAATATTTCAAGGCAGAGACAAAAGTTTTGCACTCATCCATTGCTCTGGAGAAGCAAAAATTGCTCCCTAGAAATCAAAAGCTGCAAAGCAGATATGTCAATCCATCATCCCTTTAAAATTCTATTGCTACTTTTCTTCCATGTCCTAGATAAGCCAAGCACAAATACATGAAAGATGAGAAGCAGAAACCTCACATTCTGATAGGCATTCTTAACGTAGAGAAAACTTAATAGGCATTGAAAGATATAAAGCATGACAATTTGATTTTAAACTATAAGTCCTTCGATTAATAAAAGAAAGAAAAAGGTTCACAGAGCATACGCAATCAGTTCCCTGGTTGTAACTCTGGTCAAGTCCATTCCTTCATGGGTTTTAGGATCACTTTCATTGTAATCTTGAACATAAATAAAAAATTTCCTGGCACGCCGTTTTTCAAATATACCCATTAGAGGAGATTTGAGGGCTTCCATGTCTGTTGCAGGCACCTTGTGAATCTGTTACATTAAGTTTACTGCAAACTTAGAGCAAATCAATGATTTTTACAGTCCAAAGAACAAGGAAAACCATTGAAAATGATAGTACCTTTCCTTTATTGTACACAAAGCTGCCATCAACAGCTTTAAAGTACAAATATTTAGTAACATCAGTATGAATGAGGGTCCGCACAAGAGCACCATTTGCCATGATATACTGAGATGGGTTAAAGAAACATCATTAACAAGCAAGCAACAGTAAAAGGATTTTCTATAGGACATGCAACAGTGCATAAATGGAGGAAAAAAAAAAAAACCTTTGGGATCATGTCGACATTATAATCTCTACTAGAGCCCAGTTGAGCTGGAGGTTTATCACTTCCTCTAAACCTTTTCCACAGCTGAGAAATCAAAAAAATGTCCATTAAAAGATAACACAAGGAGGCCTGGCAATATGTTACCTTAATGCATGTGCTGGGGATGTTTAATGGGCACAGTGCATATCTCTTTCAAATTAGACAAAGGGATACCTGAACAAGACTGAGAGAAGTGGACTCCCCACCATAATAGTCATTGCGATCCATGTGCAGAACCTATTTCCAAAGAAATAACAAGGTCAAGCTCAAACAAAAGTCAAATATAACGTTAAGATCAAAAATCAATGTTCACTAAGATTTAAAAGGAAATCTTAAGTTATTAAATCAAATTTATGTCAATAAAATAAGTATAGAGACGTCCTCAAGTGGTAGACAGGCTACTAATCAGGAACTGTGAATGATAAGGAAACAAACTAATTGCATGTTATAGTCATTTTCTACGGAAACTACGAAATATAAGTGACACTCATTCTTCTATGAAAGATCAAAAATAAGATAAAATAAATATCCAATACACCATCTTATGCTATTATGCAGCTTAATGGTTTCAAGGTTTTCCATAAAGCTCTCAAGTTGATAAATCATCCAGAAATGGAGTTAAAGAGAACTAAATTAAAAAAAAAAAAGGAAAAGGCGGCGGAAATCAAATTTGAACACTTCACTCTGAGCCATGATTTACAAACAATTCTCAACTTCTTTGAAAAACACGCCTTCTCATTCAGAATCTAAACTTCACAAACTATTACTGGGGTATATGACTTATCAAGTACGAGATATATATCTATCTCAACGCAGAAAGACTGATTTAAGATACATAGATGGACAGATATGACCATGCACCTTCAACAGGATGAAAAGAGATTAGTACCCAATTGTAAATGGCCTTAATGTCATATGCATGTATTTCGATAATGAATTCATATCAGAGCAACCACCATTCAAGAATATGAACTCATAGTTTAATAGTCTCTACAAAAATGTTTCACGCATACTAACCAAAAACATTGACACAACTCCTGTTTCACGAAAATAACCAGTCAGTTTTACATTCAACATTATAATCCAAAAAGCTCATCAATATTAGAAGTGACCTAGCTAATAAATAGACGCCAACTCGATTTCGGGTGGAGCCTAAGAGATGTGTTACAATCTCAAAACGCACAGAACGGTGCAATCATTTCCAGTGAAAATAACTGGGAACATTCAAGATCAAGAGGTCAAAACATAAATAAAATTCACGACGAATCCAATATGAGAATAAATAAATTTCAAAAAATGAACCCTTCCTACCAAAATCAGATGAATGGGAAGGAATCCACCCCTTCCATCACCAACTCAAAATGCACAAACGCAAGCCCTAGACAAACCGCTAGTCACAGAACATCTCAATTCTCAAAACAAGAAGAAAGCAACAAAGAAAAGAGTAAACAACCTTAAGGCCATCGACTGATAAAAGACCGCTTAGGATGCATTCCTTGAGACCCGTCCCCAACACTATCACATCGTACTCTTCATCCATGTTGACCGAAATGAAATTTAAACAATCTAAACAATAATTAGAACTTAGGCACCCAGATCAATCAGATCACCAATACAGGGAAAAATGACTAGGGTTTGCTTCAAGAGTCAGGTTGACTCTGATAATAATTGCATACACACACACATATATATACAGCCCTTAAGCGCAGAGATAAAAATGTAAATAAAAATGGAAAATGATTTTCTATAAGAAACAATTATTTATATTTTTCTTATCACGTTATATTAACATATCTCATTCTTTAATTGTGCCGCTATTATTATTAAATTACTTTAAAATTAAAAATAATGGTAACAGTATTTATTCAGTGGTCTGCCTTAAAAATGCGCAGATATTGTCACCAACTCAGTTAAACCTTAAAAAATTAATTGTGTAAGTAAAAACAGAGGATAAAATTTCTTCCTTTACTCGAGTTTCAGTCGGCTTCCAAGATCAAACGATTGGGTCAATGCATTACTAGAACACGCTAGTGATCAGTTTGGCTGGCTATTAGCCTAGAAAACTATTGTGTCCCTATGAAGGTAGAGGTCTTAGAGATTTTGCATTTGGCATCGCTTGATGTAAGTACATCTTGTATTTTAATCATGCGACACATGTCATATGCACAAATACGAAATATTCTAAACTACAATGAAATGTAAGAAATTGTTCTCATCTGGGAAATTGAGGTGGCTGATAAGCTATTCACAATGACGACTTTACTCTTATGCTGACCAAACATGACTTTAACTGCTTATCTTGCAGCTAGAGCCTCCACTTGGAAAGCTTTAGCAGCGTTGGGGAAATTATTTGAGGAGAATTTTATTTCATTAGAATTATTTAAGGAGGATTTTATGAGAGAGTGTGATTTTCTTACTTCCTTATAAATACCACATGTATAAGAGCTCTAGGATCTTCAAGTTTAATGAACAAAATAGTGTATTTTCTTATTCCTTGAGTTGTTAAGTGTTATGTCAAATACTTATGAGATGCACATATTCTTAATTAAGCCATTTCGGGATGTTTCTAATATAGATTAGTGTTGCAATAATGGTAAGGGCATTACAACTGTGGTTGTGTATAGCTTGGCTTAAATCTCTCCATTGCGTTGAAGACACGTCAATTCTATAGTTTGGGCAAACAAGATTCGTTTAGGGTATTGACACACACTAATCTATCTTGAGTTTCTATTAGTTGCTTTGGTGTTTGCGTTAATGGGAGCACATGGGTTCATAGTTGTAAATGACTTATATTTATTAAGGACTCATTGGAGTTCAACTTTCAATATTTAATTGAAACAATTTGGGAGATTGGATTAAGTGGGAAAATGGCAATACATCTCTTTATTCTCTATAGTAAAAAATTATTTAAATTAATTGATCATTTACGAAATAATTAATAAGTAAAAAAATCCCGAAATTCTAAGATTTTAAAATTTAGGTTAAAATTGAGAATTGAATAGTTATTGACTGCCTTGCTTGTGTAGATAGGTAACGGTGATTGGACTTTCTGCATGAGATTGAGATAATTTAGATGATCATATATTAACCAACATTACTTAGAGAAACGAAACTTTTTATAATTTTAAAAAATTAGCACACAAAATCATAATTATTATTGACTGTATTAATTAACGACTCATAATAGTGATTAAGTTTTTTTTATATCTAATTGAGATAATTTGGATGATTAGCTTAGGTTTAAAATTGAGTTTGTTTTGCAATTATTACTCTCAAAAACTCACATTCAATTATTATTCTTTTTTCTTTTTATGTATTTTTATTTCTTATTTTTACATACCTTAAGAAGTAAAAACACTTAAAAACAAATAAAGCCATCATATTTATCTATTTACTATCTATAGTTAAAAAATTGTTTGAACTAATTGATAAGTGACCATATAATTATTCAATAAAATGGAAAAAATCTAAAATTTTGATAATTTACAAAATTGAGATAAGTTCATAATCGAGAAGTCAACTATCGTCTTGTGATTATATATTATACATGATATGTAGCGCGCACAAATATATACTAATGTTGGAAATTCAATTATTTTTGACTTTATGCAAAATCAAATTATTACTCGTGTATCCATGTGATGCGATTTAAAAATCATCTGCATTCATAATGAATGCTTTCTTATGATTTTGAAGAGATCACAAGGATACAAAAATAATTCTTTTCTTTTTGTTTTTTTTGTTAGGTCATTCTTTATTTTATCATAATTTCATCACTTAATTATTGACTTTCCATAAGCAAGTCCTTTGTCATGTTTATCAAACCTAAGACTTGGCAGAACAGTGGCCTTTTATTGTCATATGCTTGTGGTTGAACTTCTTGTCACGTAAAGACCAAAAACTCCTTTTGGGGTACAAAAATTATAACGACACTTGGGACATGTATCATAATAGCATATTAGCATAATTATAAGAATTAGTCAATTTATGTATGGACGTTTATCTATTTCAACAATATTTTGTGGTTCATTTTAATATTTTAATTTGAATCAAATTCCTAATTTACTTTTTTTTTGATATTATTAAAAGTAATACATTTTATGCGGGTGCATAATTATAAAAATTAGTTAATTTTTTCTATTACAATAAAATATATAATATATTATATTTTTTAGAGTTTTGATGATAAAAATAAAGTTATTCGTAAAATAAAAATGTATCATAAAAAATTTAAAAATACACAAAAATATTAAAGTCGAGATGAAAGATGAAAAAGTTAAAACAATAATTGATAGATAGAAGAGGGTAAATTAGTAAAATAAAGGCTAAAAAAAATTGAAAACAAAAATAAAGAAAAGTTAAGTTAGTAATTTTGCATAGATTGGAACGGTGATTAGACTTTCTGCATGAGATTGAGATAACTTAGATGATCATATACGGACCAACATTAGTTTGACTGAAAACTTTTTATTATTTTAAAATAGTAGCACACAAAATCATAATTGCAAATGATATATTCATTGAGGACCCATAACAGTGATTAAGCTTTCTATATCTAACTGATTAAATTAGGTGGAAAACTAATCATATTTCTGTCTTTACTATCTAGAGCAAAATAAATAATTAAATTAATTGATACCTGATCATACAATTGTTGACTAAAAATGAGCATTCCAAAATTTTGAGAATTTAAAATTTGTGTCAAAATTCAGAATTGAAAGTCAACAACCCCTCGCAATCACATATTATATATAATATAATATGTGATATACACAAATATATATTAATATTTAAAGTTTAATCGTTATCATCTTTATTCAAAATTAAATTATTATCTATATATACATGTAATGCGATTTAAAATTTGAAGGTCTAGAATTACCACCATGAGATTATTCTTAATATCAAATTAACCTTGATCACTTGTCCAAATAAAGAGAAACAATTGTCAACATCGTAGAGCATATTTCCACATTATTTTGAAGAAATTACAAGTATGCAAAAATAATTATTTTTTGGATAGGTTCTTCATTTTAGCACAAGGTTTCATCGCTTATACATAGTCTTTTTGCATGCAACTGATCTTTTACGTGATAATCTTTTAGTAATATTCAAGGGATTCTTCAATTTTTCACACTCGACACGAACATCTCTCAACCAACCATTCCAATTAGGAATTTTCATTTATGACCATGTTACTAAGTCATCAACATACACTCATATATTCATGTTTATGCATTAAAAAATTGGAAGGATGCTACTGGTATACCAAGCATTACTAACAAAATCACAAGAAGTTAGCATCATTTTATTTGAATAAATAAAATAATCACGTATCATTTCATTTTTCCCCAATTCTCATCTGTGACTCATCAATCCCCTCTACCCAATCTATATAATTATATTTATCAATGTAATAATAGTTTGACGTAAACCATTGCTTTATATTTAATTCAATATAGCATCATTTTTAAAACGTACATGTATTTTGACGTATGAAAAATGTGTACAAGTAATTAATTGCTTTCACAAATCACTTATATAAAGCACGAAATTTTCACCTCTTTTTTTCTGTCTGGTAGTCAGAGTAGAAATGTTAACAATTTCTTGGAAATGTGCCTTAAAAACTGTTAGTTATTAATTCAAAATAAATTGCCAAAGCCAAATGCAAATAAATACTAAAAAAAATACTCATTTTGGCGTACAAAAATTATGCGCGTGGCACAAATCAGTGCAAGACTGTTTTTAGTCTATTTATGTTTGGATTAAAGATAAAAAAACTTAGCAATAATTGATAGATACAAGAGTGAAAAAAGTGAAAAATGTATATATAAAAGAGAAAGAAAGGGAAAATTGAGAGAAACAACTTTAGTTTAGCAGTTTAATATTGAATAAATACCACGGATTACCAAAGCTTTTATAACATATTTGCCCAATACTTTAGTTAATGATTAATTCACATGTGTGGAAGTGTAAAAATAAAAAAATAAAGGCATAGGTCGGGTTAACCCAACAAAATTTGTTTGCGCGAACTGTAAAAGCGACCCAACGCAATGATCTTTAATGAACTCTGACAAAGAAGATAACTACAACTAAAATACCTTATTAGTTGAGAATCAATGAATGAATCAAGAACACACTTAAAATAATTTGATTTGAATTTCATGAGAAATTGATGCACCCAAATTCAAAGAAGAAAGAAAATTGTATTCAATATCAATAAATTAACAGCAAAGTTTTCAATAACATAAACAGACTTTATTTATAATATTAAGGAGCTTGAGAATCCTAAAACTCATATAAAAATTAACTAAAGTAAAAAAAAATAGCACACAAGGAAGTTTTCAAGTATAATCTAGCTCTAAGACGTCTGCGTGCTCGATCCGAATGTTGATGTGATACCTCTCGAATTGCAAAACAATGTATCAAGTCACCCTACACAATCAAGCGAACTTGTCTGATTGTAAATGTAGAGAGTTTTATGTTCAGTCAACTATTTATCGCGTGTGCTTCGGCTTGATTCGTCGGCTTCACGGTCGATCAACTAGTTGCTTGGCTCAATCCAAAAGGCATTACAAAGCACATTTTCACATTCTCTTTGCATCAGGTTCACCCATAGAATCTCTTTCTCCTTCTTGAGCTCCTCCAAGCGTCCAAAACTTTTCAAAATTCCTTCACAAGTGTTTCTATTGTTTCCTTAAACTTTTTAGTCTTAGCCCTCGTCAATGTACCTCAAGTTATCCTTGGATACTAGGTATCAGCCTTAACACTCGCATTATTCTCTTCCTTTTGAAAAGCAATTGACCTCAATTCCAAGTCTTATTCATCTCCTACATCAAAAGGATTCAACTCAAAGATATTGAATGTTGTACTAATTCCGAACTCACCTTGTAATTACAACTTTTAAGTATTGTCATTGAAATGTTCTATCACTTGAAATGGATTGTCCCCCCTTGATAGTAGCTTCAACTTTTTTTAATTTGAAAATCTTTCTTTTTTCATGTAAACCCAAACCCAATCCTCAGGTTTAAACATAACCTTTTTACAGCCTTTGTTCACTTATTACGCATATTGTCTATCCCTTCTTTTAATGTTTTGGGGTACACACTCGTATAGTTATTTTACAAACTTTGCTTAGTGCTCTCCATCTGTACTAATTTGCTCATTACATAGAATAACTTCAAATGGTGATTTGTGTGTGGTTGAGTATATGAGCAAACTCACGTGTGACAAACACTCTTCTCAAATTCTTATATTTTTCTTAATCAATGCACGTAATAATGCGAGTAAAGTCTTATTCACTGCCTTAGTTTATCAATCAGTTTGTGTATGACTTATTGTAGAAAATAGCAACTTAGTTCCTAACTTACACCATAGTATTTTTCGAAAGTGACTCGATAACTTTGACATTTCTATCAGACGAAATGGTTTTTAGTGTGCTATGCAATCTAACTATTTTCTTAAAGAATAAGTTAGTCATATGAGTAGAATCATTTGTCTCTTTACATGCAATGAAGTGAGCTATTTAAGAGAACCTATCGATAACTACAAAAATACTATCCTTACCTGTTCAAGCCTGTGGGAGATCTAATATGAAATCTATTAAAATGTTTGTCCATGACATCTCAAAAACCAATAATGGCGTATACAATCCATACAGTTGAACTCACGACTTAGCTTCCTTGCACTTAATGCATCTATCAACTATCTTCTCAACATCTCTTTGTAAATATGACCAATAGAAATATTCTTGCAAAATTACAATGTCTTGGATACAACCATAATGTCTTATGAGGCTACCATCATTTGCTTCTTAGATTAATAACTTACACAACGAACACTTAGGGATGCACAATCTTTGATGTAGAACACATGCTGGAAATACATATCATGTACAGCTTAATCAACTTATACACTTGACTAAAATCCTTATCACTCAAATATAATGCTTTAATATACTTAAATCTTAAAAGTTTAGCATTTAATGTAGTAAGGAAAGAATATCTCTTAGATAAGGCATTCACTACTATAGTCTCTACACTTTTTTTGTACTTAATTAAATATAAGAAAGTATCAATGAAAGATATCCATATGATATGTCTACGACTCTAACTTATCTTAACTTTTTAGATACTTTAGGGACTTGTGATTTGTGTGGACAACAAATTTCCTGAGTCTCAGATAATGTTGCCATATCTCCAAAGACCTTACCAACATGTATAGCTCCTTGTCGTATATTAGGTAGTTTAGCTTTGCTTTATTCAATTTCTTGCTGAAATACGCAATTGGCCTATTCTCTTGCATCAACATTACTCCAACTCCTATTTTTGAAGTATCTGATTCAAGTTCAAATGTTTTAAAAAAGTCAAGCAAAGATAATACAAGAGCATTAGTAAGTTTTTTCTTAATCAAGTTAAATGCCTTTTGCTGAGGTCCTCCCCACTAGAATTTCTAACCTTTTTAGTAATTGCAATTAGTGGTGCAACGATTGTGCTAAATTCTTGCACGAACCTCTTGTCGCGAGGCCATGAGAACTCCTTAACTTGGTCACAATCTTGGGAACACCAACAGTATACAAGATAGGACTCACCTACATTGGTACTACATCACTAGTATGTTGTCCTTGTACTTACTTATCTCAAACTTCACCAACACGTGTTTTGTTACCATTACTTTATCACTGTTATTCAATCATTGCAATTTGTGAGGTGGGGTATGGTTTTGAAATGGGAATGTAAGTTTTTCTACCAACATTGTATTAGTTACATGAGTACAACTCTCTCCATCTATAATAAAACTATATATCTTACACTTAATCTTACACCTTACATGAAAAATATTCTCTCATTGTTCTTCAAATCATTTCTCTTTTACTTGGGCATTTAATGTTCTCGTGACCACCAAATTCACACTATTTATCTCCTTGTAAACTCTTTCCTCCGCTTTAGATGGTACTTTTTCCAATAGTGGTATCTTATCTCCACTTTCTTTCTCGTTGGTGGCTATCTCTTCTTTATCAATCATTATCATTGTTTGCCTATTCAGGCGTTGGGTGGCAATGTGTTCCCTCCTTTAGCATTAAAATAAAAATTTCTTGATCACATGTGTTAAAAGTATTAGGGTTTAGATTTTGTACCTTTGGCACTTTAGCTTGAGATGCGCCTTAGACTTAGGCATTTCAGTTGCCTTTGCCAGTTGTTTGTCTTCTCGATGGGTAATCTATCATGTGGTGGTATAGACTTGCTATTGTCTACCCTTCATTTTGAGTTATTTTTCTATCTTAATGGTTTGCTTTACCAAGTCTCCAATCTTCACACAGTGGTGTAGCTCTAGTACATTGGCAATCTTTCAGTTCAATCCCCCTATAAACCTAGTCATGGTTGCCTCTCTATCTTCTACTATGTTGGCCCTTATTAGTGCCATTTCCATTTCTTTGTAGTAGTCATCTACACTTTAACTATCTTGCACCAACATCTGTAGTCATCTATATATATCTTTGTGGTAATGACTTAGCATAAATCACTTTCTCATCAACGCTTCCAATTCTTGCTAAGTCCCAATAGGACATTCACAATTTCTTCTATGACTAATACATACATGGTCCCACCATAAGATAGCGTAGTTTGTAAATTCTATCACTGCTAGCTTTACCTTTTGGGATTTAGAATACTTGTGCAGTAAAACACTAACTCCACTTGTTGTTCCCACTTCAAATATGCATCTTGGTCGAACTTGCCCTAGAATATTAGTATATTCAACTTGACATCCTTCGGCACCTCATCATCCTCATCTTGCTTGTGCCTATAAAGCTTTCTTGAATTGTCAAAATCCTCAAATTCGTTAGGATAATTAAAGTCCTCATCACTAACGTAGCTTCCCCTATGGGGTAGGTGCATAGTTGGTCTTCTCCTAGGCATTAACTACTTTCGAGGTGCTGGGCTAGCTCATGTAGAAGCCTGTGGTGCCTCCAAATTATGTAAGTGTTGGTTAATGCTAGCAAGTGTGTTTGTAAGTTGTTTCAAGTAGAAAGCATTGTTTCCCATAGCTGATTCTCCCAACATTTTTGTAGATATGTGTAATACAAAAAGAAATAGACAAGTGATGTGTGTATGTAGGTGTCCTCTTGCCTCACAAGATGTATTCACTCTACTTTTATTTTTCGCTCGTGTATCGCATAAGTTCATTTAAGGATGCACTGACTAAATCAATTTTTTGTGGCCATTTCACAAAATCCTAAGGAGTCATCAGCAATTCAAGTGGCGTAACTCCAAAGTATGCGTAAGTGTGTGAAAATGTGTAAACTTGAGGTTATAGGGATCAAATAGAACACAATTAGATCAATCTAGAATGGAAAAATAGGCCAGTGGATCACTCTGAACACACAAGAGATCAATCCTAGCTGAAAAAATACAGTGCGATCAATTCGAGAGCAAAAGGATCGATTTGGGGTAAAAAGTGACTGTGCGATTGACTTGGGAAGTAGGCGTCTTTTTTAGAAATCAAATCCTAAGGACTCATGGATCAACAAGCAATGAATATTTTTTTTAACTATAAAAGAAGGACACAAATGACATGATATGAAGAACATGAAGAAGAGAAAACAACAAACAAAAAGGATACAAACTAAATTGGTACCTAAACCGGTGCCCAAATAAAAATCTAAAACAATCGACTCTAATACGAACTAATGTGTGTGTAGTAGTATAAAAATAAAAAAGATAGCAGTATAGGTTGGAACCCAATGAAATTTGCTTGCACGAATCGTGAAAGTGACTCAACGCAATGACCTCAGATGAACTCTAGTGAAGAAGAGGATCACAAGTAATATACCTTGTCAGTTGATTTGCCACGAATCAACCAAAAACACACTTAGAATAATTCGATTTGGACTTCACGAGAAATTGATGCACTCAAGTTCAAAGAAGAAAGATAATTATATTTGATATCAATAAGCTAAAGGCAAAGTTTTCAATAATATAAGCATGCTCTCTTTATAATGTTAAGGAGTTTAGGAATTCTAAAACTTGTATGAAAATTAACTAAAGTAAAAGAATAATATAAAAGGAAGTTTCCAACTACAATCTGGCTCTAAGACGTCTGCGCACTTGATTCGGATGTTGATCTTGTGCCTCTGAATTGTAAAATAGCGTGTCAAGTCATCCTAGTATTTATGATTGCCCTTGCGTTATCAAATGTGACCCTGGTGATTGTAATTGTAAAGTGTTATGGTGTTTAGGTGTTTTAATTGCGTCATGAGCAATCAAGTGTGATTCATTTGATCCCAAATGCAAAGAGTGCGTTTTCGGTCCACTATCGATTGCATGTGTTCTAGCTTAAGCCATTGGCTTCACGATTGATCGACTAGTTGCTTGGCTCAATCTAGAAGGTATTTTAAAGCTTGTTTCATGTTTTCTTTACATTAAGTTCACTCATAGAAGCTCATCTTTTTTTTTGAATTCCTCCAAATATTTGAAATCCTCTTAAAACTTCTTTACAAATGTTGTCATTGTTTCTTTAAATTTTTTAACTTTAGCCCTTGTCAACGGGCCTTTGATTATCCTTAAATACGATATCATGGATGCTCACATCATTAATTCCAAAAAGTCTTTCTTTTGTATAATTTAATCTCAACAAATTCAACAAACAAAAAAAAAAAAAGGGCAAATGAATTACGATTCTATCATTAGCAACATCAATGCATTAATTCCATTTTTGTATTTTGAAAATCAAAATGTCGCTCCGAATTCTAATTATCATTTTCCTTAAATTATTAATACCAAATATATCTATTTATATTTCAAATGAAAATATAAAAATGTTACACTGTTCTCCAATGAAATCTCTCCAAAGCTCATCCACAGCTCAGTCCAATTGACTCGGAATTCATCTTGGGCTTCGTTTGGGGTCACATGCAAACTTGACACATCATAGTCCAACCACATGTGTTTTTACTATAATGCCCTCAAGTGTGCCAATCTTCGTGGTTCTCATAGAGTAAACAAGAGGGCAGAAACGACTTTTTCAATCAACCCGCCCCCGCCCCCACCCAAATAAAGAAAAAAGGAAAAATTTTGCTACCAATTATTAAATAAAAACAAAAAAAATAGCAAAGGGAAAAGGTGCTCTGTCTCTATCAATCATGCGTTACTTGGTGCGAGAGGAAAAGATCACCAAGCAATGTAACGTGTACAAGGGAAGGCCACTTCTAATTCATTTTGTAATGAGTAACAAAATCTTATGTTTTATGCTCGTATAAAATACTATATAAATTATAAAATTATTTGATTTTAAATAATAAAAATATTTTAAATTGTAATTATAAAATATTTAAGGTAATAAAATAGATGAAGTTCAAAACAAAAAAAATAAAATTTAACAGAAAACATAAATAACAATAAGTTAAAATAAAAGAAGATCTGAAAAAAAAAAAATAAAAACTTAAATAAAAACAGTTGCTAAATTCTAAATTATACAACCAAATATTGTCTTATATTCTTAACAATATATTATAAATTACTAATAACAATAACAGTAACAACGAAAATAAAATGACAAGTTGATTTGAACACGTCACTTTCTAAACATTTGTACAGTAAAGGAGTATTTGAATGATTCTATTATTTTGATTTTCTTTAAACATTAATTCTTATACATATACTATTTTTTAAAAAATAAAACGAATGATTGGTTGTGGTCCATGAACATATACATACATGACAACAGGCAGACATGAAATTAATGAAAATAGTTTAACATTGGGAATGGACCAGGTTTGCTTCATCATTAAAAAGTATAGGACAATTTAGTATAAAGGGCATAACAACGAAATTGGCGTCATGTCACTTGTCCTGCTAATTTTTAAATGGGGAAATAATTTCTTGAAATAAAATTCTAAATTATAATACTTCGTATATTAGCTGGCTCATGATATATTATTATTACCTAAATAATAATAGTGATGTTGTCTATTTGACTTAATACGTAACGCCCTTGTGCATCAACAATATATCTCCAAAAATTTATGGTTGCTTCCATTAAATATAGTCTTTTTAAAATTAATTGGCATTGTTTTATTCATGTTTGATCTAAAGCAAATGATATTAATAAATATTAATTTCGGACTGGTATGCGAAATGTTAACCGCCATTAAAAATTATATAAAATCCTCACAATTTTAATTTAAATTATCGTAATTTAGAATCTAATTTTATTCTTCCAATTATTTTACATTATATTACATTTTCACAATAAAAATGAACGTAATGTAAATTTATAGAAAATAGAATACACACACATACATACACATACATACTGTAAAGTACATGCAAATTATAGCAATTCTTAAAAAAAAAAAAAAACTAATTCTATCAATCACATTAGATCACTTTCAACATATTACATATAAACTTTTATGAAAAATATTGTTATAGTTGATGGGAGTAAAAAACTTATAAAAGTAACATAATAACTCATTTGATTCACCCCAATATCTATAAAAGAGAAAAAAAAAAAGAATAGAAGCAAGGTTACCAATAAAAAAAATTTAATTAATTCGATTTTGATTAAACTTATCAATATTTTGGAGTTTAATTTAAATTTGAATTTGAATTTAAAAAATTTATTTAAACTCAATTTTATTATTTGATTGAAATTCTAATTTAATTTCAAGTATTATATAGACAACCGATATTTGAGCAATCGATGAGCATGAATAGCTATGTCTATATATATATATACATAAGGGGTGGGATGATAAAAATGCGAGTTTGGCAGACAGAAAACAGACGAAAACAAAAGAGCTGAGGGGAGAGAACCATCCACCATAGCACACGAAGCCAGAGGCAACGACCAACATGGCTTCTCTCTCTACCTCTCTCCACTCATAATTATTTGGGTGTACGTTTTCTCTCTCTTTTCTCCATCGTATATATTTTTTCTCGAATGCAAGTGTTTGTGCAATATTTTTGATTGGAACTTCGTTTTGTTCTCATAATCTTTCATTTCATTTCATTTCTGGGAGTTGTGTTGGGTGATTGTTGTTTTCCTTTTTTTTTTTTTACCTATTTTTGGAGTTGTCCCTTTTTTGTGTGTTAATTATTGACTTTATTTTGTTTTTCCGATGAATATTATATGATGTTTGTAGGGATTTGTCAGTGGATCGGTTTCTGCAATATTTGGAGGTTGGAGGTGAAGGGTTTTCGAGTTTTCTGGCGATTAGGAAGATAACGGAAATTTTTGAACGATTAAAGGGTGCAAGGCTGAAAATTTTCCGACTCTCGAAATATTGCGATAGTTTTTTGCTTTTCCGCAATAGCTTCCTTTTTATACTTTCTGTTTGTATAGATTGGTTCGCTTTCTTTAAACACAAAGAAGGGGCTTGATCTCTGAATCGTATGGCATAACTGCTTTGTTGGTGTATTTTTATCTCCTTGCAAGTTGGATACTGGCTGAGGGCTCAAAAGGAAATTAAGTATTTTTGGATTTTTGGGCTATCTATCAATTGGCAAAAACCATCAGGGTTGTTGGAAACTAGTGGAATAAACAGGCGTTCTTGTGCTGAGGTTTTCTTTGATAGAAAAGGAATGGGTGACAGTTGGAAATTTTGAGTTTCTTAAATAATTTTTGGCTTGTCTAGTTGAGTTAGGTGTTTAGAACCGAGAATGGAAACTACGAGAAGTCTTGAATTAGGAAGGGATAATGAGACTGGAAGTGAAATTGAAACTCAGGGATTGGATACTGGTTATCAGATTCATAAGGAAGACCGTCAGTGTTCTGAAGTTGAAACGACGGATGGGGAAACTGCTGAGAGTGAAGTATCAATGGTTAAAAAAGATAATAAACACGGAACTGAGACAGTATATTATAGCTTGGAGAAGGGTGAGGGAGGAAGTCATGGAAATGTGGTGTTCTCAAAAGAAGCTCCGCTTGTTGTTAAAGAAGATTTGAGTATAAGTGCTTGTAGCTGCGGTGCTGAGAAACTTAAGTCCAAATTGGCTGCTTTGGATTCTGAGTCTGGAAAAAATGGGAGGAGGAAGCTTAGCCGACAGGATAGAATTGAGTTAGGTCGCTTGTTTCAGGGTGCTGTCAGTTCCCATGATTGGGAGCTAGCCGACAATCTGATCTCGTGGGCTGACCCTCTGACTCTAAATGACACACTCTGCATTTCTTTGGATTCGATCTGGTTCTTGAGCACACAACAAGAATTATATGGAATTACTGGATTAATCAAGAAGATCATTGCTAATGGGGCCTATGACTTTACACGAGCTGCTCTTAGGACTTCATTTCTTGCTTCGTGTGTTTCTGCCTGTCAGAGTCGAACAATGAGTCTTGCTGACACTGTTACTGTGATGGCACAGAGGTATAAGACTTCCTTTTTGAAAAAAAGTTCTTGTATTTTTGCATTTATACTTGCATGTTAATGCATGTAGCTGGGAAATTGCTTTTTAGTTTATTTTTTCATGTGTTAGTGAAACTGTTGAGATTTAATCCTTTTTTACATTTTTTAATGAATTTGTTAGTGTTTCTCAATGTTCTATCTAAAACATGCTGGAAAAAGGTTTTAAATAGTTTCTAAAGACTTGAATAGGATTGTTTTGTTCATCATTACAAAAATTCAGTTTGAGTTTGCACATATTGCATTGATATGAAAGTGCTAGATCATTCATGTGATTGCCAATTTAGTGCTGTGCTTTTTCATGTTGTAAATGTATTTGCCTTGGTTATGCCCAGGTTTTTGGGTAAGTGAAGGTCAAATTGGCATTGAAGATATTCCTGATTTTAAGCTAGATTGTGGGTTTTAGACTTTAGTACTGGAACCTTAATTCTGGCCGTGCTCTTTGCTCTTGAATCTTAAGCATTTAGTTGAATTCTCAACTTTAGCATACGCCACATACTGAAAATACCCATATGAAAGTAGTCTGAAGCTCGTGCTACAAGGTGGTGTGCTATTAACCTCTCAAACTACCACAACTTTGTGGATCCAAAAGCTGTGTCACAAAAAGTAATTACTAAATAATAACAGTTATAAATATTCCTTTTTCTTTGAATTAATATTTGTTAGATTGATTTTATAGCATTTTACATTTTTTGATTATTTTTTGCAGTGGTTTGTGATGATATATCAAGTAAGAATGTTTTATTGTGAAGTTTCTCCTATAGACCAAAAGTTTAACGTCCTTGATTATATTTAAAGGAACTAGCGCATGTAGAATTTTTCAAATCTTTTCAAAAAATTTAGAATACAAATAAATTATTTATAAGTTTGTTCCCCAGTTAATGGTTAGCAGGCTTGAAATATACTGAGAATATACGTACATACATATATATTATCAATAAATAGCTTAATTATAAGATATGACAAAATATATGTTGATGATTCACATTATGAAATTTCAAGTTTGGAAAGCACTTTGAATCTTAAGGATGTTTAATTATGATGGTATTGCTTTAGAACAACAGTGATGATAGCATACATCAAATAATGAAGATTCAATGGATGGAATTGAAAGTATGGAATGATATCTATGCCTTGGGTTTTTGCATAACTAAATATATTTAGAATATTATATGTTTAAAGTGCAAAATGAAAAGTAACTCATGAATCTCTAATTAGTTCAATAGATTTATCATTATTTATTTAAAATTCTCTTTTTTCTGATTTTATAACTGAACAATTTGTCAAAGAAATTTATTTCAAGGTCTTTTCATTAGGCATAAGAAAAAAAGTTATTCTAAATCAAATAAAAATGCCACAAACAATATACATTATATGTATGCTCTATAAATACATGTGTATTTGTACAATATTACAATTGAGTTCAATTATGTTGAATTTCATGATTTGGTTAGACGACCTAGCAAAGTTGCAAACTCTTTAGGCTGCCTTGCTCATTATTGCAAACACGGTGCTACAATACCAATCAATCAGTTGAGCGAGGCTGTCCTTTCTTCCAGCTTACAGGGTTCTAGCCCAGAAGGCAGAAGTGTCAAAGTATTATAATGTGAATCACTCCTAATTTTGTTTGTAGCTTATACTTATTGCGAATTCTTAAATGGTTCTACCAAGCAATATTAATAACACCTAGCAGTATTAAGATTCAAAGATCAATTTATTACATCAGTAGCTGTGTACATTTATTTGAAATTAATTGTTGAATTAAAAAAAAGGTAAAGAGAGACAGTGAAGCACAGGAATACAGCGTAGTTCAGCCATAAGCCTACATCACTGACAAATGCTCAAGGGGCTGAATCATCTATTATTCTATAGTAATTTAATAGTACAATAACCACCTCTTTACATAGGCAAATACATGTGAGAAATAAAGAATAATATCATCTAAAGTTATTCCGAATAATTTGAACATCTAGATACAATAAACCTAGAAAAATTTGTATGAGAAAAACGTATTTCCATTGCAGCAAACGCTCCCCCTTAAGTATGGCGATGTTATTAGCATGTTAAACTTGAATTACCGAATTGGGACATATAGGTAGCCAGCTAGAAAAGTTAAAAACCAGAAATGTTGACAACTAGATGACCAGAAATCACAAAACCAATAGTAGCTAGATGGAGTGTAGCCAAATAGGCAACCAAAAATCACAATTATCTCTAAGTGTAGATTGTAGACAAAAATAATGTATTACATATGATAGATAACCCGAAGTAAAGACAACTAGAAATTTAGGCAACTATAAAGATAATAGATAGTAGACAAAAATAGCATTTTGTACATGATAGCCTGTTAGAGAAACAAAGGCTAATGTCAAACCTTTTAGATGCCATGTTGAATTAAAAAAAAAAGTGAAGAGAGATGATGAAGTACATGAATATAATGTGGTTTTGCTATTAGGTCTACATCACTAACACATGTCCAAAGGGTTGAATCCTCTATTCTTTTTTTAATTTAACTGTACGATGACCTATTTATATAGGTGAATACACGTTGTAAGGAATAATGTCACCTAACACCATACCAGATAATCTAAACACTGAGATACAATAAACCTTGACAAATTAGAATATGAAAAAATATATATTTTATAACAAACAATCTCCTAATTATGGTAAGAAATAAATTTTGATTCTTAACACTAATCATTAAAGAAACTTATAATCATGGGACATTGGGGGAAGCAAATATCAGAAACACCTGATGGATATTTAAAAAAATAAAGAATGTTAAAAAATGTAAAATTATAACCAATTCAACAAGCACATAATCTATTATTTACTTATGTACAAGTATAGAGGATATCTTCTCCTCAATCTGTGAATAAAAATTTAAGAATTATTTTTTTTCAACCTTTTTTACATAGGTAATCACAAAGATCAATTCATTATGCCTGAAATGCTTTACAATCTTTACTCATAGTTTTGCTTGTAACGATAGTCAAATGTCCTAGGCGGCCAAACTTTCCTGATTTGTATTAAACCGCTCACTGATGATATTTATAGCAAAATGATATATAATCAGAGAAGTGGTAGCATGTCATGATAATAACAGATTGAGTGCAGGGGGGAGTATAACTTTCTCCAATGCATGCTATTATCGAAATGGAGAAATAAGTTTGCATAATTTGGAATTAGCAAAATTCTACACTGTAGTGCTAAACAACGAATAGAGCTTAGGTTGTCTGTCTGATGAATTGGAAGTGTAAAAATGACTTTGGATGCTTCTTCAGTTACTCGTTGCAAAATTTCTTTTTTACTTTTTGGTACTTGCACGGAAACTTTTAGCATATAGATTTTCACTTTCCAATCCTAGCAGGTTACGTGAGAGGCTTCAAGAATGCAATGGAGATGAAGTCTTGAAGGCAGAAGCTGGTGCCAAGGTTCAGAAATTTACTGAGTGGGCTCTCAAATGTATAAGTTTCCATTCTCGCTGCCAAGGAAATAGGGACCGAGTGGGTCATAGTTCTCCTGTTGAGATCCAATTGCAATTATCTGCTTTCAAGACCTTCCTGGATCTTGCAGGGAACCATCTCACTGGGAAGGATTTTACTGAAGCATTTGATGCAGCTTGCTTCCCGCTTACACTCTTCTCTAGTTCATTTGATCCTGGTTGGGCATCAGGCATAGCAGCTACTGCAATTCAAGGATTGTTGGGCATGCTGGTTGAGGGGGGTGCAGACAATGTAAACCAATGTTTTCTGGAGGCATCACGTTTTGGGAGCACAGAACTTGTTCGCATTTTATTACAGGTAACCCATTTCGGCCTCCTTTTTCCATTTTGTCTAAATACTGTTTGGGCCACTATTTCACAATTGTTGTCATCCCTTTTTATCCTTTATATTCACTTTGTAGTTTTCTCAACTTTCTTCGTTGTAATACTTAGTGTTACCCAAATCCAGGGATTCATTGTGTTGTTCTAGTTCCCTTACACTATAGTCCTTCGCCCAATCTTGTGCATGGATCAAATGTAAAAACTGTTACACGTGCACACCACCTTCTTTTTCTTTCTATTTGTTCCTTTGTATATTATTCTTGAGTTGGACATCACTTTTAAGCTCGATATTTGATTACTTAGGAATATCTTTTGTTAATCTTAACCCATGTCACACATCTCTTGGGGGCTTTGTTGCACTCTTGAATTGAAATGCTAACACTTGCAAATGTTGAAATCTTGCCACTGGTTTGGAAGGAAAATTCCTTCAATGTTATGACTTATTATACACTTTGGCATTTCATTCTCAGATGATCTTATGATTGGAGTGGTAGGGTCCATGCCAAATGTATTGCTGTTAAGCTATGTTCATGGGATTGCTAAACTGAACTTCCTGTTGTTTTGATTTCAGTTTTGATATAAATGTCTAGTCCTAAACTTTAAGCTTGTAATATTGCATGGTTAATTAGCGTTTTTCTATGCCAAATCTTAAGCTTGAGGAGCAAAGCTGGAACTTTGAGTTTACTAGCTCTTGGTTTCAGTGCCATGTGAACTCTGTTGGTTCTTTTCTATCAGTAAGGACTTTGTTGTTTGAAGCCTTGTCATTTAAGAAAATCATAAACCAATGTCAAATCATTGTAAATGTTCAGATTTCAATATGCCAGGTGCTTTTAGTGCTTCTTTTCTTTTTTTTTCCTCTTTATTTAAATATAGTTTACATAAGCACAGTGATGCTGCCTGCTTAGCCAATTTGATGTTGGCAGTAGTCCTACTTATTATCTTGAAATAGTTGATGCCTTCACATCATCTTTTTGTTTTATAGTTCATACACTGTGAATCTAGCATAAGTGATCTATAGTTTGCATTTTTAGTGATTAAGTTTGGATCAATCTGTTGATTATATTCAACTCCATTATTTCCTTTATGATATAATTTTTAATTTTTGCGTGGGTAAATTGGTCTAGCACATTGGTTTAATTGTTTTGGCTTTGGGATCCTAGATTGCTCAGAGGAACAGCTTGGATGTGGATGTTGACTTGGCTTTGGGTTTTGCTTCGCACTATGGTAAAATTGGCACTATGGAGTGTCTAGTGGTGGAGGGCAATGCTATGGCTTTCTTGGGACCTCTTATGAGAGCTGCTGAAAGGGGTTGTATGCCAGTGGTTCAGTGGTTTGTTCAAAAGGGTTGCAGGGACATGGAACTTTGTCTTGCCCTTACAGCCGCCACATCGAGCAGTCAAATAGAGGTTGCAGCATATCTCCTCCCTCATGTTCCTCAGCACATTCTTGCTGCCCTCAGCATTGAAATTCTCAAGGCTGCTGGCGAACGAAGTGGTGGGTCTCTTGATGGAGTGGCGTTCCTCCTCCGTTCTAACTTTTTAGGGGATCCTGCTGCTACTTATGCGGTTGCTGACAGCATTGCTAGATCTGATGATGATATGGTTGCTCCTGAACTTAGGGCTTTCCTTCAAGAGGATTGGTCTGAGGCGGCTTACTTGGATGGATTAAGACAAGGAGAAGTACATTTTTGTAACCTGGTCCGCATTATGAAATGGGGCAACTCTCCAATTTGTCTCAGAGATCTGCCAGCTCCTCTGAGGGTGGCCGTGGCTTACCTGCCTCTGTATAGAGAGTGTGTCAAGGCAGGAGGGAGCTTGTTATCACAAAGGCACAGGGGTCAACTCGTGGATGCTGTTAAAAGGCTTGGAGGAGTGATACTAGATGAGCCAGACCGAAAAAGTGACTTGCTAAGTGTCTTGGAACAACATCTTCCTACATTTCTCCATAATGCGGCTGCTGTGGTTTAGAAAGGTAGGAACGCAAGTTTTTGAACATCAATCCCTCTCTTTCTGCTCACCTTTTTGGTCTGATGCTAGAGAAAATAATGAAATGTGGGGCATGTTGAAGATGTTAGCTATTGTCTTCGGGTTCTTTGCCCCTTTTGCTGATACGAAAAACCATAATACACTGGACTTGCTTGTAAACCTTACGTAAGAGAAACTGTATCGAAATGGTTGGCAATCCGATGGGCATATGTTTATTGGAAATTGGTGTGCAACAGGCTTCTTTAAGTCTGTAATTCTAATACTTGTGCCATTGGAGATATGGAGTTGGGTGAAAGAAATCAAAGAGCTTATGAGGTGAAAATATTCTTGTTTTTTTAAAATGTTGTCAAGGATGATTTTTCAGTCAATTTTTCGATCGTAACCTTCAGGAAACCGAATTCCGCCTTAACGTTTGCCAGATTGGATTAACAGATGTTACCTATTGCTGAAATCGATTTGCCCATGAAGATTGTTGATTTACATTCCAAAAATAGTGAATGAACTGTGGTTTGCCTCAAAAACCTGTATCTTAAATGTGGGTGTTATTTATTTTTTTATTTTGGCTTGTGTTTTTAGATATTTGCCTTGAGAATTATAAAAAATTAAGAAAGAAAAAAAGATAAAATTTTGAAAATTATGCTAATTGTATATGTATTTTTAAATTATATAATTTGAAGACAAACATAGCATTGACAGTTGAGTGATTTTCCTTTTGGTATTGCCGTCTTGTTGGCTCAAACTTGCGTTGGAAACTTCATCTCTCTCTCCTTATTTCCTTCATATTGAGCTGCGTAAAGCACTGTTTCAGAACATGGCATTCTTCGAAATTTTCTTGTTATTTTTAGCTGTATAATTACCTTGTTTTGCCCAGTCCATGTTCAGAGCTTGAATTTTACGAGGACGAAGGATATATACGTCTTAATTGTTGCTCATCTGCCTCTGATTGTGAGATTTATCATTCATTGGAGGGAGGCATGCCCAAAGGCCCTCCTTATATTGTCGAAGTCAAAAATTGTGAAATTACCACAAGTACATTTGCCCGCCTAACCGACCTTTGTTGGAGTTGTGATTAACAATTACTACCATTAATGGCAACATGACAGAATACATAAAACAAAACCAACTCTTTCCAGATAGAAGATCTGATGTCTTCTCCAATACTGAATATTTGGCATCGGAAACAAGCAACTAATCAGATGGATGGATAATTTACCCATCGAAAGAAATTGTGGAGAAAGGACTTAAAGCTACTTGAGAAAAGGATATGTTCATATAATGGCTCTGTAATTTATGCAAGATAGGTGATTTTCAATAAGAAATAAAAGAACTGTGTTACAATTTTCATGGAACACTACAGATGGGATCAAAACTGGCGCCGATGGTTTTTTCCAGTCTCCACGCCATCTACACATAGGCATAAGTCGTGTTCCGGGCATTGGAGGGCATGAAAGCCAAGACCACGACGAGAGAGCAGCAGAAAAGGCGGAGGTGGCAGCGGTGGGAGTATCAGAAACAACGCAATGAAGCAAACGAGCCGGCACAACTCCCTGTACGTCCTTTTTCCATGCCCTTGTGAGAAGGACCTACATTACTCCAGTTTCTTTCCTTCTACGAGCTCGATGCTGCTCTCTTGTTGGAGGCCTCAAATTTCGGATGAATGCCACAGTAGATATCCACAAAATGCAGTCTATATTCAATGCTAAGGCCATAAGATGTCGTCCCCAGAAATTCAACTGCCACCAAGAACAAGGGATATGGAAAACATATCAGATTCAAGTTATGGGGAGGCGATGAAAGGGAAAAAACAATTTTGGCTCTTGATTCTCGAGCACCAAGGCGTTGGGTCAAAACAACGAAATATATTAGTGTTCATGCACGTAATAGAGGGCTAAATTTAGTTGCCATTCTAAACAAGCCTGGATCTAATCCCTCTTGACAAGGTTAACATATCTTGCTCTATATAAACCATTACAGATTGGGATAGAATTGACCTAATTAAAGGCAACAAAGGCAATGCGCAAAATATTAGACCCGAATGCCCAGGTGAGAAATCTAGCTAAGCCTACGGAACAAATATATCAGAAAAAGACCATGAACAAATGGGCAAACATACCTATAATGCCTGTGAAGCTGTTGCATGTCACCCTCCCTCAAACCCCTTTAGCCTTTGCCTCCACTCTGATATCCCTTTTTCTTCTTCAAAACTCAACCTTTGAAGAAGGTAAAGGAAGACAGAGAGGGACGGACAGAGAATATCACAGAGCCACTCAATATAACCAAAGCCAAAGCCATGGGCTTCTCCTCATGCTCTGCTATCTTCAACTAGAATTTCTTATTAGAGACAAAACAAGAGACCGAATGCGATGGAATCGCAACGTGGTGGGTAAACTGTTCTGCTGCGGTTGATGCGTCACTTTTGATGCGGGGTTTTTCCATTTTAGGTTAACAAGGAAGAGAGTTGATATACATGGACTGTGAGCCTGAGGTGGCGTTTGAAGTCTTTTGCTTATAACACTCCTACGCACATACAAATAGAGATAGATACATGCCATGCAAGCAAGTAAACATGCCACTCATAGATTAGAAGAAAGGGAAACTCCCCAGTGGGAGGGGGTGTCCAAAATGGGGGTTAGATTCAGTGAATGTGCAGAAGACAAGTGGGAGCCCCTGACAAAGACAAAACATGTACGATGCTTTGGATCAATGAAAATTGTGAATTTCATTGGGTCTTTCAATGACATATTCTAACTTTATTAAATTTTATCAAAATGGCTGACTTGGGGGATTTAATAAACTAGGACTTTTCGCCGTTGAGAATGGCGGAAGCATAAAAAATAAATTACAAAATCATAGCAAGAATTCACTCCAAACATGCCACGGCCTCACCACCGCTGAAAACATCAAAATTCCACAAATTCTCCAACGTATTTTTGTTGCGCAAAGGCTATTTTTGGTGTGTAAATCAGCGAGTTCGATTCATATTTTTGGGAGTAAGAAGAAGAAGAATTTGAAGAAATATATATATATATATATATATATTTTACAGGTACGAATCTATTTAAATTTGATGTGTTTTTTTGTGTAAAATTGTGAAAAATAGAGTGAAACAAAATTTGAGGCAGAAAAGCGACGATCGCTGCAACAGAGATGGTGGTGGCTGCTAGAAAAGGGGATGATGAGGAGAGGAAAGGGGGATGACAGGGAGGGGAGACGAAGAGGGGGAGAGAAAGAACAGAGGAGGGAGGGGGAGGGGGAGAAGCGATGGGGAAGGGGTAGAAGGGAAGGAGTTGTAGGGAGGCGGAGGGGGCTGGCTGGGTTTGACGGGGTGGGTTTGTAAATAATAAAAAGTAGGGGAGAAAAATGAAAAATTGAAAAAATTGGGACGTGTATTTATGCATTCGTGCTGCGATTTTATTTAATTTTGTTTTTTTTTGTTTATATAGTGACTATGTTTATTTATTTGATTTCATTCTGTAAATCCGTGTAATGTACTAATTATATTTATTTATTCACATATTTCTATAAATATGTGTAATATGTTTGTTCATAATTATGACTTGTAAAATTATGTTTACTTTTTAAAATTTATGTCATTACAAGTTATGTTTAAATGATGTTAATGTATTAAATGTGATTTATGAGTCATTATTGTAAATTTATGTTTGGTTTTATAGTAATGCGGTAGATATAATTTATACTAGCTAATGGAGCATACTCAATATGTGTGCAAAACATAATAATAATTATACACGATTTTCGAATCTTAATCTATAATTAGTTAAATTTGTAATGATAGTATAATTAAAAAATGCATTAAGAATTCATAAAAAATGAAATAATAAAGTAAATAATAATTTAGTAAAGCTTTAAAGATGAAGAGTCTTAGTTTAAAATATAATTTCCATAAAATATACATGAGAATGAAAATTAATTATGCCAAAAAAATTAAAGGAAGTTGCAATGACATGATTACTATAGCTTATCAAAACAAAACTTTGCTTTGATTCTGATAAAATAGCACTACCTTTGTAGCTTACATAATGCTGCAAAATGAGAGAATCATATGCCAATTAAACCTAATGCTGTCATTTACTTTATATTTATTGATTTCACAACATCTAATGTCAATAACACTAATAAACTTCAACATTGAATGAAAGAAGAATATAATTATTAATAGAGCTCACTTGCCTTCGGATGACATTTAAATCCACAATCCACAATAGCATGTAAATGTTACTTCAACAGATAGTCTTTGGAGTTTTGAAACTATGAATTTCGGACAAATTCAATCATCAAATAATGAAAAAAAATATGCCCAAAGATGTTACCTATGACATATCACAATTGATGGACAAAATTTTCTATCGAATCCCATCTTGGAAAACATATGCATATCTAGTCTTAAAGTGTAAGAAAACAAACAAACAAATTTTCTTGTGGGCACCTTCATCCATGGAAGCAACTAATAGAGCATTCACGTGAAAATACAAATAAAATCATTTGTTCTATATGGGCACGATATTTGTAAAATTCCATATTCATTAAATAAAATCAAAAAGTTTAAGAAAAGTCAAATGAAAAATAAAAAAAATTCCTGGTTCTCTTCTATCTCTATAAATAACCTAAAAATATAATGGTAAACATAATTAATAATATTCCATCCTAATTCCTATGGAGACTTCTAGCACTTAAAATAGTTTATTCATTAAAGTCAAGTACGACTACAATGGCCTAACTCAATTTGACCCAATTATACCAAAATGATCGAAACACGCTCCTCTGACTTCGAATCCACAGTACAATTTCTCAGACGAAAAAACCAAAAAATTAAATAAATAAAACCAACAAATGCATGTCTAATTTATTTTATTCCTTGTCTTTCCTATGCATACGAATTATCATACTAAAAATAAGATTTAACATCTAACAGAACAACAACTAAAGAAGCCACGAATCTAAATCATGAGTATTATTGGAATATAACAAAAATTAGAAAAAGAAGCACCATAAGCACAGATATGTTGTTTGTAGAAGTTTAGATATTTAATCCTAGTTTTCATCATGAATATGTGAATGTTGGTTAATCAAATTATGTAAGACTAATTATAAGGATTATTTTGATATTAATGTGAGATAGCGTATAGATTGTTTACTATTGGGGAGGCAATATAATGTATAGTTAGAATTGTATAGGATATGACTGTGATCCATATAGGATTGGTATAATTTCTCATCACACAACTTTTGACCAATTTCTAGCGACATTGTATAGGCCAATAGGATTTGATAGCAGATGAGTAACATTAGAGGTTTCTGCGAAGCATGTTTTGAGGCATATGTATGAGGGGTAGTAGTTTGTTTTCCTACCTATAAACGACAATCAGAATTTGAGTTTCTTGTTAGATTCAAGCAATTATATCAACTACTTAAAGTTGTATATTGAGACAAAATAGAGGAAGTCTAATGATAAGCCAGTAGACTCACTAAGATTTGAGAGTGCATTGGGATATTCAACTTTTGAGCAATTCACTGGCTTACCTGCAGAAATTGAGTCTTTATTTTAGTTTCCTATTTGGGACTCACGAGTACCATATCAATATGCCACAATTTCATATGCTGGTGCACACTGGGAGGAGGAGGAACTTGTATAGGAGTACTCCGATTAGGCCTTTGAAGATAATGCAAGGAGACCGTATGAAGATAGTTACGAACAAGAAAATGATAGTGAGGCTGCATTCGATGATGGCAATAAGGAAGTTAAGGGTGATAGAACGAATAAGGAAGAAGAAGCTGACATTGATGTGTTTGCAGAGACACAAGGGGGCCAAATGATAAAGGGCATTACACATGTGAGACCACATCTGTGGCTGGAGAAAGTATGCCATACCCGACAGTCCCATTTTTTTTTTGTTTTTTGTGGATATTAATCTTGACATGGAATTAGATTCAGTTGACCTTTTGAGTGGATGATGGGGGTAGTTTTTTTAATATAAAGTAGGCATAGTTTTAAAAGATAAAAACAATTATAGGCAGTAGTTAATGATTTCTTGGTATGTGTTACCAAGCATAAGTATGTTGTGTAAAAGAGTGTGACAAAATTTTGGTACGTCACATGTTGGCATGGTATACCCACATAGACATGCGGTTGGTATTTGAGGGATAGTTTGTATAAGCGTTATGGGTTGTGGAAGATTATAAAGTGTGAATATGAGTATGCATATTTTCCAGTTGATCTATCAAAGGATCATGTTAATTTGGATAAAAACATAGTCACTGCCATGTTATTGGGAATAGGGTAGGAAAATCTAATGTTAAAATTACAATATATTAGACAGATGGTTGAAGATCCGTATGGATAGGAGATGAAGTATACAAAAGTTTAATATGCTTTAAGAAGAGTCATTGAGAATGTGTATGGGACTTGGGAGAATTTAGTTAAGAAGTTGCCATATTATTTAAAAGCTCTATAGAAGTTCAACCTAGGCATGATCTTGGAGTGCAGAAATCTTCCCATGGAGCACTCGAATTAATATATATTGTATTACATGTTTTAGACATTCTAGCAATACATTGATGGATACCAACATTATCGTAGGGTAATATGTGTTGATGAAACTCACCTATACATGAAATGTCAAAACAAGTTATTGACTGTTGTTGCATTTGATGCTAATCACGAAGTTTTGCCCCTATGTTTTGCACTAGTGGATAAGAAGGCTTCTTTATCATGATAGTGGTTCTTAGATATGATCAGCAAACACATTATAAGACGGGTTAAGGGTACTGCTTGATTTCAGATTGACACGCGGGCATGATATCTACTATGTGAGTTAATCCTGATTTTATGGGCCATCGGGGTGTCTATCATTTCTATCTTAGATATTTGCATTCAAATTTTAACAAATAGTTCAAGAAAGTGCAGTTGAAAAATATATGTTGGAGAGCTCGTAGAACAAAACTCATAAATTTGACAGAATTATAAAGCAGATTAAGGCAATTGAGCCATAAGCAGTTGAGTGGTTGTCTACTATTAACAAAAGTAAGTGGGCACTTGCACATAATAACAAATGGCTCACTGGTGTCTAGACAACAAATTTGAGTAAAAACCTACATAGACTGCTTAAAGAAGTAAGGCATCTCCTAATTTATGCAATAGTTCAACTTACGTTTAAGAAGGTTGTCAGTGCATTTTTAGAGAG
This sequence comes from Avicennia marina, assembly GCA_019155195.1. NCBI lineage: Eukaryota > Viridiplantae > Streptophyta > Magnoliopsida > Lamiales > Acanthaceae > Avicennia > Avicennia marina. The sequence goes on along the minus strand of CM032772.1, from coordinate 8,514,610 downwards.
ACAAAAAATAGGCTTCAGTATTTAAGGAAATGGGCAAGAGTGGCTCGATTGGCCTTAAGAAAAGTATGCTATGGTTGCAGAGGAATCTATCCACCATAGGTACGGATGTTCAACAATAAAATGTTATCGACGAATGTGATCACTAAGAATAGCACACATGTTGTGAAGATTAGAAATGAAGAATGTTTGTGTGGGCGATGAAGGATCTATAAGATACCTTATTCACATTTGATTGTAGTGTGCCGAAAGAAAGGTTTAAATTCTAAAATATTTGTGAAGGAGTTTTACTTCCTTTGGGCTTATTTGTGAACATATGAGATTTGAGTTGATATGGAGCAAGCTTTTTTGGGATGCTCTACCCTTCTACTTAGTGCACAAGCCAACTTATCGCATGAGGAGAAGAAAGGGGCAAGCTCGTACAACACACATCGAGAATGAAATAAATTGGGAATAGACTTGTGTGAGGCAACAAAACGAAAGACAACAAACAGATAGCATCCTTATTTAGATAGCGGGCAGCATCTTCATCCCAATAGCCATGACTTCATTAGTTGTTGAGTAGACATTATATTTCTTATGTATTGTCTTTGTAATTCAAATGAGTACCTAGTGTGTGTTTGAAATTTCTTATGTATTATCTATCATATACTTCAATTTAGTGCTAATTGAATAAATGATAATTTATCATTATGATGAATTATTTTTATTATAAACTTAGCACAAAATCAAGAATGATTCAATTGAAACTTCATTTAAATGATTCACTAATGATAGTCCATTATTACTTCAAGAAAATTATATTACCTTACAACTTTACATGTATTCTAAGGTGTAGATCAAATAAAAATTATAAATGCCAAAACTGATATTTCTGATTATAGAATTGAATTACTATGTAATTTTATGTTGTAATATTTTTTATATCTTAGTTTTCATTCTTTGAATAGCTTGATTTTATATGAGTGAATGAGTAATGCTTATTTGGTTTGTAGGATGGAGGATGTTCTAGAGCCTTGATCAGTGGATTATATATTTTTGTGAAGGTAAGATAAGCATAGGTTTGAGAAACTGTGGACTGATGAGTTAGATTCCATGATATGGGTTAGCTATTTTGATAGAGCATGCTTTGCACTTGATGAATTGCCAGATTGTAGGGAACAGATTTTGCATAACATTAGCTTTTATGAAGTACTCAGGTGTAGTCGTTTATCACTAGACTTGGCATTTGATACATTCCACTTTGTGTTGATTGAGGCAATTATTAGAGAATGTGGCTCACCAATGACCTTGTAGAGAATAAGATAGTGTGGTAGGTGTATTGCAAGACATTTTGAGGCATTTGACCTAAGCTATACAAGTGTTCCAATGGTGTCACTATTTGACTACTTACACCTACTAATCACATACAAGATCACTATACAGGAGATGACAACACTGAGGTATAAATTGCATAGTATACTCACTGTTGTGTATGGATACTGTTAGGGACCAGGATGATGTCTAATTCATTAGACAATAGGATTAAGTTACTATATTTGCAGTTATTGGAGGATTTGGATAAGGCAAGCCATCTTAATTGGGGTTCCACTGTGCTCGCATGTCTGTACTGCAAGCTGTGTGTATCATTAACTGTAGGCAGTTAATGCATTGGTGGTGCTTATATGCTTTTATAGGTATATTTTATTGATTTTATTGATACTATTGTATGAGACACATGTCTAATTATTTGTGTATATTGTGCATGCAGATATGGGCATAGAGTAGGATTTTTGGTATATCTCTTGTGCTGAGTTAGTATGAGAGTTTTTACATAGGTCCGCGCTAATTGTTGAGTGAGGAATTGTACACTGTGCCCTATGGTACATGATAATAACAAATTTACCTTATTGATTTTTTAATTAATTTAAATAGAGTATGCCATTCTTCCTAATTTTACTTGCAATATCCTTTTTGTTAGTAGGTTAGTAGAGATAAATACTACAGTATAACTAGGACCCATGCCTTACGCCTTATACGTTATATCTTGGACAAAGAGGCATGCAGTCAATAGAATATATTGACACAATTTCATACATAACATAATTTTATATTTTTTGTACAACAATAGAATATATAATATTTTTTAAATATTTTTATCAATTCCGCCTTCCACATAGGTAGAATTAGATGATATTTTTTTATTTTTTTCAATTACAATAATTTTTTTCTTTTCTTTTGATGAGGGTGGAATTCACGTAATTTTTAAATTTTTTTTATGTTTTCTCTGTTGGGGACTACGGAATTTGAGTAGTTTGGCTGTCCCCAATAGTGGAAAATCCTAGTTTGTTAAATCCCCCCCAAATCGGTCATTTTGATAAAATTTAATAAAATTAGAATATTCATTAAAAGACCCAAAATTTTCACTCATCAAAATGCACACTTATAAATATATTAATCATCAAAATAATTTTTTTGTCTAATTATTTTGCTTTGACATTATTTTTAAATTTTCACACCAATTTTCGTCTCCACAAAACTATGCATCCAAACAAAACTTGATTCAAATTATAAATTTGTTAAAACTCTTCACGGATAATTTCATAACTAAAATTTTTTTGTATGGTGATTTATTATTATATTATTAAGTCTTTGAGATTACTTTGGTTATAAATATAAATTTATACTACTACCCTTAGTAAAATATTATAAACTACACTATTATCTCTTCATTAGATTACCCTAAGATATTATCTATCTATACTATATATTATGTATTTATGTAAACTAAATATTAAGGGGGAAGGATTACATTTTCATAGTCGAGAAATAATAGACTAAAACATCCCTATCGTTTTTGTATTTTTTTCTTTTTTCCTTTATATTTAATTTATTTTATTTCTATAAATTTGTTATCTTTTCAAACTTTTTACTTTCTCTCTCATTTTATATAAATTTCTAATACAATATTAATTTTTAAATTATTTTATTTTATTTTTTAAACAGTCAAAAATTGTCTCTTATTATATTAATTATAAATTTACTTATTTTTTAAATTATGCACACACATAATATATATCAGTTTTACTAGTCAATAGATGAAAATGTTAGAAATATGCAACCCTTCTTTGTTTCAGGACAAATGGGAAAGTCATGTAAAATTTGAACACCACACTGTTTGTCATTTCACAGATAAATAAAGACAAGTAAGACATAGTAATATTATATTTAAGTTCAAATGAAAAGATTTAAATATGATTTCAAAAAAATTATTAGCATTCAATAGCAAGAAATAAGTAATTAAATATATTTATTTAAATATTGATGTGATTCTGAATTGATTGGAGGGACCAAAATTTGAAACTTGGGCTCAAATATTGATTCAGTTTGACTTGCGTGCATGGAAAGAGCCAAAAGGATGGAATTTGGCATCAATATTGGACTTGGGACGACAAGGAAGACTTGAAGAGGTGCCAGAATTGCAATCTAGGTTAAGTTGGACCGATCTCAAGGCATCTAAATCAACATTGAAGGACTATTTTGCATTCTAGAGTAACAATCAGACTAGGGCCTAATTAATAACACAGAGCCAGATTGAACAAGGCACAGATGGGGACTCACTATTTTCACAATCACGATTAGATGCAATCTGTTGCGGGCACAATCAATCAACATAGCAGAGCATCATAGGATGATTGCAACACCAGTGGATCTATGTTGATCGATCCAAGCAAGGTGTTATCAATTGCATGTATGGCTGGATTGATTGCACAGGTGGAAATACACATATTTTGGGCTGAATTTCATTTTGTACTTTTTTTGGGCCCAATGTAAGGCTTTGTTTAGCCATTTCTTAGTATTTAGCTCAGTAGGGTTTTATTGAAAAACTTTAAATACCTCTCATGTTGCATTGTGTAGAACTTATGTCACTTTGAATATTGATTGAAGAATATTTTGTTCTTCCTCGCCCAATACTCGTGCGTTTGAGTATTGATACCTCAACTCAAGTATCAAATCAAGTCATCTGACTTATTTTTGGTGGGTGGTTGCCAACATCTCGTGGCATCATGTTTAGTACTTTGGTTGCTCAAATTTTAATCTGTTGCAAGGATTTGCTCAATTGATGTAAGTTTTTGCTCGGTTAATTTTTGTATAATCTCACCGTTTATCGCCCTTTTCTCAACGGTGTTTCAATCTTTCGATTTTGTAGTTCACATCAATACTACTATTAAATAAAGAATGAATCACACTAAAATGAAATTTTAACTCAACACTTTATGATCTTGAAATTTTCCATACAAAATAAATTCTAAATGTACTACTGATTAAAAAAAAAAAAAGGCTTAAAATGAACTTCAAAAGATTTGAAATTGGGGGTAAGTTCCAAGTAGATATATATTGTACTTGAATTGATGAATTTGAAGTTAAAAATTTAAATTCATAATTATAAAATAGTATTTTGTGTGCATTCTTTGTGTGTGCTTAAATTTTTATTACATAAAATTAATAAATAATTATTTAATTTATTTTATTTGTAGTATGTATTAATGCATTTAAATATTTAATCTGATGTTATGGAAAAGATATATAATTAGAAAAATAAATAAAAAATAATAATAAGATAATTTTGTCATTGTTAAGTTAAAGAAGAGTATATATGTAAATCTATTTGGTGTAAACAAATAAAAACAAAACTCTTAATATATGGCATAGATATTTATATTCTTAAATAAAACTAAATAAATAATTTTTTTCAGTATATATTCATTTATTTGAACATATATTTTATACTTTTGCAAATGATCTTATAATTAGAAAAAGTAGAAAAAAGAATAATAAGAAACATGAAAAAATAATAACAAAAGAATGATAACCTTGTTATTACTAAGTTGAAGTGGAGTCTACGTCTAAATCTACTTAGTATAACTATGTAAAGGTCAAATTCTTGATAAATAATATAGATAGATAGATTGATACAGTATAAATATAGATTACTTGAAATTATTTGTATAGCTCTATGTTACAATAACTTATAAATTATTAAACTCTCGTTTTGATTTATTTTTTGAGTTGTTGTGCTTGAAAATCATTCCCACAACAAATATTAGTTCAATATGTCCTTCCAAAAACAACACAATGGAATAGAACGTTAATTTTTGAAAAGCCCTCACAGCTAAATCAAAACATATAAAAATCTTCAATAAGGATGCAACAAAAAGCTCAAAGATCAACGAACGACAAATTCTTGGACCAGCTAGTCCATAAGCTCACAAGTGTATCCCTATATAAGAATGGGTACCCACAAAAACCACGAACATCCATTTTCGATTTGAATGTCATAATCAATTCCAACCCTTTTCTTTTGTTACTATGATTCTCCCACCAACATTGGTTTCATTTCTCATGAAACCATGGGCTTAGGGTTTTCAATTTCAACCCCACTTTTGGAAATTCAACAACACACACATTTCATATGCTATGTGTGTATATTTATTGTTGATTAATTAAGTCCCTACGCAATCACATTTTTTTATTAAGAAAGGTTGGCTGTTTCACAAATAAGTTTTGGAATCACTATTTGCATCATTAATTATTATTATGACAATCAAGATTAATGAACCTAGAATTTGAGTCCCATCACTACATATATATCAACACAAATTAAAGGTAATGCCTTTATTCGAGTGAAAATGTAGGATTAGTTTGAAAAAAAGATCTAATACATGTACATAAACAACTTGTTCAAATCTGGACATTAAACGAAAGATTTAGAAAATTCTTTGATAAGAAATAATCTCATGCAAATTTCAATTTTGTAGGGTTAGATGTAATCGATACATCAAGACAACAAACCCTATCAATTTGGCATATTTAACCCCTTTCTTTTTGAAAAAAAAAATAAAAACCTACCAATTAGAAGTGAATTCTCATTTATTTTATTTCGGAAAAGTAACTCAAATAACAGGTGAGTTCAAAAATAAAGCTCTTTGTGCTCATCACACTCCATTTATAAACAAGCTGAATTACACACACACACACACACACAGATATATATATATATATATATATATTTTTTTTTACTAAACTTAATTTTTAAACAAGTGATGGTTGAAAAATATAGTGTATAGATGATGGGCCTGGGATGTGAAATATTTTTATAGATATTATATGGTTGTATGCATGTGATTCATGAAAATCTAAGTGGATAGTGGGCATTACGTTGAGAGTATAATTGGAAGTTGTGGGGCTATATCATATGGCCTTCCCCACTTGATTCAATGCTTTCCCACTTCTTACTACAACCTGTCCAAATTATAAGTCCTCGTACATCCAATACAAAATGTTGTTCTCGAATTTCGAGTTGTGTATGTATTGTATTTACGTATGTATGTAGCCCTGCTCATGATCTGTAGATTCAATAAAAACTAATAGCGTAGCTTGTAGTTAATACCTAATATAGTTTTCATCATGATTAAGAAAAGGGTTGTCAATCAAGCCTTAAAGCATGGTGTTGATGTCAACTAGATCTCTTGTACATCATCTAGTCCTATATTTTTAGTGTAATGATAAGATGAATGCACAGTCATGGGTTTCTCAATTTCATAATTTTTAGTGGTGGGTTTTCAATTTTTTAGATGTTTTGTAAGCTTTTAGTAATTTTATTCTTAATAAATATCGATATATTAATATACTCTGTGCTTTCTTTACACTTTGTCATTAGGTTGGTATTTGGCCTTTCTAAGCAATATTACGCGTATAAGCAAGGGAATCAAAATTAAGCTTTGTTTACCCATGTACCATTTCTAAAACGATTCATAATGAAATTAAAAGTAATTTATATACTTTACGCATATGTTATAAACAACCCGTTATATGGATTTGATGGATCTTAAACTATCTAGAAGATCAAGTATTTAAGCAATAGAATATTGATAAGTATGCTCAATAGGTTTTTTTAATATAGAATACAGACACAATAAATTCTTAAATATTATAGAACCATTTGGATATCATTAATTAATAATTTGATTAAATAATAACCATTATGCTATCCCAAGTACTATGGGTCTAAATTTGTCTAGCTTAAAATTTAACAGAAGACTAGACAAATATAACCATGTTTGGTTTAAATATGATTCAGAGACAAGAACCATTCACAAGGGTCATAATGTTTGTTTGTTTTTGCCTAATGTCTGGACTTCTTTAAAGACAATTATTAATTAAAAATATGTATCTACGTATTGGCTTCGATAAAAAGATCCTAGGTGGTATTACTAATCAAATTTTTTTTTGGGTTGAAAATCTATACTATATATTGTATATTATAGTTAAGGGCGAATATTTTTGGTTATCAAGTACATAATTAGTAAAATATGTTTATTTTGGTGTATAGTTTTAAATCTCCTCTCTCATTTCTGATTTATTTCTAATTTATTAGATTTTCTATTTTACTCTTCTCCTTCCAATTTAATTTATTCTATTTTTTAAAAATCTTTCTTTTTATTTTATTTTACCAATTACATAATATTTATATGTAAAAAACATTACTAATTTATTTATAACATTTATTAGCCTTTGAAATAGTGATTGAAATTGAACATTTTTGAGGAAAAAAAAATTCATTTTCAGAAATCAAATTATACTAAAATGAAAATAGAAAGAATATTTATATAAATGGAGGAGATAGAGAGAGAGAGAGAGAGAGAGAGAGAGAGAGAGAGAGGTAAAGGTATCAAAATAACTAGTTAAAATTTCACCACTTTCTACATTTGGGAATGTGAGGATTTGTAAAGTGCCCACAAGCCAAGTGCGATGCCCAAAGAGCCCTTTGTTATTTAAACTCATAGGAGACTAAACCAGACGAGTACACTACATTGCCTAGAAAGCCAACAAATCTTTAGGGTTGGTCCATCCCTCTGTGCCATCAGAATTATGGTGCCCCTTCACCAACTTAAACCATGATCACATGCCCAACAGGGCTAACCCTCACTAATTGCCCCCAACACCAACCCAATCAAGGCATCAAATTCTGTCTCCAAAAACTGAATTTTCTGTATTTTTATTTTTATTAATACTCACTTGTCTATGAATTAATTTATGGCACATAACAACTAGATATTGATAAAATGTATACATAATAATTGTGCATTGATAATGATAGAAGAATAAAGAAGTTCTGTATAGAAGATCTGGGGGCCACAACAATGTCGGATCGAAAATAAAACTAACCATCGTACCGGTTTACTGGTTCAAGTAGATTTAAAAACCTGTTAATTAATATTATTTATTATATATATATATATATTGTTTTAATAAAAAATTTAAAAATATGTTAATAATATTTTAAAATTTTATAATTAATTTGTATCATAATCAATGTATAATTATTATTTGACTAAAAAATATATAATTAATTAATTAATTAATTTTAAAAGTCAAACAAATTAAATATATGATAATTGATTTATTAGTTCTTAATTAATAACTTATTTATTATGTATAAATTAAGCATATAATCATATACAAAAATGAAAAGTAATAACTAGTTATTTAAACAATTGTTATGGTATAATATTTTTTTTTCCTTTTATACATTTTAATACTTATTTATTTCTTTTTTAGTTATATTTCTATCTAGTTATTCATTTTCATTTTTTTTATTTCCCTTCTATTTCATTTTTTCCCTTCCCTTTCCTTTTCTCTTCCCCCTCTTCTTCCATTTATTTAAACAATTGTTATGGTATAATATTTTTTTTTCCTTTTATACATTTTAATACTTATTTATTTCTTTTTTAGTTATATTTCTATCTAGTTATTCATTTTCATTTTTTTTTTTATTTCCCTTCTATTTCGTTTTTTCCCTTCCCTTTCCTTTTCTCTTCCCCCTCTTCTTCCATTTTTTTTCTTCTTCTCCTTCACAAACAAGAAAAAGAAAGAAAATAGAAAACAAAAAAAGAAAACAGAAACAAAAAAAATTAAACCCATTGGCCACCCGATCCAGCCAGCTCTCGATTAACTCGGTCGGACCGGTCGAGCCGAGCAGGGTTTAACAACATTGGTCCACAATCAAAAACATTTTAAATTTTCTTAATCATCAACTTTCAAGAAAAGTCAACATTGTCTCCATAGCTTTAACACCACCAGACACCAATATTGAATAATGCAAGGGTATAATACATATCGATATTATATTATGTATTCATTGTTGTCTATATATGTATTATTATTAATAATTTTACTTTAAATTGTTTCTGTTTAGTTGTAAAATCCCTGAATAGGTATTCGAATAAGGTGTTAAAGCATTTATTTATTTGTCTTTTTCCTCCCTCTTTATTGCACTCAATTTTTCATAATATGAAAAGAATCCCATCAGTATATAAACATATGCAATAGAAGTCATTCTAATCTATATATTAGACAGGGTTAAATAAAATTAATCACATAATTAAGTAATTGAAATATTTGTATTGTTAAAGATTTGTATCTGAAGGAGAATAATGTATCATTCATTAACCAGAAGCACAATTAATACTATATTTTTTTTCTGGTTTAGGAGAGGAAAAGAAAAGGGTAAATAATTTTTATTTCTTGATCAATAAGAAAAGTGCCAAGGAAAAGAGAACTTGAACAAACATATAGTTTATATAAAGAAAAATTCCTTTACCTCATAAAATAGTAAGAAAAATGAGATATAATTTATTTTAAACCCTCTTATTTTCCAAAATATTTATTTATAGTTTTCTGATTCATTTCCATATTAGTTTTAAAAATAAAAAATTAAAATTTATATTTTTATTCTACTTTTTTTTTATAATCGTTTTCTTTACAAAAATTACCCAACTAAACAACATATAGAATGTTAAATTTTAGCATTTTATTTTCCCATCTTCTAACTTTTTGCTCTTTAAAATTTTAGAACTAAACATATGATTAGTATTGAAAAGTGCATATCGTATTTTATATATAAATAGACATTTAAAATGTTTTATTTAAGATATACCAAATGAGACGAAGATTAATTATGCTCTAATTATGAAATAAAAGGGTCAAATCAAAATTTTCCATGGTTTATTTTCATCCGAACAGCCCGCTGAAATCTGCCCCCTGAAATATTTAAGAGTATAAAATATACATCCCCAAACCCATCAACTTTATTTTGAAATAACATAAAATAATAAAAAGCTTGCTATTTTCAAATCCCTTTTTATCTTTTTATAATTAGGCATGAGATTATAGGTTAGGGTAATTATGCCCCGTGATTAAAGTGGGTCAAAGTTTAGATGATCCACTATTGGGTTTATATCATATGCTAATAATATTTCAATTTAGTCAGAAAAATAAACAAACGATGAAATAAGTATGTTTACATACACATGTCAACCTCACAAAATACATTTAATATTAATTTTTAATAAAAATTTTGTGTGTAAAAATTTTAATAAAATTATTGTCATTAATATTCCTCTATAACATCAATAGAATTAGGGATATTAGTTATAAATGTAAACTTTTTGTTCAATTAATAAAAATACTAGTGCTTATTTATATCGATATTCTAACCATTTACCATATATGTGAATCTTGTATGGCATAAAATTTTGTATGTGATCATATGGCTGTTTCAAGTTGTCTTATTTATTAGAGATTATGAATATGAACACGACTTTTTAGTACATAATAATAAAAATTGTCATAGATTTTTTTAAATCGATATTGGGGATTTGACACAATTCATACATTGTACATTTGTATAGTGCATGTCATATGATTCATTATAAGATATTGAGGATACATGTGTGTATACATGTATTGAAAAATGAATATTTGAAAACTGACACGAAAAATAAAGTAAATAATGATCCAAATTAAACCCGTTACAAGAGTTTTGTTAAAATCAAAATTGACCTTATTAGTCAAATAAAAAGAACCTGGATTCAAATATAACCTGGCAAATTCTGGCCTGGATTCAAATATAACCTGGCAAATTCTGGGCAAAACGTATGATTTACGCAACCCCCCCCCCCCCCACCATGCTACACTCCAGATGCAGTGCTTAGAAAATCTACATATGCAGATGCATTGTACTAAGCTGAAGTACTTTTCTTTCTTGAATTTCACTACTTTTTCAGGCGCAGGTTACTGAATTGGAATGAGAAAGAATCACATGTTTAAGAATCGTTAGACCAATCTTGGAATCCCATTCAAGAGCACAAATATTTGATAAATTGTCCTGCGATGCATTGCATATGTAGAACGCAAGAAATGATAATATGTGGTTCATACCTTGTCTTAAAGTAAAATATTGACATAATCATATGAACCCATTAAATACATGCACATTCATATGATCATTATGGACTATAACAATAATATAGAACACGTAAAAAAAAAAAATGAAATATTGTGCGCGATTCAATGACTCGTGCATGTGCATGTGTGTGTGTGTGTATATATATATATATATATATATATATGTAACCTACAAAATCGAATATGCTGTAGCTGCAATTTAGTTCTTGTTCATGAACTTGGTGTCGAGATGGATGCACCCCGTTGGAGATTTGATGCATGCACGGACCAAATGTGATGGTGATGAATTCAGAAATGGCTGCAGAGAATAAAGATGGCTTCAAAGTCATTAAAATGAAAGGTGGAACATAGAAAAGTCGTCCTGGTGTACACGAAATTAACCACTTTTTGCCCCCAATTTTGCAGTTCAAACAAAGTCCGTATTGGTCCATGTTTGTTTCATTTTGGGACTTGGAGGAGCCGTCCCGTGCCTGTGCATGCACCTCACACCACCCCCCATTTTTTATTTTTTCATGATTCACATTAATTGCTTCCCTACATAAATATAACAAAATAGATTAATTACGTGACTTTATTTAGATTGTTAGGATGTAATTATTGTGAATATGTAGGGTAGGTTACAAATATAAGTAATTTTTTCTTCTGGAACTTCTTAGTTTTTCGGTTAGTACGAAGGATTTGTGATTTTGAATTCTTTTTTTGTCCTCAATTCTTCCATGATTTTTGATTTTTCAGCTAACTATGTCTTTGATTAATGACAAGGTGACGGTCCGAAATTATGATATGTGTGTAATTTATCGTAGTTCTTGAAAAAATAAAAAAAATTATTTCGTCGAACACAAAATTTTAAAAGCAATCGCCACATTTTGTACCCTTATAAACGTGGTGAGTGGAGTAATGTCTTAATTCATAATATTTCGAAGTTCATCTCCACGAAGACGTAATTAATTACTAGAATGAAAAATAAATAAATAAATTGCATATTCTATTGTTTTAAAGCCACCAAAAAAAATCAAAAAAGGGGGCATTTGCAATTAACTTGACATTGGTCAAGAAAGAGTTGTTTTCATATCAACATGACCCACCCTTTGTGGTGATCCACCCAATGTCATTTCGCTGTTAGCCCATTCGCAGGTCACGTGTTTCTGCTCTCGTGTTTGGTCTAATGTAAACTATCAGCACGTGTTTAATTTGAATGGTAAGGGACGACAGATTATTTTATTTAAACTAATTAAACATTCTTTTTTAATGAATTAAAATCATTCATAGCATAAAGGCTCGTAATAAAAATATAAAATTATAGAATAAATAATTTTACTTAAACATCACAGATAAATTAATTAAATTAATTAAGGTATTAGAGTTCTTCCATAAATAATTCAGAGTACTATTTTAATCTTAATTATTTATTAAATTATTTACATAATAATATTATATTTTAAAAAATAAATATAATCACATTAAAGAGTCAAATTTACTGAACAGAATTTCTAATAATTCATTAATTTGTGTAGATCTTTACCTTTCAAAAGAATTTTTTGGATTAAAACTCATCTAACAAAATAAGCATGGCGTGAGTATTGATTATTATTTGATTGCACAATACGCAATTCTAAAAATATTTTTATTAAAGTCAAAATTATATTAAAACATTAAAGTATCAATAAAAAGGTAATTTCATGATAATCACTAAATCTTAATATTAATCCACTCAAGTAACTTTTTTCATTTATTTTCACACAACTTCTCCTTCAACTTCTCCACTTTCGAATTTGTTTTTAATAACTTAATAAGTTATCTTGTTATAGTTTTTATATTAAACAAAACCATTAATTACAATTATATATAAAGGACAAAAGCAGAACTCAAGAGCCGACAATACACCAGTCGGGGATTTGAAACTCACAAATTTATGATTTTTATAATTTTACACCAATCTTCTTGATTAGAAATCCGAATATTTTAAATCCGTGAGACAACTAAATTATGGTCTTATTGAAACGAATGCCACTTTTGGACGGTGTTTAAATGAGACATAAACTTATCACGATTATTTGATAATTTTTTCTTTTTATGAAATAGTTTATAAATTTTAAAAATAAGTTACTTTATTTTATATATTTAAAATAATATAAATATTATAAAATTACATTTTCTTAAGAATATTTAATTATTATTATTAGTATATCAAAAATTATAAAAAATTATAAATATAAATTTCAATAAAATTTTATAATATGATATTACTGAATATTTTATTAGTTTATTTTAAAATAAGATTTATAAAGTAATAAATTTTAAAAATATTTTATAAATTACTGTGATATTATAAAGTTAAAAAAATGAGTTTAACCAAACATCCTCTTAATTAGACATAACCTATACGAATGCGAAATGAGTATGATGACAATGGGGTGGGTGACTATATGTTCATCCATCTACGTAGAAGAAATGGGGTAGAGTAAGGGAGGAGACTTTTCTCCCCTTGCCTAAAAACAAGATGAGGGGTGGGGAACATAGCCCCCTCTTATCCCCCCCCCCCCCCCCCCCCTATCTCCTAGTTAATCAAATAATATATAAATAATTATATATAAATATATTTATATTATTTTAATGAAGATAAATTATAATCTAGCAATTGGATATGTGTAATGTCAATCAAATAAATTTTTATATAATTTAAAAATGAATTAATTGAATTAGCAATTCAATCACTTCACTAAAAATAAAAAAAAAGAATTCTATAAAAAGAATTAATTGTGAAAAATATATACATTTAGATTGGTACGAAATACAGATTTTTCCATAAAATTAATATACATATTTTTTATCTAAATGAAAAATTGTAAAATATGACAAAAAGAAATTTATCAAAATAAATAATAATGCAAAAAACCTAGATTTTCCACTTGTCTGTGGAATGGAGTAAATAGTAACTAAAATTTTATTTTAATTCCTAATTTTAAAATAATACGACTTTTTAAGTATGTCTTTATTTATTGGATATGTGATTATTTCTTAATTTTGATATGGTGAATTGTTATATTTCCGAATGAGAATTCGTTTACTATTGATACATTATTCGATGAAGAGGATGACTATGGTACAAAATAAATTTAGAATTTTCATTTACTTTGGATCTTTTTATTTATTTATTTATTATTTTTGTCAATGTTTTTACTTGATTATACTTGATTTGTTGTTAATATCATGTAAATAATTTATTTAAAATATTGTTACTTACTATTTCTTATGTGAATTTGAAAAAATAAATATCTTATTTTAAAATAAAATTAATTTTTTCTTCCATAGACACTCGCATGAGAATTAGGGTAAAAGATGGGGTGGAAGAAGGAGAGGGGCGAGTAAAGGTGAAAAATGGGGTAGAACTGGGGAGAAGTATTTGACAAATGGTCAATAGATGAGAGAGGGAACCTACTCTTCCAATTGCCATCCGTACATATGAGGTCGCTCTTTGTTATGCACTTATAAATCCAAAATAATGTCAAGGCTAAAAATGGACAAATAATGAGAATTGGAAATCTTGTAGAGGTTGTTGTTTGGGTGCCATTGTTCTAATTTATGTCGAGGAGTAAGAGGTTGTTCTAGTTATAAGCTCCTCAAAATAATTTAATAATTTTTGGTAGTTTATATGTTTTGTTAACATGTTTGGTAAATTATTTTGTAATTCTGCCTACAAATTAATAAAAAAAATGTTTGGCATTTAGAAACTTTCTAGAAAGAACTAAAGCTCGCCCAACTTATTCTACAATAGTCTAAAAGCTCTCTCATTACACATTGTAAAATAATATATATTTGGAATCAGAAACAAGCAACTAATCAGATGGATAGATAATTTACCCACCTAAAGAAATGTGGAAGCAGGACTTAGAGCTACTTGAGCAAAGGATATGTCCATACAATGGCTCCGTAATTTATTCAAGATAGGTGAATTTCAATAAGAAATAAAAGAACTGTGTTACACTTTTCATGGAACACTACAGATGGGAACAAAACTTGGGCCGATGGTAGTTTCCAGTCAGCACGCCACCTACACATATGTATAAGTCGCGTCTCGGGCATCGGAGGGCATGAAAGCCAAGACCATGAGGAGAGCCATAATACAAATGGGAAGCAGCAGCAGCAGAAAAGGCGGAGGAGGCAGCGGTGGAAGTATCAAAGGCAGTATCAGCAACGACGCGGTGAGGCACACAAGCAGGCACAACGACTCCGAAGAGAAGTACCGGAACATCCCATTTCCTTGCCCTTGTGAGAAGGACCTACAATGCTCCAGTTTCTTTCCTTCTACCCGCTGGATACTGCTCTGTGCTTGGGGAGTTGGATTCCTTGCTGCTGCTGTTCTTACATCATCCATGATGCAGTGCAAGTACTGGTCTTGTGGCTTGATGAAACCTTTCGACAATGCCAACTCGGATCTAGGTTCCTGCACTCTCATTTAAACAATACTTCTAGAGTTAGAACGAGATCAGTGCTCTTCTGCTCCGACTGACGCACACGAGTATTTCCAACTTGACGATGGGGTATTGATTTCCAAATTTACTCCTGATGTTGTTTCGTTCACAGAAACTGCAACAGACAAATGGATCTTTTGAGGCAAGGTGACTGAAGAAAATGCCAAGAATTTGAGAGTGTCCTTAAGCAGCCGCAGAAGAAAGAATCTCGGTGGATGACCCCAAAATTCGGATCAAGGCCACTTTAGATATCTACAAAATGTAGTCAATTGTCAATTGTCAATGGTAGGACCAAAAGATGTCCCCAGAAATTCAACTGCCACCAAGAACGAAGGACATGGGAAAAGGGAAAAAAACAAACAATTTTGCTCTTGATTTTCAAGCACCAAGGTGTTGGGTCAAAACAAAGAAAAATATTAATGTCAATGTAAATAATAGAGGGCTAAATTTAGTTTCCATTCTAAACAACCCTGGATCTAATCCATCGCATAAAGGTTAACAGATCTTGCTCTATATAAACCATTACAGATTGGGATAAAATTGACCTAATTAAAGGCAACAAAGGCTATGTTCCAAATATTAGACCCGAAAGTATGCTTGTGCATGCCAAGATTGACCAAGATTCATCAGTAAAACTATGAACGCCACGATGACCAGGTTTCATTTGAAAACCTCTCTTTATTCAACAAAAGGTATATGAAAACAAAAAAAAAATCAATGCCCAGATGAGAAATCTAAGACCACGGAACAAATATATGAGAAAAAGACAATGAACATATGTGCACACATACCCACAATGCTTGTGAAGCTGTCGCTAGTTTTGGAGGTCAGGGAGGTGACGGCGATGAGCGTGCCGATTGAGCTTCCAAATAGTGGACAAACACACAAGGTTAATATTAATTCCCTTGAGCACCTTTTGCATTTCACCCTTCCTTAAACCCCTTTAGCCTTTGCCTCCACTCTGATAACACTTTTTCCTCTTCAAAACTCAACCTTCGGAGAAGATAAAGGAAGACAGGGGGGCGGACAGAGAATATCACAAAGCCACCCAATATAACAAAAGCCAAAGCCCAGGGCTTCTCCTTATGCTCTGCTATCTTCAACAAGAATTTGTGATTAGAGAGAAAACCAGAAACCGATTGCGATGGAATGGCGACGTGGTGGGTAAACTATTCTGCTGCCGTTGATGCGTCCCTTTTGACGTGGGGTTTTTCCTTTATAGGTTAACAAGGTAGAGATTTGATATACATGGACTCTGAGACAGAGGTAGTGACTGAAGCCTTTCGGTTACAACACCCATACGCATGTATAAATAGAGATACATACATGCTGTGCAAGCGAGTAAACAAAGGCCGCTCAAAAATTACAAGAAAAAGAAACTCCCCTATGTGGTGAGGCGGGGTGGGGTAGGGTGTCCAAAATGGGGGTTAGATTCAATGAATGAGCAGTGGGGGCTGCTGACAAAAGAAAGATATGTATGATGGTTGGGATCAATGAAAATTGTGAATTTGTTGTCCTGGTTCTTCACCCCTAGACCTTTACCTTCCGCATGAATCAATAGTTGGCAGCTTCAAAGCATTTATATTCATCTTACTTTTATTATTCCTTGGTTAAAAAGTTATAATTTAAGTGGTAAATCGATTGTCACACCTTCGAAATACAACACAACAATACCTGGGAATGTCACCTGTAGATATCAAAGTCAATATATCAAATTAATTAAATCAAAAGTTTATTTAATATAATATAAGCATTTCTTGCATTGTAGCAAAAAAATAAAGAGAACTATTCCATTACAATCTTATTGTCTTATTCACTTAAGAGTAAAAGCAAATAATTAGTTCTTCTAATTCTTGCTTCTATTATCCTCAAGCTTGATCATTCTCTTTAGTGTCGCAAAAAGACATGAAGGAAAAATGTGAGCAACAAGTTGCTCAATAAGCGGATACTTACCTTTTTGTTGGAATGTAAATACAACTAAACATTTACAAAAATTCACATGTCATCATTTTAAAACATTTACAGAATATTTGCAAGAACAATAGTTAAATCATAAATTTCATATCACGTATAATTTATTTGTACTGTATTTCAGCATGCTTAGTTTTCAAGCAATTTGTGTACCATTTCACTGATCATGACCTTAGTTCATTACCTTAGCTACATTGCTCAACCTAAAATCTCGACTGAGTGGGTTACATATCTAAACATATAACTCTAGTTGAGCGGATTACATATCTAAACTTGTAACTTTGGTTGAGTGGGGTCACATATCTCACTTTTTACCCAGTAAATGGGCAGAACCATCCCCTACACTATCTTGATTGATTCCCAAGGCATGTTTTACAATATTTCAGTGTAAGCAGTTAACTCATCAAAAAGTTCAATATTCACAGTTATATTCCAAAATAGTTTAGAAGTAGATACCTTGGCATTTTTCCATATCCAAATTTTTTTTCCCAGAAACAATCATGTCAAAATAATTATAGGATTTTTAGAAAAATAATTTGAAACAACTTTAGTAAAACATGGTATTTTGGAAAACAATTCACTTAGAAAGGCATTTGGAAAAATATATAGATATTCACTTACTTGATGCTTGCTTACTATCCTTAAAATTCCTTGGTATTATTCTCTTAGGTTTCTATTCAAGTTAGAACAACACCCATTTTAATCCATAGTTTGGTGGGAATTCAATCTCTATATGTTGATGCAATCCTACGTTCCCATTTTCACTATGTCTGTTGGTCATATCCCATTTTGACTTAGTTGGTTTGGGTCCCAAAATGATAAAACTGGGCATTAAAATTGCAAAAAATCAGTTTCTGGTTGATTCCTAAACCTTATCCTCACGTCCATGTGAATAGGTCTTGCAACCGCACGATGACATCTAGGACATTTCGGTGATTCATGTGCCTGGGTTTGCAACTGTAGAAACTAATGTCGCAATCTTCCTTGCACTTGCAGCACCAGTTGTAGAGCGCTTTGGAATTTCCATGATATGTTTCACAATCGTTGAAGGCCACATCGAGGTTGTGACATGCATTGGTGTGTTCGCCGCATTGACCATAGGGCGCATTGGTCTGCCTGTGGTATCTCCTACAATTAGGTTAACTCATGCCATGGCTATGCTTACGTGCAAACGTCGCATTTGGCTTCCCATCTTCTTCCACCTAATTTTGATCCCTTTTTTCAACATGCAAATGTGTTTTAAGGTTTCTAAAGGTCTCTAATTCATGTTTTTAAGGTAAAAATGTAATCTTGAAGGATCCTCCCTTTACTAGTTCAAGAAATCTAAAGTTTTGCCAATACGCAATATATTTCCCTATGTACGAATTTTATTCAGTGTTTCTTTGTAATGCAACTATCAAGGCCTAAATCTCACGTTCCAAAATTATTTCCTATGATTTATCATGCCTTTAGGTGCTTAACACGTGATGAATAATTCCCATGCGTGTGCATAAACTCTACAGGATTTGGACTGAAAACTCACCTTCGTCTTTACACGTTCTTCTGTTTCTTGAGTTCAAAATTCATCTCTCTTCCTCCTCTTTAGTTCTGGATGGCTATTGGAAGGCTTGGGGTGGAGAAAATATATTTTTTTTCTTTTAGGTTTTTGGTCAATATATATAAATGTAGGGGTGAAACTAAGTTCCAATCCAAAAATCACCCCTAGTCTCTACAATTTTAGCCTCCTTGGAGTATGGTAAGGATTCTTTATGCATATTCTTATTTTTGGTAGAGTTGCCTAGCATGGTCACACCCTTATATCCTTTCATGGTTGCATTTATATTTTAGTCAATATTTCACACGAAAATTATTAAATAAAATTAGGGAATAATAAATATTTTTTTTGTACTAATGTTATTCATTAATATTTTTGTAAATATTGCCACCAGCCCCTAAATTTTTGGTGTTTTATATCCTCCCTTTTACAAGAAGGTTTATCCTTCTAAACTTGGCCTACCTTATTTTAAAAATAGATGGGCACATCTAGTTCTCATTTCCTCTTCTAACTCTTAGGTGCCTTCCTGCTTAGTGTGGTTCATCCACTGGGCCTTCAAATAAGGTATCGCTCTGGTTCTCAAGTTTTCTTCCTTGTGGTTCATGATCGTCATTAGTTGTTCTTCGTACATTAAATCCTCTTTGATTGCCAGAGGTTCTAACTCTAGTTAATGGCTAGCACATATTTTCTAAGTTGAGACATGTGAAATACATTATGTACCTTGCTCAACCGATACGCTAGCTCATCTATCTTTTCTAATATCTCAAAGGGTCTTATGAGTCATGGGCTTAATTTCTTAACCTTTCCAAATCTCATTATTCGTGTATAGGGAGAATCTTAAGGTTGACCTTCTCTCCAAGCTTGAATTGTAAAGGCCTCCTCTTCATGCTAGCTGAACTTTCCTGTCTACCCTAAGCCTCCTTGAGCTTTCTTTGAATAACAACTACTTTTTCCATCGTTGGTTGGACTAGCTCTGGTTCAGTCACCTTCTTTTTGCCCATCTCATCCCAATATATGGGTGAGTAGCATTTTTGTCCATACTATGCTTTAGAGGAAGTTATCTCTATACTACTATGGTAACTATTATTACAAGTGAATTCGACTAAGGGTAAGTAATCGCTCCAGATTCCCTTAGAAGTTAGGAATTCAAGCCTTAAGCATATTTTCTAATGTCTAAATAGTCCGCTCACATTGCCTATTTGTTTGCAGATAATAAATCATGCTCAGGTCTACTCTGGTCCCCATGGCCTTTTGGAAATTGCTCCAGAATCAAAACACGAGTCGGGGGTCTTTATTTGACCCGATGCTTATTGGTACGTCATGTAGTCTCGTGATATTATCCACATAGACTTTGACCAGCTTTTCCAAAGTATAGGTTGCTTGGATTAGAAGGAAATGGACTGACTTAGTCAACCTATTGACTAATACCTAGATGGCATCGAATCCCTGTAGTATTCATGGCAATCCTATTATAAAGTCCATGGTTATACGTTCCCATTTCCCCTCGAGTATCTCCTTCGACTAGAGATAGCCTTTGGGTCTTTGGTTCTCAGCTTTTATCTTTTGACACGTTATGCACCTTACCACATAATCAGCCATGTCTTTCTTCATCCTATTCCACCAAAAGTGCTTTTTTAAGTCTTTGTACATTTTTGTTTTCCTAAGATGCATTGTGATGTGATCAGGAATACAACGAAAACGAAAGATAGCGAGCGGTGTAATCGAACCCAATTTGAGAATCTCAGGGATGTGAACCGAATGTTAAAAGCCGACCCAACATGGTAGAACTGAATTGAACCTATTGCAATTGGCCACAATCAGTACACCAGACACTGATTGATACATCACGAATCACACTCACCACTCTTGAAATAACTCGATTTGGGGAGTGGAAATTCAGAAAAAATTGGTCACACAATTTCAAGGAATTGGAAAGGAATCTTGAATTGATTAAAAAAATTGTCTGTCTAATAATGAATTGTGAACCATATTTATAGGTGGCTTGAAAACTCTAGCCCATTTAGAGTTAGGCTTTCCCCTAACGAGCTTACTTACACATGGTTTAGTACAAAAAAATAACTCAAATTAAAATAAAGTAGTAAAATAACAAATCGATTTAGTCCTCTTGTTCCTTTGTTTCCTAATCATCAACCCAGTGCAGAAAATTTACTTGGCGTTCCTCCTTGGGTTCTTCGAATTTATGTCTACGTGTGACTTCCTTTTTGAATTTTGTGCACTAATGCGTTAATTACTTCTTTAATTCTCTTTGCACATGTCCTAATCATTGGTTCAACTGGGACTACCAAGGGATCTCCTTTGTCACGCTGGACGTCCACGTCACACCATGTATTTAGATTAGTGCGCTTCTTGCATTATCTTATCCCTGATCTTGACAACTTGCGGGATTCTCAATCTTCCCTTCATGACAGGACACCATCCTCTGCTACTTGGAAGTTTGGTAGTCGACTTTACTCCGCCTTTTCTTTAATTGCTGCAAGTTCAGGGTTCATGCCTTGGGACCTCATAATCTCCTCGTGTAGTGAGGGTTCGAGGTTAAGGATCCTCATATCTTTTTTCTTCCAGGGGTGAAACCAAGTTATATATGTGATTTTTGATATCTCCAATTTTTATAGAATTTAACCCATGAATTTTTTGTGATGAGCCCCAACCTTTCCAATTTTAGCCTCTTTAGAGTATGGTAAGGACTCCCTATGCATATTCTTATTTTTGGTTGAGCTCCCTGGCATAATCACACCTTTAATTTCTTCCATGGTTGCATTTTTATTTTAGTTAATATTTCTAATGAAAATTATTAAATAAGATCTGGGAGTAATGAATGAATTTTTTGTAGTAATATTATTCATTAACATTTTGTAAAAATTGTCATCAAGCTTCTAAATTTTTGGTGTAATACATGAATTCTACTAATTTATCCAATTTCATTTGACTACTCGTCGTCATCATAATAAATTATTATTTTATTTTATTTTATACTTCAGCAAATGTATTCAGCAAATGTATAAACAGTGTTGTATTTGGAATACTTCTTTGAATGTGATATAAGATATCATATTGATTCATAGTAGATTTTATTTTATTTTATTTTATTTATCTTTACTTTAAGTGTGTCCTTGGACAAATGCTGATGAATTTTTATGATGTAGATACTTAATGTTGAGTGTGATTTGGGAACATTAGAATAAAGTTGATTACAGTTATTCTTTATCCTTTGACAAAATTAAGTAGTGCATATTTTTCAATCTGATTCCTTGTAAGAAAGTTGTGAATTAGATACCTTAGAGTTACTTAGAGCATTCCGGCTTTGTTTGGATACTAATTATTTAAAATTTTTTCACTCATCTAAATACTCACTTACAAATATGTTAACTATCAAATTTAAACTTTTTTGTCTATTTATCTTGCTTTTAAATTATTCAATTTTCGTCTCCAGTTATATTTCGCATCCAAACATAACTCGATTGGAATTATAAATTTGTTTAAAACTCTTCACAGATAATTTCATATCTACAATTTTGTTGTATACTTATCTATTATTATATTATTAGGTCTTTGAGATTACTTTGGTTATAAAATATAAATTTATGCTACTGCCCTTAGTTTATTATTGTAAATTACACTATTATCTCTATATTATCTATCTATACTATATATTATGTATTTATATAAACTATATATTAGCGAAACATTTTAGACTAAAACATCCCTATCTTTTTTTGTATTTTCCCTTTTTTCTTTTATATTTCATTTATTTTATTTCTTATCTCTTCAAACCTTTTACTTTCTCTCTCATTTTATATAAATTTCTAATACAATATTAATTTTTAAACCAACAAAAACTGTATCTTATTATATTAATTATAAATTTATTTATTCTTCTAAATTATGCATACACACATAATGTCAATTTTACTAGTCAATAGATGAAAAATGTTAGAAATATGCAACCCTTCTTTATTTCAGGATGAATGGGAAAGTCATTTAAAATTTGAGCAACACACTATTTGTCACTTCACAGATAAATAAAGATAAGAAAGACGTAGTAATATTATATTTACATTCAAATAAAACAATTTAAATTTGATTTCACAGAAATTATAAACATTCAATAACAAGAAATAATTAATTAAATATATTTATTTAAATACTTGATATGATTCCAGTTCAATTGGAGGGACCAAATTTTGGAACTTGGGCTCAAATATTTATTTAGGTTGACTTGGGTGCACGGAAGGAGCCAAATGGATGCAATTTGCCACCAATTTTAGATTTAGGAGGACAAGGAAGACTTGAAGAGGCACTAGAATTACCATCTAGGGCAGTTGAATTGATCTTAAGGCATCTAGATTGATATTAGAGGACTTTCAAGCATAGAGTTATGATTAGACCAGGACCCAACTGATCACATTGAGCCAAATCGACTTGGGTGTAGATGGGGACTCACTATTTTTACGATTGGGATTGGAGGCGAACAATCGCGGTCACAAGCAATTGACACGTCAGAGCATGGCGGGACGATTGCAGCACTAGTGGATCCATGTTCATTGAGTCGAGTGAGATGCAATCGATTACATGTATGGCTAGATTGATCACATAGGCGGCAAAATGCAGATTTTGGGTTGAATTTCATTTTATACTTTTTTGGGGGTCAATGTAATGCCTTGTTTAGCCCACTAGGATTTTGTTTAAACACTTTAAATGCCTTTCATGTTGCATTTTAGAGAACTTATGTCACTTTGAATATTGAATAAAGAATATTTTGTTCTTCCTCTTTCAATACTTGTGTCTTTGAGTGTTGATACCTCAGCTCAAGTATCAAATTGAGTTGCTCAAATTTTAATTTGTTGCAAAGGTTTGCCTAAAAAGGTTAAGTTTTTGCTTGGTTAATTTTTGTGCAATTTTGGCATTTATCCTTCTTTCCTCAACTGTGTTTTGATCTTTCAGTTATGTGGTTCACCTCAATATTACTATTAAAATAAAAACTGTATCACACTAAAATGATATTTGAACTCAACACTTCATGATTTTGAAAATTTTACATACAAAATAAATTCTAAATGTACTATTGATTAAAAAAAAAACAGGGCTCAAAATGTGTAATACCTTGGATTTTTTTTTTTGGACACAATACTGGTTTTAAAAATAACCTTAGAAGATCTAAGTGAATAATTTATTTAATCATCGATTTATTCATTAAGTAAATTTTGTTTGAACTTATTGGGATAATAGCAAGTGCATATGGAAGGTGATGTAGGACAGTTAGGTTGTTAATTCAATACCAAAATTTTCGGTATTAATGGCACATTATTGTGGATGAATATTATGGAATCATAATGGAAAATTATTTTTTAATTCACTACTTTTATTTATTTTCTAGTGAAAATATTGGAAACTAAATAAGGAAGCGTAAGAAGGAATATTGGTATTTTTAGGTGACAGAATTTTGCCCCCATGAATTAGTAATTAAAGAAGAATAATTTCCAAGCCTTAAGGAAAGGAAAAATTAGAGTTAAAATCATGGAAATTCGGATGGAAAATAGGCCGTAAACTAGAAAAGTATGAAATTGATTTTAAGGACTTAAATTATTAGGAAATATAATCCCAACCAAACACTGATTAACCTAGGGTATGAATAATACGTTAAAAAGGTTGAAAACCCAATTTATGGTTTGTGAATGGTGACGGCGCTAGAGAGACACTTACAAATCCTTGGCGCTTCAACCGCGGTAATCTTAAGGTAATTTCTAAGCTAAATCACTTGTTATTCATACATACGCATAGGACAGTTAATTTACAAGCGTAGATACTCAAAATACGTGAGTTTTGATGTTTTAACCATGTTGAATGGTGCAGGACATGTTATAGGGCATGTAGTTGTGTGGAAGTTGTAGGAATTAGTATTGGCAAGTCATGGTAATTAGATAAGAGCACACATAGACTTTCAAAAGTTGTATGAACACATAGGTTATGATTTCTATAAATTTTAATACACCAAAACATGCCTAGAGACCTTAAGAATGATAGTAGAATGGGGTTTTATACATTGGAATTGATTGTGAGTGAAAAAATCTAAGAAACAGTGCATAGACGTGAGTCTACATTACATTGTGGTGGTGCCCAGGCCGAGACACTAGCGGGAGACCAGGACACAATTGAGGACCCGAGCACAAAAGTCAAAGAATGTTATGCACTCATGGGTCATGGTTGTGAGTTCTATTGTCGCCATCGTTAGGTGACACATTGTGATTGTAAAGAGAAACCGTGAAATTTCCAGTAGATTCCTTGGTTGCGTGTCACGAATGTGAACCCAGACTTCTGGTTGCGGACCTAAAGGTCATGGTCGCGGAACCAGATCATGAGTACTAAACAAGTTGCATGTTTGGGGTGAATTTAATCATAATTTTTCCAATTTTGGGTCTAAATTAAGTATAAACTAATCATGTAAGGCATGATGGAATACAAGAAATACTCAATGGAAGAATCCAAGTAACCACAAATGCATAGGACACACAAGAAGCATAGACGAGCATAGGTTATTTATTAAGTCAAGTGTTAAGTGAGACTTATGTGTATGATTGATTAGGAAATCAAGAGGCAATAGTTGCATGACTTAATAACCAACAGAGCTAAAGTAACTAGTAAGTGGTTTATTTGAATGTTTTTTCAATTGCTTTTTAAATAAGATATTTTCGTGAAATTTTTATGAATGGGTTTACTTGCACACCTCTATAATTGCCTTGAAAATTAATTGATTGCATTAATGAAAATTTTGTAAGTGGTTATTTGCAGTATTTTGCTACTATCTTTGAAAATAGTTTGATTTCATAAATGAAATTTTTATTGTGTAAGTGGATGTCTGTAGGTTTTGCAATTGCCTTTTTAATAAACTATTTCCTTGAGATTTTTTCTATTGCTAAAATGTTCTTACTTTGAAAATTCTATGTTTTTGCTGAAATCGTTTTGAAATGTTTTTCAATGAATTTATGTTTCTATTTATTAAAATTGGTAATGTGTTCTTTTAAAATGATTTATTTTTGAAATATGTTTTGGATGTGAACGAACACCCTGTATACTGAATTTAAATTGTATCAAATATGATGAATTATATACATTGGCTTATTAAAGAGTACAGCCCAAGGGACCCATAGGAATAGTTAAGGAATTAGTTCCATCCTCCTACTAGGTTAAAGGTGAAACAAAACCCACTCTATTGGGGTTAAAGGTAACACAAGACCACCCCACTGGGATAAAAAGTTAGGTTAAGACCTATTCAACCAGAGTTAAAGGTTAAGTTAAAAGCCACCAAATTGATGTTAAAAGTTGAAACAATACCTTCTTTTAGTTAAGGTAAATAGCTAAGGTCTAGATCAATTAAATGGTAATCGAATTGCTTGTGTCCTTTAGCATACTAAGGAATAAGCCAAGTGACGTGAATGTGTGGTACTAGTGTATAAATTCTCAACAGTTAGTTTTCTAAAGTCTTTACATAAATGTTTAAATATTATCAAATGATTTATTATCTTCACATCTTGATGAAAGGGTAGATGACTATCTATTGAGCCTTTAGGCACTTACCACTTTTATCTATTGTTTTGTAGAGGAAGCAAATGATAATGGACAAACTTGAAGATAATAGTCCAGGACTATGGATGAGGACGCAATTTGGGCCTTACCTTTGGTATCATTGATGTTACTTAATCGAGACATTTGGATGTACAGTTAGCAGGTTTTTACTTCACTACATATGGGATTATGGATAATATGATGAATGTATGTTGTTTTTCCTTTGGACTATTATTTTGGAATTGATTGTTGGTTTAGTTTGCTATGACATATGTTGTCTTTGCTATTCATTGAAATTGTTTATAGGTATTGCTGTTTCATGGCTCCAATTTGGGGGGGGGGGGGGGGGCGGTTGAGGTGACAAAATGAACATTAAAAGATTTGAAATTGATGATATGTTCCAAGTAGATTTATATTGTACTTGAATTGATGAATTTGAAGTTAAAAATCTAAATTCATAATTATAAACTAGTATTTTGTGCACATTCCTTGTGTGAGCTCAAGTTTTATAACATAAAATTAATAAATAATTATTTTCTTTATAGTATGTATTAGTGTATTTAAATGTTTAATTATTTTTTATGCAAAAAAATATAATTGGAAAAATAAATAAAAAATATTAATAAGATAATTTTATTATTGTTGAGTTAAAGAAGAGTATATATGTAAATCTATTTGATGTAAACATGCAAAAACCAAACTCTTAATATACAGTATAGATATTTATCTTCTTAAATAAAAATAGATAGATAAATAATTTTATTTTCAGTATATATTCATTTCTTTGAACATTTATTTTATACTTGTACAAATGATATTATAATTAGAAAAAAAAAGAAAAAAGAATAATAAGAAAAATGAAAAAATAATAACTAAGGAATGATAACCTTTTTACTATTAAGTTGAAGAGGAGTATATGTTTAAATCTACTTAATATAATAACTATGTAAGGGTCAAACTCTAAATAAATAATATAGATAGATAGATAGATCGATAGAGTACAAATATAGATTACTTGAAATTATTTGTATAGCTCTATGTTACAATAACTTATAAATTATTAAACTCCAATTTTGATTTATTTTTTGAGCCGTGGTGGTTGAAATCGTTCCAACAACAAATATTATCTCAATATGTCCCTCCGAAAACAACACCACAGAATAGAAGGTTCATTTTTGAAAGGTCATGACATCTAAATCAAAACGTATAAAAATCTACGATTATCGTCCGTAGGATGCAACAAAAAGCCCCAAGGTCAACACTTGGACCAGCTAGTCCAAAATCTCACAAGCATATCCCTAAGAAAGGGTCCCCACAATAATCACGAACATCCGTTTTCTATTTGAAGGTCACAATCAAATGCAAATTCCAGCCCTATTCTTCTGTTTCTATGATTTTTCCACAAACACTTGTTTCGTTTCTTCTGAAACTATGGGCTTAGGGTTTTCAATTTCAACCCCACTTTTGGAAATTCAACAACATACACAACACACATGACACAGGCAATGTGTGTGCATATATATATATATATATATATATTGTTGATTAATTAAGTCCCTGCGGAATCACTTTTTTTTTAATATTAAGAAATATTGGCTGTTTCACAAATAAGTCTTTGGAATCACTATTTAGATAATCTCATGCAAACTATAATTTTGTAGGTTGGGATGTACAATCAATACAAACGCAGTCAATTTGGCATATTTAACCCCCCTCCCCCCCCCCCCCCCCCTTTTTTTTTTGAAAAAAATATATATTCTCCCTGCTGGATGTGAATAGATGATGGGCATGTGACGTGATATATTTTTATTGATAATATATAGGTGTATGCAAGTGATTCATGAAAATCTAAGTGGATAGTGGCATAATTGAAAGTTGAGGGGCAATGTCATGTGGCCTTCCTCGCTTGATTCAAAGCATTTCCATTTCTTACAACTTGTCCAAATTCTAATTCCTCGTACATCCACCCAACCCGCTTTAATTTTCTATTAAAAAAATTTTAAGTTGTGTATGTATGATGTGTATGTATGCATATATGCATGTATGTAGCCCTTCTCGTGATATGTAGATTCAACAAAAACTAGTAGTGTAGCTTGTAGTTAATACCTAATATAATTTTAATGATTAAGAAACAGGTTGTCAACCAAAGCTTAAAGCATGGCGTTGCTGTCTAGGCCACTTGTACGTCATCGAGTCTTGTGGATAGGTTGTTTTTATTTTTTATTTAACTCAAAATGACATATTATATTTTTTAAATTTTATTTTTCAATAGGTTTTTTTAATATAGAATACAGACACAATAAATTCTTAAGTATTATATAATCATTTTGATATCATTAATTAATAATTAGATTAAATAATAACCATTATGCTATCCCAAATACTATGGGTCTAAATTTGTCTAGCATAAAATTAACGGAAGACTAGACAAATATAACCATGTTTGGTTTAGTTATGATTCTGAGACAAAAACTATTCTCAAGGATCATATTTGTTTCTTTTTGCCTAAGCTTGGACCTCTTTAAAGACAATTATCAATTAAAAGTATGTATCTACATATGTGTTTCGTTAAAAGATCTTATATGGTATCACTAATTAAAAAGTTTTTTTTGGTTGAAAATCTATACTATATATTTTATATTATGGTTAAGGGAAATTATTTTTGGTTATCAAGTACATAATTATTAAAATATCCTTATTTTTGTATATAGTCTTAAATCTCTTCTCTCATTTCTCATTTATTTCTAATTTATTAGATTTTCTCTTTTAGTCTTGTCTTTCTAATTTAATCTATTCCATTTTTAAAAATGTTTCTTTTATTTTATTTCATGAATTACATAAAATTTATTTATACAAAATATTACTGATTTATTTATATAATTTTATTAACGCATTAAGTATATTTCTTTTGCCACTAGTGATACAAAAAATTATCATAACATTCATTAGTCTTTGACATGGTGATTGATGGTGAATATTTTTGAGGAAAAAATTCATTTTCAGAAATCAAATTATACTAAGATTAATATAGAAAGAATATTATGTAAAGGGAGAAAAAAAGAAAAAACGAAAAAAAAGAGGAAACACAGAGGTAAGGGTGTTAAATTAACTAGTTAACGTTTTCACCACTTTCTACATTTGGGAGTGTGAGGATTTTGATGTGTACACAAGCCAAGTGGGATGGCTATGGAGCCCTTTGTTATTTAATCAAATTGGAAAACTAGACTGGTATACTACAAACATTGCCTAGGACAAAGCAAATTATTGTTATTTATTGTTAGGATATTATGTGTAAGATTTGCTTAGCAACACGAAAGTCAACGCCATTACAATTATGGTGCACCTTCACCAAGTGAAACCATGATCACATGTCCCCAGGGCTAACCCTCCCCAATTGCCCCCAACACCAAGAATCAAGGCATCAAATTCTGTCTCCAAAATCTGAATTTATTCGTATTTTTATTAGTACACTTGTCTATGTATTAATTTATGATACATAACAACTAGATATTGATAATATGTGTATTAGCTTTGTTTGTTTTTAAATTTTGGTGTATATTTTTAAGTATTTTTATTTCGAGAATTGTGTAAAAATAAGGAAAATAAGATATAAAATTTAAAAAGTATCATAATTGAGTATATATTTTACAGAAAGATAATTTGAAAACAAACATAACCATAATAACTGCGTATTGATGTGGATAGAAGAACAAAGAAATTTTGGAGGGAGGATTTGAAGTCCACAATCAATATCATCTTAAATTTTCTTAATCATCAACTTTCAACAAAAAATCAACATTTTCTCCATAGTTTTAACCCAACTAGACTCCAATATTAATAATGCAACAGTATAATACAAATTGACATTATATTATGTATTCATTTTTGTCTATTTATGTATTATTATTAATAGTTTACTTTGAATTGTTTCTATTTAGTTGTGAATACCCTCAATTGTTATTGGAATAGCATGTTAAAGCATTTATTTATTTGTCTTTTCCCTTTCTTCTATTGCCCTTAATTTTTTGTAATATGAAAAATAATGCCATTAGTATACAAACAAATGCAATAGGAGACATTTTAATCTATATATTAGACTAGGTTAAATAAAATTTAATACCCGAAAAATTTATGGGCTTGTTGGAAATCTTAACAATAATATTAGTAATGAGAATTATTATAGTTCCATGTTTTATTTAATAAATTTTTGTGTGACATAAAAGGGCAATATTTATGAGAAGGATAGAAGGCAATGCGCATATTAATGTGCAAGGAAGACTTTACCAAAAAATTGGTGCTTTGAATAAGGATATTTACTATGTCCAAACTTGGGGAGATATGGGCTAAATCATGGCAAAATAGGAGAAAATTTTTGTGAATTTCTACTCAAGAATACGAAAATCCAAATTTTCATAGATAGACCATGTACACCTGGGCATATGAATAAACGAAGAAAAAAAAAAAAATAGATAGACCATGTACACCATAATACACACACACATGTACACATAAATATAACCCTAAATCATAAAAATAAGAAGGTTGTTTATCCACCCAAGTGTTGCAATTGCCGTCCAGAGAGAGGGAAGAGGGATAGGTACATGTTTGCCATTGAAGTGAGTGGGATTAATGAGACTTACAAATCCAAAACTTGGTAGAATTCGTTCATGCTTAGAAAATTCTATTTTCCATGTTTTAGATGCACAAATCTTGAAAAACTATAGAAGGAACAAGGATTAAAATTTGAATGCAATATGCGTAGAAAATTTGAATAGAAATCATGTATAGGAAAACCATGGTGAAGCTTTGCTAAACTCTTTATTCTTGGAAAATTTTAGAAACTCATTGAGGTTTGATTTTCTTCATTTGAATATGATTAGAAGGTCCTTGAAATCTGTGAAACTTGGTTATTCATAAAAAAGAAGGATTAAAATTGAGTGAGGACCAAGTTGGCACCAAACAGTGCCTTGAACACGCATGCATGTCCCATTCGCATTTCCTCTGTAGCAGCAAGACTTTGTCTCTCATAGTTGCAAGAAGTAGGTCCACCAGTGCAAAGGTGTACCACAACATGACACAATATGCGGTCGCGGTTGCTAATGCGGATGTGGTAGGCATGTTTGTGAGTGCATGACCTTGTTGCAAGAAAAACCACATGCATTGTGGCTAAAGGCATGGTCATGGCCAAGCGTTTCGTGATCACTAGGAGATTGTTTGTGGTCATGCCTACTAAGCACGAGACTCAACAAAATTTGCTGTGGTTCGTTTCATGGGCACAAAACCATTTTTTATGGTTGTAAGGTGTGTTTTCGCAATCGAAGAACTAGGAAAATGAGGTGAAATTTGATTTTTAGCTTTTGGAATCCGATTTTTGACTTTTTTAGGCTAAAATAGTTGAAAAACAAAGCATAAAACCTTACAGGACATCGAGAAAAATTACATGAGTAGACCCGCATATGAAACCCAATTTGTAGGTAATTGAAAAATGACATAGGATTTAAATTCAACGCACATAGGATGCATTAAAAGGCATGATAATATAAGAATTGAATGAGACTTTTTGATGAGTAGGAATTCAAAGGACAGTAACCAGTGAGGTTTAAAATACTAGGACTAGCGATGGGTAAGTGGATTTGCATTACCAATTTTTATTAATGTTTTTTGAAACTACTTTTTAATGCAAAATGTAATCTTTACTGTGCATAAAATATTTTTGCAATTATTTTTGTATTGCCAATACTAGATTTCCAACATGATTTCTCCTTATGAAAAGTGTAAAATGTTTTGGCTCTCAAAACTATGGATGTTAGTACTTGTAAGCTACTTTGAACTATTTTATATGAGTAAGATGCATGTGATGAATGAAAGTATGCTTCACTATATTGGTAACCGACGATCGTGCAGAATGAGTTATGCCTTATCAATTGAGTAATAGATTGAGATTTATCTAGTCAAAGTAGAAGTATTGGAGCTGGTGACAAATGAGACGTTGATATATGACCCTACCAATCAAGAGTATTGGAGCTGGTGACGGATGAGACGTTGATATATGACTCTACCAATCAAGAGTATTGATTGGGAAACCTTCTGGTGCGGGTTGAAGTACTAGGACTCATGGCAGGCACAACCGCTTGCATTTAACCATCCTTAGTTAGGAGTGCAGATTGAGGCCCAAATCAATGGAAAGATGAAACGAAGTATGTAACTCATGAGTAGGCATTGGATATGTGAAATTATGGGACATGTGAAAAGTACTATGACATGAAATGTGACATGATGTTCTACTTTCTATTTAAAAGTGTATTTTACGCAAATGTATTTTATTTCACTGCTCACATCCTATGAAAAAAATAAGGCAAGTGAATTCATTTACTGGGTGACTCGTCACTAATTTTTTACTTCTCATCTTTTGCAGAGGATGCTAATGAGAGTGAATACACCTAGAGATGGTAGAGACAGGTTCCTTAGAAGCTCTAGTGATTTTATTTAATTTTCCAGCAAATAAGACATGGACTTGTAATAGAATAGTACTGCTTTACTTTCCATTGTTATGCACTAGATACTCATATTGTAATAAAAGAACTTTATGGTTTAGCTTATTCTGATATTTGTGCTTTGGTATTTACTGAGATATTCGTCTCGTAGGTACTGTCGTGTTATATTTTTGGATTGAAGGCTTGATAGAAAGTAGTATTAGAGGCTAGGTTTTGATATTGAGAACTTAGAATGTATGATATAGACTGGGACATAGGGCTCACATCATAAGAACTTAGAATTTAGAAGCCCACATCATAAATGCATAAGTTACAGAAGTAATTTTATCTTGCCTTAGAAATTGATACATGACATAGGAAATGGATGGGGTTGGCAGTTTGAGTGATTAGGCATTTTCCAATTATAACACCTTACCTAAGGAGATCATGGACCACCTTTTCATCTCAATGACCTAGCTGGGTGACGTAGTTTCCATGTCAGCTGAGGCCTAGCAACAATGTGATCTACTTAAGGATGAAAATAGGACATTAAAAGATCACCAAGGCTTCCTTAAGAGGAAGTTGGAGGAACTAGATGCTGAGTGGCAAAAGTCTATTAGGATGAATGAGCACATGCAAAGGAGTTACCAACATCATATAGATATAGATTGAGAGGACCTAGAGGAGCAAGTTCAATAGGTGCAATGCCTTGACCACAAGAACGACAAGTTTCGTACCTTCATTCACATCAGTTTAAGGATGACCTCGAGGAGAAGCTAGAGGAAGACCCTAAGCAGATTCTTGATGAAGTTGTGCTAAACGATAGGGGCATAGTTATAGATGAGCTATATTAGACTAGGGGCATGACTATAGGTGAGCTACCCTAAATTGAGAGTTGTAGAGCTATAGGAAGGTTGTGATATGAATAAGGCTAGCTTGTCCCTTGTGATAAGTGATTTTGGGTTGACCATTGTGTGTTGTGCTATTTTACTTGTTGCTTATTGATCCCTATTTTTCATATATGTAGTTTTCATATATGTAAACGTGAACACTAACTCGTGCAATTTGTCTAATCCATAAATAATTTTTGAATTTAGGAAAATGGTTGGATGACCACTTTGTACTATCCAAAACCCCTGATATGCCATTCTTGTGGAAAATATGAATCAACAAGCATATGCTTATCCTCTGCCTTTGCCTTTAGTGTAACCTTAGCCATAACTGGTTGTGGGTCAAGCTAAATTTAGATAAGAGGACCTCGTGGCCATAGCAAATGTAGTAGCCCAGATGGTTGAGAATCAATAATGACAAGCTCTAGCCCTAGCTCAAGCCTAACCTAACGAAGGCATGATGGTCTATTAAGTACTGAGAAGGGCTCATGTGCCCACCTTTGATAGCTCCCACAATCTAGGGGTTGTCTAGAAATGTTTGAAAGAGATTGAGGACAACTTTGAATTTATAGAGGTATTCGCACAATTGTGACCTAAAGTGGTGATACCATTCTTAGAAAGTGAAGTAGCTTTTTGGTGGGAAGGTGTCTCACCTGCACCATTAGAGAAAGGGCCAATTATCTAGACCTGATGTTAGAGGCTTTCTTAAACTATTTCTTCTTGAATGCCATTCGTTTGTAGAAAATGGTGAAGTTTGATAGCGTTGTTTAAGCACTTAACATGTTAGTGGTAGAGTATTCAGCTAAATTTCTCACTTTAGGGAAACACTTGCCGATGGTGATGGCAAACCCAGCACTTAAGCTACACAAGTTCACTTAAGGGTTGAAAAGCCAACTTCAGATAGCTTTAGCGCTATATGAGGCCAAAGCATTCGATGACCCACTCGGAGTGCCCATTTGAGCTAAAGTTGACATTAATTGAAGAGAAGTAGGGAACAACTTCAAACATCTAAGGTTGAACTCTAACGTGCCATCGATTGCACGGTCTGTTAACAAGAAGCCTAATTCATCTGGGAACAGGGTACTTCTTCCACTACTAAAGTGCACTTATATGTTACTGTTGGCATGGAGAAGCCTATTGTAGAATCACTGGAGCTTGTCTCAAATTTGTGCAACAAAAATTTGAGTGGCCTAAAGCATGACCAATACCATGACTCTAGCTTCCGTTAGGGATAAAAACTATAATGGGAATTGCACTAGCAGCAACACCAGCAACTCAAAACCTAATTCAACTAACCCTAGGCTAAGAGAGAATGCGAGGGTATTCACATTAACCTATGACAAAGTAGTTGATGCTGAGGATGTAGTGGCATGTAATATTTTGTTGACTAATTATGCACTCACTCTTTGTTTGATTGTGCAGCATCCCATTCCTTTATTTCTACAAATTTTATCAAGCACTTAGAGTGTAGGCCAGAATTGCTAAAACAATCATATATGGTAGCCACACTGGGAGGCGAAGCATTGGCAGCTAGCCTAATAAATAGAGAATGTGACTTAGACTTGAGTGAAAATAAGAAATTGAGGGCTAACTTGAGACTCAAGGTGAGGGATTTTGACGTAATCTTTGGAATGGACTAGTTAGCAAGGAGCTTTGCCCATGTAGATTGTAGGAATAAGGTTATTAATTTCTTTCCATCATTAGGAAACAATTTTTCTTACCATAGGAACACTAAGGACCAATTAGGTTATCTTAGCTTGCTGATTTTTGCAACTTGAGTTGAGAAAGCTATCAAGAAGGCATGTGAGGCCTACCTTGGCTACATTGTAGATGCTTTTGAACAAGAGTCAAGAATATAGGATATTCCTATTGTTAGGGAGTTTTTCAATATGTTATCAAATGACCTACTTGGCCCACCTTCAGATAAGGAAATCAAATTTGGAATCAACCTAGTCCCAAGAGCTACGCCCATCTCAAAAGTGCCTTATAGAATGGTTCTAATAGAGCTAAAAGAACTAAAGATACAACTATGAGAACTCAAAAGTAGATTAGGCCGAGTGTGTCACTTTGGGAAGCGTCCATACTCTTCATGAAAAAGAAGGATGGAAGCTTAAAGTTATGTATAGATAATTGGGAGCTTAACAAGATTACTATAAGAAGCAAGTATCTCTTACCCAGAATTGATGACTTATTTGATCAATTGAAGGGGGCTAATATGTTTTCAAAGATTGATCCAAGGTTAGAGTACTACTAACTAAAGATCAAAGCTAAGGATATACTCAAAATGGCTTTTAGGACTTGATGTGGACACTACAACTTTTTAGTCTTGCCCTTTAGGCTGGCTAACATCCTTGTGGTTTTCATGGATTTTATGAACTAGGTATTCAAGCAGTACCTAGAATATTTTGTAGTGGTATTCATAACCGATATCTTAGTTTACTTGCCTAGTGAGGAAGCCTATACAAAACACCTAAGAATGGTCCTCCAAACATTTCGAGAAAAGTAGTTGTATGTAAAATTTGAGAAGTGTCAGTTTTGGTTAAGTGTGGCTTTCTTGAAACATATAAACTCTAAAGGAGGAGTCACAATGGATCCTAAAAAGGTGGAGATGATCATGTAATGGCCAGGACCTACTAAGGTGGTTGAAGAGAGGAGTTTCTTGGGACTCTCAAGGTATTATTGAAAATTTGTCGAAGGGTTCCCAAGGATAGTAACACCCTTAACCAACTCCTATAGAAGTGAAGAAAGTTTGAATGAAGTGCAAAATGTGAGAAGAGCTTTGCGGAGTTGAAGGAGAGGTTAACCTTAGTACTAATTTTAGCCTTGTCTAATAATGGTGGTGGATTCGCAATCTATAGTGACGCTAGTGAGAATAGATTAGGGTGCTTCTTGACATAAAATAACAAGGTGATTGCTTACACGTCAAGACAACTAAAGCTGTATGAGGTGAATTACACTATCCCTGACCTAGAGCTAGTGGCGGTGGTATTCATTTTGAAGATTTGGAGTCATTAATTGTATAGTGAGAGGTGTGAAATATACACAGACCATAAGAACCTTAAGTATCTTTTTAACCAAAAGAAATTGAACATAAGGTAGTGATGATGACTAGAACTGATAAAAGATTGCAACTTGGCCATCAATCATCACCTAGGTAAGTCAAATCGGGTGGTGGATGCCTTAAGTCACAAAGGCACTAGTGTCTTGGTGATAATGCTAACAAGATAGCTTGACTCACTAAACTTGGAAGTATTGGGGTCAACAGATGTTGCACCCATAGCCTTGAACATTAAGCCCTCAATTTATGAAGAAGTTAAGAAATCCCAAAGCTCAAATCCAAAATTGACAATGATTAAAAGTAAGGTCGAGTAGGGATAAATGTGAGATTTTTAGGTAAGAAAGGGTAGCATCTTGTATAAGAAAGGGACGCTATGCATCTCGAATGTTGGAGGGATCTGGGAAAGAGTCATGCAAGAAGTCTATCAAGCTAAGTAATCAATACATCCAAACAGTACGAAGATGTATAAAGACCTTTAGAGAAACTTTTAGTGGAGCAGGATGAAAAAGAACATAGCTAACTTCATGGCAAAATGTATGACTTGCTAGAAGATCAAAGCTAAATACTAAAGACTTGAAAGTTACCTCCGACCTTTGGATATTCTTGAATGAAAGTGGGAATGCATAACTATGGATTTTGTTGTAGGATTGCCTCATTCTCTTCAAGGATTTGACATGATATGTGGGGTTGTGGATCTTTTAACTATGTCAGCCCACTTCCTCCTAATTTAGATGACTTACACCCTAAATAAACTAACTAAGGTGTATGTGGATAATATTGTAGGGTTTCATGGCACACCGAAAAGCATTGTGTCAGACCAAGACTCTCGATTTATGTCTCGATTCTGGAGTAGCTTTCAAAATGCCATGGTGACCTAAGTGGACCTTAGTATAGTATATCATTCCTAATCTGATAGGCAGTCTGAATAGACCATCCAAACACTGGAATATATGCTAAGGGCATGTGTCTTTAATTTTAAGGGAACTTGGAGTGATTATCTACCCTGAGTCAAGTTTGCTTACAACAATAATTACCATAGTAGTACAGAGATGATTACTTATAAGGCACAGTATGGATGGAAGTGTTGCTCGTTGATATGATAGGATGAGGTAAGCAAGAGAAAGGTGACTGGACCATAGTTGATCCAACTAACAGTAGAGAAGGTGGTTGTGAAATGGTAGACACTAAAATAGGCCTAAAACAAACAAAGGAGCTAGACCAACTTGAAGAGAGGACTTGCAGTTCCAACAAAGAGAGAAAGTCTACCTCATGATTTCCCCTATGCGAGAAATAATGAGGTTTGGAAAGTCTGGGAAGTTGAACCTATGATATGTGGGGCCCTTTAAGATAATGGAAAGGGTAGGAGAGTAGTAGTGTACTGGTTGGCATTAATTGCAAAGCTAGTTAGAGTACATAATATGTTTCACCTATCCTAACTAAGGAAGTATATGCCAGAGTTGAACCATGTGTGGTAATTGAAACGTTTGATAATTAAGGAGGACTAGACATACAAAGAATGTCTGATAAAAATCATGGACCACAAAGAGCAGAACTTGAAGTGACCTAGGAGTTAGAAAAGGAAATAAAGAATAAATACCGCCATTTGTTTGATGAGTAGGATAGACCAAGTTTCTAGAATGAAACTTCTTGTAACGGGGGAAGGATGTAACACCCCAAAAATTTAAGGACTTGGTGATGATATTTGGAAATGTTAATATTAGTAATGAGATTTATTGTAGTTCCATGATTTATTTAATAAATTTTCATGTTAAACACAACAATAATATTTATGGCAAGGATGGAAGGCAATATGTGTATTAATGTTCAAGGAAAACTTTATCAAAAATTGGTGCCTTGGAAGAGGATATTTTACCATGCTAACAAAAGCCAAAACTTGGGGAGATTCAGGCTAAATCATGGCTTATGTGAATTTTTGCCCAAGAATAAAAAAATCCAAATTTCCATGGATAGACCATATACACCATAATATATATATATATATATATATATATATAATCCTAAACCCTAAATATAAGAAGGTTGTTTCTCCATCCCAAGTACTGCAAGTGCCATCTTGAGAAAGGGAAGAGGGACAGAAACTTGTTTGGTTTTGAATCAAGTAGGATTAGGTGAGTTACAGTTCTAAAACTCGGTAGGATTTGTCCATACTTAGAAAATTCAATTTTGCAAGTTTTAGATGCACAAATCTTGTAAAACTATAGGAGGAACAAGGATTAATATTTGGATACGATATTGGGACTTTAACAATTGCACCATGTGTAGAAAATTTGAGTTGAAATTGTGTATATGAAGACACAGTGAAGCTTTGCTAAACTCTTCATTCTTAGTTGGAAAATTTCAAAAACTCATCAAAGTTATATTTTTCTACATTTGAATATGATTAGAAAGTCATTGGAATCCATGGAACTCGGTTATTCATCAAAAAGCAAGACTAAATTTGAGTAGGGAACATAGTGAAACCAAACAATGCCTTAACGCTCATGCAGGTCCTAGTTGTGGTTGCTCTGCAGCCACAAGACTTCGTCTTGCATTTGTGAGAAGCAGGCCTATAAGTGCAAAATGGGATTGCAGTACAAGATAATTCACGTCGTGGTTCCTATTCGCTGTCATGATTACTGAGTGAGAGACTCAATAGAATGTGCTACGGTTCAATTTACGGGCGTGGAAACATTTTTTGCATTTGTGAGGCATGTTATTGCAGCCAAAAAATCAATAAAATGAGGAGAAATTTGATTTTTAGCTTTTCTCATCCTTTTAAGGCTATAATAGTATGGAAAATCGAGAATAAAGCTTAGTTGGACAAGGGATAAGAAACCCAATTAGTAGGCAATTGAAAATTGAGATGGGATTTAAATTCAAGGCACATAGGATGCATTAAAAGGCATGAGAATATAAGAATTGAACAAGACTTTTTGATGAATAAGAATTTAAGAGACAGTAATTGGTGAGATTTCAGAACACCAAGACTATCAACATGTAAGTCCATTTACCTTGCCAATCTTCATAAATGTTTTTTGAAACTGTTGTTTAGTGTAAAATGTAATCTTCATGGAACATGAAATATGTTTGCAATTATTTTTGTACTGCTAATATTGGATTTGCAGCATGACTACTCCTTTTGGAAGTATAAAATGTTGTGACTTCTAAAATCATGTATATGAGTACTTGCAAGCTATTTTGAATTGTTTTATATGAATAAGATGCGTGTGATGAATGAAAGTATGTCTCTCATGATTGGTAATCAACGATAGTGTGGAATGAATTCTACCTTACTAGTCAAGTAATTAATTAGAACTTGTCAAATTGAGATAGAAGTATTTGGGCTGGCAACGGACTAGGTTGATACATAACCTTATCAATTGGAAATATATAGATTAGAATGCTTTCTAATCGAGGTTAAAATATTGGGGCCTACAATGGGCACAACTAAATGCATGTGACCCTCTTTAATCGAGAGTATAGATTGAAGCCCTAATCTATGAAAAGATGATATGAAGTCTATAACCCATGAGTAAGCAACTGGATATTTGAAGTTATGTTACATGTACAAAGTACTATGACATGAAATGTGACATGATGTTCTACATTTTGTTTGAAAATTTATTTTTTACAAATGTATTTTATTTCATTGTTCACATTCTATGAAAAGAATGAGGTAGGTGAATCCATTTTTACTTCATATCTTTTTACTTCACTCGTTGCTCATGTTTTACTTCATATCTTTTGTAGAGGACACAAACGAGAGTGAACACACCTTGGGATGGTAGAGACGGGCGTTTTAGAAGCTCTAGTAATTTTATTTAATTCTCTAGTGATATGGACTTGTAATAAGTAGGGTTACTTGATTTATTTCGCAAATAAGACAATAAAATTATAATAGATTATTATTACTTTACTTTCCGCTGAGATGTACTAGATACTCATATTGCAACAAATGAACTTTGTGGTTTAGTATATTTTGATATTTGTGCTTTGGTATCTGTTCAGATATTTGTTTAGTGGGTATTGTCATATTATGCCAAAGGATTGGGGCATGAGATAAGCTAATCACAAAATTAAGTAATGTGAAATATTTGTATTGTTATAGATTAGTATCCGGAGGAGAGTGATGAATCATTCATTAACCAAAAGCACAATTAATACTATATTTGTTTCTGGTTTAGGAGAGGAAAAGAACATGGAAAATAATTTTAATTTCTTGATTAAAGAGAAAAGTGCCATGTAAAAGAGAACTTGAGCACTTAGTTTAAATAAATGAAAATTTATTTTCTTCAGAAAATAGTGAGAAAAATGAGATATAATTTATTTTAAATCTCTCTTATTTTTCAAAACATTTATTATTTATTATATATAGTTTTCTGATTCATTTTCATATTAGTTGTAAAAATAAAAAATAAAAAATTATATTTCTATTCTACTTTTTTTATAATTTTTTTTACAAAAATTACCCAACCAAACAACATATAAAATTTTAAATTTTAGCATTTTATTTTATCGTCTTCTAACTTTTCCTCTTTAAAATTTTAGAACCAAACAAATGATTAATATTCAAAAGTGCATATCGTATTTTTATATATAAATTGGCATTTATAATGTTTTCTTTAAGATATACCAGATAAGATGAAGATTAATTAACTCAAATTATGAAATAAAATGGTCAAATCAAAATTTTCCATTGTTTAATTTCATTCGAACAGCAGCCCGCTATAGCCAGCCCGCTATTGGGGTTATATCATATGCTACTAAAATTTCAATTTGGTTAGAGAAATAAACAATCAATGAAATAAATATGGTTCACGTACATATGCCAACCTCACAAAATACATTGAATATTAATTTTTAATAAAGATTTTGTGTGTAAAAATTTTAATAAATTTATTGCCATTGATATTCTTTCAACACCAATGGAATTTGAGGAATATTAGTTGTAAATAAAAACTTTTTGTTTAATTAATACAAATATTGATGATTATTTATATGGATATTCTAACAATATATCATGTATATGAATCTTGCATGGCATAAAGTTTTGCATGTAGCCATATGGTTATTTTAAGTAATCTTATTTATTATGGGTTATGAATATGGACATATGAATTCTTAATATACAATTATAAAACTTCATTGCTTGTCATAGAATTTTTTAATGGATATTGGAGAATTAATACGACTTGTACATCATGTGTTTATATTGTACATGTTATATTATTTATTATGAGATACTAAGAATACATATATGTGGATACGTTATTGGAAAATGAATATTCGTAAACTGACTTGAAGAATAAAGTAAACACATAGAATTCAGTTTTTGCTATTAATGTCTTACTTCATGATTATGTTAAGTGTTGTTTTGTGCACATAATGGTCAATGCATTATTAGAACATTAAAAACTAATAGATCTTGATATGAGATAAAATTATAAGTCCATCTTAATATGAGATAAAATTATAAATCCATGGTGTTGTTGCCCAAATGCGTACATAGATATGTGTGTATTAAATAAATAATTTATATCTTTGTAGGTGGGCAAGACACTTGTCTTATGTGATCAATACTCCACGAGAAGATTAATACAACCCCCACTATGCTTCACTCCAGGCACGGTGCATAGAAAAACTACAAATACAGATGCATTGTATGAAGCCGAAGGACTTTTCTGTGTTGAATTTGCTACTTTTTGGGGCGGAGTTTGCTTAACTGGAAAAAGAAAGAGACACAAGTTTAAGAATTTTGGTTAGACCAATCTTGGAATCCCATTCAAGTGCATAAATGTTTGATAATTGTCCTGCAATACATTGCATATGTAGAACACAAGAAATGATAATATGTGGTTCATACCTTGTCATAAAGTAAATTATTGACATAATCATGTGAGCCCATTAAATACATGCACATTCATATGATCATTATGGACTATAACAATAATATAGAACACGTAAAAAAAAGAAATATCGTGCGTGATTCAATGACTAGTGCATGTGCATGTATATATATATATGTAACCTACAAAATTGAATGTGTTGTAGCTGCAATTTATTTGTTGTTCA
The DNA here is from genome assembly GCA_019155195.1 of Avicennia marina. Taxonomy (NCBI): domain Eukaryota; kingdom Viridiplantae; phylum Streptophyta; class Magnoliopsida; order Lamiales; family Acanthaceae; genus Avicennia; species Avicennia marina. The sequence goes on along the minus strand of CM032772.1, from coordinate 8,471,273 downwards.
TGAACTTGGTGTCGAGATGGATGCACCACGTTGGAGATTTAACGCATGCACGAACCAAGTGTGAGGGAAATGAATTCAGAAATGGCTGCAGAGAATAAAGATGGCTTCAAGGTGGATAAAATTGAAGGTGGAATATAGAAAAGTCATCATGATGGACACGCAATTGACCACTTTTTGGCCTAATTTTCCAGTTCAAACAAAGTCCGTATTGGTCCATGAATCACGTTAATTAATATAACAAAATAGATTGATTCTGTGATTTTATTTAGATTTGTTAGGATGTAATTATTGTGAATATGTAGGGTAGGTTACAAATATAAAAAATTTTTTCTTTTGGAACTTTTTATTTTTTCGATTAGTATGGAGGATTGGTGATTTTTAATTCTTTTTTGGGCCTCAATTCTTCCATGATTTTTGATTTTGCAGCTAATTATCTCTTTGATTAATGATAGGGTGAAGATCCGAAAAAATTATATGTGTGCAATTTATCGTAGTTCTTGAAAAAAAAATTATGTCGTTGAACACAAAACTTTGAAAGCAATCACTACATTTTGTACCTTTATAAACGTGGTAAGTGGAGTATTGCCTTAATTCATAATATTGCGAACTTCATCTCTATGAAGACGTAATTAATTACTAATTACTCGAGTGAATGACGAATAAATAAATTACATATTCTATTTTTTTTAAATCCACCATAAAGGCGGGTGGGGTGTGCGCAGCTGCTCCAATCAACTTGGCATTGGTCAAGAAAAAGTTGTGTTTCATATCAATTTGACCCACCCTTTGTAGTGATCCACTGAATGTCATTGTCAGTCCAACTCACAGGTCATAGGTTTTTGCTATCTTGTTTAGTCTATTGTAAACTATTATGACATCTTTAATTTGAATGATAAGGTACGACAGGTTATTTTATTTAAACTAATTAAACATTCTTTTTTAATGAATTAAAATCATAGATAAAATAAAGGCATATTATTAAAATATAAAATTTTAAGATAAATAATTTTACTTAAGAATCATGATAAATTAATTAAGGTATTAGAGTTGTTCCATAAATAATTCAAAATACTATTTTAATCTTATATTATCTATTAAATTATTTACACACTAATGTTGTAATAGAAAAATAAATATAATCACTTTAAATAGTCAAATTTAATAAATAGAATTTCTAATAATTCATTAATTCGTGTAAACCTTTCTATCTTTCGAAACAATTTTTTGGATTAAAATCATCCAACAACATGAACATGGAGTGAGTATTGATCATTATTTGATTGCACAATGGGCAATTCCAAAAATATTTTTATTCAAGACAAAATTATATTGAAACATTAAAGTATCGATAAAATAGTAATTTCATGATAATCACTAAATCTTAATATTAATCCACTCAAGTAACTTTTTCATTTATTTTCACACAATTTCTCTTTCAACTTCTCCACTTTCGAATTTATTTTTAATTTTCTTATTTTTTTTCTTCACTCACAAAATTTCTCCATTTTTCTTTCTCTCAGTTTCTTTCTCAACTAATCCACTTTTACAGCTACTTTTTCATTTTCTTAAATTTCAAAATTGTAAAACTTTGATTAAAAAAAAAATAGCATTTATCGTATTTGTTAAATCTCATTCTATTTACATTTCAAATAAAAATTTAATTATATATTTTTGTTATTTTTCTTACTGTACTTATTATTTGTGTTATATATATATATATATATATGTATGTATGTATGTATGTATGTATGCATATTGCATGGGCATAGTGTGTGTGTCCATTGCTAGTAACTTATTTTCTTGTTTATATTAAACTAAACCATTAATTTGTATTTAAAGTATAAAAGCAGAACTCAAGAGCCGACACCATATCAGTAATGGAGCTGGAGCTCATAAATTTATGATTTTTATAATGTTAGCCCAATCTTCATGATCAGAAATCCGAATATTTTAAATCCGTCAGACAACTAAATTATAAAGATTCGAAGAGTACTTAGTAGTTCACTTGTCATTCCTACCGACACTTGTTGAGACATGAATAAGATTACACTTAACAAATAGATAGGAGAGTATCTCTATGATTCTCAAGGATATAAAATGATATAAAATTAATATGATTTTAACAAAAGTAAAGTCAGATAATAAACAAACTAAGGTGGATAAAGTAAAAATAGATAAGATTCAATGAATTCTGGACTAGACCTTACAAATTCATCATTGTGGAGTGCTTAAATTAACTTTGGAGGCTGGTTCATTTAAATCATAAAGGTTGAAGGTAATCCAATTTTTTTTCATCATCCTATGGCCCATTCAATATCTTCTTTAGGTTGGGCCACGGCTCATTTAACGCCTTCATTAGGATTTTGAGAATCTTAGAATAATGAGTTATTTGGATCAATGCTCATTCTTCAACTTTGACTTGGACCTGCCTTCAAAGTCATTTATGTTATTTGGATGTTTTTGTTAGAAAGTCTTTTTTCTTTTGAAGGAGCTTGGTATGGTTTTCAAGTTGCCTTCTTTCTATAAGTTTTTCTTTGTGTGGATCTTCTGTCAAGGAGACTTTCACAAGTGTTAACACCAAAGAGGCTCTTATTATATAGAATTTGATTGTGTCATCTATGGTCCATTTAAGGGAAATAGTACCATATCCTTTGTCTATTATCTCGTATGCATCTATCTCCTTCTTATCTCCAATAGCATATGCTGCAAGAAATTGTTCACATAGAGCATCTTCTTTCATTGCTGGTTAGATTGTTTTTGGTACACGAGAGTTCTCATCTACAAGTTTCCATTGTAATTACTTTTTTACAATTTTGAGATGTTTATATTCATTTTTCCTTATAAAAAATCCTTGTCTCCTGAGAAGGAGGAAAGTTTTAAGACTCCTTTAAGAGGTTCTCAGATTCACATGCCTTAATTCTATAGTTGTAAACATTTGTGCTGAATGAGATATAAGGTAGAACCATTCTAGGAAAGTTTTCAAGCACTTGACTCATTTTTAGTTGTCTTGTTGTCCATTCATTCACTGGGTCAGAATGACTTTCATTTCTATGGGTACCACATCATGCATAATAATTCTTTCGAAAGGGTCACAAAGAAAGAGGTTATTGTGGAAGGCAAGGAGTGTCAAAATGGGTAATATTGGTGAAAACCAAAATCTCCAAAAACTTGAAGTCCACACTTTCAGATGGTTTGAGATTGATATTTAAAAACAAGTTCTTTAGTTTTAGAATGAACAATTCTGTCTCAGATATGTTACCAATTTCTGGTGGAAATCATTCATAAAGCTAGATTTTGGTGGTTTAGAAGAAGATAAAACAAGTTGGAACATATAGATAATGGCCATTTGAACAAGGTTTATTTATGGTAATTTTAGTTTGGAAAGGAGGTCCGGGAAAATGTTAGAGGACCCTTTGATATGCTTCACAGAAAATGAATAGTTGGAGAACCATTTTGCCCATCTGAAGAGATGTCCATTTGATATCTACTTTGTTTGTAAGGAAAGCATTTTTGGGAAGGCCTTCATATCCATTGCAACAATAGAATGAATGTCAATCAAACAAATGTGGAATTACTCAATGCCTTGTTTTATTGCAAGGACCTCCTTAAATGTAGAGTGATATTTCTTCTTAGAATCTTTAAAGCTTCTACTCTTGTATCCACAAATGTTTCTTTTTCCATTCTTTTCCTCGAGAACAACTCTCCAAAATGAGTCATTGGTGTTTGTTTGTAAGATCATGATTCCTCCAGAAGGTATTTGTAATGGAGAAAGAGACTTGGTAATCTTCTTGATATTTTTAGATTGCAGTTGTTTGGGCATGAGACCAATATGGAAGATTTTTCTTCAATGAGGATTTCTTTAGCATATCCTGGAGAGGCTTGATGATTGGAGAAAGTTTTTTTGACAAAGTCAACCATGTAATTAACAACTCTTAAGAATTGTTGAATCTCTTTAGTAGATGAAAATTTGTCTAGAAATTTCAACAGTTCTTGTCTTATGTGAGGCTGTAGGGTGTGTTATCCATCTTTAATATGCATCCCTAAGAAATCAATCTTGGAAGTGGATAAGACCATCTTCTTTTGGGATAGCATAATTCTATAGTTTTTCACAATATTGATAAGCTACTCGAGCAGTTTATCATGGGAATCTTGATCCTTGTTGAATTACAATGTGTCATCAATGTAGATTAATGCATTTGATAGAATAAGTATGAATATTCTTACAATTGCTTTCTAAAGCAACGATAGTTTGGCCTTTAACTTAAAAGGCATTACTATCCATTAAAAGTGGTGATTGGGTATGTAGAATCCAGCCTTGTGACTTTCTTTCGGTCGGATTCCCAATTGCTAGAATTCTTCTTTTATATCAAACTTAGAGAAAATCTTAGTATTGAAATGGTTGAAAAAGAGTGTGTTCCTATTGGGAAGAGGAAATTTGTCATCTGTTAAGAAATTATTAAGGGCTTACAGTTGATAACAAACCTTAATTTTCCTCGAGTCTGTTTTGCCCTTTTATTGGCATCAAAGGCTTGGCATGCCCATTGGGAATTTGTGGGTTCAATCAATCCTTGTTACTACAATTGAGAGAGTTTTTGTATTGCAAGAAAGTAATGTTTTGGATTCACCCCTACATGGCTAGCTCTTGTTAGATTAATATCCTCATTCTTTCCAAAAATAACCCTATTTCCTATGATTCTGGTCATCTTTTTTCTGAAAATCTTCTCCTTCTTTTTCATGAAAAACCTTTATTTAGATTTTGCCTTCTATGGTATCTTTCAAAATGATGTAACCACTTTGTAGAACAATTGCATTCAAGGTCCTTTCTATGACATTTATCAGTAAATAATTTCCTTGGTTGGATTTTCTGATCATTTCTCCTATCTACTCAGACTTCTTCAAGAATGTCCATTGATTGCACAACTTGTTCAAGGAATTCAGTACATATTGATGTAACACTCCAACAGAGACATTTTCTAAAGTTCTTCCTCTTGCCTCAAGAGTTTTGAGAGTTTCCTTTGTCAATGGTTTGGGTATAGAGTTGAGATAAGCTTACTTCAAATTTGGATTGTCTATTCCTCTAATGATATAAAATCTCTTTAAAACTTGTTAGAAGTGCCTTTCAAGATCATGTCTTTTGAAGGAACAATATCTCATTTGACAAAATTCTTGAGCAACACTAGCATGTTGCTTTGGATCTTTAATAAATTCTGTGTATATGATGGGCGTAAAAGATGGTATGTCAAGTACTTGGGTAACCTAGATTTGTCTATAAGCACTAAGGTGGTACCACCATTCTTTCAATGTTCTGGTCATCCTTACTATGAAGGATTAGATGATAGTTGCTACTATGACATTTGGTTTTTGCAATTTTACTGTACATCATGTAGTCATTTCATGAATTCTATCTCTCTATTTATTCTTTGTAATGTTATCAAAAGAGAACCAATGTTTAGATTCTATTGAGTTGGCCATTTGCGTTGGTTGGAGGTTTGCTTAGTGTTCCCTCGAGTAATCATTTAATTCTTCTTCTTTGATCTCTGCTTCTTCTTGGGGTTGGTTCATGAAAATGATAGGAAGATCTTTAGAAAAATCTTCTATATCATTTTTATGCCGATCTTGTCTCTTCCATCTTTGATTCTTCTATCTAAGGACCAATTTCTCTTCTTAGGGTAGGAGAAGGAAGAGGATTAAACTCAACATATTTCTTTAAAAACGAAGAGATTTGATTTTCTTATTCAACTATATTTTTTAACATCATTTGAGGTTGTATAAATGTGCTTAGTTTGGAGCTATCTAGCTGAGGACTGGATAGTGAAGGTTGGGGAGTTTTTTGGTCATGTTCAGTTGAGGGAAATTGGAAGGTGGTATCTCTAAACATCTTTGTGAATGCTTCAATATTTTAGGTGGATATGGGTTGTGACGCAATTGGTGAAGCTATCAAGAGAGATGGTATGTGTTGAGAAGGGAATATAAAATCTTAAGGTTTTGGCTGGAGTTCTGTTTGTAAGGATTTTAACTAGATCTTAAGGTTCTGCAGCTCTTTTTCCTAAGAGTGGAAAGTCATAGAATTCTGGATTAATGCCAGAATTTCTTTATGCAATCTGTTAATATGTTTTTTTAATAGCTACAATTGGATTAATAATCGCGGATCTTTGGGCATCAATGTTTTCCTTAATCTTCTTTAGTGCTGCATTTTGTGCCAAGGCATTTTTTGAATGCTAGTTTAGTATAGCTTTTACTTTAGAAAGGAAAGGTGTAGAGCCATCAGTATTCTTTATGATAGGATCACTGATTTTCTAAGATTGTGTACACACATTTCTTTTGATAGTTTCTAATTATGGAAATTCTCTGTTACTTGAGGGGTGAAACATTAATTGAGGATTCATCTGGGAGTCATTCTCCTTCTCTAAGTGTTTCAATGCCTCTTCATAATATGGCTGCTGTTGCATCACCGACACTGACTCGTGCTCTTGGTCTTTCCGAGGTGAATTCTTATTCTGATCATCTTATTCATCACCCTATCTTGAATAGGTCTTTACGAGGTGAATTCTTAGTCTTTCAGTTATTCTAGATATCCAACAGTAGGTTTTGTATCTTCATTGGCTTAGTACAACTCCTTTTGTGATGAGGTTGGAGTTACACTTGATTTGAATTAACCTAGATATGTGGTGCATCATTCATTTTGGGTGGGAAAGAGAGATAGTGATTTTGGACTCTATGTACCATTTGATAGTGAAGGGTATCTTCAATATGGTTCCTCTAGGTACAACACCTACCACTTGGACTTGAATTTTTAAGGCAATGGAAGTAGCTAAGCGATTGACCTAGGGAAGTATTGAAAGTACAATCACATTGTTGTGCAATCGATCGTTGTCGATTGTGATACCCAGGATTGATAGGGATCAACATACATGTAGCCAAGGAACAATCTAAAACCTATTGGAATTACAATTGCCAATCAATGGATCAACAACGATAAATATGGATGCACCGCAAACGATCTAAGAACCCATCAGATCAATGAAACGGCAAAAAATCTAGAAAAATTAAGATTTCTACCACTAAACTACCCAAACTCCTCCAAAACTATAAAACAGGCATGGAAAAGAGATAAATGGATATATAAAGCACTATTTGGAGAGAGAAAAACTTGAGGAAAAATTCTTTTCAAGCAACATAAGATTAACACAGAGATTTTGGGAAGAAATTCAAAGAGGTTGTAGGCAAGATGTGCATATCAACGATTTAGCTATTAATCCCTGAGTTTTTCTCTTCTTATTTCTTTTCTTTTCTCAAAGAGTGAATTGTTGAATAAATTTTGTGATGGGAGTAGTTAGAATTATGTTTTGCTAAATTTTTGGTGCATTCAAACAAATCCAAGCTATGATTTCATTTATGCTTTTCTGTGTTAATACAATATTTTCCATTTAATTAATTGTATTATCTATACTAAATTCTAATTATATCTATTTGATTGGATTATTTTTTTCACATGAGATTGTAAACTTGAAAGAGCTAATTTTATACATTAGAATTAAAGTGCATACGTTAAATGAAACTTTGAGTCAAGAGACCGATAGATCCTAATAAATCCGAAAGGTAAGATCAAATGCATGTATTTAGAATATGATGAGACTGAGTGCAAATTCCTAGTTAATTCATAGATTTTCTTTCGACACTCGAGGGAGGTAATATGAATAAAACTGAAAACCCTAATTAATAATTAAATGGAATGAGTATTAAATACTGATTGAGTAATTAAATTTGGTGAGGAGGAGTGACATTGGCTTCCCAGATGATTTCCATATATTGACTACCTTCATATTATCTTGTGTCACTTGGCAAATAAATATTTGCTTGCTAGTTTATTCTTTTTCACTTACTATTACTAATTTTGGTTTCATTAAGATTTCTTGACTTGAATTTGAGATTAAGTAGCAGTAGCTAGTTTAATTTGATTTTTGATCCCTATGAGAAGATACTCATGCTCAACGCAGTACTATAATTTGATATCATGCGCTTGCAATTAATTGCAAATTCTATTTTTGCCCAATCACAAAGTTTTAACTCCGTTCCATATTTTTAGCCAAATCAAGCTTGCTTTCCACGTTGACTGGAATGCAATAAAGTATATGAGATAACAAATTAACCATACAGACCCTGTGCGAGATGAACTTAATTTATTAGGCCAAAATTGCTGCTGCTTGGTCTTAGAAGATGCTAACTGTTTACTGGCTTTTCAGGGGGCATACAAAATTATTTTTGGTGCCAGTGATTTATAGACTTTGTCAGGAATCAAGTTCTGACAGCAATCTTTAGTTTTTCAAAGGAGAGTTGTGTGATATTAATAGAAATTGATCGGCTTAACCTATTACTTTAACAATGTGCCCAGTGCAATTCTCTGGACTTCTTATGTTAGGATTTAATTTCTGATTGCCGTGTCCTGCCGTTCTGCCCCCTAGAAAACAGCAGGAGAAAAAGAACATTTTAATTTTTGACTTTTTTTTTTCAAATGAAGTCTGTATTTTTTTTCATTTGCAGTCATTGCTGGCCAACCTTCCTTGCTCTTTAATTCTAGCATACCAAAGCTTAGGGGTGGTATATGGAGATCCGAGCACTTCACCACTTGATGTTTATCACAGTACATTCGTTGGGAAGTTGGAGACTTATCGTAATCTTGATGACTTATCGTAACTAGGTGCTGGCATGGTAATAGGTGATGGCGTAATTAATCCTGCTACGTCAGGTATAGCTGATATGAGATTGAGTGACTGATATTTCGATGGAATAATGATTTGATTTCAGCTTTATTATTAATGAGTTTGCCACATAGCGACAAAACCTCATCGAGCAAGTTTTAGATAAACCCTCATTTTCTTCGCCCAAATTTGCTCTTGCATGTGGGAGCTACCTTACTTTTCACTCTATCAGAAAGATGTATTTTGCCAGCTTTCACTTTCTTTACTCTTTCGTCCATGTGTGCTTGAGTTGTCAAGCAGTATTTCAATTTGTTCAACAACTAATTCTAGTTGCAAAGTACATGTTGAGACCTCCTACATTTGAGCTAGTTATCCTGTATAAGCAAACACATGTATTCCACAGAGCTTCATGAAAATAGTTCTGACTAGAGTTTGATTATATCTTTATAATGTATATGACCACCATTGTCTGCCCTAAGTTTCCCGGGCCAACATGTAAATTAGTTAAATCCTCAACTCCTTAATCCAATGTGGTACTTGAATCCAGGCTTTTGCTACTTGATCTTATACAGTGCTTTTGTAGAAGAAATCTAGCACAACTAGCACCAGTAATGATTTCTTATTGCAGTATTATCATGAGTAGTTAGTTTTATTATTTTCTTTTCTTTCAATTTGATAAGATTCCTGACCAAATTAAGTATGTCAATGTTGTGATCCGGATCCTGGAACAATCTTTCACCTGCAGCTGGATCACAGTTACTTGCCTTGCAGCATTGCAACCACCTGTTTCATTCTGTGCTTTTATTTAGGATAATAAAGGGTCTGAACTTATGAATTTGGTGGCCATGTTTGTTGGTCTTCAGGTTCTGAGCCGACTTTTGCTGATCTTGGCCCATTTACTGCATATTCAATTAGGGTAAGTCCATTTCAATGTTGTTCCACAGTTTTTATCCTTTTTTTTCTTTTTGGTTTTTGGGAAAGTAATAGTTGAAAATGGCAATATCCGTGGGCGTAGTAGAACAAACAGTCAGAATGGTACACTCCTAGTCTGATGTTAGGTTTTGCTTCCGTTGGGTTTTGTTGGGTTTTGACTCTTGAAATCTGAACTCCCACCAGATTGTTGGGTGAAAGTATAAAATATCTTGGGCATACGTAGTAGTGCAAATTTCTACACTGGGGTTTCTGGCTCCTCAATTTAATATGACGAATTTTTGTCCTTCTCTTGATTTCTGCAGCTTGCATTTGTGCTGATTTTAGTGTAATACATGGGTCAAGTTGCTTATCCGTCAGAAAACATCACTGCAATGTAGGCCTGTAAAGGAGATTCACCTACCCCGCCATAAATTATATTTTTACTAAGCTCATACCTTACCTTACACAGTCTATTTTGCTTAAATTCAGATTCAGATCCATCGTAAATAATAAAATAGGCATGATAGGGCTGACACCTGAGATAAAACCCTTGGAGATAAGGACTCATTTGTCGAGAACTCGCAATTAGGTACTTGGGCAGAAGCTCCGACCTAGTTATTATTATGTACTTAATTTATATATAATAAATAAATTATTAAGAACTAATAAATCAATTATTATATATTTAATTTGTTTGATTTTTAAAAATAACTAATTAATTATATATTTTTTACTCAAATAATAATTTTACATTGATTAGTATATAGATTAATTTTACAATTTTAAAAAATTATTAACAAATTTAAAAATTTTTGTATTAAATCATATATATATATATATATAATAAATAATATTAATTGAATTTGGTACGATGTCCGGTTGTGTATCTGATCCGATTCCAAAAACATTGAGCAGGTGCAGCATTCAAACTCATTTTTCTGTGTATAAGCAACCAGCAGCCGGATTCTGCTGAGAACAGCGGCGGCTCAATTGATTTAGAGGTTAGGCTTGGGTGAGAAGGGGTTCGGAAATAAGGGGCTGTTTGGTTGCACAGGTTTCTGATTTTTCCTCTTTTTTTTGGTTTTTTTTTTTTTTCTCTTGATTTAGGAGACTTTCTCTATGACAGAAAGTAGGAAAAAAAAAAAAAAAGAAAGCAAGAAAAAAACTAACACTTTGATAAAAAGTAGAAATGAAAATGAAGACCCCTTTCAGGAATGGGGGTGCTCAAAAACGGGTCGGGTCGGGTCCAAATTGGCCGAGTCCGAATCCGGGGTCGGGCATGAGTAATGGGCATCGTTCGGGTATGAGCATTTACAGGTCTACCGCGATCCCAAATGGCTTCTATGTGTTAGTTTTGCTTCCATTTAATTTGAGGGTTTTGTCTATGAGTTATGTTTTCTCTTTCCAAGTTTGTCATAGTCACTATTGATATTGGCCTTTATTTGTAAATTTGGCATGTCTTTGTTATTGCCACGCTTGCAGCTATTATTGTTGGTCAGGCCATAATTTCAGCCACGTTCTCAATCATTATGCAATGTCAAGCACTTGGTTTCTTCACTTGAGTGAAAATGGCGACCACACTATGGACATTAATAAACCGTTCACTTTCTTGCAGTGCCATGGAGTCAAATACCAGGAAAATCTTCATCTCTCTTAGGACATACGAAGATGATAATACACCAAACACAGTACAAAAAATGGATATCATCAATCTTAGGATAAACTTATCATCTGGTTTGCTGGAGGTTGTGGAGAATACTAGCAATGGTGTTGCTGTTGAGTTTTTTCATCAACAAACTTGAAGGAGATGCCGAGTTAAATTAAATTCTATTGCAGGTTGTAACACAAATGTGGAGACATCATTTTAGGATGCAATTAAGAAAGCAGAGGCATACCGACAGCAGTTTTGAACGGCTCTCTTTTTGTGCTATTGCGAAAGAAAAGTTCATGTTTGTATCGGAAAATTTTCTTCATTTTTTTCCCTTCATTATGAAGTGGGAAGAATTATACAAGGAAGGTAAAGAAGATGATAATTAGGTTTCTTTACTTCATTTGTAGTAGAAAGGATCCTGTCCGAGTGATTTGCAACTTTCATCAAATAGTTTTGTTTTTCAGAAAAAACAACAAACACCATTATAAGTAGGTTAAGGCAAGACTTCCAACCTGTATATAAATAACTAAGGAATTGTGCATACAAATTTTACTATACGAGATTGAAATAAGTAGTACTATTTTTACAAGAGTATCAATGCTCAAAAGTGAAAGAAGAAAGAAAAAAGAAGAACAATTTGTCTAATCTTAAAGTTAGAAAATCCAAATCTATCTAATCTAATCAAACCAAGCACATAACCTTGAAGCTGAGGAGGATCATATATAAGTGATGTACAATTTGAGCATGTTTGATTTTAAAAAAAATCTATATGTACACTTATATGTTACTTCTAATTATGTTGAAATTGAAAATCATACTTTAGAGTATTCAATGTACAAGCGGAGAAAAAGTAAGTATGTTGATAACAACTTGAGAATTTAACTCAACCCAAAGTAATGATAAACCTCTAGTAGAAGTTAGCTCCAATCCTTTAGTAAAAGCCCATATTTCAGCAAAAATGTTGGTAGCATCTTTAGTATCTGTATTTATATGCTATATAAAAAGTATGAATATTTTTTTTCAATTGTAAAAGTGCACATATATCCTTAATTAAATATCTATATTTATCATAATAAATAATGTTATATAGGTAAAAATAAAATTTTATTTAAAATATTATCTTTTTGTAATAGAAGATTAACAGAATCCTAATATATCTAACTAACTTTTATAGTTATCTTTAAATTATGTCAAATAGAAATCTTTTAGTTGTAGGAAACTAATAGAATTTTTAATTAATATATATTTTAGCAGTAAAAGACTGACATAGTCCCAACATATTCAATCCAATATAATTATTTTTGAGATATATAAAATAGAAATATCTAAGTACTAGGAAGCTAATTGAATTTTAAATTATGTATAAATTAAGTAAAATTTAAAAATTAATAGAATCCTAATTTTTTAAAAAATATTTATAAATTTAAATTCATAATAAATTAATTTATAATTACATAATTGTATTTAAAAAATGAAAATGAATTCGATTTAAGGGCATTGACTCCATAACTATATAGTCCAATATTTAGAAAATAACTATACATGATGAAGGTATCAAATTAGTTAACTAAACAATGAATGTTCAAAACAAATAGTGATAATAATGAGTTCAAATTTTAAAAATAACAAATTTCTTATATAAAGACATCTCTATTTTATAACATATATAATAAAATATCTAAAATAAGTGAAACTTTGATCATCAATTTTATTAAATATGTGGTGATTCATTTGATACTATTGTTTGATTCATTTTAAACATAACAATAAATTCAATAGAAAATATTGATGTCATGATTATATCACCTAATCAATACAAAATAATTTGTTAAAAAACTATAAGTATAAATGTCAATTAAATTAAAATATGAGAGACAGACAAATAACATAAACAAAGTTATAGTAATGAAATAAAACTTTGAATAAAAATAAATTTCATATTTTTTATAAAATATTTAAAATGAGTGAATATTTGACAATCAGTATCATTAAATATGTAATGAGCTAAAATTAAAAAATAAAATAAATTTCTTATATAAAGAATACTATTCTTAAAATAATATCTCATAAAATATCTAAAATGATTCAATATTTGACCAATATTTTTGTCAAATATGAGATAATTCTTTGAATATTATTATATTTATTTTATACTTAATTATATTATTCTAAAATATCAGATAAAACAAATAGAAATGGAATATGGGACAATAACATGCTGATATTGTAAATAAATAAATAAATTAGAATTCAAATAATCAATATATTCAGCGAAAACCTTCTGAATATTTAAATTATTTTTAAAAAATGAAATTATGTAAAAATAATAATAATTAAAACTATATTGACATGATATTATGTATTAAGAAAACAAGGTGAAACGAGAAATGAAATTTAGTAATGCATTGAGAAAAATTTATATTAAGAATTTTAAATGTTTATATAGAAGAAGATGGTGAAAATATAAGCTAAAACTCAATCTAATTTAAAATCAATACAAAACAATAGAAAATTATCCATGGTTTAATTATAGAACTTTAATGTGTAATCCAAATTATAGTAATATTAAGACTAGTTTTTTTTATTTCATTAATATATTGAAGCAACGAATAAATTGAAGTTGATAGTGTATCAATTTAAAAACAAATTATATTGACAAATAAATTTTAAAAAAAGTACAAAGAGAGAAAGCTAATGGCTAGTGCTATCATAAGGTAATCGAAATATCGTTTTTCTACAAGGAGTTAAAAGAACAATTTGATCTTTACGTTAAATTTTATTATGAAACCCAATTAATTTTTTATTAATACAAAGTATTTTATATAAATTATTAATTTTTATTATGATGTTCGATGGCTAAACAACTGATTAGCACAAGTGCATAGTCGGATTACAGGTCAATTTGTTAAATAATAAGATAAAGTAGTTTCAATTCAATTTATTTCACAATTATTCTACATAAAGATGATATAAAAAGTATTTCTTTTTTAAAAATATAATGAAGTTTGTATATAATAATATAATATCAAAGTTTAAATTAAAAAATAATTTAATAAATTTGATATAATATCAAAGTTTAAATTAAAAAATAATTTAATAAATTTGAATTTATTTTGACCACATATCATCAATTTGATTGTCATATTTTAAAGGTAAATTTGGTAAATACAAATATACTTAAATGCAAGATATATTAAATTCTAAAATTATTTCCAATCTTTCCATCACATGAGATGCTTCTGGTTACACACACTTGTAATGAACCCAAAGATCAGCAAGGCGACGTCGTTGCCTCTACCATGGAGACATTGTAAATGCTTTAGTGATGCCCCCAAGTTTTTACTCAAATGATGGATTTTTGTGCTTGTTTAATCCGATTGGGGGCATTAGGAAGTGATATGTCATATCTTCTTAATTTATGCCCTCATAATATGCTAATATTGGTGACGAGAATAGAGACTGATATTGAAGTTAAGCATTTACTCACCCATTGTATGATATAAGAAAAAATAACGTTGACGGTAGAATATATAGTAGGATAATTTGGTTTTTTATTCTTTTAAAGAATATATGTTTTAGATTTCATTAGATAATCTGACCATTTTTGTCATTTATTTGTGTCAGTAATTTAATCATTATGGTGGTTGCACAAAAGATACATTTCACAAAATTAAAAATCTACAAATTTGAAACACCAAATTCTTAGTTCTTTAGCACAACCAAAAGACAGATGCACGAACTGCAGAGATTCGGCAGCTGTTATTACTTCACAAATCTAACTGGACACACTTCCATGGAGCTGAGAACTGGGCTGCTGAACAATATTCGTAAGTTTTAAGGTGAGTGTTGATAAGTCTGGTGTGTAAATGCTTCGCAGTCAAGCAGATACTGAAGCAACTGAGGGAATTTCCAAGAAGAAAGGTACGACACAAAATAGCCTTGCAAGAAGACAGTTGGCATGAGTTGAAAAAGGAACAGAATATCTGCGTCAATATTTCAGATGATGCTCAAATAAAGAGGCCATCTCAATCTGCAAAATGAAACGAACAACATAAACAGACAAGAAATGTTAGCTAAGCTTTCTCAAATTCAATGTACAAAACACTTCTGCAGTATATCATATCTGAATAAATAAGATTTGTCATGGCTAAAGACGGTATATAATGAACAGACTTTTAGTTGTTTCAGGAACACCTATAGTCGAGTGCATTTTCACATGAAACAAGACCCCATCAATGAAAATATTGATATTTTCGGCTTTCAATCTAGCAGCAACAAGACTCGAGTAGGTCACATCCACAAGGAATTTTCAGTTTTTGTGTATTGCCATATATGCAGTAAAAGGACCACACCAAATATATGAATGAAAGAAAAGTATGATATGTGCATGATTCACGAGTATCATCTCCATGAGACTGAGCGCAAAATTATAACAAGATATGCATTTGCCACTACAATGTTTTTAAATTTTCAATCACATTTGCTAGATGACTTTGGCACAAGAACCATAGCCACGAAACAGTTGTATTTTCAGTTAAATGATAGACTTAAAAATGGTGAGGACAGGCAATTGGGAAAAACAGCTGACCATTTTTCAAGTGAAAGGAAATGCAAGGTGGCATTACAACCAGAACATTGTCAAGTTTTTAAATCATAATTAACTTACAGCTGTCAAGGCTGCTTCAGCACCTTTATTTCCCGATTTACCACCAGCTCGATTTAGAGCCTGCAATCATTAAACTTTCTTATGGAAATCTTGTTTGACCACATTAACAAAGAAACAAAAGATCAATACATAATTTCAGATGGCCCCAACTAGAAAGTAAGATAAAAAAACACAATTCACATGTCCCAAAAACAAAAATGATTCGATAATAAAGGCATTATATATCAACTGGGATAATTGCTCTAAAAATTTACCTGGTCCATGTCATCACAAGTCAAAACACCAAATATGCATGGAACACCTATAAATCATCATGAAAGAAGTACATCAATCATTAGTCTGGTCAAAATTTGGCCACAACTACCAGTCAGAATTGTAATCATAACAAGATATACACATGTTTCAACTTTCAAAAGTTCAAAAGAGGCTTGCAGCTCCTAGGGCTTTACCAGTATGTATGTTTTTCAAACAATTATTATAAAGGCTATGCTTAGAACATCATATGAATAAGTGATCCACCCAAACTATGCATCTTAAGTACTGATACACCATTGCTCTTCCCTTGGGTTGTTGAAGAGTAAACTTCAAATTCCACATTCAACAGGCCCAGCATTCAAAACTGATATAATCAAATAAACTACGAAGTGGAAGTATGTGGGAGGCAGACCGGAAGTAGCTAAGCCATAGTTCAGACAGAGAAATCCAAAAGATCATGTACAGCAACGTCAAAGACATCCAAGTTCCCAAACATCATTCAGGGGTTTTGAAATACTAATCACTCTACAAGATATACATTATCACATCTAGAATTTCTCTCATATTTTCTTGAAGAGTGAAAATAGGAAAATGAGTTTAGGAAGGTAGACGGCAAGAAATCCAAGAGGATATAAGTAAAGAAATAAGAATTATGTGCAAATATGTCTTGATACAATGCTGGATATCTATGGTAGTCGATGCAATAATAGAATCAGGCATATAAAAATAGGAGTGCACCAACTCCTCCCAATCAGCAAAGAGTAAAGGGAATCAAAACTGCTAGTAGTCTTCATTATTCCCAGTTGAACAAGTGATAGCAACCTGGTACATCCTCAAAATCCCCAAATTTGTTGGAAAAAAAATGACCAGACTAGGATGGAAGGAGCAACAACTAACGAAAATGTGTTGTCCCCCTCACTGACATCCCGTGAAGGGAAAATAATCACAGGTAAACTTTGTCCCTCCTTTGCAGTAGAAAAACAGCTTGCAATCGCATTGGTATGATAGCAACTGATAAACCAATAATATAAATAGAAAATCAAAAAACAAACACTCCCATAGCTTTTGCTTTGTAACTGCATATGTAAGTTAATACTGGAGGACATAACCAACCCGAATTTAGACCAGCTGATAGTACTCCAGAAGCAACAGAATTAGCCACAGCATCATAGTGGGTGGTATCACCTCTAACCTATTAGTTATAAGAAATAAAACAGAGAAGTCACTAATTAGTAATGAACTAATAACAATAAGCACACCCCAGGGACAAAAAAATAAAAAAGCATCTTTAAATTTTGATAATCTTCACCTATGTGACAACCAGAGTTCAAGGTAGCACATACGATATTAGATGCAACAGTGCCATAAACAAGACACAAGTATGCAGGGAGCAGGAGTGAGCTAGAGAACATGATAACAACCAAAAACGGTCAGATATTTTGCATGTGATGAAAAAGCTCACCACAGCACCAATGCACAAGACTGCTTGATATTTTCGTGACTTCCCAAGCTTCTCAGCAACCAAGCCAATTTCAAAGCTACCGGGAACCCATATTACCTAGTGCAAGAAGATCAGAACAAATAAACATTTTTTTAGAATGACAGTTTGTGAAACACAAATGAACCATAAAGAGGACAAAACTATAACTAACAAGTGCATAACAATTCTTTTTTTGGTTGCACAATTGTAAATACATAGGTAACTCACCCTAAAACTACCATTAATCAATATTGGAAATTGTAGACAACACATTAAATGATTTTTTGATGTTTCCACCAATATCTTCGAGAATGATAAATGCATAAGAAAGTCACCTTAAAACTAACATTAATTAATAATAGAAATTGCAAACAATGTTCATGAGTTAACATTCGTAGCTTTGAAGTTCATTGACCCCTTTCTCATATTTTTATTTTCATAGAAGCATGATGAATGAGAGTGTGTTAATGAGACGAGCCCGATAATTGCTCAAATATTGCTCACCTCATCGTTATGAAATTTGAAATCAAACTTGAATTTGAATTAAACAATGAGATTGAGTTTAAAAACAACTAGTTAAATTCAAATTCAAACTTGATTAGAGTCTAAAATATTATTGAGCCAAGATGAGCTCGAATCGAGTACACTATTTTAATTTTCAACACATGAACTGATTTTTTGGTCTTTCCACCACTTTCTCTGAATTAATCGTGCACCCCGCACCCTGCCCCTCCTCTCTTATGCAGTTGTTAATCTTATGCAGACAAGATGCAGTGAAGTCATGAATGGGCAAAAAATTAGCAATGTGATAATGGACTACTCGAACTTGCTCTGATATAGGTTTTGTAGTATGAAACTTAAAATGTTCGTGCTCCTTTGTAAAACATTGATACCTACTGAAGCAATTGAACAGCACTTGCAAGAAAATGATGAATAATGAATTGGCACACGGAACATTTATAATCCTTCATTTCTACTTTTTCAGAGCAATTATAAGATACTAAAATACAAACCGAAAGATAAAATTAGAAAATAGTTATTGGCAGTCAGGTTACTAACATCAATATCTTCATCTTTAACGGAGTATTTCTTGAATGTATCTAAAGCGCCCTCCAAAAGCGGCTTGGTAACGATCTCATTGAAGCGTGCCACCACCTTTATAGTAAAGAAAACCGGTATTTTTACATTGAGAAGACACTATCAACATTCACCAAGAACTGCTCAACCCCCAAACTGCCGGGGAAAAAGGTGATAAGAAAAACAACAACTATTTCCGATTTAGAATATAAAGCCAATCCATCAGGTTGTTACAAATAAGCAACACCCAGCAGCTTGATGACTAAAACACACACACACAGAAAACAAACAAATCCTTATAGACTTGTGCGCGTTTGAAAAATTGCAAGTGGCTTTAATTTCAGGAATTGGCTAATTAAATGTAAAAAAGCTAATTAGCCCACAAAGCAGAAAACAGATAAGATGCCAAATGTAAACTGGGCAGCATTACAGACTATAGCAAAGCGAAGGCCCTCGGATGACGTAAGCGAGCCAGTCAACTGCCGAACAGCTGATGTCTGGGAAAAAGACTCCTTCTTCCCCGTGTTCTCAACCCAAAATCCAAAGCCTGCGAACGACGTCGTAGCGTCAAAAATATACACACAGATGCCCGCAATGGTGTAGGGAATAACGACCATTAAAGGAACTCAACGACAATTAATGTTTCATGTCAAAGCTTCCATCACCAATTCTAAACTGTTTCTAAATCTTCAACCCGCGCACAAATGCTCGGGATTCAATGGGAAAATGAAAGGAATTAGACAGAACTAAAGATCGAGGAGAAAAACAGACCTCGGTGAAGTTGTCGGAGAGGCGATGAGGAAGGTAAATCTGCTGCCGTTAACTTTGTGGGCTTATTGTTCTTAGCATTAGAACAAATGCAGAAGCAGCAGCGCTGCAAAGAAGGGATGAGGGGGCTGTAAAGATTTGTGGGATTGAAGGTTGAAGTTGCAGGAGGAAGAAGGGAAGAATGTGCTGCGAAGGAAACCATATTGTTGACAGAAAAAAGGCAAACAGAGATGGCTTTCCTTGAGAATTTAACAAAATGGTTAGGTTTATTTGGCTGCTTAGGCCATAGGGAGAGAGAGGGGTTAGATTTCTTCCGAACTGGTTAACAAATTTTAGCATCAATTAATGATATATTATTATGTTAAACCAAAAAATTTTTTTGACAAGGCAAGAAATTTAGGACTTAAGAGTCGATATTGAATAGAAAATAACTATTGACTTCATTTTATAAATTTCTCTCTTTTTTGCTTTATTCACTTTCTTTTTATTTTTTATTCATGTATTTTTCTCAGTTCTTTCGATAAATTTTCTAATATAATTACAATTTGAGTAAAATCATCAAAAAATAATTTCATATTGTATTATATTATCTTTTCTATTTTTTTATTTATATTATTTATTTTCTTTCTTTGTTAGCATAATTTTATATTTTATTACAATAATAAAATTGTATAATTTTTAAAAATTACGTACGCAGAAGTGTGATTTTTGTTAGAATATAAAGCATTACGCAAGACACTTACGACATAATTAACAGTACTACCTATCTGCCTATACTGAGATAGATATATATATATATATATATATATATAATAGCAAAATGCTCCTACTGACCAGACGTTGTTTCTTTTGACCAAAACTCAAATGTTGATTTGCTAAGGCGACTACACTGCACTGCAATCCAGACCAGCCCGATCGGGAACTATCCATGTGTCCGGACCGGTTAGGAGGAAAGAAACTGGCGGATAATTGTCAAGTTGAGGATGAGGACCAATGATATCTATTAAGCATTCAAAGCTTTATTGCCAAACAATCAACAGAACCAGAAAACCAAATGACCTGCAGAAAGGTATGCAGAAGATTTCCTGACTATCTTCTATTTTTGATCAATATTCTAAATTGCTTTCTACACTGTTTTTCGTTCAAATTATATAGCGAAAGGAGTGTAACTATTTTAGTTAATAACCACCCTAAGGTGGTTAAATAACTCCTACTAACTAACTCTCTAGCTAATAGAATAGTAACCTCCATCACAGTCAAGCTTGCTGCTTCAGCGTCTGATCCACTTGTCTTCTGTATTCCTCCTTGCAATGCCTTTTTGTATCCTTGCTAGCACCCTTGACATGTGTCAACAAGCCCCCCCTTTATGATGAGAGTGTATGTCTTTCATTCTCATCTTGGTTAACAAATGATCTAATTGAACAACATTTAATGCCTTAGTGAAGGAGTTTGCTGGTTCATCCTTGCTGCCAATGTGATGCATTTCCAATATTTCATCTTCCATTTTTTCTCGAACAAAATGTAAATCCATATCTAAGTGTTTGTTCGTTCATGATGAGTAGGATTCTTACATATTTAGATGACGTTTTTATTATCACAGAACATCAAAGAGGTGTGACTGGTTTTCTGCCTAAAATCCTGCAGCAAGTTTCTTATCCACAATATGTCACATAAATAATCAGCAATAGATCTGTATTCTACTTCAATTGAGCTTCTAGACACTACTGCCTGTCTTTTAGACTTCTAGCTAACCAATGATTTCCCAAGGAATACACAATAACCAAATAATGATCTCCTAGTGTCAGGACAGCCACCCCAATCACTATCAGCAAAAGCCCTCACATTCAGATCATTTTCTCTGCTCAAGAGTATTCCCCTACCTGGTGCATCTTTCAAGTACTTTAACACCCTAAAAGCTCCCTCCATATGATGTTTAGTCGGCTTGCTCATTAACTGTGAAAGAATGTGTACAGCATAGCATATATCTAGCCTGGTAAAAGTGAGATATATGAGTGTTCTCACTAACTGTCTATAGCCTATTGCATCTTGGAGTAAATTATCCTCTGTCTTTCTCATGTGATGATTAACATCTATTGATGTACTTGCTTTTCTTGCTCCCAAAAGTCCATAAGTTTGTAACAAATTTAGTACATACTTCCTTTGACACATTACAATACCATCTTGTGATCTTGCTACTTCAACTCCCAAAAAATATTTTGGTGTCCCCAACCTTCTCTGAACTTAGTTTCAAGATGTGCAATCACCTTGCTTATTTCTTCTTGATCACTGCATCCAATGACCAAATCATTAATATATACTAGCAAAGCTATGATTTTTCCACCTTCAATTTGCTTTGTGAACAAAGAATAATTGGCTCTTGATTGTTTAAACCCATAATCACACAATGCATGAGTGAATTTGGTATTCCACTGTCTTGAGGAGGCTTGTTTAAGACCATAGAGTGATTTCTTCAGTTTGCAAACAAGAGGTAATGAAGCTGTGGTAGCTTGTTCATCGTGCAATTTGTATCCTGTTGGAATGTGCATGTATGTATCCTCTTTCAACTCTTCATTCAAGGAGGCATTGTGTACATTCAACTGCTCTAGGATCCAGTTATTCATAGCAGCCAAAGTAATGAAAGTTCTTACGGTTGTTTATTTCACAACAGGACTAAAGGTTTCTTGGAAATCAAAACCTTTAATTATACCCCTTGGCTACTAGTCTTGCTTTATGCCCTTCAATTGTTCCTTCCAACTTTAATTTGACTTTATATATTCACTGACATCCAATTGGTTGTCTCTATCTTGAGGAAGTGACACAATCTCCCATGTATTGTTATCTTTTAAGGCCTGAATCTCCTCAACCATAACCTTCCTCTAGCACGGTTTGCTGACAACTTAAGCATAAGTGGCAGGCTTAGTTCTCTCATCTAGAGCTGGATATAAGAGGCCTTAGGATAAAAAATTAAGGAACAATTGTGTGATTGAATTAGTTTGCTGACAGAAAGTAAGTTGTACTTAAATGATGGAACAAAAGCACACCATAAATGAGGAGTGAATTCAACAGTTTAATGGATCTTATGTTTTTGACATGCACTTTGTCACCATTAGAAAGGTTGACAAATGAGTTTTTGAAAGGTTTATGTGATTGGAAACGATAACTGATTACACATATGATCCAAGGCCCCTGTATCAACAATCCAGTTGATGGAATTCAATGTTGAGTTATCATAAGGTTTATGGTTCTTTTCTATCATCATAGTGAAGGGGATCTCAAGGAGTGATTTACCTACAAAGTTCAAGGTTGGTTGAGGTGTCTGCTCTATAGGCAACTGAGGTTGGCACACACCTTATTTCTGATAGCAAACAACATTTGATTCAAGCAAGGAAATCAGCTTCCTCATCTGATCCTGTGTGAATTTCAAATCTTCTTTGTTTTCAATTGCTGCAAGTGTGTTATCTCCTTCCACAGAAACCTAGTTTGCAGAGGTCTGTGATCCTTTATTTCTTCCCTTAGTGAACTTGAAATCACTACGATATCCAATCAACTTATAGCACCTCTCTTTCGAATGTCATTTCTTGCCACAAGATGTACAAATAATAGCAGTTCTCTTGTCCTTTCTCTTAACTACTACTGCCATCCCTGAAGCCTCTGTCCAATTGTTGTTGGACAAAGCACTTCCCAATCTCTAATTTTCCTCAACCACAATAGCATTGTAAGCCTCATCTAGGGGAAGGGAATGATCTTTACCTTAACAGCTGTGAGCAGTTGGCAGAGTAACCTTCATTGAGACCATTCAAAAATCTAAACACTTTGTCTTTTTCATATAGATCCATATACCTCTAGAAGCATTAAGGATTACATTCTCCACAGGTATAGTGAGGAGATGGCCTAAAATGCCTCAACTCTTCCCAGATCTTCATCAGTTCTGTGTAATAGATGTCAACAGTCTTGCATCCTTAAGTAATACTACATAGATCATGTTAGAGCTTACACACTCAGTTATCATTTGGTGTGGAAAACCTCTTCTATAGAACATGCCATATTTGATACGCATATTTGATGTAAAAAATTGTAGATGCAAGCTATAGTTCTATATACTTTAATAACTAGGATATAACTAGATCATTGTTCTTGATCTAGTTACCATGGAGTGGATCATCCAATTGTGGCTCTTTGATTTCTCCATTGATGAATCCCAATTTGTTTCTTATCGAAAGAGCTAGTGTGAATGATCTGCTCTAGGTAATTTAGTTCGTTCCATTTAAAGCTGGAGTCATCACAACTGAAGAGGAGTTAGATGAATAAAGTAAGGAGAGTTACTGTCATTAGCTACTGTTCCAAGATTTGTATTTGGTTGACTAACAGAATTTCTTGATGACGATGCCATGATCTCGATCTATATCTCTGATACCATGTCAAGTTGAGGATGAGGATCAATGATATCTATTAAGCATTCAAGCTTTATTGCCAAAACAATCAACAAAACTAAAAAACCAAATGACTTGCAGAAAGGTCTGCAGAAGATTTCCTGACTATTTTCTATTTTTGATCAGTATTCTAAATTGCTTTCTACACTGTTTTTCGTTCAAATTATATAGAAAAAGAAGTGTAACTACTTTTGTTAATAACCACCAAATTGTGCTTAAATAACTCCCACTAACTAACTCTCTAGCCAATGGAACAATAACCTCTATCACAGTCAGGCTTGCTACTTCAGTGTCTAATCCAACCGTCTTTTGTATTCCTCCTTGCAATGCCTTTTTGTATCCTTGTTGCAACCTTAATCTCTCAACAATAATTGACCCAATATGACCTGGGTAAACTCAGTAAAACCAGTGAACCGATTAAACTAGTTTCGACCAGTTTTGCGTCTTGTCTTTAAGAAAAAAAATAAAAAGAGATAAAAGAAATGAAGAATGAGCAAAGACAAATATAGCCTAAAGTTTAAACACAAAAGTCCCCCTCTTCAACGCGTTGCTCATTCTAGTTTTTTTCTTCTCACTGTCTCTTTCAAATCCCTAAATTTCAACAAAAATCAAGCAAAATTTGTAATTTTAGCCGTCTATGGGACAAAGTATCCACAATCTAAGCATTTTTCAGGTAAGTTTTGAAAATGTATTTTTAGGAGTTTTGGGTTTTTCATTGAGAAAAGCGATAGTATGTTCAAGTTTCAATCTTGGTATGTTACCAATTTGTAAATATTGTTGTTTTTCCATCTCACTATCCACACTAAGTTCCCCATGGAAAAAAATCTTACCTTTAGAAAGCTCACATTAGCTCTGCCAGTGTGGGTATATGGGTATGAAGCTTTCCACTCCAAAAATGAGAATCTCGCTTTAAAGTTTGCTCCATCTATTTGAATCTAGCTAGGTATGTTGGGGTATGTTTAAGAAAAATTGGCTTCTGTCTTTAATATTGCTTCGGTAGGAAAGGGAAGGATCAATAATTATATATATATCCCCGTCTATTTTAATGGTGCAAGAAGTCTTTGTCTATACGTGTGTGTGTGTGTTCATGTAAGAAAATGCAACTATACCTACTAATTATTTCTCGTTTGTTCTTCAAATGTTCATTAAATTTAGGATTGTATTTGCAAATTATTATAGTTTTACAATTGTCTATTAAATATATAAATTTTTATTTTGCAATTAAATGGTGGGTACGAGTTCTCATTCTATTGGTAGAGGAGCAGAACAATTGGAGAAGTGGAATCAATCCTCAGTAGAAAAAGTATAGCATGGAACTTACTTTTGTTTTACTAATTTTTGTTGAATAATTTTGTATAGAAAATTTACTCATGAAAATACATATACACAAGTTTGCATATATGAATATATTTGTGTATATATATTTGTATATATCTATGGTACTGGTCAACCAATTTTTTGGAAACAATTGAATTGATCAAACTAATAATTCAATAATCTAATAACTTGACCGGTTCAATTACCAGTTCGATTCTGAAAACATTGTTGCAGTCCGCCTATTTCCTTCTCAATTCCAATGGCAAAATTCTCAACTTCACTCAATTTCTTGTCTTGTTTTTAAACCGCTCACATTTTCCATTCTACTTTCCTCACAAATTCACAATCTGTGGGCTCTAGCAATGAATCTAGTGCGATCAGGCATTCTGTAGTTTTTTACGGCTGTCATATCTAATGTAGAGGTGAGTAGTGGCTAACATCAACTAGTCAAATGGCTTAGTAATTTGAACAATGATGCTTCTTTATCCTCATCCAAGAGCATGTTAGTGAGAAATTATAGCACAAGTGTCAAAAAATAACCAAGCAAGGCATGTCAAGGAGTTTATTTAGGCTTGCATACTCATTTTTTGGTATATTATCAGTTTTTGACTTTCCTTGCTCTTTGTACTTTATTTTGCCATTGTATTTCATTTCAATGCTATATGAGCTCACTTTTAATGTGGGTTTTGCATCAAAATGCATTTAGTCAGTGATTTGTACTTAAATTATGCATGCATGTGAGTTAAAATGGAGAAAATATGTTATCCTGCATGAATTATATTAAACATGATGAACTTGTGTGACAAAACGTAGATGTGGGGTTAACTATTCATTTTGGACATTTACTACACTTAAATTGCAATCTTATGTTTGCAAGCCAATATTACAACCGAGAAAGGAAAAGACATTGCTGCAAAAGGTGGAGATGCAACTATGCAGAGGAACCATAGCACTTTTTGGAATTTTTGTGATTTTTGGTCATAGTCGTGAGAAGGAAGATTGCAATTGTGAGGGCATTAGGTATGGTAGCAGAATGGGACTACAAACCACACTGGAATTTTCACAAGTGAGACTTGCGATTGTGAGAATGGTCGGTGTGACCGCGAGATGGTTTAGTGCAACCATAAATCACAATTGGTAGATTTACATAAATCTCGCACCTAGGTTCGCAAGTGCGAGGAAGGGAGTCCTAATCGCAAAGCTTGGAATCACGATTCACGATTGCAAGAGTTGGTGCTGTAGACTTCAGACTTTGATTTTGCATGATTTTTTTGTCTTTTTCTACTCATACACTAATTGTAGGCATTATGTGACTATAAATAAATGTTCTCTATGTCTTAGAGAAGAGATTAGACTTAGTTTTCATTCTTTAAATCACTTACAAACATAAGAATACAAGATTGAAAAATTAGAATTAAAGGAATACATACCAAGGCTTAAGTACCTTCATCACCCACGCAACGTAGAAACATGTTCCTAAGTGTTTTAAAGAATGAAGACTAACTCTAATCTCTTCTCCAAGACATCGAGAACATGTATTTATAGTCACATAGTGCCCAGGGTTTGTGATGAGTGGAAAAAATGAAAAAGCCCTCAAAAAAATATGCAAAATTAAAGTGTAAAGGCTATTGTACAACTTTTGCGATCGCGATACCAAGCTCCACGATCACGGTTCCCTTGCTCACACTTGCGAACCCAGATGCAAGATTTACATAAATATGCTAATTGTGATCTATGATCACATTAAACCATCTTGTGGTCATGCGAACCATTCTCGCGATCGCAAGTCTCACCTGCAAAAATTCCATTGTGGTCTATTGTCCCATTTTGCTACCACACCTAACACTCTTGCGATTGTGCTCTTCCTTCTTGCAACCATGAACAAAAATCACAAAAATTCCAAAAAGTGTTGCGGTTTCTCTGCACACTTTTTCACCCTGAATTCATCATGTTTAGTATAATTAATGCATGATAACAATTTTCTCCATTTTAACTCATATGTATACATAATTTAAGCACACAAGAAGTATAATTATACTATAATTCACATGTTATTACACCCCCACACTTATTCATTTTCTTGTTCTCAAGTAAACACTTTCTCTCCAATTAATTTATTATGGCACAAGATTATGAACTTAGCCACCCTTCTTAATTTTAGAAGTCAAATACTCACACATGTCACTTAGTCTATTTTCAATCAAGATCATATCACTTTTAACCTAAATTTTTACAACATGAGTTCCTGTGTGTGTGTGTGTGTGACACTCTTCAACTCTTAAACACTTCAACTATTTGATAATTTTATAGTAATTCCAAGACAATCAAATTTAGGACCACTCACTCTAGGTATCGACTTATTCTCTCTTGAACAAGTTTATGAATTCTAATCAGGGGACTCATGTGGGCTACTAATATTTTTTTTTTTGACCTTTCTCCCCCACACTTCTTTCCATCTTGTCTTGTGAACTTTAATTCCTTTCTTAAATAGTTGTGAGTCTCTTTACATGAAAATGAACAAATGTCACTATGCACCCCTAGTTACTCAACTCATAACTAACTTAAGATACTTTGCATACTCTTAATTGGACAACCTTTTTACATGAGAATGAACAGAAGTCTCGGCACAATCCTAATTACTCAGTTGCTCCAACCAACAAAGTAAACTGATTTTTCTCTCGCTCACATATTTTTTTTCTAGCTTTTCATTCAAATTTTTTATAAATCTTCACTGTCTTTTTTTTTCAATTAATTTCTCTCATTCGCTAGAGAATTCATCAACTCTTAAGGTAAGGCTTATGTTCCTTAATCATCTCATCCTCACTATTGAACTTCTCAAATAGTCTAATAATTAAAAGTGAAGAGTGTATGCTCAATCAAATAGGGACCATGCCTTCAATATTAAGTCTAGCTTGCTAATCTCAAGAACAATGAAAGAATAGAACAATTAAAATTCCTTGCGAGACATTCATCATTAATTAAGTATAGTGGCCGCTTAGGCTATAGCATGTTCATGTCATCAATTTAATCATAAAAACCACACACTTGCATGCACAAAATTTTCAACACTCACATCACAAGCAATGACACAATTCTTATTCAAAGTTCTTTCCTATATTTTTGCCCACCCCCACACTTATCTTACTACCACAATCAATCATATTATCATAAGTAATGTAAGGCAATAGAGAATGAAACAACTTGATAAGGTGTGGCACTTATTCTTCTTCCTCTATCTTTAAATTTTTTTATGCACACTTGTCTTCTTTCACAATAACGAAATTGAAACAATCTTCTTGATCTCACTAATCAAAAGTAAACAATCTCTTTAAACTATAGTATACTCAAATGATAGTCTAACTGAAGTGGTTCCAATCGCTGTGACTACAACACTTGCTCCACTACCTACCTTAATCACCACTTCATGCTTCTCAAGTGTCCAACTCCAAGTTAGATATTGATGCAAAGTACAAATGTGAGATGAGGCATCAAAATTTAAAATCTAAGAAGTAGAAAATACAGTAATGGAATAAGATGTTTCTTAAACATAAAGTTCCTTACCTCTAGCACCATTTTTTAGGCTCTTGAGGTACTTGACACAATTTCTTATCTATACTTTCCATAGTTGAACCATAGGCTTCTTCTTCTTTTCCTTGCCTCTTTTGACCTTATCAAATGAAATAGATGTAGCAAGAACCACTGCCCTCCATTTTCCCTTCATAGTTTATGTAGAAACTAGCTCATTAAAGAACCAAACCACTGTGCACTCAATATCATTCAAATGATAGCTTATTATGAATTGTGGAAACAAATCTGAAAGTGACTGTAGGATCAAATCTATCTACAAATTGGCTTCTATAATGAAGCCAAGTGACTTAAGCCTCTTAATGAGCAAAATCATCTGAATGACATGCTCACTAGAATCACCAACCTATGCTATGTACATCCTGATTGACTACTTTGGTATCTTATATCTAGCAATACCAGTGTTTTCAAAACCGATGCTGACCGGTAGGTTCTATTGGGAACTATCCATGTGTTTGTGCGAATTAGGAATAAAAAAACTAGTAGATAATTGACCCAATGCAAATTGGCTAAACCTGATAAAACTGGTGAACTAGTTTCAACCAGTTCTACAAAAATGAAGAAAGGGTAGAGACAAACATGGCCTAAAGTCTAAACACAAAACCCTCCTCTTCTACACACCCCTCATTCTAGTCTACCCTATCTCATTATCTCTTCCAAATCCCTAGATTTTAACAAAAATCAAGAAAAATTTGTAATTTTAGCCATCTAAGGTACAAAGTATCCACAATCAAAGCATTCTAGGTAAGTTTCGAAATGTATTTTTAGGAGTTTCTTGTTTCTCATTGAGAAAATTGATAATATGTTTAAGTTTTAATCTTTCTATGTTACCAATTTGTAAATATTGTTGTTTCTCCACTCACCATCCAAGTTGAGTTCCTTATGGAAAAAAAATCTTACCTTTACAAAGCTCACGTTGGCTTTGGCCATGTGGGTATATGGGTATGAAGCTGTCCTCTCCAAAAATGAGAAATCTTGCTTTGAAGCTTGCCTTATCTATTTGAATCTAGTTGGGTATCTTTAAGGAAAATTGGCTCCTATCTTTAATGTTGCTTCTGTAGGAAAGGAAAGGACCAATCATTATATATGTATGTATGTATGTATGTATGTGTTAGTGGCCGTCCATCTATTTTAATGGTTTGTACTTTCTTTTTAAGTGTGTGTATATATATGTATATACGTACAATGTATGTGTGTGTGTGTGTTTATGTAAGAAAATTAGACTATATCTATAGATTATTTCATGTATGTTCTTCAAAAGTTCATTAAATTTAGGATTGTATTTGCAAATTATTAGAATTTTATAATTGTCTATTAAATATATAAATTTTTACTTTGTAGATAAATGGAGAATATGAGTTCTCATTTTACTAGTGGAGGAGTGGCAAAATTGTAGAAGTGGAAGCAATCCTCGTCAAACAAAAAGATATAGCATTGAACTTACTTTTGTTTTACTAATTTCTATTGAATAATTTTGTATAGAAAATTTATTCATGAAAAATATATACACACAGGTTTGTATATATGAATATATGTGTGTATATACATGTATGTGTGTGTGTGTGTATCTAGGTTATAGGTCAACCAGATTTTTAGAAATGGTTGAACCAGCCAAACCAAATGACCTGGTGACCTGGTAACTTGACTAGTCAATTGCCGATCCAATTTTGAAAATATTGAGTAATATGACTCTGCTCACTATACAACTCTTGTACACAATGAAAAATCTCCTAAGTGCTTTCCATACCCTCAGGAGTCCTTGGGAGATCATTCGCCACAGAAGCTAGCTTGTAGCTCTTGACCTACAGATCGTTTTCTACCCATCTCTTATCGATAGACTTTTCCTCCTCACTAGCCATCTCTATAAGGGCTAGTGGGATATCAATTTCAAAACATAGCCAATGAGCTTTAGCTTAAGAATAATTTTCAAGTTTTGGAGCCAATCAACATAGTTGAGCTTAGTCAGTGTATTAGTCTCAAATAGTTTTGTAGACATTTTACATAAATTATGCAAAAAATAAACAAAATTTTTAGTTTGGTTGTAAAATATGTTACCGCATCATTATGTACATTAAATAAAATGGCCTCCCATTAAAATTTTCGAATCCTACACTCCTTTGCATAGAAAACAAAGGCAATGTTTGTTTTCATTTATAAATGTGTATTTTTAGGTATATTTTTCTTGAAAATTGTGTAAAAATAAGATGTAGAAATAGAGAATATTTAAAAAGTATAACGATTATAGTGTGTGTATTTTTTATGCAAAAATAAAAACAAACATAGCCAGAAATTCCATTAGACAATTTTCCTATTGGGCGATTGGGGTCTTTATTGGATATAAAATACCTCACATATATAATTTTTGGCATATTAGGCTCTAATGAGTGACAATTCTTGCCAACACATCACACACGTGGTTCAATCTTCTACTTCGGCTCATACCTCTACAAAACCTCACACATACAATTCTTGGCATCCCAAGTCCACTTAGGTTGCACATACCAACTAACAATTCATCAAATTTGTGATTCCACCCGTAATCCTTTCAGTCATTAAACTGAAATATCCTTTAAATATCGCATCTAATACACCCAAAGCCCTATATATGCCATCACAATATGACCTTGTAAATGTGATGATATCACATCCTAATACCATACCTAAAACTTCAAGCTCAGTGGAGGGCTAGGATAAACAATTTTACTATTACAACTTAATATTATATGAAGAAATTTTCAATCCATGCATTTTACATTTTTAGTTTGTACCTTATTCATTTTAATGCATATATCTCATAAATACAACAAAATAAATAAATAAATAAGTTGAAGGATTATGAACTTCTAGATCTAACTAAAGCCAACAATTTAGATTGTGCACATGTGCATAAATCCTTATACTATTACATGGACTAATAATATTAGTTTTCAATTGGTCTTTGTCTTCATGGTCTTCCTTTACGAGTCCACCACACAATGGAACATCAAGCAAGACCAACTCTTGGTCTCCGCATGATCATCAATACTTGATCTTCTATGCTACAAAATTCATGTGTCATACCATAGATAAACAATTCCTAATCTATGTTACATATAAAGTTGAGCTTATACTCTTACAACTTATAAAAATTAATTATACATCCATAAAAAACCAAATCCAAAACAAAACACATTCATCCATAAGTGTCCTAACTTCATAGTCCATCCGAAACATCCATTCAAACAATTATACATTACATGTATAATGCAATAAATCTATTTAATGAATTTTCTATGGCTTATGTATTTCATGCCTTAAATTGGAGAAGCAGCATAGAACAAACCTTATTAGCCTCTATGTGGCTGTACAGTGGACCACATCAGAAAGCCTTTCTCTAATGCAGTTGACCATGCCAGACCACATTAGAGAAGGGTTCTATAGCATGGTTGTGATGCAGCCACACAAGTGACCGCATTAGAAAACCCTTCTTTGATGTGGTTGGCATGTGGCCACATAGCAGCACTGGAATGAGTCTTGACCCTTAAGTTTCAATTTTCATACCTTATCTCAATTCAAAATACCCACTAAACAATTTGTCAACTATAAGTGAATGTTCAAAACATGTTAATATTGATTTTCAAATGAAAAGTACAGCAAATAATGGCAAAATCATTAAACTTCACAGTTATATGTGGAAAATGGCGGCTTTAATGCCACTATTAGCTTTCAAGGAGTTTCGGGTAGAAAATTTTTAAATTTAAAATCATCATACAATCATAAGAACCTAGCAAAACATTAAACCCAAGACTAAACCACTTTCGTCTTACAACACGCATCAACTAAATATATCCAAAGTTATACAAAAATTACCTCTTAGCTTCCTATTTCAAGTGAGGCATTTGCGTAACCCATGAGCCACAACCTCTAGTTCATCCTCATAGATAGAAAGTGAGAAAGCAGCTCTAAAAACCTTCATGAATTCCTTCACAAGATCCTTACACAAACTCTTTAGGTATTGAGGCTTTATGACAAGAAAGAGCCTTAAGAATTTTCTCTTTCTTGCTTTGGAGGAGTTGGTGAATTTTCTCTTATTTTTAAAATTAATTCTAATTTCTTATGATTTTGAACACTACCAATTCTCTTTATTTCCAATAAACAATCTCTTATACTTGGTAGAATTCTTCTTTCCATGTATAGCACTTAAAGTACCCATACCATAAGCTCTATGAGCTTCTGACACAAAATTTTAATTATTCAAGCCCAACTCATTAATTTATTAATCAAAAATAAATAAAGCCCATATGTGCCTTGTCTTTTAGTTTAATTAATCCTATTTATTAAATTAAAAGCCCATTACGCTTCTAGTTAATAATTTCATTACTAATAAGCATAATGGAAAATCCATTTGGTCTAATCCAATTGCAACCAAAATAAATTCATCATGAGACTTCTCAAGCCTCATTAATGTCCCAAACCAATTTAACACTTGTCCTCATTCTAACCTTTTGTGTATGACTCTCTAAATTTATCCTTAATTGGCAACAAGTATAACTCGAGAGATATGAGTAACACCTAACCTACGACTTATATCGCAACCCAATTAAAACAAAGTGAATAGATCGTATGAAACCTCTCAATTGTGAATACCATACGGTATAAACCTTTTATCTTGATTTGTTTAGACTGAGTGAGAGCCATAGATATGGTCAAACTCTTTGGCTCAATCATATAACAAAATCAATGCTACCTCATGAGACTAATATTTTATCAAAAACTCCTTTCTAATTACACACTATCTTGGCTAAAGATTTACATCTCATAGATTATCAATCACATAGCACAAACGTCTTACTCACTTACAAGGATATAGATCTCTTATTGAACATACACATACCTCTAAACACACTTAAGTAGCAACAAATTAGGCTTGTAACTTTATCTCATATCAAGATAGATATTGATCCTTAATCCCCTAATGATACATTGACTATCATGCGCACAAGACAACTGTGTTGTCTCAAGTATAAGATTCTTGTGCACTTAATATGATCTTAAAGTAAGATATTGACTGTAGAGAATGAACTCTATCTGTTTGCTTCATTCTTTTAGTTTGTATTCAAATGTTCATTCTTTAATAACCTATCTACACATGTTTTCTCAATATTTCATACAAAATAGAATGGCTCTAACCATACAAATACACAACATACAAGTTGTATTAATTCTCTAATGCCATTCAAAGAATCTATAAATTGAATAGGTTTTAATGATTGTATAATAAAAACTTTGTAACCATATTCATAATCCCTTATGAATAAAATTTTTTAAGATAATTATATGGACATGTGCATGAATAAATATGCATGAAAGCCTACTAGAATATGCAAGATTTATATGCATGATATGAATATTGATATGCATGAAAGCCCACTAGAATATTGATATGAATAAACATCAATATTCTTATTAATTAGTCAAAAGCTTACATTTACAACCAATATCTTTTAGAGTTTATAGGCATTAGAAGACATATCATTAATAACCATAACCTCTCATTTCTTAAGTTCGGGTTTCCATTCAGCATAAGATTAATGACAAAAGGAAAGAAAAGGGTTAATTAAATAAAAACAAGAAAAATTAATATATTTATTATGATGTTATTAATCTAACACATATAATGCCATAAAAAAAAGCCAAAGTAATATCAACTATAAAAGAAATAATAATCAATAACAAGGTATCACCCCACTAAAATCAATGCATTTTTATTACTTAACTAGCAACACTTGTCAAACAATGAAACATCATAATTTAATCAGATAATTCAAAATAAATAAGAGGGAGAGAGATAGACACTCCTATCTAAATCATTTAGATTGTCTTTGCACTCTCCAAGTATTTGACACACTAATTGCAAGTTCTTTTATAAATGTGGTCCATTCTTTAGAAGGTTCAACTATAGTAACTAGTTTTGTATCTTCATTAATAATATTATTAAGTAGATGCTCTTTAACTTCTTCATCATTATATTGATAACTACTCATTTCTTGTATTATGTATATGGAGTAGGCAGCATGTCATAATAATACAATTTTAAATTTTAATTAGATAAAACAAAGGACTTCTAAACATTCCCCAGCATGTCTTCAACAAGCAAAACAACCTTGTTATAACATTTCTAATTGAAGATTGTTTCATATTAAAAGACTCTTTGGCAGTGGCTGGTCATTGTCTTTCACTTCAATCATTCAAATGATATCATTGACTTCAAAAAGTCACAAGAAACCCTTAACTATTTGTGTATCTAATATCCACAAGATAATATGAACCTTAAAAATTAAATTAAAGTTAAAAGTTATTTTTGATTATGTCGTACATTATTTACATTTTAAATTTTATTAAATTATGATTTAGGAATCTTGCCATAATGAACTATCAAACTATTTCTTCTACTTATTGCATCTCTTAATACTCTACCATCTACATTTGATCATTCCCACCCTAACAACACGTAGATAAATTGCATATCTTGATAGTAGACTGCTAAGAAATTGGTGGCAATTTGATTTATATGTATTCGATATCTAGGTTAGTCTTCTATTGGCACACGAACTTTAATGTGGGTGCTATCTAAAGCTCCTAAACACCACTATTATTGTCAAATTAAAGTAAGTACATTATAACATAAAAACTAATCCTTAGATAAATCTCATATCATACCTTAAACCATTTCCATGTCTCATCTATAGAATTATTAGTTGTTGGTTTGGGTCTCTTAAATAATTCTTAAAGACTAATAATAGTATTTATAATTTTTTTTTAAATACTTACTAATTGTCTCGTGAGAACACTCAAAATTGTCCTTTATTGTTCTCTACTTTTGATGATGAATTAACATATGCACTATCGTAGCTCCTTATTCATCTACTAGCAGATTCTTAATCGATGATACTATACTCGATTGTGCTATGGACTATTGGCCAAAACTAATCTATTAATTCAATTGTGCTAAACCAAAAAGATAGCTCCGCCGTGTATTTCTTTCTCCCTACCAATTTTCTTGCAGCTAAACTTAATTTTGTCATCGCTTCAAATTTCATATAGATAATGTAGATTAATTTATTGCGTATCCTTTCAATTCACCAATCTAAACAAATAACATTAACTATTAAATTAGTTTTTGTCCAAACACTGGATGTTGACAAAATTAATCAACACAACCATCACTCATATATTTACATGCAGACTTACAAGGGTAACACCATAAACCAAAAATGACACCATATGAAATCATACACGTAAACAGCAACTAAAGTAATTAAGTTACACAAAGCTTGAAACACAAGCAACATTGATGTGAGAATAAAGGCAATTTCAAGGAAATGCACTAGATTATTTATTATTATTTTTTGTTAACAAGTAACTGAATCTTACTAGGTGTAAAGAGATGTACCCTTGTAGATAGAATTCTTATATTTGAATTTCTATAAAATAGAAATTTGTACAAATACATATGGAATTTGAATCAAATAAATTTCTATAGGTATATCTCTGATTCAATCTATTGATTCTTCCTTCAAAATGAGAAAACTCAAGTATTCTAACATTGTCAACAAAATTTGATGGTTTGATCTTCTTTGAAGTTTACTTGACTTCCCAGATACATTAATTTATAGTTTAACACCACAATCCTGATCAAATGGCAAAATTTAATAAACTTTGTAAAGAACGCCTTAAATGTTGAAAGAACACTTTTTGAAACTTCTTTGAGAACAAAGCTAGAATTAGAGAAGCTTTTGGCCTTTGATAACTTTAAATAACCTTAATCCACTAGCTTAGTGCCACAAATGTGAATTAGATGCCAAAATTTGATGGAATTTAGTGAAGAACACCTTAGAACTTATTTAAAGTTGGTAAGAGAACTTTTATACCTCCTTTCTTCAAGACTTCTTCAACTGTTATCTTTTCCTTGTTTTTTGAAGTTGTGAATCCCACTCTTAGAAGAAAATGGATCACTTCACTTCGTTTTGGTTGGCTCTCTCCTTGTTTCTCCTCTATTTAGGGGAAGCTTTCCCTTGAGGCCCCTATCTTGTTCAAATGGACTTAGCATTCGTAAAGTGTAATTCAATTTTAGTTACGGGCTTGCCATGGCCAAGTTACTTTTTCTCACTACACTATTGCAACTATACTCAAAGCATTAGTGTTATGTGGATGGAACTGTGGCATTTTCATCGAGCCATCCATCCAAGGAGTACATTATAAAATGTTTTTGCATACATTACATGACATAAGGTATATGACTCTATGTCATCTATCAACAACTTCATCCTTTCATCCAAGGCTCTTTGTTCCCTTTAGTTAAATCCTTAGATCATCAATCTGTTATTTGAAAATTCATCCTTAAAGATTTCTAGTTCTCTAACAGTGCAGAAAGGTAATATGTTTACTATAAAGCCTTCATTAATTAAGATTTGGTTGACCCTTTACTCATGAATATAGCCAGATACAAACAATGGCTTATTATATGGCTGAGGAATTAGCATCAACTCTTCATCTATGAAGGTCATCGCATACATGAAATTTTTAGCACATATGTAGCTTTTCTTTGGGAAGCCTCCAACTTCACAAGAGGAATCATCTACTTCATTAACTCCATTTGTTTGATAATTGAGGGTGATAGGATAGAAATTTACGCTATCCTCCTCAAGTGTGATTTTCCATTGATGAGCCAATTCCATGACTATGCCTTTAAAAATGAAACAATCATGTATAGATGCCCAACCAAGTGATGGCATTTACAATATTTAAGGTCATTAACCTTTGAAACTTCAGCTTCATTTTAGGCAACTCAATGAGGTTTGCTTTGAGTAGGTTATCAAATATCCTCAAGACATTTGAGTTGAGGAAAGCGTAGGTCTTTCCCTTCATCTCCCTTAAAGTTGGTCTCTTTAGCTTTTGAGAAGCTTCAATCCTTTCCATGACTTAGTCTTTCCCTTGTACTTCAGCATGCCTTACTTTCACTGCAATTGAATCCTTACTTGGAACTTATGGAGAGGACTTTCCCTCATTTAACTTTTCTTTTGACCTATGAAACTTAGCCATGTGGACCATCGACTTCACTTGTAGTTTTGCTCAACTCCATATCATGAATATAAGTGGCTAGTTCTTTAAAAGTTTTGGGTTGGATCTTTTGGAGAATGTATCTCAACCCTTTGTGTATTCTTTGACTGCACATTTCTATGCCTGAGGATTCAAACAGACAGTCCCTACAATTTAGACTTTTGTTTCTCTAAGGGTTGATAGACTCAATGTCGGGCTCGTCCATCCATTGACAAGTGTTGGTGAGCTCAATCATGTTGACTGCCCATCAAGTGCTATAAAAGCAATTAAGGAACTCTTATTCTAACCGCTCTAGCTTACGATGGACTCGAGTTGCAAGTCAATATACCAATTGAAGGTATTTCGTTTAAGTAACCTAACAAATTGTTTAATAAGATGGTCACAGAAGGTTCCAACATCATTACAAGTCTAAATGAAATGGACAACGTGTTGCTTCAGGTTTCCTATCCTATTGAACTATTGGAACTTTGGAGGTTAAACGCTGATTGGCATCCTCAAGCTATCAACCCTTACAGTGTAAGGCTTGACATAAGTTAGAAATAATTTGGTGGTCCCTTCAAATTTATTTTTGATGGTTCCTTTAATGAAATCTTTTAGTTGATCTGTACGGATGAAACCATTAGCAACTTAAATCTCTTCAGCAACAGGTTTCTTGCCTTTTATCTGACTGCTGCCTTATTGATGTCTTAACCTCATCATGAACTTCCTGTGACTTTTCCTCCACAAATCTAGTATCAACATTATCCACCTTTGCCATTAGGCTCGCAATTCAAAAGTCACACTCCTAGACATATTTAACAAGGTTCTTGATGACTTTGGGCAATGTAGTAATTTGATCTTCTAAACTTGAGACATTGAT
This sequence comes from Avicennia marina, assembly GCA_019155195.1. Taxonomy (NCBI): domain Eukaryota; kingdom Viridiplantae; phylum Streptophyta; class Magnoliopsida; order Lamiales; family Acanthaceae; genus Avicennia; species Avicennia marina. Next base: position 8,432,475 of record CM032772.1, on the reverse strand, counting down.
CATCATGATTAGAACTAAGCTGGAGGTGAATGAGACACCTAATTGAGGACTAGAGGGTGTCGAATTGTCTTCACACTCCTCAAAGTATGTCAATTTCCTTACTGCGCTCCTTGTGACACTGTCAATACCTTTAGCAACAATCTCTGAGGAGCTTGAAGTAGCAACTTTTGATGACTTAACTTTACCACTGACCATTGTGATTTGTCTTGGACTTGATGAAAGAGATATAAGAGATAGAGAAATCCCACTAGACATGCTAAAAGACCGTAGACAAAATTCTTGTATTTCAATTTTGAACAAGAAATGTATATAAATATAATTGAAATTTGAATCAAATAAATTTCTGTGAGTACAATTTTTAATCAAATCCTCTAATTCTTTCTTCAAATTGAGAAAACTTGAGTGTTCTAACAATTTTATTTGATTGTTTAATCTTTATTAAAGTCTATATGACTTCTCAAAAACCTCAATTTATGGTTCAATACCACAATCCTAGATCAAATACCAAAATTTAATGCACTCCATGGAGAATGCCATGCACATTGAAAAAACATTTGGAAAGTTCTTCAAGATCACAATTGGAATTGATTGAGCTTTTAAGCTTCAATTCTCTTTGACGTTACTTGGAACTTTAAATAACGTTAATTTTTTGACTTAGTGCTACAAATGTGAATTAAATACTATGATTTGATGGAACACCTTAGAACTTCTTTAAAGGTGATGGAGAGAATTTTAACCTCCTTTCAAAACTTCTTCAATAGTTGTCTTTTTGTTGTTATTTGAAGTTGCAAATGCCGCTCCTATTTATCGGGGTGGAGAACATATCCTTGACATATTTGTATGATGACATGGCAAAATTTAGTTGGCTAAGAATATTTACTTTAGCATCTTTTTCTTTAATGGTAAGATTATGATTCGACCTTCCAAAACATCAACATTTGCCTTCAATAATTTGAGAATATTTGATTTGAATGTCAAATTAGCAACATTTGACACATGATGCAATTTGATTAGCCAACTCTAATACTTATCACAATTTGATTGATCTTATATTAAAATATCAATTTATTTTATTATTTAATTTTAAAAATTATATTTAATTAAATTCCTAAAATACAAATATTTGATTTTTTAATTAATACTTAATACAAAATTTTGCCACATGTCATTGTTTAATTGGAGGCAAAATGTTGACTTTTTACACCCCAACTTCATTGCCAATGCAACATATTATTATTGATTTTTTTGTTAAAAAGTAAATGAATCTCAACAGGTGTAAAGAGATTTACTCCCCATTTCATTTTTCATCTACCTTTGCCATGAACAGAATGGGTTATCTTATTTAAAGTCCAAATATTTTCACATTCAATCATCAGAATCAATGAATTCACCAACTGCATAACTTCTTGCGATCTGCAAAGCTCTTTTTCCGGGCAAGCCCATGGAAAAAGACAAAAACAACACTTAGATCTGTTAAAAACAAATAATCTACCTTGATATAGTCAAAAAGTTTTGCTTTAACTATAGTTTTTATTGAGAGGAATCAGGACAAGACATAACAATAATAATAAAATAATTTAAGAAGACATGTATGGTTAGATATAAAAATAGCAAAGAACATGTTGGTGGACGTTTATCCTACACAAACGAAGTACCAAAATCTAAAGGCCAAGCATAATTAGGAAAAAAGAAAGGAAAAGAAAGAATGATAACACAAAGATAAGGGGATGATGTACATTGATCAATGCAAGGAATGCCTGGCAATTGATGGTTAACGTTAAGTGGATGATAGAGACCAAAGAGGACGATGATTTTGGTACATGAGATAGGGTTTTGTATTGTAAAAGAAATTACCACATAAACTACTTAAAATTGTGAAGATATTTTTGTCAAAATAATATATATGTTGATTTCCATGTAGTTAGGAATAGATAATGAGCTCATGTGAAAAGAAAGAAATGGCTGAACTAATATTTTTGGAAATGACGTTTCCTTTGGGAATCCAGATTCATCCATTAAAATTCTATTAACCGTGGGTTTACTAATTCTCAAGAATGACAATTTCTCTATACCTTCTTACCATTATTATTACTCAACTTCACATTATAAATTGAGATATAATTTTAATTAAAAAATTTAATTTCATTCTTTTAATTCTCTAAATATATATATGTGTGTGTAATATAATAATAATTAGATAATATAATAATATATAAATATAATATTTAGTGTTTAGAATATAAATATACATAAATGTAAATATATGTTTGTACATATATATATATACTTATACGTACCACTATGATTATAAATAAATATAATAATTGAATCATTAATATTTGTGTATATATAAAAAAAATAATTTGAATTTAAAATTTAAATAAAAAATTTGTTCAATAGACTGTTTATGATAGGATAAAAATTGGTGAAAATGTAGAAACAAATATAATGTTCATCCCCAACAAAATTTAAATTAATATCTTCACCAACAAAAATTTAAAACCAAACATAATTATCATCCCAACATAGTTTCTGTCATTATCATCCCCCAACATAATCTCAGACCAAACACAGCCATTACAGCCTCAGCTTTGAAACAAAAATTCTCCGATAATTTTTGAAGCAGCCCACATGTCAGATGGTAACAAAGTGCTGCAACTCTCGGTACTCTCGTATTTAAAGAAAATGAAAAGGTGAAGGTCAACAAACAAAATCTTGAAACAAAAGTTCTTTCATGCAGAAATGAAGCAGATAACATCATGCCATCTTATTCCCAGCCCATGTTATCTTTAACCGAAGGAATAAATATAATTCAAGTGATTCACAAAGATCAGATTTGATCCCCCCTCAAGTTGAATACCAAACTCAAAGTATGAACTATCAACTGCTATCTGCTTGCATGAATCAATCTACAGTGTTATAGTCTTCAAACCTACCTGGGATCAGCTCTAGAACTTGCAAGTATTCCATGCACTATTGTTCTAGCAAATGAAGCATTCAGATAAAGAACCCGCGGAGCCACCGAAAAGTGAACGAGCAAGTAAAATAATTTGCAGAGACTTAAGGTAGAGTCAACTTCATAGATGTTATTACCAACTCCTTGACAAGGATCAGATTCAGAGAAAATGATATTAAGAAACTTTAACTGTTGAAACCAAGAAGTGAAGGAGTGAAAAGATGACAGAAATAGAAACTAATGGATTCCCATATGGTGAACCAAGCTTCCAGGGAAACATGGCTAACAATCAGGTAATATTGGTGGTGGAGGTTTTCCTATCTGGTTTATTTAAGGATCAAACTTCAGCTAAAGGCATTCTGCTTTCATTGCAGGACAGGTTCTTGCTTTTCCTTGGAAATACGACAACCAAATCTGGAATGCATTGAAGAGTTTATAGGTAGATTTGGTGCTGCATTCTTTGCTCCCCTCCTTAAACTGTAGCATAAAAAGAGATTAATTAAGTGACAATCATCGAATATGAAATAACACAAATATGATATTGCCATTATGATGCTTTCCAGGGGACACTGCTGTAAAATGGGGAAAGAACTAACTGGTTCCTCATTAATCCCAAACGTGAACAAAGGCGTGCAAAATGCTAAAAGGACTGGCATATGGAACTTCAGGAAAAAGTGCCAACCAGGAAATTCCAGCAAGAAATATAGAAAACAGACACAAACTGTTCTCAGTTCAGGTAGATATGAGCAAAAGTATTGAGCCTTTATCTTCCGGTGTTGGCAACAAGGGGAGAATTATCACCAGGCTTTTATGCAGAAGCAGGATGATGTCGTATCAATTTAGGTAACCAGCGACATGAACAAGGAATTCCATCTATCTTAAGTAAAACTGGGAAATTTAGCTAAACATAGTACTAAAAACTGTAGCATTATAATTGCCTGCATAGAAGGATTACCAATTTTAATGCAATGAATAAATTACTAGAAATTACAAAAGATTAAAACACATTATAACTTGCAAAAAAAATCGAAGCGTCGTCATAACTTTGAAAGGGAAGTGCCAAGGCCGGAGTGCAGGAATCCTGAAGAATAGCCATCTACAACCATTTTTCCAAAGTTATTACAGAGTACAAACATCTAAACCATCAAATTCCAATTACTTAGCTGAAAAATCCACTAACATACCTAATCAAGCTCTCATCCAACTTTATTTTGTTTTCTCTTTAGTTATCTGCTAGTTTGACACTTCAAGTTGAGTTGAAATAGAACATACATAAAAACAGGATATCTGGCTGCTGGACTAATTCTCAATAAATCACACAAACATGGGACTAGCTGGTTTGAGTCAAGCTCACCGGCGCAATTGCTAAGCCAAGATTAACATTATTCCAAAGCAAATTAAGATTTGACCGAAAAGGTATTGAGCTTAAATCCAAGTAAAGTATGAACAAGGATAGGAATAAATTAAGGCATGGTCTAGTATTAATTATTTAGCTGTATAACATTATATATTCCACAAATTCACCTAAATTATTCCTATCTCATGCTTTGAAGACAATCATAAGTACCATATGCTTCTTTTCAAATATACTACATGGTTGAGTACAGACTGTTTATCACCAGATACACACACACACAGACACATATATATATATATATATTAGACCTTTTTATAATTGTAAAAGAGATAGAAATATATAAATATGAAGCTGAGCCATGACTTGGTGACTTGAGACAAGAAATAGCACAAAAGCTTTCCAAAGAAACAAGCTCAACAAGAACATCTGTTTGATTTTAACTTCCCAACCCCACAGTAAGCGATCAGTCAAGTGAACTAAAGGTAAAAGTTCAGATCCTAGAACACAAATGTGGCTCTGAATTGATGATGAAATATAAAAATGAGGAGAAACTTGCCTTCAGTTATGATTATTTGACCTAATACAAGTGATGTTCATGGCTGCACGTCCAATCTGAGTCACCTGAAGCAATTAAGCCTCCCATGTCAGTGCATATGGACTCCGCACATATGTTAGTTCCATGGGATGACAATTTTTCCTTGCCTTTGGTAGAAATACAGGGTTCATATTTGCTAAGGATGGGAGATATATCCATGTCTATGACTGAATCATCTTCTTCATTTTCACCTGATTTAGCTCCCTTATAAGCTCGTTGACCATTGTCACTACTCAAGTAAGATTCTTTGCCTTCATTAGATTCAGATGGTGGGAAAAAGCTCACCTGTTCACCAGGACATTCATCAGAATTAATCTCCTCATCTAAAATGCAGCAGCAATCAAATTCATCGGTTTCCACATTTTCAAACGCTAAATCATCTTGCCATGAGATCTTCATCTGAGATAATGCCATATTATCTAATGTAGAATCAGACACCCAAGAAGAAACACAATCCACATTTTTCTGAAATTTAGTGCCGTCAGCTGAATAGGGAACTGAAGGCATACTGTCAAAATGCCAACCCAAACCAGATGCATCCCACTTTGACATCTCACTTTTAGGTGATAGGTCCACTCTGTTTAGAGTTTCAGCTATTGAATCAAGTTCAGACTGAATAAAATAGCTGCAATGTACATCCAACCTTGAGTTAACAGAAGCATCTGAGATCGAGTTTGAGTTTGGCGTCTGAATTACGTTACCACTACTTAAGGAACCAACAGACAATGCAGAGTTATCCCCAGTGGGATTAGGACTAAATGTTTTCCTCTCCCTTGAGCTGATGCCATTGCAGCTATGAGTAGCAACGGATGATGCAGTCTCGTCTATAGTATTCAAAGGTTCCAAGACCCCCTTGAATTCGGTAGCTTTTCTATTAGAGAGTATCAAATTCCTACTTCTCACTTTACATTCTACATTACAGATACTATCATTGCCACTATAGCTACTACCTGGACACAATAAAACAGATGAATTTCCACATACCAGTGACTGTGAAGATGATAAATCAAGTGTGCCAGAACCATTAACACACATCATCTTACGTTGGCCTAACCTGCTAGTAGAATCACTTCCTGGATCCTCGCGCCCCTCATTGCCGGGCGATAGCCACCGCACGGAAGCCTCAGCAAGCAAGGGAATTGGAGAATCCCGCAAAACATTGTTCACATCCCAATCATTCCTTTCATCATCAAAAAGATTGATCTTTTCACAACCTCCTTTAAGACTCCCTCTACGCCTGCACTTTCTGTTATCAGTGACCCCCGAGACAAGGTGACCAGCACCATAACAGACAGGGGTTGCTGCCGACTTCAAAACCAGCATTTTAGAATGGGACTGATATTGAATTTCAGGAGATAAGGAGGCCTCAACAGGTGGCGTTTTCTCAGCAGTGGCACTATCACCATTAGCAGTGTCATTAACTGAATCCTCTATCAAAGGTTTATTTTCTCCAAAACTCAGAGAATCCAATCCACACGCAGCTGAAACTTCACGCAGAGGAGTGCAGTTCTCAGCAGCAGAATTCGAACTACTACCGTTAGCTACTCCACGTAGCTCAGAGGGCGGCTCTTGTGAACTCTTCACCTTTAGCTGAATCTCTTCATGCCCTTTCTTCGATTTGTTCAAGGGATTGTTGTGAACAGATGGAAGCTTTGATCTTTGGCTATTTTCGAAAATGAGCCGCGTATTAGTTTTCGAAGACTGCCTCCGGTTAGCGCACAGGGGCTGGTTCTTCTTGGATTTCTGCAAAAATTGCTTTCTTGGCATTTCATTTTCCTTGGATCTGGGCACTACCTTTGACGCATCTGCCGATGGCTTCTTGCTCTCGTTGTCTGCTATTTTTGATAAAGTTTTCGGCTGTTTCTCGAGATGGGTTCTCGAAAAAGAAGACGAGGAAGACGAAGAGCAAGAATTCGAAGAGAGCGAAAATCTCAAGCAACCTTTTGGAGTTTCAATTGAGACAGCAGCGGCAGCAGCAGAAGAAGGGTTTGATCTTTTTCTGCTGGTCAGTTTGCTAGATGGAAGTCCATTGAGATCTTGCAATGGGCCTCTCTTCTTCCAAGTACTCTTCTCCTCGTTCCTCTGCTGCTTCTTTTTGCCCCCTTTCTCCATCATCTCATCTGGTTTGGTCTCACGAGGCTTTCTTGTGAATATACGCTGATTGAAGAAATGAACCAATTATTGGAGTATACCGTTGGTTCCAATTAGGCATTAATAAACAAGACTGGACAAATAAAACAAGCTTCCAGTGTCCACATTCAAAAATATTTTCTACACTAATTGAAATTAAATCTAAAGTTTAGGTTCTGTTTGGATGAAAACTTTATTGGTATAAAATTTGATGTACAAATTTAAAAATAGTGAAAAAATAAAGAGAGAGAGAGAAAGAAACAAAAAAAAAAGTGCTATTTTAGTAAGAATATCTTATGGAATGAATTAATCTTAACAATTTTTTCAAATTTAATATGAATGCTTTACTTAAATTTACGAAATTGAGAGGAAGAAATTCGAACAATTATCCACTATTGAAGCACGTCTCATTAATCCCACTTTCAAAATAAAGTCAAACGAGGGGAAGACTGTCTCTCTCTTTTTGTCTTTTTATGCGGAGGCTTTTTCAAATTTTGTGCGTTTCGATGCAAGGGCAACCATATCAAGGAAGGCCAGTTCCTGGTAATTTCTAAATATATGTTTAAATTTATATAAAAATTTGTTTTGTCAATAATTCAATTTCGTTATCGTATTTATTTTATATTAACGGCAAAGTAACATGACTTGAAGTATAAAAAACTAAAACAGAGAGTGAGAAAAAAATATTGGACAAGGGAAATGAGAAAAATCAAAATGTGTAAAAAATGACTTGACATATGTGATATCATTCCAAATTATTTATATTTGATAAAAAGTATAAATAAATTACTAGAATTGTTCGAATAATGTTAAATTATGATAAATAGCATCTCAACCTTTCAAGTTTTAAATTTTCGTATTAAAAATGTTTCAAAACATAGTGTGTGTGTGTGTGTGTGTGTGTGTGTGTGTATTAACAGTTCATATTTTTAGGGTTGGAAAAATTTTGTATATTTTCTATTTTCAAAGTATCATGCTCTTGTCTTATAAAATATTTTAAATTAATTTATATGGTAATCATTGTAACTGTTTTGAAGAAATTCATGCAAAATAATATTTTATTTGACTTTTTATCGAATTACTATATATCATCAAATAAAATGACAAACAAAATTAAATGTCATACATTTCGAAATAAGAAAAGGCAATAAATTTTATTAAAAAATTTATGAAAAGGTGATACAATAAAACTAAAGGTAACGTTGAGAAACCATTATTTTAGATATTAGTTGGCGGCTGAAGATATTTCTAATATAAATTAAAAACAAAATTTTAAAGGTTTAAAATTTCAGTCAAAATTGAATATATGCACTTTTACTCATCGGTTAAAAATTAAAATTATGCAATTCATTTCCTATGTTATACACAAATTTCTTCAAAATTAATAACCTAGTCATCATTTATATAAGAAAGATTTACATTTCCCACCATTGACCTTTACTGAAATTACTAATATCTCTTCTATTTCTAACGAATTACTAGTATATTCTTTATTCTTGAAAAATATTATGACCAAGCAAAAAAATAAGCAAAATGCTAAAAATACCCCTTCGTCTAGTAGTCTTGAGGTTTGACCGAATTTTATAGACTAAAATATTTTTTGAGGTTTTCAGTGGCATTTATATTAGCCGAAAGGGCATATTTGTAACATACAATATATGTATATATATAAAGGATTTTGTTATAATATATCAGGCAATTTAGTATTTTTTTTCAATGTTATTTTTCAATTGTAATATTTTAATATATTATAAAAAAAATTAATATCAATAAAATAATTCTAATCATACTTAAAATCTAGATATTATAATTATCAAATTGACAATTCGTAATCCGCATAATCAATTAGAAAACATAATTTGAAGAGGTTGAGATACAAATTTAAAATCTTAAAATGCTAAACTTGAAAAATGATACTATTGAGAATAAACTAGTCGTTTATAAATTCTCTCGTGAATGTTTAATTAATTTTTGAAATTAATAATTTAAAATTAAAAGCTAAATAATTTGTTAAATATATTTTTATTTCAATTTAAGATTATTTTATTAGAGATTGAACATATAATATCCTTCTTTAGGCATTGGCTCTTGTTCATCATTGGGCCGCAATCTCTGTCCTGTACGAATAGTACACGTATTTTATCCTGACTCCACCAATGCAGCAACCAAGCAGCGAAAAGTCGCAGTGAGTTGCTAGTGTAATTTGTCGAGTAATAATATAATTAATAAATTATACATCTTTTAATTATATATTATTAATTTTAAAGATTAATTAACGTTCACAAAAGAATTTGTAAACGAGTAGTTTATTCTTAATAGTATTACTTTTCAAATCTAGAGTTTTAAAATTCTAAATTTATATTTCCAGTCTCTTCAAATTATATTTTTTGATTGATCATTTGATAATTATAAAATTTACATTTTAAGTATAATTATACTATTTTATAATATTTTATTTCGTTGATATTAATCTTTTGCATAATATGTTAAAATATTTTAATAGCAAAACAATATTGGAGAAAATATTAAGTTTTATGATATATTGCAATAAAATCCTTTATGTGTAAGGTGAATTACATCTCTACTCTATGAGAGTTGGTCAAATAACATTTAATCCTATTGAAATACTTTATATTAAGTTGCCGGAATAGAAAAAAAAAAAAAAAAGCTTAATACCCTTTCATTTTCTGGCAGTAAAAAAAATAAAAAAAGAAATGAAAAAGCAAAATATAATATTATGAATATGTCCCTAATTGTTTACCATCAAAATGAGAAGCAAAAAATGCACAAGGATTTTTTCATCCATTAATTCGGTCAAACGGGGCATTTTTCAGTACTTTACCCAAATTTTCTACTGAAACCCTTGTAAAGAGTCCTCATTGTAAATAATATGGATAATACAGTATAGATAGATAAATAATCATGTTATGAAAATAAATAATTGCATATTAGAAATTATAATTGATTTTGTTTTGTCATTTTAATTAAGGACAATAGTGTAAACTTACTAATTAAGGATAATATCATAAATTTACAGTGTATAATTAAATTAACCTCGAACTTTTAATAAAATAATATAAATATATCAGATAGTGTTGAATGAAATAATATTAGAAAGGACTTATGATAGCATGTGTTTTTATAGTTTAATTGCACCTTTTTGTATTTGATTTATGCATGTATTTGAGTTAAAATAATTACAATATGTTGTCACGCATGAATAAAATTAATTATGATGTGTTGGATGTGTAAGGATGTTATTACAAAGTCAAATGATTAATTTTAGATATTTTTTATATTAAAATACAATTTTATGTCCTCAAAGTAGCGTGACCATTGCAAAAGGGAAAGTCATGGCCACGGGATAAGATGATGCAACCACAAGAGTCAATTGCAAGGCATATTGGAATTTTCGCTACTAAAGGCCACAGTCACAAAAGAGAGGTCCACAAGTGTGAGCACCCTGGCTGCAAGAGTGAAATTCGACCATGGACCATACTGGAATTTTTGCATTTGTCGACACGGTGTGGCAATTTGTGATCATGAGGAGATTCGGTGCGGGTGTAAGAGTTGAAAAGTAGGATTTATGTAAGGCCCCGCCAGGGTTTATGAACATAAAAGAAGATTGCGTGCCCGTAGAGTTGAAGATCGCAGCCACAAGTGACTAAGCACTGGAACATCGACCTGCAGTCCTACATGAAATTTTAAAGGCTTTTTCATCTTTTCTCATATGCACACAAATCCTAGCCCTCGTGTGTGTGTGTGTGTGTCTATATATACACACACATGTTTTACATGGTTTATAGGTAATCTTATCCTTAGTTTTACTATCTACAACACTTAGAATCTTAGAACCCAAAATTGTGAGGTTGCAGTAGGAGAGATCACACCAAGGTTTGAAGCATGTTCATCATCCACACAACGCTAAACATTAGACTAAATATTTCTATACTTTATCTATTGCCTTTACATTTTGTTGGGATGATGAATAATGTGGAATCGAATGTAATATGAGTTTCTCAATTCCTATCTAATTGCTTATGTTTGTGTTTGGTAAAGTATGCATGCATGAGTTATTACTTGATTGTCCTTATATAGTTTATTTATAATTGTTGAACTGAATAATAATTATGAGACTTGATCAACCTTATAATTCATCTATGACTAAGCGAGGAACAACAAAAATAAAACTTGCACGCCAAACATACATTTGTTAACACTTAATTCGTGTGAATAACGATAGTGAAATTATAAAGCTAGTACGGGTGAATATAGTTAATCACAAAACTTAAACTCTTGACTCGATTAAGCTTGGGATAATCCGTGAGAATCTGGAGTCAAAATTTCAGGAGAATTTGAGAAGATATCGAAATTAATCTAGATGCTTCAACTGCCGTCACTCCATCACTTTCATCTTGTGTGCTCTATTTACGTACTTACTTTTATTTATTATTTTTACCTTTCGCTATATTTTTAAAGCCTGACTAATAGAAACTTAGTTACATCAATAAATACAAAAGCAATCCTTGTGAAATAATATCTGTACTCACTATATTACTAGTTTAATTATAAATTTAATTTTAATGTAGCAACGAATCATGTCAAATTTTGGCGTCGTTGTTGGGGACAGCAACAAGTACTATTAAATATTTTGAGGAACTACTAGATTAGACCATTTAATTTTCTTTTGCTTTTATATTTTTCTTTCTTTATCTCTTCTCTCTCTGATTTTCTTTTTGCTTTCCTGAATGTATTACTACTTCGTGGGTTGAATTTTTGTTTTTGGAGATAATTGTATGCATAGGGGTAAGAGAGTTCATTTAGACTTCAATCCAGAGATTTAATGCACTCTTCACCAATGTAGAATTTTTTTTTGGCATAAACAAGAAGAGATGGCAGAAAATAACCCACCACTGCAAAAGCCTTGCGAACGACTTCCTTCTCCACCAAACTAGCAAGCTGTTAGAGATTACGTGTAACTGATGATGAATCTAAATATGACTAGCATTGTGAGACACTAATGAATGTCAACAATTTCGAGCTAATGTTGCACTCATCAACATTGTGTTATTAAATCAATTCGGTAGAGCTCCACATGAAAATCCTAACATTCATCTGACCTCTTTTATCAAGCTTTATGATACAATTAACTTTAATGGAGTTTCAGATGCTGTTGTTAAATTGTGTTTGTTTCCATTTTCTTTTAGAGATTGATTATTACCATCTGGTAGCATGGTCACCTGACAAGATATGGTGAACAAATTCTTAGCGAAATACTTCCCACCTATGAAAACAGCAGAACAAAGATAGGAGATTGGGACATTTAAACAATTAGAGCTTGAGACTTTGTCAGGAGTATGGGAGAGGTTTCAAGAGCTTCTCAAGAAGGGCCTGCAGCATGGATATCCACTTTGAATGCAAGTACAAACATTTTAGAGTGGTATATCTGGAAAATTATGCACCATTTTAGATATAACTACAGAGGAAGCTTTGATGAATAAACTGCCAAAATGTAGAAATTTGATAAAGTAGATGGCATCCAATGCTTACTAAAGGTCATTTGAAAGGTCCCCAACATGTAGCATCGCCGACGTGCATGAAATTGACACAATGATGCCACTTGTGGCAAACGTAGAACTTTTATCCAAGAAAATAGACAATGTCTTAGTAAGCAATACACACCCTTCTCCAATTTTTATTTCTCAATATTGTGATATATGTACAAGACCTTATCCTACACACGAATGTAGAGGCAAAGGGACAAGAAATGGGCTAAAGGAACAAGTAAATTTTGTAGGTAATGCAAAAGCACAAGGCAACAACCCATATATAAATACCTACAACCTAGGTTGATAGAACCACCCGAACTTTTCTTGGAGGAACCCTTAAAACTCGCCAAGCTTTCAAGCACCTTACCAGCAATAGCAAGAGAAGAGGCAATCATTGAAAGAAATAGTTGGAAATCTTATGAAATTAACTAACGAAATGATAGATAACCTCGCAAAGATTATGCAAGATTATATAAATAGGACTGATACTCTCTTACAGAATCTGTAATCCTCAATCTGGAATCTAGAGGTACAAGTGGGCTAATTAGCAAAGGAGATGACCACTAGACCTACAAGTTCATTACCTAACACCACTGAGACTAATATAATAGAACAAATGAAAAGTGTGCAGGTATTAAAAAGTAAAAAGACAAAAGAAGAGTCACCTACTAATACATAAGAAGAAAAGAAAAAGAGGACAAGGCATAATCTAAGGAAAGGGAAGAGGTGGGTACACTACTGTTGTATAAACCAAAAATTTCATATCCACAAAGAATTTATCCAGCAAAGGTAAGGGAATAGGTGAGTCAATTTTTAAGAAATTTTAAAAAATTAGATGCAAATGCTCCCTTGATTGAAGAAATCTAAAAACACTCCTAGCTATGTTAAGTGTGTACAAGAAGTAGCCATAAGGAATGGGAAATTAAAGGAACTAGGAGATCACCTGGAAACTGAAGTGAAATGATCCAAAGAGTTTCACCATACCTTACACTATTGAACATTTTTCTTTTGATAATATATTTTATGATTTAGGGGTTAGTGTCAATGTGATGTCATTTTTTACATTTCAGGCACTTGGTAAAGAAATGACAAAACCAACACGAACGCTGGTAAAGTTGGTGAATAGGTCTACAAAAAGACCACTTGAAATAGTGGACAATGTTTTGTTGAATAATCACGACTTTATCTTACCTATGGATTTTGTTGTCCTACAGATAGGGAGTAAGAAGGAAACACCATTGATCTTAGGCCGATCCTTCTTAGCAACTACTAAGGTTTTGATAGATGTGGAGAAAGATAGTCTCACCTTGCAAGTAAGCCTTAACCAAGTAACCTTCTTTACATATTTCACATCCCCAGAGAATACACATAAGGTAAGAGAGAATGTAACTATGTTTCTAGTTTGTGACGAATGCACTAACGGTGTACCTATTGCAAAAGGAGGTCTTGTGTAGGGACTACAAGGTAAGCAAAAGCTAAATGTGAGGAAAGAACTACCATGTCAAGTGGAGGAAGAGCGAAGCATAAGGAAAAGGGTAAGAAAGAAAAGGAAGTGAGAGAATTGGAGCTCATGAGGGAGTTGTGGATCCCTAAAGCCACAATTAATCCATCTTAGGCAATGAGTATCATGTCGGGTTGTATGCGTTAAATACAACACTTTGTGGGAGGCAACCTAAGCTATTTACATTACTTTTAGTTTTTTTTTTGTTTTTGTTTTTACTCTTTTTTTTTTATTGCATGGATATTATCTACTTTTAATCTTGGTGTAGAATTTCAAAACAGCGGAGGAGACAAGTATACATGTAGAAGCCCAAACAAGATGGAGAATAGGCATCACACCCTACTAAGTTATCTTGCTCTTTATTGCCTTGTTTTATTAGTGATAATATGATTGGTACAAGCAACAAGATAAGTGTGCGGTGGGCAAAAGTGTAGAGAAGTTGAAGTGGAAACATAGTAATGGCATGTGAATATGAGTGCTGAAATTTTTAATCATGTAATTGTGTGGAGAATATGATTAGGTAACAAGAACATCCCATGAATTTTGTGGCCATTGTATTTAATTTATGATGAATGTCTTGGAAGAAAATTTATGTTGCTTGGTTCTATAATTATTTAAGAGATTAGCATGCTAGGGCCTATTTTATTGAGTACACACTATTCACTTTTGATCATTAGACTGTATGAGAAGTTCCATGGTGAGGATAAGAGTATTAAATTGTGGATGTCAGCCTTGTCTTAAGTGTTGATGAGTTCTTTAGAGAATGAGGGAAGTTAAAAAAAAAAAATAGAGAAAGGACTTGAATAAAGAAATCAAAGAAAGAAACATGAGAGCTTGTGTGGGAGGGTTAGTCTATTATGCTAATTGGAGCAACTAAGTGGCCAGATTGCATAGAGACCCTTATTTATTTTTGCGTAAAAAGGTTACCTAGTCATAAGTATGCAAAACATCTTAAGTTAGTTGTGAATTGAATAATTAGGAATGCGCGATGACCCTTAATCACCTTCGCTGAAAAAACTCCCAACTACTTAAGAAAAACTTGAAAGCTTACAAAAGAATGTGGAAAATAAGTGTGGGGAAGAAAGAACAAAAAAGAAATATCAGCCCACATGTCCTTTTGGTTAGAAAAATATGTAATTTGACTTATTCAAAACAGAGTCAATTAATATTTAAGGAAGCAGTCCTAGAGTTGATTATCATTGAATCACTATAGAGCTATCAATTGATTGAAGTAGTTGAGAGTTGAAAAGTGCCGCACACACAAGTCATGTTGTAGATATTTAGGTTGAAAGTGCTACAATATTGAATAATGTTGAACTAAATAACTTTGCATATTTGACTTCTAAAATTAAAAGTAGCCAAATTCATGATTTGTGTACCAATAAATTAACAGGAAGAGAAAGTGTTTGCTTGAGGCAAATAAATGAGTAAGTGTAGGGGTGTGATAACATGTATTTTTATAGTTTAATTGTAGCCCTTGTGTGCTTGATTTTTGCATGTAATTGAGTTAAAATTGTTATAATATGTTGTCATGCATCACTAATATTAATTATTATGTTTTGGACATAGAAGGACGGTATTAGGAATTCAAAATATTAAATTTGAATATTTTATACACTTAAATGCAATTTCATATCCACAGGGTAGTGTCGCAACCACGAAAGAGAGAGCTACAATTGTGAAATAAAGTGATGCAATTGCAAGAGTTGATCGCAAGGCACTCTAGAATTTTCACTGCTAAAGGCAATAGTTGCGAAAGAAAGGTTTGTAGGTGTGAGGACCCCAACCGCAAGAGCAAGATTCAACCGCAAACCATACTAGAAATTTTGAATTCATCAATTGTGACTGCGATGTGGTAGTTTGCGATTGCAAGGTCGTTTAGTGCCGATGCCACAATTGAGAACCAGGATTTATGCAAGACCACGCCTAGGTTTGTAAACTGGGAAGAAGATAGCATGCCCACGGAGTTAATCGCCACAGTCACGAGAGACTAAGCGATAGAATATCGACCTAGATGCATGTGTGCAATGTTGTTAAACTCAGCCCGGTCCAGCTCAATCAATTCGAGTGGCTGGTGGGTTTTATTTTTTCTGTTTTCTATTTTCTTTCTTTTTTTATTTTTGGAGAAGAAGAAGAAGAAAATTGGAAGGGGAGGAAGAGAAAAGGGAAGGGAAGGGAAGGGAAAAAGGGAAACAAAGGAGAGAGAAAAAATGAAAATAAATAATTAGATTGAAATATTTGTGTAGATATATAAGCGAGATAATAATTTGAATTTGAAATTTAAATATAAGTTTTATTGAATTGCATGTTTAGATTATATAAATTTTCATGAAATAAAACGTGATGAAAATTTAAAACAGACACTGCATTTTGAATTTATTTGTATGCCTAACCATGTTAACTGTTTTGAAGAAATTCATACAAAACTAAATCATTAGATTCTTTTTATTGATTTGCCTTATTGTCAAATAAAATAAAATAAAAAATTAAGTGTCATGCATTACCAAATAAGAAAAGGCAACAATGTTTTTAAAAAAATCATAAAATGGTATTAATAAAAAAAAATAGGTAAAGTTAAGCAACATCCAGAAAGTGAAGAAAGAAAGATGTGAATTTTGTTTAAGAAACCTATAAAATGATGAATATTTATTAACATATTAAAATATTAAAAGAAACATTGCAATTTGAATTTATTTGTAAGCCAGAAACTTTTACAAAAAGATCATTTATCGAATTTTTTATTGAATTACTATAGATTATCAAACTAAGGTATCATACAATACCCAAATAAGGAGGAGTGATTTTTTTAATCATAAAAGGTATTACAAAAATGAATTTTTTAACAATAGTTGAATTTTGTTTTAGAAAACGCATAAAGTGATGAATACTTTTGAAATATTAAATAAGTATTTTAGAAATTAGTTAGTAGCCAATGACATATTTTTTTAATATAAATAAAAGTTTAAAATTTGTTAAAATTGAAAATATATACTTTCACTTTTCATTTAAGAAATAATATTATACACTTCTTTCTTAAACCATACAAGTATTCCTTAAACATAGATAACCCATCACATATAAAATGATGCAAAACAATACACATTTTTTTAAATGAATGAGCATGAAAATACTATCAAAGGACACGAATAAAAAAAAAAAAACAGAATACGAACTTAAATATTGAAGAAATATATATTATATAGTTTTTGAAAAAAAAAACAGTGATGGGAAACATCTTACTACATATAATTTAATTTAATCTTTTATTGAGCAAACCATAAATGTGATAATTATGATTAGAAAATAATAATTGAAAAAAAATGCATGCATGACAAATAAAGGAAAATATGTATGAATTGTGGCTTAATTAAAGCTCTCTCTCTCTCTCTCTCTATATATATATATATTTATATATAGATATAGTGACTTGGGGAGTTGGGGTGAGTGTGGATGGATGGTTCAATCCCTACTTTCTCAAATGAGAAGTTACGAATTCTAATTCTATCTAACCATTAGGTGGACGTCTACTGTTAACAAAAATATTCAAAAAATATATAGTAATTCAAAGCTCTCTATTTAACAAATTAAAATCTGTGTTAATCGCTTGACTATTCCTATAAATTAACTATGCAGGTATATTAATAATTAAAATTTATTTTTATTAAGTTTAAAATTAACAAATCACAAATAGCACAATTATGATTAGAAAATAAAAATTGAAAAATGTATGCATGGACAAAAAGACAGCATTTAATAGATATTACATGTTCTTGAGTAAAATAAAAATAAAATAAAAATTAACGAGTAAACCAGAAATTAGTAAAATATGGTATTAAATTAGTGGAACAACCAATAGTAATTAAAAATAATTATTAATTTAATTAAACAAAATTAAGGATACTTGAATATGTAAAGTATTAAGAATGTTAATATATAGTAATTTTCATTTTAAAAGGAATTCATATTTGCAACATAATTAAGGTTCCCTATATATGGTAACTTAAATTAATTAAACAAATTTAAAGATAATTCAATATATAACTTAAATAAGAATGTTAATATCTAGTTCTTTTATAAAAATTAATTAGTGTGTCATTTATTAAATTTGTATTTGTTACTAAGTACAAGCTCTGTAACTTCAAATATTTACATTAATAATTATGCTAATTCCAAGAAGTCATTTATGTAAATAAATTAGGTATTTAAAGGATTTTAGGTCTAAAACTAATTAATCTTTAAAAATATAAAATATGTTAAAATTCTGAAAATTCTAAATTTAATCAAAATTGAACTTGTCTTGGTCAACCACTACGATTATATATGACACATGATGTAATTTAAAAATTAACATAGAATGTTTAGAAAATTTAAATACTTCCATTAATAGCTTAGCTAATTCTTAGGCAATACAATGGAAATAAGTCAAGTATTAAAAGCTATCTTTAAAACTAACCAATGATTTAAATACCAAAAAATTCCAAAAACTTTCATAGTTTAAAATTTGGTCAAAATTAGGTAGTGTGGGTCAAACATCTCCTTCAAATCATATATTACATACACGCACATTGTTGTGGATGTAGATCATTTTCATATATCACATTTTCAATAACATACCGATAAAATTATGGCAAAAATGTAAGAGGGGACACAAATTAGTTGTCTCTCTTCCAAAGTGTTGCTCAAATTTCCCTAAAAATTTACTCTTTTCTTAATTTGTCATGGACCATCCATTATTCATTACCATGTTTTATGAATAATAGTTAAGAATAAAATATCTTGAAAATTAGTAATTAATATTACTTCACTAAATTAACTATAATTATATTCGGAGAATCCATAAACTATGTATGAAATTATGGCATAATTTGATTATTTGATTAATTTATGTAATAGAGTGTACAAGTTATTTGGTCTCTCTTCTCAAGCATCAACCACATTAAAATAAATTAACACGAAAATTTATTCTTTCCTTAATTTGACATTGACCATTCGCTATTTGTTATTATGTGTTATTAATAACAGTTAACAAAAAAATTCATAGAAAATTAGTAATTAGTGTTACTTGACTAAATTAACTATAACTATATTTGGAAAAAAAAATTAAAAACTGTGTTCATAATTAATAAAAAAATGTAAGTCAAAGTAACCAATTTTTTTATTTGCTAACAAATTCAACTTTATAAAAAAAGGTATGTAGTCAAAATTAACAATATTAATGAATAGCTTACTTAACAAACTCTAAATTATTTACTAACAAATTCAACATTATTCGAATAATACATAATATCGAAATAAATAATTAACAATTTCTAAATTCACAGATTTTTTAAGAATTCTTTTAATTTTTTAAAATATTAATGAATAGTTTTTAATTTGAAAAATTTTAGATGTTTTCCATAGTTAATGCTGATAAATTAGTCAAGTGCTTGAAATTCTAAATTTTCTTCAATCATTATTTGTTTTAGGGTTCCAAATTTTCTAACTTAAATTAGAAAGGTAAATTCCATATATTTTTCACTAATTATTTTTTTTAAAAATCTACTATACTATGATCATTCTCAATATGCTATTCATTCAATTAACTTTTTATTTATTGATATGTTAACCAACACACATTCCCTAACTTATTTGTATCCGACTTTCATTATTTTTTTAATTTTCTCATTGATTATTGTTATTTCTAATTTGTGAAAAAAAAAACCAACAATTTGTTCACCAATTTCTTTCTAACATATTTTGATAATGATGAATTTTTTATTTTTTATAAAACACATGAAACTATAAAAATATAGGTTAATAAGGCTGGTTGGGTTGGGTTGGGTTGATAATGTCCAATGATTCTTAAGCCCAAAATAATCACCCATCTAATTATGGCCCAACAAGCTTAAGTTTTTGGGTGAGGGCCTTGCTTGCAATTTAAAGATTTGTGGGGCTTTTGAGATAAGGGGGTGGTGGTGTTTTAGAGAATACGAGGTTGATCGAGGGTTGAAATAGGATGCAAGGGTTAAGGTTGAGGATAACATGGTAAAACGCCCTCAGCTAGGTTGAATAAAAGGCTAGGGTTCCTTTAGTGCCAACAAACCCCTTTTCTCTCTCGTCTAGTTTTTTCCTCGCTTTTAGCAGTTGAGGTTTTGCCACTCGGATTCTCCATCCTTCGACGACCAAGCCCAAAACCCTTCCGATTAATCTATTCCCCTCCATGGGCACTTTACTTTAACCAGTTTAGATTTCCTTATTTCTCCTCAACAGTACTCTGAGTCAATTCCTTCCTTGGTGATGCTGGGTTTTAGTATAGTAATGTTGCTCCCTGCATAATCGCTCAGATACTATGCAGATCTGAGTACGTGCAAAGGAAAGGGAATAAGTTATGAAGACAAAGGTAGAAGAGGGAAGGAGATACTGGAAGAAAACAGGGGAGAAGAGGAGGAAGAGAAAGGTAAAGAAGACAGATAAATTTTTATTGCCTTTTCTTATATTTTCCATTTACAAGGTATTCCCTTTTGTATTCATTTTTTCGCTTATTCTTTTTATAGATAAACTAAAATACATGCACCCCTAATTTGCTAGGATTTCCTTCTCTAGTTCAACATATCTTCTCTTCCCCTTTAACAGCCTTCAAATCCCCCTATTAATGTATCATAAACTCCCCTATAGTAACTGTTCAAGGGCTTCCCCCCGCAAGCCAGGTGTATCTTATTTTTTGCTGCTTCCTACTTTACTTCTTGTTGATGTGTTGTGGATAATGTGGATGGTATTGTTCACTAGCTATGGACTTTTATTTTTTATTACAGTCCCTCCCCCTTGTGTTGGTCTTTGTCTTCAAGGACGGCTATGGAAGGGTCTTCAAGTCCTCCCAAGTGGCCTTAGCAGGGTTTAGGTTGGACCATTGCGCTAAGACTTGCATGGTAGTTCCTCTCCCCCTTTTAACTTACTTTTGCTTATGGCCCAAAATTGCCGGAGGTTCCAACCTTATGGCCTAGGGTTCGCCAACGCTTGGTCAGTCGACGCCGGCCATTTCCGCAGACTAACGCCAATGAAATCAGCAGTTTTCGTCGTCACCGTCACCGCCACCCGCAAGTGAAAAAAAAAATTTCTGTTGGGCCAGAGAATAGGTTGGGCCAGGTTGCCGATTGGGCCAAATTTAGGGCAAAAAAAAAAAATTCTGTTGGGCCGAGGCAAGAGTTGGGCCGAGGATCGAGTTGGCTTGGAAGCAGGATCTGGGCCAGATTGCAACTGGGCCAGACTTGAGAAAAAAAATAAATCAGTGGACAGAGAGGATTGGGCTGGACTAGGAGTTGCTGCTGGGCTGGGCCATCCGCACTGACGTGGTAAGGCCATGTTTGGTTTCAGTATTTATGTTCCACTTAAAGGCCTGTTTAGCTGCAGAATTTCTGTTTTAACTTAAGGGCTTGTTTGGTTGCTGATTTTTTTTTTAAATAAAAAGAGGCTTAAAAAAAAAGAAGAGGCCGAAAAAAAAAGAGGCAAAAAAAAAAACGAGAGTGATTTCTTTTGTTCATTAAATTTTAATATTATAGAGATTGTATTTGGGGATATTAAAGATTGAGATATTTGCTTATCTCGTATCCTTTCTTTTCCTTTTTTTTATCATATATCATATTCATCATACCAAGTGCTTGTATTTATTATATTGCTTGAATCTTGAGACCATTTTGGAATCACACAAGAAGGGCACAAGAAGTTGAGATTTGCGAGGAATAAATTGAGTGTGTGTGATACACGAGTGGAGGTAAGAAATGAGTGTCAGAGAGCCTTCACCTGAGAGAAGTGAGAGTAGCGAGATTGGTGAGGACTTTTACTACTAATCATTATCTGCTATTATTGTGTTTTTATTTTGTACCTCAGACATCGTGATGGCCAGCCAGTATTCAGGACAGGATATAGCCCTGACGAGACTAAGTTCCTATTTGAATCCCTCACTAGTGAATTGAGAAAGCTCACCAAGAGCATGGAGGGCATGTAGGACCGAATGATAGATATGCAAGATCGATTAGGGCGAATAAAAGTGTCCCAAGCTGCAACCCTAGAAAGAGACGGTTCATTATCTAAACCAACTGGACGTAGAGGCAGTCCCGTGCCAGGCCGAGCTCGGACTAGGGATAGGCAAAGGTATCATGTCAGACCTGTGAGACCTGATCGACATGATTATGAGGAGGAGTATGAGTCGATGAGGACGAGGACTGGTACGCATACGACGATGAGCCCAAGAGACATCGACGGAGGGACAGTGTGGAAGATGAGGTATCTAAGGGGTTAAAGTTATAGCTACCGTCCTTCGAGGGGCAATCTGATCTCGACGCCTACCTCGAGTGGGAAAGAAAGGTAGAATTAATTTTTTACTGTTATAACTATTTAGAGAGCCAAAATGTTAAGTTGGCTGTAGTGGAGTTCATAGATTATGCGATCATATGGTGGGATCAGCTGTGCACTAGCAGGAGGAGAGTTGGAGAGGGGCCAATGCGCACTTGGACAGAGTTGAAGGCAGTCCTGAGGAAGAGATTTGTGCCGAGCCATTATCATCGAGACCTGTATCAGTGACTGCAGACATTAACGCAGGGAACTCGGAGTGTGGAAGACTATTATAAGGAGCTGGAGATAGCTATGATCCGAGCAGATGTTGTGAAAAATAGGGAGGCCACTATGGCGCATTCCCTAAGTGTTGCACCGGGACATAGCTGACGTAGTGGAGTTGCAGCATTACGTAGAGTTAGAAGAGATAGTGCAAAAGCTGGTCAAGGTAGAGAGGCAGCTGAACAGGAAGGGTAAGTTCATATCCCAACTTAATACTACTAGCAGACCCTTTCCCAAAAGAGAGGATAAGACACCTATCATGAGTGCCACCCAGGCCAGAACTGCACCTAAAGTGGAGGCACCTAGGGTAACAACTCCTGCTCCTTCTGGCTCATCTAGCACACAAAACCGAGATATCTTGTGTTTTAAATGCCAGGGCAGGGGACATATTGCTTCGCAGTGTCCCAATAAAAGAACTATGCTACTGTCAGAGAATGAGGATATTGTGACTGATGAGGAGTGTGACAACAGTGAAGAAATGCTGTCATTAGAGGAAGTGATATCCGATGAGGAAAGGCTGTGCGAAGACGGCGGAATTAATTTAGTGGTAATAAGAGCACTGAGCACTCAAGTGAAGGAGAAGATAGATGAGGCTCAAAGAGAGAATATATTCTATGCGTGCTGTTTGATTAATAGTAAGACTTGCAGTTTAATAGTAGACGGAGGAAGCTGTACGAATGTGGCGAGTACGACGCTGGTTGAGAGATTGGCCTTGCCCATGAAGGATCACCCTAGGCCATACAAGTTACAGTGGCTTAATAACAGTGATGAGGTTAAAGTGACAAAGCAGGTGATGGTGAGCTTCAAAATAGGATTATATGAGGATCAAGTGACATGTGACGTAGTGCCTATGCAGGCTTATCACGTCCTGCTTGGCAGACCATGGCAATTTGATCGACAGATGATATATAACGGATTGACTAACCGGTATTCGTTCTTATTCCATGGAAAAAAGGTCACATTAGTTCCCTTAACTCCGAAGCAAGTTAGAAATAAAGAGGAGGAAGAAAAGAAAGGAGGGATTAAGAGAGAAAGAGCAAAAGAAAGATGAGAGGGGAGAGGAAAAAAAGGAATATATGATGGCAACTATGAGGGATGTAAGGTTGGCATTGAGTGCTGAGAGGTCCATTGTGATGTTGATGTATAAGGAATCATGTTATATATTTGATGATATCACATCCTCCCTCCCCTCTGATATAGTGTCTGTTTTGTAGGAATACACTGACGTTTTCCCAGAAGAGGTCTCCAAAGGGTTGCCGCCGGTTCGAGGGATAGAACATCAGATAGACTTTATCCCAGAGGCATCCATACCCGACAAGCCAGCATACATAACCAACCTCAAAGAAACTCGAGAGATCCAGAAACAATGTAGACAGAGAGTTTTTATTTAATTCAAGTTTCTTCTCAATTCCTTGAAATTGAGCCTTTTAATTTCTTGTGAATTTTCTATCCCAAATTGAGTCATTCTGGATTGGTCCATGTGATTTGTAATGTATCAATCAGCAATCAGTGTACTAATTGTGGTCGTTCCATTGGGTTCAATCCAATCCGATCTCGTTGAGTCGGCGTTCTTCGTCCAGTTCGCATCCCTGGGATTATCGGATTCAGGTCCGATTACACCGCTATTTTCCGATGTGATTTGATCATACTTTGATACCAAACTGACGTGATTAAATCACGTCGGAAAATAGCGGTGTAATCGGATCTGAATCTGATAATCCCAGGGACGCGAACCGGACGAAGAACGCCGACCTAACGTGATAGGATTGGATTGAATCCGATGGAATGACCACAATCAGCACATCGATTGCTGATTGATACGTTACGAATCACACGGACTAATCCGGAATTACTTAATTTGGGAGAGAAAATTCACGAGAAATTGAAATGCTCAATTTCAGGGAATTGAGAAGAAACTCGAATTAAATAAAAACTCTCTATCTATTGATCTGTATCTATTGAATAATAAACTACTATTTATACTAAATACTATTAGGCTCTAACCTAAAAGCCCATATGACCCAATTTATTAATAAGGCCCATTTACAATAAAGCTAAAATTAATAAATATTAAAATAAATTTCGACGGATCCCTGGATCGCGTCACTAACTTTTAGTTTGAACGACCTACCACTATCATTTGATAGTATTGTTGAAGCCTCAAATAAACTTGATCACCTACTTGGAATTGTCTCTCCATTCTTTTCTTGTCAAAATTCTTCTTCATCCGTTCTTGAACTTTAGCTAATTTCTCCTTTAATAGTTGAAGGCAATCTCATGGACCTTGATAAATTCTGTTGCCTCTGTATTAAGGGTTTTCAACGCTACTTTAAAAACAGATTGAGAGGGTTTGGTCTCATAAAGTGCCTAGAAAGCAATTGCCTTAAGGCTATGGTGGTAATTAGTTTTATACCACCATTTTGCCAAAGCAAGCTAGTGTGTCCATCTCTTGGGTTTGGTCCCTATCATGCATTTAAGGTTAACTCTCCAGGCACTAATTAATCTGCTTAGCCTAACCATCTATTTGGGGGTGGCATGAAGTACTGAGATTAAGGCTTACCCCTATTACTTAAAACAAACTCCTCTAAAATTCACTTGTAAAAACTTTGTCTCAATCACTCATGATTCTTTTGGGCAAGCCATGCAATTTGTATATATGACTGACAAATGCATGTGCCATTTGAATTGCCGAATACGGATGGCTCAAGGCAATGAAAGGACCATATTTGGTAAGCCTGTCTATTACTACTTTGATTGTATCCTTGTCCATTGACCTTGGTAGCTTTTCAATAAAGTCTAATATATCTTGCCATGCTCTATTTAGGATTGGTAGAGGGTTGAGGAGGCTACTGGATGATGATTCCCTGTTTTGTTCTTCTAATAGATGTTAAATGGTGTAACTAAGGCCTTCACATCCTTGAACATCCTTTTCCTTTGAAATATTGATTTACACTAGAATGTCCCTCAATTGAATCATCATGCTTGTTTTCAACTAATTTTTATCGCATTTGATTGTTGGCTCTCACATAGATTCTATTTTTTAACCTAAGGATCCCATTGTTCTAACTGCATTGGGAAGATAGGGCATTGCCTAAGGCCACCTGCAGTATCAACTATTTAATTTCAGCATCACCCTTGTAAGTTTCCTTAACTTTTTCTATTCAACTTGGGCTTATAACCGTTATAGAAGATAGTTCTCTATTTTGTTCCTCCAATCTCCTTGAAAGGGCATTAACTGCTTTATTTTCTTTTCTTTTTTGTATTAGGTTATGTAATCCAATCCCAATAACTTATTGAGTCCTTTCTTTTGAATTGGAGTGGAGATTTTTTGATGCAAAAGATACTTTAAACTCTCATGGTCTGTTCTAATAACAAACTACCCCAACTTCAGATGTCACCATTAACATGGCATCTATCCCTAATTTACTAGTGTCAATTTCTAACATAAAAGCCTTAGTGAAATTAGGCATAATAAAAACTGGCACTTCAGTCATGGCTCTTGTCAATATTTCAAAGGGTAAGGTAGCTTCTGAGTCCTAGTGAAATCCATCTTCCTTCAATGGACTGGTTAGCTTTTTAGCAATCTTGCTATAGTCTTTTATGAATCTTCTATAATACCCAATTAAGCTTAGAAATTCCCTAGAAGATTTGATACTCTTTAAGGTTAGCTAGCTAACCATAGCACTGATCTTGTTAGGATCAATGGACACTTCATCAACAGATATGATATGACCCAAATATTCAACTCTTTGTTAGCCAAAAGAGCATTTTTTAAAATAACTAGTGACCCTGTAATCTTTTGAATACTAGCTGCAGATGGTTTAAATGTTCCTGTAAGGTTCTGCTGTACACCAAAATATTATCAAAAAACACTAAGGTAAACTTTCTTAAGTAATCAGAAAGTACCTCGTTCATCGACCCTTGAAATGTTGCAAGTGGATTGGTCAACTCGAAAGGCATCACTAGGAACTCAAAGTGTCCATGGTGAGTCTGAAAGGCAGTTTTGTAGACATCATCAAGGTGCATTCTTATCTAGTGGTAGCCGGATTTTAGATCCAATTTGGAAAACCATGTTGCTCTTGCTAGTTCATCTAATAAAACTTCAATTATGGGTATGGGGTATTAGTGCTTGACAACCATTTGATTTAGCTTTTTGTAAATGCAAAGATGCATGGTTCCATCCTTTTTCTTGAAAAGGATCACTGGAGAGGCAAAGGGGCTGAGACCCGCTCTTATAATATCTTGTTCTAACATCTTCTTAATCTATCTCTCCACTTCAGATTTTTCATGGTGAGGGTGTCTATAGGGTCTCAAGTTCACTGGTTAGGAGTCTGGTTTAAGGGGTATTCTGTGGTCATAGTTTCTGTAGGGAGATAATTAGATATGTTCTTCAAAAATTACAAAATATTCTTCTAATAATTTTTGAATAGGTTTGGGTATATTTGTACTGGCTTTTTTGTTGCTAAATGTTGATTAGAAAGTCAACAATGCCATTCTTCTAGATGGGGTCTGGAAAGGGTATCAATGATTTCTTGACAAATAATCGTAAAGGCAAGATCTAGGTTCCCACCCCTCAGAAGTTATGGTTCTCTTTTGTAGTTCAACCTTAATGTCATCTGGCTAAAATCAAAAGTCATAGGACTTATTTTTTTTAATCAATCGACTTCTAAAATCATGTCGCAGCTACCAAGCTTTAACAGTTTGATGTGAAACTCAAATTCTCTGTTCTGCATTGTCCAGTGGAAGTGCCTACACTTTAGGTTGCTGAACACTTTGCTCCCATTGGCTACTGTGACGACTAATAGGTGTGTTAACTAGTTCCACACTAGTGCCCAACAGTGACCTAGGGTTGACAAAGCTATGTGTACTCCTAGTATCCACTAGAACTAAAAATCGCTTTCCTCCCACATTAGCTTTCAATCTGAGGGTGCTTGGTGGGCCATCACTGGTAATTGTATTCAAAGTTAACTCTCCCTCAAACATGGCTTCATCATTATTAGGTTTTAACACATCATCATCTTCACTCTATCTAATTTCTTCACCTTCAATGAGTTGTATAGTTTTCTAAGCCTCTTTTCCTCACAAAAGTCCCTTTCATCATTGCCTTAGTAGAGATTTCTAATTATTCGGCTTTGCACTTGAGGTTGCAGGTTTGAAGGAAATCTGATGTCTCGTTACTGCCTTAATCTTCTTCTCCTCATTCTATGATAGCTCATTGACATGGTTGAAGGTTAATGGTCTAAACATAAGTATGTAGTATTGTATCTCATCCTACAATCCACTGACAAAACTATGCACAAAATGTTGTTCTGACATGTGTGGACTATACTCAATCATGCTCACCCTTAATTCCTCAAAATTCTCAATATAATCTATATTATTCCCCTCATTCTGAGTTTGTTAAAGGATCCTATAGCATGTCCCCAGTCTTGTCTATCATATTTATGGATAATGGCATTTTGTAATTCAACCTAACATTCAAAATCCCTCTCAGTGATATAGTTGTAAAACCACCTCTCAACTTTTTCATTGGAATATTAAGCAGTTGCCTAAGGTTTTTCCTCTTTAGGGCTGCTGTAATATTCAAAGTAGTGATTGCACTTTCGAATCCAATAGCGGGTAATGGTTCCATCGAATAAAGTGAGGTCTATTTTGGGTTTTGGTTGAAAAAGGTCCTTGTAACTATCTTGGTAAGTTGGTTGGAGAAAGAAAACTTAACATAAATCTTAGGCAAGCTTCCCAACCTTATTGTTATGATTCAGCACCATATGATTACTAAGTTATGAATCTTGAAAAAAGGAGCATCACTTGAATTTTTGACATATAAAATGGAAGGGCATATGGTTTTACACATAGGAAACTCCATGAATAGATGCATAAACTTAAAAGGATGACCATGCTAGCTCAATCCTCTAGCTAGTCAACGTCCAGGCTGTAATGGTTCACGAAGAGAAAGTCAATTACACTAGGATAGAGAGGCTGGGAGTTTTTGAATTGATGGGGAGTAATTAAGGTCACCACTAAACGAATCAAGGGCATGTTAACTACTTATGATTAGTAATATAAATCTATATTGTTAAACCACACTTGGACTAAGTAGCTATAGAATTTCCGAAAACTTCAGAAAATTATAGAAGATGGGCATGCCACAATAGATAGATTCAAGACTTGAATAATGTTTTGAATGATGATTAACTAGAAATTAGAAGAAAAAGGGGACTAGAAGTCAAATTGCCACAAACTATCACATGCAAATTTAATTCTGTGCGACTTTAATATGAGATCATAACATTCTATACAAAACTCCAAATGAAGCACGATTTATTGCACACTAAACTAGACTCACAAAGCTTTCCAACCATATATAAATTATAGCAAGACTTAGCCTAATTCTATACAATTTATCTTTTTTAGTTGATTAAAAAATTTGCTTCTGTAAGACCTTTAGGCTTCCTAATTTTGAGAATTTTTATCATTGGCAACTTTGACAAGAATTATGTCATGATTTAAGGATTTAAGTTACATTTTAGAAGTCAAATGGGGGATAAATTCCTATAATTTGGGATTGAAGACAATGCTATTTTGATAAAATAAGAAATCAAAGGATTGAGCTTGATGAACGCTTGAGTCTAGCGACATAATACCAAGTAAGTTGATTACCTAAAATCATCTAAATTATTTGTGAAAGAATGATTTATTAATTACTCAAAAATTCTCCTTGAAAAATTCTCTTGTATTTCCACATATGTTTATGCTCTTATACTAAAGAATTTGTTTTATGTTGAGCAAGAATAATTTTCCCTAAATATGTTTTAGATCTAAACAAATATCACTATGCAATTATGAAAAATATTTTGTACTAAAATTTATGTTGAACTCTGGTATTTCCAAAAATGTTTTATGTGATGATCCTCATTAGAAAGTTTGCTAGTATAGCAAAATTAGTTCTAACCAACCCAAGCAGGATATAAAACTTGGGCCTTTCAATCGGGAAAGAAGCTGATCCTCTCACTCAAGTTTATACATTGAGACACTCGATTTGGCTGAAAGACTATTCATTGCATGTGTCCCTCTTAATTGAGATAAAATATTGAGATTTAAATAACCCTCTCAATCAGGATAAATGATTGAGATTTAAATTATCTTCTTAATCAGGGTTGTAGATTGAGACACCCGCTTTGGTCGAATGACCATTCAACTACATGTAACCTTCCGTAGTTGGGGTTAAAAATTAGGGTCTTAATCAATGAAATTGTACATGATATATCCAAACCGATGAGCAACCTACATGACAAAATGATGTTGAAAGGAATATTTCACCACATAAGAAATTCATGAAATGTTATTGAAAATATTTTTATATACAGAATTTTATTGAAATGATTTTTTAGTAAATATTTTGCATTTTTTACATCTCCTAAAATAGATAATCCCATACTAGCAGTTTTCAATCATGAACTTTCCTTTTATAACCCCTTTTGCAGTTTAAGATTTTGAAAATGGGGTTGACTTAGGGTTGGTGATGAAGTTGCATTGAGACTTGTTTTAAGTTTGAAGAGTTGTGCTATTAATACATTGTAATTTTTGATATTTCCATTACCATGGTCATTTTTGGAATCGTTAAGGAGTTCTTTGTATAAGTGTAAGATTTTATAAATTTTGGTAATTGTGCTATGTAATAATGGTTTAAACTCTTTGATGTAATGGGCTTTGGTATTGTCAAAATGAAAGTTTTGAAGGTACTACTATGTCGCGTGCCTAGATTTGGGGTGTGATAGACCTACCAAGTTCTTGATACAAGGTACATTGTTGGCACATTTTGACAACAAGCAAATAGATTAAGAATCCCTAATTTTTCAAATTTCTTATATTGACGACTTCATAGATAAAACATCTATAGAAATTCAGATTATCTGGAAATATTAGTTAAAAATAATCCTCCAGCTGAAAGAGGCATGGATATGGCCTGAACAAAGTCCAATCCTGTTATGTCGGACAGTTGCTGACAATTTCAAAACAAAAGAGAAAATTCATCTACAAATTACTATGTTGGATAATATCAGTTAGAGGTCAATTTTAATTAGGAAGTGAAGACACGAGACTATAAATAAAAGGATGAGGAACTTAGAATGGCATTGAGAGAAACTAAGAGCATTAGGAGTAAAAAATAGTCCGTGTTTCTCACTTATGTGTTTAAGTAATTTAGCTCTCATACTAAATAAGTATTAAGTTGAAGTGTTGAATGTGTTAAACAAAATCTCGTATGAATTCAATATAACAAAATGTTGACCCTAGTGTGGACTAGGTAAAAATGTTGTGTTAATTGTGTTGTTAACAAGTCAAAAAACCCTAAGATTAGGGTAGCGAATTGAGTAAAAGATTTTGTGATTAACTTTTTACCAACTTTACTTATCAGAAGCATTTTTACTAGGTTAAGCCTCACAAACATAGGAGATATTGCTTTGAATTGTGTTACCAACTTTATGCCTCATATTTACATTCTGTTTTGGTTGTGTAATGTGTCCCCAACACTTGTTGCAACACTTATAGGTTTATTATTAACGTCAACCTAACTAATAAGTGGTACCAAAGCCTAGTCCACTAGAGTTGCCTGGTTTGTCAAAGCAAATTGGATCTTAAAGGATTGAAAAACGAGTGCTAAGGAAGGAGCATCTATAACATGATCTATGCTCCTTGATGGAACAAATTATCCTTATTGGAATGCAAGAAGGCATTCGCAAAATATAAAGATGAAAAAGCTTGGTTGGAGTCACCTTACCTTTCAAATCAATGAAGGAATTGAAGTCCCTAAGAATGTGAAGTCCTAAACTACTGAAAATGAGACAACATCATTGATAAATTCTATGACAATCAATGAAATATTCACAAGTGTAGATAAAAAGTACTTCAAACTTATATCAACATGTGAGATGACTAAAGAGGTATGGGATATTCTTCAAAATGTCAATGAAGGAATCGGAGCTGTTAGATCTTTGAAGTTTCAAATGTTGGCCACATAATTCAAAAATTTTAAAATGGAGAAGGAGAAACTATAGCTAAGTTCAATGGCAGATTGAGACATATTGCCAATCAAGCCTATCAATTAAGGAAGAAGTACTCTAACACAAAACTTGTAAGAAAGACTTTGATATCCTTGCTAGAAAGATTTACTCCTCAGGTAGCTGCAATAGAGGAAGCACGAGACGTAAACAACTTATGCTTGTATGAACTCATAAGTTCTCTACAGACCTATGAAATAAACCTAAATATTGCTAAGAATGAAAAAAAGCTTGCCACGATGAGGAAGATAGTTGCAACAGTGATAACGACATAACTTATTTAACAAAGAAGTTGAAAAAGTTACTGAGAAAAAAGAAGCCACATTTCAATAAGAAATTAGGTAACTCATCTAAAAAACTTCCACTGATCAAAAGAAAAAATTTTTAAAAATGTGAAAAAAGGGAATCTAAGAAAAATGGTGTGTAGTTTCATAAATGCAAAAGTTACAATTACCTTCAAGTAAAATGTGCTAACACTCTCAAAAAGCAAGGTAAGTTTATGAACTCCACATAGGGTAAAGAAAGATTGGAAGAATCAAATGACAAGTCAAACCATACAAGTAATCAAGTGGCCTTCAACTCTATAAATGTAAAACAAAACTATGTTGTAACTCATTTGGTAATATCTGATGATGATCAAACTAAGTATGGAACAATAGTGATACTAATGATGAACTTCACTCCACATATCAACTTGACAAGCTAGTTGCATTGCAATTAGAAAACCATGTGTTAAAATAAGAGGTACAGTCTCTTAAAGAATTAAATGCATGCTTAAATGATAAGTGTTCGAAACAAAAATATGACCATAAGAAATTTGATAAGCAATGCTGCGAGGTTGAATCAACCTTTACAAAGTTAAACATGGGAAAAGTTATGTTGGATGATGCATTGTTCATTGAAAAGTTAACATCAGATCACATAGAAATAAGTTACATAAAAGACACATCAGTAGAAAATCCTAAGAAGAAAGAAATCAAATTTGTCAAGGAGACAATTTTAGTTGTTGAGCAAATTGTTCTCAACAAAAACAACTAGAAATAGAAAGCTGAAAGGTAATCCTCCTAGGAAAGCAAGAAATTAAATGACCATATGCTTTTCACTACTAAGACATATGCTATATAGAGGTTAAGATGTTAATCATATTGGCAACTATCGAAGGAACAACAAATCAACTAGACAAGTTTGGGTCCAAAATTCAGAAATCAAGAGTCATATTTCTTGCACCTCGCTAAGACTCACTCAAAAGAAATATGGTATTTTGATAGTGGTTGTTCCAACATATGACAGGTGACAAGGAGAACTTTTCCAATTACAAAAGTATTTTTGGTGGACACTTAAATTTGATGATAGAAAAAAATATCATATAATTGGAAAAGGGACCCTCAACATTGACTAAATACTAAAGTTAAGAAGCATCTTGCATTTTGACAGACTTAAAGCCAATCTATTAAGTGTAAATCAACTTTATGATCAAGACTTGTATGTGAAATTCACCAAAGATCTATGTTAAGTATATAATAAAGATAAATGTTGTATACTTATTGGCAATAGGTCAAAAAATAATTGTTATACTATGAGGTGTATCATAACCTATCTAAAGTCAAGCGCTAAGGAGACTAAGAAATAGGATAAAAACCTTAGAAAAATAAACTATCAAGACCAATTGAAATTATTAAAGACTAGAGTTGTTCGAGATTGCCAACACTAACAGAACTAATATCAAATGTTTGTAAGCCCTACCAATTAGGGAAACTACGAACGAAGTCACACAATGCATTCCAAAAGCTAACCACATTTAGAATTCTAAAGCTCCTTCATATAGACCTAATGAGACCAATAGAAATCACCAGAATTGAAGGCAAAAGGTATACTTTTGTTCATGTTGATGATTATTTAATGTTTACTTGCGTAGAATTTTTAAAAGAAAAATCAGAAGCCTTTCAAGCCTTAAAAATCCATGCACTCAACTCAAAATTGAAAAGAGAAAGTTCTAAAAGGAATTGTAAGAATTCAAGTAGAACATGTTAAGAAATTAGAGACTCAACAATTTGATGATTATTATTTCTAACATGGTATCCAACATGAATATTCATCCCTTAAAACTCCACAACAAAATGAAGTGATGAAAAAAAAGGATCAAACACTCCAAGAGATGGTTAGAATCATGCTTACTGCAAAGAAAATAAACACAAAATGGTGGGCCAAAATAATCAGCACAGCATGCTATATTATAAATAAGGTTTATGTTCACATCTTGTTGAAAACACCCTATGAGATCTGAAAGGGTAGAAAGCCAAATGTGTCTTACTTTCAAACTTTTGAGAGTACATATTAGATTTTAAAAGGTTGAGATAATTATAAAAAATTTTCTAATAAGAGTGATCAAGGATTTTTCCTTAAATACTCCAACATAAATACGGCGTATAGAGTTTACAATTTCAAAACTAGTAAAGTGATGGAAACCATGAATGTGGTTATGGACAACGGAGTGGAAGTATTCAAAGGATCTGTTAACCAACCAATCAAAATTAGGATGATGATCAAAATACTTAACCTATTGGCAATAATGAACAAAATTTAAGACAAGATGTTATAACAAGTAATGTAACATCTATAGAACAAGAACAAAAATCATTCCTTGAAAGTGGTTATTGGAGACATAACTGATCAACAGAGAATAAGAGAAGTACCAAAGGTAAATTATCATAATCAGTTGGTTACTATTATATTATTTCTATAGTTAAGCCAAATAATATAGATGAAGTGCTCAAAGATTTGTACTAGGTGATAGCAATGCCAGAAAAACTTAACCAACTCCAAAAGAATGATGACTGGATGTTGGTTGAAAGGCCATAAGATGCAAACATCATTAGAATCAAGTGAATCTTCAAGAATAAAACTGATGAAAACTCAAGTCAAATGGATCGATTTTGATGAAACATTAGCTCCAATAGCACAACTTGAAGCCATCTGAATGCTGTTGGCTATAGCTTGTTTTTAAACTTCAAAGTATTCAAATAGACATTAAAAGTGCCTTTTAAAATGAATTTTTGAAGGAAAAAGTTTGTGTTGAATAGCCTTAAGGTTTTGTTGACCCACATTATCAAAATCATGTATATAAATTGAAGAAGGTTTTGTATGGTTTAAAGTAAGCACCTCGTGCTTGGTATGAGTAATTGAAATCATTCTTGGTACAACAAGGCTACACTTAATGGGAAGCAAATAAACCTTTATTTATATAATGACGAAACAATGATATCTCTTCAAATGTTGAAGCAATTCGTCTCGAATATGCAAGATGAATTTGAGATGAGCAAGGTAGGTGAACTAAAATATTTTTTAGGTCTTCAAATCAAACAAATAGATGATGGAATCTTTTCTCCTAAAGTAAGTAGACAAAGAACTTGGTTAAGAATTTGGACTTAAGAGTTCTAGACATATTGCAACACCATTGCCACATCTACAAAACTTCATAAGGATAAACATTATAAATTTTTAGATGGGAGTTTATACAAGAGCACGATTAAGAGTTTTATTTTATTTAATGGCCAGTAGCCCAGACATATGCTTGAATGTGGGACTATGTGCAAGATACTAAGAACCTAAAGAAGAGTCATGTAATAGTCGTAAGAAGGATAACACGCTATGTGAATGGTACTGCCAAGTTAGGTTTATGGTATTATTCTAATATTTCTTTGATTAGTTATAGTGATGCAGAGTTGTTTGGTAATATGGATGATAGAAAAGGTGCAAGTGGTGGTTGTATTCTTATTGGCAATAATGTGGCATCTTAGTATAGTAAAAAGTAGAATTTGATCTCCTTATAAAGTGTGGAAGCCAAGTACATTACAATAGGAAGTTGATGTGCTCAATTATTCTGGATGCGATAAATGTTAATGGATTATAAAGTAAAAGTGGAAGAATTTTTTACATTGTATGACAACAATAATGTAATTAATTTGTCTAAAAACCCAGTTCAACCCTTATGAACTAAACTAATTGACATTAGACATCATTTTATATATGAATTAGTAGAGAATAAGAAAATTGTTGACAACTACATTTTAACAGACAGACAACTAATACATATATTCACCTAAGGCTTGAATTCTACTGGGTTTAAACACCTCAAGCATGAGCTAGGCCTGTACCTAGTGTATTGATCATGCTGATAGAGCATATTAAGGGGAGCAGAACCTATTAGATGCACAATTAGATGGTTAAAAACTAGCTGTTGATTTCCCCTTTTTTCAATAAAATTTTAATTTTTTACATTGATCGTAGCCACCACTTTGGATTGATTTAAAGTGATTTAAAGAAATAAATCTCTATTGTAACTGACCATATCAATCCCTTGTTATTTGATCTTGCTACCAAAATTGCTACAACACCATGTAAATTTGAATGAATCACCAATGGCAAGACACAAAATCAGAGGAGTTGTAACAAAAGCCACCACCATGGCTCAGCTAGCTAAGATCACTGAAGAAAGTTAACAACCAAAAGTAACCTATGTGCAAGAAGAAGCCATGGAAGTAGAACCCTTGCAAATAGTGTTCCCAATGATTCTTGTTCAAGATGTCATAGATGAAAT
Source organism: Avicennia marina (assembly GCA_019155195.1). NCBI lineage: Eukaryota > Viridiplantae > Streptophyta > Magnoliopsida > Lamiales > Acanthaceae > Avicennia > Avicennia marina. The sequence goes on along the minus strand of CM032772.1, from coordinate 8,396,142 downwards.
TACACTACCATTGGCAATAACTGTTGCAAAACACACGACTAAAGGTAGAAAAACTATCAAGAAATGGGGAGTAAGGAAAGGAAGGAAAATGGCAGAAGAAGAAGTCATTTCAAAAGCTACTACTATTATAACTAAAGAACAACAAACTACTTAAGGAACCTCTGTTATGGCAAAGAAGGAGATGGTTACAACACCTATTGAACAGGAAACTGTAGAAGAACCATCGACCCTTAAGAAACTAGAACCTGCTCCAAAGGAAGGTGAGAAAAACAATGTCATGACTATAGAGACAATACTAGGGCTAGAATAGTCACCATTGGTGGAAGTTATGTCCACAACTAAACACAAGAAAAGGAAGATGGATATTTTCCAAAATCTAGTCGAAGGCTTTGTTTAAGGATAAAGGCTAAGAAACAATAGATGAAAGAGGAAACTGATGAAGAGGATGAGATTGCAGAATTTGATATAAAATAAGCCCATTCCATGGAATTTTACTCCCCTAAAGCCAAGGAATGATATGGATATGTAAATCCCTACAATTTTACTTTGAAAAAATTATTCCAAAATCATTTGGGTGTAAGGAGTTTGTTGTTATCTTGGAAGACATTAGACTCAGTAAGGTTGTGACTCGGTTTGACGTGTTTTATTAAACCTTGTCTATGAATTTTACGCAAATTTAATGAGTAAGGCAACTATAGAAAACTCTAGTTGGTTTCAAAAAGTTTACATTGAAGAATAGTTTGTATAGTCATCTCCAAGAGTTATCAACAAGGTGTTGAAATGAAGGACCCTAGAATTTGATTCTGTATATTCCACTGGCCACGAAGTTGAATATGATAAAATTGCTGGGTTGCCGACAAGATACAAGCTAGACAAGTGGCCCTCAAGTTTGCCATTATTCTCTCTTTATTATTACTGAAAATATTTTCTATTGTATAAGCTAGATACTGCTACTTTGTTTCCAACAACGAATGCAACATTGGTTACAACAAGTATGGCAACATTATTGTATAAACTAGTTACAAAGCACCTAGTGAATTTAGGGCACTTGATCTTCCAAGTTATGATGAATTATGCTAAATCAAACTTGTCTAGCTATGTATACTTGCCTAATTTTGAAGTTACTTCAAACAAAGAAGGTGATAGTGTAACTTATGGAAAAAGAATTTGTATGGCTTGTAGATGTTCTTTATTACTAGGAAAAGCTTGAGAAGTAGGGTAAAGTTGATGATTTTTGACAAGAAACTACTGTAGAACCCACGGTCTAACTGAGAAATCAAAAGGACAATTTCAGGATGTCATTACTAATCTCAGTAGCATTAGATGATATTTGGATGAACAATAGTTGGTTTACAGGACAATGTCGCCAAATTGAGTTGAAGTTTTCCAACTTAAAGTCAACAGTAAGAACGATTGAAGAATGAATACAGTCTAAGATTGATGCACCTACCTCACCGGCCTCTAATAAGGCTGGCTCCTCAACACGTTGAATCCAAAATTTAAGGTTCCTACCACAGATGTTTACCCTTTAGCAAATTTTTGGCATAAAATAGGAGACAATAAACAAAAGATGAGGAGGATAGGCAAAATTTTGATTTTCAATTCTAAAATTACATGTTCAAGTGGTGATTGTTGTAGCTTATGGATGATTACTGCTTGATTTTGAATGACTACTTGGAATTTGCTACCGAACTTTGTTATTAGTTAATTGTTGTTGTAAAAATGTTATGTTGACTATTAAGAGCATTAGTTTTTTTGTTTCAGTTCATTTGGCTTGTAAACAATACTTAATTGCTTATATACTTTACGGATAGACAATTGACGTAGTACTTAGCCAAATGAATAAATAAATGCAGCTTCTGATTTTTGATAAAATTTCTTGTTGACCATATGATTAAGGATAAGTTAGGAAACAAACGTTGTGCCAAAATGTGCCAAAGAGGGTTAGTATATTAGCTAGATTAGTAGCACATTATTCATAACATGAAAGTTGATGAAGAATCTCCAACTTGTCAAATTGCTTATATTAGATGACTAAATGGATAAAGCATTTGAAAATGTTTAGATTATCTAAAGATATTATTCTAAGATAATCTTCAAGTTGGAAGAGGTGTAGATAAGGGCGGAATAGAATCCAGTTCTCTCATGTCAAGCTATTGTAGACAATAGCAGAACAAAAGAGAAAAATTTGCCTATAGAGGTTGAGTAACCTAGAAAGGCATTAAGAGGAACCAAGAGCATTAGAGGCAAAAATAGTCCATATTTCTCACTTATGTGTTTAGATCGTTTAGATCTTATGCTAAATGAGTATTAAGTTGAAGTGTTGAGTGTGTAAAAGAAGTGATAAACAAAATCTCGTGAGAATTTACTATGACAAAATGTTGACTCTTGTATGGATTAGCTAAATACTGTTGTGTCAGTTGTATGGTCAAAAGGTTAAAAACCCTATGATTCAGAAAATAAGTTAAGTGAGAGATTTTATGATTAATTCTTTGCCAACTTTACTTAGTAGAAGAACTTTTACTAGGTTAAGCTTCACATATATAGGAAACATTACTCAGAATTGCATTACCAATTTTGCGTCTCATTTTTACATTCTATTTTAGTTGTGTACAATATTCTCAATACTCATTACAATACTTGTAGATGAGTTGTTAACATTAATGCAACTACCAAGTACCTGCCCACCTATCACCTGGATTGTTTGCCGATCCTCAAGGGTATATTATTTAATTAAATTAACTTAACTCGACACGTTTTCAAATTTAACTTACCTCACAATATAATTAAATGAATGAATCAATATTATTTTTTAATAAAGACTTTGTATTGTTCATAAAAAAAAAGGAAAAAAAAAGTAAGATGTTTGAAAACTAAAGAAAAGTGAATATATTAAAATTGAGAGATAAAATTAAGTAAAAAATTAATAACTAAAATAAAGAAAAAAGAATGAAATAAAAGAAATTTAGAGGATTGAGAATACAAACGCGCACAGACACACACATATATATAAGAAGTAAAGGTATTTTAATTATTGTACATTTGGTTACTAAAATGAGATCCTTTTCTTATTATATACTCATGATAAAAGACATGTTTGATGCATAAAGATAATTATATAAATGAATTGATCATGTTCTAATTTTATATCATTTAAGATATAAGAGCTAAAAGTAAATATTTTATTAATATATACACAAATATATAAAATTTTATTATGAGTATATGAAATATATTTATATGATGTTTATATAAAACATGTATTGCTTCTTTAAAGATTATAGCAAGGTCATGAGTTATGTCATAATTTTTTATTAAATTTAATAAGCAAACTTTGAAAAAAAAAAAAAAAAAAAGGAAGAAAGGCCATTCTTAATGAATTAAGTCTATGATTGATATGCATAAATGGAATAAGGTAGAAATAGAATGAATTTAAGAATGAAATGAAAGTAGGAAAAGAATGAGATGATTTACTACATCCCCCACTTGGTATGCACAAAAATGTCATTAAGATTAAGAATGGAGTAAAATTGTCATTATTAAGAATGATAATTAAAAATAAATATAATAAATTAAAGATAAAACGTATTGTATTCAAAATTAAATGGTGGAATAATTGATAATTAACATAAATATGGTCCATTAATCAAATTACAACAAGTGTTGAATTTGGCTAATCAAACCGTGTCAACTGTCAAAAGACTCTCATTTAGTAAGTTTAAGTCATGCCATCTCAAATTATAGAAGGAAATGCAAAGTTGGAAATCAAAGTTAAATCAAAGGATGAATGCCAATCAAAATGTGTTAGTCAATTGTCATCAATCAAATATGACAAGGTGATCATTCCAACCACTATAAATAAAAGGGATCTTCTCAACCCAAAAGAATGCAATTAAAGTCTAGTGAGGAGGAATTCAACTAGGTCCTAAAATTCTTTTCACAATCTTCAAAGAAGATATATGTTTTTTATAAAATCTTAACGTCCAATTCTTATTCATAATGTTATGTAGGCAAAATAATATTATTTGGAGTCCCAACTAACTTCAAATAGGATTAAAGATTAAAAAAGAAAAAACACTCGAATCCTAGGTATATCCTTACAACAGTCAAGACATTTTTCATGAAATCCGCCAAAATTATATGTTTGATTTGGAAACATAGTGTTCAACTATAAATTAACATTTTTTGAAAGTTAGACGACTTCAAAAGGATCAAATTATTAAAATTTTCAACAAATTGTAAGAATTTTTAAGTTTTTCCAAGTTAAGGAAAAATTTAAAGAATTAATATGGAGATTTGTGTCTACAGAAATTCATCTCAATTATTTCAAAATTGACTCGTGCAATTTTTTTGTTTATAATTTAAATACAAAAATTTTGTCCTACAAATAAATACATGTATTTGAATTTTGTCCTGTAGGTACACACATGTATATATACATAAGTCTATTTTGTGCACACATGTATACATATACATAAATCTATTTTGTTTCCATTTCATCCCATATCATCATGTCCAGATCCCAATTGTATCATCTTTCTGGTCAAATTCAACAAATAAAATTTGAACAATAAAAAAAATAAAAATCAACCCTTCAATTTGCATTCCAAATAGATACTAAACATTACATGATCTCTCCATGATGTAATGTTCTACCATTAAATTTGATTCATAGAAATTTCATATCCAAATGTACTTTTTTATACCTTTCTAAGTTTTTGATGCGTTGTACCTCTCTATTAATCGCCTAAATCCTTTTACCAACTGCTGAAGTGTATTGTTTAGTGAAATTAACTCATCCAAATACAATTTCAGATTCAGAAAATTCAATTCAATCGTTATACAACATCATTATCATGTTCATAATAGGAGCACTCAATATCCACACATAATTAAATAAATAAATTTGAAAAGATAAATAAATATAATAAATTAAAATTGAGAGATGTTATTGAAAGACAAATACAATAAATTGAAATGAAGGGAAGGTACAGAAATAAATGAAATTCAAATAACGATAACAATGAAAAATAAAATATATAAAGAAATAAGCATGTTCTAGTAGTTATGGATCTATGAGAGGATCAAAGAATTTATTACATTTGTAAACCTACAAAAAGAGCAAGGCTCATCTTTCTCTAAATCTCATCAATATCATTTTTGGTGTAAAATACGTCTCTTTCATAAATTCAAATATGAACTTGTTCATTGTGTGTATAGTTATTAAAATGTTCTTATTCTTTTTTTAACATTTTCTTTTCAAATTCCTCTCTTAACTTTTATTTATTTCATTTCCCTATCTCAAATATAATTTATAATTTTTTTCAATTTTTTTCCTTATATCTTATCTTATAAAAGATATAAAATTTATAAATAGAAAATATTGTTGATTATTTGTAAGAGTAGTAAGAGAGATAAAAGATAAAATTTAAAATATTGTCTTTTTATCACTAACATATAGTTAGTTGCTAAATGTATAGATTATGTTTGTTTTTAAACTTGGATGTGTATTTTTAAATATTTTTATTTCAAAAATTGTGTAAAAGTAAGAGAGAAAAAAGATAAAATTTAAAAAATGTAATGGTTAAGTATGCATTTTTTTATGGCCAAAATTACAAAACAAACCTTATTTTTACTATTCATCTCTACTCAACAATCTTAAAAGCCATATATTTTACCTTACAAATTTTATTTAAATTTAAATTCAAAAATTTTCAATTCTTTTCTTTAATAACTATCTAATAAATTTTCAATCATTATATTTATTTACAATTAAATTAACACTATCAATATAATTTTTTTAATTACATTCATAAACCTTATAAACTATGTACGATCACATCATATAATCATTTGTACATATTAAATATGTAATTAAAATTTTCTCTCCTTTTATAACTTAATATCAAACAAAATTTTCATACTCACTCAAATTATCAAAATTTTTCTATCAACCATGACAGGGAACCAAACATATAATGTTATAATAAGTGATAAAGGAAACACAAATGACATAATTACATACTAATTAAATTGGCACACTCTATGCGTGTGCTTGATATTTTAAAAAAATTATTTTATTAAAAGTTAATTTTGAGATAATAGTACTCAAAATTTAAATTAATATGAATATTTTTATAAAAAAGAAAAAAAGATAATTATTAAAGAGATAAAATATTAACAAAATTCAAAAAGGAGAAAAGGAAAACAATATAACAATAAAGGTACTCCAGGAAATTAACATTATAGCATTCAAAAGTAATTAATATTGGAGTAGCACACTTTATAATATATATCTATATATATATATATATATATGCATAATTGTATTTATACTAGCACTCAATTAGTTTTAATATGCATAATTGTATTTAGTAATTGATATATTGAGCGAGAAGCAAAAGACGAGTTTTTCAATTTGTAACTGTATATCTGGTAAGAAAGCTAGTGACACTTGTATTAGATAATGAAAGTTTCTAAAGGATAACATTGTAATTTTACTTTTTTCAATATAGTTTAGAGATTCATACATTTTTATATAGTACTAGTTGTGTAAAATTATTTGTAAAATATAAAATGCTTTTTTGGATAGATATAGATATATAATATTTTACAATATAATTTTCACATTATTTGAAAAGCAAGATTGAAATAAAGAAATTCAAAAAATTAAAATTGATGCTTACCCAATATTGTATGTATACAAAAGAAGTAATAATATTTTAAATATAAATTTTACACCATTCATAAAATTCATAAAATGATAATAAAAAGAAAGAATTTTTAAAAATTACAAGTGAAATATAACTCATAATGAAAATAAGTAAATGAAATCAATAAAATTAAGAGAATACGGTGAAAATAAAATGTAAGATGATTTAAAAATAATATGGTAATTATACATTATGTAACTGAATTAGACTCAAATTTTTAGTGCAGTATAGATAGGTAGATAATAACAAGTGATAAAAGATATATTTAATGTACGTGCATCATTATATAAATAAATTAAAAAAATTATTTAAATATAAATTTTATAAAAATAAGAGATGAAGAAAAAAATGTTAAAAAAACTAAAAACTAAAAATAAAAATAAAACATACTGCTGCACTTGGTACATATCTTTGTAACGAGGATAACTGACATTAAAGAATACGAATAATACAAAAATTGAAAAGAGAGAAAAAAAAAAGATAAAATTTTCATTTTGCTAGTGATATATTAGAAAGAGCATATTTTGAAAGGCGAAAAATTTTCTCCCAAAAACAAAAACAAACATAACTTAAGATAATTTTTGTTCAAATATAGCCATTATAAAATGAAATTTAGGAACGATGGTTAAAATGAAGTGAAGATTTGAAGGACGAGAGTTGAAATATAATATATAAAAAAAGTAAGATTATTTTAGTAATGAAGTATTTGATAAACAAGAACATAGGCAAGTGATTTGTTGCCAAAAATTAATGACATACATGCAGTAACTGCTCCAATTAAAAATAGTAAAATTGAATACACACACATACATACATACATACATACATATACATACATATATATATATATATATATACACACGCCAAACGTTGAATTTCAATTGAAAAGCTCGAGAAACTGTCAGATAAATAAATCAATGGCGGAACGAAAGAAGATCATCATTGACACCGACCCCGGAATTGGTACAAGTTTTATGTACTTTTTCATGTTCTTTTGTTGTATTGTTTTGTGAAACGCTCCAATTATTTTTGGGTTTTTCAACTTAAATTTTTGTTGATCAGATGACGCGATGGCGATATTTGTGGCTCTGCAATCACCGGAAGTTGAATTGATTGGTCTCACTACAATTTACGGCAATGTCTACACCACTCTCGCCACCCGAAATGCTTTGCATTTGGTAATTCCACCGATTTGCTTTCGTCTTTCTTTTTTGCATTTAGTCGCAGAGATTCTCGATCTGCTGGGTACGATTGTCGGAAGCACATCATTTACTTGTGGTAATTGTTTTACTTGCTTTGTGATTGCTTTATCGATCTGTTTAATTTAGGAGTATCCATTTAATGGTAACGCTTGTGGTTGGTTTGTGGAATTGTGTTTCTTATATTTTATCTGATTCACTGACTAGTTATCTCCGTCAGCTATGATGAAGCAAACATCCATTCACATAACACTGAGTGTAGCTGCTTAATGCAAATTTTCTGGTTTTGTTTTCAACAAACTAAAAGATGAGTTATTGTTATGCTTTTAGATTTGACCTTTCATCTGTTGTTCAGAAAAAACTTGGGGGAGAAAATATAGTATTTAATTTGAATTTGAGTTTCAACAAGATTTTCCATATGCCACATGGTGAACTGTTGTTCGTAAGAAGTTAATCATGAATTACGGGGGATAATTGTGGGGACAGAGTGCTCTTGCATGGCGTCTTGATTCTTTTGTATTACCATGAATCCACTTCCCAACTTTTATCTCTAAATTTTGTTCATTAATTGCGATGAGCGCTTGATCATTTTGTAACTTACACATCATTATACAGTTGGAGATTGCTGAGAGGACGGATATTCCTGTGGCTGAAGGATCTCATGTGACCATCACTGTATGTATAACAGATATGCTGCATACTTTCTCTGATATGGACTTCTGGTTTGTCTATTTCACATCATATCCTAAACTAGTCATTTTTTCTGAAATCTAAGTAAATGCTCTTCATAAATGGCTTAATAATATGAAGGCTACTTCTTGTGCATTATTACATGTCTATCTGTGGGGGTTGGGTAGCATACGAAGGGTTTTACACCACGTGTACAGCTTATCTGCTAACTTTCGGAGGAGAATACACAATGGGTAGAAATTTCTCCGACTAACTGTGGAATGTAATTTTTTCTCTATCGGACTTAAGAAGTAGAATATAGAAAAGACAGTAGACAATGCAATTCTGAAGGACAATTTAGTCTCAATTATGAAAATTGTGTAGAAAACACTAGGCTGCAGGGTATAGGACTTCTTGCTGATGCATGAGGTTGCCTACTTTTGCTCTTTCAGTCACTCTCATAACAATGGAAACCAAAGTGAAAAATCATTATGTAGTAAGACATTAATAGAAATGGTGTCTCGAAGCTTTAATACATCAAGTGTGTAGTTGCTTTCCTCGGGAAAGTAATTTACTTTGGAATTCTTGATTGGCTATTGTGATTGGTCTGGGGCCAGTATAATCTTTGCCTGGCACCTTGTTTTTCTTATTTCTTTTTTAAATTGCTTTACCATTGTTAAATGCATTGTGAAGACCTCAAGTTAAGCAAGACCTTTATATGATTTGCTGTATCATTTTTGTGTAAAGAAAGGTACAAAACTTCGAATTGCTGATTTTGTCCATGGTGTGGATGGATTGGGAAATCAAAACTTTCCTGCGCCAAAAGGGAAGCCAATCGAGCAATTTGCTGTAGACTTTCTTATCCAGCAAGCAAGTCTTTACCCTGGGAAGGTCACTGTGGTGGCCTTGGGCCCTCTAACAAATATAGCACTGGTTAGTTTCTTGAATTTTGTGAAGCAGCTTCACATATTGCTTCTTGTATCATGCTTTTCTCAGATTAATTGATTTATGCAGGCTATACAATCAGACCCTCAATTTATAAAAAATGTTGGACAGATTGTCCTACTTGGTGGTGCATTTTCAGTAAATGGAAATGTAAATCCGGCAGCTGAGGCAAATGTGAGTCGCTATTTTTTTTCCCATTTTAATGTGTCAAGCACCTTGCCCTTGGTTTTCTTGATTTTGTTTTGATTATTATATGTTACCTTTTGTCATCATTGGTTAACAAGATTTTCGGAGATCCTGATGCGGCAGATGTAGTTTTCACTAGTGGAGCTGATATTCTGGCTATTGGAATAAACGTCACACATCAAGTTGTTTTCACTGGTAATCCTACTTTGAACCATTTCTGGTCAAAAACACTAATCCTTTCAAATGCTGCAATCGTCGTATGTTTCTATTACAGTAGCATTGGCACAAGATAATAGCCCCTTTTGTGGCTGATGGAAACTGATTAAACATGCTTGGTCCACAATCAAGTCATATTGCCATTCTATCTATTGGTTGATTACTGTGATAATCTTTGATATTTTTGGTAAGCCTATTTTTCTGCATTTGTCACCATGCTAGATAAACTAATTTCTTAGTGAAACATGTAGTGTAAATTTACACCCAATGGATGGTCAAGGTTTACTGGACATGAAAGCACAAATAAATTCCATTGAATTGATTTAAAATTATATGATAAATTGGTGTTGAGAAGTTACATGCAGCTACACTAAAATTTGAAGTGGATAAACTGCTTTATTGCTCAATAAATACCATTTTCACTCTGTGTTCTCCAGAAAGAAGAGAAGATTTTCAATGAGTAGCTTCTTCATTTATAATCATTTAGTGCAACAACATAATTAGGTTCAGGAAAGAAGGATAGGTGCATTACCTTTATCTGATAAAATTCAAGATAGCCACCCTTCTTGAAACTCACACATTTGAGTATTGAAGAGTTCTAAAGTATAGCTTTCTTGTTGATAGACAGGGTGGAAAGAATATAAACAATTTATTTTCAACCCTATGGCAGACTTCTTTGAATTCTTGTCATTTTTGCTTGAGTCTTGATTTTTCCTCTTCTACTCAGCAAATATATAGTTTTGCCTTTTCCTTTACAGATGCTGACAGAGTTAAGATGGCTGAATCAAATGGAAAATTGGCCCAGTATATATGCAAAATTTTAGATGTGTATTTTTCCTACCATCAAGAGGCCTACAGCACTAAAGGTTTGGTTGGGTTGAACTGATAATGATGGAGTGTTAAGATTATGTAAGTTTTGGTTGATGGCAATCTGCACTCAATCTAATGCAGGTGTTTACCTTCATGATCCAACAACCGTTCTTGCTGCTGTTTATCCATCGCTGATCACCTATGTAGAAGGTGTTGTCCGTGTCCAGACAGTTGGAATCACAAGGGGCCTAACATTGTTCTATAACAAACAGAAGAGGTAAAATTTTGCACCCGCACAACTCACTTTTCCCAATGTATTCCTTACTTTTGATGGTGAAATTATTTTTTCAGTAATAGAGTTCTCAGGATAAAATAAAACATGAGATATAATACGACTAATTCTAGCTGCATAATGGTGGGTATTAGTAAAATGAGAGAATAAGCACCTGGAGTGAACTATGTAAAGAGTGGAGGAAACTGGTGTCACATTATTATCCGTCATAGGTTACTAAAACCTCAAGTCTAATCATCTAGAGAGCAATATGTCCAGAATTGAGCGAAGGTGGTATGATTATCCCTCATAGCTTACTAAAACTTAAGGTCCAAACACCTATATACATATCACATTTGCACACTTTACTAAAGCTCAGGGCCTCGTAGTAATCACCATTGTATGTGAAAAAGTGAGTTTACCTACATAATTATATTTATATGATAAATATTCTCTATTAATAGGTTTATGTAGTAATTTTGTACTTCATGAAATTCACTTTTCTTGAAACTAACTGTTGTTGTTTCTTCATTATCTCATACACAAACAAATGCCTTCATGTTATTCTCCACCACTTTACAAATTTCTCCTTATTTCTTTCACTCTGCACCCTTTTTAAGTGGCTCCATTACTCCTCAAACGCTACAATATTCTGTCTTCTTATGAATTAAAAAAAAAAACACTTCTATATATTGAACACCTATTTGCCCACACAATGAGTGTATGTTTATCACTAGTTTAAAGTATGAGGACCTTAGAATAACCAACTTCGCTTGTCAAATATATATTGTCCAAGTTTCTCCTCATTTATCTATTAATGTAACATCTCATGTTTTCTTTCTCCTCCATTCTGTTCCATTTTATCTTTCTTTCATTTTTTATTTTCTAATATAATTTTAATTCTGAATAGTTTTATTTTCATGATTAGAAAAATAATAAGCTATAATTATATTATAATCAATAAATATGAATAAATTATAAATGATTTTGCACATGCATACAGTGTTTGACATTCAAGAGTGGAGGAAACTGAAGGTAGCATGATTAAAACTAAAGAGGTTGAACCACTGTAACACAAGGGTTGCATCAGTTAATCTTTGACCAATTATAGTTCATTCGACATGCTTATTATGTGGCTAACTGTAGATATATTTTTCAGCCTGAGTAATTGAGTGTCATCAAGAAAATGTGTAGCATACTATGCAACTGCTCTACAAGGAAGTAGAGGGAACAGAAATATGAGCGTTGCTGAATATTTCAAATGACTATCTCTACTGTTCTTTTATGCTGCGATTGAATAGACACTTTGTTTAAAAGAATTTTTTTTCCTTGAGAAATAGATGAAAAGGAGATAAGAATTTTCTTGAAGTATGAGATACATAAATATTGTTTTATATGGGATTGGTGGGTATTTGAGAGAGAAAATATAAATATTGCAGTGATGTGGGATAGAATCGGTGTTGAATAAAATTGGAGAAGATTGAGTTGAGAGGATGTTGCTTGAGATAATCTCTTAGACAATATGAAGGCGCGTTTGTCTCTGGGGCCATCTTCTCAGAAACAGGATAATGGGAAAATAGGTTGTATCCAACATGGCAAATAATATAAATTAACAAAACAACCTGGTCCGTCCATAAACGTTTGGTGTCATTAAAGTTTAATTTTGTCAGCGCATTGATGAAGGTAACATCCTTCTTGTTGGCTCTTCCATTTTCGCTCATATGTTTGAATTTTCACTGTTGTTAAGGTTTGCGGGAGTGACTGAATGGTCAGATAAACCATCAGTCAAGATTGCGGTTACAGTTGATGCTCCTGCGGTGGTAAAACTGGTGATGGATAGGCTTATGCATTCGTAGATCTTTTTAAATTTTTTCTTCGCCTTTGTATTTCTCTTCATAGGGAAATGTATAATCATATGATGATTTTGAAATAATTCTACATTAAACATTTCTATTGGAAATCTGACCATTCATTTATAACTATAGCTTTTCTGCGTCGGCTTAATCTTGTGATGTACATGTTCACTTTATTTAATAAGATTAGAATTTTAAAAATTATTTTAAATGATAAATTAATCATATAATTTTGATGATTATTAAAATACTCTTACTTTAAAATTTTTAAAAAATTATATATGTTTTATTTATTATTTACACCTCACAACTCAAATTAGTAAAATACATACTATATAATTTCACTTAATATTATTTTAAAAAACTGAATTATTATAAATTATATATTTATTCTTCTCACACTTATATCATAAAATTATATTTAATTTTAAAAATTATAAAAAAATATCATTTATAATCATATTGAGAGTCAAAAATATTTTTTAAATAAAATATCGAATGAACGAATTAATTAAGATTGTATTTATCATGGATTATTTATTCAAAAACATTCTTTATTACGAACCTTTATGTTTTTTAGTAAACAATTAATTAATCAAACTCAAACATCCAAAATGAATAAATCCTGAGGATTTACTCTTAGTTCATTGATGCTCAGATACTAGCTAATGAAAGCAGTTCAAGACAAATCTCCAGAATATAGAAAATACTCAAGACTTTATTATCTGATAACTCCGGAGTGTTTGATGAAGAGAGAGATACACGCTTCCCTTTATTTTTCACTCATTTTTTGTATGTAAAATAGAACCTGAATCCAGCAGAGTTATCGACTATCTACAAATGGATGGCACCTCTCTGTCAAAAGTAGAATGACAAACTTACAATCTGTCCTGAGAGATCCTCCATTCCAACATGTGAAGCACTCAGCTGGAAAGGCATAGCCTGATGGCAGACTTCCCGTTTGTAGTTACGCTGTTGACTACATTAAAAGAAACCCGTGGACGGCATACCTGGGAACACTGACGCCTGCTTGCTTACAAGAGATTCCGAACCTTCTCTCAGATAGGAGCAATTTAAGCAATTTTTACAGCTACTGGCTTTCCCCGACCCATAGAGAATCCCCTAGTGCCATCCGGCATGCGAGGGACGGGAGTCGCTTTTGCTGTATTAGGTTTCTCCGTACTCACAGTAACTTCGGAAGGCGGAGATCCCAAGACACTTCCTTCATTGGTGGGATGCTGAGGCCGACCGCGTGCTTGTCCCTTTCCCTTGCCCTTGCCATTGCCTCCGCCACTGACGTTATTGCGCCCTTTCCTCTGTGCATTGCCTTTTGCATTATTCTCCAACTGTCCAGTGAAGGTGTCGTGATAACTTAATAAAATCTCAGTCTTCAAGATTGAAAAAGAGAGAAAATCCCCAGAGTTACTTATCATCGACAATTTCAGGTAAGTTTCACAGATACATATTTCAAATACTGAACCACAAATTAGGTCGCACAAAAGGATGGGCCACCTATTCACCAACTTAATAGCCATTTCAGATCCAGGCGGGTGGAAAATTCAAATAAGTACTATTTCTTGGCTTAGATAGGCAGAAAGTGAACTACAATATTTGTCCTGAAAGAACAAGGCTGTAATTGGAAGGACATTTCGTTTCAGAGAAAAAAAATTTTCTAAAAAAAGTGAAAACAAGTGAGAAATGTGTTTCTGGAGAAATGAAATATACAAAGAAAGAATTGTGTTTGACTGAATGTTTTTTGAGAGATAATGTATTAATCATAGTGATGTGATAGGTAATTGTTTGTTAGAAATTGGAGTTGATGTGATACATAATTATTTGGGTATTTGTATATATTTTGGTGGTGATAAAAAATTGTATAATTATTAGTAATGTTATTATTTATTTTATTAATATTATTATTAATGTTGCTATCATTATTATTCTTGTTATTACATTTTTATTATTATTGGTATTATTATTAATGTAATTAATATTATTAGTCTCGTAAGTAAGGTCTTGCGGAATACTATTATTATTATTATTATTATTATTGTTATTTTTACTATAAAGTGTAGGGGTAAAATTGTATAATTATATTAATTGTAAATTGAAGTACATGTACTATTAGTGTATATGCTTGACATTATTATTATTATAATGTTGTTACTATATTTATTAATAACGTAAATAATATTATTATGAATAGTCCCAATACTATTATCAATATTATTTGTAATATTATTGTTTTCCTGAATTTTCCTGTTATTATCAATATTATTAATAATGTTGAAAAAAACTTTAATATAATTATTATGATTTATAATAACATATCTGAGTGAAGTTTAATAACATTATTAATATCATTGATAATATTTTTATGAACATTATTTTCAACACTCATTAATTATACTATTAAAATGACATTAGCAACACAATAATAATTATTGTCTTTCCTGTTATTTCCGTAAATATTAACTACTTTTATTAGAAAATTTAAATTAAATAATAATCTTAATAGAATCATAATTAATTGCTTTAATTATGACATTGTTAATATCATTAACAAGTTTTTTATTTAATTAGTGATTTTAATAGTAATATAATTGATGACTTTATTAATGATGATATTAACATTATTAAGAAATCCATAGCCAACAAGCTGGTCATGAGTAGTGGCATCAACGCCGCCCCCAGCCAGCAGCACTCATGAACGGGGCAAACATTCTTCAGAAACAGAAGCAACCACAAATTAGGAAAATTTCAAGATTTCCAAAACA
This sequence comes from Avicennia marina, assembly GCA_019155195.1. Taxonomy (NCBI): domain Eukaryota; kingdom Viridiplantae; phylum Streptophyta; class Magnoliopsida; order Lamiales; family Acanthaceae; genus Avicennia; species Avicennia marina. Next base: position 8,380,503 of record CM032772.1, on the reverse strand, counting down.
TACAAAAGCAATTTCCACAAGATAAACTAACTAAAACCATCAATTAAAAGACAACACACCAAGTTTTCTAAATCAAACGAAGGGCTCAGTTCAGCTCACCATCAAGCATAAATGGGGAGCCATTTGAATGGCATGACGCAATGGCTGCCAGCCCAGAATAGGCTGGCCCTGCCAAGATGCGCCAAGGTGGTTCTGCCCCCTCTGCCATTAAAGTCCATTGGAAATACCAAAGCATCATAGCACATTCTCCTATACCGACCTCTTTCAAGGAAATAAGTGAAAAATGTGAAAAATACAGATCCGAAGAGGATGACGGTGGCTTTGGGGCACTGGCAGGAAGAGCACGGAGGAGCAACCATCAAGTGGGCCACCGCCATTCTGTGTCCTCTCCACCCGTAAAAACCCATGGCAAGGCTACCAATCAGAGTTAGGATTCAAATGCAACACAGTCCAAGTGCCTCCATAGTCGATGAAGGCCACCTACAGACTGCACATCACACATCTTACTGCCCGCCGTCGACACTTTGAAGGCCAATGAAAGGAGGGGGGTAAAGAGCATCAAGAATGGTGTTTGCCCAGTAGCTAGTCTTTGGAACCTAGCACCATGTGTCAAAGGGAAAAGGGAAACAAAGCACCCCCAAAATGGATCTGTTTGGGAGATCCGTCATCACAGCATTTAATTGCACTCTAGGATGGCACCACTGTCGTGATTTTAGTATGGATGAGAGTCAAAATGGGCAGATGTAGAGGGAAGGAAAAGAAGAGAGAGATGGGCAACTCTGAGATGTGAGAGGTGAAATTAGAGAGAGAGAGAGGGGGGGTGGTGGTAGAAAGTTCACAAGCCTAGGAAAGAGTGGAGAAATGGGATACGAGAAAATCCCTAAGATTTTCTTTGAGATATGGTCAATAAGACAATATCTATATCTCACAGACATGAGAAAATGGGAAAGAGGTTTCCATCCAATCACAGGCTAAATCTCTTTGGAAATGATCAGCACAAGTTTGTAGGATTTACCAATTATATATATTCAGTAAGCCAAATTCAGATTTCATAGCGTCCCAACTCTTATTGAACAAGCAAAACTCTAAGCATCTTCTTAAGTAACCCACATCAAAGCCCTTAAAATTTTCAAGAATAGTGAGCATGCAGGAACTGGATGTGCATGAAACAACATCCTCCGGGGTTATAGTTTCCAATATGGTATTCAAATTGAGTTTGTAGCTGCAGTGTCTAAATAGCATCACTTGAAGTTCATTGAAATCCCTAAAAGCCTTACCTGAAGCTCATGATTTTGCACATCAGATTGTCGAAGTGAATCTTCCAAGTGATTCTCCTTGGAACCCTGCATCTCTGTCACTGCTGCCTCATCTCTCTTGCCAGCAAGCTGACCTTCATGACCAACTTTCTTTGTCCGCATGTGAGTATGTTTTACCTGTAAATTGCATTTAATTGTGTGATATCAAAATATAAACCAGTTGTTCATGCAATCAACTGTAGCTCACAACTATCAAATCTAAAACAAGTAAAATTTTGAGAACTTGCTGGTTGGTTTTGCTTTTCATTTAAATACAAAATAAGAACTATCCTAGATGAACAAAAGTGGAGGATAGTTCAGAAGCAAGCATATGGTTGGAAATAAAATCAGCAACAGCATATCTTTTCATGAAATATTGCTAGTAGAAATAGATAAACACTGTAGTCCATACCGCACTTTTAAGTAGCAAACGAACTTTTAGACAGTCCCTCCAACTGCCTTCATCTTTCAGTTCAGCAACCTACACAAAGGGCCAATATAAAATGCAGCAGTAAAGAATCAAAACCTGGTTGATTTTTTAAGATTTGGTGGGGGTGATGGAATAAGTAGGACTTTAATTATAGAAAGACAATAACATGGCCTACCGCTTTCTCAGCTGCATCAATGGATTCATACTCCACAAAAGCATGAAACTACATCATGATTCAAATCCAGAGATTAGAAATATAATATTTCAAAGAATGAGCACAAATGAAAGTTGCAGAACTTCAACATTCTATGTAAATTAGATTCTTCAATTGTAGCATGCAAAGTTTGTAGAGCCACAGACATTATGACATTTTAGTAATTAAATTTAGTTTATCCAGGAGGTAAGTAGCAGCGTCCCTTTACTCACTATACTGTGGAATCACCTAAACTGTCTACAGAAAGAAAATACAAAAAAGCGTACATGTATATTTCTTTCAGCAAATTCAAGCAAGTTTTTAAGAGAAATTGACCTCATTTCATTATTCTACCACATACCCCCCATTCCCTTTCTGTAACTGTCCAACAGTTCCATCCAACCCAGAAGGGCAGGTGATTAGGTAAATAACTATTTCAAAAAACTCAGTGTTCCATTGAAATATAGTGCTATTCCACATATCATCACAGGAATATCATCTCAAGAATCCAAATACATTATTAAAAGGAAAAAAAAATATGGAAAAGTATATGACAATGTAGTGACAGATTTAAACTCAAGTAATACTCCTGGATTCCTGAACAATCAATATGGTTTGCCCTACAGTTCACATAAGTTACCGTATTGGCAGGTGAAATTTTAGGATAGCAATGAAATCAAAGTCTCAAACAAATGCAAAATTTAGATCGTAGTTAAAAGTACTTTTCCAGGACAGAAGTAAGCCAAGCAGCCACCATTAAGCAAAGACATGGGTGGCTTAAATGGACTTTAATAAAGACAAAACCAGTAGCCTATGGAGTAAAAGACAAATCATAGTGTGGCTGCTCTCAATTGCCACCTTAATTTAATTGGCCCAATGTACTCAGAGCAGCAGGTAAATGCCTGCTACTCAATGTATACCTTGCCATTTGGGTGCAAACCATCTCCTTTTCCTGTTTTAGATGCAGATGATGCACCACCATTGGAATTCTGAGGCGGACAGGTGCGAATTGATTTCACACTGGTAGAATTGAACAAAAATTGCATAAGAAAGAGCCAACCACATTCATTCTGAACAAATATCTTGCATAAACCGTTGTGAAAAAGATGAGTCACACACACCTCCCAACAGATGAGAAAATTTTCATCAAGTTCTGGTGAGAATGATCCTCAGGTAAATTTTCAGCAACAACAATACGAGACTGTACACAGAGATCAAACCGATCAAGAACAAGATTAGGATCAATGAAATTTTGTTTATAAAAAAAACATCATACTCAGTTTAACAAACAATTATTGTAAAACATAAAAAAAAAAACATTTTAGATCTGCCAAAATAGGATCTGGCACCGTAATACTTGCATGATTTTGATCTCCCCACACAAAAGTATAAATAAAGAAAACAAATTAAAACTTACTTGCAGCTCTTCCATATCAGATTCAGTCAATGGATGCTGACGTTTAACCTTTTTTCCATCCTCACTAACTAACTGGAGAACAAAAGGTTAACCAGAAACAAAATAACATGAACTACTTACAAAATCAAACAGGCTATAGTAGAAACAGAGGATAGCACACAATATCCAGTGACAGCACAATTACCAGTTTATTCGAGTTCCGTAGGATGTTAGCAAGCAGTGTATTATCAGTAATGGCAGTTTTGATCTTCTTGAATGATGCAACAAAAGAAAGTGGCACTGCATGAAAGAATGGTATAAAAAAATCAAAATTCAGTATGTTGCTATTGGAAAGCATTTAACTTATCACCAGCGTAGAAGGCATAAAAATTTTTGAAGCATTCAAAAATAAATTCTCATAAACGCTACCAATAAAATTATTTCAGAGATGCAAGAGTGCAATTTGAAATTCTCATATTTAGAGTTCTGATGTATACAGATTTCTTCAAATCAAAGTGCTTTAGTACAACTTGATGCAGTTACAGCAACCAAATGGACTTTTCCCAAAAGTATAACCAGTGTAAAGTAGAAAAAGGTAATTCTGCAGGTCAATAACTCAATGTCCCAGCATCTAATTTATTTTGCAATATAAGTATATAACTTTAAACCTGCAGGCTACAACAATCAGAATCTTCTACTAAATATTTAATTTTCCTCATCATTCTTTCATCTTGACAGCAGAAAAAGAAAAAGGAAAAAGTAAATAGTTGCGCTCTTCAATGGGAATGAGAAAAAAACTAAATTCATGTCAATTATATTTCCCTAAAATAGTTATGAAGCAAAAAACAGGACCCATTGTTTGGTCCATTAACTAAACTCAAATCTAATGGCTTCAAATTTGGAGACAAAAGGAGGGAGCATCCATTCAATAATCCACAACTAGCACCTACAATGGACATATTGACATAACTAGAGTGTTCGCTTTACTAAGATCCCATTTGAACCAAAGGATTTGAATTTGAGGAGGGGACTTGAAATGACATTAAACTGAAAGGATTCCAATCTACTATAATAAAAAAAAAATTAGTTTAAAAATAAGGGTTTACGGATTTGAAATACATTATCATTCAAACAAATATAATGAATTCATTACAATAGATTTGAAACATACCATCAAATCCTTTAGTCCAACTAGGGCCTAAATGATTTTATGAGATGGGAAGAAGAATCTGTTGTTCCTCTCACCATAAAATGCTTGTATATTTCTGGATGTAGCCATTACAGAACTATCTTTCAAAAACTGTCAGGCACACAGATTCTCATTCTCAGCAAACAATCATTTTCAGTCAAGTCAAACGGTAGAGACAACTCAAACAGGGGCATAATATCACCTTAAAAGTGAAAGCTTAACTTTCAGTATCAGAATCCAAAAGCGAAAGTAAAGGGTAAAGCTCAATATCCAATAGAAGAAAATAATTGATAGCAGAAGCTCACCATATCCTTCAGGATCTTTGCACATGAACCTGAATAATTGATCAGTCGTAGCCAGATTGATATCACTGAAATAGAATTCTACCTGCAAAATATAATGAATTTCTTTACCGTCCTGAGCGATATCTATCATATTTAGACGTTCTCTAAGCAAATTCAGTAAAATTTGCGTCAAGTATCATTTACTGTCCTATTTAATTTACCAAACAGTTAACTACCAGAGCACTGACCAAAATTCAGTACAATTATGCATTAAAATACAAACTAGATGACAGGAAACAATTTGTATTTAGTACACAACTCCTAAAAAATTAATAGGTTTATTTAGACCTAATTAACTTTAAAGAGTATAAGTTAACACAAATAAGGAGAAAAGATATCCAATGAACAAAAAACTAACCATCTCATAAGAAGACGCAGCATCCACATTCAATCATTTACATATAATCAATAAATTGGGAACTAAACAGCTACGTGCAGTAAAAAATCAACTAAAAATCACGATTGCTGCAACAATTAAGATCCTCTTGTCGTCTCCTCGCAACAAACAAGCAAAAATTATTAAGGACTATTAATTACACACAGAAAATCCACCTGATTGATAATTTTCTGGTGTGTATCCGACAATCCATGTTTCTTGGAAGCCGCGGTGCTACCGTTGTTGCCATCGGAAGGGAACTCTACGGCACCCACTCGAGTCACATTATAGCCGTAAAACGGCGTCACGCTTTGCTGGTAATAATTCTCATACCCATAGTAAGGCGGCGGTAACGGCGGCGCAAAAGACGGCGGCCTCGCATAGACAGGTTGCAACAACGCCGGAGGCGGCGAGGCGGGGGAAGAGGAGGAGAATCGGGGGACGAATTCAGGAGCCTCAGCGTTAAGCTTTTTGGTAGTTGATGAGTTTAAGGATTCGGAAGCCTGGTCTTGATCCATAAAGGAGGAGATCGAGGGCGACCGGCGCAGGATCGATTCGCCGAATCAGTTGAATGATCCGTCGATCAAAGGAATTGGATTGAAGAATTTGGTGTGGTTTGTGATTTAGAATAGCGAGTAGAAACTGAAAACGTTTCCACCAGTGAGAAGAGAAGAGTGCAGATAGACAAATCAGAGATTTTCTCGTCGGGTTTGCACAATGGAGTCCATTGTGTGTGTGTGTGTATAGTATATACCCATATTCATTCACTCGTATTTGCACAGCCTATGTTTGATTCCAAACCCATTATCTTAAACAAAAGGGCTTCTTCAACTGTCCATGTTCACTTTTCATTCTATTTTTTAAAATATTTTTATTTTAAAATGATTTACCAAAATATTCTAAATCCGTATAAGAAATTCACGGAAATTTTTAAAATCATTCGCCGAGGTATCCTATTCATTCTACAAAATTACTAAAAAGAAAAAGACAAAAAAGCCCAATTCCGTGTCTTAAATTCACAGAATTGCCCCGTCACGGAATTACTGTGTTTCCGGAATTGCCACCTTTAAATGCTGGTTTTAAAACCAAGCCTTCGCCCTCTACCTCATAGAGCAACTGTTGATCGAGAATACGAAGAACGCATCTAGGAACAATCTCCCATCAACGATCATCTCCTAGCAATGGCCGCCTTCCTCATCTTTAAAACGAAGGTAGAAAGAAGCTCATTCCACCTTCTAGCATTCTTCACGTTTTTTTGTTTTTTTTAAACTTGGAACAAAAAAAATTTGATTTTCAGATATGAAGCTTGGTCTTTTCAAATCCGCCATCGTCTACCTCTAAGTGGGATTTGTTTTCATTTTCAAATTTGATTTGAGGTTGCGTTCGATTTTCAGATTGGTGTAAGAGAGCGCCACGATGGATTTGACGTGCGTTTGGTTTGATGGCTTTGGGTTTGAGCGTTTGGTTTTCAAGGCAGGCAGATTTGATTTTGATTGGTTTGATTTGAGGGCTTGTTTGGTGTGATTTGGTTTTCAGAATTCAGGGCTTGTTTGGTACGATTTTAGATTTACATTTTCAGATTTTATTTAAAGCTGCATTTGGTATATGTGAAATGTTGTTTTATTTGTCTGTGTTGAATATGTAAATATGCTAATTTAATGATCGGCTTACATGGCACACAAACAAGTATTGAAATGCAAAGAGGGAGTCTCTTAAATACATATCGCAATTGATTGACAGGTGAGTACTTTCTATTAATGTATGAATAGTGTATCAAGGTAGTTGCTGCAGGACTAATTATGTTGTTTGTATCACGCGACATGAATATAGTTGTAGCAAATGGATTTTGAGTTGGATTCCGTGCTCTCGGTAATTCATGTATGCCTTTGATTTTGCAATAACCATAAAGAGCTTATCAACTCTCATTACTTAAGTAATGTATGAGTAGAGATTTACTATGACGAATTTGAAGTAGTGTGCAATGTGGGCTGAGGAGTATGAGACCGAACTAAAGAATGGGACCCTACTCACGTTATGAATAAGATAGATCATGGACAACCACGTGGTAGGTAAGTTGTTAGATGTGCGGAGGTAGAGCATCAACAGGTTGAATTCCACACAAAGAGTTCATACGAGAGAGTCTAATTAGTTAATAGCGATACATTGTATCACAACGCCTTATATTTTAGTATGTTGTTTACAATAGTGAAGATATTTATTGAAAAATATATTGGGTATGTAAGTTTGTTCTTTAATATAAGTGATCAAATACATATTTAACTTCTATTTAATGTAAACGATTCAATATATATCTGTTTTTTTCTCTTATGCACTAGCATACCTATTTAACTACACATACTACTGAACCTTACATAGCACTAATAAAATTGAACACAAAATCATTAGGATCTAATGTAACTGTGCTCTATAGGACTTAAGACTAACAAATTATTAACACTTGTTTTTTATTAAAATTATAGAATGTCACGAGATACTTCAGCCCACCTTGGTCCGATCGATAACTCAATGTTATGCCTATAGGCGAATCATTGCTCTGAGGATGTTTGGATTGTCAACCTCGATAGATGTCTTACTCTACAAGCCCTTCTAGCTATTAGATGCATTTTTAAGAAATAAACTCCAGAGTGCTTCACATCCTTCACCACATCGCCTTGTATGACATATACAAATGTAGTGCGATGCAACTAGATCACTAACTGATCACAGCGTTAGTAGAAAAATGGTGTTGAAAGACACACATTTCACTTCATGCCTAAGGAGGCCATCGTTACACTAGAGGATATGATACTAACACGACATCTACAGGTGGAACGTGACCTAGTCACTAGCAAAGACCCTAGGCCAACATACGTGCATTAGAGGCAGATTTGCATAGAGGTATTAAGTTAGGCATCGAGAGATGAGGATTTCAAGGGTTTCACTATTTTCCCTACTCAAATCGCACAACATATAAAGTTGTACCCACTACAAGTAGAGAGTAAATGTAGAGCAATTGGCTCGTGGTTTTATTTCACTATTATTATGTGGCACTTTGTTCCTTAACTCATCTAACAACTGGGTTAGGCTGCTTTACATTGATTTGATCGTTGACTTGGACATTGTCAAGAGATGTATTTGAGGTAGTGTAGTTTTAGCATGCCTCTGCCAATCACTTTACCAATCACTCTGTGCTGTTTGCTAAAGGTAGAGATCATTCATTTTTAACCAATTGCCCTTTCTATAAGTACTATCAACATACCTTATATTCTCATAATATGATTTTGATTCTAAGCATGGACTAAATTGTGATGGTAATCCTATTATTAATGATGTAAATATGAGCATGGTCTCAGATACCAAAAGTTGTGTCATAGATAGTGAGGCATTATTCTAAGTTGGATCCACTAACTCTACTATATAGTGCGGAGGTTTCGGCAAAGTTGTATGGATCCAGATATGACTATAGCAAACTTCTCTTAACCTTTTATTGCTTTAAAATGCATAACTATTACTTTTGCTTATTGATATATGTACAGTTGGTTTTGTGTGCAGAGACAGATGACAGAGATGGGTAGCCACTATGTACGAATTATTTTTGGCGATTTTGGACATTGAGGCACCCATCTAGGTATGTTAGTAGAGTATATATTTTGTTATATTTCCAGTAGAATGTTTGATTAAAATAATCATCGTAACAACGGGTTTGTTGTAAACAATGTGTAGTTTAACTAGCTGTTATATGCCCTCAAGTGATATACTAATTTGCCAGTGAGGTGTGGGTGCCATATGTGAACTTACTCAATCCATTCATCCTATATGAAATCGTAGAGATATACTTGCTAGATTGAGTTTTACGATAGTTTAAAATAGTGTGACATTCCACCTACCCTCAACTCCAAAAAGATAATCTACATAGCACTGATCGTCAAGGAAGGGGTCCAAAGAGAGACTCGAGAACAAGTCATCAAGCATATGTGGATCAGTTACAGAGTCTGTCAGTAGTTGTGCATAGAGAGAGACATCACAACCATGTGACCCAAGGAATGTGTGAGTACACTGATTGGTATTATCAAATCACTTGTCGTACAATTACTCTACTGATCACCTTCGTAAAGTTTGGATTTCAACTTAAAGATGGTAGCTGGACTGATTACATGGTATGTAATTTCAAATAACATTCTTTATCTACTTATGTGGCTCTGATAATTAAATTTATTATGTATTAACCACATCTCCATTTCAGGTCCATGAATTAGAGTAATTTTTTATAGATGACGATGCTAATCATGTCGGGCTTGTTTTGGCACACAATCGTGCAAGGTAGCTAGAAGATTGTGTGCCTATACTGAGATCGATATCACCTCTACAACACATGACACGTCAATGGAAATGCGCTCGTCCATGAGTAGGCCTAGGGTGGGGCAGGGCAGTGGATATTACTTTACTCCTCATACTCCAATATCTTTGGACTTTGGTTGACCATCTAATTCAACACACGGTGTAGCACAGGTTTCTTATACGCTTACTATACGAAAGTAGTATGACGATGTTTATATACCTACTCTACTGGATCCATCCATACAGAGTCTATACACATCATATGAAATGTAGAGTCCTTATTATTTAGAAGATAATGTTTGGATGCTGATGTAATACTTTAGGACATTATAGGACAATGCACGTACTTTTCATGTATTACTTGTTCAATGGGGCAGCTACCACATGCATGAGGAGGTGCATCAAGACAATATATTAAAGGACTCTAGCATGATGACATATCACAACGTATGGATGATGCTGCTGAATCGAGACCTTGTATAGACCAACGCGTTCCCAAGTGTGGCACTGGGGTTCATAAGACGTTTGCATAAGATTACGTTGTATAATATATTGACATGTTTATTTAGTTTTTCTTAGATAAATATGTTTGTGCGAATGCTTTTCAAATTGTCACGTTTTATTATTCATTATTAGGACATGTCAACATGAAAAAAAAAAAGGATGGTGTGCATGTTTGTGGGATTTACGTGAAACTTTCATAAATATTAATTGAAATTGTCACTAATATCAGATACATCCCACTAGTAATTTAGAGACAAAGCTTAACAAAAGTATGGTGCATACATAGTGCCACATGTCCCCACGAGAAGTTCATACCTAATAAAGTTCAATATAAGTTCATACATCAATACTCGTTATTCGACATCTTAACATTAGATGTGTATAATGGCTACATGCTAATTGCCCAATGGACACATGCTTCTTTTTCTTCCCCATTAGCTGCACATTCATGAGTTATGATTTGGTAGTCGTTGCACTACAAATGCATGAGCATTTTATTGTTCTTCTCTCCTATCCAATTCAAAGCTAATGTTTTCTCCTAAAGTGTTCCTTGTGATATGGTCATTGCCTTTCGATGAGGACAATGTATTCCAACTTCTGAAATCTCCACAAAAATTTCATGTTGTTCCTGCATTCTATATTGTCATCCCACCTCCATTGTAACAAGTTTAGCAAGTATCTCTTATTTAAATTTAAATTGTATTGAAAATAGTCATAAAAAAACCACGATCTCCCTATAGCTCGAAAGATATCCCTGCTAGTGTAGTACTTTTTTATGCTCGGAAAGACTGCATTGATGTTTTGTTGCTAATGGCAACACATGTATTTATAATCAAAAACTCAATACTTATCTCCAATGCATTGATTGGCCATGAGGTCCACTGAATTCATTTATCACATTGACCCTCAAATGTTTATATCTCTTTCTTATAACTTTTTACCAACGAGTCACAAGAACTGTGAACTTATTCAATACACAAGTTCTATCACTCAACTACTCCACCCTATCAACTAATGCATCATTAATGTTTACTGTCTCATCATATCAATTAGTAAGTCATATGACCCTATTCAATGCATTTGTCCTACTAGACCAATGGTTTCAACTACATTGATTGTTAATAAGGCCTATTGAATTCATTTATCACATGTGCTCTCAAATATTCATGTCTCTTTCTTACAACTTTTTTACAATTAGTCACAAAGATTGTGATCCTATTTAACGCACAAGTCCTACTACTCAACTACTTCACCCTATCAATCGATGCGTCATCAATGTTTATTATTTCATCATATTAGTCAGAAGCCATGTGACTCTATTCAATGCATTTATCCCACTAGACCAAGGCTTCAAATGCATTGATTAGCCATGGGGTTTACTGAATTCATTTATCATATGGACTCATATATGTTCATGTCTCTTTCTTGCCACTTTTTTACCAATGGGTCACAAGGAATGTGGCCTAATTTAATGCACAAGTTGTACCTCTCAACTACTTCACTCTATCAATTAATGTGTCATCTATGTTTACTGTCTCATTATATTAGTCGACAAGCTATGAGACCTTATTCAATGCATTTGTCACACCAAACCAAGGGCTTCAAGTATATTGATTGGCTATGAGGCCCACTGAATTCATTTATCACGTGGGCCCTTAGATGTTCATGTCTCTTTCTTGCAGCATTTTTGCCAATGAGTCATGAGGATTGTGACCTAATTCAATGAAAAAGTCTTACTACTCAACTATTTTACCCTATCAACTAATGCGTCATCCATGTTTATTGCCTCATCATATCAGTCAGCAAACTATGTGACCATATTCAATGCATTTTTCCTACTAGACTAAGGGCTTCAAGTGATTTGATTAGCCATGAGACTCGCTGAATTCATTTATCACATAGGCTCTCAAATGTTCATGTCTCTTTCTTATATCTTTTTCACCAACAAGTCATGAGGATTATGACCTTATTTAATGCACAAATCCTACTGCTCAACTACTTCACCTCATTAATTGATACGCCATCAATATTTACTGCCTCATTATATCAGTAGGCAAGTCATGTGACCCTATTCAATGCATTTGTCCTACTAAAACAAAGGCTTCAAATTCATTGATTGGCCATGAGACCCATTGAATTCATTTATCACATAGGCTTTAAAATGTTTGTCCCTTTCTTAAGCTTTTTAACCAACAGATCATGAGGATTGTGACTCTATTCAATGTACAAGTCCTACCATTTAGCTACTTTTAGCAACTTAACTTAGAAATATTGCTAGAAAGGAGGGAGTGATTCAAGGAGTTATTTAGAAAGTGGCCATAGCATGGCTGCCTACTATGGATGCAAGTACAAACTTTTTACTTTAGGATATTTGGTCAATTACGCATTGTTTTGGATGCTACTGCAAGTAGTGCTTTGACGAATAAACTGCCAGAAGATGCCTAGGCCTTAATAGAAGAAATGGCATTGAATGTTTACTAATGACCATCTGAGAGATCTACAACACACAGGGTTGTTGGTATACATGATGTAGATATAGTGATGGTTCTTACACATGAGTGTAGAGGGGAAGGATTGAGTTGTAGCTAAAGGGAACAGGTAAATTCTTTATGTAATCAAGTGACAAAGTAACAATTTGTTTTCTAATACCTACAATCTTGGCTAGAGGGTTTACCTTAATTTTTCATGGGGAAACTCACAAACCCGCCACGCTCTCAAGCACTTTACTAGAACTAAGAGAAAAAGTAGTCCTCAGAAGACGTCGTGAGCAATTTTGCAAAGTCCACACACAAAATAATAGATAACTTGGCAAAAACTACATAAGATTACATGAATATAACTGACACTCTCTTGTAGAATCAGTAGTCATCTATCCAGAATTTGGATATGCAAGTGGGACTATTTGCAAAGGAATTGACCAATGACCTGCACGTACACTACTTAGCATTACTGAAAATAATTTTATTGTACATGTAAAAAACATGTAGATAGTGGAGGACAAGAAAGAAACGTTACGGGATATGGCCATAGTTAAGGAAAAGAATGAGGACATTACACCAGTACCATATAAGCCAAAAATCTCTTATCCTCAAAGACTAGTTTTTGCAAAAATAAAGGAGTAGGTAAACAAGTTTTTGGGTGATTCTAAAAAGTTAAATGTGAATGCTCCTTTGATTGTACAAATTAAGAAAAGTCCTAACTTTGTCAAGTCTTTGTAAGAAGTTGCTTCTAGGAAACAAAAGTTGTAGGAGTTAGGGGATAATAAGGAAGAGGGACGTGTGTTGCCTCATAAATTAGAAGATTTAAAGAGTTTTACCATTCCATGCACCATAATGAGTAATTCATTTGATAATATACTGTGTGATTTAGGTTTTAGTGTAAATATCATGTATTATTCCACATTTCTGGCACTTGGCATGGAAGTGGTAAAGCCTATATGCATGCTCGTGAGGCTTGTTGATAGATCTATGCGAAGGCCTTTAAGAGTAGTAGAGATTGTGATAATCAAGATAAATGATTTAATTTTGCCAATGGATTTTATCATGATGAAAATGGAAGGAGAAAAAGAGACGTCTTTAATCCTTGGTTAATCCTTTTTAATTAGAGAAGGGTAGTCTCACCTTGCAAGCAAGTCCCAGAAGGTAACCTTCTTCGTGTATCTCACATCTCTAAATAATTCGGCACATGAGGTAATGTGGGTATGTTAGATGTTTTTGATAATTGAGCTAACGTTTCAAGTGACACGCTTATTGAAAAAACAAGCATAATGTAAGTGTAGGGTATAATGAAAAGACAAGTGTGGGGAAAAAAAAGAAAAAAATATTTTAGATCACATACAAGTCCTCCTAGTTATGGATGATGTTAATCAAACTTGTTCAAAAGAGAATGAGTCAATGCTTAGCATGAGTCATCCTAGATTTAATTGTCTTTGAATTACTATAAAATCATCAAGTGGTTGAAGTGATTAGAAGTTGAAGAGTGACACACACACACACATAGTAATTCATGTTGAAAACATTTAAGTCAATAGAGCTATAATTGTGAATGATTTGAACTAAGTAACTTGTGCGTGTATTTGATTTCTGAAATTAATAAGGGTGGTGAAGTTCATGGTTTTCATGATTGTATATTGCCATAATTAGGTTGAAGAAGAAATTGTTCGCTTGAGGATAAGCAAACAAGTAAGTATAGGGATGTGATAACAAGTGGTTATAGGGCATATTTGTACCCCTTGGTGGTTAAGTTTTGCTTGCAATTGAGCTAAAAATGGTCACATTATGTGTGCATGTGGGTAAAAGTATTAATTGTGGTGATTTAGGGGTTTTGGACATATTAGTGAGCATGAGTGATAGAAATTTAGCATAAAATGTACTAAAATAAATTTTGTGGCTAACATGCAAGGTTTGCAGCCGGTTAAGGTGATTTTGCAATTGTAGAATGAAGTGTAACATGTTTTGGAAGTCTGTCATTGTGGTCGGTCGTAGTCTTAGAGAGAGCTATTGTGGTTGTGAAAGCCAGAGTTGCAAGTGTGAATTGGGTAGCAAAACATACCACTAGGTGAGACAGAATGTACAGCGGTCGAGTTCGAGACCATGGTTATGCATGGCCCGACCGTGAGGACAAATAGCATGAGAGCAAAAATTGAGACGCAAAGCTTTGTATAACTCACTCCTAAGTTTGTTGGTGCTGCAGGAGACGTCACAACTGCAGAAGTAGTTGTTGTAGCCACGAGATGTAGTGCAAAAATCTATGAGATGTGATCTTTAAGGGCTTAACTATCTTTTCTCACGCTTACACCAACCCTAGCCCTTATTAATCTATACATACATCTTCCCCATTTGTTTTGAGAGTATCTTGGGTTAGCATATACTTTTAGAAACACTTAGGAACTTAGAGAAACATGATTGAAAGGCTTGAAGGAGGAATTCACACTAAGTATTGAAGTGTGTTTAATCTTCCAAGCAATGCAACATTCGTAGACTATGTTTTCACACTTTTTATGTTGATTTTATGTTTGTTTCGATGATGAACACCTTAGTTGTGATTTTCATTGAATTTATGATGAGTTGCTAAGTTTATTTCTAGTTGCTTGTGTTTGTACTTATTGAAATATGCATACACGAGTAGTGATTAATTGTCCTTACCTGAGTTGTTATCAATTGCTAAATTAGATTGTAATTAGGGAAATTGGCTAATCTACTGATTATTTTGTGGTTTTATGAAGAATAACGAAAGTAAAATTTGTGTGCTTGACATACAATTTGAAAACACTAATTTCGTGGGATTAACATGAGTGAAAACTCTACAATTAGTGTGGGTCAATACTATTACCCACAAAACTTAAATTCTTAACTTGATTTAGCTTGGGAAATCTCATGAGAATCTTGAGTTGAAGCTATAGGAGAGTTTGGTAGAATATCTTATAAACTTTAGAATTAACAATCCATAACCAAACACAATTAAATTGATAATTAACACGATTGGCATACATAAGAAACCAACATAATGCAAAGTAGCTAGAGTCTCTAATCACTAGTACTCCACCTTTTGAACTTGCGTTTCTATTTTCTTAATGGTCGCCTTATTTCATTACTTTTATTCTTATTCTATTTTTGCAGCTTTACTAATAAAAGCCTAGTTAAAGTGATAGACACATAACACCTATTCGTGGATATGATACCCGTTTTCACTACAGTACTGGGGTAATAGAAATTTAACTTTGATGTGTTGATAGCCTATATGGCCAATATTTGATGTAGGTTGTCGCCACATGGTCCACAAACATTTGGACTAAGTTTTGTCAATGTTGACAATCCACGAACAACTTTAGTTTTTGACAACTTCAATAGATCATAATAGCTTATGTGTCTAAGTCTTCTATACCATTCCTTACTTTCCTTAATACTTGACTTCAGACAAGTTGAAGTATTGCTCAAAGTATAGTAGTTATCGTCTAACATGTTACCAGTAAGTATACAACAATTATCTTTATTATAGACCTAACATTAATCCTTGGTGAACTTCATGAATAGTTCTTGATTACAAAGTTGACTTATATTTAATAGATTGACTTTTTGTCTATCAATGTGTAGGATACTCTTTAACTTCAACATTCCATCAATATTGAATGTACTTTTTCTAATTACTTGAGATTTTTGTCCATTGTGAAATGTAACAAGCCCTCTAGAAATGCTCTTATAATTGGAAAGATTCTCTTTTTCACCTATGATATGCTTAGAACAGCTACTATCGAAATACCAAGTTTCTTTATAATATGTTTTCAATGAAATCTAGGATACCAAGCTTTTAATACCTGACTTATTGATCCACACACGTTTAATTGGATTGTTGTTCTTGCAAATGTTGCCAAATTGGTTACCAATTTTTCATCCATATGACATGCGCCTTAGTAGAAAAAAGCACCTGGCTATTTGGTGACCAACTTTCTTGTTGAAATTA
Organism: Avicennia marina; assembly: GCA_019155195.1. Classification (NCBI taxonomy): domain Eukaryota; kingdom Viridiplantae; phylum Streptophyta; class Magnoliopsida; order Lamiales; family Acanthaceae; genus Avicennia; species Avicennia marina. The sequence continues at coordinate 8,363,979 of CM032772.1, read as the reverse complement.
TAGAAGGTGTTTCCTTTTGATTTTCTTCTTTCGCTTGATCTATTTGTGTTGTTTGTTTGTTGGAAACATTAAATGGAATTGTACGGATGATTTCCTTAATTAACTTAATTTCCTTTTCTTAGAATTAAGAGTTGGTGCCTACTCAACATAATCAATTCTCGTATAATTAGTTATAGATTTCTCAATGTTTAGCTTCTTCAAGGTTAACTCAAATTCACGGCAATGATTATCAAGATTTTTACATTCAAGTCTCAATTTTGAACATTCATTATTTAAATAAATGTTCAATTCTTTAAGAGATTTTACATATTCCTTCAAGGTATTATTTTTGGATTGGAGCACCAGTGACTTATCACAAGCAAGTAGATAGATGGAGTAAAGTTCCTCATTTATGTCACTGTTACTTTTGTACTCTAATTGGTCATCATTAGATGTTGCAAGCAACATTTTTCTATTTTGTGCTTACCAAGTTGAAGGTAACTTAATTACTTATGTGATTGGCCTTATTATTAGATTCTTTTAGACATTCTTCACTTTAAGTAAGGTTCATGAACTTTTCTTGCTTTTTAAGTGTATTTTCACACTCAGCCTAAATATGAAAGTGACCTTTGCATTGATAACACTACACATGTCTCTTCTAGGTCTCACTCTTTTCAGGTTTCTTAAAATATTTCTTTTAATTAACAGAAGAATTCTTGGTTGAATGACCTGATTATTTTTTGTTGAAATTAGCCTTCCTTCTCTTTAGCAGGTTTTTTAAATTTCTTTGCAACATAAACTGTGCTGTCATCATCGTCGCAATGATCATCTCCATCACTTTGTTTCTCACTGTGAAAGAAAAGCTCTTTCTCTTTCTTTGCAATCTTCAAGTTCATCTTATAGGTCTGTAGAGAACTTATGAATTCATACAATTGAAAGTTATCAAACTCTTAAGCTTCTTCTATTGATGTAACATTTGGAGCAAATCTCCTGAGTAAGGATCTCTTCTTCACTAACTTTGCCTCAAATAATTCTTCTTTAATTGAAATGCTTGGTTGGAAATATGTCATGACTTATCGTTAAACATAGCAATGATTTCATCTTCACTAATTCTCAATATTTTGAATTATATTGCTAACTTTGGAGCTTCTAAGATGTAATAGTACTGGTTTCTTTGTGAATATTTTAAAGAATGTCCTAAGAATCTTTTGCTGTCTTATAAGTTGATATAAGTTTGAATTGCTCTTCTTTTATGCTAGTAAATATCGCATTGATCTGTTTGGAGTTTCCTAATGCTGCCTTCTTTTCTTTTGTATTCTAAGATTTGATACTTTTAGGAACTTCAATTCCTTTTTTAGTTCAAATAGTAGGGGATACTGACTATGCTTAATGGCATATAATGCCTTCTTGTCTTGTGATTTTTCAAACACACACGTGTTTTCTAATAGGGGCAATTATTTCCATTGAGATATAGAAATTGTATAATAGATGTTCTCTCTTTATAACTTATTGTTCAACCTTTTAAGATCTCACCTACTTTGACAACCAAACAAATTTGGTGAACTAAAATCTAGTACCACATCTAAGTTGGGTTGAAGTTGACAATATATCACAAATGTTGCAATTAGGTTGGGAATACACACACAACCATGCAACAGGACAACAATGTAAACGGTGTGAGGCAAAAGGTTGGTGATGCAATTTAGAGTAATGTCTCTTATGTCTACGAGACCTTGTTCAATTAAATGTTGTCAGTTGCAAAATATCTCACTTAATTCACTACTCCAGTCCAAAGTTTTCGACTTATTGAAAGTACAACGACAACACTCATCTTAATTTTGTCTATCCTAAATTCACTTTAGGCTCAGCATCCCGTTATAGTAAATTTCTATCAAAAGATTTTGATCCTTACATTCTTTAAATTTTCACTCAATTATTCCAAATAACATTTTACCTCCAAGGCTAAGAAATACAAACACTTGAGCTAAAATTTGGACTCCCTCTTTTTTCTGTTGCTCCTTAAATGTTCAACATCCTTTATATAAAGTGGAATTGTAAGGTCTAGATCAAAATCAGTTTTGGTTAATCAATATTTACTTACCTAAAAAATAGGCCAATTTCTCTCTAGAGTTCTATGTTTGTTGACAGTTGTTCGAGAACATCTGACTAATTTTGTCTTTGACTCCCCTCAATTTTTATCTAAACAAATTTCTAGTTTTGAGGATATCTCCAGCATGTTTTCATCTTGTGTTGAACACCTCAAACTCTATTATCCAACTTTGTCAAGTCTTATAATCAAACACGAAAATTTAAAACTGTCTTAAGGAAACTTAGTTAAGTTACTTCTTCTGTATAATGTACTGACAATTCAACTAACAATCTAACCTAATTCATTTATATTTTTTTAATGATGCACTTACAATTAAAGCTAATCAATTCTACAATTAGAGTCACGTGAATGCAAACTTTTGAAGTCAAATACTTAAATTGTGAGAAGAAATGCGTAAAACAACTATAAGGTTAATTGGTTACATTCAATTATTGCCTTTATTTTAAAAATATATTTTTCATATTGCTTTAGAATATTATAGTGTGTATGTAAATACAGATGTATTTTTAAATAATGTAACATACAATCTTAATAAAATTATACTCACATTTTTGGCATGTAAATACTTTCATTTATGCACAAGATGGGAACACTCTTATGACCATCTCATTGATAAAATAAAATTTACAATGCAAACAGGTCACTCAAAAGCTGATTGGATGGAAATTATAAAAAGTAAATGCATGATTTATCGGATAATTGATGCGGTAGGTTTTTTTAACATGTTCTTTTGTATATGTTAATTACATTATGATAAATATATAAATCAAAATTTCGATTTATATTTAGGACACATGATATTAATTAATAAAACAAGTTTAGAGAGTGTTAAACATTATACAACAAGAGTTTTAAAAATTATACATTTAAAAGTTATATGCATATGTGCTAATATTTTAAAAAATTAATTTAAAAGTAAAATACACAATCAATTGAAACAATTTTGTTACACAATGGTTTTAATTAATACATTTTAACATATGCAACGAAATATTTTGATTGAGTATGATATGATGATGTAATCTTATGTGTCATATTACTCAATTACATTCTAGATGTATAGAATATTTATTCTTATACATGTATCCACACGCACATATATGCAAATATCTAAATAACAATATATAATGTAAAATGGTCTAATATGTATCACATAAAATTATTAAATTAATTTTTAATAATAATACTTATCAAATAAATATCGTGTATTTGATATATATATTTTATCACAAGTGTTTAGTATATTTTTCGTAAATATAGTTTATGTATTTTACATATTCACATCAATTTATATATTTTATTTTTCATATAATGAATATCAACAAAAAGTTAAGATCAAAACCATAGAAATATTTATTTGGCAATAGACAAGTTAAATTCAACTATTATACCAACATATGTAAATAGATATGTGTTAGCATTAATAAATTTAATTATACATGACACTCCAATATTCACTATGTAAATACATATACATACATATATATGATTTTTGTATGTAGTATTCCTATTATTATAAGATATCCTTATATTAATATTCAATATTTAATAAATATCTAAGTACATATACACACATAAAAAAGTATAATAATTAATTCAATATTTCAAAACAATATTTTTTTTATTAAAAAAGTGTTTATTTTTAATTACTGAACAATTTTATTTATTTTTACTTACTGAACAATTTTATTTATTACTCATTCATTGTACCATTTATTTTATATACCTAGTATAAGAGGTCATAATTCAATTTATAAATTTGTTCAATATTCTTACTTTATTTTATTCGTGCATATCAATCATGCCATTACTTATCACATTCTTAAACTTACTTTTTATAATTAAAAATCAACTCTGAGTTTTATTTTAACTTGATAATTGTATTTTATATATAATAGGGAGTTTGTTTTAAATATATACATATATGTGTATCTTAAACCAACCCCCCCCCCCCCCATCCCCATACACACACACACTCTTTCTCTCTAACAAAAATCAATGTTAGGTTAGTCATATTTCATTTGTATGCATTTCAAAACTATTTATTTACCATAATTTGATAATTATAAATGAATTGATAAAATATTCATAAAATTAAGGTAAATAATTAATTTTGATACACAAACTGATGAATTATGATACCATTATATAGCATATTTGTCAAACCAATATCAACTTTCGTTAAAGAACAAAAAACAAAAAATTGTTTTAGTTGACTTTAATTTTATTTGAAACGTTTATATTGCATATTATCTAATAGTGGTGGCAATTTTTAATTTGACTCAAAAATATAATCTAAATTTAATACGAAATTATTGAATTTGCGTTGAAAGTTTTAGTATGCAGATTGAAATTGAGTCAAACTTTTCAAAAACAAAAATTAAAATAAACAAGTTGATTGGTCAACCCACTAAACTTTTTATAAATTTAAAATAATTTAATAAATATTTTTTATTGCCTAATTATTTTAAAATATTTTAACATATGAATTATGGGATCAAATATTTGATTGTTTGAATTAAAATGAATAGTATATAACTTTTTTTTTAGCTTCATTATTGACCAATATCAAATGGTGAATTTTTTTTTTTTTTTTTGCTGGCACGAGTTGACAAATTAGGTTTAAATAACTTAGGAAAATTGTGAGTTAGATTTGGATAACAAAATTGACTTATAAAAAAAAACGGATCGTGTTCAAGTTAATAATTTGTGCAAAAAAATTGATACCTCTCAACTTGCGAAAACATATCAATACAAAATAATAATTAAAATTCATTATCAATTATCAAACATCAAATATTAAGTTTGGTAAGAGATAAGTGGGTCAATTCTTTTAACTATGCAATACTCAACAATTCCAATTGATTACAGGCGGTTTCTTACAAGAAAGAAGCTCTCACTTTGTTTATCATTAAAAGTAAATAAAATAAAGATCAAATAGTGAAAATTTAATTTCGAAAATGAATCTTTGTTATCTGTTTTATCAAAAACTTTTGGTTGTGTTTCTTTCTTTTTTAACTTCTAGATCTGTTTTTTCTAGAATGATGTTAAAATAGCAAAGAAATCAGGAAACAAATTTAAAAACTATAACAATTGCATTGAATGTTTTGAATTAAAAAATTTGAAAAATTTCAAATAATATATAACAATAATAAAAATTAATTAGCAAAAAATATCTAGCTACTCTGTGGGTGTAGCATGTGTTAAACTGCACTCAGAACGTTAATACTTCAAACTTCTCTAGCAAAGTGGCAAACAAAACTAACTTCAAACATATTGTTATAATTCCAATAAACTTTTAAATCAAGTTCATGAAAAAGTTCTTATTCTCACAGACACCCCTAAACTCCCGAAAATCGATTTTTTGACCGTCGGTTTTGATATTTTCAAGACAGATTGAAAAGGTTGCTGAAAGGAAGTCAAGAAAAAGGATATGCCCTTTTTTCCTCAAACTCCACAGAGGCAGCAAAAGCGATTGTAAGAAGTGGGTGAGGAACGTGGGCTCTCCACTGCTGTAGGCTAGCCCATTGAAATAACTACTCTGCACCGTCGTCGTTGTTGTCATATAACAATAGAACTGATTGTATTTTCCAGAAAGAGAGAAAAACGGGGGAAATGACAACGCATTCATTAAGGCTGCTTCTGCTGCCTCTTCCTCATTTGGGTTCCTTCAAACTCTCGGCCACCACTGCAACTACTGGTAGTGGTAGCCATTTGCATTCCCTTTCCTTTTCTCCAAGATCTGCCTCTTCGTCGTGCCCTTCTTTGCAGAAAAGCAAGGTAATATATATATGTATAGTTCTCGCACTTGTTTGGTTTTTGATTTTTGTTTTGTGGATTTGTTTGTTGGTTGAAAGGGTTTTTGAGTTTTAGTTCTGTTTGTGGTGTGTCGTGGGCTGTAGAAAATGGGTATTGGTTGACTTCTTGTTTAAAGATACGAGCTTCAGATTTTCTTTTTCTTGTAATTTGAATCTTGGGTTATGATTTTGTTTTCATTTGCCCTTCTTCGTGGCCTTTGTTTGGATTGGTGGTGTGATTCACTGTGTCTCTAGATCTTGCTTTGTGCTTTGCTGTGAGCATCATGTTCTGGAAAATAATCATGTGAATTTAGAAACTCGTATATACGTCCACTGTAAAACTGCTTGTTGTGTAATCGTGTCAATTACATTGTTTGAGTGCTATTTCCTTTGGCCGTATTTTAGGCATTTCTTTTGTCTTTTTTTTTTTCAGTTTTAGTGTCAACTGCGAATGTAGTATATGCCGATTGGCAGTGATCGGTGAAAAATTAAGAAAAGCCTATTAAAGGAGTTCCCTTTTGTTTGTTTTTAGTGTCAAAATTGGGATATAATATCTCTAGATTGGCAATGCTCGGAGAAAATTAAGAAAAGTCTGAAAATTCTCCGGCCTTTGTTGTTCAGCTAGTAGTTTCCTTTTTTTTTTTTTTGAGAAGATAAATTGGTTGGCATAAGTCCGTGGGAGAGAGGTGATGTCAAGGATCAAAGTGGCAGTAGAAGAAAACAAAATTTGTGTGCAACTGTAATTAGTTGTTAATTGTTATTCATAAGAGGGTAAATTAGTTGAGGAACGGAATCTCCTTTCTGTAACTCTTTTTTCATACTCAGGGGAAGCTGTAAGGCTTAATAAGACAAAGAAAGAGTGTGATTTCTATAATCTTCTTTTCCCCCCTTTCTGAGGCATTGAAACTTGTAACCATCTTAGGCCCATTGACATGTGTGATATCGTTAAGTGGTTCATATAGTGGCTTCCCACCAAGATACATTCTAAGAAAGTGAATTTTGTTGTAAGAATAGCTATAGTTATCTTTTATCTACATCACATTGAACAAATTACTTTTTAAGTGTCTCTTAGATCAAAATCAATCCAGAACATGAAATAAAGATGCTTTAGCTTGTGAATCTAGCAGAATGTGATCTTTTGAGTGACTGGGTGAGAAGAATCAAATCCTTTGTATAAATGTGATTGCATAATTCATTGGTTGATATGTGTCTAAGGTGCTGAATACGTGTTAGTTTATATGTTTAATATGAAATGCGGGTATCTCAAATTTCTATTTGATTAGAAGTATATAACTAATCAAAAGGGTCCCATTCTTCAATGGTTGCAGAAGCAGTTTCAACGAAAGCATTGTGTCAATGATTGCCTACAGATATGAATTTTTTATATGAAAATTGGACTGTAACGGTATTTTCTTTCATTTCTTTATCTTCTATCTTTTTATTATTAAACCTGTAATCTTTTTTAGGTGATTTTTCACCTACTATAAACAATTTAAATGGCAGATCAAATTTCAATTGTTTTCTGAGATTTTTATAAGTATGTATGAGACAGTCATTCATGCCTACCCATTTCTATTACAGGACAACCCTGTCTCTGACCATTTACAAAAAATCAATTGTTGGTATTGGGGATCCATTATCCGTCTGGATGGATTAAGATAGTTCTTCATGCTCAGTTTTTGGAGCCAAAGTTGTCAGCCAACCTATGGGAAAATAGAATAGGGTAGATCTTTTTACCTAGGCACCATCTAACAACTCAAAGAAGGTCAACCAAATGCTACATGCTGCTTTATGATACAGAGATGCAAAAATGGACTGATAATTCACTTATTGGCTTTTCCTACACAATAGTGATTTGTAGCTTGGGCCGGAATCACCTAATTTTCCAGAGATTTTGTATGTTCTGTTAGTTATTAAGAGCAAGGAATTTGTAAGTCTACTAATTTCTTACGAAGTCATCATGTGACTATTCAGTTAGTCATGTTAGAGTACCATATGCAAGTTGGAAATGTTGTACTTTTTCTGACCTGAGCTAAGAGAATGTAGAAGAAATAGGCTAATGAAGCAAGGCCTTCACAAATTTCTTTGAAGAATCTGGATAATTTTTCATCATGTATACTTTATGTGGAATCTAATGTATTACAGCTGTGAAGCTTGTATTAATCTGTGATACTTCTATTCCTGGCTATCTGCTATTATTATCTGGTTGCAACCAATATCAATAGTGTCTGTCCTCTTGTGCTGTGATAGCGATTTCAAAAGAAACAAAGAAAGTATACTTTGCATCTATGTTTCTTCTGTTTGTAACGATATGAATTGCATAACAATCACAGGAATGTTTGCCTACGTGACAGGAAATATATGTCGGCTCCAGTCTTGCAAAATAAATATCTAAATATATAAATCCATGCTTCAGTTGGTTTTCACTAATGATTTACTCCCAGGAGGCCTCTGTTTTGTATGTGCTGGTATAGTGGCTTTGCGGATGTGACAAGACAAATCAAAGCATTGATAATCTAGGAGATGGAGATGAAAATGCGATCCAGATGTTTGGTTCTGATGAAGAAGTCTCAACTCGGATTCCAACTCAAGCACAGTCTCTTGTTGAGGGGTCTGGAGCAGTTTTGGCATCTGAATATAAACCTGTACCTGATGTGGACTACCTACAGGTTTGTTGATATTTACGGTTAGATCTGAATTCTGCTGCGGGAAATTTTGCTCTTGTTTCATAATAAGTTTACTGGAAAACAAAAAAGTAGTATAAGTAAGTGGGGCTCTGCTATTCTGTTCTTTATCCACCATTCAGTGCCAAACAATCTTTTCCTGTTTGTCATGATCATGTCTCTTAGTTTTCTAATTCCTGTTTTAGAGCTTTGTATTCCATGGGCCTTTTGCACGTGATTGTTGTGTTGTTCTTTGAAGGAGATATCTTCTATCTTCTTTGACTTATGTAATGATCTGATTTTATGACTGCTTACAAATAAAGCCTTATAATTGGAACTAGAGACCCTTCTATTCGGGAGGCGTTGTTTAACACCATTTTAACAATTCTCTCCTGTTTTTGATTCCATGAGCAATTGCTGCTGCTATTGCTATTATTTTTATTGATTCCATAGGTTTTGTATATCCTATTGGATGGAAGGTGGCTTATTGAGAGGGATCTTAATTTCTACACTTTCTAAAATTGACTCTTAGTTCTGTGTACTATTTACATATATTTGTGACCATTCCTTATGCAATACAAGAGGATATATATCCACTTTCATTTACATGGTATTAGGGCCATTAGGTTACAACATGAGATATTTCTTTTGTTTGGGTCTTCTATATATGGTAGATTTGGTTTCGAATTTGAATCTCTTTTTAGAGAGACATTTGGTTGTCAATGTCCTCCCAAGGAAAATTGCTAACTCTTTTTAGAGAGACATTTGGTTGTCAACGTCCTCCCTAGGAAAATTGCCACCCCATTGGTTGTGACGTAATTAGGGAAATGACCACATTTTATTTTTTATTTTATTTTTTATATGTTTTGGGATTTTTATGTACTTTGGGCCGCATGGCCATAGGGTTAGGGTTTGATAATTTTACTACAAATATTTTTTTTCATTTAGTTGTAAGATAGAGATTTAGATAATGGAATTATTTTGACATTAGAATTTTCTCTGGAATGAGAATTCTATGTTTTTAGAATTAGTTGAGTGATTCTTAATTTTGTGAATCAATTATTAATCCAAATTGATTCAATAGGAGTGATTTCTATTTGAGTTGTGATGTATCAATTAACCTTGACGTGTCGATTGTGGTTGGCTATCCGATTCATCAAGTTTGATTTCGGTTTTGTTAGCGTTAATTCACGTTTTGTGCCCTTGAAATTTGAAATTCAGTTTGATTTATTTTCATGCTTCTGCTGGGTACCTCTGATCATGGCAAGTTGTTACCCAAGTCTTGTGGACAGAAGCCACACTTTTGAAATTTGGTTTTGGCAATTATTGGTCTGGTTGTGTTGGATTAATTATATTGAACAGAAGCTAGTAGTTGTTTTTAATTTGATTCCTGTGATTTCAAAAATCATGAAACACAAGTTAAATGGATTTAACTATTGGGATTAGAGTAAGACTATTGGACTCTATTTGAGAAGAATTGAGAAGGATGATCAAATGATTGACAACCCACCTCAAGGTGATTCAAGATATAGATTTGACTTAGGGAGGATGCTCAATTGTTCTTGCAAATATGGAATTTCATTATAACGAGGTAACTGGATTAATTAGACATTGCAAATTTGTTAATAAATTAATGGAATATTTGGATTTTCAATATTTAATGAGAGGACATGTGTCTCATATGTATAAGGTGTGCAAGGCGTTCATTGTACAGAAAAATAAATAGGATAAGAAAAATAAAATAGGATAATTGTTTCATAGGTTACTTTATGGAGTCTAAGAAAACTTACAAGGAACTTAACATGATATTGCGGTATAGCCCTGATATAAAAGCTCAAGATGAGCAATAAGAATGAGAACAGATGGCTGTTTTGCATTTCTTGTTTGGTTGGTCACCTTGCTGACTTTGAGATGCTTAGATTGGATATTCTCTAGCAAAAAGATTTCATCATTGCAAGAAACATTTAGTGGAATACTTCACATGGAAAATTCCCAACATACTCACCTTAGTGAGTTGGTCAATGTTTCTACTCACCTTAGCAGTAAGTTGGTCAATTCAAATATTGAATCGAAGTTGGGAAAACAGCAGTACAAGGGTGGTGGTGTAAGAATACCTGATACTCCAGGACAAAATTCAAGAGCAATTGCATGTCATTGTTGCTATAGACCTTGTCACCCAAAGTGTGATTGTAGAACACCTGAAGTGGGGTCATTGAAAATTACAATATAGGTTTTAAAAATCAATCGATACACGTTGCCTCTATGTGTAATGCATCTGAAAAGATATCTCTGATAACATTACCAAGAATTATTAAAGTATTTGTCTATGCCTGTCGCCACTATTGCCAAGTTAAGTAAACTAAACACATGCCTTGTTTCATATCCTCCAAATGGAGAATTGATTATGTGGCTGTAGACTAGATGATAGGTAATTTGAGTTTACTCTATAGTTTTCAGTCATATAAATCAGCATTCATTTTCAATGTAGTAGATGGGTTAACCTTGAAGTTATTATATCCAACGCTGTTGTCCTAACACCATTAATCCCTTTGTTGTCTGTTTTGAGCCTATCTGAATTGTCTTTTACTCTTATATTGAGCTCTATATTGGGCTCTAGTTTATTATCTTTGTAACAAGTTGTGAACGATTAACATCTATTCTTTAACTTGAGAGGGAGTGTTATATGTTTAATATAGGGATCATATATCTATTGTAACTAATATTATCTAAGTATAGAAGGTGGCTTATGTATCTTAATTTGTATGCTTCCTGGTTCCTAACGTAGATTCTTAGGCCTGTGTCTATATATATGTATTGTCATTCCCAATGAAATATGAGAGAGTATTTTTTTTCCCTTTTGTTTACAATTATTTATTTTATATATCATCATAAATATTGTTCTCCTACACTTCCAAGCCTTAAACTCTATCTAGAAAGAATTATAATAACATAAGCTGGGGATGGAATATGGAAGAGAGCATTTTTTCACTTTTGCTTACAATTGTTTATTTATTTATTTTGTATATCATGATAAGTATTGTTTGCCTGCACTTCCAAGCCTTAAACTCTATCTAAGAAGAGAATTATAATAACATAAGCATGGTTTTAAGTTTGTGATAAGTCAGAGGAAATATTTCATTTGCTGGTTGCGAACCCTTTAGATAATATCTCAACACCCTTAGCCAATTGTCACAGCTAAGGGCCCTTATATACATATTAAGAGTATCCTTTAGTTGCCAATTTTGCCATTGCTTAAACAGGATTGCCTGCCTCAACAGCTTCTAGGCATTTGTGACACTTCGTTAAGGTATAATTGTAATATCAGAAGTAACTTAGACTCCAGGTGGCTTTTAGGCATATTGTTATTGAATATTTAAATAATATCAGCTAGACAGTAGCTATAACTAGAAGAGCAGGATTGCTAGTACATTTTTTTATGCATGGTCCTCATGAGAGGCACTATATAGAACTTTTGCTAAATCTATGGTGCGAAAACTTATATTTAAAATCTAATTTCTAGTTTTTATCTTGAACTCGGTTGAGGAGGAAGTCCTCATATAGACTCAGACTTCAAACACTTCAAACTAAATGGAAGCTCTCTAGATGTCCATCAATCTTGCTGACGAACTCCAAAACGTATAGAAGGCTTTCAGTCAAGAAGTATGACAAAAGACTTAAAGAAAAAACGATAACATTAAGGGAAGCCTGCTAACAAACAAGTGTAATGATATTGAATTTCAAGATAAAACATTTTTTCAAAAAGTAAAGTAACACACGAAAGGGATAGATCTTATATCAAAGGAATCCATCTATACTTCTTGTAGAAATTTCTTTTCAAGTGGCCCATTGAAGCACAATTCAGCCATCACTGTCATGATAATTGCACTAATTTGTACCCCATTTCTTGTTCCAAAAAGAACCGTTTTCTTCACAATCAACATATTTGTTATTAATAAAGCTGGGTTGAGTACCATAATTCCAAGGGTCTTGGAAGTCTGCCTTTTAATATTCAGTTGGAACTCTTATCTTCTTTATTTTTTTTAACTTTTGGGATGAGGAAGTAGCATCTTTTTCTCTACACTGTTTTCTTCAATTGTGTTGATAGCATGAAGTGCATGCCTTTTGGATTCTGGGAATTGCAGATGGAGCCCTAATAAGAAAGTATAATGTTTTGAGTAAAACTTTCCCTTAATTTCCTTGAAGGTTCCTTGAACAATCCATTAATGGCTGTTTTTGACTAGGATAAAATTCTTTCTTTCTTCAGTAGTGTAAAGCTGTGGAAGATGATGATTACATGAGCTTCTAGGACATTTGGTTCACTTTCATGTAATGCTTGCATAAAAAGATGCCCAATTGTTGAGTGCAAATTCTGTTAAGGACATTTTTGTTTCCCATTTTTCAAGTAAAATACATTGCCTGAACAGGAAACTCAACAGGAAATCTGTAGAGGAAAGATAGACACCATAAGTATCTTAATCTACATGCCTGCCTCTCATGAGGATCCTGTTATCAAATACTAAGGGAAAGAGTGCCTTTTAAGTTGTGATATTAGAAAGGAGTATTCTTCATATATCTAAAGGGTTATTGGCTGTGGCAGTCAACGCGAGGGTGTTCTAATATCATTTGAAAGGCTCCCAACTAGCTAATGGTCCTCCTAATGTTAAGGTATAGATTTTACAATCAATATTCAGAAGACCTGTTTATGCTAATGGCTTTGCCTATCTGTGAACTATTGAGGACACTGCGATATTTAAGATATAAATATCTATCTTTTAATGTTGTGTTATCTTTGTTAGGAGTTACTTGCAATTCAACAGCAAGGTCCTAGAGCAATTGGCTTTTTTGGGACACGAAACATGGGGTTTATGCACCAAGAACTTATTGAGATCCTGAGCTATGCATTGGTTATAACGGTATTTCTCACAATTGCATTTATCTTTCCATGTTTTATTTTGCTGTGAATTGAATCCAATATCATTGGCTTTGGTAATATTCTTATAAATTTTGCCCCTGGAATCCCTGTTTCTTTCTTTGCAGAAAAACCACATTTTCACCTCAGGAGCATCAGGAACTAATGCTGCTGTTATTAGAGGAGCTCTTCGTGCTGAAAAACCTGAGCTGCTTACTGTGATATTGCCACAAAGTTTGAAAAAGCAACCTCCAGAGAGCCAAGAATTACTTTCTAAAGTAAGAATTGATCATTGTAATGCCTCCTTGGTTTTAATGATTAAAATTGTCATAGGATATGCTTCTTATCCATTAGCTTCTTTTATTGCTAATTGATATGCATGTTGAGTTTAATGACAATTACTTTTTGCTTTTTCATTATACACCTTATCACTGGCTTTAAGGTTCAAACAATGCACTGGTTTTTGCTCAGCATGCGTGTTTGAGGATAGTGGACCCTAATTCCTATGTGACACTAAAGAGTTTCACTTGCCAAATTTTTGAAGTTTAGAGGGGTGTCCATTCAAATCTCTCACGATGAGACATGTAGCTGCAGTAGTGTTTTGTGGTGGGGGTTAGGGATTGGGACTTTATATGAAGTAATGGAGGGTGTAGCTGCTGGAAGTATTGAGTTTGGAGAGTACTTTCCAGGAAAACAATGTTTAGGTGGTGCTGTCATACGAAAAAAACTATCCCTTGAAAGGCGGCTTCTATTAAATGACTTGTCTGAAATTCTAAGTTGTTAGAAGGTGAATCATTTGATATTTAATTGCTCCGACCTCCTTATGTGCATACAATTTTGTGTTTGTAAAGCTTAGCATGGGAAATATTTTTTAATAAATAGGAGGCATTGAGAGTCGGAGATAGGACCCTTATTTGATATGATGTTGAATAACGATTTCATCTGAAAGTTTAAATTGCTAGAATCATCTAATATTTAATTATTCTAACAGATTCATTGCGGTTATCATTTCCTAGTGTTTCTAGATTATGGTTAACTAGTGATTAATGACACTTGATGTGCGTGCGTATAAAATTCAACATATAGTTTATCGTGTTAATATATAGATTTTATTTATATTATATGAATATTTTAAATTATATTGCATATATATATATGTTTTATTTTATAATTTATCATCAAGTAATAATTGTTCACTCTATATCTATATATATGTATAATTATCCAATATTATATATTAGTGTTAACAAATATAAATTATTATATTTTTAATACATTTAACAATAAAAATTAATTATTAAAATATTAAAATGTATTAAAAATTTAGATAATAAAATTAGATAGAAAGAAAGAATTTTAGTAAAAAGACTAAAATAAGAAGAGATTCATTAATCTAGTTTTAGGTGGGACGGATAAAAAGACAGAATATGAAAAAGAGTAAAGAAGTTTTAGGTGGGAAGGATAAAAAGACAGAATATGAAAAAGAGTAAAGAAGCAAAGTATAAATAAAGTTGGGGTAGTTTTGTCTTCCCACATTTAGTATTGTCAAGAAGATTGAAAAAATTGAACTGTGATTTACAATTCTACGTTAATTTATAATGAGGTTGGGAACAATTTATCGAAGTACTAAAAATAAAAATACAACTTAACATAAATTGTAATATTATAAATTAGGAACAAAATATCCTATACATCTAATTTAGGTAATTATATAAAATCAAATATTCTATTCTAAAACTTCCTTGAAGTTGAACACAGGGAATTTAATGAATGTTCAATTTGGATTATTACAATTCTAAAATGAATTGTTGTAAGGTGACAATCAGATAACTTTTGTAAGGCAAAAGCGAGTCCTCGTTTTAAGGTGACGATTAAATTTATGTTATAAGGCGACACTTAAGTTGGATGTGATAAGGCGATGCAGGTGATGTTGTGAGGCAACATAAAATATTGTTTTTGACAGCATAATAGTTTTTCATAAGGTGACAACCACTGTCGGGCAATAATTTGAGCTGATGGAAGACCCTCTTAGTCAACAAATATTAGGGTCCGTCCCAATAAAATCAATAATGGCCACAGTTAATAAAACCCAATAAAATAATTCCTTAATTTTGAGCCCATTTTGGCTAAAAAATTAAGGTCCATAATTAATTTTTTTAATTTCAACCCACAAGAATATGGTAGCCTAAGAAAACCATGCCTAAAACCATCATTCTTACTGGTGCTCGTTTGTTTCGACTGGGTACATGAGCAAGATAGGAGTAGCTGCATGGTGGTGTGCTGCTATGGTGTTTCAACATTTCTCCGGCCAACATTGAGCCTTAAATTAGGGGGGCTTTGGTCAAGCAGATAGAACAGAATCAACTCACGGTGGTGCAAGAGAGTCTTGGGCAGTGAGGAAGCGTGCTTGATGGTGGGGCTAGGGTTGAGTTTGGTTGGGATTGCACACAACAAGGGAGGAGTGATGTTGACACGGGAGAGATGTTGCTGTGGAATTGATTTTTCAGTGGAAACGTGGCCAAGCTGGGGCTGACTTTTGTTTGGTTGGGATTAGGCTTTGTATGAAGAAGTGGGATCAAATCTGCTTTGATATCATGTGAAGAAGATTGAAAGAATTGAACCATGATTTATTGATTGCAATTTCATCTCAATTTATAGTATGAGATTGGATACAATTTACAAAAGGTACTAAAAATAAAAATAAAACTCAATATAAAGTTTTATCCCATACACTAGCTAACAAAATATTCTATACCTATGGTTTTAGTAACAATATAAAATCTAGTATTATATTTTAACAAGTATCAAATGACAATTTTTATATGGGGTTACCGTTTATACTTTATACAGATATATTTCTCATTCACTTATCTAGCTTTTTGACGCATAATCTTATGTATGGGGACTATTGTCAACTTTGATAATGCAACGAATGGTTGAATTTTTATCAGTGTAAGTGTTGAGCTGCTGAATTCCAACTTCCGCGTGGAGGACTATCATTATGTTTCATTTGAGGAATCATAGGAGAGAAACTAACTTAAAAATCATAGGACAATTTGATGGATCAGATCCCATTTAATGGTGGAAATGCAGTAGATGCAAAAGAACTCTCCCATGTCATGACCTGGTGAGATAGAATTTTCTTGATAAGAAGATAGTTTCATATATGATTCCGAACACCTGTAGTTTTCTGTGTAAGACGTGGCCATGATATGTGTGCTGGACCAGCTGTGGATTCAGTCCATTGACAACGTGATGGCAATGAATAGAATGTCAGTGTTTTCTTTCAGAAGGATATAACAAAAACACGGAGAACAGTTGGCATTATGAATATTGTTCTGGAACCGGTCTCTTCCACTTAGAGTATGACTGGGCCACTGCCCCAGGGCCCAGAGTAGAGGTAGAATAGAGGTTTTTAACAGTGTGTTGGTGGAATTATTGTTGGGAATATTCTGGCACAATGATCAAACTAAATAGAAAATTACCTTAAAAAGTATTAGTGAAGGTGCAGGGTACTATATTAACTTGCTTTATTATATACATACGAAATAATATTCTCCCCTAAGATTAAATGTCCCAACATGTATCTATTATACACTAGGCAACAACACTTCTTTTGCTGTGTTTGTGCTTCCCTTTGATTTGGCTGTTGGTTTTTATTATGCTTCTATTGCTAAATTGTAGCTATTCAGTTACTCTGAGATTGAGTTCGGAGCAGACTTTGCTGCACATAATCTCCAGCTAGATTACTAGAGTACTAGTTGCCCACTTTAATTGAGCTTAAGTTGCTATTAGATGCTAAGCACGTAATTTTCTCTCACTAAACTTGGAATAAGTAATGTTGCTTGAAGCAATTTACTGTTACTTTTACCAGCCTTTCAAAACCCTCAATATTGGCTTTAAAATCACAAGATATTGGAATGTGGTATATGTGGTGAGAGTTCATTGCTTGTGCGATAGTGTATAAGTGGCATTGTTTTGCCAAAGAGAGGAAATACTACGTCATGAGAAATAGTGATGGAGAAAAACCAATTAAGGCTAGGACATTAACAGCAAATTATATGAGTAATATTTGAATACTAGGAGATTCAGATTGTTGGAATGGCCAAAGTGTTATGAATTTTGGTTATGGGATGCATTACATGGTTTTGATTTTATTAGTACGAGCGTATTGGTCCTATTGTCCTTGCACTTGTGTAATTTTGATTGGCCAGCTTTACTTCCATTTATAATATTTAACATGACATATGCTCCATGGTGCTTCTACTGCTTTGAAAGCATTTCAAGATTTCTGCTGTTCTCTTGCTGTAGCCCCACCTATACTCCATTCTCCACCAGCAATTACTGCTATTTTGATTGGACAAGGTGGTCCCCACATTGCCATTGGCTGGGGTTGGTTGGGGAGAATAGACAGAATGATCTAAAATACCATCTTTCATGTTGTAGACCTTTATAACAAATCTATATATGAATCCTACGTTATTTCTTGGCAGGTGAAAAATGTAATAGAAAAGCCTCACAACGATCACCTTCCATTGATAGAAGCCAGCAGGTATGCATACAAGTCTTCTCTCTTCATTGCTCATCCTTGTAAATTCTGATTTAAGTTCTGGATCGACTCCCCCCCCCCCCCCCCCCCCAACCCCCCCCCCCCCCCCCCCCCAACGCCCCCAACAAGGAAAACTGGAACTGTGGTGCAGGGACAATAATCAAACCCCTTGAGTCTTGCTTCTCTCATAGTTTCAAGTTTGTTTTTGCCCAGTAGTTCCTTCTGGATATTGCATATTTACCACCTTGTATGCTATAAATGCAGATTGTGCAACATGGACATCATCTCTCAGGTGCAGCAAGTTATTTGCTTTGCCTTCCATGACAGTAGATTGCTTATGGAAACATGCCAAGAAGCGAAGAATATGCGGAAGATCGTTACTCTCTTTTACCTGGATTGACTGCTGCCATCGCCATGGTTCCGTTAGGCATTTAGACTAGACTGCCACAGAAATGATGCAGCCTTCAGTCCTCCTTGATGGTTTTCTTCGTGCTGACCCAAATGCTCAGCAACTAGAAAATTTCATGATATTCTTCAATATAAAATCATGGGTAAATTAGATTTGGACCCTGAGATATGTCATTTTTACACAACTCTATTATTTGCAGAATTACAATTATACCTCACATTCGTACTGTCTAGTATATAAGCCATTTTGTGAGATCTTTGGTGATATAATGCAATGACGATGACTAATCAAGCATACCCTTTTGCATGGCCACTCAAAATATCGATGCTGTACCAAACATTTGCTTACGGATTGTCTTATCAATTCCTTTCCAATTAGATTCCAAATTTAGTTGATTAAATTAAATACTATGTAGATTCTTTTTTATTTATTTTTGTATTATCAAGTGTGAGACTTAAAAGTAATTGTCTTTGCTCAGTTAATGAATCAGAGTTTGCAATTAACCTCAAGTACATGGTGTCAAGTTATAGTACTTAACAAGCATGAGTATCGTTCCACAGCTATTGGAAATTAGATTGTACTAGTTATTATTATTTATTTTTGAATTCAAGTTAAACAATCATAACAAAATTAGTATTAACCAGACATCGTTTCAACTAATCCCAACATGAATAAATAATTAACTAATAAATTGAGAAAAGTAAAGAAAAGTCGGAAATGAAAACTCAATCAGAATCTCTATATTGCAGATTTGACGCCTGATGTGATTCAATCGCAAATTATGCTCCTAACGGCTTCCCAGATCTCTCCATGGCTTGGTGAGGTTTTTCTAGGGTGTGCAGATGGCTCTCTCCTTCTACACGGCGTGTTTGGATTCCTTTTTATAGTTATAGTAGAGTTTGACTTTGTTTAGGATTCTAGAGTTCTTTTTTTTTTTTCAAAAATTTTGTCTACACACTGGATCCAGTTTGGTCTCGAGATCATGCGTAATTGTGTATGATGCATGAAAATTTAACGTTGCAAATGTACAATAGTTGCACTAAGTAATACAGGTGAGTAAGGGTTGTTGTGTCTACAGGGAGCAAAAGTGTTGTCTCTAATAATATTGTATTTTGATTAAGTAAAACTAATTTAACAATGAATTTAATAATGATTGAACGAACAATAAAATAACTTTAAATTAAGTAAATAGAATGAGATGTGTATGGTAGCAATTACAAGCAAATGCTAATGGCAATCATTATGCAAGAAATATGTAAGAACTTTTATTATTATTTAATTAATTATCAATCTTTAATTTCTTATTTAGGGGTTATTAATCCCTTAATTCTTTAGTACACTTTCCTAAGTTATACTAATGTTTCAATTAAATTAATCTAATTATTTATGGAGTTAATTCAATTGAGAATATACACAATGGATTAATAGTTGAATCCCTTATGAATGTAAGATGTTCACTCCTGTTATAAGTCTATGATTAACAATTGTAATCAATTGTTCTAACTTGTAGATTCACTCTGATTATAACTGTAAATTAGAAAAAAAAAATAGAAATAAAGAAAAGGACAAGTTGAACACAATTTGTGTTGTGAATAAAGGACCTTCAATTTCGTTATAAGTCCATTATTTACAATTGTACACAACTTGCCTAACTTGTGGATTCACTTCAGTTATAACCATAAGTTAGGTAACAAACTCAAAGACGGAGGAGAAGAAGAAGAAGGAGAAGGAAAGAAGAAGAATAATAAGAGAATTAATCACAATCAAATAAGAAAAAATAATTAATTGAAAATTATAAAATCGAAGTCCTTACTTGATTAGATCAATGATATACATACATCAAGAATAAGAAAAACAAAAGATAAATATTTATCGCTTATTGCCGTCTTTTCATAGCAATTCCTTGCCTCCAAGCCATTCCTTACATTTTGTGATAGTGCTAAACTCAATTCTAAAACCTTCTACTTATGCTAAACTAATATTACAATGATAGATCATTATGCCTAGAAGAATTTTAAGCTATGGATGGATTATTTGGCTTGTAGGGCATTCCCTATTTATAAGTTTAAAGTTCTACCACTCAAACTCCTTGATTGGTTGCAATTTTTATTCATTTTCCATCATTGGTTTGAGGATTATGTGTAGAAAAAATGAATTGTCGCCTCCTTTATTGTCTAGGCAATGAAGGATGTAATAATAGTCACCTATTTGTTGCTTAGGTGATAGGCCAATTTTGGCTTGTCGCCTCCTTGTCACTTAGGTGATCTATAGGCAACTGGCAGTGGTTTTTGATTGGTTTCCATTTATTCTCTCGTTGGTGGTTCGCTTAGGTGATTGTTTAGGCGACAAAACTCTACTTAAGCAATGCAATGAGCCTTGATCTTACATTGTCTTGATTTGGTGTCTCCAAATGAGCTTATATGTCTTCCTCCTCATTTATTTCATTATACAATCACTGCAACTATAAGATAAGTAAATTTCTTTATTTGATTATAATTTGAACTTAATAACATAATTGGAACATAAATTTATTCACCTAAAGTCTTATTTTACTTAGGTTATCAGTTTGATGCCACTACATCCTTGGTCCTTAAGTCAATCGCCTGTGTCCCTAGGTCGATGCTTAGCTCGAAATTGACATCAAGCTTGATTGCGACAAGCTCCATCTCAAAGAGAGAATCACAAATCAATCGCTCTATTGTTGTACTCCTTCGGGATTGATCGATCCCATGATCCTCTGGCTTTGCTTGATCTCAAACTTCCTCCAGGTTGATCGAATGCTAGTTTTAACCATTTTTGCATCTTTTGGCTTACTTTTGTACTTCAATCATCTCCATACCTATAATTAAACACCTAGCGCACAAACAAGTCATAAATTCACTAAGTCCACATATTTTGAGCTCAATTACTACACCAAATTATATCATTACATGCAAATTATCACCTCCCCCACATTTAACCTTTGCTTTCCCTCGAGCAAGTAAGTGCAACACATTATGCATGCTTATGAACAGTTAGGTTAATTTTCCTTAAGTATCATACATACATAAACAACCAACGTTTCACTCTTTGACACTTACACTCTGAATCCAACCATGATTCCATCACACACAGGCTTACTACATGTAAGTGTGTGAATAATCACTCTTACCTTATCAACATTTTGAATTATAGGCATCTAGACAACAACACTCATCTACCTCTCTACATTTGTGATAATCAACACCAACCACCCCCATAGGCTTAATAATTACACCCTCCTATGCATGGAATATGTATTGTTTTCATGAAATCAATAGGCCTACATATTCTGTTCACACTGTCATCTTTTTCTCTGTTTCTCTTCTTCTTCCTCTTTTTTCCTTTGATTTTCCCTTTATTTTCTCTCTCTTCTTCTTTTTTCCTCTCCTTTTGTTTTTCTCTTTTCTCTTGTGTTTTTTTTTTTGTTTTTTTCTCCTCAAGTTGTTGGAAGCCTTTTTACGCGAGAGTGCACAGAGGTCATTGCGTCCTCTTGGTTACTCAACCCACAACATAATTGAGTTGCTTACACATACTCACAGTTAAATGACTGTTTTATGTGAGAATGAATAGGTGTAGCTGTGCAATCCTAGTTGCTAAGTCACTCAATTAGTGGAGTAGAATTCTAATCCTTTTTGCTATCCCTTTCTTCTCTCCTTTTTATTTTCATTTTAATTCTTTCAGGCACTAGCAAGACGACAATACTTTATGTAACCCAAGGCCTACATCATTTCGAATCCTTTTGGAAGGCATCATCATTAAGTTCTAGGGTTGGCGAGGTATCTAAGGTCGATTGCTCGGACACCGTCCCAAGGTAATGTCAAGAGAGGTAATCGAGGCTCTTAGTGCACAAAAAAAAAATAAAAATGTGGGGACTTGGTGTGTTTCTGGCCCTATGTTCTTAATTTAAAGCTTAAGATGTCACAAATTAAAATTTCTAGCCAATTATGAACTAGCTATCATCTACTATCATTAAAAAGTTAATTATGAGAATAATGTAGCAATTAAGGGAAAAGTAAAAGAAATTACCATCCTTATTAACTTCCTTGGTTCGATTACATTGGTTAGGGATTAATAACAAAGCAGAAACAAGCAAAAATAAAATTTTCCTCTCCCCCACACTTAAAGTGCACATTGTCCCTAACGTTGCTTACAATAAAAGCAAAAATAGAAAGAGGAAAACAAAAACTCAACAAGTACTTACTAGGGAAATGAGTGTGGGTCTCGTCTCCTACTCCATCTCGATAGTGGTTTCATCCAAGGTGGCCTTAGGTTGTGGAAGGAGTATCTGTGGGATCAACTAGCTATGGAGCTAAATGGGTGGACCTAAAAAGTAGATCATGGAATGCTTGGGGCTCACATTATACAGCTTAGCCTAAGATGAGCATGTTAGTGTGCATAGTTTGCATACCTAACTGTATAGCATTAAGCCTCCCCATCACATCCTCGTGAAGTTGGCGTTGCTCATGAGTCAACTCCTGAATTAGGCAATGCAACCTTCTTAGTCTCAGTAGTGTCACTAGTTGATACGCGTCCTGCTAGGGTTGTGACAGATGCTCATTTTGCTAGGGTTGTGACAGATGCTCCTCCTTATCTCCATCTGTTGGATCCTATTCCATAGGTGTTAGAGCATCTACACCCTCACCCTTATCATCACCTTCTTCATTGTCTCCTAATGCTTAGTGTTGCCGCTGTTTGTTTAACCTATGGAAATCACCTACCCGAACTTGGTCTATAGGAGTTGGGCCTAGAGGTTTGGCCAATTTCTGAGTCTATCCACTCAACCAAACCTCTTTAGCCCCAATTATGCTTGTGATCAAATGTCCATAAGGGAGCCTGACCAACGGGTGATTGACAGCATGCAGAATCCCTTTATATATCACTGCCCCCAAATCAAAATATAACCTATGCTTAATTGCATATAGAATATAGGCTTGTTCACGGGATACATCTATCATATGTGCTATGGGTGCAGTGTTATAGCATGCAAAATGTTGCCAGACATTCATTTGCCCAGATAAATGTGCGTGTTGAAAAAATGTAAGCCTGTCATTGGATATTCGCCATCTAGTGTTAGGGTAATTATCACATAAGTCCTACGTTAACAACTTCGACGACGTATGCTTGTACTATTGATCCAACTGGCATTCTTGTCCATATGTGTTAATTGCTAAAAATGCATTAATAGCTGGGGATGAATGTTAGTGGTTTTGTTTTGAATCTTAACAAACCCATTCCTCCTATCCAGTATGTTAGCAAAAAATTCATACACAAACTTATAAAAATCATATGGAAGAGTCTTGCCATGATAAAATACTTAAAATTGTGATTTAAATATAGAAAAATTCATGCAAAATCCCTAGTTGGACTTTAAGGTAATATATGAGAGTTTGGAACCTTTAAAAATCTTCCTTAAACCTTAGTATGAGTATAAGTTTTCTAAGGGAGAAAACTTATTTTCTACCATTGACTGAAAGACGGCCGTATAATAGAGAGGGAAGCAATTCTTGTCATTCAAATGCAGAGATTTGAGATAATTTCTACGCTGAATTTTTCATTTACCTTGCATACACATAGAAACATTAATTTTGCATGTATAGGCATATGTTTACTTGAATTTTAGGAGAATCATACATGGAAAATTCACAGGATTGGTGTTTAAGTCATGTATTGTGTAGAAACTCGTGAAAGGCGCAAGTAGGAACAATGTGTGGAATTTTGAAGCTTATCTTGGATTCTTTCAAAATTCATTTATAAGCTCGACTTATGTTTTTCATAATTTTTAATGCTTAGAAATATGCTCAAAGACCCTTAGAACAATTGTGTAAATGTATTTTGGTGATTGATATGCTGTAGAATGTGAAATCTTGTCCAAACTGCACCTTGCACACAAACCATTAGACCACGTTGTAGTTCACACCATAATCACGGGAAGCGACAGTGCAGGTGCGAGGCTATGTAGCACACATGCAAAGCGAGTTGTAACCTGAGCAAAATGCCTTGTGAGTGCACATAGCTAGTGGAATGTCTCGAAGTGCAATTGTGGCTCTCCTACTTAAGATCATGACTCCTAAATGCGAGGAAAAACAGAATACCTTGTGGTCGTTTGTCCAGAATAGGCCTAAACTTATTATATAAGATGTAACAAAGCATGGAAAATATTAATTGAATAAATTTTGGATAGGAAAACTTACTTAATAGGCAACTAAAAGTTTGAAAGGGATATTAAATAGGATACAAAGAATACACATGAAAGCAATTGAAAGGTTGGGATTACAATTAAATTGAATATTAAATGAAAATTTATTTGGTTGAATAGGTAGTCAAGAATTGGTATCTGGTGAACCAGTTTAGCAACGAGATTAGTGCTAGGTTAGTTGTTACCCCATAAACTTTAATAAAAGCCTTTTAACATGAATTATTTTTCTTGAAAATTTTGTATTCTTGTAGGAATTATTTTAAAATATTCTCTAAAATTACTAAACTCATTTCGAATTAACCACTATGAAATATTCCTGCTTGATTTATGCAAATTAGTGCATTCTTGGTTTAAATTGTTTTATTTTAAAGTGTTTTAGTATATGGACAAGTGCTCTGCAATAGTATTTCAAACCTATTTCGAGCATGTTAATCATGTGCATGGGAGTAATGTGAAATAAAGTTTTGGAGACCAATAGAAATAGTATAAGAAGTTAGTTCCTCTTTCTCACCGGGAAAATAGGTGAGATAAGACCTACTCAACTAGGGTTAAAGGTTGGGATAATATTTGTTTGACCAAGATTAATGATTGGGATATGACCCACTCAGCTAGGTTTAAAAGTTGAGATAAGACCTGACTCAACTGGAGTTACAGGTTAGGACAAGACTATTGGACAATTAGATTTTCATGTGCTTAAAGTGAGATGATTAGTCAGATGGGGCTAGTAAATGAAATTACTACTGGAATCTTGGATGTTTTTTTTCTGTGTGGTTCATAATTCCTTTAAGACGTGTTCACTTTTAAGAATGATATTAAAGTCCATTAGAATTATTTTAAAATATTATCGAATCACTTTTGATGTGTGGGATTAATTATACTCCATTTTAGTTCTTTCATATTAGGCTTGGCATTAGTCAAGACTTTTATCCATCACAAAGAATTTGTAGTTAGGCTTAATTAATTAGTTTATAGCATATTAGGAAACCACGTGAGATGATCTTGGATTTTGGATTGGTGTGAAGCCTTTCATTACGAAAATACTGGTAAGCAGTAGCTAGTAATTCAAATAAATTAATGTCTAAGGTGTGAAATATGCTTTTGAATCAACTTGGGAGACTGATAAAAGAACTCATAAGCCGAAACATGCTTTAGGTCTAAAATAAGACTAGCACAAGGAAACTGTAAGTACAAGTAGCTTTCTTTCAATCAACAGCCCCAAAATAAAGCCACTACCTGCACCTTGTGGGAGTCAGTGATCTCAAGTTGATTTAACTAATACCCAACCATAAATTTTTAGGAGGACTGCATGAGGCTCATCTCTCTTTTGCCACTAAGGCACTCTTGTCCATATAAATACCAACAACTTTGTTTGAATAGGGATATACAAATTTCTCAAAAAACTTCTTGCTTGTCATTGTGTACAATGACAAAAAAACTAAACCACTTTGCTATTAATTTTTTACTTTCTAAAGTTCCCAACAATTAGAGCTGTAGTTTGTACCTATTTACAATGTTGTGAGAAAGCGATGCTAGATTGTTAACAATACATGACACGTCGTACTTCCAAGTAGCAAGAAGAACCTCTTTTACCTTCTTAATCTATTCCTATGTTGGAATCTAGTCAACAAGCCACATCAGCACTTAACACTCCACTCATCCATTTTTAGCTTCTGTATGCCACAGTAGATCTTTTCTTGTGTTCACGATTTTGTTTGATTGGAATATTTATTTTAATTACTTAGGCTATTGCACCTAATTGTTGGTGTGTGTGTAGTTTGTTTTAGTGGTAGAAACATCCATAAAAGCTAATGAGGCTCCTCACAAGACAATGAAATAGTAACACTGCCCTAATAGAATACAAGCTGATCCGTTACCTCCATGCTTGCTTCTTTCTTCTTTGTTTCAAATATGCTTTTACTTTAAACCATTTTCTACATGGTACCGAAGCCAGCAAGAAGGAAGTAGTGGCATAATCAACCACGAACCATGGATAAAGCTTCATCTTCCATTGGAAACTAGCAACACATACCAACGAACTAGTAGACCGATTTCTGAACTTCGATGATTCGTCCAACCTTTTTAGAATTGACAATAGTGATAATCCAATGGTAGCTTTAGTTCCGAATCCTCTAACCGCTAAAAATTATGTATTATGGTCATTGACCATGGGAAGAGGCCTTAGGGCTAAAAATAAACCTGGGTTTGTTAATGAGCAGATCAAAAAACCTGCAAGAGAAAACATACTAGTGGAAGCTTGGGAAAGATGCAATGAAATGTTAGTTTCTTGGATCCTAAACTCTATATCACCAATTGTCAAATCTAGTTTATTGTTTCTTGATGATGCTTACGAACTTTGGAATGAATCAAATGAGAGAATGTCCTAGCATAATGGCCTTAGAATTCACCAATTGAAGAAGTCACTTACCACAATGGCTCAAGCAGATGATTTGGTGGTGACTTACTATGGAAAGCTAAAGGTGATTTGGGATGAACTTTCAGTGTATGACATAATTTTTGAGTGCACTTGTGGACAACTAAGAATTTTGAGTGAAAGGATGAAAAAAGATTAAGTGATCCAACTTTTAATGGGGCTAAATGAAACCTATGCCCATGTAAGAGATTAGATTTTAATTCTTGATCCCATTCCTACTGTCAACAAGGTGTTTGCAATAGTGTAATAGCAAAAGAAGCAGCACCGAAACCTTGGCATAACGCAAGGAGTAGATAGCATGGCCTTAGTTGTATAAAATGGAATTCCAACTCCAAAACCAATAGCAAAGAAGGATAGACTATAATCCACAAACTGTAAGATCTTGGGCCACAACCTTGAGACCTATTTCAAAGTGGGAAATGCTAAAATTCCCACCTATTCACACTACCACATGAACATGTGACGAAGAAATGTTATAAACTAAAGGAGAACCCCTAGGCACAAATTCCACTAGAAAAGTGGTAAGAATACAACTTATGCTAACTTGTAACAGGTGGTATAGCAGGAACAAGTTGACTTGCAGGTTGAATAAGATGACAAGATGACCTTGACAAGAGCACAATATCAAGAATTGGAGGCATTGGAACAAAATCAGACATGAACCTTAACAGAATTGCTAGATGGAAAGCAACTAATAGGGTGCAAATTTGTCAACAAAATTAAGTATTAAGTTGATGG
Source organism: Avicennia marina (assembly GCA_019155195.1). Taxonomy (NCBI): domain Eukaryota; kingdom Viridiplantae; phylum Streptophyta; class Magnoliopsida; order Lamiales; family Acanthaceae; genus Avicennia; species Avicennia marina. The sequence goes on along the minus strand of CM032772.1, from coordinate 8,336,177 downwards.
GAACGTAGAGAGGCATAAGGCAAGATTAGTGGCAAAGGAGTTCACACAAAAGGAAGGGGAAGATTATGAAAAAACCTTCTCTCTAGTAGCTAAATTAACCACACTTAAATGCCTTCTAATAGTGGTAGCAGCAAAGAATTAGAGGTTACACCAATTTAATGTTAACAATGCCTTCCTACATGGAGAATTGAATGAGGAAATCTACATGGAGAAACCACTAGGATACAACAAAGGAGGACTTGGTCAAGTGTGCACGTTAAATAAAGTCTATACGTCTAAATCAAGCCTCAAAGCAGTGGTTTGCAACATTGTTCATTGTCTTTGTGAACTTTGGTTTCCAACAATTTAGAGTTGATTACAACCTCTTTACCATGAAAAGAAGAGACCTTTTCATTGCACTATTGCTATATATAGAAGATATTATAATAACAAGCAACTTGGACGAAATTATAGCTAGCATAAAGACCTTTCTAAATGAAAGGTTCAAAATTAAAGGCCTAGGGCATTTAAAGTACTTCTTAGGGATAGAGGTTGCACGAAGTAACAAGGGCTTATATATTAATCAACAAAAGCATGCTTTGGATAATCTTGTAGATAGTGGCTTACTTAGAGGCAAGCTATGGAAGACACTAATGGAACAAGGGATCAAACTTGGCAGAGAAAAGGGAAGATTGTTGGCTAATCTGTCTACTTATAGAAGGTTGATTGGAAGATTCCTTTACCTCACAATAATGAGGCCTAATATATCCTATTTCATATAGACATTAAGCCAATTAATGCAAGCACCTACAAATCTACATATGAAAGCCCCACACAGGGTACTCCATTACATTAAACAACATGAAGATAGGGCTTATTCTTTCCTTAAGAGTGTGATTTAAGACTTAGAGCTTATTGTGATTTGGATTGGGGCTATTGCATTGATACACGCAAATCTATTACTGGCTATTGCGTATTTCTTGGATAGTTCATAGTGTCTTGGAGGTTAAAGAAACAATCTATTATTTCTAGATCATTGACTAAAGCAGAATACTGAGCCATGGTGACAACATGTAGTGAGTTAACTTCGTTGAGATACATTTAGGGGATTTGGGATAGCTTTGTTGCAACCAAGCTGCTATGCACATAGCTACCAATCCGACCTTCTGTGAATGTAGCAAATATACAGAGATGGATTGCCATTTTGTGACAGACCAACTACAAGAAAGGAAGATTGTCACATGTCATGTTCCTATTAGAAGTCAAATTGTAGACATCATGACTAAGTACCTAGCTTTGGTCTACTCAAGAGCCACTTGAGCAAGACGGGAATGGTAAAATACCAACCCTAATCTTATGGGAGACTATTGGTATCTCGTCAGTAGGCCACATCAGCACTCAACACTCCACTCATCTGTATTTGGCTTCTATTTGTTGCAACAGATCTTTTCCTATGTTTGCAGTTTTGTTTTATTGGAAAATTTATTGTAATTACTTAACATGTTATGTCTAATTGTTGGTGTGCATATAGTTTGTTTTAGTGGTAAAAACTTTCATAAAAGCCAACAAGGCTCCTTACAAGGCAATATAACAATATAACAGTAACCTTACCCCAACAGAATACAAACTAATCCTTTACCTTCTTGCTTGCTTCTTTCTTCTTTGTTTTAAAAATGCTTTCAATTTAAATCATTTTCTACATCCTCCAATATATTAAACAGTAGATGTTTTGTCCTAAACACTCTCAATATATCCTTAATACTTTACTTTTCACACACACACACACACACATATATATATATATATATTCACACACACACACACAAATATATATATGTATTTATATTCTTCCTGACAACTTTTATTTATTTCATTTACTTCCTTCAATTTTAATTTATTAACTTTTCCAATCTCCTCTCTCAGATTTAATTTATTATATTTATATATTTTCAAATTTCATTTTTTCTTATTTTTAAAATGAGATTGAATTTATATTTAAATATTATTATTTTATTTATATAGTTATGCATAGGCATTGAGTTTGTCTCTCATTATTATTAATTAATTAATTATAAATATTAACTTTGCATAAAAATATTTATTCCCATTAATTCTTTATATTATACAATAATTAGACACGATCTAATTAAAAAATGCATTAAAGAAGATATGATAAGATCATGCTGTCCTGATTGGAGTGATTAAAGCGACTGCTAAATTTACTTAATCTCCCTCCGACTGGAATGCATCCTTGTGTAGAACTTTTGCTTTCAACCATCAATGATCAAACGACGTACGCGCTTCCAATGTGACAATCTACCAAACATGTGGTGGATATGTGTTAAGAAAAAGGAATTGGGGGACAGAAGTCGCTACCTCATCTGTCTTGAATACTCAGCCTCAGCCTAACAACCCTTCACAGAACAATATAATATACACACACTCGCATATTATTATTTATTTCTTTATCACGAATATATGCATCATTGTGGACCCTACCCGCACTCCCTAGGTCTCCATTTGCATTTGGCCTCGTCATTACTTTCGAGTTTCGACAATGATAAAGTCCAGAGTCGTAAAGTTATAGAAAGACGGACCAATCATTGCCGCTATGTTGAATTTTCTTATTGGCTATCGTGTAATTATGTGGACAACTCATTGAATACTCAAATCTGGTTGTTTCTCACTTAAACCGAAAACCCAGAAACAAAATCATCTCGGGAGTTCGGAATACTAATTAAAACCCATATGAAACCCACAAGATTTGAATCTACGACCACAAATTGAAAATGGGGGAAACTCATCCAAAGAAGCTACATGCCATAGTGTTTCCATACCCTTATCAGGGTCACATAACTCCAACACTCAACCTAGCCATAAATCTTGCTTCAAGGGGCTTCACAGTCACCTATGTCCACACTGAATCTGTTCATCACAACATATGTAAAGCCCACGATGACGATGACGATGACGATGATGACATCTTCATCGAAGCTCGTAGATCAGGCCTTGACATGCACTACACCACCATTTCTGATGGCTTTCCAGTTGAATACGATCGTGATCTCAACTTAAGCGAATATTGGGAGGCGATGATCAGTGACTTCCCTGCTCGTGTCGATAGGCTAGTTGAGAGCATAACGTTGTCGTCGTCAGACTCTGGGGCTTTCTTTCTAGTTGCTGATTCTCTGTATACATGGCCAGCCACCATTGCCAAGAAACACAACCTTGTGAATGTTCCGTTGTGGACAGAAGCAGCCACAGTGTTTGCTATATGCTATCACTTGGATCTTCTCAAAGACAATGGTCATTTTCCTTATATTGGTATGTTAATTGCACTACTCTCAATTTTAATCCTTTGTTTCGAATGATTCCTTCAAGCTATATTGCATAATGATTAGATTACGAGAAAACGCAATAGATAATTTTCAATATTTATGAATATGAATAACTGTAAATGTGCTGGTATATATATTGAATAATAAATTGATCATGGATAGAGTAATGATTATATTTTGTATTTTTGTGTTTGTTTATATGTAACAAATTATTATTATTGCATATTACATGTTCCAAAGTTGTATTTCTAAGCAGATGAAATATAGTGCAATCTCACTTAGCTTTTTCATGATCCTTAAAGCATCACATTTGGTCGGGTAATTAATTATATTACATTGGGTCAAGCAATTGATGCACAATTCATATCCCTAAAATATGAGATATGCAATTGATGCACAAGTCATATCCCTAAAATATGAGATATGGTTTAATATATTTTTCTTACTTCTGTTGAGTACATGTGAAGTGGATAGTCGATGTGATAAGATGACTGCAATTGATGAATTAGGATTGATTGATACGTCACAACTCGAATAAGAATAACTCCTATTTAATTAAATTTGAGTTGCTTCGTAGAATTAGGAATCATTCAGCTAATTCCAGAAACTAAAGATTCTCATTCCAGAGAAATCAAACCATTCCATAATTGTCAAATCTCTGGAATGAATAAAATAAGTATTTACATACAAAAAAACCTATCAAGCTACTATGCTAAAGCTCACAAGGCCCAAAATATATTAAAAGTTCAATAACTATAAAAAATAAAAATAAAAATTTAGTGACTCCTTAGATTGCGTTAGCATGCCTTGAGAAAGCCTTTCTCCATTACAATAACTAGGTCATTGAATCAACTGTAGGATTTTTCAAAATAAGTACTTCTTATAAGTGAAGGTTTGGCTTTGATTAGTTTCTCATTTCGATATTTGAGCATTTTAGTTTTCTTATCTGCAAAGATCTTTTCTAAATTCTTTATTCTAAGCATGAATCATTCTCATTTCATGTCAAGGTGCTAGTACTCTTTTTTTTTTGCTTGCAAAGTGATTTAGCATCGAAAGTGCACATAAAAGACTATTTATATCATGTAGCATCTACCTAAGTTTTTCAATGATTTTCTTTATTGTCAATGTAAGGACACAAGTAAAGTCAATTCTTTTTTTTTTTTTTCTAGTTAGTACATTTTGCAATGATTTGACTTCATCTTTAGGGTATACCAAAGAAAATGCCACATTTAGAGTCGATACAATCTTGTCTGTTATCTACCTTCTGTTATTTTAGGTAAGCTAAACAACACGAATAAATCCACTTCATAGTCCATGATGATGTAGGAGAAGGAAATGGAACACAGAAAATAGGCAATCTTTATTTTTAGGTATGTTGTTCCTCTCCTCTCCCTCATCCTCTTTATCATCACACACAATCTTCTTTTACTTTTGACATTTTTTTCCTTTTAGGGAATCCATAAAGTGAAGCATTCAACTATGGAACTAAAAAATAAGATCAAGAAAGGAATTTTCCCTTCTTTGCATTGCAACTAAAGAGTGCTATTCTTCCTAGAGTAGAAACCCTTAGATGTCGTCCAACAACTCCAATTGGCGTGAAATCTCATCTCCTTGTTTGGGTCACGCATAGTACAAGCAGATAGAATAAAATTGCTTATTCACCTCCAAATGAGAACTCTCTCATTTCTTAGTTTTCTGGGAATCACTTTGACGTGATAACAAAAGTGTAGGATAAAAGATAACGACATGAACTTGAACCCAAGAAAGTCCTGCTTGTGCAAACCTTTGAAACACGACCTACCTAGATGCAATGAATTTTGAAGAACTCAAGTATATGGATTGTTATGATCAACACATCTTATTGGTTGATATGCCCCAAATTGTTTAGGTACAACTTAAAATAACTTGAGGAATTGAAACACACTTAATTGTGAGGAAAAATATGTGAAAAAAATAATCTTATTAATCAAGTTGCTAAAGTTGTTTAAAGAAACTCAAGAATCCCTCTTTATAACTATGTAAATATAATTTAGAGGAATCCTAGCTTGATTTGGATATATATCTATTTAATTTGGCAAATTTTTGCTGTTTGTGGTTTGTGTCCCAATTGATTTGGATGTCGTTCTGATCCATTGATGCTACCTTGGATCAATCTTGGTTTGGGGTGATTAATCCTCGCCACCTTGTCTATGTTTAGAAATATCAATCGCCTTGGCTTTAATCAATCTGACCTTGGTTAGATTGTAACTTCAAAAGGTGCTACTTCAACTCGATCGATCCAAGCCTGTGTGATTGATCCTAATAACTTGCATCATAATCACAAAAAGTATGCATAGCCTCCATGAATCTAGCCTCCCCAAATCCATCCTCTTCCTCCTAGATCAACATGAATGTCAATCTATCTAGTCCAAATCAATCTGTCCTTGCATTGATTAATCTAGCAACTCCAAACTTAGTGTTTTCACCTATGTAATGCACCAAGTTAAACCATGAGTTCTCCATTGGCCCCCAAGGCTTTCCCAAACATCCAAACTTATATGGACCTTCTCAAATAAGCATTGTAATGGCTTCCTTGAGCTTCTTAACCCTAGCATGAGTAATGGGTCCTCTAGTTATGCTCACATAGTCTTTTTGCTTAGGCTCAGTGCTTGCATCATCTACCTTACCTTGAAATGGAATTCTCGTCAATTCAACTCCTTTTTAATCACCTGCATCAAAAGAACTCAAGTCAGTAACATAAATGTAGTACTTATACCATTCTCACTTGGAAGATTCAACTAATAGGCATTTCCATTAACCCTTTCAAGCTCTTGGAACAATCCATCTCCTCTTGGCATAAGTTTTGGATTTTCTTTGTTTGGAAAACCTTTTCTTTCACATAGAACTTAAAGACCTAATCTACAAGTTTGAATACTACTCTTTTGCACCCATTATTGGCATTTCGTGCATATTGTTCAATCTTACTTTCAATATTTTGTCAAACCCGTTCACATAGTTGCTTCACACATCTTACCTTTTTTTTTTTTTGCCATCTACACTTCTTGCTCATTATAAGGCAATAACAATAAATAAAATGATGTCATCAAATTAAAACCACAAGCAGCTTCAAAAGGTGACATGTGAGTAGTAGAATGCATGCTCCTATTTTATGTAAACACTACACGTGGCAAATCTACTCCCTAAAAATATCACATCCGTAAGGTCGCAAATCTACTCCCTAAAAATATCACATCCGTAAGGTCACATATGTTGTTGGTGATTAAAATAATTAGAGGTTTGCAAAGAATCCTAAACTTGCGGTGGGTGTATTGTCTTTGTGCTAGTCAATCTAATCTTTAAAAGAAGCTAGGAAAGAGGTTAGAGTGACTTAGACAACATCGACTAATTGAACTTGTCCATGAATTTTACATTCACTAGGACACTTAAGAATCCACCTTTGATCAAATCGATGGGTAACGATAAAATCTTCTTCTTTCAAGTGTTGTGCTTAGGGTAAGAATATTGCTAAGTCAATTTTCTAGGTAATCACCCCTTGATGAAAGATCTTATTACCATAGCATAAGTGTTTTGAAGATATACGTAAAGTAAAGGCCCTTAAAAACTTGGTGCTATTGCATAATGCTCCTTAGTGACTAGAAGGAATTCAATCAACTATCAATCCTCACACTTATTAGAATTAAGAATGAACTTAGAGGTCAAAGACTAAAGAAGGAGGTTCATATTGGCTACAACTTCTTCCCTAAAAAATTTGGATTTAGGAGAGTGAAAAGCTCTTATTCTTCTTCCTTTTCTTTCATCAGCAGAGAGTTCAAAAAGAGAGGAGCATGAAGATAGTTCAGTTCTTGATGCTCTTCAAGAATCTGATACTTCAACTATGCTAAATTCTTCTTAAATTCTAATCTCAGTTGAAGTTAAAAGAAAATCAACTGAATTAAAGAAGAGAAAATGTCCAATCATCGAGGACTTACGTACCGCCGCAATAATAGTATCAATAGAAGAAGTGGATATAACAACTTAATAAAGATAAAGAGGCTCAAAAAGCAGCTACAACAAACTGGGGAAAAAAAAAAAAACAAAGGATTCCTATGCTTTAGCTTAATGAGGCAAAGGCACTATTCTAGTAGGGGACAAGTAGTAATAGATTCCTATTTTTTATGTTGATATTCTCACTTCCACTCCTTGTTAAATCACTAAGGTCATGTTTGTTTTGATTTTTACGCATGTGTTTTTTAATGTATTTTTCTTAGAATTTGTGTAAAATTAAGAGAGAAAAAAAGATAAAATTTAAAATGTATAATAATTGATGTGTGTATATTTTTAGAGATAAAAGCAAAACAAGCATAGCTTAAGCTTTATATTATTTTTTACGCAAATTAGATTAAGTGACTCCTACCTGACTAAGGTAGTTAGATATAAAAAGATTATATTTATTGAGTTAAAAATCATTAACTACTTGGTATCCACTAACAACGTTGAGTCTCTTTTTGCTAATTGTTATAAGAGATTAAGGACTAACTTGTAAAATAGATCATGTTGGCTAAGAGTCAACCAGCATAGCAGGTTTAGTAAAATTGACTACAATCTTGATTTAAAGTTGCTATAAGAAGAGGTTCAATTATGTTTGTCATCTAATTTGGCACCCAAACCTTTAGAATAGGTTTTTAAAACCATTTTTTTTAGGAAACACTTTAGTGACAACAATGGATTTAGAGCCACATAGGACTCTATGATCACATCCAATGGGCAGAAATGAGATTCCTCCCACTATTGAAAAGGATAGACCAAAAGCATTGAAATAAGAATGAGAAATATGGCCTATCTATAGCCGTAGAAGGGACCTTTTATTATTTGAACCCCATGCTAGTGACTACAAGCAAAATTTATATGGTGAACTCTTAATCGGATTTCAAAAATATCTAATAAGCTTTAAAATAATATTGAATAATGAGAATAAGGAGACTAAGTTAGATTGGGGACAACAACAAAGGTATGAAATATAGGTAGATTTTCTTGAAGGTTGAGTCATTTTCCATGTAAAGAACAAAAAGGAGAGACTTCCCAGCCAATGTGTGTAACATCTAATTTTTTTAGCATTATCAATGAACTTGCGTTGACTTTTCAATTAAATCAATAACAACCACCAAGGTTCATCTAGAGTTTCACCTTAGTAAATTGAAATGGACTACACATCTAGAAGGAACAATTCTATGGAGAGAGAGAGACTTGAAACAAGTCAATTGATCCTGCGTGGATGAAAATTAAAATCAGGAAGGATTTGTTGAATCAAGGTTATTTCAATTTGATTGGATTGTAGTCTTCATAGTCCTTTCTTGATATCCCAATTGTAGTGATCGTTACCAAAAGTAGAGATAGAAGTGATGGGGTTTATTACAACATATGTTTGGAAATAACATAAATTGTTAGAGAGAGAAAAGCACGTCTTGTATCTTTATTTGTGAAAAACTGCACTCCAATTTATGAAAGACTACTTTCCAAGTGAATTAATAAAGAAGACTACTAGCAATGGAAATAAATCTTCATCCTTTAGGCCTAAACTCCTTTAATATAGCACCAGCTATTAAAGACTAACCAAAGATGGGATGGGATAGATATTGTCAGCTCTCTCACCCCATAGCTCAAAAACCTTTAATTTTTAGTGAAAAATCCTCTATTAGTGTGTTGAAGTGCACAAATATAGGACAAGGGAAAAAGTCCATCCACGTGCTGGTCAATTTCAACTTTGGTATCTTTGTAACTTACCATCAACGAGACCGAACAAACAAAGCAAAATCAAAAAATGGAAAAAATTGGAAACCAAGTATGAATTATCAACAAAAAATAAGAAAAGAGAAGTAATAGCCAGTAAAAAAATAAGAGCGAAAAATGGTAACAGCAATAAGAAAAAGGGAGAACAATGAGAGCAAAAAAGAAAGAAAAGGGAGAGGTCAAGAGGTATTCCTGGACTGTTTCTTTAGAGATTTCAAGGAGAGGCTCTACTCAATGTGTTTTACATATCTATTAGTTTTGATTTTCCTTCCTCTCTAAATTTTGCGGTAACTCACTCCTTCCTTTTTAGCCAAGTCTATTTAACTTGAGAGTTTTTGTCGAGTCCACCTTGCCAGTGAGACTCATTGATTTTCATATTTCCATTGGTGTTTCAATAAGTGTTCTCTTGAAAAATTATTGTTAATTTGATTTGTCCTTAGTTTTTAAGGAAGTGATTGTATTCTCACTACATTGATTATAGAGATTTTCAAATGGTTGTACAATCCTGTAATTTTTTCCAATTTAGGCTTTCAACATAAAAATTATTGTGTTCATATATTTTCTTCATCACTGATTATGTCTTGGGTTTGGTGATTTGGTTCGATAATTATGTAATCTCAAAAATTCACATGTTAATTCAATGGGTAACTTCTGGGAAAAGAATTTGTTGCTTTGGTTGCCAATTTCATATGACTCTTTCGTGACAAGTGGTACCAAAGCCACTTTCGTATTGGCATGAATCAAATATAGAGGAATATTTTAGAGGAATGTTTAAATTGAATGGTCAAATTACTCTATGTGGAAATCTAATATGAGATATTTACTACCATGCACAGACTTGTATTCACCTATGCAAGGAGATGGAGTTAAACAGAGAAAAGTAGATGAATGAGAAGTTATGGATTTGAAGACAACTACTTTTATTAGGCACTTTATTCACTGAGTTTGTATAATAACTTTGAGCATGAAATAAAAGTAAATATTCTATGGAAGAAAATTAAGGTGATGTTTGAGATAAAAAGTCCCTTGGACAGAGTTTTTGTCTTCAAAAAGATAGTGAGATTGAGATAACAAGATGGAAGCAATATAGCTAATCACCTGAATGCATTTTAGAGGATGATCAATCACACTCTCCCTAGAGATACCTTGGCGGTTGGGAGGAGCCTGTGATAACATTTGAGAAATTTGCTCCTCATGCGAAGTTGAATTTAGATTCAATTAAATCCAATTAGCTTATTAAGGAAGCAAGAAGAAGGGAGTGAGACTGCAATTCTAAATCAAATGCTTTTGTGACAAAAGCTTATCAAGAAAGAGGAAGAAACTAGAAATAAGACCTATAGAACAAGAAAACCAAATCTAAAGAGAGGTCCAAGTTGTGGGATAAGAAAATTTTCACATGCTATATTTTTAGTGGTTTAAACGACTATAAGAAAGAATGTAGAAAGAAGAAAAGAGAACAAGAGAATGGAAACACTAAGAATAAGAGATAAGACAAGAACACTACATTACTTATAGTTGACTCATGATGTTACCATTGTTTGTGATGACACTTTGCATCAATTCAGCATTCAAGGAGGTGGATTGGATTATTGATTTAAGACACATTACTCCAGGTAAAGAGATGTTTACATCGTATACTGGTTGTAGCTTTAGCAAAGTTAAAATGGCTAGCCAAGGTGTGATAGAGATTGTTAACATAAGAGGCTTGAGTTTGATGACAAACATGGGCTGCAAAATCCTTTTAAAGAATATTAGAATTGATCTAAATATGCATCTCAACATTGTCTCAATAGGAAAATTAGATGATATCAAATTTGCACATGGAGCAACTTAAGGGGTTCAAAGCCAATGATAAAGAAAACTTGGTATGCAAGTTGAAAAGAGCATATATGATTTGAAACAAGCTCTTAAACAATGGTATAGAAAATCTGACTCTTTGATGTTAGACCATGGGAACAATAGGACTACCTTTAAACATTGTGTGCTCTTTAAGAATTTTTTTTACAGCAATTTTCTCATTCTACTACTGTAAGTTGATTATATGTCAATTGTTGATCATGATGCCAACAAGATAGAGAAACTAAAAGAGAGAGCTTGACAAGTCTTTTACTACAAAGGACTTGGGACTAGTTAAGCTGATTCTAGGAATGAAGATAACTAGGGACATAGCAAACAAGAATATTTAGATATCTCGAAAAAAAAAAAACTTTGAGAAAAGTTCTCGAGAAGTTCAAATTAAGCAAGTGTACACCACTTGCAAGTCACTTAACTCAGCACATCACAATATCCTACAAGTGAAAAAGTTAAAGAAGAGATGAAGAAGGTACCATATGTTTATGTAGTTGGTAATTTAATGTACACTATAGCATGTATGAGCCTTGAAATTGCTCTCTAATCTTGGTAGAGATTATTGGAAAGCAGAAAAGTGGATTGTAAGATATTTGATGGGTACTTCTAGAATTTGTCTGAGATTTGGTGACGGCCAACTATGTTAAATAGGTACATAGATGTACGTGGCAAGTGACATTGACTCTGGGAAGTGGACATCCAAATACTTGTTGATCTTTGTAAGGATAGTTGTCTCTTAGCACTTAAGACTCAAAAATACATGATTACAATTTTTTTATCAAGAGATAATCTTGAAGCATGTAGATGTAGCGTGAGTTTAGTTGTGCTCCAACCTAACTGGAGGGGGAGGACTGTTGGAGTCCTGCCACTTGTTGGTCAACTCTAAATTTAGTAAGTTTTTAACTTACCATTAACAAGACCAAACAAATAAGGAAAGAACAAGAAAAAATGGAAAAACTTAGAAAGCAAGTTTGAAGCATTGGCAAACAATAAGAAAAGAGAAGGAAAAGAGGTAGCAGCACAAGAAAAGAGAGAAAAAACGATGAGAGGAAAAAGAGAGAGAGAAAAGAAAATTAAGGGCTATTTGTGGGCCGTTTTTGATAAGATTTTAGAGAAAGACTTTACTTGACAAGCTCTACACATGTACTAATTCTGATTTTCCATCTTCTCTAAATTTTGTGATAAGTTATTTCCTCCTTTTTAGCCAAGTTCTTTTAAACTTGATAGATTCTATTGATTACACCTTATCGATGAGATTTATTGATTTTTGGTATTTTCATTGGGATTTCAAGGGATGTTCTTTTGAGAATTTTTTTTAAAATTTTGTTTGTCCTTGGTTTTTCAAAGGGAGATTGTATTTCCATTAAATTGATAGTAGAGATTTCTAGATCATTGTACAATCCCATGATTTTTCTAGATTTGGGTTTGCCACATAGAAATGATTGTGTTCATATATTTCTTGCATTGTTGATTATGTCGCAAGTTTGGTAATTTGGTTGGATAATTGAGTAGTTCCTAAAATTCCCATATTAATTTATCAGTTAATTTGAGGGAAAATAATTTCGTTTCTACTATGTCATTTGGTTGCCAATTTCAATTTGGTACTATTTCCCAACAGGAAAATCAATGCTAAAGTTAAAATGTCGACAACAGTGAAAAAATAATCACAAAGCCAAGCTAAATTCATATATGAAATATTTGAATATAACATGAATTTGAAACTTGAAACCACTTTTCAAGGTCGATGAAATAATTTTTTGCCACTTTGTATATAATTTGATAATAATTTAGCATAATATTACTATTTCGCATTATTGTCATCAAAGTTTCTTTCATTGAAATAATGACATGTGAGATGATTAGAAAATGTACCTGAGATTATGATAAGATTTTGCATTATGTGTTGTGAACTTGCGGTTGGGAGATTAACTTGGAGCAAGCTTTAGTTTTGGAATCCTGTCCACTAGAATGTTTTATTATAGCATTTCCTTCTCCCTACCATCTCACGCCAAACTTTATGTAAACTTATCGTCTTGTAGACAATCTATCAATAGTGAATCATGTCAAGTGAAGGAGGTAGATCGGCATTTGGTATGAAAAGGAATGTTGGTAATTCGAGTGAACATGGGAAAATTTTGATAATTACCACTTACAAGAGACAAATCAAAATAGCCTTCTTACAGAACACATGCAAATTTGATTGGAAAAGTCCTCCTCACAAACATAAAAGAGAAATAAGTAAAAGAAAACTTAAAAGGAGAGAAAAGATCATTTTAATAAAATTATAATTATAAAATCTCCCCTTGATATAAATAATATACGACGTTGTCATGTTCATTGATACCTACAGACACCCACCCGTTTGGCGTTTAATGTCAGCGCAACTCTCAAAACAGTTATGAAATCAGAAAAAAAAAAAAAAAACAGCCAATCAATTAAGTGTCCGTCATTTCTCAATTAATCGAAAAGGACCCACATTGACAATCAAACAAGGAACACTCACATCTCACCATCTATATACAACCCCCAACATGTGCGAAATCCAAGAATCGAAGCAACCTCAACAGATAATGGCGGAGCCACACCCGACCAGGCCACATGCCATTGTGTTTCAGTTCCCTTTCCTAGGCCACATAGCTCCAACTATCAACCTAGCCATCAACCTTGCTTCAAGGGGTTTCACAGTCACATACATCCCAACTGAATTTATCGACCACGAGATATCTAAAGCCCAGGGTCCGGACGATCTTTTCACCGGAGCACGTAGTTCTGGCCTCGACATACGCTGCACCACCATTTCTGATGGCTTCCCTCTTGAATTCGACCGCGATCTCAACGAGAACGAGTACTGGGAGAGTATGTTCCGTGACTTCCCCGCTCGTGTGGATGAACTTGTTGGGAGCATAACCAGATGTAAAGCCTCGTTGGCCTCGGCTTTCTTTCTGGTTGCTGATTCCCTGTATTCATGGCCAGCAGCCATTGCTATGAAGCACAACCTCGTGAACGTTTCATTGTGGACGGGGTCAGCTACAGTGTTTTCTATAAACTCTCACTTGAATCTTCTGCTGCCTGAAACTGGCCATATACCTTTAACTGGTACGCGTGTCAATTTGCAATAATTACTTCTTCCCCAATTACCTCAGTGCTTGCATCTGTTCATATGGACCGAGTAACCCAGTTAAAGGGTACACGCGGTTTTGCACTTCATGAAAATTGAACCATATGAAGATAGCTTTTCTAAATTGGTCAATTGGATCACAATGACTGGGTGATGCATATGCATGATATTGCACAATGAGTTTGGTAAATTTAAACGTATTTTTAATCTGGGTCTCGAGGTTTCAGCAATTGAAATCAAAGTATCCAAGACGAACTAGACTAAGTTAATCGTTTAATATATATGCTATGTTATTATTTTAATTAAACTTTTTGGTTGTTCATGTTAATATTATACTAATTTTCTTTATTTTAAATTCTTTTATTTTTTCCTTTTTTTTCTTCTCTTTCCCACTAATTAATTATTTTTATTTATATTTTACCATCAAATTTTCCGTATTTCCAAAATTTTTTATTTTCCTTATTTTGTTATTTTCTTATACCTAATTTATATTTATACTGTATTATTTAAAAGATAAGAATTTTAGATGTCCAATTCGAAATTACACCATTAGCTTATTTAAATTCTTTTATTTTCCATCCTTATCTTTTAACTTATTGTTTTTATTCGCATTCCCTCTCAAATTTTATCTCTTTTAAATTCTTTTGATTTGTATTTTTTATTTAGAAATTTTTTTATACTTTTTCAATAATTTTATATCTATTATCTAAAATACAATAACTTCATAATTTATATATAAATTTGTCGTTTACTAGTAGTTTTTATATGTTGAATTTATATTTATATGATGCCCCTGTATATACTTTAGAAAGATAATTCAGTACCACATATGTGCCAGCAAACATAAATTAAAGATAATGTCTAAATAAATCAACATAGTAAATAAAATTAATAAATGCTTTTGGTAATGAATAATCGATTGAGCATGTAAAATTAAAATAACATTGATCACCAACAGATAATCTTTCTGTTATAGGTAATCATATTGATGCATCCTATTATAATTTTTGTAATTAGCCATGTACATGTACATATGTATTCACAGTGAATATTTGTATGATATCTAAATTATTGATTTAATAATAGCGTCGGGACTGTGTCTTTTCGCATTTAAATTGTGTTCCATGTGGCTGCTGCATCGTAAACGAAATTAATAAAGGTGCCTTAAATTTACACTTTTTTATAAGCTAAAGTATCCGCATATCAATGTTTTTTTATTTTATTAGACAAAAGACTTTATCAGATTATTATCCGTTTGGATACTGTCGTTCCCTCTCAAAAAATTTTAGTGAGTAAACATTAAACTATAAATACAATACTTACAAATATTCTGCAAATTGCATTGATGTGTTAATTATTTTCACTATTTTGTTCTATTTGAAATATTATTTAGTTCAATATCTTGCATAACAGCATAAGATGCTTTGAGGTTTTAGTCTATTTAGAATTTTATTAATCTTCTCCGACCCCAAGAGAAAAAAGTCCATTACAAACATAACTTTAGTACTTACAAAAGAATATAAGGTATATATATAGACAACTATTTATGTAATAATTGAAGATCAAATTGAATTTCAGTTCTCAGGGAAAATTCTGGCAAGCTCGAACAAATGAAATCCAACATATGTTCATATGTTAAGTAGAACATCTTTAGCAACTGATTGTTATACAGTATAATTGATCAATAACACAACGAGCATATACAATTAATCACTCCCAAAACATTAAATTTATGGATATTATATTTTTTAAAAGGTTTTGGAGACTTCAATGTGTTTAAGGTTGTTAGAAATGTTCACGTGTAACTAAGGGGCCTCAATTACATGAGACCCACCAAATTACAGTTCATTGTGCCACGAACCTTTGTAATTGAAAATTCATGGAACAGGAACAGCTATGGCTGCAATATACTATTTGAGCCAAAAATGTTACTGCCAGAGCAACTTTTAGTAGTGAATCACGAATTTGAAATTTTCATATTGACTAGTTATATTGAATCAGGCAGTGGTGACGATCACATAAACTGCATTCCTGGGGTTCAATCAATCCACCGGAAGGACCTGATGTCATACGTTGAAGATCCTGATGTTGTACCAGTGTTGACGAAAATTGCAGTCACAGCATTTGAACAGGTGAAGAATGCTGATTTCATCTTATGCAACACAGTTCAAGAACTAGAATCGGAAGTCCTCTCTGCCCTAAATCAAAAGCAGCCAACTTATGCCATTGGCCCCATTGACTTCCTCAGTAACATTCCCGATTTGAAGATCAGCCTGCGGCCCCAATCTGACTGCACCCAGTGGCTCAACTCTAAGCCTCCTGGCTCAGTTCTGTACATATCATTTGGCAGCATTGCTCAGCTCAACAAGGTTGAGATTACAGAGATAGCACGTGGACTTCTCCTTAGTCAGGTGAACTTTCTGTGGGTCCTGAGGACCAGTGAAGGTGATGATGCATTTCCCGTCGGATATGATGATGATGATGTGAGAGATCGAGGGCTCGTGGTGCCTTGGTGCAATCAGAGAATGGTCCTATCCAGTGAGGCCATTGGAGGGTTTGTGACACACTGTGGCTGGAACTCAATCTTGGAGAGTGTATGGAGTGGTGTGCCCATGATTTGCTATCCATTTTTTGTTGACCAACCTACGAATAGGAAGTTGGTGGTGGATGATTGGAAGATTGGGATCAATCTTTGTGATGAAGGGCAGGTTAGTGAGGGGGAATTCGTTAGTAAGATCAACATTTTGATGAGGGGTAAAACATCTGTTGAGTTCAGGGAAAGGATCAAGAAGATGAGCGAGAAATTGAGGAAAGCAATTGAAACCGACGGATCATCGCGTAGTAACTTTGGTCAGTTTGTGGAGGAACTGAAGGCCAGAATTTACGCAAGAAAGGAGGAAGGATAAAAAAGCTAGTCACCAAGCGTTACGTAAAAATATTTACTTACTTTATGGATACCTATATCTATTTAACTCTCAGTTGATTTGTTCTCTTGCTTTTATGTATTATTTTCTCGTTGTTTGGTTGCAGACAAGCGTGTCGTTTGTATTTGTGCTTGTTCATAGCTAAGTGATTTGGCATGCCTGGCAGTGAAATTTACCCTTGATTCTTATGGAGAAGAAAGTCGTATGAAATGATTAATGTAGGAGATCTATTTGGTTTAAATATTTCAATATAAATATAT
Source organism: Avicennia marina (assembly GCA_019155195.1). Lineage (NCBI taxonomy): Eukaryota > Viridiplantae > Streptophyta > Magnoliopsida > Lamiales > Acanthaceae > Avicennia > Avicennia marina. The sequence continues at coordinate 8,318,944 of CM032772.1, read as the reverse complement.
ACATACGTACACACACACACACACACACACACACATGTGTGTGTGTGTGTGTGTGTTGCTTTTCTAATTTTTCAGAGTAAAAAGATGACCTTTTATGTAATGTGCCAAAATTTATGGACCATGTTGGCAATATTTACAAGAATAATAATAGAAATTATAGTTTAGGATTTAATTAATAAATTCTTGATTTTTTTTATTTAGTTTCATTTAAAATATATGTAGCAACATTAAGGCATGCATGAAAGACAATATGTGTAGAATGGCACAAGGCATTAGAAAAAAGTGGTTACCAAGCACAAAAAGAAACTATAATTAAGAGATTGAGGCTGACTTTTGGCTAGGAATTTCAAAAACTTCGCATAAGTTAGTTTCCCAAAATAGGGGAAACCAAATTTCCATAATTAGAGGCATTATTCCCCAACACACGCACACACACAAGCTTAGATAGGGTCTTTCTCTCCCTATCTTTCTTACAAAACTTGTAATAGATTGGATAAATTACAAACAACAGTGAATCCTCCTCAAAACTGCTATCCTATAAGTACTCTGTTACTACAAAATCTCCAATGTACAAAATTTGAGATATTATCTCATATAAATAATTGTTTCAAATTTTATTATTAATATAAAAGGTTTGTATATTACAAATTTTCATTTTGTTTTGATTACATGATCGGCATACCTGCCTGACAAATATTTTATATTGTTCAAATTATATGATCGGTTCAACCGTCTACAAATTCCGCTATTATTATTTCAAATTTTGCATTTATTTATTCATTGATTACAAATTTAATTTTTGCACTTAAATTCTACAAATATTTTGATATCTTCCTCACATTAAGTTATATTTTTCATATTTTCTATAATATCCTTCTTCCGGTAACAAACACACCTCCCTTCCAGTCCTACGGTCCCTTGACATTAGAGCTTAGATAGGGTCTATTTCGAATGCTTTTGTGGGAGTACCTCTTTATATTTACCTTCTTTTCTTGATGCTTTACTGACATAGAAAGCAGTACAACTACAAATAAGTTTTTTGTTTTGAAAATCTTGAATTTCTTTTTTACAAAAATCTTCAAGCTGGTGGTTCATTTGAATTGGTATAGCTGTTGTGGGAATGTCTTTTTTTTTTTTTTTTTAAGTTGGTTCATAAGGGAAATCAACAACATGTTTTTTTGTATTCCAAAAGGCATTGTGAAGATTTGAACATGTTGTTTTATTAATTCTTTAAGTTTTTTGATCTGGCTCTAGACTTGTGTAGTTTAAAGTTGCGATGTAACTTTAATAGAGAGATATCTTTCTTTAATTTTTGTAAGTGGAAAGTTTTGATTTGAATAATATTATTGATGAAATTTTCATATATGGAACAAGTTTTGAGGAGATTGATATTTCTAGTTTTTGGTTTCTCAAGCAAAGGAAAATAAAGTTTTTTGGAATTAACACGAAAAGATATTGAATTGGTTCCCACTTTGTACAGAGTAAATACATTTATAAAAGGGATTCTAAAATATCAGTATGTTGAATATCTTTGATAACAAGAAATGAAGTTTTTAAAGAAATTTCTTCTTTCGAGATTAATGCATCTACTTTTAAATTAACTTGGAGTTTTGAGTTATTAGCAATTGAGAGTATCTCTTGCGTTTTTTTCAAGAAATTTTTTAGGGACGAAACCATATTTTATACAGTTTAAGTCTACACCTGTATCAAATGGAAGAGTTGTATTCATTTTAAAGGATTTGGAGAATTCAAGAGTGATTTTGATAATTTATTTTCTAAAAGTAATCTCTTTTAAGACAAATAAAAAATCTTCAAGAACATTTTGGATATTTTGGATTTTTCTTGAATCTTATCTTCATGAGAATCATTGGTTTCTTCATTAATTTTAGAAATACTTATTGTTTAATTTATTGTCTAAAGATCTTAGAAAATTTCTACCTTACACATTTTAAATTTGAAAATATAAATTTTTAATTTTTAATTTTTCTAAAATGTTGAAGATGAACACTTATATTTTCAAAAAATATATAAAATTCAGATTTTATAATATTTTTCAAGAATATTATCAAAACAATATAAAAATATATTTTATGAAATTATAATAAGATAATTACGACGTCCTCTTTTAAGGTTTAAGCTTTTTATAAAACATCCCTCAAAAAAATTTGGCCAACTGGCCTGAAGTCAACTAAAAGTAGAATTAGATTTTTGCATGATTTTTTGACTGATTTCATCATTTTTCACCCACCCAGTTGTCAAATGAAATACACTATTAAGTAATTTAGGAGTGATCACTATAACTCTTCTTACTTAAAAGGAAGGTCACTATATATACCCCTACCTTCAGGAAAAGATGGTGTAATTCCCCCAGTTCTATTGATAAGCATCGAAATCCCACTCCAATTAATAACTGCAAGCATGGATGACTCGGCGTTTCTGAAGGAAGGGCATCAAGGAATAGCGGAACGTGCTAAGAGTAAGCTTGATGGAGCTTATTCAAGTTCGAGAAGGAAGTTAATTTAATGGTTGATTTCACAAAAGGAAACTGTAATGTTTTGTCTGCTGAATATGCCGAATTCAGTTCAATTATTTTTAGTTTACAACGGACTTTAGAAGTTGGGAACACAAAGGTCATCACTGGGAATGATTCAGTAACTATCGTTAAGAAATTAAATTGTGATGATGCAGACTTTTCAATGCCTGGAAACTTGACCGACAAGGATAGAAAATTGTAGAAGAGTCCTCATATGTGAAAGTCTTTTCATGCTTGTGTAGAGTTTGAAATAAACCTGCAGTCTGATGGCTTCATGCTTGGGATAGAAATTTGTTTGGAAGGATTATTTTCTCTACTTAGTGACTGTTATATTTGATGATCTCGATGAATGAATTTGAGGGCCTTTTCCTTTTTAATATATACATACATATATATATATATATATTGATATTGTTATAAATTTCATTTATCTATTGCATGCATCAAATGGTGAAAATAAGGTTGTGCTTCTAATCTTTTTTTTTTTTTTTTATTTCCATGCATGTTTTTTCAATGAATCATTGTTTCATATTTGATACGTGAAATTTATGTCTCCACACAAAGAGTGAATGCCTGACTAGTTGACTTGGCGTATTTACAGTATTTAAAGCATGAGAACAGTGACGCAACAACGGCATTAGAATACTATACTATAAAGTTTTGTATTGTTTTCTCTACTCTCGTTTTCCTCTTACATCAACTTTAATTTACAAATGTTTCTTTTTCTTTTCGTTTTTTCGCTTAATTTTGATTTATTTAATTTTTCCTTTTAAAATTTTTTATCATTCTATTCAAAAATATATAAAATTTGTATTTGAAAAATATTATTAGGTAATTATTATATAATTATGCAGGTTGCTTTCATCAATAGTCGAAAAGAATATCATTGGTGTAGGGTTCATCTAATTTGTTTTTGGTGGAAAGTACCATGTTACCCTTAAAGCCATGTTTGGTTCAGCATAATGTTGCTCGGCATAGAAGTCATTTTTGATGATTCTTTGTGGCATATCTTTTTAAAATGATGTCTTTTAAGCATATAATTCTTGAATGAAAATGTAGAGGCTATGTTTGGTTCTTTATTATGCACTATTCATCCCACACTCAATATTTTACAAATCAACCATTTTATCTTTTAATTTTTTTTTTCAAATTTAAATTTAAAATTTCCCTTCGTTTCTCATTTATAATTAACTAATAATTTTTTAAGCATTAACATATTCACAATCAAATCAAAGCCAAGCCTATGTTTTTACTTTTCCAACTAACATCCAATCTTTTATTGCCCTATTTATATATTATCACATCATTTAATTATTATTATTATATATTAAATATATAAAAATTAATTTTTCTACCAACTTTAATCTTATAAATCAAACATAATTCCATCCCCCACCCTAATCACTCAAATTTTCTTCCCCATACTAAAGTAGGAAACGAACATAGGAAACGAAGAACCCCAACGACCCACTTTGATCAGAAGAACTCGGACTAGAAGCTTGTGCCGTGTCAATTTTGTCCCTACTTAAAAAGGTCTGTCCCTCCCTTGTTATCAATCAATAATTGTGACAATTTATTTTTTAAATATTTTTATAACTTAATTCCCACTTTCTCGTCTCTTGGATAAAACAAAATATAGGCGCAGAAAATAAAAATAAAAATAAAGTTGGGACCTTGTTCTCTTTGCAATTAGTAGGCATTGTGAACTTTCCCATGAGAACTTTTATTGATAAATAGCTTTGAAATGTCTCAAGATTATTAAGACAATAAGCGTTCCCATTCTTAAACATGAATTAAAAGAAAAAAAAAAATTAACAAGATTTTTATCTGCCATCAATAGCATTATCTTTCTCGGTAAAATCAATAATAAGGATCAAATAAATCGATATTTAACCGAATTGCATATGTGCGTGTTTAGATTAAGGAGAATGGTACTGTGATTGGAAATTATACAAAACACCATAGTTAATTAAAATGACAATTAAACATTGTTGTCGCAATAATTTTTCATTAAATTAAGACAAACATGTGAAATTCTTGTCTAAACAGAGGATATGTTCATAAAATTATTAAATTGTGGGCGGCTTAAATTATGCCAAATTAACTCTCCAATACTTTGAATTTTGATAAATTATAATGGATGAAATGCAACTGCAACAATCCCATTATAAGAATTGACGTTCAATACAATAAGTGAATAATAAAAATAATAATAACAGTAATAATCCATCTATAATGATATAATAGCACAAAGGTCTCTTTGACCAATTTGTGCACAATTTGCCGAATTCTTTTTTTCTCGGAATTTTGATTTTTTTGATAAATTAAATTCATTTGATTGGTCATAATTTTTAATTAAAGTCTACTTAAAATATTTCTATGTAATTCTTGATTGGTCAATAATATATAAAATTTTTTAATTTGATCACACCAAACGCTGGAAAACCAAATTTTGGAACAAGAAACCAATTAAAGCGAGTTTTTGGGACCTTAATTAAAATTCTTGCAAATATGCAAAACATAAATAAAGTGAAAATTATTGAGAAGAAATAATTAAAAGCTACAATTAAAAGCACCAATTCCTCCCTCACCGATTTTCGAAGAAAAATCGAAAAGCCAATCCATTCTCACCCCATTCTTATACAACTGTGATTCTTCAGATCCCTCCCATCATTTTCATTTTGTTCTTCTTCACCAAAGGCATTCCAACCTGAGGTTTAATGGGCTGACAGGTTGAGCTTTTTACTGTGTATGACGACGGTGGCAACGATAACACTGTAACAGAACTGGGAGTGGTCTTCTGGATCGGGTGCAGAAAATAGCAAATTTCATAGTTGTTTTACAACTTCCCAATTTAATATAAATAGGGTCTTCCTTTATATTACGCGTGAATGTTGAGGTTTTATGGCTTATAGCTATGTATTAAAGTTTGAATCAATGGAAACTTTGTCCTATTATGTGCTAAGTTTGTAAATAGTTATTTTATAAAGTTTGTTTCTATTTTTAAATATGTATAAAATTTGAGGTGGTTAATTTCAGTGGCATATATAATTAAGCGGAAATAGAATGCATTAGCATTGGTTAATCTTCTTAAATAAAAAATTTAATACTTGATCCAAAGTTTAATTTAAATTCAAATTCTGAACTCCCGAAAACTGGGGAATTTTTATGCTGTGATCTTCGTATGTGTTTTCAAATGTATATATTTATATGCGTATCTTTAATTTTTTTTTATCAGATGATATGCTTAAAACATATAAAGATATATCTTAGTTTCAGGCTCATTATAGATCTATCTTTTGGAATAATAGATAGATTAGTTAATTTTCATTTATTATTGTTAAGTTGTTTTGCTCTGGTTATAATAGAGAATGTATAATTTTTAATGAATATATTTACTACGCTAAAGTATATTTAAAATTTGCCTTCATACGTTTCATTGGCATTTAGAGCTTTTGACCATATTCTTTTCTATTAAATCGGAATTAAAGCTTTAACAATAGTTAGATTTCCTAAATGTAAAAATCAAATCTCTTTATATCTTCTCATTATGATTTCAATACGACAGGTATAAAATTTTTAATATATAAATCCTTTCGTTATTTATTGATTCACTTTAAAAACGGCGAAACTTTTAATTTGTTCATGTTAGCAGATATATAGAAAGAGTCTTAGGACGAAATGAAGAAATTAAGACTCCGTCATGAATTATTTCTTTCATATTAATTGATATAAAATGAGTTTTGTTGATTGTATTGATAAATAAGGCATGGTTTTGATATCTTATTCTTTTATATTGGAGTGATAAGAAAGTTGTTATCTTATTAATCACCTTTTTACTCAAATTTGACATCTTATATTTGTAATTTTTCTAATACCTTAAAAATATAGTAGTCGGATTGTTCCTCTCCAATTATAGATGTTATAGGCTATGTTTGTTTTGCGTCACTCCCAAAAAATATATACACTTCAATTTTTATACTTTTTAAATTTTATTTTTTCTCTTTCTTATTTTTACACAATTTTCAATCAAAATACATCTAAAAGCACGTATCTAAAAACGGAAACAATCGTAGTCATAATTTCTTGATTGTACTGGCATACAGTTTTAAATTTCAAAACATGAACTATACATAGCGTGGCAGAAAATGAATATTGGTTCCTTAAATGTGTATTATTGGAGAACACACACTACTTGAAATCTGGTTAATTGGAATAGCTTTTTGGCACAGTTTCTCTGTAAATGCCGTTTCAAGTTTGATTTTGAACAATTTTGAAATGGTATTTTTACTGTTTCAAAACGGCGCGTTCCAAATTTTTTGGAACGACTTTTAAAACTCGTTCTAAATAATTGGAACAGGTTATAAATGTCATTCTAAATTTAGAACAATTTATAAAAGCCATTCCAAATTTTTGGAACGGTTACAATGAGCCGTTCTAAATACATACTAGGGCCACAGTAGTTGGATTGACTTTGGATCGCCTTCGGAATGGAAATTTAGAACAATTTTTATTAGAACGGTTTAGGAACGGTTTTGATACGGAACTTTGGCACGGCTTTGGCACAGTTCATTTTGGAACAGCTTTAGCACAGTTCGTTATGGAACGGCTTTGGCATGGTCCGTTTTAGAACGGCTTTGGCACGATTTCATTTGAAATGGCTTTGACATGATTTCATTTGGCATGGCTTTGACACGGCGTTATTTGGAACAGCTTAGACACGACTAGTTTGGAGCAGCTTTGGCATGGTCCGTTTTGCAACGACTTTGGAACGGCTTTGGCAAGGATATTTTGAAACGTCTTTGGAACAAATTTTTTGCAAATGTATAGGAATTAAGAAGGATCGTTTTGACGCATATTTAAATTGAATGTTGTATTTTTTGGCAAAAATTCTTATGCAATAGTTGTCAAAAATATTTTTTCATCTCTACTTTTATGTCAACTAAAACATTAAAGCATACAATCATTATATTATCCTATTACCACAAAAAAATATTCAAACTATTCAATCAAAAACTATCACATGTATTTTAACAATAACATGACATAAGGAAAAAGATTCAAAACTCTAAGTGGCATAGCACACTAGTCAAGCCTCTCATCATCATCATCATCTGCATCTTAATTTAAGGACCGAGATGGCTTATTGGGAATGAAAGTTTGAAGGTAGTTTGCATTAATCCAATTCAATAATTGATTTAATTGTGCCTAATTTTGCTTAAGCCTCTCCTCCGCACTCTTCTATTTCTTCTCAGCCATAAGCAATTTTTTTTCTATTTAAAGTAGTTTTTGCTCCATATTGTGCAACTCTAGAGCAGGTGAGGAGGTTTGCGATATGGATCCCCTACAAATATTATGAAAGTTCTTAGCCTCTAATCCCGTGCCCGGCAGTCGGCCTTTCTTAAAGCCACCAAGAGCCGTTGTGACAACATTGCTACTAGATGAACAGTAAGATAATCCCCCTTGTATGGTTGAATCATTGGAATTCATAGCATTTACTTCTTTTAGTGCTTTCGCAATATTTTCTTGTATAATAATTTATTTTTATAAATGATGAGAATAAATTAGGAAACATATTAATGCATACTATATGGAAGAGAAAGACAAAGTTACTGTTTGAATCTATACACGAGGGCCTGCCTAATTCCCAAATGTAGTCTTCTAAACTTTAGAGTACAACTCTAATAGATTTTGCAGCTTGCCTAAAGTTGCCTCCTACAAGAACATAATATATGATTTTAAATAATAAAATAATATAAAATTTCATGTTACAAGGAAATAATGTGGGTTGACTTTTTGAACATAACTCTTGGAATAACCATTTTGACTTTATATCTGAAACATTTGTACGGTATAAGTGTTTCCTTAAAAGTTCAGAAGCTTTCTTCTTAAAATTCTTCTCAATTACAGTTGTGTCTATATAGTTCTATGCAAATTCTGTTTGTAATGAAATTTATATTTTATATATAATCACGTATTAAGGGCACTTTATACAGAAGTACAATATATTTAATCAACTAGACTACAATGTGCTATGTATAAAGTGGCCTTTAATTGAGCCATTTTTGAAAATTTGTTCATCATTCGAGTCTTTTAAAATTATTTCAAAAATTAATAAATTATTTCTAATAACCTAATACAATTAATCGTAGGCAATATATTCTTTTCTAAATTAAAAAATCATTGGTTGATTTTGTAATTTTATTATTTTATTATGGACTTAATCAAGGTTAGCACTTAAAAACACGCAATGAATCTAGAATAAGATTTTGAAAAAAACCCTATTCTCTTTTTGAAATGTACATTAAAACAATAATTGATTTTGCGCAATGAACTGTGCGTAATACTGTCTTGTTTTTACAGTTTGAGTTTACTAACTTCATTGATCAATTTATTATTATGGTTAATTTTAAAATTCAAAAAAATTACCATAGGATCAAGAATTTTTTGAAAATTAGAATTAGAGAAACTTAAATTGAATATTTATCTATTTTTATTTTCTTTATTAGGACTTCAAAGCATTTTTTTTCCATTTTCATATTTATGTATGTGACATATCGTTTAGTCCACAAATTTTTTAATTTAGATTTTCTAAAGTTCAACAGCGTAGCAATTTTTCTCACTGAAACAACAAAGAACAAACTTAATAATTATACTGATACATACAAATATTATGAATCACAAAAAATATAATATTAATATATAAAATATCTTATATGCATGTATGTATCTGGACCGGTTTATTAAATTTCGTTCTAATTCTAATAATATGTCATTTTTTATGTGATGAAAATATTAAACATGATGTTATTTTCTAAGTCATTTTTATCCAAAAAATTACTTAAAAATTTATTATAATAATAATTTATTAATAGTGACATAATTTATGATACTAATAATAATTTAGAAAATTTATAAATCATATTTTACATTTTTAATGGCGATAATTTATTATGTTTATTACCAATTATAATTATTATTTATTTTATATTTGTGAACTTCACAAGTTTGGTTTCTTATGTATTTATGATTTTTTATAGTATAATATTTAAAATTAAGTTCTCACAGTAAAATTTTAGCTCTGCTTCTTAAACAGAAACTTAAATGATATAGAAAATAATAAGCCTACTTATGTATTAGTAATATATAAATTTATTAACTATCAAATAAGACTAATATATACATTTATTAATATACTCCAAATAATAAATCATAAATCAAAATACTTATGAAAGATTTTTTTTCATTAAATTCAATCATATTTAGTTAAGTTTCATTTATCTTGCATGTTCAATATTATGTATCTGGCAATGAAAGTTTCTTTTCTTTTATGTCCTCTAGTTTTATTTTTCATTTCATCAACATTCACAAATTCCTTTAAATGTATCTTCTCAATGTTAATTTTTCAGTATAATTCATTATTTTTGTTATTAAAAATAATAAAGTTTCATTTTTAATATAAACTTTAGAATTTTGATTTTTATTAATGTATTTAACCATCTCTTTTTTCGCTCACGTGCACAATCTGCTATAAACTCTCAAAAGTCACGGCAACGAACAAGCTTTCCTCTTTCGCTGCCATATTTAATACATTAGTTATAAAGCAAAATACTGTTTATCTTCTTACTACATTAATGAATTGTTGTAATATACATTTCATACTTTTTGAACACTAAATATTAAATTAAAATCGACTTTTAAAATATTTCCTTTTTCTTCCTATATATACTTCTTTCTTTTTTTTTTTTTTTCTCCTTCATCTATCATTATATCTTTCTACTGTTAGAAAAAATATTTTACCTTTACAAAATACTGTTTATCTTCTTACATTAATGAATTGTTGTAATATACATTTCATACTTTTTGAACACTAAATATTAAATTAAAATCGACTTTTAAAATATTTCCTTTTTCTTCCTATATATACTTCTTTCTTTTTTTTTTTTTCTCCTTCATCTATCATTATATCTTTCTACTGTTACAAAAAATATTTTACCTTTATATTAATTTTTTAAGAAGTAAAAACGATAATCAACCTCATAATGTATAGCATATAATTTACTAATATAATTTTATCTCCACAGTGATTTCTTAATCGCAACAAGTATATAGAAATGCTAGTAAAATCATTAATTGCTAAATGCAAATGATGTACACATTTATTTCTATGACCAAGATAAAATATAATGCAAAATATAACCAAAAATACTTATTAGTCACGTTTTGTTCTTAAAAAAAATGCAGGCATATTTGATTAATTTCCATTTACGTTGCATGTTGATTATTACGTATTTGTCGTGAATAACTTTTTCTTTCTTGTCCTTTGATTTTTCAATTTTACATCAACATTCATAAATTTCTATCCGACTTCTCGGCGTTAACTTTTTCTAAAATAACAATTGAAATTGGATATTTCAGTTAATTGGTCACTTACATAATTTTTAGTTCTCTAAAATTTATTTAGTATATAGAGTCATAAGTTTGTTTCCATTTTTTTTAAAGCTCCATTGTTATTTTGCCATATTTAACTCAAGAGAGTTCATAGTTTGATAAATTGACCAAATTAAGTCGAAATTAAAATTTTGATATGTATGAGATACTAAATTAGAATTTAGATTTGGTATTTAGTATAATTTTTAAATTTTAGTTTTCAATTTGTTTTCCATGTTTAGGTTTGGTATACCATACTGAATCAAATATTAAATTTTATTTTTAATTTTTAATATTTATTACATTTTTAATTATTTTTCTTTTAAATTTTTTATATAACTATTATTTAATTGTTAAAAATTTCATATTATTATCTTATATTTTTTTTAAAAAAATATTTTATTATAATAGATATTTTTTTTATCTTTGAAAATTTTAAATTTAAATAATGAAATGTTAAATAAGCTACATAATTAAACTTTATAATTTTAAATATAAATTTATTTATTCTTATTATTTTTTGAATTTTTAAATTGAAGTTTGATATACCAAAATATTGAACCGAATATATTAAAACAATTTGGTAAATTATAGAATAGAACCAAAAATTTTAGTTCAATATTTAATATGTAAATTTTGTATAACAAAATTGGTTTTACTGCATGCACACTCATAAACATAACTACAAGCCATCTCAAAATCTATAAATTCAATATATAAATAAAATTATGGAAAATAAAATTTAATATAATAATTTTAAGGTCACTTTTGTTAGTGAACTATTATTTCGTTGGAAGCCTATTATTTAGTATTAATTATATCAATTGATGTAACAAAAATATAAAATTCAACAAGAGAATGTAACTTCCAACTATTTTAAATTCTTTAATATTAAATTCAAAAATTAACTAAATGAAGAGAAAAATTCGTTCATAATACCTACATGATATGATAAACCACACCGCGAATTACTGCAAAAACATGGATTTGATTTTTATGTGAAAATAATAAATAAATTAGTTTTGTAAAGGTGTTAAAATTTACATTTCACTTGCTAAGATAAATGATAAAAATCCGAGTGGCTTTTGGACGTGTGTTTTTATATGTATTTTTTTTTAAAAAAAATTAAAAATAAGAAAAAAAAAGAGATAAAATTTAAAAAGTATAATGATTGAAAAGTACGTATTTTTTGGTGTGAAGTAAAACAAACATTGTCCAAGAATTCTATACATGAGATATGGGCAAGATTTGTGGACTCTACAATATATTTACAAGAGACCAAGTAATTGTATTGTGTGAATTGATTGGAATTGATTGGACGTGGATAGAGAAGAGAATTACTAGGTCGAATCTATCGAAAAATGGAAAGAAAACAACTAATGAGGTGAGATTTTCCCTTGTACGATATCTTTCGAAGGATGAATTCTCAATACAAAAAACATTTGAAGTGCTTGAATATCCCTTAATTTAGGATTTGATTAATCTCATCCGTACGCAAACTTCCAGATCGTTGTCATTTCTAAATTTTTATTTTTAAATGTTTAACTGTTTATTTATTTATTTTCTATCTTTTGATTTATTCATTATTTTTATTTTTTTAATTTGAACCACAATTCATTTTTCTTTACTAAAAGTATTTAATATAATTTTATATTATGTATAGGTTATCAATTATCAATTTTTCTCAAATGCATGCAAATTACTAATCAAACAATATAATTCAATTCCCTGTTAATCAAGATAAAATATATTTAATTGATATAATTATGCAGGATGCTAGGTAGATAATTAAGTTTTAGGTCTTGTTTTGTCATGCAATTAAAATTACGCATTTATCCTTTTTATTGCACAATTTAAAATCACATTCATCCTTTATTTAAAGTCTTTTATTCCTTTCTGTTCTTTATATCTTCCTTTTTGTTTATCTTTATTTTTATTTTCTTTAAAATTTTCTTACATTCAATTTCTTTTTATCTTTCTTTATTTTATAATTTTGAATATTTTATCTTTTAATTTTAGATGACATTTTTTTTATTATTTAAAATATAATAATTACATTATTTATTAATTATATTGCATACGGAGAGTGTGCTAATTTTAATAGTAATAAATATTGTATTTTAAATTATTGTAATTTCAAGCAATATACAAAGTTGTGCAAAACTATTATTCATATTACTTCTTTGTAGATTTTTTTTAAAAATAAATTTCATTTAATAAATTAGAAAATTTCCTTGGGTGCTCTCTCACTTAATTAGATTCGATATTAGATGTTTGTTTTCTTTTCTTTGTTTTTTCAATTTAATTTTGCATAAATAAAACTATAAGTCAAATGGGAGTTGTTATAATCAGAAAAGGAATAAAACTTATCCACTATATTTGTTCTCATTTTTAAGTATATTTTTTTAAAAAAGTGTGTAAAGATATATGAAAGGTATGTAAAAAATTTTAAAATTATAATCATCATAATGTGTATTTTAAATGGAAAATGTTAAAAAAAATAAAGGAAAACGTATACATCAAGTTTGACATCGCATTTTCTTAACTATTAGAAAATTCTTAATCGCATGTTCCTCTTTCTAGAGTATCCTTGAATGTATCTTGCTCTTTTTACAAAGAATAAAAAAATAATAAAAAGTCCATTATTCAAAAGCTATCATTGTAAATAAGTTTGCTCTATTTAGGGTTTAGAATTTTCCCCCCTTAACAAATTTCCAAAACGTTTCAAGTAATATAATAGTAGAAATAGTAATACAATAGAATATATATATGTGAATGCTGTAAAGTTTATATATTTTATTTACTATAATACATATTTAAATCGTACACATCCATACTTTATTATGGTGTATACTTACAATATTATAATGAAAATAAAACCTTTTGATTATCTAAACTCTAAAATTACACAACCACCGTTATTTTAAATTTTTTCTTTTATATCCTTTTCTTTCATCCTTAATCTTTTAAGTTGTTATTTATATTTTTTTATCTCAAATTTCACTCTTTTGGTTTTTTTTTTTGAAACTTTATTTATTTCTTATTTTAAGTTTTCTATGCTTTTAGCCTTTATGTGTACTATATATTAATGAAATAAAAAAAAAAAAAATTGAGTCCACAATTTGTAACTATTTAAATACCTTTAATTGTTTTGATATTATCCTTTTAACCCTATTCATTCAATTTTCAATTATTTCACCTACTTTACAAAATTTTAAGTTATTTTGTCTTTTAGATTACTTATTTCTTTTATCTATCTATACTCTATAATAATGAGTGAGAACTTAACATGAGCTGAATTTGGTAGGCAAGAGGTCGAATTCCAAAATCAACCTTTTAATTTTAAATTAAAAAGTTTGATTAATAAATTTAATTAAAATTAAACATGTAAATTTTCGCTCATATTTGTCCACTTTCAAACCGACTTACAAACCCACTAATGAATGAAGCCATAGAAGTGCATTAAAATAAACTTCCAATTCATTTAATTACCAATAGAGTGGTAAGTCATGGCGTAAAATATACATGTCCATTTCAAACACAATGGCTAGGCATTATTTAATTGCCTTTTTTTTATTGAAGTTTGAATTCAAAATTACTTCATTCTAGTCTAAAATTGAATTATATTAATTTATTTTTATTTTATATATTATATGTATATATTTATAAATGTTTTGTAATTTTTTGCACATGTATTGAGTCTGTTTAAATTGCTAGTATAATATTATGGTTCAAAACACGATTTTAGTAATACAATATTAGATTACTATAATGTCTTTATTCGAATATAATTTATTTTTTCATCATTATTTACTCTCTTCTAATATAATTCTATACTTATATCTTATATTTCTTTGATATTTCAATTCTCTCTTTTTATTTCTAAAATTTTCATATAATTTTAATTATAAATTAATTTTATATTTTTATTATCTTTTACAATAAAAAAAATATTATACTTTATAAAAAATTACATACGTATCACTTATTTTCATTATTAGTAGTATATATAAATTAAATAATTACTCAAAAACTTGGCGTTATAGGTCTAATCAATTAGAAAAAATTGAACAACTCAAAGTTCAAATGAAACACTGCTTAGTTAATAAATATATGTATTACTTTATACCTTCCCCGAAACAATATAAAACAAACACTTTTATCTTATCACAGCATAATGTTTAAAATTTCTGCTTTTTAATAATTATGGAAAACTAATAATCAAACTAATTGATAAATGATTACACATGTATCGCTCACATAACTATTGGTAAATATTGATGGCATATCAAAATTAAAAAAAAAAATATATATATATAAAGAAATGACAAAACATACCAAAATAAAATATAAAAACAAGAAAAGACAAAAGAAACAACCAAAACCTTGACATTCTTAACAAGCGAAAGTCGAGAGAATATACAATTAAATTTTGTACTAAAAAAGTTGCCCCTCTCAGAACACACATAAACACACCAGACCTCGGCGAACGAGAATGTTCACGTCCGTACATTGCCAGCATCTTTCGCCTCCTTGTCCGCTCTCTCCCTTTGTGGAATGCCACCTTAACAATCCTCCAACCAACCGCCTCTCTCTCTCTCTGTCCCCCTTCCCCCCATTTTTTTTCATTCTCATATTCCCATTTTGACTTTTTCCACCTTCCTCCACAAATTCGCCAACCCCTTCGCAGAATTTTCTTGATTGCATTCCATCGATTATGAACAACTTCCCTCCTTCCCCAAACGTCGAAAGATACCCGAAAACGGACAGCCCTTGAGCCCAAGAAAAACAAAAAGGAATGAACGAAAGATTGGAAGACGATGACAGAACGGCGTTAGCGGGGATATCCAACTCGCCGCCACACCGGAAAGCCTACTCCTACAGCCAGCAGCTTAGAACAAACACCGGCACCCACCACAAACGCCAACACCAGCTCCGAAAGCACAGCCTCGATGAAAACCGCATTTTGAACCATCATCCCGCCGACAAAAAGAGCGTTTATTATGACAGCAACCCGAATTCCTCGGATGATGATGAGTTTTATCCTTACTCAACTACTACTGGCGGCGCAATGGGCTCCTTGAATGATCACCACGTTGATTACCTTCAGTTTAGCCAGGGAATGGTGGTAGGGGACAGCGCGGATGAATCTCAGAAGCTGCCGCAGCAGCCATTGCCGGAGTTTGTGGCTAGCGGCGGAGTTGGGATATTTAAGGTGCCGAACAGGGCTGCCGTGAACCCCAGCCGCCCCCCGTGTGTTGAACTGCGGCCTCACCCTTTGAGGGAAACTCAGGTAGATTTCCTTGGAATTTTTTATGATACATTTTCACGATTTATCGTCCATTGTTTCCTTATACGAGTGGCAACCTGAATTTGGGCTGATACTTTCATATGCAACACATTAACATAAAAACTTGAGGAAGAATTGCAATTTTGACAAACTTTGGGTCAAACTTGCAGTAGTTTTCAAGTTAAGATGGTGGTTGTAGCTTCCTGCTTCGTATGGGTTTGGTCTCTTTGTTTCACGAAGCACATGTTAATGTTATTACAGAGACTGAATTATCCGCTGAAAGTTCATGTAGCCTTATGTTTCATGAGATGCAGTTCGTGTTGGGCTGAAACGGTTGAATGTGAAGATGAATGCTATACTGTATGTGTTTGCATTAGTTTTGAAGGCTGAGAAGCTAATGGATTACGGAACTAATGTGCAGCGTACTCCTTTAAGGAACACAGTTGCTTCATATGCCAAGTTAAGGGCTGTACACCGTGCCCATATTTGTCCCTTACTTCCATTGCTATTCTATTTACTCATTTTTTCAAGAGCCTGATATTGCTTATCTTGATGGGTTCAAGCTGTATTCCACTGAGAGCTCCTCGCTTTTCTGTTTGTGCTTTTGTATACATGACATTTGATATTCGAAATAAACTGGAAACTTTAGCAAACATTGAAATTTTTGAATAACAAGTTTTCTATTTGACATTTGTTTTCCTGAAGAGAACGAGACTTGGGGTATGAACAGACTGGATAGTGTCTATGTTAAGGACCAAGAAGCATAGTCATACGTTACGGTTTACATTTTAGATGATTTGCTTTTGTATGTTATCTTCATCTTTCATGATTCTTAAAAAATTTATTCTCTTCTATATTTGTATCAAGTATCTTAATTTGATTTTGAAGTAGTTCTACTCGTGTTATTTCAAATTCATTCTATGTGGGGTTTGTATTTTGCTTAGTCTGGGGAAAGAATGAGAAATTTTTTATTTTGTAAAGGTTGGAAAATTTTTAAGGACAATTGCTAGTACAGAGACACAACTATGGGCAGGGCAAGAATCTGGTGTAAGAGTATGGAATTATTCAGATGCATACAATCCAGGGACCGGGATAGGGGGAAGAGCACAGAGAGGTGATGAGGATGCGGCTCCATTTTATGAATCAACAAGCACATCACCGACTATATGCTTGGTTGTTGATCAAGGGAGCACATTGGTTTGGAGCGGTCATAAAGATGGTAAAATTCGGTCTTGGAAGATGGATCTCCAACTCTCTGATGATAATTTGTTCAGGGAAGGCCTTTCATGGCAGGCACATCGAGGTCCAGTTCTTTGTTTGGAGATTTCTTCTTATGGTAAATTCTTTTCATGCTTATGAATTTTTAATGTCTCTGCTAACAAATTGCGCTGATTATGATAGTGTGTTTGTTTCTGTTTTTATCTCAAGTGTGGTAAAGTTGGGGTGTTCCAGGCATAACTTTTGCTCTGCATATTTAACAGAAAATTTGCACAGTCAATTTTGTAGTTATGATTTTTGGGAATTAGAGTAGAATGTTCTTCTTGATATTGATAGTTCTCTAGCATATGCACAGACTACCTTCCATGGTTCTCTAGCAATTCTTTTTTTTTTTTTATTGTCTTTAATTCGCCTGATAAATATGCTATTGTATTCAACATTTGCTTCATACATAGAATGTGAACTTTTTGAAGGTACTTCTGCTCCATACTTGAATTGGCAGTCATTGGACTTGCTCACTGTATGCTGTTCTGTTCAGGAACAAGAGATCACATTTTTATTGGCTATATTCTTTCTAAATTATAACATTTAACTTTTATTTTGTATTCGTAACTTTATGGCTTGGATTTAGGTGATATATGGTCAGGATCTGAGAATGGCAATATAAGAGTCTGGCCATGGGAAGCCGTGGAGAAATCTTTATCTCTATCACCAGAGGAAAAACACATGGCAGCTTTGTTGGTGGAGAGATCAGTTATTGACCTCAAAAGCCAAGTTACAATTAATGGTGTATGCAGTATCTCTTCTTCAGATGTGAAGTGTTTGCTATCTGATAATGTCCGAGCAAAAGTCTGGGCTGTTGGGTCTCTATCCTTCTCAATATGGTACCTTTGTCAGTGACATTCTCTCCGCTATGATATATATGACAATTCTCCATTATTGATTCTTAATGTAACTTATCAGATCTATCTTGTTTCCTTATTGCTTTATATTATACATTTTTATGAGTAGATTTTATTCTCTATTGGTCTTTTTCTCACAAGGATTTTTTCAACAGGGATGCTCGCACAAGAGAACTTCTCAAAGTCTTTAATATTGAGGGTCAAACTGAGAAGGGTCAGGCTGAGAAGGGTCAGACTGAGAATCGTGTTGATATGTCAACAGCCCAAGATCAAACAGTTGACGATGAGATAAATGTTAAGTTTGTCTCCAAGTTTAAAAAGGAGAAATCCCAGGGCTTTCTGCAGCGGTCTCGTAATGCTATAATGGGAGCCGCAGATGCTGTTCGCAGAGTAGCAACAAAGGGAGCAGGGGCTTTTGCTGAAGATGGTAAAAGAACAGAAGCAATAGTGCTTGGAGCCGATGGAATGATTTGGACTGGATCTTCAAATGGTTTATTAATCCAGTGGGATGGCAATGGTAATCGTTTGCAAGATTTCCTTCACCACCCTTGTGGTGTACTGTGTTTTTGTTCTTATGGGTCACGAATATGGGTTGGTTATGTAAGTGGCACGGTCCAACTATTGGACCTTGAAGGAAAGTTAATTGCTAGTTGGGTTGCCCATAATGGACCAGTTATAAGATTAGTACTTGGAAATGGTTCTGTTTTTAGTTTGGCAACTCATGGTGGTATACGTGGATGGAACATTTCCTCACCAGCACCTATTGATAGCATACTACGGTCTGAATTAGCTGACAGAGAAATAATGTTTACCAGGCTAGAGAACATCAGAATTTTAGTTGGCACATGGAATGTTGGTCAAGGAAGGGCCTCTCATGATGCTCTAATGTCATGGTTAGGTTCTGCAGTATCAGATGTCGGTATTGTAGTCATTGGGCTACAAGAAGTAGAAATGGGTGCTGGTTTTCTAGCAATGTCAGCTGCCAAAGAAACTGTAAGTTGGAAATATAACTTGACTGATGTTGTCATTTTCTCAAGAATAGAATGTGATACATACCTGTGCTAAAATATTTAATCTTCTTTGTTACCAATTTATAAGAGTTCAATGATGAAAGTGCAGTATCTTTATATAGATAAAACAGAACCCTACTTGGGAGGTATAAAATTTTTAAACTCTAAAAATTCTTTGACAAGCTTTCAAGGTTGATTATCAAAGTCCATATCTGTTCAGATTTTCTTAATATTTTTCTAGAGTTCTGTTACAAAGATTTCTGATTAAAATAAACTCTTTACCTGTTGTATCCTTTCTGCCATTAAAAAATTTCATTTCTAACAATTTCTACCCGCTATTGACCATTTTAGGTTGGGCTCGAAGGAAGCACTATTGGACAGTGGTGGCAAGATCATATTGGCAAGGCCTTGGATGAAGGATCCACTTTTGAACGTGTGGGGTCTAGACAGTTGGCTGGTCTAATGATAGCAATCTGGTATGGTTTCACATTTGAAGCTAATCCTGTTGAGTTTTCTCATCACTAAAAATAATGAAAAGAAATATCTAAGCCGGAAGCAAATATTGTTTTGCAACTTCTGGCAATAACATTGTTCAATAGGGTTTTAATGGTTGTATTGTTTAAATTTTATAGTCAGTTGCCTGCCATTCTTTTCAGGGTGAGAAAGACTCTTAGGACACATGTTGGGGATCTGGATGTTGCAGCAGTTGCTTGTGGTTTTGGTCGTGCAATTGGAAATAAGGTGAGCAGGTGTTAATGTTTTCACGAGTGAAATTTAGTTTATTTCCATAAGTAAGTTTCCTCATTGATTGGTTGTGGTCTCTTCAACACTTTTATGATGCAGGGAGGTGTTGGTTTGAGATTGAGAGTATTTGACCGAATAATGTGTTTCGTAAACTGTCATTTGGCTGCTCATTTGGAAGCAGTAAATCGGCGAAATGCTGATTTTGATCATATATACCGTACAATGACTTTCACCCGGTCATATAACAACCTTAATAATGCTGCTGGTATGCTGCGACACCTGTATTTGTCTTGCTCTATTGTCTTCTGCATATATTTATTTTGGCTGCTTTATTCTTGTGGCTTGCCTTGGATCCTCTGTATTGCAGCCAGTGTTTCATCGGCTGCTCAGATGCTTCGTGGCCCAAACGTATGTGTATCTGAAACTCCAAATCTGACTTCAAATTTTTGCTTTCTCTATTCTGTCCCCCCTAAGTAACAGTGATCATTTAATTTCAAAAGGCTACAACTGTTAACCCTGATGAGGGAAGGCCTGATCTTGCTGAAGCTGATATGGTTATCTTCTTTGGTGATTTTAACTATCGCCTATTTGGCATATCATATGATGAAGCAAGGGATTTTGTTTCTCAAAGAAGCTTTGACTGGCTTCGTGAGAAAGATCAGCTGAGAGCAGAAATGAAAGCTGGTAAAGTTTTCCAAGGAATGCGAGAGGCGCTAATCAGATTTCCACCCACTTACAAATTCGAAAGGGGGAAGCCCGGATTAGGAGGTAATGTCATGCAATCTCTTCTATACTTATTTGATTGGCTCCATCTCAAATTCTTGCGTTCTCTTGTGACTTATTCTAAGCATTTTAAGTGCTTGTTCAAGGGCTTGATTCCTAAAATTCATGAAATCAAATGTTCTTTTTTCATGATAGGATATGATTCGGGTGAGAAGAAACGAATCCCAGCATGGTGTGACAGAATACTCTATCGAGATAACAGGGCATCCCCCACAGAGGATTGTAGCTTAGAGTGCCCTGTGGTTGCTTCCATATTACAGTAGGTCTCATGTGTACTAAATTTTTTCCTTGAAGTCCATATATAATATCAATGTTTTGGAGTTATGTTTCTTTCTTGATTGGTATTGAAGATATGGGGCTTGCATGGATGTGACTGAAAGTGATCATAAGCCGGTTCGCTGCAAGTTCAATTTGGACATTGCTCATGTTGATAGATCAGTAAGGAGGCAGGAGTTTGGGAAAATACTTCAGTCCAATGAGACTATTAGATCCAACCTCGAAGCCCTACACTTTGTTCCTGAAACAACTGTCAATAGAAACAGAATAGTCCTACAGAACCAAGACACATTTAATTTGAAAATCACGAATAGAAGTGGGGAAGACGACGTCTTTTTCCAAATTATATGTCTAGGACAATCCATCATCACAGAGGATAAAGTAGTAGCCGATTACCGCCCAAGAGGTTCGCTTGGTTTCCCGCGATGGCTCGAGGTACTGCTTGTTTTACATTTCAAACTCTAGTTCTGGTTTTGCACTAGATTCGAAATTTACTGATGTAACTGCACACGAAAACTTTGCATTTTGTTCATCCTGTTTGATTTTGAGCATTCCCCCTGCTATATTTAATCCCTTTACCACATGCGTATGCCATGTGTTTGTTAATGACTGGTGGTTGAGTTTCCTTTTGGTTCATCATACAGCACGAACAATGTTTAGGCCATCTTAGTAGTGGATGTATCCTTATCAGCATCTCCAGCATATTCTTAATACTGCCCTTCTGTACCGCCAACGATTGGATTGGATTGGATGATAAATCTCTTTGCAACAACACAAATGTGATGCATCATATTGTCGTTCAGGTCACTCCTGCAGCTGGGATGATCAATCCTGATCAGGTCGCAGAGATATCGGTGTATCATGAAGAGTTCCACACCACTGAGGAACTAGTTGATGGGGTTCCCCAGAGCTGGTGGTCTCAAGACACCAGAGACAAGGAAGTCATTTTGCTGGTAAATACAAGAGGAAGTTGCTCGACTGACGCAAAAACTCATCGAATACACGTAAGACATTGCTTCTCCGGAGACCCATCTGCAGATTCAAAAGGCAACGCTTCCAAAAACCACGGCGGGAGTTCCCATCACAGGTCTCATTGATTATAAAACACACAATTCATGCAGACATTCGAATGGAATAATAGATGCTTTTAGATTCTTCTGCTTGACTATAACAGCAAATTCTCGTGGGTCATATTAGCTAGCATCACAAGGCTTGATCCTTTGGTCTGTACAGGTCTAAAGTTCCTTAGATCAGGTACTTGCTTCATTCCTTCATTGTTGCCCAAATTGTTTGCAGAAAGTACATAGTTTGAATGGGAAAATTTTGTTCAGTTCAATCTATTCCAGATCATCGAGGGGATGAATCATGAATACACGTTTTCTATCGCCGCAACCCTTGACTGTTTGTCACTCTCCATTCTACCTCGACTGAAGGTCCGTTGGGCCCACTTATATAGAAAATCTTGTTCCTCATAATTGATTTTTTAGAAGGAAGAGATTGCTCGTGTCATGTTTGTTCACTTAGTAATAGAGATTTTGTTAAGCATAAAATTTATTTTTTGATCATAAAATTCTGTGGGTAAAAATGTAAATTTATTTGAATTTATACATCTATACTATTATTATGGCAAAGCTCCATTGGGTCTTTTAATCAATTTCCTAAATTACTCCTAAACAATTAACTCAAGCTCTCAAGAACATAAGTTATATGCTCCAAACATGACATTTGCAATATATTCTATTTTATTTAGAATATAGGAGATTTTTTTTTCATTTTTACTATATTTTTAAAATTTTTCTATTTTAATAAATTCAATTAGAAACACTTTTTTTCTATTTTATAATGCAAAAAATGTAACGTAGAGGATTTATTAGTAAATACTTACCCTTTTCTACATTTAAAAAATAATTATTTTAAACTTATTTTTAGTAGCTTAGGTTCACTTTTATTTTCTATTCTTTACTAAACTGTTTTTTATAAATATAATTAATTTATATCAATGACATAAAAAATATAATTTATTCAAATAATTTATTTGCAATGTTTATTTTAGTGCACGGACATTGAGTGTGTCAAAATGCTAGTACGTGATGATTGTATGATAGATAACATTTACGGATTTTACCATATAAATACATATAATGTGAGTATATGAGCATGTGTGAATATGTGTGTATATATATTGATTTGATTGTAAATAAGTATAGTAATTAAGTTTTATATACTTGTGTATATATACGTGTGTGAGCGCAGCTACCAAAGAATATTTATACTTGAATTTAAATAAAAGATTTATGTTGTGTATTTGTTGTGTCAGGGTTTTAGTGAATTTCATGCCCATCAAAATTTTGTCCTGTCCTGGATTACAATTATTTGTGTAACACAACCATAATTTCCATTTCTTCAACAACTTTAACTACAATAATTTCTTACATTCTAAACAAACAGCAATTAAGAAACGAAATTCGGCGATAGGCATTAAACTTTAAACTTCCAGGTTAACCTTTTGCTGCTAGAATTATTCCATTATAAAGTGCATGTTCAGGCTAAAAAACATTTTCAAGTGACTAGTAAAAAGAAAAGATAAAAGAGAATGTGTGCGATTTGCACTCATGTAATAAATATAACAAAAATTTTATGAACACACACGCACACATATATCTCTGTATCATTTTTGTTATTCATTCAACCGTTTATGTTATACGCCTTCTAGACGTTTGATTTTTGTAATTTGAAAATTATCCAATACATATAAATTGATTCAAATTGTAAAATGTTAAAAACTTAGCTTATGAATTTGTCAAACAAATGTTTAAAAAGTAGCTTATAAATGATAATTTCACTCGAAACTTTATGTTTTTTTAGTATAACTTAACATTATTTTATATTATAGATGCAACATACTAAAATTGAGCATGATGTATACTTTGATTTAACTATCTTATAAGATATTTAATGTAGTGAAATAAAAAATAATCCAATCAATGAATTACTAAAGGAAGTATGTCTTTTTAAAGTTGATTTATCTTACTATAAAATATCCAAAATCCAAATAGACCTTTCTAAAAAATATATTGTAAAATAAATTAAATAAAAATTAAACTAAAAATAGTTAATATGTGACATATAATTTCTGAAATTCTCTAATTCCATGGTCATTCTACCCCCTGATCTTGATGCTCTCATTTTATATTTTTCTTTAGTTTCATAAAATTCTCTGTCTTTCTTGTTTTCTAAACCAACCAGTGTAGATTGCAGAAAAGTTCTAGTTTTTAAGTTTTCTAGATAGAATTCCACAAGATTCATCATAGATCTATGGTGCTTCTTATCACAATAGTCGTTCCTATATTATGGAAAAGTCTTTCATGTACGATTAGTAAAAAATGAACTTTCATCACAAGAGTCAACAATATGGAAAAGAGTTTTTAACACATGCTAAATAAGGATAGCTTTCTCTAAAATTATTGTGTGCCTAGGCGAATATTAAGTAAGTATAATGTGTTCTTGAAGATAATAAATAATAAATACATGCATTTATGTTTTATTGGAAAGCAAATACTTGCTAGATAAGGGCTTGCAAGAGAGTTTTATGTGAACTCACAGGTATTTCCTATAAATAATCTCAAGTTCAGATAAAGCTCTAAAATTTGTTGGACCTGAAAATTATCACCTAATATAAAAGAGTTGCCCATTTATTTGGGTAAAATGCATGTTTAATCGTTTTCGAATAGGCACCCAAACGTGATCTATTTAAATCAAATGATCATTTCAAGTTGAAGTTGAAAACACGCCATGAATATTGTTACAACGTTAGGAACACACACACGATCATGTATCACAATAGTAAAGTAAAATATAAAGTACTAAAATTGTTAATGCAGTTCAAAGTATCTCCTATATTTGCTGGGCCTTACTCAGTTAAAATGCTTTTATTAAGCACAATTAGTAAAGAATTAATTACAAAATCTCTTATCTAATTCGTTACCTCGATTTTAAGGTTCTTGACTTGTTATACTGACATAATGATGTTTATCTAATCCATCCTAAAACTAACATTCCGTTATAACCAATTCTCATGAGATTTTGTCTCATACACTTTTTATATAGTCAGCAATTGAACTTAACAACCATTTAACATATAAACTAAAAGACACAAATATGTGAGTGAAAAACTAGGAATTTTTTAGGTTCTATTGCCTCTCTTTTTCTCTTGGGTTTTCTTTATATCTTCAACACTCTTTATAAAATGTGGAAATTGCAAAGTCATTTGTGATAAAATAATGTTGGCATATCCTTTGATTGTGGATGTTTAGCTTGATAAACTCGAATAAGTGTTTGAGGTAATGCAAATAAATGGGGAAAGTTGCTAGAGATAACCCTCAAAGTTTAAAGATCAAGATGATAAGGATTTTGATGAGTTTGAGCTGATTCAATCTTATGTTGTTGGATGGTTGACAAGAATCTTAGAACAACAGAGAGAAATTCATGTAAATTTTAGGTGAGTAGATATTGATCACAAAAAAAAAAAAAAAAGAAACATAGCATGAGGGGGAGGAAAAAGGTTTTGTTTTTCAATACCAAATATGCATAACCTCATGGTGATCGCTACTTTTTTGCTATTGACTAATGCTTGATTTTATGTGGATTTTGTTCTAATGGACTTACTATTAGCTGATAGCCATGAAAAGATGTCCTGTTGGTTGTTAGGAACATTCACTTTTGCTTAAATCATTTGACTTGTAAATAGTGCTCAATTGCTTATGTTCTTAGCCAAATGAATAAATAAATGCACCTTTTGATTTGTGATAAATTTCTTGTTGATCATTTAGTTGAGAACAAGTTAGGAAGAGTTATTGTGTTACAATGTGTTAAAAAGGGAGATTGTTAGCATCTTAGCCAGATTGTCAGCAAATTGTTCGCAAAAAATAGGCTAATGAAGAATCCCTAACTTGTTAAATTCCTTATATTGGATGAAATAATGGATTGAGCATCTAAAGAAGTTTAGATTATCTAGATAAATTAGTTGAAGAAAATCCTCAACTAGGAAAGAAGCGTGAATAAGTATGTGACAAAGTTCAGTCCTGCTATTTCGAGTTGTTGCTGACAATTTCAGACTAAAAGAGAAAAATTTGCCTAAAATTGCAAATGCTAGATAGCAATCAACTGGAGATCAATTTCAATTGGGAAATGAAGACTCTAGACTATAAATAGAATGCAGAGGAACCAGGAAAGGCATCTGGAAAAACCAAGTGCATTAAAGTTAAAAAAAGAATGAGTTTCTCACTTGTGTTTTAAGTCATTTAGCTCTTGTGCTAAATGAGTATTGAGATGAAGTGTTGAGTGTATAAAGAGTAAGTGAAACAAAAACTCTTGGGAATTCACTTTGATGAAATGTTGGCCCTAGGTAAACATTACTGTGTTAGTTGTGTTTCAACAATTTGGAAACCTTAGGTTTGGGAAAGTGAGCCAAGTGAGATTTTTTATTTAACTCTTTACCATGCTTAGTGGAAGTGTTTCCTATACTCCTTGTAACACTTGCACCTGTGTTATTAATATCAACCTAACTAGTCAATCATAAAATCTCTCACTTCACTTACTACTCTAGACCTATGATTCCCGACTTGTTGATAATACAACTGACACATTAGTGTTTACTTAGTCCACTCTAGAGTCAACATTTTTTCTAAGTGAATTCTTTCAAGATTTTGTTACACTCACTCTTTGTAGAGTGAACACTTCATCTTAATACTCATTTAGCATAAAAGTTAAACAACTTAAAATACAAGTGAGAAACTTGAACACTTTTTTTTTCTTTTTTACCTTGAACACTTTTTTCCTTCAATGCACTCAGTTTCTCCCAATGCCTTTCCAAGTTACTCAACATCCTATTTATAGTCTTAAGCTTCACTTCCTAGTTAAAATTGGCCTCCAACTGATCATAATCCAACATCCTCATTTTTAGCCAAAATTTTCTCTTCTAGTCCAAAATTGTTAGCAATAGCCCAACATAACAGGATAGGATTTTATTATGTCTTTATTCATGCCTCTTTCTAACCTGAGGATTGTCTTTAGCAAATTTCTCTACATCATTGGAACTTCTTTAGATACTCTGTCTATTATTTCATCTAATATAAGGAATTTGACAAGTTAGGGATTCTTCATCAACTTGCTGGTGTGAACAATGTGCAAACAATCTATTGAACATGTTGACAAACTCTCCCTTTGACATATTGTAGCACAACACTTGTTTTGAACTTGTTCTTGACCAATGATCAACAAGAAATTTTGTCAAAAATCAGAAGTACTAAATAGAAAGTTTTTTTTGTGATAAACAAAAATTGAGCTGCATTTATTCATTCATTTAGCTAAGTACTACGTATATTATTTATCTATCAAGTACATAAGCAATTGAGCACAATTTACGAGTTAAATGATTTGAAGCAAAAATGGATGTTCTTAACAACAACATAACATCTTTTCAATAGCTGTCAACTAACAGTAGAGTCCATCGGCAACAAATTTCAAGTAAAATTGAGCATCAATCAATAGAAAAAAAATAGCAATCACCACTTGATTACACTTATTTGGTATTGAGAATCAACATTATTCCTTTTTCCTCCCCCTCACCTTTTGTTCATCTTTACCCTTTGTTCTACAACTTTGCCAAAAGGTAAGTAAATATGATAGGGCCTTTAAGCTTAAACTTCAATGTTGAGGGGCTAGCATCATTAGAGATCAGTGAGGTAGGTGCATCCATCTCTGGTGGTGTTTGTTCTTCAATTGTCCACAAAGTTAATCTTAAGTTGGTAACCTGTTACTCAACTTGGCGTCATTGTGTTTCTAAAGCTGCTATTTGTTTATTCAAATGTCATACAATGATGACAAGATTATGAATTATATATTGAATTCTCTTTTTGATTCCTTAGTGTAGACCACAAGTTCCATAGTAGATTCGTGTCCCAAGTCATCAACCTTAACCAACTTCTCAAGTTTCTTTTGGTAGTGAAGAACATGCAAAAGTTGTACAGATTCCTACCCTTTAGGTTACAATTTCACCTTCTTTCTTTACAGCCACTTTGAGATTAGGCAAGGATATGGGACATAGCTAGACAAGTCCGATTTAGCATAATTCACCATAGTTTGAAAGATCAAGTATCCTAAATTCATTGGTTGTTTTGTACCTACCTTGTACAGCAATATTGTCATTCTTGTAACTATTGTTGCATTGGTTGTTGGCAACAGATTGGTAGTTCCTAACTTATAAAATAGAAAATATTTTAGTGATAATGAAGAAGATAATAAAGTTGAACCTATGGGCCCCTCGTCTAGCTTTTATCTTGTTAGCACTTGGATAATCTCATCATAGTCAACTTTGTGTCTAGTTAGGTATCCTAAATCAAAGTCTAGGGTCCTCCACTTTAGTACCTTATTGATAACTTTAGGAGACAACTTAACAAATTGTCCTCGAATATATACTTTGTGAAACTAACCAAAATTTTCAACAATTACCTTATTCATTAAATTTGCATAAAATTCATAAGATTAAGATAAAACACATCAAATCCAGTTATATCCTTAATAAGCTCAATTTCTTCCAACACAATAACAAACTCCTTACATTTAAATGATTGAGGAATAATTTTTTGACAGTTAAATGATGGGAATTTACATACCCGTATCATTGTACAACCCTTAAGGAGTATAATTCCATAGAATGGGCTTTTTTTAGGTTTGGTTCTCTGATATCAACCTCTTCATCAATCTCTTCCTCCATTTGTTGTTTCTTAGCCTTTGTTCTTGGATAAAGCCTTTGAATAGACTCAAGAATGTCCATCTTCCATTTCTTTAGGTTAGTCTTTGATGTGATTTCCATTGAAGGTGATTGTTCCATTCTTTGTGTTGTCTCTAGAGTCTTAACATTATCTTTCTCACTTTCCTTAGGAGTAGGTTCAGGTTCTTTAGGAGTTAATAGGTCTTCCGTAGTTTCTTATTTAGTAGGTGTTGTAACCATCTCCTTCTCAACTTCAACAGGGACTTCTTGAGCATGTTGTTCTTCTTCAATCGTCACAGTAGAGGGTTTTGTGACAACTAATTCCTCTTCTACCAATTTCTTTCCTTTTTTAGCTCCCCTTTCTTAATAGTCTTTCTTTCTTTAGTCGTTTGTTTTGAAGTAGGTTCCACTAGCGTCTGTGGAATTTCTTCTTTGACTTCTTAGATGGGAATGGTTGGGAGCACTGTTTGAAAGGGTTCTACTTCTACAACTTCTCCTTGAATAGGTGGCAGTTCCAACTATTAGCTTCGTTCAGTAGTTTGAAGTGGTGAAGTGGCTGTAGCAGTTTGCCTTACGACGGCTTTGGTTTTGTGTCTCGCCATTGGAGGTTTTCTCTTAGATTCTTGGAATGCTGTAATAGTTTTGGTAGCAGGATCAAGGTGACAAGGGATTTATATGATCAGTTATGGCAGAAATATGTTTTTTTTTATATATCAATCTAAGGTGGCAATTACAACAAAATTAAAAATCAATATTTTATTGAGAAGAGAGGAAATAAATGGCCAGGTTTTGACAACCATACCATCATTACTATACATTTGACAAGTTTTGCTTCCTCTTATTATGCTCTGTCATTCTAATCAATATACTAGGTACAAGCTTAGCTCATACCTAAGGTGCCTAAACCTGATAGCATTCAATCCTTTGATAAAAATATCCACCAATTGTCTATCTGTTGCAATATATTTGATAACAATCTCTTTGTCTACTACTAACTCACGAATCAAATGTTGTCTAATGTCAATGTGCTTAGTTCATGAGTATTGAACAGGATTCTTTGACAGATTGATTACACTATTGTTATTACACAATATTATCAAGTCTTCTTCTTTCACACCATAATCTGTTAACATTTAATACATGTAGAGTAATTGTGCATAACAACTTCTTGCTATAATGTACTTGCCTTCTGCAATTGACCATGAAATTGAATCATGCTTTTTGCTATACCAAGATGCCACATTGTTACAACAAAGGAAATAGTCATCAATTATACTTTTTCCATCATTGATGTTGCCAGCCTAATCTGCATCACTAAAACCAACCAAGGACACGTTAGAATTCTTTGAATACCACAAACCTACTTCAGTTGTGCCATTTACATAACAAATGATCCCTTTTATGGTGGTTAGATGGCTCTCCTTTGGGTCAGTTTGATATTTTGCACATAATCCCACACTAAAGCACACTAAAGCATATGCCTTGTCTGCTAGTTGTCAAATAAAGTAAACTTCCAATTATGCTTTTTTATAGACTCCCATCTACATATTTTTCATGTTCATCTTTGTGAAGTTTTGTAAATGTGGGCAATGGTGTTGCAATATGTCTGGAACTTTCCAGTTCAAATTTCTTAATTGAGTTCTTTGCATACTCAGTTTGAGATAGAAAGATTCCATAATCTATTTATTCGACTTGAAGACCCAAAAAATACTTCAACTCTCTTACCATACTTATCTTAAATTTATCTTGCATATTTGAGACAAATTTCTTTAACATTTAAGGAGTTGTTGATCCAAACATAATATCATTTACATAAATTTGTGAAACAAGAATATCATTATTTTGTTGCTATATAAACAAGGTTTTATCTGCTCTTCCTCGAGTGTAATCGTGTTGTATTAAGAATATTTTTAATCGCTCATACCAAGCACAAGGTACTTGCTTGAGACCATACAAAGCCTTTTTCAATTTATAGGCATGATTTGGATAATGTGGATCAACACAACCTGTAGGCTATTCTATGTAGACTTCTTTCTTCAAAAATCTATTTAAAAAGGCGCTTTTAGCATGCATTTGAAATACCTTAAAGTTTACACAAGCTATAGCCAACAGGAGTTGTATGGCTTGAAGACAAGCTAGTGGTGCAAACATTTCCTCAAAATTGATCTCCTCGACTTGAGTGTAAACTTGTGCTACTAAACACGGTTTTTTTCATGAAATTACACTATTCACATCCATTTTGTTCTTGAAAATCCAGTTAATTTAAATGATGTTTGCATCTTTTAGTTGTTTAACTAATGTGTAGACTTCATTTCTTTAGAATTGGTTAAGTTCTTCTTGTATTGCCATCACTCAATACTCATTCTTGAGTATATCTACATTCTATGACTTAACTGTAGAAACAAAACAAGAGTAACCAGCCAAGTCATGATAATTTACCTTTGGCATTTCTCTTGCTATTCACTAATCATTCAAGTCTCCAACAGTGTTTTTAAAACTAATTCAAACCAGGCAATTAAATTGGTTGTACCATCGACTGATTAAAAAAATAGTTTGAATAGGACCTAAAAACAAAAATCCTATAAAATTGAGTAAATCCAAGTGAAACCATGGTTGAACTGCTAAACCCAATGAACCAATCATGGTTTAAGAAAATCAAACAGTTTAAATTGATAAATAAATGGACTTTTAAATTTTAATTTTCTTCTTCTTCATTTAATTTCTATTTTTTATCATAATTTATTTTTGATATGTTCTCCTTTATAAAGAAAAATTCATGAATCAAATAAATTATTTTTAAAGATATCCAATAATTTTTTACGTAAACACACACACACACACATTTTGTAAATTTTTACATTTATTTATAGAACTAATATTTATTCTTTTTTATATTTACGGTACTTTTATTGTATTGGTGCAATAAATTTAACTTAATAGTAATTAAAAAATGCTTAAAATTAGATTCATTTTTTTCCTACATTATTTAATATTTATGATATAAATATTACATCATTGGTTCGACAACGGTTGAATCACTAGTTGAATTATGAACCCTTGAACAGGTAAATTTTTTGATTTGATAACGATTTGGTTTTTAAACATTGGTCTCTAATGACAGCTACCAAGAGATGATTTTTGTGGATTCTTGATGAGGGTTCTCGATCAAAGATGCACCCTTTCTACCCATGTTCTACAGATGTTGCATCACTTATTATAACATCTGGTCCTATGTTCTACTTGTTGTTGCCAACAAGTTAAGCACTTTAATCATCCTCCACCTTTTGATCTGGTTAGTTGTTAATCCAAAATCACATTCATGGTCTCTATCACTTTCATAGTTCAAGAATTGCAAGTGCTATACGTCTTACTCGTATTCGATTACCCTAAAAAAAAAAATCCTTCATCACTCTTGCTAGAGAACTTTTTAGGATTGTCTAGATCTTTTAGAATGTAACAATTGTTCCCAAAAGTATGGAAGTATGATGCATTTGGCTTTCTACCTTTCCAAATCACATAGGGTGTTTCCAATAAGATGTTGCAAACATAAACCTTATTTATAATGTAATATGCTATGCTAATTGCTTCAATCCACTTATGTTTATTTGCTTTGCACTAAGCATGACTCTAGTTATATTCTGAAGTGTTTGATTCTTATGCTCCCCCACTTTATTTTGTTGTAGTGTTTTGAAGGATAAATATTCTTGTTGCACACCATGTTGGGAAAAATAGACATCAAATTGTTAGTTCTCAAATTCCTTACCATGGTTGGTTCGAATTCATACAATTCCTCCAACAACTTTTCCTTTTTTGATTTCCAATTGAGTACGAAGCTTTTTGAAGGCTTGAAAGGTTTTTGATTTTCCTTCAATAATTCTACCTAAGTAAATCTCAAATAGTTATTAACACAAACAAAAATGTACCTTTCACCTCCAACACTAGCTACTTCTATTGTCCCATTAGGTCCATATGAATTAGTTTAAGAATCATTGATGTACTTAGCTTTTGGAATGCTTTGTGAGACTTCTTTCCTTGCTTGCATAATAGATGAGGATCACAAACATTTGATGTTGGTTCTATCAGTGTTGGCAATCCATGGACAATTCCAATCTTTGATAGTTCTAGTAGATCTTGATAATTGATATGTCCAAGTCTTTTGTGCCATTGTGATACTCCTTATAGTATAGTAGTTGTTGCCTGACTCATTTTCAACAAGTGCACAATAATTATCTTTGTTATATACCTGATATTGATCTTTAGTGAATTTCATGAGTAGGTTTTGATCACACAGTTGACTTATGTTCAATATATTGACTTTGATTCTGTCAACATGTGGACACTTCCAACATTGGCATTCCATTAATATTATGGGCTCCTTTTCCAATTACACAATATTTTTGTCCATCACCAAATGTAACATGTCCACCAGAAATACATTTGTAGTTGGATAAGTTTTTCTTGTCACTTGTTTGGAACCACTATTAAAATACCTTGTTTCTTTTGAACAGGCTCTTAAAGAGGTGTAGGATGCAAGATTCTTGATTTCTAAATTTTGGACCTAAACTTATTTAACTAGTTTGTTGTACCTTCGAGAGCTACCATCACAATTGACAATTTGATCTCCATACAACATCTATCTTATTAGTGAAAAGTATTTGGCCATTTATGTCTTGTTTTCCTATAGAAATTATGAAGATGTTCATTTTTTTGCTTTCTTCTTCTACTTGCTTAACTTTGTGTTGTCTTCCTGTTAGAAACAACAATTGGCTCAACAACTGGAATGACTTCCTTGACAAATTTGATTTTCTTCTTCTTAGATCTTTTGGCTAATGTGTCTTTTATGTAATCTATCCCTACGCAATCTGATGCACACTTTCCAATGGACAACACTTCTTCTAGCTTGGCTTTTCCCATGTTCAACTTTTTCGAGGTTGATTCAGCCTCTCAACATTGTTCATCACATTTCTTACATTCAAATTTTAACTTTGAACACTCATCATTTAAGCATATATTTAATTCTTTGAGGGATTTTACTTCTTATTTTAGTGTATGGTTTTCAAACTATATGGCTATTAACTCTTCATAGGCAAGTTGATAAGAGGAGTAAAGTTCATTATTTAGTATCACTATTGCTTCTATACTTTATTCAATCATTTTTAGATATTGTAACATGAGCCATAATATTCTTTTGTTTTACATTTACTGAGTTGAAGGCAACTTGATTACTTGTATGATTAGCCTCATTATCTGATTCTTTTGATTCTTCTTGTTTCTATGTAGACTTCGTGGACTTGCCTTACTTTTTGAGTGCATGGTGCATTTAGCCTAAATGTGGCCATAGCCTTTGCACTCATGACATTGTACACCTCTTTTCTCCAATTCACCTTTTTCACATTTTTTGAATTTTTCTTTTTGATTTCTGGAAGAGTTTTTAAATGAGTTATTTGATTTTGTATTAAATTTTATCTTCCTTGTCCTCAACAGTTTTTTTAGTTTCTTTGTCACATAGGTTGTGTTGTCATCACTGTTGCATCAATCATCATCATCGTCTTCATCTTTGTTTTTTGCTATGGAAGTCAAGCTCTCATAAATTTATAGAAAACCCACGAGTTCATCTAATCACAAGTAGTCTATGTCTTGAGCTTCCTTTATTGCGGCTACCTTTGAAGTAAGGCTTTCTGGCTAGGATCTCAAGGTCTTCCTTACTAACTTAGATTTAGAATATTTCGTTCCTAATTGATGGCCTTTATTGGCAATATGTCTCAACCTATCCTTGATCTTAGCTATGGTTTCTCCTTCGCCCATTCTTAATATTTCAAATTGTGTTGGCAACATTTAAAGCTTCGAAGGACTGATGGCACTAGGTTCCTTTATGAGCATTCTAATGAATGTCCCAAGTCTCCTTGGTAATTTTAACTATATATTATAAATATATTATAAATAAGAATAGAAAATTTTTCATCAAAGTAAAGAAAGTTCTTTCTTTCGAGACTCTAAGATAAAGAAAAGAATTTTTTCTTACAAATTTTTTTTAACATGCACTCCTGTAAATATAGCATTGATCGCCTTGGAATTTCCTAAAGTTACCTTTTCATCTTTGGTACTCTTAGATTTTACATCCTTGGAGACTTCAATTCCTTCATCAATTCAAATGGTGGGGTAGATGCCAACCGTGCTTGATAGCATACCATGCCTTTTCGTCTTGTTATTTCATAAAAGCCTTCATGTGTACCTTCCAATAAGCATAATTGATTCTTTGGCACTCATTTTTTTTTTACCTTTTAAGATTTCACCAACTTTGAAAAACTAAATGAACCTAGTGAATTAAGCTTTAGTAGTACTTGGTAGCTGGATTGATGTTAACAATACATCTATGAGTGTTGCAATGAGTGTTTAAAACATAACACATAACCAAAAGAAAATGGCAAATTAATTATAAGTGAAGCACGAGATTGGTAATGCAATTTGGAGTAATATCTACTACGTCTACAAGGCCTTACCCAATTAAAATACTTCCACTATGCATAATTAGTTAAGAGTTAATTATAAAATCTCTCATTTGACTCACTACTTTATAGGGTTCCTGACTTGTTACAGCACAACTAACACAATAGTATTTGCCTAATCCACTCTAAGGTCAACATTCCATCATAATGGATTTCCACGAGATTTTTACTTACTTTTTATACACTTAACATTTCATCTCAATACTCATTTAGCATAAGAGCTAAACAACTCAAAGCACATGTGAGGAACTTGGACTCTTTTCATCTTTAATGTACTTGGTTTCTCCCGATACCTTTCTAGGTTCCTCAGCATCTTATTTATAACCTCAAGTCTTCACTTCCTAGTTGAAACTGGTCTTTAGCTAATCGTTACCCATCATCCTTATTTTAATTCAAAATTTTCTCTTTGGGTCTAAAATTACTCGCAGCAACCCAATATAATAGGACTGGACTTTGTTATGTCCTTATCTACACAACTTTCTAGCTTGATGATTATTTTCAGTTGATTTCTCTAGATAATCCAAAGTTTTTTAGACTCTATATCCATTATTTTGTCCAATATAAGAAATTTGACAAGTGAGGGATCAATTTGTTTATTATGAACAATGCATCAACAATCCAATCCAGCTAACATGTTAACAATTTCAAACGTTAGCTAACAAAATAATATCTTGGCCGAGTTATTCAAGTGGCCTGTTATCTTGACCAAGTTATTCAAGTGGCCTCTTAGCTACTTAAGCATTATAGCTATTCATCATAGCCTTTTAACATTAAAAAAGTATAGATCAACAACACGAATTTGACAAGGCCTCTATTAATAGTCCAACTCATGCATGTGAGTAAACTAGTAAAGTGCACGACATTTGCACATGAATAATTAAATGTTATTTTTATTTTGAAATTTCTTTAAAATATTTAATTGAAAATATGTCAACTCATTGATATTTAGCTCTATCATAACATTACCTTAATATGTTATTAAAATTTAGTGTATTTAAATATATTCTTTTGATTTTCTTTTTAATGAGGTTTCACTTTATTTCTTCATATATACAGATAAAATATTATTTTAATTTAATTAGGAGAAGTCAATAATGAATTTGAATTTAATGTTCTTTTAACTATTTTCACCTGTGATGTTCATGTGTTCTTTTTCATTGTCTATAATAGCATCCTTCTGTTTTTTTCTTTCTTTCTACAACTATGTACTAGGGAATGCTAGTTGCATGTAGAAAAGTAGCAACCTAAAGGTAACTTATGTACTTAAATTGACTTTAGTTAACCTTGGTTACTTGAGGATTATGTTGATTACTGTTTTAGGTGAAATCTTTGTTGATGTCATTCGAAGAGAGATGATTTGAATCAATTCTTGAACTACTTGGGACCTTTTTAGCCACTTAAATTTGAAAACTCATTTCTTGGTCCCTTTTTGAGCCTTAATAAATAAAGATGCACTATGGTTTCTCTTTAGTTGTTCAACAATTGACATTTTTCATTACAAATGTTGAGCAACTAGGTGTGTGCATCACCAATGTTCACACTAACATAAAAAGACACTAAACATTCTAAAAATGAACGAGTAAAGCTCAAAGAAAAGACAAAAGGGTGTTGTAAAGAAAAGTATGCAAAAGAAAAAGTGTGGGGGAATTTGAAGGGCATTCTTGTGAAAAGGAACTTGAGTTTGACGTGTTTCTTTATCATTTCTTTTACAACCAACACCCTAAACTACTTTGCAAAAAATGTTATTACTTGTGTCAAATACGTGGCGATGTGATGCTTGTTGTTCCACACCAACTTAATAAATAATAAAAAGTTAGTATTAGGTAAACATAAATGTCATATCCACTATGATGGAGATTATGTCTATTGATATAATTGGGTGTTTGTTAGTTAAGCCTATTCAATTAACTAGAATGAAATAGAAAAAATGGCGAAAGAAGCAAATAGTGAAGTATCTGGCAAGCTCTCACAGAAACACAAATACAGGAAACAAATATCAATAATTAGGAAATCTAATCTCTTGTGACATGATTGACTTAGAATGATGAATGTCTTATATTAATTATCAATTTAATTGTATAGTCACGGATAGCTAATCCTGAGGTCATTAGAATATCTTCTCAAAATTTCCTAAAGCTTTAACTCAAGATATCAGCAGGTTTTCTCTAGCCTAATCAAGTCAAGTTATAAATTTTGTGATTAATAATATATGCCCACACGAATAGTATAGTTTTGCTTTTGTTATTCCTATAGGATTAATGTTTACAATTGGAAATCTAACACACAGGTTTCACTCTCGTTATTCTCTGCATAATCACAGATTAATTAAAAGGGTGATCAATATGTTTTCAAATCATCAATTGTAAATAGCAAATGTAAGGATAATTAATAAAAAGAAAATCAATGCGTTCATTGTCTATCACATTCGCAAAGTCTTAGAAAATAATTTAGTAACTAATGAAAATAACATAACTAATCGGTGCTAAATTATTCATATCTAACATAGTCTCAAAACAAAAGAAAAGTAATGAATCCTTAGTCTAAAAGATGCCTTGAATAAGGATTATCCCAATCTTCGCGTATCCATCTGTAAGAATTTTATCTTCTCTCAAGCGTTTTATTTCAGCCTTTAAAATCCATTCTTAACATATACAACTTCTCTTCTACATGCAAAACAACTTTCTTTTATATATAGGGTTGAGTAGAGGTGAAAAAGATGAATCTACCTATGAAAAAATGCGCCTGGTGATTTCCACAATTCGCCCTGCTATTACACGGACATCTATTGCAATAGCGATGGCCATTCTCATGGTTGCATACTTCTTTTGCGACAAACGTAGGCTTCGGCTGCAAAGTGATTTGTAGTTGTAGTTGCAATTACGGTGAGTGACTTCATGATCGTGGAACTTCATCTCGTGGATGCGAGCATCCACTACGGACAATTCCAGAATGTGTTGCACTTTTCTACGTGGTTGTGGCTAGGACACCCTTTCTCATGAATGTGAAATTGAACGTGACTTGTCTTTTGCGTTTTCACCTCACAATTGTGCTACCGTTTCTTGCAATAGCGAGCACCTTCCTTGCAATTGTAACTTGTACATACCAAAAGTGGTTTTAAGTGTATGAACTATTCCAAACTTAATTACTTTCACCTAAAAACACTTAAAACATCTATAAAACACTAGATTAACCATTTGAAGTATTCTCAATCAATTCTTCTTGCAATTAACACACAAATGACTTGGAAACTAGCAAAAACATTGACAATGAAAGGTAAAAATGCTATAAAATTTGAAGTTGCCATGAGGAAACTTATTTTTGTCATGTATTACAAGATAAAGTCCCCATAATATGGGTTTTGGTACCACTAGCAATCACTTACTAGTAGACCCTAAGCAGCACCATCTCACCTAGTATCCTTTGGTGTCACATCTTCCCTTCAAGTTCCAATTCTAGGAGGAGAAGATCAAGCACATCGAGACCCTAACGGAATGGAATCTACACATATATCTTACTTATAGTGAAAAATTTTTATTTTGTTGTAATAACATATATCAATTGTGACAAATAAGAATTTTATCATAAAAACCACTTTAACTCCTCAAAATAAATGAAAAATTCATCACAAAAATGCATATTTGAAAAAAAATTAATTATTTCTACAAATGTAAAATAACTTCCTTCCAAAATTCCTTGCTTTTTCTTCTAATTTTACTTTTAGTTTTTGGCACTTTACATGAGGACACTAGTTTGTTGCCAAATTCATCCATTCTTTTTATAAAAGCTCTACCTAAACTACTCCATTTTTCTTCTCTTTGCATTTTTATTTTTATTAGGTGATTTTTTTTATCTAAAATTGTTCAGGTTATCTTTGTTTTGATTTTTTAGTTTGTGTTTTTAAGTGTATTTTTTTTTGGAAAGTGTGTAAAAGAAAAGGAGAGATAGAGATAAAATTTAAAAAGTATAATGATTGTAGTATGTGTTTTGGGGGTAAAAAATGAAAACAAACATAGTTCAATTCCTTGTGCTAGGAAAGCGAAACTCTTGAACTTGCTGACACTTCTTTCCTTTCCTTACTAATTTTTTGCTTCCAACCCCAATTCTAAGTTGACTAGATGGTTCCCATGAGACCTTTCACAAAATTAATTTTGGTGGCATCATTTTGGCCAATCATTTCTTAATGGATGATCACAAGTCTTGTAAGGATTTGAGTGTTTAAAAATTGAGAAGCATCACATAATCCAAGTTGGATTGATGTTGGGTTGAACGAGAGCTCTACTTGCTACCTTAATAACGAGTCTTATTCAATTACAACAGATAATCCCTAGACTAAAAATTACTAATTTGGAAGAGAGTAAAAAAATGAATTTTGCCAATCAACCAGGTATTGTTCATAAACTTTGCAATTGGAATTGGTGAATGATAAGTGTCTATGTGCTTCAAACTAATTTAGTGGATTAATTTGTTTGTTTTTCTGGTAGGAAAATGGGAAAGGCATTTTTTCTGATGAGGGAGGATGTGAATCTTTTTTAGCTAAGAAAAATGAAATTAATCATGTCTAAGATACTCTGTTGGATGAGAACTCAAATTAAGTGATGGCGAAATTGATACAAAAAACTTGAGCATTAACAGGAAACTTGAAAGCACAAGGATCCCAAACTTTGTTGTTGTACAATCTAACTAACCCTATTTACCCATTTTTTATTGATATTTTTCTACAAGAACTTGAAACATTATATAGGATGAAAACATTATAAATCGAGAAATATACTGTAGAAGTCTAATCCTGCCTTATGCTAGTTGAATTAGAAGTAGGATCAGTAGATGTACATGCAAAAAAACAGAAAGGAAATTGGTAGGTTTGTGCTGTAAAGGTACTGTTTTATGGAATTAAAATTGAACAGAGGCAAGGAACAATAAATAAATGATCATGGTAGCTTCAGCTCCCCTTCTCCCAACAACTGGAAGGTACTATCATTACAAAACCAACCAATAAACAAACAAACAACTAGGCCAACTAATTTGCTAAGCTAGAGGATAGATTAGATTATTCTTTTCACATTCACTACCCTACAGCTAATGGAGTCTAATCCACATGTCACAATAGCCCCCCCCAAGATGAGGATGAGGAGTGGCAATTTACTATTCCCATCTTGCTTAAATGAGAGTTGAACAATTTTGAAGTTAGCGGTTTAGTCATCACATCTATAGGTTGCCTTTTAGTTGGAATGTAGCAGTACTTGATTAGGTCTGCTTGCAGCTGATCCCTCACCATATGGCAATCCATCTCAATGTACTTACTTCTTTCATGGAATACTAGGTTCACAGTAATGTGAAGTGCTGCTTGGTTGTTACAATATAGTTGTGAGGGTTCAAGATGGTCCACTCCAATTGCAGCAAGTATATACTTTATCCATGTCAATTTTGCACAAGTTGATGTCATGACTTGGTATTCTGCTTCTACTGATGATCTTAACATGATTGATTGCCTCTTTGAACTCCAAGACACTAAGTAATATCCTAGAAAGATGCAATAACCAGTAATTGACCTACAAGTGTCTACACAAGACCCTCAATCCAAGTCACAAAATGCTTCTAGTTTGAGTTAACTATTAGCTAGAAAGAAAAGGCTTTTATTCTGGTGCCCCCTTAATGTAATGTAGCACCTTGTATGTTGCCTTTAGATGTTATTCTGTAGGATTCTATATAAATTGACTCAAGGTTTGTACATTATATGAGATAACAGGCCTAGTGGTAGTTAAGTACAACAACTCCCAACTAGCTGTCTATAGACAGCAAGATCTTCAAGAGGTGCACTTCCTTCTCGGCTTATTTTAGGTCTCGGCTTATTTTAGGGTTCTACTCCATCGGTATTTGACTTAGCTTTCCTCCTAGAATCTATAGTCAGAGAGGATATCCAATGCATATTTGCATTGGTTAATATGTATTCCAATCTTGTTTCTAGTCATTTCAATTCCCAGGAAGTACTTAAAACTTCCTCAGTCTTTGATCTTAAATGTCCCATCCAACAACCCCTTCACCCCTGTGATTTCATTGTCTGAATTACTAGCTAAGATTATGTCATCCACATAGACCAGCAAAGCTACAAAGCTAGCTCCTTTCCTCATATGAATAGGCTATAGTCAGCCTTGCTTTGTGTACCACTACCTAGACACATGTTTTAGGCTATACAAGCTTTTATTCATTTTTCACACTTGTATAAGTCCTCCTTTATTGTATCCTGAAGGCTTTTTCATGCATGTCTCTTCATTTAAATCACCATATTGAAAAGTATTATTTACATCAAATCGGTTTAGGTTCCAGTTCTTCACTACAGCCACTAGTAGGAGACATCTCACTATGGTTAACTTAGCCACTAGTGACAACGTTTCTTGGTAGTCTATTCTCTCATTGTGTGAATCCTCTTACCACCAATCTAGCCTTGTATCTCTCCATACTACCATTTGACTTGAATTTAATTTTGTATACTAATTTGCATCCACTTGCTTCCTTTCCTGTTGGAAAATCTGTCAAAATCCATATATTGTTCTTTTCTAGTACATCAATCTCTACTTGCTTTGCCTCCTACTCCTTTGATCCTTAGAGGTTTATACAAATGTTTTGGGCTCTTCTTGTGTGGAAATAGCAGCCAAGAAAACTTAATGATAGAGAAGGAACCTGCTATTAGACAAGACAATGCTTAATGGGTGCTTAGTTGAGGCTGTGGTGTTAAAGTTAGCTTGCTGAGTTGAGAGTAGTGAGGCCAAGGAGGCTTGCTGACAGTAGTATTCTTGGAGATATCTTGGTGCATTTCTCACCTTACTAGATCTTCTCAAAGGGGGTTAGGGTTGGTTATCTAATGGAACAATATATGTTGGCTGCTGAACTAAGTTTGTTACTTGGTTCGGTGTTTGGTTGGGTGTTGACTCTAAGATTGATTGTTGGTTATCAAAAAGTCTTAGTTTAAGATCATTAACAGGAGAGTTATGTTGTCTTTGCTGTTGTATATCAAGGCCTAACTTATTACAGTGTTGTCTTTGCTGTGGCTTGACACATGTGATAGGCTAGTTAGACTTAACTTCTAGTTTGAAAGGGAAAATGTGCTCATAGAAGATCACATCCCTTGAGATGAATACACTTTTATTTTCTTGTCTAGTAGC
Source organism: Avicennia marina (assembly GCA_019155195.1). NCBI lineage: Eukaryota > Viridiplantae > Streptophyta > Magnoliopsida > Lamiales > Acanthaceae > Avicennia > Avicennia marina. Next base: position 8,276,321 of record CM032772.1, on the reverse strand, counting down.
TTGTATCCCTTTACTCCATGAGGCTATCCTAAGAAGACACACCTTCTTCCCTTTGCATTGAATTTTCTTCTCCCCTATCTAATTGTTACTGCATAGCACAAATGGCCAAAGGTCTTCATGTGTTGGTATGAAGTTGGTGTTCCAAAAACCACTTGGTAAGGTGTTTTATTATTTAGGATAGAGGCTAGTGTTCTATTTAATATATAAGTGGCTATGAGCACACAATCAGTCCAGTATGCAAGGGGTATGTTTGATTGGAATCTTAAGGCTCTTTCTATATTTAGTTAGTGTTGGTGTTTTCTCTCAACTATTCCATTTTGTTGGGGAGTTTCTACACAAGTTTTTTGGTGCCTTATTCCCTTCTCTAGGTAAAATTCCCTAAGATTAAATTCTATTCCATTATCAGTCCTAACCTTTATTTTCTTATTAAACTAGTTTAGGACAAGGTTATAGAAGGTGCTAATGCAAAGCTTTGTTTCTATCTTGGTTTTAAGGAGATAAACCTAAATTGTTCTTGTGAAATCATTCACTATAGTTAAGAAGAAATAACTACAATCTTAGGCTAATTTATTGCAGGGACCCCATAAATCACAATGTATCATATTAAAGGCATATGAAGAACTATGTGCACTAACACCAAAGAGTTGTCTGTGCATCTTTGCAAGAGGATATATTGGGCAAGAGAATTCACTCATGTCATTATTGATAGAGTTTACAATTAGATCATCTATTGAGTATATCTTCCTATCTGATAAGTGGCCAAGCCTATAATGCTTAAGGACATGATTATCACTAGGACTTACTATAGAAAAAGATTGATGGTGGTTGGATTGAGAGAAATCTAGCTAGTCCTTGGTGAGTTGTTGTGGATACACCTTTCTTCTCAAATCTGTAAAGGCTTGCTTTGGCTTCACTTCTCCCAATCATTCTCTAAAAAGCAAAGGCCTAGATATAACAGAAAGGGGGGGAAAATACAAGGCAACTAACCTATCATTGGTGAGTTATCTTATTGATACGAGGTTTTGGGTGAATGAAGGAACACATAATACATTTCTTAATACAATTGACCTAGTTAATTTAACCATGCCTATGTCTGTGGCTATGACCTATGTTCCATTTGGAAGCTTTATTGGCTTGAAAAATTTGGAGTCAATGACTATAAAAAGTCTCGGGTGACAAACCATGTAGTCTATTGCCCTAGTATCAAAAATCCATAGATGGTTGATTCCCACTGGTTCATTAAGAGTGTGTGACAATGAAAACAAAGGCTTACCATTCATGCTTAAGGTTGCAACATCATGATTAGAGGTGGAGGGTGCAATGGCAGTGTTTGTAGTAGAAAGGGTGGCAAATGGTGTTTCATCACCTGTTTTGTTAGCTGCTGGCTTTCCAATACAAAGAAGTGCCATCAACTATTAGTATTAGGCTCTGGTTAAGCTCATCTTTTTACCATTCTCATCAAAGAAACTTACCAGTTGCTGAGAGTCACCTTGAGCTAGGAAGGCTGATCCTACACCTTTGCCTCCATTCTGGTGTAGATTATGTCCTGGAGGAAATCCTTTTTGCTTGTAGCACCTTTCAACAACATGATCATTCATGTTGTAATGCAAACATGTTAGTGGATCAACATTTCCACCCTTGAAGTAGTTTTTAAGTCTGTGACCAGATATTTTACAGTATGTGCAATGTGCTCTTTCCCTCCTATTTCCTGCACTTGTGCTATTGTGGTTTCTTTGTGCAAAAAATAACTGGCTCTCTACACCCTACATGTTTGCCATAATTTGATGTTGTTTCTCCTGTTGTTGCAAAATAGCAAATATCTTGTTGACTGGAGGAATAGGATCCATCATAAGAATTTGATCCCTTATGTGTCCATAAGAATCACTCAACCCCATTAAGAACTCATCACATAGTCCTTTTCATGCCTTTCAATCAGAATTTTCAGTTGTTCACAAGTGCATTCAAGCATATTATCATATAAAGAGAGTTCATCCCCAATGCTCTTAAGCTTACCATAGTAAACAATGACCGAATCATCTCCTTGCATCAGGGAACTCAGGACCTTCTTCAGTTGATAAATCCTTGGTTAGTTATGTTGGGACATCCTCTCATATAACTCATTCCATAGCTCAAAGACATAACCTAAAAATATCAAACTCGATTTTATTAAAGGTGATATTGAATTTAAGATTTATGAAACTACCATATCATTGCATCTCTCCCAAGCTTCAAGCAAAGTATGATCTATTGGTTTTGCAATCTATCCTGTCACAAAACCGAACTTGTTCTTTGCTCTAAGTGTTCTCCTTATGTTACGTGCCCGAATGACATAATTCTTAGATGTTAGCAAATCAGGAACTAGTGGCACTATAGGATTATCACCGTTATCTATTCTAAAAGGATTAGTAGGATTTGCAAAGTTGAAGAACCGTTTTGCTGGCAATGGTTGCTGATCTCCTACTGATGATGAAGAGGCAGACATGTTAGATGGTTGGAATGTCTCTCTCTTCCTTGCTTCAATGGCTTTGATACCATGCACAAGTTTAATCTTGCCTCATGCTAGCTAAATTAAAAGAAAGATCAATAGACATACATGCAAAAAAACAGAAAGGAAAGCAAAAGGCACTCGGTTTGGTAGGTTTGTGCTATGAAGGTACTATTTTATTGAATTAAAACTAAACAGAGGCAAGGAACAATAAATAAACAATCATGGCAGCTTCAGTTACCCTTCTAGCGACATCTAGAAGCTACTACTGTTACAAAACCAACCAACCAACCAACAAACTACTAGGCCAACTAATCTGCCAAGCTGGAGGACAGATCAAATTATTCTTCTCACATGTCACAATATATACAATGTACTATATGTGCATTCGTTTAGGTTCACTTCCCATGTTAGACTTATCATAAATATTTCACATAAAAATCTATTAGCAAAAGTGGATTGTTAACTTTCAAGTTACCCACAGTAGCTGTGGTTCCATTAGACCAAGGATCGAAGTTATGATTTAATAAGTTCTCTAAATCTGGATTTGACTAAGACTCAAGTCCCATTATACTTCTCAGTAAGGGTTCCTAAGGGAAAATGATTTTAGTAAGTTTTTGTGATATACATTTTTAGTTTATTTGTGTTTTTAACAATTTGATTATTTTAGATTTATTTTCTTAACAATGGGATCCATACATAGGCACTCTTACGAAGCACTTTTTGATGTTCTCTTTGATTCTTTTTCTAACAACCAAGTATTTGTGGCAAAATTTGTTCTGGTATATTTTTTAATTGAAAATTTATTATGGATGAATGTTGCATGGTCAATTATATTCTCTAGTGGTTGAACCTTATAATAAAATTAAAGGTTTGTCCTTTTTTTGTAGAGGTGAAGATTTTTACACCCTCCAGCTATAGATTTGAGCTACAATAGCATGTTTTATCTACTATTTATGGTTCTTTTACAACCTTATTGATTTGAAACCCGTGTCCAAATTCCTTTTTCCATTTCTCTGTGCCTACATCAATATGCATTTGGCGCATAGAATTTTTTACTTCCAATTGCGAAGTCAATAAATTTCGTGTTTTCCTAATTGACAGACGATCTCATAAAGGTCTTGGTCTTATTTGATTTTGTTAGGCACAATCTCATATTTCTTTGCAGTATCTTGGTCCTCATTTTTTTACATTATTAGCTCTCTCTTCTCTGAAGAACTTGTTTTGGTATAGAGATTATCTAAAGGTGAGTTTGAAATTATCAAATCATATATTTTGTCTACTACACAATTAAATTTGTTGTTCGTAGATTTTTTTGTATTTGCTTTTTTTGGTATTGAAGATGAATTAGAGAGACTTATAAGGAATTCACTCAATGATCTATGAATCTATGTTTTTATTTTTTGGTCGATTGAATGGTTAATATAATTCTGTGTTTGCTTTCTACGTAGGCATGAACTGGACTGATGCTTGTTCTTTCTATTCCCCTTTTTTTAGTTGGATATTTTCCAAATTCTTTAAAATCTGTTTTGTTGTCATATTTGAAGTGTAAGTTCTTTCTTCATTTCATTAAAGAGTAAATAGTGAAACTTAACAATTACTAAATCTAATAAAATACTAATAAAATCAATAATCCATTGTATTGTACCATAAATCTACTAGTTCACCTGGAATTGATGTCTTTCCTTCGCACAATAGTAAATAAATCCTTAATTCTCAACCTCCGCCGAAAGTAAAAATGATAGGGATTATATGGTTCATATATCACATTTTGGGATAACTTTGGGTTGGCATTTCTATTTATAAAATTGATTATTTTCGGGACGGCTTTGGCATGGCATGTTTAGGACAGTTTTGAGACGACTCAACATTGAGACGACTAAAGCATCCATTGGAGAGAACCGTCCCAAAGCCGTCCCAAAATTGAGACGGTTTTAGGATGGATTCCTTTTGATAAAGTTTATTATTTTAGGATGGCTTTGGCATGGATTATTTGGGACAGTTTTGGGACAACTCCAAAATGGGACGGCTTTAGGATGGCTAAAGCATCCATTGGGAAGTACCTTCCCAAAACTGTGGAGAAATTGAGACAGAATTCCTTTTGATAAAATTTATTATTTTCGAAATGGCTTTGGCACGACATATTTGGGATGGTTCTGGGACAACTCCAAAATGGGACGGCGTTGGGACGATTAAAGCATCCTTTGGAAAGAACTATCCCAAAGCCGTCCCGAAATTGAGACGGTTTTGGGATGGCATTCCTTTTGATAAAATTTATTATTTTCGAGATGGCTTTGGAACGGCATATCTGAGACGGTTCTGGGATGGCTCCAAATTGGGACGGTTAAAGCATCCATTGGAAAGAGCCGTTCCAAAACTGTTTCGAAATTAGGACGGCTTTGGGACGACTTTAGGAACTTCAGACAATGCCGTCCCAAAGCCATCCCAAACAGAGATAGCTTTAGGATGGCATTGCTATTTTAAAAAATTTATCAAAATTGGGAAGGATTTTGTATGCACTAAAAAATGCCATCCCTAATTTGGGACGGATTTGGGCCGTCCCAATTTTGTTGTCCCAATTTATCCACTTTTTGGTAGTGTCATACTACAGTTGCTATCATCATAAGTTATGGAAGAAGGAGAGTCGAGACCTACCTAGCTTGACCACGAAGCAATTCCAAGTCATGTTTAATAAAGTTGTTTAAGCTGCACTCAGGAACCATCTACTGTTGCAAAAAATCCTAAAATGCAAGAAGTTAGATAAATTGAATGTGAAGAATCAAGACAAGGAACAAAGTCTAGTTCAGGTAGCCGTAGGACGTGTGGAAGTTAGTTCAAAGGACAAGGGAGTAAAAGCTTGGAAGTTCAAGGAACAACCCTCTTAGGGTTTAGAAGAAAGTCTCAGCTCAAATCAAAGAATCTTTCATTCTTCCAAAAAGTTCTAAATGAACCATTTCTTGAAAACTTTGGAAATGTTTCTATGGTTGAGTATAATAGGGCTTTAGACTTGTCCAAGCATCGTTCGAAGTTTCAACATTTGGCTTTCTCCATCAATACTCAGATAAGGTTAAGTGTTGAGTTTTCCTAACTATATTAAGCGGTACTATACAATGGAGGTTTACCCATCTCCTCCTTAGAGATATGCGTTGATTTGAGGACTTTGCCCCTTTATTCTTACGCTAATTTACTAGCAACAAAAGATATTAAAGGGCACCATTATTTTGTTCAATATAAAATAAGGAAATGATGAGTTGTTAAAGTAATATGTAAGAAGATTTATACAAAGTGCTCTAAACACTCGCTCTACTATTTAGGAGGTAATAGCTAGTGCCTTTGTCTAGGATTTAAAAGATGGGGAGTTCTTTAATTCCTTAGCTAAGAAACCTGCTCGTGACTTTGACAAATCTCTTGCTCATGTGAAGTATATGAACATATAAGAAGCCAAGCGAGAGAGACGGGAAGGGAATCTAGAAACTACCTTATTAAAGAGGTTACAACGTAATCCTTCTACTACTAACTTCTAATCAATCAGTAAGATCAGAGATTGTGAGAGGTCTCCAGCAAACATCCCATTAAAGATGACTCGTGAACATATCCTGAACACTTAATGGGATACTAATATGTTCCAGTAGCCAGTTAGGTGAGAAATTTTACAAATTTAATAATGAATATAGTTATACCACTAAAAGATGTGGAAAGCTCAAGAGACAGATTGAGGCCCTGATTAAGAAAGGTTACATGAAGGAATTTGTACAAGAAAGGCAGTAATAAGAAAAAGGAAAAGTAAAGGAAGAAGCCCACGAGGACTAAGGCTCTCAACTTGAAAACCCTAAGAAAGTATATATCAATATGATTCTTGGAGGATTAAAGGCTGGGACGTCAATTTGAGCTTGTAATCCATTTGTCTAAAGTCTGGCTAAGGAAGAGAAGAGGATTCGAATAGCCACCCTACACAACTAGGTGTTGACATTAGTTTCAGTAAGGAAGACTTATAGGGAATCTTTATTCTACACTAGGACGCCTTGCTAATTACTTGAACCATTAATAAATATGATGTCACAAGATACTTGGTTGACATGTACTATCAACTAAGGTTTATAGTTATATGGGATTAGATGATAAAGATCTTTAGGTTGCTGTACCATTCCTATATGCATTTTTGGAGAACTAGTATCTCAAAAGGGGAAAATCACCTTGCTGTTAGGATACAGTATTACTCAAATTAAATTGATACAATTTGACGTTGTTGATCCAGTCAATACTTATAATGTTATATTTGGAAGGCCTACTTTAGTGGCTTTCCAAGATTTTGTTTCACATATCCACTTGGCTATCAAATATCAAATCTTTGATGAGAGAATAGGAGTTGTCAGATGAAATTAGACTATGTTTCAACAAAGTTATGTGGATTCCATCAAGCACTTTGAGCATAAAGTTACCTCCAATTTGTGTAAGCCTGAAGTACAAAGCATAGAGTCAACTAAAGAATTGCTAAGTATTAAGCTAAATCCAGTTTTTTTGAAATGATTACTTAGATTAAAGCTGAGTTACGTAAACTTTCAAAAGGTGAGTTGATTTAGTTCCTCAAGAAAATACATGTGTTTGCATTCTCAGTCAATGATTTGGCAAGAATAAATCCTACTATGGTAAAACACAGGGATAATAATAATTTGACACGAAGGCTAGTGAAATAGAAGTTGAGGTGCTTCAATCATTAGAAAATAAAAATAATGAAGAAACAGATTGACAAGTTAATAAAAGTCAGGAAAATTAAGGGAATCCAATTCACTAAATGGTTAACCAATGTGGTTATTGTGCCAAAATTTGAAGAGAAATAGAGTATATGTATTAACTTCTAGGATTTGAATATGGCTTAGCTAAAGGATTGTTATCCTTATCCCTACATAAACTAGCTAGCAGATGCAAAAACAAGAATGGAACTTTTATCAATGATAGATGCCTTTAAGGGTTATCACCGAATACTCTTGGCCCATGAGGATGAAAAAGGGTATGCTTCATAACTCCATTCGATACTTTCTCTTACAATGTCATGCCATTAGGTTTGAAGAATGTAGGACTGACATACCAGAGAATTGTGAGTAAGATATTCAGGTAGTAGAATGGCTAAAACACAGAAGCCTATGTTAATGACATGTTGATTATATCAGAAAAGCAAAATGATCACATTAAAGATTTTTAGGAAACCTTCCATACTTTGGAAAAGTATAATTTGAAGTTAAACTCAGCAAAGTGTGCATTTGGCATAAATGGAGGGAAGTTTCTAGGGTTTCCAATCACCCATAAAGGGGATTGAAGCTCACCTTAACAAGGTCAGAGCTATACTCGAGATGCCCCTTCTGTTAAACATAAATCAAGTGCAAAAATTGATGGGGAGGATAATTGCTTTATCTTTATTCATATTTAGAGTTTTTAATAAGAGTTTGAATTTCTTTAAGGTCTTGTGGAAGGCTAAAGAGTTTTGTTGGGATCAAGAATGCTAACAGGCCTTCAAAGAATTAAAAGTATGCCTATCAATCTTCCTCTTTTGAAAAACTAGAAATGGGAGAAAGGCTTTTTATTTACATGGTGGTCTCAAATGTTACGGTCAGCTCGATCCTTGTTAAAGAATATAAAAAAACCAATATTATGTTTGCTATGTCAATAAAGTGCTTCAGGTGCCTAGAGGTAAGATAGTCAAATACTACAAACACTAAGAAATTGGTTCTGCCTCTAATTGACACTATAAAGAGATTGCATCCATATTTTCTATCTTGTTGCGTGGTTGTCCTAACCAACTATCCTCTACAAAGGATCTTGAAGCTTGAGAAACCTCTGGTAGGCTAATAAAGTGGGCAATTGAATTAGGGAATTCGATAATGTCAACTTGGATGACTATCAAAGCCTAAGTGTTAGCATATTTCATTGTGTAGATGATTAGCAATGCCACTTATACCATGGAGATTGTATGTTGATGGGTCTTCAGCCTAAACCTAAACCATAAGTGAGGTAGGAATGATGTTGACCAGTCCAAAAGAGGAGGACATTTTTTAGTATGGGCTAAAATTAGACATTAATGTATCTCATAATAAGGTCGAGTAGGAAGCATTCTTATGGGGTTTGAGAATGGCTAAAGACCTTAATGCATCGGTGATCGTGGCTTACACAAACTCACAGCTAGTGTACCAATAGTTAATGTAGCTATGCAACTAAAGATGAACAAATGGAACTTTATTTAGAAGCAATTTGAGAGTTAGTGACAAAGTTTCAAGAGTTCAAGTTGATCTAGATCGATAGAGCTGACTATGAGTTAGCCAAATTGATTGGGAGTCTAAATATGCGCATGCCTAAGAAACTTATTTTGCAAGAAATCTCCCCGTATATTTTGGGGAATATATTGAATGTTAATGGTCAATTTTAAATGTGGCATTTACTTAATGTTAATTTGTTAGTTACTTGTTAGGTATAAGGTGCAACAAAAGAGGAAAGCACAAATATAATAGAAAGATATCCTTCACTGCCCAACTTCATATATTACAACAAAAAGAAAAAAGAGAAAAAGGAAATAAATGAGCTATAGATGGGTTGGGAATTGAAAAAACGAAATAAAAAAAGTAAAGAATAGTAAGAGAAAGTAGTTAGTTAAGCAGACAGTAAAATAAGCAAGTAAGCAAGTAGGCAAGCAAGCACCACTAGCAATTACTTATCATTTAAGTTCCTAAAAAGATCTAGCGGCATCCATTGATCAAGAGAACACTTCCCCCGATAGGCTCTCAAAATGATGCCACAAACATAGGTCTCAAGGACAGCATCCATGTACTCACTAAATCCCCAATGGAAGGCATGGCAGATTCACTTAACCTGGCCAACCTGGTAAGAATCAGATTGAACCTATTCAGTGAGGTGTTGTACAAAATATGACTTCAAAGCCTCATGACTTTCCTCAAAATTTAGACGATTGGAAGAGGGTGACTTGCTGGAGCACTACCATCGACTGCTGCCCTCTCCTAAGTTTCTGGAACGATTCATTTATCTAAAGAGGGTATGATATTCACTACTTTTCTACCATCTACTGTCCAACACAGCTACATTCCTAAAGTTCTTCATGAGCTTTCTCAAGTTCTTCCTAAAGACTTTGCTACTGCCCATCTGAAGGCGTATTTTCTTTCAATTTATGGTTGTCCAATTCAAGCCACATTTTTCCTAGTTCCAATCTTTCAATGTAATTCATGGAGGACCTAATCTCTTCGGTGTAATGAGTCCATAAATTGGTCAGTTCGGCTTAAGGAGAGTTGGAAGCATCATTGCTTGAAGGAAAATCACACATGGTGAGGAGAAATCACCTTTAAGCCTTGACTGATTTTTTGTCAAGTGATCCACCGAAAAATATTTATAAGGTGGTTACGTACAAGACATGACCCTTTAGATGACAAAAGGCACAATTCCGTAGAAAATTAAAGGTCGTGATTTGATAGATGCATGTATAGCTCACGTATATTTAGTAAAAAATTCGATGTAGCTTATCCGAAACAAAGGATGTTGTCATTAGTCCTCGGGAAGGGGATAGTGATGTGACTCGCAAGTCTTTGTACCCAAGCTGTTGAGAGGCTCTTAGGCTAGGCAATGCGCTAGGCATATGACTCAGACCAGTCATCGAGTAGTAAAAGGATTGGGTAGGAGCATGAGAGGAGATGGGAAGAGGTTGTAATCTCAGACAAATGAGTGGTTGAAAATCACCAAGGGAGAGGAGATGGGAAGAGGATTGTAATCTTACACAAATGAGTGGTTGAAAATCACCAAGGAGCTGGCAGAGTATATGTGTCCAATCATTCCTCCCCACACATTGGTCATTCCAATCTCCTCAGCCAGAATGCCCGCATGTACGAAGGAGTAAGCATCCATCTCCAAGATAGTCAACAGTAGTTAAACAGCTGAGAGCAATTCAAAGACCACAATCTACAATGGGGTCGTTACATGGATGAGGGGGAGGAAGTCAATGGTTTCTAGATTAAATTAGTTAAAGAGTTTTAAAAGACTTTGACAGTAATATAATATAATTTGTAAAACTTATTAAACATTATACTCTAATTTACTGAATTGCCATCGATAAGAATATTACTAAATTAAAACTAAAGAGGGATAATTTAAGCAGAACAAATTTTCAAAGCGAGCTTCCATCAAAATAATAATAATAAATTTTTGTTGTCGTTTTCTCGTCAATTGATGGAACAGGATAGAAGAGGATGCAGATAGATATAGAGATATATAGATATACCAAATATAAGGAAGATGCATTATATAAAGCACTTATCAGCACTTCAGTAAGTTGAAAGCAAGCAGACTCGACACAGCATAAATATGGAAATTGCCAACAGAATCGCTTGCATGCAGACGACAGTAAAGATCACTCTGTTATGTATGAGCAGCCACCCATAGCATATAGTTTGGTCGCCAACATGGAAATGTTCGAAGGACCGCCCAACATCACGGGACTCAGCCGACTGCAGTAATCACCAACATATCCCAAGTCCGGCAGCTCATTCTTCAGGAATACACAAGTTCCCTAGACGGCATACATCCTCTTATACCTTTCACTGTACACATCTGTGTCTGATGCCATAGACAAGGATAAGGAATGCGAAAGGGTCCCTGCTCGCTTTATGTTTCTCATCCTTAAGTCATCCAGCCTATTTCGAATGACACAGTAGCACATAGAGCCAATTGTAGCCATCATTATTGTACCCCCAATCACAGTAGCACATATAGCAAGCCACTGTTCATGAGCTCCAACCACAATGTAGGTGAGTGAGATAAAAGCAATCGAAATGGAGAGGCAAGCCAACCACATGACCTTGTTTATCACAAACATCAGTTGCTTCTTTGCCTTTTGCTCAATCACCACCAAGGATGTCTGCACCACCACAACAGCTAGGGAGATAAATAGCGCTATGCTATCAAACAAGAAGAAGATTATGAAAGCTGCATTGTTTGCTATGTTGGCTTCTCCCAAAGAGAATCCTGGCGTTGGCTGCTCTACATATTGGCCAGGTACAGTGAAGATGGCGGCAAAAGCAACAGTGGCAATAAGGACAGCGACAACAGTGGCAGAGTTGATGGCATTATTGAGGCCCTCAATATGAAGCTTCTTCACTTTCTTTGCAATCTTTCGTACCCCAAAGCCAGTCTGACGGGTCTGTTGCAGTTGGGACTGAACGTCGTGTTTTATATCACTAACAGTTTGCTTGAGTTGTTTTGCTGCAGTTTGGGGTTTTCCATGATCTTTAGAATGAACAGCTCCTGCTTCCTTTAGAATAGCTACAAGTTCTGGAGTTCCAAACTTTTCCGCAATATCTAGAGGCGTCTCTCCAATGCTATTTGTGGCATTGACATCAACACCCTCATTGGATATTAGACATTGTACAATCTGCAAAGGCAAAAGAACTAGATGCCAATATCTGCTTGCAAACCAAATATGAACAGCTATTTATGATTCAAATTCTGCAACTTTGAAAATCATGATCTAGAGATTTAATAATGCCTCTCTAATGAGTATAAAATTCAAAATGCTTATGTTGGACATTATCCAATTCAAACAACAAATGAAAGCAGTGGAGCTTTTAGAAAGTTAGAAGTAGTTCTCATCAACAAAGGTAGATAATGCTAGAATATACAAAGCCAACTAAGCTTAAATACTAATGACTAGGAAAATGCATAGCCAAAGTCCAAACTCAGCACTAATTGTCATATTAATCTGGAAATGATCAGACTGAGTGCGTTACAAGATACAAAGTTGGCTTCAAGTTGATTATAGAATATCAGTCTGAGCTGATGACTAGCAAAACTTGATCCTGGATTTAGCAAGGATGGCCTAATCCTCGTTGTAATATCTAGTTTGTAACACCATTGGCTGGACATCACCTTCACATGGATTATCTTTCCAATTCCTAGAGTCCCTAAAATTCCTTTTATCATAAATATCATAGTCTAACGTGATACACAGAAGCCAAGGAAAATAAGTATTGTCATGATTATCCTTGCCTCCCATTCAGGCAAGACTTTACTTCTCTAAATATTAATTAGGAATCCATGTAATGTTGTTAAAGCTCCTCAAATAAAGTTTAATAGTTCTCGGATGTGATCAGTTTGTACTATATTAACTTCTCAACGTCACACTTTATTACCATTGTTCTACAAGGGAATGCAAGCTCTTAACCAACCTGGTTCCGTCCCTTCCTAGTTGCAATATGGAGTGCGGTATTTCCCTTGTTGTCTTCTAGTCCTAATACGGATGGATCAGGTTTTATAAGCTCCATCACAATCTCCACATTCTGTCCTTTGACAGCCATGTGCAATGCCGTTTGACCTTTTCTATCAGTTCTAAAGCCAATACTTGGGTCTTTGTCTAACAGAGCTTTTACCACTTCCAAGTGGCCCATTCTTGCCACTGTGTGAAGGACAGTCTTGTGATTGTTTCGGGCAATCTTAGCTAGGTTTGAATCAAAGTCCAGAAGCAGATTGACTACATCAGTGTGCCCCTGAGCAGCTGCAGTGTGTAAGGCTGTAGAATTGGTAACATCTGTGGTCATAACTAGGCTGGGGAAATGACATAGCAGTTCCTTCAGCACATCTGTACTTACACACAAAATTGCTTTCATCAATTTAAGGGGCAGAGCATCTCAGAAACAGAAGTAGTATGAAATATAAGCATTATGAATATTTACATGAAACTGCAGTAATAAGCAACTAGAAGCAGTCTGAACTCATCAAGGAGAGCATAGAAGGAACAATTTGTTAAAAGAAAAATCAGAAGCGAGTGGACAGTTACTACTTGCTAAATCAGAATATGCTTAATTATAATAAAGAATAAATGGGCAGTACATTTCAACACATGAAAAATGACAAAACATATAAAAATGCATGATAAAAATAAACTAAGCAATCTAGCATAGATGAACTGGAACTATGAAAATTTATTGATTCATTCAAGTATTTCCTGTTTTGCTGAAAAGATCACTGGAAGCATGAATATATGACTACTGGATACAAGCATATGAATTTCACAAGTCACAAATTATATGTTTTTTCCTTTGTTCTACATTATTCTTTCATAGAGCAATGGCAGAATTGACTCCTTTAACATGTATAACAATGATTGTTTCAGTGCTGATATGGAAAATGGTGAGTGGCAGCATCAACAATGTGATTGCAATGTCAAAAACCTCATAAATTTCTTTGGTATAAATATAAATATAATTAATGAAAACAACGTTATAATAAAGAGGGACTGATGTAGCAATAAAGGTAATAGGGTAATGAACTACAGCCAGAAAAGCACCCACGGCAGCATTGAAATAATTATTTCAGTTTCGACAGAAAGTGCTAGTCCATCTAAATGGCCTGGTTAAAACTCAAGCCAAGGGCACGATTGCTCATAAGCAATCATGCTACACGTAGGATTGGGACATAGTAGTAAATAAACTATCAATTTCAACATGCCAAATTGAAATGGAAAAGGAAGTAAACTTTTCCACAAGCTTCATGCACAGTCCAGCCAGATATATTCCAACAATAACTTTTACTTTTGCTCTGATTCTGCCCATGTTTGCTGTTTGCATAAGATTGAGGCTGAAACCTATTCACTCCAATACCAGTCGTCAACTTGCTAGATATCTAATGAATAATGCATGCTGGCATTCCTACAGTGATAAAACCCTAAAAAAGAAACAACATGGAAATGCTTTCTAATCACTTATACATCATGTGATGCACCTCAAACCAGGCCAATTGATCAAGAGGATAAAATGGAGAACATGTAATTTACGTGCTTTATCTCAATTGAGAACACATTCCTAAATGAATCTGCCATGCAAGAAATTTCAGTGATTTTGGAATCCTCTCGCAAATTCTCCGTGAGGTATGCTGCATCTTTCAAGATGAACACTGCTGTAACATAACTCTTACTCTAGTACCAATATATACAAGATCCAGTCAGGTCAAACTTCTGTTCAAAAGACTGAAAAGGTCCAAGCCTCCTTACAAACTAACATGCAAAAATAAGACAATTTGGAGTTGGGTCCAGCCATCCAAATACATGACAATGCCATCCTAAATCAAGAAAATATCTGTACAAATTTGCATTGTAATCTTAGAGGAAGCACCAAGACTTAACAAGAAAAGAATAAGATAAACACCTAAACAGTTTGAACAGTATTGGCGCTACATATTCCACAAGACAAAAGGCCTAAGGAAGTAACATTAGTAAAAACAAGTAATGAGATATAAGACTTACCGAGATGACCCTGCTTGGCAGCCACATGGAATGGATCATAGCCATTATTGGCTGGTATAGAAGAAGTCTCAGCATCTGAATGCTTCAAGAACTCCCCAACCACTAAAGTGTGTCCATTCTCCGCAGCAACATATAGAGGCGTCTCACCTTCTAGGTTCTGCTTTGACAGCAAATCCTTTACTCCATCATTGATACTATCAAACTTGTGAATAATTTCTTTCACTTTCCCCAAATTCCCAGCCCGAGCAGCAAGATGAAGTTGAGAATCGCCTCGCTTCCCTGGTGAATCCTTGCTCTTTCTCCTGCCTCCACCAAAGCTCAGCTGTCTTTCCATTGCTATCCTAAAGCTTTTCTGCTTCTCCATTAGCCCCCTAAAGCTCTTCTGCTTTTCCATTGCCCCATTGCGAAAACTCTGCTGCTTTTCCATTGTGGCATTCCGGAAACTACTTTGTTTCTCCATAATCACTCAGAAATCTCACAAAAATATCAAAGACTACGGATAATATTACTCCTTTCTTGGATGTTGAAAACTTTTCCACTTCCTGAAAATTCAATATCTAAACATTTTCGCGATTATCAAACGTATTCACAACCACAATTCTAAACAATCACACAGCTCTAACACGTAGAGGTGATGCTTCTCAAACATTAACGTCACCTTCCTGAGAAATCACCAAAACACAAAAAGAAGACAGTAACACTGACTGATTTCCAAAAGTACATAAATTGCAGGTATAACAAGAACCACATATTCTGATAATCAGAAAATCCAACAAAATGAAAAAGTACCTGGAAATTTTGACTGTGGTATAAAGCTATGAGCTTCAGACTCAACCCTCACCGGGAACCTCAAAAGAATCCACCCATCCACGCAATTGACAATACCCACTATTTTCAATTAGACAATCTCACTCCAACCCCAAAACAAACAATTTTTCTCCACGGATTAGAGGTCAAATGCCACTTTCACTACTAAATAGAAGCTGCAAATCAAAAGAAACCCTGTAGATTCTGTCCGTGATATCAACCCCGCGGAGTTGAAGATGGAGACTTTCAGAAGATAATTAAGTAGCCCAAATAACATGTGGGACAGAAAAATCACCCTGGTATAATATCTTTTCAAGAATTCTTTGTTTCTTTTCTTGTTTGGAATAATATAGCAACTTCAATGTCCTGCTTTTGTATTTTGCTTGCCTCTGGTTATTCATTATAGTTTTGTTTGAAACTTATTTAATATCTTCTCAAATATTATCCTGTTGAACATTTTATTTAATAATATTTTTATTTAAATTTAAATTAAATTTTTTTAATATATATAATTAATTAATTATTTTTAATTATTATATTTATTTACAATTAAATCAATATATATATATATATCATACATATATTCATATTTAATTTTATTTATAATTTAAAATATATATTTATAAATTATAACATTATTATTACATATTAATATATATATATTATACAATTAATTTTATTAAAATTTTTATTCAAAATATATAATTTATTCTAATATAATTCCTGTCAAATATCACCTCCCATGATTAAAAAAAAAAACCCCTCCCAAACATAGCTTTATGGGTCCAACAACAGGGACAGTTTGTTTAATGAGAAAATGATTAAAATATATATATATGGTTGGAGCAAATGGGGGCCGCCATTGATGTTGACATCAGAAGCGCACAAAACAGACAGAAGTGGTGGCTGCTTTGCGTTTGTGCAATAATTGAGGTATGGTGGGGTCGCCCACAGGTAAACAAACACGGGAAGGGATTCCTTTGCAAGTTATTTTCCCCCATTTACCAATAAATAATTGAATTCCGACCACCTAAATATCTTAATAGAAATGGCACACGCTATTTATGTACATAGTTAAAAAAATTAATATAATTTAACTAATATAGTATAATATTATGGTGATTATTTTAATCATAAAATAAATATATTTTTCAAAATAACATTGCAACAGAAATTTTGTACAAAGTGAAAGAATAAGTAAAAAATTTGAAGAGAGAAAAATTAAAACAAATAAAGATGAATTAAATATAAGAAGAATAAGAATACAAATAGATACACAAAAGATAGGGGTTTTTAGTCAATTAACATTTTTCAATAAAAGGTTACATTAAATTCCTCCATCTTAATATATACTGTACACCATAGGTAAACCATTTTTTTTAAATGGTGAAGAGTAAAAGTATGTAGCTATAATTAAATTTCTTAAAAGGAAAATTTTAACAAAAATTATAATGGACATGGTATTTATCTAGAGGACTGTGTATATATATATATATATATATATTCACAATGATATAATTGATAATGTTGATAATGACTCAGCTGTGCAAAATAATTTTGACAATGTTTGAGGTCTATTTTGGTGTATTTAATGTGCATTTTAACCGTCAAAATTTTATGAACATTATAAAAAGAAAGTGTCTTATGTTGAATTAATTTTTCTTTTCTGAATATAAAATTATTGGATATGTTTGGAAACTTATTTGGATGGGGGTCGAAAATAATGAAAATGGTAAAGGGTGGCTCTGTTTGGTTGCAAATTTGCAACCTACAAAATCAATTCTTTTAAATATATTAATTATTAACATAATACTTTTTATATATTTCTTTTTCCTATTTTTATATTCTTCTAAATTTTCTACCAAATTTTTTATCTCCAAAATTTTCAAATTTGATTTTTGAAAGTATATAATATATAATAGTGATTAAATAATGTGATAATATATATAGTTTGTAGGATATATATATAAATAAATATATATATATATATATATAACTTGAGTATGTGTGTGCGTGTATTTATACAGACATTAATTTAATTGTGAATATATGTAATATTAAAAAAATAATTAATTAGTTACATATATAAAAAAAATTTGAATTTAACCAAAAAATTTGTAGTGTATTAATATTTATAATATATATAAATGAGCGTGAGTATATATAAATAATAATTTGATTTTAAATAAATATAATGACTGGATAATGTAATAATTGATCTTTTTAAAGCTTGCTTATATATATCTCGTTTTCTATGCTTGTATATTTAGATTGTGAATTTTAATGGAATGATATATTTAAACATTCAATTTAGTCAAGATAGAAATTTGACTCAAAAATTTAAGAATAGTGTAAAAATTTAAAATAAAAAGTAATTTTTTAATGTGTAATATATCTGAAAAAAATTAATTTGGGTGGCATGGAAAATGGCTCCAAACATTTGGAGATCAACCTGCAATTCAATGTTTTTAGTACTTTTCATTTGGTTTTGCAAAGAAAATATATTATAATTTTCATTTTGTACTTTCAATACAACATGTGGCCCTAGGGTATATCTTTTAATATAAATATTTTTTTTTTCTTAAAATTCAGAGAAATGAAAAGGTTCGTTTGATGTACATAATTCAATAATAAAAATAGAATTGGAGTTTCACGATATATAAAATGATTGAAGGTAAGTTAACAATATCCTTGGTATTTAGCACAAGGTTTTGAATCTTTAATTCATCACTATATCATCTTTTTTGTAGTAGATCTTCCATATCCTTATTCTTGAAAACAGAAAATGAATTACAATTAGAAAAATAACTGAACAAAAAATATATAGTGACACTTCAGTGCAATAAAATAAATTAAAATGAAATAGTTAGATTAAGACCTTAAAAATTTTGTCGTAAGAAAAAATTTGCATTCGAATCTCACCTATGTGTGAATATCAATCTTTTTTTCATATTAATTTATCTTTATCATGCTTTATTTCTTTTATTGTATACAAAATAACTTAATTAAATTTATCTCTAAAAATTAATGAAAATACAATGGACTGAGTTACGTTAATGGTAATACAAAGTAACAAAATTTTAAGGACATTATAAATAATATTGAGATTTGTAAAATTGCATTTAATATATATGACTAAAATTAAAATTTTTACAAAATCTGATCGAAACTTCTTTATTCATATTTGTCAGTAAATTTAAGTCTGATATATATGCCTTTCTTATACAAAGTTTAGTGAAAGTACGTTAGAAAAATAAATCTCAAATGTATATAAGAAAGGCATATAAAATCTGAGACTTTTTTTTCTATATTTATGACCGGCTTTGAAGCATGCACGTGTGACTAAACTTCAAAGTGTGATTACTGACAATTAAGACTTAGCATCATCGTGCCATAAAAACTTTAATAATCATTGTCACGACCACAGTGATAATTTTAATTATAAATTATCTTATAATCCACAGCTTCCAACTAAATAAATTTGCACTGTAGTCATTTTTTCTTTCTCAAAATTTCGCCAGTTTTCCTTGCAGGACAGCATTCTTGCGAAAGACTGAATCTAGTGCACGAATTGAATGGTTGGAGAAGGAAAGCGAAGCAAAGTTCGGAAATGTTGCAGAGCTAATATATCAAATGGAAGGATATGAGTTATCGTTACATTGGTTGCTGAGCCTTAAGTATGTACAATCAATCAATCGGCATCTTCTAACTAACTAGCCCCTAACAACTATAAATATTGCATCAAAAAATGAGCTAAAAAAAAAAAACAACTCATTTCCACCTAAGTAGATCGTATACAAGCTGCAGCCAAGTGTGCAGCCAAATGGACTTCAACAGCCCCTTAAAATGTGGAATGGTTGCTCACTGTTCCCGTCTTGCTCAAGTGATTCTTAACAAAAATTGCTCCCACTGGTTTGATCATAGCATCAACTAGTTGGTGTGTGATTGGAACAGGGTAGATGCCCATCATACTCTCTTGTAGTTGATCTCCAACAATATAGCAATTCATCTCAATATGTTTGCTTCTTTTGTGTAATATGAGGTTTGTTGTTATATGAAGAGCAGCTTGGTTGTCACAGTGCATTGTGGTTGGTTCCAAATGTTCCAATCCCAAAGCATCAACAATGAACCACAACCAAGTCAATTCCCCACAGGTTGTAGCCATGGCACAGTATTCTGCTTTGCAGAAGATCTAGAAACTATGGGTTGTTTCTTTTATTTCTATGATACTAATGCTTTTCCAACAAAAATATGATAACCTGTCATTGACTTACAAGTGTCCACACACGATCCCCAATTTGAGTCACAGAAAGCTCTAAGCTTAAGGTCATTTTTTAATGGTAAGATAAGTCTTTGCCTTAGTGCAGTACCCTATAAGTTGCCTTCATATGCAAGTCTGTAGGTGTCTCTATGAATTAACTTAATGTTTGTATAGAATACAAAAATATAGTCTTGTGATTGTTATGTACAATAATCTCCCAATCAACCTTCTATAAACTAAGAAATCATCTAGTTGCCTTCCACCATTCCTATTGAGTTTGATGTTTTGTTCCATTGGAGTTTTGGTTGGCTTGCCCTCTAGCATCCCACTGTCAGCAAGGATGTAAAGCATTTTTTTTTTTTTTTTGTTTATGTATACCCTATTTGCACCTTAAAATACTTCTACACCCAAGAAATACTTCAACTACTCCAAGTGCTTAGTCTTGAACTTCTCATTTAAGAATCCCTTTGTAATGATGTCATCCCTATGTAATAGTAGGACTGTGATTGAATCAACCCTCTTCATGATAAAAAGGCTATAATCATGGAATCAAAATTCTTTTAAAGCATGAGACAATGTTGCATACCATTGTTTTGAAACTTTCTTCATATACAAACTCTTTCTCAATTTGCACACTAGATCTGCTCTCCCTTTATTGTAACTTAGGAGTTTTCTCATGTGAATTTACTCGGAGCTGTTCCCATGCAAGAATGTATTGTTGACATCAAATTGGTGGAGTTTCCATGACTTTGCTGTAGCCACTACCAATAAACACTTGATAGTTGTCATTTTTGCTACTAGAGAGAATGTCTCTTGTTAGTCTATGTCCTCTTTTTGTTTGAATCCCCTAGCTACCAACCTTATTTTGTATCTTTCCATAGTGCCATCAAACTTGTACTTAATTTTGTAAACAAATTTGCAATCAAGTAGTTACTTCCTGGCAGGCAAGTCTGCAAGTGTCCAAGTATTGTTTTCTTCTAATGCTCTCAACTCAACTGGGGTGGTTTTTGGAATCTACAGGCCTTTGCTTACATTTGGATGCTGAGGGTGAGCAAGCCAGCTAATAGTAATAGTCTTAAAGTTATTTGAGCGCCTTCTTAGCCCTACATGACCTCTTTAAGTCAATAGGTGGTTGCTTTTTCAATGAAACAACAGTTTAGAGGTTTAGCTCTATACTGTTACTTGGGGTAGAGTTGGGTTCATGTTTTTGATCAGGTAGGTTTTGCAAGGTAAGTTCTTCAGATTCGAGTTAATGAGATGTTTGAGAGTTCATAGTTAACTCAAGTGCGTAAGATGGTCTAAGTATGGGTGTGACATTAAGTAAGGAAGAGGGGGCAAAATCTGTTGTAAGGTAGGAAGACAACAAAATTTCTGGCTGGTCTTTGGTTACATTGAGCTCTTTAGATTTGAAAGGAAAGACAGCTTCTTAGAAAATCACATCCCTTGAAATGAATGCATTATTAGTTCCTAACTTTAGCAATTTGTACCCTTTATTTAACTCCATAGGGATATCCTAAAAAGACATATTGCCTTCCCTTAAGGTCAAATTTATTTCTTCCCTGGTTCAATGTTGAAGCATAACATAAACAACCAAATACTTTTATGTGATCATAGGATGGTTTTACCTCAAATAACATCTCATAAGGTATCTTGTTATTTAGGCTAGTATTTGGGATTTTGTTTATGAGGTAGGTAGCTATTAAAATACAATCACTCCAATATCTTAATGGTATGTTTGTTTGAAATCTTAAGGTCCTAGCTACATTCAAAAGGTGTTAATGTTTTCTTTCTGCTATCCCATTTTGTTGGGACGTTTCCACACTTGCTTTTTGGTACACTATTCCTCTTTCTTGGTAGAAGTTTTTGAGTAAGAATTCAGATCCATTTTAATCTTTATGAATTTTACTTTGGCCTCAAATTGATTCTGAACCTGATTATGAAAAGAACTCATGCAATTTCCTATTTCTGACTTGGCCTTGAGCAAAAGCACCCAAGTTGTTTTAGTATAGTTGTCCATTATGGTCAGAAAATACTTACTTCAAAAGGGTGTGTTGATCTATGGCTGCTATGGTAGAAAGGTCTCCTATGCACTTTAGCCAGTGGACAAACTTAACAAGGCCTTATATTTGATTTAGAAATTTTCAAAGTTACATTAAGATCATTAACACGTTCTAATATTTTGCTAAATGGGTATCCTAGGCGATAGTGCTACAAATTATCACTAGGTTTAAAGCTTACAACAGCAAAGCTAATGGACGAGGTTAGTTTACTTGAACTTGGCAGCTTTTACAAAGGCCGTTGGTTGGTACACCTTTTCTCTAACAAACTTGTACAAGCCATCTTTGATCTCACCTTTTCCAATAGTAGACTAAGAGGTAAGGTCTTACACAGGACAAAGGGAGAAGGAAAATATGAAACAACATGGAATGGACTTTGTTAGTTTCCTTACTGAAAATAGATTCATTGAGAAATTAAGCACACAAGAAACATCATGCAAGATAAGAATGTCAAATAAATTTACTATTCCTACATGTGTGATAGTGGCATAAGGTCCATTAGGGAGCTTAATTAGCTTGGAGATCAAAGCTATTATAGATGTGAAAAGGTTGAGGTCATAGATCATACGATTTCTTACCCTAGTGTCAATTATCCAAGTTGGATTGGAAGCTCAACTTGTGTTCAAGTTTTGGTGAGTTAAAGGTGAGAGATTACCATTCATGATCAAAGAATTAGTATTATAGGTGGCAGGAACCAAAACAACAGTGTTGGTAGTGTTTTGAGGCTAATCTCTCTCACTATGCCTAGTGACTATTGCCTTCCTATTAGCAAGGATGGTCAACAATTCATTATATTATGTTTTGGTCCATGTCATCCTCTCATTATCATCTAGATGTATGTCTCCTTCTTGCTATGATGATGTATGCACTAAGTTAGCTATAGTAGATACCTTGTTCCCCTTTTAGTGTAACTTATGCCCAAGAGGATACTCCTTTAACTTGTAATATTTCTTAACAATATGACTTCTCAAGTTGCAATGTGAGCACACTAAAACTTCTACATTCCCTAACTTGAAGCAATTTTCAAGGCACTAGCATGGTAGTCTACAATGAGGGTAATACATCATGTCCTTCCTTCTAGTAGCCTTTGAGGAGTAGGATGATTTCAATAATGCCATGGCCATGCTCTTAGGTGCCTGTGTTGTTTCGATAATCTGATGTTGCTTATTCTACTGTTGAACCATAGCAAACACTTTGTTAATAGGTGACATTGGATCCAACATCAAAATCTGGTCTCTCACTTGAGCATAGGTTTCATTCAACCCCATCAGAAACTGCATGACCGAATCCCTTTAAAGTCTCTCAGTTAGAACTCTCAATTAGCCACAGGTGCACTTAGGCATATTGTCATACACTGCAAGTTCATCCCATGTAACCTTCAATTTTCTATAGTAAGTGACCACTTGATCAACATCATGGACTAGTGTGGCAAGTACCTTCTTCAGTTGATAGATTCTAGGACTCTTATGTTGAGATATTCTCTCACTCAATTCGGTCCAAATTTCATATGCATCATCCACAAAAATCAAGCTAGATTTAACACCAAGAGAAATGGAATTAAAGATCCAAGAAACTACTATATCATTGTGTCTCTTCCATGCCTCCAATAGTCTAGTGTCTGTTGCAGATGGGCTGTTGATTGTGTTGTTAACAAAACCAAGTTTGTTCTTTGCCTTATGAGTACTGTTCATGCTTCAAGACCATAGAACATAATTTTCAATGGTGAGGAGGTTTAAAATTAGTGGAATAGTGGGATTATCACCATTGTCAATCCTAAAAGAGTCAGATGGACTCGTTAGATTCAAAAACCTTTTTTGTTGCAATTTGTTGTTGATTCGCTATGGAAGATGATGCCTCAACCATGATTTAGAGTTGATCATAGTGGTATTGACTCCCATGATGGCTCTAGTACCACGAGAGAGACTGAATCTAATGCATGAATAGAATGGCTGAATAAGGAAATGGAAGCAAAGTTTGGAAATGCTACAGAGCTATTTTGTTGAATGGAAGGATATGAGTTACAATTTACATTGGATTTGGCAGCCGAGCCTTAAGTGTATATGATCAACCAATTAGCATCCTCTACTAACATCTATAACTATTAGAATAACAAAGAAACTAACCCTTAACAACCATAAACATTCCAGCCAAAAATGAGCTAAGAAAAACAAAGAGCTTGTTTCCCTAAGTAGGATCCTGTACAAGCTGCAGCCAAGTGTACAACCAAACGGACTTCAACTACTAGAGATAATAGTATTTTTCCTTTTGGAACACTTAAAGAATAGAAGAAAAAACACTTTGGCTTCTTTCTTTTCGTTGCAGTAGTAATCATTAACTAGAAAATTTGGCAAGCATGGATTAAATTTATAAGATACAAAATTAAAAATAAGTATTTAGTTCATTTTATTTGGAGCATATATTAGTTTATTTATTTATTTTATATATTTATGATAAAATGTTATAATTAGAATGACCGAAACTGATAATTTAATCATTATTAAGTAGAATAAGGAATAATTGTTTAGTTTATTTAAATATTTTTAAACTTAACAAAGTATTTTAATTAAAACTATATAAAGTCAAAACTAAAAATAATACCAAAAATGATATTTTTACTGATTTAAATTTAAAAAAGGGTATAAATATAAATTTAGATAATGCCAGCCATGATGGTTAATTAAGGGGGGAAACTCATAGTTTGTTGTATAGATAGATAGGACTTTCTTAGTTATAGAATGTAAAATGATTTGAACCTAGTTAGTAAATGTTAACTGAATTAACATAAAAATAGAGATCATTCAATTGGAAGATAGTTCCAGAACAAAAACAAAAGTAAATTAGAATTTATTTGATTGTACAAACTATGATATCATAAATCATATATTGTAAATACACAAACATGCACATTTTTTGGAAACTTGCCATGAATAAATTCAACTTTTATTTTCGTTAAGCTTAAACAATTTTTGTGCTAATTATATTAATGAAAGATCATATTGTTGGGTGCATGTGAGTCAAAGTACAAGGTTTTAAGCTTGGAGCATAGCCTAACCAAATAACCACCGTTGAATTTGTTCATGACTATGTATATAAATAGGTTTAACATTATATATTGACCATAAACATTAAACCAATGGACCATTACATTCACTTATATAAAAATGACATTTCTTATATTTTTCTAATGCAATATAATAATTTCTTTTTAACTCATATTTGATGCTCTCAAATAAGTCTCGCATCAACTTATATACAAGTTATCTTTTTCATATAGAGTCACCTTTTCCACATATATTTTTTGCCTAATTGCTCTCTCAAATGGGCCATGCATTCATTTATATACAAGTTATCTTTCTATATAGCTTTCCACTTTGCCCCCCTTCAATGAGGAATTTTTTTAATGTGTAATAATAGCCTCTTTTTCTAATACATACGTTATCTCTTAAATACATTTTTTTTTCCTTTAAAACTGAGTTTTTCTACTAATCTTTGTGGATCTAGAACTTTTGAGCATTTTGATGTCTCATAAAGAGTGCACTTCTAAACTTCTATGAGATTTAGGCTTTTTATGAGATTAATCAAACACCATCATCATAAATATCCCTAACTAAGATGTTGGTTCTTATATTACTTATTGGGTGTGCGAAGAGTCCAATTAAATGCTTTTATTGTTATTGTTGAGCCTACCTAGATATAAAACATCGTTCATAAATCACAACTTTAATAGACTTAAGATAGAATTCAACAAAATTAGGAAGAAGCATCATATCCTTGCGCATGAGTACATGTATAAATGAGTCTTCTACTAAAACTCAAAATTATAAGACTAAGTTTTGAGTCATGCATCCTCTAATGTGTATATGTGTATATATATATATATATATATCTTGCCTGTCTTTGTCATATTTTTTTAAACTAATATTTGATATCATACATATGATTTATTTTTGTATTCATGTAAACGTTTGCATTTTATTCTATAGTTTGTAAGAAACAATTAAATAATTTAAGCATCAAATTTAAAAATATTGCTCCGTTTTATTAATACCACATATTTTATTATATAAAAAAGTCCATATAATCTTAGTGGCTGTGGATCATTATTCTCGACGGTCAACAATGACGTCTTTACTAAACCATGCAAAGCCGTGAATTAGTTTCCGTCTGAAACTTGTAATGGAATAAAAACATACTCGATATGCACTGTCAAGTCAAAATTATCAGGAACTGAAGAAAGAATTTTTTTATACTTATTATTACATAAATAAGAGGGTAAAACACAAAGTAGTGCGAATTATAAATTATATAATAGTGAAATTCAAATTATTTTGGTATTGTTTAATCTACAATATTTTGTGTTTCAACATTCAATGCAAATAAAAATTTATTACAGAATAAATAAAAAATTTAATCTAATAGTTGAGGGATTCATCCCCTAAATACCATACTGCAACTTAGCCGAAGAAAATTAGAAATATCTGAAGATGTTTATTTTTATAAAATTAATAAAATAATGATCTTTTTCTTTGGTGGAGAAGAATTAAGTTAGACTAGTTGACCTAATGTTGACACAAATAAATTTATTTGAATAATTAAAACTGGATTAGATGAATATTTGCCCTATCATTGATGGAATTAAATAAATTTGGCTAGACGCACAAGTGATGATCATATTATGCTAATTCGAAGAAATTAATAAGGATCATTTGTATTTTCTTAAAATCAGAAATAAAATAATCTAGTGCTCTTGTTGGAAGTTAGCATATGCTTCTCTTGTTTTTGCAAAATGTTAAATTAGATTATAGTAATTATATAGAAAAACAAGTCCACTAACACAATTACAATAAAAGTTATGAATAATTAAATTTCAATATATTTGTGTTCTTTAAGATAAAATTTTGGCTGAAAACAGTAGAGATAATATACATACATACATACATACATACATATATATATATATATGTATTAAGTATAAGCTCACTGATTTTAATCAAATTTATTATATCATTCATATCATAAAAATTTAACAGAAATTAAATAAATTACTACAATTAAAAACAAACTTGCATGTTTGGATCCAATTTAGAGAAGATAAAAATTTAGCATGAAAAGTTTGGAATAGTGTGAAAATAAAAGAGAAAATATAAAAAAATAATATTTTAATATATATTATATTTGAAAGCATGATTTAAATAGTATAAAATATGGATGTCCATACATATTTTACAATCATATCCAATCACATATATTAAAAACGTTTCTCACGTGGGATGAAGTAAATTTTTAAATAGAATTTTTTCTATTTTCTTTTTGAATTGACAAATACCTAATTCTAAGGACTTGACCGAAAGTGGCGAAATTATTCTGTCACATCGTGTTTGTTTTATTTGTTTATTTATGCGTGTGGGTCTGGAAAGTAATGCTGTCACGTTGTTGTGGAAAAGTAGATTAAAGTCCATGTTAATCCGGGACATAGTGCAGGTCATATTTGGTCATATTTGACCCACTGAAAATGAGTTCAAAATTAAGGCTATGTTTGGATATAATTTTCAAAGGATGAAAATTTGGCAAAAAGTCATAAATAGTATAAAAATAAGAGGGAGAATGTGATAGAAAGTAATATTTTGATATGAGAGAATGAGATAAAAAGGGATATTGATGCATGTGTAGAAGTGTAAAAAGAAAAAAAAAAAATAGCAATGTTTGGAGAAATCCAATGAAATCTAATATTGACCTTTGATGAACTCTAGCGAAGAAGATGACTATAACTAACACATTTTGTTAGTTAATACACCACAAATTAATCTAAGAAATATTTAGAATAATTCGATTTGAAATTTTAAATTCATAAGAAGTGAGGTATGCTCAAATCAAGGACAAACCAAAGAATGAATTTTTATTTATAAAAATAGCCAAAAGTTCTCCCCTAATAAAATAACCAAGGGTCCTTTATATAAAGTTAGGAAGCCTTAACAACCTTTTGAAGTTGTCCATAAGTGTTTTAGGAAGATTACCAATAAAAATTGAAAAGAAATTCTAATTAAAATACAATTCTTGGGCTCCAAGTCATAGTCAATCTCGATTTGGACGTCGTGGGATCAAGTACACATCCTTCAGTTCAATTTGGGGCAATTCGGAACCAATCCCATTGTAACTGCTGTATGCCAAATTTACAATCTAGGTACTTGCGGTAAGCGTGGCCTTGCACGATCGCAATTATGGAATGTCTGAAATTGCATCTAATCAATCCACTTCAACTTGGGATGAATTCGGGATCTATAGGATTGATTGGACTTCACCAATTTTAGTTGAGAACTTCATGGTTAACTCATCTCCAATGTTTTTGTACTCCTGCAAGAAATTATCAACAAAAGACGTAGGACAATATAAGGGGTAAGTGGAAATAATATTCTTGTCACAAACCCTCGAATCTCTCTTGAATTCTAAAGCACTCTCCTTATTTTTTGATATTGTCAATTCATTTTCTTTCCTCTCACACTCTTTTTCTTCTTTCTTACTTTCCTTTTTCCTTTCTTTTATCTCATTTTCTCCTTCCTCATGTTCACTCTCTAACTCTTTTTCACATTGATTATCAAATACTATTCCTAAAGAAGTGTAATGTGCAGGAGTTTCTTTAGCATAGTTGCAATCATTCTCTCCCATAGATGTTGTAAATGTTTTTTCATCTGAAGCTTCATCTTCATGCTCTATCATTGTGAATTCTTCTACAATTTCATTGCTAACCTCATCTCATAAATCCAACTTATTTTCAATTTTACAAACTTCTTCTTCTTCAACAATTTCATCAACAATTTCCTTTTTATTACCTTGGCATGCCTCTATCATAGGTGAATCCAACCTTGGCTTATCCTTCTCACTGGCTGCAAAATTGCTAACATTACAATTAGTGAATTGCAAATACGTATAACTTGCCTTCTTCATTACCATAGATGCAGCGTGATCAATATCCTCTTGAGATCTCTTCTCGATATCCTAGCAAGTGTTAATTTGTGTATATCCCTCAACAACATCTCTACAAAGCTCATACCGTATGGATCTTTTGGCAACACTACTTTTGGAAAGGTCTTGTCATGTAAACTTTCTAGCACCCTTTCTCTTGAGCTTATGCTCAATTTAGATGGCCCTCTCTACCATGTTCTTAATGCCTCATAGTTATGACACTCCACAATCTCTGTAATGTTGTCATCTAATCCATGGAGGAACCTATTCATTGTTTTCTCAACACTCTCATTTGCATTTGCTCTCCTCATAGCATAATTCAACTAATCATAAAACCTTTCCACACTTATTCTATCTTAAGTCAAATTATTTAATCTGTCTCTTAACTTATGCTGCATGGAATAAGCAACATATAGATTTCTCATTACCCTATTTAATTCCTTCCATTTGGTGATACTATTTCCTCTACAACTTCTTTTACTATGTGCAAATTCATACCTCCAATATTTAGTATATTTTACAAAGAAATGGGTGGCTAAATGTACCTTATACACCTTCGAACATGGTTGTGAGTCAATGCCTCTTTTACCTTCCTTTCCTGATCAACCAATCCCACAAATTGTGGAATATTGAATAAAGTCCTCTCTGATGACTCACCATTCTCCTTATGATGTCTCAAAGTACTCCTCCTAGAAAAGTCATCAACTCTATAACTACCATTAAATTCGTCATATCGTACATACCTTTGTTGCCTTTCTCGATGTGTAATGTAATTCAATTTAGTCCTCATCTCCTTCTTACCTCAACTTTTATGAGATAATGGATTGATGGGTGTACTGGTATATGAGTCTTAGACTATTTAACTAGTTGTTTATGCTCGCTAATGTCCTGACAACCACCTCATGTCAAATGCTTTATCTCTTGGCCTCTTGAAAATATAGATAATAGAAAGAGCAATGAAACATGTATTATGTGTGTGTAGGTGTCTTCTCATCTCACAAGATGCAATTCACTTGTTTCTTATCTCTTACTTATGTATCACACAATTAATACACTCAATAATGCACTTATCAATTCAAATCTTATGTCTACCACGTTGAATTCCAATTAATTTTTGAAAATTCAAGTGGCATAACCTCGAAGTATGTGTAAGTGTGTGCAAGATTTAAACTTTGAAGGTATGGAATCAATCCAAACACAATTGGATTAATCTGAGTTGAAAACAAACTAGTAGATCAATTTAGACTCAAAAAGATTGATTCAACCTGAAAGAATAAGGTGTAATCGATCTTGGAACAAGAGAAATCGATCTAGAGTAAAAAACAACTACGTGATTGACCTGGGAGTAGACGTGATCAAGCGTGAATGAGTGATCATTTGGGGTTCTTGCACAAACATCTGCGTTGGATTTGGTTGAAAGGCGTGATTGATCTTGCGACTGAAACTCACTAACTCTCATAAATTCACTTCAATTCAATTTCTTTCAAGTTCCCAATATTTCTAAGCGATAAGGAACAAATTGTGATGTAAATTCAAGCAAGATAATGACTTTTTTTTCACACTCTTTTTTCTCTCCTTATTTTTTCAATTTTCTACACAAATTATTTTTTTTTGTTTTTCTTTTACCACATGTTTTCTTTTGTTTTTTTGTTTTTTCTTTTTTAAACTTTTCGAAAATCAAACTCTCACAAAAACAAGTAAATCAAGTGAGCAACAAATTTTTTTTGACTAGAGAAAGAATCATATAGATGATAGGATACGAAGAACACGAATAGAAAACAACAAAAACAAAAAGAACAGGATCAAATGGTACTTGGACCAGTGCCCATATAAGAATTTGAAATAGGTGGCTCTAATACCAACTGATGTTTGCGCAGAAGTGTAAAAATAAAAAGATAGTGGTGTATGTCAGAACTTAGCTAAATCTGCTTTTGAGAACTGTGAAGACGACCTAACACAATGACCTTTGATGAACTCTAGTGAGAAAGATGACCACAACTAACATGCCTCGCTAGTTAACATGTCACAAATTAATGCAAGAAACACTTAAAATAACTCAATTTGAAATTTTGGATTCACAAGAAGTGAGACATACTCAAATCAAGGAAAAACTAATGAAAGAATTTTTATTTTTCAAAATATAGAAAAGTTCTCCCCTAATAAATAACATAGGGTTCTTTATATATAAGGTTAGGAACCTTTAACAACCTTTAAAGTTGTCCATAAGTGTTTTAGGAAGATTAAGAATACAATTGGAAAGAAATTCTAACTAAAATACAACTTTTGCGCCCTAAGCCATAGTCATGATTTGGATGTCGTGGGATTGAGTGTGTATCCTTTGGTTGGATCTGGGGCAATTCGGAACAAATTTGATTGCAAGTGTTGCATGCTGAATTTACAATCTTGGTTGCTTGCAATCGAGTGTGGCCTTGCACAATTGTAATCACAAAATGGGGATTGATCTGGGCTCCTTGGGATCGACTGGGGTTTCTTTGAAATTAATCATAATGCCATTCCAAAATTATTTTCATTATTGTTTTACAGCAAGATGATTTGTAAGTTTCATTTTGACCTTTGACATTTCTCAAAACATCCAAAAGTTCTTTGAACTCATGCTCAAGCTTCTTTTTTGTTTTCTTGGAGCTCATATTCTTTAACTTGGATCCAAAGCTTAACAAACGTCTTTTGCTTTGACCTGGTGCTTGCGTTAGATATTTGGTAAGTTGTATATTTGGAATAAATAATCTAAATAGATGCTATTTTAGATCCAAACGTAGCCTAATTGGTTCAACAAACTAACATTAATAAAAAAATATGTAGTTATAGTACTTCCTAATAAGAAAACCCTATTATTAAGATTATAACAGTTAAAATTACTTTTTTGACCACTTATCTTACTTTAATTGATAATTTCATCAATCACTATCTAATTATATATTTAATGTTTCATGGGTTTAGTAGAATCATGATTATACAATAACCAACACTAGAAATTATTCATTAAAAATAGTCAAGAATTTGACTTGTACTTTAGCAAATCGAGCAATTATTTTTGCTCAACACTATTATTTCCTATTAGAGTAAAATCAAATACATATTTTATAATTCTAATTGTGAACAAGTATATATTGATATTTTGCAATTTTTATCATCAATAAAATATATCAAATCAAAATATTAAATATAAGAAACATAGTAAAAATGGAAAATAAAACCTATCATGATAAAGGCATATTTTCATTTTCATGATCATTTTTAAGGCAAAAATACAATTTTGGTCTTGTATATAAAATTGTTTAGAAAAATGTCATTTAATTTTTATAACAGGTAAAAATTTCCTGACTTTTAAAAAGATTAACAATTCGAGATAATTAGACCTAATTTCATTGGAATTTTGCATGCCTAACACATGTGACCTTCAAATTTGGGATTTTCTGGAATGTTTTACACGTTGTCATAGGCGACTCCACGTGGACGTTTGATGTGTGAAAAAAATAGCCACCTGACACATTGGCACTGACATGCCAAGATGATTGGGACAAATACTACCTAATTGTTATAAAAAAAGTCAAAAATTTCATATTTTGAAAAAGTATAAAAATAAATAAAAAACCATAAAAAGTACAGAAAATATATTTAAAATATTTTCAAAAATATATTTCAAAATACGTAAAATATATATTATAAATATATTCTCTAAAAATATGACATATATCTTATCTAGATTATAAATATAAAATACAACATAAAAATTTTAAAATTTGAATTTTTTAAAAAATATAAAAGCAAAGATTTATATTTTCTAAATGAATAAAAATGTGTTATATATTTCCAATATATATATATTGTACAATAATATAAAATTATTTTTGAAAAATAAAAATAACAATATTAAATTTAAATTTTGAAAATTTTAAAAAATAAATATAAATTGACAAGCAAAATTTTAAAAGCATCCTCCAAGGAGATATTATATGATATTTTATAAAAATTAAGAAATATCTTTTAAAAATATTTTTTAAAAGACTAATAGAAAACATGAAATATATTTTTAATATCATAAAAGATAAATTTCACATATTGATTATAATTGATATTTTTATAATTTAGAAAATTCAGTTTTGATATTTTAAAATTTCATTTTAGAAAATATAAATTTTTACATATGTATATTCTAGAAATTTTGAAGTTTTAAATTTTCAAAATTAAAAGAAATACATTTACAATTGGCTGATTGGAAGATATTTCAATTTGTATTATATTATCTAATTTATAACTTAGAAAGCATATTATTTTATTTTTGGTGTGCATACTTCAAAGTTTTAGTGAGCTCAATTTGTTTTCATCCAAAAGTGTCTAGGTGGTTTTATTTTTTACACATCATTAATATACATGGAGTCGCATTGTCAATGTGTCAAATATGCCACAAACCTCCAGTTTGAACAGTTACATGATTTTTGGTCAAATTGAGGTTAGGGGTTCCAAAATCGCTAGTTTTTGCCAAAGCAGGATATTTTTGCAAGTTATGAAAATTAAAGGACAATTTTGCCAAACAACTATATATACGAACAAAATTTGCATTTTTGCCTCATTTTTAAAAACATATATCCCAAACTTACTACATCTGACTCTTTCTCTTATATACAAATGAAATTTCAAATTTTAGTCATTATCAAATCACTAACTACATTCAAAATTGAATCATAACGTATATCTAAACACTCATACATGCATACATACATACATACATATATATATATATATATGATCGTGCGAAATTAGAGTTTGCAATTAATGGCAAGTGCATGATATCAAGTTATAATACTCAGTGAGCACGAGCATAATCCCATAAAGATTGGAAACCAGACTATACTAGTTACTGTTAGTTATTTCTAAATTCAAGTTAAGCAATTGTAACAAGCCAACAAAATTAATAAAGAAATTAGAATAAAAGTAAATTAGGAAACAATTATCTAAATATATTTTTGCTCATTAAGCACACAAGAAATCAGGAAATAATCAATGTTAAAGAGTCACTTAGGAAATCAATTTCACTCATCCTCATGAGATTCAATTAATCAACTAGATTTTAATACTCATTTCATCCAAATTATTAATCAAGGTTTTTGAATATAATTTCATTACCTCTCTCGAGTGTTGAATGAAACTCTATGTGAATTAACTAAAAACCTCTTCTTGATCTCATCCTATTTTAAACACATACATTCAATAGTCTTTTAATTCAAAGTTTCAACTAATGTGCATTCCTCAATTCTAAGCATTCAATTAACTCTCTCAAGTCAACAAATCTATGCATAATAGATAGTGCAAATACGAAGACATAATCGAAATTTAGTATAGGTAACACAAATAAGTGGATGAAAAATATAGTATTAAAACTGAATTGTAATAATTAAAACATTGCTAGGATTCATTTGAAAGATTCCTAGGCACTAGAAAAATTTAGTCGAACATTGTCTAAACTAATCCCAACATAAATTATAATCAAACTAAGAATTGAGAAAAGGAAAGAAAAACTAGACAAGAAAACTCAATCTAAATTGCCAAGTCACAAATCTGTCACTTGATACGATTGTCATGAATTTCATTGCTAGCAGATTCTTAGATCCCCATTAGCTTGGATGAAGATTTTCTAGAGTAAATTTGAGGCTTTGGATGGCCAATCTCCCTAGAATGCGTGTTTAGAGTCCTTTTTATAGTTCCACCAGAGTTTAGGGTTATTTAGGACTTTAAAATCCTATATTTGTTTTTTAGAATTTACGTTGGCGTGATTGATCTTGCCTAGCCTCCTGATTAAGCGTGACACCTATGATTGTGCAGGTGTTGCCTATGCTCATGTGATGCTACTCATGTTTTGTCCCTTAGCTCAATCGCTTGCATACCCTAGTGCATCCTTGGCTTGTGATCGTCATTATGCTCGATTGTGTCAAAAGCACTCATAAAAATAGAATCTTTACTCGATCGCTTCACTCTTGGTGCACTCTAAATTGACTGTTGTGATCCTCTGGCTGTGCTTGATCTCAACCTTGCTCTAGATCGATCCGCCTCCTTGTTTTGGAAATTTTTGCTTATTTTAACTCACTTTTGTGCTTCAATCATCCTCATACCTATAATTAAATACTTAGCATGCACATAAGCCATAAATTCACTTGAATTACATATTTTGAGCTCAATTATTACACCAAATTGTAACATTTCATGCAAATTATCTACTCTCCCACACTTAACCTTTGCTCGCCCTAGAGCAAGTAAGTGTAACATGCTATGCATGCTTATGAAACAATTAAGCAAACAACTTTTTCACAAGTATCATAGATATATAAACAATGAACATTTCACTCCATAACACTCACAACTTTGAATCTAACCATGATTCTATCGTACATAAGCCCACTACGTGACCACTCTCACCCTCTCAACATAACCAAATTATAGGCACATAGCCATCAACTCTCATCTACCTCTCTAACACTTATGAAAATCAAATCAACCCCATAGGATTAACGATCATGCACTTTTGCACTTTGAACACTTATTTTTTTCTCATGAGATCAATAGGTCCATATGTAAACCCAAGCTGTCATCTCTCTCTTTTTTCCTCTTTCTTTTTCTTTCTTTCTTTTTTTAACTTTTCTCTCAAGTTGTTGGGAGTCTTTTTATGCAAGGGTGCACAAGGGTCACCACGCACTCTCAATTACTCAACCCACATACTTATAGTTAAGTGATTATTTTACCTGAGAATGAACAAGAGTTACTGGGCACTCTCAATTATTGGGTCACTAGGCACTCCACAAGCAGAGTAAAACTCTAATTTTTCAGGTGTTCTTTTCTTCTTCTTCCCTTTCTTTTTCTTCTTCTTTTTTGTTTTTTTCAAACACTAGCAAGAAGGCAACACTTCTTCTTTTTTTTCTTCTCATTCAATTAATGTACAAGATAAAAATTCTCTTTATGGGGCATTTTCATAAAGTTCTGGGGTTGGCGAGGTATCTAAGGTCAATCATCCACACACCCTCCTAAGGTAATGCAAGAGAAGTAATCCTAGCTTTACTGCACAATAAAATGTAAGGACTTATTGTACTTCTAGCCTCATGTGTGTAATTTAAAGCTCAAGATGTCATAGAGTAAAATTACTAGTCAATTATGCAGGACCTATCATCTATTGTCATTGAAAAGTTAATTACCAAAAAAACTCAACAAACAAATACCCAAACAACCACAATTACTATAAATTAAGGGACAAAAATTTACCAATCTCAGTAACTTTCCTAGTTTATCAACAAAAAATAAGGATCAATTACAAAGTAGTGGCAAACCATCCCTCAAGAACATAAAAATAAAATTCCCTCCCCTACACTTAAAGTGCACATTGTCCTCAATGTGCTATATAATGAATTTAAAATGGAAAAGAGAAAATAAAAACAAAACAATCGTTTACTTGCAAGATGAGAGTAGGTCTCATCTCCTACTCCATCTCAGTAGTAGTGTTGTCCTGCGCAAGGCCATGGGACGTGGAAAGAATATTTGCAGGATCAACTGATTACGAATGCATTATGGGAAAGTTGGGCGATGGTTGTGGAGCCATAGGTGGACCCAAAAGGTAAATCATAGAGTGCCCTTGAATCACCTTGTGTTGCTTGGTCTAAGATGAGCATGTTAGCATCCATGGTCTGCATGCCCAACTGAATAGCATCAAGCTTTCCCATCACATCATCTCGAACTAGCATTGTTATCGAGCTAACTCCTAAATTGAGTGTTGCAACCTCCTTAGACTTGGTGGCTACACTAGTTGAGGCTCTTCCTACT
Organism: Avicennia marina; assembly: GCA_019155195.1. Taxonomy (NCBI): domain Eukaryota; kingdom Viridiplantae; phylum Streptophyta; class Magnoliopsida; order Lamiales; family Acanthaceae; genus Avicennia; species Avicennia marina. The sequence goes on along the minus strand of CM032772.1, from coordinate 8,239,641 downwards.
AAGGCTATGGCGGTTGCTCCTTCTCTACTCAAACTGTTAGATCCTATTCCATAGGTGCCGGAGCATCTGTACCCTCAACCTCATTATCTTCTTCCTCCTTAACTAGTGCTTGCTACTACTGTTACTGTTTATTTAGCTAACGATAATCACCAACCTAAACGCAGTTTATAACAATTGTGTTGAGAGGTTCAATTGGCTTTTAAGTCTCTCCACTCAATTGAACCCCTTTAGCACTAATCATGGTGGTAATCAAGTGTCCATATGGGAGTACTACTAGTGGGTGATCAAAAGTGTGCAAAATACCTCTATATATTACTACTCCCAAATCAAAATAAAGCCTATGCTTAATTGCATATAGAATGTAAGCTCGCTCATGGGAAACATTTGCACTATGTGCTATGGGTGCAATGTTATAACATACAAAAAGGTGCCTGACATTCATGTGCTTAGATATATGTGCATGCTGAAAGAATGTTGGTCTTCCATCAGATACTCTCCATTTGGCCTTAGTGTGATTTTCCCGTAGTCTTGCATTAATAACTTAAGTGGCATATGCTCATAAAGATGAACCAATTAGCATTCTTGCCCCTTAGTGCCAATTTCTAAGCATGCATTTATAGCTAGTGGTTGAATGTTAACGGTTTTATCCTGAATCTTAAGTAACTCATTCTCCTTATTAAGTACATTGGCATAAAATTCATATACAAACTTTTTATATGCTAAACTTGGGTTAGCTAAGAACTCTTGCCAATGTTGTGCCAAGATCTTGTCTACTACCCACCCATTGTTAAGTTGGGTTACTTGCATTGGCATACCATGCTGAGGAAGAAGTGCTCTGTGATTTCATTTATAGCCATCACACCTTTCTTGGGCCTTAGCTGAATGTCTCCTATCAAACTGCACTAGTGGCACCTCCTTAAGTTTAGATTGTCTTTGTTAACATTTCCTAGCTGTCATGCCTGCACCAAAAAGAAGAAACAATTCTTATAGTAACAAGAGCAATTGAGTAGATGGACAAAGATGAAGTAAAGAAAAAGTAATCAAAATGATCATTGCATCTCTTAGCTATTTCGATCAAGTTGTCCTTCCCCCAATCAGGGCTTTCAACATAATTCAAGTAACTAGTAGCTAGAATCAATCATACATGTGCATACATAGGCCAAAAATTTTAAATGCCTTCATTTCAACTACCCTTGCACATACCATCTTCACTATGTATGCAAGCACCACGAACTAAAATTGTAATCTATATTGGCCGGCAAATCTCACCATGCATCAAGCTCAACCCAATACATCATAGTTCATGTATATTGTTAAAAGTAAAGAGCCATAGGCAAGACACCATATGTAGATACCAAATATGCAATCGCTAATATCCATAACCCCAAAATAACATCTCAAAAACATTAAACTCATTTCACATCATCCCTATGAATTCACAATGTCCCTAAATGAGTGCTATAATGGCACATATAGCACACTAACATCTATTTGTAGGTTGTATTTTTGAGAATGTAAGATCCTAGAATTTAGGGGGAACTTACCTTAGGATTTTGAAGGATTCAACTTGTAGAATCATGATCCAAGGGTGGGGATTGTATTTTTAGGGATTATGTGAGTTTTAATTGGCCTAAAAGTGTGTGTGTGTTTTTTTTCTTTTGTGGTGGAGAAAAGAAGGTAGAGGAAGGAGGTGTTTGGTTGCACAGGGATCAAGCATCTAAGCCCTAGCTTTTAAAAGAATTGCATTCACACTTGATCAGGCATTAAGCAAATCAATTGTGATGCAAGGTGTGGCATTTTGGGCTTTTAATCGTGTAGAGGCATGCTTGATCGTGGGAGGACCTGTGTTGATCGCAGGTCAGGGTGGTTTGACTTTACAATCACGTGGAGGTGTGCTTGATCATGAAACCCCTTGTCTATCACTAATTTGGGAGATTTTATGATAATTATAATTGCAAAGAATGTGATTAATCCACCTTAATTGCTTTATCAATCAGGCCCTTTAAACTCTCTGGATTTGCTATCTAGTCACCTTGCACTCAATTTGACGACTTTAATTTATGATCCTAACCTTTTGTTTACTTGGGAAATTTAAATCAAACCTTAAAACTTAAAATTTGATCCTATATATTTTAGGGAAAAGTAGGAATTATTGGGAAATATGTTGGGTTGCCTCCCAACTAGCACTTGATTTAATGTCCTTAGTTAAATGTAGTGAGGCTCAATTTTTAAGATTATAAATATATAGCTTTTTAGTTCCTTGGTCCTTTTCTTTGTAATAGTGCTTTAGCCATTGCCCATTGACAAGAAACTTACTATTATCTTTTGCAATTAATTCGACAACGCCAAATGGAAAATACTTGAGAAATTTTAAACATACCAGACCATCTAGATTTTAACTTACTACGGAAGAGTCCTAGGCATTAATTATATAAGAGAACTTTTTGATCAGGTTCAAATTCATGACTCAAAATATGCTTATCATGCTGTTTCTTAGTTTTGTTCGTATAAATTAAGGCATTTTCATAGGCCACTTTTCTAAATTCCTCCAATTTGTTTAATTGTAAAAGCCTATGCTCCTTAGCTTTGTTAAAATCCATATTCAACTTTTTTTTATAGCCTGATAAGTCTCATGTTCCAGCTCAAAAGGTAAATGACATGACTTTCCAAGCCTCAATGGAAATGGCAACATTCCAATTGTAGTCTTGTAAGTTGTCCTACATTGAGCTTATGTGCCCAATCTTTCTTATTAGTGCCTACACTTTTCTCAAGAATCTGTTTAATGTTTCAATTAGACACTTTAGCTTATTGATTTGCTCGAGGATGATAGGGCAAGGTCTTTTTGTGTTTGACATCATACCTAGCCATCATTACCTTAAACAAGTTTGTTATAAAAGTGTGTGCTTCTATTGCTAATAATGGCTTAGGTGTGCCAAATAGAATCCATTGAATCAATCTCAGTTTCACATCCTTCTTCTCAAAAAGATATCAAATAGCCGCATGATCCATCTACACAGTAACCTTAGAAGCCAAGACATATGAACGAAACTTGTCTCTAGCAAACACCACTGCTAGCATCTCCTTGTCAATGGTGGAATAGTTGAGTTGAGCATCATTAAGAGTTTTGCCAGCGTAATAGATCACGTAGAATATTCCGTCCCTTTTTTGACATAAAGTGGCCCCCACTGCATAATCACTAGAATCACACATGGTTTTGAAGGGTAGGCTTCAATTAGAAACTATGAATACAGGTGCTAAAATGAGTATTTTGCTTAATTAATTCAAATGCTTCGATTAAAATTTGAAAAGAGTTTCCAATGTAAAGATTATTAATCTTATAAGATAATATTGATCTGGTTATATAATTAAGCCAGTGAGTTTGACTAAGTCCATAGGTTTTGCTTGATTGAGACAAAGTAAGATAAAAGGCCGATGTTACATGATATTAATAATCGGGAGAGTTTATGCGATCCATTTACTTTATCTTAATTGGGCTACAACATGGGTTGTAGGCTTGGTGTTAAATATATGCTTTGAGTTATGCTCATTGAAACTTAAGGATAAATTTAAAGAGTCATACACAAAAGAGTGAATAAAGACAATTTGGTATATTGGTTTGGGATTTAAACAAGGCTTGAGAAGTTTCATGACAAAAATAATTAGGTTGCACTTGGATTGGACTAAATAGAATTATTTATTTATTATTATGTTAATAATGTGATTATTAATTAAAAACATGATCAGCCTTTTATTTAATTAATGAGATTGATTTAATTGAAAAACAAATTCCATGGGCTTTAGTTATTATTGGAATTAATAATTAAATATGGAATGGACATGAATTAATTAAAGATCTATGTGCCCACTTCCAGGGCGGAAATACCCTCTAACACCTCTTCCTATTGTTCTTCATGTTCAAAAGTTCTCCATACATACATGTGTTTCCTAACGAAGGAGTTTTTAGAGGATTTGGAGGCACTTGTTCAAGTTTCAATCATGTGAACAAACTAGAAGTCACAGCTTGAGTGTTACAAAATTTGGGCCACGTGTACACGTCACCTGAAATTAGAATCCATGAGGTCACTTTCGTATGATTTCCTAAATACATTTAATTACGCATGTTATATGATGAAAATGGATTAAGTTTGTCATTTTTATTCTACTACATATTTTTTTAATTGTTTAATTTTTTGAAATTAAAATATGCACCCCAAACTCGATACAACCAAACAATGGTATTAGAGCTACCATTGTTCTTGTATAATCATGCTTGGAATGATTTGTGTAATGACTTATAATTATTTTTCATTTGAAAAAATAAACTTTGTATTTAGATACATGTTTATTCCTACATTTTTTTATTTTTTTGCACAACTTTGAATTATGGAAAAGGCATTTGCTCTTTTGTTCTGATGGGTAGGCAACACTAGGCATGCACTTGACACGCATGCCCAACAAGCACCTAGCACACATTGTAGGTGCACAACATGTACACATAGATGCGAATGGCACACTTGGCAATGCATTGGGCAGTGTGTGCTACCACCCGATGCACATGGAATGGTGCATAGACAATATTCAAAAAATTCTCTGATTCAAAATTTGAAAAGAGATTTTCATTAATGGAAGTTAAGGCATGAGATGTGTAGTGAATATGCCATAGATTTTTAAAAGAATAGGAATTATTCTTGCATGGCATGCCTTGTGTACTTGTTAAGGGAAGATTAAGAGTTGATAACTATGTGGAGGTCTAGAGTTTGTGTTGTTTGATGTTCTAAGGCATCGTGAGTTAATGAAGAAAGGCCATGAAAACCAAGACCAAGTAGACTAATATAAAGTCATATAATAATATAGGATTGCTCCTGACACACTTGTGCAAATTGTAGTTGTCAGTTGTAGTTGGATTTAGAAGTCAATAATCCTTCTTTCTATTTATTTACTTATTGGTATGTGATGTTCATGGAAATTAGTTAATGTGCAAAGTGAAATGTAAATTACCTGAACTGAAAACTTCCTTTAATATTAAGTTGTCACGAAAAATTTATTTTATCGTGGCCCTCCACTAAAATCGAAGTTCTAAGTATAGTCTTATCCTGTGAGATCATCACATTCTTGGGGTTACATTATAATGACATATTTAAAGCTTTGGGTGCATTATATGTGACATTTAAAGGATACTTTAGCTTGGGTCATTGGGGGGTTATAAGTCTAGCAAGTTGTTAGTTAGTAGGTGTGACTTAAGTTGATCTAATATGCTAAGAACTGCATGTGTTAGGTTTTGTTGAGCCATGGGCTGAAATGAGATTAAACCGTGCATGAAATGCACTGGCAAGAGTTGTTACTCATTAGGCCAAGTATTCCAATAACTACATGTGTGAGGTATGTTATGACCATGAAGACCACAATCACTTGCTAGAAAATATTACTAATGGAATTTCTGTCTCTTACCTAAGGTAATGTAAGATTCAAAAAATCTAGAGGGAGGTTGTTTAATTTAAAGTCCATAATCATTTAATGACACGTTTTACAACCTAGCTATTTACTACCTATTTTCTATAGTTTTAATTATCCTGAATAATGTATATGCTGTCTTTATATTGATTGAGACTATAATGTTTACTAGGACTTAGATAGTTGATTGCATTATAGATGTCTCGTGAATGTGATAGCTTACCATATAGGCTCTTTACTTTGTTGTTTACGCTCAACTTTCTTAAGTATAATCATCCTACTCAGGCTACCTTCTCAAATGAACTCTTCTCAAAGAAAATGTGTTTTATACTTGACAACAATCCTATTGTCACCAGGTAGGTAGAATTTATATCCCATAGAGTTCATGGGATATACAATAAAGAAGTCTACAATAGCTCTCACCTTTAAATTATCCATCTTAATCTTTTTTATGTAATCCAGACATCTCCAAATCCTAATATACTTCAAACTTAGCTTCCTTCTACTCTACGTATCATGTAGAGTTGAAGGAACCAACTTAGAGGGAATTCTATTCCAAATATGCATGGCTTTAGAAAGGCATGTCCACACAAAGATATGAACAAACCAGTAAAGCTAATCATAGATTGAACCATGTCTAACAAAGTTTGATACCTATGCTCAACTTTACCATTTAAGTGAGGAGCTTCCAATGGTTTTAAATGTAACACAATACCATTTTCCTTGAGAAACTCAACCAATTAGGCACTCATGTACTTGCCACACAATCCTATCATATCACTTTTACACGCTTGTTGATTTACTTCTCTACTTTGAACTTTGAGTTCTTTTAATTTTTTGAAGGAATTGTGCCTATACTTCATCCACGTTTAGAGTAATCATTAGTAAAGTTTATAAAGTAGTAGAACCTTAGTCTAGCTATTTCTTTAAATGGCACACAACTATTAGTATGGACTAACTCCACCACGATATGGTCTTTTCGACATATCCATCAAATAGACTTAACCATCTTACTTAAGATGTGAGATTCACAAGTTGAATAAGATCCCTCTCCCATTGGGCCAATAAGCCTATCTTTCTTCAACTTGCTAATCGTTGCTTCTCTAGTATGACCCAATCTACGGTATCACAAATGCTTGGGATTCAAGCCATCCCTTATGTATTTGTTGAAAAAAGTATTCATCACATCTTTATCATCCAAATTTAGATAGTAGAGGGCTTTTACTAATGAGCTGGTGAAAACCAATTCATTAAAACAATAAATATAGCACTAGTGTCTCTAAAAGAAAATTCATAACTATCTTTTATAAATAAAGTATTAGAGACAATATTCTTAAACCTATTCCACGATAAGAGATAATCTCTCAAGGCCAAAACATGACTGAATGATAATATTATTGAAGCATTGCCAATTATAGTGATTGCAACACTTGCTCTACTGTTGTTCATAACTGCTACTTCTCACTTTTCAAGTCATCCACTCTTAACCAAATCTTGATTCAAAGTACAAATATGGGAAGATGCAAATGTGGGAAGATACACCTGAATCCAAGATCTAAGACATAAAGAACACATCAATAGAAAAACATGGTTCATAAAGTTTCTCACCTTCATTGCCATCTTTCAAGCCATTGAGACATTTAGTTCAATTCGTCCTCGAACGCCCCTTATTGCTGTAGTGGAACTTTACCAATATGAGCATTGAACTTCACACCATTCCCATTGGGCTTGGAAACTCTAAGTTTCCTTCTATAAGTCTTGCCTTCTTTAGCCACTCTAACCAAGGGGAATCTTTCATGTACTGGAGAGATATGTTTTGCCTTAAAGAATAGAGAAGAGTTGTTCATCATGGGACACAATGATTCTAGAGATGATTCTTTTATGTATGAGCAACCAATGTTGAATAGAGACTCTTCCAAGTGGTAGGAGGCTATGGAGTCTGAGATGTATTGAATGTATTTGAACCAAATATGGACTTTTTTAGATATAACTAAGGAAATAATTCCCATTAGATGCTAGTGGGATTATAAAAGAAAGATTAGTTCAATTGACAATGTGGAGATCTACAAAGTTAGGCTTACAACGAAAATCTATAGTCTAAAGGAAGGGATTGACTATGAGGATACCTTTTCACATGTAGCAATGATAAAATCTATTCGAATACTTCTTGTGATAGTTGTCTACTTGAATTATGAGATTTGCTAGATGAATGTCAAAACTACTTTCCTCAATAGGTTTCTTGAAGACACATATATAGTGTAGTGGTCTAGTTTTGAAGTCCAAGGTGAATCTCATAAAATATGTAAGTTTAGGAGGTCCATTATGGCTTTAAGAAAGCATAAAACAATTGGCACCTTCATTTTAATGTTGCCATCAAATTATTTGACTTTATTGAGAATGAAGATGAGTCTCACATCTATAAGAAGGTTAGAGAGAGCACCAATACATTCTTATTGCTATATGTGGTTGACATACTACTCATTAGGAATTTTGTTGGGATGCTAATCTCAACGAAAACTTGGTTATCCAATACACTCTCAATGAAAGATTTGAGAGAAGTGACATATATGCTAGGCATTAGCATCTATAGAGATAGAATAAAAATATTTATAGGTCTCTCCTAAACCTTGTACATTGACACGATCATGAAGATGTTTAAGAAGAAAACCTCTAAGAGAGGATTGCCCCCATTCAAGAATGGTGTCTATTTCTTAAGATCCATGTGTCCATAGTCAGAATATGAGAAGAGAAGTGTGGAAGCTATTCAATATGTTTCGACTATTGGAAGCTTGATGTATGCAATGTAGGTTTTAGGAAAATTTTGGCAAATAGCATCGAAATGTTATCAAGTATATCCTTAAGTACTTGAGAAGTACTAAAGATATAGTACTTATTTAGGAAGATGGAGAACTAAAAGTAGATGGATATAGTAGTTTTGACTTCCAATCTAATGTTAATGATAGAAGCCTATCATTGGATATATATTCACCCTCAATGGATGGGCAATGGGTTGGAAGATTTTTTTTCATGTAGTAATGATCAAATCCATTCAAATACTTCTTGAAATAGTCACCCACTTGACTAATGAGATTTGGTATCAGGACATCAAAACTACTTACCTTAACGAGTTTCTTGAGTAGGATAAGTTTATGGTGTAGCTGCGCAGTTTTGAAATCCAAAGTGAATCTCACAAAGTATGGAAGATAAGGAGGATCATTTATGGTCATAAGTAAGCATTCAGGAATTGAAATCTTCATTTTGATAGAGTTAAATTATTTGACTTCATCAAGAACAAAGATGAGGCTGCATTTACAAGGTCATTAGGTGCACCATCACATTCTTAGTACTATATGTGGATGAAATACTAGTCACTTGGAATGGTGTTGGGATGCTAACCCATTTAAAACTTGGTCATCTAGAATATTATTCATGAAGACAAGGGAGAAGTGACATATATCTTAGGCATTTGCATCTATAAAGGCAGGGCAAAAAGATTGATAGGTGTCTACCAAGTCTTGTACATAGACAAGATCTTGAACGGGTTTGAAATAGAAAACTCTAAGAGTAGATTGCTACAATTCATGTTTAGCATCCATCTCTCAAGATCAATGTGCCCACAGACGAGTGATGAGAGGAGAAGCATGGAAGCATTTCCATATGATTAAACTATTTGAAGCTTGATAAAAACAATGCTATGTATAAGGCTAGATATTGCCTATGCTGTAAGTGTTACAGGTAGCTTTCAAGCAAATATGTCAAAAAGGATTAGAATGTTATTAAGTGTATCCTTATGTATTTAAGACAGACTAGAGATATAGTATTTGTGCATGAAGATAGAGAACAAAGAGTAGATGGATACATTGATTTTGACTTCCTATTAGTTTTTGATTATAGAAAATCTATGATCAAATCCATTCAAATAGTTCTTGAGCAAGTCAACCACTAGAATCATGAGATTTATCATATGGATGTTTAAACTATAGTCCTCAATCGGTTTCTTGAGGAAGACATATATATGTTGAAGCTACACAGTTTTAAAGTCTAAGGTGAATCTTACAAAGTATTCAAGCTTAAGAGGTTCATTTACAGATTGAAGTAGGCATTGAGGAGTCAGAACCCTCATTTCGATGGTGCAGTCAAATTATTTGGATTCATCAAGACTGAAGATGAGCCCTGCTTCTACAAGAATATTAGTAGCATCACCATTATATTCTTAGTGTTGTATGTGAATGACAAACTACTCAATAGGAATGGTTATAGGATGCTAATCTTAGTTAGAACTTGGTTATCCAACACATTTTCGATGAAAAATATGGAAGAAGTGACATATATCTTAGGCATTCACTTTTATAGAGTAGAGGGAAAAGATTGATAGATCTCTCCCAAAGTTTATGCATATAAAAGATCCTAAAGAGGTTCGGGATGGAAATCTCAAAGAGAGAATTACTAACATTCAAGTACGACATTCTTCTTTTAAGGTCCATGTATCCATAAATGGAGAATGAGAGGAGGAGCATGGAAGCTATTCCATATGCTTTGACTATTTGAAACTTGATTTATGCAATGTTATGTACATCGCTATGCTATAAGTGTTGCAAGTAGGTTATAGGAAAATCTTAGCAAATAGCACCAGAATTTTATCAAGTCCATCCTCAAGTATTTGAGAAGGATTAAGGATATAATACTTGTATAGAAAGATGGAGAATTAAAAGTAGATAGATGTAGTGATTTTGACTCTCAATTAGATGTCAATGATAGAAACAATATCTTTGGATACATATTTAGTCTCAATGGAGAAGCATTGAGTTGGAAAAGCCTTTTGCCTATAGTAGTGATCAAATTCATTCAAATACTTCTTGCAATAGTTGCTCACTTGAATCATGAGATTTGTCATATAGATGTCAAACTACTTTTCTTCATGGGTTCTTGAGGAAGACATATATATAGTGCAACTACACCATTTTGAAGTTTTAGGAAAATCTCATGAAGTATGCAAGTTTAGGAGGTCCATTTATGGCCTTAAGTAAGCGTTAAGGAGTTGAAAACTTCATTTTGATGTTGTAATCAAATTATTTAGCTTCATCAAAAATGAAGATAAGCTTTGCCTCTACAAAAAGCTTTGTGGGAGCAACATTACATTCTTAGTGTTGGATGTGGATGGCATACTACTAATGGGGAATGATGTTGAGATACTTACCCAGTCCAAACTTGGTTATTTAGCACAATTTACATGAAAGACTTTGGAGAAGTGACCTATATCCTGGTCATTTACATCTATAGAGATGGTGTAAAAATATTGATAGGTTTCTCCCAAGCTTTGTGTGCAGATAAGATATTGAAGAGGTTTGGGGTGGAAACTTCTAAGAGAGTATTGCTACCATTGAGTTAAGGTATCCATCTCTCAAATTCCATGTTCCCACGAAAGGACAATGAGAAGATGATTGTGGAAGTTATTCCATATGCTTCAACTATTAGAAGATTGATGTATGTAATGCTATGTATGCAACCAAATATGGCCTATGCCATAATTTTTACAAGCAATTTTTGAGCAAATCTTGGCAAAAAGTATTGGAATGCTATCAAGTGTATCTTTAAGTACTTAAAAATGTCTAAAAATATGGTACTTGTGTAAGGAAATGGAGAACTAAGATAGACAGATACATAGATTTTAACTTCTAATCAATTGTCAATGATAGAAAGTCTTTTTTTAGATACAAAATCACCCTAAGTGTAGGAGCAATGAGTTGGAAGACCTTTTTGTCTATAGTAATGATCAAATCCATTCAAATCTTTTCGCTATTGTCACTTACTTGAATTACAAGATTTAGCATATGGATGCCAAATTACTTTCATCAATGGTTTTCTTAAGGACATATAAATGGTTTAGTTGTGCAGTTTTGAAATCCAAGGCAAATCTCACAAAGTATGGAAATTAGAACTTCCATTTATGGACTTAAGTAAGTATCAAGAATTTGGAATCTTCATTTTGATGACGTAGTCAAATTATTTTACTTCATCGAGAGTAAAGATGAGCTTTGCATCTACAAGAAGTTCAATGGGGGTACCATTATATACTTAATGCTATATATGGATGACATACTACTCATTGAGAAAGGTGTTGGGATGCTAACCCTTGTCAAAACATGGTTATCTAGTACATGCTCCATGAAAGACTTGGGAGATGTGACCTATATCTTTAAGCATTTGCATCTATATAGATAGAGTGAAAAGAGTGCTAGGTTTCTCTCGAGCATTATGTATAAACAAGATCTTGAAGAGGTTTCTTGTGGAAACCTCTAAGAGATAATTGTTACTGTTTAGACATGGCATCCATCTCTGAAGGTCCAATAGATGGATATACTAATTCTAACTTCTAATAAGATGTCAATGATAGAAAGTCTACCTTTAGATATATATTCACTCTCAATGAAGAAGCAATGGAGGAGAAATGAATTGGAAGAGCTTTTTGCCAACAGTAATGATCAAATCCATTTAAATACTTCTTGCGATAGCTACCTATTTGAATTATGAGATTTAGCATATGAATGTCAAAACTAATTTCCTCAACGGGTTTCTTAAGGGATACATGTAAATGGTGCAGTTGTGAGGTTTTAAAGTCTAAGGCAAATTTTATAAAGTATGTAAGTTTAAGAGTACCATTATTGCCTTATGTAAGATGAGTTAGAACTTTTGTTTTGACGGTTTATTCAAATTATTTGGCTTCATAAAGGAAAAAGATGAGCCTTGCATCTACATGAAGGTTAGTGGGGGCACTATTATATTCTTAGTGTTACATATATAAGACATACTATTCATTGGGAATGGTGTTGAAATTCTAATCTCAGTGACAACTTGGTTATCTAGTGCATTTTCATGAAAGACTTGGGAGAAGTGACCTATATATTTGGCATTCACATCTGTAGAGATAAAGTAAAAAGATTAATAGGTCTCTCCTAAGCATTGTGTATCAACAAGGTCTTGAAGAGGTTTAGGATGGAAACCTCTAAAAGAGGATTGTTACCATTCAAGCTTGACATCTATCTCTCAAGGCCTATGTGCCCGCAAATAGATAATGAGAGAAGTTTCTTGGAAGCAAGTCCATATGTTTTGATTATTAGAAGCCTGATGTACACAATGCTATGTATGAGGTTGGATATTACCTATGCCTTAAGTGTTATGAGTATATTTTAGGCAAATCTTGACGAAGAGCATTGAAAGACTATCATTTGTATTCTTAAATACTTGAGAAGGACTATGGATATAGTACTTGTATACTGAGACGGAGAACTAAAAGTAGATCGATACACTAATTTTGACTTCCAATCTGACGTTGATGATAGAAAGTCTATCTTTGGACACATATTCACCCTCAAAGGGTGAGCAATGAGTAGGAAGAGTTCTAAATGGAGCACCACTACGGATTCCGCCACTGAGGTAGAGTATATTGCAGCATGTGATGCTGTGGAGGAGGTTATTTGGCCTAAGCAGTTCATCGTAGAGTTTCATGTGGTTTAGATGTGGATTAACTATTGCTACTTTATTTTGACAATAATGACACAATTGCATAGGTAAAGGAACCAAGGTCTCATTAGAAATCCAAACACTTTGATAGGTATTGTCACTTTATTCAAGAAATCATTAGAATGGTTGACATCTCTATGTAAAAAATATCTTCAACAATTAATGTTATCACTTACCAAGCTACTGATATAAGTGCAATTAGATTGAAGTCTTAGGAAGATGGACATTAGATACATAGAAATTGACATTAGGATTATCAGGTTTAGAGTGAAAATTGGAGATTGTTAGTAATATATCCTTTGACGCCAATAGTATATGATGGATATTAGTTATAAATGTAAAATTTTGATATTTTTCTCTATCAATGTCGTGGCAATTTTGTTATGGATGTATGTCCTGGACAACATATAGTTATGCATGTTCTTATATGATTATATTAAAGAGTCTTATTCATAAGGAGTTTTGAAGATGGATACTAGACATTTTTGTACACAATCATTTAAACTTATTTGTGAGTCAAAAATTCTCTAATGGGCATGGAGAATCGATACGACTTGCACACCATGTGTTTCTATGGTAAGTGTCATGCCATTTAATATAAAATCATAAGAATATATGTGTACATCATTGGCGAATGAGCATTTGAAAAATGACTAAAAGAATGAAGTATATACATGGATTTAACTCTTTGCTACCAATTTCTTAATTTGTATCGTGTTAAGTGCACATGGGCTTTGGATTTGAGACAACATGATTATATAATGGGGATGATGGTCAACATGTCATTAGAGCATTAATAACCAACATATATCATGATATATGATAAGGTTATGAGTCCAATGTGACATTGCCGAGGTGCATGTAGAGACATGCATACTATCAATAAGGGATTTGTCTCTTTACAACTCAAAAAGACGTTTATCTTATACAATTAATATTCTGTGAGACTGAAACCCCTAGTTAAGGTAGTGGAATTCAAAAAGGAGTTTTCAATAAAAGGTTATTAGTCTTATGAGATAATATTGCTATAGTCATATGATTAATCTAGTAAATTTGAGTAAATCCATGGCTCTTTCTTCATTTGGATAGAGTAAGACAAGATGACTATATCGTTTAGTATTACGATTAAGAGGGTTCATAGGATTCATTTACTTCATCTTAACTGGGATGTAATATGGATCATTGACTACACATTATCTATATCTTCAAATTTATGTTCATTATCAATTAAGGATGAACTTAGAAAGTCACATTTAAAAAAATAAAATAATAACAAGTTGGTAAATTAATTTGGAGCTTAAATGAGATTTGAGAAGTCTCGTGATAAAAAAATTAATTTAGTTGCAATTGGATTTGGCCAAATAGAATTATTTATATCTTGTTATGTTTGTTAATAATTAGATAATTAACTAGAAACATAATAAGTCTTTAATTTAATTAGTGAGGATTAATTATATTATAGGATAAGACACCAATGAAATTATTTAGTTTCTATTATGTATGTTAATAATGAGATTATTAACTGAAAATATAATGAGTTTTTAATTTAATTAATGAGATTAATTAAATTAAGTGAAAATCTTCAATGGCTTTTAATTATTCAATGGATTTAGAATTAATTATGGAATGGGCTTGGATTCATTAAAGGTCCCTATAAGAATTCTATAAAACCCATTCCATGTGTGCCTTAGGTTACATGCAAGGAAATAAAAATCCTACTATAGGATTTTTACATGTTTGGGGTAGAATTTTAAAAATTTAAAACCTTGAAACAACATATTAAACATAGCAAAGTAACATACCAAACATATTTCGTTTTCACCATATAACACAGTAAAATTGAATGTGTCCGAAGAGCATATAGAATGTACCTCTTAGAATCCCAAGCTTTATTATGTCCACACATTTAGAACACAAACAAGTGATTCCCATGCCTCTGCAAACTCTTTTGCACCCATGCCTCTGCAAACTCTTTTGCATGGCTTTAACTCAAAACCCTTTTGGGCAAGGTAGCTTTAGGACAAGAGAGAGAAGCAAGAAGGTGGCTAAAGAACTTTTCTCTCTCTTGCTTGGGAGGGGTGACGAATTTTTCCTGATTTTTAAGAATAATTCTAATCTTATATGATTTGGAAGTCTTTTAAATCTATTTATTTTTAAAACACAATATCCTACACTCATTAGGATTCTTATTTTCATGTATAGCAACTATAGGACATATGGCATAGGCTCTATACTCTTCTTACATAGACCTTTAATTAATCTCAACCCGTAGATCATTTAATAATTTATATCATTAATAGTTAAAACCCCAAACCTTTAATTATCAATCCCATTTATAATTAAGGTTTAATAGAACTATACATTTCAATTTAATTAATCTCATTAATAAAATCAAAGGTCCAACATGTTTCTAATTAATAATCATATTATTAACAAACATGATAGGAACTAAATAATTCTTTTTATATTTTATCCTTTAATGTAATTTAATTTTATTTAATTAATCCTCATTAATTAAATTAATGGCCCATTGTACTTTCAATTAATAATCTCATTATTAGAAATCTATTTGTTCCAATCCAATTGTAACCAACTAATTTTCCTTCGAGACTTCTCAAGCCTCATCCATGCGACTTTTAAAGCGTCCTTCACACTCAACAGATTTACCTCTTGTCTTTTGTCCTAACCTTTTGCGTGTTACTCATTAAGTTTGTCCTTAATTGACAAAAAGGTTCATATGAGTAGATGATGAGAGTAATGCTCTATTAAAAAATCCTTTTTGATTACACACATTACCTTAGCTAAGGATTTTATCTCATGGAATATTAGTCACATATGACAAATGCCTTTCTCAACTACAAAGAGATAAATTCCTCATTGGATGCAGAAATGCCTTTATATAAACTTGGAAAAGGGTATGTTGGGCTTATGATCCTATCTTATATCAAGATAGAAGTTGGTTCTTAATACCTTAATGACACGTTGGCCGTTGTGCATATGAGATAACCATGTCATCTCAATCTAAGGCCCATGTGCACTTAAAATGATAACAAAGTGAGATATTGACAGCAAAGAGTGAAATCCTTGTGTCTATTTCATCCTTTGATTCAGTGTTCAAATACTCTCATCCTCTAATGTTGTATCACTAGAAAATGTGCTTTCAGTATTTCATACTGAATAGCAATGACATTCACCATATGAACACAATGTGTGTAAGTTATACTAACTATTCAATATCCATTCAAAGAGTCTGTGAATCACAAGTGAGTTCTTAGTGATTGTGTATTAAGATAACTTTGCATTCACATTTTTAACCTCTTATAAATAAGACTTGTTAATGCAATCACATGGTCACATGCTAAACTTTACACCGTACGAGATTTACATGCTTGAAAGACTACTATGATATTGATATGAAGAATGAATAGTTTTTAATATGTAAAATGTACACATATAACCAATATCCCTCACTATCGTTTAGCATTAGATGGTATATCACTAACACCTTTCTTGTGTAGGATTGTGTCTTAGAAATAAAAGATTTGAAAGAGTTCCAAATCATAAAGAATCATAATTTTACTTAGAATTTTTGTGTGCCCCTTTCCGAACAAAAGAAAAACACCCTCTTGCCTCTCTTCTTGTTTCTCTTCTCGTCTAAATGTTCTCCATACTCAAAGGTGTTCGTGTAAGATCCCACTGATGAAGTTTATGGAGGATCTAGGTGCACTTAATAGTGTTTCATCTAGGTGGACAAACTGGAGATCATGATTTGAGTGGTGAAACTTTTGGATCACATGTAAGCCTCACTTAGAATTAGATTTCAAGAGGTAACTTTCATATGGTTTTCAGAATATATTTAATTATGCATGTTATATGATGAAACGAAAACAAATTAGGCTTGGGATTTATTCTACTACATATTATTATGATTGTTTGACGTTTTGAAATTAAATTTTACACCCCAAACCAGTGAAACTTCTTATTTGTATCATCAATGTCATTATCAATGAAATAGGCCTTCGCTATTCACCAAATGAAAGAGTGAGAAAATCCATAAATGGAAATAAAGTTAGTAATGAACACCCAATAGTGGATTCTTCAATAACACTTTGAACTTCTACCTACTTTGGGTTAGAACTTACATACAATATGTTAGCAACAAAAATAAGAGGCAACAAAATAAATAGTATTTCAAAACCTGCAACATACTAGAACAATAATGTAGTAGGGAAACTATATGCAATATGAGTAACCGAAAAGCAAAAGCAACTAAACCAATCAAAAAGAACCACTCTGCCTTAAGTCCAAATTCTCCTACTCCCTCTCAACTCACATTTTGCATCAATAATACTCTCTCTTCATGGGTTAGAATGCCAAAAAAATTCCAAAATAAGGAAGTGCATAGATTAATCTAAGTGTGAGAGGGACTGACCTTAACTGGTGTCACAACATCATCATCTGGAAGAAGGAAGTTAGACAACATTCAAAATGAGTCAATTTGAAGATCAACTCATGCTTCAATGTTAGAAGTTAGTTAATTTGAACTTCCATGGCTCATGATAAATATAGCAAAGTAGAAAATTAAATTTTGACTTGTTGCTCATGCTTAAAGGATGAGAAGATGGATCAATGCCTTTTGTTGTTGCATCACCCAGGAAGTCAATCAGCTTGCCTAACCTTAATATGTACACACTTTACCTAATGTGGCTTAACATTTTTCAAGATTGTTCTCTTGCTTTGCTTTAAGGCTTTTAGAATGCCGAGTAACTTAATATCTTTAAATTTTCAGCATTTAAAGTTCTTTCAATAGTGAATACTTGATTAAAAACATACCTAAACAGTATCTTATCCCTTTTTAATTTGGAGCTCAATGTTGGATGATATCACTACATCGATTTAGTGTCTTTTAAACAATTGCCAGAGGCTCCTCTTGCCTTGCTTTCTTTAATTTATGGGAGGATTCAACCTCTTATACGATTAATGTTTGTTACTCTCTTAATCAACTTTAGATCCCACTAATCATTGTAGTAATTGTTAGTTCTAGTTCTTTTATTGTCTACATGGCTTCTAGTGTTGTGATTGGTTCTTCCTTAGCAAGTTTTTGCGTTACAAAACCATGTCTTGTTTTCTATTTATAGTGCTTCTCCATGGTTGCTCAGTAGGTGTTTCCTTAGGGTTTTTTGGCCTCCCTCTAGATTTGCCCTTCAAAATTTGTGTTTTAGAATTCAAATTAGAATCTTTGAGGTAGATTCTTACCAAAGGAATCATGTCTAGTCCTTCATATAGAGTAACTGCCTAAGAAGCTAGGTCAATTAGTGAAAGATTCACTCAATTGTTAGAGCAATAGTGGAACCTTGCACCTAAGAGGTTGGACTTCATAAAATTAATCTGCTTATGAAAATTCTTGTTGACATTTTCAAGTTGTATTTTAGGAAATTTGGCTAGATTAGAAGAGGCTTCTTGTTTTATTTTCTTCTCTAGATGGTCTTGCCTCTTTCATCTATGGAGAATATTTCACTCTTCTTTTAGACCTTTGATGTCCAACAAGAAAAGTAGAGGTAGGTGGTTCCGGCTCTTCTACAGTATATTTATTCCATGTTAGTAGTAGATGGTGTGATATAAGATTTGTTTTGGTTGCCAGTTTTTGCATAGTTCCTTCATGAGTGTTTTTGGGTATCTTTCTCAACTTTAACATTGATTAAGATGTTGAGGTGTTGTCGCGATGGTCATGCTTGATTTGAGAGGAAGAAACTTGGCTACTCATTTTTGTGTGTTGAGCATGATATTGTAACACAATAGTATTAACCCTTAAGAATATTTGAGATTTGTTTGTTATATGGTAAAAGAAGAGATAAAAAGGACTTAAAAAAGAGGAAACTTTTGGGGATAGCAAAAGTTGAATCTTGACTCTTAATCACACCAAATACAAAGGAAATCAAAGATCTTTGAAGATTTCTAATGGGATACTTTCTCTTAATGCAATTCATCTTTCATTTTCAAATTTCCAAGAACAGGAAGAAAATTAAATCAAGCACAGGGCCATTTCCTACCTTAAAATATTCAAATCTCTTGGATTTAAGATCCCTAGCAAGATAAGATGTTAGTATATTGTTTGTTTGTTGCTAAAATTTTAATGCTACCATTTTTTCTTTGATCAATCAAATCACCAATAATAATTTCTGGTGAATGGTTCATTCTCACTCTAGATGAAGGTTTGTAGGCTAGCAAATTCTATCTCCTCATAACTACAAGTTAACTCTAACATTGCAACATTTTTGACAACTCTTATCTCTTGTTGCTACTCTCAATGACATTTTGCTTCTCTCTAGCATTGGCTAAGTCCATAGGGCCCATTAAATCCATTTGCAACAACTTAAGTACTCTAGAAATACCTAGGTGTTGCAGCATGTGGTGTGAGTTCCTTCACTACTTTTCATGTTGGCCAGGTGATGAGGGCATCAAAGCATCAAAAGCACGTTTCCTAGCAATTTAGGTTGTTGTACACATTGTATAAGGGAAGTGGATGTGTAGGAAGGTAGGACATGAAGAGTTGACACAAAATAAGTTGGAGTATGACAACAACAAGTAGTTTCAACAAATTGATCATGAATTCATCATATGATCATGGATTGATATGATTTAAGTTGTGTTGGAAATCTAATGTAAACTGTTACATTTTTATGTTTTGATTTCTTAGAGATTCTACCTGAAGCATAGAGAAAATCAAATTCAATGTTCTCTACACTACTTTATACATGAGAATTAGCACTTTCCATTTTGTTATGCTTTACTATATTGCTTGGAGACCAATTTTTGTATTTCTTTTAATAGATTTTGTACTTTATTCTAGACATGTTTGATTGTTAGAAACTTTTATCTAAGTATGTACACAAGTGCAAAAATATCTTAAAACGAATTCTTGTTAAATTGAGGTGAAAATGGCCCAATATATAGGGGACTTGTTTGTGCTCGAAATAGAGCATACAAATTGATCATGTATTAATTTGTATTTCATTTGTAAACTTGAGTGTTAATTCTCTTGGTTTGTCCATAAAAATTAATCATTTAAAGTGAGAATGGTTTAAATGTTCGTGATGTGTTAATCAAGGAATGGCAACTTGAGTATGCTCGTCATACATGTCTCTTCAATTCAAATTCTAAACATTTAGGTATTAGTCGCGGATTAAGGTTCTTTAATTTGAGTGTGGAACTTTAGCTTTAGTTATGGATCAAGGTTCTTAGTAAGATTCAGGTTGTTTGGTTCAAACTTTCCTTCCAAAATCCTTAATTTCTTAAATTATTCAAATGATCCTTAGGCATAATTACATCCTTTTCAAAATCACATCACAAGAAACTTATACACTACCTTTTCTTTCGGTCAGAACATGTATAACTCTTATAGCTCATCTTAGTTTGACCTAGCCTTAATAGACTAGATGAGCAAGTAGTTTGCACCAAATTTCACTTTCATCAGCTTCTTTTAAGACATGTTGCAACATTATCCAACATATCGCAATTGTTAGATGAATTTCTTGCGGTTAACACACATTTATCCTCTAACAATTGAATTTATGTCAATTGGTTGATTCTAAGGAGGTTAGTTGACCTTTAGGCATTTAACATGAAGCACATTTTTTAGACTGGCCATTTGATCAACATTTAAACACCTTTACTAATGAATCACCTCTTTTAGCTACCATTAAATATAGCAAACCATTGGTAAAGCTTTTATAATTGGTTAGATTTGTCATCTATCTAGTCATGCATCTATAGCATCCACTATTGAAGTACTACCAGTTGTTAGAACATGCTTGCAAAGAAGACTTTTTGACCTACACTCTTTTAAACTACCCTTTTTTGAATCTTGTTCATTTATGTTGGGCTAGGTTTCTCCTATTTGTAAAATCCTCCAAAAGAGTAAAACATTTAGATAATTAAGGCTAGAAAACATGAGTTTATTTTTTAAGCCTTATTTCTATTTTTTGGTGATGGTGTTGCAACATTGCTTACAATAGGCTTTGTTGATTTCTTCAAACATTTCACGTTCATGCATGCTTTTTGATTGGTACATCATTTGTTTGTGAAGCATAATCCATGTTAGCTCGTCTAGGAATTTTCTAGAAATAATTTTCAAGATTTGCTTTTCCGGAATTTAATTTGTTCTATGTTACCTTTGTTAGTTCACTGTTCAACAATGCTTTTTAATACTTTTTAATTCTTTTTGTGGTCTTCCTTTAATATTTCGTACATTAACTTAACTTTTTTATTTTTCTTCTTTAGTGACTACTTCACTTTTAGCCATTTGTTTTTACCATGCAAAGCCAACATTTTTGTCTTATATTAATTGATATATAGATATCAATTCTTCATTAGTTATTTTCTCTTGCTATTATTATTGCAATTTGATGGAACATTCATTCCTTCATGTCATGTTACAACATTGGCATCCATAGCCATGTTCCTTCTTTTAGTACTATTAAAGGCAGCAAAGTTGCTTGTATGATTTTCTTTCTCTACTTGGTTGGAGTCATCTTCAATCCACGTGGTTGCCATTGATTTTTCTTACTAGTTTGAGTATCAACAAACCCAACAAGAATGTGTCCAAAGCTATCACACTTAGTCACTAAATGTCTTTTCTATGAGCTTCACCTTTCTAATCCGTTTTGAAGTTTTTGCTAGTGTCATTTACCTCTTTTTTTAAGGTGTTTCCAATTTTTTTTGAAGGTCCCTCTTTTATCTTTCTTCATTAACCTTTGCAACTTTTTGACCACTAGTTCACTATTTTGTCATTGTTACAATACTTATCGTATTAATTTGTTTTTTAAATATTCAAAGCTAACTCCTCCTTTTCAACATGAATCATGTTCATTTTGTAGGTTTATGGAGAACTCATTAGTTCATTAATTCTTGTATTTGCAACATCCTGTGCCTTCTCTATAGTTGCCACTTTAGTCAATTACTATTTAGGGAGTGACTTTAAGGTTTTATGCACAAGTTTTTGTATTTGAGTATCAAGTTCCAAGTTGATAAGCCTAGTTGAGAATATCTCAAAGCTTTCCATTAAAGATGGATATTGCTTTATACCTACCTATACTCAAATTCTTGAACTAAGAGGTTAGCATTTGTAGTTTGGATATCTTCACACTGCTAGTATCTTCATGTATATTTTAAAGGATATCTCACAATTTTTTTTTAACTATTTTTCAATTTGAAATAAGTTTAAACTATTCTTCATCTACTATTGTAAATACGCCATTTGTAACTTTGAAGTAACTAAGGGCCACCTTCTCTTCACTCATTGGTTTTGTCTTTCATTTCTTTGATAATTTCCTTTCCATTGGCCTTTGTTATGGGTGGACCAATCCTTTGATAACGGAATACCAATCTTTCTCATAGAGAATTTTGATAGAAGTGCCCATTTGTCTGTTCTCTTACGGATAGTTGGATTAATAGAGTAGAAGAGTTGAGTAACTAAGGCTCCTTCATTTGTGCTCATCATCTAATTCCATATTAGGATATCAACTAGCTTGAAAAAAAAGTTAAAATATGTGATGTGACTGTGATGGCACTTGATAGTTTTGGTTAGATATAGTAACACTATAGTACTGTTTGTTATCGATGTTGTAAGACAACTTGCTTATATGAAAGTAGTAAATAAAGATAAATCTAAAAGTATAGGATGTTAATACAGTTCAAAACAATTCTTACATACATGAAGAGTTTTTCTAGGAAAAAAAAAATCCAATACCACAAGAATAAGTCTACAACTTACACAAGATACCTTACACAACACTCCATTTAAGTCAAGCTCCACCTTGGCACATATATAAAAGCTTTCTCGTTTTTAGAGCTTTAACCAAACTCTACTTCATGTTATGTTGACATGTCACTCTCTCGCCAAGTCTTGCAAACAAATCTTTCAAGTCACAAAATAGAGTGTGATGGTGGTTGAGGGAAACCTTTTAAATATGTTTAATTCATTTGGAAGGCTCACACAAGCCTTTGCAACACACATAATATATAAGATACATTTCCTAACTAATTTATGAAATTTGGTTGCATATTTTCAACATATTTTTGCATTATATCTTCAAAAGATTCACTTTGTGTAATCCACATTGCTAGCATTTCAATATTAGTCATCGATTTTTATTCCATGAGATTTTCTTGCAAATTTGGCAAAACAAATCCCTATAATTTAAGAATGGATATCTCCAAGTTAATTTGGCCTGATCTTCAATAATCTTTGGTTGGTGCAATACCTTCAAGAAATTTATAGAATTCAACAACGACTCATACAATGTGAAAACTAAATATATAGACAATAATGTTACATAATCTTATCTAAAACTAAATCCAATGGCTTCATTTAGTTCCTTGTTTGAGACTGTTCACCCTTAGTAAAAAAATTTACAAATCAAAAAATTCACCATTCAAATTTTAATCAAATTCAAGTTTAATCTTTTTTTCATTCTTACTTTTATAATAAACTAATTATTTTACATTATTATAACTATTTACAATCAAATCAATACCTATCCGTATAATTTACCTACTCATATTCATTTTTTATATCCTATAAACCTATATACTATTACATTATTCAATCGTTATTTCATATTAAATATATAAAAAAATAATTTTTTACCTACCTAAATCTTAATAGAAAACATAAGATTTCTTCTCATTCAAATCACCAAACTTTTCTTACCTACCTTGGTAAGAACGAAGCATACCCAATTATATCTCTATACAGATAGTAGATATGGGATTTTTATAAATCTTCTAAAATCTTTCAATGTGTGTGAAAATATGAACTACAAATAATTCTAAAAGATTTGGTAACCACTGTTCTAAATATTTGGAATGAGGAATCGTGAATAAACTTTTATTTCATTACCGAATACAGTACTTGTGAACTTTTGTGTGGTTGGACAATGACATGTAACTTGTGCCACATATTGTCGATGTATCATGAATTATGCATAAGACCATTTACTGTGTTTGAAAGGGGTGTTAATATAATAAATGATATTTAGTGAGAGTTATGTTGGGATTGGTATTATGTTTGGAAGGAAAATTTGATGGGATGAAGAGTATTATTTATTTGAATTTGTTTTTTTATCAATGTATAAAATATATAATAAAAATTGGGTGATGTGATAGTATGTAGGGATAATAATTAGTTTATTGGACATAAATATATAAATGTGAGTGTATGTGTGTATATTCTAAATAGGTGTAGTAATTGAAAATTAATTAATTAATTATATATGGAAGTAATGTAAAATTCAAACTTAAATTTAGATAAAATTTTTATTTTGTAATATGTTGAGTAATGCTTCATAAAACAGTGGGAGATTTAAAAATGGGTAACAAACATAGCCAACGTAATAGTATTTCCATTCTAGTTTGATTTTAGTCGTTAATAATTGATAAGAATTTCCTATTAGCTGAAGGGATAATGTTCATGTAAGTTTTATAATAAATATATAGTTCATCATTTTATTCTCCATTGTGGTAGAAAAATAAATGAAACTTGTATTTTACACTTACGTCACATTAGTTAAAAACTTTTCACTACTTTATACTCTCTTTTTTAATTTTTTTACAAAAATAATATTTAAAATATCACCTAATATTTAAATCTGAGTAATTTATTACACATTTAACACAATATTAGTGACACTACTAGAATGCAATTAGATAGGGACGACAACTAGGATGGTCAAGAACCGTTCTAAATTAGGACAATTTTGGGTTGAAGTTGTGGCAATAAATTAAGGTTATCCTAAAATCTTCCCAAATCCCATTGCAAAGTTACAATTCTTAATCTTGGTAAAATACCATCAAAAGCCATCTCTATTTGGGATGTCAACATTCCAGCCGTCATAGAATTAGTGACGGTGTGTGAATCCCATCTCAATTTGAGATAGCTTGTTTTAGTTGTCCTAGAATCTGTGATGGATTTCTAGTTATCATCTCAAATAGGGATAGTAAGCGACATCCCTCCCCAACCTTAGGATTGACTGCCCTTAATGCCATGCCCCTAATTTAGGGTTGCAATATGATAATACCCGCACAACGGTTATCTCAATAAAGACTAAAGCCCAAGGATATCAAAATATTCTAAACCACAAAGTACATTTATTGCCAAATAAGATCCATTACATTTTTCACAGTGAAAAATGAAGTAAAATTAGTCTATTACATCCATAAAGCCTTATTTGCTACAAAATATAGCTGGAGCTCAAATCCTCTTTCCTTGCCATACCAACCCCACATAGTTCATCTTGTCTGCAAAAGGGAGGTTTTGAAAACAAGAGTGACTAATCACATAGTAAATGGTTTCAACTACCTTAACTTTTCATAAGATGTGAGTGGAAACCAAATTTTGCATAAAACGCATTTTTAAATAGGAAATAAAATGCTCTAGCATTCCACATTTTCAAAATAACCAAATAATTCACATAGTTCTTCACATTCATTCACCTACTCATGGGTCACAAACTTCGTATGCTATTTTCATTGATTATGGCCTTAGTCTACACTCTCAACTAAGACAAGCCGTGCAATATATTAGCTTCGTCTACCGTGAGCCCCAATAATTCTATCCCAATTAGATGGATCTTAGTCTACTCTTCTAATTGGTAGGGTCATGTATTAATTTTGCCCATTGTCAGCTCTAATACTTCTACCTTAATTAGGCAAGTTCCAATCTTTTACTTAATTGGTAGAGCTAGAACTTGTTCCTCACACTATCTTATGTTATGAATCATGAGTGGCATATTCAACATTTAGTAGATGTACGTCATTTGTATAGAAATCAATTCAGAAACAGTTTGCAAATAGGCTCACATCCACATTCCAAGAAATGAAGCATTTTAATTTTCACAAACATAACGAGTCAAAACTTTAGCTTTTCATAAATAGGACTATTTGCAAGATATTTTGAACAAGTAGTAAAACTCGTTTTGTATTTAAAAGGTAGTTTCAGAAAAATTTGCAAAAGTTGGAATGGTGTATCCACTTATTTGATATTAATTCTGTTGTTCGATTGGTTTACTAGCTAACAACTTTGGATTTTCTATTCAATTAGAATAATCCTTCAATTAATCCTAATTTAATTTGAATTTTTATTCCCTATATGCTTTGATGCTACCTATGTGCTTCGTATCACTTCCTCTCGAATTCAAAATTACCTATTGGGAAGGTTTTTCAATTTGGGTTCACTTGATTAACATTTTATATATCTTGTGAGGTTCCACCCCAAGCAATTTCATGTGCTTTATCCTTAAAAGTGGTAAAATTGGTTTCAATCACACTGAAAATCAATTTCTATCCACTTTTTAGGCTTTTCAATTGCGCAAACATCACTCACAATGGCAAAAAAGATTCTGTACTCATGAGATGAACCGCAACACATTTAGGATAGTGTTGCCTTCAGCCCTTGTGATTGTGAGCCGAAGCTTGTCCGCAACTGTGCCATCAACCATGGTTCATTCTACTTGTCTTCCTATCTAGGCCTTGCGAACATAGATGGTCGCTTTGTGACTGTGACTATGGTGATAGTAGCAGTGCATTCTGCTTAGCATCATGGCCAGCTTTGTGCCTGTGGAATAGCACACCTTAACCGCTATTCCTAGGTTTGCTTGTAAGAAGCTGTTTGGTTCAAAATTACTTTTTACACAAATTTGACCATCCTACTTGATAATTAACAATGTTCTATGAGTTTTTAGGGACTTTTTGTCCCATCTAGGCATTAAAACTCCACTTTTATGAATTACCTAATTGCAAAATCAACTTATTTTCGCATACTACATTTTTTGTTAAAATTCCTACGAATAACGTATAGTAACATAATTTTGTTGATATGCCATCAATTCAAACTACGTATAGTCTATGAAAATTCAGATTCCATGTCCCTAAATGTGCAAAAACATAATTCCTAAGATCATGCATGGAACTTCGAGCTTGGACTAGAAAATTATCTTAAATTTTTATGCATTCTTGATGGAGAAAAATTTGTTCCTCTTTCTCCTCCTTTGTAGTCGGCCATCTCTTCCTCTCTCTCTAGGGTAGGGAGTCTTATTTTCTTTTGCCACAAATTTAGGCTATATGGGCTATTTATACATAAGGGTGCACTATTTAATTTTAGGAATTTTGTCCTATAAAAATTTGGAACTAAACACCACAAAAATTCTAAGGAATTTTAGTCCTCAAATCTCCAAATTTAGCTTCCTATGAGTGTGGAAATTACTTATTACTCTATTAGATTTTGATAAGGTTTGATTTGATAAATTTTGTGTATTTTGCTTTCCATATCCACTTATTGTCATCCTAATTAATTCACACGAAACTAATAAATAAATAGACAAATAAATAAATAAATCATCCGTCAAAATCTCACTAATAGTATTTTTATAAATATTATTATTGTGGGCTAAAATTTTACAATATTACACTTAAGTTGTCTCTAGATGACCTATCCCATACTATAAGACAAATTGGCAATGCCATCCCTATTTTGGATGGATACGGAAGACCATCACAAAATTTGGGATGGGCAGTAAGTTGTCATCCCAAATTGCAATGGTTGTTTTGAACTGTCCTAACTTTTATGATGGTTATCTTGAACTGTCAAAGCTTTGGGGACAACTTAGATGAAGTCGTCCTAAATTGAGATAGTCTTTCTTACTGTCTTAAAATTTAAGATGGCTTATGACCTTTCTAGTTTAGGATGACTTTAAGATGAGACAAGGTTGTCCTAATCTGTAAAATCCTTTTAAATCCTTACCCATTCATTCATTCTGTTAAAAACATAGCTTATCTGCCATATACTCATTCCATCGTGTCCAGAATGCCTTTTCTCACATAGATGTGGTGGGTCGTTGTTTTTATCTATTATTTTATTTTTGCTTATTTATTTGTTTTTTTGAGTATTGTATATGCAAATACCTATGAACCCTCAAGATATGCTCCATTTGATTTGTTTGGCAATGGTATCTTAGTTAGAAAGAGATAAAGAGTACTTTTGTTGACTTTGTGTGTGAGCGCTTTGTGATTTCATATATAGATAATGAGAGGTAATGTCTTAAATTGCATATGCTACTAATCTACACTATATATGTTCTATATGTATGTTGTCGATGATATGCAATATTAGCTAGTTAGTGAATTTGTAAAGTTGGAGTTTTGTAGGGATAAAAAAAATGTTTAGGGAAATCAAGGCATGGATGTACTAGAAAAATCCACTAAGGCATTAGAATTTGAGACCAAAATTCAAGAATGGTGTGAATGAGTTCATGGATTGGGTTAGAGTGCAATACAAATACATGGATGGGAGCAAGATTAGATGACTGTACAATTTGGTGTAAGAATAACAGGTGTTTTAGAGCTAGATGAAGTGAATGTTCACTTGTTTAAGAAGGGGTCCTGTTGCAATTATTTCAACTGGATAAGCCAAGGTGAAGCCCTCTTTACGATTCATCAGCAAAAGAATCGAGTAGTAATTTTGCTACCTTGAGCACTCAAGATTCAATGTACGATGTAGTCAGCCATCATGGTGGGGCAGGAGTGGGAGGTGCAGGTCTGTCATGTGTGTAGGAGTTGGGACATGGTGATGGTTAGGGGGATGCTAGTGTAAGTGGACTAGATGCCATGGTCTTGAGTGACCAATTCCTTGATTTTTTTTAGGTAGCTAATGAGCCCTTGTATAGTGGATGTGAAGACTTCTCTCAACTACTAGTAGTCGCAATATTAGTGAATGTTATGGTAGAGCATGACATAATGCAAAGTTGCTATAATGCTATATGTAGACTGATTGGGAAAAATGCTTCCAAGTGGCAGTAGGATGCCATTGAATTTCTATAGCACTAAACGATTGATCTAGGACTTGGGACTTCTTGTAGTAAAAATTGATTGTTGCAAAGTCAAATGTATATTGTTTTGGAAATGTGATAAGGGTCTTGAGAATTGCAAATTTTATGAGCAAGTAAGACAAAAAATAAGATGCGGTTATTCATCTTGTGAGAAGTTGGTCCCACATTCATGATTGCATTATTTGCCTTCAATTTCAAGACTAAAGCGGTTATACACCTCTACCACTATAGTAGGGCACACAAAATGGCATGTGCATCACAACATCATTGATAGTTTTTTGTGCCACCTGTTGAATGCAGAAGCCTAGAAATATTTTGATAAGACATGTCCAGATTTTGTAGCTGAACCACATAATTTGCATCTAGGCCTTTGCTCTGATGGATTTGCACCATTTAAATCATATGGTTAGACCTACTCTTATTGGCTTGTGATCATGATGCCATATAACGTGCCTTCAGGAATGTGAATAATAGCTCCATACATGTTCCTCACATTAGTCACTCTCAATCCTGCAAACCACAAATGATTGATAAATGCATACCTTCAACAACTTATTAATGAATGGTTGCAACTATAGTGTGAGGGAGTTAGGACATATGATGCTTACAATAATAACTACTTTAGAATGTAGGCGATGCTTATGTAGATGATTAATGACTTGCTAGCTTATGCGATCCTTGGTAGTTAGAGTACAGCTAGAGTTATAGGTTATCTAATTTACCTAGACTACAACAAAACATTTTACTTACAAAATGGAGTAAGGCATGTTTTGTGGTCTCCTCATGCCAATACCCCAGGAGAAGAGACCTATGTTTTATAGTCTCTTCATGCCCATGCTCCACCTCTACATTAACAGATTTGTGTCAGTAATTGGATAGGGTGAATCACTTTGTCCTAACCATTATCACAAACCTACAACATTGTATTTGGTAAAACGAGGTTAGTTGATTAAAACATACAAACTAAACACATTGGAAGGACTAGTAGGGGTGAATGTACAAAACCACCAATACATGTAACGACAGCGATCAACTCCAACCTCAAGTGCCCCATTTCACAAAAACACTAGTACATGTAAAAAAATGGAAATATAGAAGTTGAATTCCAAATTGGATGTAGAATTCCCAATTTGTAATGAAAATGTTTGCAAAGTGCTTTGCGTCTAAGATGATTGAAATATTGCATGCCAACCCCTTTAGACACTTCATTCGATTTAAGGTAAATCCCCAAACCATGTGCTGTCTAAGAGTTTCCAACATCGTAAAACTAAATTGAAGCGTCTTAGTTACATGAACTTGCCACTAATTGAAAAATGGAGAATACATTGAATATGTATAGTGAAATGAAAAACCTCCAACAACAATTATGTAATTCAAAAATAATTTCCACACCAAATGAGATTATAACACCAACCTCTAAAATGCAAGCAAGTATTAAAGTTCGAAGCACATATACTAGAGATGGGGTGACTATGAACGGTGATGCTCTTGTTGTGTCAGATTTTATGTAAGAGAATGTAAGTAAAAATGGCCAACCATTTTGTATTTAACCACATTAAGGCCGTCATCCCTAAGAATGTTGTGACACCTAACATAATGTTGTCTTTTTCTTGGTGTTCATCGAGCCCAATGTCACGACCTTGCACACGATGTCAATCCTAGAATGCAGCATGCATTTCTTTTTTTGTTATCATGGTCATTAAGACATTTGAAATAATGACAAAGCTAAAATGTTATATTATTCATCATCACCACCATTGTTATGTCGAGAAAAATGAAGACAAATCTTAAATGATATTATTTTTTGTCGTAACTGTTGTTACAATGACAAAAATGATGACAAATCTAGAAGCACAGATTATTCATAGTCATCATTATCGTCACAATGAGAAAGATGACGAAAAATCCTAGATTTGGAGCTGATTGGCCCATCGTGACATTGCAACCGATGAATAATCTAGAAGCTCTCTAGAATCCTCTTCACGCTTATCACAACGCCACACCTTGTAATTAAATCTTCCAATGATCCGGGATAGATTTGATAAAATTTCATGGCACAAATCCATTCCAACCTTTTTAAAAACTCAAATCTGTTAACTTTTTCTTCGGTTCATTCTTCATACTGAGAATTGTTTGAGGATGCACACACACCTTAACCACTGCAATCTTTAATTCCATCTATCAATGACTTGAAGAAAACATATATTCAAGTTTTTTTATGCTTTGGGAATATGATTCCTCTTCCTTTGGGTTCATTAATTCTAAGAATAAGGGTTATAATTTTGCTACATTAGTCTAAGGTTCACAAAAATTGAAAAATATCTCTCTTTCTATTGCACTCGTTCATGTCCTTAATGTGATAGACTTGAATGTCAATATTAGTGTTGAAATACACTTTAATGTTGCAAAATGTTGAAGATTGCTGATTGTGTGCATGTTTTGTAGTTGTAGAACTAATATGCACTCTGGAGTTAACGATTTGTTCTCCACGCATTAGAGGCTTGCTTATTTCGTAAATGGATGAGTTGAGGCATCAAATAGTTATATATTGATGTGCAATTCTATGTTTGGACAACTCAAATTTAGGTGCTAATTTTGTGTTTGATTGGGTTACATAACCTTTAATTTACAAATATGTTCCCTAAGGTTTGTAACTTATTTATTTCTCTTGTTGATGGATGTGGGTGTTGGATCTTTATAGTATTACAATTCAATTTGACATATGGACGTAGAAATTAAATGGCTTCTCAAGCAAATTGAAATATATGTTGAAAGGGTCATTATCTTGAGAAATATATGTTGAATTACATATTGTAGGGAACCCTTGTTCCTTTATGCTCATGCACTGACTACAAGTTTTAATTTTATGGTTGTATTTTCCCTCTTTAGCATAGTAGCAAGGTTGTAATTGCTATTACATCTTGTGGTAATTGATATATATATTTCTTGGGCTTAATTGTGCTTAAGGATGATTTGATTATAAATGTACATGTCTTCGTGAAATTGTAACTACATTTATTTTATGGTTTAAAGCTTGGCACACAAGATCTAAATCACAAAAGGGGTCGGGTGGCTACAAAATAATGCATGGGACACTCTATAAGGCTCCCCCTTAAGTTCCAATTATTTCACAAGAATGACACACAACCACCATGTCCAACACAACATGATATCCCATCCTCTTCCATGCAACATATCAACTACCCATCCACATCATCAGACCAAGGGGAAGGCATATTAATCCTAACCACTCCAAGCATGAAGACGGCATCCCATAGCTAGTGGCACTCTAGAGGTTTGGTTCACATCAAGCCTTGCACATTTCAGTAAGTGGATGTATATTTAGATTTGCTTTTTAGTTTCTTCTTGGTAGTTATAGCATACATATTGCATGCCATCTTTTGTATAACATTTTTGTTTAGAGTTTTAGTGGTTAGAAGGAGGTGGTTGATTGCAACAAGTCCATAATTTCTAGAAACTACCATGGCTCATAGACTTTGTACAATGATTTACCACATGACACTAAGAAGTGGGGGCTTAAAAATTTTAGGGTATGTAATCACATCTAATGTTCTACCGTTAATACTTATACTTGTTCAAGTTTTTGATGTCAGTATATTTCTTGCTCTCGTTGACTTAAATTATTTTACAACCAAAGGAGAAATATATGTGGAATGTAGTTGACAACACAACCATAGAGAAAGCATTCACAAAGAAGGTAATTGAGCTGATTTGAAAGAGCTTCTACCAAGCTAAGGCATTCGAGAAGATGGTTGATTGAGTTCCACTAGAGAGGTGGAGTGAAATGTTGACAAAGTGGACTATGGAGACCTTCAAAGCTATTACCAACAAGAATAGGATGAACTGCTGAGCTGATGATGCCTCAACTTCCACTGTTTACCAAGGCAATTCCATTTAAGTCAGTGCACATAGTGACCGCCTCATAAGTGCCCATTAACCTTAAACTCACAACATATTTTTCTTTGGGACAAACAGCATAATTGTTTTTTTTTTTTCCAATGTTGCCTAAGAATTGAGTTTGGATAGACTCTCTATCTCTCTTGAGTTGCACTAAAGAGTTTAGGACACAATTGTAGAGTGGGCAGTCCTTGAGCATAGTCACAAAGCGTATGTTTTACCTTCTGTTTTGTCCAGTATAATTTTATATGTGCTTGGTGTAATAAGCAGTTTAGAAACATTAATGAAAGTGTTTTGTGTATGAAATGCTGTCAAAAATGAAATAGGATCATAATGCCATGGAGCGAGAGTGCCCTTCCCATGAAGGTGGCAATGCTTCAAGCTCTAACAACAATAGTAATATGATCCTCATGACTTTCAATGGGTTCAAAAGCGGCATATTACCTGGAATGGGATTAGAGGCGAGTACATATCAGCAGCCACTCTAAGGTTCTACTTCATCAACATCATCATAGTCAGTAGAGCTTACTAAAGTGAGGGATGAGTTCCAACATACACAAGGTAAGCTGAAAAGCACAAAAGGGGAACATGAACATCATAGTAGGTAGAGCTCTCCAAAATGAGGAATGAGTTGCAATATACGCTAAATGAGCCAAATAGCACAAAAAGGGAGTTAAATTACTATAAGAAGGAGTTGAGAAGGATATAGTCCAAGCTAAATTGTGTTATGAATGCAATTGGTACATGGCTTGGCATCTCCTTAGACTTCGTTGACGATGATAAGGATAGTGAGGACGATTGACACCAATGAGTAGGTTCAATTTCATAATAGCCTCTCTGTTGAGGTGATGTTCAAAAAACAACATACTAGTGTGTTGAAACACTTTGATATTTATTAGTATTTAACCTATTTGTAAATTTTTCAAATTATGAGTTTTTGCAATTTTCCATGCCTTTGGGCGGATCATGTGAATGTTACAATCCCTAGCTACTATATTTACAAAATACCAAAAACTAGTAGAGAATATATATATGTATATATATATATATATAACAAAAAACCTCCCAAATTTATTCCATTTTTTGGCCCCAGGTTAGTCCCAAAGATGTTCCAAATGAAACTAAGTTCTGTCCCAAAGTTGTCCCAAATTAAACTGTCCCAAAAACATGTCAATTAATACCGACCTAGGTTTATCTTAGAATGTTTCCATCCTACATCTATCTCTAGCAAAACCATCTCCAAGCCATCACACATTTGTCTTCGGCTTAACCATCTTAGAGCTATTATTATAACACTCATCTTAAAGCTGTACCAAATGAGGGGATGGACTGAAAAAAGCCATTCCAAAATTTTGGGATGACTTCTACTTGCTTTCTCCATTTTTGAGGCGAAAACTTGTGATCATCCTAATTCTTTGCGACGGTCAACACATGTCGTCCTAGATAGTGGGATGGCTATCCCTAAAACCATTGCAACATTTTTCCAATGAGGTGATTCGGAATGGACAAAAGGTTGTCCCAAATGCCATTGCAAATCAAATTGCAATGGCTTTTTTGCAAAAAGTCACCCTAAACGGTCATCCTTATTCAATAACATTTTGGTATTGTAACTGGCAAATTGATAGCCAACTATTTGTCTTTTGGTCTTATGTTGCAAAAAATAGAAAGCTGAAATGTATCATATAAGTTTTTGAGTTTACTATGAAAACGATCTGCTATTGTGATAAGATAATCTTGCTCGACACTCATTCATGACACTTTGTTTAGATGCAAATTTTTGAATGTAGAAATTTTTGCATGAAAGGTTAAGACTAGTATAAAAGTAGGAAAGATAAAGAAATAAAAATTGTAGTTTTGATGTACTTTATGTTTGGAAGAATTGGTTTTGATGGATGCAAATTTGTGTCAAACATATATGTACATTTTTAGTTTTAAATTTACTTATACAATCCGAATTCAAATTTAAATTCTACTTCCTTAATATATATAATTAACTAATTATTTTTTTATTATTATATTTATTTACAATCAAATCAAATCTGATATATATGCATACCCTCACTCACATTTATATATATTTATATCTTATAAAATAATCATTATTCTTATATATTGTAACATGATCCAATTATTATTATATATTTTATAAATATATTCAAATAAATTAAAATTTTCGTCTCATCAAAACTACAAATAAACGATCTAATTATCTTAATACAACTGTTGCCAAACATTATCATTTACCAAAAGCCTTCTCCCAAATACAGCTTTGGAAAAGATGGCATTAAAATTTTGAATTACAACTAAAAATTAAAAATCATGATATCCACAGTCTTTTGTCTTTAGAGCTCTTTAATAAGCCGACCAAATAAAATATGGTAAGATCTAACCAAAGTATTATTAGCTCTATCAGCTTTCAGCACACGGAAAAGTGCTATTCAACTTTCAGGAGAAAAAAAAGCCTCAAATTAAGTCTAAAATCTGCACGTGAAACAATGTTTCTTCATATGCTACCAGCAACTTCTTGGGAAGACAGAGCCACTGGTGGATCCCCTTGCATTTTCACAGAAGGCAAGCGTGGGCCTCTTTAAAGTATTTACATAGGTAAGCTTAATGTCTTGCAATTTGATTCCGTTGCATGGATTGGTCGAACTGCACCGGAACGTCATCGCTGCCCGTGTGGATGATGTCCCCTTTATGTTTCTGTACGTTACATGACTCACTCTCACTCCGGAACTCTGTTACGAACAAAGATAAACAAATGACATCAGAATTGTTGTCCTTATATTTTCCCACATCGGATGGAGATAGGGGCACGAAGCCTTCTCCAAAACGGAACAGGGCTGCTATCTGTGACATTTTTACGTGTGGGACGGTATGTATTAGTCATTCTTGATGTGCCATGTAGTGTTTTGGCTCCACGTAAAAGTCGCAGTAATAAGGTACCTGACGAGGGCAGCGGCCATGTGGGCAATACTTCTGATCTATGATTATGGGGTTGGCAACGTTCCTCATGATGAGATTCTTGAAAACAAGATTCTTTGCATAGCCACCACTGGGCCTTGCCCATGACTTCACCCTTACGCCGTTTTGTGTCTTTGTGAAGACGGAGTTTGTAACTGTCACATTCTGTACTCCTTCTTCACTTAAACTGTTTCCTAGACTTCCAATGCTGTCGGTTGAAGACAGATTATAAACCAGTGAATTTTCCTTTCCTTGCTGGTCTGATTTCATCAGAAAAAGAAATATCAAGTCAGGTAAGCCGTACCTGATCCCATGTCCAGGGCCACATCCAATTTTTTCCATCCACAGGTTCATGCATCCAGGGCCAACGGATATACAGTCGTCTCCGCTCCTAATTATGCTGCTGGTAACTGTAACACCTCTTGATGACTCAATGTGGATGCCATCTGTGTTCGGACTTCTACTGGGTGCAATGATCTTTACATTCTGTATTTTGATGTTGCTGCTTCGGTTGATGGCGATGTGGATTGTCTGGCTGTTTAACGATGTTAATCTACTAATGACGACATTGCTGCACCATTGGAATGATATAGACTGCAAGTTTGCAAACCATGTCACATATATCAAGAAAACTTTCCTCTATTAGAAGATATTATTCTCCCTATTGCACTTAAATTACATCCTACTTGGTATAATATGCTTTGTAAACTACGCGACAAGGTGAAATTTCCGGTTTACCCTTGCTCCGGCAGGACATTTATTTTTCGTGCCTCTTCGGCATGACCAGAACTTGGACCCTTGGGCATCAATAGTTCCCCCAACGACTGATATCCTGCTGACTTTGTAGAACAGGATCCAAAACTCCGAGTTGCCAATGACATTGTAGTTAGCAGGAGCAACAATGGTTCCACTTATTTGGAACAGGATTCTGTTCTTGCAAGGGCCCGTAAACGACACTGATCTCACCAAGAAAGTGCCCCTCGGTACAGAGACAGAAGCAGGTGTAACTGAGTTGCAGGCAGCCTTCCAGGCACGAAGGAAGGCCGAGGTTGAGTCCGTTCTTCCGTCCGCTCTTGCACCATAATAGACAACATCATAGGCTGCAGCTGAGGATAAATGTAGAGCTAAAATGGTTAGGAAGGGCTTCCAAGAAAATGCAGACCAATATGGCATGTTTTCTCACTTTTGAAAGATGGTGGGAAAGTTGGCTGCTAGATGGGATATGATAAAATAAAGTCGGATGTCACCTCCGGTTTTTATATATACAGGCTACAATGGGACCAAATTGCCGTTGCTAGGCGATTAACATGGAGGATCCAAGTGACTTAGATCTCGATTTCACATGGTGCACTCGAGTTTGGACGATGTGATGAATTCGTGGATGAGAGATGGAATGCAGTAATTTATATCAGCTAACTAATGCTTATTGCTCCAATAAATCTCATCACCATGTGACTTGTCAAGAATCTAGATGGACTAACATTAACTTCATTGGTTTCTGGATATACCATTACTATGAAAAGCCGATTTCCTCTACAGAAAAGTAGTCCATGCTTTCAGAAAATTTCTCTCAATATATTTTTAAATGTGAGCAGATAGATGGTTTTTGAATGAACTTGTTTGTTTCTTTGCCCAAGGAAAGTTATCACAGCGCAGATATTAGCAGCCCAGAAACCAAAAAGAATCCAACTCTACGCCGAAAGTGGCGAGAACGAAGGGCTAATTGGCAATAAAGTAATGTGAGGATGGGAATAAAGAAATGAAGGTGAGGCACTAAGCATGTGCCAAGAATGCAAAAAGTGGTATTTAAGAAACAGGAAACACGAAGTGCTTATTGGCTTATAACGTGATGGGTAGTGTATGGCTCCGAGAACGCAGGTGGCACTTGTGCTTTGTGGATCAATTGAGAATTTTGGTGAATAGCAAGTAATCTGGGAATAAATCATATATTATGTGTTAGTTTTCTGCATGGCTATTATGAGAGTTCTAATAATAATAATAATAATAATAGTTT
The DNA here is from genome assembly GCA_019155195.1 of Avicennia marina. Lineage (NCBI taxonomy): Eukaryota > Viridiplantae > Streptophyta > Magnoliopsida > Lamiales > Acanthaceae > Avicennia > Avicennia marina. The sequence goes on along the minus strand of CM032772.1, from coordinate 8,201,892 downwards.
ATAAAAAAAAACTAAACCAAATGCAACCAAAATTTTATATGTTTCATTTATGAGTCAACCGGGAGTAGAGATGGCTACACGAGTTTCCACATTGTTATTACTAAAATATTCTTCTAACTTAACAGTCGAACGTCAAAAATCAAATTATAGTTTAAGCTAATTAAAGAAATTAAGTTTCAAAAATTGTTTTAAATTCAAATTTGAATTTGATTAAAACCTCAAAATATTGTTAAACTATATTCGAGTCAAATAGGTTGTCATGTTAACAAACAACTGATAATCACGCCTCATGAGCTTTTGATTTTACTAGTTATTTTATTATGCAGCAGCCAAACTTATTTCTTGGAAGGCAACTCTGGATTCCTCTTCAAGTTCCACAAAGTAAGAGAAAGACAGGGATTAAGAAATTCAGTTCCCGTCATTTATGGAAAAGGCAGCTGCACAAAGGTTAACTGTGCTGCTTAAGAAATTCAATTCACGTTATTGGTTACATGCAAGGGTGGTTGCAAGCTACATTTTACCCTATTACTGAAGGAGACGCAATTTGGGTAGGAAATTTATCACTATTTTTTAAAAATTTATTTTCTTCTTTTGTAATTAACATTCGGCCTTTTCTGTTCTTATTTTTGGTCATATCTTTAACTTTCTCCCCTAATTAACTAATATAAATTTATTTTTGAATAATTTTAAAAATAATATGATATTTTTATTATGAATAATAAAATCAATGTTTTGCAATTATGTACACGTATAAAATGTACATTTTTCAATAGTTTTAACTAAGATAGAGGAAAAAATATCAGAAAGCAAGTACAGAGAAACCTACAAGTAAACGAAAGCAATTTGCATTTGTTTCTTTGAAAATTTTAAATAGCAGTTCGTGCATATATATACTCATCATTTTTTACGGTTCATCCCAAAAAACTAATTTTGTGTATTAAATTAGTTTAATACAAATATTCTTATTCCAATCTTTTCATTCTTTACTTTTTGATTCTTCATTCTATTTACACACACACGCACGCACACATATATTTTATTATTTTCTCTTGCTTTGTTGGCATTTCAACAGTCATTTCTCATTTTTATTTCTGTAATATTTTTTATCACATTGGTAATTTTTCAATTATCTTAATATAATAATTTTATAATTTATTACAATCAATTAATATAAATTATACATAAGTTTATACAAGGACATAATTGTGATATCACTGATATCACTGTACGGTTGACAATATATATATATATATATATATATATATATATGTTATGTACAAAATAGATTTACTACTAGAAAATTGCAGGATGAGGATGGCCTGATTATCAAAAATCTATCCTAAATTTGGGATGACAAATCTTAAAATAAAATAAAATTTCCATCTTAAATCCATTCTAAAGTTGTTATAAAGTAAAAACTGTTTTAAATTGTGATGGCTTTTTAAAGCCATCGCTTATCCCAAGTTGGAGCAGCCTTGAGGTAGTCGTCCCAACTCTTGGGATAGTATAGTGAAACTGTCTCAACTCTTGGGTTGGCTAGGAAAAAGGTTGTCATAAGTTGGGACAACCAAATAAAGATTTTCCCAAGTTTTGGCATGGTATTTTGATCATCCCCAAGCTATCTTAATTTGTAGGTTTTAAAAAAGAGTTCAAAACAAACTAATTTGATTTGATAACCTTAGTTTTCTTCCCACCACTAATGACACTATCTCAAATTTGGCTGAAATCACTACAAAGTGGAAATTGCTGAAGTAGCTTTCATTTTCAAGGTGAATTTCATGGTCCTATTTGCATTATTATATGATTTTAATTTTTTTTGGCTTTTGGATGCTAATAAAGTCAAAGAAAGCTTTGGGACTTGTAATTGGTTTAGCTCCATAATCATGTGATTAAGAGCAACTCATAATGTTTTCGTGTAGTATTGGTAAATTATTTTTGAAGCACAAACTTAAATACATGTATATATATGTGGTGGTATACTTCATTGAACAATGTTGTACACTTCCCAATTTTTGTGCCAAACTTTGTCAATTTTACTAAGCATTGAATGACATGTAGTTTGCACAAGTTAGGATTATCAATTGTTTTATGCGTACATGTTCAATTGAATGAATTCTAATGAGTATCATTGTGTAGTCATGCATTGCTTTATGCATATCTTGTAGTGAAGGATGTCAAGGCATAACATATCTTGAATATGCAAGAAAAACCTTCCTGAATGTCATGGTTGGATAGAGGAATTAGAAAATAAGGTTAGCAATTTAGTAGAGTGGGCTACTAAACAATATGATTTTATAGATGGCAGTGAGATCAAGTGTCCCTATTTGCGGTACAAGAATAAAAGATTCTTAGATCCCGATGAGATGAAAGTGCACTTATTTAGGAAGTGATTGTAAAGAACTATTATAATTGAAGTAGTTATGGTGAGATTGAGTATTTTGTCAATGCTAGAGGGGTGAAAAATAACGACGTGCATGGTCATAACATTGTTTAGTGTTTCATTTTATGGGAGCAACGAATGGTGTATGATGCAATTAGGCATTGTACAATAGCATTTATTGGTTTCAAAGACACTCGTCTACATGGAATATAAAGTGATGTTGTGAACTATGTAGAACAATTGCCAGACAATATATTTCAAAATTTTCTTGTAATAGATATGATGGATGTGAAAAGTTCTCTCAATTATTAGCTATTGCACAATTGGTGAGTATAAAGATAGAGCACGGTATGTCACAGAGTTGCTATGATGGCATTTTGAAGTTGATTGATAAGATATTATCACATGACCATTGAATAACCTAAAACTACTATAGCATAAAACAATTAATAAAGAACTTGGGCTTGGCTATGGTAAAGACTGACTATTGTAATGCTAGTATGCTATATTAAAAAGATGATGAAGCCCTCAAGCACTCCAAATTCTATGGCTAGGAGAAGTTTAGAACTTGAACTACTAATGGTCATGCTAAGAAGAATGTCCCATGTCCCAAGTTGGGGTACCTAATGTGATTCCAAGATTACAAGGATTATATGTTTCAACGGAAACAAAAAAAAAAAAAGTGACATGGCATGCCAGTCATTCGATAGGGAAGAGATTCATGTGCCATCCATATGACCTTGAGGCTGAAAAGCACTTTGATAGAGCACACCTTAACTTTACTACTAAACCACAAAATTTAAGGTTTAGCCTTTGTGTTGATAGGTTTGCATCATCGTGGCTCCTACAAGAAAACATACTCCTGTTGACCAATTGTAGTGATGCAATATAATCTTCTATTTGGGATGTGCTTGAAAAAATCCATACATGTTTCTATTTTTAGTGATTTTAGGACTATCGAGCTTGAAGAAAATGATTGATGTGAACCTACTGGCTCTAATTGATGAGTTAGTTTTGTGGGATACTAGTGTCATGATGTACAATTCATTTAGACAACGTTATTTCATATGAGAGTAGCTTTATTGTGGACCATCTTGTACTTACCTACATATTTGATGATATATAGGTGGAATTTAGTAAGGGGTAAGGGTTGTTTGGTATGTATAGATTACACCAGAGCAATGTCTCTTTGATTTGGCAAGAAAGCAATTTATTTTGATTGTCATCATTCATTCCTTCCTATAAACCATTTGTGTAGGAGAAACAATGACAAGGTTACCAAAGTATTAGTAGAGAAGTGTATTATGCCTCTAAGGGTAAACGATGAACAAATATAGCATCGTGTTTGGACCACGGACCGAGTTATAGATAGCCACCTGGCCAAACAGTTAGTTATAGAAGTATGCAAAAATGGACAAAAAGAAGTATATTTTAAAATCTACGCTATTAGAGAACCGACTTATTCCATCACAATCTTAATGTCATGTACATTGAAAAAAGTGTATTTGACTATATCTTTAACACTGTTATGGATATGACAAGAAAGATAAAGGACAATCTAAATTCTCTAAAAGATGTGGCACCATATGCAATTGACTTGCAATTGTTGTGGGTTTAGATAGTAAAGGACCCAAATCTAATGCTACATATATAGTCGTCAAAGATCAAAAACATATGATATGCAAATGCCTAAAATAGTTGAGATTTCCAAATAGTATGCATTAAACATTGGATGTTGTGTTGAAATGAATCAGTTGAGAGTAAATGGTATGAATAACTGTATATGTCATGTGTTCATGGAGATAGCCATCGAGTTTGGCTGATGTGACAATCGTGCTTGATAGCTAGTCTAGAAGTTAAAAATTAGACCGTCGCACTCTCGTGCTGATTGAGCTTAAAAGTGACAATAGGAAGTTAAAATTTTTTAATTTTGGATATTTTCCATTAATTTGTTTCCTAAAGCCATCTCGATGTTGTATGTACATATACATACATACATACATTTATACCCTTAGTTTTTCTTAGTCAAACCATAATATTTCTGCTCAAAACACTATCTCTCCACAATTAACAAATCTACCAATCTAACTTATTGTTGCCAAATATCCATGTCCAAATCTTCTTATTTCACCACAACATTCAATTTAATTAGAATATTTTGAAGTATTAGGGCTTATTTCTCAAAGCACCACTAAATCACCAAGATGTACAATCTTCTAACTTTTTTATCTAGTTAAAATGATTATCATCGTTCTTGTTGTGACATTAACTTTATTTTTATGGTTACTTGTCTATTTTGATAATGCTTGATTGGTGAATATTGAATGGATTCAAATTGCACAGCTTATGTACTTTGGGCAATATTTCTAGAGAATTCATGTTGTTTAGTTAGTGTAGATAAATTTTAGTTTCATTCATGCATACTATTTCATAGTGCTTTTGTGTTTTTGAAATTCACATTGTGGTTTGAGTTATTTGTTTGGTTTGACAATTTGAAGTTCATGTATTTTTGTTGGATTAAATTATCACATTTTGTTCATGTATGGTGGCTAATGGTTTCTTTCATCCTTTAGATATTTATATCCACATGAGAACATTCATTTAGCGAAACCGCATACAAGTATAAAATTGTATTTATGGACATTTGAATGGGGTAATTTCTAACATATGTCGTCATATTTTTGTTTATTAAGAATCATACGAGGAGCATTTAAAAGTAGGACATCTAAAAGAAAGGGTATCCATTAGGATAACATGGGTAGGGATCATATGCCCACCCTACCACAATTTGACAAAGGCCTTCACAAGTGCATCATAACAAATTGCAATGTACACATGACAACTGTCAATGCAACAAACTATACTTTCTCTTCAATAATACCCACATAAACTCCTTCCACGTCATTCAAAGCAATGACAATCCATTGGTACCTACCTCACTAAATATGCACATGTCACAAGAGTTGCAATACTGAACTAAAGGTCCTATCTATTTGACTCCTTGTTCATTTTAGTAAGTTAAAATTTTTCCAAAATATTAAGTAAAATCACTAAATGGTTTTATGTTTATGCTGCTCATATACTTGGAATATATATGTAATTGCATTATTGATTATGTGTAATGTCACACGAGACATGACAAATGCCATTAGATACATTATAACAAATAATTATAATAGCTACTGGATTCACTTCTTTAACGAGCCTTTAGACATTCAAGAATTTTGGTTTAGAAAATTTAAAGTATTTCTTTAAACAAGTTTCCTCAATTTTCTTTATAGAAATGTATTTGGCTTTGCGTCTTCCTACTTTGGGGCATGTAATTGTTTGATATTGCCTTATGGTGCATCTTTATCTTGCCACTCAATTTCCTAAAAATGGGATGTTCTTTTCATACCAGTGCTAGATGATTTGGCTTTGTTTTAACTTAACGATATCATGTGTTAAAAATAACTTTGCCTTCATGTTATATTGTAAAGTGATAATCAATATATATGTTATTTGCTAGTTATTTAAGCCATCAAATATGCCTTACACTGCCTCATTTGCTTTGTTTTGCAAAGTGTTACTACCTTGTCCAACTTTGTTTTCCAAAAATTCACTCGGGATCAAGTAAACATGACAATCATTGAGAAGTATTTCAAGAAAAGAATTAGAAGATTGTTACGGAAATACTTGCACTGGACAAGGTCTCCTTGAATGTGGGAAGACTGGATTCTCTTGGAAAATGAGAGGAGATGTTGGCTCAATGGAGATAACATACCCATTGAACAGTAAGCGAAAAAAAATAAAGGTAACTATGTTGCTGACTCTACCATAGCTTCGACAATCTATCAAGATAGATCTATAATCAATGATAGCTCATGGCAAATGCTTGGTAAACTCACGATCTATATATTTTCAAATTTTTTTGCTTTTCATTATATATATATATATATATATATATATTAATCAAGCTTATATTTCACCAAGCAATAGGAAATGACTTTGGGTAGGCCTCCCCCTCCCTTGAGACTACATTCTAAAGTTTAGAAAAATGCAACTGGAGAATGAGCAAGTTCACTTGCACAAACCTAGGGTTTAAGTTCAAGTTTTACATTGTTCATATTAAATAACCTAACTAAATATTAATTACCTGATTACATTTTTTTTGGTACTAGAGTTGATAGTGAAAATATGGGAAGACCTCAACTTTGATGAGGTAAAGGCATCTAGATTTGGAACCAGCAGCGCATGAAGCTCAAGCAGCAACAATCTTATCTTGCTTGTATCTGGGGATTTCAGAAAGAGAAGGTTGCTAGGTATAGGCTTCAAAACAAAATCATTTAAAAATTTTTCATGTTCATCTACTTCCTCCTTGTCATCCATGAACCTTGCAATAAACTTATTATGTGAGAAGCAACATGAAATTCAAATGGAGTTATAGGACACTAGGTTTAACTTACAACACACAAGGTCTAAGTTGGAACATATGGAAGCTACATTGAATAATTTTATGAGACTGATTAACCTCAAGAGTGGCTTTAATATAGGTTTAGCTAGTATATCATATCCTAGAGAAGATTAGGAAGGGAACAATGTTGACTAGTTAGACACTGATGACTAATGTAGCTTCTTTATGCCTCATTCTACAAACATATCTCTTTTCAAACATTTTATATGTATTTTTAAACAATTATTTGTATGATGGATTGTAAATTACTCTATTATTCGTAGTAGCTATTTACTCTTTGGGTCCAAATGCATTTTATTTTACATTGTGCAAATTCAATAAATTAGGAAATATTATATTTTAAAAAATTGCAAATAAATTGAGAAAACTATATCAAAATTGTCCCAAATTATTCCAAAATCATCTCAAATCCAAGATAAAAATCAAATTATTCATTGAAAAAACTCTCCTAAGGTTGTCCTAAAGCGCCCCAAAAGTAAATGATCTCAAATTCATTTCATGAAAATAAAGGTCATCCCAAGTCAATGCCAAAAGTAACTGTCCCATATTTGTTACAAACAAAAGTTGTTCTAAGTCCATCCCAACACAAACCGTTCTTAAATCCGTGCCAAATTAAATCATCTCAGATCCATTCTAATCCCATCCCTGAGCTAATCCATCTCAAATCTATCCAAAAACTCAATTGTCTTGAGTTTATCCTTCCATAAAGGCATCCAAAATGCATCCCTAAAATCAATTTTCCCAAATCTATGGCTAATCAACCTGTCCCAAGATAATCTGTCCCAAATCTATTCTAACAATTCATCCTAAAGCCGTTTTCAAATGGTTCCAAAATTCATCCTAATACTATAGGGTGGATGCCTTTTCAAATGGTACTACAAACTCGTCACTAAGCATGGGACAGTTTAAAAAAATATGTTTCATATCTATTTGGGACGGGGTTATTTGGAATGGATTGAACAGTGTACGAAAAATTCATCCAAATTCGAAAATTTTCTAGTAGTGATCTACGCAACTAATCTAGTCTTTAAATCCATAATGAGAGATAAATTTAATTAAAAGTAAACATGTATTCTAAATTTTATGGTTCCTTTTCTTTTTAAGTTCGCTAATAATGATAATTTTCTTAAATATGACCTTTGTATTTATTCCGATATGCTTCTTGGTGCCCGTGGCACTCTACTTATCTATTGGAGATTTCTAAATGATATTTTTGACTTCTCTGTCCATGTCACTCTCTATGTTTAAATATACAGATACACTCACACATATATGTAGTGGAATATGTACGAGATAGATCTTGACTATGATGTACCTAATTACTAGCACTGTGTTTGGAACACCATATTCTATTTCACAGCTTTCTTTTAAGTTTCACACAACCAAATATCATACATTGCACAATTATTATTCAAATTCAAATTTTTATTCTCTTACATATATAACTAACTAATTATTTTTCAACCATTGCATATATTCACAATTAAATCAATATATGTTTATATACACACATACACTCACGTTTATATATATTTATACCTATAAACTATTTATTATCCCTATATACTATCACATCATTTAATAATTATTATATATTTTATTTATTTATAAATAAATAAATTGAAATAAGCAATACTATTTGTCCCATTAAATTTTCCTTCCATATCACTCATTCTGACCAAACCCCATTTATCTTCAATGCAGCCCTTTTAAACATAGCCTAGGCTTATTTATTAGTTTCAATTGCGCTCCTTTAATTTTTGTTGGTAACCAACAGTACATAGTGAGAGTTACATTGTGATGAAAAGAAGCGATTGACAGTTTCTTTCAGGGGCTGAGGATTTGCCCTCTTTATCTTTCTTAATAGAACAATTAGGTAGTGTAAACTCGTATGGGAATATGGTATACAGAAATTTCCCGACTTATTCACATAGGCCAAATTAGGTGAACCATCTTAAATTATATGGATCACTTTCTATTTAAGTCTTTTTGTACTTTTTGTGTGTAATTCAAGCAAAAAATTAACGGCCTAGTTTTGAATCACATCACATTATCCTTGTCTATGAGAAGAAATTACTCCCACCCTCTCATTGCAACAACTAATGGTGGAAAAAAATTTATTCAACATAGATGGAAAACTAAATTTGTTTTTAAAGGGTTTATAGTTTCTCAATAACTTCTCCCCATACTCACCACATAAAAAAAGGATGTGTCCAATTTTATGCATAAAGTACGAAAAATAGTGTAGACAACAAACGTTGGCGTATCTTGTTGCCGATGTGCTTATTCAACGTTGTTCTTGATGACTTCTTCGACTCGCCACTCAGACCAGCTCAACCTTCAACTCATCTCACAACCCAGTTAGAGAAGAAAAAATTGTTTGAAAAATAGATAAATATTCGAGTAAATGAGGAGGAGATATCAAGTACTAAGGAAGCCCTGATTTTGTTTGCATATAATAGGCTACGACTATAGCATGAATGTCCTAGATAGCATAGGCACCGCTATAATGTTTAGTTGATGGCTCTTGAAAGTTCAACCTCGTGACGATCTTTCAATCACTAATTCAAATTCCTTGCAGTGAGTTCATGTCTCAGCCCATTTGGAATGGGTCACTATTATTTTTCATATTTCTTTGAATTTCAATTTTCTTTTCATGGTTTATTTGACAACCTCGTTCTTACATGTTCTCTATGTGAAAATTTTGTGAAATTACATTTCTAGATTATCATGCTTATCAACATAGAAATTTATGCTTAATTCAGTATTTGCGCCAAATAATGATGCAACATCATGTTTTAGCCTTCTACATGATTTTTTTGATCTTCCTATGAAAAGGATAGCATTGTCATTCTACCAGTTTGGTGTATTTGTCTATTCTTTAGTTCGGTGTATTTGTTTATTCTTATGCAGTGCTTTATAATAAGGAAAGTCAGAGAATGGTTTTCCATTGGTTTAATTAATTGGAAAGTTAGAAAATTAAATTAGGGAAAGGTTCGCTTAGATTCCACGTGGAGTGACAAAACAAAGGTTTTTCAATTAATGAAGCAAATGATTGAAATGTTAGTTGGAAGGCACTGATACAAGAAGTTGAATCATCCTCCATACTTTGTTTAATCATCCACGGATGTTTGTACATGGCCTGACCATGGGATTCGATCTAGGAGGATTTAACTTGATGTAGAGCATATACTGTGAATTGGACTTTGATGAAAACTATGAAAGAATGAAAACCTAATCATTACCAAGGTGCCCATAAGGTTTGACTTCAAGGCATCGAAAAAGGTAATGAAAATGGGCATGAACTGAGAATGGGCTTGTTTAACAGAGAAAGAAGAGGAAACGGAGTTGCTTGGTGTTTAACGTGTTCAAGTCTTACTGGTAAAGTTGGTAAAGTTTAAGGAAAAGCTAGAAAAATTGTCACCACCTATTTTCATTTTAATCTCCAATCATGGAGAGAATATTAATAATGTTCTAACTTAATGAAATTAATGAGACAATCAAGAATATAAGTTTGAAAACTCCAAATATGGAATTTTGTGGTTGAAGCCCTCGCATACTAAAAATGAATTCAAGCAATTAATAGGGTTTATAATGAGTTGATTTACATGGAATTTTTATAATGGAATTTTGATACACAACTATTGGGCCTTATAGGCCTTGCTTTGTTGAATTGACTTCGACATTGCGTCAGAAGAAATTTATTTGTTGGTAGATAGACTTGAACAGTGAAATTGATGAGGCTATCAATAAGCATGATGAAATGCTAATGGATATAATTTCTAACCTACTTCTAGCATTCACAAAGGCTTATGTAGTAAATTTGCTCTGATTTTTTCATAGTTAATTGTGCGTTTGATGAAATTCTTAGTATAGTCATGACCATTGCGTGATATGATAATGGTTGCTTGAACAATTGTAGAAGTTGTCCCAGATACCGACTATGGTGATGCACGACGCTATGATGTGTATTGTACTCAACGAATTAGTATCTCTTGAGACAACTTGCCAAAAAATGCTAAACTTCGTGTAGGTGAGCCATGCAAAGTGATAGTAGCGCTGTTTTGGAATATTATGCTAACACTATAAAAAGCTTTTATACATTATTTAGGAAATCTGGACAAGGTAATCAAGCGAAGGAAAATATTGTTAGTGCAACGAAAAAGGTGATCACAACTACTGTAGAGTTCATTCCAAAGAACCAGAAATTGTTTTTATCCTTGAGTTGGTTAATATATTTGCTCAAGTTGCTTTTTAGCTTTTGGAACTCCTAAATTTAAGGTACATATAGGCAAGACATTTTCCCATTTGTTATTACTTTGTAGCCATCAAATGCCATTCATTTGGGCAATCTTTCACCTGCACATGCATGTGCTCCTGCAACAATTATCCCAGAGAGTTGAGACATATGAAACTCCAAGGAGTCCTTATTTGAGTCTTGTTCCGTCTTTCCTATAGTGATTTCCAGTGTGCTTCAAGGGTGATATGAAAATTTTCAAAGGTGAATACTAAGGCTAGAATGCAAATTACCAAGAGGAAATGTCACGGCTAGACAAAAAAAAACTTGAGGCACGGGCTCTAAATTTGACCAATGGGCTAGCTAAAGAATTGATTAAAGCGAAAGCTCTTAGTCTGCCAAAGAGGCTGAAGTAAGAGAATTAGCTAAGGCATGACCTCTTGGTCTGTTTGTGAGGTTGAAGATAAGGAACTAACTAAGATATGAGCTCTCAATCTTCTGAGAAGTTGAACCCTAGGAATCAATTAAGGCATGAGCTCTTAGTCTACTTAAGAGACAGAAGCCAAAAAAATTGCCAAGGGAAACGGTAAAATATAGGAGGCTAAGGGAGAAATAAAAAGTTATTGTCTATGTTGGTAGAATTTTGTGACTGACCTCCAATTAATATTGGAATTCTCGTTTCATATTTATGATGGTGAGATTCATAACCAACTATCAATGAATTGTGGAACTTTAACATTTTATTTATGTTAGTAGCCATCTCTTATATGTGTCTGTGGGGTTTGATTGCTAACGTTTGAGGAATAATGGTGTTTTTGTCTCCTATTCTAGTTGGTGGTTGATAACTCATGATTTTACCTTCACTCTTGCTGAATTTTCTGGCATTAGAAGCTTTGTTTGTTCATATTATGCGTATCGGAGCTCAATGGTGTTAATTGTTTGAGTTTGGAGAGTTTTAGGTAGATTTTAGGTAAAATATGATTAAATTTGGACAAGTGTCGCACCTAAAAATCTTTTCTACTACTTTATAGGACTTGCAGTTGTGAAAGGAGAAGCCATGGCTACAGAAGGAAGCTTTGCACCCACGACTGCAACAACTAGCAATATCTAGAAGTGCCTATTGTTGGAGCTCGTTGATGAGGAAGAGGACATCGCATCCGGATTCACCCCTGCGAGAAGAGAAACAATAGAATTCGATGTTCTATCACGGTTAAGCTCGCTCTCACAAAAGTTGAAGTCATGCCCCGCAAGGTTGGTGGTTTTAGTCATGGGGTTTGGAAGGCGATGCTATGTAACTTATGCTTCTGGGATAGTAAGAGCAGAAGAAGAGTTCATAGCTGTAAGACCATGATTCGGGACTGCCAAGGTTCAGCTCAATGCATAGACGCAGATAGAATGCAGGACAGTTTTTATAATTTTTTAATACCGTAGCCACTCACCTATGAATTAGAGTTAATAGAAGATTATATGAGAGTTTTAGTGACCTACCTAACTTGAGAACAAGTGAGAGATCAAGACAAGAACACAAGGAGGGATTTGCATCAAATGTGAAGATTGCAATCATTCCTACAATTCAAAACTTGAGATTAAGATTTTTCTATCTTATTCTTTAGTTTTTGAGTCTTTAAGATGCTAACTTATTTAGTTATGGTTTTGATTGAAAATTTCATGGATTGCTAAATTATTTTCTAAGACTTTATGTTTGTGATTGATATTGAGGAATGAATGATTTTTGATTCAATTGTCTTTGATTTTTTTATTTACAATTGATGCGTTTAATGCTTTTAAAGGATTAGTTACTCTTTAATTGAATTGTAACTAGATTTGTCAATGGGTAGGGTTTTACCCTACTCATACCCATATCCATAAATACTCATATATGAAATACCTATAAATATGTATACCTATAAATACCCATAGCATAATGTCTACACTCCACCCTATACATTACAATATTACAGCCATTAGATAATACCCAAGTTTTATCCATAAGTTAGAGTCTAATTGGATAAATGTTGATCATATTTAAAATTTTATCTTTTTATATATGATATATTTATTATAATTTATATAAATAGTATAATCACTAGATACAATAATTGGTTTGTATTATCAAATATCATTTCAATAAAGTCAACTTTACTATAAAATTTTATTATATTTTTAAATTTTCTCATTAATGCTTAATTTTATAAAAATCAATTTTAATACCAAATTTTTGAAATCTAGTTTCAACATTATATTATTAAAATTTAATTCCAATATTTTTTATTATTTTCAGTTAATTTTTATTCTATTTAATAAAAATATATTTTTAATTGAATATAATTGAAAAAGGGAAACATTAAAAATAAATTTAAAATCATATTTTTAGATTTTACATGAAAAATTATAATATATACATATAATTGAAATACTAAGTTTAATAAAATATTTTATTCATGATTAATGTTATATTTATGAGAAATATTTTGTTCGATTTAATTTTTGGTCAAAATAATATCATACTAACTTGGATTACTATACTATTTTATTCTTAGAAATCTAATTTTACCAAATACTAAATGATATATTAACTTTGAAAAATACATAAATAATCAGTTTAAATAAAAGGTAAATTACACCTAATAAAATAAAGAAAAAAATAAGTATGTTTGCATATGAACACTCATGAAGCTTTGGTCTAAACATTTATGATTATTTTTGTAAATACTGAATTTGGAAAAACTTTAATATCACATCATTAAAATTATCCATGTATATCAATTGACAAATATAGGGTATAAAAACACGTGTATCAATGGGTATTAATTTCAATTGGTATCGGTACGGGTCTGGGTATTATATATTCTATTAGGTATGTGCCTGGAGTTAGGAATTATTTTATGGGTATCGGTAGGATAATAGCCTATTCATTGACACTCCAAATCGTAAACATGTGAATATTAACATGAGTGAAACTTATAGTTTAGATAATCAATTATAAACATTGATTTTGAGGGAATAACAAAAGTTAAACTATAAAATTAATATGGGTTCATATTGTTAATCATAGATCTATTCTCAATTTAATTGGGTTGTGAGAATACATCTAATTTGAAGCTAAAGCTTTAGGAGAATTTGAGAGATACCTTAAAGACATAAGAATGAGTGTTCTATGATATGACAATTAAATTGACATGGATATAAATCACTATATATTGAGAATCGACACATTTCACCACTGATGCTTGTTTCTCGCTTGCTATTGCTTAATTTAGAGATACTAGATTATTCATATTTTTGTTATTTTTCTTTTATTACTTTAGGGAGGCCTAACTAATAAACATTTTATTACATCAATAGATACATACCTACACTCTCTTTGTCTCTTTGTGAATACGACACACCACTCACCATTATACATCTTTCCCATATTGCATACATCCCACACTATGCAATTGTGGGACTTGGTATGCTAACCTTTGGGAAATGTCAGAATTCTTACCTCTGATTTACATCGGTGGAATTTTATACTTGACATATATTGGGCTTCATGATTGACGCATATCATATGTTTTGAATTTCTAAAGTTCATGACTGAATACATTCTGAATGTAACAGGAGAAGTGAACTAGAGGTGATCTCGACCTAAAAGCAATTTTTACTTAAGGTAATTTTCATCTTAAAAAATGGAGTGGGAAAAAATTCAACTCTAGGTGACTTATATAACCTAAAGTTGGGGGGAGTGTTCTGTCTTCAATTGCTAGGCCCATATTAGTTTTGATTGGGCCTCTTTATTCTGCTCGGTTTTGGGAGATTTATGGTGTGATGGGATAAAAATGGGAGAATGGCAGATTTTTCCAGGGGGGATGAGGCATTGTTGTCTTTACCTATCTTTCTCTATACATAACAATCTCAATGGTATTGTAAACTCTTTTAGGAATAATCTCTACAGTATTGTATACTATTTTAGGGATAATAACGTGTACAAAAACCCTCTTACTATTTTAGGAATAACGTATACAGAAACCCTCTTACTCATCGATGTAGGTCAAATTGGCTGAACACATTAAATTGTGTACTTTGCCTTCTATTTAGGCTTTTATATACTTTTTTTACTTGTGATTCAAACAAAAAACTTCGAACCTTGATTTTGAATCGCATAACAGAAAGTATTGGTCTTTATCATTTTTCTTAGCCAAAACTTTATATTAAACTTTATTTTTATGTCTATTTCGATGAAATATTGTTTTATAATTAATTTCACCCATTCAATGATTTAAGTATATTTAGTTATTTGTTATTATGTAAATGTATTATTTATATGCATTCAATTATACATTAATACATATGTATGCACACACATACATATATAGAAGTATATTTTGATTGTGTTATTCTTAAGCACTGTGTTGCATACTTATCTAATTTTTTTTACTAATTATCAAATTACATTCACAAAAAAGAAACAGATAAATAAAAAATATCTGAAGAAATCTCTCTTATATTATTATTATTCATTAATCTACCCCAAACATTTCTAATATGCGCAAGGCCAGGCGTCGATCCAAACAAAATGACACCACGACAGGCTCAAGCAACTCAAATCTGCAACACCCCGCCAAAAAAGATTTTTCATTCCCTAATTTATCATCAATCCAAACAGCTTGTGGGTTCGATCAGACCGGAAGCTGACCCGGCCGCGTTCGAGCAGGACGCTCGAGCCGGTTGGTTTTCGTAATTCAGGTTAACATTCTCCAGCTTGATTCCCTCGCAAGGATTTTTCTTGCTACAGTCAAATTTCACAGCTACTTCACTTGCTGATGAACCCAGGATATCTTGGTAAGTTACATCACTAATTTTCACTCCTGATACCTGCGTTTTGGCAAATTAAAAACTAAATGAACGAAAAAAGTTAATTACATTCGACTCTCAAAATATTACTTGCATCTTGGGAAAAACAGTTATCGTGTGGCCTGAAAGCATTTGTTGATCATGAAACTTAAGCAAAGGAACGTGGGTTTATACCTGTCCTGGACAGTGTTTGTGATTAGGGCAGTAATGCTGGTCGATGATAATGGGGTTGTGCACATTGCTCATAATAGCATGGTGGAAGAGAACACCCCTTACAAACCCTTTGCTCGGTCTCCCCCATGTCTTTATTCTCACACCATTCTGTGTGTTCTTGAATGCTACACCTTTCACTGTCACATTCTGCACTCCAGCTTCTTGGTATTTCTTGCCCAGGCTCCCAATGCTACATTAAATTAAATTGTTCAAATGCCTGATACCACAACCGAAGAGTTCAACCTATGTAAGTATGATCATACAAAATCTTAGTGTGAATGAAAGTTACCTGATACCATGGCCAGGGCCGCAAGCCACATTTTCGATCAACAAATGGGAGGTGCCCGGACCTACCGAGACACAGTCATCTCCTGTACTGAGTTTAGAATTCAGAATGCTAACTCCATTCGAGAGTTGGACGTGAATTCCATCTGTATTCGGACTGTTTCCTGAGGCTCGAACGTTGACATCTTGCAACTTCACGTTCTTGCATCCGTGGATCACAATGTGGAACATTTGGCTGTTTAAGGATGTGAGTCCAGTTATCACCACATTCTTCGATTTCGAAATTCCTAGGCTCTGCATTAAATTTTCAGAATCAATCAATAATATATTTTGTTAAAATATATCAAAATCGTTGGTTAATTGTGAGAATTGCACTGCATTTCTGTATTTCTGTTGTTAAAACGTCTTTTACTTTGTCACGCAGATTAAACGTGTTTCCGAGACTAAATGGATTATGTAATTGTCTTAATTATAACATTTTGGAGAACAATAACCACTAGTATTAAATATAGGAATCAAAATCATCGTTTTTCTTTTCTTTTTTCTATGAAGAGAAAACATGACAAAGCCCGAATTGACTACAGCTATTTTTCAAGTGGAGGTTTCCACAAGACCATGAATCCTTAAAGAAACTTGTAATTTTCAAGAAAAAAACTCAGTTTATTGCTCACTACACTAAGAATTCAAGCTAAATTAAAATATTTAAATTCAAAGGTTCCTATTTCATTATTTTTTTTGTCATATAATAAAAGAATCATAAATATTTGGTGTAACTCCGGTAACCGTGGCTCTCCACTTCCACACTAACATGTAATTAGTTATTATTTATAGCTACAGCAGTAACTTCCTATTGAAATCTGTTCACATCCCTCATGCCAAAACACTTGAAGGGGAGACCATTATCAAATCTCCGAGCTTCAGTTTTAGCTCGTTTGTATCACAAAAAATTATCAACAAATATAACCCGATGCAAAACCAGGCAAGAAAATTAAAAATAACAAGAAATAAAAAAAAATGAAATATAGAAATGACACACAACGTTGTATCGCATTATTTGCATACCGTAGCACCACTTGGACAACGGTTGCCATGTTTCTTGCAAGCCCACAAGGCGGCACCCTGGCCATCCAGAGTGCCCCCATATATCGAAAGACCATCAGCCCTTTTGAAGTGCAGCCAATTACCGGCGGTTCCGATGGCGTTGTAGTCGGCAGGGGCCACGAGGGTGCCGTAGATTCGGATAGCGATGGCCTTGTTGTTGCATGGACCTTTAAAGACTAGGTTTCTGAGCAAGAATCTGCCATGTGGTATATATACGGTGGAGGGTGTTGTAGAGGCACAAGCTGAGGACCATGCTTTGAGCAAAGCAACGGTGGAGTCAGTTCTGGCGTCAGGCTTTGCTCCCAAGTCCAATATATTATACGCGTTGGCAATTCTGGCGAATGATTGGTTGAAGAGGATGGGGAGGAAAAGAATCAGAATGGGGTTTGCCATGTGCATGATTGCCGGCGGTTTATGGAGTGTTCAATCGTAGAGAGTTGGGAGGTTTTGGTAGTGGGGAGTTGAGGGATTTTGGTGGGGTATATATAGTAGTGAGATTGGAATGCAAAAGGTGGGGTGGAAACAAAACGGAAAGACGAATCCCCAAGCAATTTTTTGATGATGTAATCAAAGCAAGCCCAGCCGAAATTAGGACTGAACGAGCTTTTTTGTATATAGGGTCATGCATTTAACTGAAAACGTCCTTTGCTTTAGATTCGAATTTCGATGAAGTAGATGTTTTGGGTGGATATATGTACATGCGTGTATAATATGATAGTATATATTATATATATGTTCAGAATCCTTTTCATTTTTTGTCAAGAGAATAATGTGTCCGTTATGAAGCAATGACTGGGGTTTCCACATTTATTTGGACGCCTGTCGTGGGAAGTGGTACATGACATAAGGGCGATTCATATTCTAAAGGCAAGCTTATTCCGTGAGCAATTATGTCTCTATATTAAGTCAATAATTAAAAATTAACAGATTTTCAGTAATCATATTTTCGTCTTGTCCACTTGGGAGCATCCATCAGCAGAAACTGCCACTGGCCTTCCCCTTTTCCTTTTATTTTTTGAATGTTATTATTACTATTATTTATTGAAATTAAAATAAACGCTATGTATGGAGGATTGGGCCTCAAGTAATTATGACTTTAGTTGGTTTTCAGGTCAGCCATAGTTCCATGTAATACCACTTCCTCTAAAGATTGAATTTTACAAGAGTATACATACATTCTACTGAAGAATTATAAAAAAGTTGGGTATATCATATCTGTTGGCAGTGATACCTACATTACTTCATGAAACAGCCTTGAACAGTTAACTTACACCAAATAAAATTGTGGAAGGATATGTCTTAAAACTCTGCTCTATTCTTTTGGACTACCAAAGGGAAGACTTTGGTCGTAAACGATTATTTGTATGATATTTCGTTTGTTGAACAAAATGCATGCTAAAAGAATTATGTGTCTTAATGCATTGTTAAGTTTGTAAAGGAGGACGACGGTGAGCTTGTTAACGTTTAACGATTCAAATTCTGTAGGACGATCAGAATAAAAGCCATTCCTTAATTACAATTCAATTACAAATTGAGGGTAACTTATAAAACCAAACTTCACTGTTGATTATTTGTCACGGCTAGATTGTGACATGGCAATATCCTTGAAACGATTATCCATACCAAAGCCCAAAACATTAGAGTGACTAAATTTAATAATCCATATTCATTCTAGAACAAATAAAACTTTACATTATTGCAATGAAAAATAATAAAACTCAATTATTATATTGATGAGCCCTTAATAACAAAGTTCACTTTTCTTTAGAGATCTATCTCTCTCTTTTAGCTGTGCATCACGAACCCCAAGTATATTTTACTTCAGTGCTATCATCTAGAAAAAAGGATTAGAAATTTTGGTGAGCAACTATAGCTCAATAGATGAATGCATCTACCTTTTACTTAATGACGAGCATAAAATAAACTTTTCACACAAAACATTTAGAAAAATATTTGCAATTCCAATGAATTTCCTAGAATAATAAAATAAATCTGCTTAAATTGGTGTTTTGTTATCCTACTCATAGGTTCTGGACACTCATGCAACATTTTCACTAATTAAGGTTTTAATCTATTCTCCCGACTAAGGAAGGTGATATGTCAGTTTCGTCATCTTGGGCTCCACAATTTCTAGCTCAGATGGATGAGTCTTAATCTTTAATCTTCATTGATAGGATCATATGTCAGTCTTTTTGACCGTGGATCCCAATAATTTTACCCTGATTTGGGAAGTCCAATCTATATTCCCAATTGGTATAGAATTAGAAGTTAGCTTCGCCGACTATAGATCCTCATACTTCTAATCTAATTGGGTGAATTCCAATCTTTAATGTTGATTGGTAGGACAGTTTGTCCCTAATTGAAAGGCCCAATGCTTTTGCCCAATTGGGCAAGTTTGGAACTCGTTACTTTACACTAAAGTCATTGCCAAACATGAACAATTAAACTACTCACCACATTTCAAGATCATTTTTTAGAAATTGGGCATAAAACATTGTCCAAATACTCACATTTGAAGTTCTAGAAAGAATCACAAATTTTCATAATTAATGCGAATAGTTAAGTATAGCAATTGAAATTTGAAACATTTAATTTATGGCAAGGCAAATCATAGGTACAAAAAAAATATAATTTTTAACGGCAAATGTAGAAAATATTGCAAGTAATCCACTTACTTGGTATCAGCTTTGCTGCTCTGTTGGTTCATTGGTTAGTGGTTCTAATGTTCCTATCCAATAAAATAGTTCTTGTTTAATCCCAAACTCTAGAATCTGGCACCCTATGTTTCTTACGTGCACTCTATACTTCTTGAACCATTTATGATTTTCTACTTTAGGTTTGTTAATTCCCAAGTATTTTTCAAGGATTTCTGCTCTGTTTGGTGTGTTTTGTTGCCTGAGTCAAGTGGACAATGGCTTTTGTGAGTCTAGGGTGAACATTTGTGGGCGCACGATGAGTGAAAACTTGGATCAAATTTGGGCTCTTGATCACTTAGATGTTTTTGGATCGATCTAGTAGTTCCTAGATCGATTAGAGGTGTTTGGGAATGATCTCAACATACGGTGATCACCCAGGGGTCAATTTAGAATTATGATCCAAGACCCCTGGCGATCAATCTCAATTAGCATAGATCAATCAGTGGACTGCGATCACGGCCAGGGGATTCTAGAATTACAATTAGGTCACACTATGAGTGATTGTGGCCGATCGTGTCACCCAAATTGTCTGTACGATCAATCGCGCTTCCTGGTGTGTTGATTGAGAGGGCCTTTGTGTTTATGATCATGGCCCTCGCAATCAATTGGGGTCAATCACACCACCAAAATCAATTGTGATCAATTTAACATTGGGTAATCATCCTAGTGGGTTGTCTAGAATATGGTTTTTACATGTTTTTACACTTTTTAGGGGTCTGAATTCACATTTTAGGACTCTATTAGGTGCAAATTTGTACAACTACCATGTTTATACATGTGTTCCCCATGGTTTCCAAGGGAACTACGAATTGCATTCTAGTAAATGTGGAAGTAACGGGGTGTGTACTTGGCTCATGCACACAATATCTATATAATTGTCTCCTATATGTACGCAAATATTCATGTATTTCCACGTGTAGTAACATAAACCCATGTAAAACTAACATTTACATGTGGAAAACTTATGTAATTACATCTACGATGCAAGAATACAATTTGCTTATAAACTGAAATGGAAGTATGGAGCTCTTGGAGCGGTAATTTACTATGCACAAAATTTCCTTCTTGTCTCTGCACCTACTGGCCTGCTAGAGGGGTGAAAGGATATGGAAAAGTCTCCAGCAAGTTTAATTAAGGAGCCTATATGCTTAGATTGAGTGTGCAAATTTGGAGTAGGGGTTGACCCCCTTTGTTTTGGTAATTTTTCCCTAACAACGTTCTTGCTTCAATCAGTCCCTAATCATTCCATATTAGCCTTCAATCAGCCTTTAATTCTTCCGCACTTAATATGGCATGATTTGATTGCCATCAGCCCCTAGATTTAGGCATGGTCGACCGGCCACATTCACCCTCCTACTCCCTTAGGTGGCTTCAAGGGACAATGATAATAATGAGGATAATAATAATGATAATGACAATAAATGGGAAATTGGATAGACAATAAAATACAAAAAGTTCCATTTATTGCTTGCATAGTGGGGCGGGATATCACATTATTAGTACATGAAATGCAACAAATCATTGTGTAAGTGGACTAAATCCATAATTGTACAGTTTGTAACTAGAATCCATGCCTTTAAATTATAGAACACTTATTTTATCAGTGAGAAATAGCCTAAAGTTGAATATATACTTTACGTGCTTTAAAATATTAAATATGAAAATAATTTGGCGCAACGTAGACAAGCAAATGGAAGGATTTTTCAAATTTATAATGTTTAAACAATTTATTTGTGTAATATGTATAAATATATCTATAAAAAAATGTAGAAGAAATGAAAGCGCAGTGAAATGGAAAAAAGAAAAGGAAAAAACAGAGAACACCTAAGACAACCTGATGCCCTCCAACGAAATGATACCTGCAATTGTCGTAACATGCATGCCAATAATGAAAGGCGTTGCAGCAGCAAAATTGCATATTTGAACAATTCAATTTTCGCACTATTTCATTACATGTTTTACTTGCAAGTCAACTATTTATAAACTGAAAAGCATAAGAATAGGAATTTACATGTGAATCATTATAGCTTTACATGCGCGATTTCGTTCGTCGTTAGTTGCCATGTCAAGATGACCCCCCAAAGGCAATTGCATTTAAGATCATATATGACTCGATATAAAGTCGTTTAAGTCATCGAATAACAATAGTTCATGAACAAAATACAATAATCCAAATTACTGGCCCATTTAATAATTTTTGGAAATCTCTATTTTAAACTCCATTAATAATTAAATTACCTCCTTGGAATTCATAAACTCAAGTTACATTTATAATTTAGAATTTGAGTTAGGAGAAATTTTAGTTTCTATGTTAAAATTCTTTAGTATGATTATCAATAATATTTTTTTCAAACATTTAAAATTAAATCAATTTTGTGATGTTAATAAGTGTGAAAAGGATTTAAATATAATTTATAATAATTTATTTTTGTTGGGTGGCTAACAAATTAAATTGAATAGTAGTTATTATGATGTTGATTTGTGTAGAGGGACGATAAGTAGTAAATAAAATAATGCATAGTTTTTTAAAACATATTGAAATAATGATATTTGGGAAAAAAAATCACATTAAACAATCATATTTATTAAACATTTGTTAAGTTATTGAATATTTTAATTCACATTAATAAATATAATATTAAATTTTCCCTAAAATAAATTAATCCTTTAAAATAATTCGAGGGACCTCGATTCAATTCGATTATACAAAGTAAACTAATCCTAAAGACCTTCTTGTGATGCGTGCCTACTTTGATCAATACCGCTTGTATAATACACATGGATTATTTACACTTTTAGCCAGGATAAATCTTGTAATGAGTTATGTATAAAAATAATATCATATATTTTGATCATTTATTTGAAAATAATTAATGAGATTAATGTCCCCATCATTTTTTTATTAAAATTGTAAGAGTATAAAATTATTGTATTGTTGCGCAGTTGGAATTACAAGTGAACAAAATATTAATACTTAGAGCAGAAAATTATAAGTAGATACTTTAATTCTATTTCGAACATTGTACAAGGCAAACAGAAAACATAAGAAATCGGCCATTTGTACATAGGAAAAAGGCAGCTTTTGTGGGGCCTGACCTAGAATATGATTGAATACCGACGATTTCAGAAGAAGCCTAATTATTATTATTATTATTATTATTTCTATATAAGTAATTGATTGCATTTTTGTAGCATGGTGCAAATAACTTCTAATTTAATAACTAAAAAAGTTGCAAATTTTGTAGTAGTGTTATTATAACTAGTATTGTAATAATAAAATTTAAATTGAATTGCCCACTAGAATTAGGCACACACACACACACACACACGTTAATAATGATAAATATAGAATGTCAATATTTGTAAATGTAATTTGGAGATTTATTCTTACGTTTATAGGCATCAAATCAAGATAACTTTATTAATTTAACTAAAAAATAATGAAAAATAAAGTGAACAACATTCATACATTTCACACAAACCTCACTACACCTTTCTCCAAGGTGGCTGGGTTAGTCAATCACAACAAAACACTCTAGTGTTGTTCTTAACCTAAGTATTTTTAGACACAATTCTCACTTAACCGATTGGTTTGTGGTATAATAAAGTTGTTCACTTACTCCAATTTTCACAATAATAAAAATAATGTTTAAGAAAGCTAACACTCTTACAACTAATGTTTTGGAGTCTTCTCAAATTGCTCTCCACATCTGGATTTATGTGGTATTTATAATTGTCAAGTGGAAGTTCCCTAGTTCATGCAATCTCTTGTGGATAAATTCCTACAAAGTTGGTTGATCTTGATTGTCCTGGAATTGCTATAACACTATTTAGAGTAATATAGAGTAGTCTAGAGATGAGCATGACTCATAGTACATATCCAGTAGGCATTTCTACCAATCAAAGCTCTACTCTTCATATTTGCATCAAACCTTTAATCCTTTCATAAATTTCACTTGTTTTAGAGTCTTTTAATCAATCACAAATTATATCAAGTAGTTGGATTCTAAGCATTATTCATTAAACCTGTCTAACTTCAAATCAATCATTAAGAGTTTAAGTTTGTTCAAACATTAATAATTATTGGACTCTACTTAAAGGAGCTTGTGTACAAATATGTCAATATAATTCTGATAACAATTTCTCCCATTGGCACATTTATGGCACAACACATAATTGATACCATAAATTTAAAATGAATAGAAATCTGGAAACCAATGGTAATCAGGCACCAACACAATAGATGAGCTCATTAGAAAATAATTGACCAATACAAAGAAGTCTAGGAATCCAATCATTGTTTCCTACAATAGCCACAACATTACATTAGAAAAAGAACTAGAAGTATATAAGAAAAGTACATCAAGTATCAAAATTAAACTCTCCTTAAGTTGTTATTGCTTCAACCTTTCTTGCTACTTGAAGAACCTTTAATTTTTAGCTATGACTCTCCTTTTATACTAAACAATTGCCAAAGAGTTCTCTATGAGTATTTTGTAGAATCTCCCGGGCTTCTTTTGCAAACTCACAAATAGAAATTAAGTAGAATTGTTCATCGTCAACACTTGTAAAAATTGTGTTAATTACTTCAAAATTACCTAAAGCAGCACAACGCTCACTAGTAGTTCAAGCCTTCACATTCTTCTTAACTTCTATGCATTCGGTAGTCATTTCTATTGTTGGCTTCCATCTAATCATGATTACATTCCAAACTTCTTCATCTTGTGATGTAATAAAAGCACACATCCACGCCTTCCAATATGGATAATTGGAACCATCGAGCAGTTAAGGGTGAGTTACAGAAGCTCCTTCCTTGGTGGTCATGTTTGCAAGTATTTAAAACACACCATGATCAGACCCGCTTCAAACCAACCCCATTAGGCAACTTAGCTTTGATGCCACGTGAAAAATTTACGGTGGAGTTGTTGTAACCAATGTTGCAATAATATAACTTAATTTGAGTGGTTCTACAGAATTAATCACACAAACCACATGCACACACATACACACACCAACAATAATAATGATAAATATGAAACACCAATATTAGTTATATAGTTTGGAGATCCATTCCTACATTTGCGGGAACTAAGCTAGAATAATTTTACTAATTCAACCAAAGAATAGTAAAAAACAAAATGAACAACACTCGCACCTCTCACACAAACTCCATACCTTTTCCTAAGGTGACTAATTAGTTAATTATACCAAAACACCATAATTTTATACTTAACCTAACTATCTTTAGGCTTAACTTTCACTTACACAGCTGGTTTGTGGTATAACAAAGTTGTTCACTCACACCAACTTTCACGAGAATAAGACTAGCATCTAAGAAAAGTAGCACTCTCATGACTAGTGTTTTGAAGCCTTCTCAGATTGCTCTATACATCTGATGTGGTATTTATAGTTGTCAAGTGGAAATTCCCTAATCCATTTAATCTCCGGTGTATAGCCATCAACTCCTATAAAGTCGCTAGTCTTAAATGTCCTAGTATTGTTGTAATGCTTTTCAGAATAAAATAGTGTAGTTCGGAGATAATCATGACTGTCAGTACATATTTAGTAAGAGATTGAACTATCAAATCTCTACTCACCATATCTATATCAAACCTTCAATTCTTTAACAATTTCATTTGTTCTGAAGTCTTTTAACTAGCTACAAACCATATCAAGTAGTTGGACTTCAAGTATTATCTATTAAGCCCGCCCAACTCAAAGTCAATCATTGCGAGTGTAAGTTTGTTCATCATTAATAATTGTTGCAATCTACTTAAAAGAGGTTGTGTACAAATGTGTCAATGTAATTTTGGAATCAAAAGTTAATCATATGAATTATATATAAATTGTTCGATCACTATTTTCGTGATTTGGAATAAAACCGAAACACGAGTTTCTTTCATTGTAAAGCAAAGTCGCATCATAAATGTGGATAACACCACAATGCTTTTAAGGGGAGACGACGTTCTCATCAGCATTAAGTATTCAAATTCAGTTGTTGCGAGTATTAATTTCATTTAAAAGGGAAATTGATTTCCTTATAGTTGACATATTTTTCTGCTGTTGACATATATTGAAGATACAATATATATGTTCTTTAATTTTCTGTCTCTACAAACAACTCGTTGGCTTCACAACCCCAGATGCTGTCACTCCGACATTTGCACAAGGCGCTGTCGCTGGTTTATTTTCGTAGGTAAGGTTGACTTCATGCAACGTAATTCCACTGCATGGTTTTGTTTTGCTGCGGTCAAATTTGACTGCAACTTCTGTTGCTGATGTGCCGTGTTTGTCTTGATATGTCACGTTGCTAATTTTCACTCCGGACTCCTGTAGAACAACAAACGAATTGTTCATAATTTGAACATTCAAAGGTAGTTAATTTTTCTTAGCATTTTAGAGTCCGCATATCCATAACTGGTTGAGACAATTTTTGTGATTTGGGCAGTAATTTTGGTCATAATAATCGAGTTTTGGACATTGGCCATGACAAGATGCTGGAATAGAACATTCCTAACAAATCCATTGCTAGGCCTTGCCCACGTCTTCACCCTCACACCATTTGTTGTTCCAGCTAATGTAGCTGTTTTAACTCTCACATTTTGTACTCCTTCTTGAGCACTCCAACCTAAACTTTCGATGCTGCAAAAAAAGCATGATTTAGTATCTGTTGTGTGGTGGGCTCACAAAACAAACTTATAAGAACAAAAATTAGAAGAGAATAAAGTGGAGAAGAGAACACTTAAAAATTTTATACTTCTCAACTCAATCAACACTTTATAAACTCTCTCTTCTACAACTCTATATTTTTCTTTCTTCTTCTCTCTTGAATTACAAATGACTTACAAGATTCTTCTATTTATATTATTTTTTATCAAAAATAGATGGTGGTGATTAAAAAGATCTAACGGTTCAAACTAATCGCCACCTAACTATTTCACCTATCCCCACCTAACTTACCAACCACATGAATGTGGACACACACATTGTCTAAATACAATACCAACTCTATGTATCTAAACATTATTTCAATCTTTATACATACACATTCTAGAAGAAATAATTTTCAATACAAAACTAATTTATTTTTTATAAAAATGCTAAAAAATTAAACTTAATTTCTAACATGGCCCCTTAAGCTTGATTTTCTCATCCCAAGCTGATGCTGCAACTTCTCAAAGACTTCTTTTTTAGGGGCTTAGTAAAGATGTCAGCAACTTGTTCATCAGTCTTCACTATTTCACCTGCACTTCCTTCCTTGCAATGCATTCTCTTATGAAGTGAAAGTGCGTATCAATGTGTTTACTTCGATCATGAAACACAAGATTCTTCACTAAAGCAATCGTTGATTTGTGGTCGACATATGTTGTAGTCTCATCTTTCACATCAAGGTGAAGTTCTTTAAGTAAACTTCTTAACCACAATGCATGGCAAACACTTACTGTTGCCACGACATACTCAGCTTCACATGTTGATAAAGTCATAATTGATTGTTTCTTTAACATCTAAGTGAATGTTGTGTCTCCAAAATAAAATGTAAATCCACTTGTACTCTTTCTATCGTCAAGATCACCAGCCCAATCACTATCATTGTATCCCTTCAATTTCATGTCTCCAGTTGCAAGATAGAACATACCATATTAAATGGTTCTTTTGATATATCGAAGTATCCTCTTTACAGCTTAAAGGTGGTAACTTGTTGGAGTCTCCATGTAGCGATTAACAAGGCCAATTGCATAAAGGATATCAGGCCTCGTGCATGTCAAGTACCTTAAGCTTCCAATCAAGCTTTTGAATAAGGTGGAATTTACTGGATTTCCATTAACATGTTTTGACAACTTCATTCCAACTTCTGTTGGAGTGCTGATGGACTTGCAATTTTCCATTTTGGATTTATTTAGTATGTCTTTGGCATAGTTCTCTTGAGAGATAAAGATGCCATCATCTTGTTGTTTTACCTCAATTCTAAGGTAGTAAGCCATCAATCCAATGTCAGTCATCTCAAACTCCTTGGTCATTGCCTTCTTAAAACTATCAATCATCTTGGAGTTGCAACCTACAAATATCAAGTCATCAACATAAAGACAAATGATTAATACATCAACATTCTTACTTGTGCTGATGTAGAGAGCATGTTCACAATGGCACTTCTTGAATCCATTTTCTTGAAGGTATTGATCAATCCGGCTGCTCCATGTCTTTGGTGCTTGCTTCAAACCATAAAGTACCTTCTTTAATTTAAGAACTTTATTTTCATGCCCGCGAACAATATAGCCTTTAGGTTGTTCAATATACACCTCTTCTTCAAGAAATCCATTCAAAAAGGTAGACATTACGTCCATTTGGTGAATCTTCCACCTCATTTGAGCTGACATTACAATCAAGAATCTTATAGTTTCAAGTCAAGCTACTGGAGCAAATACCTCATAATAATCGATTCCAGCTCTTTGCTTGTATCCTTTTGCTACAAGCTTTGCCTTGTATCTCTCTATTTCTCCTTTTGCATTCCTCTTGATTTTGTAAACCCATTTTACACTGATGGGCCTATGTCTTGTTGGCAGAGTGGTCAACTCTCATGTGTCATTCTTATTTATAGCTTCGATTTCTTCATCCATAGCCTTCCTCCACTCTTTACCTTTTGATGCTTCTTCATAATTAACTAGTTCAGAATCTGTAAAAAGATAAAATAAGTTTTGATTTTGGCTAAGTTGATAGATTTCATCTCAAGTCCTCGTTTCTTGTGGTCCAATAGCATTTTCATCATCTGATGATGTGGAAAATCTTGAACTTGATTCGGATTGCAAACTTGATTGTGGAGTTGATGGAGAGGAAGTTGTAGGCTTCATTTCTTCTTGAGTTTGATTTTTCTTCTCCTCTGTTGGATAAAATGTGAATTGCTCCTTAGCTTCCAAACTCTAATACCACGAACTCTTCTCGTCAATGACCACGTCTCGACTAACTATGACTTTCTTTTCAATAGGATCATACACCTTGTACCCTTTAGAATGTTGGTCATAGCCGATGAAAATGTACATTTTACTTCTTTCAACAATCTTCTTTCTTTGTTGGTCTGGGACATGGACATGAGCAATGCTTCCAAACACCTTCAAATGAGATACACTTGGTTTGTATCCCCTCCATGCTTCTTGTGGCGTCTTGTTCTCCACACTTCTTGATGGACACCGGTTTGTTAAGTAGACAGCACAGTCTACTGCCTCTGCCCAAAATTCTTTAGGCAA
Organism: Avicennia marina; assembly: GCA_019155195.1. Taxonomy (NCBI): domain Eukaryota; kingdom Viridiplantae; phylum Streptophyta; class Magnoliopsida; order Lamiales; family Acanthaceae; genus Avicennia; species Avicennia marina. Next base: position 8,172,452 of record CM032772.1, on the reverse strand, counting down.
ATTCTTGCTCTTCAACATACTTCAAACCATATTTAAAATAGTTCTATTCTTTCTTTCTGCTATCCCATTTTGTTGTTGTGAGTATGGGATAGTCAAGGGTCGCCGAATTCCATTCTCTTCACAAAATTTTGTGAACTCTTTTGAAGTGAACTCTTCGCCACGATCAGATCTCATTGACTTGATTTTGAATTCACTTTGTTTTTCTACAAGGACTTTGAACTTTTTGAATGCTGAAAGTGCTTCAAATTTCTGTTTCAAAAAATAAACCCATGTTTTTCTACTGTAATCATCAATAAATAGTAGAAAATACCTATTTTTTCCCAAAGATTCTGGCTCAATGGGTCCACAAATATCACTGTGGATCAATTCCAATGGTTGCTTGGCTCTCGACATTGATTCATTTAGAAAACTTTCTGGATGTTGTTTTCTAACAAGACAACCTTCACATAGTTGATCGGGTTGATTGATTGATGGAAACCCTCTCACCATCTTCTTCATGGATAACTCCTTTAAGCTTCCAAAGTTGAGATGTTCAAGCCTTAAGTGCCATAGCCATGACTCTTCTTCAAAGTAAGCTTTCAAGCATTTCGCCACATTGGTGTTGATATTCATTAAGAACATTTGGTTCTTAGTCATTGGCACATGAGCCAAGAGATTTCCTTTGTTATCTTTGAGATAGAGACTCTGATTCTTCAAATGGATATCATATCCCTTCTCCAACAATTGTCCTAGGCAAAGAATGTTAGTCTTCATACTTGAAATATAGTACACGTTCGATATGAATTGGTGGTCTCCGTTCTTCAATTTGATGAGAATATTTCCTTTACCTTTGACAGGAGCCTTTGTAAGATCGGCTAAAGTAATATTTCCTGTCACAGATTCATCCATCTCAACAAACATGAGCCTATAACCACTCATGTGATTACTTGCACCAGTATCAAGGTATACATTGACTCTTCATTTGTCCCTTATGTGCCAGCAAGACTGTATTTTCAACTTCATTCATTTCTTCAACATAAAAGGACTTTTCTTTTTTCTCATCTCGACACTCATATGAATAGTGTCCATACCTTTGACAATTGCAGCATTATACCTCCCTTTTGTCTTGCCTTTGATTGTAGCCACCTCTTCCTCAATTTTTTGATGATTGAAATGTGTTTGACTCAAAATTTTTGTTTTGATCTTGATAGCTTTCACTTCTTCCTCAACCTCGACCTCGGCCTTGACCACGTCCACAACCTCGTCCTCGGCCACGATCGCGTCCAACTTGATTCCAATAAGCATTGTCCTTCTTTTCTCCAATGCTCATCTTCACTTGAAGGGCTTGCTCAATTGATTCTTTATTTCTCCTTTTGATTTTCTCTTCATGGACTTACAGCTTGCCGATAAGCTCATCAACGGTCATGGTCTCAAGATCATTAGATTCTTCAATTGCTACAACCACGTGATCAAACTTTGAATCAAGTGATCGAAATATCTTCTCCACGACTCGACTATCTGGCATTTTTTCATCATTTCTTTCAAGTTGATTTGCAACCATAGTGACTTGAGAAATGTATTCAAACACTTCTTCAGAGTCTTTCATTTGCAAGATCTCAAATTCACTTCGAAGGGTTTGAAGTCGAACCTTCTTCACCTTATCAATGCCTTTAAAGGCATTTCTAAGGATATCCCATACCTTATTAGAAGTGGTTGCTTGGGCAATTTTCTCAAAAACTGAATCATCCACACTGAGTTGGATAAGTGAAAGTGCCTTTTAGTCTTTCACTTTAGCCTCTTTATGGCCTTCTTCACATCCTTGCTTGCAGTAGTCAAATCTTCTGGTACAAGAAATTCTTCTTCTACTGCATCCCATACATCTTGTCCACCAAGGAATGCCTTCATTTGGATGCTCCATTTTTCATAGTTCTCTTTGGTGAGTTTTGGAATTGGTGAGTAAATGGAAGTGTAGCATTGTGTAATGTTTGAATTGTTTGGCATATGAGTTAGCTTTAAGCAAGGTGCACTGTGGTTTGTGTATTTTGTGGATTGTGGACTTTGGAAATAGCTTGCAATTTTTAATTGTGCACTTTGCAATGTTGAATTTATTGGCATATGATTTTGGCATCTGTAACGTGCAACATGCAATATGGGTTATATGTTTGGTTCATTTTGGTAAAAGTAAGCAACTTACTTGGTTTGTTCCAATGGATTTGCTATATGATATTGTTACAATTAGATGGATTTGTAGGTTTGGCATTGTGGCTTGTGCAATTGAACAAGTTCATGAAAATATGATGTTACAAAGGTTAAACGCAATGGTTAGGACAAAAAGAGTCATTCTATCCTACAATCAACATAAATATGTGAGTGTTGAGGTGGGAAATAGGCATGAAGAGACTACAAAACACCAATCCCTTATATTGGAGCATAGCTAAGCTAATGCCATGCGACGCATTGATTGAATTACACTAACTATAACTGTGAGGGAATGGGTAACTTTGAACATGCAGTATTGCACATTACCATGACTTCTATGTGAACATGGTTGGTGATATAAATGCAAGCTAGGTATACGTTCAATGTTGGTACATGGACATAATGGCATGGAAGATTAACAGGCTTCTAGGCACACCCAATGAACCTCATAGTATTAGTTTCTTACGGTTGATAGACAACGCAATAGCACTAAAGGCCGTTAAGCATTGGAATAGGTCATAGATATCAGTTGACTTTATCTCTTTATACGGCATTGTTGGCCTAGATAACATTAGGAAAACATTGTGGTATTTCATAGCGGCATGATTAAAGCTTAAGGACTGCCATGCCACAATCATAGGAGAACGTGGCATCATTTTGTATGCCATCATAGAGCACTTGCCTTCAACATAGGGGAGTTGATCATAGATGACACATAACATTATGCCACAACCACTTCCATGAGTCTCTATGGCTTGTTCACCTCACCACACAACTTTGTTGGGCTAATGGCATCGAGGTAAATGGCCTCGAGGAGACAAAAGCTCCATAGGCTGCAATTTACTTCACACCTCCACTACAGCCACTTCCAAAGCTACCTTGGCCTTGTGAGGAGCCAAAAGGCAAGGCCGACCACCCTACCCCACTACTTCCACCACCATTGCAATAGTTGGGTGAGATGCCACACCTCTAACTAGGTATCCATGACACTCCTAGAGCACTCCAAGCAATGTTCTTATAGTTTAGGCAAGATGTATTTGCAGAGCTCTAAACTCTTTGTGGTGAGATTGAGCATCTACTGGACGAGTAGATCATATGAAGAGACATCAAATGCATAATGTGCCCTAGTTTCATAGATTCTTGTTCTACATGACCGTGAGGAATGAGGTGAGGGAGCAAGCTAAAAAGGTAGGGTCTGATAACCTAAGTAACATAAGACCTTACGTGATTAAATTTACATTCAAATCATGTTATTCAATTTAAATTATCAATCAAAATAAAGAAATTTAGGTATCTTATATACATATATACATATGTGTGTGTGTATGCATCAATTGTTGTACAATGAAACTAAGTAAAAAAAGAAGAGAAAAAAGCTCATATAGGGGCACCAAACTAAGGAAATTCAAGTTTAAGGCCTATTGCATTGCTTAAGTAAAGTTTTGTTACCTCAATGGTCACCTAAGTGAGCCGCCAATGAGAGAATAGTTACAGACCAATCAAAAATCACTGTTGGTTACCTACGGTTCACGTAAGCAATGAGCAAGTGACAGTTCAACTTTGAACTATCAAGTACTCATCACCTAGGTGACAAGAGGGTGGACAATGTCACCTACTCCATCTCTCACATGATGGAGGTGGTGACAATTCAATTTTTTCCACACTTATCCTTCAGACTAATGGAAGAAAATGATGGAAATAGTTGGCCAATCAAGGACTTTGAGAGGTGGAGGCTCAACCCTATAAATAAAGGAGTGGTCTATAAGCTAAAATCATCATCCATAGTTTATAATTCTTATAGGCATCATAATATATCATTTTAGTATTAATTTCATATAAGTAAAAGTTTGGAATGAGTTTGGTACTTTCATAAGACAATGTATGGCTCGGAAGTGAGGAATCGCTAGAGGAAAAAACAAGCAATAAGTATTTATCCTTTATTTTGCTAATTCCCAATGTGTAGTATTATTGAGTAAAATAAGAAAGAATTTTTGCATTACCATTTTTAATTAATTGTCTTTTTTTATTTAGTTACGATCAATTGTCTTATCCTTCTCCTTCTTCTTCTTTAATTTTTATTTTGTTACCTAACCTATGGTTATAAATGAAGTGAATACACAAGTTAGATAAGTTATTCATAATTGTGAATAGTGAATTTATAATGAAAGTGAAAGTCTTATATTCACAACAAAAATTGTGATCAACTTATTCTTCATCTTCATCTTTATTTTCTTTATTCACAACTTATGATTATAATAGGAGTGAATCTATAAGTTAAAAAAATTGATCACAATTGTGAATTATAAAATTATAACAGGAGTCTAGGTCTTACATTCACAATGGATCAATTATTAAGCAATTGTTTTTATTCTCAATTGAGTTAACTCCATAAATGACTAGATTAATTTGATTGAAACCTTAGTATAACTTAGAAAAATGTAGTAAGGATCAAGGGATTAATAACCCTTAAATAAGAAATTAAAGCTTGAATTAATTAAATGGTAGTGAAAGTTCTTACATACTTTTACATGGTGATTGTCATTAGCCTTTACTTATGATTGCTATCATATTCATATCATTCCATCTACTTTGTTAAAAGTTAATTTATTGTTTAATCAATTACTATTAAATTCAAATTTAAATTAGTTTACTAATCAAAGCACAATATTATTAAAAATAATACTCCTACTTCCTATGGATATGACAACTCTTACTCTTTTATATTACCTGGTGTGACTCTTGTACACTTACAATGTTAAATTTCCCAGTATTAAATGCTACACATCCATCTAGATGTGATGACCATGTTATTCTAGTCCTCTTTCTCTAGGATGAGCCACCAACTCCACCTAATCCACCCAGTGTACCCACTAAGTGAAAGTAGCTTAGATTAGTTTTATATTTTTTCCATGTGTTTTGTATGATGCACTTTAAGTTTTGTATTTGTATATTTTCATCAAACCACTGTTGTGTATATAATGATTTTACTGCAATTTTGATAGTATTAAAATGAATGATATTAAACTTATTCATTGCAAAACTGATATGTGTGTGTGTATGAATTGCTTGCATTGTACACATTTTGAAAATGGTATGTAGCTATCAAACCACTTGTAAAATGAACAATTTGAACTCAATCATGCCTTGAGTTGTAGCTATCATCCGAGGAAGAGGCGCATAAGTCATATTCCAATTCGTTATCATCGACGTACACTTGTATTCTCCCTAGATCATGGAGAAGGGGCACATCAAATGTCCCAATCAAGCATTAGGGTGGGTACTTTTATCAAGTTGATATGGCACATCTTCCCTCCACTTCTCAACTATTAACCTAGCCTTGATTTTGCATGCCACTTGCCAATCACTTCTCCATGACCTTTTAGTAGAACATTCCACGTAGTACACTTGAATAGCATGTGGTGTTAGTATAAATGGTTTATTCTTTCGATAGGGTCTCTTGCAGTTCACATCCACAAGTTGATCCTTCAAGTGCACTCTTTATCCTCGTACAAGGTCCACCTTGTAACACTTGATCACAACCACTAGCATATCTCGCATATCAATATAATCTAGTTATAAGATTTCTATACTAGCAACCCATGGAAGTCGTATTTTGAGTTGTCAAAGGATAAGCTATGCATACATATTCCATAATTTTGTGTTGGATGCCTTTGCCAATAAAATGAGGTGTGAAACTTAAACCCACTCAAGATATATGCATGCATGCTTGACTCATGGCTAGATAGCACCCAAGCTAAGTCTATAATTTTTCCCATCCAGCACCTACAAAGATGATAATACAATGAAAGGTTTTGTTATGCTTAAATTCATTTCAGCCATAGATTTGGAATGTATGGTAAAACTTACAAATTCTTTAAACCACAAGACAAAATAATAGGCGACTGTTTCTACGTCAATTGATGCATCACCATACTGTTCAATGAAAATCCTGCATTATAGGCAGAACATCATATGATACGTTTCATAAAATGTGTGCAAACAACATAATTAAAACAACCAAAGGCTTTCACCTATGGAGTGGGCCCACTTCCAAATAGATTTGAAGTACATACGTCTCAACAACGTCGTGCTTCTCATTCGTTAGATACCTCAAAATTAGCTTACTTGATGATTTGCTTAGGCAGTTAATAATGGAGAAATGGGGCGAGGAATTTGAGTTACACACAGGTGTGTTATACTAGGCCCTGTGTGTTTAGATGGCATGTTTGATTGTAAATAAAATGTAGTGAATATAACTATCTCATCAATGATGTATGCCTTCATAATTGATACATTGACATGTGCCTTGTTCTGCATCTTCTTCTTTAAACTATGTAGAAACTTGCCACAATGCCAATGTTAGTAATCCAAATGTGATTTACACACTCTATAAGAAGCATGACATGCATCACATACATACATCGCAAAAGGTCTATACTATACAGGACCACTTGAAAGTGTCTCCTAAGGTAGGTGTACTATAAGGTGCTCTATGGAGTCAAGAAAAAAAGCGGGTGGGAATATTTTCTCCAAGTTACATAGTACTAGTGCCACATCTACCCCCAATTTCCACATGCTTTACCTACTTAACGCAAACTTGCATAGTAGTTGGAATAATATACTCACCCCAGTCAAAGTGTTCCAAACATATTTTGGCAACAACTTTCTCAGTGTAATGGGCATCAACTACTTAATGAAAACATGGTAGTCATGAGATTTCATACCATGCAACTTCAACTCTTTCATATCGACGCATTTGCCTATGTGGGAAGCTTATCCATCTAGAAATCTCAATCCAACCAACCAACTAGTTGCAAAACCTATGTTCTAGATCCTTTTTATTCATGGAAGTAGCCTTAGGCTTAAGTCCATCCCAATCAAGTGGGATATATAACTTTGATCGGTTGCATACAACATTTAGGTCCTTGCAAGCATTCAAATTATCCTTTGATTTCCCCTTGACATCCATTATCGTGTTAATAATGTTTTCAAAAATATTCTTCTATATGTACAAGAAATGTAAATTGTGCTAGATTAAATTTTTTTCTAGTATGGTAAACTCTAAAATAGGTTCCTTTGAGTCCACTTGTACTTGGTGTCATAACTTAGCACCTATTTGATCAGGTTTTCAACCACGTGGTTAATATGACACACGTTTCCATATCTACTATTCTAACTCCCTCAAAGGCACCATTTGTTGTTCAATGTGACCTTTTGTGAAATTCTTCCTATTTCTCCTATATAAATGGTTCATTGGCAAAAATTGTTAATGATAATCAAAGTAACGATCTTTGCACCCATCCTATAGGTAAAAAGCTCTCCTACAGTCTAGATAAATTAGACAACCCATTACTTCAGTTGCAATCCTACCACTGAGTATCAAATAGACTAGTAAGTCAATGACAATTCACATAAGGACCGTCCATATTCTAAAGTAAGAATTTGTGTGAGTAGCATAAGTCATGACACTCTTGCACCATAGTTGTACCAACTCGTCAATAAGTAATTGAAAGTACACATTTATTACTCTCTTAGGGTTTTTAAGACCAAGAGTAACTACTGTGAGGAACATATATAGTGTTGTCATGCATATTCCTGGACACACGTTATATGGTGTCACGATCACAGGCTAACAAGAGTATATCTAACCATATGAACTAAATGGTGCAAATCCATCAACATGTACCCCTAAATGTAGATTACGTAGGTCAATTGCAAAATATAGATATGCCCTATCAAAAATGTTTCCATGCCTTAACATCTAAAGGGTCGCACATATACGCATCAATAGTATTGTGACGTACATGCCATGTCAAGTGCTTCGTGGTCCCAATAGAGGTGTACAACGATTGAAGCCTAGGAATCAATGACAAATAATGGAGTCTCAAATGTGCAATCCATTTCTCACGTGACGAGTAACCCACCCCATTTTGTACTTTGCTTCTCCATAGAATTTAAAATTTTCAAGAGCCTCACCACCCTTTTAGAATAGCATACATCTAGCCTCGCCATAATCAATTTTCACCACAATAAGTCCTGACTTTTTGATCAACCACTTAGTGCGATAGAAATTCACCGACATACTATTACCACTTTGCAACATATCCCCAAATAGTCTACATATTTCACCATAACAACTCCGCAACATGTTAGCTCTGGCTTAATATTTACAAATAATGCCACTACCAATAGTTGAGAGAAATTTTCACATCTACTATATAATGGTTCATCGGCCGCTTGAAGTACATGAAAGAATTGGTTACTCAAGCCTGCAACATCTGGGCACCCCACACTTGCATCCCTTTGACCATTTCCATGTTCTAACTCCTTTTGTGTTGACGATCCTACATCTTCCACTCTTGCCCCCTAGCCCCCGCCCCTCACCCCTATGAAAACTAATTGTATCATACACCATACAGTATTCCTAATTGAAGACAGCTTCTTGCTAGCTTAAGTAAGCAAAACCAAGTTTGTTAACAAGGGATTCACCATGGTTTGTCTAATTGAAATAATGTGTATGAATCCTTTCCTAAACAAGTGAACTTTCATTTCATTGGGCTCCATAAATTTGCTATTTTTGCACTGAATGCATGGACATCTAATATTTCTCCCACCCATGTATTCATACTGTGCACTCACCCAATCTACAAGATGATTCACTCCTTTCTCAAATTTTTGTCTCAAATCATTCTATCCTGGAAAAATTTTTTTGGTAAATCCAACCCCTTATTTTCCTAAGCATTTTTTCTATCTTACAAACACTTGTCATCAAATATTTGCTAATTACATAATGTGGCATTTCATATTCATAACATACAACACACATACAAACTTCTAACAACGTAAACAAGTACCACATATATATATATATTTGTATTTATATATCTCTACATATGTATATAAGAAACTCAACATATTATTTATACCAAATCCTAAGAGACTCTCACTCCAGGCCAACAATATCATTCTTCACCCTTCCTAATTTAGTTAAAAGTAAGATGAAATTGTTCCTATACATTTGCATATATATATGTATGTGTGTGTGTGTATATACACACACATATACATATATGTATATATACATATATTAAAATGATAAACTAATAACTAAATACACAAAAACAACGCAAATAATGAACAAAAGCAACAATAATCCACCATACCTTCTGCAAAATAAGTCTTCTACACGGAATGGCACTTGTATGGTAGGATATATTGTGTTTTAGATGTAATGGATTGAAAAGTAGGGTTTTAAATGTATTTCGCAAATTAGAACAACCAAAATGCCATCCCTAATTCATTTCAAATTGGGATGGTAACAAAAAAGTTATCTCTAAATTTGAGATAGTTATTCAAACCATCTCAAATTAAGACAGAAAATATTCACCATCTCTAATTCTAAGACAACCTATATGAACTACCTCCAAGTTTAGCACTGACAATGGAACTATCTTAGTTTGCGATGAAAATCCAGTAATGGTCTCAATTTTTGCAATTTAGATTTGAGATAGATAGTAATAACCATTCCAAACTGAGATGGTTTGGCCTAGACCATCTCAAAATTTGAGACAGCACAGGTCAATCATCTTTTTTAGAGTTATGCATGTTTAGAAATTTTCTAAACGTGTTTAAATACTTAGAGCACTAAGGTTTAGAAACATGAGCTCCATAGACCCTCCTACATGGATCTTTTTTAAATCTTAGCCCTTGGACTATTAATTATTAATCATAGTAATAATTTGCAACCTAGTGTCCTTGTAATTATTAATCTCCATTAATAATTAAGGTCCATTTATGTCTAAGTTATTTAATTTAATTAATTCCTATCAATTGAATTAAATCCCTATTATACTTCTAATTAATGATCTCATTATAACAAACATCATGGCAAGTTATTTAGTCCAATCCAATTGCAACTATCTGAATTATTTTACGAGCCTTCTCAAGCCTCGTATGCAACCCACCAATTTAAATTTCATCATGCATTCCAACCTTGTATGTGTGTGTAACTCTTTAGACTCGTCCTTTATTAAAATTGAGCATAGCTAAAAGGATATAGGTAACGTCTAACCTACATCTCATATCATAGCCTAATTAAAATGTAGTGAAATAGATCACAATGAACCCTTTCAATTATGAATACCATCCCATATAGATCATTTGGCTTACTCATCCCAACTGAGTGAGAGTTATAGATTTAGTTAAACTCATAAATCCAATCATATGGTTGGTAGACATTACCTCATAAGATAAATGCTTCTATTAGATACTCTTTGCTAATCATACATTGCCTTGGCTGGCTTCCGTCTCATAGAACATCTACTGACTTACAAAGATATAAATACCTTATTGAACACATACATGCCCCATAAACATTCAAGCAAGATGTGTGGAGCTCATGACTCTATCTCATATTAGGATAAATATTAGCCTTTAACGTCCTAATAACACACTGACCATTACACGTACAAGACAATCCTATTGTCTCAAATCTAAGGTCCACGTACACTTAACACGATCACAAAGTAATACATTAATAGCCAAGAGTGAACTCCAAGTGTATGATTCATTCTGCAAGTTATTGTCCAAATGTTTCTCTAATGATGCATCTACACATATGTATTTTTAATATCTCATACTGAACAGCATGATACTCATCATACAAATACAAAGTGTGCTAGTCATTCCAGCACTTTAACACTATTTAAAGCATTTGTGACTCACTAACTGATTTTAGTAATTAGGTACTAATACAATCTCATGTCCATATTCATAATTCCTTATAAATAAGGCTTTTTAACTTAATTACATTGGCACATGTAAAGCTTTACACCATCTAACATTTACATGCCTAAAAAAACTTGCTAGGACATTGAAATGGAAAATCAACATTTTATCAATTATTGTTAAAAGTCCATATATAACCATGATATCCTTTAGTATCCCTAGTTAACTATTAGCATTAGAGATTATATTATAACAGTTAGACTTGTCTTCTTTACATCATATGTTTCAATCACTAATATCAAGACAAAATATGGTTACCATTAAAATAACAATAGGTACAAGTAGGACCTTTCTTTAGCTCCTTAATAGATGGTTTTTTGTTTGCTGTCCTAGGTAATGTTATAACATTTTGAGGAATAGGTCTAGTCTTTTTCACAAATCACACTTCTTGGCTTCCAAATTTACTCAAATTGTCTTAGCTTGTATATCCAAGTCTATGATGATCTCTAAAAAACTTGCCCATGGTAAGGATGTCCTCCAATTTTGCCTTTCTAGTATTGAGCTTATCCATTATTGTGGCAAACCATTCTAATTTATGTTGTAGCTTCTAGTAGAACATCTCTAGATTATGAAAATCCTCCAACAGTTTGACACACAAGGCACGCACATCATCTTTTTCCTTCGACATAGCCTTATTCTCTAGTTTTAACTTCTTGTTGTTGTTGTAGGTGACACATAATCTTTCTACCAGCATTTGGTTGATCTTCCAAAACTCTTCATATGAAATGTCATCATCACTTGTTAGATGTTACAGAAGTATTACAACATTAGATACAACAATACCATTATTCTTTTATCAAACTAAGTTGAATGTAACGTGGTAGTCAGTATGCTCATCACTATCTTCATAGCTCTCCTCAGATCCATTATCACTCCACGTGATGGCTAGGGATCTTCTTTGTTTCTTCCAAGTATTAATACATTCTAATTGAATGTTGCCATATTCTTTGCATTCTCTCTATTTGATCCCTTTTTTTGCCTCTAGCACTTTAGGATTTTGTAGCTCTCTCTGATTCCTTTTAGAGACCTCTTTTTTAGATTTAATATTGTTGGGCATGTTGGAACATTTCTTACTTTCCTACAAGACTTTCACAGATCTTCTAGTCAAGTTTTTTATTTCATCTTAAGCATTTTCATGCTCCTCTTTGTGGTTGTCATGTTTGTGGTTCATGGCAGATGATTGTGCTACTATTCCTTTCTCCTTTATAGCTTGCATGAAGTTCATTTCATAAGCCTACAGTGACCCCATTAGGTTTACTAACCAAATTGTTGCAACATCTCATGTCTCTTTGATTGCAGTGACCTAAGAAGCAAAATGCTCAAGCAACAACATCAACACCTTTCTTACTAGCTTCATCTCTGTGTATATTTGCCCAACTGATATGTTTGCTACAGTCTCATCATCATTTATTCAAAGATTCTCAAACAAGGACTTAGAATTTGAAGTTTAGCATGAAAATTGAAATTGCACGTCATGCATGTTTTATAAAATCTCCCAAGCTTCCCTTATAGTATCACATGTTGCAATAAGCTTAAAATATTCTTTATCAACACCTGTAAAATTAGTATTTATTGTGCGAGAATTTCGAGTGTTGCTCTCTCTTTTCTTAAAGTCAATAGCTTGACATTTTTACGAATAGTTTGGCTACTACTTCTTGCTTTAGTGGCGACTAACCTTCCTCCATAGTAGTCAATGCTTTTTTAATCCAAAGATTTTATGAAGGATCTCATCCTAGACTTCAAAATCAAGTAGTTCAACCCATTCAAATGGGGAGGACATGACATGGATGCTTCTTCCTTGGTGCTCATTCATCAACCTACTATTCTCAACCTCACTCACTTGAAACACAAGCCTATTTGGGTGACCACATTCTAATACCACCTATTAGTTGATTTGTTAACTTATATTGTAAGTTATGTTGATACAATTAGTACCACAAACTCACACATGTAACTAGAAAAGTAAATAGAGACAACATGGTTTGTTTATGCAATTCTAGATAACCCTTTTATGTTTATAGAGCCACGCCTAAAACTTTTCAATAAAAAATATTTTAGCAATTGTTAGGACAACTAATTCCACTGGCACAAAAATATTTGCCTTACCTAAACTCTCCTTGGGCTTAACTTGTTGAAGCATTTGTAACTTAACTCTCCTAAGCAGGGAATCTCCTTACCTCTACTTGACCAAGACTCCCTCTTAGTCTCAACTACAAGTTTTGATCCGCTAGCTTTCCTCTCCTAAGGATTGTTTATTCACTTGATAACTCTAATTGTTTAGTGAACAAATGGAAACTTCAGCAATTTTTTGGCCTCTTCAATATCTTCCTTCTTTAATATGTTGACAAAGAAATTTCTATACTATTTTAATCTATCATGTTAGTGCCACATAATCCATTTTGGTTTGTGCCAAAATAATGACAACAATGCAATCTACACACTTGTGGTACTTACATATTTTATTCACACTTTAATATTCTTATTATAAAATATGCGTGTGTGAATGTGTATGAGAAACATAAATAAAATATCAAGGCATTAAAAATGGAAGTTATGAACTTTTCATTCAAATTTGAAAATAAAAATGGGGTTAACTGTTAGTTTTTAGCATATAGGTTAGTTATAAAGTTGAAACAAATAAGGAAACAATTAATCAAAAATTAAAAGACCAATTATAATTATTATAAGAATTTGTGGTGTGGGTATCAAAACCAAGCTAGAATACTTGATGATTTCTAAAGGACCTATAATGCGATCAAAGACTAAAAAGTTCAAAGAAGCCATGATGATACTTCATGCACAAAAAGGAGTTAAAAGATGTTTTTGGGGAGCAAAATGAGACTTGGAGTAGTATCTAGATTGACCCAAGGTTAGGACCAGTTGATCTAATAGAGCCCTAATTAATCAAGCGAGGTTAGAAAGTGATAAGGTCAGGATTTGGGACATTCTAGTTATATGATCTTGCCTAACATGATCAATTGCAAGTCATACAATCAACATGCTTGAAGCTGAGCATTGTTCTGCTTTTACAATTCAAAGTACTAAATCGACATCCAGATCAATCACGAGAAGGCCAAACCTATCACATAAGGCTCCAGATTGATCTTAAACCCGTGGTGAGCCCAATTTAGATTAGAATTTCATGCCTTTTTCATTCCACTTTCCAAACTTGGTTCACACATTTTTTAACATATTTTTCTGAGCTCCAATAATATATTAAGGAACGTTTAGACATTCATTAACAACTTTTGACTCATTGGCTATTGAAAACAATAATTTCTTTCTGTGAATTTTGAGTGTTCACAAATTCTCTTGAATTTCCAAGTCACCTTCTTTCAAGTGTTCTTAGATAATTCATAGTGTATCAACTAATTGGCATGTTAGTTGTAACTGTATTTCATCGGAGTTCTTCCAAAATCGTTGTGTTTGGGTTGTTTCTACATAGTTCATGCAAATTGATTTATGGGGGTTCAGACTTAAGCCAAATTTCATATCTTTAGGCTTACACACACGCATCAAGTTGAGCATTAATAATAAGTATATATAATGGCATCATCTATTAGGTGAATTATATGAGGAGACACCAATGAATGCGTGTGGTCAAGAGAAAAAGCATTTTTAAGAGAATATGGTTATCTTTGAACTTAATAGGATAGTAGGCACATATTTCATGTAAAATTTTATATTCAAATAATACAAAAAAAATCCATTTACATCCAAATATTATAGTTTTGAAGTATATACTAATATGAGCTATAAGAGTTTATTTAGAAAAAAAAAACTCTATATATACTAGCAAACATGGCGTAATGTAAAACTTAAATTTAAAAATGAAAAATTGTAATGTTTATTTAGTTAACTTTATATTGAGTAATATATTATTTCTTTTTTATACTTATTTTAAACTTATAACAAATATAACATAACATGATAAAAACAAAGAAAGGGAAAATGATAAAAACTTAGAGAAAGGTAAATAAATAAATATGCATTTTTTCATGACATATTACTCTAAAAATCTAGTAGGGCTGGTATAGGCTCAATACTCATCAAGTTATTCGAGCTCCTAAATAATGTAAATATTAATTGCATCAAAACAATTATCTAGTAGTCATTTGTTCAAATTTTGAAAGGGTCCCAATTTGAATTCCTGAGCAGCACATTTGTTGAACTTTTATTCCTTGTTTATTTATTAAAAAAAAGATAAAATATAATTCAAGATATCATTTGGTTTGATGGTGAGAACATGTTAAAATGTACTAGAGGAAATGGGTTCAAGTAGGAAGTGTTGTAGTCTTGCATCTTCTTTTCTAATTAATTTAGCTCAAGCTCGATCTTGGCTTAGGTGCTCGCTATAGTCATATTTTTTCTTGTGAATCGAGCTTGGAAGCTACTTGAGATCGAATCTATTTGATCTCTCCCCTAATTAAATTGCATACGTGAAATTATTTTATATTTCTAATTTTATAAAAGCAAAATCATGTATATTTATAAATTGTAAGAACCATATTTTTCAAAAAAAAAACTTAATAAATTAATTATATTTCAATCCTGCAATGGTAAATGAACTTGTATTTTCCTCGTTACAATAATATAATTGTTAGTTATATGGATT
This sequence comes from Avicennia marina, assembly GCA_019155195.1. Taxonomy (NCBI): domain Eukaryota; kingdom Viridiplantae; phylum Streptophyta; class Magnoliopsida; order Lamiales; family Acanthaceae; genus Avicennia; species Avicennia marina. The sequence goes on along the minus strand of CM032772.1, from coordinate 8,156,872 downwards.
TGCTAGATCGATCCTTGCCCAATCAATCACTAGGAACTATGGATTGGTCACGGGGTTGCTTCCAGCACAAGATGGAGAGAATTAATTCCTTGTTTCCTAGAGCTGTTTCTTTATTTCTTTTCACACATTTTACCTTATTTTTGCTACTTATTAGGCCTCTAAATAAGACATTCTTGTAAGATTTTAGAAGGCGTATGTTATTTTCTTGAATACTAAATGTATTCTCTTGTTCTCCATAAAATTTGAGTGTTCTCAATTTCTCATGAATTCAATTTTAAATCAAGTCATTTCAAATCATCCCTAAACAATTCATAATATATCAATCAACTTAACTTGTTGGTTGTATCTATTCTCATTCTTAGGTTCTTCGTATTCATTGTGTTTAGGTCATGTATTTCACGATTCATGTAAGCAAGATTCCATAGGTTTGAGTTTATTCTAATATCTTCATTCTACGTGATTGCATTAATAGAATTTGTTTGTACACCAAAAACTTTGTTGATGCACATGTTCTACTTCAATTCAATTGATGGCCAAGCTTAATGGGTAAAACTCTACTCATTAAATAATTCTTCTGCTTTGGGTTTTGTAGGTACAATCAAACTAGAAATTGTAATGCCAAGTTATATTTAGTGCAATAATGTTGGTATAGTCACACAAATGTTGTAACACCACTACAAATATTGAACAGAAAACAAAAATAAACACAATTACATGAGATATGTTTACATACGTTAGAAAACCACTTTCCACATCTATGAGGCACTCCCCTAAATCAAACATTTCACTAATCAAAGTGAATTAAGGTACATCATACCAACAATAATAGCCTTGCCTCCCTAACCATTCCTCTAAATCAAGTTCACAGCAAATTTTAATTAGTTGATGTACTGTAACACTCTACCTTTATAAAATGACAAGCCAAACTCTCCTTCGGCCACATATATACTATTGATATGAAGTGTCTAAAACAAAAGGTCTTGAAAATTTTAAAACAGATGAATCATGTGCATGTAAACTCTTTTATGCTCACTAAACTCCCATGGAAGACACACTCAAATCTTGAAATGTCTCTACACTATTTATGCTTATTTTCCTTCCAAAAAATTCATGAAAATAAGTTCCAAAATATCACCAAATATTCAATTAAGATTTTCGTGCAACTTTTGTCTCTGTAAATTACCTAGTTTTTCAATTCCAATTGCCTATTTCCAGGTGATTTATTTCCAAATTTTGCTAATTCACTTCCATATCTTGGGAAATTCGATATTTTCATGCATCTTTAGGATATGATCAACCTTTGATTGTATGATATTTTTGACATTTTGAACTCCAATAGAAATGAAAAAACATATTTAATCAATTCTTCACAAGTTTCTTGATATCATGTCAATCCTTTTCATTTTTGTTTCATGATACATAGGTGTAAACTAACAAAAATATTGACGGATTTCTTATCAATTTATTACGCACATGTACACTACATTTTTGTACAGTAATATTCATACATCATTTATGCCAAGGGATATGCACTAGCTATTTAAAGTTTTTATTAGATTCCTCCTACTCAAACATAGGAACTTAAAAGAGATACGGCATTGTCGCGCAACCTCAAGAAGAATCACATTCTTAAGTCCCATCAACAATGGGTAAACAATACAATTTAATTTTGTTATGAATACAAAATATATTTAAATTGTTAATTGTACACGGAGACTTATAAGGGTTTCAGATACCAAAACCATATGACGCTCGATCAAAGGTGTAAGCAATTGCGTTTTCTATGTTGTAATTTTGTTCTACCAATAAGATTTCATAAAACAAATAATCTATTTGGAGCAACCATGTGAAACATATAAGGTTTTGAAATATGATTTTGAGCAGTTACATATTCGTCATATTTTTCTTCATAACTATGCATATTTTCTTCTCAAGTGCACTTTTGGATACTGCGTTTAATTTGTTTCGCTAATAGGAAAACTATATGAAATTATGTTGACAATGCTGATATACATGCTGTAAAAATAAATAAAATTCGTACATTTACTTCTTATGAAACAATGTTGATCATAACTTTAAGTTTTCACGTAGGCTTTTTAATTTAGCATTTCAAGCTAAGTACCAATACCAAAAGTGGCATCCAGATGTCACAAAGCATACAAATGCAATTGCAGATCAGCTACAAGATAATTTTTTACAAATTTTATTTTACCTCCAATAATTGTAGTGGCGAACTGCTTACATAGATTAAATCCTTTTATTACTGGTGTACAACTGATTTTTGTTTCCAGAATCTCTATGTATGCAATCACTTTTTTTTAAATTCGGTTTAAATAATTTTGTAACACTGTTAAATTGTACTTCACTGTTCAATGTGAATTTTTTAACTATGAAAATTCCCTTTTTCAAAGTTAATATTATTCCATATTTATTTATTTTGTTATTGTATTTATTAGGTGCATCATATACACTTACGCATATATCAGTTTTTACGTACACAAAATTAGTGTACCCCATTTGCGTTTCAAAATTTATGTTCGAGCGATTAATATAGTGGCACATTGTCTAGTGATTTACCCACATGTGGAGAGAGTTTTCAAACACGAGCGAGCCAAAACATCTTGAGCTGCTTTCGACACCAGGTGTGACATGGAAAAAAGAAAAAGAAAAATAAATCTGTCCCCAATGGCCATCTTCAATTGACAATTTAATTTTATACCATTTTATTCCTTCACTTATTTATTTATTTGTTACACGCAATTCGACTATAAATTGAAAATGCCGGATCACAAATCCCTTCATCATACATGCGATATCATAATCTTACATCCAAGCAATCGAGAATTACAGTAATGCCCTTGCAGTTTGCCTACTTTAGGAAGCATCATTGCTCGTTTAATATCTATGGATGCTTGTCTGAATATTGTTCAAAAGATTGTGAGTGATACAGTCAAGGCCATTTCAATAGGGTAACCCTTGAAAGTCAGCATATTATATACGCTGTTCTTCCACAATGATAAGACTGAAGAATTGAATCAATAAGATGACACCACTAACTACTAATTTCATCGTACAGATATTGTTAGTGAAGATCATGTTTAGAATGTGTTGAAAACGCTGCATTTTATGGCAAACCGTAACTGGAATGTATAGTATAGAGTGCATAATTGCTGAAACAGCCCAAACGGGAGTTTCTTTCATTGAAAAGCATAGTCAATATTAAGTACCTATTAGCCACATTAACAACGTTCCACTGCTTCAGTAGCTAAAACAATAGACTATGCAGACATAGCCTATGCTATTTATTACTGGTCCTGGCCGAGGCCTACCATTACTCTATAAATTACTTCACTCTTAGGAAAATAAAACTGATTTCCCTTCATGTCATGAAATTTTGCAACATCCTTTTTTTAGTCAGTATAATCAGTATAGTAATTAGTCGATGCGCAGCCAACCAGCTTGGAAGCCCCAGCTATCGCCACCGCAGCGTTGGAACATGAAGCAGTAACTGGTTTATTTTGGAAAGTAAGTTGAACTCCTTGCATTCTAATACCGGTGCAAGGTTTTGCTTTACTGCAGTCAACTTGAATTCCTACTTCTGCTCCAGATGTGCCCTGTATGCCTTTATAAGTCACACCGCTAATTTGCACACCAGATTCCTAGAGTAAGAACGAAGAAGGAGTAACGTTAATCTCAGTATCAGCATTCAATTCTGAAGGGAGAGAGTAGTAGAAGGCCTTCACTGTGGCATACCTGGCCGGGACAGTTTTTCTTATCTGGGCAATAATGTTGGTCGATGACAATTGGCCTTTTGACATTGGACATGTCAATATCTTCGAAAACAACATCCTTGACAAATCCACTGCTACGCCTCGCCCATGTCTTCACCCTCAAACCGTTGTCAGTTCCTCTGAGTGTGGATGCTTTGACTGTAATATTTTGCACTCCCTCTTCTTGTGCTTCCTTAGCAAGACTTCCGATGCTGCAAAAAGTGCGCACATGTCCCATTACTATATAATTTAGGAAATGTTCGGTTAAACAAGTTTTAATGTGGTTTTATTCATACACACAACAAAACCTAAAGATATATATTATTGTTTATAATAATTGGTTACGGCCATAAATTTGGATTTAGCCATGTGTGTGTGTGTGTAGGAAAAATTACAGTGCTATCTTTTGATGTTTGGGTTTTGCACGGATTTGCCCTTCATGTAAAAAAAATTACACATACTTCATCTCAGATGCATCTATGACTAACCATTTAATACCATGCAATCAGTAAGTTTTGTATAAATCAATCTCTCAAAAAAAATATTTATACCTCTCTTAAAATGAGATATATATAATTTCATATAATCAAAGGGATGATTTATACAAAACTCAAATCCCAAGGAGAGTGATATGTATGTATGCATATCATCCATGTGATGCTGAGATAACATGTCATTTCATTTCGAACAATTCAATTACCAAACCATTTTTTTATGTTCTAACCCCAATATCAAGAATTTAATCTTATATATTACTGTATTAATATAGGAAACAAATTCTTACTAGCATACACACCTCACACCATGGCCAGGGCCACATTCCAGGCCTTCGATCCACATGTTTTGGGTTCCAGGGCCCATAGAAACGCAGTCGTCCCCCGTGCCAATATGCGAGTTCATAATAGTAACTCCTGTCGAATACTCCACGTGAATGCCATCGGTATTTGGACTCTCATCAGGAGCTGAGATCTTTATGTTGCTGAATTTGACATCTTTGCATTTGTGAACAACAACGTGAAACTCTTGGCTGTCTATTGATGTTAAACCAGACACCTTAATCTTGTTGCAGTTAATAAAGGAAAGTGCCTGCATCGAAGAGAAAAAAATGTGATGACGAGAAACATATTAATTGAGCAACTGGTCGCCTCTAAATATATTGAAATCTTGATATTTTATCTTTAGAAATACTTATGCGACGATACAATTTGAACTATTAATTACTGATTTTTTTTTTGTTGAAGCCATTAAATAATTAACGTAATCACCCATTGCTAAATGAAACCCAAATATTTTTAAGGACAAAAACTTAATGCAACTTTCCATTTATATACATATAGTGAAACTCGCAAAATTTATAACAAATTTATGCCTTTAGCCTTAACGTTTTGTTTAGTCTTTGTGATGAATTGAAGGCCGAAAATGAATTTTCTTTTATGAACTATTTTATCACATTTACTGGGTTTAATACGCCATCCAACATTTGACTATTTTATATCGATTTTTAAATTGTAATAGGTTATTGCGTTTTTAAACTAAACCATTATATAGCCCAGATAAAATAATTTCCAATTCCAATTCTATGAATCGAACATAATAGTATACAATATAGGATCATGTTAACTTTCATTAGTGAAACAAGGGCCTAAAATAATTATTTTGAATGATTATTATTTCGATGTACCTACAGGGAAGAATTTTTTACAGGACATTCAAAAAAAATTTATACTGAACCTCCATTATATCATGAATTTTTATCCATATAATGTGCATGAGCTTAGTAAAGATAGAATAATCCATTCATTTCAGTCTTTGTAAATTCAATATGATCTCTATATGTGTAATGAAGAAACCATGCAAACCCTCATTAAAAACAGAAAAAGGGAAATCCCAAAATACCGTGACTCCGGGAGGACAACTTTTGCCGGAAGTCTTGCAAGCCCACAAGGCCGACCCTTGACCCTCAAGGGTTCCGCCGATGATAGAAAGTCCATCGACCTGGTGGAATTTCACCCACGAGTCGGATTTCGCCATAACATTGTAATTAGAGGGAGCTACTAGAGTCCCATCTATTTTCATTGTTATCGCTGTATTTTTGCATGATAGACCCGAAAATTCTAAGTTGCCCAGCACATATTTCCCCTTTGGCACGTATATGGTGGCTGGAGCAGCGGCAGCACAAGCTGCACCCCATGCTGTCAGAAAAGCCTTCGTGCAATCTGATCTTCCATCGGGTCTTGCTCCATATGACTGGACATTATACGTAGAATCGGCTGCAAGCAATGGTGATGGTGAGAAGTAGTAGAAGAAGAGGGTGAGAATGAGAATTCGAAACATTCTTATAATAGCAGTTCTTTGTGCAGATGATGCTGGTGCGTAGGGTAAGGTGTGGGAAAGATTGAGAGTTTTTGTGTACCTTGTGTGCTGCAAGGAGACTTATTTATAGGGTTCAATTTGAGGACGCCTGCGTAATCTGGGACGGCAATTTTTACTGAATCCACAAGAGATTTTGTGTTAAACTAATTAAATTTAACACTTACAAATTTTTTTAAAAATTATAAATTTATTTTGTTTTAAATAATAAAAATAAAATTATGTAAAATTAAAGGTATAAAAAATTAAAGACAGATAAAAACAGATTTGAAAAAGAGAAAAGAGGACACATATAAAAAATAAGAAGTTAGAGAAAAGATGAAGAAGAAGAAGAAATAAAGGGATAGAAAAATAGAAGAATTCAAAATATGGATAATTGTGTAATTTCACATTGCATAATAAAAATTTCTTAACTTAATAATGATAACATAGTAGAGATACAGTGTAGAAAGCATTAATTGTATATTAATATTTATGTTTGACTGTTTTAGCTCACTTTAATTAAATGTAATGATGCAAATTTACTAATTCGAGGCAGTGTTGTAAATGCATAAAGGTCAAATTCCAGATTTTTAAATTGGCTACTATTTTAAAAAAATTGTGTAAGTTAAGAATTCCATTTCATATCATATTTTGGAACTCGGTTAATCATTAAATTATTTAAAACATTCTTATAGTTTTAAGAACTTCATATTTAATTTCAATGTATGAATGCATTTTATCAATACACATGTAAAATAATATTTTATTTTTAAATTATTTTTATTATATAATGTGTTTAATTTATAATTAAATTGTATTATCCATTAATTTCGTTATATAATCTTCTAACAAATTAATGCCATCCATTTTAAATATAATATAATTATTTAAAATGCATAGAGTTTTAGGTAAAGAAAAAAGAAAAAAAATCAAAAAATAATTAAATAAAACGAAATATAATAAATATAATTTAGGTGAAACTACAAGTATATATAAAAAGAAAGAGCAGTATCCTATTACTTTTAACTTTAAAGACCAAATCGTAATTAGTACAGGAGTCTCTGACTTAATGTACAATATATTGAATTATACCCAAAAAAAACTAATTAATATCACAACTAACAATGGAACACTCAATGAGTGTGCGACATCTTTTATAAATAATAATATTTAATTAATTATAACAAATTTTATTAAAGATAAAATCAATTTAAAGTTAAGAGTATAAAAAATTCATAAATAAAAATAAAAATAATTTGCTGGAATATTAAAGGCAGCGTTGACAGATATAAATGATATGATAAAAAATAAAAAATATATATTATAAAGGATGGAGAAGGAAAGAAAAATAACAATATAGTGTAGAATATGGAATAAAGAGAAGTAAGAAAAAAATGACGAAAAAAAGAAAAATTATAATTGAGAAGTGAAAGAAATAAACGAGAATTTAGTGTAAGTGAAAATATAATGTAATATATATATAGATATAGATATATATATATATGTATGTATGTATGACTATTTATAAAGAGTTAAGGGTATTTTAGTAATTAAACTTATGCAATAAAAATTTCATATGTTACTAATATGTAGTCATATATTACAGATTTATTAGGATGAATGTCATATATGTTACTAATATGTTACAAACATTTGTATATGTCTATAGATTTATTAGCTTAAATTTATTAGATGTAAATTTTTCAAGCTTCAACAATAGAGAAAACCCTGATTAAACTTTATTAAGTTTGAATTCAAATATTGTGGACTCAAAAAATGCATAAACTTGCAAATATTAAAAGTTGAAGTTGAAACTTTTGGGGCCTAAATTTTCAAAAATATATATATACTTGATTAATTAAATTTTCAATTTTAATTTATGCAAATCAATTCGACATAAATTTTAAAGTTTTTTTCTTATAGTTATGATATTTAAATATTTAATAACTTAAATGTAATAATAAAATTAAATAACCATTACATGTTATTAGATCAATGCTATTCGCCTCTTTGTAGGAGCTTTCTGCAAAATTCAACAAACACATTATGCCTTTAATTATTACTTATAGTTCATAAATTATTATTATATATTTTCTTAAAAAAAATAACAAGTCCGCCCAGTTAAAAATGTAATGTAAATATCTAAACATAAATATTTATCATAATATATATTTATTACTCAAAATCTAAACAACTTGAAAAATATGTAGTTATGTTGAACCATAGTTTATTTTATATTGTGTTTAGCATTAAACATTAATGTGTATCATATTGTTTGCGTAATTCATAAAATTATTTATTACAATCTATATAATAGGTGCTATTTTATGTATAATATTACGTTCAGTGCAAAACAAATTATAAATAAATTTTCTTTTAATTAATAATTATGTGTAATCTTTATTTTGATAGTTATTTGGCATTTTTAAATTTTACAGGCTTGATGTTACAGCCTGAATTTATTGAAATCTAAGCATTGAATTAGTTAGGTTTTCGTATTTCGTACTTAATTGTTAAAAATATTTCAATTATGTTTACATTTACTATATATATGTTTATTAAATTTTTGTAAAATGAGGAAATTGAATTTTATTTTACATACATTTGTTTGTACATAATGAACATTAATTTGAGAAAACTATTTTCTTATAATTTATAATTGTAGCTGTGTAGAAAATATTCTTTAAATCTTAATAATTTTTATTATAAGAAAAAAATATTTATTTAAAAATTTATGCACTAATAATAGAAATTAAATATAATTAATTTGTAAATAGTACGGGTTCTACTCTAGTTAATTTCAAAAAAAATAAAAAAAAACAATCAGGTGGTTTTCAAAGTTTATAATTGCATTGTGGACCAGATTCGCAATATCGAACACTAAAATCGCATACCAAATTTGAAATCTTGATTAACATTTAAAAAAAGACGAAATTCAAGAATTCCGTTTCAAAATCTGATTTTTGAAATTAGGCTATCCATTCATTTTATTAAATCGTTTTTAACTTAAAATTTAATTTCCACGTACAAAATGCATTTCACTTTTTGGTTGAATCGTAATTAAGGTTGGAGAGTCAATATACCTTTTGAATTGATTTTTAGTTCTTTTTAATCTTTAATTATTAAAAAAATAAAAAATGTCTTAATAATAAGATTACCCTTACATCTCGGGATATAATTTAAATTTGTTTCAAAGTGATCTCTTTATAGTTTTTCTAAAATGCGTGGCATGACTTTTGAAAGAATAATTAATGCTGTGGCGTAATGATTTACAGTCATACATCTGTTTGATCCCTTTCATTAATGTAAATCCTTGCGCCACATCACTAATTGTCTTTTACAAATTTATGCCACCCTACTTTCAAAATAATATTTTTATACAAATTATTAAGAAGTTTGACTATTTCTCTTTCTGGTTGAATCATAATTAAGGTTGGAGTTTCGATATACTTTTTAAATTGATTTTCAGGTTATTTTTATCTTTAAATATAAATTTCCTCTTAAGGAGAAGGATGAGAAAAACAAGGTCACATAATAAGATTTCCTTTTACATCTCGGAGAAAAAAAATAATTAATTCACTTCAAAATTAGACTTCTTCATAATATGTATAGAAATATTATTTCGAAAATGGGGTGGCATAAATTTTTGAAAAATATTTAATGATTTTCAATATATAAATTTCCTCTTCAAAAAAAAAAAATTCTCACATAATAAGATTTCCTTTTACATCTCGGAAAATAAAAATTGTTTCATAGTCAAACTTCTTCACCATAATTTGAATAAAATTGTTATTTTGAAAATAGAGGGGCATAAATTTTTATAAACTATTTAGTGACGTAAAGATTAAAGAATAACATTTATATATCCAATTGACCCCTTTTATTAAACTTTTTTTAGCCACACTAGTAATTCTTTATAATTTAAGCGAAAGAACATCAAGTAGTAAACAAGGTATTAACAATTTGTATCAAAACAGTTTTATTTTAAACTGATAAACCATGAAAAAAATTGGTCATTATATATGTATCTTCACAAATATTTTATCGTTGATTAACCGAAATGACGATTCTTTTGTTGTGCCATAAAAATTTTGCTAAAACACTAATATTAGATACTTTTTAATTAGTTAGAATATTAAAGTAATGTTTTTAAAAAATTGATGTTCGCGTTGTCCATTTTTTTTTTTTTGTACAAATGCATCATAAATATATAGAAAATTATTCATGTACTCTTATGAAAAAAATTAAATATTTCATAGTTTTAAAGGAAGTTCAAAATCTGCCGTAAGTCAGGTTTTGAAAATTAATCTACTTTCAAAATTGCAGTTGAAAATTTTAATTTTAAAAGAATCTTGTCAAGATTTTGCCAACTTAGTTATAAAACTGAAAAACTGAAATCTCCAGATTCAGATTTAACACATTTTAAATTATTTTATTTTTATTTTTTATAATTATTTTTATCCATAAATATATTTCTCCATTTTTGTTGCGTAATACTTAAAATTGGATTTTCAAAAATAGTTCCAAGTAATTTTGATATAAATGTCCATTATATAAAAATAATATTTAATTTAGATAATTTGTTATGGTTGTGCAAGTATATAGTTCATATTAGATTGAACAATCCTAATCATGCTAAAAACTTGATCAAAAATATAGAAAATAAGAAGCAAGAAGAAGAAAAGTGAACTATAGAAAGAATAGAACTGCTGATTTCCAAATCTCACCATATGGTCACTATTATATTGGATATATAAATCCAAGCACTAGAGAGCCGCCTAGAAGTTACTCCATTAACTTCTAATAACCCCTAACTACACCCTAAACCCTAACTTATCTTCTAACTAAACTACTGGGTTGTTAAACCACTAGCATCTAAGTCACTGTCCAGTGGAATAAAAACAGAATGTTTGGCAAATTCCTTAGCTTGAATCTCTACTACAATTGTTATATGTGTTCTGATTCATCTTACCAATTAGTTTATTAAAAGGTTCAAAAGACAAAGGTTTAGTTAGCATATCTATCAACTGGTCAAAACTGCTTACATGATTGATCTCCACTATTTAATCATGTATCTTTCTCCTTACCAAATGCAAGTTTAAATTAAAAAATTTTATTCTTTCGTGGAACATGGGATTCATGCTAATTTGCACTGCAGTAAGGCTATTATAGAATAGAGGAACTGCACCTATATGATCCATCCCAACCTCCTTCAACAAGTTGAGTATCCACGTCACACCACATACACAAGATGCTAGAGCTCTGTATTTGGCTTTTACAGTGCTTCTGGCCACCACATTTTGCTTTTTGGACGTTCAAGTAATTAAAGAATCACCAAGTAACACACAGAAGCTTGACACTAACCTTTTAGTATCACAACATGACCCCCAATCACTGTTTAAGAAAGCTTACAGCTTTATTTCCCCTAAGCTTTTCAGAAATAGACCCCTGCCTGAGGAACCTTTCAAGTACTTCAACACCCTGTATGTGGCCTTGAGATAACTATTAGCTAGCTTTGACATGAATTATGATAGCACATTCACAACATAGCTAATTTATATTCTAGTGAATGTTATGCACTCAACAAGTCAAAGGTATACTTCCTTTGACAAAGCACCATCCCTCCTTTTGATTTAACTATCTCCACACCAAGAAAATACCTTGATGCTCCCAAGTCCCTCAACTTAAATTTGCTCTCAATAAAGTTCATCACATTTACTACCTCACTGTGGTCATTCCCCCCAATCAACACAGCATCTACATATACAAGGAAGGCCATCTTATCATCCCCTTTTATCTTCTTGAGAAATAGTGACTGATCTAATTTAGGCTGTTCAAATCCATACTCCATAAGTGTTTCAATGAGCTTAACATTCATTGTCTCAAAGCCTGCTTTAAGCCATACAATGACTTTCTTAGCTCGCATACTAACTTCTTCCCTAAATTAGAGGTCTCCCCCTTAATTTGGTAGCCCTGTGGTAGGTTCATGTAAACATCTTTGTCCAAATCTCCATTTAAAAATGCATGGTATATGTCTGTTAGTTGCAGCTTCCAATTACTCAGTGCAGCCAAAGATAGAAACAGCCTAACTATTGTTTCCTTCACTACAGGGATGAAGGTTTCACCATAATCAAAACCTTCTACCTGAGTATATCCCTTTGCAACTAACATAGCCTTGTACCTCTCAACCCCTCCATCAGATCTCAACTTGGTCTTGAACACGCACTTGCATCCCACAACATGTTTTCCTCTTGGCAATTCAACCGCATCCCATGTATGATTCTCCTCCAATGCTCTCAACTCCTCAAGCATTGCTTCTTCCTAATGTGGTTGGCTAGCAGCTTCTGCATGGGAACCAAGCTCTTGCACTTTGCTTAGGGTTAATAGGAAACACTTGTAATTACGTCACAGTCTGATGGTGTTTAGGTGATTAGCTATAGGTTGTTGAGTGTTTGGTTGGTTTAGCTCTTTGAGGTTATGTTGATAGATTTCTAAATAGTTTGGAATTCTTCCAATCCTACCTATCTTTCGAGGCTTAAGTGGTGCAAGTTGAATATCAAGGTAACCCACTAGTGTAGGCTAAATGTCAAGAGAGGTTTGATGGTTATTCACATGCTCATAATTACGACTCACATGATGTTGTGTGTTATGCAGTGAGTTTGTATCACCAGCCTCCTTAGTCTGAACATGCTGGAATGGAATGAATCAAAGGAAATGTCAAGGCAAGATAGTTCAGGAATGCAAGGAAGGCTGCAACATTGATCTGGTGCATTAAGGGACTTGGAGAAGTTCTTATGTAAGGGGAACACATGCTCATAGAAGACTACATCTCTTGCGTAGAGGATTTCATGAGTGTTCAGGTCCTAGAGTTTGTATGCTTTCATGCCACTAGGATAGCCTATGAAGACATATGTTTTGGCCTTAGAATCAAACTTGGTCCTGCCCCTTTTCAGTGTCAAGGCAAATGCAAGGCAACCAAACACTCTAAGATGTTGATATTCATGTGGTTTACCAAAAAGAATTTCAAGAGGAGTCTTAAAGTTTGAAATCTTGGAGGGTGTTCTATTGATTAGGTGGACAAGAGTCAGCACAACACCACCCTAAAAGGCTTAGGCATTAAGGCTTGGATTAGTAAGGAACTTGCAACATTTAAGATGCGTTGGTAATTCCTTTCTACAATGGAATTTTGCTAAGGTGTCTCTACACATGAGAGTTGATGGATGATGCCATTTTTAGTGAAGAAAGATATCATTTTGAGTTCAAGGGCATTACCACACCTAATAGCCTTAATTTTGGTGTTGAATTGTGCAAGGACTAATTTATGGAAGGCAGGAATAATATGTTGAACCTCATTTTTGTTCTTCATAAGGTATATCCAAGTGCAACGTAAGTAATCATCAATAAATGTTAAGAAGTATTGATAACCACCTAGTGCAAAAATTGAGTAGGAACCCCATATATCAATGTGAAGAAGATCAAAAGGTTTGTTGGTATTTATTTCATAAGAAAGAAAAGGTAATTTCTTTTGTTTTACTTGAAAACAAATTTCACAAATCTTATATTTCATTACAATGACATTGGGACAAGAGGAATGTATCTTTTCATCTACAAGATGAGGCTATTGCAGCAATGAAACTTCCAATGGCTGGTGCATAAAGCCACATTGTCCATATGTGTCTTCTTTTAATCCATCTTGACACCTTACTTCTCATCAAATTGAGTTAAGCACCATGTGTAATAGTCATTGGCCTTGTATTTTTCAAATGGAGATTCACATTTCCTTTGACATTGACTATAATAACAAATATCCCCAAATTGTTTACAAAATTATTACAACCTCCTTAATTTGCAAAAACCATTACACTAGCAACATAATGTGTGTTAGGTTGCAAGTTCACAACTGTTTCAATAAAGTAATATGGTGGCAATGAAGTTGTTGTACCCTTAGGGAAAGATCCAAAGTCTCTATTAATTTATTCTTAATGAGTGTTATTTTAAACTCTACATGATCAATATGTTGAATAATGTCAATACTTGAATTTAAGTTTTTAAGAACGAATGAGAATAAATTAGAATGAACAATAGAATGAGAGATTTCCAAATGATGTGATAGTGATGATCGTTGTTTTTCTCAAAAAGTTAATTCTCAATTTAATTGTAGTTAATTGGTTCAATATTCCAAAAGTTCTTATAATCACCTCTCAAATTTTATAAGACTTCATTTGAAAAGAATTATATGCAAACCTGTAGGAAGCAAAAATTTAATTGAATTTGATACTGGTTATTGAATTTCACTCCCACTATGATCTAATGAACCAAACATGTAAGGCATTGGCTAATTTTCTTATAGAGATTTCAAGTATAAAATTAAAAATAAAAGCAAGGACCATCAAGCAATTTAATTTAAACAATACTCAAATACTTCTCTAACACCAAGAATTAGGAATTTAAGCACACATATTAATAGGGCACATCACTGAATTCAAAAGATATATCATTCCTGTTACAATAAAAAAAAGGAAAATAAATAAATGAGAAAGAAAAATTCTTATTATGATGAATGTTCTAATAGTCAATGATATCTTCTTTCCTTCTTTCCTTCCTTCCTTCTTCCACTTTTTCCTTTTTCTTTTTCTCAGCTCATTCTTTTTTCCCAGGATTCATTGCCTCAAGCTCTCTTTCTTCTTTCTTTTTATGCTAGGTCAATTTTTCTCTTCATATTCTCGTTTCCCCCCTTTGTAGATTTCCATCATGTTCATGAATCTTTTTGTTGCAATCTCAACTCAAATCTTGTGGTCGCAACTCTAGTTCTTCTATTTTTAAAATGTTGTTGCTCATGGTCGCAATAGAATTGATGTGGTCACGACCCTCATAAATTCAAGGAAACTGAAACAATTGCAACCTCTCTTTTTCTGTTTGTGTAAATTAGGTCTTTTGGTAGATAGGAAAATGTTGTGGCAGCAATGATTGTAGGAATTCTTCTGTGATGCAACTCTAGAATTCCTATACAATCATTGAAATACCCACTTTAGTATAACATCATTCCAAATTCATACAAAAACTCAAAAATATTGTTAATTCATGCACGATCCATTGTATTACTCAAATCAATAGATAAATAAGTAGGAATATGCATAATTCAACTCAATTAAGTGCAATGAAAAGACATCAATAATTCCATATCACAAAGTTATCACACCTTCAACTTAAATATGTGCTGGTCCTTAAGGAAACTAAAACATGAAGCATGCTTTACAGGGAAAATATTTAGGATAACATTCAAAGGTTTGATCAATTTCTTATTCTCAGAATTCTCAAAAAACCAAATAATAGAGTCTATCAAACATTCAAGAATGTCATTCATATTAAACATATTACATTGATAGACAAATTCCCCATGTGGTGTGTGTGTACACCTTTGATCTTCAAACTTCAAGTAATTGGTTTTACCATTAAAATTCGAAGGCAATTAAAGCTCAAAATTGTTGCTCAAAAGAATAATCACTTAAAATGGTTATGTTCACACTTTCATACTCTAGGGAATCAATGAGACAACTCAAACCTTCCTTGGTTTTCTATGTACTTTCTTCTCATTCTATTCACATTCATAATGCCAATCAAGTTTACATGATGTGTTGTGAATCTAGTTAGATGAAGGTGAACAAAGGTCACCACACTTCCACTAGTTACTCAACCTCTCGATAGCTTTAAGTTGCTCTTCATATTCATAAAGTGGTAGCATTTTCATGTGAGAGAGAACAAGGATCACCACATACCCCTAATTACTTAGCATCCCAATCAATGGAGTAATAAATTTTCTACAATTTAATTCCCACCTTGTTTCCACTAATTAGGTAATTTTTCAAAATTATCTTCATTATTCTCCATCCACAAAAATTTCATTCACACAACCGTTCAAATTTCTCAACCCAATAAGAATAATTAACTCTAAGCATTAATTACACTATCCAAATGAGAGCATTCTCAATTCCTTAACATTTAAAAACTAGATTGTGTGAGCAAAGATAATAAATTCATCAGGGAATGCACTGTGCTTAAGATGTATGATGTGCACAATAATACAATAAGACTCTTTAACAAAATATGGTTCAATTATCAAATAATTTATACGATTACAAAACATTAGTATGTCCCATCTAAGTAATTCATGAAAACGTTCAAAAATAATACTACAAATTTTGCAAGAAAATGTTAGACAAAGTGATAACATATGAATTTATAACTTAATTATACCCCATTTGTGCTTAATTTATGCATGCGTGTGAACTAAAATAGAGAAAACATGTTATGAATTATACTAAATATGATGAACTAGATGTATGCAAGTGTGTTATGGAACTTAGTATTGGTTTTGAACATTAACTACATTTAAAATGCAAAATTTGGTCGGCATGTCAGCTTAGCAACGACAACAGCGCAAGTTGCAACCACAATTGGAGGAATCCAATTGGAAAACTAAACTACAGCACATTCTATAGATGGCAACATAAGTCGTTCATGGTCGCAGAATGGACATTTGTGGTGCAAGAATTCCAGATGCAAAAGCAAGAAAAATTATAATGCACACTAGAATTTCTACATTCGTTGATCACGGTCGCGAGGCTAAAGGCTATGGTCACAAGATGCTTTGTCATAATAGTAAAATGGGAGAGCGAAGTGTATTGGATTTGAGGTAGAATGCATCGTGGTCAAGCTTGCGACTACGGTGGTGCATGGCACATGAGCAAGTAGAGGAGCTGCAGTTGCAAAAATTGAGAAGCAAGAGTTTATGCAAACCTATGCCTCAATTCATGAATGTGAAAAAGATAATGTGATTGCATACCAAGTTGTCATGACCACAAGAGATAGTGTGATAGGAGTTTGACCTGCAATCTTGAATGAAATTTTGAGGGCTTTTCCATCTTCTATCACATGTACATGAACTCTAGTCTTCATGCGCGCACGCGCACACACACGCACATCTCTTCTACATGGGTTAAGGAACATCTTAGGCTTAGTTTTTATTTTCAAAATTTGGAAACATAATTTAGACACTTTGGAGAAGTGGAGAGGGAGGAACCCACGCTAGGTCCTGGGAAGAATTCAATAGTCTATGCAACACAAGGACACCAGCATAAAATTTTCATACTTTTACTATTATTTTTATGTTGTTTGGGATGTCAAATATTAGAGAAATGGTTTTTATTAACAATATTATGGATTGCTAAATATTAATCTAGTCTCCTGTGTTTATACTTAATTGAATACATGTGTCTGATTTTGTGATTAATTATCTTTGTTATTGTTACTCACAATTGCGGCAATAAATAATAATTAGAAGAATTGACCAATCCACTAATTAATTTATGGCTGTACGAGAAATAATAACACACCCCAAATCCAAGCAAGCGACATGGCAATACCATCTAGGCGTTTTGCCTCAAAAATACCAAAGCCCATTACATCTAAAAAACTAGAACCATTCACTACAAAACATAAATTCAACACTTCTCAAATTTTAGACTTGTACAGAAGACTCTCTTAACTTTCCCATACATTTATGGTAGCTGAACAATAAAACTACAATTCATCAACACACAACTCATCAAACTTAAAGCATTAAAAATTACAAGAACTGGGCATCTATGCTTTCTTCCATAGTGAGCCTCATACAAAGCCGCTCCTATACTTACGTGATAAGTATTGTTATACAAGAACTTGACCAATGGCAATTGGTTGCTCCAAGTCCCCTTAAAGTCAATAACTATTCTTGAAGTGGTAGACTTAAGAAAACTTGTTATAGCTGAGTATAACAATAGTTGAATATAACAAGTACAACAATAGCTTTTGAGTATAATAATAGCTGAGTATAACGAGTATTACCTATTGTTATAACTGAGTATAACATCAAGAGCTTAGCTATAACATCACAAGCTTAGCTATAACCTTGGAATGTATGAGGTTCTCAGTTTTAACATTAGTCAATAACATTCCAATCATTCAAGAATACATCAAGAAATTACCTAATTATCAAGATATCCTTGAGCTTAATTTCCTATTCCTCTACATCAACAATATGTGCGAGGTAGACTTCGCATCCATCCTTGATAGACTTCTCTACACTAGCTACAAAAATGAGAAGGTTATGCTGGCAAGCCTAATTTCAAATACTCACGTAGAAGGAAAATCTGTCACCTGTAGGGGGTGAAAATCTACAACCTTGTTTCTACAGTCCACATGCTCAAGTTCTTAGCTAGCCAATCCATTTACAAAATTATGTTGAAATCAGTCATGTTAAGTAGAATAAGGTTGGTTGTTGATTCATGGTCTCCACCTAGATTCAAATCACAACCCTTATAGACTAGGCTAGCTACTAGAATATCTCCTCTTATTATGGCCACTCTCAAGAGCTTGTTTAGTAATTCAGGCTTATGCTCTAGATGTTTAGCAAAGCTCTTAGACACAAAAGAGTGTAATCCACCACAATCAAATAGTGTATAAGCTTCTAATTCATTAACAATTACTATACCTACCTCTATATCATCCGTATTATTAGCCCCCTCTCGTGTCATCAAAAACACCCTTGCCTTTTCCCTAGGTCTCTAGTTTGCTTGATTGGGTTAAGGATTGTTACCTCCACCACTGTCGTTGCCATTATTGGGATTAGCACTGCCTTAACTGTTCTAGTTGGTACCATCATTATTATTATTCCCAATTGGGAGCAATGTTCTATGTCCTATTTGGGCACTCAGCTACTCGATGCCTATGCTGCCTACAAATAAACCATGTGCTAGTGATGCGCCAACATACACCTGTATGTCAGTATCTATGGGTTGTCACAATCTGGAAAGTTAAGCATTGTCCCACTAGTCTTTGCCTAATTCAGTTTTTTGTTCTTGTTGGCCTCACTGGCTACTAATCTTCAACCCTAAAGTTGTTAAGGTTGGGATTTGGCCTTGGCCCCTTATGGCTACTCTTTGCCTCTCATCTATTTATGTCAACCTTAGCTCAGATGGCAGCACCAAGCAACTCCTCAAAGTTATGGGCCTTGTAAAGAGCTAGGGCTGTCTGTAACCTACATTTCAAATCCTTGGTAAGCTTGTGTATCTTTAATTAAGGGTTCACCATTACTATTTGTGAGTATTTATCCAAGGCGTGGAATTTGGTGGAATATTCCACCGCTTTCATGTTGGGACCTTAGGTTAAATTGTCAAACTTTACCATTTTCTAAAAGGGAAGCATGTTAAGGGAGAAGTGGTTCAAGAATGCTTCCCTAAAATGAGTCCACATGACTAGCCCTTTATCCAACATAGCTAGCGAGACTCATTCCCACCATAATGCAACTTCACCCACTAAGAATGGAATCACTACCCTTGGTTGCACATTTATAGACACCTCCATTAGCTCGAAGTTTTCTTTAATCACCTTTAGCCATTTTTGTATAACTTCAAGTCATGGGATCTATCACAAAAGTTGGCACATGCACTTACCGTAGCACCTCTTATTATACTCAAGTCCCTATAATAGGGTAAGTTGTAGGTTTGGTAGGCTATTGAGGTTGTTGTGCACCCATCACTTGCACCACCACTATTATGATGGTGGCTAAATCCTCTTACCTTAAACTTGTCTACGCTATCCCTAGTTGCGATTAGGGTTGTGCTTAGGATGGAGGTGAAAGATAGACATATGCTTGTCCAACCAGGTCCTACACGGGGGCAAGGGGTGGTGTATTTTGTACAACACATCTGGATCTGCCTACCATTCTCCTATATAAAAATGGACCTTACTTGTTAGGTTATTTATACATATTGCTATCGTCAATTCCCTAAGAAGAAAATGAAAGAGCACCACAAAATGTTAGACATGCATATAATATCATAGAAATAGGGAAAATTTATAACATAGTTAACTCAACTTCCATGGAAAACAACTAAAATAACGAACTACTACCTTATGTCTAAGTGTTAAAATCCATCGTGTGATCCTATCTAATTTCTTTTCTTAATCTGCATTTTCTTTATCTCTAAGTGCATCCCCATCTATCAGGATCTTGTTTAACTCTAGTTCCAATGCTGACGCATGCGCTTCTTCAAGATCCTTCTTAAGGTCCTCTTCTATTTACTCTTCTAGAAAATTGTATATCATCCCTTGTAGATCGTGATTCTAGAATACGAGCTCGTTCAACTGGAGCATAGCATTAATCCATGGCATTCATCCTAAAGTTCACCTATGCATCACTTGTATGCTTCCTTAGAAGCCTTGTGAGTTCGCATGAACTTACCATACTGATTTTCTACATCATCCAACTTCCTCTTTAGTATAGTATTATGTTGATACACTTTCATATTCACCTCTCTCAATTCCTGAACTTCAGTTGCCAACTTGACACATAGCCACTAGTCTCTAGCAACTCTATAGCAATAGCACCTAGGTGGGTAGTGCTCTAAGAAGGCACTCCTTATCTTCTTGCAGCAAACCAACTTTCTCCTTAGGTGTATAATCACTTAAGCCACTGCTTCCATTCATTTCCTATATCAACTCACAGCATCTAAGGTAAAGTAAAATTAAGTATAACATAGGTATATGCATAGTGTGATCTACTGGTTTCCTAAATTCTTGTAGGATGACCCCTAAGATTCAATCTAGGTTTTATGCTCAAGGTTATCCTTATCAAAACCTAGACTCTGATATCACTTCCATCACTTTCTGAACCCAGGACCACAACATGGTTATATTTGCAAACCAACTTAGTGAATACCAAAACCAAATATGTACAGATTGACTAAACCAATTGCACAGCAAAAATATAAACCTATCTACTACATCTCATTGTTCTCTGAGAAAATAAAATCCAAGTCTTAAGCAATGTAAAGTAAAGTGCAACTCCTCCTCTCGTACTACCATCCCCACGTTTCATTTTGTTCCCTTATCTCTTCTGTAAAAGGATCACTAGTGGTGATGATCGATAAATCACCCAATAAATGACAACACTTATTTGTTTACTTTTCAAAAATGGTTGTGAGTAATAAGCAATTTCAAACAATGCAAAGTCATGTAAAAGAGCATTTTTCAAAAATAATAAGGCAATAAAGCATCCATGTAACTTTGAAAAATATCACAATAGTATGTTCAATTCTCTTGTAACACTTATTCTCGTTTTCTTGTTTCTTGGCCAACTCATTATTATGTCCATTGTGAATGTATCATTAATCAAGGCCTTAGCTTATACTCCCCTAACTGACGAAGGGTATGTCCAATCCAACTATGGCATTGTGGCCCTAAGGTTTCAATCCAACTTGGTAGGTATTCCAATCAACTATTAAACGATTGGTAGAGCTAACTATTAGCTTCACCTACTATCGACTCAATCTTCACCCCAATTAGGCAGATCCTAATATATTACCTAATCGGTAGAGCAGAACTCGTTCTTCACACTCATTTACATTTTTATGTGTGGCACTTAAGATTTGTTTCATATATTCTGATTTCAACATACAATTTAAAATGCACATTTTACAATAACTCGCTTCTAGGTTCTAGGTTTGAAGTAAGACGTTCACATTATAATCAATATAAAAATTGCACATTTTCACAATTGAGAAAAACACCTAAGGCTAGATTTGGAAATGCTTATAAACATTCAGTTGCAAAGTAATAGCTTGGAAAACTATTGTAAAATCATTTTCAAAAGCCGTTGTAAATGCTAGTAAAGTGTAGCCACATGCATAGAAAGCACAATAACAAAATCAGTTTTGAAAACAGTTATAGAAACTTTGTAAGGGTCATCACTTACTCTTACTTAGCTTAACTGGTTCCCGATTTCCTTAGGTAACATCTCTCAATCACTTATTCAATTATATACATGATTATTTTCAATATTTAATACGTCTAGTGATGAATGCTTGTCAATGATCAATATGCCCTATGCCTTTGTGTTCACTTAAACCTTTTTTAATCATTATCCTTGTGTCCTATTGCATATTATCTAGCAAGTCTAGGCTTAATTCTATCCAAAATTTGAAAAGTTAAGACTAAGTTCCTCAAATTACATAATCTACCCTATACTCATGGTTAAGTTTCATGACTGCGTTACCCTCATCTACAAAACCCACTAGCCTTCGTCTCGATGGAACCCACTAGAATTTCCACGATTCATCTCATGAATACTGTGTCCCAATCCGCAATCGCGACTCCATGGTCCACAATTGCACCTGTGGCCATAGGTCATTCTTGAATTTTTGCAACTGTAACTACAACTACACCCAATGGTCCCACAATCGCACCCACTAATCGCAATTAGATGTAAAGTCGCATCTGTCACCAGTACATTTAAATTTTCCCATGCAATCCATCTCCAACCACAAAACCCAATTTCACCTTTGTTCACTAGGTCCTTAACTATATTTTGGTGAGATAAAACTTATAGAAATCGTATCCCATGTGTTTCCATGAATTTTTGGAAGTGTTTCAATACATTCAATTATCCAACTCATCCATTCATGGTTTATATGAATCCTATACATAATCCCACATTCTGTACTCAATTCTCCACTAGCTAACATATTTAGGCCAACAATAGCTCTATGTGTGTGCATGAATAACAAATAATTTGAGGTAGAATTTACTTTCAATTCATGCATGAAAAGAACCCAATCTTCTCCTGCATCTCTCTGGCCATCATCACCATTTTCCAGGTCTAAAATAAGGGTTTTCAACCCTTGAATTCTGTATTTTTACCTTAGGTGGTTCCATAGGAGGTTCCATAGGAGGTTCCATAGGATTGACATTCTAAGTAAATTTGTCCTTAAAAGCAATTTCCTTATTTTTTAATTTTTGCCCCATTTCAACCGAATTTCCATAAATTTTTGGGACTTGTTTCTTATTCTAAATGTTTGAAAATTATTTCCTTGATTTAATAATTCCCATGGCCAAATTCTGACACCCAAAAATATGAATCTTCCATCTTAGGCTTCCCTAATCAACTTCCAAAAATTCCACCAAAATTACCACAATATTTGGGTCATATAATCCACATAAATGTCTTTATTTTCCATAATTTCAAAAATTCAGGGTATTACAATTCTACCCTTCTGACCTATTAGCGAATTGGAAATTCCTTTTGATGAATTCTCATACAGTAAATTGATAATCCAAATATTCAATCAAAGAGGGCAGAGAGCCTTGGGTACCCTAAGGATTAAGTTGTAGATAGATGACATGGAACCATATGATTTATTCTATGTAATTAATACAAAAACATTGTACAACGTACTCCTTAGCTGACCGTGGCTCTATGAAAATAGTGTGGTTGCCTCCACTTAGAATCAATACTTCAAATATAGCCATAATGATGTGCTGAAGAAAGTACTTAGCAACAGCAAGCCCTTCACTGAAGGCTAATCACACTTTGCTAAAGCCAAGTGTTATTTGAATAGGATGAGGACTTTAGAAGAAACTCTTTTGGAACAAAGGAGAAGCAAGAAGAGGGCTAGCCAAATGGAAATGAAAGAAGCAATCCACCTTCTTCAAAGAGTTGTTCAGAAGAAAATCTATTGTTAAATGTTGCCTTCAAAGTTCCAGCGTTGCCCTTGACCCAAAACGACCACCTTCTTAGCCACCTAGAGAAGTCAAGAAGGAACATGATGAGGTTGAATTAAAGACATCAAATTGTTTTGGCCCCGAGGCATAGAGGCTTCTCTTGAAGGCAAGACACAACCCTTAGGAGCATTTGACATTGGAAAAACTTTATCTACAATCCACAAGCCAAAACCTAAGAGTAAGCCTCGAATTTGTTGAACAAGGCCCTGTAAGAATTGCCATCATGCAAGCAATGTCAAATATAGCCCTAATGACCTCTCCTTCACATGCAAGTTGAAATCAACAAAGGTATATGTCCTCGATAGACCTCATCCACCCACAAACTGGGGCCATAAAGCAACAAAGAAAGGCATATCTAAGGCGTCAAGATGCTTGCAAATGGATTGAGAATTCTTAGAAGGACAAAAAAACAAAACAAAAAAGAAAAACAAAAGAAATGAAAAGAAAAGAAAAAAATGTGAAAAAAACAAAAAAAATAAAAGAAAAATAAAGGTACTCCTTGATATGAGTATAAACTGTTAAAGGTTGAAATTAAATTGAAGGCTCCTTAACATAAGTATAAATTATCATGCAAAATTAAGTTGAAGGGTCCTCGGTATGAGCATAAACTGTTATACCAAATTAAGTCAAATGATCCTCTACACAAGCAGAAACTATTGTGTTAAATGTCAAATTGAAGGCTCCTCGATATGAGTATAAACTGTCATGCTAAGTTGAACATTTCTTTACAAGGCATAAATTGTCAAACCAAGTCAAATTAATCACTCCTTGATAAGAATATAAACTATCAAATCAAAACAAATTTGAAGGCTCATTGACATGAGTTTAAATTGTCATACCAAGACAAAATGAATAGAATGCTCTTTGACATACATGTCTAAATTGTAAGTTACTCCTGACCTACAAGAGTTTGAATTATAAACGGCTAAATCCTTTAAAAATTCAAATTATTTTGAGCTACATTATGACTAGATCCCATTTTGGATACGTAAGTAGCTTAGATGTTTGTTAAGTTTAGTCGTAAATTTATGATAGATTATATTTAATTTATCACATGAAGTGGCAATTGTTGTAGGCATGCATCAATAAGATTAAGAAGGCAAAAAACTGATGGGGTGGTTAAAATTAGACTCCACGAGATCCTTAGTGGATCCAACTTGAAATTAGCCTCTACAAACTTCTTGACAACTCCATCTTGAAGTTAGTCCCCTTGGCACTCTCTCTCAAAATTACCTTGGTGAAATCCTCTTGGCTTTATATTGAGTTGTCTCTATGGTTTATGGATTTTTTGTTGGCTCCATGTTGAAGTCGCCCCCATCTACTTGGCATCAGCTCTATCTTGAGGTTGCCCTTATGAACTATATATTGGCTCCAGCTTTAAGTTGTAGGTTGTCAGATGGAACAAGGAATAAGAAGAAAAGATATGATTTTGGTGCTGCAAATCGGCTGATTTTCTTTAACTGGACAGATTCGGGATTTGCATTGATAAAAACAAATCAAGACAATGATGATCACCCGAGCGCTGGTAGCAAGTATCTGGCCGACGATCCTGCGGTTGATCATGTTGTGGGGATGGTAATGATTGCAAATCTGTTACAAAGTTTCATTGGTTTCCTTGTCCACGGAAGGCCAGGGTCTGTGATTAAAGACGTGTACTGTGAAAGTCTTTCGTTTTGAATTGAAGGCGAAAATCATGGGATTACAGCAGTCGGCAACAGAAAGGATCATGTTCATGAATGAGGAAGAACCGTTTTGGAAATTGGGAATCAACCATGTCAATTGATGAAGACAAAAACTGGATTGCTGGCTGTGATTTTTGTGAGATGCAAGATCAATCCTCTGCATGGGAAGATTCTGAATATGAAGAGAGAGAGAAATGTAAAAATAAAGGATCAAAAGAAAAAAAATGTGAGTTTGGGGTTGGAAATTAAAAAAAAAAATCAAAAGATGAAAAAAAATGTGAGTTTGGGCCAACCCCTTAGACATGGCTCAAATTTAAATAATGCACCGTAGAAAATAAAAAAATTGGGCGCCTTTATATCAAAACCCAATCAAAGGAAAAAAACAAAAGAAGGGGTCAAAAGAAAAAGCAGTGAGTTAGGGCCATCTTCTTAAAATATTCAAAGTGTTGAATAATTTCTACAAAATATCATGAAAAAAGAAGAAATTTTTTTTTTGAGACTTATTCACTTCAAAATAAATTTTTTGTGAATAAGTTTTGAGAAAATATTTGTAAAAAGTCAAAATTTGTCTCCAATAAAAAGGCGGTACGTTGTAAATTTTGTATTAAATATCAATTAAAAAGAAAATTTATTATTTATAATTTAAAAATTAAATGAATACAAATTTTAAAATTAAATAATAAAATAAATTAATATTTTATTATAAATGTGATTGGCAAATCAAATTAAGATAAGTGTCAATCTTAACTAGTCAAATTATAACAAATATAAACAGCGGTCAACAAAATTGTGGCAAATATACAACTCAAATAACTCCATGTCTCAAATCTCAGTCAATTTGTCATGCAAATCAAATATTCTCAAGGGGCAGGTCAAATCATGATATTTAAATTAAATATTGTCAATCAATTAAATATTGACATGTTGTCATCCCCGCCCTTATAGACCGAAGGGCATTCAAGACAACAGAATAACAATAAGTGAAAAAGCATTCAAAAAGTCTAAATTCTCTTTACAAGTTTTAAGAAATTTTAAGAAATTCGTCATCAAATTTAAGACGTTTTTCATGAAAATTCATCAAATTCTAATATTTAATTCTCACATTTTGGTCGTTAAACCTATAGATTAATGTTATTTAAAACTCTAACCAGCATTAAAAAAGATCAAATCTCAAAGCTCCAGCAATTCCAGTTTTATTCTATAAGAAGTTTCAAGGCATTCTTATCACATTTAAAATGTTTTGCAAAGTTCATGAAATTCAAAGTTCAATCTAGGATGGTGGTATTAAACCAATAAATCAATGTTTCTTGGAGGCTCCAAAGACTTCAAATCCATAATACTTTAAGAAATTACAAAAACATTCAAATTTCTCCTAGTCAAAAGAAGAATTAGAATATCAAATTAGAGATTGTACCCACAAAAGTCTGGTTGATTTGATTTTAAATTGTACTTATACAAATTTATTATTAAAAAATAATTCAAATACAAGAAATTTGTCCACAATGTGATAGTGATCATCCTTGTTCCTATCAAAAGGTGAATTCTCAACTTAATTCTAGTTAATTTGGTTCAGTTTTCAAAAAGTTCTTATAATCAACTCCAACATTTTACAAGACTTCATACAAAAAAAAATTATATGCAAGCTTGTACAAAACACAAATTTAATTGAGTGAGAAATTGATTACTGAATAATGAAGAAGTCCACATAAATGTATAGTTCACTCTCATAATCTAGTAAATCTATGTTGAATTTGACATTGGCTAATGTGTTTTCCTCTTGCTATTGTCCACCAAACCATACATATAAGAAATAGGTCGATCATTGTATAGAGATTGTAGATATCAAATTTAAAAATAAATGCGAGGACTATCAAGCAATTTAATTGGAGCAATTCACAAATACTTGTCTAACTCTTGGAATTAAGAATTTAAGCACACACATTCATAGGGTACATCACCAAATACGAAACATAAATCGTCCCTATTAAATTAATAAAATAAATAAACAAGAGAAATTTGTATTCTTATAAAAATTTTGATAGTCAATGATGTCTTTTATCTCCTTTTACTTTTTCTTATTCTTAGCTTGTTCTTCCTTCCAAAGGCGCACTACCTTAGGCTCTCTTTCTTCTTTCTTTTATAATAGGTCAATTCTTTTCTCCAAAACCTCTATTTTGCCTATCATAGAAATCTATTGTGTGCAAGAAGTTTTTTTGTTGAATCTACAACTTATATCTTGTAGTTGCAACTTCAGTTCTTTAGATTATGCTTGTTTTGATTTTTTGGTGTATATTTTTAGATATGTTTTTTTTAAAAGTATGTAACAATAAGAGCAAAATAAAGATAAAATTTAAAAATTATAATGATTGCAGCATGTGCTTTTAGGGTAAAAAATGAAAACAAACTTAACCTTAGTTATCTGAGATTTTGTTGCTTGTGCTTGTAGAAGAGTTGATAGGGCTATGAATGTCATGAATCCAAGGAAACTGACACAACTATAAGCTCTCTATTTTTCATTTCTATCAATTCAGCCTCGCGGCAAAAAGGAAAATGTTGTGGCCACAACAATTGCAGGAATTCTTTAATGGCTACAACTCAAAAATTCTTACACAATGATCAAAATACCCACTTAAGTGCAATATCAGTCTAAATTCATAATTAAAAAAAAAAACTCAAAAACATTATCAATTCATGCACAATCCACCAAGTTGCTTGAATCACTAGACAAATATGCTAGAAGATGCACAATTCAGCTTCATTAAGTGCAATCAAAAGGCAAAAATAAATCCATATCACAAGGTTATCACAATCCTACGATAGGGTTCTAACCAAAAAATTTGTAAACTACCTAAAACGCCTCTTTGTTAAGTGGTTTTGGATGTTTAATGAATTTGATCAAAATTTACGAGCTAAATTTCCGTTGGGGGCTTTAGTAACATTGACAATAGTCATAAAAACTTACTTGTAACATAATTTACATATAATGGATTTTGTTGTAATACATGACAACATGACAAATATATGAAGCAATTTTGAACATTGTTTCAATCACTTTACTAATTTTTTTAAATTAATTATGAAAAAAAAATATTAAGTTCTAGCTTTTAGTAAGGAAATTACTACTCTTACCTTTAAAATTAGGAAGCAAAATAAAAAAAAATTATCTTAAAACATAGATGAAAAGCAAATAGAGAGTAAATATTACACAATTCCATATTTTTAAACAAAACAATTAAGAAAAATTAGAAAATCCATTAAAAGTTTTGCTTCACAATTAATGATACTTATCAAAACAAAAATGTTTTTAATTACTCAAAATTAACTATATATGTAACATAATGTAATTAATGTAGTAATATATTATATATGAAATTTATATTTATAATTAAGTAAAAGTTCACAAGACAGTAAATTTAACATGTTAAGGTTAAATTCTATTATTTATTTATGAAAAAATATTAAGTTCTAAGAGACTACATTAACTACTAGACTAATTTTGAAAATTAGTAGATAAAGCTACTTAAAATAGGAATGACTTTTATACCCGTCGTCTTAAAGTTTTTAATTAACACATAATGTCAACTCGCTTATATTACTTTACTTACTATTTTTCAATGTGAGACATTGTCTCTTTGTTAAATTCACATTTGATTTTTCAACATTGCGCCCAAGGTGGGATTTCTTCATTTCTGGGCCTTTGGCCTTTCTTTTTCTCAATTAAAGCATTTTTATTTTTTATTTTATTGGACTCGTCTTTAAGAGCTTTTGGGCCTCTTCTTTTTTGGACCTTACTTTGCCTTGTGGGCTCATATTTGTGACAACTAAGGCTTCACTTTTGCTTGTGTGGGCCTGCTTCTGAACCTGTCCTTTGCAAGTATTTGGGTCGTATTCTCTTGTGATTTTGTCTTCTTCGGATCAAACCATCAATTTTGATACTATTTGTTTTCTTCTTCCAATAAATGATCAAATGAGGTTCTGATGCCATTATCAAATCAAATTAGACAAGTGCCACTTTTAATATTTTTTGGAAAAATTATGATTATTGGTCTACTAAATTGAAGGCCTACTCTCTATCACAAAGTGAATGAGAAATCATTGAAGAGGGTGTTACTATGCCTGAAAATAAATCTACTCAATCAAAATATAAATTATCTAAATTCAAAGCTAACAAAGAAAAAGAATGGCAGGCCATATATGATTTGCAATTGGTCTTGGTGAATTTAATTTCTTTTAGGATTGGTAGTGCTACCAGCACAAAGTAGGCATTGGAAAAAAGTAAAGGAGGAGTTCCAAGGAAGTGAAGAGGTGTGCTTTGTGAAACTTCATACTCTAAGACAAGATTTTAAGAATGTTAAAATGAGGAATTTTAGGATCATAAAGGATTGTTATATAAGAATCAATGAAATTGTTACTCCAATAAGTGCTTACGGAGAAACTATTACAGATAAAGTAGTAGTTGAAAGAATATTAATCACTCTCACTAAAAAATATGATTCAATTATTACTTTTATAGAATAAGCAAAAAAGTTATCTATCCTATCAATCATTGAATTAATCGGCACTTTAGAGGCATAAGAGAGGAGGTTGAGTAGGCATGATGAGACTATAGAAAATGCCTTCCAATCAAAACAAACTCAAGTCTCAAAACAAAAAAAATAATGATTGAAGTTTTGAATATTCATGAGAAAGAATTAAAGGCTGCATGAGAAATGAAGGATATAGAAAAAGTAAAAGAAAATATCTGTCATGTGGGATATGGAAGAAAACAAATCATCTTGAAAAAGATTGATGAAGAAAGGAAAGCCACAATTTCAAAATTATACTAAAATTTTCATCTTACAAAAGATTATTCTACGAAGGAAAAACATCAAGCCAACTACCTTGAGGAGAAAACCAATTACCTATTTTAAGCTTGCCACGTTGTTTTCGAGATTAAAAGAGATACATGGTATTTAGATAGTCGTTGTAGCAACCACATGACAAGTAATAAAAATTTATTTTAAAGATATAAACACATTTGTTAAATCCAAAGTGAGGCTTGGTAATAGTGTGCCACACGATGTTCAATTAAAAAGTACTCTTGCAATCAAGATAATGAAAGGTATGTATTTTATAAAAGATATCTTGCTAATACCAAATTAGGAGACAATTATAATTATTCTTGGGCAAATGATGGAAAGAGGATATTCCTTACTATTGGAAAAAAATTCTTGCACCAGTTATGATAAAGGAGAAAAAAGGCAACAAAATTGTCAAAGTAGAGGCCAAAAGATTCTAAACTTCCTCAAGAACATGTTCAGCTAAAGGATGTGACCATGGTGCCTGGAGAAAATCTGGTGGAGCCTCTTGAGATTCATTAAAAACTTATCATGTAGAAATAGAGACTAAATCTCTAGTTACTACTTGTTTATTGCTTCAATGCTAGAAGATGTATTGGCTTAAGTTGTTATTCCTTTTGGAGACCTTTTTAGTGAAAGTTCAAAACCACCCATGATCTTTGATACAAGTGGCAAACAGAAGGAGAGATGCAGGAAAGTCGAAGGATAAGGGCCTTCCTAGAAAAAGAATAAAAAGGAGAATAGATGTGAGCAATGCTTGAAGTTCTTGGTTGAGAACTACAAAGAAATAAATATTTCTGAGGAGACGTGTGATTTTGTATCCCTATGATATGACAAAGTTTGTGTTGAAGGAGAGATTGTATGAATTTCATGTAGTTGAATTAATGTGGTGTTGGGATACCAGATGAGTGACCTAATCACAACATTTGTTGGGAATTTTGAAGCTGATCTAAATGAAATAGCTAAAGTTCTCACTATCGACAACTTATTCATTTGACCAATAACTTACTCCATTAAATCCTGTACACTTACCCTTAAATATTTTCTACTTATAAATTGACAACCACAAATTCGATCCCTGTAGGAAACAGAACATGGGCCACCAAAGACATTACAACAATGCTTTATTGTTTCGGTGATAAAGAAAAGGATAAGCATGGATAATGCAATCTTCAAAAATATTTTAAATTATGATAAGATATATCTCACACTAATTTCCAATCTTTTTGTTAATCAAAATTTGTGTTAACGAGAAGCCCACTTAGAAAATTACTATAATGATATACGATGCGAGATTGATCCACCTTGGTATAATAAATGACTTGATTACTAATGCAACACCAAGGGCTGGCTTGACTTGAATACCCTCAACCCATGCAAAACTTGGGGTCTATTGCTACCATACTCCCCTAAACTTGATCTATGACATTGCATGTCACAAAGGGAGAGTGAATTTATTAAAGGAAAATATAAGGGAGAGTGTGTTTGAAA
Source organism: Avicennia marina (assembly GCA_019155195.1). Classification (NCBI taxonomy): domain Eukaryota; kingdom Viridiplantae; phylum Streptophyta; class Magnoliopsida; order Lamiales; family Acanthaceae; genus Avicennia; species Avicennia marina. The sequence goes on along the minus strand of CM032772.1, from coordinate 8,125,141 downwards.
AATGAATACGACATCGTTTATGGACAAGTTTGAGGGAAAGCCTGGCCTGATGAGGAGTTAATTTTTTTTGTTTTCTTAATTAGTCACATTGTCTTTTGGCGTCATTTGTTGTTTTCCACTGGGTTTCTTTTTGGAAGAATTATCTATTGTTGTTGATATCTCAACTCTAAGACGACTTTACTAATAATAGTATTTGTTAAAGAATAGCTTACGTTGACCTCACTATAATCTATAGTGCTCAAAACCTGGAGTTTTATACTTATATAGATGTTAAATTTTCTTTTGTCAAGATTAATTTTTTTGGGTTGTGCCACATATTGTTAAGGGAGAGACATATTGTTAAGGGAGAGATTGTGAGTATATTTGATGAATTGAAACTTATGTGGCATAGGAAAAGATCCATTAGATTTTGAAAAAATTGATAAGATTTGATTATATCTAATTTCTTAAATATCAAAAGTGATGAAATATACAAAGATTATTTCAAAATGAAAAAAAGATCACTTTAGCTCAAATTTGACCAAGTCAAATTATGCTTTTAATGTACAAAGAAGAATTGAAAGCCCGAAGAATTGAAAGCCCAAAAAATAGGAGTTGATCAACAAGATATGAAAAGAAATCTCGTTGAAATATGCAACAATTAACCTAATATAGCAACACCAATTTGCTGGCTAAGACATAATTTGCACAAGGACCGTATCCGAATATTTAGAGGTATTTTGCAATTTTTTCACCCATATTTGTGAAGGCAAATCACAGATAAAATCAGCAAAGTTGAGTAAGGGTTTGCATGTGTGCCTTCTATGAGAGTTTAAAGAGCTAAAGAGAGAAAACATGCGCTTACGAGCACATGAATCATGTATGTTGAATAAAATTTATATAACATGATATTTGACCTATAAACTTTTAAAATAATTGTGAATAATTGTTTTGATTTTCCTTTCTTATGGAATTATCTTGGGTCTTTTATTTTTTATTCTAATTAAGATTAGCATTTGACAAAATAACCACTATGTGCGGCAGTTATGAAACTGGCCTATCTCATCATTTAGTTATGAAACTATCCTATTTTACTATTTAAAATGGCGAGACAAGATCTTTTTTTCAAAAAAGAAAAAAAGGAATTTGGCTTGGTGATACATGAAAGTTCTGTGATCCACTCGTTCACTACGAGATCATTGAGATGCATTGTGTTGCACTGTGCTAATTAGGTATTGAGATAATTCAGAATGGCACAAGACATTTTCATTGATTCACTAAAACACAAAGATGTACTTTACAATGACAAGTGGCAAGGGTGGTTAAAAACAAATTAGGTTGAGCACTACATTGTACATGTTCAAAAGTGAGCTAGCGATAATTACATCATAATAGGCCTCGTCTTTCTGAATTGCTTTAAAATAGAGAAAAGTGTAAAATCATAATTGTAATTAACATAAGGTTAAAAAGGTAATTCTCTTAAATTACTTTTTCCAACAAAAATTTATTATTAAAATAATAATATAGTATATTATTTTAGGAAACACATTTTTGATGCGATGTAAAATTTTGTCAACAAAATTTCATAGTCACCATTTACACATTATTAAAGTTGATGTTCAAATTTATCAATTTTAATAGTATTTATTAATTTCATTCAACTTATATTTTATAACATTACTAAAAAGTCCCATCGTAAAATCCCTTAACTTATTATACAACATTATATATCTCAAACAAAATTCTATAATAGGAAGAAAATTATCACTTACTTTTACAAAAAAAAAAAAAAACCACTACTCTTTCAAGTGTATTTAAATATATCAATTTTGTAAAAATTTATCGACTTCATTCTAATTAAATTTATTGCAACATAAATGTCAAAACATAAAAAACTTCAAAACTATTATAGAACACTATAACTTAAAACTCAATTTATTAAAATATAATTTTTCATTTTAATTCAAATTATAATAATTTTATTTAATTTATAATACAATTTCTATTACCTGTTTTTTTAAAGGACCAGTATCACAACTCTCCTGTCAGGGGCTATTTTGTTAAATGCTAATTTTAATTAGAATAAAAAATAAAAAATCAAAATTATGTTACTTGACACAGCATCATTTACGTAAACCACGCATCGCCACTCCTGTCTTTGTCGCTGCTGTTATCATTAACACCCAACCAAACTTATCTTTTCGGAATTAAAGGTTCATCGTTCATTCCCTCAAAAAATTAAATGTAGCAGATATCGCTTCATTGCCATAAAATAAAAAACAAAATCAAATGTAGCAAATTGCCCTTTCATTGCCATTTAAATCAAAAATTTTAAATTTTGCTTTTCTGAATAAGCTGCATGGATGGCCACGAATGCTATGGATCACTCCGTAGAAAGTCGCCGATATATTTCTTACAATTTGCTCGTCATCTGCAGGAGACTTAAAACTTATCATTTAAAAAGCATAACTCACTATTCAGATAAAAAATATTAAAATAAAACATAACTTTTTCATATATATTTATAATGTGCGATCATCAATTTTAATACACCATTTTAAATACTATATATATATATATATATATTTCTGGTAAAAACAAATCTAATCCTAAAAAGGCTGGATTGCAAATTGACTAATCCTACAATTAAATAAAACAAAAAATAAATAAATAACAGGAAGATGATAAAATGCCACGTACAGAAGAGAGACTTGGGATCCCATTTCCCTGAGAGCCTTACCAAGAAGTTAAAACTTACCCAGCAAAGAACAACGAAAAAGCTATCTGCATCGATGAGGCACGACCAGCTGTGCTTCCTGATTGCTCTCTTTTTCTACTTTATCCTCCAAAGTCGGAGACAATTGGCTGATGGAGGAGGTTCACAGGTTCCTTTTCTGCCCGGGTTCCAAGGCCCACTTCCCTTTGAGCTCGAAACTGGGTTGGTTTCCATACGACACACTCACTCTCTCAAACAGTTCCAACTTCAACTCATCATTTGGACCTGTCGATATATGGGATATATACAAATTAACTCAGTAATGCTTGTTCAGGTATATTGGAGTGGACGAAGAAGAGAATGTGCAGCTGTTCTATTACTTCGTGAAATCAGGGTCTGATCCTCAGAAAGATCCTCTCCTTCTTTGGTTGACAGGAGGCCCTGGCTGCTCTGTATTATCTGGGCTCATATATGAAATAGGTAAAGGTTTCTTATTTTTACGAAAGTCTTTTCTATAAAAATATACTTAAAAATATTCATAAAAAATGAAAACAAACATAGCCTTAGCTACTGTAGAAAAAATTCTTACAATTGAATTTCCATTAATAAGAAATTTGTTCAAATACAATTACCATATAAATCAAATAAAATTTTTATGGGTTCTATTATTTAATTTAATCTTCTGATTCTCTTTTCAATTTGGACCACTTGAACATTCTAGCAATCTGTTGAAGTGTTTATAGATTTGATCTTTTTAAAAATCTATTAGATCTTTGGAAAATATTAAATTTGTGGTTTTACACCACAATTTTAGATTAAATGTCAAAATTTAATGAATTTTTAAAAACACTTCAAACGTTATAAGAATTCCTTGAATAATGTTTGAAGAATACAGTTGAAATTGGATGAATTTTGAGCTTTAATTTTCTTCAATGCTAATTGGAACTTCCAATAATGTTAAAACATTGATTTAACACTTTTAATGTGAATCAAACAGTAAAATTTGATGAACTCACATAAAGAACGCCATGAATGTTATAAGAACGACTTTGAATTTGTAAAAATAGAATTTGAACTTTTTCCAACACTACTTCTTGCTTGATGTGTATTGTTTGGTTTGTAGAAGCCAATTCTATTTAGGGGAATGGAGAATATTTTGTTACCATAAATATTTGATGACATGATAGTGTTTAATTAGTTGATAATATTTGATTTGATATTATTTTCTTTAATTGAATATTTGAGTTAATTATTAAATTAATAATATTCTACTTTCAAATTTAAAAGATTTGACATGTGATATGATTTGATTGATCAATTTTGACATTTGTTACAATTTAATTGAACAACTATATTTGTAATAAAATATCATTTCATTTATTATTTAAATTCAGAAATTATGTTTAATTAAATTCTTAAACTACAAAAATAAAATTTCTTATTTTGATTGATATTTAATACAATAAAATCGGTGAATTGTTCAAGATTTCTCAAATCCAAGTCTTCCAGATTCTCAGAAACTCCATGAATGCTTCAGGATTTTTATAAACTTATTTAACGCCCGTGAATCTGCCCAAATATTACCATGAGCTTACCTATTTTCGTCAGAGTAAAACAAATCCCAGAATTTCATTAATGGAGGGAATCATGCTAGTATTCAGAAGACCCCATCTGGTCAGCTCTTATCAACACAAACTCAGAAAGTCTAACGATTTTTTCAATATTAAGATTGTCTCTTTTCTTTTTGTTCATTACTTATCCCAACAATCAAGATTATTATCTTCGAGATTTCAGCCTTTTGGTTAGAAGTCACCTTGCTCTGAGCTCTGCTCACTTGACTGTAAATAGATGCCGCTAGTTCCAAATTCTCGACCAAGCCTTTCCTTCACAGTTGCAACTGTAGACACATAAAATAAATAAATAAATAAATAAAAATATCATATAAAATTGAATAAAGAAATTGAAATATAAATTAAATAATTTTATTTTAGAATTTTAAAACAAATACACTTTTCTTAATAAATAATTAATCAATCAAATTGTCAAATCAAATGGCGACAAATGGCACAATCCAGCAGGAAGGCAATAAATGATCAAGATGGCCAATCAGAAGGCGACAAGTGGCGCAGTCTAACAAGAGGCCAACAACCCCAGCCAATCAGAACGCTGCACGTCAACAGGTTAGGTGGCTACATTATCTCTCCTACAACTATAAATAGGGGTCAAAACCTCACAAAAAACAACGACAAGCCAAGGAGAAGAAGAGAAGACACAAAATCCTCTCAAGGCGTTCAAGAACATTCAAGGCGTTCTTCGTCAAGTTTAAAAAGTTCGTCTCCAAATTCAAGGCGTTCTTCGTCAACGGTCTTCAAATTCAACGTTCGATCCGAAGTCAGAGTGCTAAGTCTGAAGATCAACGTTAATTTGAGAAATCAACAAATTTCAAGGAAGATCAAGCACAAGACCTTCTCTTGAAGATACTCCAAATTAAAGCCACAGTTTCGATCCTAAACCCAAATTCAAGGCGTTCTTCGTCAACGATCTTCAAATACAACGTTCGATCCGACATCAGGGCGCCAAGCTCGAAGATCAGCGTTAATTGAAGAAATTTACGAGTTTCAAGGAAGATCAAGCACAAGTCCTTTCCTTGAAGACACTTCAAGTTGAAATTACATCTTTGGAGGAAGAATCAGAGGACTAAATTAGAGAATAGAGCCCGCATCAAATTCATTTGATTCAAGTTGTAATCGATTTGTACAAATTTCTTGTTAGTGGAAATTCAAGAGCAAGATTTTGTCCTACAAATTTTTGGCACGCCCAGTGGGACCTCTCTACCTCTCATCTCTTCCTTCCTCAGAGTTTCAAGTGGACTACAAGCTTCGAACGAGTCATCATGGCCAGTAAGAAGGGAAAAGCTGTCAAAGCCGCTACCTCAGCTGCCAGTGAAACCGCCACAAAGAATGTTGGGGTCATCACTAGGAGTTTGGCAAGGAAAGCAACACGCTCAGAACCAGCCCCCCTCCATGAAGATGTCAAAAACCCACTCCTCACAAGCAAAAGTAATGAGGACGACTCAGCACCTTCGAGCCCTCGCTCTGACGCTTCATCCGCCTCCAATGACGCCTCAGTCATGACGACTAATGCCTCGAGCTTGGAGGACCAAATCGCCGCACTGACTAAAGTCATTGACGGGCTAGCCAAACATGTCCAAGAGCAAGATGCTCGGATCTCAAGGGTGATGGACAAAGTGGACAAAGCCGAAACCAGTCAAATGGCAGAAAAGGCGCTCGAAGTTCCTGACGGAGTTGAAGTATCTACCAAGCAACCAGTCAATAACCATCAGGAGTCTGTAGCCAAAGAGCTTCAACTATCCTCGGACGGCTCAATTCCGATTGATCAACTTAAAGACTTCATTGAAGGTACCATCAAGAATAAGCTCGAAGGAGGCACTAAGTCGACTCTGGCATACGCCAAGCCCTACTCGTCAAGGATCGACAGCCTGAAAATGCCAACGGGCTATCAACCTCCTAAATTCCAGCAATTTGATGGCAAAGGAAACCCGAAACAGCATGTGGCACATTTCATAGAAACATGCAATGACGCCGGGACATATGGAGATCTTTTGGTCAAACAGTTCGTCCGCTCGTTAAAAGGAAACGCTTTCGACTGGTACACCGACCTCGAACCCAAGTCCATCGATAGCTGGGAAGAAATGGAGTATGAGTTCCTCAACCGCTTCTACAGTACAAGGCGGACTGTCAGCATGATCGAGCTCACCAATGCCCATCAGTGGAAAGAAGAGCCGGTCATTGACTATATCAATCGGTGGAGGAATCTAAGTCTAAACTGCAAAGATAGACTTTCCGAGACTTCGGGCATCGAAATGTGTATACAAGGAATGCACTGGGGGCTGCGGTATATCCTTCAAGGGATTCGGCCTAAAACTTTTGAAGAACTGGCCACACGAGCTCACGATATGGAACTAAGCATTGCTGCAAGTGGTATCGACGCGCCACCTGTTTCAGAGTTCCGCAAGGCGAGAGACGAACAAGAAATAAAAAAAGGGGGCAAGCCTCCCTTCAAAGCTCCAGCAAGGGAGTCCATGGCAGTACACGCCAAGCCTGTTCCAGTCAAAGGAAAGGAGAAGGCTGATGAAAAGAAAGAAGCCCCACAAAAGCCAAGAAGGCCAACGCTAAAAGAGATGCAGGCCAAATCCTATCCCTTTCTTGATTCAGACGTCCCCGGGATCTTCGACGACTTGCTAAAGGCCAACCTTATCGAACTCCCAGAAACGAAAAGGCCTACAGAAGTCGGGAAGATTGACGATCCCAAATATTGCAAGTACCACCGCTTGGTCGGGCATCCCATCCACGATTGCTTCATATTCAAAGAAAAGATCATGGACCTTGCTCATCAAGGAAAGATCACATTGGAAGATGATAATGTAAACGTCAACGCTACCACCTCCAATGACCAAATGAAGCAAGCCCATGGAAACGACCACTCCTTGGACAAAGCCAGTTGCTCCCACAAGAGAGGCAAACCTTCTGAAGATTGCATGACTGCAGTGATCTTCACAGATGAAGATCTGATGTTGGGATCTCAACCCCATAACAGACCGTTGTTCGTAACTGGCCACATTCACGAGCAAAGGATCAATAGGATGCTGATCGATGGTGGCTTAGCGGTTAACATCTTGCCACTACGAACACTGAGAGAGTTGGGAATCTCGACCTATGAGCTTTCAAATAGTCACTTAATGATCCAAGGGTTCAATCAAGGGGGGCAAAGGGCCCTAGGCACTCTAAGGTTGAGCTTGCTCATAGATGACATGGAGTCGACCACTTTGTTCCACGTCATCGACGCTAGGACATCATACAACCTACTCCTCGGACGGCTATGGCTCCACAAAAACGGGGTAGTCCCTTCCACTTGGCACCAATGCTTCAAATATTGCTGCAATGGTGTCGTCAAAAGCGTCCTGGGTGATTGCAAGCCATTCACCAAAGTTGAATCCCATTTTGCTGACGCAAAATATTACTTGAATAAAACCAAAGCTCCAAAGGTTAGCAGCTCCTAGCAAAACGACAAGACGAGAGGTGCTCCACCAGAGAAAGATGAAGCCGACGGAGTGTGTCCCAAGAATCGTCCAAATAAGACGCCAGAAATTCATGATGCTTTAAGGGGCTTGACACTGCCTGTAACTCAAATTGACGGCAACACACTCGCTCAACCACCCGAAGACATCATAAAGGAATGCCCTGAGGCTCGAGAGCTGAGGACTGCAAAAGGCTTCAGCCCCAATGCATACAAACTCCTCGTCAAAGTGGGATACAATCCACAAGAAGAGTCGCCATTGGGAAAACTCCCACAAAAGCCTGGGAATCAAAACCCACAAGTCGGACTTGGGTACGAACAGCCAAAGAGCCCCGTACGCATTGCCATAAGGAGAGCTCCTACTAACAACATAAGAAGAGCTTCCACTAACAACACCACAGAGTGCTCTTCAGAAGTTGAAAAGGAGCCAGTGCGTGTGTCAGTCTTCAAAAGACTTGGCTCATCCCAAAAGCGAAAATGCTGGAAAATAAAGAATAGAGCTACTGAGGCACCAAAGCTCGAGGAAAAGCTCCACAGCTGAATCCCCTCTGACATGAAAAGAAAGACGGACTTGGTCATGTCATGTAGCAAAGTCCTCAAAGCCAAATTCCAAATGGTTGTCTTCACCAAAACTCAAACTGAAGAGGAAGGTGATAGAGACAGTGTGAGTTCATCCAACCACACTCCTGGCCCGCAAGAGTATAAACTGTGAACGGCCTTTACTTCTTGCAAATTTAAGAAGTTCTGAACTACGTTCTGACTTGATCCCATTCTTTTGGGTACGTAGGCAGCTTAGATATTCTCTAAGTTCAGTCACAAAATTTGTAACAAATCACGCTCTAGTAGCCACCACTGGGGGCATTTGCAAAAGGAAGAAACAGTGAATGGCGGAGCAACAAAAAAATAAAAAAATCACACTTTATTGCTAAGACCAGATATTAACCAAAGAAATACATCAATGTCCAGAGAATTGAAAAGAAATGATCCTGATAAAGCTAAGTAAAAGGGTTCAAACCCTTCAGCTCATCTTTCACCGTCACCAGCTCCTCCTCAACAACACGCAAGGCCTCAGTAGCCCCCTCATCTAAAGGCTTCATGGATTGTAGGGTAACTACCTCCCTATGAATCTCTCCAACTTCAACCGCTGTCTCTCGTAAGAACTCCCTCTGCTACACAAGGGAGGAGGATAGCTCCTACTCCTGCTTCGTCAAAAGCTCGAGCTATTCCTCCACACTTTTCAACTTAATCTTGAAGCGCTCAAACTCTTTGGCCCCTTAAGCTTCCTAGTCTAGAGCCTTTCGAAGCTGGCCACCAGCGTCTTCAACTGATGGTCTAAAAATTAAGGCCCAAAATTGAAGCCTAGTCAGTACGCGTGGGCTAAAGTCAAGCCTGGTACTCAAAGGCCCAAAATTGAAGCCTAGTCGGTACGCGTGGGCTAAAATTAAGCCTGGTACTCAAAGGCCCAAAATTGAAGCCTAGTCGGGCAAAGTCGGTACTCAAGGATTGAAGCCTAACGCGTGGTAAAGTCAAGTCTGGTACTCAAGGCCCAAAGATTGAAGCCTAGTCGGTACGCGTGGGCTAAAGTCAAGCCTGGTACTCAAAGGCCCAAAGATTGAAGCCTTGTCGGTACGCGTGGGATCAAGCCTGGTACGGTAAAAGGCTTAAGCTCAAAAGCCTAAAAAAATTGAAGCCTAGTCGGTACACGTGGGCTAAAATCAAACCTGATACTCGAAAAAAAAAACAAAAAACAAAAAACAAACCCTGAAACACAGCCTTCCCCAGAATCAGTACCAAGTGCAGCCCTGTTTTCCAAAACACAAAATTCACACCAAACCAAGCCTTATCCTTAAAAAAAAAAAAACGGGTTCCCACCAAATAGGGCCTTAGCCCTAAAATCAGATTTGTGCCTAAACACGGCCTTGCCTTGGGCTCATAACTCAGCACCAAATGCTGCACATTTTCCCAGCCATGGAAACCTTCACCAAACATGGCTCAATGATCTAGATGCAAACTCGACGCCACACGAAGCTCTCTCTCTCGCCATCGCCGTCACCCATGTCCGCCAAGCACCACCCGACGCAGGCACTGTGCGCCCCGCTGAACCCACGAAGAAACCGGTCGTCTCCTACGCCGAGCGACGCCGCAGGCCAGCATTTCCTTCACCGAGCGCCGCCACACCTCGCCGAGTCTGCAGCCTTTTCCCTCAACGCAGCATCGCCGCAATACTCGCTCGTCAGCACTGCACCACCGCAAGCCCAGCCACGCTACCGTTGCCCGAAATCTCTGCACTCGAAAGCTTCCTAACAAAGTCGTCGACTGGAAACGTGTCCTGCCGTGTCTGCAACTCCCCCGCTTCGGCGCCGCTGCACCTGCCTACGCCACGTTACCGCAACGCCCTCCGCGTCCCACATCGCCACTCGTGCCGCCAGCAATCAAAGTGCCAAGGAACCAGCGCCACCCCGCGGTACACCGACACAGCCCTATGCTGCTGCAAGCTGCGGCATAAACCCACGAGAAACAACAAGACTCGCGCCCGAACCGCCCAGCTATTCCGTCGTAGACGCCAAACCTCTGCAGAGGGAAGGAAAGTCATCGGCCCCGAGTACCGACACAGACCTGAAAACGGGGAATCGCGCTTCTCTCACGTCGAAGCAGTTGAATCCGGAGGCGATGGCGATGGTGACATGGGAACACCTGTCATGGAGGCAAGATTCTCGATCGGAAAGACGCCCAAGCTCCTACTGGAACACAGTGCGTGGATAGACTGCACGGAAGAACGACAGTTGCGAGATGCTGAAGCCAGAAGCACTGGAGCCAACCTAACGACGATCAGGAACCATCGAAGCCGGGGCAACCAGTAGGCAGCGCAGGGCCAGGGCCACCCGCTTGAGCCACAGCACAGAACATGGAATCCGGAGCGCAATGTCGTCCATAAAAAAAAAAAAGGAAAGAGAAAATTAAAAAAAAAAAGAAAAGAAAAAGAAGAAGAGAGAAAAAAAAGAAACGGCGACTTACCTCTCCAGAAAGCCTCAGACGAGCAACCATGGACGAACCGACATAAATGGAAGAACGGTGGCCTCGGCGGGTTGCAGAGAACGTCGGAATTGGCGCGCGCAACTGCCCAAGGCGAAGTAATAAACATTAATAAATATTAATGAATTAAATACATATACATATTTTTTTAAAAAAAAAGGGATTTTGTCAAAAATATATATATATATATATTCATGTATATATAAATAAATAAATAAAATCGAGACTCGTTCATTCAAAAAAAAAAATATAGGCTTTTCATGAACAAGTCTCGAGGGGGCATTTTGTAGACACATAAAATAAATAAATAAATAAATAAAAATATCATATAAAATTGAATAAAGAAATTGAAATATAAATTAAATAATTTTATTTTAGAATTTTAAAACAAATACACTTTTCTTAATAAATAATTAATCAATCAAATTGTCAAATCAAATGGCGACAAATGGCACAATCCAGCAGGAAGGCAATAAATGATCAAGATGGCCAATCAGAAGGCGACAAGTGGCGCAGTCTAACAAGAGGCCAACAACCCCAGCCAATCAGAACGCTGCACGTCAACAGGTTAGGTGGCTACATTATCTCTCCTACAACTATAAATAGGGGTCAAAACCTCACAAAAAACAACGACAAGCCAAGGAGAAGAAGAGAAGACACAAAATCCTCTCAAGGCGTTCAAGAACATTCAAGGCGTTCTTCGTCAAGTTTAAAAAGTTCGTCTCCAAATTCAAGGCGTTCTTCGTCAACGGTCTTCAAATTCAACGTTCGATCCGAAGTCAGAGTGCTAAGTTCGAAGATCAACGTTAATTTGAGAAATCAACAAATTTCAAGGAAGATCAAGCACAAGCCCTTCTCTTGAAGATACTCCAAATTAAAGCCACAGTTTCGATCCTAAACCCAAATTCAAGGCGTTCTTCGTCAACGATCTTCAAATACAACGTTCGATCCGACATCAGGGCGCCAAGCTCGAAGATCAGCGTTAATTGAAGAAATTTACGAGTTTTAAGGAAGATCAAGCACAAGCCCTTTCCTTGAAGACACTTCAAGTTGAAATTACATCTTTGTAGGAAGAATCAGAGGACTAAATTAGAGAATAGAGCCGCATCAAATTCATTTGATTCAAGTTGTAATCGATTTGTACAAATTTCTTGTTAGTGGAAATTCAAGAGCAAGATTTTGTCCTACAGCAACAATTAAGTCAATTGTTCTATGAACCTGCACTTAATTGAACCAATTTCGTCTTCCTTCTAGGAGACTCCCACTGCCCTCTCCTATTTTTTTATTCTTTTTCGGTTGATCGATGATGTTGAAGGTTGGTGCGGGGGCTGCTGTGACGGAGGTGGTCGCGGGTTGCTGCGATGGCGGTTGTCTCCAGTTGCTGTGGCGGTGGTTTTAGTGTGCCGTCAGCCGACTAAGGCAGTGAGAACCTGTGGGGCGCCAGTTGCTGCTCCAGGCAGACGGATGTGGAAGGCGCTGCTGACGGAGGCAGCTTGGGACTATTGCGGTGAGGAGTGGGTAGCGCCGGCGTTGACTGTGTGGTGGCACTGCGACTATTCTGGTGACAACGGCGCACGAAGCTATCGGTGGTGAGATGGCGAAGGCTTATAACGCGAGAGAGGAGACATATTGATGAGGGATGTTTGGTTTGGTCATGAATTAAAGTGGGAAGAGAATAAGGGCCTATTCGGCTGAGGGCTCTTAGAGAACAAGAAACAAAGTTTGGGTGTTGCTGGGCTCAATCCGAAATTTGCCGATCCATCCCCTCTTTAAACTGGGTGAGGACAGTTAGCCTTACTTTTTGATGGGTTGTGGCAGAAGGCCTTTTAACATTTGAGTTTTCGAATTTGGGCCTCTAAATTTGACTCTTTGAATTTGAGCCTCCAGATTTAGGTTTTTGAATTTCAAGCCTTTAAATTTGAACTTTTAAATTCAGGCATTTGAATTTGAATTCTGACTCATGGACTTAAATTTTAGACTTTGGACTTAGACCATAGATTATTAGACTTGAGTTTTGATCCCTTAGATTTTTAGACTTACATCTTGAACTTATGGACTTGAGTTTGGACCTTTAGACTTGAACTTTTAAACTTGGACTTTGAATTGATGAACTTGGGCCTTGAACCTTTGGACTTGATAATTGGACCGTTGGGCTTAGGTTTTGGACACATGGATTTAAGCCTTAGACTTTTAGACTTGGGGGGTGTTGGATTTTTGGACTTGGATTTCAAATTCATGAACTTAGGCCACCTTTGATCTTTAGACTTAAGTATTGGACCTTTAAACTTGGGTGGTTCCTTAAACTTAGGCTTGAACCATGATTTTGGACTGATTTATTTGATTTGGACTTGAATCATGGACTTAAACTAGTCTCTTAAACTTGGGTTAGTCCCTTAAATTTGGGCTCAAACCATAGACTTAGATTGGTCCCTAATAATTAGCTTTGAATCATGGATTTTGGCTAATTCCTTAGATTTGAGTTTGAATCATAAACATTGGTTAGTCTCTTAAACTTAGGTTTGAACTATGAACTTAAATTGATTACTTAGATTTGGGCTTAAACCATGAATTAGGGCTAATCTTTTAGACATAAGCTTAGACCAAGGATTTGGGTGATTAGAATATGTGCCTTAACTTCAACAAACAATGTGCAACCCCAACCAACCTTTTCATCTTCAGCAAGCAATGAACGATCCAACATATGCTGAGTGACCTCAATAAATGCCAAGCAACTTCAACATGTATTGACCGATCTCAATGAGCAATGCATAACTACCAAAGTGATCATCTTCTTAAAATTTGTTAGATAAGACATGCCCACAAAGTTTCGTTAAGGTGAAGGCAATCTTATAGAAGCTATGTTGAGATGTAGTCTATAAAGGATTCTTGAGAGTTGATGAAGTTCAAGAGAGTTCATGTAGGCTAACTTAAAGAGATTATGTGAAGACCAATTTTTATATGGAGCTCCTAAGGTTGACTTGAAAGGGAATTTGTAGGGAAAGATGATGACCAACTTTGAGGTGGACCCCATAAAGGTACACACTTAGAAATAGCTAAAAGAGCATTGGAGAATTCAAGTTCTTTTATTTGTGCTTGTTTAGAACTACTCTTCATCCCTTATGGCGTGAACGCAGTAATAATAAAAGCACCTCAATTAATGATTTTTTGTGAAGTGGCCTTTTCGATACCCTTCATTTTTTGCAATTTATCATGAATGTAATCTATCATTATTTTGTGACAGAATTTGAAAGGTATCCAAGATGCCTACGTACTTTGTAAGTGGATCAGGTTATAACGTTGTTCAAACAATTGAAGTCATTAAAAGATTTAATCATTCATCATTTATACTCTTGTGGGTTAGGAGTGACTTACAGTTTAAACTCAGGTGCCAAAGAGGCTTCAATTAATGACTTCTGATAGTTTATATTCATATCAAGGTGTATTCAAATTTAAATATTCATAAATAGATTCAACTCATATTAAGAAGTTTAATGGCTTCAAGTCAGCTTAAACAATTCATACTCTTATCAAGGAGGGTTTTTTTTGTTTTTTTTTCTCCCATTTTTTTTTTGTTTCTTTCTTGCCTTTTATTTTAAGAATTTCCAATTTCTTTGCATGCATTTTGATGCCATGGATGTGCCTGCTAGAATTGTTTTATGTCTTTTACTCATAGATAAATAAGGCCTGTTGAGGACAAACACTGTTGTTGATTTCAACTCATTTGTTGAAGAGCGATCCTTAGTGATGTAATTTGTAGTTGACCTTCTAATTGTAATTTAGATAGGACTTTGCTCAACAAATCCAAAACCTACTCGTAGGTATTGACTTGTAGATTGTTAAGGGAGTTTTCCTAAAGAGAATAGCTCTTGATGATCATATCTTACTTCAAGGAGAAGCTTATGTGCCTTGGGGCCAAAGCACTTCTTTGACTTTATCTCACTTACCTCATTTTGTCCCTTTTCAATTTCTTTGAATGGTTGAGAAAGTGGCCATTTTGAATCAAGTTAGGTCAAGGGCAGCACCAAACTTTTGAAGGCATAATTTGACAATATCTTTTCTTTAAGCCACTGTTAGATGAAGGTGCTTCTATTTCTTTTCCCTTTTTCAATGGATTTTCTTCTTTCTCTGCCTTTACTTGAGAAGAGTGTTCTTCTAAAGTCTTTACCTTGCTTAAATAATACTTAGTATCTACAAAGTTTGATTCCACCTTAGTGAACAACTTGCTATCACCAAGCACTTTCATCACCACAGTATTGATGCTAAGTGGAGGGAACTACACCAATTTTTAGGGATCTAGGGCTATCTAAGAAGTACATTGTAGGACGTTTTTGCATCTATTGCATGAAATAAAATATAAGATTACATGTCATCTATATACAACTTTATTCTCAAGGTACCCATCCCTGCTCCCCTTGATTGAATTTTTAGATTATCAATTTACTATTTGAAAGTTTATCTATTGGAATTTCTAGTTTTCTGGGATTTTTAAGGGGTAAGATATTTACTATAGAACATCTATCAATTAAGATTCTATTAGCTCTCTACTTATAGATGTAGTTGAAGACAAATAAAGGCCTATGTGTGGTTGGGAGAACAATATGAAATCGTCATTTGTGAATGTTAGGATGAACATACAATCCTCAGCAAGTGTAGGGCTTTTCTTTCGAAAGCAGCCAGTTTCATTAGGAGATCCTTCTATTTTATTGTCTCCTTTGATTTGATCATTGAGGGTGATAGGATTAGCATTTGCACTATTATCCTTTAATGTGATTTTTCCTTGTTGAACAAATTTCACATATTGGTGGCCAACTAGGCAATCATATTTGCAATATTTGGAGTTGTCGACCTTTTCGGCTTCATCAAGTTGCTTCATGTTAAGCAACTCAATAAGATTTACTTTAAATAGGTTATTAAATATCCCCAAGACATCAAAGTCAAGGAAGGGCTAGGTATTAGCTTGTATTTCCTTCAAAATTGGTCTTCTTTTCTTTTGAAGAGCTTTTTGCCTTTCTTCGACCATATCCTTCCTTCTTTTACAGCTATTGATTCATTATTTGACTTTTCTTTGGACTTTTAAGAGTGTTACATAGGTAGGTCATACACTCCACTAGTTGCTATGCTCAACACCATATCATGCACTTGAGTAGCTAATTTTTCGAATGTTTTGGGTTGGATCCCTTGTAGGATATATTTCAACCCTTAGTTTATGCTTTGGATGCACATTTCAATGTTAAAAACCTTTGAAAGTCTATCCTTGAAATTTAAACTTTTGTTCCTCCATCAATTGATGAACTTAATTACAAAGTTGGTGAGTTCAATCATACTAACCATCTTTCTCATGCTTTAAAAATAGTTAAGAAACTCTTGCTCTAATTGCTCTCAACTATCAATGGACTTAGAGTCTAAGTCACTGTATCAATCAAAGACATTTCCTTTTAGTAGCTGGATAAACTACTTAACAAGGAAGTCACCATAAGTTCTAACGTTATAACATGTTTCAATGAAATGGGCTATATGTTTCTTCGAATTAGCCGTCCCATCAAATTGTTGGAATTTCAGAGGTTGATAACCTGTTGGTATCTTTGGATTATCAATTTGTGCCATGTAAGGCTTTTCATAAATTAGGAATGATTTAGTAGTCTCTTTAAATTTACTTTTGATGGTTCCCTTGATGAAATTTTTTACTTGATTAACAGGATGAAATCATCTACAAAGACTTGAAACTCCTCGATAGCATGCTTCTTGCCTTTGTTTGACTACTGTCTTGTTGATGTTTTAACTCCTTCATGACCTTCATGAGACTTTTACTCCGCTTGATTGTACTTAGCATTATCCACGTTTTCTATTGACTTGGAGATTCCAGAGCCTTGTTTTTGAACATATTTGGAAAGACCTTCTAGTTAGGGCCGCAATTTGGTCCTCCAAGCTTGAGGCAATGGTCATCATGATCGAAGTAGTATTAAAGGCATATGAGGCACCTAAGTGAGGACTGGAGGGTATCGAACTATCCTTGCTGCCCTCATTTCCTTGGCCCATGTAAAGTGAGTTATCAACAACTTTAAGGATGGAATTCAGAGTTAGCTAACATTCTTGCCACACCTTTGTAACAACACTAACTCTTCTAGGAGCAACTTTTGATGAACTTGAAGCACGACTTTGAATGACTTAACCTTTTCTTCAATCATTTGAAATTTCTTTAGAAATGAAAAGTAGAGGAGGTCACACGAACATGCCATAAACTAGTGGACAAAATTCTTACAATTGAATTTTTAAATAACTTATTCAAGTGCAATTACAATATGAATCAAAAAAATTTCTATGGGTTCTATTTTATAATTTGATCTTCTAACTTAACTTTCAACTTGGATAACTCGAACGTTCTTGTAATTTGTTGAAGTGTTTATGGATTTTTTTTTTTTTTTAAGTTCACTAAGCCTTTGGGAAACGTTAATTTTTTGATTTGATATCACAATTCCAGATAAAACATTAAAATTTAATCAATTTCTTGAAGAACGCTTTGAACATTACAATAATTTTTGGAATGCTGTTTGAAGAACGTTGTTGAAATTAAAGGAGCTCTTAAACTTTGGTCTTCTTCGATACTGATTGGAGCTTCTAATAATGTTAATTTACTAATTTAATACTTTCAATGTGAATGAAATGCTAAAATTTGATAAACTTGCATGAAGAACGATGTAAATATGTAAGAACGACTTTGAATTTATAAAGAGAAAGTTTGAACTTCTTCCAAAACTACTTATTATTTGATGTTTGTTGTTTGATTTGTAGAAGTTACCTCCATTTATAGGGGTGGAAAAGTTCTTGCTTCTATAAATATTTGATGAGGTGGCAACGTTTTATTGATTGAGACTATTTTATTTGGCATCATTGCGTTTAACTGAATAATAATGAATTAATTATCAAATTAATAATATTTTCCTACCAAATTTATAGGATTTGACACGTGGTATGATTTGATTGATTGGCTTTGACATTTGTTGTAATTTAATTGGATAGCCACATTTGCAATAAAATATCAATTCATTTATTATTTAAATTCAAGAATCATGCTTGATTAAATTTCCAAAATGTAAATAATAAAATTTCTTACTTTAATTGATATTTAAAATAATAAAATGCCATATGGTGGCATTTGATTGAGCTAAAATTTTACTTGGCTATAGCCATATTACTTTTTTTCAGTAATTGTTTCTTGTAAGAATAGGAAAAAGAGAAAAGATAAAAATGATATATTTTAACAGTGTAAAAATAAAAGAAAGTAAAAGAGATAAAAAATAATATTTTAATGTATGATATGCTTAGAACAAATCATTGAGACGAATGTAATTTGCAACCAAACATATCCTAAATTGTTGTTGTGATTGTTAGTGGGCTGAAGCCTCGAAGGCTCATATCACGAGTAAAAGTGCACGTTCGATGAAGGGCAGTATCCATTTTTATATGTGGACTAGATTTTATGTGGATAAATTACGGGGTGTAGATATTATTTTCTTTAATATAACTTTTTCAATAATCTCACTTTGTATGTTACTATTACTTTAACATTATCATTTTTGATAGGTTCATTTAACAATTTCACTGAATAAAAATAATACACCGAAAGATATAGCCTTCTAACACTTCCATTAATAAAAACGAAAACATTTTGAAAAATTAAAAAAATAATACTTAAGATACTTAGAAAATAAGGAAACATACAAAAGCCTATGGGAAAATGTATGTGAAATAAAAATTGAAGGTGCAACGGTAACAAATTATGAATGATATAACAGCCCTCGAGATCAGGGGGAAAATAATTATTTTCCTAATGTCAAAGCATGAGATAAATAACAACCTATCTGAAAAGGAGTTGAGCAGTATAAATCATTGGAAATATATTACTTTTTTTTTTTTTACTTAAATCATAGCATCCGATATTTTATAATTCACACGAAATTTAATCTTTCTTTCCTAGTATATTGGTCAAAGTATTTTAGTAAATAATAGATTGGGAAAAAGAAAAAAAGTTCAAAATGACATGTCACCTGAAACTGTTCTTGCTAGTTCCATTCCTCAGTTTCTTCTCATGGCATAATTCATTTTATTTTATGCTCCTATTGCTACAAATTTTGTACTTTATTTAATTTGGTCGCTAATAAGAAATGAACATTGCAGGGCCAATTAGTTTTAAATTCGAGGAGGCATATGATGGCACCTTGCCAAAATTGGCCTTGAATCCTTATTCATGGACAGAGGTGATCTAATTCAAAAGTGTGTTGTAAAATTTCCTTTAAAAATATTCTCTTCAGTTGTTTGCTAAGCTAAAAGTGTAGCCTTTTGTGAAAATAGAAATTCCCCCCAAAAATGGGTTGAAGGCCTTTAAAAAAAAAAAAAAAATCTGTCTGAAACATCATTCTGAAAATGGAGTGGTGAACCTAAAAGTAAGAAAATATAAAAAGCAAACGGGTAAAATACTGGGTGCCTTAGATACGCACGCGCACGCTTGTCGAAATAATATAAATTTATGCATATAATTTTGGTCGAAAATATATTTATGTTTATGAAAAAGATATAAGTTATTACTTAACAACCCAATGTACTTTTTGTCATTTTGTATTAGTAGTTGTTGATTTTTCTCATGATTTATAAATAACTTGCTAGGACTTTTTATTGACTAGCATTTAAGCTATATAATCTAGTGGTAGAAATATTAAATATGTTTGGTTAATTTTTTGAAGTATTTTTTTTTTTTGTGTGGGATTCTTTGAGCGTGTTGTTTTTGTTTATAATTTTGTGGTTTGTATATTTATGCTGTGGTTTTTGGTATATTTGTTTGTAAGGATTGTAATATTAGGTATAGTTATTTTATTCTCCGATTGAGGAATAAAATATATTACACATGTCAAATCTATGTCTTTTATATTTAAATTAAAATTCAGATGTCAAATCGATTGATTAAACATTAAAATTGACTGAATTGATCGAGGCTGAATAATAAGTCAATCAATTAAACAAAAAATGACTTGAGGGAATTATGGGTATTTTGCAACGTTTTTACCAAGATAATTTGTTGGCTTTGGAATGTTTGACCATCATTTTGTTGAGGCCTAAAAGATTTTGAAATCACGTTCTTTTTAGGCTACTCCAAGAAGTTCTCCAGACGTAGGCATGTATTTTAGCCCACTGTACATATATGCGAATTTTAATTTTTGTTATGCTCTATTCTTTTCAATGTAAAATAATTGCTACAATTAGATGACAAATAATTATTTTTAGTAAATTAAAAAAAATTAAAAATAGCAAATATTATTAAATAAAATAAAAATTAATTTGTATAGGCCATAAATGTGGGACAAGACAAGTAAATCAAGGAATGAAGAGTTTGACTTGGTACAATAGAAATAGATAATTATTTTAGGATAGACAGTATTCTTGAAAATATATTAAATTTTTTAGGAGTCAGAAAAAAATTAAGTCCAAAATGGTAATCAATAATTAGTTCTCCCCAAATTTCACTTCTGAACTAATCCACATCTGTTTCCAATTCGTGTACAAATATATTAGTGGTGAAACGCACAAAATAACTTCCCTGGCTTCAAACAATGCCTCTTGTGATGTTGCTAACTATTACTATTAGTATTATTATTATTCCATTTATTTGACTACAAATAAATGTACTAAAAAAATCGGGATTATGCTTAAAAATGGCCTGAATTGGCAGGTGGCCAGCATTTTATTTGTAGATTTGCCAGTTGGAACTGGATTTTCCTATGCCAAGATTCAAGAAGCCACGTCTTCCACAGGTTTACAATCCTGTCACCAAGCTTATCAATTTCTTCAGAAGGTATGCAGTTCACTTCACTCTTTACTACCAACCGATCTTTTCTTTTAATTTTTTAGGGTATGAATTTGATGGGTGATGCAATTTCAACACCAGAATTCGGGAAAGATAGCTTGTCAGATAACGTAATTGACCTGTAGAGTTCTTCCATTTACTTCAATTGTTTAATTATCCTGTATTCTCGGAGGCACAATTTTGAAGTATTGTATATTTGATCTTCATATTACTGAAATCATTATATTTACCTTGAAGATTTTTGTAGGTATTTTATATTTGATTTGTGCATGTTTATTAGGGTCCAAAAACTGACCAAAAAATGGAACCGAACATAGCCAAGGCTTCTCTTATTTTCATGAAACTAATATAAGAAAAATATGTTCGAATAAAAAAGACTAAAGAATGAGAAGAGAAGAATTTACTAGTTGAAAAGTTATTTTTGGGACAATTCTTCCCTCTGACAATATTTTCTGGGATTTGTTTTCCTCCATTTTCAGTAGGATCGAATGGAGGCTAATGTACATTTTGAACATAATTGCAGTGGCTGAATGATCATCCAGAGTTCATCTCCAACCCTTTTTATGTTGGAGGGGATTCGTATATTGGCATTACCTTACCAGTTATTGTTCAGATGATATCAAATGGTGAGAGCTCAAAATAGTCAGCCCCTTGATCACAGCTACTTCATTATCACAACGTTTTTTCGGTTGTCATCCTGAAACACACCACATTTCGACTTTTTGCTACAATGCAGGGAATGAGATGGGAATCAAACCATGGATTAACCTCAAGGTTTGTAACTTGCCAATTCACTTGAAAAACCCAAGTCAAATTGGATTTTTGCATACCCAAATATTATCATGTAAAATCAAACAACAATGGGAAATTGCTCTAAGCCACAGTTGCCCTAGGGAGAAATATCTTCGGCTCCTAATGGTGAAGGAGCCCTTAACGTGGTGTATTTGATGAGGCAAGATTATGGAACAGCGCCTAATTTTCTGAGCTAGGCCTTGTTGGTTGTGAATCTTTAGATAGTATAGAGTATACACCTCATAACCCAGTTAGAGGGTTGTGATTACTGGGATTTTCGATCATTGGCTGCAGGGCTACTTGCTTGGCAATGCTATGACATTTCCAGATGAGGATAACTATAAGATACCGTATGCTCACGGAATGGGGCTTATCTCTGATGAACTCTACCAGGTTAAATGTCATAAGAAAAATTGTCCCAGCATTGATAACTGTAATACGAGTGAACTTTTGACTGTCCCATCTTTTTTGACAGTCATTGAAGCAGAATTGCAGAGGCGAGTATAAAAAAATAAATAGCAGCAATTTACCATGCATGCAGGATGTTCAAACTTTCCATCAGGCAAGAAACCCCCCCTCTGTTACTTTTTGCACAGATCATTCCATCAAGTCCCTTTGTAATGGACTTTCTTTGTGGATATTTTAGCTGGTTGGTGAAGTGAACGATGCACAAATTTTAGAACCCAAGTGTCCATTTTACTCTCCGAGGCTGCCCAAGTTGTCCCAAGAAAGGAGATTTCTTGATGAGGAACAACATCGCGACAGCGAACAACTTGCTGCTTACAAGTGTCATGTCCGACCCCAATAACTCGTTTAGATATTTCTAACTTGTGCTCTTCTGTCTGTTCTGATTTTCATTTAATAGATGCAAGCAGCAAAGTTTCTGACAAAGAAAAAATTGGAACTTCTTCCATAATGTGAATTTGGAAATATATTTCTAGTCTCTAAGCATCTCAAGAACTTGGCTAGTGAGCATATCTGATTCAAACTTGTGTATTGTATCCTTAAACCTTTGCATCTCTAATCCATTGTAATTTTCTTAGACTGACAGATATAAGCTTGCTCCTCCTTGGGCAAATGATCCTGGTGTCCAAGAAGCCCTCCATATTCGAAAGGTCTGTTTGCATTTCCAAAGCCCAGCAGAGGAAAATGAATTTCTTTTGGCTCAGCAGGTGGAGAAGTTGGTTTTGACATATCATGGCAATATGGCAATTTTTTGATACTGCAGGGGACTATAAAAACATGGAAGCGATGCAACCGCAGTTTGCCTTATACGGACAATCTTTGGGATAGCACCCCTTATCATGCATACCTCAGCACTAAAGGTTACAGGTCTCTTATATACAGGTTAAGGCAAACATAATTCCCATTCAGACATACCCATGTTGAAGTGAAAATTAAAGAATAATTTGCTCAATTGGTTTCATTAAGACCTCTCTTTTTCTCTTTATACACAGTGGTGATCATGACATGGCGGTCACTTTTCTTTCGACTCAAGCATGGATAAGATCTTTGAACTATCCCATTGTAGATGAGTGGAGACCATGGCTTGTCCAAAACCAAGTTGCAGGGTAGGTTCCGAATTCAGCATCATTTCTTGTTTGCAAATATGGATGACTATTTGAGAAAGTTTTAATATGTTCTTACAGTCGGGCCGTTCAACTGAACTTCTAAATTATCCAATTATCCTTAACATAGAAACGGGCATCTCAAAAAAAGGTGTCAACCATCCAAAACCGATAAAAATTGTGAATTGAAACTGTTTTTTTCTTAATTAAAATAATGAGTATCTTTTTTATCTCCTACATGTTTCTTAATATATTTTTACTTTATTAATATTAAGTGATGTACGTAAGTTTTCTCATTTCTTTTTTTTTTTCATGTTTTATTTTAATGAAAAATTTTTATTCATATTATTCCGGTTGAAATATTGAAAGATGCATATTTTGAATGAAGCGTATTAATTTTATATACTAATTGAGTTTCTTTCTTTTATAAAAATAATTTACCAATATTTATAATATTATATTTATTTTAATCTAATTTTATTTCTTTCGAATTGGCATAATAATTTTTCGTTGTCATTAAATGTTTGAATGTCACATATAAAATTCATCATTGAGCATATTTCTTAATTGAGTAGAATTACTTTTGTAAATTAATTTTAATATTATCATGCATATGGATGCGCGCATGTGTGCGTGTATATGTGTGTGTATAGTACTGTATATTCAAAATAATCATTTTTTCAAAATGGTCCCACCGGTTGGACATTTGACCAGTGAATCGATTATTGTTTTATTGTTGGTTCGATTTCAAGTCCATTTTTGGTTGGCAGGTATACTAGAACTTATGCCAACCGGATGACATTTGCAACTATAAAGGCAAGAATTTAGTCAATCTCTATGTTTTTGCATTAATTTTTGGTTCTGGCTTTCATTCTTTCTATGCAACACTTGTAGGGAGGAGGTCATACTGCACCAGAGTACAATCCAATGGAATGTGCTGCAATGTTCAAAAGATGGATGTCATGTCAACCTCTGTAAAAATCAAGGTTGTTTAAATGGGTTATTTGCTTTGCTTAGTTTAGTTAACTTGAGTTCTCTAACTTGATTTTAGACCATGTTCTTAGTTGAATAATTAACAATATATGATCAGATAATTGTGCGTTTGTACTTGTACTATAGCATGGGGGTCCGTTGATTCCACTATTATTTGTTTTTGATCAAATTTCAGTTATCATAATTTTGATAATATTTATTAATTCATATTTTTTACAATAATTTAATTTAAATCACATTACTTTCATGCCCCTATTTTGAGAACGCAACGTAGCAGTACTTGTGAGACAAACATCTTGACACATGCTAAAATACAATATCAAAATAGCTAAACCACAAAGTTCTCTTATTTCAATGTAAATGTATGATACATCGCAGCAGAAATAAATAAAGCAAGGTAATTTAATATTTTACAATCTCATAGTCTTGTTTGTTAGAAAATAAACGAAAGCAAGCTAGACTACCACAACTCCATGTCTTATTTGCTCAAATGTAAACCAATCACTAAATTTCTATTTCTTTTGTCTCTACCATGCCTAATTGTGATTACTCTCACAACCCTATGCAAAAACGATGTTACAAAAAATGTAAGTAATGATTTGTCCAGTAAATAAAATCACCAAGCTTGTTCTTTCTGTGGGATGTGAGCAATGGAATAAATACTTTTGTATAAAACATATTTGCATGAAAATAGTTTTAAAGCGGAAAATAAGACACCACATATTTGCAGTTATTTCATGTATCACATATTTTCACATATTCTTCTACCTACTCATGTATTACAAACTTCGTATACTCTTTCCATGGATCACGTTACTCTACACTTTTGACAAAGAATTGTCATGTGAATTCGACTATCTTTGTTGGGGCCCTGGTAGTCCAACCCCGACTATGCGATATCTAAATTTATACTCTTGATTGGTAGGGTCACGTATCAATTTCTCCTATTGTTGGCCTACATGCTTGTACTCGATTGGACAACTCCCTATTTATCACCCGATTAATAAGGTAAAACTTTTTTTGTATTATTATTTATTACCAATCATGAGAAGCATGTTCAATCACATGTATCTCATTCCTATAAAATAGCTCAAAAATAGCTTGCAAGTACTTACATCCATGTTTCGAGAAAGAAAAACATTTTATACCTTTCACAAGAAATAATTATGTTGGAAACCTGGTATTTACAATACAAAAATATTTGCAAAAATATTTTACATACAATATAAATCACATTTTATATTGAAAAGCAGTTTTGAAAACATTTATAACAAAAATTGGCAAGGTGCATTGACTTACTTGTTCCTACATTTGTTGTTCCAAAACCCCATTAGTTATTGTCTCCTGAATTTTTATTTCATCAAAGAGTTTTATTCAATTTCTGACTCTATTGAAAATTATATTCTTATGTCTTTCATGCATCCTACGTGTCTTGAATTTAATTCTCTCTTAGTTTTCAAACTACATATAAATTAGGTTTTCTCATCCGAGTTTACTCATGCGATCTCTTCCATACCTTGTCAGGTTTTGTTTTTAAATTTTTAGGTTATTAAAGCCTTAAAAAAGTCAAAATTTCTCTTTGTTTTTTTTTTTTTGGGTTTTGCGGCAATGAAAATACAACTAGCTCTCACTAAATGAATTGCAGTGCATTCTATCTCACCCCGTATTTCTGCCTCGTGACCACAATAAGGCCAGTCACGATTGCGAAATTCCTGTTCGTGTCCATGCCATCAAGCACAGGTTGTTCTATTTTTCTATAATTTGCCCTTGCGCTCTCAAATACTACAGTCACCACTATTAAGTCAACTCTTGGGGCTATACTGACAGCCGCGATGGTGATCTCGGACCGATTGGACATGTTAAAGAATTAGGGCATGATATCTTATTGTGCCTTGGAATTTTTTAGAGGGCTAATAGATAAAATTTAGCTTTAAAGTGGCTCAAGTTTTGGTTAAAGTGGTTTTTGGTGATTGGAATGAGTCAAATGATGGAATTTTGGCTTCAATTTTGGAATTTGAGTGTCCAAAAAAGTTTGGAAGGTGTTGGAATTGTGATCTAAGACGTGTCAGATAGATCACAAGGCATTTGAATCGACCTTAGGCAAGTTTGTGGCATTCTAGAATTATGATTGGGACAGGGCCCCATCGATCTTGTTAAGCCCGATCAACCTAAGCATCTATAGGAGCAACACTAGATTTACGATTGTGAAGGATGTAATCGATTGCGGAGACACACAATCAACATGGCAAAACCGTTGTAGAACAATCACGGGATGGCTAGATTGCAACGGATTGATCCATAGCACTGTGTGATGGATCCAATTAACTTCCAGATCGATTGTGATAAGGGGGAAAAGCTAATTTTAGGTTGAATTTCAAATTTTTGGCCGTTGGAGACATTTTCCAAGGGCAATTTTGTCATTTCCATTATGTATTTTCAGATTTGGGTTGTAATTCTTTAACTAACCCCTCTCTTGCATTTGTAAAAAAAAAAAAAATTGAACAATGAAATTTGATAATTGATAATGAATGAAGAAGATTTCGCCCTTCACTTTGCATACTTGTTTGCTTGTGTGTGTTGAGGGATTTCAACTCTCAAATTTAAGTATCAAATAGGGTCATTTCGGATGCATTCTGGTGGTTTGTGGCCAATATTTTCATGGTGTGAGTATTTTAGCTCTTTGGTTGTTTCATCTCCGCTTTGTTGTAAGGGTTTACTCTAAGTGAGGTATGCTCTTAGTCTAGTGTTTTTGATTTAATTTCATCATTTATCCCTTTTATTATCCTTATTGTAGCTTATGTATATGAGGTTCTATTTGACTACCCAACATATCCTTCACTCATTGCTACTACACTTGAGTTGAAAATGTTTGGAGCAGGGGAGTTTACATGTGCACATCCAACATAGATTTTTGAAATTCATTATATTCCTTTGTATGATTTGTTGTTGGAGTTAAGTTGCTATACGTGTGTTGATGCGAAATTGAGGGCCAAGTAGAAGTGGGAGCGAATAAGGGATTTTACATGATTGTATTTGACTCTAGAGGACAAGACTACAAATTAGAGACAACTTGACTTCCAAAAGAGGGGTTTGATGTGATCTTAAATCGATTGAAGGTGTTTAAGAACCGAGACATGATATCTTGTAGTGTCTTGGAATTTTCAGGAGGGCTAATAGATAAATTTCAACTTCAAAGTGGGCCCAAATTTTGGTTATGGTAGTTTTTGGTGATTGGAAGGAGTCAAAGGATGGAATTAAGGCTTCAATTTTAGACTTGGAGTAGCCAAAAAGTTTGGAAGGTGCATCTAAAACATGTTAGATCAATCTTGAGTTATCTAAATCGACTTTAGGAAAGTTTGTGACACTCTGGGATTACAATTGGGATAGGACCCGATCGATCTCATCAAGCCCGATTGACTTAGACGTTTGTAGGAGGAACATTGGATTTATGATCGTGAAGAACGCGAACAACTATGACAACACGTGATTGATATGGTAGAACCATTGCAGGATTATTGCAGGATGGCCAAATTGCAACGAATCAATCCAAACCACTGTGTGATGGATTGGATTGACTTCCGAATCAATTGCAATGAGTGGGAAAGGCTAAGTATGGGCTGCATTTCAAATTTTGGCTATTGGAGACATTTTCCAAGGGCAATTTTGTCATTTCCATTATGTATTTTCAAATTTGGCTTGTAATCCTTTAAATACCCCATCTCTTGCATTTGTCAAAAAAAATTGAAGAATGAAACTTGATATTTAACAATGAATGAAGATTTCTTCCTTCACTTTCCATACTTGTTTGTTTGTGTATGTTGAGGGATTTCAACTCCCAAACTCATGAATCAAATCGAATTATTCTAGGTGCATTCCGGTAGTTTGTGGCCTCCACAGCATTGGTGTTTTGGTTCTTTGGTTGTTTCATCTCTATTTTGTTGTAAAGGTTTATCCCAAGTAAGGTATGCTCTTACTTGGGTGTTTTTGATTCAATCTCATAGTTTATCCATTTGATTTTTCTTGTTTTATTTTCCTAATCATTCCTCCATTTTCCCAACCAATTTTTCAATTTTTTGCTTCCACTCAATTCATAAAATGATAAAAAAATTAGAATAAATCAAAATTGAAAGAAGTGAATGAAACAAATAAAAATTAAGAAATTATAATGAACAGAAATTATTTAAAAAATAGTATTCTTAGACATAGCAATCTTGCAATTTAATATATATTTTCTAGAATAGTGTATCATATATTTGCATTAATATAAGGGAAAAAATCTTGAAAATATAACAAAACATAAAAATTAATTTACAAAAAATAAAATTTGTTTGATAAAGATAAATTATTTTATTGAACGTATTTTGTATCCATTAATTAAGATAATAGATTAGAAAAAGTTAAAATAATAAATAGTTGTTCCCATGTGTATATTCAGAAATACATTAAATGACTAAATGGTGGCTAGTATCCTATTTTCATACTTTAATAATATATTACTAGTAAAATAGCACACCCTATGTGTGTGTAAATTTATTTATAAATTATAAAATTATTTTATTTGAAGTATTATAAATAAAAATATTTAAAAATTGAAAGTATAAAAATTTTACAATAAAAATAAAGGAACATTGAAAACATTTAAAATGAGAGAATATTTGAGAGAAAACATAATTTAAAATGGTTAATTGAAAGAAAAGAGAGTAAGAAAATAATAAAAGAAATAAAAGAGTTGAAAAAAAAGACGATTATATAATTTTCTATCTTGCAACCACAAACCCTTATTAACTTAATACATAATACAAATAAATAAATATAATAGTATAAATAGATAATGGGGATATATTTGATACAACTATCAACAAACTAGGAAATAGATACATTACATAATGGTTAGATGCTTGATAATGTAGCTATGCCACATATTTTAGAAAGATCATTAAAAACCAAATAAAGTTCATAGTAACAATATAATAATATAGATACAAAACGCATTGATAGCAACAATATAATAATATAGATACAATACGCATTGATCACATTCATCATATCTAGAATTATCGTACCACAACAGTTGATCAAATAGCAAAAAGCAACATCATAAAACTAGCATTAGATTGCAATATCAGATTAAAATTATGGTATATAAATGCTCAGATAACCAAAACACGTATTTCTTTCATTGCTAAGGTAGGTCGCCTTATACACGTCAACACCACCAAATACTCCTACAATACTGTGGCTACTAGACTCCTACACATGGGACCGGGCTTGGGCTCTAAATCGAGACCCAAATGAGCCACTGGCCTGTATTGTGTAAATTAAAATAACTTCGGAGGAAAAACTGAGTTTCCCTCGGTTTACAAGCACTTGTCACCTTTTTTTCTTTATTTTCATAGCCCAAGCGTACGTACTAATGACCAAATATATATTTTGTGGAATTCTAGTGCCATCGTCTTTGCCTCTACAAGCAGCTCGTGGGCTTAACATCCCCGCCCGTTGTCCCTCCAGCGTTGGCACAAGAAGCTGTAGCAGGTTTGTCTTTGTAAGTGAGGTTCACTTCATCCAAAGTAATTCCACTGCATGGTTTTGCTTTGCTGCAGTCAAATTTGACTGCGACTTCTGTTGCTGACGAGCCATGTACGTCTAGATAAGTCACGTCGCTAATTTTCACACCAGATGCCTTCAGAAAGAACAAAGAGATTAAGTGTGCCGTTGAGCAAAACATGCAATTCTGGATGAAGGCAATACTAGAGATTTAGCAATGAAGTATGCATTACCATCATACACGATTCAAATGTATATACCTGGTCGGGACAACTATCGTGGTTTGGACAGTAGTTTTGATCGATGACAATAGGGTTTTGGACATTGACAATGACGAGATGTTGGAAGAGAACGTTCCTAACAAATCCATTGCTAGGTCTTGCCCACGTCTTCACCCTCACGCCATTTTCAGTTCCAGTGAATGTCGCAGTTTTGACGGTCACATTCTGCACTCCCGCTTCTTGTGCATCCCAACCAAGACTTCCTATGCTGTAAAAAGCGCATAAGCATGGTATTACTAGTTTAGAATAGCATATGGGAAAAGTCGCCATAAACAACTGGCGTGAAACACTACTAAAATTTTGAGAAAAACATATAGTAGTTTGTGTGTGTGAGTACATATAAGGCCAAGAATTTGAATCTCGACATACATACGTCACACATGTGACTTGAGCCATGTGCGCTTTGAGGACACGTACATCCTCAAAAGTCAACGTCTGAAAGTGCATCAGGCGGAGGACTAGAAGAACGGTTTAGTTAATTTCATGTCCATGCAAAATGTTAATTTCTAATCAAACTTATAGACCCTCTTGAATCCCACCAAATATCGTTAATATTTTAAATGCAACTGAGTAACACGAAAGTAACTTCTGCATATGTACTTGTCAATACGTACCTAACACCGTGGCCAGGGCCACAGGCCAGGTTTTCGATCCACAAGTCGGAGGAGCCGGGGCCTATAGAAACGCAGTCGTCGCCGGTGCCGATGCGAGAGTTCATTATAGTAACTGCTGATGAATGTTCCACGTGAATGCCGTCAGTGTTTGGGCTGTTCCCAGGAGCTGAGACTTTTACATTCATCAGTTTGGCATTTTGGCTTCCATAAATAAGAATGTGAAACATTTGACTGTTCAACGACCTCAATCCATCGATCACTATGTTGTTGGAATTGTAGAAGGCCAGTGACTGCATAGAAGATAGAAAGGGAATCCATGAGAAAAGATGAATGAAGATTGATCTTAAAATAATTGTGTGTCTATATTTTTAAATAGCAAATACTGTTGAGGATATTTATGTTGGGTTCACACTATTATAATTGCTGATTAACTTCTTGAAGCTTGAACCGGTTGCATGATTAGTGCAAATCCTCTAACCCAAATGCTTTGTTATGGGCAAAAAGTTGATAACGACTTTTCGTGTGGAAAAATATATTTCTTTCTAGAAAGGTGCATAGTGCGTTACCGTAGCTCCTTCAGGACAACTCTTGCCGGAACTCTTGCAATCCCACAACGTCCTCCCTTGGCCGTCTAGCGTTCCGCCGTTGATAGAAACTCCGGTGACCCCTTCAAACTTCAACCAGTTGCCTACTTTCCCAACGACATCGTAATCAGAGAGAGCCACCAGAGTCCCGTCAATACGTATCGTTATCGCAGTATTTTTGCACTGTTTACCAGAGAAATAAACATTCCGTAATAGGTATCTCCCTTGGGGCACGTATATGGTGGCCGGGGCCGTGGAGCCACAAGCTGCGCTCCATGCTTTAAGAAAAGCATTCGTGCAATCGGATTTCCCATCAGAATTTGCTCCTAAAGACTGAACGTTGTACGTGTTGTGGGCTGCTAGGGATGGTGATGATGAGTAGCAGTAGAAAAGGGTGAGGATGGCGACTTGGAACAAATTTATGGTAGCCATATTTTGTGCAAGTAATGGTGGAGAGAATGGGGGAGTATTTTGTGTAGTTTATGATATGCAAGGGCAGGGCTAAGGCGAAGGAGGTATTTATAGCGGTCAATACTCTCAAGCATGCAGCAATAACGGCGGCCGAATTTGGTCAAATTTAAACTTTGGAAGCTATAACCAACATAACTATTTTCTGTTGGGCCCACATGAAATTTTAATATCATCATTTTGAAGTGTTTTGCTACGGAATTTACGCAGCAGATTAGTGAAATATGGGGTTGAACTTTAATTTTTCCACATTTGGTTTGGTAAATGTTGACAATTTTAATCTTGCCACGGGACTTACATCTTTCGTAAATATAAGTTTGGATGTCTTTTTTTTATTGGTTTTCATTAAGAACATGTTCACTTCCTGGTATGGGATTAAAGCTTATCAGAATTATTTTAAAATATTATTAAATCATATTTAATAGATATGATTAATTATACATTATTTTAATTATTTTATTATACGATTAGCATAATTAAGAGCTTTTATTGATCATGAAAAACATTAATTAGGCTTGAGAGTGAACATGACCTAAGATGACAATGAATTGGGTTCGTAAAATTTTAATATAGATCCCAACTGGTTTGCCTCATTCAAAAATTATCTCAATAAAAATTTAACGAGAAAAACGGACAATAAAGACATTTCTTAAAGATTTCTAATATTGTCTTAATTAAAATCTCCACGTAATAAAATTAAGGGGAATTGAAGGCTGCTGCTAATCAAGGCTTGAATTTAGGGCTGTTGGGTGGCGTGTGTTCTTCTAAAGCTTAAAGTGAGGCAGAAGCAAAGCATGAAATGACGGACGAAATTTCTCTGTTGGGCGATTTGGATAATTAAGATTACTGAAAATGATTTTTGGTCGTCTTGAAAAATTATTCCATGTTGGTCCGCAAATTTCAAATCTTGGATTGTTCACATCATGGTGAGGGTTGCACGTCGCTACATGAATGACGGTGGAATGAACCTAATATAGTGTATCCTTATACCATCATAATATTAGTCTTACAAACCGGAAGCATTAACTATTTTATTATTATTGATTTTTAAAATCTCGTTTGGTTCTTTGAACAAAATAAAACAAGATTGAACACTTCTACTATAAAATAATTTGAAGCTATACAAGATTAATAAAAACAGTGTAAGGGTGTGCATGAAAATCCAATTATCTAGCATAGATTCATGTTCGACTCGATTGAATCTTGTTTAAGTTTTGTTTCAGTTGCCACTGAACACTACAACATAAATCCCAATTTGGGATGGAAAATTTCAGTCTCGAATCTAGGACACTTCTTGTGTGGAAATTTGCCTACTAGGCCAAATTTATCTTAAATTCATGCTAAAAATTAAGAAAAATAATGAAAAATTACCATTTCAAAACTATCCCAAAATTTCGCACTGTTTCATTGCTATCCTAAAGTCATTCTAGTACGGAACAGCAACCATGGCTGTCCAAAATTTTAAGATGGGCAATGGTTGCCATACCAAATTATAGGACAACTTCTTTAGCCCATCCCAAATTCTAAGCCAGACTTAGAAGTCATCCTAGAGTTGCGATGGAAGTCGCGAACCATCCCAAATTTTGTTGAGATGGGCATGAGAAGTCATCTCGGAACTTGGCACGAGTAAGCAAAGCTATCCCAAATTGTGGGACAAGTAAGGGAAGCTGTCCAAGAGTCTGGGATGGCTTTACCTATCTATCCTTGAATTCGGATGACTTTTTAGACCATTTCAAAGCTGTTTCAAATTGTGAAATATAGACTTAAAGCCCTACTAATCCCTAACCATTTCGGCCCTTCAAAATTGACGATTTTAGTCAAACCCAATAGTAGTAGAGGTGTCGACTGACGTCATAGGTGATGAAATTTTTTTTAAGAATATTCATTATTTTATCTATTCTATATCTTCGTCTAATTTATTTTATTGAAGTCTCTATATTTTGTAATATATAAATGAATATTGGTTTGGGTGTAATGGGCGATTTTTTGTTGGACAGTAAGTGAAGGGTGGAGAATGGTTTTTTGGTAGAATTGGTGTGGTCTTAGTATTCTCATATTTAAACTTATACATTGAAGTATTGTTGTACAATGATTTGTTATGAAATCATATGCCAATTTGGATGTATATAAAAAAAAAAGTTTGGTGGTTTTGTATTTGCAAAATAAATTATCATTAGCAATTCTTCTATGTGCATTTGTAATGCTTGGCAAAGTGTATGTAAATACATGGTTTGTGATTTTGTATGAATTTTAGGCATAGTAGACATCATATGATCTGAATGGAGTATTGAAATTGTTGATGGTTTGCAAGTGGGATGCTACATAGTATTAAATCGTGGATGTATAATAAAAACATGTCAAGTTGTAGAGAGTTGATTGTAGAATTTGAAAATAGGGTTAATAAATTTGTAGACTGGGCAATAAACCATCATGAGTAAATACATGGAAACAAAGTTAGATGTACATGCTCTCATTGTAAAAATAACAAATTTTTGGAACCAGACAAAGTTAATGTGCACATATTCAAGAAGGGTTTTGTTTAGAAGTACTTCAATTGGATCAATCACAACAAACCTATGAATAGTGAGACCACAGAATGTAGAGTAAGAAGTAATGTTACCCCTTGTACTGCACAAAATATCTCAAACTCAGGGCAACTGAATTGGGAACACCGTATGATACACAATACATCCAAATATTTTACATGCACTATAGATGGGATAATGGGCCCTTCCTTAGTAGGGAATGAGTAGCATAGTCAACTTAACTTTGGCACCACTCATTGTGTTAGGGGTGCAAGTTATGAAGCAAGGGGCGTGGATTGGTAGACAAATAAATTTTTTAATATTTTGCATGCAAGTAACCAACCATTATATAGTGATTGTGAAAATTTCTCATAATTGTTTGCAGTTGCATGATTGGTTAATATTAAGACAAATCACAACATGTTGTAACGTTGTTATAATGATATTGTAAAATAATTGGTGAGATGATCATAACCAATCATCTAATACCTCCTAATTTTTATATTACTAAAAGGCTAATAAGAAACTTGGGTCTTCCTATCATTGGAATTTGACTATGGCAAGTTAGGCCGGATATAGTATTAGAAAGAGGATCAGGACTTACAGCATTGCAAATTTTGTAAAAAGGAAAGGTATAAAGCAAGGATGAATCACTTAGCATAGGAGAAGCAGATTCCACGAAGGCATTGGTGTTATTTACCTCTTATTCCAAGACTACAGAGGCTATATTTGTCGATTGTGACAATTGAATATATGACTTAGCATAGGAGTCACAAGATATAAGGTGGTTGCGTGTGCCATCCCTCTGATGCTGAGGTATGAAAGCACTTTGACAAAGTATATCTTGATTTTGCAGCCGATCTTTGTAACTTACATCTTGGTCTATGCGTGGATGGATATTTTCCTCATGTGTCAAATGAGAAAACATATTCATGTTCGTTTGTTATGGTAACACCGTATAATCTACGAATGATATCATGATTACAGAAGCATATTTTTTTTACTTATTCTCTTAGTAGTTGTGGATCACATAAGGGTGTATGGTTGTACCATTATTTTTATTTATTGATAGCTTTGATAACTGGTTTACTATATTTTTTGACATGTCTCTACAAAATAAATTCACATGAGACCTAGCTGATAACACAGCAATATAGTGAGCTTTTAAGAAAAAGGCAGCAGAATTAATTAAGAAGCACTTGCATCGGGCAAAAGTCACAAATACAGAAGGTGAATGGATTCCACAAGAGAAGTGGGATAAGATATTAGCAAGTGGGTGCAAGATATATAAGAAGTAGTACATGAGAAAACTAGGCTAATTGAGTAGCTGATACTGTATCTGCAACCACCATTTATTAAAGCAACTCGATTTCACTTACCGCACATAGTAAATGAATGGTGAGTTAGAATTTTACTTGTTTTTGCTTATACATTGGCTTTCATTCACCATTTATGTGTGTTTACTTATATTCATGCAACACTAATTGGTTTGTCTAATTTGCGAATTTTCATCATTCATTTAGGAGGTGATACCCTGTAGGCCACCAACCCCTCTTGAGCTTTACTCCAAAATTTGGAAAAATACTGTTGGAGAATGGGCTGGCCCTTGCAAACAGTCACAAAGGGCAAGGACAAAAACTTCTAAAATATTAAAACTACATGTATAATACAATGTCAAAATTTGTCATCACGTTAATTAACCATGATTTTGCAAGAAATGGTGAGAAAAAATGCAACATGACCACAACACCAAAGACCCAAAAGGATACAAGTTAGAAGGCGGGATTGGATCTAGCTTCACCAACAGTGATATGATTGTCCTAAATACACTAGGAGGGTTCAAAAAGGGTCAACTGTTAAGGATGGGATTTGAGGCTATGACTTTAAGGCTGTTGTCCCATGGATCTGGTAGTTCAATTTTCTCGCTCAACACTAAACTTAAAGTAATGTAAGAAACATTAGAATGTACGCAGCAGCAACTATAGGAAAGAGATACCAAAATACATGGTACAAAATAAGATTGGCACAAACGAAAGCGAGATTAAACAAATTTATGAGACTTGCTTATAGAAAATTGAGCACTGACTCCTTAGATGATAATGAAGGTAAGAAAGATGATTAGGACATCAATGGCTAAATATACTTTTTATGTGCCGACTTCATGCACTCATTTGTTTTGTTTGAAATGGTTGCTTTTATATGAACTTTTGTTTAAACAAATTGTGTATCTAAATTGCTATGTTGGGTATGCATTATTATTAAACAAGTTTAATATTAGTATTTTTATTAAGTTCTCTCAAAATAAGCAAGTATAACTTATTGGGTGTACCAATAAAATAAATAGTGAAATTTGCAAAATGTAATATAATAATTTGACAGAAAATTTAGGAAGCCATCCAAAGCTACGCCTAAATTATCCCTAAGAAACAGTCTCAACGCTACGCCAATTTACCCGTTTCAAAGTCATACCGAATAATCCAGCTTAAAGTTATGCCAAAAACCTGCCTTAAAAGCTAGTGATGGGGTCATCTCATCCTAATCCAAAAATTTTCTAGTAATGAAACAAATCTTAAGTGCAATTTTCAAACTCGATCAAAATTCAAATCACTTTGAACAGTAACTTATTCAACGCAAATAATTTTGACCTATAATTAATCTATAGATTTTTAAAGGATTTACATGTGACTTCTTGATCGGAATATTAATCGTCTCACTTTAAACAAATTTAAAAACTTAATTAATAAACTAGAAGCAGGTTAGTTAATTCACACAATTATATGGGACAAAAAAAAGAAAAAATAATGAGGGAATATTAGAGAATGTCACCTCACGTGACATGCAAGTTAAAAAAATATAAGTTAATAAAGGAACTATGATCTAGGTTGCACATGCTTGCAACAGGGGCGTTAGAATAGGCACCAATGCTTGGAGCGCAAGACTTTATTACTTCTTGTTCATCCGATGGTCTAAATTCTGGCCTTTTCACATATGGCAAGGCAAACATGTAACGTGTCCTGCGCAATTCCTTTTTTTCTTTTTTAAGAAAGCTATTTCCGTCGAGATTTTATATTAAAAATTATTAAAATGGATTTAATGATTTCGGATTCATTTTATATAACACAAACAAATTTAGGCAATAACAAATTAATTATTCGGGCATTTACTGGGACCAGAACAAAGTACCTCTGAAAGTCTTGTCATGACCTTGGAAATAGCAATTCTGCTCATTACATATCAATTTTAATTATTTCTATTTGAAATGATCAATTTACAAATATGTCATCAATGTCACGCCTCGAATTCTGATCATGACGCGGTATTATCTATAAACAATTTCAACGGATATTAAAATATACAAGTATTATAATGACTAAATCTAAAGTTTCATATAACATTTTAGAAAATAACATAATATCTAAACATAACGAAAGTACATCCTAAAATGCTACTGTCAATATAATGTCATAACAAAAAATAGATCTAACTATTACATTAAGAATTTTCTTATTTGTACATGAAAATAAAATAACTAAAAGGGGAATCTCACATATGCTAGATTCACCAACCCCATGATTAACTTCCTCTGCAAAATGATAGTTGGACTAGTCGTCCAGGAAATGAAACCTTTTGCTCTTTTATTTCTTGTTATGAATGTGAGCAACAAAAATAGTAGTTTGTATAAAACATGTGTTCAGAACAACAAAGTAATTCACATTTAAAATAGTTCACAACATTTCACAAATAGTCTAAATCATCACATCCTTCAAATGCTTCACATGCCTTTTTGCTCAACTTGTTCATGATAATACATACTTCAAAGCCTTAGTCTACACTTCGACTAAGGAGTGTTACACGAAATCGACTATGCCACTGCAGTCGTAGCACTTCAACCTCTACTAGGAAGTATCTCAATCTGTTATATTTCGATTGGTAGGATCACATATCAACTTTGTTTGCTACTAACCTTAATACTTCTATCTTAATTGAGTGAGTTCCAACTAATTACCCAATTGGTAAAGTAAAATTTGTTTCACACTATTTTCAGTATCACATGAGAGTTTTTCATATTGTATTTTATATATTTCGGCTTCAAGTTATTCAATTAGAAACAAATCACTTTATAAATAACTCACATCCAAGTTTCAAGAAAATATTACATAAATTTTAGTTTCGAGAAAATTAACATGTCCAGTTATGCTCTTGTAAAGCCAAAATAATATTCAAAAATGATTATAAACATGTAGTAAAAATTTTGTTTTAACATAAGAATAATTTTGAAAACAATCGTAAAAAATGGTAATGAGTAACCACTCACCTAACGCTAATTATATTGCTTATCAAGTCCCTTGGATACTAGTTCTTGATTTCCTACTAAATCAAATGATCTCCCATTTCATATTTAGTTCAATTGAATCTTACTCTATCAAATGTTTCGTACGAATCATAAGTGTTTTGTCCTCTTACCCTTTTTCAGATTTTTGGTTACATGTTGAGTTGGTTTCTTTTTATTTGGATTCATTCAATTACTATTTCCATGCTTCATTGCATCTTAAGTAGTGTGCTTTGGTCAATTCTAGTCCTAAAATCAAAAAATTTGTTCTTAATTACATTAAAATCACATTCTACCCAATTCTTGCATTTGGCTCGCAACCACTAGGACTTATCTTGTTGTTGCAGAATAGACTACGAGATATTTCTACATCCAACCTTTGCGATCGCAGACGATAGAGCTATAATTATGCACTGCGCTATCGTGCCTACGACACCAACCGCAATACGTTCTACTTTGCCTCCCAATCCTGCTTTGCAAGTGCAAGGTGATCCCTCACACTCACATTGCAAGGCTCCACGAATGCGAGGGCAACCAGGATGCAATGCCTATGTCAACGCAAGGCATTGTTTGAGTCATTTTCCATGTTTTATATCATTCCAATCGTCAAAATTTGATTGTTTCAACATTCTTAGGGTCCTTAGGCACATTTTTCTGAATCCTAGCATGGAAAACCAATTAAATCACGTGAATTGTATTTTGAAATATTTCAGGACAAGTTTTAGAATTTTGCATAGTACGCCAATACATGCTTCTTACAATTTTCTACACATAACCACACGAAATTAACACTAATCTCATGAACCAACCCATGTGTAGGCCTCCTAAATTTGTGGTTTCATGTGCCTATAGATGCAAATTAATGTCTTCTATGTGTATGCATGATAAACAAAAGATTTGACGAAGGAATTACATCAAATCACTGTGTTTGAAAGTCAAGAAAATCTCCTCTACAAACCTAACTACCACTGTTGTTTCTAGAGTTGCAAAATAAGTTTTCTCCCTCTTAAAATTTATATTTGGACTAAGGTTTTAGTTGGAGGCTGGGTAAGTTTGAAATTTTGATAAATTAAGAGTCTTACAACTCTCAAAACTCTATATTGTTTTTCTGCTATTTTTCCTATGAATTTCTAACTTTAATTCCTTATTTTTGAGGCCTTCTATCCTGGTAAGCCTCTTCTCATTATGTCTATATGATTTGCAAAAAAATTAATTAGCCTAGAATACCTATATTGCCATTTTACGTTCACTTGCTTAATTGAAAAATAATAAAAATAAATTATTCCCATTCCACTTAAATTTCACCAAAAAAAAATTTGCTACTTGTACCCAAAAATTTGGAATATTACCTCATTCCCTCCTTGCAATAAGTTTAGTCCTTGAAACTTGTGCTAATGTACCAGGTCAATAGGTGGGAGCATTTACTCTTCAATGAACTTTTGATAATACCTGTGAGTCTAAGGAAGCTTTTACTTCTATAAAATTAATAGATCTAGGCCATCGAAAAATGGCTTCAACCTTCTTAGAGTCTATTGAAACTCCTTTCTTGGATATCACATGTCCCAAGAGTGCCACACTTCTCAGCTAAAATTTACATTTGTTGAATTTGACATATAGTTGTTTTTCTCTCAAGGTCTGCAATACTATCCTCAAGTGTTCCTCATCTACCTTGTCGCTCAATAAATACACCAAAATATCATGTATGAACACCACTATGTAATTGCCTAGATACTGCTTGAACACTCGATTCATCAAGTCCATAAAAGCTGTCGGGGTGTAGTTAGTCTAAAGGGCAACACTAGAATCTCATAGTGTCCATACCTTATCCTAAAGTCAATCTTAGTTATATCTTCAACCTTTATTTTCAATTAGTGATATCTTAACCTCAAGTATATCTTTGAAAACACCCTGACCCTCTTAAACTAGTCAAACAAGTCATCGATCCTCGGTTAGAGGTAGTTGTTCTTGGTAGTTATTTTATTGAGCTCCCTGTCGTCAACGCATAGCTTTAGGATTTTTTCTTTCTTTTTCACAAATAGTACAGGGCTTCTTAGGACGATGTGCTTTGCTGTATTTGCTTCTTATTTAGGAGCTTCTATAGTTGCACTTTCGATCCCTTAGCTCCATTAGAGCCATATAATACGAAGCCTTTGACATGGGTGCTGCTCTTAGGACGATGTTTATTTCAAATTCAATTCCTTATCTAGAGGTGGTCTGAGTAGGTCATTCAGGAACACATTTAGAAAGTCTCCAACCATAAGAATATTCTCTAATTTCAAATCATGTTCTTGCATGTCAACAACGAATGTGAAATAGGCCTCGTACCCTTTCTTAATGGCCTTCTTTGCATTAGCTGTGGATATTAGGTAGCTAAGCTTGTTAGTTCGATCTAGGGTACTCCTGTAACAAGTGAAACTATCACCAGAGGGTAGGTAAAAGTTTGCAACTTTGTTTATACAATCCATATGGGTGAAACTCCTAACTAACCAGTCCATCCACTGGATCAAGTCAAACTCCTTCGTGTTGAGCCTAGTCAAATAGGCTTCTAGTTCCTAGTTCTTGCCTAAGTTCAAATCACAATCTTTAAAGTAGGTTAGCTACCAAGACATCTCCTTTAAGAGTGGCTATCTTTTAAGGTTGGTCTAACTATTTGGGCACATGGTCTAAGTGCTTAGCAAATCTCTTAGAGATAAAAGAATGAGATGTTCCACAATCGAATAAAGCATATGCATTAGGTTAGTTAATAATAACATTACCTATGATAGCATCCTTAGCATTATCAGCCTTTTCCTTTGTCATGGAAAACAATCTGGCATTCCCCTTAGGTGTCTGATTCATCTAATTAGGTCCGGGATTATTACCATTGTTATTATTCCCACTATTATTAATGCTAGTGTTGACATGAGTTCCTCTACTACTATTAGTGTCGTTGTTTTTGTAGGTGGTTTGCTGGGTTCTTGATGCTATTTGAGCATTCCGTAGCTTGATGACCTACTGGACACATAGCATGCACCCATGATCCTTTAGCATATTCTCGAATGCTGATGTCCATATAAGGTGCACTCTGATAATAGAGGCATTGCTCAACCACTCCCTGCTTGATTTGGCTTTTGTTAGTAGGTCTAGTGGCTAATAATCCTTATTGCCTAGGTACCGTGTCAGGACTTTACCTAGTTCTCTTTAAGTTGCTCTTTACGTCTCTTCTATTTATATTTGCCTCTCAGATAGCAGCATTGAGGAGCTGATCAAATGTTCGGGCGTTATAAAAGGTTAGTGCCATTTGCAGCTTACTCTTCAGTCCCTTAGTGAATTTGTGCTTAGGATTCGCCATCACGATCATCAAGTATTTTCTTAGAATGTGGAATTTGGCCGACTATTCCACCATAGACATATTAAGTCCTTACACCAAATTATCAAATTCGACCATCTTTTGGCGACGCAGAATACTAGGGAAAAAGTAGTTTAAGAAAGCCTCCTTAAACCAGCCCAAGTGACTGGTTGTTCTTCCAATGTTTCTAGTGAGAAACTTTCCTACCATTGAGCTACTTCACCAACTAAGAACAATATCATCATCCTTAGGTACACCTCCGTTAGCACCTTCATCCTTATCTCAATGTCTTAGAGTGAGTCTTTGTTTCACCATTGGACTGGGCTACTGCTAGTGTAAGGGCTTGTTGCTAGGTCCTCATAACTTGAGCCACCATGTTTAGGATGGTCACCAGATTTTTTTGCCTTAAACTAGCTTAACCCACAGTTGGTTGTGTTTAAGGTTGGACTGGGGGTGGAGTTGGGGGATAAGCATAGTATGCTCAGTTAGGTCCTCGATTAGAGTGGTGGAAGGTAGGTTTTGTGTAACACGACAAGGTCTCCCAACCATTCTCCTTTATGGAAAAATGGTTGTTCGTTCATTAGGTTAGTCATATGCATCAATTAATTAGTTGTAATAATAAAACAACAATTATAGCACTGCAGGACTTAAGTTTAATGAATAAAAGGGAAATTTTATAACTATAGTCCATCTTGATCAATCACGAGGAATGGATAGAAAATAAAATAAAACAAGTTAGCTATCTTAATAATGTGAACTAAATATCTAAATGTGTTTGTTCTATCTAATTCGTAGTCCTAATCAAAGTCCCTCTCTTCATCTAAGGCATCCCCGTCTATCAGTACTTCCTCCGGCTTCAACTTTGGCACCTCATCAAGATTCTCCTCAGGGTCTTCTTTAGGCTCATCCTCCAAGAAGTTATGCATCATTCCATGGAGTTCATCGTTCTTGAATGCAGGCTTCTTCAACTGAAGCACTAGCCCCTACCACTAATCCTGGAGTTTACTTATGCACGACTCATAACTCATCTTAATAGCCTTGTGTATCTCTGTTGCATATTACACCTCTATCTTATTCACATTTCGCTTGAGTATGCCATTATCTCAATGCACATCAATATTTACTTTATTCAACTCCCTATTCTTGGCCTCCAGGCTAGCGCAGCGTGGTTTAGATTCTAGTAACTTAGCAAAGATGTTACCTAGGTGTGTTAGTAATGCAAGAGGGCAATCTTTATCCTCTTACAATAGGCAGCTCCCCTCAGTAAGTTTAGCCCTCCAGAGTCGCTACTCCTCTCTATTTCCTATGTCAAAGCATAATTTCTAAAGACAAAATAAAATTGAAATGCTAGCTTACACATGAGTGAATGAGCTACTAATTTTAAGTCCTTGTAATATGATCCCTAGTGTCTAGTCTACGCTATGCGCTCTAAGTTCTTAGTGTTAAAACCTATGCTCTGATACCATTTCTATTACAACCCAAATCCAAGACTATGACATGATAACACTTGCGAACAACCTCATCAGATACCAAAGCTAACAAGTATCATAGCAACTAAACCCAAAATTTCATATAACATCCATAGGAAATAATGTAATATCCAAACATAACGAAAGAACATCCCAAATGCTACTATCAATAGGCGTTACAACGGAAAATAGATCTTAACTATTACATTATGAATTCTCTTATTTGCACATGAAAATAAAATAGCTAAAATGGAAATGTCTCATCCTATAGATTCACAAGCCCCACGAAAATGCTTTTGCATTAACTTCCTCTATAAAATGACAATTTAAAGTTCTGAGCGATGAATCACCCAGTAAATGATACATCTTGCCTTTTTCTTATTCTTTTTATAGATGGGAACTTCAAAAATAGCAATTTGAATAAAACATATTTTGAGAACAACGAATTAATTCACAATTAAAATAGTTCACAAAACTTCACAACATTTTACAAATATTTTAATTCATCATGTCCTTCACATACTTCACTTGTCCTTTTTCTCAACTTGCTCATGATGATACATATTTCATGTACTATTACTATTAATTAATGCCTTAACTTTGCCTAATGAGGGACATGTGAAATTGGCTATGCCACCATGCCCTAACGTGTCAACCTTGATTGAAAAATATTCCAATCTGTTGTATCTTGATTGGTAAGGTTACATATTAGTTTCACTCGCTACCAATCCCAATACGTTTACTCTAATCGGGGAAGTCCCAACCTATTACCTGATTGGTGAGGTGAAAATACATAAGGGATTTTTCATATTTTATTTCACATATTTTGGCTTCAAGGTATTCAATTAAAAATAGTTTGTTTTACAAATAACTCATATCCAAGTTTTAGGAACATAATACATAAATTTTAGTTTGCAGAAAATTAACATGTCTAGTTATGCTTTAGTAAAACTAGAATAATATTCGAAAATGATTTTGAACACATACAAAAAATTCAGTTTTATCATAAGAATTGTTTTGAAAGTAGTTGTGAAGATTGGCAGGGAGTAACTACTTTCTTGACCCTAATTCTATTGGCTATCGAGTCCCTCAAATACTGTTTTTTGATTTCCTATTAACTTAAATGGTCTCCCATTTAATATTCAGTTTAGTTGAATCATATTCTATCAGATGTTTTGTTTGTATCCTATGTGTTTTGCCCTCTACCTTTTTTTAGATTTCCAATTACTTTTGTGTTGGTTTCTTTCCATTCAGACCGTTTGATTACCATTTCCATGCTTTACTACGTCTTAAGCATTGTGTTTATGTCAATTGTAGTCCCAAAATTAGAAACCTTGGCCTTAATTACAAATAAATCACATTTTGCCCAGTTCACGCGCTCAGCTCGTGACCACAAGTACTCAACTTGCACTCGTGGAAGGGACTATAGGACATTTTGTTATTTCTGCATCCA
The DNA here is from genome assembly GCA_019155195.1 of Avicennia marina. NCBI lineage: Eukaryota > Viridiplantae > Streptophyta > Magnoliopsida > Lamiales > Acanthaceae > Avicennia > Avicennia marina. The sequence goes on along the minus strand of CM032772.1, from coordinate 8,080,511 downwards.
AGCTTCGTGATTGCAGGTGACAAAGCCATGACTGTGGGCCATGCTGTCATGCTCGCGACTTCAACCACAGGATGTTTGACCTTGTCTTGTAGCCTCGCTTCACAAATGCGAGGTGATCCTTTACACTTGCACCGTGAGGCTCCGCAACCATAGGGGTGATTGCAATGTGATGCTTGCATTTGCACGAGGCCTATTTGGACAATTTTTCATGTTGTATACCATTCCAATCACCAAAACTCGATTCTTCCAACATTCTATGGGTCTTACGAAACATTTTTATGAATCCCACTCATGGAAAATCTAACTAAGTCACGTGAATTGAATTTTAAAATATTTTAGAATGGGTATGCCAAAATGTTCTTTCTATAATTTTTTACATATAGCCACACAAAATTAACACTAACCTCATGAACTAAGTCATGCATTGGTCTCCTACATTTGTGTTTTCATATGCCTATACATGAAAATTAATTTCTCCTATGTGTATGCATGATAAATAAAAGATTTAGCGAAGGAACTACCTCAAATCACAACATTTGAAACTCCAGAAAATCTCCTCTACAAACTTGACAGATGCTGCTATTTCCAGGGTTGCAAAATAAGTTTTCTCCCTCTTAGAATTTATATTTATACTAAGGTTGTAGATTGGGATTCATTAGGATAGAAATTCTCATGAATTATGAGTCCTACAACTCCCACAACTCTATATTATTTTTCTGTCATTTTCCCTACGAATTTCTAACTTTAATTCTTATTTTTCTGGCCTCCAATCATGGTAAGCCTTTTCTCATTATGTCTATATTATTTGGAAAAAATTTAATTGGCCTAGAATACCTATATTCCCTTTTTATGCTCATTTGCTTAACTTCCAATATTTACACATGAAAAAAATTGAAAAATAATAAAAACAAATTCATTCCCATTCCACTTAAATTTCACCAAAAATAATTTGCTGCTTGTATTAAAAAATTTGGGATATAACAACCAAAATAATTACTTATACTAATTTGGTTTGTTTTAAGTAGTGGTGGCAATTCCTGCATGAATAGAAAACACAATACGACTCTTATAAAAAATTAATGAGTTTGAATTAAATTTTTGTGAGTGCAAGTTAAAATTGGATAAAAACCAAATGAATCCAAAAAGAAAACATTGAATTCAGGCCATCCATGGGTTGATCGACTTGAAGAAAAAAGCAATTTTAAAATAATTTAGTAAAATAAGAACTTTTTAATTAACATATATTTTATTAATTATTTTAATTTTTAAATTTTTAATATTCTTCAAAGGTTTTTAGAATAGTAAACCTTAACTTTCTAACTCTTGCTAACCCCCCCCCCCCGGCGCCCCCACCCACCACTTGTCACCCCACTTTCATATTTCACAGTTGATAACATTCTTCTTCTATATTCAATAGTAGCTACTAGTAATAAGCCACAATAACAGAGTCAAGTATATCAAATATCAATTCGTGACTTTGTATTTTCTTTTTCAATAGCCCTAGCATTTATTCTTCTCTCTAATGTACCTAGTCCTAGTGCCTTACAAAAGTTGTAAGTTATGTATAGGTAAGAAAAAGTACTAATAAAAACAAACAAAATGAATTTGAATTGGCATTTTGTATAAAATACTTGTGTTTCAACCAATGTACCTATCCACTAACCCAGAATGCAACCAATTGCCACTTCTACTTTTAAGACATAAGTTGCTGTCAAATATTTTTAGGCACATTAAAGCCAATTAAACAAAGAGAGTGTAAAAGTCGTATGAAAACATTTAGAATGAAAGTGGATGAAAAAATAAACTGAAGATATGAAGCAAACTGAAGATATGAAGCAATGCAGAAGAGTAAATGTGGGGAATTCTTTTACGAACAAATTCAAGAAAATAAGATGACGAAAATTGAATCACTTTTAGAATTTCAAAATACATACAAATATGAGTTTTGTATTTACAATACAAGAATTTGTGAGTAGAAATAAAAAAATAATTATGAAAATTCAAATGATAATAAGGTTTAATTATAATGGTGATGTGCTCTATTTATAATATATGAGTTTCAATTTATAAAGTATTAGTACCCTAATTAATCCTACACTAAAACAACTTTAAATCTATCTAAACTAAGTAGTAGAATTCTATCTAAATAGTAAAATTATATCCTAACTCTAGTAAATAACATCAAAATAAATAAGAATCCTATTTCACTTTGTATTAACTCCATCTGACTAATAGATAATAATTCTGAGAGATTTTTACTCTAAATTGGCTATTTAAATCAATTATCGGATTAAAGTTCTCCTTTGTGGTTGATCTATCATTCTCTTTGATTGCGATCTCAAGATCAACATAGATTATCAAAATATGACAATGAGATATCAAGAGAAAGCTGTAAACTCCATTTTGATCTTGGAGAATTGCTCAAGTTTTGATTACAAAAGAAGAACTGGTAAAAAGGCATTAAATAGTCTGCCAACCAATTAAGCCAAAGAAAACAATCAAGTTAACTTCCACTAACTATAACTTCTAGTAGCTACTAAATCTAATCACCAAATTATATCAACTGATAGTTAAGACATTCATTTACACAATCAGCTACAGATCAGCTCTTAACTAAGTCTAGAATAGAAACCATGCAATAGAACAGTAATACACTGGTGCGGCTAGTCTATATTAAACTTCTAGTTTGCATAGTTGATTCTGTTTGACTTGCTCCTTGTTTAACCCCCCCCCCCCTCAAAATGAGTGTGGATGTTTTTCAAACTCATTTTGTCCAACAACTTGTTAAATTACCTTGTAGTTAAGGCCTTCGTTAACAAGTTTGCAACCTGGTCCATGGTGCTGATATATCAACTTTGATGGCTTCTTCTTTCATCTTTTCTCTAACAAAATGTATGTCAAGATCAAAGTGCTTTGTTTGTTCATGCTGAGTGGGGTTTTGTTAATATGTAATGCACTCTGATTGTCACAGAAAATGATTGATGAATCATTTCCTTTTTCTCTGAAATCTTTCAACAGATTTGATATCCATATAACTTCATAAGTGCAAGATGCCAACACCCTATATTCTGCCTCAGTAGAACTCCTTGCAACTACACTCTACTTCATTGATTTCCAACTCACAATATTGCTTCTAACAAACACACAATAACCTGATAATGACCTCCTTGTATCAAGAGACCTTGCCCAATTACTATCAAAAAAGGCCATCGGGTTTGTATTACTGCTTCTGGTCAAAAAAATGCCTTTTCCTAAAGTGAGTTTTAGGTATCTTAGCAACCTCATTACTGCTTCAAGATGACTCTTCCCTGGCATGTTCATAAACTGTGATAGGAGTTCAACTGCATAACAAATATCTGGCCATGTGAAGGTCAGATAGATTAATTTCCCTATCAACTCCTTGTATTGTGTTACATTCTTAAGAAGGTGTTTGTCTTGTCTGCTGAGTTTGTGATTCACTTCAGGAGTGCTTATTGTTTTTGCTCCCAACATCCTATATTTTTCCAGATGGTTCACTGCATATTTTCTTTGACGCGTGATTATTCCTTCACTTGAGTTTGTTATTTCTATGCTAAGAAAATATCTTAGAATTCCTAAGCTTCTTACCTTCAGCTTGGACTGCAAGAACTCCACTACTTCATCTATCTCCTTTTGATCTTCATATCGAATGACCAAATCAACTACATATAGCAGTAGTGCAAGGATCTTTTCCTTCGGCAACTTCTTAGTGAATAAAGAGTAATCTGATTTAGATTGCTCTAAACCATACTCTCCAAGAATGCTCACAAACTTCTCATTCCACTGTCTAGAAACTTGTTTTAAACCATACATTGCTTTGTTTAATTTGCAAACTTTTCCTTCACTGCAAAATTTCTATTTCATCAGCTAGTATCCCTGCGATAGTTGCATAAATACATCCTCATCCAACTCCTCATTTAGAAAAGCATTGTGTACATCTAGTTGCTGTAATTTTCATTTTTTGATAACAGCCAAGAGAAAATACTGTAACTATTGCATGCTTTGACAACGGGACTGAATGTTTCATGGAAATCAAATCCTTCCACCTAGCTATAACCTTTTGCCACAAGCTTAGCTTTATGCCTTTCTATTGTACCATCAGATCTTAACCTTGTTTTATATACCCATTTGCACCCTATGACATGCTACACTTTTAGAACCTCAACAACATCTTAAGTTCCATTTGTTTCTAAAGATTCTAGCTCTTCAATCATGGCCTACTTCCAATGTGGCATCCTCACATCAACAGCAAATGATCCAGGCTCTTGCTCTTCATTAAGTTTGGCTAAGAAACAAGTGTTTTCTTTGGACAAGTGGCTAGTTGTGAGATATTTAGAGATAGGATGATTAGTTGATGAGGGCTACTAATTATGATCTCTTAGATTGTGATGATATATATTGAGATATTTTGGTTGGTTTCTTATTTTGGTTGACCTTCTAAGAGGTGGCTATTCAATAAATGGAAAGGATTCTTGATGAGGTTTTTGGTGTGAAGAGTTTCTAGGTTGTTCAATAGATGGAAGGGATTCTTGGTGAGAATTCTCTGTCTTTGCCTCAAAATCAGATACTGATGCATTCAGATTATCATTTTCAGACTTCTGATGTATATTAGCAAGGATAGGAAACAATGGGACAATGCTAGGGACACTTAAGAACTTTTTGTATTGATCATCAAAAGGAAAGATGTGCTCAAAGAATATGACATCTCTAGAAATAATGACTTTATGTGAGGTTAGATCATATAACTTGTAACCTTTGACTCCACTTGGATAGCCTATAAAAACACATTTGTTTTGCTCTAGAATCAAACTTTGATCTGCCTCTTTTTAGTGTGGAACAAAAAGCAATTAAGCTAAAAACCTTTAAGTGGTTATAGCTAGACGACTTTCCAAACAGCACCTTATAAGGAGTTTTGAAACTAAGAATTTTAGAAGGGATTCTAGTACTGATGTGAGTAGCTGATAGGACTACATCACCCCAAAATTTGAGTGGCATTAAAGCTTGAAACATAAGGGCTCTAGCCACACAAAGAATGTGTTTATGTTTCCTTTCCACAACGGCATTTTTTTGTGGACTTTCAACAAAAGAATATTAGTGTATGATCCGAAGTTCATTGAAAAGGTTTGCTTGATTTAGCTCTGAAGCATTATCAGTTCTCATAGTTTTGACTTTGTAATTGAACTGATTGCAGATAACTTAATAGAATAAAGGAATAATTTAGTGCATATCATTCTTGTGTTTCATCAAATATGTCCATATGGATCTAGTAAAATCATCAAAAATTGTTAAGAAGAATTGATAACCATCAATAGTAAGGACCGAATAAGGTTCCCAAGTATCAATATGTACAAGTTCAAAAGGTCTCACAGTAGATTTTTTATGTATAGGAAAAGGCAGCCTCTTTTACTTTACCTTGGGACAAATTTCACAAAAGTTTCTAGGAAGGGTAGTGATATTAGGATGGGAATCATGTAATTTTTCAACTAAGCTATGAGAAACAAGGCCAAGACTAAAGTGCCAAACATCAAATGCCTCCAGAGCAAATGCATGGACCAAAATGTTCCGACTAGTGCAGTCTGGTTGAGTTATGTTTTTGGAGCTCCTTTGTTCCTATATGTACAGGCCATTCCATTGTTTAGCTACTCCAATCCTCATATATGGTGATTGGCCCTAGATGTAGCATGAATTTGAATCAAATTTAAAGCAACAATTATGAGTTTGAGTGAGTTTAGTGACTGAAAATAGAATTAACTTGAAGCAAGGAACAAACATGACTATATCTATTATTAGGGAATTTGAGATTTCAACTCTGCCTATATGTGTAACAGGATCTTTTGTGCTGTTTGGTAAATGAACAAATGTATTTGAAATAGGAAGAAAAGAGTCAAACAGATTAGGACATCCACTCATATGATCTGAAGCACCTACATCTATGATCCATCTCTGTGCCATGAAATCTTTATGGTCATTTCCTTTTGTTGGTATGGTAAGTGAAGTAAATGAGTAGTGTTCAAAAGCACTAAGGTTACCTTGAAAAGGAATATTCAATTCAGTACAAGAAAATTCACCTGCAAAGTTAAAAGATATGGACTGATAAGAATGCTTCTGCACATTAGCTTGATCAAGCATTTTCTGTGTAAAGTGCACATTAAGCTGACCACTTTCATGTGATTTTAGTAGTTCTATAAGCTTCTTTAGTTGTTCAAATGATAAGTTGATCCCTCTAGAATCACATCTAGTTCCATTTTCCTGTCCAGACTCAACTGATACAGAAGCTTGATTTCCCATTAATTGCGTCATTCTACCTTTGTTTTTACTGAATTTGAATTTAGGAGGAACGCCAATTATTTTGTAGCATTTTTCTTTCACACGGCCCTTTTTTCCCACAATGAGAACATAGTAGCTCTTGTTTCTTTCCTTTCTTATCAACAAGAGACATCAAAGCTGAAGCATCATTCCAGGAACCATTTGAAATCCTAACATAGATTGATCCTGCCAAAGTTTGAATCAACTTAGATAGATCTTACATAGATCAATCTTGATAGATAGAATCAACATGAATAGATATCAATTTAATAGATCTAAAATCTTACATTTTTGAAGCCTTCTTTTCTCTCAGATATATACTACGAACTCTCTAATGGCAACATAGAACACTAAATTTCTTCAAAATCAACCTATTGACAATATATAACACTAAATTTCTTCAAGATCAATGGAAACATGTTCGAATATAATTTTAAGACATTTTATATCATTTTAGTGTTCCAGATATGAACAATGTGCCTTCAACACTGAAAGAAAAATAATAATAATTCTTTATATGTTGCCAAATTGTGGGTCCACATATATTATTTTTAAAACATATATCCACTGAAGCAGTTGTCGCTGTGACCAGTGAATGTAGATGGCCCATTTCTTTGGGCAACACAAAATGCATCTCTTAGGGTCTATCGTGTTTGCATGGAATGTCAAATAAACAAGTCAATGAACTAAAGAAGATAATTGAGAGAAACCTTTGAGCTATGAAAAGATTAATGTGCACTTAATCCTACACTTCACAGTTGTAGTATGCCTTGAACCTAATCTGACAATGCATTTTAATCTTTTGCAATAGTAAATACCATTTGAGGATGTGTGTAATCTGATGGAATTTATACCGTTGATGCCAACCCTCTTTTGACTTTGTATGGTATCCATTTAACCAAATCCAAATACGTACCATTTATACACAAATCAATATTTTTGTATCATTGATTTGGGATATTCATTGTGCGTGTGTATGATTATGTTAGCCAACTGGCAATTCTATTTTCCACCCAGAAGCTAAATAATTTGTTTTTCAGAAAACTTTGGGTAAACATTACTCCTTTGGTCGAATTTGATTGGAAAATTATTGCTCAGATAGCAATAAGTGCATTGTTTCTAATGATTTGTATAATTATTTTATGGATTTGATATGATACGTTTGGGGATTTGATATCATCATGTACTTAATTAATTAGTTACTACAACACGCGTGTGTCGATGTTATGGCCCACTCGATCATTTTTTATGGATAAAAAGGTAGGAAAAAGCAATGTGTTCGAGTGTTACACTGTTGCTCAATCTCTGATTCAGAGAAAATTATCTATGAGAAACGATAAACCATCCAAAGTTTAATAATTTGAAAAAAAAAATAAGAAGAAAAGAAAGAAAATTGATATTCTAAATTGACAACCATATGCCCAGATATTTCTCTTTGTTATGCTTAGATTTTACTTTTGAGAGGAAAAAATTTTTATTTTTTTTATTTTAAATGCTTTACATTTGTAATTGTTAATGTGCTCTCTTCACACTAGCGACCTGACACCGACATCTCAAAAGAGGATAAAGATTAACATATCTGTATGAATGTGCATAATTAATGCAATAATAGATGGAGAAATTTCCTCGAAATAAATATTAAATTAAAAAAGTGAAAAAATTCACTGAATTTATTACAACTATACCAAATCAAACAAATAAAAAGCGTTATTAAAAAATGGAATAACTTCTTTACTTCTGAAATAAAAAGGTTCATCATTGACAACTTGCAGTTTAACAAATAACAGTATTCCAAAACTCGTACCGATCCTCTCATGTCTAGGTCTGCTTTCAATCTTAACATATCAAAGTCATAATTTTTTTGTTGTATAATCTCATAAACTAATATTATATGTTGATTTGCAAATAATTTGCTACTTGGGAGATATTAACATGAATTTAGAAACATCTGCAAAATATCAAACAATAATGCATAATTAATTTGGGAGATATTTTATAGGAAGCAAATAACCTGTATTTTCAATTACAGTAGGTTAGTATCTCTATTAAAAATAGAGAGAAACAAACTGTAATTAGGGGTGTATAAAAATTTGTTAAAATGATCGATCTCTCAAATTGTAAGTCCATAAATAGGGATGGCATTGTCAAAATTTTCCTCCCACCTAGGAGTGTTAGTTAACCAAGTAGGTCGACTTGACTCGATATAGTAATCAAGTCGAGCTCAAGTATTTTATGAAAATACTCGAGTTCGATCGAGTAGCCCAAGCTCGATTCTTTTTTTTTTTTTTTAATTTTTGCCAAAAATAATTTACACTCTGCAGTGCACTCATCTCGAACTCAAGCTCGGGTTCGATTCGAGCTCAACTTGATAAACTCGAGCTCCAAGCCTAGCGAGTTCGAGCTTGAATAGATTACTACTCGAACTCAACTCGGCTAGATTCCACCCTTACTCCCACCTTCACCTCCACTCCATCACCCACTCCAATTCCTTTGTTGGTGCCTCGTTGGAGGAAAGGTTTTTAATTTAAATTTAATTTATTAATAACATTAAAATAAACCCATGAAATTTTAATCCGTTTTCCACTTGAATGCTGAAAACTCTGAACTATTTTTGGGTTAGCATTTGACACAGATAAGACGGAAATAAGAAAAGTCACAGAAAACTATTCACGGAGATCATAGGTATAAATAAATGAAATAAGATGGAAAGAAAATGAATTTATAAAAAGAATAAAAATGTAAAAACAATGTGATTCTTTAACAAATAGCATGCTTGGTATATACGAGAAATGGCAGCATGAATTGGAATGGATTCAAGTCATTCTATTATTTTATTTTATACCCATGATTAGTAAATAAAAATATAGTGCGCATGCGTGTGTTAGGTGTCAGATTATTAAAAATAAATTTATAGTCCAAAATATAAATACAAGTACATAGTGAGTAGAGTCATATCCTTGAGGACTAAAGAATTATTTTTTTATGAAAAAAGTGATTTGAATGAGGAGGGGGGAGATAAGAAATTAATTTAAAACTAAACTAGATATGCAAACTCAAATAAAAATAAATTAATGAAAGATTGAATCCTAATCAAAGTAATAATGCAAAATTAAATATAAATAACTCAATAAAAGACATGCTTCTAGTTAAAGGAATAGTCTCAACTTCGATTCAATTAATTGATCACTGATACAAAGATAAAATTATCTAATCACAAATAAATTGATTATAATTATCTATAGATACTGACAACTTCCATTTCCTTACTCTTTCAGTAATTGAAACAGACTTTATGATTACTTATTTTATCAACTAGACAACCCTAAATAAACTTTTAGGATTAATCTATTCATAGCATTAATTATTAAAAATGCTACCAATACTAAATAATAAACTCACAAGCTCAATTTATTTAAATTAGATTATATTCTCATAACATAATTTAAAAGTCTCTTTTACAATTAAATTATATCACGTGCCATGGATACAAAAACTACCAAATAATTACGTATTTGGTGTCATAGAAGGCAATAGATTATTTCCACAATTAAATAGTGATTAGTTATTTAATCATGCAAAAATAATTATCCTGATAAAGCATAGAGAATATATAAATATTTGCAAAAAAACAAAATAATAAAAACTAATTAGATATCACTGAATTGATGAATCAAAGCATCAATTATCCTTCAACTAAAAATGGAAATTAGCCATGCTTCATGTTTGAATTGCAAGCCACAAAAATATTCAAGATTGACATTTTTCTAGAGGATGGAAAGCAAAACCATAAAGAAAATTAATCCTCTTGTTTAGGAATCCCTTTTTCACCTATCTCCCCAAAACAAAGTTTGACTACTAATGTAAAAAAGAGAGAGAATCATTCCTAATAAAAAAAAATAACTAAAATATTAAGTAGTAATCTGTTCATTGAAGTTAAGGCCAATTATCATCAGTTAGTAACACTTCACGTAGAGGCCCACTTCTAATTGCCACACGTCTGAACTCTTCAGTCAAATAAAATGTGCCCACACATTACAAGCCATAGTTTTTTGGAAATTTTGATTTTTAGCACCTTTTAAGTTTGTTTTTCCACCTTGATTCCTAAAATAACATGAAACGTCATTTATAAGCAAAATCAAGAACTGAGCACCAATTTTTGGCAAAAATTGTGAGGAATTTGACACAAATAAATTGCACAACTTGCTATTTAATAAATTTTCCCACACCTGGACAATGCTTCTCCTCAAGCATCTCATAACTCAAAAAAACAATCAAGACAATGAGCACTAGGAATTTCATCACACAAGCACAAGCACCTCACTTTCCCAACAATTTCATCAAGTTCAAAACATGCAAGACTTAACAATTCTCACATGAAATTGAATATAAGCACTCATCAATCAAATGTGTATAGGGTAAAATTTAACTCTCAAATCAACACAATAAAGTGACATTACCATAGACTTGCTAATATATCACATCTCCACCACTAGTAATGAATTCAATGCAATAATAGAAGAGTTTTAAGTAGGGTTGTAATGGAGCTTGGGTAAATAGTAGGATAAAAAGGAATATTTGGATATGTATGTGTCAAAAAGAATGTCCAATATTCACCATATGAATTCAATTGCATTTCCTATCTTAAACTCGTTCCTTTGAGGGGGAACAGTAATTTCTCATAACACCAACAACTGCAAGCATATTTAAACTTTTGCCTACTACCACAATATGAAAAATTTATGCAAAGGCACTTCACAACACATTCCATTTTTAAATTTTTCATTTTTTTTCTTCATTTTCAATTTTTTAAAGATTTTTTTTTTGTCTCAAATACAAACACTTTAAACAACTTAACTTGCCCACACTTACTAGTCTAATGAGCACCTTGCATTAGTATAACAAATTCTCATACACTGAAATTAGGACATCAATTGACTTAGGATTCCAAAAAAAAGAAAGTCTAACTATAAAGGTCTCACGTATCAATTGCAACTATTTAACAAAAAAGGGGGCCAAGGTACAAAATGGCTCACCAATGGAAAATAAAATAAAGGCGGGTTTTTAAGAAAGCCAAAAATGGTTAATTCTATATGCCATTGTCAATTTAATGCATCAAATTCAATATTAATGTGGTATTAACATTCACAGCCCAAGCCTAGAGTTGCAACATGGTAATACCCACAAACAATCTCAACGTATACCAAAGCATAAAATATTAGAAATACACTAATCCATAATTTCTTTTATTGCAAGTTAAAAGAAAGTCTATTACATTTCCAACAAAAAATTAGATAGCAAAATTAGTCTACTTCAATGTCTTATTTGATCAATATTAAAAAAAACAACTAAGTCTTCTATCTTTTGGCACTACCATCCCTATGTGTGATCACTCTCCCTAGTGTCTTTTGCCAAAGAGTCGTGAAGAAAACACGTGAGCGGTAATCGCCTAGTAAGAGGTTGCCCACCTTTTGTTATTGGGATATGAACACAGTAAAATAATTTCCAAATCAAAACATTTATTTGAAAAATTCAAGAAGGTAACCAGTAAAAATCTCAGATGCAATGTGCCACAATTCGTTTTGGTGTATTATTTCTTGACATGTGCAGAGACTCTAGTAGTTCGTGTACCGTTTCACTGATCAGAATTTTAGTTTATAATTCTAGTTAAAGAAGGCCATGTACAACTTTTGCAACTATCTTATTTTGTAAATCCAAATGAGAAGGTCATATGTTCAACCGACAATCTCTGTTGAATGCGCCACATAGTCTCAATCTACTATCTTGATTGATAGGACCACATATCTCACTTATTGTTTGGTAAGTCAGTGGAACTAGCTCCCCGGTTGGTCTCCATAGATATTACCTCACAATATCTCAATATAACAATTAATATGTTCAAAGCAATTTTAAAAATACAACGCAGTTGGTACTTCTTTACTTTCAAAATGTTTTCATATAATCTATTTAAAATCAAGATCAAGCTAACTTACATAAATAATAAAAGATTATTTTCAAGGAAATATTTCAAAAATACATTTTAACAAAATATAAAATTTTCAAAAATTATTTAGAATAAATTTAGTGAAAATATCAATATTTTCAAAAATATTTTATTCTAAAAGACTGTTAATAAAACTTGTAGATAATAACTTACACAGTGGAAATTCCATTTAGGAAATAAAATTATTTTAAAAAGACAATTATAAAAATTTTTATGGTAACCACTTACCTTATTTCTACTTTCTGGTCTTGCACAAGTTTGATTTTCTCAGTTCTGTATGCAAGCCAGAACAAATCTCGATTTAATTCCCAAGAGTTTAATCTCTATGAGTTATTGATGCAATTCTAGTCCCTTGAATTAATTCTTTCTCGAATTCTAAATTGTCTATAGACTGAGTTTTTCTATCTAGCTTCCCTCGTTTACTTCCCCTATATCCAATGGAACATTATTCTGGCTAATTCGACACGTTTTAAGGTTAAATGTGATGGAACTAGACATTAAAATCATGAAAATTGAATTATGCCCATTCCCAAGTCTCGTATCAAATGAAATCGGAGTCACAACCGCATGACGACACTCAGGGCACTTTGGTGATTCCCACGCTTGGCCTCGCAACTGTAGAAAAATACGCTAGCAGCTAATGACTCTAGCGACCACAGTAATGACTGCAATGCATTCTACTTTCACTGTGACTTTCTTTGCAGTTATGGATCAGCACCCCACAACCAGAAGGCCAATCCTCACAACCATGGAGGCGATCGTGAAGCAGCGGTAGGTCCACATGTAAGGTGCTGTTTGGTTTGAATTTTCTCTTTATGCAAATTTAACCATCCTACTCAATAACTAGACTTAATCTCAAGTTCGAAGGAACTTTTTTTTATCATATTCCTATCACAAAAATTCAATATTTATAAGTTTTCACAATTACTCAAAAGTTACCCATGAATTTGCAAAAAGTCATTATATATTTCCTATACACGATTTCTTAGTCCAATTTTTACGCATGGCTCATCCAATATAACCCCAATTTCACAATCCAAATTTTAATTCTTGTGTTGCCTATAATTTGCATGCTTCTTCTGTGCCAAGAGTGTAAAATAAAATTCCTACACACATGCATAAATTCTACCAAGTTTGGTTTGAAAACTCACCTTCAATCCTATGCGTTTAAGGTGGGATATTTATATTAGGTTGTAAACGCATTTAACAATAATATTGTTAACAGAACCAACTATGAAATCCGAAACTTTTGTGGCCAAAAAATGATAATGACCATGCAAAGTACTATGCTGGTAGCAAGCATTACAAAACACAACACTGAATATTGTGTCATGAAAAAAATTCAAATCTTCATCTTGAAACTACTTGAAAATTCCTCCATCTCTCTTCAATACTTGGCTAGTGTGCTTCTAGTCGCAAGAAAGATTTAACATTCATGTGTCGGATATCTCTAAGGTTATCCCATATAAAAAAAAAAAAAAGGAAACAGGAAAAAAGAAGTAAATTGAAATAATCAAAAGTTATTCCACTATATCCACTCCTGCCTAGGTCGATCCACCAGCAACTTCCTTTTTTCTTTTTTTATCTGGTAATGTGCTGAATTTTCGAAGGAAAAATCATTTTCTCGACGATTTCAATGTGAAATATCTCCTGTTAAAACGCAAGGATTCAACCATAAGATTCTCAAACCAATTCACGGAGTCACTAGAGTGGTTCTTTTTATTTTTGGAAATGTATTTCTCTCACTCTTGTTTAATTTTGTGGGCAGAATATCGTTTTAAAATATTATTTTTATTTTAAAAACAATGTTCATTTAGCAATGCCCGAAAAGCAGGGCAAATATATTAGAAATAAAAAAGCCATTATGCACAAAAAGCAATATTGGCTGCAGCCTGTATCTATACTAGAACTAAGATGTGATTTTTACAAAATCTTAAATTTTGAGAGTGATTAGCGAGTATATAGATGTAGGAAGATACAAATAAGTAATAAATGGAAAGTTCTTAAAATGCTAATAATATATTGATCACATTTATCATTTCAAGAATTTATCGTACCCAACAATTCATGAAACAGCCAAAAGCAACATTATAAGAAAAGCATTAGAATGAACTATTAAATAAAACCCGTACATAGATGCAGAGACAACCACACAGGACTTTCTTTCGTTGCAAAGCCAAGTCGTGCTACAAATGTGTATAGCAACACCACCCTCCTACGGATAAACGATTACGCCACTTCCAACCGCAGGTGGGACTATTGCTGGGCTCTGGCTCTAAATCAAGATTCAAATGAGCCACTGGCTTACCTACAATATTGAGCATATAAATTTGATTTATAACGAAAAATTGATTGTCCTAATATAGTTCACAAGTGCTTTTCACATTTTATTGTGCCATTAAGTGTATGTATTAATTATCAAATTTATATTTTGTAAAATTTATCTGTCGTTGTTTTTGTCTTTATAAGCAGCTCGTGGGCTCAACAAGCCCGGCCGCTGTCCCTCCGGCATTGGCACAAGAGGCTGTAGCTGGTTTGTCTTTGTAGGCAAGGTTAACTTCGTCCAATGTAATTCCACTACATGGTTTTGCTTTGCTGCAGTCAAATTTCACTGCAACTTCAGTTGCAGACGTGCCATGTATGTCTTGATACGTCACGTCACTGATTTTCACTCCAGATGCCTATACAGAAAGAACAAAAGACATTAAAGTGTGCTGTTGAGCAAAACATGCCATTCTGGATGAAGGCAATACTAGATATTTTGTAATGAATTATGCATTACCATCATATACGATCCACACGCACACACATAATATATATATATGTATGTATGTATACCTTGTCGGGACAATTTTTGTGGTTCGGACAGTAGTTTTGATCGATGATGATAGGGTTTTGGACATTGACAATGACGAGATGTTGGAAGAGAACGTCCTTAACAAATCCATTGCTAGGCCTTGCCCACGTCTTCACCCTCACACCATTTTCAGTTCCAGTGAATGTAGCTGATTTCACTGTCACATTTTGCACTCCTGCTTCTTTTGCGTCCCTACCAAGACTTCCTATGCTGCCAAAAGTGCATGCGTATGGCAATTATTAGTTCAGCATGGCATATGGGAAAAGTGATCATAAATAACTTGAGTGAATACTTCCACAATTTTGAGGAAAACATTTAGTAGCGTATATCAAGTTAAGGCCATGAATTTAAATCTTGGCATATGCACGTCACCCAAGTGACTTGAGCCATGCACGATTTGAGGACACATTTATCCTCATAAGTCAACGTTTCATGAGCATCATGCAGACAGAACAATTCTGCTTAATTTCATCTCCATGCAAAAAGTTAATCACCAGTTGAATTTATAAACCTTTTGAGAGTTGAACCAATATCAAGTATATGTTCTTTTAGATTCTACCGTACACGAAAATAAATTTTGCATATTTACTTCTCAATACGTACCTAACACCGTGGCCAGGGCCACACACGAGGTTTTCGATCCACAAGTCGGAGGCGCCGGGGCCTATAGAAACGCAGTCGTCGCCGGTGCCGATGCGAGAGTTCATTATAGTAACTGCTGATGAATGTTCCACGTGAATGCCGTCAGTGTTTGGGCTGTTCCCAGGAGCTGAGACTTTTACATTCATCAGTTTGGCATTTTGGCTTCCATGAATAAGAATGTGAAACATTTGGCTGTTCAACGACCTCAATCCATCGATCACTATGTTGTTGGAATTGTAGAAGGCCAGTGACTGCATAGAAGATAGAAAGGGAATCCATGAGAAAAGATGAATGAAGATTGATCTTAAAATAATTGTGTGTCTATATTTTTAAATAGCAAATTCTGTTGAGGATATTTATGTTGGGTTCACACTATTATAATTGCTGATTAACTTCTTGAAGCTTGAACCGGTTGCATGATTAGTACAAATCCTCTAACCCAAATGCTTTGTTATGGGCAAAAAGTTGATAACGACTTTTCCCGTGGAAAAATATATTTCTTTCTAGAAAGGTGCATAGTGCGTTACCGTGGCTCCTTCAGGACAACTCTTGCCGGAACTCTTGCAAGCCCAAAACGTCCTCCCTTGGCCGTCCAGCGTTCCGCCATGGATAGAAACTCCGGACACCGCTTCAAACGTCAACCACTTGCCTATTTTCCCAACGACATCGTAATCAGAGGGAGCCACCAGAGTCCCGTCAATACGTATCGTCACAGCAGTACGTTTGCACTGTTTGCCAGAGAAATAAACATTCCGTAAAAGGTATCTCCCTTGGGGCACGTATATGGTGGCCGGGGCCGTGGAGCCACAAGCAGCGCTCCATGCCTTTAGAAAAGCATTCGTGCAATCGGATTTCCCATCAGACTTTGCTCCGAAAGATTGAACGTCGTACGTGATGTGGGCTGCTAGGGATGGTGATGATGAGTAGCAGTAGAAGAGGGTTAAGATGATGATTTGGAGCAAATTTATGGTAGCCATATTTTGTGTATGTGATGGTGGAGAGTAATGATGTGAGCGTATTTTGTGTAGTTTATGATATACATGAAGGGGCCAATTAAGCCGAAGGAGGCATTTATAGGTTCAATATCCTCAAGTGTGAATAAATAAAGAACGGCTGCCTAATTTCGTCAAATTTAATCTTTAGATACTATAACTAACAAAAACTATTTCCTGTTGGGTCCACATGATATTTTAATATCATCATTTTGCAGTGTGTTGCTACGAAATTTACGGAGTAGATTAGTGAATTAAGGAGTTGGAGTTGAAGTTGAACCTTCATTTTTTCAGCGTCGACAATTTTGATCTTACAAGGGAATATACATCTTTTGAATTAATAAAGTGTAGGTGTCTTTTTTGATTGGTTTTCACTACTATGACAATGAATTGGGTTAGTAAAAGTTTAATACGTAGTATGTAGATCCCCGACTTGTTTGCCTCGTTCAAAAATTATCAATAAAAGTTTGATAAGAAACTCGGACATTAGTAATCCATACATTTTTTAACGATTTCTAATATTGTCCTAATTAAAATCTCCACATAATAAAAGCTAGGGGAATTGAAGACTGCTGCCAATCAAGGCATGGATTTAGGGTTGTGGGCCGGCATGTGTATCTTCAAAAGCTCAAAGTGAGACAGAAGCACATGACTTTATGGACAGAATTTCTCCGTTGGGCGATTGGGATAATTATGATAACGGAAATTGATTTTTGGTCGTCCTGAAAACTTATTCTATGTTGGCCAACAAGTCCCAAATCTTGGATAGGTTCACATTATGGTGAGGATTGCACGTTTCAACTATTCTGCACAATGTGCAATGAATCGGATTATCTGACATTGATTCATGTTCGGCTCGATTGTACCCTGTTCAACTTTTATCTTAACATCAAATAAACAAAACTTAACTGCAATTTTCAAACTAGATCAAAATTCAAATCGCTTAGAACAGTAACTTATTCAACTCAAATAATTTCGACCTACAATTAACTTACAGATTTGGAAGAGGATTTACTTGTGATTTCTTGATTGGAATATTGATTGTCTGGCTTTAAACAAATTTTAAAAGATTATTAAATTATAATCAGGTTAATTAAATCATACAATTACGTGGAAAAAAAAAAGGAAGAAAGAAAGAAATTATAATGAAAAGGGAATTTTATGATGGAGTTCGTCAACTCGCTCGACATGCAAGTTAAACAAAAAAAATAAAAATTAGTAAGGAACTAAGATTAAGGTCGCATATGGCTTTAATTAGGGGCGTTAGAACGGGGATGAATGCTTGGAGTGCGAGAATATCTTACGTCCTTTTCATCAAATAATCTAAATTCTAACATCTTCTGACGTGGCCATGCAAGCATGAAACATGTCCTGCGCAATCTTCTTTAGTTTTTAGGAAAGCCATTTTCTTTCTTGTGTTCAATCTGTGGGACTGGAAACAAATATTTAAGACGCAGGTAAGAACCAATTGAACACAGGAAAGGAAATTGGAAGTAATATGAAAATATTTAGAATGAAAAGTGAACGGAAGATATGACAGCGCGGAAACATTAAGGGATAGAATTGTTCCATGAATAAATCTAGGAAGAAAAATGACGAAATTTTGATCACATTGAAAACTTCAAAATACACAAACACAAGTTTTGAAACTAGAATACACGAATCTAGGCGTAGAAATAATAAAAAATAATTATGAAAATTCTTATTACAACATAACAATAATAATGATGATGATAAAGTTTAATTATTAGGACCTACTCTGCTCTATTCACATTATAAGAGTCTGATTTGAAGGGAATTAGTATCTTGAATAAATTCTACCCTAAAACAATTTTAAACCTATCAAAATTAAGTAGTGAAATTCCATTTAGATGGTAGAAATAAATCCAAACTCTAGTAAGTAATACCTACATAAATGAATAAGACTCCTATTTTACATTTTATTGAATGCTATCTAATAATTTAAACTATATTTTTTTTATAAAAACTAGGGTCTTTGGTTGAATAATGTGAATTTTCACAACTACACTTACCTTAAATGCCTTTATACTTTCTATCCATTTTTTTCATCTAACTTATATTTTATCTTTATGTTTTCTCTCACATTTACACCTTTTTTAAGTTCTTTCGATCCTCCATCATTTCCTTATTTAATATTTTTCACAATGTAATTAAATCACATAATCTTCTTATTTTAATTTTTTTTATGTTCGGCATTTTTTCTTTTAACATATTTTTAGAAATATTTACATCCACTACTCTTGATTTACAATAAAGTTACAAATATTCCCTGTTTTTGAAAAATTACTATCACTCCCTATTTTTTGAAAATTATTATGGTAATATAGTCCATTAGTATGGTTCTGAGCCAAAACCAAAAAAAATATATATATATAGAAAAAAACAGAGAGAGAGAGAGGTGTAAATGCCAACAATAATCCTTTATTTATTGCTAGGAGGACCTATTTATAATATAATACATATGTAAGAGATCTTGTTGTGATATATTAGAAAAAATTGTGATAATTTTCTCTTCAAATGATTCATTTCCAATAGTGTTCACCACCAACAATGACCCCTATTTGGTTGGATTTTTGGTGGCTTTATTTCCCATGTCACTTTCAACCAACTCAATCTCCATAATAGGTAATTTTTCTTCAATCTCAATGACTTCTTCTTACAAACGATGAAATCCTAATTTTTCAATTTTTTACTATTGTCGCCGATGTTTGTCTCTAGAAACGGCCCTTGACTAGTTGGATTTCTATGGGCTTCATTTTTCTCAAGTCAATTTCACCCAACCTTCTCTTTGCCGTTAGAAACTTTTATTCTATCTCAATGGCTTCGTTGCGTGAATTGTAAAATCCTAAATTTTCTATTTTTTATGGTTCCTACTTGTTCGGGTTTTCATGAGTTATATTTCCTCCAAGTCAATTTTACCCAATTATCTCTCCATTATTAGTAAATTTTCTTTTATCTCAAGATTAATTTATGACCTAAACTCTAATGTTTCCATCGAAAACCTAAGGGCAATTTAAAAATTTTGGCAATCTTCCGTGTCCTGGTTATGTTTTTCAAGAATCAAGGAGCAATGGTAATTTTCAAAAATGAGGAATATATGTAAAGGTTGGTATGGATATGGTTAAAGCAGTAGGAAGATATTCTCAAATTTAAAGTGATCCTTACTGAAGTATAGCCAAGGGTAATTGTACTTTTCCGAAGTGTCACTTTGGTAGGAAGGAATTTCACCAATGCTATTAGAAGAAAGACACATAGCTTGGGATAGATTCCAAGGGATGTTTCTATACCATTCTTCCACAATGACATCAAACTACAAAAGATGATGATGTTCGATAATTGAATTAAGGCCCAAACATGATGGTAGTGGAATATTTTGTAAAATTTTGCACTTAAGAAGGTACTCACCAATATTTATGGCCAATCCTCTGCTAAAATGCATGAGTTTGTGAAAGGTCTCAAAAGTTGCCTCTAGACCGCCCTTGCCTTATATGACGCAAGGACTTTTGACAAACTTTCAAGAGTTGCAATTAAGTCGAAAGCTAACAAAACTGGCTAGAAGTTGAGACTAATTTGAAAAGGCCAAGGCCTAATAATATATGGATAAAGGACTCTCGATGAAACAACATGAGATAAAATCAATCCAATAACAATCAAACCTAGCCCCAACCACCAAAATGTGCCATTTGCCACTGTAGGCATGGAGGCATATGCCACATGTTGATTAGCTTTTGTTTCTTTTGTGGCTAACAGGACAAAAAATGTAAAATGCCCCAAGGAGAACATCAACCCTACAACCAACTAGGCGAACTCAAGACAGAAAAGAAATGATAGGTTGTTCGCCTTGACCAAAAAGGAGGTGAATGGTGCTAAAGACAAAGGCTAGAAACATCCTTACCAATAACTAACAAACATATACCTTGTACAATTAGGGTACCGTTAATCAAAGACCATGTTGAGGATGTACCAATTTACATTTAGTACTAGGCATTATTGATATTACAGACTGTATTAACTAATGCTTGCGATTTCCTTAGACCATAAAAACCTAAAATTTTAGGTCTTAATTGGACAATTGCAGTAGAGTTCATAAAAAATATTTTGGTTTGATTCCCTAAGCAAAGAATGACATGGGAAACAATTGCAAATGACCTACAACCCTAAGAAAAAAGCAACTTTATACTAACTTCAATAAATGTAAATTTGGGCTAAAGGAAGTCCAAGATAGATAAAATAGTTAGGCAAACCTAAAAAGAGAAGACCTAAGCTATTAGGGGTTTTCAATGAGAATAATGGATTGGAAAGATCAAGTGTTACGAACTAGACTATCTCATACATAAAGGTCAAGTGGTCTATTCACACCAAGCTCAAAGCCAGATGGGAGTTAGAAAAATATATGTGAAATTCATACCCCCAACTGTTTTTTGAGTAATGTACGTTAAGTTTTGAAGACGAATCTTTTTGTAAGGAGATGATGTAATAGCTGGCAATTAGGCTACCAAAACATTTATATCATTATTTTATTCTTGTCATAATCGGGTAACGATGATTGAACATCATAAAGAACATTGAAATGGGTTAAGAGACTTGAAGGCTAAATGGGTATGGGGTAATAATGGTTGATGGATAAGAATTATGGTGATGCAGATTTTTGGGACAAGCATTAGTGTGCTGTAGATTTTTTTTTTTTTTTTTTTCTTTTGGTGTGAGCATTCAAGTGGAATTAGCTATGAGTTATCCGGCCAAAATGTCTCATAAAAAGATAGATAAAAGTGATTAAGTTCCGATTGATTTAAATTAAGCGCACATTAATGGAAATTAAATAGGATTATGAATATGTAAGCCATCATAACAAAGGGAACTGTGAGAAAGGGGCAAAGAAAATCAAGTTTTCCCACACCAAAAAGTTTTTGGAGCCTATCGAAAAAGAGAAAAGAGAAGGACCTGTGCCAATCAACATTGAGGTAAACTTCCTACACCTAAATCCAAATCATATGTATAATCAAATGCACTTTCATGCTTATGGGTTGATTTCGTACGGATAAATGGGTAGAAACAGAAGGAGAGACGTGGACATGTAGAGAGTTATATGGATTTTATGATGTCAAACGGCGCATAAGCATGTGTGTCAGTGATTTTATAAACCTTTAAATTATAGGGGGATGGATTTGAATAATAATAGATTTACTCATAAAATGGCTTTAAATATGTTTTAGACTAAGAAATTACAAAGAAAATGAAAAAGTTCAGAAAATTTAGACTAACTACGATCCAGACAGAATGTAGATGGATCCCTGTTGATCCAAACATCAAAATCGACACGGATCGAGCACTAACAACCCTAATGGTAAAGATAGAAGTACGCTAGATTGACTTTCCCATCAGCAAGATCAATCGAACGCTGGCGATCATAAGTTAGTGTGCCAAATCAACCAATCTTGCACAATGCAAACGTTCTGCATCGCACGATCGATTACAAGTTTGTCAGATCATAATTCCAAAATTCCTCTAAGTTGATCCCCAATACTGTCCAATCAATCATTGATAGCCGAATCAATCTGGACTTGACCAAATCGATTCGACTTAGCCTATGGTCCATCCAAATACGCATAAATTTTTTGACCAATTGGTGACTTCAATAGCTGTTCAGCCACAAGTATGTATCTGAGACATATGGTGAACATTAATTACTTAGATCAAGGATAGAAAACCCCACCACCAAGTGAAAATCAATTGGGTTATATGAGAGTTCGTGCAAAATGCATAGGGAAGAATCATAAAACACGATTTAAGGATTTAGCTTACATTTAATAAAGGTATAGGAATGGAATTTTATTAACTTGGGAATTACATAAGATTTATTGTGATTGAATAGGAATTCAAGAATCAGTAATCGATGAATAATTGAACCAAGAGTGCCAAGACCAAGTAAGTTGATTATTTTGTAAGTTTTGATATCTATCATAAATTTTTTAAAATTGATTTCTATTGTAGAAATGAAGCTTTGTTCTGTAAATAGGTCCACCTTACAAATATTACAATTGCCTCATGAAATTATTTTATTGAAATAGTGAATTAAGTATTGTGATACAAAATGATTCCAAGAAAATGACGACACATGGTAATTTTATATTACATATCGGTCAATCTATCTTAACCAAGATCGATCGGAACATGTTTGAATTTAATTTTAACATAGGCAGACAATTGATAATAATTCTTAATATTGGTAAACGTTTTACATTTTTTGCGCATTTTAGTTTATTTATAAAATATAAATTATTCTATTTTAATTAACAAATAAAGATAAAAAACATTTAAGATTAAAATATAAAGGAACATATAAAACATAAAATAAAAAAGACAAAATTTGAATGAAAATAAAAATAAAAATAAAGAGAGAAATAATGATATAGATAAATAAAAAATTCTATTAGAGGTAATTGTAGAATTTTATATTGTGCAAAAAAATATTCAAAATAATAAAATGAAAAAAGTTTAAATGTATTTAAAAGGAGAAAAATTAAAAAATGAAATAAACATAATTTTATAATAATAAAAATTCTTTGTTAATGTTACAATATAATATAGATATTGTCAGACCGTGGGTTCATATATATTATATATAAAACATATCCACTGGAACAGTCATCCATGTGAATGTCCAAAAAGAATATATTCCAAAACGAAATTGGACCTAGAAACAAGGAATCCCTGAATGCGGGGAACGCGCAATTATGACTTTATGATCAATTGAATTATATCAGATGATTACACACTACGTACATTATTTTCATGATTTGATGGTACTATGAAGGACCAATGAATATGGATGGCCCACTTTTTGGGGCAACAGAAAATGCATCTTTTGGGGTCAATCTTGTTACTTAAAATGTCAAAGAAAAATGCATGATGAACAAAAGGAGATAATTGAGATACACCTTTGAAGTATTAAAAAATTAATGTGTTCTTAATCCTACACTTAACCGTTGTTGTATACCTTGAACCTAATCGCACAGAGATGCATTTAACCTTTGGCAACAGTAAATACCAATTGAAGATCAGTTGTTAATCTGATGGAATTTATACTGTTGATACTAACCTTCTTCGACTTCGAATAGTATCCATTTAACTTAATCCAAGTCTCTGCCATTTTGAACACAACCAATGTACTTACCCTTTTGGTTAAATTCTCAAAAAAGTTAACAGAAAGTATTTGATTAATATGCAATATAAAATTTCCATGTCTTACCATTTTATTGGACACTACTTCTTTTATCATGTACATTCAAATTTTATTCTTGTAATCTCGAATTTTTTTAATTGGGCTCTACAAGAAAACCCAAAAGTTACAATTTGAATTTGTGGTGGGCTCTTTAATGTCACTTCCAACACAAACAACCTTTTTTCTGCATCAACTTCGGCTCGTTGACTTCATTAAGCCTTTGTGTTGTTATTGGGGAAGGCCCATTCTTCAGTTCATTTGAAGCCCCAATCCATCCAAATCACTCTTTACTTGGGGGCATAGCTGAAAGGCAAAACTGAAGGAAAAATGAGCAGCATATTATAGTCAAATCCATTCCTAATGAAATGCTTGCTCTTTCAAGAATAAATTAAACGAGAATTCCAATTCAAATAATTGACTTTACCAACTCTAATAAGTTTCCTTTTTCCTTGCAGTAGCATACTTTTCTCTCCTTCCAATTTTAAATGCTACAGCCCACAAATTCCTTGTTTCAAATTGGGAGTAAGGGCTGTATCTACAGAAAGAGTCGCATCTATTAATTTAACAGATTTTGTATTAATTGGGCAAATCATCTACTACAACAAATGTAAATAAAATAGAAAATCAACTAAACCTAGAACACAAATCAAGATAGAAGTTGAATTAAAGAAAAGAAAGAGAGATTGAAGCCAAGAAATAAAACCTTAAGCCCAATAATGAACAAGACCTTGTGTTTTATAAAGGTCACTTGATAATGATTATTATTATCATCAATTTAATTACTTTTTATTGTTACTCATTCTTAAACTTCTTAACACACTCTTCCAAGTCAGATTAAGGATTCAATTTAATTATTCACACCATTCTATACTATAATTCAATCAAAGCAATTATAAGTTTAATTGAATTATTAATTACTCATAACTTTTGAATATTCACTTCCATTAAAAGTTCTAACTTTCCAAGATTATGTTTAATGACTTGTTTATGACTTATCTCCCATTATAACCAATAAATTGAGTTAAATTTCAAAAGTTGATCAAGCTTTTAAATATAACATAAAATATTGAACATAAATAGACAAGTAAAGACAGTTATACATAAATCATTAAACAAATGTTTCTTACTTCACTCAAGTTACTTGTATAAACCAAATATTCATAATGATGTTACAATTAATCATACAATCGAATATTCACGAAAAAAAATACAAACAGGAATAAGAGAACTGAAAAGAATCTTATTCTTATCTTATTGTTCTTGAATCATCTACCGAACTCTCTAGAGGAATGCCTACTCTAGAACTCCTTCTCCTTGATTTCTTGAAGACTTCTAACTCATTTGGCGTGTTTAGGATGATTTATAATTAGTCAAAATGGTAATGGTACAATTCTTGGATGCTTCTATAATTTATAGGTGTTCTTCAAGACTTGTCTCCACTGCCAAGTAGCCTCATTGGTTAGTCTTTATTATTCTAGCCTTGAGTAATATTTGTCCCACCTTTTTCACAACTTCTTGCATGACAAGATTTAGTCTTCTTTGATGTTTGACTATAAGCTTTGCTGAATCTTACATGGAAATTTTGTGCATGCAAACGGATAGAGAAATCCCTTTTAAATTATAAATAAGCCATGCTCTTACGGTCTTATGTTGCATTAAGGCATTAAGTAATTTTTCAACTTGTTTCTTCTTAAGGGAGGTAGAAATAATGACTGAAAGCATTGAATTCTTTTTTGAAAATGCACAGAAGAGATAATTAAGGAGAGTTCAAGTGTCAACTCTTCAAAACTTGAGGGAGAACGTTCAGACTTTTTATGGAATTCTTCAGCATAATTTTTTATATAAGCACCTTGCTCAACAAAATCAATAATATTAATGTCATGTAATTTCAGAGGGGGAAGGTGCTTCACTACCATATTAAATTTTCTATCCCATATTCAAGCGCATCTTTTGTAAGGAATTCTCCTGTACATTCTTTCACGCAAGACTTAATAACATCTACCCTATTGCAATCAGGTGTATTACTAAGAAATTTTAAGGTATGGTAGATATTAAATTTGATTTCATCATCATTAACATGTAGGTAAGGGTACCATTTTGAACGTCAATCGTAGCCCTACTAGTGGCCAAGAATAGATGACCAAAAATAAGTAGTAACTACTTGTCTACTTCAATATCTAGCATTGCAAAGTCAACAAGAAGAATAAATTTATCAATTTTAACTAAGACATTTTCCAATATCTCCCTCTTAAGGAATGGCCAACCATTAGAAGAGAAATTTTGGTGGGCTTGATCTCTCTAATTCCTAACTTTTCAAAAATTCAGTGAGACATTAAATTGATGTTGGATCTAAGATTACACAATGCCTCCTCAAAATTTGTTTTGCCAATCGTGCAAAGAAGGGTGAAGTTTCTTAGATCCTTTAACATTTGTGGAACAGTGTGCAGGACCATGGTGCTACATCTCTTAGATAATTTGACTATCCCCTAATCAATCTATTTCCTTCTCTTGGGCTTTTTTTCCTTCATAAACTTTCTATAGTTTGGCATTTGTTCAAATGCTTGAACTAAGAGAATATTTATGGGGATCTTTTTAAAGAATTCAAAAACTTTGGAGAATTGTTCTTCCAATTTTTGCTAGTAAAAGTGCTATTACAAAACAATTGGATTTAGAATCAGTCTTGAAAGCCATGTTGAGGGTATCTACGAAGTAAATCCTTGAAATGCTCTCACGCCTCAAACAAAGGCTCATAATCCAATTATCAAAACCATGCAACCTCACTACAAAGCTAAAAGGTTTTAGAATGAGGAAAAAATTTATTCAAGAATTCTTAAGCAAGTTTCTCTTGACAATGTATGCTATCAAGCTACAAAGAGCGTAGCTACTCTCTCGCTTTATCCCGAAGTGAGAAAGGGAAAATCCTCAAGTAGATGGCATCTTCAGTAACACCATTCATCTTTGTCGTGTCACTGATTTTGAGAAAAGTGACTAGATATAAGTTAGATCCTCATGAGACAATTTTTCAAATTGATTTTACTGCACTATACTTATTAGAGATAGCTTCAACTTATAATTATTAGTTTGGATAAGTTATCATAAAATGCAAAAAATATATTTTGTGCACACAAGCTAGTAGCAGTCTCAAAGCACTATAAGTGCATTTTGAATTAGAGGGGTAGATTTTCAAAAAGATTTGGATTAAGATTTGGATTATTGTTATCTTTCTCCATCTCAATGTTCAGACTCTTTCTTACTTTAGTCTCTTTCTTTAACCTATGATAAGTTCTTTTTTTATTTAAGGATCAAACTAGAGGTCTTCTAACCCTACAATTTGAGGCATAAATAGGGAAGTCCTAAAACTAAGTTCTACTGACTTAATCTAATATTTTCCTAGAAAGCAAGTGATTTACTAACCTATTAGGCTTGATTTAGAGTTTAGCAAATTTCACAATTGTGGCACTAAATGATTAACTCGATCTCTAACAACGATGTCAAAAATCTTGATCATGTAAAAATAGAATTTACTATTAGTTGCAAGTGCATGATATCAAGTTATAATATTACAATGAGTACGAGTATTGTCCCATAAGTATTGCAAATCAAACTAAACTAGTTACTGTTACTTAATCCTAAATTCAAGTTAAACAATCACAATCAAGCCAGAAATAATTAATCATAAGCAAACAAAATCAACTAACAAGTAAATATATTTTTTTCACCAAACATACAGGATAATCTAGAGACAGTAAATATATTAGAATCACCTAGGAAATTAGTCTCACTCCTCCTCACCATATTTAATTATTTAATCAATTTTTAATACTCGCCTTATCCAATCATCAATCAAGGTTTTTAATTTTATTCCTATTATCTCTCTCGAGTGTCAAATAGAAACCTAAGTGAATTAACTAGGAATATCTTCTTGTTCTCATCTTACTCTAAACACATTCATTTAATCAAACCTTTTTAATTCATTAGAATTCACCAATTTCTCAACTCAAGTTTCAACAAACATGTGTTCCTTGATTCTTTTACATAAAATTGGCTCTATCAAGTCTACAATTTTACACATAATAAATAATCCAATCACATAAATATAGTTGGAATTTAGCACAGGTAACATAAATAATTGATCAAAGAATATTATTAAAACTAAATAACAAAAATCAACCCATAGTTTCAAATTTGTTTGAATGATTCCTAGGCACTAAAAAATTAGCTAGACATATTTCTAACTACTCCCACCACAAAATTTATTCAAGAATTCAATCTTTGGGAATAGAAAAGAAAAACTCAAGGTTCACCAACTAGATCGCCAATATGCACATCTCGCCTACGAATGCCTTGAATTTCTTCCCTAAAACCTCCTGCTTGATTTTGTGTAATGTGGACAAAATTTTCTCAAGTGTTTTTTCTCTCCTTAGTGGCTTTCTATCTATCTTTATGTGTTTTCCTGGCTTTTTCTTATAGTTTTGGAGGAGGTTGGATTGTTTGGTGAATGAAAACCTAATTTTTTTGGATTTATCCCTGTCCAGATCAATCTGGCATTTTCTTGCATCGATCGCACTACATCTGGTTGTACAGTAATTGCAATTTTATTGCTCAATAGATCAATCCTTGCACGCACGCCCCATTGATCTTTGGCGATCCTACTTATGCAATCATTGGTGAGTGATCACACGTTCTCGCGATCGTATTTTCAAATTGCAGTATAAAGAAATGTATTTCTTGTAACAAAATAATTGTAACAAATAAAAAATTAGTCATAGAAACTAGTTATATTATAACAAATTATAATAGTTGTTGCAACAAAAGTGAAGTTTTTATAACAGTTTTGTTAGTTTGTTATAAAAGGTAAAATATTTTTATAATTGGCTTACCTTAGTAACATGTGAAGAAACTTGTTATGCAAAGTAAAATTTCTTTTAAATAAAACTAATGATAACAAATGTAGTAAACTTTTATGAAAATATTTGAATCGTTAAAATAAATTTAATTAGAAGCTTTCATTAATAAATGGTACTTGAGAAAGAAAAACTCTATGCTTACATCATTTTTTTCCCTATAAACATATTATAATAATATATTCATGTCCACATGCGTATTCAAATTTAATGAATATAAATACCAACACATTTTATGGACTTTTAAAAGCAGAAAATTCATATATTGGGGATTATCCCTAATAGATATCATAATATTAACTATATATATATATATATATATATATATATATATCCATATGCAATCGTATAACAAATAATTTTTATTAAAAAACAAAGGCAGAAGCCTTTCGAACACTAACACAGAGCCCTGCTGTTTTCTCCCTATCTTTTGCCTCCTCACTTTTCATTCCTATACAGATATACATGTTTATGTATATATATTATATTTATATATTTTTGTAGCTAAGGTAGTGGGCTTACTACTTCTTTCTTAGCTATGGATGACAACTCATCTTCTTTCATGACCTCTACTACGCGCATACTTTTTAGGAATCTCACTCATGGAAAATCTAACTAAGTCACATGAATTGAATTTTGAAATATTTTAGCATGGGTATGCCAAAATGTGCTTTCTATAATTTTTTACATATAGCCACACAAAATTAACACTAACCTCATGAACTAACCCATGCATTGGTCTCCTACATTTGTTTTTTCATTTGCCTATACATGAAAATTAATTTCTTCCATGTGTATGCATGATAAATAAAAGATTTAGCGAAGGAACTACCTCAAATCACAACATTTGAAACTCCAGAAAATCTCCTCTACAAACTTGACAGCTGCTGCTATTTCCAAGGTCGCAAAATAAGTTTTCTCCCTGTTAGAATTTATATTTATACTAAGGTTGTAGATTGGGATTCGGTAGGATAGAAATTCTCATGAATTATGAGTCCTACAACTCCCACAACTCTATATTATTTTTCTGCCATTTTCCCTGCGAATTTCTAACTTTAAGTCTTATTTTTCAGGCCTCCAATCATGGTAAGCCTTTTCTCATTATGTCTATATTATTTGGCAAAATTTTAATCGGCCTCGAATACCTATATGCCCTTTTTATGCTCATTTGCTTAACTTCCAATATTTACACATGAAAAAAATTGAAAAATAATAAAAATAAATTCATTCCCATTCCACTTAAATTTCACCAAAAATAATTTGCTACTTGTATCCAAAAATTGGGATATTACAACCAAAATAATTACTTATACTAATTTGATTTGTTTTAAGTAGTGGTAGCAATTTCCTGCATGAATGGAAAACACAATACGACTCTCATAAAAAATTAATGAGTTTGAATTAAATTTTTGTGAGTGCAAGTTAAAATTGGATAAAAACCAAATGAATCCAAAAAGAAAATCTTGAATTCAGGCCATTCATGGGTTGATCGACTTGAAGAAAAAAGCAATTTTAAAATAATTTAGTAAAATAAGAACTTTTTAATTAACATATATTTTATTAATTATTTTAATTTTTAAATTTTTAATATTCTTCAAAGGTTTTTAGAATAGTAAACCTTAACTTTCTAACTCTTGCTAAACCCGCCCCCCCCCGCCCCGCCCCACCCCCACTCACCACTTGTCACCCCAATTTCATGTTTCACAGTTGATAACATTCTTCTTCTATATTCAATAGTAGCTACTAGCAATAAGCCACAATAACAGAATCAAGTGTATCAAATATCAATTCGTGACTTTGTATTTTCTTTTTCAATAGCCCTAGCATTTATTCTTCTCTCTAATGTACCTAGTCCTAGTGCCTTACAAAAGTTGTAAGTTATATATAGATAAGAAAAAGTACTAATAAAAACAAACAAAATGAATTTGAATCGGCATTTTGTATAAAATACTTGTGTTTCAACCAATGTACCTATCCACTAACCTAGAATGCAACCAATTGCCACTTCTACTTTTAAGACATAAGTTGCTGTCAAATATTTTTAGGCACATTAGAGCCAATTAAACATAGAGAGTGTAAAAGTCGTATGAAAACATTTAGAATGAAAGTGGATGAAAAAATAATCTGAAGGTATGAAGCAATGCAGAAGAGTAAATGTGGGGAATTCTTTTACGAACAAATTCAAGAAAACAAGATGACGAAAATTGAATCACTTTTAGAATTTCAAAATACATACAAATATGAGTTTTGTATTTACAATACAAGAATTTGTGAGTAGAAATAAAAAAATAATTATGAAAATTCAAATGATAATAAGGTTTAATTATAATGGTGATGTGCTCTATTTATAATATATGAGTTTCAATTTATAGAGTATTAGTACCCTAATTAAATCCTACGCTAAAACAACTTTAAACCTATCTAAACTAAGTAGTAGAATTCTATCTAAATAGTAAAATTATATCCTAACTCTAGTAAATAATATCAAAATAAATAAGAATCCTATTTCACTTTGTATTAACTCCATCTGACTAATAGATAATAATTCTGAGAGAATTTTACTCTAAATTGGCTATTTAAATCAGTTATCGAATTAAAGTTCTCCTTTGTGGTTGATCTATCATTCTCTTTGATTGCGATCTCAAGATCAACATAGATTATCAAAATATGACAATGAGATATCAAGAGAAAGCTGTAAACTCCATTTTGATCTTGGAGAATTGCTCAAGTTTTGATTACCAAAGAAGAACTGGCAAAAAGACATTAAATAGTCTGCCAACCAATTAAGCCAAAGAAAACAATCAAGTTAACTTCCACTAACTATAACTTCTAGTAGCTACTAAATCTAATCACCAAATTATATCAACTGATACTTAAGACATTCATTTACACAATCAGCTACAGATCAGCTCTTAACTAAGTCTAGAATAGAAACCATGCAATAGAATAGTAATGCACTGGTGCAGCTAGTCTATATTAAACTTCTTCTAGTTTACATAGCTGATTCTATTTGACTTGCTCCTTGTTTAACCCCCCCCCCCCTCAAAATGAGTGTGGATGTTTTTCAAACTCATTTTGTCCAAAAACTTGTTAAATTACCTTGTAGTTAAGGCCTTCGTTAACAAGTTTGCAACCTGATCCATGGTGCTGATATATCAACTTTGATGGCTTCTTCTTTCATCTTTTCTCTAACAAAATGTATGTCAAGATCAAAGTGCTTTGTTTGTTCATGCTGAGTGGGGTTTTGTTAATATGTAATGCACTCTGATTGTCACAGAAAATGATTGATGAATCATTTCCTTTTTCTCTGAAATCTTTCAACAGATTTGATATCCATATAACTTCATAAGTGCAAGATGCCAACACCCTATATTCTGCCTCAGTAGAACTCCTTGCAACTACACTCTACTTCATTGATTTCCAACTCACAATATTGCTTCTAACAAACACACAATAACCTGATAATGACCTTCTTGTATCAAGAGACCTTGACCAATTACTGTAAAAAAAGGCCATCGGTTTGTATTACTGCTTCTGGTCAAAAAAATGCCTTTTCCTAAAGTGAGTTTTAGGTATCTTAGCAACCTCATTGCTACTTCAAGATGACTCTTCCCTGGCATGTTCATAAACTGTGATAGGAGTTGAACTGCATAACAAATATCTAGCCATGTGAAGGTTAGATAGATTAATTTCCCTATCGACTCCTTGTATTGCGTTACATTCTTAAGAAGGTGTTTGTCTTGTCTGCTGAGTTTGTGATTCACTTTAGGAGTGCTTATTGTTCTTGCTCCCAGCATCCCATATTTTTCCAGATGGTTTAGTGCATATTTTCTTTGACGCATGATTATTCCTTCACTTGAGTTTGTTATTTCTATGCTAAGAAAATATCTTAGAATTCCTAAGCTTCTTACCTTCAGCTTGGACTGCAAGAACTCCACTACTTCATCTATCTCCTTTTGATCTTCATATCGAATGACCAAATCAACTACATATAGCAGTAGTGCAAGGATCTTTTCTTTCGGCAACTTCTTGGTGAATAAAGAGTAATTTGATTTAGATTGCTCTAAACCATACTCTCCAAGAATGCTCACAAACTTCTCATTCCACTGTCTAGAAGCTTGTTTTAAACCATACATTGCTTTGTTTAATTTGCAAACTTTTCCTTCACTGCAAAATTTCTATTTCATCAGCTAGTATCCCTGCGATAGTTGTATAAATACATCCTCATCCACCTCCCCATTTAGAAAAGCATTGTGTACATCTAGTTGTTGTAATTTCCATTTTTTTATAGCAGCCAAAGAGAAAATACTGTAACTATTGCATGCTTTGACAACCGGACTGAATGTCTCATGGAAATCAAATCCTTCCACCTAGCTATAACCTTTTGCCACAAGCCTAGCTTTATGCCTTTCTGTTGTACCATCAGCTCTTAACCTTGTTTTATATACCTATTTGCACCCTATGACATGCTGCCCTTTTAGAACCTCAACAACATCTTAAGTTCCATTTGTTTCTAAAGATTCTAGCTCTTCAATCATGGCCTACTTCCAATGTGGCATCCTCACAACAACAGCAAATGATCCAGGCTCTTGCTCTTCATTAAGTTTGGCTAAGAAACAAGTGCTTTCTTTAGACAAGTGGCTAGTTGTGAGATAGTTAGATATAGGATGATTAGTTGATGAGGGCTACTGATTATGATCTCTTAGATTGTGATGGTATATACTGAGATATTTTGGTTGGTTTCTTATTTTGGTTGACCTTCTAAGAGGTGGCTATTCAATAAATGGAAAGGATTCTTGATGAGGTTTTTGGTGTGAAGAGTTTCCAGGTTGTTCAATAGATGGAAGGGATTCTTGGTGAGAATTCTCTGTCTCTACCTTAAAATCAGATACTGATGCATTCAGATTATCATTTTCAGACTTCCAATGTATATTAGCAAGGATAGGAAACAATGGGACAGTGCTAGGGACACTTAAGAACTTTTTGTATTGATCATCAAAAGGAAAGATGTGCTCAAAGAATATGACATCTTTAGAAATAATGACTCTATGTGAGGTTAGATCATATAACTTGTAACCTTTGACTCCACTTGGATAGCCTATAAAAACACATTTGTTTTGCTCTAGAATCAAACTTTGATCTACCTCTTTTTAATGTGGAACAAAAAGCAAGTAAGCTAAAAACCTTTAAGTGGCTATAGCTAGGCGACTTTCCAAACAGCACCTTATAAGGAGTTTTGAAACTAAGAATTTTAGAAGGGATTCTAGTAATGATGTGAGTGGTTGATAGGACTACATCACCCCAAAATTTGAGAGGCATTGAAGCTTGAAACATAAGGGCTCTAGCTACAGAAAGAATGTGTTAATGTTTCCTTTCCACAACGGCATTTTTTTGTGAACTTTCAACACAAGAATATTAGTGTATGATCCGAAGTTCATTGAAAAGATTTGCTTGATTTAGCTCTGAAGCATTATCAATTCTCACAGTTTTGACTTTGTAATTGAACTACTTGCAGATAACTTTACTGAACAAGAGAATAATTTAGTGCATATCATTCTTGTGTTTCATCAAATATGTCCGTATGTATCTAGTAAAATCATCAAAAATTGTTAAGAAGAATTGATAACCATCAATAGTAGGGACCGAATAAGGTTCCCAAGTATCAATATATACAAGTTCAAAAGGTCTCACAGTAGATTTTTCCTGTATAGGAAAAGGCAGCCTCTTTTACTTTGCCTTGGGACAAATTTCACAAAATTTTCTAAGAAGGGTAGTGATATTAGGATGGGAATCATGTAATTTTTCAACTAAGCTATGAGAAACAAGGCCAAGACTAAAGTGCCAAACATCAAATGCCTCCAGAGCAGATGCATGGACCAAAATGTTCCGACTAGTGCAGTCTGGTTGAGTTATGTTTTTGGACCTCCTTTGTTCCAATATGTAGAGGCCATTACATTGTTTAGCTACTCCAATCCTCATATATAGTGATTGGCCCTAGATGTAGCATGAATTTGAATCAAATGTGAAGCAACAATTATGAGTTTGAGTGAGTTTAGTAACTGAAAGTAGAATTAACTTGAAGCAAGGAACAAACATGACTATATCTATGATTAGGGAATTTGAGATTTTAACTCTGCCTATATGTGTAACAGGAACTTTTGTGTTGTTTGGTAGATGAACAAATGTATTTGAAATAGGAAGAAAAGAGTCAAACAGATTAGGACATCCACTCATATGATCTAAAGCACCTGCATCTATGATCCATCTCTGTGGCATGAAATCTTTATGGTCATTTCCTTTTATTGGTATGGTAAGTGAAGTAAATGAGTAGTGTTCAAAAGCACTAAGGTTACCTTGAAAAGGGATATTCAATTCAGTACAAGAAAATTCACCTGCAAAGTTAAAAGATATGGACTGATAAGAATGCTTCTGCACATTAGCCTGATCAAGCATTTTCTGTGTAAAGTGCACATTGAGCTGAACACTTTCATGTGATTCCAATAGTTCTATAAGCTTCTTTAGTTGTTCAAATGATAAGTTGATTCCTCTAGAATCACATCTAGTTCCATTTTCCTGTCCAGACTCAACTGATACAGAAGCTTGATTTCCCACTGATTGCGTCATTCTACCTTTGTTTTTACTGAATTTGAAATTAGGAGGAAAGCCAATTATTTTGTAGCATTTTTCTTTCACACGCCCCTTTTTTCCCACAGTGAGAACATAGTAACTCTTGTTTCTTTCCTTTCTTATCAACAAGAGACATCAAAGCTGAAGCATCATTCCAGGAACCATTTGAAATCCTTGCTACCCTCCTTGCCTCTTTAACCACAATGGCACTGTAAGTTTCATCTAGGGAGGGAAATCGTTTTTGTCTCAACAGTTGAGACCTATTGGCTGAAAAACTATCATTTAATCCATTCAAGAATCAATATACTTTGTCCTTATCCTCCAATTCCACAAAATTCTGAAAACAAGATTGATTACAACCCCCAGAACTGCAGTGAGGTGGAGGCTTATACAGCCTGAATTCCTTCCAAATGGTCATTAGCTCTGTATAATATGCATCCACAGACCTTCCTCCTTGATTTACAGTCTGAAGCTCACTATGCAACTTGCACACTTGATTATCATCAGGTTGTGAGAATCGCCTTGACAGCACATCCCAAATTTGATGTGTATATCTGATATAAAATATAGTTGAAGACAATGATGGAGCCATAGATTTCAATAGCCATGCAATGATCCAATCATTGCATCTACTGCAAGCATGATGTAGAGGATCATCTCTAGAAGGCTCTCTAATCTCACCATTCAGAAAGTCTAGTTTGTTTCTAATTAATAAAGCCAAAGTGAAAGATTTGCTCCATGTTGCATAGTTTCGTCCTGTGAGCTCGGGCTGTGCTATGCTTGTATTGTGACTGTTTACAGGATGTATGAAGTAGGTTGAATTAAGATCTTTAGGTGGTAATAGGTTATGAGGTTGAGCATTCTGTCGTAAGGAGTTCGATGATAAAGAAGCCATGTTAGTCAAAAGAATTGATCAAGAAAGACTAGTGCAGAAGGAAGAAAGATATCTTAAACCAACCTTAGCTCTGATACCATATCAAAATATAATAATGAGATATCAAGAGAACGCTGTGAACTCCATTTTGATTTTGGAGAATCGCTCAAGTTTCAATTACCAAAGAAGAACTAGCAGAAAGGCATTAACTGGCCTACCAACCAACTAAGCCAGAGAAAACTGTCAAATAAACAAGTCAATGAACTAAAGAAGATAATTGAGAGAAACCTTTGAGCTATGAAAAGATTAATGTGCACTTAATCCTACACTTCACAGTTGTAGTATGCCTTGAACCTAATCAGACAATGCATTTTAATCTTTTGCAATAGTAAATATACCATTTGAGGATGTGTGTAATCTGATGGAATTTATACCGTTGATGCCAACCCTCTTTTGACTTTGTATGGTATCCATTTAACCAAATCCAAATACGTACCATTTACACACAAATCAATATTTTTATATCATTGATTTGGGATATTCATTGTGTGTGTGTGTGCGATTATGTTAGCCAACTAGCAATTCTATTTTCCACCTAGAAGCTAAATAATTTGTTTTTCAGAAAACTTTGGGTAAACATTACTCCTTTGGTTGAATTTGATTGGAAAATTATTGCTCAGATAGCAATAAGTGCATTGTTTCTAATGATTTGTATAATTATTTTATGGATTTGATATGATACGTTTGGGGATTTGATATCATCATGTACTTAATTAATTAGTTATTGCAAGACGCGTATGTCGATGTTATGGCCCACTCGATCATTTTTTATGGATAAAAAGGTAGGAAAAAACAATGTGTTCAAGTGTTACACTATTGCTCAATCTACGATTTAGAGAAAATTATCTATGAGAAATGATAAACCATCCAAAGTTTAATAATTTGGAAAAAATAAGAAGAAAAGAAAGAAAATTGATATTCTAAATTGACAACCATATTGTGTGGTGTAAAAAAAAATGATTAGTTAATTAGCAAAGATACAAATCATATCATGATGCATCAATTTAAAAACTGTCGAATTAAGAATAATATTTCTCGGATCAAGTGGGATAACAACTCACATGCAATGTGATCCTACTTTTTCGAAGATAGTTGGCGGTTGTTCAAGATGTCATAATTAGCTATGATTTCAATATGATGATGAAGCTGTTTATATCTATCTATCTATCTATCTATCTACACACGCGCGCGCGCAAGAAAATGCACTGAAAATGAATTTTTTTTAATTTACTACATAATTGGCTCATTTTCATCTTGTTTCAAGTGCGATAAAATAAGAAAATGATAATAAAATGCAATTAATACCAAAAAGTATAAGCACTTTTATGATACAGAATATAAAGTGCATGCAGATCATTATAACTAACGCACGCCTAGAGTGATAATTATTGTCTTTTAAAATCAAATCGATTATTGAACCAGGATACTAGAATAGAAAACAAAATTAACATGAAAAGTTATATTTTAAGATGCAATATTTGACTTTTTAGTAACTTAATAATATATTAATAAGAATGATTATATAAATAAAAGTCAGAAAACATATTAAAATTATATTAGGTGATAGAAATTTTAGAACTCATAAGAAAACTTAAAATTTTGTTTTCTTCATTTTTTATTAAAAGTGGTTAAAAACTGTCTTTCTTTTTTCATGTTATTATCAGTGTGTATATAGCTATTTTTGTCCAGTTTTTACCAATTCGAACCAGATCTCTTCATGAACCTGTCTCATAATATGATTGAACTAGAAAACCGATTAGATTTATTGGTTGAGCTGGGAAATCTAATAATTTCAAAACATATGCAATAGATAGGATTTTAAGATGTTCACTATTAGGGATGTGACAAAGTACATTGGGATTATTTTTAAAAATTATTTAACCGCATTTGTTATATAAGATTATCGAGTTACATTGCTTCATCTATCCTAATTAAGGAATTCCTTAGATATGACGCAAAATGGATCATGATCTATCTTTAATCAGAAATTTCTTTATAAAAAATACAAATCAGAATTTGTAGAAGGAGAGAAAGGAGTCCTTGCCCCGCAACATATAAAGAAGGATTTATTCAATCACATAGTTTAGGCTAGTTTTCACCAATTCACACCAAATCTCTTGATGAACTAGTTTCATAATATGATTGAACTAGAAAATCATCATTTTTTGGTCAAATCGATAAACCAGATAGATTTTAAAACGCATGTAATACATATACATTAAGGATGTTCACTTTAAAGAATGTGATATTCAAATATTATTTAATTACATTTATCATATTAGATTAATTATCTTTCTTTTTTTTATTTTATATTAGGATTAATAGTAATCGATGCTCTTATAAATAACCCTTCAACCAGTTTATGAAAGAAAAATGGAGATGCCAATCAAAGGCCGCCGAGGATGAAGATGGGCTTCACGGTCTGGCCGTACTATTGGGCCGGGCTTGATAATTAATTTTCAAACTATTTTTCTTCTGTCTAATAAACTTCGTATGGCTTCATATGCCCAGATATTTCTCTTTGTTATGCTTAGAGTTTACTTTTGAGAGGAAAATATTTTTATTTTTTTTATTTTAAATGCTTTACATTTGTAATTGTTAATCACTCTTTCTTCACACTAGCGACCTGACACCGACATCTCAAAAGAGGATAAAGATTAACATATCTGTATGAATGTGCATAATTAATGCAATAATAGATGGAGAAATTTCCTCGAAATAAATATTAAATTAAAAAAGTGAAAAAATTCACTGAATTTATTACAACTATACCAAATCAAACAAATAAAAAGCGTTATTAAAAATTGGAATAACTTCTTTACTTCTGAAATAAAAAGGTTCATCATTGACAACTTGCAGTTTAACAAATAACAGTATTCCAAAACTCATACCGATCCTCTCATGTCTAGGTCTGCTTTCAATCTTGACATATCAAAGTCACAATTTTTTTGTAGTATAATCTCATAAACTAATATTATATGTTGATTTGCAAAGAATTTGCTACTTGGGAGATATTAACATGAATTTAGAAACATCTGCAAAATATCAAACAATAATGCATAATTAGATTTGGGATATATTTTATACGAAGCAAATAACCTGTATTTTCAATTACATTAGGTTAGTATCTCTATTAAAAATAGAGAGAAACAAACTGTAATTAGGGGTGTATAAAAATTTGTTAAAATGATCGATCTCTCAAATTGTAAGTCCATAAATAGGGATGGCATTGTCAAAATTTTCCGCCCACCTAGGGGTGTTAGTTAACTAAGTAGCTCGACTCGATTCGATATAGTAATCAAGTTGAGCTTGAGTTTTTTTTTTTAATTTTTGCCAAAAATAATTTATACTCTGCAGTGCACTCAGCTTTAATTCGAGCTCGGGTTCGATTCGAACTCAACTCGATAAGCTCAAGTTCCAAGCCTAGCGAGTTCGAGCTCGAGTTGTAAACTTGTACTCAAGCTCGAGCTCGCTTGAACTTGAGATCGACAACTCAACTCGAGCTCAAACTCAAATAGATTACTACTCGAACTCGACTCGGCTAGATTCCACCCTTACTCCCACCTTCACCTCCACCCCATCACCCACTCCAATTCCTTTGTGGGTGCCTTGTTGGAGGAAAGTTTTTTAATTTAAATTTAATTTATTAATAACATTAAAATAAACCCACGAAATTTTAATCCGTTTTCCACTTGAATGCTGAAAACTCTTAACTATTTTTGGGTTAGCATTTGACACAAATAAGACGGAAATAAGAAAAGTCAAAGAAAACTATTCACGGAGATCATAGGTATAAATAAATGAAATAAGATGGAAAGAAAATGAATTTATAAAAAGAATAAAAATGTAAAAACAATGTGATTCTTTAACAAATAGCATGCTTGGTATATACGAGAAATGGCAGCATGAATTGGAATGGATTCAAGTCATTCTATTATTTTATTTTATACCCATGATTAGTAAATAAAAATATAGTGCGCATGCGTGTGTTAGGTGTTAGATTATTAAAAATAAATTTATAATCCAAAATATAAATACAAGTACATAGTGAGTAGAGTCATATCCTCAAGGACTAAAGAATTATTTTTTTATGAAAAAAATGATTTGAATGAGGAGGGGGGAGATAAGAAATTAATTTAAAACTAAACTAGATACGCAAACTCAAATAAAAATAAATTAATGAAAGACTGAATCCTAATCAAAGTAATAATGCAAAATTAAATATAAATAAATCAATAAAAAACATGCTTCTAGTTAAAGGAATAGTCTCAACTTCGATTCAATTAACTGATCATTGATACAAAGATAAAATTATCTAATCACAAATAAATTGATTATAATTATCTATAGATTCTGACAACTTCCATTTCCTTACTCTTTTAGTAATTAAAACAGACTTTATGATTACTTATTTTATCAACTAGACAACCCTAAATAGACTTTAAGGATTAATCTATTCATAGCATTAATTATTAAAAATGCTACAAATACTAAATAATAAACTCACAAGCTCAATTTACTTAAATTAGATTATATTCTCATAATATAATTTAAAAGTTTCTTTTACAATCAAATTATATCACGTGCCATGGATACAAAAACTACCAAATAATTACGTATTTGGTGTCATAGAAGGCAATAGATTATTTCCACAATTAAATAGTGATTAGTTATTTAATCATGCAAAAATAATTATCTTGATAAAGCATAGAGAATATATAAATATTTTCAAAAAAATAAAATAATAAAAACTAATTAGATATCACTGAATTGATGAATCAAAGCATCAATTATCCTTCAACTAAAAAAGGAAATTAGCCGTGCTTCATGTTTGAATTGCGATCCACAAAAATATTCAAGATTGACATTTTTCTAGAGGATGGAAAGCAAAACCATAAAGAAAATTAATCTTCTTGTATAGGAATCCCTTTTTCTCCTATCTCCCCAAAACAAAGTTTGACTACTAATGTAAAATGGAGAGAGAATCATTCTTAATAAAAAAAATAACTAAAATATTAAGTAGTAATCTGTTCATTGAAGTTAAGGCCAATTATCATCAGCCAGTGACACTTCACGTAGAGGCCCACTTCTAATTGCCACACGTCTGAACTCTTCAGTCAAATAAAATGTGCCCACACATTACAAGCCATAGTTTTTTGGAAATTTTGATTTTTAGCACTTTTTAAGTTTGTTTTTCCATCTTGATTCCTAAAATAACATGAAACTGTCATTTATAAGCAAAATCAAGAACTGAGCACCAATTTTTGGCAAAAATTGTGAGGAATTTAACACAAATAAATTGCACAACTTGCTATTTAATAAATTTTCCCACACCTGGACAATGCTTCTCCTCAAGCATCTCATAACTCAACAAAACAATCAAGACAATGAGCACTAGGAATTTCATCACACAAGCACAAGCACCTCACTTTCCCAACAATTTCATCAACTTCAAAACATGCAAGACTTAACAATTCTCATATGGAATTGAATATAAGCACTCCTCAATCAAATGTGTATAGGGTAAAATTTGACTCTCAAATCAACACAATAGAGTGACATTACCATAGACTTGCTAATATATCCCATCTCCACCACTGGTAATGAATTCAATGCAATAATAGAAGAGTTTTAAGTAGGGTTGTAATGGAGCTTGGGTAAATAGTAGGATAAAAACGAATATTTGGATATTTATATGTCAAAAAGAATGTCCAATATTCACCACATGAATTCAATTGCATTTCCTGTCTTAAACTCGTTCCTTTGAGGGGTAACAATAATTTCTCATAACACCAACAACTGCAAGCATATTTAAACTTTTGCCTACCACCACAATATGAAAAATTTATGCAAAGGCACTTCACAACACATACCATTTTTAAATTTTTCATTTTTTTTCTTCATTTTCAATTTTTTAAAGATTTGTTTTTTTTTTTTTTTGTCTCAAATACAAACACTTTAAACAACTTAACTTGCCCGCACTTACTAGTCTAATGAGCACCTTGCATTAGTATAACAAATTCTCATACACTGAAATTAGGACATCAATTGTCTTAGGATTCCAAAAAAAAGAAAGTCTAACTATAAAGGTCTCACGTATCAATTGCAACTATTTAACAAAAAAGGGGCCAAGGTACAAAATGGCTCACCAATGGAAAATAAAATAAAGGCCGGTTTTTAAGAAAGCCAAAAATGGTTAATTCTATATGCCATTGTCAATTTAATGCGTCAAATTCAATATTAATGTGGTATTAACATTCACAGCCCAAAACTAGAGTTGCGACATGGTAATACCCACAAACAATCTCAACGTATACCAAAGCGTAAAATATTAGAAATACACTAATCCATAATTTCTTTTATTGCAAGTTAAAAGAAAGTCTATTACATTTCCAACAAAAAATTAGATAGCAAAATTAGTCTACTTCAATGTCTTATTTGATCAATATTAAAAAAAACAAATAAGTCTTCTATCTTTTGGCACTACCATCCCAATGTGTGATCACTCTCCTTAGTGTCTTTTGCAAAAGAGTTGTGAAGAAAACACGTGAGCGGTAATCGCCTAGTAAGAGGTTGCCTACCTTTTGTTATTGGGATGTGAACACAGTAAAATAATTTCCAAATCAAAACATTTATTTGAAAAATTCAAGAAAGTAACCAGTAAAAATCTCAGATGCAATGTGCCACAATTCGTTTTGGTGTATTATTTCTTGACATGTCCAGAGGCTCTAGTAGTTCGTGTACCGTTTCACTGATGAGAATTTTAGTTTATAATCCTAGTTAAAGAAGGCCATGTACAACTTTTGCAACTATCTTATTTTGTGAATCCAAATAAGAAGGTCATATGTTCAACCTGCAATCTCTGTTGAATGGGCCACATAGCCTCAATCTACTATCTTGATTTATAGGGCCACATATCTGACTTATTGTTTGGTAAGTGAGTGGGACTAGCTCCCCGGTTGGTCTCCATAGATATTACCTCACAATATCTCAATATAACAATTAACATGTTCAAAGCAATTTTAAAAATACAACGCAGTTGGTACTTCTTTACTTTCAAAATGTTTTCATATAATCTATTTAAAATCAAGATCAAGCTAACTTACATAAATAATGAAAGATTATTTTCAAGGAAATATTTCAAAAATACATTTTAACAAAATATAAAATTTTCAAAAATTATTTAGAATAAATTTAGTGAAAATATCAATATTTTCAAAAATATTTTATTCTAAAAGACTGTTAATAAAACTTGTAGATAATAACTTACACAGTGGAAATTCCATTTAGGAAATAAATTTTTTTTAAAAAGACAATTATAAAATTTTTTATGGTAACCACTTACCTTATTTCTATTTTCTGGTCTTGCACAAGTTTGATTTTCTCAGTTCTGTATGCAAGCCAGAACAAATCTCGATTTAATTCCCAAGAGTTTAATCTCTATGAGTTATTGATGCAATTCTAGTCCCTTGAATTAATTCTTTCTCGAATTCTAAATTATCTATAGACTGAGTTTTTCTATTGAGCTTCCCTCGTTTACTTCCCCTATATCCAAAGGAACATTATTCTAGCTAATTCGACACGTTTTAAGGTTAAATGTGATGGAACTAGACATTAAAATCATGAAAATTGAATTATGCCCATTCCCAAGTCTCGTATCAAATGAAATCGGAGTCACAACCGCATGACCACACTCAAGGCACTTTGGTGATTCCCACGCTTGGCCTCGCAACTGTAGAAAAATACGCTAGCAGCTAAGGTCATCCTGTGACCGCAAGGTGGACTCTAGCGACCACAGTAATGACTGCAATGCATTCTACTTTCACTGTGACTTTCTTTGCAGTTATGGATCAGCACCCCACAACCAGAAGGCCAATCCTCACAACCATGGAGGCGATCGTGAAGCGGCGGTAGGTCCACATGTAAGGTGCTGTTTGGTTTGAATTTTCTCTTTATGCAAATTTAACCATCCTACTCAATAACTAGACATAATCTCAAGTTCAAAGAAACTTTTTTTTATCATATTCCTATCACAAAAATTCAATATTTATAAGTTTTCACAATTACTCAAAAGTTACCCAAGAATTCGCAAAAAATCCTTATATATTTCCTATACACAATTTCTTAGTCCAATTTCTACGCATGGCTCATCCAATATAACCCCAATTTCACAATCCAAATTTTAATTCTTGTGTTGCCTATAATTTGCATGCTCCTTCTGTGCCTAGTGTGTAAAATAAAATTCCTACACACATGCATAAATTCTACCAAGTTTGGTTTGAAAACTCACCTTCAATCCTATACGTTTAAGGTGGGATATTTATATTAGGATGTAAAGGCATTTAACAATAATATTG
The DNA here is from genome assembly GCA_019155195.1 of Avicennia marina. Taxonomy (NCBI): domain Eukaryota; kingdom Viridiplantae; phylum Streptophyta; class Magnoliopsida; order Lamiales; family Acanthaceae; genus Avicennia; species Avicennia marina. The sequence goes on along the minus strand of CM032772.1, from coordinate 8,035,630 downwards.
TCAACAGAACCAACTATGAAATCTGAAACTTTTGTGGCCAAAAAATGATAATGACCATGCAAAGTACTATGCTGGTAGCAAGCATTACAAAACACAACACTGAATATTGTATCATGAAAAAAATTCCAATCTTCATCTTGAAACTACTTGAAAATTCCTCCATCTCTCTTCAATACCTGGCCAGTGTGCTTCTAGTCGCAAGAAAGATTTAACATTCATGTGTCGGATATCTCTAAGGTTATCCCATATAAAAAAAAAGGAAAAAGGAAAAAGGAAGTAAATTGAAATAATCAAAAGTTATCCCACTATATCCACACCTGCCTAGGTCAATCCACCAGCAACTTCCTTTTTTTTTTTTTTTTATCTGGTAATGTGCTGAATTTTCGAAGGAAAAATCATTTTCTTGACGATTTCAATGTGAAATATCTCCTGTTAAAACGCAAGGATTCAACCATAAGATTCTCAAACCAATTCACGGAGTCACTAGAGTGGTTCTTTTTATTTTTGGAAATGTATTTCTCTCACTCTTGTTTAATTTTGTGGGCAGAATATCGTTTTGAAATATTATTTTTATTTTAAAAACAATGTTCATTTAGCAATGCCCGAAAAGCAGGGCAAATGTATTTGAAATAAAAAAGCCATTGTGCACAAAAAGCAATATTGGCTACAGCCTGTATCTATACTAGAACTAAGATGTGATTTTTACAAAATCTTATATTTTGAGAGTGATTAGCGAGTATATAGATGTAGGAAGATACAAATAAGTAATAAATGGAAAGTTCTTAAAATGCTAATAATATGTTGATCACATTTATCATTTCAAGAATTTATCGTACCCAACAATTCATGAAACAGCCAAAAGCAACATTATAAGAAAAGCATTAGAATGAACTATTAAATAAAACCCGTACACAGATGCAGAGACAACCACACAGGACTTTCTTTCGTTGCAAAGCCAAGTCGTGCTACAAATGTGTATAGCAACACCACCCTCCTACGGATAAACGATTACGCCACTTCCAACCGCAGGTGGGACTATTGCTGGGCTCTGGCTCTAAATCAAGATTCAAATGAGCCACTGGCTTACCTACAATATTGAGCATATAAATTTGATTTATAACGAAAAATTGATTGTCCTAATATAGTTCACAAGTGCTTTTCACATTTTATTGTGCCATTAAGTGTATGTATTAATTATCAAATTTATATTTTGTAAAATTTATCTGTCGTTGTTTTTGTCTTTATAAGCAGCTCGTGGGCTCAACAATCCCGGCCGCTGTCCCTCCGGCATTGGCACAAGAGGCTGTAGCTGGTTTGTCTTTGTAGGTAAGGTTAACTTCGTCCAATGTAATTCCACTACATGGTTTTGCTTTGCTGCAGTCAAATTTCACTGCAACTTCTGTTGCAGATGTGCCATGTATGTCTTGATACGTCACGTTACTGATTTTCACTCCAGATGCCTATAGAGAAAGAACAAAAGAGATTAAAGTGTGCTGTTGAGCAAAACATGCCATTCTGGATGAAGGCAATACTAGATATTTTGTAATGAATTATGCATTACCATCATATACGATCCACACGCACACACATAATATATATATATATATATATGTATGTATGTATACCTTGTCGGGACAATTTTTGTGTTTCGGACAGTAGTTTTGATCGATGATGATAGGGTTTTGGACATTGACAATGACGAGATGTTGGAAGAGAACGTCCTTAACAAATCCATTGCTAGGCCTTGCCCACGTCTTCACCCTGACACCATTTTCTGTTCCAGTGAATGTAGCTGATTTCACTGTCACATTTTGCACTCCTGCTTCTTTTGCGTCCCTACCAAGACTTCCTATGCTGCCAAAAGTCCATGCGTATGGCAATTATTAGTTCAGCATGGCATATGGGAAAAGTGATCATAAATAACTTGAGTGAATACTTCCACAATTTTGAGGAAAACATTTAGTAGCGTATATCAAGTTAAGGCCATGAATTTAAATCTTGGCATATGCACGTCACCCAAGTGACTTGAGCCATGCACGATTTGAGGACACATTTATCCTCGTAAGTCAACGTTTCATGAGCATCATGCAGACAGAACAATTCTGCTTAATTTCATCTCCATGCAAAAAGTTAATCACCAGTTGAATTTATAAACCTTTTGAGAGTTGAACCAATATCAAGTATATGTTCTTTTAGATTCTACCGTACACGAAAATAAATTTTGCATATTTACTTCTCAATACGTACCTAACACCGTGGCCAGGGCCACACACGAGGTTTTCGATCCACAAGTCGGAGGCGCCGGGGCCTATAGAAACGCAGTCGTCGCCGGTGCCGATGCGAGAGTTCATTATAGTAACTGCTGATGAATTTTCCACGTGAATGCCGTCAGTGTTTGGGCTGTTCCCAGGAGCTGAGACTCGTACATTCATCAGTTTGGCATTTTGGCTTCCATGAATAAGAATGTGAAACATTTGGCTGTTCAACGACCTCAATCCATCGATCACTGTGTTGTTGGAATTGTAGAAGGCCAGTGACTGCATAGAAGATAGAAAGGGAATCCATGAGAAAAGATGAATGAAGATTGATCTTAAAATAATTGTGTGTCTATATTTTTAAATAGCAAATTCTGTTGAGGATATTTATGTTGGGTTCACACTATTATAATTGCTGATTAACTTCTTGAAGCTTGAACCGGTTGCATGATTAGTACAAATCCTCTAACCCAAATGCTTTGTTATGGGCAAAAAGTTGATAACGACTTTTCGTGTGGAAAAATTTATTTCTTTCTAGAAGGTGCATAGTGCGTTACCGTAGCTCCTTTAGGACAACTCTTGCCGGATCTCTTGCAAGCCCAAAACGTCCTCCCTTGGCCGTCTAGCGTTCCGCCATGGATAGAAACTCCGGACACCCCTTCAAACGTCAACCACTTGCCTATTTTCCCAACGACATCGTAATCAGAGGGAGCCACCAGAGTCCCGTCAATACGTATCGTTACAGCAGTACGTTTGCACTGTTTGCCAGAGAAATAAACATTCCGTAATAGGTATCTCCCTTGGGGCACGTATATGGTGGCCGGGGCCGTGGAGCCACAAGCAGCGCTCCATGCCTTTAGAAAAGCATTCGTGCAATCGGATTTCCCATCAGAGTTTGCTCCGAAAGATTGAACGTCGTACGTGATGTGGGCTGCTAGGAATGGTGATGATGAGTAGCAGTAGAAGAGGGTTAAGATGATGATTTGGAGCAAATTTATGGTAGCCATATTTTGTGTATGTGATGGTGGAGAGTAATGATGTGAGCTTATTTTGTGTAGTTTATGATATACATGGAAGGGGCCAATTAAGCCGAAGGAGGCATTTATAGGTTCAATATCCTCAAGTGTGAATAAATAAAGAACGGCTGCCTAATTTCGTCAAATTTAATCTTTAGATACTATAACTAACAAAAACTATTTCCTGTTGGGTCCACATGATATTTTAATATCATCATTTTGCAGTGTGTTGCTACGAAATTTACGGAGTAGATTAGTGAATTAAGGAGTTGGAGTTGAAGTTGAACCTTCATTTTTTCAGCGTCGACAATTTTGATCTTACAAGGGAATATACATCTTTTGAATTAATAAAGTGTAGGTGTCTTTTTTGATTGGTTTTCACTACTATGACAATGAATTGGGTTAGTAAAATTTTAATATGTAGTATGTAGATCCCCAACTTGTTTGCCTCGTTCAAATATTATCAATAAAAGTTTGATAAGAAACTCGGACATTAGTAATCCATACATTTTTTAACGATTTCTAATATTGTCCTAATTAAAATCTCCACATAATAAAAGCTAGGGGAATTGAAGACTGCTGCCAATCAAGGCATGGATTTAGGGTTGTGGGCCGGCATGTGTATCTTCAAAAGCTCAAAGTGAGACAGAAGCACATGACTTTATGGACAGAATTTCTCCGTTGGGCGATTGGGATAATTATGATAACGGAAATTGATTTTTGGTCGTCCTGAAAACTTATTCTATGTTGGCCAACAAGTCCCAAATCTTGGATAGGTTCACATTATGGTGAGGATTGCACGTTTCAACTATTCTGCACAATGTGCAATGAATCGGATTATCTGACATTGATTCATGTTCGGCTCGATTGTACCCTGTTCAACTTTTATCTTAACATCAAATAAACAAAACTTAACTGCAATTTTCAAACTAGATCAAAATTCAAATCGCTTAGAACAGTAACTTATTCAACTCAAATAATTTCGACCTACAATTAACTTACAGATTTGGAAGAGGATTTACTTGTGATTTCTTGATTGGAATATTGATTGTCTGGCTTTAAACAAATTTTAAAAGATTATTAAATTATAATCGGGTTAATTAATTCATACAATTACGTGGAAAAAAAAAAGGAAGAAAGAAAGAAATTATAATGAAAAGGGAATTTTATGATGGAGTTCGTCAACTCGCTCGACATGCAAGTTAAACAAAAAAAATAAAAATTAGTAAGGAACTAAGATTAAGGTCGCATATGGCTTTAATTAGGGGCGTTAGAACGGGGATGAATGCTTGGAGTGCGAGAATATCTTACTTCCTTTTCATCAAATAATCTAAATTCTAACATCTTCTGACGTGGCCATGCAAGCATGAAACATGTCCTGCGCAATCTTCTTTAGTTTTTAGGAAAGCCATTTTCTTTCTTGTGTTCAATCTGTGGGACTGGAAACAAATATTTAAGACGCAGGTAAGAACCAATTGAACACAGGAAAGGAAATTGGAAGTAATATGAAAATATTTAGAATGAAAAGTGAACGGAAGATATGACAGCGCGGAAACATTAAGGGATAGAATTGTTCCATGAATAAATCTAGGAAGAAAAATGACGAAATTTTGATCACATTGAAAACTTCAAAATACACAAACACAAGTTTTGAAACTAGAATACACGAATCTAGGCGTAGAAATAATAAAAAATAATTATGAAAATTCTTATTACAACATAACAATAATAATGATGATGATAAAGTTTAATTATTAGGACCTATTCTGCTCTATTTACATTATAAGAGTCTGATTTGTAGGGAATTAGTATCTTGAATAAATTCTACCCTAAAACAATTTTAAACCTATCAAAATTAAGTAGTGGAATTCCATTTAGATGGTAGAAATAAATCCAAACTCTAGTAAGTAATACCTAAATAAATGAATAAGACTCCTATTTTACATTTTATTAAATGCTATCTAATAATTTAAACTATATTTTTTTTATAAAAACTAGGGTCTTTGGTTGAATAATGTGAATTTTCACAACTACACTTACCTTAAATGCCTTTATACTTTCTATCCATTTTTTTCATCTAACTTATATTTTTTCTTTATGTTTTCTCTCACATTTTCACCTTTTTTAAGTTCTTTCGATCCTCCATCATTTTCTTATTTAATATTTTTCACAATGTAATTAAATCACATAATCTTCTTATTTTAATTTTTTTTATTTTCTGCATTTTTTCTTTTAACATATTTTTAGAAATATTTACATCCACTACTCTTGATTTACAATAAAGTTACTAATATTCCCTGTTTTTGAAAAATTACTATCACTCCCTAGTTTTTGAAAATTATTATGGTAATATAGTCCATTAGTATGGTTTCGAGCCAAAACCAAAAAAAAAAAAAAAATAGAAAAAAACAGAGAGAGAGAGAGGTGTAAATGCCAACAATAATCCTTGATTTATTGCTAGGAGGACCTATTTATAATATAATACATATGTAAGAGATCTTGTTGTGATATATTAGAAAAAATTGTGATAATGTTTTCTTCAAATGATTCATTTCCAATAGTGTTCACCACCAACAATATTTGGTTGGATTTTTGGAGGCTTTATTTCCCATGTCAATTTCAACCAACTCAATCTCCATAATAGGTAATTTTTCTTCAATCTCAATGACTTCTTCTTACAAACGATGAAATCCTAATTTTTCAATTTTTTACTATTGTCGCCGATGTTTGTCTCTAGAAACAGCCCTTGACTAGTTGGATTTTTATGGGCTTCATTTTTCTCAAGTCAATTTCCCCCAACCTTCTCTTTGCCGTCAGAAATTTTTATTCTATCTCAATGGCTTCTTTGCGTGAACTGTAAAATCCTGAATTTTCTATTTTTTAGGGCTCCTACTTGTTCGGGTTTTCATGAGTTATATTTCCTCCAAGTCAATTTTACCCAATTATCTCTCCATTATTAGTAAATTTTCTTTTATCTCAAGATTAATTTATGATCTGAACTCTAATGTTTCCATCGAAAATCTAAGGGCAATTTTAAAATTTTGGCAATCTTCCGTGTGCTGGTTATGTTTTTCAAGAATCAAGGAGTAATGGTAATTTTCAAAAATGAGGAATATATGTAAAGGTTGGTACGGAAATGGTTAAAGCAGTAGGAAGATATTCTCAAATTTATGGTGATCCTTACTGAAGTATAGCCAAGGGTAATTGTACTTTTCTGAAGCGTCACTTTGGTAGGAAGGCATTTCACCAATGCTATTAGAAGAAAGACACATAGCTTGGGATAGATTCCAAGGGATGTTTCTATACCATTCTTCCACAATGACATCAAACTACAAAAGATGATGATGTTCGATAATTGAATTAGGGCGCAAACATGATGGTAGTGGAATATTTTGTAAAATTTTGCGCTTAAGAAGGTACTCACCAATATTTATGGCCAATCCTCTAATAAAATGCATGAGTTTGGGAAAGGTCTCAAAAGTTGCCTCTAGACCGCCCTTGCCTTATATGACGCAAGGACTTTTGACAAACTTTCAAGAGTTGCAGTTAAGTCGAAAGCTAACAAAAACCGGCTAGAGGTTGAGACTAATTTGAAAAGGCGGTTGAGACTAATTTCAAAAGGCCAAGGCCTAATAGTATATGGATAAAGGACAACTCGATGAAACAACATGAGATAAAATCAATCCAATAACAATCAAACCTAGCCCCAACCACCAAAATGTGCCATTTGCCACTGTAGGCATGGGGGCATGCCACATGTTGATTAGCCTTTGTTTCTTTTGTGGCTAACAGGACGAAAAATGTAAAATGCCCCAAGGAGAACATCAACCCTACAACTAACCAGGCGAATTCAAGACAGAAAAGGAATGATAGGATGTTCGCCTTGACCAAAAAGGAGGTGAATGGTGCTAAAGACAAAGGCTAGAAACATCCTTACCAATAACTCACAAACATATACCTTGTACAATTAGGGTACCATTAATCAAAGACCATGTTGAGGATGTACCAATTTACATTTAGTACTAGGCATTATTGATATTACGGACTATGTTAACTAATGTTTGCGATTTCCTTAGACCATAAAAACCTAAAATTTTAGGCCTCAATTGGACAATTGCAGTAGAGTTCATAAACAATATTTTGGTTTGATTCCCTGAGCAAAGAATAACATGGGAAACAATTGCAAATGACCCACAACCCTAAGAAAAAAGCAACCTTATGCTAACTTCAATAAATGTAAATTTGGGCTAAAGGAAGCCCAAGATAGATAAAATAGTTGGGCAAACCTAAAAAGAGAAGACCTAAGCTATGAGGGGTTTTCAATGAGAATAATTTATTGGAAAGATCAAGTGTTATGAACTAGACTATCTCATACATAAAGGTCAAGTGGTCTATTCACACCAAGCTCAAAGCCAGATGGGAATTAGAAAAATATATGTGAAATTGATACCCCCAACTGTTTTTTGAGTAATATACGTTAAGTTTTGAAGACGAATCTTTTTGTAAGGAGAGGATGTAATAGCTGGCAATTAGGCTACCAAAACATTTATATCATTATTTTATTCTTGTCATAATAAGGTAACGATGATTGAACATCATAAAGAACATTGAAATGGGTTAAGAGACTTGAAGGCTAAATGGGTATGGGGTAATAATGGTTGATGGATAAGAATTATGGTGATGCAGATTTTTGGGACAAGCATTAGTGTGCTATAGGTTTTTTTTTTTTTTTCTTTTTGGTGTGAGCATTCAAGTGGAATTGGCTATGAGTTATCCGGCCAAAATGTCTCATAAAAAGAGAGATAAAAATGATTAAGTTCCGATTGATTTAAATTAAGCGCACATTAATGGAAATTAAATAGGATTATGAATATGTAAGCCATCACAACAAAGGGAACTGTGAGAAAGGGGCAAAGAAAATCAAGTTTTCCCACACCAAAGAGTTTTTGGAGCTTATCGGAAAAGAGTAAGAGAAGGACCCGTGCCAATCAACACTGAGGTAAACTTCCTACACCTAAATCCAAATCATATGTATAATCAAATGCACTTTCATGCTTATGGGTTGATTTCGTAAGGATAAATAGGTAGAAACACAAGGAGAGACGTGGACATGTAGAGAGTTATATGGATTTTATGATGTCAAACCGTGCATAAGTTTGTGCGTCAGTGATTTTATAAACCTTTAAATTATAGGGGGATGGATTTGAATAATAATAGATTTACTCATAAAATGGCTTTAAATATGTTTTAGACTAAGAAATTACAAAGAAAATGAAAAAGTTCAGAAAATTTAGACTAACTACGATCCAGACAGAATGTAGATGGATCCTTGTTGATCCAAACATTACAATCAACATGGATCGATCACTAACAACCCTAATGGTAAAGATAGAAGTACTCTAGATTGACTTTCCCATCAGCAAGATCAATCGAACGTTGGCAATCATAAGTTAGTGTGCCAAATCAACCAATCCTGCACAATGCAAATGATCTGCATCGCACGATCAATTACAAGTTTGTCAAATCATAATTCCAAAATTCCTCTGGGTTGATCCCCAATACTGTCCAATCAATCATTGATAGCCTAATCAATCTGGACTTGACCTAATCAATTCGAATTAGCCTATGGTCCATCCAAATACGCATAAATTTTTTGACCAATTGGTGACTTCAATAGCTGTTCAGCCACAAGTATGTATCTGAGACATATGGTGAATATTAATGACTTAGATCAAGGATAGAAAACCCCACCACCAAGTGAAAATCAATTGGGTTATATGAGAGTTCGTGCTAAAGTCATAGGGAAGAATCATAAAACACGATTTAAGGATTTAGCTTACATTTAATAAAGGTATAGGAATGGAATTTTATTAACTTGGAAATTACATGAGATTTATTGTAATTGAATAGGAATTCAAGAATCAGTAATCGATGAATAATTGAACCAAGAGTGCCAAGACCAAGTAAGTTGATTATTTTGTAAGTTTTGATATCTATCATAAATTTTTTAAAATTGATTTCTATTGTAGAAATGAAGCTTTGTTCTGTAAATAGGTCCACCTTACAAATATTACAATTGCCTCATGAAATTATTTTATTGAAATAGTGAATTAAGTATTGTGATACAAAATGATTCCAAGAAAATGACGACACATGGTAATTTTATATTACATATCGGTCAATCTATCTTAACCAAGATCGATCGGAACATGTTTGAATTTAATTTTAACATAGGCAGACAATTGATAATAATTCTTAATATTGGTAAACGTTTTACATTTTTTGCGCATTTTAGTTTATTTATAAAATATAAATTATTCTATTTTAATTAACAAATAAAGATAAAAAATATTTAAGATTAAAATATAAAGGAACATATAAAATATAAAATAAAAAAGACAAAATTTGAATGAAAATAAAAATAAAAATAAAGAGAGAAATAATGATATAGATAAATAAAAAATTCTATTAGAGGTAATTGTAGAATTTTATATTGTGCAAAAAAATATTCAAAATAATAAAATGAAAAAAGTTTAAATGTATTTAAAAGGAGAAAAATTAAAAAATGAAATAAACATAATTTTATAATAATAAAAATTCTTTGTTAATGTTACAATATAATATAGATATTGTCAGACTGTGGGTTCATATATATTATATATAAAACATATCCACTGGAACAGTCATCCATGTGAATGTCCAAAAAGAATATATTCCAAAACGAAATTGGACCTAGAAACAAGGAATCCCTGAATGCGGGGAACGCGCAATTATGACTTTATGATCAATTGAATTATATCAGATGATTACACACTACGTACATTATTTTCATGATTTGATGGTACTATGAAGGACCAATGAATATGGATGGCCCACTTTTTGGGGCAACAGAAAATGCATCTTTTGGGGTCAATCTTGTTACTTAAAATGTCAAAGAAAAATGCATGATGAACAAAAGGAGATAATTGAGAGACACCTTTGAGGTATTAAAAAGTTAACGTGTTCTTAATCCTACACTTAACCGTTGTTGTATACCTTGAACCTAATCTCACAGAGATGCATTTAACCTTTGGCAACAGTAAATACCAATTGAAGATCAGTTGTTAATCTGATGGAATTTATACTGTTGATACTAACCTTCTTTGACTTCGAATAGTATCCATTTAACTTAATCCAAGTCTCTGCCATTTTGAACACAACCAATGTACTTACCCTTTTGGTTAAATTCTCAAAAAAGTTAACAGAAAGTATTTGATTAATATGTAATATAAAATTTCTATGTGTTATCATTTTATTGGACACTACTTCTTTTATCATGTACACTCAAATTTTATTCTTGCAATCTCGAATTTTTTCAATTGGGCTCAACAAGAAAACCCAAAAGTTACAATTTGAATTGGTGGTGGGCTCTTTAATGTCACTTCTAACACAAACAACCTTTTTTCTGCATCAACTTCGGCTGGTTGACTTCATTAAGCCTTTCTGTTGTTATTGGGGAAGGCCCATTCTTCAGTTCATTTGAAGCCCTAATCCATCCAAATCACTCTTTACTTGGGGGGGCATAGCTGAAAGGCAAAACTGAAGGAAAAATGAGCAGCATATTATAGTCAAATCCATTCCTAATGAAATGCTTGCTCTTTCAAGAATGAATTAAACGAGAATTCCAATTCAAATAATTGACTTTACCAACTCTAATTAGTTTCCTTTTTCCTTGCAGTAGCATACTTTTCTCTCCTTCCAATTTTAAATGCTACAGCCCACAAATTCCTTGTTTCAAATTGGGAGTAAGGGCTGTATCTACAGAAAGAGTTGCATCTATTAATTTAACATATTTTGTATTATTTGGGCAAATCATCTACTACAACAAATGTAAATAAAATAGAAAATCAACTAAACCTAGAACACAAATCAAGATAGAAGTTGAATTAAAGAAAAGAAAGAGAGATTGAAGCCAAGAAATAAAACCTTAAGCCCAATAATGAACAAGACCTTGTGTTTTATAAAGGTCACTTGATAATGATTATTATTATCATCAATTTAATTACTTTTTATTGTTACTCATTCTTAAACTTCTTAACACACTCTTCCAAGTCAGATTAAGGATTCAATTTAATTATTCACACCATTCTATACTATAATTCAATCAAAGCAATTATAAGTTTAATTGAATTATTAATTACTCATAACTTTTGAATATTCACTTCCATTAAAAGTTCTAACTTTCCAAGATTATGTTTAATGACTTGTTTATGACTTATCTCCCATTATAACCAATAAATTGAGTTAAATTTCAAAAGTTGATCAAGCTTTTAAATATAACATAAAATATTGAACATAAATAGACAAGTAAAGACAGTTATACATAAATCATTAAACAAATGTTTCTTACTTCACTCAAGTTACTTGTATAAACCAAATATTCATAATGATGTTACAATTAATCATACAATCGAATATTCACGAAAAAAAATACAAACAGGAATAAGAGAACTGAAAAGAATCTTATTCTTATCTTATTGTTCTTGAATCATCTACCGAACTCTCTAGAGTAATGCCTACTCTAGAACTCCTTCTCCTTGATTTCTTGAAGACTTCTAACTCGTTTGGCGTGTTTAGGATGATTTATAATTAGTCAAAATGGTAATGGTATAATTCTTGGATGCTTCTATAATTTATAGGTGTTCTTCAAGACTTGTCTCCACTGCCAAGTAGCCTCATTGGTTAGTCTTTATTATTCTAGCCTTGAGTAATATTTGTCCCACCTTTTTCACAACTTCTTGCATGACAAGATTTAGTCTTCTTTGATGTTTGACTATAAGCTTTGCTGAATCTTACATGGAAATTTTGTGCATGCAAACGGATAGAGAAATCCCTTTTAAATTATAAATAAGCCATGCTCTTACGGTCTTATGTTGCATTAAGGCATTAGGTAATTTTTCAACTTGTTTCTTCTTAAGGGAGGTAGAAATAATGACTGAAAGCATTGAATTGTTTTTTGAAAATGCACAGAAGAGATAATTAAGGAGAGTTCAAGTGTCAACTCTTCAAAACTTGAGGGAGAACGTTCAGACTTTTTATGGAATTCTTCAGCATAATTTTTTATATAAGCACCTTGCTCAACAAAATCAATAATATTAATGTCATGTAATTTCAGAGGGGGAAGGTGCTTCACTACCATATTAAATTTTCTATCCCATATTCTAGCGCATCTTTTGTAAGGAATTCTCCTGTACATTCTTTCACGCAAGACTTAATAACATCTACCCTATTGCAATCAGGTGTATTACTAAGAAATTTTAAGGTATGGTAGATATTAAATTTGATTTCATCATCATTAACATGTAGGTGAGGGTACCATTTTGAACGTCAATCGTAGCCCTACTAGTGGCCAAGAATAGATGACCAAAAATAAGTAGTAACTACTTGTCTACTTCAATATCTAGCATTGCAAAGTCAACAAGAAGAATAAATTTATCAATTTTAACTAAGACATTTTCCAATATCTCCCTCTTAAGGAATGGCCAACCATTAGAAGCGAAATTTTGGTGGGCTTGATCTCTCTAATTCCTAACTTTTTAAAAATTCAGTGAGACATTAAATTGATGTTGGATCTAAGATTACACGATGTCTCCTCCAAATTTGTTTTGCCAATCGTGCAAAGAAGGGTGAAGTTTCTTAGATCCTTTAACATTTGTGGAATAGTGTGCAGGACCATAGTGCTACATCTCTTAGATAACTTGACTATCCCCTAATCAATCTCTTTCCTTCTCTTGGCCATTATTTCCTTCATAAACTTTCTATAGTTTGGCATTTGTTCAAATGCCTGAACTAAGAGAATATTTATGGGGATCTTTTTAAAGATTTCAAAAACTTTGGAGAATTGTTCATCCAATTTTTGCTAGTAAAAGTGCTAAGAAAATGGTGGAGAAGGAGGAGGACTTATGGAAGTTATACCATTACGCTAGGTAAGACCAATACAAAACAATTAGATTTAGAATCAGTCTTGATAGCCATGTTGAGGGTATCTACAAAGTAAATCCTTGAAATGCTCTCACGCCTCAAACAAAGGCTCATAATCCAATTATCAAAACCATGCAACCTCACTACAAAGCTAAAAGGTTTTAGAATGAGGAAAAAATTTATTCAAGAATTCTTAAGCAAGTTTCTCTTAACAATGTATGCTATCAAGCTACAAAGAGCGTAGCTACTCTCTCACTTTATCCTGAAGTGAGAAAGGGAAAATCCTCAAGTAGATGGCATCTTCAGTAACGCTATTCATCTTTGTCGTGTCACTGATTTTGAGAAAGTGACTGGATATAAGTCAGGATCCTCATGAGACAATTGTCCAAATTGATTTTACTGCACCATACTTATTAGAGATAGCTTCAACTTATAATTATTAGTTTGGATAAGTTATCATAAAATGCAAAAAAAATATTTTGTGTACACAAGCTAGTAGCAGTCTCAAAGCACTATAAGTGCATTTTGAATTAGAGGGGTGGATTTTCAAAAAGATTTGGATTATTGTTATCTTCCTCCATCTCAAAGTTCAGACTCTTTCTTACTTTAGTCTCTTTCTTTAACCTATGATAAGTTTTTTTTTTTTTATTTAAGAATCAAACTAAAGGTCTTCTAACCCTATAATTTGAGGCATAAATAGGGAAGTCCTAAAACTAAGTTCTACTAACGTAATCTAATATTTTCCTAGAAAGCAAGTGATTTACTAACCTATTAGGCTTGATTTAGAGTTTAGCAAATTTCACAATTGTGGCACTAAATGATTAACTCGATCTCTAACAACGATGTCAAAAATCTTGATCATGTAAAAATAGAATTTACTATTAGTTGCAAGTGCATGATATCAAGTTATAATATTACAATGAGTACGAGTATTGTCCCATAAGTATTGCAAATCAAACTAAACTAGTTACTGTTACTTAATCCTAAATTCAAGTTAAACAATCACAATCAAGCCAGAAATAATTAATCATAAGCAAACAAAATCAACTAACAAGTAAATATATTTTTTTCACCAAACATACAGGATAATCTAGAGACAGTAAATATATTAGAATCACCTAGGAAATTAGTCTCACTCCTCCTCACCATATTTAATTATTTAATCAATTTTTAATACTCGCCTTATCCAATCATCAATCAAGGTTTTTAATTTTATTCCTATTATCTCTCTCGAGTGTCAAATAGAAACCTAAGTGAATTAACTAGGAATATCTTCTTGTTCTCATCTTACTCTAAACACATTCATTTAATCAAACCTTTTTAATTCATTAGAATTCACCAATTTCTCAACTCAAGTTTCAACAAACATGTGTTCCTTGATTCTTTTACATAAAATTTGCTCTATCAAGTCTACAATTTTACACATAATAAATAATCCAATCACATAAATATAGTTGGAATTTAGCACAGGTAACATAAATAATTGATCAAAGAATATTATTAAAACTAAATAACAAAATTCAACCCATAGTTTTAAATTTGTTTGAATGATTCCTAGGCACTAAAAAATTAGCTAGACATATTTCTAACTACTCCCACCACAAAATTTATTCAAGAATTCAATCTTTGGGAATAGAAAAGAAAAACTCAAGGTTCACCAACTAGATCGCCAATATGCACATCTCGCCTACGAATGCCTTGAATTTCTTCCCTAAAACCTCCTGCTTGATTTTGTGTAATGTGGACAAAATTTTCTCAAGTGTTTTTTCTCTCCTTAGTGGCTTTCTATCTATCTTTATGTGTTTTCCTGGCTTTTTCTTATAGTTTTGGAGGAGGTTGGATTGTTTGGTGAATGAAAACCTAATTTTTTTGGATTTATCCCTGTCCAGATCAATCTGGCATTTTCTTGCATCGATCGCACTACATCTGGTTGTACAGTAATTGCAATTTTATTGCTCAATAGATCAATCCTTGCACGCACGCCCCATTGATCTTTGGCGATCCTACTTATGCAATCATTGGTGAGTGATCACACGTTCTCGCGATCGTATTTTCAAATTGCAGTATAAAGAAATGTATTTCTTGTAACAAAATAATTGTAACAAATAAAAAATTAGTCATAGAAACTAGTTATATTATAACAAATTATAATAGTTGTTGCAACAAAAGTGAAGTTTTTATAACAGTTTTGTTAGTTTGTTATAAAAGGTAAAATATTTTTATAATTGGCTTACCTTAGTAACATGTGAAGAAACTTGTTATGGAAAGTAAAATTTCTTTTAAATAAAACTAATGATAACAAATGTAGTAAACTTTTATGAAAATATTTGAATCGTTAAAATAAATTTAATTAGAAGCTTTCATTAATAAATGGTACTTGAGAAAGAAAAACTCTATGCTTACATCATTTTTTTCCCTATAAACATATTATAATAATATATTCATGTCCACATGCGTATTCAAATTTAATGAATATAAATACCAACACATTTTATGGACTTTTAAAAGCAGAAAATTCATATATTGGGGATTATCCCTAATAGATATCATAATATTATATATATATATATATATATATATCCATATGCAAACGTATAACAAATAATTTTGATTAAAAAACAAAAGCAGAAGCCTTTTCAACACTAAAACAGCGCCCTGTTGTTTTCTCCCTATCTTTTGCCTCCTCACTTTTCAGTCCTATACAGATATACATGTATATGTATATATATTATATTTATATATTTTTGTAGCTAAGGTAGTGGGCTCACTACTTCTTTCTTAGCCTCTACTATGTGCATACTTTTTACATGTTCAATAGGGTTATTTTCGATGTTGTTAGATAGTTTACCTATAAGCATTTGAAATCATTTCTTGTGCAACTAGCCCAACTTGCAACCTTAAATTTCTAATTGATAATTGTTAGTTCTGTAGGAGAGTGTCAGTTCTATTGATATACTCTTACGTAGTCTTTACAAGATTACCTATCATTTCATTAGTTGACTTTACAAGATTATCCGCAATATACTATAACGACTCCTTCCTCTCCCACTACTATTGGTAAGGTGCCCAAAAACCTAGGGGGTTCTTTGAATTTCTCTAGGAAAAGTTTAAATGGCCCCTTTAACTTGGTGCGCGCGCGTATTCTCTACAAAATTCACTTGCTCCTTTGCGCCACTACCTATGCCTTCACTTCTACACTCATATGTAAAATAAGGTCCTACACACATGTCACAAGTTTGAGCAATAAAAATTGGAGAAGGTTGAGAGTTATTTACCAAGATGCTATAATAAAAGCTCTACTTTAGCTGCGATTGCCGTTACTATGTCTATATCATACATGTTGATGATCTCACATGTAGTGGACCTTTCGGATGGCCATTAGTAAGTATTAGGTGCCATCTCTTCAATCAAATACCAATAAGTTTTTGGTAATTTATTCATTAGAGCACCCCCTGCAACTACATCTAAAATGGTGAAATGTCTATACCTGCATCCAAAGTAGATATCCATGCTGCAAACACTCTCTAAGGAGCTTTTTAAATCTTTCCCACACTTCAAATAGTATCTCAGACTCCAATTGCTTGAAGGTGACAATTTTAAGCCTTAACTACATAGCTCTAGTAGGCAAAAAATATTTCATTAGGAACTTGTTCACCTTGTCCCACCAAGTGACAATGCTTCTAGCTGGTAGTGTTTCTAGCCATTGTCATGATCTATCTTGGAGAGAAAATGGAAACAAACACAATTTAATAGAATCATTTGAAACTCCATTAAATTTAACAATGTCTAATAATTCAAGAAAAAATGCCATATGTGTATTGGCATCTTTATGTGTGGCTTTACCAAATTGATTAAGCTGTACCATATTGATTTGTTTAGACTTCAATTCAAAGTTATTCGCATTGACTAGTGATCTAACAATGCCTGTCATGTGAGGATTCATCACCGAGTGAATGTAATCTTTGATAGCCCTTTGGTTTAGTAGAGGAGGAAGTTGTTTATAATGCTCTTGTGGTGATAGAGGTCGTGGGTTGTCCTCTGTCATTCCAAATGACCTTTCTTGTTCATACCAGAATAGAGCTTGACATCTGTATAGAGTTTGTTCAATCTCAAGATCAAAGTAGAGGTTTGCATTCTTACTCCTAAGCATACAAGAAATCTACAAAGTGCAAATATTCAAGCTATGAAATGTAGCAATTTATATCAAGAAAAGAAGAAAAAAGAATCAGAGAAGGAATGTAAAGAGAGCAAACACGAAAATCAAAAGAGCTAAGAATGGCCTAATCTAATGGTCCATTATAGTATTCAATAACACTTGTTACCCTCCCTAACAAATAAGCACAAATTTATCATAGTTTTTCACCACATCAAAATTAAATTTATTATTAAACTAGGACCATTTTGAGTGCAAGCATCATCCCACAAGGAGGAGTAAAGCGTTTATTGATTTAATTAAAATTTAGTTAGGCCTCAAGAAAAGACCAAAAATAAATTAAATAACTACGAACAAACACTGAACAAAACCATGACCCAAAATCAAGGGGTGAAGTATCAATAGTCAAAGAACCTAGCCACTTGTGTTATGATGATTTCCTATATATGCCAGGTACATTAATTATTAGTTTAAGTGTACTAGTTATGGTTTGTTAATCCAAACGTTTATAAGACATTCTCCTAAACTCTCCTATAGCTTTAACTCCAGATTCTTGCGGGTTTTCCCAGGCTAAATAGAGTCAATGATTCAAATTTGTGATTAACAATGTTTACCTATACGAACTCTATAGTTTCACTCCCATTATTCCCATAAAATTAATGTTCATAATTGTATGTTTGGCGTGCAAGTTTCACTTCTATTATTCCTTAAGCAGCCATAAATTAATTAGAAGATTGGCCAATTTTTCTAATTATTATCCAATCAGTCACAACTCAAGTGTATATATATATATATATATATATATTTCACCAATCACGAACACAAGCGACTAAAAAGTAAATTAGTAATTCATAATAAATTCAACAAAACTAAAAGCTAATTTGTTCATCATCCAAACAATCCTGAAGGTAATAGAAAAAGTCTACAAAAACTTATTCTATATGTTCCGTACTGCTTGGGAGAATGAACACTCTTCAATTTTTGATTGTGTAGGTAAACATTATTAATCACAAATTTGAATCATTGACTCTATTTAGCTTGAGAAAACCCACAAGAATCTGGAGTTAAAGCTATAGGAGAGTTCATAATTGTATGTTTGGCGTGCAAGTTTCACTTCCATTATTCCTTAAGCAGCCACAAATTAATTAGAAGATTGGCCAATTTTTTGAATTATTATCCAATCAGTCACAACTCAAGTATGTATATATATATATATATATATTTCACCAATCACGAACACAAGCGACTAAAAAGTAAATTAGTAATTCATAATAAATTCAACAAAACTAAAAGCTAATTTGTTCATCATCCAAATAATCATGAAGGTAATAGAAAAAGTCTACAAAAACTTATTCTATATGTTCCGTACTGCTTGGGAGAATGAACACTCTTCAATTTTTGATGCAAATTTCTTCTTTCCCATACCTTTGATCTTGGTCCTTAAAGTCTATAAGCATTTAGACAATGAAACGAAGCCTAACATTATCTCCAAAACATGAAGAACATGTATCTATACTTGTATAGTGCCTAGGGTTCGTGTATAAGTGAGGAAAAGACAAAAAAAAGTCCTTAAAATTTCATACAGAAGCGTAACTCCATGATCTGCTGTAGTGTCTCCTACAGCCACGATACTTAGATCCACAATTGTGCCTTCTTCTTTCACTCTTGTGAACCCAGGCCTAAGTTTGCATAAACTCTATTTTTTAATTATTGCACTCATGCCTCCATTGCTCATGGTTGCCAACCGCCACACCACAATCACAACTCTCACCTATAGAAATTTCAAAACACTTCTATCTCCAATTCGACTACTGCAACGAGACTTCCCACACCTACAATCTTCATTCTCAAAACTACAGTCTACGAATGTGAAAATTCTATAATGCTTCATAGTTCTTCTTGCTCTTGGAACTTTAGTGTTCATGCTAGCGGACCTTTCTTGCATGATTGTGAACTTCAGCAACAGAAATTTTGGTGTGCATTGCATTTGTATCTTACAATTGCATCACCATTGTTCACGGTTGTGGTTTTTCCTTTCACGGTTGCGAAGCTAACCTACAAACATGAAATTATATTTTAGTGTAGAAAATATCCAAAATTAATACTTACTTCACAACTACCTTTTTTTCACATCCAATTTTTTCGTACTTAATACAATTCATGCAAGACAATATGTTTTCTCAATTTTAATTCACATGCATACATAATTTAATCACACAAAGAGTACAATTAAGTTATAATTTCACACATTATCACAATACCCAAAAACTTTAGGCAATAAAAAATAATGAAAGTTATTATTAAATAAGGATTATTATTTACTTTCTAAAAATTTCCTTTAAAAATACTAGCACAGTGATAATTAAGTGTGGAGGGAGATAAGTAATGCTTGTATAGACTAAATCTCCCTTACTTAATAGATAAATTAAAAGACATTTTTAATTCTCTATTAAGCTCAAAAATAATAAAAGTTAAGCCTACATTGGCTAGAAAAGAGAATGGACTGATTTCAAATTAAAAAATAAAGACACTTGGTATAAATCAAACACTAGATTTTCCTTAGTATAAATAGGACACAAGGGTGAGAGAAAATAAAATATCCCAAATGTATAAAAAACCCATCAATTGTCCAAAGAGAGAAGGGAGGAGAGAGAAACGAGTTGCTACCAGAAATCACATTGAAATTTAGGTAAATTACTAGTTTGAATTCATGCATATAGTTAGGAATCATAATTCATACATCTTAACACATGAAATATGGCAGTTTCATATGCAAAAACACAGTTTGGAATAATAGAATTATGTTAGTGCAAAATTATGCATAGGAATTTGAATAAAAGGTGCAATAGATGTAAAATGAGTGAGTCTTTTGTTTTTTTATTGAGATTCTTAATCAATCCATAAAGTTAAAATTTTTATGTTAGAAAATTGTTAGGAAGACCCTAGGTGGAATTGTAAAAAAAGATGATTAAAATTGTGTAGAGAACAAAAGTAGGACCAAACAACGCCTCACGAGCAATCTAGTGCCATTTCGCAATCGCATGGCATGACCTTGCGGTTGTGACATGAGTATTTGCGAATGCACAATGGGTTAGTGATGCTAGATAGTAACCACAGCGGTTTTTGCTGTGGCCTTGAAGTTTTGACCCGCGGTCACAAAATAACCTACTACAGTCACAACGATGGACTATGAAGACAAACAGAATACTCCACAATCATCCTAGCAATCACAAGTTAACTCTCCATGGTCGCTCAGCTACTGTTCATGATCATGAGGTGTAGTGTGGTATTGCACAGAATGCACTGTGATTCACCACGCAGTCGTGGAATCATTTTTCACGATTGTGAGTGGTAATTTTGTAGCTATAGAAGTTCAAAAACAAGTAAAACTTATTTTTTCGTATTTAATAGCTAATATCTTTAATTTCAAGGCCAAAATACATGTAAATATGAACATTAAAAGCTGATAGGGTATATAAAATGTCAATTGAGTAAATCTTATATAAAAACACTTGTCCAATAGGTAATTTGAAATGTGAAAGGAATTTAGTGCAAACCAAAGGTT
Organism: Avicennia marina; assembly: GCA_019155195.1. NCBI lineage: Eukaryota > Viridiplantae > Streptophyta > Magnoliopsida > Lamiales > Acanthaceae > Avicennia > Avicennia marina. Next base: position 8,014,681 of record CM032772.1, on the reverse strand, counting down.
GTATCAAGGGGCATGTAGGAATTAAATTTCTGACATGAATTGGAACTAACAAAATTAAATCTGATTGAATAAGAAATCAAGTGATATTAACCAAAGAGGAAGCTGAGTCTAAAAATTAATATCAGGTAAGTGGTTTAATTGTGAATATTCATGATTGCTTTTTTTTACATGAAATGCTTTTTTGAAAACTTTGTATTTCAAAATATTTTTTGAAAATTTTATATTTGTTGAAATTTATTTTTAAATATTTTTTTCAAATTTTTTGAAATTGAACTGGTATGATTTATTTCAAGTATTATTTATGAAATTATTTTTACGCAAACAAGTACCAACTATTTGTGTTTTCAAACTGCTTTGGATATATTAATTGTGAAATATTGAATTGCACAATATGATGCCCTTGGGGACCAAATATAATATAGAAACTAGTTCCACCCACTAGACGAGCAATAGGGGAGACACATAACCCTCTCAATTGGGGTAAAAAATTAAACTCACTTGGCCCCATCAATTAGAATTATAAGTTGAGATGTATGACCCTCTCAATTGGATTCAAAAATTGAGACAACCACAAGGTTGCACATTTCTATTTTTGGGCGAGGTTATAAACTATGGTCTAGATCAATAAACATGATATACAAATTATCTGAGTCCCATAAGATACTTATGGAAAGAACACGTAATATGGATATGCGATATAGTACATGCTATAACTATTTTCTATACATTTTATGTGAAATTCCAAATGATTGTGTAAATTTTAAAATAATTTTTACTATGTTCATATCTCATAAAAAGGCAATAAATTGCTTATTGAGCGATTAGTCGTTCATAGTTCCGAAACTTATTTTGCAAAGAATCTTTGCAAGGACAAGAAAACCTGAAGATTGTAGAGTTTGAGGGATGTGAATTATTTTGTAACTATTTATTCATAAATAAGACAATAATGTAATAAAATATGAGTTACTTTATTTTTGACTACATTATTGTTATTCTTGACTCGTATTCTTACCATGAATGGAACATTTGATTTAGTTACTTTGATATTTGTGGTTTGGGTGTCTACTAAGAAATTATCTTGCAAGTACTGTTATATCATGTTCTCAAAATTTGGCGCACAACATCTACAATCTCTAGAATAAAGGCCTATAAATTTGTCTTAATTTTGTAAAAAGTCTAATACATAATTGAGATATTTGAAAAATATTTGCAATTGATTTTTTTCAGTGGACTTTTTCTACAATCTTTGGAATGAAGGCCTATAAACTTGTCTTATTTTTGAAAAAGAGTTTGATCCACAAATTCTATATATGGACTAAAGGTATCATTCATTACATTTTGAAATTCTGATGGTGCATTTTTTGGATTAAAAGGCATTATACTTCATTCACAATGCCCAGAGGGAAACCTCAATGTTGTTTTATGTCTATTTTCTTTAACTATTTGAATCTATCAAAATCCATACTTCATATCAAATTCGAAAATATCTTTACCTATATAACCCATTGAATAGATCTTGTTTATTTGGAATTGGACATTTAATAAATTGAAAAACTTTATTAATTTCATAGTCTATATTTAATTACTAACATTGGAACTCTATTGAGACTCATGTTTCTTTTTCTGAATAAAAAGGCAGAGCTGGTTGATCTGATCTGTCCTCCAGCTTGGCATAGTTAGTTAGCCGGGTAGTTTGTTTGTTAGTTAGTTGGTAACCGTTGCAGCTTCCAAATTGCAATAGAAGGGTAGCTTGGACTGTTTGCTAGCTTGATCTATTCTGGTTCTTTAGTTTAGAACACAATGTAACAGTAGAACACTCTACACTGGAATAACAACTGAGTGCCGTTTGCCTTTTGCCTTCCTTCCAGTCTTGTTTCTTTTCCTTTGCACGTGTTTCTATCTTTTAGCCGTAATACAGTAAGCATAAGGTAGAATTAGATTTCTACATGGTATCAGAGCCTTGAGAAGGAAGAACAAGGCATTCCAACCATTCAACATGTATGTGTCTTCTTCATCAATTGGGAGATCAACAACCACTGCCTACAAAACATTTCTTTAACTTTGCAAATCCTACTAATCCTTTTAAAGTCAAAAATGGTGACAATTCTATGGTGTCACTAGTTCCTGATCTGCTAACAACCGAGAATTATGTCATTTGGGTGCATAACATGAGGAGAGCACTTAGAGCTGAGAACAAATTTAGTTTTGTAGTAAGACAGATTGCAAAACCAACTCATCCCACTCTACTTGAACCCTAAGAGAGATGCAATAATATAGTGGTGTCATGGATCCTAAATTCAATCTCACCTTCAATAAAATCTAGTTTGTTCTTTGTAGATCATGTTGCTAAGTTATGGAATGAGTTAAGAGAATGCCCCAATACAACAGACCAAGGATCTATCAATTGAAGAAGATCCTAAGTTCCCTGATGTAAGGAGATGATTCGGTCATTGTTTACTATAGTAAGCTTAAGAGCATTTGAGATGAAGTCTCTTTATATAATAATATGCCTGAATGCACTTGTAAACAACTAAAAATCTTGACTGAGAGGTATGCAAGGGACTGTGTGATGCAGTTGCTAATGGGTTTAAGTGATTCCTATACACACATAAGAGATCAAATCCTTATGATAGATCCTATCCCTCCAGCCAACAAAATAGTTACTATGGTGCAGCAACAGGAGAAACAACACCAATTTATGGCAAACATGTAGGGTACAAATTCATAGTCTTTCTTGACACAAAAGAAGCACAGCAGTATAAGGACAGGAAATAGAAGGGAAAGAGCATATTGCACCTAGTGTAAAATCTCTTGTCACACAACCTTGGAAATTGTTTCAAGGCTAGAAATGTGGAACCACCAACATGTTTGCATTGCAACATGAAAGGTCATGTTGCTGAGAGATGCTAAACACTAAAAGGATTCCCACAAGGACAAAAGCAACATCAAGAAAGAGGCAAAGGTGCAAGATCAGCCTTCTTGGCTCAAGATGGCCCTCAAGAACTAGTAAGTTCATCCGCTAAAAATGGAGAGAAGTTGAGCTTGACCAAAGCTTAATAGTAGCAGTTGATGGCAATTCTTTGTGATGAAAAGTCAACAGCTAACAAAACAAGTGATAAAACACCATCTACTACCCTTTCTGCTGCCAACACTACCATTGTACCTTCTACCTCTGCTCAAAATATTGAAACTTTAAGTATGAATGGTACGCCTTTGTCTTCATTGCTACACATTCTTAATAACCAATAAGAGTCAACCATTCATGGATTTTTTATACTAGGGCAACAGACCACATGGATTGTCATCCAAGCCTTTTCACTGTTATTAACTCCAAAACTTCCAAACAAATAAAACTTCCAAATGGAACATAGGTTATGGGTACACACAGGCACAGTTAAACTAATTGAGACAATTACATTAAGAAATGTGTTATGCGTTCCCTCTTACACCCACAACCTCATGTCTGTTAAACAACTCACCAATGACAACTCATGTTGCATTGCATTTTCTCTTTTCCTCTATTATATCTAGAACCTTGCTTCTTGGAGAATGATTGGGAGGGGTGAAGCCAAGGCAGGCTTCTAAAGATTTGAGGAGAAAAAGGTGCATCCATAGCAACCCACTAGAGACTTGCTAGAATTTTCTCAATCCTACCACCACCAATCCTTTGCTGTAGTAAGTCTTAGTGATAATCATGTCCTTTGGTATTATAAACTTGGCCACTTATTAGATAAGAAGTTACACTCAATAAATGATCCAATTGTAAACTCAGTCAAAAATAATATGAGTGAACTTTCTTGCCCAATCTGTCCCCTTGCAAAGCTACACAGAAAATGCTTTGGAGATAGTGTGCATAGAGCATATCCTTTTGAATGATTCACTGTGATTTATGGGGTCCTTGTAGTGAATTAGCATATGATGGTAGTCATTTCTTCCTAACTATTATGGATGATTTTACAAGAACAACTTGGGTTTATTTCCTTAAAACCAAAACAGAAACAAAGTCCTGCATCAACACCTTCTATAATCTTGTGCTAAACCAGTTTAATACCAAAATAAAGGTTTTTAGGACTGATAATGGCATAGAATTTAATCTTAGAGAATTTTACCAAGAGAAGGGAATAGTGCATCAGAAAGTGTGTGTAGAAACCCTCCAACAAAATGGGATTATTGAAAAAAAATATCTACACTTACTAAACACAGCAAGAGCCTTGATATTCTAATCAAATATACCCCTTGCATAATGGACTGATTCTCAAGAGATGTGATCTTCTATGAGCACATTTTTCCCTTCAAACCAGAAGCAGAATCTAATAAGCCTGCACAGCTTCACACTTATATACCAACCACTTGTCCTGCAATCTACAATGAGTCAGCTATTGATACACAATAGCAAAAACTAATCTAATTCTCCTCTTAATGATCCTAATCCAGGGCTTCCTAATAACCAACAATCAGTCCTAGAGTCAACTTCCAACCAAACATCAAACCAAGTAACAAACTTAGTCCAGCGACTAGCTAATATTGTTCCATCGAATAACCAATCTCAACCTCTTTTGTGAAGATCTGGTAGGGTCAGAAATGCACTAAGGTATCTTCAAGAATACTACTGTTGACAAGCCTCCTTGTCCTTAATACACTCAAATCAGCAAGGTAACTTCAACACCACAACCTCAACTAAGCACCCACTGAGCACTATTCTACCTAGCAGCAAGTTCTTTGCTCATTATCAAGTTTTCTTAGTTGCTATTTCCACACAAGAAGAGCCTAAAACATTTGTAGAAGCCTCCAAGGATCAAAGGTGGCAGGAGGCAATGCAAGCTGAGATTGATGCACTAGAAAGGAACAATACATGGATTTTGACAGATTTGTTAATAGGAAAAAAAGCCATTGGTGTAAATTTGTGTATAAAGTAAAATTCAAATCAAATGGTAGTGTAGAGAGATAAAAGGCTAGATTGATAGCGACAAGATTCACACAAAATGAGGGAATAGACTACCAAGAACCTTCTCTCCAATAGCTAAATTGACCACAGTGGGATATCTCTAGGCGATGGTTGTAGTAAAGAAATGGAAGATGTACCAATTTGATATAAATAATGCCTTCCTACATGGTAATTTAAATGAAGAAATATACATGAAGAAGCCTCTAAGATACAGTAAAGGAGGACCTACACAAGTATGCAAACTAAAAGGAGCTTGTATAGCTTAAAACAGGCCACTAAGCAATGTTATGCCAAACTGTCCTAGGTACTTTCAATTATGGTTTTACACAAAGCAAGGCTAATTATAGCCTCTTCATTATGAGAAAAGGAGCTGACTTCGTGGCTATGCTAGTCTATGTGGACGACATAATCGTAGCTAGCAATTCAGATAATAAAATCACAAAAGTAAAGAAGTTTTTGAATAAGACTTTTAAGATCAAGGACTTAGAAAGTCATAAATACTTCCTAGGAATTGAAGTAGCAAGAAATGGGATTGGAATATATATTAACCAACGCAAATATAAATTGGATATCCTCTCAGATTGTGGTTTACTAGGAGGTAAACCAAGTAAAATACCAATGGAGCAGAACATGAAAATAAGCCGAGAAGGAAGTGCTCCCCTAGAGGATCCTACTATCTATAAAAGGCTGACAGAGAGGTTGCTATACTTAACTACTACAAGACCTGATATCTTATACAGTATACAAACTTTGAGTCGATTCATGCAAAGCCTTACAGAGCAACACCTAAAGGCAGCATATAAGGTGCTACATTATATTAAAGGGACACCAAGGCATGGACTTTTCTTCTCAACTAACAGTGAACTCCAATTGAAAGCATTCTGTGATTCGGATTGGGGATCTTATGTAGACGCTCACAGATCGATTACTGGTTATTGCATCTTTCTAGGATCTTACTTAGTGTCCTGGCATTCAAAGAAGCAATCAGTTGTGTTAAGATCATCAGCAGAAGTAGAAGACCGAGCTATGGCATCAACTTGTGCAGAATCGACATGGATAAGGTATATACTTGCTACAATTGGAGTGGACTACCCTAGATCCCCAGAGCTATATTGTGACAACCAAGCAGCACTTCACGTCACAGGAAACCCAGTATTCCATGAGCGAAGCAAGCACATTGAAATGGACTGTCACATAGGGGGAGAGATCAGCTTCAAGTAGGCCTTATCAAGACCTATTACATACCAACAAAGAGATTGATTGCAAATGTGATGACTAAACCATTAGTTTCAAAATTGTTTAACTATCATTTGAGGAAGATGGGAATGGTAAATTACCACTCCTCATCTTGGGAAGGGCTCTTGAGACTCATGTTTTTTTTTTTCTGAATAAAAGGATAGAGTTGGCTGATTTGCTCTGTCCTCGAGCTTGGCATAGTTAGTTGGCTAAGTAGTTTGTTTGTTTGTTTATTTGTTGGTAACCATAGCAACTTCCAGATTTTAGTAGAATGATAGCTTAGACTGGTTGCTGGTTTAATCTATTCTGGTTCTTTAGTTCATAACTCAATGTAACAGTTGAACACTCTACATTGGAATAACAACTAAGTGCCTTCCACCTTCCTTCTAGTCTTGTTTCTTTTCCTTTGCATGTGTTTCTATCTTTTGGCCATAATATAGTGAGCATAAGGTAGAATCAGATTTCTACAAACTCCTTTCTATTTCTTCTTATTTCATTGCATAAAAGGCGAGACAACTCTCGCTTTAAAATATTATTAATTTATTAACGACTTTAACTACTTGAGCATATACATACATATATACATATATACATATATATATATATATATATATTATCAACTTAATATTTATGACAGCAAATCCTACCCATGGCAATTAGACTTTGAATCAGGTGCAAATGCACATGTACCATATTCCTACACATGTCGAGTAGACTGTGGATCTGGTGCAAATGCACATGTATCATATTCTTTATTATATAACAAAAATCATTAGTTGTGTTTAAATATGTCACAGGTTATCATCTTGCAGTTAGCCAAATGGGATATTATATTATCAGATAATCAAAATCATTAGCTACGTTTCATTTTTATAAAATATTTAAAATTGTATAAAAATCTTACATATCAAATATCTTACCATACAAATTTTATTCAAATTCAAATTCAAATTTTTTTTATCTTTTATAACTAACTATTTATTTTTCAATTATTATAAAATTTTTACTTAAGCTCATTTTTTATTGCTTTATAAATCTATATATCATCACATTATTTAATTATCATTACATATTAAATATATATATATATATATAATTTACCTATCTACCCAAATCTTATAAATCAAAAATAATTTTCACCTCTATCTAAATCACTACAGATTTTATTGCTATTCTAATTACGAAACAAACATAGCCTTATCAATCATTGAAGCTTTGAAACTTGGCCTGGTCATCCTTGATGGCTATGTTTTGTCCCTTCCTAAAAATTCCAAAATGCGTGGATTGTAAGGGATATATATCCCTTACTTTGGTCTTCCATGTTGGCATCTTGCCCACTTTCACGAGAACAAATTGCGCAAATTACTTTTCCACCGTCAACTTTGGGTTTTGACCCCATTTCTTCCATTACAAGACAATTACATGTCTTTTCTTTTAATATAATTAATTACTTAATAGTTTACTCATTAATAGCTGTCATTTATCTACCACGGAAGATAGTTGAAGTCAATGAATGTTGAATTCATCATGCATTAAGAGTAACAAGCTTTCGGATGTCCACTTGAAAGATTAAATAAATTCTACGCACAATATCCTCGCTTCCCAGTGACAAATAGTTTTGTTGGGTACTTTTTTTTTTTTTTCTCCTAATAATTTAGACTTTGTTTAAATTTTAGTACGTATTTTTAGATATTTTTACCTCGATAATTGTGTAAAGTATGAAAAAAAATAGATTTAAAAAAGTAATAATTAAATTTGCTTTGGAATAGTATATAATTACAAAACAAACAGTGTTTTAGCATTTTATTGAATGCAAATATTCAAAATATTATTGTTATCTCAATTTAAAATAAAATTATTATTTATACATACTCATATTTACATATTTATAGTTTTAAAATTAGTGATCAACTATCAACGTATGGGCTATGTTTGTTACCAACTCCAAACTTTTCATTATCTTATCAAATTTCTTGCAATCAAATATCTTATATCAAAAAATTAGTATTTAAATTTAAATTTAAATTTAAATTTTTTTTCTCTTACGTCTATAATTAATTAATATTTTATTACATTTATTTATAATAAAATTAATATATATATATATATATATACACACACTCATATTTATATATAGATACACATATACTTATAAATTAATAATTTTCATAACACAATTCTCAGTTAATCAAAATTGAGGTTATCAATTATCAAAACTGGTTACAGGATTGATCTGATATACAGCATCCGTCCTACCATCTTCTCTTGTGACTATGTTTGGAAGAGGAGTGTTTGTTTGATAAATATTTGATAGTAGTTGTATTAAAATAAATAGTATATTTAAAAAATATTTTAATAAAATAAATAATAAATTTATTTAAATATATTTATAAAATATATAATATTAATTAAATGATATGATAATTTATAAATAAAATAATTATATTATAAGATATAAATAAAAATAAATATATATATAATATATATAAATATTGATTTAATTTTAAATAAATATAATGATTAAAAAAAATTAATTAGTTATACATATTAAAAAAATTAAATTTAAATTTAAATAAAAATATTATTGAATAATATATTTAATAATATAAAATTTAGCATATTATTTTATGATTAAATGTTGAATTCTAAATATAACCTATAGATTTATTACATTATTATTATTATTATTATTATTACTTACTAAGAAAGACAATTGTCGGTACACAACTTGGAGTAGCGCCTTGCCCGCGATCTCTACTCTGTTTAATAAATAAATTTGAGAGAGAGAGACAGAGACCGACAGAGAGAGAGAGAGTGCAATTTCTGCTGCTCCGTCCTTTTCTCCACTGTCACTGCGATCCATTCCTTTGGGTATTTCCCTCATCCGTTTCCATTTCCTCGAGGGCTCTCCACCCCAGCTCTCGAAGACGATCCGCCCACCAAAATTAACACCTAAATATTGGAATAAGAAATCGGAGTTGAGGTTTCGATCTCCATTTTTCCGTTAAACCATTTTATAGATTAAGAAAGAAAACGGAGTTGAGATTATCAACAGAAGGCTGTTGGTTCTGTGCGTTTCCGGCCCTGATTTTCACCGTTATAGTTCTTGTTTTTTTTTTTTAAGAAAATTTTGGTTAGTTTCGGTTGAATCCGGTTTTTATCAACCGAAGATTGACGAATTGTTTGGCTATGATGCTGTTCTGAGAAATAAAAGATAAAGGAAAAAAGAAAGACTGCCCTTTTCCAGCGAATTGTAGGGAGGGGTGCAAGTGATGGACGTTGCCTCGCGGTTGAAGCGTGGAATATCACGCCAGTTCTCGACAGGGTCGTTAAAGAAGAGCGGGAAATTTAGTTTCCAGCGTCAGAATTCTCTCGACCCAAGGCGGAACAATTTCCGGTTCAGCTTCGGTAGGCAGTCGTCGTTGGACCCCATAAGGCGGAACCCCATACCAGGTGAGGGCAGCGCCGATGGGCTGTCAGTGCCGGAAAATCTCGATTCCACAATGCAGCTGCTGTTCTTGGCGTGCAAAGGGGATGTAGGAGGGGTTCAGGACTTGCTGGATGAAGGGGTTGATGTGAATAGCATTGACTTGGATGGGAGAACGGCCTTACATGTTGCAGCGTGCGAGGGCCACGTGGAGGTTGTCAAGCTCTTGTTGGGTAGGAAGGCTAACATCGACGCTCATGATCGATGGGGGAGCACGGTAGATTATATTTCTTTCTATGTGATAGCTTTGATTTCAGGTTTTTCGTTGGATTGTGCTTTTTGTAAAGAAGTCCACAGTTCGAGATGCTAATTTGAATTAGTCAAACGATCTTTTTATATTGATGAATTTTTCGATGACATGGTCCAGGGATCTATATTTGACAAACTTGTGTTTTTTATTCTGGTTACTGGGTTTTCTTAGTCTGTTGAGCATAATATCATCCGTGACGTGGGTTCATATGTTTGGGTTTTCATTTGTTAGTTAACCTACTTGTAGTGCATTTCTCGATTATTAGTGTGGTCATATTGTTGTCCTCCTCTTTGAGGAAGAGGTCTATGTGTTCTTTTGGGACATGTTAAATATTTGTATACTGGGATGAGCATTGATTTTTTTTTGACACGTGAAAAAACATGCCATATGTGGATTGCTGGTGTTCAGATTGACTTTTTGAAAGATTTTTATAGGTATAAATTGTTAATTAATTTTAAGCTAAATTTTGAAAGCCCAAGATAGATAAAGGTTGACATTAATTTTAAGTCATATTTGGGAAGCTCAAAGACTGTTGTGGTTAGATAATTTCTCAGTGATGAGAAAGGTAGAAAAGGTTTTTATGTGTCTCCCTTCTTGCCCTGAGAAACTCTGGACATCTGCGATGACAAACCATTACAAATTTCTAAACTACTTTGTCAATGCTATTCAAGAATTGTCAATTTTGCTTCAGGGATGCTTCCAATGTTACTCATTAAATCTACTACTTGATTTATTACACGCTCTTCCTTATGCTATTTGAAAAGATTAATTTTAAATTTTAATAAAGTTTATCTATGGTAACAGGCAGCTGCTGATGCCAAATATTATGGAAATATTGAAGTTTATGACATTTTGAAGGCTCGTGGAGCAAAAGCTCCAGTAAGTATGAATAATATTTTGTGGGGAATCTTCTTTCCTCTTTGTTGGGCACTTATTGAAGTATTTGTCACTATTCTTAGAAAACCAAAAAGACACCAATGACTGTCGCAAATCCTCGTGAAGTTCCCGAGTATGAACTCAATCCATTGGATATTCAAATACGAAGAAGTGATGGCATATCTAAGGTTATTGTTTATTTCCCTGCAACCACTACAGCATTGTTCTCCACAGAGATATTCAGTTACACGTGAAAATTATTTGTACGAGCATAGTGTCAGATTGCTAAATTAAAAATGTCCATTGAGTTCACTAAGCGGAGGTGGCATCTTCTATGTCTTAAACTGCCAATGACCAGAAATGTTGTTATATGGAAGAACGGACTGCATGACACCCACATTTTACTTTGTCAATCTTACTTGCATCTGTTACTTCAATTATTTAGGTGTTCTAATATTATGCGTGATGTTTGTGGACAGGGATCTTATCAAGTTGCTAAGTGGAATGGCCTGAAAGTTTCTGTAAAGATACTTGAAAAGGATGGTCATGCGGACCCTGAATCTATGTATATATTACTCTCGTTTCTGATTTCAGCTATTTGGCTCACTGAAACTTTTGGTGGTTATTTATTAATTGCATTATTACCTTTTATGCCAACTAATAACACTTCCATATAATTTGATACCCTAGGGTTCAATTCTTGTCTCAGATGTGTGTAACCAAAAACAGCAGCTTGCGTCAGCTACTCATGACCATGCAAATTAAGACAACACGATTTAGATTTTACAAAATAAAATTGTATTCTCTATAGACAAGAAAAATGGCTAAGTTGATAAACAACTTGTTTCAGATGTTTGTAAAGAGGGTCTGTTGTTATTACGTCTGAGATTGAATGATGATTCGAGGTGGTGTATATTTTACATCAATTGCCTTACCAATCAATCTGTGTATTGTAATTTGCTAGATAAAGATTCAATGAGAAGATGCTTTGGATAGACTTAAGTTGAGTGTGAATCATACTTGTTTTTCTTCGATATATATCAAGGTATTCATTCTTTTTCATGTTTTACTTCATGAACTGGACTAATCTATTATGCATTGCATGGCAGAAATGCGTTCAGGCATGAGTTAACTTTGTTAGAAAAGGTTCGGCATCCTAACGTGGTTCAGTTTATTGGTGCTGTCACCCAAAATGTACCTATGATGATTGTTTTGGAGTATCATTCGAGAGTAATCATCTCTCTCTCTCTCTCTCTCTCTACATATCTATGTATGTAAATCTATTTTTGTATTCTGTGCAATCATGCACATATATTCTGGTGGGTGTGTACTCATAAACACATTGAGACATCATTGATTATGTGTGATATACCCACCAATGTTGTGTACTTTCTATCTATGCTCCCAATACTATGGTGTTGTGGACTTCATCATTGGCACAACATTTTAATAAATAGTTGAAGGTGAAGTTGGATGATCTGAATCAGATTATTCCTTTTCTTATTTAGTTTGATAATGTCTTTTCTTAAAGTGAACAAATATCAACTTCAATGTCATATCTATAACTTCACCAGTATATTGTTATTTGTTTAATTTATGCTTAAATTTCAGGGAGATCTAGCTAGTTACCTTCAGAAAAAAGGGCGCCTGTCTCCATCCAAAGCATTGAGATTTGCACTTGAAATTGCCAGGTAATGAAATTTTCTAAACTACGTTTATCAAAACATGATAAATGTTCTGCGTTTATGATCCTTAGAAATTTGCATCATGCTGTTTTACTATCTGTGTTTGTGATAATGTTCTGCGTTTATGATCCTTAGAAATTTGCATCATGCTGTTTTACTATCTGTGTTTGTGATAATGTTCTGCGTTTATGATCCTTAGAAATTTGCATCATGCTGTTTTACTATCTGTGTTTGTGATTTTGTTTCTTTTCTACCTGGCACATGTAGTTATGTTTGTTCAATCATCTTTCATATTTGTTTCTCCTCTTGCTGCTTGTTTTTTACCTTTCTCGTTTATTTTTGTGTTTGTTCTTTGTTGTTTTTGTGTTGGTGGTGTTGTAGGTTATTCTATTCTTTATTGCATGCTGAGATTCCTGATAATTTTTTTTACCCAGGGGCATGAATTATCTTCATGAATGCAAGCCTGAACCAATCATGCATTCTGACTTAAAGCCAAAGTAAGGCAATTAAATGTTTAAGTTAGTGAGCTCATCCAAATTTTCGTTTCTTTTTATTGTCTGTTTGTGTTGAGTACCTTTTTTAATATTTGCAATTCTGGTAAGGTGCCAGAAATATTTTGCTGGATTTTGGAGGGCAGCTGAAGATTGCAGGATTTGGTGTCATTAGGTTGTCAGCAATCTCAGCTGATAAAGCAAAACTAGTGCAGCCTGAGGCCATAGATCGTTCAAGTGAGTTTGTAGGCATGAAAAAGAGTGTGCATCTTATTTCAAGTTACAAATCACTCAGTAAATAGTGACTTCCTTACCAGTTTAATGGGTTGTCCAACATGTGCAAACAGGCATCTGTTAACTGAAACTGTTCCTTCTATAGGAAGGCATGGCATTGTATATAAACTACCATATCATGACACTGCTTTTCTGTCTGGGTTAAATATAGGTATATATGTGGCTCCTGAAATTTTTAGAGATGAAGTATTTGACAGAAGTGTGGATGTGTACTCCTTTGGTATTATGCTGTACGAGGTATACTTATTTTCATACGTATTAATTATCTTCCTACGATTGACATTTTACTACCTTGCTTAATTTGTCAAGTTGTCACTCTAATCATAATGCCAAAGCAAATGTTCCTTTGCAATACCTTTTTACCCGTCTGAATGAAGCATATTACATATTATCTCAATGAAAGCTGGATTTTTGAACTCTTTATGATTAATGACTAGAAGGCTAAGTTTGATTCCTCATTGAACACTATTCACCCCCATTCTAAAATATTACAAACAAAACATCTTACCTTACAAATTTTATTTAAATTCAAATTCGAAATTTTCAATTTCTTATCTTTAGTAATTAATTAATTATTTTTTAATTATTATACTTATTCATAATCAAATCAACACTTATCCCAATAATTTTTCCTCTTACATATATATATATATATACACATATATATTAATATCTTATAAACTTATATACTATCACATTACTCAGTTATTATTACATATTAAATATGAATAATTTATATTTTTCCTGTCTTGTATAACTTAATACCAAACATAATTTTCCCATCCACTCAAATCACAAAAATTTTCCTTTTAAGTGTTCATGTTATTTTTGCTACATTTCCACTTCCACCCACAGATCATGATGGTGGATCTTTTTCACTAAATGACTTTGCTGTCATTATGCATTGAGTCTAGATTATAATATATGATAGGAAAAATTTTCTAATGTCTTACTGTACTTATTATATTTAGATGATGGAGGGGGCACCGCCATTTTCTTCCAAGTCTCCCCATGAGGCTACTAAGTTAACTTGTATAGAAGGAAAGAGACCAACATTCAAGTCAAAATCCAAATCTTTTCCTTCAGACCTTAAAGAGTGAGTAATTCTGCCTTTTAATTAGAGTTGAGATATGGTGACTCTGGAAAAGTTTTTGCAATTATTGTTTTTTATTCTAGTATAAGATTGAGCGCTTGGATTTTGGCAAGAGGTTCCTAGTTTTGGCTTGAAGGATGACTATGATCATTTTGTCGACTCTTTGAATGAAATGCTTTTGCTTGCTTCATTCATTCTACCTTCTTAGATACGTGACTTTTGTCATTTTTTAATGCTGCCAAAGGAATAAAACGATGTACTCCACATTGTTTTTGATGTGGTGGAATTTTGTAGCCTGGGTTTTTTTATTGAGTTTAGACTTAAATATAGATGTCTGAATCTGGGGTTTGAAAGTCCTTGTAATGCATAAAATCAGGTCTGTAGGCCTCACCGGTAAATTTATGCCCTTTAGGGAACAGATGAGTTTCCCAGCTCAAATCCTCAGATAGTCGTGCCAACTGTAGGATTGTAAGAGCTCCTAAGTATCCATTATACATGATTGAAATTCTGAAAATTCCCTTTTCTCATAAATGAATACATGTCGATAGGGCTCAGTATGGGAATTACAGAGAAACCTGGTAGCATGCAAAGTTCAGAGAACCTAGTACTGGATGTGAATAACAAAAACCATAAAGACATATGTGCAGTTGAGCACTAAAATGTGGGGCAAGATGAGTGACAAATTTCCCTTGTTTTTTGTTCCTTTAAAATAGGAGAAAATCCCTAACTTACCTCTAGCATAAGTTCATGCGCATCAGTCATTATGGCTTTTGCATTCATGATTGTACTACTCTGTGTGATGACTAACAAAAATATCCTAAAATACTGCAGGAAATCCTGTATTTGTTTTCCAACACGTTTGATTTACCCTTGTTTGTTGTCTGCATTTACGTGTGCAGTGCCAGGTCCACGTGTTCATTGAAATGAATTACTTAATTCCAATTTACATGTGGTCTTTTGGTCACATTTACGTGAAATTGGCAAAGTTCAAGGATGATGTAAATAATGTTTGATTTTTGTGTTCAAGAATGCTGGAGTCTTTCTCCATAGTTAACTGTGGAATATTCCAGGTTGATTGAGGAATGCTGGTATCCCCATTGTGCTGTAAGGCCAACATTTTCTGAGATCATCATACGATTGGACAAAATTGTTATGAACTGTTCTAAACACGGATGGTGGAAAGACACTTTCAAACTCCCATGGTATGCTAGTATTCTCTACTTCCCCATCATTCTTTGCTTCAGTGGCTACAACTATTCTCTTGCATCAAATCCATGTGGGTGAAGTCAGCCTGAAATTAATGTAGTTTAGGGTCCTCAAGATACGCATGAACTTCTTCGTCAGTGCTACACCTACATATCAATTTAGCCTAATCCTAACGTTGCATCACTCGTCGGGCTTTATGTGCAGGAAATGAAAGGAGCATTCAGACCATGAAGTATCCATGTTTGTAGATACCCAGTACAGATTCGATCTTCCATTGTTAAACTTGTTGGAAAGTATAATTGTGCATCATGGACGTGTGCCGTTGATCTGGATAATAATGCTAGTGGAGGAGAACACTTGGAGCCTCCGTTGTATACTGCGATAGTAAGCTAAATGACAGAGGATCATTAGGACAAATACCTTGGGGGAATGGAAAGAATTGAGCTGAAAAGCTGTGTATACTGTGTATTTGATGACGTCCCCGTTCTATTGAAAAAAATAGGGAGAAATGTGGACTGTGAACGTCTGTTCTGTCGTGGTTCTTTGTTTTATATGTCTCCTGGGCTCCGGATTGTGACTATAAACTATTGAGCTTGATTTCAATTAATGTGAGGGCAAATGGGTTGAAGTCTTTTTTTAAAAAAAATGGAATGGTCAATTAAATAATTGAGTTAAATGTTAAATTAAAGTGATGTTAATGAATCATATCAATAATTTTGAAATGATTTATATTAATAAATATTTTCCTTAAAAATGAATATTTAAATTTTACGTGGGATTTGAATTGTTGTCATTAAATAATGCCAACTTCAGTTGACTCTGTTCAAGACCCTAGGCGGAGTTTTTAATTTTTTTATTTTAAAATTGAATATTACTTAGAATTAAAAAGAACAACTAAGTTTTGGAAAATGTCTGTATTTAAAGAAACTATTTGAAATCAAATGAAAACTGTGAACTCATGAACAAGAACTATTAATTTTGTAAGCACTGCATTCGATATACGTACATACATATATACTAGTAAAATTTGCACAATCTATAAATTTATTTTTAAATTAAAAAATTATTATATTTTAAATCATAAAAATAAATTATTTAAATTGAAATATAAAAATAATAAAACATTGAATAACCAAATTAAACAAAAGTTAATTTGAAAGAAAACATAATTAAAAATAATAAGTTAAAAGAAAAGAGAAAAAAAAAGAGAAAACACAAGGATAGAAAAATAAAAAATAAAATAAAAATAATTATACAATTTGATATTGTGTAATTAAAATTTTTTATTAATTTAATATACAATATAGATAGATAAAAAGAAAAGAGATAAAAAATGATAGAAAAAAGAAAAGATAAAAAGAAAGGACAATGGTGTAATGTGACATTACGCAGCAAGAATCCTTTTTAAGTTAACAATATAGTGTGTGCATGTGTGTGTGTGTGTCTGTGTACAGAGAGAGAGGGAGGCACCATATTGTTAGCCATAGGACCTACACATTAACTATGGTCACATTCTTCAGTATTTTTTACTTATTTTGTAGTTTTAACTGTTATTTAATTTTTAACTTAGTTCTTTCTCTTTTATTTATATAAAATTTATTATTATTATTATTATTATTATTTATTATTTATACTATATTATTAAGTGTTTGAGTCTATTTTAATTACACAATATAAAATTACTTATTTACTCCTTTTTGGTCATGCAATGTAAAATCACGCTTTATCATTATTTTAATTTTCTTTATTTTCTTATTTTCAATTTTTTTATATAATTAATTTTATAAAAGACAATTTTTTTTGTTCAAAGTACAATAACTTTATCAATTATAAGTACTTTTACACAAAGTGTCAATTTTACTAATTATCATTATTGTTGATAGATTTGGCATGCCATTTGTTAGCGCATTATGTGAGAATTAATCTACTTGGTAGAACTCTTAATTTCAATGTGTGTTGGACTATTGGCATAGGAGTTTTAAGTAATCATGGAAAGAGAAAATTGTTGACAAAATCGTCCAACAAGGAGCTAATGACAGTCAATAAAAGTCTTGCCAGCAAAATGGGTAAGCATGAAAGAGTTCAAACTCAATCAAATCCCAAAATCCTCAACATGTTGCCAACAACCTAGCAGTTGCTGAAGAAGATTTGGTGCTGATTTGTAGATGATTGGCTGTTGATTTTATGAGATGTTTCGGCCACCAAAATAATCAGTTTTCCCAATAAATAGGGTCCAAATTCAGTAGGTTTGGGAAAGCCTCCATAGAAGATTGAGTGGGCATTCTTGAGAGAACATTGAGCCTACATTATTATCAACCATCTATCTATCACTTAGTATTTTTATGCACAATATTTGTATCAATTTCATATAAAGAAAATTCACCATGCTGAAAGCTTTGAGCCAAGGAAATTAGGCTAATGCACTTTACAAGGTGATCTTATTGTAGTAGCTTTAAATTTAAGGTGTGAGGTAGTAAATTGTTAGTATGTAAACACTGACTTTGTGATAGTTGAATTGTTTTTATTTAGGGGAAGCTCCCCTATGAGAGAGTTAATTTGATTTTTGTGAGCATATTATTGTATTGTCTCCTTTGTTTTTTATCCTATGCATATCGATATGTGTTTCCAACATTATTCAACACTGTTATGATTGTTCACAACATTATAAACAATCAACACTCGATGTCATCTCAACAATCAATCAAACTTTTTTAATTATCATCGTCGTCGTCATCAAAAAATACAATAATTTTAAATTTTATTATAGCAGTCTAATCCTGTGTTTTTTTTTTATTTTGTACCAATTATTTCTCCCTTATCTATGGACACAATTTTATATTTTATTAAATTAATAAAATTATATAATGTTTAATAATTAAGCATACGTGATTGTATATTCTTTTTATTAAATTATAAATTATAAAAATAAATCACATACACAATTTATTTCAAAATTTTTATACAATAAAAATTCATTAATTATACTTTGAATATTCGATGCACGTGCATTGAATGTGCATAACTTAGTAGTATATATACATAGAAGCGTGTGCAGTTTTGGTAAAAGCGAAAAATAAATAGAATTTGTTGGTGAAGTATATTTTGCTGTCATAACCTGCAAATAAGAAAGAAATTGTGCATTCATTTCAATGACTAAGTTTAATTTTAATAACTTATAATTCAGATTTGTTTCATTAGCTAACTAAGCAGAGTAGGTGGAGGTTTTAGGGTGTGTACTACTTTAACTTGACTTTGACTAAAATATAAACACATTTAAAGATTACATGGGGTTTAACTTTTCTTCTTTCTTTTTCCTTTTAGCACAACAATAGTTCTTCTCTCCTTTTTTTTTTTTTTTTGTAATTTTTTGCTCTTATAATCAATCACTGCTTTATAAGTTAGTGTTTAAATTTGTACATTCGTTACATGTGTACACGAAACTTTTTTTTTTGGTCCAATTAAATCATGGCATATAGAAAATATGACATCAAATATCAATTAAATAATTTTTATTTATATTTTGATAATTTAATATAATTTTTATAATAAATAAATAGATAATCAATATTTAATTGGCCAATTAAATTGTGCCAAATGGCAAAATCTCATCAAATGTATGGAAGATGATGACTTCAAAAAGTCTAAGCTTATTAGTTAAATTCTATAATAAGCTTTAAAATGCAAAGGTTAATAGAGTTGTGTCACGTTGGCATGTTGATGCAATTTCCTACATATATAAAGAAGAGTTGATTTTATAGAGAATAAGACAATTGAAGTCGCGTAAAGAATTGAAGTTCAATGAGTTCCATAAATTATCTCCCCAAACCAAAGAAGATCCACAACATTTGTGATGTGAACACAAAAGCCTATAGGATCGAATGATGCACGTCATCACCACACCAAAATAAAAAAATACAATCAATCCAGCATTATAGTGAGTATGAGTGTTGTGTTCATGGAGAGGGATTTTGTATCTATCAAACTAACTAAAGTTCTATTTGATAGGCCGCAATAAGGTAGCAAAATTGAATTTAAATAATGAAGGTGAACACTTCGAAAACCAAAGTAGCAAACTCAAGTGATGGAGTACCATATATTAAAGAACCCACTCCCTTGTAATGTGTGTGGTCTCCAATGTATGCCAATGTATGTTAATTATTAGTTTAATTGCCTTGTTACAAATTGTTAATCCTAAATTTTATATGATGTTCTCACAAACTCGTTTATAATTTTAACTCCAAATTTTAACTGATATTCTTAGACCAAATCGAGTCTACTTATTAGCTTCAATGATTAACAATGTATCGTCCACACTAATTCAGTGATTTTAATCCCATTATTTCCACAAGATTAATGATTGTAATTGGATGTCTAGTGCATGAGTTTCACTTCTGTTATTCCCCATACAGCCACAATTTAATTATAGGATTGATTAAGTCCTATAATTCTAATCAACTCACCAATTTCAAATAATGAAAACAAGGACAATTAAGCTTAATGTCAAGGACACATATTTCCACCAAACAGAATCACAAGAGGCTAGTGAATAATTTACAACTCAATTAATTCAACAAAGACAAATGCAAAATTATTCATTATCCCAAACATCATGAAAAACAACAGAAAAGTAGGAGAAACTTAGTCTAAAGTTATGCATGTGCTCTTCAACGCTGATGTAGATTCCTTTATCTCCACTCCCTTCAATCTTGTTGCTTTAAGTTTCTAAGTGTTTTTCAAGTAAAACTAAGGCCAAAGACCCTCTCTAAACCATGTAGAAGACATACAAATAGGTGCACAGCAGCTAAAGTTCAAATTTGAGTGAAAAGACAATAAAACCTCTAAAAATCACGTGTCGTAGAATTTTGCATTGTGTCTCACGACCATGACACTTGCTTCCATAGCCATGAAGTCTTTCATTGCACCCAAAAGTAAAGTAAGCCATGATGTTTATTCTAGCACATAAATCACATAATACATTATCAAATAAAGTGCTCCCTATGGTGCATGCAATGGTAAAACTCCCTAGGTCCTTGAGCTTTTGTGGAAATGTGTTTTCCGATCCAAGGTTGTTTTCCTCATCATCCCATTTCCGCTTCCTATTGGCCACCTCTTGTATGAACTTGATAAAACTTGGACTTCTCTTCACCTTTACGACTAAAGGAGCATTCGCAATTAACTAAGAACTTACAAACTTGCTCCTTGACCTTTGCTGGAATTAGCCTCTAAAGATAGGGAACTTTTGGCTTGTATGGTACTGGCTTAGTTTCCTCCTCTTCGTCATTGGCTTTAGTTTGCATCTTTTCCTCCTTTTTGCCTTTCATTTGTGGTGTTGCACTTCTTCAACCTTATTTTCCACTACCTACACACTTTTTAACATGCTCAATAGGATTGTTGTCAGTTGTGCTAAAAAGTGTACTTGTAGGTTGGTTTGTCATCTCTTTTGCCAATTGGCCAACTTACATTCTAAGTTCCTAATGGACATCTACTAGTTTTCTAAGAGCATCAGTTCGAGTCATTTAGTCTTGCATAGTTTTTGCCAAGTTAGCTATCATTTCATGTTTAGACCTTGCAAGATAGCTCACTATGTCCTCTAGTAACTACTGCCTTTTCTCTTGTGATAGGTAGGGTGCTTGAAAGCCCAACAAATTCTATGAAATTTGTCCAAGACAGTTTGGGTGGCTCTACTAACTTAGGTTGTAGGTATTTAAACAAGAATTATTGCCTTGAGCTCTCTTTTAACCCATTGCTACTTGCTCCATCTCCTTGACATTCGTGTGTGGGATGAGGCCCTGCACACATACCACAAGTTTGTATCATAGAGACTGAAGAGGGTAGAGTATTAGTTACTAAGACACTATTTATCTTCTTAGACAAAAGCTCAACTTTTGTTGTGAGAGTCGTCACCGTGTCTACATAATGTACGCTGACGACCCTCTGTGTTGTGGATCTCTCAAATGGTCACTAGTAAGCGTTCGATGATATCTCATCTATCAAGGCCTAAGCATCCAAAGGTAATTTGTTCATTAGGCCACCACTTGTAGTTGTATCAAGAACAATGCATAATTGTCTAGAATTACATTAAAAGGTTTGTACCAACATCCACAGGGGGTAGGCATGCTGTGAGCATTTCCTGAAAAGTTCCTTGAAGCGCTCCCACACCTCTAGCAAAGTTTTTGAGTCAAGTTATTTAAAGGCCCCTTTCAAGCTTGGATGTGCAATCTTTGCAGGTAGGAAGTACTTTGCAAAAAAATTATTAACCATGTCTTTCTAGGTGATGATCCCAGGTGGTAATGATTGTAACGATTACCCTGCTCAGTCCTTGAGAGAAAAAGTAAACAATCCTAACTTAATCACATCATCAAAAACCCCATTGAATTTTGCAGTATCACAAAGTTCAAGAAAATAAGCCAAATGAGTATTAACATCTTCGTGTGGGACTTCACCAAATTGATTAAATTGCATTATATTGATTAATGCAGGTTTCAGTTCAAAATTATTGGTATTCACTAGTGGTCTAACAATGCTAGTCATATGCAAGTTCATCACCAGTTAAGCATAGTTTCTAATATCTTGCTGGTTTAGTGAAAGTGGAAGTTACTCTTGTTGTTGTGGTGGTGGTGGTGGTTTTTCCTCCTCCATCTCTAATGTTTTTTGCTCATGCTGGAATAGAGCTCTTTGCTTCCTATGTAGTGTTCTCTCAATCTCCAAATCAAAATTGAGATTTACACTCGTGCTCCTACACATACAAAATGCTCTAAGAAAACCAAAATTCAACCCACAAAAGTAGTAATATTATTTCGAAAGCAAAAAGTAAAATTAGATAGAAGAGAAGTAAAAAGAAACAAAAAGAAAATAAAAAGTATCCTAATCTAGCGGTCCCCTAGAATATTTGATAGCACTTACCTACTTCTGCAACAATAGAGCAAAAATTTGATTCAAGTCGTCGTCACACTAAAATTAAATATATAATCAACCTAATATTGTGGTGAGTATAGGTTTCATGTTCACGACAGGGGTTTTGTATCTATTAATCTAACTAAAATTCTATTAGTTAAATCGCATTAAGGTAGAGAAACTTAATGTAAATAATGAAGGCGAATACTTCGAAAACCAAAGTAACAAACTCAAGTGATGTGAGTACCAAATATTGAAGAACCTAGTCCCTTGTGATGAGTGTGGTCTCTGATGTATGCCAATGTATGTTAATTATCAATTTAATTGCCTTATTATAGATTGTTGATCCTAAATTCTATAGAATATTCTTGTGAACTCACTTATAACTTTAATTCAAAATTTTAGTGAGAATTCCTAGGCCAAATCGAGTCAAGTTATTAAGTTCGATTATGAACAATCTACCTTCTACACTAATATAATGGTTTCACTCCAGTTATTCTTATAAGTTTAATGATTGTAATGGGATATCTAGCATGTAAGTTTCACTTCCGTTATTACTCACACTGCATAATTTAATTATAGGGTTAATCAAGTCCTATAATTCTGAATCAATTCTCCAATTACAAATAAAGACTAGCGAATAATTTAGCAACTCATGATAATTTCAATAAAAACCAATGCAAATTATTCATTATCCCAAAGATCACTAAAAACAATAGAAAAGTAGGAAAAACTTAGTCAAAGTTATGCTTGTTGTGTAGAATAATATGTGCTTTTCAATACTTGTGTAGATTCCTCTATCCCCACTCCTAAAATCTTGGTGCTCTAAGTTTTGAATTGTATTTAATATAAAACTAAGGCTAAAGACCCTCACTAAACTGCATAGAAGATATATAAATAGGTGCGTGGGAGCTAAGGTTGGATTATGTGTGTGAAAAGACAATAAAACCCCTACAACTCATGTGTTGCAAAATTTTGCACTGTGTCTCATGATCGCGACGCTTGCTTCTGCAACTACGAAGTCTTTCACCACACCCATGAACTCAGGCATGGACCTATATATCCTCTACATTTCAAAACTCGTTGCTGTGACCTCAATCTCCATGCTTGTGCCATCAATCTTTGCTCCCGTGGGCACTACTATGATAGATTCTATACCCATTCATCTAGTGTGTTCCACGCCTAACTTCGTGCACACGAAAATATCTTTTGCGATTGCAACTTGCATTCTCACAACAGCGAGCGACTCTTGTGAGGATCTCTAATGTGCACTGCACTCCACTTTGCTCTCGCAAACAAAAATTTCATAGTCTCAATCCTTTCTTACGTAGCCGCGATTGACCACTACCTGCATCTCTAGAATGCTTCATTGTTCTTGCATCTGAGCACAAAACCACCTTCCACAACTGCAAACATCTTCCCTGTGGCTGCACCATAATTCAAACAAAATAATATTTTAAGTGTAGACCATGCTCACTTTCACTAAATTATCACCAAAATCACACTCAAATATTTCTACTCATCACATTTAACCTATTATCATGCACGAAACCATAATATAACCATTTTTGCTCATCATGCATGTAAAAATTATGCAAGAAAGGGCTACAGATGTGCTATTAAATCACGTGTTATCATTAAACTATGGTTGAGATGGATAAACGGTGAGGTTGAAGCCTACTTTAACTGAACAAGAACCTACTTCACTTGAGGTAGACCTTGAAACAATATGAAATGAAACAACCAAACAAACCAAACACCCACATTGTGGAGATATTGGCCATGAACCACTGAAAACTTGTTGAATAACCTGATTGGAGTTGCAATCACTTAATCACACAAGATTTGAAAAATAGAAGAAAGTTTCTTCATTTAAATGTGCAGGGTGGAAAAAGATCCAAAACTATCTTCCAAAGGCATAGAACAAGTATTTAAATGCTAAAAACCCTAAACCTAATGGACTTAATTCTAAGAATGGCCGCACAAGGCCTCACAATAGCCAAAAATGGGCAAAAAAATTAATATTCAGTGGGAAAACCACTTCAATAGCTCTAGGCGATCGATCCAAAGGTAAGTGCGATCAATTGCAATCACATCATGCATGGATCATCAGTGTTGATCCTCCTTGGTTGCGATAGCTCTTCTGGTGTACTACCAAGTAGTGTCCTTGCGATCAATTGCATTCAACAGGATCATAATTCTAAAGTCTCAGTTTATCACCGCACATTGTCCTATCATGGGATCAATTTGGAATAGTCTAAATTGCAATTTCAATCCTTCTTTGAGTCTCTTGGTCCTTCTAAGTCAAAATTTGGAGCCATGCTCTGGTCTTTGGTTCCTTCAATGGTTTAGAATTAGATCAAAACCCTCCTCTTAAAGGCAAGTTGTCCCTAATTTGAAGCCATGTCCTCCTAGCTCAAATATGAACTTGCAGAATCATGTAATGCCCCACAATCATCATCTTCCAAAACTCTAAAGCTAAACACATGCATGCCAGGTATCCATGATTAACATAAGTCACATAATAATGTGTAGGTGTTGAACCACATGGAACGTAGAGAGCATCCTCTAAAAGCCGACATGGACACATGGGAACTCCATAGCGAGTAAAATATTCGAGTCTTGACAATTAAAAACAAACAAAGGTAGCACTAAGAAATCAAATGGGTTAATGTACTCATGATCCTCAATACCTCCTATTTCCCAAACAATATTTGCTTCTACTGCACTCTCTAGCTTCTTCTCAACATCGCCTTTGATGCCGCTCAGTTCTCTTTGTTCATTAAATTTCCCCTCCTTTGTCTCCAAGTCCATGCTCGTGCAACTACTATCCTTGATGTTCTCAAATGGACCTTTCTCAGTGGTAGTCATCTCCTCATTCATAGGCACCATCTCTATTGAGGAACTCTTACTAATACCCATAATTCTGCTAATAACAAAGTAAGCATCGACCTCTGCATTTGGACACCTACCAGTGGAGTGCCCGGCTAGAAACACAAGGTATCTTCATCTTGTGTGGGGTATGTAGCAAAAATGCCATAGGCATCATCCCACCCTCTTCCAACGATCCTCCAATCTTCCCACGACCTTAGAAAGCCCCTTGACCACCTCAAACATTATCTTCATGTCATAGATCTTCCCACCTAAACCTGCCTAGCTGTTTGGCATAGTGAAATAAGGTGAAAGCAAAATGTGTGTATGTATACATATAAATGTGAAGATGTAACACTCACAACATTCATGTATACACTCAAACACTTAAAATATTCTCACCCAAACTCAACTCAATGTCACTTTGGAAAATGCAATGTGATTCCTAAGCTCAATTACTAACAAAAATCATGAAGAAAGGAGTAGAAATCAAAGAAATGGGGTTTACATAGAACTAGAAGCAAAATTGATCGATTTGGCTAGAAAATTGATGATTATGATCAATCCGAAGGCAATTTAGATTGATCTGAATAGACAATTTGGTTGATCACATTGGGTAGGGATTAGCATGCAATCATTCCAAAATCAAGGGACACAATCAGTTAGCCTTAGTCATGATCAGTTAGGAGTACAGGTTCAACTACTAGGTTAAAGTGTAACACGGCGGCATAATTAATCCGATTCAAATGTGACTATTCACATGACTATTTCAAATGAAGTTCCTCTAAAAATCTTATAAGATATTTGAGAGCTTATAAGCTCTTCAAAAGTATTTGGTAAATTTTAAGATGAAAGAACTTATAGTTTTTCAAAAAAGATGTTTGAAACTTATAAGCTCCTTAAAAATAAGTTGGCTTTTTCCATTTTATTTCCAAATATCTTATAAGTTACTTCATTTTATATATTAAAAATAACATAAATATCTTTAATTACATTATATTAGTAATATATAATTTATTTTTTATCATTAATACACCAAAAAAATATAATTAATTATAATTATAAATGTTAATAAAATCTTATAAGATGATCTCACCTAACATTTTGTTAGCTTATTTTTATAATAAAATTTACAAACTTATAAAATCTAAAATTATCTTATGAGTTACATGAACTTACAACTTGAAAAAAAATAAGCTTTGCTAAACACGCTCTTAGTTTACTGTAGGAGACAGTGAGAAAGTTATGTATTATAACACAAAGACTTGAGAACAAATTCATAGCAATACACTTCTTAAAGAACACGTTCTTGACAATATGCTGCTTGTTTGCTGTATTTTTCAGCAAAGGCAAAAGAATAGTTCACTCTAGTGGTACTCCCAAACAACAAATTTCAACAACAATCCCACTCCTTTTTTGAATATTTAAAAGACAAATAGGGGAGAATGAAAAGGAAGAAGAAAATAACATAGGAAATGTAGGAGAACAAGAAGTTGGTTCCTTAACCTGATTAAAAAATTCAATCAACCAGTTCTAATATTAATTGATGTGAACACAAAAACAAATAGGATTAGACTACAATTGAGATGGATAAATAGCGAGGTTGAAGCCAACTTCACCTGAATAAGAACTTACTTCACTTGGGGTAGACCCCTTAAACAAATTGAAAATGGAAAAACCAAATAAACCAAACACCCAATAGCCCATAATCATCAGTTTCTATTTATTATGTTTTGCTACTTATATGTGTAATATGTGGTAAATTGATTAATATGCAAAGTGAGACCTAATACATAAATCTAAAACTTGCTCAAATTAATATTAAGTTGTGACCGTGAAAATGCTTCATCATGGCCCTCGAACAATTTAGAATTCTTGGTATAACTTTTGCATGTGATACCATTACATTCGTGGGGTTACATGTTAATGCTATACTTTAGAACTCTAGGTGCACATGATGTGACATTAAAAGGATATTTTACCTCAAAAATTGTATGTGTGATGTGTATGATTCAATCCGTCAAGGTGTCAATCGATGAGCGTAGCTTAAGTTGACCCACAATGCCAAGAATTGTATGTGTGAGGATATAATAGACCATGATCCAAATTAAGATCAAACTACATATGAGATATGTTAGCAAGAATTGCCACTCATCGGGCCTAATATGTTAAGAAATGTATGTAAGGGGTTTACTATGTTCAATGAAGATTACAATCACACACTTAAAATTTTTCCAATGGAATTTTATCTTCTACCTAACGAAGTGTGCAATTTAAAAGATCTAGAGAGGCGCCACTTAGTTTAAAGCCCAAAATCAAATGGTGTCAATTTTTATAATTAAATTTTTAGTCTTCCTTATTTTATTCAACTACATTATTGAGCTCTAATAATGTCAAATTTGCTCACAAAACTACTTGATACTAATATATTGGCTAGCCCTAACATTATCGCTTGGCTCTAAAATTTGATTAATTTTCTCAATTTGGAAAGAATCGACTAAGTGTTAGAATTAGACATCTCATCCTAAGGGAAAGTGGTTGTTCTTGTTGGATCTAGCTCCGTGACTAGTAAGACAAAAAGGGACAAGACTGTGAAAAAGAAAACCTTTATTCCAAATGCTAGTGGGAGTTTCAAGAAATCAAAGGCTCCTATTACAAGTGAAAGTGTTTCCAAAGAAATACAAAGAGGGGTATTGGAAGATGAATCATGTCGAATACCTCAAGAGCTTTAAGAATGGCATTCGAAGTAAGGAATTGTTTCTTTATGAAACATTTTGTTCCATTAAAATATTTTTCTACATCTTAAATTTCAAATTCTAGTTTATCTTTTATCATTTGTACTTCAAATCAAAATTTAGTCCAAAGTAGATCACTTGAAAAGTGAGAAGTGGTCAACAAGGTCACATCAGCAGTGGAGCAAGTGTTGTAGCCATTGTAATTGGGACTGCTTCTATTAAGTTATCATCTAGTTTTGTTCAAGTTTTAAGAGATTGTCTTTTATCACCTGATAGGTTTAAAACATTGTTTTTATATCTTGGTTGGTAATAAAAAAATTTATAAATTTTCTTTTATAGACAATTTATGCTACATTTATTATTTTAATAAATTAGTTGACATTAGTTCATAGACAAATAATCCATGATACTTAAACATGGATGAGAAAAGTACGATGGATGCCATTCCAAACAAATTCACAAGCAAAGGACTCAATCCCAAACAATTTGGCATCTTAAATTAGGTCATGTTAGAGAAACAAAGATTAATAAGTCCAACTTATTAACAAGCAATGAAGAACAAAGACTCTACCAAATGACAAGAGGTTTTGCAATTCAAAATAGATTTAAAATATTCAAAATAAATTTCAAGTCCAGTAGATCCATCAATGGAAATAGTTCTCATTAGATATAAATGAATCTATAAAAGAAAGATAAATCTGAGTGGCAAGATAAAAACCTATAAAGATAAGCTTATGGTCAAGGGATATAGTCAAAATCAAGGTTTTGACTACAATTAGAGTTTTTCTCTAATAGCTTTGATCATAATCATTTGGATACTTTTTCTAATAACCATGCATTTGGATTATGATGTTTGGAAAATGGACATCAAAACTGCTTTTCTCAATTGTTATCTTAAGGAATATATTTATATGGTACAGCCTCGAGGTTCTAAGGTGAAAGGTGAATCCCATAATGCATGCAAGTTTAAGAAGTCTATTTATAGTTTAAGCAAGCATTGAGGAGTTAGAATATCTGGTTTAATGGTATGGTCAAATTGTTTAGCTTCACTAAGAATGAAGATAAATTGTGTTTAAAAAAAGGTAATGAGAGCTTAGTTCCCTTCTTAGTACGATATGTGGATGACATCTCATTTATTGGCAATGACATTGGGATGACGAGCTCCGTAAAAGCATGGTTATCCAGTATGTTTTCCACGAAAGACTTAAGAGAAGTGATATATATCTTAGTACTTGCATTTATAGGGATAAAGCAAAGAGATTGATGGGTCGCTCCTAAGCCCTGTACATAAAGAAGATTTGAAAGTGGTTTAGGATGGAAACCTCTAAGAAATGATTGCTACTTGTTAGTCATGGCATCCATTTGTTCAAATCTATGAGCCCATAAACTAAGGACGAAATGAAAAAAAACATAAAGGCCATTCCATGCACTTTGGCAATTGGAAGCCTAACACATGAAATGCTATGTTTGAGGCCTAATATCACCTAAGTTGCAAGTGTTATAAGTAAATTTTAGGCGAATACAAACAAGGAGCATTGGAAAGTCGTCAAATGCTTAAGTATATGATAGGACTAAGGATATGATACTTGTTTATGCCTATGGAGAACTTAGAATAGATGATAGAAAATCTACTTTTCGTGTTCATGCTCGACGAAGGAGCAAAAAGTTGGAAGAATTCCAAAAAAAAGTACCATTGCAAACTTTGCCACAAAGATTGAGTATATTAACACATGTGATATTATAAAGAAGAGAGTTTGGATTAAGCACTTCATCGTTGAGTTTCAGATGGTTCCCAATGTTGATCAACCATTACCACCTTATTATAACAACAATAGAGTGATCGAACAAGTTTAGGAATTGGGGTCCCACCAAAGTCCTTACATGTTGTAACGTGGTACTTGACATTGGTCATTACCAAATTAAAATTAAATTTATAACTAAACTAGTACTGTGATAAGTATAAGTATCATCCCATGAGGAGGGATTTTGTGTCTGTTGATTTAACAGAGTTCTTATTAGTTAGGCCTTAAAAATGGAGTGAAAGGAAAATAAATACTAACTAAAAGTAAGCACATAAAACAGAGCACACAAGTCAAAGGTGATAGAATACCGTTAGTTGAAGCATGTAGCCACTTGTGTTGTGCTAGTTTCCTATGTATGTCAAATTATGTTAATTATCAATTTAATTGAACTGGTTATAAATTGTTAATCCTAAAATCTATCGAATATTTTCTCAAACTCTCTTATAAGTTTAACTCCAGATTCTCATGAGTTTTTTTAGGCTAAATCAAGTTAAGGAATTCAAGTTTGGTGATTAACAATGGTTACCCGCAGTAATTCTACGATTTCGCTTCTGTTATTTTCATAAAATTAATGATCACAATTGTAAGTCTAGCGCACAAATTTCACTTCTGCTATTTTTTGCACAACTACAGATTAATTATAGAAGCGGCTAGTTTTCCTAATCACTATTCAATTCAACAATTGTGAATAATCCATACAAAGATAATTAATCAAAACCCATGTATACATATTTCACCAAATACAAGTACAAATATAAGTGACTAGAAAGAAATTTAGAACCTCATTATAATTTCAATAAAATCATGTCTAAATTGTTCATCATCCAAAACAACATAAAAGTACTAGATAAAATTGGAAAAACTTAGTCCAATAATCTTGTGTTACGTAGACAATGAACACGCATCAAGCTCTTGGTGTGAATTCTTTTTTCTCCAACTCTTCAATCCTATAATCCTAGGCTTCTCAATGTTCAAAGAATGAAAACTAAGTCTAACCCCCTCTTTAATACATGGAGAACATGTGTTTATAGTCCAAAAGTGTCTAAGGTTTGTGTATGTGTGTGAAAAAACGAAAAAGTCCCTAATTCATGCAAAATCAAAGTTAGAAATTCTATCATGCTAGCTACTGCGATTGCAACACCAAGCTCTGTGGTTGTGCTGTCTTTCCTAGCACTCGCACTCACACAATTGGGCAGGCGATTTACATAATTCTGATAATTGTGTTCCATAGTTGCACCAAACCATCTTGCAATCGCGCCTCCCTTCCTCGTGGTCATGACTCTCATTTGCGCAAATTCTAATGTGGTCTGTACTCTGCTTTGCTATCACACCCAACCATCCCGTGATCACGACCCTTGAAACTAGATTCATGACCAACGTGTGTGCAAGATTACTTGAAAGTGCTGCAGTTGTTTTGTGCGGTTGTGAATCCTCCTTTCACAGCCGTAGCTTTTCCTTCTATAGTTGCAACACTGGCTTATAGATATAAAATCATATTTTAAGCGTAAAAAATGTACAAAATTGACAATTAACTACACATCTACACTTTTCACTCCAAATCATCATATTAAATATAATTCACACATGATAACATATTTTCTTCATTTCAACTTACATGCATGTATAATTTCAGCACATAAATGATACAAACTTACTACAATTTTACAGGTTATCTAACCCCTTACTTACTTGTTTGCTTGTCCTCAAGCAACACTTTTCTCCCAATTAAGTCCTTGATGTACAAAATTATGAATTTGGGCACTCTTCTCAATTTCAAAAGTCATACATAAGCACATCACTTAGTCCATCATCATTCAAGATTATAGTACTTTCAACCTAAATGTTTACAAAATGACTAATCGTCTGTGTGTGACACTATTCAACCCCCAATCACTTCAACCACTTGTAATTTTATAGAAATTTCAAGACAATCAAATCTAGGATTATCACTCTTGGCATTAATTCACTCTTTTGGAACAAGTTCATCATTTTAACCAAAGGACTTGTGTGGGTTAACATTTTTTCTTTTCATCAATCTCCCCCACACTTATTTTTCACTATCTTTCGTAAGCTTTAATTTCTTTCTTAAGCAGTTATGAGTCTTTTTACACAAAAGTAAACAAGGGTCACTACACACCACTGGTTACTCTCACAACTTAACTTAAGATGCTTTGTATACTCATAATCAAGCAACTTTTTCACGCGAAAATAAACAAGGGTCTGTGTGCAATTCTAGTTACTCAATTACTCTAATCAAACTAATTTTTCTCATGGTCACACATTTTTCCTTTCCAATATTTTTTTCATTTAAATTTTTTTCTATCCTCTCTCTCTTTTTTTCAGTTAATTTCCCTCATTTGCCAAAGAATTTACCAACACCTAAAGTAAAACTTATGTCCCTAACTCAATCATCTCATCCTCACAATATAACTTCTCAAACAATCTAATAATCAAGAGTGAAGAGTGGGTGTTCAATTAAATGGGAACCATCCCTTCAAAACTAAGTCTAGCATACTAATTTCAAGAACAATAATAGAACAAAACAACAATAATTCCTTCTAGAGCAGTCATCATAAATTAAGTACAGTGGCCACAAGTTCAAGCCATGCTCTTGCTATCAATTTAATTATGTAAATCACACAATTGCACGCATAAAAATTCAGTAATTACACAGAACGAAATGAAACTATTTTCACTCAAAAAAAATTTCCACACCTTTGCCCATCCCCACCCCTATCTTACTCCCTCTGTTAATCATATCACCCTAAGTAAAACCAAGCAACCAGGAACAAGACAACCTAGTAGGGGGGTTCCTATCCTCCCTCTTTTTTTCTTGGGCTTTACATGCACAATGGCCTTCTTCCATATTTTTTTTTCGAAATCCTACACCAAGACCAAAAAAAAAAAAAAGCTAATCTCCATGCAACATAAACAAAGCAAACACAAAAACACAACAAAAAACCTAAAAGATATTACAAAAAATAGCTTTGGATCCCTCCTAAGAAGTGTTATATTAATTGTCTACAATTCGACATGATACTCACGACTTAAGGTAGTTTAATTGATGCTTTAGCAATCCACAACCCTTCATGAGCTACAAGTCTCTGCTTCTTTCTCTGTATTCTCTTTCTTGCTTTTCTACCAAATTTTGTCTCTTCATCTTGTTATGGTGGTTCATTCGACTCTTCCCCCACACTTAGCTTTTGTCCACTTTCTAACCCCTACATTTCTTCTTCGTTGCAATTGTTTCATCTCTAGAATTTTTAGTAAAATTATTAAGCTCAAGTAACACTACAACATCTTCTTTCTTCTATATTCTGTGAATGATCAAGCATGTTGAGTACATAAGAAATATTACTTTTCAAGACCCACGTGCTGTGTCAAACTACCTTGTTTTACGTCTATTACAACCTTTGTAGTAATGAGAAAAGGGTGGCTAAAAATAATTCTTTGCTCCTTTTCACCTTCCACGTCCAAAACTATAAGGTCCATAGGAACTATAAAATAACTCACCTTCACCAAAACATTCTCCACAAACCCGAGTAGCTTTATCGTAGATCGATTTGCCAGCTTTTTCTTCGTACGTGTGGGCTACACAAATTCCATCTTAAGTGCCTAAAAAGTAGAAAAGAATATAACATTTATGATAACAACCAAATCACACAAAACATTAGCAAACGATGTGTTTCCTATAGTGCAAAGGGTGAAAAAACTCCTTGGGTCTTTTAGTTTTGATAGAAACACATTTTCCTCATCTAGATTGCTTTCAAGTCTCTTAATTGTCTCTTCCTACTCATCACATCTTTTAGGCACTTTACCACACTTAGGTTATTTTTTATTTCTACCACTAAAGTACTATTTACATCTAACTTTTTAAAATCATTAAGAAATTTACTTACCTGCTCCTTCATTTTTGTTGGTATGAGCCTTTACTGATATGGAATTTTTTGTTTGTATGGCGGTGGTATACTTACCTCTTACTTTTCCATATCCTTGCACCTTGTCTTCTAGTTTCTTTTCTTCCTAGGCATTAGCAAGTAGATCCACTTTTTCCTCTTTGCTTTTTATTACCTGTACACTTTTCATATGCTCAATTGGATTATTCTCTGTAGTGTTGGGTAATATACCTACTAGCCTATTGTCATCTCCTTTTCTAGTTGTCCAAGTTGCACCTTTAGATTTCTGATGGATGATTGTTAGTTTTGCAAGAGAGCAACAATTCTACCCACAATTTCCTCCAATGACTGCCTTTTCTCTTGTTGCAAGTATAGGGCTTGAAAGCTTGTCAGATTTTGAGAGTTTCTCCTAGAGAAATTTAGATGGTCTTTCCAAACTAGGTATTAGGTGTTTGCATAAGAATTATTACCTTGTATTCTTGCATTACTTACATGACTCAATTGTTCTTTCTACCCACTACTCACTCCTTCGCCTCTACACTAAGGTGTAGAATGAGGCCCTGCACACATGTCACTAGTGTGACTTATAGAAAGTGGAGAAGGATGAGAATTACTTACCAAGACAATATCAATCTTTCTACACAAGAGCTCCACTTTTACTGCGAGGGTTGTTATTGGATCTACTTCATTTATGCCATCGATCCTACATGTTGTGAATCTCTCAGATGGCCATTAGTAATCATTTGATGCCATCTCTTTTATCAAATCCCAAGCATCCTCAGGTAATTTGTTCATCAAAGCTCTTCTTGCAGTTGCATCAAGAACAGTACGAAATTATCCAAATATACCACTATAGAAACTTTATACCTACATCCAAAGTGAATAGCTCCTTAAATCTTTCCCAAAATTTAGGCAAGGTCTCTGAGTTAGGTTGCTTGAAGGTCCCGATCTCAAGCCTTAATTGTCTAGTCTTAGTAGGTAGAAAATATTTCACTAGCAACTTGTTTATCGTGCCCTGTCAAGTGACTATGCTCCTAGGTGGTGAGGATTGTAGCCATTGTCTAGCCCTGTTCCTAAAAAAAAATAAATAAATAACCTCAATTTAATTGCATCATTAAAAACTCCATTAAATTTTACAGTGTCATATAATTTAAGAAAAGAAGCGAGATGTGTGTCAAGGTCTTCATGTGGAGCTCTACCAAATTAGTTAGACTACACCACATTGATTAGAGTAAATTTTACTTAAAATTATTTACATTCACCAATAGTCTCACAATTCCGATCATATTTAGGTTCATCATCAATTTCACATAATCTCTAATGGCTCGCTAGTTTGGTGGGGGGGGGGGGGGAGTTGCTGTGATGGTGGGTTACTTTCTGCTAGTTTCTATCTATGTTGGAAAAGAGCACCAGCCTATAAAGAGTTTTTTCAAATTCTAGATTAAAATCAAAATCAATGCTTTTACTCCTGTGCATACAATTGTTTCTATAAACAAGAATTTAACTTACAAAGTAGTAATGTAACCAAAAAAGTAAAAAGAGAAGCAGAGTAAGACAAGATAATGAGAGAAATATAGAAAAACAAAAACAAAAACGAAAATGAAAGTAAATCGCCTAATCTAGCAATCTCTTAGAGTGTTCAATAGCACTCATTGCCCTCCCCGGAAACAACACCAAAATTTGACTAAGATCATTAAAAATTAAAATTAAATTTATAATTAAACTGGTGAGTATAGGTATCGTCTCATGAAGAGAGGTTTTGTGTCAACTGATTTAACAGAAATCTTATTAGTCAAGCCTAAAAAATGGAGTGAAAGAAAAATAAATACTAACTAGAAACAAACACTTAGAATAGAGTACACAAGTCAAAGGTGATGGAGGACTAGTAGTTGAAGCATCTAGTCACTTGTGTTGTATTGATTTCGTATATATGCTAAATTATGTTAATTATGAATTTAATTACACAATTATAGATTGTTAATCCTAAAATCTATAGGATATTCTTCTAAACTCTCCTATAGCTTTAACTCTAGATTCTTGTAGGTTTTCCTAAGCTAAATCGAGTCAAGGAATTAAAATTTAGTGATTAACAATGGTTACTAACATTAATTCTACAATTTCACTCTCGTTATTCTCATGAAATTAATGTTCATAATTTTATGTCTAGCGCATAAGTTTCACTCCCATTATTCAACGCACAGCCACAGATTAATTAGCGAAGATGTTAGTTCACCTAATTACTATTCAATTCAACAATTGCGAATAACCTATAAAAAAACAATTAATCAAAACTCATGCATACATATTTAACCAAATACAAACACAATCAACTAGAGAGAAATTTAGAATCTTATTATAATTTTAATAAAAATCATGTCTAAATTGTTCATCCAAAACAAACATAAGAATACTGGATAAAATTGAAGAAATTTAGTTCAATAATCTTGTGTTGCATAGACAATGGACATGCTTCAAACTCTTAGTGTCGATTTCTCCTTTCACAACTCTTCAATCTTGTAATCCTATGTTTCTAAATGTTTAAAAAATGAAAATTAAGTTTAACCCCCTCTCTAACACATGAAGAATATATATGTATAGTCTAAGGGTCTGTAGGATTCGTATGTGTGTGTGAAAAGATGAAAAAAAACCCCAATTTTTCATGC
Organism: Avicennia marina; assembly: GCA_019155195.1. Classification (NCBI taxonomy): domain Eukaryota; kingdom Viridiplantae; phylum Streptophyta; class Magnoliopsida; order Lamiales; family Acanthaceae; genus Avicennia; species Avicennia marina. Next base: position 7,978,257 of record CM032772.1, on the reverse strand, counting down.
AAAATCGAAGTTAGAAATTCTATCACAATGCCTTCTACAATTGTGACACCAAGCTCTACAGTTGCACTGTCTTTCCTCGCACTCGTGCACTTGGGTGCGAGATTTACATAATTTTGATAACTATGTTGCACGGTCACATTGAACCATCTAGCAATTGCGCCTCTCTTCCTCATAATCACGACTCTCATTTGCACAAATTCCAATGTGATCTGCACTTTGCTCCACTATTGGGCCCCACCATCCCACAATTATGACCAACGTTTGTGAGATTTCCTGAAAGTATTGTGGTTGTTCTGCACGGTTGTTCTGCATGGTTGCAAATCCTCCTTTTGCAGCCACGACTCTTCCTTCCGCGGTTGCGACATTGGCCTATGGACATAAAATTATATTTTAAGTATAAAAAATGTACAAAATTAATAATTAACCCCATATCTACACTTTTTCACTCAAAACCATCATATTAAAGACAATTCATACATGATAACATATTTTCTCCTTTTCAACTCACATATATGCATAATTTAAGCGCACAAGATGTATATATATACTGCAATTGTATATGTTATTAGTACCACATTATTCATAAAATCATTAGACGCTACAACCTCGCCTTGTAGAAAATAGTTTTGGTGGTCAATGTCGCTAACCCACCCACCAAGCCCAAATCAAAAGTATAAATGGATCGCTATCTTAAAAATATGGGTATTAGATAACACTATAGCGATTGACACCAGAGATGTTGAAATTAGAATGCAAGTGGAAGATTATTAGTTATACACCCCCTAAGGCCATATATTCATGCTTTGTAGGGATGTTGATTATAAATGTTAATTCAAATTATTAATAAAATTGATGCTTTATTTCATAATATATTGCAGTTTATTTATGCATGTTAATTCTGAACTAGCGTAAAAAATTACGTGTGCAGATATGATTATGTTAAGTAGTCTTATTTATAAGAGTTATGAATATGGATACAAGACTTCTTACATGATCATTAAAACATGTTCATTAGTCATAGAATCTCTAAACGAGCATTAGCAATGTCGGTAAGAATCACACACCATATGTTTGTATAATGAGTGTCGTGTCATTTGGCATGAGATACTAAAAACGCATGTGTATGGATAGTCATTTAAGAATAATACATTTGAACATTAACTCGAGGAATTACAGTCACATGGAGTGTATACTTTGTTGTCAATATCTTTTATTATAATTATGTTAAGTATAAGTGGACCTTAAATTTAAGATAATATGATTACCTTGTGCATACCATGATCAATGTGTCATTTGTGCATTAAAAACTGCATCTACATGGTAGCATTATGAGCTAAAAGTCATTGATTGTGTGTGTGTATGTGTGTAGAGGTGTTTGTGCATTCAATAAGAGATTTTTCTTCTTATCAGTAAGCAAGGCATATATTCTATACAATCAATACCCTATGAGAAGAAAATCATTGCCAACATAATTCATCATCAGAAAAGAGTGTAGATGGACATTATTCTTATGAGCCACATTGGATTAGTCATATAGTTGAGTTAGTAAACTTGACTAAATCCATGGATTTTACTTAATTAGGACATAGTATGACACATGGCATTCATGATTGTGATCAAATTACTTCACTTTAGTTAGGATTCAATTTGAGCCATGGGTCAAGTATTAGCCACATCTTTCAAGTTATGTTCATTGCTCAATAGAAACGAACTTAGAGAATTATTTAAAAAAACAACAATGGAAAGAGATAGGGTAGTTTATTATGGGCGATATGATTGAGAATTGAGAAATCCGATGATTCAAATTTTTGGTCCATAATTATATTAGGCCTCACAAATTTTATTTATTCTTCAATGTTTTTATTGATAATGAAATTATTAATTGGAAACACAATGAGCTTTTAAACACTTATCAATTGAACGAAATGAACTTAAAAGAAATGCTTATAGGTGGAAGGAATTGACCAATGAAGCAATAGAAAAACGTTGAACTTTTGGTAGCATCATTGATGATTTTGTTTTAGTACTTTTACAACAAACATGTTAAAGAATGTACTCATTTTTTTTTCTTAGTGGCTATAATTATTAAATGTGATGTATTTTTCAAAACAATTCTTCCAACGTGAAAATGAAAATTGAGATGGAATTTAATCAACTTATTTTTTATGAAATTGCCTTTTAAGGTAATATGTGTACATTCTTATGTACCAAAAGGAACCCTAATGTGAGGAAATGAAAATATAAAGATGATAATGTAACTAATTTCAATATAACCATTTTTGACAAAATTAAATGGGAAAATATATAATAGAGCATATATAATATCACTATTCTTATATATGTGGTGTTAAAATATTTAACAAATATGTGTATATAATATACACATATAAAATATGTCTGTTGCTATCTAAAACAAATGAACATGTACAAATATCTACTATAAAAATACAAGATATTTATGTATTTATATAATATACAAAATTAAAAATAGAATATATATATATATATTTTTTTTTGAAAATATATAAGAAAATTACTATAATAGATATACAATGTATCTAAGTGATGCGTATAAGAAATATGATTATAATAAAAATACGCGCATAAAAATGTAAACTCAAAAATTTGATAGGGATAGAAGTGCGAAATTGGCTTGTTGTCTGAACAAGGCCACATAATAAGAGAAACAAGCACCCTCCAACCCAAGGAAACACAAGAAATGATATTTTCATGAAGAACCACATGAATTCTTTAGTAAAAATAAAAAGAAAACTCTCAAAATTCAAATCAATATAAAAAGGAATTAAATATATAGTTACCTTATTTATTGAATAAGAGGCCAACTGATATGCCTGGTTATATTGAGTCAGACAGAAGGCCAACCAGGGGCATTGAACCCAAACAGTCTTGTAGGCTTAAGAGGGCCTATCAGTCTGGCAAAGTAGGACAGCTTCTGAAGACAGACATGTAATAACGCCTGGTGTTGCATGTTGCGAGAGTAAAAACGAGAAGTCAACCGTTGTAAACATGGGAAGACGAGAGGTCAGCTACTATGTAAACATAGGAAAATATTATCAGTATAATTAAGATAGAGAGAACTTGGTTAACCTATAAATATAGGAAAAATTGAATGTGAAAAGGCAAAAAAAAGAAAAGTCATTTCTCCCCGTAGATATAAGCTATTTTGGTTGAATCATGTAATTCCCTTTGCCAGTCCAAATTCACTTTGACCCATCCTAACCAAAGATTAGGAAGTTTAAAAACCTAATAAATTAAATTAGTTAGTAGAATTCATATAAAGGGGTTTTGGTGCCATGCGATCCACTAAGCCAACTCATGATTGATCACAACTTCTATTACCTCAAAATCAAGATTTTGTATTATCAATTATGAGGATTTGCAATCGATCATGCCTGTTTTAGATTAATACTATAAACTTGTCTCCTTCTCATATGACATTGGATCAATTGCCTTACCCCCAAATCAATATTGCAAAATATCACCTTCCACTCAAATCCCTTGGGATTGATCTTACAGCAACCAAAATTGACCAAGACTTGATTTGTGGCAAAAATTGATGCGCAACCTTGTTCCACATCAAACTCTTTTTTTTTAAAACAAAATAAAAATAAAAACTCATTCTCAAGTTCCATTGAAGATTGGAGTGCCATGTAACATCAAAGTAGTAATAAAGAAATAAATCTCAAGTTCCCACGTGTAAATTTATCTACATGGGCATCTTAGGACCTCAGACGCCCATATCAGAAGGAGATCTACGCATCCTTTTTAAGCCCTTTTAATCCATGACTTTAATATCATGATAGTTCTATGAAAGCATATTCCAATCACGCACAACAAAAACCCCTTCTACGGAACAAAACTTTGTTTTCATACCACAATAGAAAAATATAGATGTTTGTTGTAACACTTTATCAAGATATCACAATGATCAATAGGTGGAACAAATTCATTATCTGACACATCATAGTGATCATTTGGTAAGATAAACTCGATTGGAAGTGCAAAGTAACAGGTACACTAATTATCTAGTTTAATCCCTCATCACCACATCCTTCAATGAATATTTCATTGACATGTAAGGATTCTTCAAGAACTTAATGATCACAAGGGTATGATCTATAAACTCCACAAGATCTTCTTGTTCATCTTCAATAGGTGCTACGTCTCCTTGATTCTCCATTTCCATAACCACACCATTCTTTGATCTTCTCCTAAAATATTGAGGCACCAACTTGGACACTTTTATCATTATTCACATCCTCCTCAGCTATACAAATAATTTCCTCTACTACCCTATGTTCCATAGAAATTTCAGCATCATTTACCTTTTTAAGAGAGATCATTTCTATTTCTTCTTTCCACTCATCTCTCATTCCAACTTTTTCAGCTACCTCTATACTATCACAAGATTAAATAGTTAGCATGCTATAAGAAGATTGAGGAAACAAATGCTTTCATAATTGCATGCCAAGAATTCTTCAATGAGAAGATGCTTCATCTTTCTCCCATGCACATAGGTTGATTCCCTTGCTTGCGCCAATAGTTTTACATCGATTCCCACCATGTTAACATCATCACATTTCAATTTATAAGCCACCAACTTTCTTGGCAATCTTAAAGAATTCTCATGTATTTAAGAGCTGAGCTCCCTTGATCCCATCAACCTAATCAAAGACGCATTCACCATCCACGTTACCACTAAATGATGAGACACCCATTCCTACCTGAAATTCTTTGAGCTCTAAGTATCATCATTGAAATTCCTCATGGCGTTAACCTCTATGTGGTCTTCTAAATTTCATTTTGATTGGGCTTTGATCAATAGCCAATCCCTTGGCTTGATAACCTTGTCTTCCAAGCATAATGTATCTTTCTATGGGATTTTAATTCAACTATAGGATATACCTGCTTTAATATTTTATGATGCGGCCAAAAGCGTGGAAAGTAGACTTCTTGTAAACATGATGCCAAAATTAAGAAAAAGAAGCATGTTCTAACGTAAGAACACACAAGAAATGAATTTCCTATGAAGAAACACATGGATCCACATGCAAAAATAAAGAGAAAAATATTGAAACTAGAATTAAATACAACAGTCCTATAGCAACATATTTATAAAATAGGAGTCTTCCAACTCCAAAGGTATTAGAATTCCAATCAAATCTTATTCAGTTGTACAAGAGACATGCGTTTGGGAACTCTAACTTGAAAATAAAATATCATACTAATTTCAGTAAGAAGCAAGAACAAACTAAACTATGTAGTAGAATTTGCATGAGAGACTTCCCTTCACGTTTGGCAAATTATAGTAACCTCTTCTAAATTACTTCTCTGGCTAACAATTTAGTCTATCTGGTAAATGGGTAATCAGAAAATGATAACGTCAACAAAAAAATCATGCAAAAATTTAATTTCACCCTCAATTGACTTCAGGGCTAGTTGACCAAATTTTTCTAAGGGGGTGATATGTAAAAAGCACACACATTAAAGGAGAGCGTTATAATTATCTTATTATAATTTCATAAGATATATTTTTAATATTATTTTGATAACATTGTTGAGAAATATTATAAAATCTGAATTTCATATTTTTTAAAAAATATAAGTCTTTTTCTTTAATCCTTTTAGACAAATTAAAATTTTTAAATTTATATTTTCAAATTTAAAATTTATAAGGTAGAAAATAAATTTTCTAAGATCTTTAGACAATAATTAAAAAATAAACATTCCTATATTTATAATTTATATTTTGTTAAATAATTTTGTACTTTTAAAATTTTTATATATTTTAAATATTTTATAACAAAGGCATACCTCTAACATTTATTTTCACAGAGTAAAATGATTTCTAATATATAATTAAAACAGAAAAATAATTTTTAAGATTTATTTTATAAGAGCAAAAAAATTATTTTCTCACTCAAAAATAAATTTAAAATTTCAATTTTAAAATTTCCTAAAAATGAAAATAAAGATTAATATTTTATAAATATTAAAAAATTCAAAATTTGTTACTTATTCGAAATAGATTATTTGAATAAAAAATATATATTTTAAGAATTATATGTCATAAAATAAAATTTTAAATTTAATAAAATTTTGACAATATTAATTTAGAATATCTTCCAACTAAGATATTATAATATATTTTTTGAAATATGTAAAGTATTTAAAAATAATTTTTATTAAAAAATATAAAAATAAATATTTATATTTTTGACATGTAAATCATAAAAATATAAAACATATACCTAAATTTTGATTTTTTTTATTACACTTTAATCTTTCAAACTATAAACATCTCGATATTTTTCATCAATTTTTCCCAGAATTTGATCAACATGATTAACATAAGGGAAGTTTTTGTAAATTTTCATACCTAAAGGAGGGTTACTGTATATACTCCTAACCTCAAAAGCCATTGTAATAGTCCCCTTTTTTTTATTACACTTTAGTCCTTCCAAGCTAGGTCATTTCGGTCATTTCATCAATTTCTGTCAAATTTTTGTCAACATAGTTAGTACATGAGATATCACTGTAATTTGCTAAACATAAAAAGAAATCCCTATGTTTAGCCCAAATCTAAACAGAGGATAGTATAATTGCTCTTTTATGTTATTAATCACAAGGATTTGCTATCAATCAATCATGTTTCTCCCATATCGATGTTACATTTACTTGTTTCCTTCTTGAATCATGTAGGCTATGGATTGATAATACGAGCCTCGTATTCCACTATCATTATTTGGATGTATTCCACCTTAGTCAAAATCAACGTTTTTAAAATCGGACCAATGATTGACTTGGATAACTAGTTGGGTCATTACTTTAACCGGTTGAACTAATTTGAAAAAATTAGTTATTTTAAATTTTATAATATTATATATATTATTATAAAACTAATTTTACAAAATAAAAATAATTCAATTTAATAATATGTTAAATGATGTGTTTTAGATATGATGCTAAAAATTAAATAATTCAATTAGAATAAAAAATTATTACGCAAATTAAAAAAAATTGTTAAATTTAAAATGATTAAAAGAATAAAATTGAAAAATTAGTTCCTCAAAAACTTGATTAGAATAAAGAAATAGATAAAATTACTAAAAAAGTCAAAATAAAAAAATTATATATTCTAATTAATATTGAGGAGTTATAAATGTAAGAAATTTTAGGAAAAAAAATTGAAAAATTATTTTTTAATTTTTCAAAGAATGCTAGAATTTCTTTTTTTTTAAAAAATTAGGGTTGCATACTTTAACCAGATCGGAAAATTGTCTGGTCTAATCCAGTTTTGAAAACAATGACTTAAATCACTCAAAACTTAAGTTTAACAAAATTGATTTGAATTCTTGTTTCACATCAAAATTTAAAAAGGAAAAGAAAGAAAGAAAAAATCAATACATTTTTAGTATTCATATAATGTATATAGATATTCGGTACATGTGTATAAAAATTTAATTATACAGTTAAGAAATATATTATGTGTAAAATTTTTGAATAGCTGGCATATTTAGAGCATTTTTTTGAAATGAAGTATTTTTCACTCAAAATATTTTAACTCAAAAACAATGAGCAATCGAGTCAGAAAAAATATTTCTCGGTGGAATATTTTTCCATTCTACAATTGACTGGCAAAAAAGTTTGGTCAGGCAAACAAGACAAACAAAATTATAATGTGATCTGAAAATTATTTAATTTTTCCACAAATTCTAGTAACCGGAAATAATTAAGCCACCATTATGTAATTATTCAACTGCCTTAAATATGAATATGAATTAATTAGGAAATAATGGCTTTGACGATAGGGAATTAATTTTATGAGAAGAAATTGAAATGATTAACACAAATAATTAGGACTAATTACCTTAATTGGACTTATAGATGATTAAGGTTGAACAATAAAAATTGTTGAATTGAGATTAAATTTACAGCAAAACATATTTCTTAAAAATTCAATTTCGATTAAAATAAATGTTGATCGCTTATCAAAATAACGACACATTTCAATTACCCAAATAGAAAAAACATGCAAGAGACCACTCGATTAAAAAATCATAACCTAAATATAAAAATTACAGATTACACACTTATAAACAACAATTTCAAAAATATTTCACATCAAAAAAAAAATTTTTAATATCTTGCATCAAAAGCACTAATAGCTTCCAAAAAATTTTATTTATTTTTATTAAAATATTGATTTTAATATCGCATCATTTACATTGGAACAGCATCAGCTACAAGTAACCACAGTACTCACCCATTCCCTACCAATTCCCCGCTTTAATTAATTAATTAATTAATATTATTTTTAATTATAATAAAATGTAAGTTTTAAATTAGTTATATGTAATATTTTGTAATTAAATTATATATAATTTTTATTTGATTAATTTAAACATTCGTCAATTAGATTACTTAATTTACTCACTCTATGAAAATTAAAACAAAGAAGTCTAAAAAATATTATTGTGATAGAATTTACATTTTAACTGTGGCAAAATATACATTTTTTCACAAAAATAAGTATTTTCACAATAAAAAAATTACAAAATGTCACAAAACTAAATCAATCATTATTTTCTCTCTTCAATTCTAATTTTTTTTACTTTTTATTTCTATTGGTTTTTTTTTTATATTAATTTGATAAACATTTTAGTAACTATTCCTAATTCATATAGCTCTCAGACAATTTCTAATTCATCATTCTATTTCCTTTTTCTTGGTAAATAGATTAAATATACCCTGTTTTTTTATATGTTTATCGATTTTGAACTGAATCGATAGATTGAATAACAACTTTCTCTTTTATTTTAGATTGAATATATGTATGATCTCACTCTATTAAAATATGATATTTGTACACACTTGTTGTTTGGCCAACTTATTAATTGAAGACCCTATCACATTTTCTTGAATTTTTTGTATTTATGAGAAATTTACTTCAAGAAAAAATATCTTTTTTTTGATTAATATTTTACAAAACTTAAAATTTTGTCACATTAATCATACTTATAAAACAAATATATCATTTTTATGCATCAAATATGCCTAAAATTGTATGAATTAAAATATGTTATGTGGATTGATATAGTTTAATTATAAGTTTTAAAATTCTTTTATATTTATAATAATTTATATTTGTTAAAAATATAAGAATTTTTGTTTTATTATCCCTATAACTAATTCTTATTATATAATTATTATAAAATAAGTGTGTGTATATATATATATGATATAAAATATTTATATAATATGCATAAATTTATCTATTAACATGATAAATTATATTTAAGAGTTTATATGCATGTATAAAAATTGAATGTGAAAATTTATTTGACTTGGGATGTGAAAAACTGGATTTTTTATTACCGTTCAATCTAAGCTTCTGGCGGCCACCCATTCTAATGGTTTAGGTTCTAGAATGTTTCACTCTCTTGTTCCGCTATTGTGACAAGCTATTCCATAACCGTGAACCTCCCTCTCGCGATTGCAACCAAAAATTGCGAAAATTTCAAAATGCTTTGCAGTTGCATTTCCACCTTTTATCATTGTGATACTGGCCTGCAATCATGAAATTATATTTTAAGTGTAAAAAATATCCAAATTTATAATTAACCTTATATCTACATTTTTTTCACTTAAAATGTTTAATATAATTTATGCATGATAACCTATTTTTTTTCTATTTTAACTCACGTGTATGTATAAATTAAGTGCACAAATACTTCCATAATAGATTTTATAAATTATTAAAAGGGATACAAATATAATATAATTTCATATAGCATCACAACTAAAAGGAAATTACTTCCATAATAGATTTTATAAATTTTATAATTTAAAATGCTAAAAGTGTGAATGTTGCTAATGTGTTATTTAGAATGCATAAGACCATTTTTGGTCTTTAGTATATATTTTAAATATCCTCTTCAATAAACGATTATAACTAGCTCCCTCCATTATTTTGTGTGAAAAAAATTTAAAACTAAGAGTTTATTGGTAAAAATTGACCCTATCATTTATTAAAAAGAATACTATATATAACAATTATTTTTTGGTCATTTAATAATATTTTAAAAGTATCATCTTTAATAAATTCAATTATTACGACTTCCTTCTATTATTCAATATTAAAATAAGATAAATAAAAAAAAACAAAAGGTTTTTTAGACATTAAAACAGAAGATTTATTGGTAAAAATAAATCCTTTTCTTGATTAAAAATAATTATTTAAACTTAAATTTGATAGTTTAGACTTGCTTTTACTTTTTTAAGAAAAACTTTGATTAATATAATTAATTTACATAGATAATATAAAATTTTTTTTATTTAAATAATTATTTATAAAATAACTTTTTATTACACAAACAAGTCTGTCAAATTGTAAGTGCAAATTAAGTGTGAAAGTCTCATTGTTCAAGATATTACCGTATGATTGACATACAAGAATCGAATAAAATATGAATAGAATGAAAATAAGAAAAGAATGAATTATAAAAAGATATCTATGATTAGTATTTAAAATGAATGGAAAAGGAATAGAATGTTAGTTTTACTTAATTTCATATCTAATTTAAAATAAAAATTAAAAAATGGTATAATTATTTTTTAGTAAAAATTAATATTAATTTTAAAGAAAGGTATATAATTGCAATTTTAGCAAATATCAAATCTAAAGCCTAGTTTTTTTTCTAATAACAATGATATTTTAACATAAAAGTTGATATAAAAATATATAATAATATACGTAATATATTTTATTTTGTTGTTATATCTATATTTATGTATGTATATTACTACTAGGTAAACGTTTTATTAATATATAATCAAATACATATTATTTTATTATGCATAATAAAAACGTATAGTACATTTGTAAAATGAGTATGTAAATTAATTGATATTTTTATAATATGGTAACACGTTTAAAATTTTAATTGATTAGTTATATCTCATTTTATTAAATTTAGTAGGAAAACCTTAGAAAAAAAAGAAAAAAAGTGATTCCTAATAGATTAGGAACAAGTAATTTCATGTTTTTAGAAAGAATCACTACTAACTCATATCTCATATTTTAAAAAATAATAATTCTTAATAGAATAATCATTCCAAATTTAAAATTATACTAATCATTTATTGAAAAGTAAAATTAAGAATGATGATTTCATTTCAATTTCATTCCATGTTCCAACCAATTATGCACTTAATAAAGTATTAATTACTGATAAATTTTCACTCGATTCATGTGATAAGTTTCTGGCTTCTACATGATTACAACAATCTCATGAATTTGAGAAATCCCCTCTCGCTAAGGGGATAAAACCAGCAAAATAATAAAGATTAAAGCCCCACAAAATCCTGCCTTGACAACCGAATCAGGGCTGTTACCTGATTTGAGAGCCAAATGCCACGCCAGGATCCACGTCATTCTCTGAAAAGCAAGAGCCCACTTTACCTGACTTTTACACCGCCCACCACCGCCGCCCCACAACTCGGACAAACGTTCTCTGTCTGTTCTGTTCCTCCCCATTTCACTTCACGATAATGTATGTACTTCATAATTTCTGAAGGACCCTTGTGCCTTTTTCCCTTATTTTCAAACATTAATGCTTGTGACTATTCCAGGTAAGCTTCAAAAATGGCTTCTTTCTTTTATGAGGTTGGTGATTATTTGGTACTGACTTTCGTGTGTCCTTTTTCAATGTTCCTTTCTTGCGATTCGATTGCCTTTGGAGCGACTGGAAGTCCCATGCAATCTTGGTGTTCCATATGTGCACGAAAAACATCTTGATCTGTATTAAACGGTTCTTTTCTTACAATTTTTGGTATTTTATGATGCAGGTAATATAATACAACTTATCTATGTCATATTTTTTGCAAAGATGTATAGAACAAGTCCTTCTGATCTCTGTTTCTTTTCCCTGGAGATTGCAGTTTTGTAATTTATGGTGTGGTTTTATCTCTAATTTTGGTTGGTTCAGCAGTCTGGATGGTTTATTCATTTGCATATGCTCTTGTGGGTTTATTTAAGAATTCCATGCTTTGTATTTGATTTCTTGTGTTAAATTTAGGTGAAATTGATGTGGTGGATGCGGAGTTTAAAAACAAGAGGTCGACTCCAAGATACAAGAGATTTTTATTCTATCAGAAGAATGTAGATATTGATTATAAATAAATGTATTTTGTTACAAAAATACTAGGAAAATTACAAAGTCTTCCCTTTGGGTCAAATATAGAAATTTCCCCTCACACAAATTACGGTCACTTTCTTTGAATTACTTGTCCGATTAATAATTTAGTCCATCTAGTAAATAAATAGTCAGAAAATGATGATGTTAACAAAAAAATTATGTAATAATCTAATTTTATTTTTATTGACTTTAGGGTTAGTTGACCAAAGCTCAGACTTCAAGGGAGGATAATATAATTATTTTATTATAATTTTAGAAAATATATATTTTATATTATTTTGATAACGTTGTTGAGAAATATTATAAAATTTGAATTTTATATTTTCAAAAAAATATAAGTTTTTATCTTCAACTATTTGGAAAAATTAAAAATTAAAAATTTATAAGATAGAAAATAAATTTTCTAAAATCTTTAGATAATAAATTAAAAAATGAATATTTCTATATTTATAATTTATATTCCGTTAAATATTTTTCTACTTTTAAAATTTTTTATATATTTTAAACATTTTATAATAAAGGCATACTAACATTTCTTTTCATATAGTAAAATAATTTCTAATTTATAATTAAAACAGAAAAATAATTTTTACAATTTTTTTATAAGAGCAAAAAAATTATTTTCTAACTCAAAAATAAATTTAAAATTTCAATTTTAAAATTTCCTAAAAATTAAAGATAAAGATTTATATTTTATATAAATTAAAAAATTCAAAATTTGTTGCTTATTCCAAATAGATTATTTGAATAAAAAAATATATTTTAAGAATCATATGTCATAAAATAAAATTTTAAATTTAATGAAATTTAGAAAATATTAATTTAGAATATCTACCATTTAAGATATTATAATATATTTTTTGAAATATATAAAGTATTTAAAAATAATTTTTATAAAAAAATATAAAAATAAATATTTATATTTTTGACATGTGAATCATAAAAATATAGAACATTACCTAAATGGGTAAAAGGGTCGGTTTCACAATTTCTAAATTTTAATTTTTTTTTATTACACTTTAGTTTTTCAAACTAGGGATATTTTGGTGTTTTTCATCCATTTTCATATAAATTTGGCCAACATGATTAAGACGAGAGAAGTCTTTATAATTCTTCATACTTGAGGGGTGGGTCTTAGTAAACACTCCTAACTTCAAGAGGGCAACGTAATTGTCCCTTTTTTTTATTATACTTTAGTACTTTAGAGTAAGGGCATTTTGGTCATTTCATCAATTTCGTCGGATTTTGATCAACATGATCAATATAGGGGAGGTCACTATAATTTGTTAAATGTGAGAAGAGGTTCCTGTATTTAGCTCAAACAGAAAAGGAGGGCAGTATAATTTTTCCAAAATACTAAGAGCAGTTGGGTGCCAAATTTTTATATTAGATTAAGGCTGTTGGTAATGCCCTTAAGACTTTAATTAATCTGATTTTAGACTTTACTGTTAAATGTTTTAGAACAAAGTTAGTTCTCAACTTTATCTGTAAGGCTGTAATTATAACAGATTATCTGGCCTATCTGCTGAACTCAAATCTAAAATTCCTACTTGGGAATACCTTGTTAAATTTCCCTCATCTAGATTATCTTTATTCTTATGTTTTGATTATTTTAATGTTCAAAATTAATTAGTACATTAGCTTCGAGGAACTAAAGTTTTTCATTTTTTTTTTTCGGGGAAAGAAAATCTCAGGCTTTATTAAGGGAAAACGTATTATACCCTTGGCTAATGCTGCTATGTCCTTATTAAATTCACAGACACTTTACGCAAAACTGATCATTTTCTTGAGCGTAGATCAGTTCAGTACTACATAATTTGTCTTTCTCACAAACTGTTCTTTCATATATGTGTGTGGCTTTGACTTTTCTGAATCAAAATAACAATGATCAACATATTTAGCTGCCTATACTTTTCTTTCTATTGAAGTTCTCTCTCTATGGGAGGGGACCAAAGGGAATGTTGGTGGGGATCTAATTGATGCTCTTATTGCACTTAGCCATTGATATGCTCTAATTGCACTTAGCCATTGATGTGCTCTTAGTCAAGTGCCACCTTCTGGAATAGGCATTCTATTAGAAGTAAGGTTCCCAAAACCACTTCAAACACAAGAATTCTTAGGCTTTCCCTCAAGGCACTTGTTTGCTTGTTAAGAGAAATTCCAGGTTTTACTGGTGAATTGGATTCTAATGGGTACCTTTTGTACTGGATTTGGATTTGTTGCTCCTTTTCTGTTTACAATTGCTTATAAATTTTCATAAATTGCAGGATTTTGGTGAACTTTACATTCATAGAAGTTAAATATTGTGCTATATGGACTCCCTAGCTATTGATATTTTCTGTTCATCCTCCATCTTCGAGTCTCAATCTTCCAGTCTGCAGATACATGAAGGGAAATCATTAGATGCTGTAGATTTTCAGAACAATAACAAGTTTTCTGCATACTGCAATCATAAAATTCCAAAACCTCCTCCACTGCCAAGGAAAAACTTGAGTGGGAAACTGTCAAAGTATTGCTGTGTTCCAAAGGAAACAAAAGATGTATGGGAGAAGCTCTTCAAAGAAGGCTATGGAGCCGATGTGCATGTTGTTTCAGAGGATGGCAAAATTATTGCAGCTCATTATAGCATTCTGGTATGTTATTTTTGTGGACTTTTGCATGCAGTGTGCAGTTAGTATGCACCATATCTTGATTATATAATTCTTTCAATTTACATGATTTGATTAAAAATAAATTAATTTCTGAAGGAACAAAGTGTTCCAAGCTTTGGTGTTTCCTAAACAGAGTTTACAAAATGTTTAGAGATATAGCCATCTTGCTACAGAATCTGTCCAATCACTTCTCTACTAATTTGTTAGAAAATAGTTTCATTTCACCTGCTACGATACTATTTATTAGTTTTTCCTTTCTATTGCTCTGTAGAGTGTTGCATCTCCAGTGCTGGGGAATTTTCTGCAGCAATCAAAACTTAAGAATGGTACAAGATATTTAACGATTCCTGGGGTACCGTATGATGCCATTTGTGCTTTCATCTGCTTCCTTTATTCTTCTTGGTACAGCAAAAACACTCGCTTTTCATTTACTCATTCTTTATTTATGAGCATGTTTAATATCATTTGGGAACTTGTTTGATATCAGTTTGTAAATTAACTTTTTGACCAACTTAGATAGCTTTGTTTGTCGCATTATCTCCATTGCAGTATTCACAGAAATGCAAACAAATACACACACACACACAGATATATATATATATATATATATATATTCATTTTGAATCTCAAGATTCAAACTTATCTCACCCTGTCTCTCTAAGCTTCGGTGGATGACTTTTTCATGTGATTTCTGGAACAACTCACATGGATTTAATTAGCTATGTTTGAACTATCCTTCTCAATGAGGATGGTTAAACATAAAAAATATGGCTTAGCTCCGAGAGATCTGTAGACTACATCATTAGTGCTAGGCATAGAGGGGAGGTCATAAACGTCTATACTATTGTTAGACCCCATGAATTGCGTAAAAGCAAGATACTCGAAATTCAGGGGTCAAAGAGTTTTGGAAAATGTTCTTCGTAGAAAAAATTTAATTAAAGACCCTAAATTGAATCATTCCATGAATCTGAGTAATGTCTCCACGTAGATTACACAACGGACATGGATATATTACCGTCCTTCCCAAATTTGGTCACTTGTGTAGGCAGCAATAATATATTACTTAGATTATTGGTGCAAAATCTTGAAACATTAATGCCTTATATATTGATATAACTAGGAAGTTATGGATTTGTATGGTGCATGCCAATCCAGAAATGATATAGATAATGCTGTTTGCTTGGCTTTACTCATGTCAGTGGCAAACCAAGAGATATGTCAGTTGGGATCCTGATGCCTATTGATATCATTGTCCATATTTCATAAAGAAATTACTTAGCTTAGATTATTTAATTATATGGAGGATGGATGTTAAGTTTCTGTGTGTTTGTCACTCGAGTTTTGTTATACCTACAGGAAGCCCGATTTTCCTTCTGCCATTTGCCAATCATTTCTCTGAATTTTTGTTACTTTTGTGTCCTGGTGCAGTTATGAAGAAGAAGAGATGAAGAAGTTTGTTCTCCATTTACTGGTTTTATCACATTGCTATGTGGTGCCACCTCTCAAAAGAGCCTGTGAGCAGTTTCTGGAATCTGGTTGGTTAACTAAAGAAAATGTCATAGATGTACTGCAACTAGCAAGAACTTGTGATGCACCACGGCTCAGCCTGGTTTGTCTGCATATGGTAGTGAGGGACTTCAAACCCATTTCCAGCACTGAAGCATGGAAAGTGATGAAGTGTGCTAATCCTTGTCTAGAACAAGAGCTATTAGAGTTTGTTGTTGAAGCAGATTCAGTGAGTTGCCCATATAAATTTATATCAATTGAGTATCTCCTCTTTTTCTTTGGTTGAATGCTTGATCAAATCCAATTAAATGAAATTATCATCTCTGGACTCTTATCTTCCTACGTTGTTTGTCATAAGCATAATGCCACCTGATGTAACCGTATCTCCTGATATTTCAATGTTCAGCAATTTCTACTTCTCTGAATTCATTTGACCCTTAAAATCTTTTGTTTTTGAGGCCACTCAGTTACTTCTTTTTGTTCTTTTGTTTTACTTATATGAACCTTGGAGCACAACTCCGTCTATAGTTCAAAGGTGTTGTTCTACTGATGGAATGACAAAACTTAATGTCCTAACTAATTTAGTTTCAATTACAACATTTCTAAGTCTCAATCCAAAGATCTCCTCATGCATAATTGATCTTCATATAAAAGCTAGCAACTTTTCATTCTTGTTGTGAATACATAATACTTTTGTATCCCCTTCCTTATGGCAAACTTCATTTTCTTCTAGTTTCTTGTGTATACTATAGTCCTAGATTCAAGGATCTTAATTTGACGTTGTTCCAGAGAAAAGAAGAGAGAGAGAAGAAAATTGAAGAGAAAAAGGTATATCTTCAACTGCACGAGGCTATGGAGGCTCTGGTACATATTTGCCAGGAGGGGTGCAGAAACATTGGGCCTTGCAGTAAAGTGCTAAATAAAAACCAGGGTGCCTGCGCATTCCAGGCATGCAAAGGCCTTGAGACTCTAATTCGTCATTTCTCTGGCTGTGAGACTAGAGTTCCAGGTGGCTGCGTCCATTGCAAGCGCATGTGGCAGCTTCTTGAACTCCATTCCCGCATATGCAGTGAGCCAGAAAACTGCAAGGTCCCTCTTTGTGGGTAAGTGTAATCACTTTATTTGTAGCAGGCATCACATTCAAAAGTTGGTAGGTTTTATACTGATCCATCCAAAATCATTTTAGAACACAATCCTGCCCAATCTCTAGTTGACCGAAGATATCCGATTTTTTGGATTTTTTTTAATGCTTTAATATAGCCAGAAGTAGTGATGTTAAATTATTTATTGAGAAGCATAAACAAGTTGCTAAATCTTGTCGGAAACATTATTTTTCCCTAAGGCCATTAGTTGTGCATATGCTGGGGCAGCATTGTATCCCTATTCACAACACTTTGTCCATGCTCCGATCCTTATCTAGTTCTAGAGCTTTTAGATGGTTTTGATGATGCTGAGCTCGAAATTCTAGTGACGTGTGTATTCCTTGTCATTCCCTTTTAGGCATTTCAAGGTGAAAATGCAGCAGCAGAGTAAGAAAGACAACGTGAAGTGGGAAATCTTGGTGTACAAAGTCATGGCAGCAAGGAATGCCCAGAAACTGTTCTCATCTCTGAGGTCTAGTTTTTAGTGACCGTAATGCAGATGTTGATGATACTTATTAAAATGGGTATGGCCAATATTTTAGCTGGCCTTATCCAGATGGACAAAAATGGGGATGAAAATAAGGAGAAAAGAAAATTTGCGTGTTAGAACTGCGCCTTGAATAGAACTGTATTAACTGAAATGCAATGAAGTACTTTGTTCAAAGATAGGTTTGGTGCTGCAACATCGCCATGTTGAGTAATGTAATGGCTTTTACAGATCCGACTTTCATTTCCGAGGGTACGCAGCAGTCTACTTAGGGACTATTTCTTTTTTGCTTTTTCAAGTGTCAATATAATAAAATTATAGAAATTCCTATGCTCTTAACTTATTTTTTTGGTTAATTTTTTTTTTTTAATGTGTGATATTTTAGTGTCTGCCATCTACACGGATATTCGTAATTAGAGAATAGAATTTCATTTATTCCTTTATATGTATTTTTCTTTGAGTTTTGGGATCAACATAGGGCCGATTTGTTAAGACCCCAATGCTATGCTTGGTTTCTTATTTTCTACTATTTATCTCTACTAAAAATTTTACAAAATAAATATTTTATCTGACAACTTTTATTCAAATATCTCTTATTTTTATATTTTACAACTAACTAATTATTCTTTAATTATTGTACTTATTTACAATCAAATTAATATATATATCTACAATTTTTATGCTCATGTTTATATATATGTATATATTAATAAGTTATAAACGTATATATTGTCACAACATATTAAATATATATAATTTAAGGGTTTTTTTTTACAATTTAATATCTGTGAATAAATAAAAACAAAGGAAACAAAAGACTAAAAATGGAATATAAGGTTTGATGCCTTCTTATTAGATTCACATTTTATAAAACCCTTGTAACAATAGTTAACACGCACAAAAAAAGAAACAACAATAAAACTCTACAATTAATTTGCTTTATAGTTTCGAATTTAATTATGCATGTACATTTAAGGCATCAAATTAAAATGAAAATTAATAAATTATGCAAAATGTTACATCATTAGTTATTAGTAGTGATTGATTTTATACCACTCTAAGTTCTAAAATTTTTGCAATAATTCCAAGTATAATTTGGCTTTATTAAAACCAAAAAATAAAAAAAAAAAAAAATCACACACGCATGCAAACACACACACATGATTAAGAGGGCATTTGGTTAAACTTATTTGTAAGAGTTTATAAAATCATATAACTTGTAACATATTTTTAGAATTTATAAATTTATAAATTATATTTTTAAAATAAGTTAAAAAATATTTGGTAAGATCGTCTTATAAAAATTTGTTGAAATTTATAATAATAGTTGATTATATATATTTTTTATATAACTATAATGAAAATAACTTAAATATTATTAATAAATTATAATTCAAGAATATTTATGTTAATTTTAATATATAAAATAAAGTGATTTATAAGATGTTTGAAATAAGTTAATAATTGTTTGAAATAAATTGAAAATAATTAACTTATTTTTAAAGAATTTATAAATTTTAAATATTTTAATTTTAAAATTTATAAATTTTTTAATCAAAAAATTATTAAACATTCATAATAAACTTATAAATTATCAAATATCTTATAAAATATTTTTAAAACCTTGTAACCTCAGTTAAACAACCTCTTAAGTGTCTATCCAACTGCCACTTGGTCCTCGAAGTCAAAAAACTAAATACCTATATCTTATTCAATTTTTGCCCTTTCTTCCATTCTTTGTATTTTCAGTTTTTCTCATTCATTTTAAGCCTAAAAAACTTCTTGTTGTTTCTTATTCTATATTTTTCTTTCAACTGTTTTCCTCTCATTCTATATAATTGTTAATTCATTTTAAAATTTGATATTAATTTTAATTAAAAAAAATGTAATTATTTATATTTTGTTATATTTAACACATGCCTAAAATATGATACTTTGTTATGTGATAAATCATTAAAAAAAAAACACATATGCTATACAATTGAAAAAAATAGCCATACAGTATATTTAAAGATTATACGATGAAAATAAAATTTTATATACAGATATAATTAATTATATTTTTAATTTTATATGAACGCAGATTGACCTGCACCAAGAACTATTGTCAAATTAAGAGACAGAAGTTTAATAATTATCATTTAGTTGTCAAACGCAAGTTAGACCGAAATATATGTCCTTCATACTTATTTTTCTTCCATTTTTATATTTAATTTATTTCTCGAATTTTTTTTTTACTTTCTAACATTTATACAAAGTTTCTAATACAATAATTTTTAATATTTTATTGCTGCAATTATTAAAATTATATTTTACTGTATTAATAAAATTATATATAGTTTTATTATGCATACATATTAATTTTATTTTACAAATATCTATTAGTCAAAAATATATCTTCAAGTATTATTATTATTATTATTATTATATAATTTTTAAAATAAAAATATTTAAAGATAAACGCTAAAATATTTTAAAAACTAAGCCATATTTTATAGATTATCCACACACTGGAGCGACCATAAATCTTGCCCCAAATTCTTCTGCGCGGCCTGCAAACGCCTTCAGATTCTTCGCAGTAGATTCGAGGTCCAGCATTCCCAACCATTCCCTCGTCTCAAATTATTTTCGTCAAATCCTCTCTGTTTGATCTTTTTCGCCTGCCGAAGTTTTGTAAAATTAAACAATTGCAGCAAATTTTAGATTAATAAAATGGGGAAAAATCAAGCGTACAAAGCGATGCAGAGAGCCCGGCTCGGCTCGAGCTCAGCCGCGCCCGAAGAGGTTGAGGATGGTTTGGTTCGTACCCTTTCATACTGTTTTATCTATTTATTCTTGTGTATTTCGGTTTTTAATATGCATATGAATATGATCGATTTATAGATGAGTTTGTGTTGGTGTTTTAATTAGTAGGAGTCTCAATTGAAATTGAATGAGCTGTTAGGTTCAAAAAGGTAGACGTTAGATTTAAATTTTAATTAACCAACTGGTTTTTTTAACTAGTGTTGAGGGTGTGTGAATTTATGGTCCTCTGTTTCCCTGACATTCTGGGGATGAATTTAGGGCTCTTTTGTACTCTCTTTACTTCATGTGTGGATGCACTTATTGTGTGTTGAAATCTTTGTCAGCGGTACTGATTGGGTTGATGACAGTAGAAATTTTTTAGATGCTTGGTTTGCTTCTACATTAACTGATTGGGGCTGTAAGAGATTAGGTCCGCATGGGATTAAAAGGGGGTGGGGGTTGAGGGAATTCCAAGCGGTGAGAGATTATGTAGAATAAAAATAATGTTACAGGTTGAAGTGCAACAGACTGTGTATCTGGAGTGTTTCTTTTTTCCTTTCTTTTTAATGGAAGTTTTTTGAGTATACGTGGAGATGAGTTAGGTGAGACCTAAATGAGCTCATTTCATACTTAAAACATTTAACAAGAAATCAGATGTTGAGGAATTGGAAGACCAGCTCTCTTAAAGGAACCTAAGTACTGAGTTTTAGCTATTACTTGACATTAACTGTTCCAGTCTCAGTTTTCCAGTTAAAAACATATTATATATGATGTAGAATTAAGAGGAATGATGTTTGACAACGGTAGTGGTCATTACTGCTCTTAAACAAAGACTTGTTATTTAATTCACCATGGTACTTGATTTATGTAGACTTCTAGAATGGTATTCTTTCTACATTATGTGTATCTGGCATGGCCTTTTCTGATGAGGACAGTGGCAGGTGGATGGTTCATTTCATTCACCAGCATGGCATGCTGCTCGTTTGGCTAGTCTCAAAACTTCGCATACAGTTACATGGGAGGAGTTCAAAAAGAAGCAAAAGGTGAATTATGAGGCTATATAAGTTTGGCATTCATTTCACATTATTACCTTGCATTTATCTTTTTTCCACATAGTGATTTTTGTTGTATTTGCTGAAGCCTTGTGAGGTAAGATATTTTTCTTCATAATTATCCCCGGAAAATTGTGTACAGATCTCCTTTGGAAATATTATGAACCGTAAATTATTTGCACACAGCAATTATAAAGCATTTACATTGTCTAATTTTTGGGCTAATTAAAAGGCATCATTAGTTCTACTAGAGGAAGTTATTGTTGAAAGATAGTGGGTGTGTTTTATTTGGATAACTCTCCTCTTTTACCCTACATCTTTAGGCATTTATTATTATACTATAAAAATGGATTTGGACTTTGTGAATGGGATGATCAAATGGGATGGGAAGACAAATAACTGAACTATTTGCATGTGAACAGATGGGCTACAACTTGCATACTACTAATGTATTGTGGTTGACATCTCTTTAGTGCAAGAGATAGAGCCCTGCATCTAATATTTGATTTGACAAATATTTAGATAGCATAATAATAACAATGCCTGGCTAAATATGCTATTATGCATGCGTGTGTTTGTGATTTTTTTTTTTTAAGGGGTGTGTTTGTGATTGCTGATTGCCTATTCACTCAAATGTATATTGGCTTAACTAAAGCTCTACCATTCTCATTAGCTTCTTGTTGGAATTCATATTATTATTGTTGTGTTGGAAACCAAATAGATATAAAGGGAATAGATTTTACTAGATATGATTTTATTGATTTATTTTCATTATTATATTTTTCTTCTCACCTATAAAAAAATGGTTATTGTAATGATGTATAAGAGTGAATAATATTAGGGGTGGCAATGGGTTGGGTTGGCGGCTTAGTAGGTCCAGTTGAGACTTAAGTATTACATGCAAACTGCCAACTTGATTCTAACCTGTTTATTTTCGTTGTTCAATTTTTAGACCTGAATCCAACTTGCTAATTTAATGGGTCCCCTAAACTTAACTTATCAACTCACAACCAAAAAAATTATTTTGACCAAAATAAAGCTAGAAATGGGTATTTACACACTGCAATTTTTCTTCTGATTTCAATAATATTACTTCAAATAGTAATTATAGATGCACTCAAAATTTGGTGTTTTCTACTTTCTTGTCATTTTAAATTTAATTAAATTAAGCTTCAGCAAAGTATATATAATCATGCAAATAATAAAAAAAAGAAACAAAGAAGGAGGAAAAGGAATAAGGCAATCTAAATAGAGCCATCAAACTTGTTTGGATGATGATGCAGAGTGTGAATGGCATTATGAATTTTGATGTCTAAAATGAAAAATTGAATTTGAGAAAATAGACATAGCTATGCTTGGATCTAAATTTTGAACAATGAAAATTTAGCACAGAAAATTAAGAATAATGTAAAAATAGGTGAGAGAAAGAGATAAAAAATGATATTTTGATGTATGATATGTTTGGAAGAAATGATTTTGGATGAAATTAAATTTGGATCCAAACATAGCCATGGGGTTTAGTTTAACAAAACATTTAAGTTTGCGTTTTCGCATAATCACTATTTTGGTAATTAACTTTATTTAATTATTTTTCTATTTATATTATTAATGGCTTAAGAAGATTACAAAATGAAAAATAGTTAATAAAAATATTTATTAAATTATTTTAAATAAATAAGTTGGCTCGTTTGTTCACGGGTCAATCCGTCGAGAAACCTAAAATTGACCCTTTTTTTTTGGTTCGCAAGTTTGACCTACTTTGCAACCATAAAGACTTAACCCAAACCGGTTAATTTCGTGTCGCATCAGAAATTGCCACTTTTAAATAATACATGATTTAACCCTCTAAGCATTTGTCAATGGATGTAGGCTTAATAGCCAAACCACGTAATTCTTATGTTTTGTCTTTATCTCTCTTTGCCTACTTTTAATTTTAACATAATATTAAAGGAGGTTCCAACTTATTACTTGTCTACATCTACAATTGATGGGTTTGGTTCAAGTTTCGTCTTGATTTGTTGATATAGATTTAGTCATGTTTTGTTCATTCTTGGTACATTGGAGTAGATTTAGTTGTGTTTTGTTTATCCGTGCAAGTCTCTTCTTGGTAGGTGATAAGGTCTTAGATCTATTTTGTTTTTAATCTCTCCCTGATGGTTGCTAATTGAAGATATGTAGTAAAGTTTGTCTCGTTGTTCAAGTTGAACATGGGAGAGTATTGGAAACCAAATTAAACATAGTTGCAATAGACTTGACTAGATATGGTCCTATTGTTTTGTTTCTATTATTATATTTCTTGTCTCACCAATAAAAAGGAGTGCCCTTCAGATATTTTTCTGTGAGTATGGACCTGTTGGCTAACTCATGTAATTCTTGTGTTGTATCTTGATATCTCTTCACCTACTTTAAAATTTTTCAGCACATTGGTTATTCTACTAAATTTGTTTTGCTTAAGCCCCTACAATCTGGTCCTCTTGCTGCCATTTTTTTGTTACTGTTATCACTGTGTTTTTTCTACTAAGCTTTGTTTATTTGTCTATCCAACTAGACTAATGGTGTAATTTTTAGGAAGAAGAAGTGAGAAAGGGAGAATTGGAAGCAGATAAAGACAGGATGATGAAAGACTATAGGGCTCAGTTAGATGCTGAAAGGGCACGCAAACTTGCCCATGGGAAGAATCACTCAAGTGGCATATCCAGCCGCAAAAAGGGTAATGAGTTGGCGAAATGACTACTAATCTTAATTCCAATGGCCTAGCTTTTATGTTATTGAAAGAAATGTTCTTGCAGATAAAAAGGACAAAGATCCAAAGAAACAGAGAAGCAAGAAGAGAAAGGTGCATAAACCACATCCCTATTTATTTATGTGTCCATAGATCATGTAACAGTAACTTGTTTATGCCACTCTTTATTGAAGTTTTAAATTGGATGCAGAGTTGTATCATATAAAGAGATTTCTACAATTTTCACTTCTTAACATAATTAAAATATTTTGGTTAGAATGAAATTGTGTTGGGTTTTTGACAAGTTTATGTTGACAAGTATATGTCTTCATTTATCAGTATATACACCTTTGTGATGGTTGAATTTTATCCTTGAACATGCAAAAGTGGTCTCATCATTTCGTATAGCATTGAGTTAATTTTTTATGTGAACAATGATTGCACTTGATCCATGTACAATGTAATTTCCAACCCAATTGATAACTCTTTTGTATAGCTTGCATTCTTTCCAAACAATGTGGCTTAAGGAAGGTTTCTGGCATTTTGTTCACTTCACAGCAAGCTATAAACCACAAAACATTACCAACAACATGAAATGTGACATATAAGTTATAACAACTAAATTCCTTCTGAATTAATTGAAGTTGGGAATGAATGATGCTCAGTGTAGTAATCCATGTCTCATGATATGTATGATACGCTGTTGATTAGTTCTGCATTATAGGCTTTGTAGTTTCCATGAGCCAGGCTAAGTTGCCATGTTTTTTCTGTTTCACATCTAGAATCATTCTTTGGTGGTTAGTGTTTTGCTTTCTACCATTTTTTTTTATCTTTGTTTGGCCTCACTGTACTTCCTATTAATGATTCTGGTCGTTGTCTAGTTTCCAGTGTGATCCTTGCTTTGAGGACTGCACATATGATGTTTTTTGGGGTGCAAGGGTCTTCTTATCTGTAATTTCTTCAGTGGTCACCTTACTCATCACCTGCAATTCACAAAAGGAGGCTGCTAAAATCCGGTTGGTTTAGCAACCAAATTCATTGTTTCTGTAGCTGCCTAGATATTTTTTGGCTCTCTATGGCAATCTTTTGAAAACCAGGACTGTATCTGTTTATGGTTCAATTGGTTCACCTGATTGATCCGTGCTTCAACCAATGATATCATCATGGTTTCATAGTTACAGTTGATATTTTATGAACATAAAATTTAAGAGAACTGGGAATATATCCACTTAATGAAGGAAAAGTTTAGAGCTGCTTCTTTCCCTTCTCCTGGTAAATATTTTTGCCAGCTTCCATTTTAGGTTTTCTAAACTTCTGTTTTCCATCAAATGGACTTGTATTATCATCCATTTCCGAGTCATTAGTACGCATAGAATTTATGGCTATGTTTGTTTTCATTTTTCACCTTAAAAACCAACACTTTAATCATTACACTTTTTAAATTTTATCTCTATCTCTCTTACTTTTACACAATTTCTACAAAAAATACACCTAAAAGTGCACACCAAAAATGAAAACAAACATAGCCTATGTTTTTGGGCATTTTCTGTTTTCATTTTTCACTTCTATTACCTCAATCTGCCAAATATGCATTAAATTATTCACATGGTAAAATCGTCAAGAAAGATTGGAATGACCTCTTCCACCTACCCCCTTGAAAATGAATCCATGCTTCTAAGGAATGAGGTGGCTATCAGAAGAAACAAATTAAATAAACAAATATCTTTATTTTCTCCATTCTTTTTTTTTTTCCTTTTTGGCAGTTAAAGCATCTCACTGGAACTATATGGGAAAAAGGGAAGTAACCGAAAATCAAGAATGTCTGGTTTGACAATTGGCTGATTTCTGGTTCTGTTAATTAGTGGTATTTGCCAGTCCCAATTAGACTCATTGTATAGGTCCACACAGTGTCCAAAGCTCAAATTTGGCGATCAAGATTGTTTCAATTTTCCAAAAAAGAGTAAAGGTTATGATTGTTTTGCTTCTACCTCAAAAAATACATACATTACAATCATTACATGTTTTAAATTTTATCTCTCTTTTTTATTTTTACACAAATTTTGAGAAAAATACACTAAAAAACACACTTAAAAACCAAAACAAACATAACCAAAGAATCTTCTGGGGTTCAAAATTTATTTAGTATATGATCTGTGATGTTGATGAGTGAATGCTTCATTGGAAGTCATAATTGTTTTTTCTTACTTTTTATAAAGTTACCTTCTTGGTTGATTTATATTCTTAATTTCCTACACTTTCTCACACCCTAGGAAAAGAAATAAGTGAAAACAAAAATAAGGTGGGTGGGCATGAAATGATACCTGCAATTTTTTGCCTGGCAACTAGCTTTTGCTGGTTTCTTCATGCATCATACATTGTTTAAATTGCTCTTTATTCTTTTAGTGTGTGTGTGTGCGTGTGTGTTCTCCATTCTGCTATTCTTTCCTTATCCCGTCCAACATGTTTGATCAAAGATTTTTGTTTCTTAGGCATTGCATTTAGTTCTAACTATGTTGCCTACAGATTGATATTGTAATTAAAGATATATATTTGTTGCCCTGTCTCCACGTGGAAAATATCATTCATTTAAGGTGGAAAAACAATTTTTTAAATTTCTTCCTTAAAAGAAATAATACTTTGAATTTCAACTATTGATACATATTACTTCATTTTTAGCATTCAAGGCGATCTTCAGACTCCAGTTCAAGTTCATCATCAGAAAAATCAAGCAGTGATGATGATGAACGAGAATCAAAAAAATCAAGGTCAAGGTTGAAGAGAAGGAAGAAAGAAAAAGGGCATCGGTCGAGATCCAAGCATTTAAGCAGTGAAAATGAAGTGGGTGATGGACCCTTACCACTTTCCAGATTCTTTGGGAGTCTGAAAAGCTGATGTCTTAGTTGACACATCACTGATTCCTTTCTCCTGCAACAGTGTCTGACTTAATGACTGTTCTGCTATTCCATTTTGGCATATTCAAACTGGCTGCATAAACAGTATTGCAAATATTTGAGGCCCCCTTCCCGCATCTTAGTTTCTGTACTCTATGAATGATATTCATCTTGTCTTATATCATAGAACTTTGTAAAAATAGTCGTGTGGGGCTTTTTAGGGTCTTTGAACCAATGCAAACAGGTCATAAATAGCCTTATTTATGGGACTTTTTAGGGTCTTTGAACCAGTGAAAACAGGTAATTGCTCTCTCTCACTCACACACACACACGCATGCGTGCAAGTTCTTGCTTATGTAAAGTTTTGCTGAAGGAAGTGGGCGACTAAAGCTGATTTTGTTGGGGGCTGTTAACTTGTAACCGTACCTTTTCTTCTTCCAGGATGCAGATAGCTACTGGTTAGTCTTCATGGTTGTTTATTTGGTTTTGTGAAGTGCTGTGCAACTTAGTGGATGAAATGAGAGCCACTGGAAGATCCACTTGCACAATGCAATCAGTAAGTTCTATTCGCAACAGCATTGATTTGTGGGCTTTTTGTTGCTCCCCAGCTTTTTCCTTCTTGTGGTTGGCATACTTCACATTTTGATAGCGAGAGGCAGTTACTGCTATTTATTGATCAAATTATTTAGTGTGGTTAGCTTGATTGAAATGTGCTTTGATACTGCACCATAAAAGTTATGCTGTGGATCAATTTAGTTTTAATGCTTGATCAAAAACTCTTTCCTCAGTTCTGTTTCCTCGGCCATTGGTTTTCATTTTCTTCATGTCAAAACAAGTTTATACAATGATGCTTTTACAAGGCATTGTGAATGCCAAAGAACCTTTTTGCTCTTTAGTCTTAATTTTCATGGAATCTAAAGATGACAAATACTTTGTTGCAATTAGTGTACCCCTTGGTTTATTGTTGCTTTTTCTTTTTTGATTCACATGGTGACATTGCTTTATGTTGAGAAAATTCTTTGTTTTTGTATATTTTGGTTAGAAAAGAATACACTCCCATATACAAGGAGAGAATTACAAAACCTACCATATCAATTTAAATCAATCCACAAAAAATAACTCATATACAATCAAACACTAGGGGAAAGAAAATATTTAGATATTGTTTGAACAAGGAGGAGATATATCTAACATGCTTCCTGGAGCATATATATCAAACAAGTTGAACTTGCCACACGAATTTGTGATGCACTTGTCCCTTGGGGCTTTAGTGAAAACATCTGCAACTTGCCTTGAAGACAGAGTGAATGGTATAAGCCACCTTACGACTTATGATAGCATATTGAATGAAATGGCAATCTATCTCGATATGCTTACTTCTCTCAACATCAGTAATGGTGTGAGCCATAGCCTTGTGTTGTACTCTGCTTGTGAACTAGATCTTCCTATTGTGGATTGTTTCTTACTTTGCTCACTCACTAGATTACATAAGTGCGATATCTAGAGGTGAATCTTTTGTCATTAGCCAACTTGGCGTAGTCTGAATCGAAGTATGCCTCATTCTTCAAATGCCCATTTTTCTTGAATAACAACCCCTTACCAGGAAATCTCTTTATGTATTGTAGTATTGTGGGGTTGCATTTCAATGTTTGGGCTTATTTATGAATTGATTAACCACCTCTACAGCGAATGAAGTGTTTGGTTGTGTAATTTTTAGATACATTAATTTCCCAATAAACATTTGTATTTTGTGTGGCCTTCCAAGTAATTACCATTGTCACTCCAAAGTGCTGGGTCAATCTCATGGGTGGGGTGGGTTTCTAGGCTTGGATCCTAGTAAAGCAACTTCATGAAGAAGATTAAGAGCATATTTTCTCCAGAAGAGAGACACTCCAAGTTTGTTGTGGGCGATTTCAATCTTCGTAAGTGTTTAGGTTGGCCCATGCCCATAGTGACAGAGTTTTGTTGCTAATATTCTTGAGTCTGCTTTATCTCGACAAGATCCCTACTAGAAATTAAAATATTGTTCATGTACACAATCAAAGCGGTTACTCTAGTCTAGCCATGTCACGTGAATACAGAATGATCAGTCTTGCACCGTTGAAAACTAAAGTCTTTAATGATAGAGCTGAATTTAGCAAGCTAAAGTTTAGGGTTTCTGTACGCCCCTTGAATGACTTATCCCAAAGGTTGCTTCGTGAATATCCTTTCATGAATTACAAAACCTACCATATCAATTTTAAATCAATAGACAAAATTAACTCTTATACAGTCAAACACAGGCGATAGAAAATAATCAGGCATTGTATGAACAAGGAAGATATATATTCGGGCACTTTTGATATAAGACCACAAAGGTCTAGGATAGTCTTACCAGAGATGTGATGTGGGTACCAATTTCTAATAGTCAAACAGTTCTTGAGAATGACTGTGAATAGACATCAAATGGAGAAAACATGGCCATACACAGGATTTAGAGACAAAATTATATCTCGGTTGACGACGAATTAAGTATTGTTGGAGAGTTATTAGTAGAATGAACTTAGAAACTTTTGGTTGTCGAATTCCTCGTAAATTTGGTCTTGAGTTCAAATCTTATTGGGTGTGTGTTTGAGTGGGTACTGTGTGTGATTTAAAAAAAATAAAAAAATTACAAAATTTTGATTGGTACGAGTTTTTGACATTTTTGTTTTAGAGATTGAAATGTTCCGTCATTCATATTTGTGTACTTCCGTAATGTTGACGTACATCATTTACTTATATATAATGAATGTTTTTGTTGAAAGGGCATATAAATTCTTAATTAAATGCTTATATTTATTATAATAAATAATGTTATTTAGGTAAAAATAAAATTCTGTTTAAAATATATCTTTTATTAATAGAACATTACTAGAGTTCTAATTTATCTAAGCTACTTGTATAGTTATCTACATTATGTAAAATAGAATTCTTTTATTAGTGGGAAACTAATAAAATTTTAAATTATTTATTAACTAAGTAAAATTAAAGAAACAGAATCCTAAATTATTTAAACCAGTTATAAACTTCAATTAATAATAAATAATTATAATTGCATAATTGTATTTTTTATATAATAATGAATTTGTTAGAGGAATTGACTTCACAAAATAAATAAATTGAAAATTTACAGATATAAATATTAAATAAGTTAATTAAATTATGAATGATAAAAAATAATATAAAAGTGCACTAAAAGTTTAAATAAACAATAAATCTCATACACGAAGACATCATTATTCTGATAACCATATAATACAAAATCTTTAAAATGAGTGAAATTTTTATCATCCAATGTATTAAATGTGTGATAATTCATTTTATATTAGTATTTATTTAATAGTTAATTATTTTTAATAAATATTATAGAGAACGAATAGTAAGAAAAATAGAGTTAGAACAATGTTATAAAATTTAGAATAAATAAATTAGATATATAAAAAATTAATATTCTTATGAAAAATAATGTTATAAAATATCTGAAACAAACGAATTTATGATTATCAACGTTATTAAATTTGTTATTATTGCATGATTATATTTTTGAAAATATAACAATAAATTCATTAGAAGACATTGATGCCATGAATATATCATGTAATGACCATAAAATAAATTAAAGTGTGAAACATTCTATGTGTACATATTAATTATATTAAAATACAAAAGAAGAAACAAATAGAAACATAAATAAAGTTATAATAATGAACTAAAATTTTGAATAAAAAATTTTATATATGTTACAAAATTTTTAAAATGATTGAATATTTGACCATCAATTTTATTAAATATGTGATTAGCTTAAATTATAAATACGTAAGTGGATTATAGATAAAAAAAAAAAAATTCTTATGAATGACAATATGTTGTGAAATAATTTAAAAACGAGTCTATGACTATCCATTTTGTAGATATGTTGCAGTTTTCATAAGTTGTTATTTTATTTTAAATGTTTGTAATATAATACCATAAAAATAGAATAACAATAGCAAGTATATGAACTTTAGACTATAAATATAAAGTATACTATTTGATTAAAAATTATTAATAGATTTATGTGAATATAATATTATAAAAATATAAAATATAAAAAATTTCCCATGTGAGAAAAACTGTTAAGAAAGGGAATTCCAAGAAAAAGACAAATCAAAGAAGAGTGTAAATAATATTTTAATTAGCCAAAAACTATATATAAGTAATTAATCTCAACATATTATGAATAAAAACAAATAATAAAATATACAGAAGATGATATTAATAATGTAAAAAAATATTGTTAAAAAATAAATAAAACTTAAAAAATAAAAAAAATAATAAGGAATTATAAATGATGATAAAAAAATAATTTAACTATTATTAATATTTTTGTTAATATAATAATGATAAAAATAAATTAATTATAAGCTATATGAGATTATAATTAATTATAATTTTTTTGTGTAATAATAATAAAAATAAATTAAATATTATTAATACAATGTAATTCAAGATCTTTATGTATTTTTTGTATATACAAATAAGTAACTTATATAATGTTTGAAAATAAGTTGGAAAAAATTAATTTATTTTTAATGAGTTTGTAAATTCTTTTACCGAAAAATTTACCGAATATTTTTAAAGAGTTTATAATATCGCAAATATCTTATAAGATGTTTTGAAAGGTTTTTATAAGCTTACCTAAACACCCCAAAAAATTGTCCTAGAACATTTAAATGTTTATACATGAAAAGTAGATGAAATGATAAGTTAAAATTCAATCTAATTAATATTAGTGTAAATGATTTTATTTAAAATTTTTGCAAAACAATAAAGATTTAATATAAATAATTTAATAATGGAACTTTATAGTGTGTTCTAAATTATTTTAATACAAGACTAATTTTAAGTTTGAACAAATATATCAATTAATAAATTTTAGGTTATAGTGTATCAATTTGAAAAATATTTATATTGGTAGATAAAGATGAAAAAAAAAGAGAAACTTAATGCTATAATATGATAATTGAAAGATCATTTTCTATTAAGAGTTTCAAAAAACCAGTTTTGTTCCTTATGTTAAATTGCTTATGAAACCCAACTAATTTCATCTTAATATAATTTTTTTAATACATTATTAAGTTTTATTGTTGTATAAACTATGTTTTATTATGTCATCTAAGAGTGGAACAAGTAATAAACAAAAATGCCTATTTGGATTAGAAGGTCAGTATATTAAAAGATAAGAAAGAATTCTTTTAATTTGATTCATATCACTAAAATATTACGTAAAACAAAATTTTTTTGATATGATCATCTTTTTGTCTGCTTGAATCAGAACTTTTGAATATTAATTAATATTTTGAATGTTAAACAATCATATAATATGTTCAATTATTTTTATAAAAAAAAGACAAGGAAAGAAATACACACACACACACACACACGTATGGTGTATATATTAACCTATATTGAATTGTGGGCATCAAAATAATAAAATCCAATTTGGTTGGATCAAATACAAGTTTCCTAAATGTAAGAAAGAAAATATATATTTTTCTAGATAGTAATCACTATCTAATAAATTAAAGGATTCTAATATAAATGAAAAAAAAAATTGATATCATAATATGGCCCTAATCTTTTCATTTAGTTTTCAAATTGCAATGATTTGGGAAATTTACTTCAACAAATATACTCTTAGATACAGTCATATATAACATAAAAATCACATGTACTAAGAGTGTGATCAATTTCGTGTGTCATGGAACCGTTGAATTTTAGAATTTATAAAATAGTGATTACTATTTAAAAAAAAAGAAAGCTATATATTTTTGGATAATGATGTAAAAGGTTTTTCATTTTTAAAAAATATAATGAAGTTTGTATACAATACTGTAATATCAAAGTTAAAAATAAAAAAAATCAGATGAATATGAATTTATTTTAATCATATTTTATCAATTTGATCATAATATTTACAAGGTAAATTTTATAAACATAAATGTACTTCAAAATTCAAGAGATATTCAATTTTAAAAGTATTTTATTTCTCTAGCTTATAAATAATTATTTTCATAATAAATATAAATATATTTTTCACACTTATTTGTATAAGTCAAAATTAATTTTTTAACTTTACCCTATGGTTTTAAGACAAAATACACGATCAAAGAATATTCTTATCATTCAAAATTTAATTATAAAAATTATGATTTAAAAGAAATTTTTCTTAATCATTATTTATACTTAATTAAGAGATACAACTAAAAATTAATATGTTATCAAAACTCGTTTTGCTAAAAGTTAAAATGAATTAATATTCAAATAGTGTAATTTGATATAGTTGTATATTATTTAATTTTAACACATTCTTATAACTATTTTTTAGTGTGTGTATATGTGTTCTTTCACCAAAATGATTACAAATATGGTTGCATCATAATTAACATCAGTAACCTTGAAAATTATCATACGGACCATTTACAAAGCCTCATAAACCTTAATCAAGCGTATCAGACAGATAACTGAGTAAAACGTTCTCCCATTGCAAGCAAAAACCTGCATCCTTACATTTAATTCGTCAACTACGTCGCCAGTTGTTCGTTTAATTTTCCATAAATAGAGAGAGGTGGCAAAAACTGAAATTCAAGAATAGGCGTTTGCAAAATGGCTAAATATTCTTTACATGGCCACATTTTCCTAACTAAATTTTCATTCAAAATGACGAAAGTTGGCTGATGAGAGAGCTTAATCAATGCAGCTTAATATACAGCCTTACTGGGACGGCTTTCCTTTCTCTCTCAGCTTGGCCATGGATTCTTTCATGGCTTCCTTCCTCTTCTTGCTGGCCAGAACTTTTGCCATCACTCCACTCACGTTTGGGTCCTTTTTCTCCTCCGGTGGAGGTGGTGGCCGCCTTGCGGCTGCCTTCGCATTGTCGCCGTCAACGCTCAATCCCAACACCATTCCAGCCAACCCCAATGCAACATTCCTGCAGCGCGCAAAACTCTGGATAAATTCAAATTTCATTAAACCAGAGAACGATGTATGCTGTAGAGAATAGCCTTACATCGTGTGCAGTACGCATTTTTTATCCCATAAGAAGCCAATCTAGTGGAACAAAATATCAAGGAAGATGGACCTAAAGAATCCCTTCAACTATGCATTACCACTGCACACTCAACCTCGGTCGCTCAGTGTTCCAACATTACGTTTATGTCCAAGTTTTTGAGCTTAAATGCAATCCTGAAATGCGCATTTTGAGTCAGTGCTGTTAGAACTAGAATATTGGAAATTTAATGCATATGCCTGTGTTTTGCAACTAATGATGAATGATGTGTGAGGAGCATGCACTTGTCAAAATTCGAGTCTCGCTTACCCAAAACCCCCCGGAGAAAAATGGTCTAAGAGTTTGAACGTACTAAATGAATGCATTTATAGATTAGTGACTATTATACATAGATGCCGAGACAAACCTCCTTCGGACATGTGTTGTTTGATCGAAGTGAGAACCGCAAGCCCAGACCTTGTGGTGTCTTGGAGAGACCAGACGAGTTGTTTTTCTTGACAATGCAGAGACCGGTGGCTTTGCCGCGAGGGGTGTGACGGGGGCTATGTTGGCCATAATTATTTTTTCTTGGGTAATTTAGGTCGTCATGCTGTTTGATTTTAAGAGAATCGACACGTTTAAAGCGGAAGAAGAAAATGAGTTTTGTGGATAGAGGTGCTGAAACCTGATTGGGTGATGTATGATAAGATCTAAATTTTGTGGACCCTAAATCTTCTGTAATGCGACCACACAACCATACACCTGTTATCTATAGGATTTCCCTTTCTCTTTGCCAACTTATTGCCATTACGACATGCTGCCATGTTTCACAACGACAGATTCTAAGCCGACTCCCTGATTGCTTGAACGGCATATTCTTGTAGGCTGATTAACAGAGAGATTAAAGCTACAAAAATGGTAATGTAGGAAAAAGGAACTAGGAAAACTGAAAATAATCATTGCAGATAAAAACTGCAGTAAAGCTCTCTTCGCATGATAGCTTCTTCAAGTTGTGTAGTTGAGGCAAGAGGACAGAAGAAACCTTTGGCCGGGTAGTCTTTCGAGGTACAGCAAGACAAGTGATAAGAATGGAGGTACAGAAAGATATTCTATTTCACACTATGGACACCAGGAGATGCTACAACTACTACACATCCATAACATGGCAAATAACAGGAGAGAGAGAGAGAGAACATTCTCAGAAACTAGATGCTAAAACCGTTTCCTCCCCTCTGGTGCTGCTTCTCAGGATTTCTTAGCAGTGGGGTCGGCACACGGATGGCAGAAGAGAACCCTGCAATCTGTAGACAAAACAGGAGAACATGGACATCCGTGAGCCTGGAGAAGCCTGCCACAATAGAGAACATGCTTCTCATCAACATGCAATGTAGATACACTGTGGGCCCTCTCTCTCTCTCTCTCATTTTCAATAGAGAACATGCTTCTCATCAACATCATGATGCGTAAGGATAAGGATAGAACTTCTCGGTCTGTTTCAGCAAAATAAATTTATAAATGTAGAAATATTGCAATTCAGCAGAAACTTCAAAAGCATTC
The DNA here is from genome assembly GCA_019155195.1 of Avicennia marina. Lineage (NCBI taxonomy): Eukaryota > Viridiplantae > Streptophyta > Magnoliopsida > Lamiales > Acanthaceae > Avicennia > Avicennia marina. The sequence goes on along the minus strand of CM032772.1, from coordinate 7,942,196 downwards.
GGTCCAGTATAGAAGATTAGTGAGGGCAAAAGGCAACACAGTAGGTGCTATTCGGCCAAAAGTTATGAGGATACAAATCGCGCAACAAATCAGTACTTGGGAGTATTGTACTTGTTCTTGTCCTGGTTGATTAGATGAATCCTAGCCCTGTAATCAGTCTTCCCCCCTGGATATTAATGACAAATCAACAAAATCTGCTAAGAAACACCCTAACAACATTGTACTGAAAACCAAACAATGCACAACATTAAATGCAGTGAATGTAGTCTACGATACCTCTCTTAGACCACACATTTCCACTTTCCAAAATTTTATATCAAATCATCTGTCAAAAATTCATAGATTTTCCAACCATAATTATCTCATTCCAAACTTACGAAAGAATACGATTTTGTACAAAGCAGACAGGTCACACCCAATTTCCTTCGGGCTTCATTATAACAACTCCCTAATGTGAACCCCAAAAATTTCCCTCCCATTTTGCTATTCTAATTCACTGCATTTGAAGTGACGGAATAAACTTAACTCCATCAAATTCAAAATTATCACAAAGTAGTTGTTATGGATGTCTCAGGCCATTATCACAAAGTACGTCATATGAGAGAAATTTTAGAAGGAAATTTGCTCTAATCTCTTAAAGGGCAAAAACAATGGCATGTATTACGATTATCTTAAGTAGCCAATTAAAAATTTTCCTAGCTTCAAAGAATCCACTATCATTGGGTGACCCGTCTATCATGTAAGAAAATAAAATTGTAAAAACAAGCAAGTTTTTTTAATCACCAATATATCATACTTATCAAAGACTTGATGCAAAGAAGGCACTGATGGGAATTACACGTGGCATACTGCAAATTCAAATTAGACATATTCACACAGATTCTGCGTTAAGTAGATAAGGCGTGAATCTGTTGGCAAAAATTGGACTCAAAAGAAGAAAGGAGTTTAATAAAAATGTAGCATTTTATATTTGAGTGTATATAAAATAAAGAAGAAAAAATAATTATAAGAATTTAAGAAGAACTTTAACCCTCCAAAAATAACCCTTACAAAGAGCTTTAACTTTACACATACTCACTCTTGAATTTTTAAGCTTAAATTGAAGTTAATAACCTTCAAAATCTCTTTTATTCATAGTTGAAAGTCTTACACCTGATTGGTCATGTTTGGAGGTCACCTTCCCCGCACCCCGCCCCTCTCCCTACATTTTCCATGCATTCTAATTAGTCAAGTTTGGAGGTCATCTATCTCCCTTTTAGCATCTTCCATGCATTATAATTGGTTACAATTTTGGTTTTCACTTATTGGTTAAAATGGATGGTTCTTTGATATATAAATAGCCACAAACCTCAATATTTCTCCCTCTTTATTGCTATTTTTGGACTTTGTTGTAATCTAACAACTTCTTTGCATGTATTTGTCTGTTTTACGGGTAGCCCCTTTGTTAGCATCTCGACTCCATTATTGTCAGTATGAATCTTTTACTCACTTATTTCCTTTTCTTCTAGAGCTTGTTGAATTCAGTGATAATGAACATCAATGTGTTTGGACCAAGAATAGAATGTTGAATTTTTGCTTAAGTGGATTGCACTCTAACTATCATAGTTGATGGCATATTCTTCTTGACTCCATCTTAATTTTTGAAATAACGTTTTCAATCAAATTAATTCTTTGCATGCCTTGGTGAGTATAATATACTCTGTCTCAGTACTTGAAAGTGTAATACACTTTTGAAGTTTACTTTGTCAAAACACAACAGCACCAACAAAAGTTATTAAATAACCAGAAGTAGATTTTTTTAAATCAACATCACCTGCCATGTCTACATTAGAATATCTTTCCAGAATAGGCTTGATCCTTTTTTGAGTATAACAAAGCCTAAGTTTGATTGTTCTTTTCAAATATCTTAAAATTCATTTGACAGGCTTCCAATGTTCCTTTATAGGATTTGACATATAAATGCTTGTTTGTGCTATTGCATAAGTTAGGTATAGTCGAGTATAAACCACTGCATATATCAAGCTCTCGATAGTTGAGGCATATGGAAATTTACTTATATATCTTTTTTCATCTTCACTGCTTGGGCACTACTTTGAATTTAACTTGAACTGTCCACCTAGTGGAGTTATCTTTGGCTTTGCATTTTTCATTCCAAATTTTTCAATCATCGTTTTGATATAGCTTTTTTGAGATAGCGAAATCTTATCACTTAGCCTATTTCATAGAATATGCATGCTCAAATTTTTTTTATAGGTCCTAACTCCTTCATTTCAAAAGATTCATTCAACTTCTTCTTCAATTTATTGATTTTATTCAAATCATAACCAATAATTAACATAACATCAACATACAACAATAAAATTATAAAACCATCACCAAAATTGTTAATGTAAACAAAATAATCACCATTTGGCCATAAATTAGTCAAATTTCTTACTGCTTTGGAGTTTGCTTTCTATAAAGGCTTTTCTTAAGCTGAAAGATTAAATTTTCCTTATCTTTCTCCTTGAAACCTTTTGGTTGTTCCATAAAATTTCTTCAAGGTCTCCATTTAAAAAGGTTGTTTTCACGTTAAGTTCTATCTATAGATTCATACTTGCAGCCAATCCCAAAACAACTCTAATAGAGGTGAGAAGATTTCATCAAAATCAATGTCAAATTTTTGTTCAAAGCCTTTAACCACTAACTTTGCTTTGTACATTGATTGAGAACTTCTTTCTACTAACTTCAACTTAAATACCCATTTATTTTTAAATGTCTTTCTTCTTGGAAGTAAACTTATCAAGTCGTGAGTTTGATTTTTTTGAATGGACTTCATTTTATCTTTCATGGCCTTTTACCATTCCTTATTATCTTTATAGTTTACTACTTCTTTAAAGGATTCTGATTCACCATCTTCTATTAGCATTAGGTATTTAGTTGGATTATATCTTGTTAAGGGTCTCCTTTCTCACTCAGATCTCCTCATAAGCTGAGGTAGAATTGGAGTAGCTTCAACTTCACGTTTATCTTCCATATTTTCTAGTGGGACTTCAATTTATTGCTGAACTTGTTGAAAATGAGGATCTTTCACTAGAACTTCATTAGTGCTGTTCTTATTTTCTTTCTTCATATTTCAATAGTCTGATTTTCAAGAAAAGTAAAGTCTTGACTTCTAATTAATTTTTTCTCATTAGGGTTCCATAATCTATATCCGAACTCTTCATGCACATATCTTAGAAAGATGCAATTCTTTGAACTAGAATCAAGTTTATTTCTTTCATCTTTCGGAATCTGAACAAATGCCCGACACCCAAAGACTTTTAAATGTTGTAAATTGATAGGCTTACCAGGTCATACCTTTTTTAGAACATCTCCATTCAAAAGAATTGAAGGCGAAAGATTGATCAAATCAACAGTTATCCTCATAGCCTTCCCCAAAATGGATTTGATAGCTTTGCATTTGATAGCATAGCTCGAATCCTTTCAGTAATGGTCCAATTCATTCTTTCAGCAAGGCCATTCTACTACAGGGTCTTTGGGATGGTCTTTTTCAATCGGATCCCATGATTGTTGCAATATTTTTCGAATAATCCTCGGTATTCTCCACTATTATCAGCCCGAACACATTTTAATTTAAGGCTCATTTCTCGTTCAACCCTTTTATGAAAATTTTTGAAAGACTCCAAACTTGATTATTTGATTTTAATGCATAGGACCAAACTTTCTAGAAAAATTTATTAATAAAAGTCACAAAATACAAATCACTACTAAAAGTTCTTTCATTCATTTGATATACATCATATATACAAGTTCAAGAGGTTTTTCTTTCCTTGTAGGGAGATAATTTTTGAAAGCAATTCTTTATTGTTTTCCTTTCATACAATAGGTACAAGGCATGAAATATAATTTTTTAAATTTTGAAAATTAATTATTCTTAATCAAAATTGACATACTTTTTTCACTCATATACCCTAGTCTTTTGTGCTACAACCCCACGGATGATTCCAGCATAGAATAGGCATCATCATCAATCTTAATATCAGTGATATAGAAGAGTATTTACTTTTCTCCCTTTGGCGTAATCAAATTGCCCTTCATTAGCTTCCATATTTCATTGGAAAAGTGATTGGAGAACCTCTCATTGTCCATTTTTCCTGTAGAAATTAAATTGAGCCCTAGGTTCGATATATGTTTCACATCTTTGAGTTTTAATTTACATCTTAAAGCTGTAGTTATCAAAATATCACAAATTCTATGAATTTTATAAGTGCCACTATCACTAATTTTCACAAAACCATTTTTCACGGAATAACAAGAAGAAAAGAACTCTTTACATAGAATAACATGATAGGAAGTCTACGAGTCAATCACCCAAGAAAGATCTTGAAAAGTAAAATTCAAAGAATTTTCATTACTTACTATTATTACTTCTCCATTTGAAGTTGTGGCATTAGTTTTTTTGGGCATATTTCCATGCTTCTTGTTCTTTGGTAGAATCCTATTTCCGTACCCAACAATCTCTTTTGATGTGGCATTTCCTTTTACAATAAAAGCATTCAACTTCTTTTCTATTAACAAACTTACCCTTTGAGCGTCTTTTTTCTCGATTTGGTCATCTAATTTGGCTATGTCCATGTCTTCCATATCCTTTAAAAACCAGAGCTTGACTTTCAACTTCTTGTCCAAACTTTTTCCTTCTTGTTTCTTTATTAAGTATGGTTTCTTTTATCATATCTAAGGTTAATACTCTATTTGGAGTAGAGTTAGAAATAGTGACAAATAAGGTTTCTCAATTATCAAGTAATGAACCAAACAGTAAAAGAACTTGAACCTCATTATCTAAATTTAATTTCAAGGTTGTTTAGATGCTCTGATATATTAGAGCCTTCCTTATAAAAAAAAAGAGTAATTTTCTTTAACAATGAAGTTTTGTTTAAATCATGTTTCCTTTCGTATATAGTTTCAAGTTTCTTTCACAAAACATCAGCTCTTATTTCATTAGGAATATGATTAAAAACACTTTGATCAATCCAAATACGAATTTGGATTAACAATGAAGTTTTGTTTAAATCATGTTTTCTTCCATACATAGTTTTAAGTTTATTCCATAAAACATCAGCCCTTATTTGTTTAGAAGTGTGATTAAAAACACTTAGATCAATTCAAGCTCGAATTTGGTTTACTGTTTTTCTGTGCATCCTTTCCCACTTAGTATCAGACTTACCTTCGGGTTTTGCAACGTTTTTAAGCACTAGATCCCACAGATCTTGTATGATCAAGTGGTCGTCCATTCGGGTCTTCTAAATAGTATAGTTTCTAAGGTTCAACTTGATCATGGTGCCAGTTGATTCCTCCATTGCTTATCAAATCAAAATATTAGAATTGTGGCTCTCATACCATTTGTTGGGAAAAATTGGACTCAAAGGGAAAAAAAAGTTTAATAAAAATATGTCATTTTATATTTAAATGTGTATAAAATAAGGAAAAAAAATAATTTCAAGAATTTAGGAGGAACTTTAACTATTAAAAAATAACTCTCATAAGGAGTTCTAACTTTGCACATACTCACTCTTTGAATTTTTAAACTTGAGTTGATGTTAAGAACCTCCAAAACTTTCTCTATTTATGGTTGAAAGCCCTACACCCGATTGGTCAAGTTTAAAGGTCACCTTCCTCGTATTCTAACATTTTTCATGCATTCTAATTAGTCAAATTTAGAGGTCACCTATAGCCTTTTTAGTATATTTCATATATTATAATTGATCACTATATTTATATTTATCATACTATTAATTTAATTTTAAATATAATTTTAGTGTAGTGACTAACATCACTAAACAACCATGCCTGACAAGTCAGTTCCTCGAATTTGTCGTGGATGCTGCTAAACAGCCATGCCTGACAAGTCAGTTCCTCGAATTTGTCGTGGATGCTTTAATCAAATCAATTATTCCATACAAGAATTCAACCAACATGAGACACTATTTTCAACCCAAAATTTTATCCTTATAATAAATGACAGAAAAGTCATTTTCTGAGTGGAATGGATTTAATTGCAAAGCTGGCAATTCTTTCTTATACTAAATGACAGAAAAGCCATTTTCCGATTGGAATGGATTTAATTGTAAAGCCAGCAACCCCTGCAAGCTGGAAGAGTTTGACAACAAAGGAGAGGATCAACATTTAATGGATCGAAACGGCAACATTTACTATACAAAAACATTAGGGTATAAAGAAATTATGATCTAGTGTAATGAAAATTAACCAGCATCTTTGATTCTAAGAGCGTTCAAAAATAATATATCAAGTAAACAGCAGACGCGATGGAATCACAACAAAATGTCACAAATCCAACCCAGCAAACAGGAACTATAATTTTTTTAAAAAAAGTAAAAAATTCTTAAGACTGCAAGATAAAAAGACGAGTTTAAACCTAACTACGAGCAAATGAAGCTATAACTCCAACTAGGTCTTCCATGAATCAGTCAACGGCACATCAATGGCTATTGTAGTTTAGAAAAACAATCAATAAGTGACGGTACAATAAGTATGGTATAACAATCTAGCCACTCATTCTCAGGACAAGCAAGTTAGTTCTCTCGGGTGTGGTGGGTTTTGAGGATACATAATTTTCTTTGAAGCGAGAAATATATTTGCATAAAGTTGAGGAAAATGGTTATGAATCAATTTTAGTGGTGATGAGGCTATGGAGGAAATAATAAGCACCAAATCCCAACTTTATTTCGTTATAATTAGTTAAAATTGCACACTTTACACTTGTATATAATTATAAAAAATTAAACGATTAAAAAAAATTTAATAATAGAATAAAATAATTTAAAATTAAAATTGTAAATTTTTTTGAAAAATAAAGAAAAGCGAAAGTTAGAGGTTAGAAAAATGATAAGCAAAAATGAAAATAATTATGAATTAGAAAAGTAGAGAAAAATAATTTAAAAGATATTGATAAGAAGAGAAAAGAAAAAAGAATATTCTAGTCTATCTAAGAAAAAGATAGTTATTATAAGACTCATACGCATAATTAAATAGAATAGGTAAACGAGTGTAGCTGGGTAATAAATAGTATTAAAGGGCTATTTTAAAAAATATATTAAATGACTGAAAGATAGTTGTTTTAAGGGGCTTAGGATTAATAAATAATAAAGATTTAGTGGGAAATGTGACGGCTCGTTTAAATCTCTATTCTTTGCAACTTTAAATCTATATAAAGCAATTCATGGAACGCAAACTCCAATCTATTACATCAATATACAAATTTATACACAAATGTGTTTAATATTATTAAAAAAACTAATAGAAGAGTTATGAAAATATTCATGAAGTATATTAAATAAAATAAAAAGATCAACAAATTATACTGAATTAGGTGGTCTTTCACAATAAGAAACCCTAAAAAAATTGTATGCAGTTAAAAAATGAAATAAAATGTAAATGTAAGACAATATATTTAAGTTGTATTACTCACTAGTGACAAATTGAGATCCCAATACTATCCTACGTTAGGAGAAAATTGCTGACATTTTGGTTTTTAGATATCGAAATATATGATTATAAAATATCAAGTAACTTTTAACCAATGTTTTTAAGATCATGCCAATCATTGAACTAGAAAATTAATTACGTCACTGAGTTATTTGTTTGATTGATTTAATATTTTTTTTCAGAAAACTAGTTGTTTAAATGATACATAATGTTATATATATAAATATATATATATACAAATATAACATTATTAAATCAAATTTTATAAATAAATTCAAATCAATTTATTGATATGCCAACTGATAAATTTTAGTTGTAACACAAAAAAGATTTACAACCCAATAAGAATAAAAATATTATACAAATCTAAAAGGAACTTATATAATTTCAAAGAGAAAATACAAATATAGATATTCAAAAATTAGATTTTTAAAATAAAAACAAATCAATACATAAGAATTTTTTTAATGTAAAGTTGTAATATTAAAATTTTGAATAACTCAATGATAATAGTATGTAGACAAAAATAATCAAATATATAAAAGTCAAAATAAAAAATAAGTAATAAAAATTATATATATTAACTGAACATTTAGGAAGCAAAAATGTTAGAAATAATAAGAAACTTGAAAATTTTTGTTTGTTCATTTTTATTAAAAAGAGGTGTTTTTTCATTTTTATCAAAACTTACATAAAACCGATTTTTACCTAGTTTTTACCAGTTTTATTTTATTTTGGTCAATTCTTGACTGGTTTCATTAATGGACTAGTTGTACAGTATAACCAGATTGAAAAAACTGACTACTTCTTAGTTGAATCGTCCAGCCCAATCCAATTTTGAAGTCATTGCTTTTAACTAAGGTAATAATAACCAAATGAACCAGAACTTACCAAATGTATTGAATTGAACGTACTAGTAAATGACATGAGATAGAACAACTGAGGCTCTTGTCCAACATGTTGAGAGCTAACAAGCCTATCTTGCAGAAGATGAGAAATTGCAAGTTATGAAAGTTGTCCATTGATAGTTTTAAGCAAGAATAAGACAATTTTAGTAGCTCTTATAGGTATTTGTAAGAGCTTTTTATTTTCTTTTTTGTACTTTTTGCATTCTGTTCTATTCCATCAAATTGATGTTGAATATAATGAAAAATATTAACGCACACAATTAGAAGAAAAGAAGACGAATATTAAAATTCAAGGCTTAATAAATATATTTTCCTTACACACTTTTTAGATCTCAATGATTTGCTATACAAACATTGTTAACTCCCCTTGACTTGACATTAAAATGAGTACATACATAATTTTCATTTATATTGTTGGGGCCATCTACAACATCTAAAATTTGAGCATTGTGAGTCCACATCATTAACATGCTTATTCAAGTTCTGAAGCAAGTTCATGTTAGGGCAAGTTTGTCTAATGCTAAGTATTTATGTATTGCAAAGATATTGATTGTAAATGTTATTTCTTATTAATAAATATAGATATGTTGCCTTATTAATATATGATAGTTTTATTCGTGCATGTAAATCTTGATTTAACATAAAGTATTGCATGTTTTTTTTGATTGCATTAAGAAATTTTAATTATGATTAATGTGTCATTAGAGCATTAAAAACCAGATCCCTCTTCGAAGGCTATGAGCTCAAAATACTATTGGTGATACACATAAAGAGGCATATGTACATGTAACAAAGGATTTGTCTCCTTATAAGTTACCAAGGCATGTGTCTTATGAGATGTAAACTCTTGGCCAAGGTCATCCATGATTTGCAAAGAGTTTCCAATGGATATTAATCTCATGAGGAATATTGATTTGATTAAATAATTGAATTAGTGAGTTTAATTAAATTTATAACTCTAATTCAATAGGGACATAACAAGACAAAATTTTGGGACACATGATTTTCATGATCATAAGGAATCTTGTGACGAATCACTTTACTTTGATTGGATTTTGACATGGGTCATAGGTAAGATATCTCCTATGTCCTTTGAACTATAGTTGTTACCAATTAAGAATGTACTTAAAAAGTTACACACAAAAAACTATGTAAGTGCAAGATAATAAGTTGACATGGGTAGTTTGATGAGGCATGAGAAGTCTAATTATCTAAATTTGATGGGCTACAATGAGATTAGGTTAGGAACATTTATTTATTCTTTGTTATGTTTGTTGATAATGTGATTATCAATTAGAAATATAATAGGATTTTATTTAATTAATAAGACCAATTTAAATTGAAAACCAAAACATGATTAGGTTTTAATTATTGATTAAATTAATAATTAAAAATGGTTAGCTCATAATAGGAATAAAGATCCATGCAAAGGCCTAAATTGGCACATTACATGGACACCTCTTGTTAATTATGAAAGGAAACATTTTTGCCACAACTAAAGGATCATGTCTTAAATAAGAGATCAAAGTCTTAAAATAAATAAGATTGGAAGTCATTCCAACCCTCCACAACATTAAGATATTAGCTGTCCTCCTTAAGAAGAGAGAGAGAGAGAGAGAGAGAGAGAGAGAGAGAGAGAGAGAAATTTTTTAACCTCTTCTAGTGTCTCTCATTTTATTCTCCTTATTCTAACAAAAGAGTTTTGTGATGAAAAAGGACATTCTTGTTAGCACTCATTCATGTGGACAAATTAGATACCACAACTCAAGCCTTGTGGTTGTAAGATCACAAAGGAGAAAGTTTGAAAGCTCAATTTTAAGGTAATTTCATTTCTATCACTTACGAATTAATTTTATGTGTTTTAGGAAAAAAAACGCACCTGGGCTTGCTTTTAATTATTTTCGTTGTGCATGTATGTTGTGTAAAAGGTTTGAATTGTATTTTTCCTTCCTATGTTTGGTGAAGCTCAATAGTTATATTAGAGTTGATGTTTTTCTCCTTATAAGTGTGCATTTTAATGATTTTTCTTATGATTTGCTATTAGTTTTTGTTGAAAATTATGAATTTGTATTTTAATACATGTTTACTATTTCAAAGATTTTTTTCATAGTTTTGAATTATAGAAAAGAGGGGGGGGGGTGCATTGTTCATTGTTGTTTAAGGCTTGTGGCCATGCAAAATCAGCTTGTGGCTTTGACAAGGGGTTTTGTAGCCTTACATTTGATCCGCAACAGAATTTGAAATTATATTTGCTTTCATGTCTTGTTGCAGTAAGAAAGGCTCTTGTGACTACAACACTACTTCTTGTGACTACACCATAGACAGTAGCAGTGTGTGGCATTTTGATACCCTTGTTGCTTATAGTCACAAAAAGCCCATTGTGACTGCTAAAACATTCCTATAGTTGCAAGGGTGAGTGCACAGCATAAATATAAAATAAATTTGTTTTTCCTTTATTTAGAAACTTTGGAAAATAGCTTCACAACAAACAAAACTAAGAAATTAGCAGTGTAAATTATGATAAGATCACTAAATCAATGTTTTTCATTTTACACATGTGATATATGGTTTGTGGATAAATGGATGGATTAATCGTGGATTTAGGACATATGTGGATGTGATGTTTTTTTTTTGGTTGATGTAATGGCATAAGCCTAGTGTGTCATGAGTTGCGATTTGTGCATAAGCCTAATTTTGTATTACTTTTTTTCAATTTTGCAAAAACATTATGTAGTCAAAAAATCAAGAGTTGGTGATGATTCAAGTACTAGGTGTTGGTGAGCCCGTGGAAGATGAAGCATGATGTCAAGCCTCAGAGAAAATATCTGAAGACCTTGAAATTGTAAAGGGCTTCACACATACTGTACACAATCCAATAGAATGGCTTCAATATGATCTAGTAACAATTTATAATCATTCATGTTTATTTACTTACATTGATTTTGCAATTTATTTGACGTATGAGCTAAATTGTACAATGTGCAAAGTGAGATCTAAGTCATGGATTGAAAAATTTCTCATTTTAATATTAAGTTGTAATAGTGAAATTGTTTAATCGTGGTCCTCTACCTAACTTAGAGTTCTTGGTGTGTCTTTTGCATGTGATATTATCACAATCATTAAGTCAAATATCAACAACATACTTCAGAACTTTATGTGCGTTTGATGCTTTAGAACTTTATGTGCGTTTGATGCAATATTCAAATGATATCCCAACTTAAGAATAGTAGGTGTGAGGGGTAGGATTGAAATTCAATAAGTTGTGTGCGATTTATGTGGGCTATATATGTGAGGGATTAATGGGCCATGGGCTAAATTGGAATTGGAATGCGATGATATGTTGGTAAGAATTGATACTTATTGAGCTTAGTATGTCAAGCACTTTTTACATGAGGTATACTATATTTAATGAAAATTCCAATCACTCGCTAGAATATTTTTCCATTATAGTTTACATTTCCTATTTGAGGGAATATATGAGGTTCGAAACATTGAGTGGGAGACTACTAGATTTAAAGCTTAAAATCAAATGGTAACGATATTTGCAACAAACTAATAACTTGTTTATCTTTTGTGGTTATTTGTCTTAATAAATGTTGAACACACTCAATAAAATACTTCAAACCAACAAGCTGATTGTACCTAACTTTGTTGATTGTTCTAAAACTAAAGAATTATTCTCAATTTGGAACGTATTTGCTATATGTTGGAGGCTAGCATTCCACCACCCCCTTTTGGATGAGGAGATTAAAGAATGGCTTTCATGACCAATGTATTCAAAAGGCCCATGAGAGTATGAGAAATTCTTTCACTTAATAAGAGGCTTGATTCACTCAAATTCATCATGGAGGCTCATTTGCAAATGGATTTGATCTTTAAGTCACTTTTAGTTTTGTTCTTCCATTTCATTATTAACTATAACATAAATGACATTAAATACACACTAGTGGAGATCTCACACACACAAGTTTTCATGTATTATAGGGATCAATTGTAAATTTTAATTCTTATTAATAAATATTAATATGTTACCTCATTAATATATGGCATATAAACCTTGTTTGGCATAGAGTATTGTATGTATTTTTATGATTGTATTAAGAAGTTTTATTCATACAAGTTATTAATATTGACATAAGAATTTTTAGTATAAAATCATTAAATCAATTCTTGAGTCGTATAATCTCTAAGTGGGCATTAAAGATATTAATGAGACCTAAACACTTATATTTATATAGTGAGTATTATGCCATTCGATATGAGATTTTGAGAGTACATACGAGTGAATACGTTATTATGGATTCAGGCATTGACTTGAATGACAAAGTATACACATATGGTTTACTTTTTGTTGTTAATGTCTTACTTTGTTGTCTTATTAAGTGAGAGTGGACCATATACTTAAAACAACATAGTTACCTTATGTGTATTATGATCAATGTGAAATTAGAGTTTTAAGAACCACATCTACTTTAGTAGGCCAATGAGCTGAAAGTGTGATTGGTCATGCATGTACGGAGGTATGTATGTATTTAGTAAAGAATTTGTTTCCTTATAAGTAAAAAAGGGATATGCTATATGCGATTAATATCCTATAAGATGGATATCTTTGGCCAAGGTCACACATAATTAGAAAAGAGTTTACAATGGACATTAGCCTTATGAGGAATATTGATTTAGTCATATGATCAAGTTAGTGAGTTTGACTAAATTTATAACTCTTGCTCTATAAGGACACAATAAGATAAAAAGTCTATACTATAAGGTTCATGATAAGAAAGGTTTTTGCAATTGAATTGCTTCACAATGGTTGGGTTTCAATATGGGCCACAAATTAAGTGTTTCTCATGTCCTTTAAGTTATATTCATTATCAATTAAAGATGAATATAATTAGTCACACACAAAAGAATTGTGCAAGGGCAACATGGTAATTTGGTGTAGACAGTTTGATCAAGATTTGAGAAGTTAAATTACCAAAATTTAATGTGCTAGAATGGGATTGGAGAAAGGGATTTATTTAGGGATGGTAATGGAGGCAGGTAACTATAGGTATTGGTCCCACCCATCCCGCTAGGGGAGAAATGGGGTTTGGTGTTTAGGTGGGGTAGGGCAGGGAGGGGTGGGGGTAGATTTTATCCCCCCCACTTGCAAATGGGGCCAGGGATGTGGAAACCATGCCCCCAAATGGGGCCGGGGATGGGAAACCATCCCCCGCCCCACCCCTTGTGTTAATTAAATTATACATATAATTATATTTATTATACACATATAAATATATATTATTTAATTAAAATAAATCATAAACTAACAAACATATACATTATTTTAATTAAAATAAATTATATATTAAAATTAATTACGTTAAATTCATATATAATTTTAAATTTGATTAATTTGAAAATTAGTTCACTAAATTATTAATTTGATTACTCTACTTAGAATTAAAAGAAAAAATCTTACAAAAAGAATTAATTTTGAATAAATATGCATTTTAATTGTGATGAAATATGTACTTTCTTAGCAATCTAATATATATTTTTTACAATAAAAAATTATAACATATATAAAACCAAATTAGTTACAATAAACCAAAATACAATTTTGTTTATTTTAACCAATACAAAGATTAAAAATTATTTCTTACTGCACTAAACTAGTTAATGAATTATTATAAGTATAAAATAGTATTTTTGTATTATAATATTATTAATAAATTTAAATTTTTTACCCCCAGCGGGGCACCTGTGAGGAGATCAGGGTGAGTGATGGGGCGGGGGTAGGGAGAAGTGTTTGACAACCCCTGCCACATTGCCCCCCTCCCTAGATTTATTTATTCTTTTTTTATATTTGTTAATAATACGATCATAAATTGGATATATAATAGGCTTTTAATTTAATTAGTAGAATTGATTAAAATTAAGAGTTAAGACATAATTAAGATTTAATTATTAATTGAATTAATAGTTAAAGATGGTGTGGCTTTGAATTAGGAATAAAGGTTCATGTAAAAGTATAATTTGGCCCATTCCATAAAACTCTCTTATTGATTATGGAAGAAGACATTCCTACCATAATTAAAGGATTATGTCTTGGAATAAATAAGGTTGAAAGTTATTCTAACCTATGCAATATCAAGAAATCAATTGCCCATCATAAGAAAATAGAGAATTTTTCTAACATTTTCTAGTTTTCTCTCGCTTTATTCTCCCTATTCAAACAAAAGAGTTTTGTAAAGAAAAATGAGAATCTTGCTTGTGCTTATTCATGTGGACAAACTAGAGGCCATAACTCAAACCTAGCGATGGTGAGATCACGAAGAGGAAATTTTGAAAGCACAATTTTAAGATCAATTTGTTTTTATCTCCCGCAAATTAATTATACATCTTTTAGGAACAAAAACAAATAGGCTTGGGATTAATTATTTTCACCTTGTGTATGTTTTTATAAAAACTTTTGAATTGCATATTTGCATTCCAAATTTGGCATAACCTAACAATTCAAATAAGAGGTGATATCCACAAGTCTAATGCTTACAAATTTTTTAGCTTTTGCATAGGCTTTATTTCATACTATAAGAACCTAACCGCATTGTGTGATCAACATATATGGTCTCTACACCTCTAAAAATATTGCCTGTTCACATTTTACCCTATCTTTTTTAGTTTTTATCCATTGTTTCATTATGTATTTTGATGTTATATCATATACATTTATTTATTTTAAAGTTAATAATTCATGCATGTATAATATACTAGCAACTCAAAATACTAACAACTACACTTATTTTTTTACATTTGATATCAAACCCAACTTTACATACCTTGTTTGAGATCTGAGATAGTATTATGAACTCATGTTGATTTTTAGTATTGGAAGGTTATAGATAAAGATCAAGGTTCATTAAGTATGATTCAAACTTCTTGTTTATCTTGTAGATAAAATCATGAGTTCACTAATTATGATTCAAACTCTTGCAGCATGTTTCATCATCTTTTTCATCTAGACACCATTTAGTTTGAACTTTGTCAAATCCCGCACACATTTAAATTAGGCATATCCATGGTTCCATTTGTAATAATGTGTTACTACAAGATTGTGGATTTTAAATCAAACAACTTTACACTAAATTTTTTTAATCCTATACTCCATTGAGTAGAAAATAGAAATTCTATTGAAAAATTTTCTAACGAGTGATTGGGGTTTTCATTGGACATAACATACCTCACACATATAATTCTTGGTATGCTAGGCCCAATGCAACTCTTGCTAATGTATCTCATGTATGGTCCAATCTTTACTTCATCTTATGGTCCAGTGAAATCTCACACATATTGTTTTGGGCATTATGGGTCCTCTTAAGTCACATTCAAGACAACCTTTAGAGACAGCCTAGACAGAGAAAAGATGAGGATGAAATTTTGAAGGGTGAGACACTTACTATTCCAACCTTCCAAGGGAGATCAAACCTAATGCATACTTGGAGTGGGAAAGGTGATTGAAGTTGGTATTTGACTACTACCACTATTCAAAGGCTCAAAAAGTGAAGCTTGCAATTATTGAGTTTCTTGACTATGTTATAATTTGGTAGGATTAACTGTGTACTGATAGGAAAAGAGCCAGTGAATGTCCCATTTGCACTTGGGATGAGTTAGAGGTGTTAATGGTGAAGAGATTTGCTCCTAAACCATTACCACAGGGATTTGATTTAGAAGTTACAAACCTCGATGCATGGAAGACGTGGGCTAGAAGACCATCATAAAGACACTGAGATGGCGTTGATGAAATCCGACATTTTGGAGGATAGAGAGGCCACCATGGCAAAGTTTATGGTGGGCTTGAATTCCAGTTGTTCTTGAGTTGCATCACTACACCAAGTTGGAGGACTTGGTAGATAATGCCATGAAAGTGGAGAAGCAACTCAAGAGAAGGCACAAAAATCCATTATATCCAAGCACCTTTTCTAGGACCTTCCCTAAAAGAGAAGAAAAGGCATAACCCATTGGAAACCCTAAGCCAAAATTAGCATCAAAATTAAAGGCATGAAAGGTACAAAATTGTTCTGATTCTAATTCATAAACTATATGTAACTGTGACATTATGTGCTTTAAGTGCTAAGGTAGAGGACACATTGCTAGGCAATGCTTGAATAGGAGGACTATGGTATTGACGGACGAAGGCGAGAGAGTAACGGATGAGGAAGGAAATAGTGAAGATGACATGCAACCATTGGAGGAAGTGTCTTTGGAGGAAGATCACAAAGTATGCGCTAGTGCATTTAGTGGTCATGTGCACCTTGAATGCTCAAGCAAAGAAGGATAGCATGAGGAGCAAAGGAAAAACATTTTCCACATGAGGTGCTAAATCTGAGGTAAGACATGTAGTCTTGTGATTGATGGTGGTAACTGTACCAACATAGTTAGCACAATGTTGGTAGAGTGAACATCTTGACCTTTGAGAGATCATGCCAAACCATACCAATTGCAATAGTTGAAAATAGTGGAGAAGTTAAGGTAACAAAATAGGTACTAGTTGCTTTTGAAATTAGAAAATATAAGATGAGGTGTTGTGATGTAATACGTACTAATGCTACCAAGCCATTTCTTGTGGGAAGACCATGGTAGTATGATATCAGAGTTGCATTTGATGGCAAAACTATTCTTTCATCACAATAAAAAGGTTACATTAGTGCTACACACATTGAAGGAGGTTCACAAAGATCAAAAGTACCTATAACAACAACATCAGCTAGAGCATGAAGGAAGAAAAAGAAGAAAGAGACTGTGAACAGAAATGAGAATGGAAAGGAAGAGAAAAGAGAGAAAAGAAAAAGGAAGAGAAGAGTGTATGATTGCCACACCATGAGAAATGTGAGTGTAGCTATAGGAATTAAGTGGCGAATAATTACATTGTATGTTTATTAAGACTATAAAGATGTGTTGCTGGAGGAGCTACTAGTGAATTGCCATCTATTCTAGGGATTGAACATCAAATTAACTTCACACTAGGTGCAACCATTCCAAACAAATTGGCATATCAAAGTAATCTCGAAGATATGAAGGATTCCAAAGGAAAGTCGAACAATTAATCAACAAAGGATGAGTTCAAGCAAGTATGAGCCATTTGTAGTTCTAGTATTGTTAGTGCTGAAGAAGGATGGGTCATGATAGATGTGTACTGATTGTAGAGCTGTAAATGCTATAATGATAAAGTATCAACATCTCATTCCTAGGTTAGATGATATGTTGGATAAGTTGTATGGTTCCACTGTATTTTCACAAGTAGACCTTAAATGTGGTTACCATTGAATTTGAATGAGAGAGATAAATGGAAAATGGCTTTTAAAATAAAATTTGGACTATATAAATGTTTGTTATGCTATTTGGACTTACGAATGTACCTAGTACTTTTATGTGGTTAATGAACCTTGTTTTATGTGCATTCATAGGAAAATTTGTAGTTGTATATTTTGATGAAATCTTAGTTTATAGTGAGTCCATAGAAGATTCATTGTAAGGCCCAAAAAGGCCAGTTAGGGATTTTTGAGCCTGGGGTTTTGTTGTGTAACTATAAGTACATTGATGTAACCATTGGTTTAGATTTTTTGGCACATTTACAACTTAATACAACACTTTTCGTCTTTCTCTACTTTGCATTTTTATGAATTTATTCCTCAACTCAAAGTACAAATTGAGTTATTTGGCTTGTTCCAATGGGTCATGGCCAATATCTCGTAGCGTTGTGTTTGGTTCTTTGATTTTTTTTAACTTGTTGCAAGGGTTTGCTCTAAGTGAAGTAAGTTTTTGCTTGGTTAATTTTTATATAATCTCACCATTTATCTTACTTTCCTTAAACATATTTTTTAATCCTTCACTTCTGTAAGTTTACATCAATTGGTATTAGAGCCGGTTAATTAAGTTTCTTAAGTACACAAGGTATACAGGTTGATGAGGAGAAGGTGAAAGCCATTTAAGAATAGCCTATGTCTCAACCTACTAGAGATGTTAGGAGCTTCCATTGCTTGACTAGTTTCAACTGAATGTTTGTAGAGGATTTTAGTACCATAGATGCCCCACTTGTAGTGGTGAATAAGAAGGATGGGAAATTCAAATGGGACAAAGCAAAATAGGATGTATTTGATACTTTGAAACAAAAATTCACATGTGCACCTATGCTTAGTTTACCCAATTTTAATAAAATTTTTGAAATTGAATGTGATTCTTCAGGTGTTAGGCTAGGTTTAGCATTAATGCAAGAAGGAAAATTTGTGGCATATTCTAGTGAGAAGTTGAGTGGTGCCACCCTTCACTATCCACCTATGATAAGAAATTAAATTCCCTAGTATAGGCAATGCAAACTTAGTAGCATTACTTAAGGCCGAAGGAATTCATGATCCATACTGACCATGAATCCTTGAAGCACTTAAAAAGCCAAGGTAATTTGAGTAAAATGTATGCAAAATGGGTTGCATCCATTGACACATTTCCTTACATTATTAAATATAAGAAGGGAAAAGAAAATATTAGTGCTGGTGCTTTGTCACGTAGGCACACTTTAATACCCACATCAAGCACTAAAATGATGGGTTTCGAGCATCTTTGTGAATTATATAAGGAAGATGTTGATTTTGGTGCTATGTATGCCTTGGCACACACTACATCTCTTAAAAGATTTTGTTAAAAAAATGGGTTTTTGTACTTTGATGGAAAATTATGTGTGCTAAAATGCTTGTTGCATGAGTTGTTGATAAGGGAAGCTCACGATGGAGGGTTGATGGGACACTTCAATATCACCAAACTGTAAGCATCTTGCATTAACATTTCCATTAGCCCCACTTGAGAAGGGATGTGGCTAAGATCATTAACAGGTGTTTGAAGTGTTGAGAGGCTAAGTCTCGCATACAGTCCTATGGTTTGTATATTCCTCTCCCTATTTCCCAGGCCCCATGTACAGACATTTCTAGGGATTTGTTTTGGGCATGCCTAGAAGTAGCAATAAACATGATGCAATATTTGTTGCAGTTGATGAATTTTCAAAGATGGCTCATTTCATTCTTTGTTATAAAACTAATGATGCTAGTCATGTGACCAATTTGTTCATTAGAGAGATTGTATGGTAGTATGATGTGCCTAGGATCATTGTGTCTGTTTGTGATGTTAACTTCACTAGTTATTTTTTGAAGACACTTTACTGTAAATTGGGTACAAAATTGTTATTTTTTACTACTTACCATCCTCAAATCGAGGGTCAAACTGAGGTGGCCAATAAGACCTTAGGTACATTATTACATGCTATTTGTAGGAAAAGTTTAAAATCGTAAGAAGCATGCTTGCCACATGTAGAATTTGCCTATAATCACACTGCCACACAATTTTCTCTATTTGAAGTTGTGTATCAATTCAACCCTTTGACTTCTATAAATTTGTTGCCATTACCTAATAGTAAGCAAGTTAATGCAAAGGGTAAGAGTAGGGTTGAATTTGTAAAGTCGTTGCATGAGAAAGTGCATCAGAATTTGGAGAAGATGACTTAATATGTGCAACAAGCTAACAAAGATTGCAAAAGAATCTTATTTAATCCCATTGATCTGGTTGGGTACATTGTAGGAAGGAAATGCATCTATAACAAAGAAAAACAAAGCTACATCTTAGAAGGGATGGCCAATTCAAAGTGTTATAAGAGAATTCCTACAAGATTCAATTACCAGGTAAGTATGGTGTTAGTACCACTTTTAATATTTTTGACTTGACTCACTTTGATGTAAGTGATGAGAAAGATCTCAGGTTGATGGAACAACCTTTGGAAGAGGAGCGGAATGATGAGAACATCAAGAGCACAAACCCCTTAACATTATCGATAGGACCTGTTACCAGAGCCCTAGCATGAAAGTTTAAGGAACACTTGCAAGTTTAATTCAAATTTGGAGGATTGATGAATGTTTAGATGTGTTTGGAAATCAAGGGATAGAAATTGGTGTCAAATTCTAATTTAGAAGGGCTAAGAGGTGCAAGGGAGCTTTGAAATTATGATTTGAGCTAAGTCAGCTTGATCTGGGGAGGTCAAATCATCACCTGAGAATTTTGGAATTACAAATCGATCGTGGCACAATTGATCCCAGGGGCCCATGATCTACTTAGGCGTAAGATGGGGACTTTTTGGATTTACGATCCTGAATAGGTGAGATTGATCTCAAGGACTATGATCAACCTAGCAAGCTTCTGGAAATACAATTGCAAAGTAATTGGATCAAGACAAATCAATCCTAGGTGAGGTGCAACTGATCAAGTCACCTCTAAATTTATCATAATTGGGAAACTTAGATTTTGGGCTAAATTTCCAATTTTTGGACATTGGAGGCCCATTGTAAGGCCTAAAAAGGCATGTTAGGAATTTTTAAGCCTAGAGTTTTGTTGCGTAACTATAAATATATTGATGTAACCCTCGATTTAGATCTTTTAGCATATTTACAACTTAATAGAAGAAATTTCTTCTCTCTCTACTTTATGTTTGTGTGAATTTATTCCTCAACTCAAAATACAAATCAGGTCATTTAGCTTACTTCTAGTGGTTTATGGCTAATATCTCACTACGTAGTGTTTGGTTCTTTGATTGCTCAAATTGTTAATTTGTTACAAGGGTTTGCCCTAAGTGAGGTCAGTTTTTTGCTTAGTTAATTTTTGTGCAATCTCACCATTTTTCTTCCTTTCCTCAACCATATGTTTTGATCCTTCACTTATGTGAGTTCACATCAGATTGTATGCAATTTCAGCACTATCACAGCTCCATTTATAGTAGTAATTAAGAAGAACGAGAAGCTTTAGTACGAAGAAGTGTAGCACAGAGTATTCGATACTTTGAAGAATAAGATTACTAATGCTCCTATTCTTTATTTACTTAATTCTTCTAAGACATTTGAATTTGAATGCAATGCTTTTGGTATAGACGTTGGAGCTATACTAATGCAAGAGAGAACACCTATAGCTTACTTCAATAAGAAGTTAAATGGGGTAGCTTTTAATTATCGTACATATGACAGGGAGTTGTACTCATTGGTGAGGCAACTGAAGACATGACAAGATTACCTACATCAAAAGGAGTTAGTCATTCACATGGACCATAAATTACTCAAGCACCTAAAGAGTTAAGGTAAGTTGAGTAAGTATCATATAAGGGGGGTATCCTTTATTGATACATTTTTTGTATGTGATTAAGCATAAGAAAGGGGTAGATAACATTGTCACAGATACTTTGTCTTGCCATTGCGCACTTTTACCACCTTAAATACTAGATTGCTAGGATTTGAGCACATAAAAGAGTTTAATGCCAAGGATCAGGATTTTGTTGAGTTATCAAATTGATTAGCAAGGGAACTCATGAGAAATACTTTCAACATGATGGGTACTTGTTCTATAATAATGAGCTATGTATTCCAAAGTGTTCCTTAAGTGAATTATTTCTAAGAGAGGCCTATGACAGTAGACTAATGGGACACTGTGGAGTCACCAAGACCATTTTAATTTTGCAAAAATATTTCTACTAATCAAATCTAAGGAAAGATGTGGAAAGAGTGGTTAAGAGATGCATTAAATGTAAAGAGGTAAAATCTAAGATACAACCACGTGGACTTTATACTCCTTTGCCTATTCCAAATGTGTCATGGACTGCATATTACTGGACATTGTGTTAGGTTTACCTATAACAAAAATGGGTAAGGATAGCATATTTGTAATAGTCGATAGATTTTCTAAGATGGCTCATTTCATTGCGTGTCATATATATGATGATGGTTCCCGTATAGTTAATTTATTCTTCAAACAAATCGTTAGATTGTATAGTGCGCCTAGGACCATTGTTTTGATAGAAGTGTAAAATTCTTGAACTATTTTTGGAAGACTTTGTGAGCTAATTTGGATACTAAGTTGTTATTTTCTACCATTAGATGGACAAACTGAAGTTGTCACTAAGACCTTAATTATGTTGTTGCTTGTGTTGATTAGGAGAACTATTAAGACTTGAGAGGACCTTAATTACATTATTGCCTGCATTGATTAGGAAGAGTATTAAGACTTAGGAAGATTGTTTACCTCACGTTGAGTTTATATATAATAGGAGTATACATTCTACTACTCACATTTCACCATTTGAAGTTGTGCATAACTTTAACCCCTTAATTATATTAGTTTGTTGCAATGACCACGTAATAAGCAAGTAAGTGTAGATGCTGAAAAGAAAGTGAAGTTTGTTCGACTGCTTTGTGAGAAAGTCTAGTAGAACATAGAAAGAAGGAAAGAGCAGTATGCATAGCAAGCTAAATGAGGGCTCAAGAAAAGTTGTATTTGAATTAGGAAATTGAGTTTGGGTATCCATGCACAACGAAAGGTTTCTAAAGCAAAAAAAGTTGAAGCTCATGCCAAGTGGGGATGGTCCATTCCAAGTTTTTAAGAGAATCAATGATAATGCTTATAAATTACAATTACTACGTGAGTGGGAGATAAGTTCTACATTTGACGTTACTAACTTAAGCTCATTTGATATAGGTTATGAGCACTAAGTAGAATTGAGGTAATTCCTTCTTGAGAGGAAAGGGATGACATGAGCATCCAGTTAAGGCCGAGGTATGCAAGAATAACCTAAGGTCCCCTTACGTGTTTTGAAGCTAAGAAGCAAAGAATCTATGGTAGTACTTGTGAAGGAATTTTAAGGAGAGTTTAGACTTATGGAGAAGTTTAAAGAGCTTAAGAAGCATTTGTGGATCAACTTGGTGCAATGCAGGGAAGGAGATAGCACTTGAACAGTATCTAGATCGATCCTAAGTAAGGTCGAATCTATCTTGGGTGGACAAGATCGATCCCAAATAAGCATTAGATCAACAAGTCTTGGATGCACGTTCTGGAAATATGATCTAGAAGCCGGAAGATCAATCTAGTAGAACACATATTAACATTGATGTTGATTGCACAAGAACCAATTGATCTGAAGAGGCTTGATCGACATAGCGAAGCCCCACAAACTCTCTAGAATTACGATTAAGAAGGAATGGATTGACCTTATGGCTAGCCAAACAATCACAAGGGGTGCCAAATCAATCACGATGGTAGATTGGAACCCAAGGTTTCCATGTTTAGTTAGGATTCTTTACTAATTTTTACGTACTTGTTTCCTACTTAGTTTGGATGACTTTTAGGTCTTGTTATTAGGCCCTTATGCTATAAAAGGGTCCTTAGGATATTTTGGGCCTTTACAACTTAATAATAATTTTCCCTTTTCCTTGAATTTAGTTTTCTTAATTTCTTGTGAAGCTATCATCCAAATCGAGCTATTTCAAGACATCGCTGGAAGATTTGTGATGTATCAATCAATGTAGGCATATTGATTGCAGTTCTTTACTATTTAAGTTCTCACAATTCATTGTGTTAGGCCGTTTCCTATAGTTTGCACAAGTAGGATTCGTGTGGATTTGGGCTATACCTTTATCAAATTTAATACACACTTCTATGCATGCATCACTTAGTCCTTACCTTGACCTTTTTTACGGTTGATTGTGTGTAAACTATCCTAAATCTCGGGGATCATTCGAAATGGTTTGCATCATCCTGAACTATTGTAGCACTTGATTTGTCTGATTCATTTTAATGACATCATAAAAGATCAGTGGGCTATAGTACATGCTTCAGAGTCTAAAATCTCTCAACATGTTGATTGTAGAGGCCCAATCATGCTATCTATCTAATTTGTTGAGTTTTATTTAATTTTACCACATTGGGTTAAGTACTTAATCCATGACTCATGTCCCTAGAATTCAAGGTTAGGTTTGATTCATTTTTCTTACTTCCACTGGGTGCTGGTGATCACATCAGGTGGTATCAGTATCGGTTATATCGGATTCTTATTCGAGACCTAACCTAAAAATTTAGTTGTTGGAAGATCCCAAAAAAGGAGAAAATCAAAAAATGACAAAATGAACACAAGAAGCAGATTGGAGGTTAGGCAGCAACATTTGAGTGTGCCACTGCCATTCAACCACCTATGACCCTAGCCCCATCGTGAAGTAGCTTAGAATTCTCATCCATCACTAGCATCGTTGTCTTTTAAAAGAAAATAGGTTGTCAAAAGAAAATTTTGTGCCAAATTAGCTACAATTGTTGTCACTCGCATCAACTGTTTCCCACGCCTTGAATCTTAGGTCTCGTGACATTCCAAGCCGCATTTAATGTCATCACCTACCACTGATGCTTTCTATCCACTACTGCCTTGAAAGGCATCAACGTTGCAGTGCCACCCACCATAATGCAAAAACCTAAAAAGGTTGGAGTTCTTCACGTAGGCTGAAGCTTGCTGGGTTAAATTCCGTATTGGGTTGTAAGCATTGGAGTTGGGCCAATGTTTGGTTGCTAGACTTAGTTGTATACACTTCAAAGCAAGAAAAAAATTATCGTTAGGTAGGAGACTTCAAGCTAGACCAAAGGTAAGTTGGGCCAGATAATTGAAGGGCTGTTAATTTTGTTTGGGGGGTCTAGTTTGTGTATTGGGCCAAAAACCTTTATTTATTTATATCCAAAATTTATTTTATTGTTTGAGCTGGGTTAGTTTTCTTGTTCTTTGGAGTTCAATTTAAATTTCTTCAATTAGTTTCTTTATTATTTGTGTAGGAAAAAATTAGAAAAACTAACAAAAAGGATAGAAAAGGAGCAAAAAAAAAAAAGGAAATGAGGTGAAAAGGTGAAAAAAAAAAGAAGAAGAATGGAAAAAATTGAGAGAAGAAATAGATAGTTGTGAGAATAATAGTATTATTAGTTTTACTTTGCTATTTCTAGTCAACATACAAACCAAGGTGACAACCTTGAGGATCCCAAATTCATGTTTGAGTTTCTCACTAGGGAGTTGAAAAAGATCACCAGAGTTATGGAAAGCGTGCATGATAGAATGGAATGCATACATGACAGATTAAAACGTGTGAGGGTATCTCAAGTAGCCTGATGACGTAGAGATGGTTTAATAACTAAGCATAATGGAGGTTGAGATAGACCCAAGGATTGACATGTACTCCTTTTCAAGTTGACGAGATAAGATTAGTATTATTATGAGGAGGAATATTGGACAAATGATTATGATAAGGCACTAAGTTGACCACTTAGGATGCATGATGAAGATATTTTATACTTTAATTGTTTTCCGATGGGGCACATCATTAATAAGTGTCCAAATGTGGCCGTTGAAGCATGGTTTTAGTAAACTTAAGGAGATCAAGGATAGCCTATCCATGGAAATGCTACCTTCATGTGAGGAGGCACCACTAGAGGAAACACAACATGAGGATTGTTGGGTTTTAATAGATTTAGGGTTGGATATTAAAATTATAAATCAATAATACAAACGTAGTAAAACAACATACTAAACCCATTCCGCATTCGTCATACAACATACTACATCTTACTTTACCTTGACCGAATAAAAGTCATGGATTTAGTCAAGCTCACAAATTTGGTCATATGATCAATCGCCGTTGCCCCATGAGACTAATGTTCCTATCAGAAACTCCCTATTGATTACACACTACCTTGACTAAGGATTTTTATCTTATAGAACACCAACTATATAGGACAAAAACCTTTCTTATTTGTAAGGAGACAAATCCTTTGTCGAATATACACATGCTTCCATACGCACCCAGTTAATGGGCACGTTGGTCTTATTAGCTTATCCCATATTAAGATAGATATTGACCCTTAATGCCCTAATGAGATGTTGACCATCATGTGTACAAGATAACCATATCATCTCAGGTCTAAGGTTATTATCTAAATGCTCATTCTCTAATGACACATTCACACACATGTATGCTTAGTATCTCATACTAAATAGCATGACACTCATCATACAAATATAAGGTGTGCAAGTCATACTAACTTTTTAATAGCCTTTAGAGTATTTGTGACTTGCGGATTGGTTTTAGTGATTATGTGCAAAAAGAGCCTTGTATCCATATTCATAACTCTTTATAAATAAGGCTTCTTAACTCAAATACATGAGCATATACAATACTTTGCACTAATTAAAATTTATATACATGAAAACTTTCCAGAATATAGAGACGAAAATCAATATTTCATTAATTTGTGTGAAAAGTACACATATAAACAAATGCTCTTCTAGTATCCCTCATTTTTTATTGGCATTAGAGGGTATATCACTAATAAGGATAGCATTAGTCCTAGCGATGATTTAAAGATTGAGAAGGAGAAAGATGTACAAGAAGAGATAAATGGAATTGAAGGTGAAATCAAGAAAGATTATGAGAGTAAAGGAGAAAAAAATTGAATGGTCCAGCAAAAGTGTAGAAGATCATACATATATTGACCCATTTGACTGTTAGATGTATTATTTGCCTATTTATGTTGCACAAGAGTTAAAGTTTTTCTTAGCAAAGGAGATTACATACACACATCCAGATAAGGCAGAGGTGATTTCACATATTCTTTTATGTTATTCATTATTGGCATTTTAGTGTTGGATTTATGAGTAGATGAGACTAAAGTTTGAGCATGATTGTAAAGTATCAAGAGGATTTTACAAATTCACGTTTGATCTGAGTGGGCATGAACTAAAATTGAAGACAATTCACTTTTGAGAGGAGAGGAATGGTGTGATTTGGATAAAAACCAAATTTTATTTTTATTTATTTTTGGACTTTATTTATATTTGGGTCTAAAATGGGCCGTAGAGTTAAAGGTTTGATAATTTTACTATGAATATTTATTTTCATTTAGATGGAAGATAGAGACTAGAATTATATTGATATTCAATTTTTTTTAGGAATAAGAATTCTTATGTTTTGGGATTAGTTGAATGATTCCTAATTTGTGAATCAATTCAAATTGTTTTATGTAAAAGTGATTTTTTTTTTAATCGTGATTTGTCAATCAACCTCGGCATGTCAATTGTTGTCATCTTATCATGCCATTTATCTAATTTGCCAAGGTCTATTTATATTCTATCACTTTGGGCCAGGAATTTGATGCACGGTCTGCACTCTGGAAATTCGAGATTGGATTTAATTTATTTTTAAAGCTTCTGCTTGGTACCTTTGATCACGTCATGTAATCTTGCAAAAGGTTGTGGTAAGCTGATGTCATGAGTGATAATATCCACTATTTGTGCCTCGTGGTCATATCTCACTTAACTCTCATCTTGTAAAATATAATCACCCTAATATTGCATGATCTATTTGTATTTCCTACCAATCGACATATTTAGTACCAACTTAGGTTTATTTGCCTATTGATAAATAATTGAGTAACTACAATTTAAACAAAAAATTATAATTTAAAAAAAGGACATAAATTTATTGAAAAGATGGGTATGCATAAATATTGTATTAACTTTCAGTACATATAACTATAATTAATCAGTAAAAAATTTGACCATGCACCATACTAAAGATTTTTGCCGCTCTAAATTATAATTAACCATTTTAACAACAATAAACGAAGATAGACTACTTATATAATTATTCAAATTGCACTGCACATACAAACTACATGATACTTTTGCACAGAGTACAAACAACATCACATATTAAAAATACGAAATCATAATTATATTACATAACCATCCCTACTTTTTTTTTCCAAAGTCAACCCATTTTTTTGCTTTAATCATTCCAACCCATTCGTTTTTAACAAATCGCAAAACAACTCAATTACTTTTTCGATTATCCAAACCACCCCTTATCCCTTTTTTTTCTTGCCCACCCTAACCCAATGGCTCAACTCAATCCGACCAACTATGATGTGAGCATTAGGTTGGAACAAGGTATGTTTTGTTCAACCATTGATACAAGTTAAAGATTATTAGCTCCAAGAAGTTAAGAAAAACCATGGGCATGAGTTTTAAAGGGACTTTGGATGTTTCGAGAGGTTTTGGAGGTTAAATTGAAGTTTACAGGTCAATTTGACGCAAAACAATTTAGAAAATAGCCTTTGGACAGTCTTAAGATTGCTCAAAAAGGAGTATCAATTGATCCTAGGTAGTTCGAATCAATCCAAAGTTAAAGTCGATTGACTTGGAGGTGCATTTGGAGGTCTCGGAATTATGATCGTAGGAAACAAGATCGTAAAATTAGAATGCTAAAATTATGATCTAGATGATGAGATCGACATTGTAATCAATCCATGAAGGCTGAGATCGATCGCACAGAGTCCAAATTGATCCAAATTACAACTTGGAAACCACGAAATGTATTTTAGTTAGTCTTTCCAATTTTCACTCTTGGTCTTCCTAAAACACCTATGGATGAATTTAGGTGTTTTTTTTTTTTTTTTGGGTTCCTAATACTATATAAAGGACCCTTGTTTTTTTATTTTTTTTATCGTAGAATTCTTTGGTATTTTGATGAATGAAATTATTTTATTTGGTTTTCTCTAGAATTGGAGTGTACCTCAATTCTTATGATTCCAAACACCAAATTGAGTTATTTCAAGTGTTCCTTGGATTAATGCTTGACGTGTCAACTAATTAGGTGTGTTAGTTGTGGCCGTCTTTCAGAGTTTATCGAAAATAGTTGTGTTTGGATCATTTCTAAATGGTTTGTGCAAGCAAGTTTTGTTGAGCTCCAGCTTATGCTATTATCCAAATTTTCAAGCTTTTGTACATGCGTTAATTAGTATCAGAGCTTGTTGTGTCGGATTCTAATCTTGACACCAATCCAAGTACGAAATTTCATCCTTTATTTCTTTCCATTCTTTTTTCTTACCTTGATAACTTGACTTAAGATGGCTTAAGTGTAGAAGAATATTATGACAAGATGAAATATGACATGAGGAAAGCCAATATTGATGAGAGTGTTGAAAGGCCATGAATAGGTTTCTCTAGGGGTTGGATGATGATATTGCAAATGACTATAGAGCATCATAACTATGAGGAAATAGAAGATTAGGTAGAACAAACCACCCAAATTGAGTGTAGGCTTAAGAGGAGGGGTTCTGAAAGGACTAATTTATATGACTCTTATAGAGTTCTAGCTAAGAGATCTACATAAGATGTTAATGGGAGATCCTATGTGGGTACTTTTGGCACTACATCCATGCTAATAGATAAGGTAAATTATACATATTTTCATTTAGATGATTGTAATAATGGTGATGTTGCAGCCCAAAAGAAGAATAAGGCACAGTGGGACTCCTCAATGATGGAGGCATGCAATGATGATAAAAAGGGAACAGTAGATGATGACGCCCTTAAAGAAAAAGAAGTTTATAAAGTTAATGATACATTGGATTTAGAAGATAAAGCCACCAGTGAGAATGTTACACAAGTGACACTTATGGGACAAGGAGATGAAGCATTAAGTGAAGATACATCCACAACATCCATAAGAGAAAATGATGATAGCCATGTATAAGAAATTTCTGCACATTTTCTAAAACTAGTTCGTGAGAGTTCATTGCATGATGAACATCAATGTGAGTTAGATTTAGAGAGTGAAATTGAGTTAGAAGAGAATGAGTGAAAAGAAAGAGAGAGCGAGAACAAGAGAAAAAGTGTGAGAGAAAAGAGAATGAGTTAAAAAGAACAAAAGGCGAAGAGAGTGTTTTAGAATTTATGAAATGCATGAGGGCTTGTGAAGGGAGGATTATTTTCACTATCCTTTGTCTTTTGTAAATTCACTCTTGTAGGATTACAAGAGTCTTAAAAGGAAGTTTTCCATGAAATTTATGACACGAGTTGATGAAGTCTTGCATATAAAGAGTCGTTGAATCCATGTGAATTGATGCTATGGAAAGAGGCCTGCAACCTTAGATCTGGTAATATTTTGAGTTATTATTCACATGTAGTGCTTAGTGTTGTGTTGTTTGCTAATTTTGGTCTTAAGGATGATTTCTATTTGATGATATTAGCATTCAATTGTGAGGCCTTTAACATTTATGGAGTCGATGGAGTTGAGAGTTTTGTATATGTGTAATTCTTGGTAATAAGTATGATAGTGATTTGGCATTAAGATATCTGCATTTACATGTAGAACATGGTACACACATAATATGCTCTAGGATTTTACGCCAAATTTCCACAAGTAAAGTTTGAAAGTGCATGTAATGACTATGCTATAGTAGTGTCACTTGTCGAATCCAAGCAAAATAAACTTCATTCTTTAGATGATGCATTGCATATTTATAATGTTCATGATGTCGGATGGTTACAGTTCCCATATTCTTGGAAGCTTATAATAAGGATAATGGAATTTTTCTATGATTATCTTAGGATAAAGGAATTTATGAGGTTTGTCTTTAATCCTAACTTAAGAATTATAAGTGTTGAATTCTCTATACATGACATGCCAGAGCATTTGGATTATCAT
This sequence comes from Avicennia marina, assembly GCA_019155195.1. NCBI lineage: Eukaryota > Viridiplantae > Streptophyta > Magnoliopsida > Lamiales > Acanthaceae > Avicennia > Avicennia marina. The sequence goes on along the minus strand of CM032772.1, from coordinate 7,911,451 downwards.
AAGATTGAATTTTTGGTCATTGCACATACATGTAGACAAAATGGTATATAGGTCTTACGCATATCATGTATAAGTGTAGGATATGTGATGTATATGGAGCAATAGGAAATGCTAGAGAGCTATGTTGTCATTTACATGAGTAATTTATGCTTGAAGATGGCATGATGATGAGCATTGATGTGATTGATTGTCTAATATTTGAAGTGTATTGTCATGAGTTAATTTCTTGTGACGGTTATGTTGGTGAAATTGGATTGTTGGAATACACTTGTGCTATTCCATTGGAACACATAAGTGTAACCGAAAGAGTCTTGTTTTTCCAAGAGGATTCCCCTTGGGGAGTTGTGGTTATTGCTAAGAGAAAGAAACCAAAGAGAATTTTCGTAACTTGTGTTTGAGCAAGGTCACATGTTCAACAAGAAATTGTCTTAGTCTACTGGGGGCGATGTTTTTACTCAACATAGTCAAGAGGCCTCCATATCACAATATTTGACTTTGGGATTAGAGAAAATTTGTCTTAGTTTGCAACTGATGGGAATACAAGAGTGTTCACATGTCCACAACATGTTCGAGTTGCAAGGAGGGAGTATAGGGCAAGAATATTATTAATATTATACTGCCGTATTTCTTAATTGGTATTGTTATTTTGTAGGAAAGAAGAGTCCTAATGAATTGAGGTTAATTCTTCTTCAGGAGAAGGGGAATGACGTGAGTGTTAGGTTAGAACAAGGGATGTTTGTTGAGCCATGGATGCGAGTTGAAGATTATGAGTTTCAATAAGCTAAAAAGAACTTTGAGTATGAGTTTTAAAGGGCTTTTGGATGTAGAGGTTTTGGAGATCAAAGTGAAGCTTCTAAGCTAATTTTGCGAAAACCAATGAAGAAACTAGCCTTTGGACATTTTTAAGATTGATCATAAAGGACTATCGATTGATCCTATGGAGCCTGGATCAATCTAGAGTTGAAGCTGATCGACCTGAAGATGATTTTGAAGTTCTGGAATTACGATCGAGTAGGATCATGATCGATCACAAGAAACAAGATCATAAAATTACAATGTTAGAATTACGATTTAGATGATGAGATCAACATTGCGATCAGTCCAAGAAAGCTGAGATCAATTGCATGGTATCAAGATCAATCCAAATTACGCCTTAGGGCTCAAGAATTATATTTTAGTTAGGACTTTTTTCACTTTTCTCTCTTAGTCTTCCTAAAACACCTATAGTCGAATTTAGTTGTTTTTTTTCTTTTAGGTTCCTAATACTATATAAAGGATCTTTGTTTATTTTTCTCATAGAATTCTTTCATATTTTGACAAATGAAGTAGCTTAGTTCTTGTGATTCCAAACACCATATTTAAGTATTAGTTAGATTAATTCATGACATATCAATTAACTAGGCATCAAGTAAGTTTCGTTGAGTTCTATACGCCCACACCTAATACCCAAAGCCCAAGCCCAACACCCCCTAACCCTACCACCCCCACTTAAAATGCAATACACACGCAAAGACAAACACGTGTAGCGTTCTCTTCCTCTCTCTCTCATCCCCCGACGTCCTCCCCACTTTCTCTCCTCTTCATCGATCGCCACTGCTGCTCTTGCAACCAACTCTATTAACGTACAACCATTCGCTTGCCACTCTCCATCCCTTGCCTATGTCTTCTTGTCCCTCCCTCCAGCTAGAAGATAAATATTACCCTTCCCTATAAATGCTTGCTAGAACACAATTATTTGATCGTTCTCCTTCCCTTGCCAGTGCTGCACAATAACTGACCACCACGCCAGCTGATCCACAGACAAAAAGTAGAGGTGGCACCAATGAACGACCAAACATCTCCACTGTTACTTTTTTTTCAATTTTTTTAAAAATTTTAAAAATTTTCTTTATTTTTTTCATTTCTTTCTGTAGGTTATTTGTATAATAAAATATACATTTATTTTTCTCTAGTTTTTTCCCTCCAATTTACATATATTTTCTCCCCCAAAATTTTTTTATCCATTTTTCTAATGTTTTCCCAAAATTTTCTATATATTTTTTCGAGATTATTCAAATTATGTTGAATGAAATTTTAACCCAATTTTTTTTAACCATTTCCACTATTTTCTTCCCCATGTTTCTTGCCATTTTACAGCACTGTTTTTATAAAACACCACACAAAATATACACAAATTTTCTAAACCAAGGCCAACTAGAAATTTACACCAAGTGCATACAGGAAAATCTTGCATTAAACTTCAAATAATTAATTTCTATAACACACTAGGATGAGCCGTAGAGTTTCCTTCAGACCTGACTGGGCATTTTCTGTATTCTTCAATTTAATTGATGCATTGCTGATTTGTAACCAAAATTTCTGATTTGGTTGATCTACCAAAATGTGTGCAGAATTTTGTGTTAGTGGTATGTAGACAGTTGGCGGTGCTGGTGTGATAGTTTGGATTGAACATATATAGAAATTGCTTTTATTAATTCCTTTTAATCTTAGGAGTTACTTTGTGCTAATTTATTGTAATAAACTTATTTACTATGTTCATATGAAAACTAATTAATATAATTTTAATAACGCATTCTTCGTTGCCACGGAATCTTAACAATAAAACAAACAATAAGTGTTCTTAAATGTTTCTTTTAGCCATTAGCACAACCAAGTCCCTTCGTCACAAATCCCAATGTTTAAATGTCAACATTTCAAAGATGAAATATTGGGTTCAAATTCATTTGAAAGCATGCGTGGGTGGATGTGTGTGGAAAATTTTAAAAAAGAAAAACCATTATCAAAACTAAACCGTTAAGCCAAACACACTCTTACTCTGACCGTTCTACGGTCAGCAATTCTTTCTTTCTTTTTTTTTTTTTTTTTTTCATCCTTTTAAGCTCGGGATCAAGGTCCCAGAATTAGTCAATTTCTGTAATTTTTTTCTTTAAATTGGTCTAATTCTAGGATTTGAAATCTTGTAAATATGACTTAAATCTGCACATTTTACCATGCAGGATGAGAGTTTAATCTGTTAGAAAAAGTATTAAAAAACCTGAACAATGTAGCAGCATCAAAGAGAAGTTAGGATGAAACATCAATGTCATATATGAAACCAACTTAGGTTCATGGACTTATAACCATAATTAATCAACTCGTCAAATGCTCAGGTTTATGAGTAGTTAACCATAATTAAATGGGGTTAAAGAGGAGTTTATTTTACATGTGTTCATTGACAATGGGCCCAGAACATAGCACAAGGTCTAGCATCGTCCAAACTCGTAAAATAAACATCAGTAGTCAAGACTTGTTGGTTGAGAGTCTGTAGATGCTGTACTAGTTGAAATACACTAGGCGTCTAAATTGTGAAATGCTCGGAGTATCTTCACTAACGTAGCATCTATATAAGACTGTTGGTTTTGACCAATGACGTGGAATCATATAGAGGGCGTCGTGTGGAACCAATTGGTCCTATCCATTTTTATTTTTGGGGGCATGTCCTTATTTTCATTTGTTTTTGGGTTAATTTTTTCTTATAAATAAAGAGTTAAATGTTTTGATTAATTTTTTTGGGCTTTGGTTTTAGTAATATGCATGTTTGATTTAGTTGACTTGACGAGTATGGGCTGCAAGTAGGGAACACATTCGGCACTGCTAGAATTTTGTCTGATTAAAATTGTGAGAAACCGAGTTCACTTGGACCACTCTTCTGTGTGGTGCGTTTACTTTCCCTGCAATTGATACTTTTGTCGAGGATGGTTTGGTACTGCTGCGTTCTAAGATTGAGGTTCTGTTTGGCTAAATAAGTTTGCTAGGGATATTATTATTTTAACAATCTTTTTTCGTTGTTCAAAGAAAAATTACAGGAATACCCTTTATTTGAAATTCTTTTACTTTTTTTTTATCCTTTTTTTTGTTTCTCTTTTTTTACTAACTATTTACCTTTATTTGTATTTTACTATAAAATTTACTTTCTTTCCAAAATTTTTCATCTTTCTTTACTTTTTTTATTTTTGTACCTTTAACCCTTATTTATACTATATTATTTAAAAAATAGGATTTTTAGGATGTAAAATGAGAAATTGTAAAATTACTTTTACTTAATTTTTTTAGTTTTTCATCATATTATTTTAAATTATTATTTTTATTTGTATTTTATCTCAAAATTTCTTTCCTTTCCAAATTCCTTTAATATTTAATTTTTATTTAGAAAAATTATACTGTTAAATAATTTTATATCTATTATTTAAAATACAATAACTTCTTAATTTATATCTAAATTTGTAAACTCAAAAGTGTGCAACTTTTATTAGTGAATAATATTAGAATACACAAAAAAAAATACATTTTTATTAGAAATGATATGATATGACATTTACATTAAATTCATCCCATGTAAAAATAAATAAATAAATTATATATATATATATATTAATTTTGATTGTTACCATCTTTAATTATCTTTCAAATATAATAAAAAACTTGAAAGACGTCCAAATATTGTCTAACGAACGAAATGTTTGTTATTATGCTAATGAATGTTGGGGAAATCGGTGTCCAACATCAAGTATCACTTGTGCTAAAATAAACTATAATTAATAAAAACAGCATACTCTATCTATGTAAATTTATTAATAAATTATAAAGTTATTATATTTTAAACAATAGAAATAAAATCATTGAAATTAAATTATAAAATAAAGACCAAAAGAATGAAAAAAGAAGAAAATTGGAGAGAAAGTATAAATAAAAGTAATAAATTAAAAAAAGAGGAAATAAAGGAGAAATAAAAAAATTAAAAAATTAAAATTTAGATACTTATTTAATTTGATATCCTATAAACAAAAGAAATTATTAATTTAATAATCTAGTATAATAAATATGACTCGGGATCATTTGTCAAATACAACACAAGTATGAAGTCCATTTTGCTCCAAGCCCATTAACCAATATCCAGGGGTCATGTTACAACGTATGCCTCCTAGAAAAATTTTTATTTTGTAATTATACATTTCAATAATATATATGTCATTATTAATTAATTTATTTATTTTCTTAATTTTTATATAATTTTTAAGATAAAAGATGCGTGTTGTCTAGTCTTGGATAATGCCTATTAGTTGTGCGGAAGCGTCTTCGTGTAGCAAAGCGAGTGCGCCGTACACATAAAGCCCACGCATTAGGATACACAGTGAGGGAGGCGTCAATGGCTTCTCTGGTGAACAAGCCGTTGGCTTCTCTGTGCACAGCCAATAAGTCGGACTTCCTCTCACCGGAATTAGTCCTCGGTCAACGCTGTCGTATTGGATCCAGAAAGTCTGGCGGTAGTGTTAGAATTGCCAGCGATGGGGCTTTTAGTAGAACAAAAATGGATAATGGCTATGGAGTTGTGTGTAAAGCGGTGTCTGTGGAGCCACAAACGGAGATTGAAGGCCTTAACATCGCTGAGGATGTTACACAGGTGAGACTATTAGTTTTATCCGATGCTTGTATTTTTTAAGGGGATACTGCTAAGGGTGTGTTTGGATTGAACCATTTTTTTTTTCATAGATATGGGATTGGAGATAAATTGTTATTCCTGCTAAATGGACATCGTGAACTGTATTTCTGTATAGAGATGATTAGTATTCTTCCCTTAGAGTATTCCTGTCCGATGAAAGCTGTATCCCGTATGTACGGATTGTAATTTGTAAGAATGACTGTAAAGGAGAATCGGAAATGATTCTGAGCTCAAATACTTCTCAAGTTCGATTTTCGATAGCGGAGCACGTCGAGGTCTAAATTTGGAGTTTAATCCTTTATATAGTCCTTCTTAAGGTTATGTAGGAATGATTTTTTGTTTCTGGTAGAAGTCGGGATTTTGCGATGGGACAATGAAAGAGATGGGGATGAAATGTAATTGCTATAGCTGAACCGGGGTAAAAATGGAGAAAGTGTGTTTCAATAATTTTCCACCTTGAATTGCTGTTTGTGACTTTGGAAGAAATGGATTTTTGGTCCAGGGCTGATTTTCAAGTTGTATCTTCTGTTTATTCCTTTGCAACTGTAGTTCACTGTTTATTGACTTGCAATTCTGCAATGTAAAATGTTGGTTTGAAAATTCAGATTCTGGAGATTCTTTTGAGTTAATTGTTATGCAATTTACTTCTAAAATTGCCAATTAATTTGGCCGAATTTATGCAATTTACCTCTTAAATTTTCTTTTATTTTGAACTTCTGACCAATTTCATGGCAAGATTTGAAGGCTATGTTTGTTTTTGTTTTTGGCAACATAAAACACACAGAAAATTGTTTCACTTTTTAAATTTTCTGTATGTCCTTTTACATAATTTTCAAGAAAAATACACATACCAAAAAATGGAGAAAAAAAACATAGCCAAAATATTTTGGCTAATTGCCAACTGCTTTGCGAGAATTTATGTCAGAAAATTTTGTTACTTTTTAGTTTCCATCTTATTTCTGGCCAGCATATGAATTTTTCTGCTAATTTTGAAATTTCTGGCCCATTTGAATTGAACTGTGGCAGTAGGTTTTAGACATTAACTTGATAGGTTTTAGACAAAAACTGGAAAATTTAAGGATGAAACACAAATATAAGCCTACTTACCTAAAATGTATTTTCGCCTGTTTCTTTCTCTGGGAGTTTCCTCTTTATGTTTTAAGCCAGTTGAAGGTGTCAGTTTTTCGATGTTAAGAGGTCCAATCTCCATGCCTTTTACTTGTGTTTTCTATAGTATTTCTGACAATCCTGTTGTAGTTTTCCTGAAAACGTGAACTAGCCTATCACTTATCTGATGCTTATATTATTTCTTGGACTGATTGTTGTGATGTTCTGAATATTTAGTTGGGTGCCATTTTGCGACATAAGCACTAAGAATTAAATAGATGTTAAGTTGTTGAGCAGAAGAAATGGAAGGGTTAATAGAAAGGTCTGCCCTCTGTAAGATTTTTGAGGAAGCTTAGTGATCAATTTACCTATGGAACATTTTTGTGAGGCCAACGTTCTTTAGTTTATTGTTCCTGAATTCACAAAGGGAATGGAACATATAACATGAATCTGATGCTTAAAGGAAAGAGAAGTGGACTTATTGTTGCATCTTGAAGGAAAGAGAAGTGGACTTATTGTTGCATCTTGAGGTATTACTGAAATGATGTGATTTGGTCAATGGATGTTGATACATGCTCCAGGTTGTTGGTGCCACATATTATCTTTGAGATGCATGGGTATTCTTGATGTAAAATATCAATAAACTTATGTTCCATCATTTAATGCTTTCTTGGTGCTTGATTCCTTTCTCTTTTGTAGCGGTCAGGTCTGTAAAATATTCTATTTTATATCTTTGTTCAGTTTTTACTGTTCTCTCTCTGCAACAGCTCATTGGGAAAACACCAATGGTTTACTTGAACAATGTAGTAAAAGGTTGTGTTGCAAATATAGCTGCGAAACTTGAGATTATGGAGCCGTGCTGCAGTGTCAAGGATAGGTGAGAGCTGTTCTGGTATTCATTTGCTAAATTTTTTATCAATGGAGTGGGAAAATGTGTTCATGATTGAGCTAAAATGTGTTACTATATTTTCTGACTTATTTTGTGTTTGATATTGCAGCAGCTAACTTTCTAAGAATTATATAGTGGGTGTTGCCTTAGACTCATTTGCAGTAGCATTTTTCTTTCAGGATAGGGTACAGTATGATTGCTGATGCTGAAGAGAAAGGGCTTATAACTCCGGGCAAGGTAAGATGCTTATCATAATTCTGATTCTGGGGAGAAATAAAAAGGGTCGTGTCCTTGGTTTTCTTATCTGATTTGATCCCTATGGACTTAATTATAGTATTACCTGATTTTGCTCTGTTCTTGAATGAACAGTTATTATGCTGGTGCGTAGTTAATATGTTGCATACCGGTGCTAATATGTCTTACCTATTGGTTTTTTAGTGATTTTTCCTGTCATAATATACTTTATTCTTATTGTGGAAATTCTGCTATTAACTAGAGTATATTGGTTGAACCTACGAGCGGAAATACTGGAATTGGCCTTGCATTTATAGCTGCTTCAAAAGGCTACAGGCTCATCTTAACAATGCCTGCATCCATGAGTTTGGAGAGAAGGGTTCTGTTGAAAGCATTTGGAGCTGAACTAGTCTTAACTGAAGCAGCCAAAGGCATGAAAGGAGCTGTTCAAAAAGCTCAAGAAATATTGAATAAAACCCCAAATGCATACGTGCTTCAACAATTCGATAACCCTGCAAATCCCAAGGTCCTTACTTGTGGCTTAACTTTTGAGTTTTTGATTGATTTGAAATTTTTTTCCATGTTATTTAGTTTCTATTATTTAGACTACTTTTGTAAGTTATCACCTGTGGACATAGGTTGAGCTTATCTGTGTGCCAAAAAATTTGATTGCTGATCTTGATACACTCTAACGCTTTAATATCTTTTTAACGTCCAATATCAGGAATTTGATGGTCATTTTGTTTATGCATATACTATAACATTTGATCTTTAGTTTGAGTGTAGAAGCAACATTTAGTGTACTGCCTTGTTAGAGGTGTTAATTAAGGTGGGATTGAATCCATAGATGTGGACTTCTGATTACACTTGCCTTTTTTGGCAGATTCATTATGAAACCACTGGCCCTGAGATTTGGGAAGATACAAAAGGCAAGGTGGACATCCTAGTTGCTGGGATTGGCACTGGTGGAACTATTTCAGGTGTTGGTCGTTATCTCAAAGAATATAATCCTAATATTAAGGTAATAGTTTTATGAAGTCACAGTTTTCAATTCGTTAGTACCTCTTATGTCATCTATTGTTAAGATTCCTGTTTGCTCCTGATGCGTTAGGTTATTGGTGTGGAACCCACTGAAAGCAACATACTATCAGGTGGAAAACCTGGTAAGATAGCAGCCTACTGTATTTGCTGGGCTAGTTTCATGGTCAAATTTGGTGTTTTTCTAGTATTTGCAATTTGAAACTGCAGGCCCTCACAAAATTCAAGGAATTGGAGCAGGTTTTATCCCAAAAAATCTAGATCAAGATGTGATGGATGAAGTTATAGAGGTCTGATTTGTACTTTCTTCGCATTCTATAAGCTTCATTTAGCCAATGGCAGTTACATGTTATCTTCTATTTGTAAACAACTCGCATTTCAGTTTATCATAAAAAGTTGAAAGCATGATGTTGCTTATTAATTGTCAAGAAACAAAAAAGGATACACTCATAATCTAGTTGTTGAGTTTTGGTTAAGGTTATCTAGTAGCATCACACTCTATTTGACATGGATAATCTTTTAGTACAGCTTGTTTGTATAGCACAATATAGTTGAGTTGGAACTTGACTATCTTGGGTATTTACTTCATTCAAACAAAACTGAAACATTCTTGCGATTGTGACTATGTTTAGTTAATTTCTTTGCCTGATAAGCAATATATACACTGCTTGTTAATTGGCTATATATTGACGAAACAATCCTATTCCTAACAATACGAAGGAATGAAAATTCAGGTTTACACCTAGATTGAAAGTGACTGCAGATTAAGCCTGCTAGGACTAGAATAATGGCGGCGATTGGATGACATGTTCGTTTTGTAGAAAAATTTTTGGAGAGAAAAAGTAGGAAAAACTTTTTTCGAGATAAATAACGAATGTTTGGGTGTGAATAGATGTGGAATTGAGAGAATAAATATCATGATGATGTTAACATGTGAAAAGAATGATTGGATTGTGATGTGAGGTTGTTATGTACGGAGTTTAAAGATGATGTGATGTAATGATGTAATACAATATTGATAGTGGCATATATTTTTTTGAATGAATTAATAATATTTCTTGTTTGATTATTATTACTATTAATATAGTTGTTGTTATTATTGTTATTATTATTGCTTTTAAGTATTGATGCGAGGTGTTGTTAGTTTTAATATTTTTATTATTGTTATATTATCAAGTATTATTATTAGCAATACAAATAAGTATTTTACTTATTTGTATTATTATTAATAGTGTTATAGTTATTACAATTGAGTATGTTCAATTAATTTTAATATTATTATTATTTATAGTTATATCTATTTTTATTCATGATAATTATTATATTTATACTGTATAATATTATTAGGAAAATAAGGCATTTTTGTTGTATTATGTTAAATTACACCACAATTGCCCTTATTTTAAATTTTTATATTTTGATACCTTTTTTTACTCTATTTTAACTTGTTATTTTATATTTGCTTTTTTTTCAAATTTTTTCTCCTTTCACGTTCTCTTGATCTTTCTTTATTTCTTTATTTCTTTATGTTTAATAATTTCTATACTTTTAATCTTGAATAATTTTATTTTTATTATTTAAAACAGGACTTTATGATATATAAATATATTTTCCCATGAATAGGGTGTGTAATTTTTAATAGTCTGTTATTCTGATTTTAATTGTCATCATAGTTGACACTTGACAGTAACAATATTTGTGTAGCCTTGCTATGGACATAATTAGATCGTATTGTTACCACCATTAAGATTATGATGAGGATGGTTATTATCACTATTGTTATCTCAATTATTAATAATATAAATTTAATGTTATTATTACTTTAATTATATTATTATAAATAAATAATATTATTTCATCATTTCCTTCAATGCAAATGCAAAGTCCCACTACCGTTTTTAGTGAAATTAAAAGATTGCAAAAATGCTATGCAAAACCTTGTTCTGTGGTTCAATGTCAGTAGGCACAATCGTATGCAAAGAAACTATCAGTCAAATTATCCATCGTTTATTTTTGTGTCCTCAGCCCATTAAATCAACCTCCACAAATGTAACCACCTCTAGTCAGATGCGTCCACAACAATGATTGGCCTCAGGAAAAAAGGCCAACAGAAAAGAGAACAAAAATGGAAGAGCCAAACCGTACCTGCAGTGCTCATCCAAAACAAGTGGTGGATCTCCTTTTACAGTGCCAACTCCAAAGATTTCAATGGTGTAAAAAAAATTGGGCATTAGACCATAAAGTCAACATAGAAAAGAATTGCAAATTGATTTTATTAGAGAGAAGAGAGTGCTGCAGCCATGGTTGAAAGAGAAAATAAATGAAAACAATAATGAAAGCGAGAATATTGATGTCAAAGACAGCAGCAGCAGAGAGAGAGAGAGAGAGAGAGATCATGTGGGGAGATTTTCTTGGACTAGTATTTCTTAGATTCTGTCAAAATAGATTCCACTTTTCTCAACAGAGCAGAGACATTTTTCTGGGAAGAAGTGCTCGTCCAAGCACCACCTGAATCTTCTTCACCTTTTTTTTTTCTTCACATTAATTTTGTGAATCTTTGTTATTTCTGGGCCATAATGTAGGTTTAATGCTTTGCTGCTTTGGCATGCATTAGTAGTAGGCTTAACCATTTTCTGCTGACTGAATGTCTCTTGTTTTGTTGTCAGATTTCAAGTGATGAAGCTGTGGAAACTGCAAAGCAACTGGCTCTTGAAGAGGGCCTGCTGGTCAGTTCATCTTTAAATCTAAAGATTGTTAAACCATGAAGTCTATATGATGCCATTTGATCTACTAGTTCATTTGCTACTTATCACATCTGCAATTATTGCTATGCACATTGCCTTGAGTTGCAAATTTTTTAGTGGTTAAAATGCTCACCGAACTTCTCTGTTCATAAAATACATCATTTATTCAAACAGATAAAGCTCTGGCCTATTCTTCTGGTTTTTACTGGCACTTGTAGAGGGCAGTAACTAGGGGCCTGCCATGCTGCTTTGTGGCAGGCTTTGGTTTCAGACAAGGAACCTTAAAATGTTTGGCATGTAAATTCTCCATCATTTAGGGTGTGAGTGACTGGGGACCTTCTGTGTCATTAGATTTGGGTGGGGCATCCCATATCAATGCATAGGAATGCAAGATACGCATTTTGCGAAACTTCAGGATCCAGGATTTGATCAATATTTGTCTTGCTTCATAATATGAAGATATGGTACTGTTGTATTTATGGAAAGCTAATGTTATGTTGCTCCAAAGTGCTTCAGATATATCTCACATCATAATCTTTTGGGAAGATTCATCTTGGTGAATGAATATAAATGTTTGCATTTGAAAGTATTATGAGCAAATAATGCCTTTAATCAGTAACCATGTGGCTCTTTTCAGTTTTTACTCGTACTAAGTCAGATCAGTGTTTTCATCTGTATCTTATTTTATTGATTGCATTTGGTGTTGTAACAGGTACAATATGGTAAAATATAATTTTGAAGTAACTTTGCTGTTTAATTTATATAAATTGGCTGAGAAGACCCACACACGTTATTTCAAAGTACAAAATTTTGAGGGACATCACTGATCGTTAATTACAATTGAAGTAACTTTAGTTGCTTTGAGACCTGCTGAAAATAAATGAAATTATCTGAAATTTTGAGTTTATGTACAGTAGAGAAATCCTTTTGGAGGGGGGAACCTAAATAAAAGAGATTATGAGATATGAGAATATTGAGTTTGCTTTTGAATCACCTGGTTTTTGAATATATTGAGCAAGTTCACTCAAAAGGTTATTAGAATCAAGCGAGCTCATGCATATATTATTAAACCTTGTTTTCTGACGTGTAGTCGGTAGTCCCCACCTTTCTGCTGGTTTTTATATCAAATAACTTGTTTTATGATTACCGTGTGAGATTGCCATCATTAGCTTTCTGTTCATAGAAAATAATCATAGTCCTTTTTACTAACATGCATATATTCAATTTACACATTGTAAACTGCTAAGTAAATATTTCTGCTGGATTTGTCTTACCAGGTGGGTATTTCTTCGGGTGCAGCTGCAGCAGCTGCTATAAAGGTTGGAAAGAGACCTGAAAATGCTGGAAAGCTTATTACGGTATACTTATCTTTTGTCAAGTTGATGGTATCTCATGTTTATGCCCGTTGACTTTGACAGATCTTTAGATTGAAGTTGCTTTTATTTTAAAATTTGATTTTTGCTACCTCTTTGCTACTGAAACTGATGAGGTTTTTTTATGCGTAATAGTTGTATTTTGCATACAATACTCTGCTTTTCTGTGATTTGTGATGGTAAGTGAATAACTTATGAGAGTTATTTTGTTTTTGAAAGATTAGCATAATTTTCACTCTCACTAATCTACTATGGGGTGGTCAGGAGTAAGCCTGCTCCATCTTCCGATGGAGTGATACTTCATATTTTCTGACTACATTGGACTGTGCGGTAGTAGTGTAATTACTCATGGTATTCTGTGGGACCTCCGGGTTGGTTGCTGAGGGTTGATGGAAGTCGGACTGCAATTATTGCTTATTTTTAAGTTTGCAGATCAACAAAATGTCTGTTGTTTCTTTTTTTCCTGACAGAAACATATTATTTCAATATCATGCTTAATACCACTTGTTTGAAATCGTGGATTCTTGTAGGTTGTGTTTCCTAGCTTTGGGGAAAGATACTTATCTACGGCTCTTTTCCAGTCCATACGGGAAGAATGTGAAAAGATGCAACCTGAAGCGTGAATGTGGATAGTCCTTCCCTGAGAATCGACTCCTCTCAAATAAACACAGCGCCGCTTTGCCACTAGTGCTTTTTGGCAATTTTATCATGCATTTCCTCCTGTCAAGGGCACGCCATAGACAGGTGGTTGTCTGATGTCCGAGCAGGCTCTGTTTTTCTCATGTTTCTTTGCTACAGCTCCAGCACTGAATCTTTGTCTTACTAAGCGATTGAGCTCACTGTTCTCGTGTGAGAGAAACTATGCTTCTTTTTATTGTAACCAGAAGTGTATTTATTTCTCAGTCCCTGAAATTATTTGGCTACTTTTTGGCAATCCCGAAATGTGTTGCATTATCAAGCGTGTTGCTGCACCTTCTCAGTGATCCTCCAATTTATATGGTCGATATCTAATACGATGCCTTGGAGCTTACAATTTTTTTAAACCTTCCTTTAAGATAGAAGTTAGTTTATAAATTCCTTAAAGTAGTTGTAATTTTATAAATTCCTTAAAATTGTTGCAATTTTCTTAAAAGTATTTTCAATAGTTTACAAACTATCACAATATACGTTAGAACGTTTTATAAGTTTTATTTTATATATGAAAACGAATATCTTTAATTGCCTTTCCTGAGATACAGAGTTATGTTAGAAACACCAATTTATATTATATCCATGATCTCTCTTACTGGAAAAAATAAAAAATAAAATCGTAACTACCCAATTCAACACTGTTTTATGGGATACAGGGGTTATGACCTTGTCTGTGAAACCGGCTAAATACAATCCTTACTATTTTTCTTGAGACGTGTGGACTTAGGACTAAGAATTTGGTTGGTCGAAGTTGGATTAAGATTGTCTTTTGGGGTGTATTTCGACACGTGCATGACTATTGTTTGTATACTTAAAGTTCAAATGCCTATTCATCGAGGCGTAGAAGATTATGCACCAGGGGAAAAGGCTTTAGGTGTTTAATGTCATATTATATGTCATGTTCTTAATATATGATGAAGTACAATTGATTTTGAATTTTTTAAAATATCTTCCACAGGTGTGAGATTAAACACTTGGCCTATTTGCCTAAAATGTATAATCTCACGGACAATTGGCTAGATCGCTATTGGCAAGATAGTTATTGACAAATTTGAAGAGTAGAAACTATCGAATGAATATGATATTTTTTATCGTTGATGAATGATTTTGGTAGTAGAGCCATGTTGGTGTGTGAAAATTTTAAAATCGAAACTTTGTGTACCCAATAATTTTTCACTTTGATGGTCATTAGAATCATTGGAGCATGCTAATGGAAAACTTCTTGGAGTGTGAGAAATATTCTTTGAATTTGGAGTAGCAAAGCCAACAACCAAAGGTTTTTTTCACCAACTTAAAGAATAGGGTTGGTAGATTTTAAGTTGAAGGATTTTAAGGCAAGAATTATTTTTTCAAAACTCTGTTCAAGCAACACTACAGAGACCATTCTTAGCACTGATACTTCAAAATTGGGACTTCATCAAGAAGAAGTTTCGTAGCAATGCAAGAACAAAGTGTGTGCAACTTTAGGAATTTTGGATTGAATATGAAACTTTACACATCAAGTCGAATGATTTTTTTGTTGGTTTCTATGCAAGAACAAAGTCAATTACCAACAAGATGAGAATTCATGGAGAAAGACTAGAAAGCACCATTGTCGAAAAGATTCTTCC
Organism: Avicennia marina; assembly: GCA_019155195.1. Taxonomy (NCBI): domain Eukaryota; kingdom Viridiplantae; phylum Streptophyta; class Magnoliopsida; order Lamiales; family Acanthaceae; genus Avicennia; species Avicennia marina. The sequence continues at coordinate 7,896,287 of CM032772.1, read as the reverse complement.
ATGTACGACTCCTAATTTCAATTTTGTTGTGTGCTCCATAGAAAAATAAAAAGATATTAGTGCACTTTTAATTGATTAGTTACGGAGGTCATTGTTGGTTCATTAGCGAAATGTTCAGTTCTTTCATGATAGGTTGGATTTTGAATATTTGAAGTGCACTTAGATTGTCATGATATATTGGCACCACCTCATCATGTTGAACTCTAAAATCCTTTATTTGGTTTTGCTACCATATTATTTCATAGATACAAGATCCCAAGGCCTTGTATTCAGCCTCTGTCGAACTCCTTGTTCCTTTAACTTCCAATTGATCAAATTTGTGCCTATAGACACACAAAAACCTATTAAAGACCTCCTAATAGTAGGTAGGAGCCCTAGTCACTGTCTAAATAACCTTGCACATTGAGTCCTAGTTTTCTTACCATAAAAATTTGCTTCCTTGGTGATGGCTTATAATTAGAAAGTGTCTTCTAAATGGCTCTTGGCTACCTTACTCATGAATTGAGACATGTTCAATGCATATGTAATATTGGGCCTATTAAAAGTCAATTATGTCAACCTTCCTACCTCTTATCTATAGTGAGTGGCATTTTCCAACAACGCTTTATTTTATTTGGTTTACTTATGGTTTGTTCCATAGGAGTGGTTGCACTTTTGCCTCAAAGCTATCCATAAGTTCTAAGGAGTTCTAATGTGTATTTCTTTTGACACATTAATATTCCTTCACTTGACCTAGCAATTTTAATTCCACAGAGATATCTTGGAGCTCCTAGATTCCTTACCTTAAATTTTGATTTAAGAAATTCTAAGATCATATTTATGTCATCCTTATCCTTCTTTTCAACAACCACATCATCTACATACACTAACAGAGCCACAATTTCTTTTTTTTTTTTTCTGTCTTTTTAGTAAACAAGGAGTAATCTAACTTTGTTTGACAAAAACTATACTCACATAATGCCTCTATGAATTTGGTGTTCCACTATCTAGAAACTTGTTTGAAACTATACAAAGATTTCTTTAGTTTGCAGATCATTGTAGGTTTGATCTTGCAGCTGGCTTTGTTTCATTCATATCCTTGTGGCATTGTCATCTAGACTTCTTTCTCTAAGTCTTCACTTAAAAAGGTATTGTTGTGCACATCAAGTTGTTGTATTGTTAAGTTTTAAATTGTTGCTAATGAGAAGAATAACCTCACAATGGACTACTTAACAACTAGACTAAAGGTCTCTTTAAAATCAAATCTTTCTATTTGATTGTACTCATTTTCAACTAGCCTTACCTTAAATCTTTACACCATACAATTTGAGTTTAATTTGATTTTATTCACCCATTGGCATCCCATAACATGTTTTTCCCTTGAAAGTTCAACTACATCCCTGGTCTCATTTTCCTCTAATGCTTGTAGCTCGTCAATCCTGGCTTGCTTCCAATGTGGCTGGTCCACAATCTCAGCAAAAGAGCTTGACACTTGCACATTTAATGCAAAAAATTAGCAAGTGTATCTTTTGGGACAATTTAGAAGTATTTAGGTAGTTGGCTATAGGGTGTTGAGTGGAGTAGCGAGATGGCCAGTTGTGTTGAGCTACATTGCAGTGATATATATCTAATTACTTAAGTATTTTCCTTATCTTTTTCTTTTTTAATTTTAATTTAATTAGCAAAGGAAAATCTTGTTTTTTTTTCACACTCTTTTTTTAATATAAAATAGATAAGATATTGTTAACACAGCCTTTCGGTGAGAAAACAAAAAGATTAGTAACATTGATTGAATTGGCTTCTCAATATATAAGAGAAAATCGAAAACACCTTTTATTTCACATGGCTTTATTGATACATAATCGAATCTTTTGAAACCAAAAGACAATTAAAAAAAAATTTCATATGGAATTCAAAGTGTCATGCTATTATTACTTAATATTCATATGATGAAGACATAGTTTTCTTTTTTTCTTTTCGTGGATTTTCTTATGATATTGTGTTGTTCATTAACCTAATTTTCTAACTGAGTGGAGTTTTTAGGAAGATCATTAATGATAGAGTTGTTCTGTATTGAAGGCGATGATTTATTATGGTGATGAGAGTCAATCTCATTTGATGGACATTGATCAGGTCCCTACAGATCCAATTGTGTGTCAAAGGTGATATTTTCAGGTGTAAAGGGTAGGTAAGGTTGTATTGAGGGATGTTTAGATGGTTGGAATAGTTTTTATCAAAAAAAAAAGGCCTGCTAATAAAAGGTTACATCTCTTGAAATGAAGGCTTCATGTGAGGATAGAGCATAGAGCTTATAGCCCTTCACATTGGATGGATATCCAATAAAGACATATTTTTTTTCTCTAGGATGAAATTAGTTTTGTCTCTTTTTAAGGTATGAAGCAAATGTAAACAATCCGAGCACCCGTAGATTCTTGAAATCTAGTGGTTTGTGGAAAAGTTTTTCATAAGAAAATTGGAAGTTCAAGTATATGGTTGGTAGTCTATTACTAATATGTATGGCAGTTATTATGGCATCTCTATAGAATTTAATAGGCATTGAGGCTCGGAAGAGGAGTCATCTAACTATACAAAGTAGAAGTTCATGTTTTCTTTCAACAAATACATTCTACTGGGGTGTTTCAACACAAGGTAATTGATGAATGGTTCCCATTTCAATGAAGAACTTCATCAAGTTTAGTTTAGAGGCATTATCAGATCTCATGCAAAGAATTTTCAAGTTGAATTGTGTGAGAATGACATTATAGACAATAGGCAAGATATTGGAAACACCATTTCTATGTTTCATCAAATAGGTCCATGTACATCTACGAAAATTATCCACAATGGTCAACAGAAGCATTATCCTCCTATGGCAACTTTGGAGTATGGAGTTCAAGTATCTATATGCACTAACTCAAAGGGTCTACTAGTGCTTATTTCATTAGTGGGAGAAGGTATTCTTTTCTATTTTGCATTGGGCAAGTCTCACGTATCTTTTGTGGGATGGTTTTGATAAAAAGGGTAAAGTTTATGCAGTCTACTAGATACAACATGGGAAGCAACTCTTAGCCTAAAATGCCACACATCAAAACTTGGAAGAGGTTGACACATAAACTTCCTCATTTTTGCAGCCATTATTTGATAAAACTTTGTCGACAACTGGTTTTTGGTGCATGATGAAAAAGGCCTTAGTTTAGCTCAGTTACCCTAATCATCATCCACGGTGAAAGCCCTAAATGTAGCATGAGTTGGAGTTAAAAATAAAACAACAATCATGTGTCCTACTCAATTAAAAAACTGACAAAATGTTCAAGTTGAATGAGGTAAACATTATCTATGGTTAGAAGATCTTATATGATTATAGTGCCAATGTGCTTTACAAGGACTTTGGTATTATTTTGGAGGCTCATAAAAGTGTCTGAAACAAACTTATATGAATGGAACAAATGCAGTGAGCAATATATAAGATAAGAGGCACCTGTATCTGTTATCCAGTCACTTGTGACCTTGTGTGTGTTGTTAAAGTTCATGGTCTATGAGGGTGAAAATGTAACATAAGGGAATAATGTGGTTGTTTGAAAAAGGGTTAGGACCAAGATTACTTGAAAAGGTTGAGGTTGAGGTGGAGGTTGAGGTTGTTGGCATGGCTTGTGCATTGATCAGCACATACTGCTTCTGTGTGTGAGCCACATTGGGCTATCCAATGCATCGTGAGTCTAGCATGTTTATGATTTTCTAATGTAATTTTGTGTCTAGATCGAATTCCCACCATCACCTTTGCTTGTTCCATCATCCCCTTTATCTATCACTCCAATATTCCTCTCAATAGGGACTCGATTAGCCATATTCTACGAGCTTCTCCACTTACACTTTGGCGCAAGCCCAAGTAGCATGTAGAGGATCATCGTAACCCAATTTAGTGATGGTTGCATTAATGAACCCCGATTCATTTATGATGGAAAAGGCAAGAGGGACAGATCTGCTGCAGGCATCATCATTTGGTCTTGTCAACTTCGGATGAGTTTGAATCATCCATCTGCAAGTTTGAATGTCCATGGCCTTCTTGATTAACAGAACCCCAGATGAGGACTTCAAAATCCAAGTGGTAGAAATGAATGACAAAGAAATAGGGTGGATGCAAATATAGTATGGGAAGCTAATTGAAGAAACAGGTTTATTGGATTTCTAGTGCTCTGGTACTATGCCAAAGTAAAGAAGTATCTAAGAGAGTAAAGAATGAACTCCATTCTAAATTTTCTTTGAATTGGAGGTTACACCCATCGATCAATTTGGATCTTATATATCCCTTTTCAACTAAGAGTAACAGCTATATAAATATAAAGATGAATATGAAAACTAACAAAATTACTGTAACATGCAAAATAGATTTCTGAACGAGGACTGACCAGCTAATCTGTTCCATCAGCCCCATCATGGCAACAACATATATTGCTTTTATATCAATCAGCTCCAACTCAGCATTACTTCACGCTCACATCTGCACCTCGTCAAGCTAACAAAAACAAACCATGCATACAACATTCATAAATGTTTTCAAAATATTTTTTATCCTTTCACATGTGCATCAATTTTTAATATTTGTTAATTACTTTTATCCAATTCAAATTGTTGTCTATATGTAAACGCTAATCACTCTCACTATTATTCTCATATATGATTGCACCGTTGAATTATTATATTTTGAAATTTTTTAAAAATTCCACTAACCAATTTAATATTCACAATTACTTCTATTCCACAAAACACCCACAAATAAAAACCAAACATATAACAATTAGGCAATATTTGTTTCTTAATTTTCATTTATTTTTATTCTATCAATATTTAATCGGTCCAAAGACAATCTAACAAAATTCTTATTCAAATTTCGAATTCAAATTACTCTCTCTTTTTTGCATGTACATAAATATTCAAATTTTAATCATTACTCTTGATTAATACATTTATATACACATAAATTTACATTCATATATATATTAAAAATTAATTATTATTTCTATATACTATCATACCATCTAATCATTACTATACATATTACACATATGTATATATAACTACACAAATCAAAATTTTTATCGCATCAAAAATTTATAATTAAATACAATTTTCATCTCCAACAATCTCCAGCAATTTCTTCCAATATCAAAACTTTAAACCATACAAGGGCTGATAGTTCAAAAAATGCACAATTACATATTAACCATTAACTCCCAAGCAAAATTCAATGGCTTTTGTTGGAGAGTATTCAATCTGAATTTGCATTTTTCCACTTGGCAACACTACCCGGGTTACCCAAAAATGTCAAGAAGGATAAACATTGACGCGTCAATTTGCTCTTCACAATTCATATTTTCTGAGGCAAAAATTTCTATAAGAAAACACCAAAACTAGTAGGAAATGCAACTCGGACGAATTTCCACGGCCTCATCAAACAGGACTTTCAATTAATTCAACACTCGAAAGTCCCACTTGGTTCACAACCGAAGCACGCATTTACCGAAAAATTAATCTCACATAACCGCAATCACCATTATCAATCTACCAAAAATTAGGCTTTTTTCAATACCTATTTTACCTGAAGATCTGCACATTGAAACATGATCAAATCTCCAAAAACACACTAGGTGTACAAGTACAAACCACCAACAAACTCCCCGTTTGCACTGTGTTCAACAATTTTCATATGCCTTTGGCGCCTTCTATCAAAACATATCACTCTTGGGATACAGCGATATAGCTTATTAAGAGCCATGAACTCTTCCTAACTAATAATTTGAAAATAAATAAATTTATGGTATGTTCATCCGACCACAGCTCAACCTCGCTGCGGGTCAATTTCCTCAATGTACTAAACACGAAAAAGATGAAACAATACAAATGGTTAATTTTTCCAGCATCACATAGTGAAGAAGTTTCTAATCTTTGAGTGACAGATATGACTTCAATTTGCCAGCCAGGTGTGGCAGCATGTTGAGACCATCTTGAACAGACAGGTCGACACATGACTCCAAATCCTTCAAGGCATTGTTGCTGTTTGGTTGGAGCTTGGCTGCCTCATATTTGTCTTGGCAAACCCTCAGAGACCTGCTCAATTTTTCCTGTGTACATCAATAAGACGTTATTGAGATTTCACTTCATCAATAAGAATCAAATAAAGCTCACACTAAGTAGGAGAAATTAATTCAGTACAGGATCATGTAACAAAAGGTACTCTTTGAAATTGATTTAGTTCTTAAGTACTGCAGGCAAAGCAAAAGAAGAGATACAGGAACATAAGCAGGCAGATTACAGGGAATAAACTCTGGCCCTAATAGGGCAACTTATGTAACGGCTGTAGAAAGATTTTAGGCAAAGTCTTGGATGAATTGGCAAAGTCAAGATTTTTAAAGTGCACGTTGGAAACATGAAAACTTAACAAGTTGAAAGAAGAAGAAAACCCAGTACTGCCATTATTCATAATCATCACAAAGCCTTGTTACAATTAAAAAAAAAAACAAAATAAACCCTTGAACCCACACATTACTCCATATGGCCTCATCCAATCACTATTATCAATCTGAATATCATGTACACGCATTTAGAGTCTTTTATTCTAGAAGTATTTACTTTAGTTCCCAATGCATGCCAAAACATACTTGTTGCATTTTCCCTTATGTTTTAGAGATCATTTGAGAATACAATTCACAAAATCCTACTTGCCATGCGTTGTGTTCATTCAGAGGAAGTCGTTCTAGGATTCCCATAAGAGATGAGAAGTGATTTGAGGTCTATTAGTTCAAATTTTGACTTTACTTGGTCAAAATATTAGGAACTTGTAGCAAGTTAGCACATCCTAACCACAGAGAAAGAAAATACATAGTTTACACCTCTCGGTCATATACTAAACTTGGCCAGGCGCCATGAACAAGCAACAATGATCTAATAGAAATATTTGCTCATCATTATCATTAATCAATATCTCGTGATATCATTTGTTCATCATTATGGTACACGAAAACACCTAGCGGAGACACAAACACGAAGTTATTTATATCTGCCAATATTTAAATACCGAAACACAAACGGCAATACCAATCAAACAAGAGCTTTTGAAAATCCATGTCTCAGAAAAAGAAAAATCCACACAAGGAAAGGACATTTACTTGAAATGTGGCCATCTCGTTTTCGACGAGATTCTGGGCGTTGAGCACGGGAGCGCTGCAATGCTCCACACAGTTGCTTATCTCGTCCTGATTCTTCCTCCTGTCGAAGCACTCATACGCACACTTGAAGTACGCTTGCTGCAAACAAATCCAACAATAAATGAATAAACAAAATCAACTAACAAATAATAATAGAACCACACACACAAAAAGATGGGAAATACCTGAAGGGTGAAGTTGATGTGGTCTTGTATCCCGTAGAGATGGGATTGAGCAGCGGCGTTAACCTCATCGAGCTTCTGCCTCAATCTTTCATTGAGTAATCTCTCTTCTGCTGCTGCTGTGTGATCCATGCCTCCAAATTTCCTTTTGCTTTCTTGAGCCCTAGGGATATTTCCTATTATGGGGTTTAATGCTTTATGGGCGAGCCACCGAGCTCTGTTCACATTCTTGGGGAAGGGTTTGAAGGGTATAATAGGAAATTCAACAACTGTGCGCTGCACTCTTTAATGGGTCAACTATGAACGTTGTGCTTCTTTGGGAGGGCTGAAATGACCAATATGGGCCCAAATCAATGGCCTCTTCATTGTCTTAAGCGCTTTGTTGGGCCAGGATCCATTTCAATGGACACTTATGAATTTGCCTTTGTTAGCTATCCATTCTAAAATGTTCAAATGATGACTATGGTAATTAAACTTCCAAAGAAAAGAATAGTTTTCTTGCATTTCATGAATTTTTATTCCAAATATATTTAAGACCCCGCCGACAAAATTCATGTGTAATCATAAGAAAAATTGTATAAGATGAATTAAATTATATCAAATACAATTTTGTATATTCAATTCTCTAAATTAAAACATCATATTTTTGTTTCAAGAACAAAACTTGAACTTTGAATAATTTTTAAAGAAAAGATTTGCACTTGATCTTTCGTAAAAGTTGTTAGATATTGAATTAACATTAATCTCTTGGCTTAGCACCATAATTTTGAATCAAAAGTTGAAATTTGGAGCGTTTTCATAAAAAAATGTCTTGAATTTGGTGATGCACGCCGTGGACTTTTATTGAACTCCAGAGGAAATTTATGAAAAGACTTCTTGGACTTCAATTCCTTTGAGTCTTCAATCCTATATCTGTAATTTTATAAAATTTGACTTTTATTTATAACTATAGGAGAAATAGTTTGATTACATCAATTTGATGATATGCACAATTTTATTGGCTATCATGATTTGTAACTTATTGAAAAATTCCACTGATAAGCTTAATCTTGCTAGAGGTGTTATCTTGCATGCATCTGACGAGATTTCAGCATTGGCACTGTTTGATTAGTTGACTAAAATATCAATTATTTATTTATATATTTTAAAAATAGTGTTTTTTTTAATTCTCAAAATATAAATAGAATTTATTTAATTGATATTTTGATGTCGTATTTCCATGTGGTACAATTTGATTAGGTATAAAATTTTATATGTCTACAAATACTCTCTCAAAACTTGTTCATAAAGAAATATACTTCTAAATGAATAAGTCTCGAAAATATTGTTTTGTTGGTGGGCCCCTTTAACTTCACTTCGCAAACTTATTGGGCCATTCTGAGAGTGCGGCCTCATTGTTGAGCCTGACACTTAAAATTAAGGAGTCTAAATTTCTTGACAACCCCAAGTAAAGGGGGCCCACAATTAAAACACATCACGATTTGAGATTGAGTGTTGGAGAAAACTTTTAGACGTTGTTCAACTCTATCCCTCCATTGTTCTTGCTATCTTTTAGTGTCGTAGATTACTCCAACGATGTTCTGAGTTTATCCCATATTTCTTCAATTACGCAAGAGAATGTAAATCTTTGGATGGATCGATATCAAGGAAGTATCGCTTTCCATAAGGACTCCATTCTCGAGCACATCTTCATACCAACACCACTTCTTTAAACTTTGTTTTCCAAATGTCCCAGCCCTCTCACCATCACCATATTAGAACATAGTAGCAAGTGTTCCTTTAGAACATCATCAACACAATCATGTCGCCTACACCACTTAATAAAGCTTGTAAGTTCTTCCTTCCATATTGATAACCTAAACAACAAGAAAATAGTTAAATAGAGGGGGCTTTTATAACGTGAGCTTTAGGACGAATCAAGGTCAAAGTGAAGGATTCAATATAAAAGCTAAATCAGAGAAGCAACGGTCCAAAAGAGAACTTTTGCATGAGTTTCAAAAGCAATTTGGTATTTAGAGAGGTTTTGGATGTTAAAAATGAGTTCACGGATCAGTCGGGTGTGAAATGTAGGTGAAATGGCAAAACTCCATCATTGAATTGACATTTGGATAGATCTTAGTGCTCTAAGATCAATCTCGGGATGGATTTCAAATTCTGGATAGAGCTCAGGATTGGAATTGATCTCATAGGATCGAGATTGATCATGCAGGAATTGAGATCGCAACTTCAAAGCCTTCCAAATTCACTGAATTTATGATCGTGATGCCACAGGTCAACCCAAATCGATCCTAAACACACTAGATCAATCTAAGGTCCATATCAATCAAAATAATAATTTAGAGCCTAAGAGTTGTATTTTAGTTAGAATTTCTCTCTAATTTTCACTCCTAATCTTTCCAAAACACCTATGGACAAATTTTGATGGCTTTTTAAGGGTTTCCTAATTGTATATAAAGGATCCTTAGTTATTTTTATCATAAGAACTTAGTATTTTGATTAATGAAATTATTTCTTGGGATTTTTTTTTGAATTTGAGTGTGCCTCAATTCTTGTGAATTCAAACACTAATTTGACTTATTCCAAGCATTCTTTGGATTAATTCATGACTAATCAACTAACTACGCATGTTAGCTATGGCCGTCTTTTGCAATAGTTCACCAAAGATCATTGCATTTTGACTTGTTTCTACAAGGTTTGCGCAAGCAAATTTCGTTGAATTCGAGCATATGCTAAATTTTGTATCATTATGCCTTTGCACAGATGTCAATTGGCATTAGAGCTAGCTGTTTTAAATTTTAATCTAGACATCGGTCCAGGTACCACATTCCTATTGTTTCGTTTCTTTCTGTGTCTTTTCCTATATCATTTTCTCCATATTCTTCAAAAATTCCAAAAAAAAAACAAAAAATTTGTTTTATTTTGGGAATTTTTCTAGCAATCTTTGTTTGTTTGTTTAGGTGTGATTTTGTGAGTGTTGGAAAAAAGGAGTAAAAAAAGGTGAAAAAACTTGCAACAAAAGAAAAAAAAAGTGTAGGAAAATTCAAACAAAAAAAGTGAAGGAAAAAAGTTGTGATCTTTGAGAGAAAAATTGTTCTAGAAAAAGTCTGTGATTGGTTTAGAACTTCAAATTTTGCAATATATTGCTTTTTGGGTGAAATTTTGGTTGAATTGAATTTTTGTTGGAAAGTTTGAATCTGAAACCGATCATGACATCTAGTCTAGATCGATCGCACGTCTTGTTGTTTGTTGCCCAGGTCAATCGCAGTAAGTTTGATTGATCACATTCATCTCCAAGTCAAATGCACAAATGCTATTCACCCTAGATCGAGTTGTTTGATCCTAGAGCGATTGTGACCCTTATTTTTCAACTAGAATCGATCTAATTGCACCTAAATTGACCCGCCACCCTTCTTTCCACCCTTAGATTGATCTCGTATCCTAAAATTTCATCCTTGCACATACTACACACCATGAAGGGATACATCACTTGAATTTTTAAGAATTTCTTTGAATTCACGAGGCAAACACAAGAATTGATTTAATAAAGTCATTGTTGAGTGTTTTGTTTGTATGATACATGAGTAAGAGATAAGAAATAAGTGAGTTATATCTTCTGAGGTGAGAAAACACACACACACACACACACATTACATGTTCCTTGAATTCTATATTACACTTAATTTCAAGATATCGGGACACAATGCATTGCACTTGAGACGGTTGTCAAAGACATTGGCGAACATAAGCAAAAAATTGAATAATTTGAAAGAGTCGTATGCTACCCCATAGAGGAGTTTATTATCTCGTAAGATTTGAGGTAAAAAGGAGTCAAGGCCTAGATTAGAAGGAACTATACATTGAGATAGGCGAGGAAGGTATGTCGACTCTGATGACTTTGATGATGAGTGGGAAATTGATGACTTTTCTAGTAGGTGCTCTAGGAGAAGTTACGAGGATGATGATCAATCATCAAGGAGGGCCAAATTTGATATTCCATTGTTTATAGGATAAGTTGATCCCAATGCGTATCTGGCATGGGAAGGGAAGGTAGAAGAGGTGTTCGATTCTCATTCGTATTTAGAGACACATACGGTAAGGTTGGCTACTAATTTTTTTGTTGAATATGCAAATATTGGTGGAATGAATTTGTGTACAATAAAAGGTGTTACGAAGGAAGTCGAGTCACCACATGGAAAGAATTAAAGAAGGTAATGAGAAATTAGTATATTTCATATCCATGCACTATGAGTTGTGTGATAGGCTAGATAAATTAATTCAAGATGTATTCAGTCTGGAAAAATTATTATGACAACTTAAAATATCCTATGAGAAGAGCTAATGTTGATGAGGATGTCGGAGAGACCGTGAATAGATTCCTTAATGGATTGGATGATGACATTACAAAGGTTATAGAGTGTCGTAGCTATGAAGGCTTGAGGATATGGTAAAGAGGGTCATTTGAATTGAGCGTAGGCTCAAGAGGAGGGGTGTTGGAAGATCGATACAGTACAACTTTCATGGAGATGTTGTTGAGAGGCCTACAAGATCTTATGAAGTCATTGCTGAAGGGACTAACTAATATGATCCTTATTGAGTTCAAGCTGAGAGATCTACATGAGATGTTGATAGGAGGTCACAGGAGGGTATTGTTGGCACTACATCCATGCCAATAGATGATGTAAATTGTACATATTTGCATTTGGACGATTGTAATGTTGATGATGTTATAGTCCATGAAAGAATGAGTTGAAGTTGGAATTGTTAATGATGCTGGCATGCAATGGCAATAAAGAAGGAACTGTAGATGATGACACCTTTGAAGAAGGGGAAGTTTGCTAAGTTAAGGATAAGTTGGTTTTAGAAGATGAGGCCAATAATGAGCAAGTTGTAGAGGTGGCATTGAGGGAACATGGAGACGAAGCATTAAATGAAGATACATCTACAATATCTATGGGAGAGAATGATCGCAGCCATGTTGAAAAAATTTTTACACATTGTCTAGATTTAGTTTATGATAATCTATTGTATGATGAAAATGTAAATGAACTAGAGTAAAAGAGAGACAATGAGGAAGAAGAGAGTGTGGGGAAAGAAAAGGAGAGAGAGAAAGAAGAAAAAGAGTGTGCGAGAAAAGAAAATGATTTGAAAAAAATAAAATATGAGAAGAGTTTAAGAGAGATATAAGGGTTTGTGATAAGACGATTATTTTTACTAACCCCTTATACTGTCTTATATCTTTTGATGATATTTTCTTATAAGAACATAAAGTAATTAGAGGAGTTAACCTTGGAGTTGATAGCTCAAGTTAATGAAGCTCCACAAGCAAAGGTGTTAGTGAATCCATGTGGAATGATGCCATGGAAAGAGGCTAGCAATCTTAAGTTTGGTAATTTTTTGAGTTACTATTCATGATGTGCTTAGAGTTGCATTATTTGCTTATCTTAGTCTTAATGATGACTTACTTGATGAGCTTATCATTCAATGGGGAGCCTATGAGGATTAATGGAGTAAATGGAGTAGAGAATCTTGCATGTGTATTCTTGGAGGTTTGCATGATATTAAGTTGACATTGGAAAATCACATTTTATCATGCATGTGTGTGGCCTTGCTGGAGAATTGTCGAAATTCCATAACTCTTAGTAAAATTTGGTAGTATGTATTAAAATATCTAGAGTTACATGTAGAAGGTGGTACATGCATAATGAGTACTGTAGGATCGTGTACTGAGTTTCCACAGGTAGAATCTAGGAATCCATGTCATGACTACACTGTAGTAATGTCACTGGTTACATCCAAGCATAATGAACTTTGTATTTTTGGTGATTGTTGCTTGAATAAGTTCTATATGCCTTATTCCGCACATGCATTGCATAACTATGGTGTTGTTTGAGATGTCAAACATTTTTGGCACATGCATTCTTGGTCGCATATCAAGATGATGTTATACCTTTTGCAAGATTATCTTAGGCCAAAGGAATTTATGATACTTGTGTTTAATCTTGGCTTAAGATATGAATGTGTAGAATTTTCTATATATGACATGTATGCATATATGGATTATCATGAGGTTGAACTCTATATTATTACACATATATGTAGGCAAAATAGTGTAGGTCATACGGATATTGTGCATAAGTCCATGAATTGTGATGTTTGAGGCATAATAGGAAATGTTAGAGAGCTACGTTGTCATTTACATGAGCAATTTATGATTGAAGATGGCATGATGATGTACATTGTTTTGGTTGCTTATCCATTATTTAAAGTGCATTGTCATGCGTTAATTCCTCGCGATCATTATGTTAGAGAAATTGAATTATTGGCATACACTTATGCTAACCTGTTGGAACACATAAGTGTTACCGGAGTTGGGATCATTTTGTCAAGGGTGTCATTTGGAATGTTGGAGATGTTGCTAAAAGAAAGAAATCAAATAGGATTCTACGGATTGTGTTTGAGCGAGGTCACAATTATCTGGCAAGGAGTTGTCTTAGTCTAGTGGAGAGGGTGATTTCACTTAAAACAATTAAGAGATCTTTCCACATTACAATATTTGACCTTGGAATTTAACCACAAGATGGGAAAAGTTTTTCTAAACTTGCAACTTGTAGAGGTCCACCGTGCTTACATGTTCACAACAAATCAAGTTGCAATGCGAGAATATAGGGTAAGAATAATAATCATATTATACTATATTATTTCTTATTTTAAATTTTACTTTGTAAGTAACAAGACTCCTAATGAATTGAAGTCAATTCACCTTCAAGATCAAGGGAATGACATAAGCATCAAGACAGATCAAAGGCCAAGTCAAGGTTTCAACATGCAAGCTAAAGGAGACAAGCTTCAATGGTCCAAAAGATCACTTTCGTACAACTCTCAAGAAGCAATTTGACATTTAAAAAGGTTTCAGATGTCTAAGATGAGCTTACGGATGAATCATTTGCGAAACATAGGTGAAAAGGGAAAAATGCATCATCAAATTGACATTTGGAAAGAGATCTCAAGAATGATCTCAGAATTCTAGATGGATCTCAAGATAGATTCATAGGATTGAGATTAATCTCATAAGATTAAGATCAATCATCAAGATTGGTCAAGTAGGAATAAGATTGATCGTAGGAATAGAGATTGCAATTTCAAAACTTTCAAACTCACTAGATTTATGATTATGATGTTCTTGATCAACCTAGATCGATCAGAACACACCAGATTAATCTAAATGAGTTTAAGAAATATATTTTAGTTAGGATTTCTGTTTAATATTCACTCCTAGTCTTCTTAAAACACCTTCAGATGAATTTAGATGGTTTTAAAGAGTTTTTAACATTATATAAAGGATTTTAGGTTATTTTTATCATAAGGTCACCTTGGTATTTTGATTAATGAAATTCTTTCTTGGGTTTTTATCTCAAATTTGAGTGAACCTCAATTCTTGTAAATCTAAACACCAAATTGAGTTATTCCAAGCATTCTTTGGATTAATTTGTGATGTATTAACTAATTAAGTGTTTTAGTTATGGTCGTCTTTCACTAGAGTTTACTATAGATTGTTGCATTTTTGCTTGTTTCTACAGGGTTGGCACAAGCAAGTTTCATTGGGTTCTGACATACACCAAATTACGTATCTTTATGCTTCCATAGATGCGTCATTTTGGGATAGCCTTTTAAATGAAAAGCCATATCAAATTAATTAAGGACTGCTTTTGGGATGGCTTAGAGATGTCCCTAAAAGGCGTGTTGCTTATGGTCAGGGATGATTTTTTTAGGGGGGGGTGGCTTAGAAGCATCCCTAAAATAGGCATCACTAATGATTTAGGACGACATTGAGATGATTTTTTTTTGAGACAACTTTTTTGTTGGGATGGTTTTGAGATAATATTTTTTAGCTAGATTTGGGATGGCTTTGGATTGAATTTGGTATGACTTTAGGACAATTTTTTTAGGATAACTTTTTTGGGACAGATTTAAGATGGCTTTAAGAAGGTCTTGGACCACTTTTTTTTGCAAAATTTCTCAAAATTTTATTTTGTTTAATACAAATCATTTTCAAATGTCAACATATCAAATTCAAGAAATTAAAATGATAAAATAAATTTCAAATATCAAAATTTTCACTAAATATATAGTTCGAATGTCACATAAAATGTATTATATTTTACTAAATAAGTGTAAATGAGGGTGATCAAACTATAGCTTTGTATCTAAGACTTCATTATCATCATTCTCATCATCTTCATCATGCTCTAGTTGTTGTGATGGGTCAAAGGGGTCGAATGTGCTGAAGTCATGATGTGAGGTAGCCCATTGCATGATGTGTTCTAATTTGCCCTCATTCTACTATAACTTTGTCTTGTAATCATTTATCTCCACCTCATTTTGTTGTAACTCCTCTTTCGTGAGTTGCAATTCTTAGTGGAGGGAGTGGAGCTCAATTTGAGAGGGTGTAGAAGATGTGGAAGTTGGAGACAATACTTTAAATGACTTTGATTGAAACCCCATCCTAGGTGGCCTACCCTTTTTAAATCCTTCCAGTACTGAGTGTTGTTGCTGCTTGAAGATGATGAAACGTTCGCATCTAGCTCCTTAACAATCTAATCTTGTGAGAGCTTTTCTATAATTTCCTACAAAATAAATTTAATATATAAATCTTGTATAATAGGAAATCAAAAGCACAATTAGCATATTTAAAATGATCCATATTCTTATTATAAACAAAATTATCTAAATACATACTGTAAACATCCAAAAATAAGACAATAGAAGTAGTGGAATAAAGGAAAAACTTTTTAGCCTACACACGTCAATTTCTCAACTACCCAACACATACTCTTGACACAAGTCAATCCATTTTGAAGTAACCACATAGCAACTTATAAAAACCTTTATATTGTAGCTCAATATAGTAATTTCAACGTAATTCTGTAAATGAATAGATAAACATTTCAACCACTACTTGTGCACGTGGTCTTGCCCATTCTCCAAATGCATTCTTCCATACTCTAGAATAAAGTTTGAGTATAGTTGGGGTTTGATCCATCTTTGACTTGTAAAAATTGGTAACAAGACATATTATGAAAGATTCATCATTCCAGTGTAATATTATGAACTAATGTAGCATGTTCTTGGCATATATACCATTCATTCCCAGTGAGCTGTTGTAGAAATTGATCCACCTCGATAGATAGTGTAAGCTAAGGCGGTATCAGCAACATTGTTGATCCTGTTCTTGTTACACGTAACCTGGAATGTGTCTTAGCCTTATTGAGCCACCGTTCTATCCCATTTATCTTAGAGGATCTAAGGATCCCTCATGTTCGACACTTGTATATGATGCAAGGCTTTACATAATAGTTTGCTTGCCTTTTTTTTGAAATCTTTTTCTATTGCTATTGGTTTGCTTCATTCCAAGTCAATTGACTTTACGATGTATATGACATATGCCAGTTGAACTTGTGTAAAAATCACTAAAGTTAATAAAAAATCATGCAAAGTGGAAAGGTTGTAATTAATTTCCTAACCTTGAACTTGTGGAACCAAATTATTTAACATCTAGTAAGACATCATTATAGCATATCCATGCCCCATTGTAGTTGCTTGTCATTATGTACCTAATTACATCTGGAACTTCCTTCATTACACTTGACAAAATGGAATGCACATTTGTTAATAATTTTATTAAAAACTTCACTTAAGCAAAAAGGTATAAATGTAATATTGAGTTAGAGATCAACTTACCCAAACGATTGTGGAATGATATGAATTAGACCTCTAGCTCTCCATAGTGATTCATCTCTCAATTGCTCTCAGGGTAGGGATATAAGTTTTGGAAATGGGTCTATTTGCATTGAGGTTGATGGTTGGACTTGATTATTAGTGGATACCGATGGTGGTTGGGTGGAAGTTTGTGTAGGGGGGTTGAGTCTCTGAGTTGTTAGATGCAATACCCTCACAAGGTGTGAAGTCTCGATTTGAAGTAGCTCCTTTCTATGAGACTCACCCCCTTTGGGACCTACCATTTGAGAATGCACCATGAGACATCACCAAAACATGTGAATGACATAATTTTGACCCATGAAAGAGATTCGGGTGTGAACCATGTAATTTAGTTCATAGAGAGAAAATCTATAACAAAAGGCATTACGAACATGCTACACATAATTAATGATTGAAGTAATGCTGATGGAAATCATATTTACATTTCATCGAACACTTGGTGTACACATGTGAAGATGCCTTTTTCTCAAATACAATTCACATTACACAGGACTTTAATTTTCAATCAAGAGTGTAACACCATTCAAAATTGCAATATTCTACCATAAGTAAATTAGCCAAAAAATCATGTAATTAAAATGCTAAAGTGAAAAAAACTAAACAATAGTTCTATTTAAATAGAAAATAACACATAATCCAATGTGAAAGTCACCAACAAAAAAGAGGATAAGGAATACTTGCTTGTATTTTGGATTCTTGAATGGCTTGAATGTGAGAGGTTGAGAGACAATATCAATCACTTGGAATCGTAAAAAGTGTGCAAATAGAGCGAGGATGCAAGGGTGTGGAAATGTAAGTCTGTTGTGCAAACAGTGGTATATATTTTCATTCGGGACAACCTAGGGATGAACTCTTAGGTCAGTCTTTACTTCAAAAGCCGTCCCTAATTAGGAGAGCTTTCAAAAGCCATCTCTAATTAGGATGGATTTAGGATGACTTTTTTCTTCATGGCTAATGAGACAACTTTGGGATGATTTTTGAAACTGCTTTGAGATAAGTTTTTTTAGTCTCAAATCTGTCCCAATTTGGGATGACTTTTTTGTCATCTCAAAAAACAGTCCCAAATTAAGTGTTTTCTTATAGTGTTGCTCTTTTTTTCTTTACTTTTCTTTCTTCTTCTTCTTCTAATTCTACTTTTCCATGCTTTTTACATCATCTCTATGCGTTGGGTTAAGTTTATGGCACACGCCTGATGCTATGCCCAGCTGCTAGTGCCATCACCACTTATTGCATATAGTGCTATCTCCAATGTTGCTCCAACCTTTTCCTTTTATTCTCTTCTTGGCCAACCACTTTGGAAGAAAAGACTACAGGTAGAACTTTAGGTTTTAGACCTTGGTTTAGCAGTAGTAGTCAGAGTAGGTCAATCGTGCGACTATAGTAAACATCCAGCAAACACCGATAGGCATGCCAGCGACTTCTGATAATGTGGAACAGTGGGTGGACCTGAGGTGTTTTTTAGAGCAACAGGCATCAGAACTCCTAAGGAAGCAGTAGCATCGAATTAGATAGCACCCCCTTCAATGCTCTAAGCGGTGGTGTTAAGGCAACTTAAGGGGATGGGTTCTTAATGTTATGCAAGAGAGCATTGGAGTGAGTGTAAAATGTGCTGGAGATGTGGCGGTGGTATAGGTGTTAAGGGATCTGACGGATAATGGTGAGTAGCACGATAGTCTTTAGCGGCGATGGGCTTCTTCACTTCAGTAGTGAGCTGGTGGTGGCACTTAGTGTTAGGCTCAAAGTGGTAGTGCTAGAGCGCGACCCAGACTAGGTAGAGAAAAAGACAACACAGAGTGACTTATAGCTATATTTAGCACATCCTTTTAAGTTTAGGGGGAGAGGCGTGTTTGGTGATACACACACTTAAGAAGGCACAGTAGCGCGCTAAGGAGGTAGTTTGTCACTTTCTCCTTTCATCCATTTTTCTTTTTCTATGCCAATTTAACTAAAGTTCTCTCTTTTCTTCTTTCAAGTGGAGAGGCAAACCTTTGGAAGAGGCTGTGAGGATTTTAGCGGTAGCCATAAACTTATTATAGTGCTAAGTCTGAGGTACTACAAGTGCTTAGGATTAAATCATCTCTAAGATGTTGGTTTGAAATGGTATTTATCACATTTCTATCATCCAGATTTAAGCAGTATAAGCTATCTATGGGAGATGCCATGCCGACCAATTTATTAAAATAATAAATATAGCATCCATTACTTCTAAAAATATTTATAATTCTCTTTTATTAATAAAGGAATGGAAATAATGTTTTTAAACCCACTGGGCAACAAAAGACAATCTCTCAAAACTAATCTATGGCTTGATGATAGATTAACTAAGTAGTCTCACTTTCAGTGGTTGCAACACTTACTCCATGCCGTACCTTTATCACCACTTTACACTTACCAAGCATCTTACTGTTGACTAGATCTTAATGTGAAGTACATATGTCACAAGATATACTAGAGTCTAAAATCCAAGAAATAGAAAATACACCAACAGAATAAGATATTTCATAAACATAGAGTTTCATACCTCCTGTTAGCTTCTTAAGTTTGAGATATTTGGCGCAATTTCTCTTTTAGTGCCCAATATTGTTGTAATAGAAGTACTTTCCTTTTACTACAAGAACTTTGACCTTCTTGATATTGCAATTGGCCTTGGGAATAGCAAGCTTTTTCTTCTTTGTCTTTTTCTTATTGCTCAAACTAAAGGAGCTAAATGTAGCAAAAACCACCTCCTTCCCTTTCCCATTCATGGCTTGTTGTGTCGTTACTTATTGAAAAGCCTAATTAGTGTGCACTCAATATCATTCATATGATAATTAATGATAAATTATGAGGAGATAGGAAGCGATTGAAGGATCAAATATGTCTGTAGATTGACATCAATGATGAAATCTAGTGATTCAAGCCTTTTGATGAGTGAAACTATCTTAAGGACATGCTCTGTGTTGTCACTGCCCTCTGCCATACAGATTCTAAACAATTGCATGGATAACTCATATCTAGTAGTACTACTAACCATACAACTCAATATGACTCTTCCAAGTGATATAAGATCTCCTTAGTGATCCTCATCCCCTTATGAGTCTTTGGAAGATTATTGATCATAGTAGCCAACATGTAGCTTTTGACCTACAAATCATACTCCACCTGTTTTTTATGAGTGGTTTTTTTCCTTCTCACTAGCTATGTCAGTAAGGACTCGTAGGATATTGACCTCTAAAACATACTTGAGGTAGTCTAGATTGAGAATAATTTTCAGATTTTAGAGCTTGTTAACATGGCCCAGTTAGAAAATTGGTTTTAAGTAATTTTGAAAGAGGCATAGACAGTACTCAGATAAGATTAAACTACATAAAATAAATAAGATTTGTTAATTTGGTTGTTATATGTGTAACTGTTGTAATTATAGATTTCAAGTTAAAATAGCATCTCACTAGATTTTTTGAATTTTATACTCCCATAGATAGAATGCGAAAATTCTATTCGTAAAATTTCCTTAGCAGGTCATGCGGGTCTTCATTGGACATAACACGTCTTACGTAATTAGATCTTGATATGCTAGACCCAATGAGTGGTAACTCTCGCCAATGTATCTCATGTATGGTCTAATCTTTCTTGCGACCCATGACCCAACAATCTCTCATGTAATCAATTTTTGATATTTTGAGTCCATTTAAGTCACACTCATCGACTGACAACTCGTCATAAGTCGAATTGACCACCCTTATCCACCCCCCACCCCCCTCAATTTTTTCACTCCTTTATTTGCCATCATCAACACTCACCAATGTCTTCCTTTTTTATTACACACTTGACTAGCCCCTAAACCTTCGTTCTTCCATTTCTATGCAA
Organism: Avicennia marina; assembly: GCA_019155195.1. Lineage (NCBI taxonomy): Eukaryota > Viridiplantae > Streptophyta > Magnoliopsida > Lamiales > Acanthaceae > Avicennia > Avicennia marina. The sequence continues at coordinate 7,875,301 of CM032772.1, read as the reverse complement.
CTCCAAGTAATTGCCCACCAGAATTGGCTATAAACTCATCCACATGCATGATTGGAGAGAAAAAAAAAAGAGTAAAATAATATGAAATGAATTATAAGAAGCATTTTAGTATCGGCTTAGACACGGTTCGGATATTATAGAAGATAATTTTTGTTAGAAGAACAGGCTTCTGAAAAATCATTAGAATTATCTTTTAGTCATGAATTGTGTAACTTTTGGAAAGTGAAATGACACGACCAAAGTACTCACCCAAGTGGTCAATACAACTGAAATTTTTGGTGCATTGTCTCGTGCCTCAATAGACGTGTGGTTTCCTCACCGCGGACAATGCAATCTGAACATAATGCGTGTAGATTATCCCAAAATAATTATATACTAGCATCTCTTCACATTCATTGCGTGTAATTAAAAATTATTTTTAGACAAAAATGTACGATTAAAATGTATTTTTGTTTTATTAATGCCATACAATTATATTGTTTTGATTAAACATTTAAAAAAAATAGTAATTAATAAGATATAATAAGTACCTTTAAGGAATTATATAAAAACTTGAAAATAAAATAAATAAAGTTAATTAAATGTTAGAGAACAATGAAAGATAAAATATAAATTAAAAAAATTAAGAGAAATACATAAAAATTTAATAAATATAAAAACAAAAATTTCCAAATGAGAGTGAGAGAGAGATTGGGATACAATAAATAAAAATTTGGGGATGAAAGTGTAAAATAACAAAAATATGAATTACTTAAAAATTTGCGGAATAAATGACCAAGAGTGTTATTGTAAATGAATTTCCTAACTAAAGCAATTATTTAAGCATACTCAACTATTTTTAAATGTTAAAGTACTAAAACATAAATTGATCCAAGAATTAACTATCACGTTCAAATAAAAACATAGAAGTCGAAGCTTAATACATTGATATGACGTGTGGTTCGGAGAGAGTGGGGATCACATGTATTGGACGAGAGACCCATTTTTCCACTATGTTGCCTGTTTTTGCTTAGTTTAAATGGAATAAAATAAATATTAAGGGTGGTAGGTGATTTTAAAAATCAATTAGAAGTACCAAAATAGTTATTTTAGTCCTCCCATGCATTTTATACAGCATGGATAATAATTATAAAGTATAAAATGAATCAGACACGTATATCATTTCTTGAGCATAGTTGTACGACAGTCAAGGTGGGTAAAAATTACTATAGATGTTACATACAAACATTGGATCTTATTCTAATTCCTATGCTAGTGTACGATTCTTTCTTTCTTTTTTTTTCTTTTTTTTTTCTCCTTTCAGTTATTGTAGCAAGGATATAACTAGAGGGGCAATTTTGTCAATTCGCAACTAGGGTTTTTGTGTAACCCTAGTTGTACGATTCTTATGCTAATTCCTGTGTTAGTGTACGATTCTTTCTTTCTTTTTTTATTTTTTTCTCCTTTCAGTTATTGTAGCAAGGATATAACTGGAGGGGTAATTTTGTCAATTCGCAACTAGGGTTTTTGTGTAACGCTAATTTTCTTCCTATAAAGACCGGCAGTCACTCGGCCCACTTTCTCTAATTCATACAGCTCAAGTTCGTCTCTCTGTTTTTGTCTATCAGAAAATTATTTGGTTATGTCAAAACTCATTGCTGTTTTGCGTATTCTGATCTAAACATTTCTGCAAATCGCGTCTCTTCGGATTGGAGATCCGAAGCCAATTAGCAGAGCAAGTGCGTCGATTTTATATGATCAATGACGAATCACTTGCATTGAAGGTTGGCGAAATTCAACGCGATTCTCCGTGCCTTTCAAATCTGTTTCTGGGTTTTGATTACGGCCTCGAACAAATCGCTACATTTTTAAATCATTTTAGTTCTGAAATATTGCTGATCTTGTTTAATTCGCTTAATTTCAATCGCCTGGAAACCTTTTTCTTTTATGATTCAGCTTAAGATATTTTTGCTTAATTTTTTAACACGTTTAAATAATTTTCAATCCTTCAAGGTATTGTTATGCATTCTTAATAGTGTTATTTTTTAATTCTTTTTTTTGTTGTTTTTGAAATATTTTCTTTTTATTTGGTTGATCATTATTTTTTGGTAGTTTTCTAATTAAAAATCAATGTATAAGGATTTTTATTGAGTGAGATCAATGTTTCCAAAATTCAGTAGAGGTAAGTTCGTGGGTCACTCGTTCAAAATGTTATAACCGTTATTTTAAATTATTATTATGTAATCTAATACTATGACTTGACTTTACATAAACTTAAAACATTTATTCATATTAAAAATAGACAAAAAAAAAAGGTATTTAAGTAAATATATTATTTTTTAATATTTAAAATAAATGAAAATTATTATGAAATAACCTTCACTAAAAAAGTATAATATATTGTGTTTATAGCAGTTTTATTTAATTTTAAATTTAAATAATTATTTGTATCTATTTTATTTATAAATAGAATATAATTTGCAATAAAAATTGGAAAACATGTGTTGTGTGTGTATTTTATATGCACACGTATATAATATTATTAGCTTAACATTGAAAAATAAATTCAACTCAATGATCAGGTGTGTAAAAAATTAAAAATTTGGCAAAACAAAAAAAGTATTGTACAAATCTTTAAAAATGAAATTCAATGTCATAATAAAACTAGAACAATTGAAAAAATAATTTTGCAATATAAAAACAATTATATCAACATGAGTAGATTTTGAGATGGAATATTTAAATTTTTAATAATTCTATTGGCATAATATATTAATAAAAAAAATTAAACGAACAAATTCAAAATAAAAATTAGCAGTGAAAATTATGTAAACTAATCAATCCTTAAAAGACTTAAAAAAACTATTTTATTCATTTTTTTAAAAAATAGTTATAAATACATTTATTTTTCTTTTTTCATTTTACTAGCAAGATAATTAAAATAAATTTTTTAGTCAATTTTGATTGGTTTCATAGTTTTTAGATGGGTTTGATCATTGATTGTAGTTAACATTGAACGACGGGTAATTTTGTTTGTTTGTATTTTGTGCGGGCGAAGAGGCGCTTCATTAGATATGTCCACGGCATTCATATCTATGTTATACTAAAAGTAAAATTAAATAATTACCGTTATTTAGATTTTTCTTAATTTTTAATTATTTTTATTTTTTATTTTTTAATTTACTGTTTTATTTGTTTTTTCTCTTATTTTTTTCTTTTTAAATTGTTTTGAGTTTTTTATTTTCTGATTTTTAAATATTTTATATTCTGGATTTTAAACATTGTTATTTTTTATTATTTAAAATAAATAAACTTATAATTTATTTTTATTAATTTTCATGTGTGTAACTTTTACTAATTTTATCAAGTAGGTGAAATATGAAATTATTAAAAAAACTCTGGATATGTTTAGATGTAATTATTTATGGGGATGAAAGTGTGTGAAACTTTAAAGATAGTTTAAAAGTAGAGAGAAAAAGAAAATAAAAAAATAATTTGAAAGATAGTAAATTTGAAAAGTACATTTTCAATAGAATAAAATGTAAGAAAATTGTGTTCAAACCAAATAAAGTTGTTAAGTGTTATAGCAACAGTTATGTTTTTTATTATTTGACAGAGCGAAACACAATTCATCACCGTTGCAAGATCTAAGTGTTTTAAAACTATTTTTTAAAAAATATTAATAATTTTCCCAATTATATCAAAATTATAAAAATGTTGAATTATTTTATTTTATTTACACTTTGTACAAGTCTAATAAAATTTATATAAGTTTTTTAAAAAATATATTTTAAATTATCATTTTCAAGTAAAATAAATGCCAACAAATCAAGCATAGAATGCGCGCAATTTATTCATTTAAATTACGTACAGAGTTACTTTTCACCTCTGTAACGTGATAATGTGTGTGAAAAAGGTAAATAATTTTTGTATCTTGATAATTAAAAGGGAGTTACCAAAAGATTACAAGATAAAAATCATTAACTCTTAATTAAAATTTGAAAAAAAAATAAATGAAATGGATTAGTTATTATTAGTTAATTAACTAAAAGTACGGGTGTATAGGATAAATCATTAAGAGACAAAAATAATTATTATAGAGAATCTGCACTTACTAATGTAGTATCGAATAATTCAAAATAAGAATTTAATTAATAAAATATTGAAAGATCAGAGGTAGTTATAAGAGTTGAAGACTTAATAATATAATAATATAAATTACTAATGAAAATATTTTAGGATGATTAACGTCTTAATAGTCATATAATAATATAGAAAGTTCCTCCGAAAACCTTTACAGCTCATTTGCAAAGTCCTAAAACAAACGACTTTGGATATTGAGACTTAAAGAGAATAAAAAAAAACCAAGAAAGAGGTTTTGGTAAAATTAAAGTTGAACTATTGAACCATGTGAATCAGGTATGGTTAATGAAAATCGGATAGTTTAAATTGATAAATAAAAAAAATTTTAATTTTAATTTAATTTTTTCTATTTTATCATAATTTATCTTTGATTTTTTTCTCTTTTATAAAGGAAATTTCACAAATCAAATAAATTATCTTTTAAGATATCCAATAATTTTTAATCCAAACACATATTGAATATATGAGACATTAGTATTCTATTATATTTTGACTAAATATTTGTATATTTTTTCATTTATTTGTTGAATTAATATTTATTGTTTTTATATTTGTGGTATTTTTCTTCTAGTGCAATGAATTTAACTATTAATAGTAATTAAAAATGCTTGTTAAATTCAAGTATTTTTCTTAATATTTACTACTTTATGTATTTTTAATATATTAATAAATATTTATAATATAAATATTATATAATTGATTTGACCATAGTTGAACCACCAGTTGAACCAATAACTCTTGAACTGATAATTTTTTTGATATGATGATCTGTTTTGTTTTTAAAATACTAGCTGGAATTATTAAACAGTTTAATAATTAAAAAGTGTACAAGCCATTAATTGCTAAAGGTCCTTGTTGTGAGGCCATAGAGACCATAGCTAGTCTATCCTAGTGTCTTAATATAAATATATGTTTTAGAATAGTTTTAAGCATGAAAAATTTGAGAATTTTTGTGTGCCACCCTTTAAGCAAAAAGAAAAGTTATTCTAGTTACTCCTTCCATTTTTTCTTGTCACCAAAAGTCTTCTAACCCCAAGAAATTTGTGTTAAGAGTCTTGTAAAAGGTGTTTTGCGAAATATAGAAGGTGCTTGTCATCACAAAATCATGTGGACAAACTATAAGTTAAGATTTGAGAGCTATGACTCAAGAATTGCAAGTATGCCTATTGGAATGTGATTGCAAAGGTACATTCTTTCAATTATCTTCAACACTTTTCAATTGATGTGTGTTGTATGGAAAATATGAAACTGGTTTGGTATGTTATTTCACTATGTTTATGTTGTTGATGTATAGTTTTTGAAGTTTTAAAATTTGACCCCAAACTCGTTAAAACCTAATAATGGTATTAGAGCCATCCTATACAACTATTCCATGGTTTATGATAGTTTTTCATTTAGAAATCATTTAAACATGTAAAAGAATCTTTTTTGTGTGTTTGGAACTAAAGAAAAGTGAGGAAAACTGAAAAACCATCTTTTGCAAAAAATTTGCTGCACTTAGAAAAGTTGGTGCATTTGCAAAACATTCTATTGCTATCATCAGAAGGTGATTTGTAATTGCAAAAAACCTTCTCGTTATTGTGATGCTGTAGTTGAAATAAGGGTGCTTGCAATTGTGGTAAGGACTCTCACAATTGCAGAGCTAATTGTGACAGAATGGTGATTCTAGTCTATAGCACTTCGCAAATGTAGAAATGGTTTTTGTAATTGCGGGAGGGGTTCTCACAATTGCGATGAGGCTTGTGGAGGCTAAAAATTTATTTTTTCCCTCAAAGTTAAAACATTAGAAAAATGTTTTCCATAAACAAGAACTAATGTGTGAGATGTATATTTAATTATACACGTGATGTATAATTATTCTAATGTATGTTGTGGATGAATTATGGATTTAGAACACTTGTGAATAAATCTATTTCCCTTTTAATTGGTTTTCATTAGTTGTATAATTATTTTTCATGGATTGTAAAGGTATAAGCCTAAATTTTTATTTTTACTATATAGAATATGAATTCTCCATAATATGCCATGTGTAAATGTAACATGAAAGTATCAAGAAGTTAATGTTCGTGCAAAGATCAAGAGTTAGTGCTGTTTGATGTTCCATGGAGCCACACAAGTTTAACATGCAAGGCATTAATTAAGGAATTGATGCTTATGAGGGGACTAAGAGGTGGTGCCATTTAGAGTTTCGTGGCATGATGGGCCGCGTAAAGCCATGAAGACCAAGCCAAAAGGAAGCATTCAAGAAATTCCTATGTAATTATATGGGATTATATGCACAAGTGCACGATTTAATTCCTGGCTCAAATTGGATTTTAAAGTCCATAATCCTCCACATTACTTTATTTTTGTGTATTATTCATGATGGATGTATAAGATACATAAAATGGATAATGTGCACAGTAAAACTTCCTCAAATAATATTAAGTAGTAATGGTATTTTGTTTGTCTTGGGTCTCTATCGAGCTTGAAATCATTAAGTATAATCTTAGTATGTGATATTATCTCATTAGTAGGGTCACATTGCAACGGCACACTTATGACTTTAGGTGCATTAGAGGTGACATTCAAAGGATACTATGCCTTAAGAGTGGTTAGCCATAAATTTGGCGAGTTATTAGTAGGTAAGCCTAGTTACATGAGGCATGGTTGGGCCATGGGCTGAAGAAAAGATTGGACTACGGATGAGATGCATTAGTAAGAGTTGCCATTCATTGGCCTAATGTGCCAAGAGCCAATTACATAAAGCATTTTATGTCCAATGAAAATTCTAATCCCTATTAAAGAAATTTTACCAATGGAATTTCTAGTTTCTACCCAAGAGAGTGTAGGATATCAAAAATCTAGTGAGAGGTCATTGTGATTTAAAGTCCATAATCATTTTGGTAACATATATTATGATCAAACTAACTAGTCTTGACTATTTTTTATAATTTAATTTTGTTTCGAATAATGCACCCACTCATATTATCGATAATTGAGTCCATAATGTTAACTGGAGCCAAACATTCAATTGGCTTTAAGATTTGAGAAAAGTTCTCATTCTTGAGAGAGCTAATAATATCTTGGATGTTACCATCCTATAGTAAAGGAAAGGAGTTGTCCTTGAAGAGTGTAGTCTCTCAGTTAGTGAGACTAAATAGAGCAAGAACAAAAGAAGAAAACCCATTGTTCTTAGCGTTAGTGGGAGGGGCATGATGTCCAGTGCCAACCCTATCAAAGAAAAGAGTTTTTGATGAAACAAAAGGGGACATTGGAAGAGGAATTGTACTGAATGTCTCAATCACTAAGACATTGGCATTACAGATGTGGAACTTTATGTTTGTAAAACATCTTGTTCCATTGTGTGTTCTCTACATCTTAGATCTTAAATTCAGATGCATCTTCTCACATTTATACTTTGAATTAAGATTTGGTCAAGAGTAGATCAATTGAGATGCAAGAAGTGGTGACTAAGGTCAGCAATAGGGTAAGTGTTATAGCCACTGCAATAGACAGTACTTTAGTTAGGTTATCATCCTATCATGTTTTAGCTTAAGAGATTATCTCTTATTGCTAAATATGCTAAAAATATTGTTTCTACACCTTCATTGGTAAAAGTAAGTTATGAACTTTCTTTGATAGATAATAAGTACCAAGTTTATTATCATAATAAAGTGATTGGCATTGTTTTATTGGTAAATGGCCTGTATTACTTCAATTTAGATGATAAACCTATGATGAATGTCATAATAATCAAACAAGCCATGGATAGCTTAAATCCCAAGCACTTGTGGCATCTTAGACTAGGTTATACTGTAGATGCTAGGATTTGCAGGTTGAAAATAGAAGGGCTTATTAGCCTATTAGGAAAAGAGCCTTATCCAATTTGCAAACTATGCATCTTAGGTAAGGTGGCTAAAAGTCTATTTAATAAGCAAGTTTAGAAAGCCATGTCGGTATTAAAGTTAGTCCGTACTAATGTTTGTAGGCTATTTAATAAAATAGCAAGGGGAGGTTCTTACTACTTCATAACCTTTACCAATGATCATTTTAGAAATGGTTATGCGTACTTGATGAAGTACAAGCATAAGTCCTGCAAAGAGTTCGAGGACTTCAAAGTTAAAGTAGAGAAACAAATTGGAAAGCATGTAAAGATACTATAATCGGATCATAATGGGGAGTACATGCGTGCTGAATTCCTCAAAGCAAATGGCATTATGCCACAATTCACATCACTAGCAACTCCTTAACTGTAAGGTGTAGCTGAGCATGTGAGTTGGACTTTGTTGGACCTAATTTGATATATGATGAGCTTCACCAAATTACTCACTTCTTTAAGATCCTCTAAGTTGTTACTTTAATCCCACATGAGATGTGGAGTGAGAGGTAGCTGAGACTGAAGCATATCAAGACTCGAGGATATTTGCTTGCCTTGAGAAGAGCAAGACAGATAAGCTAAAGTTCATGGCCATTATAGGTTACTTTGTGATAGAACCCAAGGATTTCATGGGATATGAGTTCTACTTACTCAAAAACAATGGAATTGTCCTTAGTTATTGGGCATGTTTTCTTGAAGAAGTGTTCATTAGAGAAAGTGGTTAAACCAAAGTGCTTAAGTAAGCTAAGTGTGAGAAACAAAATCGTAAGCCCACATGACAAATTCTAATTCAAGAACAACCTTGTATGACGCAACCATTGCGACGATTTGGTAGAATCTCTCAGTCACTAGAGTGACATGACTATCTCCTAGAGAATGAGCAAGAGTTGTTTGAAATGGGAGATAATAATCATGGATACAATCCTTCTATCTTTGATTAAGCACTAGCAAGTAAGGACCTTCCAAGTGGCTTGAGGGTATGAAATTAGAGATGGATTCTGTGCATGGGAACTAACTATGGACTTTGGTGAATCCATCCAAGGGAATGGTTCTTATCAGATGTAAGTGGGTCCATAAGAGAAAGATTGATTCAATTGGCAGTGTAGAGACCTATGAGGCCAAAGTTGTGACGAAGTGCTATAGTCAGAACAAGGGATTTAACTATAAGGAACCTTCTCACCAGTGGGCATGCTCAAAACCATTTGGATTTTACTTGTGTTAGTCTCCCATTTAGATCATGAGATTTGGTGTGTTGATATTAAAACTGCTTTCTTTAACAAATTGCTCGAGGAAGACTTTTACTTGTTGTAGTCAAATCATTTGACTTCATCATGAAGATGAGTCCTGTGTTTGTAAAAAGGTTAGTGGGAGTATGATCACATTCCTAGTATGGTATGTGGATGACATATTACTAACACGGAATGGTGATTGGGATGTTAAGCCCAATCAAATGATGGTTGTTTGGTATTTTCTCCATGAAAGACTTATGAGAAGGAACTTTGAAAGACTTAGGAGAAGGAGCTTACATCTTGGGCATTCAGATTTATAAAAATAGAGCGAAGAGATTATGAGGTCTCTCCTAAGCCTTGTACATAGACAAGATACTGAAGAGGTTTAATATGGAAGCTTGATGTGGGGCAATAATATGTACAAGGCTAGGTATTGCTTATGCCGCAAATGGTAAGAGAAAGTTTTAAGTGAGTTCTGGTGAAGAGTATTAGGATGCTTTTAAGTGTATCCTAAAGTGCTTGACAAACACTAAAGATATGGTACTTGCATATGGAGATCGTGATCTATGAGCAAATAGTTGGACTAATTCTGGAATCTAGTTAGATGTGGAAGATAGAAAATCTATCTTCTAAATTTTAACTACTCTAAATAGAGAAATAATCAGTTGCAAGAGTTCCAAGCAATGTGCAATTGTGAACTCCACTACTAAAGGCTAAGTAAATTGCTGAGATGCTGCGAAGGAAGTTGTTTCGAAAGGGAGTTCACAACAGAGCCTTAGGTGGTTCCACATGTGGATTGGCCATTGCCATCTTGCTATGATGACCATGGCGTGATTGCACACATGAGAAAACCCAGGTCTTGTCAAAATCCAAACACATAGAGATGTGTTGCAACATTATTTGAGTAATCATTGGAAAGGACAATGTAGCTAGGTAAAAAATAGTTTTAGCACATAATACAGCTAACCCATCGATGTAAATTTAATGCACTATATTGCAAGTTTACAATAGTTGTATACATAATATAAGGAAGTAGAGTTGTGGTATTAATAAAGAATAAGAATGCTTTTTAATAGTATTGCATTTTAATTGAGTGGATATGTAATATGTAATGATGATAAAGGGACAACAGAGTAGAGAGGAGTATGATGTAAATAGTAAGATACAAGCAATAACTAACATGTAAGAACTTTAATCACCCATTATATCAATTATCACTTTTAATTTCTTATTTTAGGGATATCTATTTCCCTAAACCCTTAGTACACATTTCCAAGTAATACCAAGACTTCAATTGAATTAATTTAATGATCTTAGAATTAATTCAATGGAGAATGGAATTTATGAATTACTTTTTTATTCCTTGTAAATGTGGAACCTTCACTTCCATTATAAGTCCACAATTTACAATTGTGATCAAATTGCTCAACTTGTGGCTCCACTTCCATTATAACCAAAAATTAAGTTAAAAAAATAAAAAGAAGAAAGGGAAGAAGAATAAGGAAGAGAGAGGGATAAATGATTGATCACAATAAAATAAGAAAAGATAATAGAATTAAAATTGATAACCAAAGTCCTTGTTATTTAAGATTGCAAGTATATCAAACTCATAAGATAGAAGTAATCAGAAATTATCTCGTATCTAGAGCTTCCTTATTACTATGATTCCTCGTTTCTTTACCTCATTCTAGCTCTTACGAGAACCTAACTCCACTCCCATTCACTAATTTTACAACTAAGAAGAATATGATGATGCAATGCAATTCCTATATGAATTCTAATATTTATTGGATGCCTCTTGCTTATGGAACAACCCCTATTTATAAATTTGAAGTTTTATCATCTAAACTCCTTGATTAGTTGATAAATTTCATCGTTTCTATCATTGGTCTGGGGGTGGGTGTGTAGAATTTCAACTATCACTTGTTCCATCAGTCGGATAATAAAATAGGCAGATGATGGAACAAGTGATGCTAGTTGCTTCCTCATCACCTAGGCAACGGCCAGGCGATAAGCCAAAATTAAGCCATTGCTTGGGGTCACCTAGGCTATAGGGTGGTGATGGTCAGCAAAATTCTATTGGTCCTCACCTACCCTTTCATTGATGATTTGCTTAGGCAATGGTTTGGGCATCAGATCTTCATTCCAACAACATCTTCAGTCATGATCTTGAATTTTCTTGGTCTAATGCTTTTGGTTGAGTTTTTTTTTCACTTCTTTTTCACTTATTTTCATTTTAAACACATAAGACAAACAAATCTTTCTTTTGATTGAAAATTTTGAGAAAGATAACTTAGATTGAGCCTAAATTATTCAAATGAAGTATAGTTTTATTAAGGTTATCAAATGCCTCTACACTTTATTTCTTGCTGGTTCTTGAGCAAGATAGAAGAATAAATTTATGTAGAATTAGAACTTTCGAATCACTGTGATATCTCAAAATTCTCTCAAGTAACAAACTAGCTTCTAAGTATATGAATTTATGTTATTACATTACCTTCATACAAAAATCCTTGTGTGTTGTGTGATTTCTAAGCAACTTTAATGTAAATAAGTTTGGAAAAATTTTCTATTTTTCAATTGTGCCACACTCTTGCTTATTAGTTAGTTGCTTAACTCCTTATTTTATTTAATGTTTAATATTCTCAATGAAACTCTTTAATTATCTCTTTTTTTAAGGACTATTTTTTCTAAGTCGTCACATACTTTTTTATGCAAAAATGAATAAGGGGCACTTGTGTACTTTCAGTTACTCAGTATGTCACATATTTAGAATACTTTGTATACTCATGATTCTTACGTCTTTTTATGCAATAGTGAACAAGGGTGACTTGTGTACTCCTAACTACTCAACTTTCATGTCAAAGTGCTTGGTGTGTGCTCAAAGAGGACAATTTGTACTAAGCAATGTAATACATATATCCCCACTTATACTACTACTTCATTACTTTTTGAGATTTTATTCAACATTGGTTGTTATTCTAAATTCCCTTTCCATATTAAATTTATTCATTGTCTTGTAAAAAATTTTAAGGGGCAAGAAAATAAAGACATTTATTACGTTAATCACTTATCGATTATTATTATTATTATTACTTATCTAACATAAATTATTGATGCTAAAGATTATAAAAATTAATATTTTTTCTTTATTTCCTAAATAATGCTTTTAACAATGCACATTAACCTTGAAAGTCTTGTCTCCGCTTCGTAGTTCAATTGGGCCAGACTAAAAAATGTTAGCAATCTCAAAGGGCCTAGAACATTTGGACCTTAATTTCCCTAGAAATAGTCTTAATTTTGAATTATACAGTAGAACTTTTGGCCTATTTGAAAATTTTTATTTTGAATAATTTTATCACGAATTCATTTCATCTTCCCCTTATGTAGTTTAGTATTTTCATATGCATGAAGACTAAATTAATCAAGTTCATATAATTGAAATAATTGTTTAAATCTTGTTGCCTTTAAATCCATATTTACAAATTTAATAGCCTAATAAATTTTATGCTCAATTTAGTAGGTAAATAATATGCTTTACCAAAGACGAGTTGGTACAAAGACATGCCAATTGGAGTTTTGAAGGGAGTTCTATAGGCCTATAATGCATAATCCAATTTGGATGCTCAATCTTTTTAACTTTGGTTAACTGTGGCCAGTAAAATTCTTTTTAATTCCCTATTTGAAGCTTCAACTTGGCCACTAGTTCGGAGATGATAGGGGGTAGCTATTCTATGAAAAACATTATATTTTCTTAAAATAGTTCTAACCATTTAATACAAAACTGGGATCCTTCAACCATTATTAATGCACAAGGAAATCCGAATCTAATAAAAATATTTTTTCTTAAAAATTTGATAACATATTTAGTTTTATTTATAGGTAAAGCAACAGCTTCAGCCAAATTTGAAACATAGTCAACAACAAGAAGAATATATTTGTTCCCAAAAGGTGGAAAAGATCCCAAAAAATTGATTCCCTAAACATCAAAAAGCTCGATTTCTAAAATATTTGTCAAAGGTATTTCATATTTTTTATAGAAATACTACCCATTCTTTCATATTTATTAGAATTTTTAACATATTCATGGGTATCCTTATATAGTGTGGGCTAATCGATGTTAGATTGTATGTAATACCTTATGTGCAGTTTTGTTACCTTCAAAATGTCCTCCACATGTTTTTGTATGGCAAAATTTTAAGGAAGATTCCATTTCTTCTTCTGGGATACACTCGCATTTTATTTGATCAGCACATAATCTATAAAGATAAGGTTTGTCTCAAAAGTAAGTTCTAATATGATGGAAAAAAATTTTCTAGTGCTGATAATTAAAATTAGTAGGAATAATACCACATGCTAAATAATTTGCAAAATTAGCATTCTAAGGAGCAGTAGAAATATATAAAAGAAATTCATTGGGAAAAATTTTATTAATTTCTTCATCATCTTTCTTCCTCTCAATTATTGATAAATGATCAGCAACTACATTTTCTATCTCTTTCCTATTTCTTATTTCAATATCAAATTCTTGTAAAGGTAAAATCCATCTTATAAGCCTTGGTTTATCATTCTTTTTTCAAACAAATATTTTATGGTAGCATAATTTGTGTAGACAATAGTTTTGCTTCCAATTAAATATAATCTAAATTTTTTAAAAGCAAAAACTATTGCTAATAATTTCTTCTCAGTTGTAGCATAATTTATTTGGGCATCATTTAAAGTTTAACTAGCATAATATATCGTATGGGGTTTATTATATTTTCTTTGTCCAAATACTACATCTATCATGGATCGCTGGCATCACACATTTAATTCCGATGGATAATCGCAATCAGTTGCTGCTACTATTGGTGCAGTGACAAGTTTTTCTTTTAAAGTATTAAAAGGCAACAAGTACTCATCATTAAAATCAAATTAGGTATCTTTTGAAAACAATTCAGTTAGAGGCCGAGCAATTTTGCAAAATCCTTGATAAATCTCCTATAAAATCTAGTATGACCAAGAAAACTTCTTACCTTTTTCAAATTTTTAGGAGGGGGTAAATTACTTATTACCTCCACTTTTGGTTTGTCAACCTCTATTTGTTTTCTTAAAATTTTTTGATCAAGTACTATTCCTTCATCCACCATAAAGAGGCATTTTTCCCACTTTAGTACTAAATTGGCCTCCTCACATCTCTACAAAACAAAAAATAAATTATTCAAATAATGCTCAAAAGAATTTCTAAAAATTGAAAAATTATCCATGAATATTTCAATAACAATCTCAACTAAATAACAAAATATTGAAATTATATATCTTTTAAAAGTAACAGAGGTATTGCAAAGCTCAAATGGCATTCTTTTATAATAAAAAATATTGAAGGGACAAGTAAAGGTACTTTTTTCTTGTTCCTTCGGAGCAATTGGTATTTGGTCATGTCGAGAGTAGCCTTCAAAAAAAAAAACAATAATAAGAATGTCTAGCAATTTTTCCAACATTTAATCAACAAAAGGTAAAAGGAAATGATCTCTACGGGTAGCATTATTTAATTTTCTATAATTTTTGCACATTCGCCATCCCGTTATCTATTTGGAGGATATCATTTCCCCCTTTTCACTTTTTGTTACAATCATGCCTCCCTTTTTAGGCACTACTTGGACAGGTGATACCAACGCACTATCAAAAATAGGATGAATCATTCCAATAGCTAATAATTTTATTATCTCTTTTTTAATCACTTCTTACATATGTGGGTTCAATCTTTATTGTGGTTGTCTAGTAGGTTTAAAGTGGTCATCCATAAAAATTTTATGTATGCAAATTAAAGGACTTATTCCTTTTAAATCAGCTATTGTCTAGCTAATTACCTTAACATATTTTCTTAAAACTTCTAAAACTTTGTCCTCTTGTTCCTTAGTTAATTTAGATGAAATAAGTATAGACAAAGTAGAAGTTCCAACATATGCATACCTTAGATGCTTAGGCCATTCCTTTAACTCCAAATTTGGTGGTTCTTCAAGTAAAGTTTTAATTGGAGTTGTAAGCTTAAATTCTAAAGGTATTATTAGAGATTCATTCTTACCTTTATCTTCCTTATTCTCTTGTTCAATGGCTTCAAGCTCTTCTTCCAATTTCTCATTTATGTTGGTATCTCATTGCAAAATAAAAGAAGTATCAAATTCTTCCACAAAGAAACAAGTGCTATCATCATTTGTTTTTGTTAAGTCAAACATATTAAATACTTTTTTTTTATTTCCTATTCTCAATGTTAATTTACCTTATAGCACATTAATTAAAGCTCTTCCTATTGCCATTCCAAGGAAAAGAGGTACCTCTTTATCCTCTTCCATATCAAGTATTACAAAATCAATAGGAAAAATAAATTTATCAACCTTGATTAAAACATCTTCAATTAAATCAAGTGGTATTTTAACAGACCTATCAACTAATTGGAGTGACATTCTAGTAGGTCTTACCCCTCTAAGTCCACGCTTTTTAGACAGAGAGAAGAGTATCAAATTAATGCTGGCACTAGGATCACATAAAGCTCTACAACGTTCTATATCACTAATATGGCAAGGAATTATAAAACTTCCAGGATCCTTTAATTTTTTGGAATTTTATTTTGGATAATAACACTGCATTCCTTAGTTAACATTATTGTTTCTCGATCCTTAATTTTTCTTTTCTTAGATAAAATTTCTTTAAAAAAATTTGCGTAACTTGGTATTTGTGCAAGAGCCTCAACAGAAAGTATATTAATATGAAGCTTCTTGATATATCAAAGAACTTTTTAAAATTCTGCTCATCTTTACCTGTCTTTAACCTTTGGGGATAGTGTGCTGGAGGTTTATAGAGTTTTAACTCTTCTTTATCTTTTCTTTCTTCATTTTTCTCTTGTTCTAATTGTTCCCTAGGCTTAAGATTTTCTACCTATTTTTCAAGGTTATTGTCTTAAATTGTTCTTTTGGATTTTGCTCTGTATTATTTGACAATGTACTTTGATGTTTATTTGCTAAATCCTTAGCTAATTGCACCACCTGTTGTTCTAAATTTCTTAAAGAAGCTTGTTGATTTTGAATAATGTTATCTGCTCTAGCTATATATTCAGTGTGTGATTTTGTGAGTGCCTTAAGTAAGTTCTCTAATGAAGGTTTCTTAATGTTACCTTGGGGATATGGCACTCTTTGAATCTTAGTGGCCCTGAGGTGATGCAATCTAATTTCTCTAAGAAAAATTTGGGTGGTTTCTTCATTCAAGATTATAAGTGTTAGAGAAAGGATTACCTGGAGCTTGACTTTTGATTGTTCATGTAATTAACTTCTCCAAGTTGACTTTACGCCATTTGATATTCATGTGTGGGATGTGATCTTACACACATGTCACATACTTGCAGGATAATTAAAGATGAAATAATTTTCTTGTTATCAATTTTCTTTGTTAATAAATCAACTTTGCAGTCAAAGAAGTAAAAGTATCTAATTTACACATTTCTGCAAATTTTCTTGTACTTCCTCTTTCAGTTGGCCATTGATAAGTATTGTCGGACATGTTTTCTGATAATTCCCAAGCTTTATCTGCTGATTTGGCCATCAAAGATCCACCAATAGCAGCATCTAGAATTATCTGAGTTTGCATATTTAGTCCATTATAAAATAATTGAATTTGCAACCACTCTGGATAACCATGTTGTGGGCATTTTCTAAGCAACTTTTAAATCTTTCCCATGCTTCATATAAAGGCTCTCCATCAAACGGCCTAAAAGTGCCTATATCAGTTCTTAATTGTGCAACTTTTGATAGTGGAAAAAACATAACCAAAAATTTGTTTGCCATATCATTTCATGTGGTTATACTATTAGGTGGTAAACTTTGTAACCATGATCTAGCTCTATCTCTCAAAGAAAATGGAAATAATCTTAATTTAATGGCATCATTAGACACAACATTGTATCTTACTATATCACAAAATTCCAAAAAAATAGATAAATGAGTATGTGGGTCTTCAAGTGGTCCTCCACTAAATTAGTTTTGTTATACTATATTTATTAGAGCTGGTTTAAGTTCAAAATTATTAAAATTAATAGAAGGTCTTACCACCCCACTCATATCATTATTTATTATTGGTTGACTAAAATCCCTTATGGCTCTAGTCTGCTATTGCTATGGAATTTCTTCTTCCATTTTGAATTTTGTTTAATTTAGTGCCCTTAGTTGTCTCAAACTTCTTTCAATTTTAGGATCAAATGGCACTATTTCTTCACTTTTAGATCTGCGCATATGAAAAAAGATCAAACAAGAAAAGAAAAATGAAATACTTAATTAAAATTCAAAAAAAAAAAAAACAGCACTTGTTACTCCTCGGCAATGGGACCAAAAACTTGATACAATTTTAATGCACTACATTGCAAGTATACATCGGTCATACACATAATATAGGGAAGTAGGGTTGTCTTATCTATAGGGAATAAGAATGCTGTTTAATAGTATTGCGTTTTAATTAAGTAGATAAATAATATATAATGATGATAAAGAGACAATAAAGTAAACTAAGTTAAATAGAATAGAGAGGAGTATGATGAATAAAGCAAGACATGAGCAACAATCAACACACAAGAATTTTAATCACCAATTAAATCAATTATCAATTTTAATTTCTAATTTAAGGGATATGTAATTCCTTAAGCTCTTGGTACATTTTCTCAAGTTATACCAAGGTTTCAATTGAATTAATTCTCAAGTTAGATACTCTAAAGAGTATTACAACTTACATACCTTGTATTTATAGTGACTATCATGTCATTTGATATGAAATATTGAGAATACATGTCTATAAAAGTATCATTAGAGAATGAGCATTCTAATAATGACTTAAAAAAAAAAAACAAATACATGGAGTTCACATTTTACTGTCAACATCTTGTTTCGTAATTGTATTAAGTGCATGTGGACCTTAGATGTAAGACGACATGGTTGTCTTATGCGTATAATGGTCAACATGCTATTATGGTATAAAGGGCCAATATCTATCTAAGTATAGAATAGGATCATAAATTTAATGTGTCGTTGTCCAGGTGCATGTGGAAGCATGTGTGTGTTCAATAAGGGATTTGTCTCCTTGCAAGTGAGCAAGGTGTTTGTCCTATGCAGTTGGTATTCTATGAGATAGAAATCCATGGCCAAGGTAGTGTGTGATTGGAACAGAGTTTCCAATAGAAACAATAATCTCATGAGGCAACATCGATTAGTTATATAATCAAGTTTGTAAGTTTCACTAAATTCATAAGCCTCGCTTAGTTGAGAAAAAGTAAGATAAAAAGTTTGTACCGTATGGTACTCACGATTGAGAGGCCTCATTGTGATTTGTTTCACCTCATTTTAATCGGGCTAAAATATGGGCTATAGGCTAAGCATCACTTATATCCTTTGAGTTATACTTGTTGTCAATTAAAGATAGACCTAGAGAGTCACACATAAAAGGTTGTTGTGTATGATGAGTGTTACATTAGTGGGTAGTATAATTAATTTGGTAGCAATTGTATTGAATCAAATAAATAACCATGTGTTTGTTAATAAAGAGATCATTAAATAGAAGCATAATGAAAATTTTAATTTAATTAATGGGATTAATTAAATTAAAGGGACAAGACATGAATGGAATTATTTGATATCAATCATGTTTGTTAAAAATGTGATTATTAAATAAAAATATGATGACCTTTAATTTAATTAATGAGATTAATTAAGTTATATAATTCCATTAAGCCTTAATTATTAATAGAGAGTAACAATTAATAGATTAGATAGGCCTTAATTATTAATGGAGATTAATAATTAAGAGTTATGGACTGTAATTATTAAATAGTTTAATAATTAAAGGGTATATAAACTAGTAATTACTAAAGATCCATGTAACGAGCCGTTGGGGCCCAAAGCTAGTGTGTCTTATTGCTTTAATATAAATATATATATTTAGAGGAGTTCTAAGCATGAAAAATCTAATAATTTTCGTGTGCCACTCTCCAAGTAAGAAGAGAAGTTATTCTAGCCACCTTCTCCATCTTTTCTTGTTGTCAAAAACCTTCTAGCCCAAAAGAGTTTGTGTTAGAGCCTTCCAAAAGGTGTTTTGCGAGATGTAGAAGGTTCTCGTCTAGGTTTAAAGGCTATGACTCTAGGATTTCAAGTGCACTTATTGGAATATGATTCCAAAATTACGTTCTTTTCAGTTATCTTTGGCACTTCTCAGTTGATGCGTGTTGTATGGTGAATGTGAAATGAGTTTAGTATGTTATTTTGCTGTAGTTATATTTTTGATTTATGGTTTTAAAGTTCTAAAATCTAACCCTAAACCCATTGAAACCTAACACTTACAAATCTTTTTGAAATCAATACATTGGTTGGGCCTAGCTATGTTAACTGGCTTTAAAACTTGACGGTTGATATCCCACTAACCCCTACAAAGATGATTTGTAAGGAGGAACAATCTGCCCATAGAAGATAGGTGGAAAACAATTTGCAAGTCAAGAGCTATAAGCTAGCTTTTATAACTAATGATCTACAAAGGACCTATGAGTGCATGATGTGCACTCAGGAGATTCTTTATCACCTACAGGAGTTTTATAGTGAGCAAAGTTGTATTGCATAGTGAGCAAAGTTGTATTGCTTGATATGAGATATCAAAGTAGTTGTTCAAAATGTGCATGGTAGAGAGCAATAATGTTAGTGAGCATGCCTTTATGATGATTTCGCTCATTGAATGCCAATTTGTTGATAGATTTAATCCTTCATTCACTTCCAAATTCTTTTTTATAGTTTATCATAAACTATTGTTTGAATAGTACTAAGTGCACACTAGTTAAGCTCCTCAATAAGCAAGTGATTACACAAACCATCATCCAGGGGAAAGGAAAGGAGGTGGTTCTTGCTACATTTAGTTCATCTAGTAAGATCAAGAAGGGTAAGACAAAGAAGAAACATCTTATGATTCCTAAGGCAAGTGGGTGTATTAAGAAAGGCAGTACTCTCACTAACAAGGATGCTATTTAGATATAGAAGTTTGTTATAGAGGTTCCATAGTTCTAAATATAAATTAGCCATGACCATTCTATTGTAACAACAATGGCAATACTACTAAGGTAAAGGAACCAAGGTCTTATCTCAAATCCAAATACAATGAAAGGCATTATTACATTATTTAAGAAATCATGAGAAAGGGCAACATTGCCAGTAGAAAATAGCTTCAGTGGATAATGTGCCTAACCTGCTCACCATGCAGGTGACACAAGTGTTGTAAGATTGCTATCTTGGGAAGATGGATACTAGATAACATTTCGACTATCACTAGAATTATTAGCATTAATGTGTAAATGGGAGATTGATAATAATATGCCATCTAATGCCAATAGATTATGAGGGATATTGGTTAAATATGTAAACTTTTAACTAATTAATGAAATATTAATATTTATTCATATCGGCATTTTGAAAATTTGTCATGCATGTAAATCTTGTATAGCGTAAAGTGATGTATTTATCTAAATGATTGTGTTAAGAAGTCTTATTCATAAAGGATTATAAATATGGACACAAGACTTCTGAGTACACAATCATGAAAACTATTTGCGAGTTATAGATTCTTTTAGTGGGCATTGGAGAATTAATATAACTTGCCTATCATGTGTTTATATAGTAAGTGTCATGATATTTAATATGAAATATTGAGAGTACATGTATGTGAATAAGCCATTAGAAAATGAGTATTCTAACATTGACTTGAAGAATGAAGCAACTACATGAAGTTCACTCTGTCATTTTCTTAGTTGTAATCGTGTTATGTGTATATGGATCTTAGACTTGATATGACATGGCTACCTCGTGCATATAATGGTGTGTTATTAAAGTATTAAGGCCCAACATATATCATGATATGAGAGAATCATGAACCCAAGGTACCATTGCTATAGTGCATCTTGAGGCATGTGCGCGTTCAATGATAGATTTTTCTTCTTGCATATGAGTAAGGCTTTTATTCTATGTGATTGATATTTCTTGAGATGGAAATCCTTGACTAAATTAGTGTATGATCAGAAAGGAGTTTTCAATAGGACATTAGTCCTTTTAGGCAACATTGATTTGATCATATGATCAAGTTAGAAGTTTGACTAAATTCATGGCTCTCACTCGATTAGAATGAAGTAGGACAAAAGGCATATACTGTATGGAATTCATGACTAGGAGGCCTTATATGTTCCAATCACTTTGTCTTAATTACACTACGATATGGGTTGTAGGTTTGGCGTTACTCATATCTTTCAACTATACTCATTGTCAATTAAGAATAAACCTAAAGAATCATACACATATAGTTGTAACAAGGAAAAATTGGCAACTTAGTTTGGGGGCACAAGTGAGATTTTAGAAGTCCCATGTTGAATTTAATTTAGTCTTAATTGGATTGAGCCTAATGGATTTTTCATTGTATTTATTAATAATGAGATTATTATTTAAAAATATAATGGGCCCTTAATTTATTGAATAGGGTTAATTAAATTAAGGGATAAGAACATATGGGCTTTAATTATTAATTAGATTAATAATTAAATAAGGTGGGCTTGAATTAATTAAAGTTCCATGCAAGAAACCCATATAGCTCATAGGTGCTTCACATGAAAAGAGGAATCCTATCTCATGTAGGATAGTGTGTATTGAAAATAAATAGACTTGGAAAAGATCTATACCACAACACAATCAAAAAAATAGCCAAAATTTTGTCACCCCCTTCCCAAGCAATAGAGAAGGTTTATCTAAGGGTTTTTTTCTTAGGGTTTTCTAGCCTTCTCTTAGTTTATCTCTTGTTTTAAAACTTCCACACCTAAAGTAGTTTGCATCAAGTCATCGCAAAAAAGTTTGTAGAGGATTTTGGAAATGCTTGTTTGTGTTATTTGCATGTGGACAACTTGTGGCTGTGGCTTGGGGGTTGTGGGTCATGGATCAAGTGTATGCCTCAACTAGAATAGGATTCCCAGAGGCAAAAAACTTATATGTTTTCAGATATATTCACTAGATGTGTATTATATGAGGAATGCAGTTTAGGTTCTGTTTATTATTCCATTGTGTATTCTCTATTTGTGTATGGTTTTAAAATTAAAATTTCCTCTCTTAAACTTGGTGAAACCCAACACTAAAATTCTTTTGTTTTGGCATTATAGGGGACAACAAAATTGCATCATCAGTGGCGTGCAAAAGCTAATATAACAAATTGCCAATTTTATTTTTAAAAGCAGAATTCA
Source organism: Avicennia marina (assembly GCA_019155195.1). NCBI lineage: Eukaryota > Viridiplantae > Streptophyta > Magnoliopsida > Lamiales > Acanthaceae > Avicennia > Avicennia marina. Next base: position 7,852,821 of record CM032772.1, on the reverse strand, counting down.
AAACTTTTTTAAGTATGTGTTGGAAAATATCCTCTAACTAAGTAATTCTAATTCTTCTGAACACTACAACTGGAATATGGGACATTTTTCCTATGCATTAATGGAAGGGAAATCCTAGAAAACCGAAAGAGAAAACCATAATAGCCAAAATACTTAAAGTGCTCATCATCATCATCATCAGATTTTGCCTTATGGGGACTGGGCATATCTACATCAAGACAGGTGCTTGAGGCTATAGCTTTAAAATCATGAGTTCCAACAAATCATGGAATAAAGGGGAGGACAAATTGTAGGAAGCTCATCTAATTTGAACCTCTACTCTTGTAAAAAGGCAATTTGATGCTCTAAATCTTATGAAAGAATAACTAAGCTATTCAATGCTCAATTAGCATCTAAACATTTAGGAGCTAGAGAAGGTGTTTCGACTAGTGAAACTCCTTTCAAGTCCTTCATTTTCCTAATCTTTAAATCCTTTGAAGTATATCACATCAAAACTGATGAAATAGGTTGCCCAGTAAGTCATTCAACAACATTTCATTCAAGGAATAACACAATAATTGGGCAAGGATGTGCAAGATAGTTGGTCGTGGTCTTTGACTCTGCCTTTGTTGTAACATTTTCATACACAAGTTATCCTAAATTTGCTTCTAGCCTCTTTCTGGAACAAAATATTAGGACTTAACATCTTTCAGAATAATTAATGAGTTGATAGTACCATAGGCTGTAAATCACAAGACTAAAGTGTATATAATACTTCATTATGAGATCGGCTAAAAGAAAAGTTCCTCATGGCAAATCCATCATGAGCTTACTAGAAGTAACTGCAAAAATTTCAGCAAAGTTTAGAATAATATCTTTAGGATAAATGGTGTCAAATGGAGAGTACCCTTAAGGAAGAATAGCATTTATCCTTTTTGGTGAGAATTCGTCAACCCTTCACCTAACATAGACTTAAAAATGGACTAGAAAGTTTGAATTAGGAATTGAATGAGTGATGTTGTAGTAAAACTCAAAGACCAAATCTCAATTAGAATTTTTTGAACTCGTTGCAACTGTTACTAAACTAACTTCATGAAGAATCCAAGAAAAACCAATTTTGAAGAAAACTTGCCTTTCAAATCTTCTCTCCAATACTATAGCCCATTTTGTAACTTACCTTGACATGTCTTGGGCTCCATTTCTAAAATATTTGTATGACAAACCTTGTTCAACAATGATACAGTGAAGTTTTAGTTCTAGACAGTCTTCGGTTGCCCTTATTATTTTGGATCTTAACTATTTTCTTAAGGGATAGGAAGGTGGAGAGAGAGAGAGATATATATATATATATATAGAGAGAGAGAGAGAGAGAGAGAGATAGAGTAAGACCTCTAAGCCTCTGTAGCTGTACCAACATATGGAACATTTGTTGCAACTAGAGTCCTAACTACCATGCATCACTAATAGCGGTTGTTGGAATAGAGACCTAGTTTTTGCAAGCTATTCAACTTTTGGTCCCAACACTTCATTTTCACCATTTCATCCCTTTGCTTCTTTAAGAACTTCAATAGGCACTTGTATTTAGCAATATGGCCTTTAACACCAATAGATAGTGAGGGATATTAGTTGTATATGTAAACTTTTTGTTAATTAATCAAATATTAATAGTTGTTTATATTGATATTTCAACACTTATTCATGTGTGTAAATCTTGTATTTTGTAAAGATATGCATGTGCCAATGTAATTTTGTTAAGGAGTATTATTTATAAGGGGTTACAAATCTAGGAACAAGGCTTCTTAGTACACAATCACTAAAAACTGTTCGAAAGCTATAAATTCTCTAAATGGACATTAGAGAATTGATATGACTTGCACATCATGTGATTGTATGTTCAATGTTATGCCATTCAATATGAGATATTGAGAGCACATGTGTGTGGATGTATCATTAAAGAACGAGTATTCAAACACTAGAAGAACGAAGTAAACACATGGAGTTTACTCTCTACTGTTAATGTCTTGTTTTGTGGTTGTGTAAGTGTGCATGGGCTTTAAACTTGAGATAACATGGCTATCTTGTATGCATGATGATCATTATTTCATTTGGGCATTAAAGACCAACGTCTACCTTGATATGAGAAAAAATTATAAGTCCAACGTGTCATTGCCTAAATTATATAGTGGCATGTGTGTATTTAATAAGGAATTTATTTTCTTATAATTGAACAAGGCATTTGTCCTCAACAATTAATGTTTCATGAGATGGAAATCTTTAGTCAAGGTAATGAAGGAGTTTCCAATAAGACATTAGTCTCATGAGATAACATTGATTTGATCATATGATCGAGACAATGAGTTTAATTAAATATGTGGCTTTTGCTTGGTAGGACTAAGTAATAGAAAAAGCCTATAACATATTGTATTCACGATCGGGAGAGTTCATGTAATTCATTCTTCGTCTTAATTAGGCTATGATATGGGTCATATGTTAGGCATTACACATATCATTTGAGTTATATTTGCTGCTAATTAAAGATGAACTTAGAGAGTCACATACAAGAGGTTGGAATAAGGAAATGTTGGTCATTCAGTTGGGGTGTGAACAGGGCATGAGAAGCCTCGTGGAGAAATTAATTTAGTCGTAATTAAATTGGATTAAATAAATTTCTTATAGTGCTTGTTAATAATGTGATTATTAATTAAAAGCATAATGAGCCTTTAATTTAATTAATGAAATTAATTAAATTAAATGAAAAGACATATATGGGATTTAATTATTAATTAGATTAATAATTAAATAAGCTTTGGGTTAAAAATAATTAAAGGTTTATGTAAGAAGCCCATAGAGTGCATGCCATGTATAGCCTAGGTACTACACATGGAAATGAGAAACCTACTAAGTATCAAATGTTGTGTCTTAAAAATATATAGATTTGGAAGAGTTTCAAATTATAAAAAATCAGCATTTTTTTGAAAAATACTAAAAAATTCGTCATCCCCTTCTAACTAAGAAAGAGAAATTTCTCTAACCTATTTCTTAAGTCTCTTTCTTGTTCTAAAGCTTCCATACCCAAATAGTTTGCATTAGGACCTTGTGAAACAGCTTATAGTAGTTTTTGGGGTTACTTAACCATATTCCAGTTGTGTAGGCGAACTACAGGTTGAGGCTTGAGGATCATGACTTGTGGATTAGGCATACGCTTTAATTGGAATTAAATTCCAAGAGGTATAATTTATATGCTTTTCAGATTTATTTAGTTTATGCATATTTTTTGATGAAAGTAGTTTGGGTTTGTTTTTGTTTTTTTGCTCAATATATTTTAAGTGTTTCTGGTTTTAAAATTGAAAAATTGAAACCCAATAGTGGTATCAGAGTCGTTGTTTTCATCACATAACTACATATTTTAATGAATTGTCCATGGTTTGAGGTACTTTTCATTTGAAAATTAATTTAAACATGTATTAGATACTTTTTGATTGTTTTATGCATGTTTTGACTTGTGAAAAAATATTAGAAATTGAGTCTTGAGCATAAAAAGTAAACATTGTTGTGTAGCCTCGACTGCGAATGATTTTCGCAGTTGTGCCACTGAATGCGAGGTTTATGTAAATCTCATTCCTAAAATTGTGACTACAAGTGGTATTCTCACATTTGAAAAATGAGATCTCATGGCCACGAGTCCACAACTATTTGTGAGCAGTTTGTGACCAAGATGACAATTGCGATAGAAAAGCATTTTCTATTGCGGTTAGTCATGTGATTACGAACAAATGGATCTAGATGGTGGGAATTGTTCCAACAGCCGTACAAGAGCTATTTTGGTTTTTTTTTTCTCAATTTTAAAACATCATAAAAGGGTTTTCCGCAAACAAGAACTAAGTTATGAAACACGTAAGTGATAGAAAAATGGAATTTATTGAATTATATAAGTGATGTTTAATTGTTTGCATGGGTGCTATAGTTGGATTATGGACGTAGAACACATGTGGATGATTGTTTTGGCTTTGGATTTTTTTTCCATGGATTTATAATTTTATTTTCATGGGTTGTTTATTTTACATAAAATGGGAATTATTTTTCCATAGTATGCCACGTGTTTTTATAGCATGGAAGAATTCAAGACTTGTTGATTATGCGGAGGCCAATAGTTGGAGCCGTTCAATTTTGTATAGAGTGGTGGGCCCATAAAGGAAGGCCCAAAGATCAAGATGAAGTGAAGACCAATATTATTATGCTGTGTAATAATATAGGAATTCACGGACATGTGCACGACCTAATTAGATCTACAAGTCCATAATCCTTCATTATATTTATTTATTTACTTAATTTATTTATTGCATGTATGAAATATGTGCATGAACATGGCTAATGTGCAAATTAAAACCTATAATATGTGGACTAAAAACTTCCACATTTATTATTAAGTTGTAGTGGCAAAATTGTTTTGTTATGACCTTCCACTAAGCACAAAGTTCTAGGTAGAGTGTTAGAATGTAATACCAACACAATCACGAGGTCACATTGAAAATGACATGTTTAGGATTTTGGGTGCATTTGATATGATGCTCGTAGGATACTTCACCTTAAAAACTACAAAGGTTATGGGTGGAGTTACAAATCTAGTGAGTTGTTAATCAGTGAGTGAGACTTAAGCGGATCTACATTGCCAAGAGCTGTATATGTGAGGTTTTATTAGGTAATGGGGAAACATGAAAGTTTGGACTACACATGAGATATGTTAGCAAAAGTTGCTACTTCTTGGGCCTAGGAAAACCCCAATCACTTGCTTTATGTGTGAAGTATGCTATATCCAATGAAAACCCTAGTCACTTGCTAGGAAAATTTTCAAACAAAATTTTTCTTTCTTGAGGGAGTATAGGATTCGAAAATCTAGTGGGAGGCCATTTGATTTAAATTCCATAATCATGCAATAACACATTTTATAACAAAACTGATAAATGTTGTTTATTTTCTATAGTCTTTACTATCTCAAATAATGTACATGCCTTTTACAAAATTGCTTGAGATTAATACACTGGCTGGGCCTAACTATGCCAATTGGCTCTAGGACTTGGGAATTGTTCTTAATTTAAGTTGGATCGACTATATTCCAGAGGTTGATATCCCACTAGCCTCTTCGGAGAAGCTAGTGAGGGGGAAGAGTCTGCTAATAAAAGATAGGTTGAACATAATCTATAGGTCAAGAGTTACATGGTGGCTTCTATGATTAGTGATTTCCAAAAGACCCATAAGAACATGGCAAGCAGTTGGGAGATTCTTTATCACCTACAATAGTTGTATGGTGAGCAGAGTCATATTATTAGATATGAGATATCAAAGTAGTTATTCAAGATACGCATGGCAAAAGGCGGTAATGTTAGTGAGCATGTTTCCAAGATGATTTCCATCATTAAGAGGTTTGAGTCATTTAACCTCATCATGGATGTCAACTGTAGATAGATTAAATCCTATAGTTTCTTCTGGATTCCTTCTCATACTTTATAATGAATTGCCACTTGAATGAAATTGAGTGCACACTAGTTGGACTCTTCAATAACCAAGTGATTATACAAGCTGCCATGAAGGGAAAAGGGAAGGAGATGGATCTTATTACATTTAGCTCATCTGGAAATGCCGAGAATGGCAAGAGAAAGAAAAGAGCTTGCAGTTTTCAAGGCGAGTGGGAGTATTAAGAAAGCAAAGACTCTTGCTGACAAGGGAAAGGGTTTCAACTATGTTAAGGATATGCATTGGAAGATAAACTATATTGAGTACCTTAAGAGCCTTAAACATAATCCTATAGACAAGGAACTTTATGTTTATAAAATATCTTATTTCACTGGTGTATTTTCTACTTCTTAGATATTAGATTTTGATGCTTAATCTTATATTTGTGCTTCACACTAAAATTTGGCTAGAAGAATAACACTTGAAAAGTGTCAAGCGGTGATCGAGGTGCGATGTGGTGATAAAACTATAGTGTGCCCTCTAACCCTAATAGATAGTGAGGTATATCAATTGTAATTATGAATTTTTGATTAATTAATAAAATATTGACGTTGTTTATATCGATATTTTGGAACTTATTCATACATGCAAATCTTATATGATGTAAAGATATGCATATGCCCTTGTAATTGGGTTAGGATGTCATATTTATGATGGGTTATGAATGTGGATATAAGGTTTCTTAATACACAATTACTAAAAAATGTTTGTGAGTTATAGATTCTTTGAATGGGCATTGGAGAATTGGTAACACATACTAAATGGTTGTATTGTGACTATCATGCCATTCAACATTAGATATTGAGAACACATTTGTATGAATACGTTATTAGAGAATGAGTATTCGAACACTAACTTGTAGAATGAAGCTGACACATGGAGTTCACACTTTGTTATCAATGTATTGCTTCATAATTGTGTTAAGTGTGCCTTAGTCGTAGACCTGAGACGACGTGATTTTCTTGTGCGCATGATGATCAGCATGTCTTTAAGGCATTAAGAACTAGCTTATATCTTGATATGAGATGTGGTTATGAACCCAATATGCCATTTTTTGGATGTGCACAGAAGCATGTATATATTCATTAAGGGATTTGTCTCCTTGCAATTGAGCAAGGCATTTTTTTCTACGTGATTAGTATTCCACTGGACAAAAATTCTAGGCCAATGTACTATATGATTAGAAAGAAATTTTTGATAGGACATTAGTCTCATGAAGTAACGTTTATTTGTTCATATGACTGAGCTTGTGTGTTTGACTAAATTCATGGTTCTTACTCAATTAAGGCAACGAAAGACCAAAAGCTTATACCACATGTTATTGACAATCAAAAGGTTTCATGTAATCCATTCACTTTGTTTTAATTGGGATACAAATGAGTACAAGTTGGTAATTGATCAAGGTCTAAATGGGACTTGAGGACTCTTGTGCGGAAGTTAATTTGGTTGTAATTGGATTGGCTCATATGAATTTCCTATTGTGCTTGTTAATAATAATATAATTAATTAGAAGCAAGATAGACCATTGATTTAATTATTGGGATTAATCAAATTAAAGTAAAAACACATATGGGCTTCAATTATTAAGTAAATAAGTTTTGGAGTAAAATTAATTAAAAGTCCATCTAGGAAGTCCATAGAGCACATTCTTGTGTTCCCTAGGTGCTATACATGGAAATCAAAATCTTATCAAGTGTAGGATGTTGTATCTTGAAAATAAATAGATTTTGAAAAGTTCCAAATCATAATAGATTAGATTTATTCTGAAAAACACTCAAAAATTTGTCACCCCTTCTCTAGCCTCTTTCTTTAGTATTTTCCTTGTTCTAAAGCCTTCATGCCAAAATAGTTTGCATTAGGACCTTGCCAAGAATTTTGTAAAGATTTTTGGATGCATTTGATCATGTTCCAGTAGTGCAGACAAACTAGAGGTTGAGACTTGAGCGTTGCGACTCATGGATCATGTGTATAATTGGAATATGATTTCATGATGAATGTTTTATTTGATTTTCAAATTTATTTAGTTTATGTGTGTTATGTGATGAAAGCAGTTCGGGTTTGGTTTTGTTTTTTTGCTGTGTATATTTTGATTATTTATGGTTTTAAATTGAAAATTTTCACCCTAAACCCATTGGAACTTGACACTTGAGACAACTAGTGAAGGTGCTTTGACTGGTGGTTCATATATAGCCACTACTATATAAGGCTGTTTCTAGTGATAGAGTGACATCACGCATAGATCATTTACAATACTTGACAAAGAACTTCCTATTATTTTGCACAAAAGAGGATTTTTGAATATGAGATTTGGAATCAAAAAACATACCCCTCTTTTATTGTCGTTTTCTACAATGCTGATACAAGAAAAGTTGTAACAATTCTAGGGATGCCAATGGGGTAGGGGTGGAGCGGTGGATCCCTTTCCCCTATCCCATTGTAAAACATTTCTCTCATACGCCCGCCCTATCTCCCATCTCGACTTTTCCTACCTTTGCCTTACCCCATCACTTGCCCTATTTCCACTCAGGTGTCCCATTGAAGAAACTTTTAAATATAAAATTAGTTTATTAATAATATTATAATAAAAATACTATTTTATACTTATACTAATTGATTAACTTTTGTAGAGTAGTAAAATATGTGTCTCGATCTTTATATCAAATAAAGTGAAAACTTTCATATTTTTGTTTACGATAATTAGTTTGGCTTTTTTTTCATATTTTTTGATTTTTTATGGTAAGGAAAAAATATTAGTGTTAGTGATATGCTTTTTGATGCCCATAGATAGTGAGAGATTGTGGTTGTACATGTAAACTTTTTGTTAATTAATAAAATATTAAATTCTAGTATATCAATATTTTGATAGTTATGTGTGCATGTAAATCTTGTATGGTGTAAAATCTTGCATATGCTCGTATGATTATATTAAGAAGCCTTATTTAATAGAGATTATAAATATAGACACAAGGTTTCTTAGTAAAAAGTCCCTAAAACCTATTTGCAAATCATAGAATCTCTAAAAGCGAATTGGATAGTTGATTTGACTTGCACACCCCATGTTTGTGTACTAAGTGTCATACCATTCAGTTGAGATATTAAAAATGCATATGTGTGGATAAGTCTTTGGAGAATGAGTATTTGAACACCAACTCGAGGAATGAACTAGATACATAAAGTTTACTCTTTGTTGTCAATGTCCTATTTCATGATCATGTTAAGTGTGCATAGGCCTTTGACATAAGTCAACATGTTTGTCTTGTACGCATGATGGTTAGAGTGTCATCAAGACATTAAGGACCAACACTTCTCTTGACATGAGATGAGGTCATGAGCCTAACATGTCGTTGCTTGGATGCGTGTGGAGGCATGTATTCCTTCAATAAGGTATTAATCTAATTGAAAGTAAATAAAGTGTTTGGTCTATGCTATTGATGCTCGATGAGACAAAAATCTTTAGTCAAAGTAGTGTATGATCAAAAAGTAGTTTTCAAAAGGACATTAGTCTCATGAAGTAACATTGATTTGGTCATATGACCAAGCTACTGAGTTTGAGTGAATTCATAGCTCTTGTCTCATTGAGACAAAGCAAGAGAAAAGACTTATACCATATGGTGTTCATTGTAAGGTTTACATGACTCATTCACTTTGCCTTGATTAGGCTATGATAGGAGTCGTAGACTAGGCATTACTTATATCTTTTGAATTTTGCTCATTAACAATTGAGGATGAACCTAGAGTGTTAGACTTAAAAATTTGGAACAAAGGATTAGTGGTAAATTAGTTGGGGCATGAGTGTGGCTTGAGGCGTCTTGCGAAGAAATTAATTTGGTTGCAATTAGATCAAGCTGAATGGAATTTCCATTATGCTTGTTAATAATGAGATTATTAATTAGAAGCTTAGTGAGCTTTTAATTTAATTAAGATGGATTAATTAAATTAAAGGATAAAACACAAATGGAGTTATTTAGTTCCTATCTTGTTCATTAATAATGTAATTATTAATTGGAAACATGTTGGACCTTTGATTTAATTAATGAGATAAACTAAATTAAAGGATATAATTTTAACAAGCCTTTATTATTAATAGGATTAATAATTGACAGTTGAATGGGCTTTAATTATTAATTAGATTAATAATTAAATAATCTATGGGTTGAATTAATTAAACGTTTATGTAGAAAGCCATAATGTCCATATCATATGTGCCTTAGGTGCCATATATGAAAATCAGAATTCTACCAAATATAAGATATTGTGTATTGGAAATGAACAGTTTTAGAAGAGTCTAAAATCAAACACAATGTTTTTATCGTTAGAGCCTTGCGAAGGAGCATGCAGAGGTTTTGGAGGTGCTTGTGTAATGCCCCAAAATTTTGGGTATTAGAGACTCAATATCTTGAGGGAGATGAACTACTTTGAAATTTGGAGGAAATTATTTTTGGGCCTTATATTATTTTCATGTGGAAATTATGGGCATTAAATGTGAAGACATGTGACTGTACATGATTATTTAAGGCTAATGAAACTTGTCACATTAATAAGCTAAATCTGGAAGAAATTATCCATGGCTAGAGACAAGTAAGGGAAGGCCAAATTTTAAAAAAAAATTTGGTGAAAATAAAGGATAGATTAGAGAAGGTAGAAATTACACAGGAAGGACCTGAAGAATTGCAAAATTACATATCTAGGTCATCCACCTTAAGCCTAAGGTATAAATGGTGTCTTAAAGGGTTGAAAAACCCCATTCATGTCTGAGAACAAGGTGATGGTGCTCGAATACGTTTGTCTCTCTCTCAATGCAACATTCTCAAGGTAATTTTAATGCCGAATTGTACATTATTCATGCATGTACACATGATGATCCATTCTAAACAAAGAAGCACATAAAACATATGGGTTTTGATTGTTTAAGATGAGTTGAATGATGGAGAATTGGTTAAGGGTCGTGTAGATGCGTAGGAATTGTAAGAACCATGTGTTAATTCTTTAAGTGTATGATTTTGAATTTATCCTAAGACTTTCAAAATTGCATAAAACTTATAAGATATGAGCTTCATAGATTTGAATGGGTAGAATCACTCCTAGGAACCTTGGGGAACCATAGAAAATTAGGCTTAATGGGTTAAATGTGTGTACGGACCATAAAAACCACATCATGACCAACTAGCGAATACAATTGCAACCTTGCTTGATCAAGTACGATCCCTCATGACTATAAGTGCAAAGTCCCAGCAAATACAATTGCCCCCCTTTGTGATCGAGCGTGATGGACCATGATCGCAAATGTAGAAACCTTGCAATCTATAGTGTGGCTGCAAGATCGATCTGATAGGCCTAAGGTCAACCGCCTAACCCTCAGGCTCGACCTTAAGATAGTCCCAAGGTTGGTTCCACATTCTTTTTGCACCAGATTCACCCACGAACACTTCCTATTGCTTCTTAAGCCCTCTTAAATGTTAGAAAATCTTTAAAATTCCCCATGCATGCATTTTCATATTTCTAGAATTATGTCAGGTGAGGATTAATCAGAACCATCAAAGTTGGAACCTAAATAGGTATGCATTTACTACGGTATAATTGAAAGCTAGACATGAGGAAGGGAATTGGGTAAGCTTGAACGTATTAGGTCGCAACACAAAACATGCATGGGCATGAACACTGGATGAATAGAGTACTAAATGAGGATTTCTTATGTATCATCAGGTGATTTAGGGAATATAACCAAGGAGATGTAAAGTTGAAGCAAGCAAAGTAACTATACATGGAGACCTTGCAACCCTTTTTGTAATTGCTTTTCTTGAAATGATTCTATTTTATAAATGGAATTAATATGTAGTTGATCTTAAATTTCTATTTTGTAAGGGGGAGGCCATGCTAATTTTCTAACTGCTTCTAATTTGTTTTACTTTTACAACTACCTTTTTAAATGAGGGAGAAGCAGTTGTACGCTATGTTCAACAAATGTGAATTTTAACTTAGGAGTGTGGCATTCCTCGACTGTGTGATCATTGAGATAGAGTATCCATAGACCTTAAGCCATCATACAGTGGCTAATACCCACCAATGTGATGGATGAGAGAAGCTTCATTGGACTTGTCGAATATTATTGAAAGTTTTTGAAGGGATTTTCCAAGATTGCCACCTCGATGACTCAATTATTGTAGAAGAGAAAGTTTGAATAAACCCTAGATTGTGAAAAGAGCTTCGCAAAATTGAAGGAGAAATTGACCTCCACCCTAATCCTTACTTTACCGACTAAAGGTAGTAGGTTTATTATTTACAATAATGCCTGCAAGTGTGGGCTTGAATGTGTTTTAATGTAGCACAACAAAGTCATCAAGACAGCTTAGATCATATGAGTTGAATTACCGGACTCATGACTTGGAGCTGGCAATAGTAGTATTCGCACTTAAGATATGGAGGCACTACCTATATAGCAAGAAGTCCCAGACATACACAGGCCATAAGAGCCTCAAGTACTTCTTTATACAAAAGGAATTAAACATAACGCAAAGGTGATGGTTAGAGTTAATAAAGGATTATGACTTAGTTCTCAACTACCATCTAGGGAAGGCAAATCGAGTGGCTAGTGCTCTAAGTAGGAGCAAAGCTGATGCTATGGCAACTACATTAGCCAGTTAACTCGATGCCCTAAAATTAGAAATTGCCAAGTAAATCAAAGGAACACTCTCTAATCACAATATCTATCCCTCAATCATTGTGTACATCAAAGAGTCTCAAGCAGCTGACTTAACCACTATAGAACTAACAAGCAAAATTAAGTAGCGATGGCTCTTAGGCTTTCATTTGGGAGAAGATGGAACTGTATGTCTGAAGGGAAGATTATGAGTCCTAGATGACAACGAGATATGAGACTAAATTATGTGGGAAGCACATTAGTTGAGATATTCAACTGTACCCCAGAAGTACCAAGATGTACAAGGACCTTAAAAGAAGCTTTTTTGCATGAAGGGGGACATTGCGAATTATGTGATGAGATGTGTAACCTTTTAAAAAGTTAAGGTAGAACATTAGTGGCCTAAAGGCTACTTACAACCACTTGAGATATCTGAATGGAAATAGAATTATATTACTGTAGACTTTGTGCTAGGTTTACCTCGAACACCACAAGGATATGATGCAATTTGGGTATTTGAAGACTGGTTGACCAAATATGTGCACTTCCTTCTGATGTGGGTGTCATACACCTTAGATAAGTTAGCTAAAGTGTATATAAACAAAGTTATGAGATTACATGGAGTACCCATTAGTATAGTATCTAATTAAGACCCTCAGTTTATATCTTGCTTTTAGGTATGAGGTTGGACCTGAGTACGGCTTATCATCTGCAAATGGATGGGTAGTTGAAGAGGACTATTTAGACACTAGAAGACATGTTCAGGGCATGTATATTAGATTTCAGAGGAACTTAGGGCGATCACTTCCCATTACTAGAGTCCTCTTACAACAATAGCTACCATGTGAACATTGGGATGGCTCCATATAAGGCTCTGTATATGAGAAAATATAGATCCCCAACTCATTGGAATGAAGTGGGTGAGAAGAAGGTGATTAGGATCGAGTTAGTAAAACTAACCATTAAGAACAACACAATACCCAAGTTTATGAAGAAAGCCCAAGATCAACTGAAAAGTTAGGTTGATCTAAAGCAAAGACTGCTAGAATTCTCACCAAGTAAACAAGCATACCTAAAAATTTCTCCAACCTACAATGTAACGTAATTCAAAAGAGCAGGGAAATTGAGTCTATGTTTTCTAGGACCCTTCGAGGTAACCAAGAAATTGGGAGAGGTGGCGTATCACCTCGCCTTACCTCTACAACTAGTGAGAATACACAATGTATGTCATGTGTCGTAGTTGCATAGGTATGTACTAGACCCCAACCATTTTTGGGCCTTATATTATTTCATGTGGAAATTATGTGAAATTAAATGTGAAGGCATGCAATACTACATGATTATTTAAGGCAAATGAAACTTGTCATATGAATAAGGTAAATTTGGAAGAAATTATCCATGCCTAGGGACAAGGGAAGGCTAAATTTATGAAAACTTTTGGTTGAAAATAGAGGACAAATCAGATAAGGTAGAAATATGTAGAAGGACCCAAAGAATTGCGAAATTAGATATTTGGTTCATCCCCATTAAGCCTAAGGTATAAATAGCATCTTAAAGGGTTGAAAAACCCTATTCACATCAAAGAACAAGGTGACGACACTCTAATACGTTTGGCTCTCTTATGCAACATTCTCAAGGTATTTCACCATTGAATAGTACATTATTCACATATGTACACGAGATGATTCATCCTACACTAAGAGGGTAAAACATGTGGGTTTTAATGGTTTAAGATGGGTTGAATGATGGAGAATCAGTTAGGGGCCATGCAGATGCGTAAGGATTGTAAGAAGCAAATGTTAACGTGTTAAGTGTATGATTCAGAATTTATTTTCAGACTCTCAAAATTGCATAAAACTTATAATATATGACCTTCATGGATTTGAATGGGTAGAATCATGCCTAGGGAGCATGGAGAAATCGCAAAAAATTAGGTTTAATGGGTTGAATGTGTATATGGACCACAAAAACTACGTCACAACCAACTAGTGAATATGTTTGCGCCCTTGCACGATCAAGTATGATCCCCCACAATCGTGCATGCAATCGCCTCTACAGACCATGATCCTAAATGTAAAAATCCTGCAATCACTGGAGTGGCCACAAGATCTTTTTGATAGGCCTGTGATCGATTGCCTAACCCTCGAGCTCAATCTTGAGGCCGTCCTAAAGTTGGTTTCACATTCTTTTTGCACTGAATTCACCCACGGACACTTTTTATTGCTTCTCTAGCCATCCCAAATGTTCAAAAATCTCTAAAAATCCTTATGCATGCATTGTTATTGTTTCTAGAATTATGTGAGGTGAGGATTAACAAGAACTATCTAAGTTGGAGCCTAAATAGGTAAGCATTTACTAAGGTATAATTGAATACAAGACAAAAAAGAAGGGAATTGCATAAGCTTGAATGCATTAAATCACAGCACGAAATATGCAAGGACATGAAACACTAGATGAATAGAGTATTGAACAAGGATTTCTTATGTAAATCATCAAGTGATCTAGAGAGAATAGCGAAGGAGACCTAAAGTTGAAGCAAGCTAAACAACTGTAAGTAGATACCTTGCAACCCTTTTTGTAACTGCTTTTCCTAAAATAATTCTATTTCATAAAAGGAATTAATCCTGAATTGTTCATAAATTTCTACTATGTAAATGGGGGGCCATGCTAATTTTTCGACTGTTTCTAATTTGGTTTACTTTACAATTGCCTTTTTAAATGATTTTATCTCTGTGACATTAATGGTTGTATTTTGCCAATGGTTTCCAATTGTTTGAAATTATGGTTCACTGCAACTGTTTTTTTTTTTTTACTACTATTTGTGAATGGGATTTCACCTTTTAACTGTAAAGCATGAATATTCTTCTCTCTTTAAAAATTAGATGTGTGCTCTTTATGAAATAACTGTTTCTACTACAAATGTATTGAAACTGGCTATGTACTATAAATATGTTTAAAAAAGAAGTCACTCAACTAATGTAAATAAGCATGAGGAATGAATTCTATCCTACCAATCGGGTAATAGATTGGGACTTGTCCAATCGAAATAGAAGATTGGAATTGACAGTCAGTGAGAGTTGGCATTTAAGCCCACCAATCGGGTAACAATAGATTGGAACTCCTTTCAAGTGAGGTTGAAGCCCTGAGGCCACAGCAGCATAGCCAAAGATTTGATGTACCCACCTTAGTCAGGGAAAGTTAGACTGAGATCCTGATTAGTGGTAAATACACACAATGGATATGTCTATTAGTTGGCTACGAAATAGAAATAAAAGAAAGAGAAAGATGGGAGGACTGCATGCATAAGTAATTATTTGTTAAGTGCTACTTTTTCTTTGAACGATCTCTGAATGTCTTCAAATGCTTATATGTTTATTGAGCTCTTTTAAAATACTTGTTTTATGCCAAGCCCATTTTTCAATGATTATACTCACTTCCATTTGGTAAATAAAGGTACGGGTTTTTCATTTTTTGGGTGAGTAGTCATTCATCACTTGCCAATGTTTTTTTGCAGAAGATGCTAGCAGATATGACTAGACTTTAGGATGGTAGAGACAAAAGCATGGATGCTAGGCTAAGATATGGGACTTGATTTCTAGCTATTTAGAGACTATTCTTTATGTAATAGATAAGCTATTATTTTACTTTCTACCGCAAGTGGCTTTAACTTTTGAAATTATTATAGTAATTTGAATATATATATTTGGATTGGAATGCTCTGTGAAACGTTTAGTTTTGATATTTGCTAAGTTGGTTTGCTAGTACTTACGTGTCATGATCTTAGATTTTAGGACGTGACAAATTGTTTGCTTTCCAATCGTGTAGAAAACTGGAGATCTAGGTTTGAGGCCTGCAACTTGTGGATCATGCATACACTTTAATTGGAATATGATTCCAAAAGTTATACTTTATTTTCTTTTCAGATACATTTAATTCTAGCATGTTATATGGAAAAAAAAAAAACGGGCTTGGTATGTTATTCCAATACATATAATCATTTGTTTTGTGGTTTTTAACTTTAAAATTTTCATCCCAAACCCATTGAAAACCAATGAGTAGTTTGCGAAAAAAAAAGTGTATATTTCATCATAGCACTGAAATTGAATTAATTCTTCCTACATATTTGCAACCTAAAATTCATTGTTTAAAGCTCCTTAATATCTTTGGTTTAATGGAAAAATTAAAACATATATATTTTGCTAAATCCTTGCTGTTGATTCTAGGAATGTTCCTAGTCCTCTATCCATTAGTTAGGTTCCCAATAATAGTCCTTAGTGGGTAATTTTTTCTAGCTCTACTAGAACCTTCATGCGTGTTAGCATTATCATCTAAATCTTCATTGGGTTGTCCATCGAGTGTTAAAACATTTAATGGCACATTGGGAGATACTCCAATATCCTGCACTATTGGATCTTCGTTTTCTAACTCTTATTCTATTAGCTCCTACTCTAATGTCTTCTTGGGCTCTACATCATTAACCATCACATTGATGGATTCCATAACAGTGTTTTTTCTTTTGTTTTAATACTCGATAGGCTTCGCTTGTGGTAAAATATCTCAAGAAAATTCCTTCGTTAGATTTTGCTACAAACTTTCCAAGGTGATTGAGGTCATTTAATATGTGACACTTACTGCCACAGATGTGAAAATAAGCCGCATTTGATTGGCACAGAGTTAGAGAGGCTAATTGATGCCTATTTATATGTCTACGTATATCTTAGTTAAGTTGATTATTTTACCTAAAATAATTCTACTAATTTTAAAAATAAAAATATTATGCAATACTTCTGATAAGAGAATGTAAAAAGTACTTGATGATTACCCAGTACCCATGAATATCTAGGTACTTGAAATTTCTAATACTTAATCGCAAAAAATTCCTAGTTTTACTTCTATTATTCTTAAGAATATTTCATTTTTGATTGTCTCTCAAAGTATGGAAATTCACTTCTGTTAATATTCCATAAGTATTACCATGCAAAGAATTGACCACGTTCTTAGATAATTCAAATAGAACAATCACAAATTGTAACTACTAGGACATTTGAACATGAAATTAAGTATACATCATCCACAATACAAACAAAAATCCCTAGATCAAATTTTAATTCATCATAATCACATAAAACTCCATCAAATACAAGAACTAATCATTCTACAAACTATACACATAAAATTTAATACTGGAAAGCTAAGTCATGTATTTTGAATTGGTGATGATTGTGGATTCACAATTTCTTGAAAAATTTTCACTTCTTGCCTCGTTCTTCCAAGTCTTCATCCTTTTTCCTTCATTATCTATCTCCCTTTCTTTTAATTTTTCCCCTTTTTCCCTCTGTTTCTAAAGGGTTTATTTTGAAAGTAACTTTCCCGATGAGTTGATGCAGTCCTTATGCAATTGTGGTGTCACGCATGTAGTTTCATGCGAACAACATCTGAATAACATTACAACAACACAATATCAACTTATCTAATGTGGTCATTGGTGTGGCTGCACAAATAAGTGATGCATCCAAATGGCATCAACATATGAAATCCATCACAACCGCATGAAATTTCATCTCTCTAATGTAGTCCCAATTTTGAACCACTTCTGAACAGCACTGGCTCTTTGGCTTCAACTTGCTCAACATTTCCCTGAATACACTCGTGCACATAATCCATATCTTAGTGTAGAAGTTGTTCAAAATGTCTCCCCTTACATATAAAACTTCACACAAAATGTAAGATCATGAAAAATTGATAAATATTCTGAAATTAAGACTTCTATAATTATCACACTCCCGTACTTATTTGTTTGCTAGTCCTCAAGTGAACATAATCACAACAAAGTTATTGGAATGATGGTTTTACCCAAGAAAGATCATTATATGCGACATGAAGTTCACAAAGTTTAAATCATTAATAACATTCACAATAACCTTTATATATAAAACCATAAACTTTGTAGAAGCAGTTTAATATAGACAAAGACTCACCATGTGTGTGTGTGACTTAGTACTCACAAGTTTCAAGAGTTTCAATAGCTTTAGTTAGGTTACATCCAAAGACATCTTTAGAATTGCTTACCCTTAACATGTCTCCTCTTTCCTTTTAGTTAGTGTAAGTACCTTTCACCAAATTTTCCGAAATCTATGAGTGAGTTCTTTCCATACACTTTGTCTATAGCTACTTTTTATTACAATTTCTTTAAGATGTTGTGTAACTTTTTACATGAAAATGAACAAGGGTCTCCTCGCATTCCCGGCTACTTAGCAAGCCAACACACCTAATGTACTTTGCATACTCATAGCTAAATTACCATTTTATGCAAAGATGAAAGAGGGTCTCTATGCATCCCAAATTTCTAAGTAGCTATCAAGTTGAAACAAGGTCTAAGGTATGCTTTAAATTCTAAAATGTTATGTTCAATTCTCAATCTAAAGTTCTCAAAAACTATTACTTCATAAGTCTTAAGTAGAGTGCACTAAAATAGAGAATCTACATACAAATTAGAACTAACAAAGCCTGATACAACTTCTTAGTTTTGTCCTATCTTTAGCTCCTTTTGGTTTAATTCTCTAGTCATACAACTTCTTAGTTCTCTCATTATATAATTTAGTATTTTGGTATGCATTCAAGCAAAATTCATCAAGTTCATTAAGTTGCATTAATCATTTCCTTCCTTTACTATCCATGTTAAAATTTAAAAATTTAAATACCCGATAAACCTTATGCTCTAAGGAAGGTGATATATGTCTTTCTAAAGACTAGCCTGATTGAGGATATTCCTATAAGTGTTTTAAAGGCTGCTTTGTAAGCTCATAATTCCTCATTTAATTTATTAGATCAATTCTTTTGGTAGTGATTCACTATAGGCTCTAATATCCTTTGCTTCTCTTGTGAAGAATTTGGTAATGAACCCATAAAATCAATTCTCCAAAGATCAAAATGCTCAACTTCTAAAAGATTAGCCAATGGCATTTCATTATGTCTAGAATTAGCACCTAACATTTGACATCTCTTACATTTCATCATGAAAGAATGGGGGTCTTTAAATAAATGAGGGCGAAAGAATTCACTCTAAAGTACCTTATATATAGTCCTATTTGGTCCAAAATAACCGCCACAAGTCGAAGAGAGACAATGCCTTGAATGTTTTTCATTACAAATAGTTTGATCAACAAAAATTTTGTACAACTATGGCTCATCCCAAAAGTTATTTTTAAGAGAAAAAAAAATTTTTTTTCTGTTTGTAACTCAAATTATGTGATAAATAACCATTGGCTAAATAATTTGTATAATGAGCAAACTAAGGAGTAGAAAAAAAAAACAAAGCAAATAAATGCTCATGGAGAAACTCTTTATTAATATCAATCTCATCTTTATGACTCGAACTATCTATTCTGGAAAAATGATCTGCCACTACATCCTCCATTCCCTTTTTATCTTTAATTTCTATATGAAACTCTTGCCATAATAAAATCCACTTAATTAATCTCAATTTAGCATCCTTTTTCCCTATCTAACTACAGAGTGATTAGTATAAACAATAGTTTAGCCCTCATAGGATAAGGTCTAAATTTATCAAAGGCAAAAACTATAACTAAGAGTTCCTTTTCTATTGTGATTAACTTGAGCATCACTCAAGGTTCAACTTGTATAGTAAACGACATGGAGTTTCTTATCTTTTCATAACTCTAATGCTGCTCTGATAGAATGTTCACTTGCATCACACATCAAGTCAAATGGCACTGACCAATCATGAAGAATAATAAAAGAAGTAGCAACAAGATTTTCTTTTAACTTGTTAAAACAAGTCGAACACTCATCATCAAAATAAAAACTAACATTTTGTACAAGCAAATTGAAAAGAGGTTTTTGCAATTTTAAAAAATCATTGATAAATCTTTTATAAAATCCTGCATGCCCTAGAAAACTTCTAATACCTTTAACATTTGTTAGAGGTGGTAGATTGGTTATTACTTCAATCTTTGCTTTTCCACCTCCATACCTTCAGAAAAACTTTTATGGCTTAAAACAATTCCTCATTGTACTAGAAAGTGGTACTTTTCCTAGTTTGAAACCAAGTTAGTGTCTTCACACCTTTGCAAAACCAAATAAAGATTTTTAAGACAATTAGCAAAGGATTGGCCAAAAACAGAAAAATCATCTATAAAAATTTCAATCACATTTTCAACAAAAATTAGAAAATATTTATACCACTAAAATGTAGCAGGTGCATTGTTAAGGCGAAAGGGCATCCGTCTTTATGCAAATGTCCCATGAGGGCAAGTTAAAGTAATTTTGTCCCAATCCTCTAAGGCAATGGATATTTGATTATAACCTAAGTATCCATCCAAGAAGTAGCAATGGGAATGACCTGCCACGGGTTCAAGTAGTTAATTTATGAAGGGTAATGGAAAATGATCTTTACAGATGGCACTATTAAATTTTTTGTAGTCTATACACTCTCCATCCTATAACTAGTCTTGTAGGAATTACTTATTCTATTCATTTTTAATCATATTTATTCTACCCTTTCTAGGCACTGCTGGAGTGGGGCTTACCCATTCAATATATGAACTCAAATATAAAATAAGCATTCACTATCTGAGGCTATCTACTTAGCTTATAATTATCTTCCATCAAATCAAAGTTTTATACATAAATAATGATGGATTTATTTATTTAATGTTAGCAATAGATAAACTAATGGCCCTAATGTGTTTCTTCAACAACTTTAACTCATCATCCTTAGAAAAACAAGTAGAAATATAACAAGTGCTAAAGTCTCCTAGAAAAATGCACCTCAAGTGAGATGAAAACTATTTAAGTTCTAATTTGAGAGGTATCTCAAGTGAAGTCTTAAGTGGTGTAACTTTCCTTGGCTCTTCTAGTTGAGCTAGTTTACCCTCACCCTCTTCCTTCTTGCTTACATGGTTTTCCTTGATGTTCTCTATCTTCATTCTCAACTTGGCACTTGAATCATGTCTTTCTCTAATCACATCAAACACTGATTCATCAATGTGTTCAATACGGAAACAAGTTCCATTGTTCATGGGATACTTTGATGCATAACATTAAAAATGACCACATCACTAACTACCCTCAATATTAATTTACCTTGATGGGCATCCACGTGGGCTCTACCAATAGCTAAAAATAACCCTTGAGATCCACTTGCCATATCTCTTGCAATTTTTCCAATTTCATGTTCCAAATTCATGAGTGAAGTCTACTAGTCTTGAAGCACACTGTTGATTCTACTCATATTGTCTTGAGTAGAGTTAGCCAAGTTGTTAATGATGTCATGTGTAGACTATGATAAACTTCCACCGATTCCTCCAATACCCATTTCTCTGAGTGTCTTTGCTATTTCTAGACTAGATATGAAATCTGACCTATTGGTCTTTACAACTAAAATCCCAATAGAGGTGCTTGTAATGATTGATTTCTTTTAGAAAAATTGGGATGGTTCCTCCATCCAGGGTTATAAGTGTTAAAATAAGGGTTATTTGGACTCTCCTAGCATTGTTCACACTTTCGACTAATCCAAACCTTCTAGTTAGCATTTGAGCTTGATTTCACTCCTTGGCATTCATGTGTTAAATGTGAACCTAAACACATGTCACATACTTGCATGATAGCAACAGATCAAGTGTGGATACGCTATCCATCCAATTTCTTTGAAATCACTTCTACTTTAGTAGCTAAGGAAGTGAATGCATCTAACTTGTGCATTCTAGCTACTCTTTGGGTGGTAGTTCTTTCTAATGACTACTAGTAGGCATTTGAGGCCATCTACTCTATCAAATCCCAAGCTTCTTCAGCTTATTTAATCAGCAAAATTCCACCAGGATCTACATCTAGTATTAGCCTTAATAAAGGTCCTATTCCACTATAGAATATCTATACTTGTAGCCACAGAAGAAATCTATGTTGAGTACATTGTCTAATCAATTCCTTAAATCTTTCCCAAGCTTTTGGAAGTGATTCTGAATCCATTTGCCTGAAAGTTCCAATCTATATCCTCAGTTGTACTGTTTTTTTTGCTTATGGAAAGAACATTGCTAGGAACCAACTTACCATGTCATTCCAAGTCACAATGCTCCCTGGTGGTAAGCTTTAAAGCCATAAACTAGCTTAGTCCTTCGACAAGGAATGGAAATTGCCTCAACTTAATTTTATTACCTCATTGTACTTCACCATTTCACATAATTCTAGAAAACTTCCTAGGGTGTGCTTGGATTTTCTAAATTGATTCAATTGTACCTGTTGATCAAGTCTGGCTTGAACTCAAAGTTTTTAGGAGTCACTAGAGGTCTAACAATCTTAGTCATATTTGATTGATAATTGGGTGAACATATTCCTAAATCAGTCAAGGATTTTGATTATGTTGTATTTTGTGCTGTGCATTATCCTCCATTATTTCTTGAGCACTTTTTCTCCTTCGTTCAACATGGTTCCTTCTACAAATACTGCTTATCTTAGGATTGAAAATTTCTAATCCAAACTTTTACTTCTATGCATGCAATTATTACCAATGACAAAATACTAAATTAAAAATGAAAATACAAAAAAATATGAACATACTACAATGTAAAAGTAACTTAATCTAATGGACAAGAAGACTATTCAAAAGCACTCTTCACATTCCTGGAAATGGTGCCAAAAATTTGATGAGTGTAAAATTGTAAGGTACAACTGTCATAACCAAATAATAATGATTAAGAGTGTCAAATCCACACAAATAGGCTAACTGATATCTATTGATATATCTTCTCATATCTTAGTTGATTAGTTTATGAAAAATAAATCTACCAATTGTAAAAATAAAATTATTATGCAATAATTTAAATGGGAGAATGTAAAGAATTCTTAAAGATTTCCTAGTACCCTTAAATATCTTAGTTCTTGTGCTATAAAGTTGCATTTCTATATTCAATTCTTGTCAATTATCATTTTAACTAAAATTAATACAACTTAATCCCATAAAATTCCTAGTTTCACTTATGTTATTCCTAAGAATATTATGTTTGTGATTGCCTCTCGAATTATGGAATATTATATTATGGGTTTTGACTTCTAACAATATTCCATAATCTTTACCATTCTAAGAATTGGTCACATTCTTAGATAATTCAAACAAAACAATCATAAACAGATATTTTAATAACAATTGAACATTAAATTAAACATAGGCCCTATTAAATTTTAATTCAACATAATCACAAAAAAGTCCATAAAAATTAAAAGAAAAAATCATTCTACAAATGACACATAAAATTTGAGATTAGGAAGCTCAGTCTTGTATTTTGAGTCAATGATGATGGTGGATCCATAATTCCTTTAAGAATTTCCACTTCTTAGCTTGTTCTTTCAAGCCTTCTTCTTTTTCTCCTTTTCTTCTCTTTTTTTTAAATCTCGTCTTGTTTTGTATTTTTCCCTTTTCCTTTTGTTTCCACGGGGTTTAATTAGAAAATAACCATTCAAGTTCTTGTGTGGTTATGTTGTGGCCACATGCAGTTTTGTGCAAACAACATTTGAACAGCATTGCAATAACATGAAAATCATCTTTTCTAATGCAACTGCACATATTGGTGATGTGGACACAACTTTCTAAAGCTTCCAATGTGTTATTTTTTAAAAAAATCAACCCTAGTAAAATTTGAGTAATCATTAATGCATAAAAAGATATATTGTTTACCTTTACAACTTATAGTGCTCGTAGGTCTTACTAGGTACATATGTAGAAGCTCCAAGATTCTTGATGCTGCCACATGTTACAACATTTAATGCAATATTCGTCTTTGCTTGCCCATTTTACATGCACCAAATAGGCTTCTATTTTTATGCTTACTTAGAATGGGCAATCTCCAAACAATACCTATTTTGGAGATCTTCACTAGGTTATGTTACTTTATATGTCCCGACTTCTGGTGTTGCAATTTTGCCTCATCAATCTTAGACTTCATACAAACTGATGAATCCTCCAAAAGATAGCAATTTTCCATCGCTCTTTTGCCTTTCATATGCAATTGCCACCTTCATACACATAGAATTCCTCTTAGGTAAATTTAACA
Organism: Avicennia marina; assembly: GCA_019155195.1. Lineage (NCBI taxonomy): Eukaryota > Viridiplantae > Streptophyta > Magnoliopsida > Lamiales > Acanthaceae > Avicennia > Avicennia marina. The sequence continues at coordinate 7,828,629 of CM032772.1, read as the reverse complement.
TCCAAGTTGTGATCACATAACTAACTGATGCACAATAGATTTGCCTTTAAATTCTCAACATGTAGCACATTCTTTAGCTTTTGCAGGCCTTCCATGTTCAACACTCCTTTACTAATTACTTTACTTTTTAGTCATCACCGAATGTCACTATACCATCAAACCAAGATTTATAGTTAGTCAAGAATTCTTTGTTCCTAGTCATATACTGAGAACACCCACTGTCGAAGTACCAATTGTTATATATGGTGACTCGAAATGATGTATGGGCCACAAAACACTTCTTCTCTAACTTCTTGACCTATATCAACCTTAAGAAGGTCTATTTGGAATAGACTTACCTCCCTTCTAGCATGCGTTCCTATAACCTACAACATGAAGAATATAGTAATCATGAAAATTAATATAAGTACAATTAGGAATTTTCTTTATTTTACAAGCACATGGTTTTCTATCCTTTATTCTCAGCACTATTGTAACAATTGTGGAACAAGTTCAGTCTCCTTCATAAATTGCACTCTTTGGCATCCATATTTACTCAACTGGCTTAGTTTGTATATCCAAGCCTATAGTGATTGGATATAGCTTGCACATGGTAAGAATGTCATCTAATTTTACCTTCCAATATTAAATTAAACACTATTGCAATGGACTATTGCACTTCATATTATAGTTTTTAGTAGGAAACTTCCTTTATAGGAAAATATTCCAATAGCTTTCATGTGAAGTTAATGTATCATCTCTTTCCTCCTTTAACACCTCGACTTCTAAGTTCAACTTCTTATTGCAGTTGTAAGTGGTAGACATCTTCTCCACCAACTTATAGTTGATCATTAGTAACTTTTCATACATAATCACATCATCACTACTGCTTGTAGTTAGAAATATCAAATGCTGTTGGAAATGTCATAACATCAAATACAACAATGTCATTATCACTTTATGAGACTGAGCTAAAGGCCACATGGTTGCTAGTGTGCTCATCTTCTTCACAACTCTGGGTAGTGGCTAGGAATTTTCCTTGTTTATTTCATGTATTGGCATATTTTGATTGAATATGACCATATCCCTTGCATTTTCTACATATTATCCCTTCTCTAGCCTCTAGCACTTCAAACTTTTGTGGCTTCTTTTGATTCCTTGTAGGTGCCTTTTGAATTTGTTGTTATTGGACATGTTGAAACTTTTCTTACCTCTCTTTAGGACTTTTGCAAATCTCCTAGTTAGATACACTATTTCATCCTTAGTGTCTTCATGATCCTATTCATAGTCATCATGATTATGGCTAGCAATAGAATTCTATATGGTCATTCCTTTTTCCTTTTTAGCCAGTGTAAAGTTCATTTCAAAGACCTACAATAATCCCATCAATTCATCCAGTCACATTGTTGCAACATCTCTATTGCCACCTTTGCCATGGTAGTTACTCTTAACCCAGTAGCCTTATTGCCTTTTCTATGTCATATAGCTTTGTCATGTTCCTTGGCTCTTTCACCTTTTACTTGAAATGTTTTTTCCTCCACTTTTTCTTCTATTATATTGGTCTTTACTCTACCTGATTTCAAAGACCGTATCAACTCGTCTAATTTATAAGTTGCCAAATATTTTTATTCTTCAACTAGTGCCACCACAAGATCAAATTTAGGACTAAGGCTACATAATACCTTTGTCACAATGGTGTTTTTGGAGATGTCATCTCCATACAATCATATTTGGTTGATAATTCCGTCCACCTTCATTCCATTCCTCGCATTGGGAATTCGGAATTTTCAATTAAATGTTTGCTACTTAATCGTTGCCATGGTAGATGATCTATATTATACACCAATAGCAAAGTCGTCCATGTCTCATTTTCTGTGAAGGCACCTACAATCTAGCTAGGAGAAGATTAATTCATGCATAGTTTATTAAATGCAAAACAAAGCCCTTGAATCCTCATGTTTTTTCTTATTTTGTTCTCCTGATCATGTTTTTTGTAGTTATTATCCACTAAGTCCCATAGCTCTTAGGTCTTAAACAAAGTTTTATCTTGATGCTTCAAAATTCATAATCATTTCCCTTAAAAATTGGTAAGGTTGAGCAATACTTACCATATTATTGTTGTTTGCCATGGTTAAATGCCCCCAACTATGCGATTGATGTAGGTCTAAAATCACAATGTTAGTTTTTGATGGCACAATGTGTGAGGAACAAACTTTATTGCAAAATAACAAAACTTCAACCAAACAAGGCCTACACTAGTACAAAGGAGGAGAAGCCGATCTTAACATTTTTCTTCCTCTTTATTCTCTCTTGTCTATTCTTCAACACCATGCACCTATTTATAACAATCAACTAATACTTAATATAGAAAATTACTTAGCCTACTATACAATCGTGATTAAGATAACTAATCTATTATGGAAACTCTTGATTCCCAAAAGTCTTGATCTCCAAGTTTTAATCTTTATTGATACAATTCTTCCTTTCTATTTTGAATCAATCTCCAACATGCTTCATAAAACTTAGGGTTAGGTGTCATCCTATAATATCTTACTAATATATTTTTGAAAGAACTCATCCCCTAATATTTCCATATACATTAACTATTTAGAATTATATCATTAAAGCTCATGTTTGTGCACATAAAATGCAACTGATCTCTGATAAACCAAATTCCAATACGACATAGTTGAGCAACAAGACATGACAAATAAGGAAACCAAAGTTTAAAATGATGACACGATATGTAATAAATTAGCATTTCATGATATCTATTGGAGCTTCTAATCCACTATCCAACCAAACATAAAAGTGATGGGAAACCCTACCAACCCGGGGGGGGGGGTGGGCGTGGGGGGAGAGAGAGGAGAAGGGGGGGGTTTATGGTACCATATTTCCTTCTTTAATATATTATTTTCACAAAATAATCAAAAATTCTAATCAAATTGACGGCAAGGTAGGGTGAAATCAATACCTTTCTCGGCCTTTTGGCTAAGATCAAGTGTAGTATCTGTTCTTATCAGTTTAATATCTGATACGTGGGCCATTGGCTCACACGATATTAAATTAATTTTTTAAGGGGAAAGGCCCATCAAAGGCAGCTTGCTGTCTGGGACTTTGCGCGTCGCCAATGCGTTGCACTACAGCAATGGCCTGGCGCACCCCACAAAAAAAAAAAAAAAAAAAAAAAAAGGTAGGGTGAAATCAACATAAGAAAGAAACCTCGATAACTGATGTGCATAGTAAGATTAAGAACAATAACAATAGGTTGAAGATAAAAATTTATGGTCCCATCACTAGATTATCCAATACCAAACATGCAATATGTAGAAAATCAAGTTTTTCTATTTTTTTAACACTCTAGAATATAACATTAAAAGGATATTCACTTACTCCAAAACTCCTAAGATGATATAAGACCTATTTAGATGGAAGGATTTAGACCTATTTGGATGGAAAGATTTAGATTTGAAGAAAGTATTTAGATGGAAGAATTTCAAATTACAAAATTTCAAATCTATCCCAATTACTAAAATTAAAATTTAAAAAGAGAACTTAAATATTTGAAATTCATTGTTATGCAACAAATATGATAGATTTATTAATATGAATTTGAAATACATTCCTTCAAATTCGTCAAACCAAATGCATCCTAAAAGATTTCTAAAGAATACACTAATCGATAATTTAGAAGGAGAATAATAGGAGAATTTCTTGCTGCTGAAGTTAATAACATTTCAAATATTCTAGCATATGTGTGGTGGCTCATGATAAAATTTGAAACAAAGCAAAGGCAAAATTGTGAAGAGAGAAATTGAAAGAAATATTATTTACAACGCAGCAATTTTATGTTATTTAGTCACAAAAAGCTTTAAATAACTAGATGACCAAAACTAACGGATATTTCATACTCCCAAATTACAAAATCCTAGTAATTTCGCATATTCTATGTATGTGTAAAAATTCAATAAATTAATTTTTTAATATAATAAAAAATATATAAATAATTTATTATAGGTTGTTCAGAATTGTCGATCATAGTTTACTTAATTTCAATATAAATGCAAAAAAACATATATAATCATACTTTATATTTAAACAAAATACAGAGTTATAGTGAAATTTTTAATGAAATATTTTTTAATATATAGTATATTTCTATGTGAAAGAACAAAGAGAAAAAAGAATAGGTAAGACATCAAAACTAACGTACAAAATAAAATAAAATAAAATAAAGTTATTTGATGGAAATACGTGTTTTTTTTTTTTTTGAACTTATTTGACTAGTTTGTTAATTAATATAATAATACTAGTTGAAGAATCCTTAAAATAATTAGAATGGAGTTACAAAGAATATACTTGGAAACTTGTTAAATGACTGAAAACAATTACCATTTTGTGTTCAGATTTAACAATGTATAGATAAATTACAGTCTACTACAATTATATTAAATACAATAACTAACGTTAAAAGTACAACTCTTAAAATCACTCTAAATGCATATAAGCTATATGTTAGTTTCCTAATCTGGATCCGGAATGTTTGGTATTTAGTGAGGGGAAAATTTTTAATATTATATATTTAACATGTAATAATTATTAGATGATATAATAATATATAAATTTAAAAAATATTATAATATATAAATATAAGAAAAAAATATAAAAATAAATATTAATTTAATAATAAATAAAAATTATAATTAAAATATTATTAATTAATTTAAAAAATTAAAAAAAATAGAAATTCAAATTTAAATAAAATTCAGTAAAATAAAATATTTGATTTGTAAAATTTATAAGTAGAGATTCACGGTAAAGAATGGAAAAAACCATTGGCGCAATTTTCGTAGACTGCACAGTAAATGCATGTTATGCCTGTGTTTCACCCTCGAATACTGCTGATGCGTTTATATAGCCTTAACTAATGACAAAGGAAAACAACTGAGCACATAAATTTGAAATCACGAATACTCTAAATCAATCAAGCCAACCACTCATATGTCTCTTCATTTATTGTACAACACCACCATGCTTAATCAAGGGATCTACTTTTCATACATCCAGTAGAGTATAGAATCAGAAACACCCTCAAAAGAACTAGAGGTTAAAGAGCAGTACACATCCACAAAAATTAGAAAGTCACACAAATCTGTTAAATGGTTTTCTCGCAAATAAAGCTGGCATTGAAACAGTCGAATCCACACTGCGATCTCCTATAGAACGTTTTTCCAGTGCTGCTTGAGAAGCAGAATCCTTGATAGACCCTTTGTTCCACTTGAAAGAACCAATGTTTGGAGTCAGCGGAAACGAAAACCTCCTCTTTGAGTCATTTCCAGGGGTCCCTGGAAAACCCTCCTTCGGATTGCTATTTGCTCTCGCTTTGGCCTTAGTTGACACGGTAGGCGTCATGTAATTTGGAAAAGCAGAAAATGGAGGGCAACTGGCTAGGCTATCATCGTCTTTCAAAGGAGTATCATAAGCTGAATGAGCTGTACTTGCTCTTGGTTTTGAATACTTGCCAGAACCTGAGGTATTTGCCGGAGGAGTCCTACTAGGGGTATGAAATTGCTTATTAGCTGGAAAAGGGATTGCTGATCTCGAGGATCGGGGTGTGACAGACTCATGATTGTCGAGAGTGAAGTTGCTTTGCTTGTAGTTGCTTGCATGGGATCGAGGACTCTGTTTGTACCCTGAAATGGACCTTGGAGGAGTTGAAGCAATGCTTTTCATTGCAGCTTGGCTCTGAGAAGTACCTTCTTGAGGTAACAGACGGTCTAACCAGTTCCACCACCAGGGATAACCGTTGGATCGTATGTCCAGTGGACCTTGAGATGATTTTGGATTAGCTTTCCACAGCTGGAGTCAGATTAGTAAGACATGGGAAACAAAAGAGTTAAATATCGCAACAATTTTAAATGGTAGTCATGTAGTGTATCCGCAAGTGATTGTCACAAAAGTTTGAGAGATGACATAGAAGGCACATGGTTGAGATTACCCTTGAATTTGATAAAAGTCTGAAAATGATGAAACAGTGAATGGATTAAGTAAACAGAATAGTATTAATGTGGGAACTAGCAAAGATCTTCTAGTGACCATGTAGGTTGGTAATAAAAACAAACTATCGAATTCATGGAAGACGAGGGCAAGAAGCTATTATTTTCCCTTCGACTCAAATCATGGTAAAATTTTCTAAGCAAAAAAAGCCAAAAAACATCAATTTGAGATAGAATTTTGTCAGCAGATTACAAGAATACTCCCAACAGTTTAAGCTAGATTATATGGTAAGTGCAGCGAAAAAGTTGAAAACCTGAAAAAACATTTGTTTTATATAACTTATGTCCAGGGAATACAATTGTGAATTCATATTAGAAAAAAAAAAGAGAAAAAAAATTCTCATGCTTACCTGGTGAGAATACGCATAGGCCATGGCTCTCTCTCTTTTTATGACCGCCTCAACTTTTTTTCTTAGCCTTACATCTACTTCCTCTTTTGTTAGTACACTAGCATCCCAATCTTCATTATGACCTGCCTCAGACTATGACAACAGACATATTGCAAATAGATTTTACCATCAGAAAGAATAACTAAAGATAATTATACAGAGGCATGGATTTCAAGCACAAAAAACTATGAACTGGAAACCTAATTTGAACTTGTATTTTCACAAATCAAGGCAAACACCAAGATCATGAATACATATAACAGCAATGCTAAATGCATATAAAACTGCAAGCATATGAATCTTGTTAAATGTAATTTCCATTCTTGGAGTAATCACTCATAACAGATTGTTAAAAAGAGTCTGTTTATGCTCAAGACAGATTTTTAGAGTAATAGAATAATCGACATGACAAAATATTCTGATATAACATAAAAGGAATGCAATACATTTCTGCAGAAGATTTATGCTGAATTATGGATGTAATTTTAATCATTCAAAAAGGACAAAGACAAAGTTATTGTGAAAATTTGAGGAAATCATGGGAAAAGATACAAGACGCAAGAACTCACCAGTTGGTTCAAGGTCCATTTGCTCACAGTGCTCTCAGCTTCCTTATCATTCCTATTTGCCTGGTGCTGGAGTGTCTGGTTTTCCAGCATCTGGATTCTCCTTGATTGAATTTGTGTTTGAACCCTAACCAGGAGCTGCATTTGTTTCATGGCATTCATGGTTTGTCGTTTTACATTCTGGCCTTTCACCACTCCTTGAAGCCTCACTAAACCCCTCACAGCTCTGAAACTCCGTCTTGCCTGGGATATTAAAACATAAAATGAGTAAATCAACAAGTCTGCTTTCAACTTTTGGTATGGTAATCATATCAATGTACAAGAGAGAATTCAAGATCTAACAATCATGTTTATAGAAGCCAGTGGTAGTCGCATACAGTCTCTAATTGTAGTAATGCATTATCTCACCACAATTCTTCAGCCATAAAACTACTATCAGAAAATGAGACCAGTTCCATTGAAATGTAAAGGAACATAATCATCTACTTTCTGAATGTCAATGTCCAACTACATTTGGCAATTTTTTGAGTTAAATAAGTATAATTAAGTAAAATCACAAACAACCACCATCCATATGAAGTGCACAAGATCAGGTAACAACCAGCAAACAAACAAGTGAAGAAGCACAGCTACATTTCAATGAACGGTTTCCTAAGAGGGTTATAATATTACCAGGTAACCTCTATATGCTGCCTGGATCTTAATTGCGGAAAGGTGCTGGTTCCTTAAAGTTGGTTCTGGCCTCTTCGCATTGCCAATTCCCTTTTTGCTTTCTGCCATCTTGGGAGCAGCCGGCTTAGAAGAAGCAGCCCCAGAAGTAGAAGCCTTTGCAGGAGCAGCCTTCGGAGAAACAGCCCTCGGAGACACAACCTTCGCAGAAGCAGTCTTTGGAGAAATAGCCCCTGGAGAAGGGGCCTTTGGAGAAGGGGCTTTTGGAGAGGGTGCCCTTGGAGAAGGAGCTTTGGGAGAGGGAGGCCCTGGAGAAGGGGCTTTTGGAGAAGCAGCCTTAGGGGGTGAAGCTCTTTGAGAAGCAGCATGGGGTGAGGTAACTCTTGCTGAGATTGGCCTTTCAGGTAAAGACGGTAGCGTCTTGGGTTGCTCAGGAGATGTAGGATGCTTAATAAGCAGTTCATCAGCTTCCCCTAATATTTTCTCAATGCTGCTTGGCTCTCTGAATAGGGGAATGAACGATTTTGTCTCTCCACGTCTTAAAACTTTTTTGCCAGTCTTTTTTTCCTTACTGCTCTTCTTGTCTGTTCCCTGAAACAGCATATGCTAGTTAAGTCTCAAAAATCACATCAGAAATAAAAGTTTGGACCAGCTTCTAGCTGATACTTCTGAGATAAATTCTCTCAGATATGATGCATTCCATCTCAAAAGTTACCAGCACACACTGTTACGGTTCCTGTGTTATCAGAACCAAAGTTCATCAAAAGTTGTAAGAGTAACTTACATTTGATGCCTTCTCCTTTGAGCTGTGTGTAAAAACCCTTTTGATTGCTGAAAACCAGCTCCTCCTCTTCCCCATGTTTCCAGCATTACTGTCTCACCCTAAATATGCAGCAGCTCAGTAGACCGCCCAATTTCTCCTTATCCAAACCAAAACATTTAGTCAATTTTCACCGTGCACTTGAATTTATTGCAATATATGATGTCAGAATCTGAAATTGATCAATTATTTATTCACATAGTAAAACATAGGTTAGGGTTTGAACCAAATAAGAACGAGTAACAAGTCAAACATATACTGAATCTTCACAGTCGGAATTTCCCGTTTCACAAATTGATCAAGTTCAGGTTCAATTCCAAGCATCCAAATGGATAGTAAATCTAAAAAGAATAGGAAAAGAGAATATAAATGCCACCCAGAACCGCACCCAAAAAACAAAACATCATAAGAAACAAACAAATCCAGGAGAGCTCCGGCAAGATCAAGGAAGAGAAAATAGAAGGTGGTAGGGGAGGTCAAATTTCATGCCAAAATCATGCACAAATTATCCGAGATCACGAGCAAAAGTAGATTTACTAACCCAAAAAACTTGAATCCAAACCCAGGCCGCAGAAACATGGCTTGCGATCATGCTAAATTAGACAAGGCAGTTGCTTAGCAAATGAAAACTATAAACGACAATTACAGTTGATCTTTTGTTTGTGGTTGGGAGAGCATAGTGGATAATATAATTAAAGTATTCGAAACAGGGGAGAAGGCAGGTTGGTTTCCCCTGTCCCAGCATCATCAACCAAACGATAATTGCTCAAATCAGGGGAAAATCTCATACCCGTGAAACAATATTATCCCAAATTGGGGTTGCACAGCAGTAGCAGTTAGATATGTCCGAAAGGACCAACCCCCAATCCCGCATACTCATACAAGCTCGCACACAAACACAGTATGGGAATATTTCAAGTGGATAAAAAGATTTCACACAATTTTGCAGAAGTCCCTACTCTTTGATTTGTGGGTAAAACAAAAAAAAAAGGGACAAAAAAAATCAAGAAACAAAACTACATCAAATTTAAGAGTTTCACAGAGAAACAAAGGAACGCCAGAGAATAAAAAAATCACAAACAACAGGAAAAAAAAAAAAAGCAAAAATCTCTTGCCATGAAAAAAGGGGAAGGAGAAAAATTGCAACTTTCGGTCATTTGCAGGCGGAAATGGCCTGATCCCAAGAGATCCCGTGTATCAATCACTCCATGCAATTAAAATTCTCGAAAAAAAATAGATTTTTATTCACCTTATCCACTCCTCCAACCTTCAGAAGCCTTCAAGAAAGCTGCACCAACAGAAAAAGAAAACCCACACAAAACCTATGTAGGTCTCTCTCTCTCTCTCTCTCTCTCTCTCTCTCTCTCTCTCCCCTCCTCTAAACACACGCAATAAGCTCACCCGTTTAAGTGCCTCCAAAAGTTCCTCTCTCTAGCTCTTCAGCCAGGCCCTTTCACGAGGGTACCACAAACACACATTTTTCTTTCGTACCACTGCCTTTGGTAGCCTTCTTCCACCGTTTCAAAACTGGCCTGCTCCTTACAACTTTTATCCCTGTGGGTGCGTGCCGTTGAACTTTGAATCCGGTGCTTGCTTGCCAAAACTCGCCACTTTATTTTCTTTTCTTATTTCCACCTGCCTACCTTTTTGATTATTGTATCTTTTCTTTTGCATCATGATGATAAATGATGATGACAGATTTATATTATTCTGTCCCAACAAAAAGAAAAAAGGCTTGAGATAACCCAAGGTAAAAAAAGAATAATTTGTAATCTTATAGTAAAAAAGAGCCGTAAAAAATAATAGTAGCGTCGCTCTTATAGGTACTTGAAATTAGAAGGGATTCTTTCCAAATATTTGCTTATTATCAAATAATGAGAATTATATCTATTTTACTATTGCCGTACACGCCTCATTGAAATATAAAAAAATATATTATTCTTCGCAGTGAGAAGTAATGGCAGAGGACAGGTGGTTGGCCGATTCTCTCTGCTCCCGGTTGGCTGTTGGGCCACCTTCTCTGTTCAACTATGACTTTACTTCAATGAAAAGATTATATTCAGACAGCAATATCATATCGCATTCCCCCACCCACTATTTGTTAAGTAAATGTTTGGTCCATCTTTTCCTTTTTATTGACTTAATTATTATTATTATATTGGTGTGATTGTGACATCAATTTGTAGTGCAATTTAATCATCTTTGAAGTGAAAAACTCGGAAAAAAGGAAGTTTGAAACAATCAAGATGCAAGCACGAGTCCTCCAACGGTCATGATACAGCTTTTATTTCGGCCGGTAGCTAAATTGTTGGTCAACTCAACTCAACCAAGATTATGATGGTTTTCTCACAAGGGGCAAATTGCAATTGGCATTTTTATCTATACTGCATAGATCCCATTTTGGTGGCACTGTATTAATTTACTTTATTACCCTTGCTTATTCATGTGGTTTCTATTTACTTTTGTCCCCTCCATTTTTACTTATTTCGTTCTTTACTTAATTTTAAGTTGTATTTTTGTCTCCCTTCTCAAATTTGATTTATTATATTTTTGAAAATTTATTAATGATATAAAATTTATAATTAATAATACTATTAATTCATTTATATATTTATAGACACACATCGACTGTCCTCTAATAACTAGAAAATGGACAAGCTATGATACGAAAAAGACAGGAATATCCTTGATCACTTATTTACAATGGTGGAAAAAGGATATTTTTCCTTCTAATTAATTGATATTTGTATATTCTTACAGGAGTGGAATTTTAAACTTTGAGGTTGGAACTGATGATGTGGAACCTAAATCGTAATGCATTGACCTATAAAGACCGAATCCCCCCATAAATTTTAGTACGTGACGTTTATGACATTGTCAATAATGGGTCCATATGTTGTTTAAATATAATAATAACTAATAGAAATTACATGCGTCTAGTTATGAAAAATATAAAATTTTATCAATCATTATCAAAAATTAAAATTATTATATTTCTAATAATGTCAATAGTAAAAGTAAGGTTGTTTAAACATTACATTATATTAAAGTATATATATAAAACGAGAGAGATAAAAGAATTTGACGAGGGATAAGATATGGAAGAAAATAAAAATGAATCAAATATTGTTTAAGAGAATATAAAAAAACAAGAATAGATAAAGAATTAAACTTAGTTACTATTCACCCATACCTTTATCTGCATAAGGGTACTATAATAAATCATAAAAATTAGTCTCATTTTTAAAATAAAAATAAAATATTTGAAAATTAAAATCTCTTTAAAAAATTATATAAAGAAGATAGTGGAATACAAAATAAAAAGAAAATAAATGATCCAAAAAGACTAAAGAAAATTAAAAAAAATTAAATAAGGCATGATTATGTTAATAATTTAACATGGTGGACAAAAAAAAGTTACTTTAAGGGCTTTGTACATAACTACTAAAAATGAAATGCATGCACAAATTTTTTATAAATTATAAAAATATTTTATTTGAAATAACAAAAATATTTAAAATAATATATATAAATAACTATATATGAAAAAGAGAAAGATATAGAGTATTTGAAAAGAGAAAATTTGAGAAACAAAAAAAAAAAAGAAAATAACACATTATAGGAAAAGAGAAAAAATAAATGATAGAAAAATAAAAAATAAATTAATCATAATTGTGCAGTTTTGTAATGTGCAATCAAAAAGCCTTGTTTCCATAATTATTCATTATAAATATTGGTTAAAATAAAAATAATATTTAAAATAAGAAAAAAAGAAAGACAGGAAGAATTTAAAAACAAGGAGAGAAATTTTGAGAGAAAAACAAAAGTAATAATAAGTTCAAAAAAGAGAAAAAGAAAATGACAGAAAATTTTTAAAAAATATAATTAAGTATAGTTGTATAATTTTATAACATGCAACTAAAAAGTAGTAATTTTATAATAATATAAGTAATATATGTATATATATATATAGAGAGAGAGAGAGAGAAAGAGTAAAGAAGTATAGCGATATATTAGTGATTAAATTTGTGTATGCATAATTTCTTATGATGTAAATTTACTAATTAAGAATAGTGCTGTGAATTTAATACGTGCAATTAAAGTAGGCCCTAAACTTTTAGTTATATAGTATAGATAATATAGGAAGTTATTTTAATGAATGAAATAATTCTATAAATAGATCACAAGACACAAAAATATAAAATAATTTATATAAAATTTGAAATTCGAGAGAGTTATGATACGTTACAAAATTAAGTCACCCCCTCGTAGTTAAGATCACATCTATATTTCTAAAAAATACATAAATATTTTAGAAGGAGTAAAAATGTACGTGTATTATTAACAAAAGTTAACCTGAAAGGTGAATGTATTATGTTTGATATAGATTTAAGGCTTCATAGAAGTTTCTATTGAGTCAATGATTAGCCCACTCGTGTTAGACCCACTATTTTAAGTTGGCCTCCTGAACAATGTGGTCCAAAAGAAGGCTTTAGATTTGAGGAAGTTTGCGTAATTTTAGGGAATGGATGATTGTGATGAAATGACTAATTGCAATAAGGGTCATTTTGGTAATTGGTACGCTTAGGGTTAGTACAACCCTCTCCTCAAACAGTTTGCACAAATTTCTCTTTTTCTTTACTTTTCTTTCTCTCTTTTGTCAATTAGGGTTTTTGACTGTACACTTGTTTTACTTGCAGCTACAACTCCTATCATACTAAATCTTGTACTTTCTGACTTCCCATGAAGTGATGTATCTATTGTTCAAAATTGATTATTGAGATAAGGCCTTCTACCTTTTGAGTTGGTTTTAGCTGTTTCTGTTCTTTAGCATTTTACACCAATGACTCGTTGAGAAACCTATGGTGATGAGAGAATAGATTTTTTGGAAGTGATGCTACACCCTTTCCAAGTGGTTACCATGATGAGGAGTGGCTATGAAGAAAAGAAGTAGAAAAGAAACATTAGAAATGAAGGGAAGAAATGAGGGAGAAAGAGATGGATAGTGGAAAATAACCAGAAGACAAGTTCTATTGATAATTTTCTAATGTGTGTGTTTTTTTTTTCAATCAATCCTAGTACAACATATATGATAACACTTCCCTTTTTTATTGGAATAGTTCTTGGTTGGAAAGGGCTATTTTTGGACAACTTCACTCCTAGTTTAATGCTTTTCTAGACCTAGGCCTCAATTTCTCTACTCACTTTTATTATTATGTTGAATTCTTGTTTTCTTTAACTAGATGGATAACCTTTAAATTAATTGTATTGTAATCTTGCGTTGTAATTTTTAACTCCATCCAACATCCTTTATTGTGTGGTTGTATTATTATTATATGTTGCATTCGCTAATCCCTCCCCCCCCGCCCAAGAAGGTCTTTGTCCTTAAGGGCTAAAGTAACGAAATGCTGTCAAAGGATCTTCATTTGTTCCCAAGTGGCCTCTAAAAGTCCCAAATTGAACCACTACGCTAATACTTGTGTTGTGGAGCTCCTCCCCCTTTTTTACCTATTTGTGCTTGAGAGTAATTGTGGGTTCTATTTTGATTTCATCTTTGTTGTTTGTTTATGTTAATATTGTTAAGGGAATAGACATGGACTAATGCTTTTCTTGAATTAAGACACATGAAAGGCTAGATGTATATTTGATTCTTGGGATAAATCTAATTTATATGCAACTATCCCTATCTTTTCCATGATGGCCTAAGGTCTACAATAATTAGCTACTAATGTTTTGTTAAACCTTGTAGAAGATGACATTTGCCTAATTTTAGATATACTTGATCCCATTTCTCGAACCATCTCTCTTCTCTATTCTTAGTAGTTTACTTGTTAATCATCCCTTGAACCCTCTAAAGTTTCTCTTTAAGGCGTCTTAAGGGTAAACCTTGATCCCTTACAAAAAGGGTAACTTTTTTATTTAGGGAGTCTTTTGCAAGATCAAAACCATATTAGGGTGGTGTTACTCTATTCACTATTTCAAAAGGAGTGTTCTAATGTTGGAGTGGTAATTGGTGTTATACCACTGCTATGCCAATAACAACCAGCAAATCCATTTTTTAGTTTTAATCCTATCATACATCTCAAATAGCACTCAAAGCATTAGTTAACCCTTTTTATTTACCCAATTGTTTTAGGGTGATAAGTAGTGCTGAAGACTTACTCCTATTGCTTGAGATAAATGCCCTTAGAAGTTGCTAATGAATATTTTATCTCTATCATTTACTAAGGAGTTAGGGAACTCATGTAACTTGTAAACATGGTCCACAAAAACTTTAGCTACTTGCAAGAAAGTAAATGGATTGGGATAAGAAAATGAAGTGGCAATAATTACTGAGCTTTTCCACAACAACCATTATGGTGTTTTTACTTAGTCATCTTGCCATGTTCCATTTGGAATTGTTAAAAGGTTATTGGAGCCCTTAATGGTGAGTTCTTTCCATCTTATTCTTCTAGAAGGTGTAGTATGTGAAAACTATAGCCTTTGCCAACATTTCTTTCTAATGGAATGATGATTTCACCTTTTTGTAAGTCCCTAATGCATTAGAGTGTCTCCCTACTGAAACACCATGTATGTTTTCAATGATGTTCATTCTCAACTATTGTCTCCTTCCTACATATAAGTTATTCTTATATTTAAGAATATCATTAGTAAATGGGTAATGAATAGAAGGACCATTACCATTATGGACATTTTTTTTTTTTGATTTGTAGGCTTCCTCATTAGCCTCATAATTAACTTTAACATAGAAAATCTGAGCTGGGGTAATGGTAGTTACCACCATTGTTTTATCAACCTCCTCTGTCGGTCTTAGTAGAGCATCCACAACTTTGTGCTCCTTGCTGTTTCTATGGTGAATATTGTAATCCAGTCCAAGTAGTTTTTTAACGCTTTCTTCTAAATGGGAGTAGTAATTTGTTTGGTCAACAAGTATTTAAGACTTTCATTATCAATCTTAATAAAAAGACTTCTGTCTCTAAGTAATGGCTCCACTTGTTTTAAAGCCATCAACAGAGCCATGAATTCCTTTTCATAGGTGGAGAGGCATTAATTCTTAGGATATTGGGCTTTATTCATCAATGCTATTAGTCTGGAATTTTGCATGAGTACAATACCTATGCCCTTGTCACTCGCATCAACATACAACTTAAAGGGCTTGGAAAAATCTACCATTACCAAGACTTAGGCTCAGGCTATGGCACCCTTAAGCTCCTCAAAAGCTTTAGATGCCTTTAGATTCTATTGGAAGGTATCCTTTTTTAGTGAATTAGTTAACTCCTTATTGATGCTTTTATAGTTCTTGATGAATTATTGGTAGTATCCCATTAATCCCAACAAACCCCTAAGGGCTTTATAGTCTTTCGGGTTGGCCATTTGACCATGACCTCTATCTTGTCTGAGTCATTGGCAACCCTATCTAGAGATATTATGTTACCAAAGTATTCTACTATGTGCTAATTGAAAGAGCATTTTTCATGCTTTACAAACAATTTATTTTTAGTAGCATTCAGAAGATCATTTGCAACTGCCTCAACTGTTCTTCTATAGCCTTGCTATAAGTCAATATATTAGTAAAGAAACCTAGTGCAAACTGTCTCAAAAGATTATGTAACATGCTATTTATTAACTCTGAGAAGTTGTTAGTGTGCTGGTAAGGCCAAAAGGCGTTACCTAAAATTTAAAGTGACTATGATAAGTTTTGAAACTAATTTTATGAACATTATCAGAATACATTCTTATTTGTTGATTCACTAACCTAAGGTCCAGTTTTGTGAAATAGGCTTGCTCCATTCAATTCATTCTGGAGGTTCTCGATGATGGGTATTAAAATCTTGTCCTTTACGATCATCTCATTTAGCCTCCAATAATCTACATACATTTGCATTGACCCATCCTTCTTTTTAACAAAAAAAATAGGTTTTGCGAAGTGACATTAATTAGGCCTTATAAGTCCTTACTAAAATAGCTTGACAATCTGGCTTTCTATTTTGGTCTTTTCATGGTAAATGTATTAGCATGGGCAAAAGTTAACAAGTTAAGAGTCTGGTTGTAGAGGGATTTAGTTATCATAGGTCCACTAGAATAGTAATTGATTTGGTTCTAAAAAGACTTTAGGGTAAGATGCCAGTATCCTTTATATGGGCTCAAGTATTTTGAATGTTGGGCATTTTATTTGTATGCTTAATAAATGGGCTTCCTAAGCATCTTTATGAGAATATGAGAGGCTATCTGCCAATTCATTACAAGTGATTTTGCTCACCCTTGCGATCAAACTGCAAAGTTGTGTAATTAAAATTGAAGGTTATAGGACTTACGGTTTTAACAAGTCCACTCTTAAGATCATGTTGCACCTACCCAATCAAAGCAATCTCACATTGAACCCAAGCTCTGCCCCTTGAATAATCTAGTGGAAGCACCTACCCTCTAATTGCTAAATAGCTTGTTCCCATTAGCTACAGTGACAACCAATGAATGTACATCTACTATCTCCAATGAAGTCGCCATTAATGACCTAGGATATTTAAAACTATAGGTACTCCCAATATCGTTCAATACTAATATTGACTTTCCACAAACATATGCCTTCAAGCAAAGAGTGCTAAGGGAGATGTCACTAGTGATTTTGATTAAGGTCGCCTTTCCCTCTACACCAGTTGCCTCACTATATGAGGTTTTACCTCTTCATTATCTTCAATCTCTTCTCCTTCTATTTAATTCTAGGCTTTATCTTTGTAGTGGCGGTCTAGTTGCCATTTCTTATCACATTTGGAGCATTACCACTTCTTTGGGTCAGTTTTGCTTTTTGAACTGATTTGGTAGGTGCCTTTTGTGAGTTACCTTTACGACTACTCTCGGTGGTTCTAAATGTAGCCTTATAATTTTTAAGGGTATCTAACTTCTACTTTTTATGTTCTGCCAATGAAGAGGCCTCTTTCAAAGAGGCTTGATTATGATCATGATATGCCTAATTTCCTTAATCAAACCACTAATAAAGTTGTGAATAAAATGATGCTCTGATATGAGGGGGTTAAATTCTATCATACTTCCCCTTAGATCTTCAAATGTTAAAATGTACTTAGTTAAGCTACTACTTTCCCTTAATTTTTTGAAAGGTCTAATTACAAGTACGAAGTTCCAACTCACATAATTTTCTCAACTAGGAAGTTCTTGACCACCATTCAATGTTTTCATCAAGGTACAATGCTACGACAAGTACTTTTTCTTCTTCAGGTGTATGAATGTACTGCAAATATCTTTGGCACTTTCCCATCAATAATCTTACATTGCTTCCATTGAATGTGGTAAGTTCAATTCGGGGCTTAGGTTGGAAATAATGCCTCAGGAAGTCTACTTGTACAGGTTGACTGGAGCTAGCAAAGTTGTGTTGCAAAGGCTAGTGAAATTGAATCCCTAAGTATGTTTATAGGGGCAGAATAGGGAGAATCCCCTTCCCTCACTAGACTAAGAGGGAGCCTTCACCTCTTTACGATTGTCTAGCCATCAATTTCCCACTGATCTATTAGAAAGCAACTAGAAGCTAATCCTTTTTATAATTTATGGTAACATGAGAATCTTCCATTCTTTGTTAGATTCCTTATGTCTATGAATTAAAATCTTCTATGATCTCCTTAAATTTGTTTCCCATCTGATTTTCTAATTCTTGGATTTGTTTCTCCATGTTTTTTTGGTCATTTGCTGGAACTTTGTTTTTACAATTTAAGTGCTAAGATTACAGCTTTGATGTCACCTATAATGTTTACAAAGTTAGCCCAAAAGGCTAGTTAGGCTTAATATAGAATTAAGGCCTCGTTGAGGGTTCTATTGGGTTGATGATGAGCCCACTCGCATTAGGCCCACAATTTTAAGTGTATCTCTTGAACGATATCACCCAAGAGAAGGCTTTAGATCTAATGGGTGTTTAGGTAATTTTAAAGAATGGACGGTGGTGATGAAATGGATATTTATGATAATGGGCAATTTGGTAATTGGTAGTGCATAGGGTTGGGTTAGTACAACCTTCTCAATTAGTTTACTCAGATCTCTCTCTCTCTCTCTCTCTCTCTCTCTCTCTCTCTCTCTCTCGCTCGTCAGCCAAGGTTTTGGTTGCCTACCCATTTTACCTACAATCGATTAGCTTTGATCGTACATAATATTATATTTTTTTGTCACCCTATGAAGCAATCTATTGATTAATTAGAACTAATTTTTGAGATATGATGATTTTCAAGGTTAGTTTTGGCCATTTCCATTCCTAAGCCTTTTGCTTTAATCTCTTACTAAGATACCAATGGGGATGAGGTAATTGATTGTTTAGGAGTGATACTATACCCTTTTTGAGTGGGTTTTTGTGGTGAGGAGCGACTGTGAAAATAAGTAGAAAAGAAAAAGGGTAAAGAATAAGGAAGAAAAGGAGGGAAAAGGAAAGCAGAAAAGAAGAATAAGGTAAGTTTTATGGTTATTTTTCTCGTGTTCTTTTCAGTAAGTCCTAATACAATGTATATAATAAACACTTTCCTTTTCTTATTGGAGTAGTACTTGGAAAGGGAAATGTTAGGCCTACTTCAATCCTAGTCTAATGCTTTCCTTAACTCTAGGCTTCCGTTTTTTTGGTAGCTTTTATTATTATGTAAAATGTGTGGTTCCCTTATCTAGATGCATAACCCCAAAATTAATTGTACTATAATCCCTTTTTGTAATTTTTAACTCCATCCAACATCATTTATTGTGTTGATGTGTTGATATTAGCTGCTGCATGACAATAGGTTGTTCTTCGCTTGATAGTTTTATTTACAAAAAATATTTAATGCCTTATGCTTTCCTAAAATTAGGTTTTAGTTCATTTTCAATAAATTTCTCTCAGAAACTTTTGTCCCACGAAATCTATCCTTACCTTGCCTATGACTAAGGGGTGCTTTCTTCTATCTCTTCATCACTATTCCACCACCTCCCCTTTCTCTCATGTGTGGTTTTGCACTTTCTCTATCTCCCCTCATCAACTTACCCTCATTAATGTTAGTATCGTGCAGATTCTCCACTATTGCCAACCTCTCCAATGGCAAATGAAGAGTTAAAGGGCCCTCACTTTACATTGTCTCCCGATTAACTAAGCCTCACTTTAATAAGCCTCACTTTGCATTGTCTCCCGATTAACTAAGCCTTGTCTCGCTTTAATGTCTATTTTCAGTCCTAACTCTCTCCAGTGTCATAGGTTTTGTGAAGTTAGGAATACTCCACATATAATTTCAATTGATTCATTTATAGTGCGTTAGTATAAAAATTACCTGTTAATTGTGAATTATATAGTTAAATGCTACTAGGTTGTTTATTACTATTACTATTATCTTATGGTTATTATTGTTGTCTATTATTTTCATTATTGCTATCATCATAGATTGTCATGCACAAGTTAAACATGATAATACTTGATTTTATAGCAAATTATAGCCACTTACTTGAGAAATTTTGTGCTTAATTGTGATATTTAATGTCAAATTCTATGCTTTTGAATGAAAATCATGTGTTGAGATGTGATTGGGAGAAAATTGAATGAAAAATTGGATTTCTTAGGCAAAATAAGCACAAAAATTATTTTTACATTAGAATGCCACCATGGAAGAAATCAAGTTCACAGAAGTAGACATTGTGGTGGTTGATAGGCTGGCAGCCCAAGCTCTAAGGTAGAACACATCACAACTATAGGAGTTGAATATGCAACCATCAGGTAAAGAACAACGATTGTGAGATCAAGGGAGAAGTATTTTGGAATTTCCACAACTAAAGATTGCAATCACATGGATGGATATTGTGATAGTAGAAGATGAAGTCGTAGACATAGAGGAGAAACGTGAGGTATTTTGTAATTTATGTAAGCTAAAGTCAAGATGGCAAAGTGCAAGCTAGCGTCCAGAGGAAGAGATGTCGTAGCCACATATCACAAATACCAGATCTATGTAATATCACACTCGAGTTTGTGATTGTAGAAGTTGAAGTTGAAGTTGAAGTTGCAATTGCAAGAGTAATCTTCTAGGCCATGAGAGCGTAGTAGCAAAAATTTGTGCTATTTTTGAAAACATATTTTTGCATGATTTTTGGACTTCTTTTCCATGTCCTAGCCATCTACTATATAAGGAATCCAAAAATAAACTTTTAGGGTGCTTTTTGGGAGTTTCAAGGTTCTTGGAAGTGGAGACACATAAAGGCAAAGGTGAGCACAAAGGAATTCATTCAGTTTGAAGACTTTATCTTGCACACAACTATTCAAGACTTTAGAATAAAGCTTTACCTTGTCTTCTTCTTTACTTTTTGAATTGTGGATGATGAAATTTTTTTTTTGTTGACAAGTATTATGAGTTGCTAAATTTATTTTAGGACCTTGTGTTGGTGGTTGATTTTTGATTGAATGAATGAATGAATTTTGATTAACTTTCTTTCTTCTTGTCATTTGCAATTGTGATTTTAATACTTTTAAAGACTTAGCTACCTTTTATTGAAATGTAATTGTGTATGGAATAAAGCAAGTGAAACTTACAGGTTAGACCAACAATTAAAAACATTAAGTTTCTGGGATTAATAGAAGTGAAACCATAAAATTTTTGTAGAATAAATTGTTAATTAAAGGTTTTAATCTCAATTTAATCGGGTTGTGGACACATCTAATTTGAATTAAAGCTTTAAGAGAATCTGGAAAGATATTCTAAAGAATATAAGGTTAGTAATCCATTACAAGGCAATGAAATTGATTGTTAACACATTCACCATTTATTAAAAATCAACACAATACAAGGAACTAGACCTCTTCATAACTAGAACTTTCTTTTGATTTATTGTTGCTTAGTCATCCGGGCACTCGAATTCTTATTTCTTTTTATTATTTTCACTTTCATTCAATTGAGATGACCTAACTAATACACACTTAGTCACATTAATAGACACACTACTGTACCCTCTCTGTGGATACAATATCTATACTTACTTGATACTATTCTTTTTATCATTTATTACATTGGTGTAGGAGGACACGCATCAACTTTTTTAGTGCCTTTGCTGGAGAGGCCAAAAAGTGTTATTTAATATTCTCAGTGTGTGCTAGATTAGGTTATTTTCTTATTCTATTCATTTAAGTTTTATTTTTTTCTTTTCTTCTTGTTTATTTTGATCTATTGCTACTCTAGGTGTTAAAAGTGGCGTCACTCTTGTATGCACCATATGTAGAACTTGGAATTGGTGAAATTTGATCTAGAAATTAAGAGAACGTTCAATCAAAGAAGTGCTATACGTAGACGACTGTAAGGGAAATTAGAGATAGAGGATAGTCAACAACCACACCCACAACTCCCAGTACCTAATCAAAGGGCCCTTCGTGACTATGTCCATTGGTGTTGAATCAGAACATTACAGAAATTGTGAGGCCATCGATAAATGCAAATAGCTTTGACTTGAAGCCTATAATGATTAACATGGTGCAACTTAACCAATTCGGAGGAACCTACAAGAAGACACAAATACACATTTAGCAAATTTTCTAGAGTTGCGCGATACTTTAAGATTCAGTAGAGTATCTAATGACACAGCCAAGTTTAGATTATTCCCATTTTCTTTACATGATCATGTAAGATAGTGCCTCTAATGATTGCCACCAAGAAGCATTACAACGTAGCAAGAAATGGTGACAAAATTCTTAGCCAAGTTCTTCCCTACTACCAGAACTGCTCAATTACATCTAGAGATCGTCTCAAACAATTGGACTCAAAGACACTCCTAGAGGCTTGGGAGAGATTTAAAGGGCTACTTAAAAAGTGCTCATAACACAAATACCCTCTTTGGGTATAGATTCAACATTTTACAATGGTATCGTTGGGCATTTATAGATATTGTTGAATGCCGCAGTTAGCGGCGCATTGATGAATAAGTTACAAGATGAGGCATGGGATCTTATTAAAAAAAAGGTATCAAATGCATATAAGTGGCCTTCAAAGAGAGCTACCTCTCAAAGACTGGTAAGAGTTCATAACATTGATGCTTTTACTGCTCTAACTACTAAAGTTAATTTATTGTCTAAAAAAATTGATAACTTAAATATGAACTTTTTGCTTTTCCTTCTTTTAGTAGGTTTTTGATATGTGTGTGAGCTACACCCAACATATGAATACCAGGTGGGAAGTACAAGCGATAGTTAATTGGAGATGGAGCAGATGAACTACGTGAATAACCAAAGGAGAATGCAAAATAATCCATACTCCAACACATATGATCCGAAATAGAGAAATCACTCTAATTTTTCTTGGAGAAACCAAGCAAGTGTATCAAATTTCGTAGGCTTCCAAGCACAGAGGGCAACTGCCCCAGCTCCACCATATCAGACATTGTGTCACGAGGTCCGATCCATTCCCTAAACACTAGTATCCAAAGAAGGGAGTTAGCTCATGCAGAGTTGCGCAAGACCGTCTCGACGGTTAATGTTGGCAAAGGTTCACATTCTCCCCTACTCAAAACCCACACATGTCCTTGTCGTGCGTAGTAATCCCCTAAGGCATTTCCCACTCTCAAGCACAATGCATGCGTCGATTTCCTTCTTTGAATTGCTACGCATGGGATTACACTTGCGCCCGACCCATGTTCCAAGTCAATCGCAAGGGGTCCCCCTCTGAGCACCAAAGCATTAGGTAGATTCTGATACCAAAAATGTCATAGGGTCCGATTCATCCCCTAAACACCGATATCTAAAAGAAGGGGTTAGCCCGTACAAAGTTGTACAAGACCGTCCCCAACGTTGATGTTCGCAAGGGTTCACACATAAGAAAAGAAGCAATCATTGAAGGATATTGTAGTTAATTTGGCTAAATTTATACAGGAAATCATAGTTAATCTAGCCAAAACTACACAGGATTATATGAATAGGACAAACTCAATGCTCCAAAACTAACAAGCTTCATTAAGGAATTTGGAGCAATAAATTGGCTAACTAATAATAGATGTTGCAAGTAGACCTCAAGGAACTTTACCTAGTAATGCAGAGCTAAATCCTAGGGAACAATGCAAAATAGTCACATTGAAGAATGGAAAACAATTGGAAGAAGCACAATCAATGGAGAAAACTAATAAAGAGGAGGATCAAAGCAAGTAAGAGGACCAAGAAAAGAACAAAGATGAAGAAGAAAGAGTGGCACCACCTGTCCTACCTTACAAACTACCTATTCCCTACCCTTAAAGACTAAAGTACCCACAGGAATATAAGAATTTTCTTGAAGTTTTAGATTTATTTAAAAAGTTTCATATTAATATTCCTTTTGCAGAGGCTTTGGCTCAAATGCCAAGTTATGTGAAATTCTTGAAGGAAATCCTGTCAAAGAAAAAGAAGCCTAAGGATCATGACAGAGTGTCACTAACTGAGGAAGTAATCTAAAATAAAGTACATTCTAAATTAAAAGATCGAAGGAGTTTCACAATTTGTTACAATGTTAGCAATGTTGAATTTGATAAATCTTTATATGACTTAGATACCAACATTAACCTAATACCTTATACTTTGTTCAAAAAATTTAGCTTAGGAGAGGTGAAGCCTAGGATATCTATCTAGCTAGCTGATAAATTTGTGAAAGTTCCTCTTAGCTTAATTGAGGATGTCCTGGTAAAAGTAAAAAAATTATATTCCCTATTGATTTTATTGTGTTAGATATAGAAGAAGACAGGGATGTGCCACTTATATTGGGAAGACCTTTCCTAGCTATAGGTAGGGCTTTAATAGACGTCCGTCAAGGTAAGTTAACATTAAGTGTTAGAGGTAAAGAGGTAATATTTAATGTCTTTGATACATCCAAATACCTCCTTGATGTTGACAATTGTTTAAAAATGGAGCATTTGATGACTACACATTTGAATTTCTTAGGGGTGAACATGATCAAGACTTGAAATTGAATAAATTAATGGAGACATCTAAGAAAGAAGAAGAAAAGAAAGAGGATGTCATGGAGTAGGTTATACAACCCTTGGTTACATCAATAAATCCACAAAAGATATCATTGGAGAAGGCTCCAAAGCTTTAGTTGAAACAACTCCCTTCCTATCTAAGTTATACTTTTCTTGGTGAAACTTCTATACTTCCCATGATTATTTCTACACATTTGAACAAGGAAGAGGAAGATAGGTTGTTAAAGGTTTTAAGAGATAACATAAGAACCACATACTAGTTTATAGCCAACTTGAGAGGTACTAGTCCAACTTACTGCATGCATAAAATTTTATTAGAAGAGGGATATAAACCTATAAGAAAACCCCAAAGAAGACTAAACACATACATGCAAGAGGTAGTTATAAAGGACATGATGAAGTTGTTAGACGTAGGAATAATTTATCCAATCTCTAATAGTGAGTAATTAAGCCTGATACATGTAGTTCCAGAAAAAAGAGGCATGACATTAGTTCAAAAAGAGCAAAACAAATTGATTCCATCCAGAGGAGTGATAGGGTGGTGAGTATGCACAGATTATAGAAAACTTAATAATGCCACCATAAGATCCACTTCCCTTTGCCTTTTATAGACTAAATGCCAGAAAAACTTGTAGGGAACCTCTATTATTACTTTTTAGATGGTTATTTAGGGTACAATCAAATTCTTATTGTGCTGGAGGATCAAGAGGAAACAACATGCACATGCCCTTATGGTATATTTGCATACAAGAGGATGCCCTTTGACTTATGCAAGGCACCAACCACCTTTCAAAGGTTCATGATGACCATTTTTTCTAATTTGATTGAAAACGTTATTGAAATTTTTGCGGATGTTTTTTCTATGGTAGGTTGTTCCTTTGAAAACTATTTACATAACCTTTCCCTAGTCTTGTAGAGATGTGAGGACACTAACCTAGTTTTGAATTGGGAAAAGTGTCATTTTATGTTGTAAAAAGGGACCATGTTAGGACACAGGCTTTTAGCGAAGGGCACTAAGTTGGACAAAGCAAAGATTGGTGTCATTGCCAATTTACACCCACCAACTAACGTGAAGGATGTCTAGAGCTTTTTAGGGCGTGCTGGGTTTCTCAGGCATTTCATTAAGGATTTTTTTCATAATTTCTAAATCCTTTTGTAATTTGCTTGCTAAAGATGCACCCTTTAATTTTGATGATGAATGCCTATTTACTTTTAACAAGTCGAATGAGGCGCTAGTAACGGCACCGATCATCACCCCTCTTGGCTAGTCCTTGCCCTTCAAGCTAATTTGTGATATCAATGATCATTCAATTGGAGTAGCTTTGGCACAAAGAAAGAAGAAAAAGCTCCATGTTATGTACTATGCCATTCGTACACTTAAGGATGCAAAGCTAAATTATGAGACAACTGAAAAGGAGCTTTTAGCAATAGTTTTTTCATTTGAGAAATTTAGACCATATTTAATAAGACCTAAAACTATTGTGTATACTGATCATTCGGCCATAAAATAATTGTTTGATAAGAAGGATGCTAAGCATTGACTAATTTGTTAGATTATATTGCTACAGGAATTTGACAAAGAGACTTAAAATAAGAAGGGTTTAGACAATGTTGTAGCTAACTATGTTTCTAGACTAGAAAATAGGGGTCAACCAAGGAGCAAGAAATTAAGGAAGAATTTTCAAATGGACACTTGTTTGCTTTATTTACCACTCTTACTCTTTGCTTTGCAGATTTCATGAATTGTCAGGCTTGTGACATTTTACCCCTTGACTTATTCTTTCATCAAAAGAAGTTTTTATATGATGTCTAACATTACTTTTGGGAGGAGCTATATTTATATGAAATTTGTGCTAACCAAATTATTCGTAGGTGTGTCCCAAAAAAGGAAATGAAAGATATATTACACCATTGCCATGCGCTCAATTGTGGGGGTCACTTTGTAGATAACCATATGCTGTATATGGTACTTCAATTTGGTCTATTGGCGTACTTTATACAAAGATGCCTATGCATTTGTCGAAAATTGCGTTAGGTGCCAAAAGTTAGGGAACAT
This sequence comes from Avicennia marina, assembly GCA_019155195.1. NCBI lineage: Eukaryota > Viridiplantae > Streptophyta > Magnoliopsida > Lamiales > Acanthaceae > Avicennia > Avicennia marina. The sequence goes on along the minus strand of CM032772.1, from coordinate 7,802,167 downwards.
TTCAAAAAGAAATGAGATGCCTCTCACAAATATCCTTCAGGTAGAATTACTAAATGCATGGAGCATTGATTTTGTGGGTCTATTTTCCCCTCTCCACGGAAACAAATATATTTTTATTGTCTTTGACTATAGGTCAAAGTAGGAAGAAGCCATTGCACTTCCTATTAATGAGTCCATGCATGTTTTAAAATTTTTGCAAAAGCATGTCTTATCTAGGTTTGGGGTCCCTAGGACAATCATAAGTGATGGATCATAAGTGATGGGGTTTCTCACTTTTGCAATTGGTGGATCAAGTCATTACTTAAGAAAGTTGGTGTGTCCTATCGTGTTGCAACCCTTTAGCGTCCCCAAACAAATGGTCAAGTGGAAGTGTCTAATAGAGACCACTATGAATTAAAGTAGGAAAGCCTGGGCTAAGAAGCTAAATGATGTGTTATGGGCATATAGAACCACATTCAAAATACTCATAGGCATGTCTCCCTATAGGTTGGTCTTTAACAATGCATGACATCTCCTAGTAGAGTTAGAGTATAAAGCATATTAGGCTAAAATGTTTTTAAATTTTGATATACAAACAATAGGAGAGAAACAGTTAATGTAACTAAATAGGTTAGATCGATTCTGTTTCCAAGCCTATGAGAATGCCAAGTTATATAAGGAGCACACAAAGAAGTGGCATGACCGTCACATTTTACCTCAAAACCTCAAGGTAGGAGAAAAGGTCCTATTATTCAATTCTCGGTTAAAGTGGCTCCTAGGTAAATTAAAATCTAGATGGTTAGGCCTTTTTGAAATTGTTAATGTCTTTGACCATGGTGTTGTAGAACTGAAAGCTGAAGATAGGACTTTCAAGGTAGGTGGTCACAAGCTGAAGCTAAAGCGTTATTTGAAGATGAGGTCCATTACATTTATACATGGATTTTAAAAACACCTTTGTGATAAATAGGTCGAAGTCTAGTTGCTAACATAAAATGTAGTGCTTCTTAGGAGGCAACTTATGTGGAAGTGATTCGAGCTTAGTTTTGAAAGTTTTTGGATTTTTCATGCAGAAGTGCTGTAAGGCTCACTGTGGTTGCAAGGACCTAGACCATGACATATCTATTAGCACTCACAGAGAAACCATGGGGGACACTGGAATTTCTGCCATCTAAAACCATGGTTGCAAGTTCACAATTTGTTATCATAAAACACTATACCGCGAGAACGCTTACAACCACAAGACGCACCAGAATTTCTATTTTCAAAGGTCATTATCTCGAGTTTGTAGATTGCAGTTATGAAAGGCTACACTACGCTTACGAGGGTGAGCGCTGGACACATTGCCAGGTACCACGATCCTTGTCACCCCTGCATACTCTTAGGTTGTAATCGCAAACCTTCATCATGTGGTTGTGGAACGACATGCATGGGCAGCCACAAGTCAATGAAAACAAATTAATGCTTTGATTTTTTTCACTTTTCTCACCCATAAAGACCCAACAATCGCATAACTCCCCTCCACCGTTGCAACATACCACATTGCATTTGCATCTCTTCCCTTCGCTGCCCTTTTGCGAAAGCAAGTCCTTCCTCACTCTTCTTCTTGCACATGTCCACAAATAAACAAATTTATTCTTGCTGATGATGTTCGACATGCCCCTCTTTTCTCTATTTTCTTACTCTTGTTCTTGAAAATAATTTTTGGATGCTTGTACTTGGTTTAGAGATTGTTCTGCCTTAATTTGGAGAGTTTTAGTGCTTGTGTAATTCAAATCTATTGAACGTGTAAAAGCTTAGAGTTTCAAATTTTTTTTATGCACTAACTATGCTATAGTGATGAAGTTTGGTTATAGAATGCCTCTCTCATGATACATTGTTCTTGAATAGGTGGTTTCATTGTCGCTTTTAGCATAAATTCTTATCCATTGTCGTATGCACACAATGTGTTCGACATAATGCCACAATGACCTTCTGTGAGAAAAGTAGCCTTGAAGTTGTTGACATGTGTGGGGATGTGATGTATCACTTGTTTGGTTAACAATTTGGAAAATAGGGTTGCATTTATTTAATTTTTGTAAGCATATTCAAGTTTGGATTTTGGGTGCTCTCGTGTGTGAAATGTCCTACTGTGCTAGAAAATTGTTGAGCAGTAGCTATTTCTTACTAAGTAGTGTTTGAGCAGTTGATTTCCTTTTAAATTTTAGCTTGAATTCATGGAGTATGGTGGCACATCAAAAGGCAATGCATTCAGCCTTCCATGAATCCTAGGTCGTGTTGATCTTGGTGCGTATTTGGTATCGGAAAAGAAGGTAGAAGAAATATTGGATTCTCATCACTACTTAGGGTGGGTAAGGTAAAACTAGCCACTTGTGGTGGAGTATGCTAAATCTTAGTGGAGTAAGGTTGTCCACAATAGATAGAGTTATGAAGGAAGTCAAATCACCACATGGAAGAAATTGAAGAGAATAATGAGAAATAAGCATATTCCATATTCTTTTTAACATATGTTGTGCACAAAGATTTTTAATATAACTCACAAATTATGTTTTGTGGAATATTATGATGAGTTGAAGTTTGCAATGAAGAAAGCTAATGTTAATAAGAATGTTAAAAAGACTACGAATAGATTTCTCAATGGGTTGAATGACAGTATTGCAAAAATAGCTGAGTGACGTTGCTATGAAAGCATGAGGATATGGTGGAAAGAGACATTTGAGTAGAACAATAGCTCAAGAGAAGGAGTATTGAGAGGATTACTCGATATGAGCTTCATGGAACCTTTTTTGGGAAAGGTGCTCGATAGGACTTCCATTAGACCATTGATGGGAGGTCTATACTATATGACTTCCATGGAACTGCTATTGGAAGTTCTACGCAATTCAACACCTGTGGGACCATTGATAAGAGATCCTACAAAGAAGTTATTGCACTACATCCATGCTAACAAGGAAAGTAGATTGTGCATTCTCATTTTCAAACACCTATGATGTTGGTAATGTTGCAATCTACAGGGAGATTAAAGAGGAGAAAGACTTACTTGTGGTCGAGAAAGGCCACGATAGTCAAAAATAATCCTTGCGTGATGATATATTTGTTGAGGAAGAAATTTGTCTAGCCTAAGATAAGTTGAACTTGGCGGATGACAATGTTGATGAAGAAGTCGAGGAAGTGGCATTGGTGGAAAACGAGAATGACGAATCAAGTGAACATATGCTTATAGAACCCAGGGCACAGAGTGATTGCAACGGTTTTGAAGAAAATCCTACAAATATTAATTCTCTAGAATTAGTCTTGAGTATCCATTGTGTTGGAAAAATTGATGTGAACTAGAATTAGAGAATGAAGTAATGAAAGAAAGTGAAGATGAGATAAGGGAGAGTGAGGGAGAAAAAAGGAAAGAGAGGGAAAAAAAAGGAAAAAGAACGCCAAAGGAAAGAAAATGAGTTAGTCAAGATATAAGATGAAGAGAGTGTTTTAAAGGTTAAGAGAGATTTAAGGGCTTTTGAGGATAGAAACATTTTCACTAACCCATTGGATTATCATATGGCATTTGATGTTCCTTTCTTATAACTCAACAAAAGTTTTAGAGAGAATTTACCTATGGAGGTTCAAGTTCACGCTAGTGGAGCCCTACACTCCTTGGAAAGAGGTAAGTTAATCATATGTATGATATCTCCCCTATATGCCTTGTGAATGAGTTGCTTGATGTTGCATTATTGGCTAGACTTGGTCTTACGAATGACTTGTACTTGATGAGTTTAGCTTTCAATTATGAGTCCTTGAAATATAATGAGATGGATGGCATCTTGAGTTTAAAGCATATAATTTGAGGTGATATGCATGGTTGTAGTCCAAATTTGAGAAATTGCATTTTGTCACAAGTGTGTGTGTGTAACTTTAGCTGAACATTGCATGAATTTTATGCTTATTGAGACACCTTAGTGGGAATTGAAGGGGTGTGTGGCATCATGCATGCCTATAACTTCTAATAAACACTTCGTAAATTCCATACTTTTTGTTGGAACTAGATGGGACTTAAAAGGTTATAACTTGTAGCATGAAAATTGTTGAGTAGCCTAAGGTATTGGGAGTTGCACATGAAACATGGTACACGCATAACATGTATTTTAGGATCATATAAATGGTGTCCACAAGTGGAATTTGGGAGGGCCAATAATGGCTGTGTAATGGTAGTGTCATCTATTGGACAAAAGCATAATGAACTCCATTCATTTGATAACTATTTGTTGAGTGAGTTCTGTAAGTCTTATCCCATGCCTACATTGCACATCTATAATTGTGTTTGTATTTCAAAAGGTTCAAGATGTTTACAACACTTTAGTTCTAGGTTGTATATCATGAAGATGTTGGGATTCTGTCAAGATTGTCTTAGACCTAGGGAATTTATGAGTATGGTGTTTAATCCTTCCTTAAGAATTAAATGTGTTAAAATTTTTATACATGACATGTTTGAGCATGAGGATTATTTGGAGCTTAAATCACATGTCATTGCTCATACTTATGGATAAAGTGGTGTGAGTATTTCATGTATTTTGCATAAGTGCATGACTTGTGATGTGTATGGTGTAGGGTATGCTAGGGAAATTTGCTATCATTTGCATAAGATGGATATGATTGCAAATAGATATTGTAATACCTGGGAATTTTTGGTCAAATGATAATAATGTTAAAAAAATAGTTATTAGAAGCTTATGATGGATGATTTATTTATTTAATTTTTTTTGTTTAAATAATAAATGTTGATATTGAGTAAGTATGGAAAGTAATATATACTAAATGTTGCAAGTGAAACCTAAACAAAATTTGGTAGAGCAATGGTGGAGCAATTTTCGTAACCATATGTGACTAAATTTTGGAATGAAAGGTTGCTAACTATTTAGTTATTTTCATGCAAATATTTATAGTGATACCAAATTAAGCGTGGTAAGGTGAATAATCAAAATTACCCTAGCCAACCCCCACCAAAAATTGAGAAATTTAATATGGACACTCTCCATACTTATGAAGGGCTAAAATAGGATGATTAGGGCTGATCAAGGTTGGGAAATTACAAGAAATTTTGTGAGAATTTATTGCCAAAAAATAAGGGAGTCAAAATTTTCTTAAATACTCCTACATAATCCTAGTATGTATAGGACATAAAGGGTTAAGAGAAAAAAAAAAGTTTAAAGGTCTTCCCACCCCATGGAAAGTAGAGCACGCTTAGGGAGAGAGGGAGAGAAAGAGAGAGAGAGAGAGAGATTTTTCTTGTGCCACTTTGAAGTAATTTGTAGCCTGAAACTTGGTAATCACAATACACAATCACGGAGAATTTATATTCACACATTTTGAGAACTTAAGCATGAATTTTATAGGCCTACACATAGCTTAATTGGACAATATGTGAATAAAATTATGCTAGTATAAGTTGTATGCAAGAAACTCAGGGTAATTTCTGAACCCAACTTCATAAGATTAATGCATGAATCTTAGAAATATGTTTCACACATTTAGACACATGATATATGAATTTTCATAGGCTCCACGTAGGTTTAATTCATGGACGATTAGCATAATTATGCTAGGATAAATTATGCGTAGGATTTCTAATGAGAAATGTGGTATAAAAAGAATAAGTTGATTTTAAGAATTCATGAGATTTCTTTCAAATTATTTTAGGAAATTCATAAAGGTTAAATTTTATGCCTTGAATGTGAAAAAAAGTTCCTAAGAACCCATAGACTATGTCTAATTATTGCGTAGGATTGTTAAATTTGAATAAAGAGAAAATTTGAACTAGCTAGCACCTTACACATAAACCAGGCGCCGCTTCATGGTCGCCTCTCCAATAGTGAGGATTAGCCTCATGGTTGTGGGGTGACCTATTGTGGTCACAAAACCCAGTCATAGGAATGCACAAAATACTCTACGGTCGAGTGTATGATCATAGGTAGACTTCTAGCAATTGTGAGGGTCGAACACATGGTTATCTAGAATGCACTGCGATTCATCTTACGGGTGTGGAATCATTTTTTGTGATTGTGAGTCATATTTTTGCGGTTGCAAAACCTAAAAACGAAGGAATATCTTATTTTCGTGTTTGCACTACCTAATTTTACCCATTTGAATGCTAAAACACGCATAAAAATCTAAAATAAAACTTAATAAGACATAAAGGAGGCCTAGCGAGTAAACTCAGATAGAGGAACCATTTTAGTAGGCAGTTTGGAATTTGAAAAGAAATTAATGCAAGACACAAAGGATGCATTAGAATCATAAGAATAGAATTTTCAACTTAATCAAGAAATTGAATGAAAATTATTCTAGTTGAATAGGAACTCTAAGGTCGTTAATCAGTGAGATTACTAAGCAGCAAGATTAATGCCAGGCAAACGTATAAATTGGCTACTGCTTAGTTAGGGTTGAAGTATTGGGGCTCACGACGGGTGCAATCGATAAGTCACATGACCCTCCTTAGTGGAGAGTATAGACTAAGACTTTAATTAGTGAAAATAGTACACAAAATCCATAACCCATAAGTGAATGAATATGTGAAATTATGTGGCATATCAAGCTAATTTATAAATGTGATAATTATGACTTATGTTGTTCTATTTTAAAATTTATTTTACGCAAAACTTTCTATTATTGCTCACATCTTATGAAAGCGGAATGCAAGTGAATCTATTTACTAGGTGAGTCGTCATTCACGAGTTTCAAATGTTTCTTTTGTAGAGGACACTGGGGATAACGAACGCATACGAGGCTAATAAAGTTGTTGGAAGATATTAGTTTTATTATTCTAGCAAATAAGAATAGAAGATTGTAATAGACAAGTTCATGTTATTTCTGCTACGTGAATGTATAAGACTTATCACTCAATTTTGATTTTATATTTTATAGATTAGCATGTTCTGATGCTTTGGGTTTTAGTATATACTAAGATAATTATCTTGTAGATACTGTCGTGATTGGGGGCATGATAGATGTGAGCAAGTCATGGAGAATCCTAAGAATAAATTGTTGCCACATATAATTTGTTGGAGTTACAAAGTGAAGGTGAACAATCAGTCATACCAATGTTCATCATTTGAAGTGCATTTTCTTAAATTATTTCCTTATGATTATTGTGTTGGTGTGGTTGGATTGTTGAGATACATTTGCACTTAACCATTAGAACACACATGTGTTACCAAAACTAGATTGACTTTGCATGAGAATTTTCCTTGGAATACTAAAGTTGTTGCTAGAAGAAAAAGACAAAAAGGAATTTTAAGGCTTGTGTTTGATCGCAGACACAAACATCCATCAAGTAGTATAACTCTAATGGGGTGGCTGTTTTCACTTAGAACAATCTAAGGACCTTTCCATATAACCATTCTTGAAACATGAATGAGCTACGATTTAGGGAAAGTTTGGTAGTGTTTGCAACTTGTACATCTGAAAAAACTTCTACATATCAACGACAAATTCGAGTTGCAAAGTAGGAGTATAAGTGCATCACTATTAGTCTACAATATTATTTCTTACATAGATTTATTTCTTGTAGGTAACAAGGAACCTAATGAATTTAGGACAATTTTCCTTCAAAAGGAGGAGAAGGACGCAAGCGTCAAGGCAGAACAAGAGTTAATTAAAGGATTCAATATGCTAGTTGAACTCTAAGGGTCTAAAAAACACTTTTGCATGAGTTTCAAGAGGCAATTGAGTGTTTGGAGAGTCTTGGAAAGTCAAAGAAGAGCTCATGGATCAATTTGGTACAAAATGAGGGAGGAAATAACTTTTAGACAATTTTAGGATTGATCACAACAGAGTTTAAAACGATCGCAATAAGTTCAGATCGATCTAGAGTAGAAACTAATCAACACAGCAAGTTCAAGAATTACGATCGCACCTGACACAATCTATCATGAAGTTGGTGATCATAAAATCGGTAGCTGGTCAACTCTCTATAATTACAATTGATGATGGATAGGTTTGACCCAAATCAATTTGAAGAACACTAAATCAATCACATGGGTTCTAGATCAATCCAAATGGCATATTAAAGTCCTAGTTTTCGTGGTTTAGTCAAACTTCCTTTCCATAGTTAAGCTATACTTTTCCAAATACATTTAGCTGAATTTAGGGATGTTTCTTACCTTATCTAAGGCTATAAAAAGGAAGCCTTAGTTATTTTATGAGGAAGCCTTTTTAGTATCTTGATTAATGAAAATTATTTCTCTTGAAGAGTTTCTTGATTATTGAGAATTCAACTCCAAATCAAGCTACTTCTAGTATTTTTAAAAATAATTTGTGACGTATTAACTAATTCAAGGTATTAGTTGTAATCATGTTTTATCAGTACTTTAAATTTGTTGCGTCTAGGTCATTTCTAGACGATTCGCACAAGTAAAATATCGTTGAGTATAGGCACAATTCAATTATCTTATTTTCATACTTTCGTACATGTATTGTTGGCTAATCACCTTCGAGTTTGCTATAAGTACAATGAACATTGGAAGACAAAATGATCAAAGGCTCATAGACATTAGCACAGTAACAATACTTTAATTTTTTTTATGGAACACCAGCCACAATGTTCTTAGCTATATTGTTGATTGTAGATGGGATAGTAATTATTTATCAAATAATTTTATAATAATAAATTAGTTTACCTAACATATCAATTTTTTTTTTTGTAAATGGGACGAGAGGAAGGAAAGAATGATAATCATGCTGGCAATGATGACAAGTTTGAAAAGGACTGTGGTCCTCATGCCATTAAGGGTGCCCCAACGACCAAGCATGCTGGGGATTCTGACAACCCTAAAAAGACAGTTTTGGTCCTTTCATTTGTTTCCTTTCACAGCTGTACGTCCCACCGCAGCAACTCCATTTATTGCCCATGTTGGATTTATTTATTTGTTTTTTAATTATGAAAATCTATAAGAATAATTTTTTAATTTGGTTAATTAGACTATTTTTTGAAATTATTTTGTGAATTATTCCCATGGCACTGGAGTAACGCTATTTATTAACATTTGGCCGATAAATCTTGTTCGATTTTTAATAGATTTCATTCTTAATTCTTCGTGTTATCTTTCCATCTGTTTTCTATATCCTATGTAAGGTAAACACATATAATTCTTTTTATTACTTAATATAAAAAACAATACTTCAGAATTTTGTACTTTAATTATTCCTGTTGCGTAGACAAAAGTTCCTTTTTCCTAAATGATATTATTATACTTTAATAATGTGAATTGTAATGATAATTTTAACACTGAAGTATTTGCACCAAATCAATTTGATTAGGAATTTAGGAGAACCAAAGGGAATTTAAATGACGTACCAAAGTTGCTTAAAATTGTCACAGAAAGATCGCATGAAATAACAACCATACGTTAAGATTTTATTATTTTAAGTAACATACATCCTAATTGAGGGCCAGATTAATTTATTGCGATATTTTAATCCTCTGAAAAATGAATACTTTAGATAGCAGTCTTCCTTTTTTGCATTGAATTATTGCCATGTAATATGAATTTTTAACGTTGAATTATTGATACCATGAACTTCACTTTTTTTTTTTTTTCTCAATCCTTAAAAAATTTATAAATAATGCAAAAGGTACAGCCCTGGCATGTCAGATTTCTAAGTACAATAATGCCTCTTCGAATAAAACTAGCAATTACATCATTTCTTTCTTCAAATTATTGAAAACTAATTTAATCATACTCAAAACGGAAGCACAAACCATAAACTATTATTAAAATATAATAATTCTTTTACAATATTAGGTGTATTTAGAAAAATAAAACTGTATACCTACATATCCATGCGTACCGAGTTGAAAGAATTAAAAAAAAAACATATACATACATACATATAGACTAGTAAAATTTACACACTGTATATGTGAGCATATTTACAAAAAAATTATATTATTTTTTTAACTATAATAAAATATAAAATTATTATATCTTTATTAGATTAAAAAATAAATAAAACTACTTAATCGTAAATATATTTAAAAAGATACATAGAAAAAAGCAATTACAAAAGCAAGAGAACGAGTTTAAACAATATTAAAGAGAAGAAAAAGAAAAAAAAAAACTAAAGGTATTTTACTTAATTTATATTTAAGATTAAAAATAGTTATCTAATATTGTAAAAAATTTATTAAGGGAAGTATTTTAGAGAATTCATTAAAATAACTCATGTTAGTTATTATACGAGGTCGAATTACATTTAATTATGAAGGGCGTTTTAGTGAAACTATTAAAAGACCGAACGGGATTTTAAAAATAATATAATAGTATAGTATTAGATTTGTGACTTCGCCTAACCCTGAATAATAATGCTATCTGTTTACTTTACATTGTTGTTAGGTTTACTAGTCAACAATTAGGCCACGGTCAATAAGACGAATGTGAGTCACATAATGCTCGAAAGTTGGATCCTTAAACTACGGACAAGAAATTATTTCAATAATTGTACTTTTTGGGTTATATTTTTGTCCCACCAACATTTTTTTTCATTTTCCAATTTTAATTCAAATTTTCAAAACTTAAAATTGAAAAAAATTATTAGGTGCAGTTGTATCAGGACATTGGCTTTATCATTGCAACTATTGTATATTCGAACATAAAATTTTAAATTGAGACATTTATCGATCTAGAGAAACTGAAAATGTGACGAAAAAGAGCTGTCTGTATCAATTATGTTCGCTCTCGTCGTTTAAATGAATAAATAAAAATATTTATCTACGGTGACGAAAAAGAGCTGTCTGTATTAGATAAATGTATCAATTTATCTACGGTGCTCCATTTTTACAATGCGTGGTTATTGCTCTGCCATAATGGCACCACGTGTGAAAAAGTCAATGACAACTACGGCGTTATTGCTCTTCATCTCTTTAATATTTTTAATTATTTTTTCCAAATCTCAACAATTTAAAATTTTTTTTGTCATGTTTACTTGTTTTAATGTTTTGAGAGTTTTCCAAAATTCTTCACTTATTTTAATTTATGGCTTTTATTGCTTACCTATAAGCCGCCCTAATATTTTCGCGACTCAATTGGTCAACAAGTGGAGGAAATTATAGTTACGAATAATCATTTTTTTTTTTTTGACATTATAAGTACTATCAAAACTGTACCCTTTTTTTTGGGGGGGGGGGGGGGGGGGGGGGGGGAGGATATATATATGATAACCGTAGCAGGACATAATGTGGATCTTTTTTAAAAATTAAATAAACATAAATTTTGCACTTTTTCTTTCACATATTTATGATTTTTTTTCAACAAAATGCAAATTATTTACATTATACTATTTTTTACCATGTATATGAACATAGCTCTTCAAGTATTGTATACACCCCTAAATACAATTTGGAATAATTTAAATTAGAAATATTGAATAAGGTGGTAAAATACTAAATATATAATTTTTTCCCCTATTAAGATTTGTACATATATATCTATATATATATGTATGTATGTATGTATGTATGTATGTATGTATGTATATAACTAGTAAAAGTATATTTCACAAGAATATAAAATTACTTATAAAATATTTAATTTTTTTATTTTTATAAATTACAAATTTATAGTATTTCTAATAATAGACATAAATAAATTAACATAAAAATATACAAAATATTAAGAAAATAAATTAAAATTAAAAGAAATTTAAAAAGGAAATTTGAGAGAAGACACAATTAAAAACAAGTTAAACAACAAGGGAGAAAGAGAAGATTAAAAATAAATAAATTAAAATAAAATAAAGATGCAAGAGTAATACAGCATTTTGCAACCAAACTAAAGCCCTTAATTATCTGTAATATATTGTATAAATAAATAAATAGATTATTAGATCAATGTCTAAATTGTTTCCTTAGATTGGAGATAATTTTCATTTAAAACCTTAGAAATTTACCATTCCTCGTTAATTAGTAAACTTACTGATCTCAACTCTAAAGCATGACTAATTTCTTTAAGTTGAGAAAAGGAATATTTCATTATTAGAACTCCTTATTAGGGAGAATCGAAATCTATGTAGTGAATGATGGTCCTCTCGAACCATATAAAGGCTAAGTTTGGATTTTGAGTTCAACATTTTTATGCACAGCTCTGTTATCTTTATTTGAACAAGTAATGGTTGCACAGTCAAAATGTGTGCAAATTTTCATATAAAATATAATATATTGCTTGTAACAAATTATAATAAATTTTATATTAAATTAAAATTTAGAGTATATTACATTTTAAAAAAAAAGTAACAAGAGTGATTTGAAAGTTATAAAATAAATATAAGAGAAAACAATATAATTTATTAAAAGAGACTGGAGAAAAAAAATAAAAGATATTGAAATGAGAGTATTCCAATAATTTAGTATTATACAATCGAGATTATCCCTTTAGTTTTAATGTATAGCATAGAATATAAAATAGATAAAACAATCAAAAATAAAAAGTATAATAAATTCAAACTAAAAGTGAATAATATAACTGAAAATTTGTGGAATAGATAAACGTTTATATGTGAAAATTAAGGACATTTAAATAATTCTATATTGTGCAACTAAATTTCTGTATTAAATAGACAATAAAAATACAAGAATTCTAAAAATTGAGGAAAAAGGCAAACAAAAGCATCAATTGAAAGAAAGAAAAAAGCATAGAAATGATAAAAAAAATTAAAATAAAAATAATTATGTAATTGCGGAATGCAAACAAAGATCTTTATTTATATAATAATATAGTACAAATATATAGCTATTGGGTAATTACTTTTCATAGATATTGGTGGGAGGGAGGGATTAAAGTTTGATTGCCACTTAAATTAGCTAATAGTTATTTCAATATAATTTTATTTTATATATACATCACAAATATGTATGGAGCACCATAAATATATTCTTAAAAATACACCGTGTTATGTGGAATTCATATAATTGATGTGTTACCATGACATCGGATATGAGACGAAACATAAGTTGAAATCAATAATCCAACTAGGATTATATTTGATTGAATTAAATAAATTGTTTCATCAAACCTTATTAAGTATTGTTTTTTTTTTTTTTTTGGGGGGGGGGGGTAATAAAATAAAAGTTAGTACAATTTAACAAATAAAATAATATAATCTTACAAAATACTTCTATGAAGTTATTCCATCAATAAAAGTGAACATTATTTTAAAATGAAAGATACTAATACTTAGGTTATTTTATTTAAGACAATTTTGATACAATGATTAGCAAGAAAAAGTTTTTTGAATGTTAATACGTTTTAAAAGTCAATGGTTACTTGTGTTCTTACCAACACCTTCCGAATTCCAACAGATTATGATTAACAAATAACTCGGGTGATTTATATACCTTAATAACTGGAATATTTGACTTTGATAAGTTAGTAAAAACTCCTACTTATTTTATATTTTTATTATTGATTATCATAGATATAGATATTGTGCACAAGTTATCATTAAATTGAATGCAAGATAGTTGCATATTGTAGTATTTTTTTATGGTGTTATATCTATTTTTACATGTTATCGCATAATGGATTAAATGTGCTGTTTTACTCTATTATTAAATATATTATAAGAGTTCATTCCAATGTTTGTGAATTAACAGAAAGCAAAACATGATGTCAATAGAAAACTTTGTTTTCTTTTTCTTTTATTTTTTGTTGTGTTTTTAAGTTCAAAAATCGTATAAAAGTAAAAAGAAAAAAATAAAATTTAAAAATATAATAATTAAAATGAGTATATTTTTTTTGTAGGAAATGATACCAAATATAAATATTTCATATGTCAACCTATTTTCACACCATATTAACACATTTTTCGTCAATCTGCTGGCGATGCACTCCAATATCCTTTGTAACTTCAAATTATTCTGAGAGAGAATTGAAACAAAAATGTTTGGTTCTAGACTATTATCTGGAACAATGGTTGAATAAATATATACATATGTATGTATGTATATTATATATAAATATTTGAATTTATCAAATAATTATAATATAAATTACATATACAGTAATCATAATGAATGGATTAATACTTACTGTTTCTTTAAGGCCTAAATCTCACAGATGAATGGAGGCGTCATTGCCTGTGCTCTTGACCTATTCTGCGTATTGAATCAAATCATTTCTAACAGCCACCATGCGCTTTTCGGTTGAGACAATCAATTTTGTGGCATATGATATAGCATAATAATAGAATCTAACCAAGTACATTAAGAGCTTTTTAGTTTCGAGTAATAAACTATTATTGAACTACATAAATAATCAATTATTATTAAATGAAGATAAATATTTTATTTATGAAATTTTGGGGCCTCGATCTTAAGCTTGGGGCACATTTCTTCGTCTTCTACGTTATTTTTTGAAAGGCAACCAAACATCGAATTAAAATTATCAGCTACTAGTATAAGTCAGCATATTCTATACGTAGACTAATTTATTCATAAATTATAAAATTATTAGATTTTCATTAATATAAATAAAATTATTTAAATTATATATATATAAATATTCAAAATAATAAAATAAAGAATGATTAAAAGAATTTAAAGAAATTGAGAGAGAGCATAAATAATAATAATAAGTTAAAAGAAAAGGATAGAATAATTAAAATAAAGATAATTGTGTAATTTTATCTTGTGCACCGAAAAGGTAAGTAACTTAATAACGTATTATAGATAGTATAGATATGTATGACAACAAAAATTGAAAATAACCGTTGCTATGTTCGGTGAACATTTTAAAATGATGTTGAAGTTGAGACTATACTAGTTTCCCTTTCTTGACATCCACACAATCCATTCAAATATTATCACTATGTTCGAACACGTCAGTTCAGTTTCCAACACTTTTTGAAACTTTACAATCAAATATCTAATATAACAAAATTCTCATTCAAATTTTTTTTTTTTACATATATAATTAATTAATTATTTTTCAAGTATTATAACTATTCACAATCATATCAACACTTATATTTATATACACATACACTCATATATATATATATATATATATATATTTGTACCCTATAAACTAATAATTATTCCTACACACTATCTCATCATTCAATTATTATTATATATTTTATACATTATAAATAAATAATATTAATCATCACATCAAACCTTCCTTTCAAACATACACTCATCCTAACATATTTATCACCAAACATACACTAACTCTAACACATCTCTCACCAAACATCATTCTATCATCAAAATATCATTTCCAAACATAGCCTCTTTACATTGTAATATTTATTTATTTTTTTGATGACCTAGAGTCACTATAATTATCAGGCCTCACTTTAATTGGGATGCTACTTAATTCGGCAAAGACTTCGTTATTGTTACCCTGAAGACATATGTTTGGGCAACCATCCCAAAACACAAACATAAATCCTATTATGAATATAATAATAATTAAAATTAACTTGGCATAAAAAATAATAGTATTAAAAATACATAAACACCAAAAATATATTTATTAGTTGATCAATTAATATAATTTTAATTTCCTTTCTATTTGACTCATTAGTTCCATCATTATTACTACTTCCTAAATTTCTGTAAGAGTGCAGACTTAATTTCATGAGCCCCACTAGATTTTTTATGCTAAATTAATTAATAACCTAACTTCATTAAAAGTTTTGAAGTTTCTAAGCTATTTATTACTTTATTGGGGTGCTGCATAAGCTGAAAATTAGGTTTACGTGCACTATGCGTGTTTGCATATGTATATCCTAAGCTGTCTATGTCTAGGTAGCACGTTAAAGTAATTGACCCAATATTCATGAATCAAGAATTATTGAGGTCTAGATTTAAGCTAATTGCATCCCATGCTATGTTTGGTTGGAGATTTAGAAGGGATGAAAATAATGGTGATTTTTGCATGGGGCAAAAATTAATTTTGTTTGTAAGATTTTGATGGGATAATAGTATTAATTTATTTTAATTTGCGTAATTATATAAATATAAATTATATAATAATGATTGAATAATATGATAGTGTATAGGGGTACTGATCAGTTTTGAAGGTGTATATATAAATATGAGTGTATGCATGTATATGTATTGTATTAATTTAGTTGTAAATAAATGTAATATTGAATTTTGAATATTTGTAAATATAACAGAGAGAGAATAATTTAAATTTAAAATTTTTAAAAAATTTTTGATGAAATATTTGTTTGAATTGTAAAAATATGGAAGGAGTGAAATCCCTCCAAAATCTCCGAACAAGCATAACCCAGTAATTGAAATAACATGCTCATAAGTACACTACAAATTGTCCATATTGAGCATATTTTGATGTATATTTAACGGATTTATTTGATACAAACATGCGCGCGTACACACACATATATATTTGGCACAAGAATTTGCCTATCTAAACATTTTTATACAAATATCAACAGATATATTTATTATTAATTGAAACATGTTAGATATCTCTACCAATAATTTCTAACTATAGCAATCAATATATTTATTATTAATTGAAACATGTTAGATATCTCTACCAATAATTTCTAACTATAGCAATCAATAATAAACTTCGTAAAAATAAATGAATATCACTGGCACTTTTAATAGAATTTGATCTATAATTGGAAAATTTTTTAGGTCTCAAACTTTTTCTATTGATTTAGGATTTCAATGAACTTCTCATATATTTTTTTTTCCTTCTGGTTTATTTTGAGTATGCGTAGCAAAAAAAAGAAAAATGAAAAACAACCAAAAATGTCTTTTATGTAATAAATAGTACAACAAATAGAATTGTAGCCATTATTTTTTTTTTTAATTGAACCCACGCATACTAAATATCATGTTTTGATAATAGATTTCAAAGTAGGTCTTTCATTGGTTAACAAAATGGTTTACACATATTTCATTGATACAACTAATTCTTTTTAAAAATTTTTTAATTTGTTCACAGTAAGTGGGATCAATAACCTTAAAATGGAAAAGGGGACTGGGTGGGGGAGGAGGAAATTATAGTACTCTCTCTCGAGGTTTAGACTTTACACAAATTAACCCCTCATATATGAGAAATTATAGATATCTCCTTTTAGTTATATTTTTGACTACTATTTAAGTTAATTCAGTGAGTGAGTGTATACGTAATTTCCCATACTTGAGTGATAGATCAATACAAAGCCCAAACCCTAGGAGACAACATTGTAATTTCTCAAAAAGAAAAAAAAAAACCCAATGCAACCCCATTAAAATCCAAATCTAAGACACTTAAGTAATTATAATACATGAAAGAGGAAGAAATTAAAGAATCCAAAATATGGTTAATTCTTCCTCAGCCAACAACATTCAACTAAAGGGACTAAGACCAAGCTCTTTATTCCTCATGACACTTCTCCTCCTAACAATTTACATCTCGTTCCTTCTTCTAACACACATCATTACTTCTTCCTCGATAACAAATTTTCTCATCAAAACTTCATTGGTCTAAGATTTTCGACAAAAAATATTTTCCTCCTTTCCATCCTGATCTCTGAACTAGAATTTTGAATTTGGTCATGCAGGTGGTGAATAGCCTTGATCTTGTATAGGCATAGCTCCTCCTATGAGGGACAACACTAGCGTGAAAACCTTAGTATTAGAGGATGATAGGTGTACATAAACAAACACAAGTGAGCGATGTTGCAACCCTAGTAGATTTGTATTATCTAAACTTGTTCCTGGTAGCATTTATAGTGGGGTTAAAGTTTATTGTTTTTGAGATTGTTGTCCATTGATTGCCATTTCTTATGGGAATTTCATCTGGTATCTGAAGGGATTTCCACAGTGTGTCCATCTCTTTTGCTCTTAGGTCCAAGATTTCTTACAATATATAGAAGATTCCACAAGATGAGCATACATTATAAGTATTCATTCATATCTGTCATAGTCAAATTTTAGTATAATAGTAACTTAGAAATCAGTATTACGTAGAATATCATTAGTTGTGGTTAGATGATTCTGTACCACTCAAATAAAAAATCTTAGTGTTGTAATATTAAGGATAAATAGAGCTGCATACAAAATTTATTAACACAATTTGGAACCAACAGTCCTATCTCCATAGAGTCCTTGTGTAAGAAAAATGCTTCACTAACTCAAGGTAATGATGTTACAATAAGACATATGTTTAATTTAATACTTCGTTAACTTCCCTTGATTTCGTACCTAATTAATTGACCCTTTGTCTTGTGAATAGATTAGAACTACCTAATGGTCTCTACCATTCTAATTGATAAAGAAGAGTCACTCTCTCTCAAATTTTTGCTCACACATTCACTCAATTCAGTATATAAACAAGTGCATAAGATGGAAGGTGAAAGAACAGTTCACACCATCATTTCTTGGAAAAGCTAACCCAAGCCTTATGTAGCATCTAAAATACATAGGCAAGCTAGCCTAAGTAATCTCATGAATTTTGATTGCAAACCCTCCAATTATCTTTGCACTAAATCTAACCAAATATTGTTCATGTCCAGTTGCTTCTCTGATGTCTTGACAGTATCTTTCTTGCTAGTGTGGGATTCTATCCGTATCTAGTAGATTTCCTCCTTTATAATTAAGGAGTTAATAAGATCATATATCTTGGTCAATCCTTAAGATTATATAGTTGAAGTTGGCTAACTAGTCCCTTAAATCATGGAGGCATTATCATGAAAATCTTTGCATCATTTCAAATAAAAGATTTTCTAGCCAAAATTGATGTCACAACATTAGTTAACTTTTGTTTACTGGGTAGGATCCTTTACATTTGAGGCAAATTTAGCTTCCAAAATTGATGACACAACATTAGTTAACTTTTGCTTACTGGGCAGGATCCTTTACATTTGAAGCAAATTTGGCTTCCTATATATTTGGAACGGATAGAACCAGTATATATTAGGTTAAATCTTTAAGTGAATCGTTGGTTTTAAACTATTTGTGGACATCTTAAAATCATGGAAATGGATTGATTAAAAGTGAAAAAAGGGATCACACAATATCTCTTTTATGACATGGAAATTTCAACAATATTTTCTAATTTTCTTGTGCCACATCACACCAACACATTAGGAATACTATCGCCAAAGCTAATAATCTCCTCTTTTGGCATTGCATTGCTCAACCTTAAATCGACCAAGTCATCAAGTGTCCACAACTAATGACTAACACGATTTCCAAAAGTGGCAACCTCCCTTTGTTATTGTGTTATAACACTAGTACTCTTAAAATTTAGCAAATGCATTAAATAGCAGCAAAAGAATAGAGAAACAACACTATTTTTTTGTTGCTACATTACGAAATTCCAACGAGAGGCTCTAGTGCATCATAAACAAAATAGTATCAAAATTTAAAAAAAAAAAAAAGAAAAAAAGAACAACCAACATCACAAAAGTCGCATAGTATCAACGATTAGAAATTTTTCAACATCAGCAACAATTAGCCTGGAATAAAGTTTCAATAATTTAGATAGATATCAACCAATAAAATCCAATCAACCAAATATCTAGTAGCTCACTTACACTCCCTCCTACTCCTTTACTACACTCCTTACTTCTTCACTTTCTCTATAGGACATGCAATAACAAAGGTAGGCTTAGAGAAAGAGGGCCATGTATGATGCCTAGGAATACAATAGACCGACCCCAAAGAGAGCTCGTGTTGGAATACCAACTGAAGGATCCAGTAGTAGGGAGGCATGTAATAGAGTTAGTTGAGTTCCCATCCCTCTATTAATAGCTTCGAATGTGCTATAATATACTCAAGTCGAGATCTTTCACTTTTTGGAGAGGTTGAATCAATTGATCCTAAAGTTGTAACGACATTGAGATTATTAATTTCCTAAGATGCAACAACAGAGCACTCTATTACATCACATCAATTTAGCTAAGAAGCTCTATATCTTTAATAGTGACCTTTTTGTTAAGTATCTTTGATAGCAATGAGATTAAAATTCACATTATAAAAATTAACCATTTGGTGTACCTACACTCTCTTTGTTGAAGAGGATGGGATCTTTTTTGTCTCCCTTTTTCAATTCCAGTTGACATGACTCCCCTTGTTCTGTAGAATGTATTCCCCTTTTCTTTATTTGCAAGTCCTTTTAGTGTTGACAAAAATTGGATCCACATGTTGTTTTACTCTCATTTCTTTGGTTGGTAATGTCTTAACATCAGCCTCTTATTGACCTTTCTTTGTTACAGTTAGTTTTGGTTCAGTTTGATTTAGTTTTCATCTCCTTGTTTTGGTATTTGGGATTTAGATTTTAGATTCTTCAATCCACAGTAATACTTCAAACTTTTATCTACCATTGAAGTTGAAGCATCATGTTGTGACAAGTACTAGTTTGATTTTCTTTTTCTGGCACAAAATTGTGAAGCCAAATATAGATATGAAATGCATAATAACATGTCTGATAAAAATCAACAACCCATAAGCATCACACAAAAATTTATCACTTTAGTGTCATAAGATGAGTTATGGTGGTCTGCAGTCCAGACTTTTTAGAAAAAGGATCAAATTTATCAATAATAGTTAGTGTTCCAACATAAGCGAAATCATTCACTTTTCCTAGTCTCGACGATCCAGAATTATATTGCATTACCATTTTTTTTTCTTTGAGAGCTCTATTTCTTCTATAGCCTCCTTGTTGACACTAATCTTAAAGAGATGTGTCAAACGAGGGAGTTTCAAGGTGGCTATCAGCTAAGTAATATGTATGTTTCTCATTATTTCTATTGTAATTTCACAATGATTGGGTGAGGAGTCTTAACAACATATATTTGAAAAGTCTATTGCTTGGTGTTTTAACACCTTATTGATAACCTTATATATTTTTAATTTTTTTGATAAATTATTTTAGGCTATGGATGTTGAAGATGTTGACTTATTTTTCAACTCATGTAATATTAGTTCTTTTTCTTTATACTCTTTAAAGTCTCCGTCAAAATTTGCAATAGGTGGCTCTAGTTGTTCCCTGTCTAATACTCCAACATTCAGCTTAGTAGGATTCTTAATCTACAATGATAGTGGTGTTTCCATTGCATTAGGACTAGTTTGCTCCATAGTTGCAACAAATGGATTATGAGTTTTCATCTGTTGCAAGTTCTTCGTGGGTCTCTTCAAATTTGATTCTAGTACGAGGAATTTCTGATTCTTTCACACCTTTAGAATTTTGAAAATAAATATAACCCATGGGAGCTACATAATTCCTTTTTCAAAAGATACCATTGTCAACTCAATTGATACTAGGTGCTTAATCCTCCAAAATTTCAATAGATATTAGAGCATTGCTACTAATTTTTAGGTCTAATGTTGAGGTTTCATTCAATTAACCAAGGTTGGAGTGGACTTGATTTTCCACCTATTCATGTTGTCTAAGATAAGAACTTGCAAAAATGAAGAGAATTAAAAAAGGGTCGGAAAAATAGTCATTTTGACCCTTAAAAATATATGTGAAAGAAAGATATCCAAATGCCTTCTAGACTCTTTGATATTAACGAAAGAGGGCATTTGTAAAACATTTATTCAAAAAAGAAAGTAAATAGGTTGAGATATTAAAAAAAATCTTCACTTTTAAATCATTTTGGCCTTTTCTTTTATTTTTTGTTCGGTCATTGGCCAATTTTTAAACTAGGCTAAGGCCTAGTTTTCTTCTCAATTCTCCAAAATTTTTCACCTCAAATGGTTTTGTAAAAATGTCTCTATGCTGCACTTTTGTCATAACTTACTCTATTGTAGTGAGTTCGTTTTCCAACACCTTTTGAATGAGACCCATTTTTCAAAATGAGTATTTCATCTGTCTTTTGAGCTCTTTTATTAATTACATGTCCTTTTTGATTGTCTTTAAATTTTCTATTGAAATTTCCATAATTTGTTAGGTTGGCCTTATCTTTGGTCAAGTGTCTGAACACCTGCTGTTAGAATACCTTGAGGTGTTGGAATCTAGTTGTTGTAAGGTATGAGAAGTGTAACATCTCAAATCTAGATTTCTCATCCAAATCCTTTTGATCAACCTTTTTTTTTTGTGTGCTAAGATATATTATGCAATATTGCCTCCTATTCATGAGATTTTTTAAAGAAAATGAACAAGTTGATAGTAATGATTTGACTTTTGCTCGTTGGCATATTACTACTGCATTTGGGTGCTATTTCAGCATGTGTTGTATTCTAATGAGTTGGTGTTGAGATAATGGTAGTATTCAAAATAGCTATGGTGGTAACACACGAACTATTTGGATGAACTTGTGTTGAAATGTTTTTTATGAATTCTTTACTAATTTCCTTTTAACAAAATTATGAACTTTCAAGGAATCCTATCCCATAATGGTCATTCAAGGATTTTCTCGTGTTGAGGACAATTTCAAGTTTTACCTTTTCGGAATTTAATCTTTTTATAGTTACGGAAGTAACTTCTGCTGTAGAGATAGCATTTTCTCGTTCACTATTCAATTCCATATTTTCTTTATTCAACTCTTCAACATCATTCATCAACTTAATCATTTTATCATATATTAGATTATATGCCCTTAACAATTCACTTTAAGTGAATTCACATTCACTCTCAGTACTATAATTTGATTCTTCCTTCTATATTACAACACTAGCAACAAGGGATTTGTTCTTCCCCTTTATGGCAATGAAGGCAGCGTGATTGCTCATCTGCTATTATTTTTCAGATTGTTTGGAATTCTCTTCACTCCACACAGTTGCCATTGATTTTCCTAGCCTTTTGGTAGTGTTTGTATATCCAACTAAAATATGTCCTAGCCTACCACATTCGTGGCATTGCTCACCTTTCCTATGTGCATTGGCTATTGGTTTGCTTCTATTCTCTATGGAAAAGTCATCCCTTGACTCTTTGAAGCTGTTATCTTGTTTGTTCAAGTTACCATCTTTTCTGTCTTCAGCACTTCCTTGCCTTTTTGGGCAACTATGGCGAGTTCTTTGTTGTTGCAAAACCCTTCATCTTGATTGTCACATTGAATTTTAAGTTTTAGCTCCTATTCTATTTTGCCTTGAAACATATTTATTTCATATGTTTGCAAGAAGCTCATGATTTTGTCTAGCCTCATATTATTGACTTCCCTAATCTCTTCAATGGAAACTAACTTAGTTGAAAATCTTTCTAATAATGATATGAAGGTTTTATAAACAAGCTTTGCTTTTGAGTATTTCTTATCAAGTTGGTAGCATGATTTGGTATATCTCTCAACTTCCCATTGAAGGTAGTGGTATTTTCATGGTTGATCATTCATAGATTTTCAAACTGAGAAGCTAGTATTTGTAATGTAGACATTCGTACATTATTGGTTCCTTCATGGACATTATAAAGAATGTCCCAAACTTCTTTCACAATTTCACTAGTTGATATTAATTTAAGCTACTCCTCATCTACTCCATTGAAGTTGACATTGATGACTTTTGAGTTTCCAAGAACTACTTTTTCTTCCTCCCTAGTCCAATATTTCACTTTCTTAATAACATTCTTTTTTTCCACCTTGGTCGCATGTAGAATCCATTCTATGATGATGGAACACTAAATATTTTCATCTACTGATTTTAAGGTCCTTACGCTAGCTTTTTAGTATAGGTAATTGAACCCATCAATAGAGCCACTAGAGTGATGGAAGCTCTTTCCCTTGTGCTCATGATTTAAACAAGAATATCTCCTCGGCTTGTAAATCAAGTTACAAAAGGATGACGTGATTCCGATGCCACTTGTTAGTTTTAGTCAAATGATATGGCACCACACAAATAGAACAATTTAGGAGTTTTAACACCATGGATGAATTGCAAAAAATAATTAGCGCTAAATAGAAAATGTGTTAATGTAGTTTAGATTCAACATTCTTATGTCTATAGGGTCCTTATTTAGAAAAAATATTTTACTAACTCAAGGTAATAATGTTATAACAAAACATTTGAATGTACAAATATACTTTGTTAAGTCCCCTAACTCTAACTAAGTCGTATACCTAAGCAACCTTTTGCTCTGGGACTAGACCAAAACTACTTGTTGGTCTTTGCCACTCTAGTTGATAAAGAAGTGTCACTTTTTTTGAAGTTCTTACTCTCACGTTCACTAAAATCAATACACAAACAAGTGTCTAAGATAAATGCTGAAAGAATGGATCAAAGCTCACTTTCACCCATCGGCCTTTACCTAAGCCTTGTGTGGCATATAAAATATATCGGTAAGCTTGCTTAAGTAATCCCACGAATTTTGGCTAGAAATCCTCTAGTTATCTTTGCACCATATCTAACTAAATCTTGTTCATGTCCAATTTCCTTTGTTGATGCCCCGATGGCAGACTTTCCTCCTAATGTGGGATTTTGTCGATATCCAATAGACTTACTCTTCTGTAGCTAAGGAATGAATAAGATTACACATCTTAGTCGACCCTCCAAATTACATAGTTGTGATTAGCTAACCAATACCTTAAATCTTGGAGCCATAATCATGAAAATCCTTGCACCATTTCAAATAACAGATTTACCCGTTGGACTATGCAACTAGTGTCACAACATTGGTCAACATTGGTCAACCTTTTCCATTCTAGGCAAAATTGTCTTATTATATTTTAGGAATAGACAGAGCCACCATTTCGTGATCAAACCTTCAAATTGACTAGAAGTTTTTATCTATTTTTAGAGACCCTAAAATCTTGGAAATAGATTAATTAAAACTTGTAAATAAAGATTACACAATATCTCCAATAGAATTTACAATCATATTTTTCAATTTCTTGCGCCAGTCACATCATGCCAACACATCAGACACATTAGTGCTAAAGCTAATAGGTATCATAGTTGGATTTCAATACTCGAAATTGTAAAATTCAAGTACTGATACAACTCAATGGTACATAAAATAATATAAGGCCTCATTGGAATTGATTGATTTAAATTTGAATAGGAGATTTGAAAAAAAGATATCAAATGACTTTAAAATGGCAGAAATTTTAAATCTGCCATAATTACTAGAATTGTAATTTATAATGAAAGTTCATACATTTGAAATATATTGTCACTCGCACAAATACAATGAATTCATTACTATGAATTTAAAATTCGTTCTTTTGAATATTTCAATCTAAATAGGCCTAAGAGTTTTCCCAAATCAACTATGGATAATATGTGTGTGTGTATATTCGAGCATGCTTAATATTCTTTTCCATTGCATAGCAAGCATATAAAATGATTCTAGCGATGGCAAATTAGTCAGACAAAATGAAAAGAACATAGTATAAGACCATGATTTTCAAATACCTTTTGTGACAAACATTAATCATTAATCTCCCAATTAAAAATATGAATTGACACAGAAGAAAAAAAAAAAAAGAAAACAATTTGAGTTCCGTACTGTAAATAGTGGGATATGTGGTAAATCTACAATACGCATGGTAACATTATAAAATTCAAATTTTTATGAAAGAATAAAAATATGACTCCGAATGAATAGTGTCTCTTTCAAAGTCAAGTCAAGATCAGAAGATTGTAAAAAATGCTTTAATTTCTGGAGTACACAATTGGGACCAAAGAATCAAGATTGACTGCTTCAAATTCTAGATTAATTCTACGAGAGTGATGATTGGGGAAAGGGGCAAAAATGGTGACTTTTAATAAAGGCAATTACCCCTCCTAACACCAAACATTTGACGCCTAGACATTCATAAATTGACCACACGTTTTTGCCTCTACATTATGAAATGTTTTCATTTTAGACATCGTTCTCTATATCTGCGTCTCTCTCTCTCTCTCGCTCTCTCTCTCTCTCTCTCTCTCTCTCTATATATATATATATAATTTAAAAAATTTAAAAATCGTGCATTTGCAATCTCTAGTTAAAAATAACTTAATTGAATGGAAGTAACAACCACTTATCTAAACCTATTGGCCCAAATTCGATAAATTACTTGCACAAAAGGCAATATGGGACATTGGAATCTGATAAACAGAACAGGCACAACACCAACCACTGAACCTACGAAGAAAAAGGTTCTAGCAATTATGTTCTTGCCCTAAGGAAGTGAGTAGTTTGCCTTGGGGCGAGGCCTTAGAAGACTAATAAGGAGTTTAATTGGAAATCATTTTCCGTGACTCAAACCTTGGGGGATTTCAACTAATTAACAAAATTTTAAATATATGCTTTAAAGAAATTGAAATCCACTCACCAAACAAAGTCCAAAAAAAACTACAAAATTCCTGGCCTCAGGCCCCATATATGCTAATATTCTTACACACTCTATATATGAGCAAAAATTATGTAAAAAATTAATTTATTGATATAACAAAATTTTCATAATAATTTAAGATAGATAATATACAAATACTTAACTTATTTTTATCTCATATTTAATATAATTGCAAAAAATTTAAATCATGCTTTTTATTTAAATACGAATATAAAATTACATAAAAGTAATATTTTAAATTTTTAGTATATAACAAGTATGAGTGTATGTGAAAAAGATAAAATAACTTTTCTGCCTTGATAATAAACATTTAATTAACAAAAGATTAAAAATAATTAACTCTCAATTCAAATTTAAAAAATAATGGCTAAGTTTGTATTAGTTAACTAAAAGTGGTATATTTGGCAAATCAATTAGGGATAAAAGATAATCATTATAAGGGTAGGGAAGTTAATAATACAGTATTTATGAAAGATATTTTAGGGAGATCATTAAGAGATCAAATAAGGTCTTAACAAGAATAAGATAGTATACACACACATGACATCATGCGGAACACAAAGCCCATCCTTGCTCTCAAGCTCAATAAAATAACCTAATCACCAAACAAAGCCTAAAACAAAAAAGGAAATTCCTGGCAACGGCCCTATATTTGTGTGTGCATGTATAGATCAAATTGTTGCCTGAGGCATTTGGGCTTCAAGATCAGCATAATTTGCGAATAGGAATATTTGGATAATATGATAGCATTTCTATTCCACTAAATTAGATGTACGATATAAAATTAAAATGAGTTGTTATTTAATTACTTCATGTATTTAATACATACATGCCGCACCCAAATGTATTTAGAGTAAACCAGTACTATGATAGATACGAATGTCATACTTACGGAGAGGAGTGTGTGTATTTATCAATATCCTTAAGTTTCTATTAGTTAAGTTATACTAATGGAGCGAGAAAAGAATTATTAAACTAACAACAAACACTTGAAAACAAAGTCACAAGTTTGCATTAATGAAGTATCAATAACTAGAGAATCTAACCGTTTGTATTGTGTTGGTTTCCAACATGTGCTAATTTATGTTAATTATCAATTTAATTACTTTAATTATAAATTGTTAATTCTAAAGTTATTGAACAGTTTTCCGAATTCTCCTACAACTTTAATTCAAGCTTGAAGCGGGTTTTTTCAAGTTAAATCAAGTCAAGTGATTAAGTTTTGTGATTAATAATATTTTATCGACATTAATCTTATGGTTTAACCCTTGATATTCCTATAGAATTAATGCTTATAATTGTATATCTAGTACATAAATTTCACACCTATTATTTCTTGCATAGCCACCAACTAATAAGAGAATTGATCAAGTTCTCTAACTATGATTCAATTCAATAATTGCAAATAACAAAAGTAAGAACAATTAATTACAAAGTTACACATGCATTTTTCAACCAATCACAAACACAAGTGACTAGAATAAAATTTAACAATTCATATTATATTCAAGAAAAAATCAAAGCTAAATTGTTCATCATCCGAATAACACATAAGAACACTGAAAAAGTTTAATATTAATATGTTACAAGGAAGAATGGATGCGACTCCAATTAGGTGCGAATCCTTTCTCTTTCATCTCTTCAATCTTTGTAACTTGTGTTTTCTAAGTATTTAAAAGTGTAAAACTAACTAGAAATCCTTTTTGGATGTGTAGGAATGTGTTTATATATGTTTAGAAGTGTAGGGTTTGGGTGGTGCATGAAAAAAGATGGAAACCCCCTTAACGTAAATTATGATTGACTGTTCCTTGCACTACTCCTCATGATTGCAAACTCCAGCTTCGCATTTGTGCCATTATCATCCGTGCTTGTGATCCCAAACGTGGGACTTACATAGCTCGCCTCGCAATTCTTATGGTTGCGCCATCCTACCTTGTAGTCTTGACTTGTTTGCTTGCTGTTGTGAACTCAACTGTGATAGAAACCACCTCTCAACCATTGTGCACTATGGTCCAATTCATGCTTGTGATTCACTACCTCGCAATCGCAGCTCCTTTTTTCATGGTCACAATAGTTAATTAAAGTAGATTCAAGAATATGTTGTAGTTCTTCTCATCCTCACAAACAACGTTTTTGTAGGCATGACTCATTTTTCTGTGGCTGTGAAACTTGCAACTCAAAACCAAAATTTACTAAGTGCTAATAGTCAAAAACTTTACTTAAATGTCATCATTTATGCACTTAAACACCACCAAATTACCAAGAATACCATTTTGACATGCATACACACACAATTCTCTCGTCCTACTTCAAAAAGCACACAAAAATAAATTACACTAGGGTGAAAATATGTTATAAAATTATGAGCTATTAAATTCTTAAACCAAGAATTCTATTATTCATAATTATTATTGTCTTCAATTTTGAATTCAAGTTAAATTGGAAGTAAGTCGGGTTAGCTTTATAGATTTGTTACAAGTAACTATAGTGAGCTCTGCCTATTTTTATCAATATGTATGTATGAATGTATGCATGTGCATGCACACGTGTGTGCGTGAAAAACTATATCAAGAGGTTTGGAAATTGTACAATGTAAGCTTGTGAGCTAATTCGTTACCACATTGTTTACAACAAGTAGTTTGACTAGGTTTCTTAACTTGTTGAAGTCTTCAAATTGATGTGTTTCATTGAGGCACTTGAGAAATTTAGACTAAGTAGTTGAAGAGTTTCAAATTACTTGAAAAAAATCTGTTGAAGATACCCTTAAAGTTAGAAATTTGCATGGATATTAATTTTGGAGAGTCTAGTCTGATGTTCTCGGACGATTATTGACAAACATGTAACAATGGAGAAAATTTCTAAGTTTTTGGATTTTGGATATTGATCAACCGAGGACAAGTTTGACTTGGATTTTGGTACTCAACGCTATAAAAAGGATGTTGAAAGATGAGAAGACCAAGAGTGAAGGAAAAAAAAAGCTAGCAATAGTCTAAGTTTTAGCTCAAGAGTTTGTGTCTTTTAGCTTTTGTGCTAAATTGTCATTAGCATTGTTTAATTGAGAGTGTAAAGACTGAAGAAGTCAAAATCTCTTGAAATTCATTATAACATAATGCTAACCTAAAGTAGGTTTAGGTTACTTACAATCGAATCTGTATTGTAATTGTGTTCTCAACAAGTTGAGAACCTTAGAATTGAAGTAGTGAATTAGGTATGACATTTTGTAGTTGACTCTTTACATATTCGTGTTTAGTGGAAGTATTTTAACAAGCTAAGGCCTTGCAAATGTATGATACGTTTCTCCAAACTACCTTTCCAACTTTGTACTTGACTCTATTTACCTTTTTGTCTATTTATGTAGTTGTGTGTGTGCTTAACGTTATTTCAATGTTAGTGGGTGTGTTGTCAATTTCAACTTAACTTACATGGAGTATCAGAGACTAATTCACTAGGTTTGCTTAGTTTGTTGAAGCATATGAGATCTTGATGGATTGAATAATGAGTGTTAAAGAAGGAGCATCAGATGCATGACCCTTGCTTCTAGATGGAAGAGCTTAACCTTATTGGAAGGCATGTATGCATGTGTTTATAAAATCTCAAGACAAAAAAGTTTAGTATGCTGTTAATCATGGTTGGAGTCCCCTGTAACTTAAACTAAACATGGAATTGAACCCCTTGATGATTTTAAACCTAGAGTGCAAATGAAAAGAAGGTAGGATTAAGAAATTCTAAAGCAATTATTGCAATATTTACTGGCATGCATTGAAAGCAATTTCTGTTTATCTCAACTTGTAAGATGTCCAAGGATGCTTAGGACATTCTCTAGAATATCCATGAAGAAACCATTACTACTAGATCTTTGAAGTCCAAACGTTGGCAACAGAGTTTAATAGGATTGTCCAAGCAAAGTAGACTTATCCAGAACTTCCTAGAGGACCTATGACGCGTTCTAATGCCAATAAGCTCAAAAAAGCCTTGCTGGTGCTCATAAAAGAGTTTCAAAAGGATTTTGGAGGTGTGAACAAGTTCATGGAGTTTATGGAGCATCCATGGATCAACTTGGGGAAAAACGATGAAGAAAATAGCTTTTGGACATCACTAGGATTGATTAAAGAGAAGTTTGGATCGATTTCTAGGAGTTAGATTGATCTAAAACAGAGATCAATTGACAAGGCAAAGTCGGGGGCTCTAGAAATATGACCTGGGATGAGCAAATCAATTAGAAAAGAACAAGGATTGATGTTCAAGTCGACTCTACAAGTTGTGATTAATTGCAGGGTGTACGATCGTTTTAGAAGAACTACCTAAGTTTTTGGAATTATGATCAAAAGTTAGGATTAACATCTAGATTGATCCAAAGACACGCGATTGATCGCGATGGTAGATTAAGGTCAAAGTTATCCTAGTTTAGTTAAGATTCCTTAATATGTTTTCCCTAAACTTTTCCTAATTACTTTTTGACAAATTTAGGGATACTTTGGCCTTGCCTAAGACTATAAATAAGGGCCTTTAGTTTTTTTTTTATCATATTTTTTGGTGACATTAGATTTTTACATCTTAATAATATTCTCTTTGAAAGTTTTCAATTCCTTGTGAATTCACCTCCAAATTAAGTCATTTCAAGCATTCATTGGAACAATTCGTGATGTATCAACTAATTCGAGGTATTAGTTATGGCCCTTTTCATGTGAGTTCTTTGAATTAGTTGCATTTGGTTCATTTCTACATGGTTCACATGAGCAAGATATCAATGGGTTCAAGCATATGCCATCTATCTTAATTCATGCTTTTGTGCATGTATTATAGTTCAAAACATTGAGAATTGGAAGATGAGACCATTGACATGTTCAATGGTAAATTACAACATATTGCCAACTAAGCCTTTTAGTTAGAGAAAAAGTTGAGGCAGAGGTACAATGGAAGACATTAAGATCTTTGCCTAAAAGATTCACTTCAAGGTAGCAACAATAGAAGAAGCTCAAGATGTGGACAGCATTTGATTGGATGAACTCATGGGTTCTCTACAAACTTATCAAATGAAATTAAACATTACAAAGAAGGAGAAAGAGCTTGCCTTCTCTAATGAGAACTAAAGTGAAACTGATCATAATGATGATTGTTGCTACATTGAGGGTGACATGACTTATGTGGCAAAGAAGTTAAAAAAGTTGCTAAGGAGAAGCAAGCTAAATTTCAATAAAAAAAAATTAGATAATTGATTCAAGAACTCTTCCAGTGATCAGAAGAAAAATTTTATGAAAATTGAAAAGGATGAAATCGAGAACAGAGGTGTGAGGTATCATGAATGCAAAGGGCATGGTTATATTCGGGCTAAGTGTGTCAATGTTTTCAAAAAGGAAGGAAAGTCCATGAACTCTTCTTAGAGTGAAGAAGTTCAGAAAAGTGGGACTACGAGGCTAATCATATGGGTAGTCAAGTTGCTTTCAACTTGATAATTGCAAGGTAGAAAAATATTATAACTTATGTTACAATATCTGATGATGATCAATCAAAGTATTGGAGCAATAGTGATATAAATGAGAAACTTTACTCCACTCATTAACTAGCTTATGACAAGTTGTTGGCACTTTAGTCTAAAAATAACATCGTGGTGTGGAAGAGGTAAAATCTCTCATAAAAATTTGAACATGTGTCTAAATGATTATTCAAAATTGAGATTGTAATGTAAGAAACTTGATGAGCACTTTTGTAAAGCTCAGTCAACCTTGAAAATGTTGAACATAGGAAACGTGAAGCTAGAAGTTGTGTTGTCCATTAGAAGATCAAAACTAATCATATAGGAATTAGTTACATTGAGAATGCATTAGTTCAAAATTCTAAAAAAGAAGAAAATCAAGTTTGTGATGGAAACCATTCCTGTAGTTCTTTTAAATGTTCCCAACAAATAGATTATAATTAGCAGATTGAGCAAAAGGAGAAACACGAAAGGTAATTCCTTTTGTAATTTTTGAGAGAAAGCTGGTTACCAGATGGTTGGTAGTTTTTCTTTGTTGAGGCATATGTTGTATAGAGGACAAGTTAGCTACCAACTTGGCAACATTTTCTGGAATAACAATCAAATTAAATGAGTACAAATCAAGAAGTCAAAGATTAAAAGTTTTGTATCCTACTGTTCACTAAGAGCATGTCTTGAAGAAACTTGGTATTTTGATAGTGATTTTTGAAGAATATGACAGGTGATAAAGAGAACCTTTCCAATTATAAGAGTCTTTCTGGAGGGCATGTCACATTTAGTGATGGACAAAATGTTAAGTGATAGGAAAAGATACTCTCAATATTAACGGAATGCCAAGGTTGAGGAGTGTCTTACACGTTGATGGATTGAAAGCCAAATTGCTAATCATAAGTTAATTGTGTGATCAAGACCTATTTGCGAAGGTCCCCGAGGATTAGTGTCGGGAATATAATAAAGATAATTGTTGTACACTTTTTGGAAATATGTTAGATGACAACTACTACATTAAAAGCAATACCTCAACCTATTTAAAGTGTAGCACTAAGGAGAATGAAACATGGTATAAAAGACTTGGACACATTAAGTACCATGATCTATTCAAGCTATTAAAAACTAGAGTTGTTTAAGGGTTTCCAAAACTGACAAAATTATGTTCAAATATTTGTTGACCATGTTAAATGGGAAAGAAGTTGCATAAAGCATCACAAAACTTGAGTGCATCAAGGATTTTGGAATTACATCATTTGGACTTGATGGATCCTACAAATGTTACAAGCGTTGAAGGAAAAAGTTAAATATTTATTTGTGTTGCTAATTATTTGAGATTTACTTGGATAGATTTTTTTGAAGGAAAAGTTAGATACCTTTCAAGCCTTTAAAAAGCTTAGCACTCACTTAGAGACTGAGAAAGAAAAAGCTGATGGTAGAATAGTAAGGATTCAAATAAACTATGGTGAGGAATTTGAGAACCAAAAATTTGATATGGTGTGCGACATAAATATTCATCTCTTAAGATGCCATAGAAAAATAGAGTTGCAAAGTGCAAGAATGAAACACTTTAAGAAATAACAAAGTCATGCTTAGTGCGAAGGAGATTAATACCAAATGATGGGTCAAAGCTATTAACACAGTATGTTACATCATTAGTAGGATCTATGTTTTCTAACATTTTGTTGAAAGCACTCAATGACATTTGGAAAGTAGAAAGTTAAATGCGGTTTACTTTCATAATGGTGGAAGTAAGTGCTATATTTTAAGAGATTGTGACAATTCTAGAAAATTTTCCAACAAAAATGATCAAGGATTCTTCCTAGGATACTCCAACACAGGTAAAGTGTGTAAAATTTTCAACTTTGGAACTATGAGTGTAATGGAGACTATGAATGTTATTGTGGATGATAAAAGATGTAATGTTTGAAGAATCCATGAATTAAGAGGATTGAAAAGAGGATGATCATCAGAATGACCAAACTGTTGGCAACATTGAACAAAACAAAACAAAAAATGTTACAACAACTAACACAACATCCATAAAGCATGAGCAAAAGTCCACTGTAAATTGTGAACCCTCATCAAGAACCCACAAGAATCATCCCTTAGAGACTTGAATGACTAATAAAGGACAGGAGATTTAACTAAAGTAAGTTATATTGATTTAGCTAGTTATTTTTGTTTTATCTCTTAGTTGAGCTAAAGAATATAGATGAAGCACTCAAGGATGAATATTAGGTAATGGTTATGCAAAAAGAGCTCAATCAATTTCAAAGGCATGATGTTTGGACTTTAGTCGAAATGACCAGTAGATGTAAACATCATTGGAAAAAGGTGGATTTTCAAGTATAAAATGGATGAGAATGGTGCAATCTTGAAGAACAAGGCAAGATTGGCAGCATAAGGCCATTCTTAAGTTAAAAGGATCAATTTTGAGGAGACAATTGCACCCGTAGCTTATCTTGAAGCCATATGACTATTGTTGGCTTTGGCATATTCTCTAAACTTCAAGGTATTTCAAATGAATGTTAAAATGCATTTCTGAGTGGATTCTTGAAGGAAGAAGTCTATGTAGAATAGATCAAAGGATTTGCTGATCCTTAATATCCGAACCATTTGTACAATTTGAAGAAGGCTTTATATGGTTTAAAGCAAGCACCACATTCTTAGTACAAAGAGAAAGCAACATTCTGTGTTGTGGACTAATCCCAAGGAGAGCAAAAAAAATGTTGTTTGTGCGAAAATACAACAATGATATTCTTATTACACAAATATATGTGGAGGACATTGTATTTGATTTAACCTCCCAACATATATTGAAAAAATTCATCTCAAATATGCAAAATGCATTTGAAATGAGTATGGTAGGAGAGTTGAAGCATTTTCTTGGACTTTAAGTGAAGTAAATAGATGATTGAATATTTCTTTCACAAACCAACTATTCAAAAGACTTGGTTAAAAAGTTTGGACTATAAAGTTCTAGACATGTTATGAAACTAGGCATCAACCAAACTTCATATGGATGAA
The DNA here is from genome assembly GCA_019155195.1 of Avicennia marina. NCBI lineage: Eukaryota > Viridiplantae > Streptophyta > Magnoliopsida > Lamiales > Acanthaceae > Avicennia > Avicennia marina. The sequence goes on along the minus strand of CM032772.1, from coordinate 7,767,480 downwards.
AAAGGAAAACCTATAGATGGAAGTCTTTACTAGAGCATGATTGGAAGTTTACTGTATTCAATTACTAGTAGACTTGATTCTCACTTTAGTGTGGGATTGAGTGCTAGATATCAAGCTTGCCTAAGGAAAGTCATTTAACAATTGTAAAAGAGATTATTCATTATGTGAATGGTAAAATTGAAACCGGACTATGGTTTTGTAAGAGTTCTAAATCTCATTGATTAGTTATAGTAAAGTAGATTGGGCTGTAAACATAGATGATAGAAAAAGTACAATTAATGGTTGTTTCCTTATTGCCAATTACTTGGTATTATGGTTGACGTGGATGTGGACGTGGGTGCATTACGTAACCATAAGGACCCCTTAGAGGTTCCCATTGATCCGATGACTAGGGTACATGCGAAGAAGATCAAAGAATCATTTCATATGCTTGTACGAGATATTCAAGAAGACATAACACGAAATTATAAATTTGAGAGAGAGATAAGTATCTACTGGGCTGCAGTTGGATTGAAGAAGTGATTGGGCCCAACATTCAGGTCAGAATATTTTATTTCTTTTTGAGCTAATTATCTTGTTTGACCACATAAGGCCCTATTTGGATGCAAGAATTCTACTTTTCTAAGGTTCTGTTTGGCTAATTTATTTATTGTTGTGTATTAAAGCCTTGTTTGGTTGTTGTTTCTAAAAAAAAAGGAGAGAGAGAAGGATTGAGAATTGAATTACTTTCTCTAATACTTGTCTTTGGGATCCAATGAGTTGATTGCTGATCTTTATTTGATCTACACTAAACTGTAGACCCATATCATGTATGCCTTACATTTGGTTGTGAGTTACTTGAGTTACTAGGATCACTTCTGAATTACACGAGGAGGGCATAAGGAATTGAGTTTCGTGAAACAAATTCTTGAGTGTGGAGTGATACATGAGAGGAGGTAAGATACGAGTGCTAAAAGAAAAAAAGAAGTGATTGAGAGATGCGAGCCTAGTGAGCCGGAGAGATTCTTGGTGAGGTCACTGACCCTTTAACTTATCTTGTTTTACTTGTTTAGTTGTTGTTCCTGTTTTTTTTTTTTTCTAGCCATTTTACTGGGATGGACAATCATCATTCGGACCAGGACACTAACCTTGGCGAGACTAAATTCATGTTTGAGTCTCTTATCGGAGAGCTAAAGAAGATCTTCAAAAGCATAGTAGGTATATAGGATCGATTAGAATGCGTAGAAGCATCTCAGGCCGCGTCACGGGAGAGGGATAGTTCAGTGCCGAGGCCAATGGAGTATGGGGGCATCCCAGTACCCAGATTGAAGCGGTCCGAGGGTTAGGCACGGTAGTCCTTTCAGACCTGTTAGGCAGACTTAACATACCTATGAGGAGGAGAATGGGCTGAATGAAAAGGATGGATGGTATGAATATAATGACGCACCCAAAAGACATTAACGAAGAAATGGTGGAGATGATGAGCTACCCAGGGGAATGAAGTTGTAGCTACCATTTTTCTCGAGGTGTTCTGATCCTGACGCCAACCTTGAGTGGGAAGGAGGGTCGAATTGATGTTTGATTGCCACCACTACTTAGAGTGCTAGAAGATTAAATTAGTTGTAATGGAGTTCACTGATTATGCCATCATTTGGTGGGATCAGTTGTGCACTAGCTGGAGGAGAGCTAGAGAGGAGTCGATTCGTACATGGACAGAGTTAAAGGTCGCTATGAGGAAAAGATTTGTACCTAGCCATTACCACTGCGACCTTCATCAGCGTTTGCAGACATTGACCCAGGGTAACCACAGTGTGGAGGATTACTTCAAAGAGCTTGAGATAGCCATGATACGAGTAGACATTGTGGAAGAGAAGGAAGCTACTATCGCATACTTCTTTAGTAGGCTACACTGGGATATAGCTGATGTGGTAAGGCTACAGCACTACGTAGAGATAGACGAGATGGTGCAGAAGGCAATCAAGATAGAAAGGCTGTTAAAGAGGAGGGGTAGGATAGTATTTCAGCTTAGCATAGTTGGAAGGCCCTTCCTCAGGAAGGAAGATAAGAAACTTGTGATGAGCATCACGAAGAGTAGGACAACATCTAAAATAGAGGCGCCTAAGGAAACAACTTCTGTTCCTTCTGGTTCATCTGGCACACGAAATAGGGGTATTTTGTGCTTTAAGTGTTAAGGTAGGGGACACATTGCTACACAATGTCCTAATAAAAAGACTATGCTGTTAACTGAGGCTAGAGACGTGATTGATGAGGAGCATGACAGTGAAGATGATATGCCACAAATGGAGGAAGCACCAATCGACGAGGGAGAAATTTATGAAGGAGGAGGGATTAATTTAGTAGTGATTCGAGCATTGAGCACTCGAGCAAAGGAGATGATAGACGAGGCCCAAAGGGAGAACATTTTCCATACGCGATGCTTAATTAATGACAAGATGTGCAGCTTGATAATGGATGGAGGGAGTTATACGAACATGGTTAGCACGATATTGGTTGAGCGGCTGGCGTTGCCTCTGAATGAGCATCCCTGACCGTATAAGTCGTAGTGGCTCAACAACAGTGGAGAAGTTAAAGAGATGAAGCAAGTGATGGTGAGCTTTAAAATAAGCTCGTATAACGATCAGGTGATGTGTGATGTGGTGCCTATGCAGGTATGTCATATATTCCTTGGTAGGCCTTGGCAATTTGATCACTGAGTGATTTATAATGGACTAAGGCATCGATATTCCTTCGAACACCATGGCAAGAAGATTACTTTAGTCTTATTGACTCCAAAACAGGTATACAAGGATCAGTTATATATGTAGAACCAGTTTGAGTTGGAGTTAGAGAGGAGAAAAATGAAGAGGGAGAACTTGAGGCGTAAGGAGCAAAAAAGAGAGAAGAAAGGAAAGGAAACAAAGGAGTGTATGCTCACGTCTAAGTGGGATATGAGATTAGTGTTGAGTTCTGAGAGATTTTTTGTACTTTTGATGTATAAAGAGTCCTATTATATATTTGATGATGTCACACCAGCCTTCCCTTCTACTATAGTGTCTGTTTTGTAGGAATATACTGATGTGTTTCCAAAAAAGATTCCCAGTGGATTGTCACTGGTTCGAGGAATAGAGCACTAAGTGGATTTTACTCCAGGAGCGTCCACACCAAACAAGCCAGCCTACAGAACCAATCTAGAAGAGACTCATGAAATCTAAAGATAAGTGGAGGAGCTGATAAGCAAAGATTGGGTCCAGGAAAGTATGAGCCCGTGTGCCATTCTAGTTCTCCTTGTGCCGAAGAAGGATGGATAATGGCGTAGGTGTGTAGACTGCAGAGCTATCAACGCCATTATGATAAAGTATCGCCACCCCATACCTCGCTTAGATGACTTACTTGATGAACTGTACGGAGCTTCCATATTCTCTTAAATAGACCTTAAGAATGGGTATCATCATATTCGAATGCGTGAGGGTGACAAATGGAAAACAACTTTTTAAAATGAAATTTGGGTTATATGAATGGCTTTTGATGCCTTTTGGACTTATCAATGCCCCAAGTACATTCATGCGATTGATGAATCACATCTTGCGAGCATTTATTGGTAAGTTTGTTCTAGTCTACTTCGATGATATACTAGTATATAGTTAAACATTAGCAGAGCATGTTGTGCATGTACGTGATATGCTTAAAGTATTGTGATGTGAAAAGTTATATGTTAACATGAAGAAATGCTCTTTCTGTAGTGAAAATTGTATCTTTCTAGGATTTGTTGTTAGTAAGTAGGGAATACAAGTAGACGAGAGCAAGGTGAAAGCTATAGAAGAGTGGCCTGTCCCTACATCCATAACTAAAGTGAGGAGTTTTCATGGTTTGGCTAGTTTCTACTGGTATTTTGTAGAAGATTTTAGCACAATTACTGCACTCCTTACTGCTATAATCAAGAAGGATGAGAAGTTTAAGTGGAGAGAAGCTCAACAAGGCGTATTTAACACTTTGAAGCATAAGCTTACACATGCCTCGTTATTATCTTTACCTGATTTTAACATGGTATTTGAGATTGATTGTGATGCTTTTGGTATAGGTATTAAAGTATTTTGATGCAAGAGAAAAGCCCATTGCCTACTTTAGTGAAAAGCTCAATGGTGTAGCACTAAATTACCCCACCTATGATCAAGAATAGTACTCCTTGATGTGTGCCATGGAAACGTGGCAACACTACTTGAGACTAAAAGAGTTTGTGATTTATACTGAACATGAATCATTGAAGCACTTAAAGAGTCAAAATAAGCTTAGCAAACGACATGTTAAGTGGGTCTCATTCATTGACACTTTCCCTTACGTCATCGAATGCAAAAAAGGTAAGGAAAATGTGGTTGCTGACGCCCTATCTCGTAGGCATACCATATTGAGTACATTGGGCACGAAATTATTAGGGTTTGAGCACATTAAAGAACTTTATAGGGAGGATTTAGACTTTGGCGAGGCTTATGTGCTAACCAAATGGTTTCCTCATGACAAATACTTTACACATGATGGATACTTATTTTATATTAGAAAGCTTTGTATTCCTCAGTGCTCATTACGAGAGCTGCTCATTTGAGAAGTTCTCTTCGGTGTCATCAAAACACTTTTGATTAATGGGACACTTTAGTGTCATCAAAACAGTTTTGATTTTGCAGGAATACTCCTATTGGCTATAGTTGAAAGGAGATGTGTAGAAAGTCCTGGAGAAATGCATAGTGGTGTAAGGAAGCAAAATCCCGCAGCCAACCTCATGGTATGTATCACCATCTACCAATCCTTAATACTTTATGAACTAATATTTCTATAGACTTTGTCTTAGGACTTCCTAAATCAAGGAATGAGAGGGACACTATATTTGTTGTTGCAGACAGATTCTCTAACATGGCCCATTTTATCGCATGTCATAAAACTAGTGATGCCTCACACATGGCAGATTTATTTTTTAGAGAAGTGGTCTGATTGCATGGTGTAACCAAGACCATAATGTTTAACCATGATGTTAAATTTTTATGCTACTTTTGGAAGACGTTATGGGCTAAATTAGGTACTAAACTCTTATTTTCTACATGTCATCCTCAAACTAATGGGCAAACTGGAGTTGTTAATAGAACATTAGCTAAATTTTTGGGAAGAAAGTTTCCCACATGTAGAATATGCTCATAATAGGGTTGTTCATTTAGCTACCAATATGTCCCCATTTAAAGTTGTATATGGTTTTAATCTGCCGACCTTGTTGGATTTGTTGCCATTGCCTAGCAATGAGTATTTGAGTTTGGAGGCAGGAAACGAGTTGAGTATATGAAACGGATGCATGAGCGAGTCAAACAAAACATTAAGAAGAGGAACCAACAATATACACAACAGGCGAATAAGGGCAGAAAGAAGGTAGTGTTTGAACCCGAAGATTGGGTATAGATTCATCTGAGGAAGGAAAGGTTCTCTGAGCAAAGGAAGTCCAAGTTAATGCCCCAAGGAGATGGACCATTTAGAGTGCTGGAGAAAATCAACAACAATGCCTACAAGTTAGAGCTCCCAAGTGAGTAAGGTATTAGCGCCACTTTTAACGTCTCTGACTTAAGCTCATTTGATCTAGGGATGAATAGGATACTGAATTGAGGACAATTCCTTTTTAAGAGGAGGGAGATGATGTGGACGTGGACATGGGTGTATCATGTAAGTGGAAGGACCCCTTAGAGGTTCTCGTTGGTCCGACGATTAGGGCATGTGTGAAGAACATCCAAGAGTCATTCCACATGCTTGCACGAGATATTCAAGAAGGCATAATGTGAGAGCATAAATTTGAAGAGCCTAAAGAAGAATGTTGGGTGAATTTATTGTGTTAGACCAACGAGTGAAGAATAAATATAACTAGTTACTTTATTGCTTAAATGAGATAGCTTGTTTTTGGGCCACATGTGAACAGGCATATTAGGATTTTTAGGTGAATGGGCCCATAGCACATAGTGTTGCTATGAATAGGACCCTACCTTTTCATTTGAAACAACTTTAGTACTTGAATGAAGAGAGGATTATTGTTTCTCGAGAGTTTGTCAATTTCTTGTAAATTCTTACCTACCCTAAATTGAGTCATTTTGGAGTGATCTTTGTGAGTCGTGATGTATCAATCAACCCCCGGTGTATTGATTGTGGTTATGTATGTCGAGTTCAACTCGATATCCACCACTTTGGGTCGGGCATTTGTTGCACGATTCGTGTACTTGGATTTGAATTCGAGTTCAACTACACTGTTGTTATCTTTTTTTGATTCTATTGCATGATTAATCGTGTCAATGGTATAGTAAAAATTATTTCATTTTCAATTGTAGAAGCTAAATACATTGTAGCTAGATGCGGTTGTGCAGAATTATTGGGGATGAGACAAATGTTTGAAGATTATAGGACAAAACTTGAAGAAATGATGATACTATGTGATAATAGTAGTACATTTTATTTGTGCTAAAATCTTATTCGACACTCACAAACAAAACGCATTGACATTAGACATCATTTTATTTGTAGGCTAATGGAGAAAAAGAAGATTGTTTTCAACATGTGGCAATAGATAGACAACTTACAGATATATTCACAAAAGCATTGAGTGCTGCCAAAGCACCTTAGGTGTGAACTAGGCATATGCCTAGTGTAGTTTTGACTTGATGCAATATTATGAGAGGAGATAGAAATTGTTGGAAGTGAAGTGAAGATGGTATAGTTCTCCACAATTATAGTCGTTAAGCTCTTCTCTTGCCAATAAAAATTAGATTTTCTTATTACTGGGTAATTGCTATTTTTGATATTATATAATGCTTAAAAAATCCTATTTATTCATATCAAAATTCTCTTCTTTTTTGATTGTCTTTCCATAATTGTTGTGAACTCTTTGAAAAAATTGTGAGAAAAACTAAAAAGTAGAAGAATGGCATGAATGAAGACAAGATCAACTATGAGAGGATCCACCTCCACTATACAATCTCTGAAAACCATTAAACAAGTGTAGTAACAATAGGATTAATATCCTCCACAAGAAGAAGCATAGAAGTGGAGTCCATTTAGACGTTGTTCCCGACTATCCTTGTTCAAGACATAAGGGAAGAGATTCTGCAACCACTAGTGGAACCTGCACCAAGAAGGAGTACCTGAGGTAGAAATTCATGAGCAAGGAAGAGAGAAGAAGAAAAGAGATCAATGAAGAAAAGGCTTCATCAGAACTGATTGTCACAACCAAAATAGAACAGCAGGCTCTAAAAACTGTAAGTGACATTAAGAAAGAGATGGTTACACCATATACAGGAGAATTAGCTAAAAAGAATTTTCGGAGCCTAAAGAAACTAAACGGTAAACCACTCTAGAAATTGAAATAGAGTGTTGTGAAAACGAAGCTAACAATAGAAGAAAAACAATCTTAACTCAAAGAAGTTCCCACCTAGGCCACACCAAGGAAGAGGAAACTATTGAAGAAGCATGTTCTGAGCTAAGTCAAAGATACAGGTGTGTAAAATCATGATACTTTGCCGTTGAAAAATTCATCATGTTTAAAACATTTGACTGACAAGAATTTGTTGCCGTTTTAGATGACATTTAGTTACTTAAGGCTATGAGAACGTTTAAGATATTATATCCTAATATTGTTCATGAATTTTATTTGAATTTGATGAGTAAGATTACTATTGAGAATTTTGGATGGTTTTATGAAGTGTATGTGATAGGTCTAATAATAAAGTTGTCACCTAATATTATCAACAAATTGTTGAAGTGGCGTACACTAGATTTTGATTTTGTTTTCCACAATAGACATTTGGTCAAGTGTGATGAAATGTCACATGTGTTGACTAGCTACTAATTGGACAAATGGCCTGAAGATTATGCTCCAAAATGCTCCTCACTTTCTTAAAATATTTTTTGTTGTGTACATTGAGAACTGCCAACTTGTTACTAACCACTAAAACAACACTAATTACAACAGTTATGGTGATATTGTTGTCAAAGTTAAGACGAAAACAACATGTGAATCTTGGACATGTGATTTTCCAAGTTATTGATAATCCTAGCAAATTTGAGCTAACAAATAGTTATGTACCACACCCATGTTTGATCTCCATACCGCTTTAAAGGAAAAGGGTAAAGTTTCTTTGAAAGAAAATGACTCACAACAAGTGGCTTAAGTTTTACACTACTAAAAATGGCTTGGGAAATTAGGTAAAGTGGATGAGTTGTTCCTCTATATATACCCTTCCCCTTGCATTTTATAACAATTAAGCACCATGTATTCTAGAACAATGAATTGAAAGAAAAAGATTTCTTTTTTCTCTCCATACTTCATGTTTTATTATGTTTAAGAGATTCAACACCCAAACTTAAGTATCAAATGGAGTCATTTGGCTTGCTTCTGGTGGTTCGTAACATCTTCAAAATGTAGGTGTTTGGATTTCTTTGGTTATTTTCATTTCCAACTTGTTGTGAAGGTTTACCCTATGTGATGTCCATTCTTGCATAGTAGTTTGACTATAATCTTGTCGTTTATCCCTTGTTATTTTTCCTTATTTTATTTTTCCATCATTTTCTCCATTTTTCCAACCATATTTTGATCCTTCGCTTTTACTCAATTCATATCAATTGGCAACCAAGCTAACTTAATTTTCTTAACTCAGTTGGTTGGTTGGGTTCCATTTGAACATTTTCTCCACCTTCATTCTTATTTCACCTCTTCTTTATTTTTATCTACTTAAAAATCCAAAAAATACAAAAAAAATCTGGAACTATTTGGACCAACTTTTGGTATTTTTTAGAGGTGCTAAAAATTATGATATTTATTATTGAAATGTAATTGGGAGTTGAGAATTGTTTGGAAGAGATTTGGAATATTTTGTGGTATTTCTGTGTGGTGATATTGTAGCAGGAATTGTGATTTGTTTGGGACAAAAAAATAAAAATAAAAAGAGGAAAAAGAAAAGAACAAAAAATAGAGAAGAAAGAAGCAATAAAAAATATTACAAAAAAAGAGAGAAGAAGAAAAATAGTGGGGGGAAAAGGAGGAGTTTTGAGGATTTTGATGTGTTTGGAATTAACTTTTCATCCAAATTTGCCAGACAAGTCGATCTAGAATTAGCCTGATCGATTGGGCTACCAGGAAACACTAAAACCTTAGTTGCTAGTACTACCCTTGTGATCAATCGCCCATACCTCCTAATCCGTTGTGTCCCCACATCACATTAAGATTGCATGTGCGCCTATGAAATGATTGGGTGCCCCAACCACATCTAGATCAATCTGCTACAATTAGAATAGATCACACTAACTACTAGTTTCTTCACGCCAGATCAATCCTTTGCGCTCTAGATTGATCCTAATTCCTATTTTCTAATTTTCCCCACCATTTTCTTTAATTTTATACATTTCTTCATGAATTTTGTTGTCCATTGAACTTAGGAATCACCCTGAATTATCCAAGGCATCATTGAGATAGGTTGGATCTTTGTTCATTTATATATATGTATATGCATATGCACACACACATACACACTTTAAGCTTTCACCATTTTATTTCATGATGTCACGAGGCCACGTTGTTTCCATTAATGGTGGGCATGATGTAAGGACCTCACTTAAACATTTTGCCAAAAATTGAAGAACCTTAATCAAAACTTGGGTGGAATGAATGACAACCCTACCACCCATCTAATGGGTACAAGTATTGTGTGTCACAATTGCTTCCAACAAGCATACTTTATGAACAAGTGTTTGAATGATACAATCGACATTCCCCTTAAGTTTGGTGGACATGTGGAGACCAAACTGGTTCTATATAAGGAGTTGTCACCATTAAATGGAGACATTCAAGAGGAGGGGAAAATTCAGCAAGGTGGATCCAAGGAGATGTCAAGACCGGTGAAGTAATAGTTATGGAGTAAAAATCCATGGAAGTCAATGTAAAAATGGGAGACACACAAAGGAATAAAGAACAAACAAAGAAGTGGAAAATTGAACTTTGCAAGGTCATGTGCATGCTGATTCTTTTGATTTTTCATTACCACTTTCATCTACGTATAATTTGTAGGATTTGGAGTTCTTATCGGCAATGGGGCTTCCATATGTACACCTATTCAAAACTTCAAAGAAAGTTATAAGCGTTCTATGTGGTCTATCACTTGCATTTTTTTGTGGGACTTGTGTCTTGGCAAAGAAGATTTGCATGTTTGTGTTTGAGCCAAGAGGTGAAGAAGTTGTTAGGATTGATGAGAAGAATGTTGAAGATACGTTTGAAGGAGAAGGCACACTTACTTCTATAAATGTGGAGAAGCTTGATGTTACATCTAGCCAAGTAATGGATAATGAGCCAAGGAGGAATGTATTCCATGGCTGATGTAAGGTTTAAGGACAAATGTGTACCATGATTATTGACAGTGAGAGTTGAACCAATGTGGTAAGTAGTATTTTTGTGGGAAACTTAGGACTAGTCACTACCGCTCATCCTAAACCATATTTATTACAATGGTTGAATGATAGTGGTGAGTTAAATGTGACCAAGCAAGTTTAGGTTGCTTTTAGCATTGGAGGGTACACTGATAAGGTTGTTTGTAATGTGGTTTTGATGCATGCATGTCATATATTGTTGTGATGGCCATGACAATTGACAGGAGGGTGACCTATGATGGATTCAGCCATAGGTACTCTTTTCTTTTTGGTGGTCAGAGGATCAACTTAGTGTCCTTATTCCCAAAGCAGGTACAAGAAGATCAAGTTTACCTTCAAAAGTAAAGGAAGCTAAAACTAGAAGGAAGAGGAAGAGCTAGGGAAAAGCATGAGGAAGAAAGTTGTAACTTGAAAAATTATGAGTGTTTGCTAGTTAGAGAGCAATATTTGAGGGGAAAATGTGAGGAAGAGATAACAATGAGATCCTTGAGTTGTAAAGAAAATATGATTATTCATGACTAAATCACTTTTTCCCTACTCAAGTTTCCTAGGTCTTTAGTGCAGGAAATTGAAAACAAACATTTCGTTAAGTGGCAAGATAAGTTTTCGTTGTTCCATGACATCAAAAATTAAAAAGAGAAGTGCACCAAGCCCAAGTACCTGATTGTTCCATGGAATGATTTTGACGATGTCAAAGTTGACAGTTCATGGTGGACTTGCTTTCACCCCCACTTTAAATCCTAACTTAATGAACTTTAAGCATATACGTGATTTATGTGAGTGTGGTGATGATTTTTATGATTTATATTTTATGGTTCATCTTCCATGTTATGATAAATTCTCTTCTTTTAGTGATAGTTTGTGTCATCTTAGGCATTCATTGTATGTACTAGTGGGTAAGGTCATTAAAATTTGTGGGAATATGAAAATTGAGCATAATTTTCTATTACACAACATAGAAATCTTTTGGGATGTTTTGGGCACCTTGAATTATTGCACCATCCTTGCAAACTTTTACTTGGAAGGTGAATATTTGCATCTTGTTGGTAAGGTATTTGCTTGTCAATATTTGAGGCATAAATTATTTGAATGGGCTCATGATCTTAAATGGTTAGGACACTTTGGTGTTACTACAAGGATAAGTTTCTTACAAGGCTATTTTTGTTGGCTTAAATTTATGGAACATGAGGCTTGAGGGAAGCTTGCACTTGACCCAGGAACATTGTTGAAGGGTGCAAAATTAAGGCCTGAGCATATTGGCAAAACAATTCAAGGATTTTACAAATTTATAGTTGACCTCAGAGGATAAGACTACCAATTGGGGACAATTTTCTTTTAAGAGAAGGAGGTTTATTTGATCCCAAACTAATTGAAGGTGCTACAAACTTGAGGCATGATTTATTGTTGAGCCTTGGTATTTTTAGAGAGGGCCAAAGATGGGAATTAACTTCAAAAATTAGGCTCGTATCATGAATAAGGTGAAATTTGGCTTCATTTTTGGACTTGTCATGGCCAAGATGGCTTAGAAGGTGCCGGAATTGAGAACCAAGACAAACAAATCAATCTCAAGATGACCAAATCAACATTGGAGGACACTCGTATGTTTTGGATTTACGACCAAGCCAGGAGCCGATCAATCTCGAGAGATGCAATTAACTTGTGCGTGGTAAACAACATTCTAGAATTATAATTGCAATTGGTGCGATCTATCTAAAGACCTGCAATCATAAATGCAGAAAGGATAATGAGATAATCAGAGAAAACTAGATCACAATGGATCAAGCTACAACACCATGTGATTGATCAGATGGAAATCCAGATCGATAGTGACAAGCAGTAAAGGTTGACTTTAACTATTCTTTTTTGAATTTTGACCATTGGAGCCAAATTTTTATGGGCATTTTTGTCATTTCACACTTGTATCTTCAAAGTTTGACTTGTTCTAGTATATATACGCTCCCCTTTGCACTTTGTAACAATTAATCCATGCATTCTGAACTAATGAACTGAATTAAGAAGATTTCTTCTCTCTCTCCATACTTTATGTTTGAGTGACTCAACACTCAAGTTCAAGTATCAAACTAGGTCATTTGGCGTACTTCTAGTGGTTCGTGGCCAACATCTCAATGACACAGGTGTTCAGATTTCTTCTATGGTTTTCATTTCCAACTTATTGTAAGGGTTTATCCCAATAGAGTTACCTTCTTATAGAGTGGCATGACTACAATCTCACCATTTGTCCTTTTTATTTTCCTTTGTTTTATTTTTCCATCAATTTTTCCATTATCTTAACCATCTTTCGATCCTTTGCTTCTACTCGTTTCACATCATGAAGTGTTTTCTGAGGTTTGATGATTTACATGAAAGAGTTAAGTTCTACATGTTTATGAGTGGGCTCAATGAAACATAATCTTCTAAGAGATCACAACTTATGAGGAGTGGCCTTTCCCAACTTTAGATGAAACATACAATGCTATTAGAGTAAAAGAGGCATAGAGAGCAACTAAAGTAACTCAGCAAATGTGGAAACTAAGTGAAAGGACAAGAAAAATGATCAAATTGGCAACCACTCTAGGAAAAAAAGGGCATGGAAGGGATAACTGCTACAGATTGATAGGTTTCCCACCTAATTCTAAATTTATAAAGTCAAAAGACAAGAAGTAATAATCGAAGGCCAATAAAGTTTAAGTAAAAGCAACAATTAGCTTACAATGAGGGCAAAGGTGACATGTGTAGTCACAAGACCATATTAGACAATTACTATCAATGTTAGAGGCTCATACCATTGCTAAGGCCAATATTGGACAATTTCAACCTTTGCAAGGTCAAGCCCCTTATCAAATTCAGCCATGGAATCAAGTCTCTCATCAGAAGTTTGTAGGTAGCTTTAGAGTAACCTAACTTTTTTCCACGATGATTAGTCAAACCTTCAATAAACTTACCCTTACATCTATTCAAGATTTATGTTGCATTGTTGATATAGGAGTCACTAATCATACATGCAACAATTTTGATTTGTTGCTATCTCCTTAAACTGTTAAAAAAATCTTAGTTAACTTGTCAAATGGAACTAAAATCCCAGTCACTTTTATAGGAAATGTTGTTATCTCAAACACTTGTGCCTTACTGATTTGTTATTTATCCCACACTCCAAGCTTCACCTAACTTTAGTTAGTAAGCAAGCTAACCAAAACATTAGGATGATGCTTGGTTTTTGACTCAATTTCTTGGTTCCTTTAAAGCTTGTTGCCATGGATGAAGATTGGCATTGCTAAGCACAATCAAGGCCTGTTCATATTAAGTTAAAAACTAAGGCTAAATGCTTCATCCAACAATCAACAACCTATTATCCAATACTCAACACACGATAAAGAGTTTGATCATATCTCTATCAATGTTTTTAATTCCTTTGATGATTAACATTTTAAATAAAGACATCCATCACATGATGTAGTAGCAAAGATTAAAGAAATGTTCCCATCTGTTAGAATACTGAAAATAAGGTCTATGTAACATGTCCTGCAACCAGACAAAAGAGACTACCAAGTTCTACTCATGTGAAGGGTGCAGAAAAAAACCAAAAAAACCTTTTAAGCTTATACATGTTAACACATGGGGCCTATACTCAACTACAACAAAGGGGGTCACCATTTCTTCCTAACCATTATGGATGATCATATAGAATGTACTTACACCTGTAAGCTAGAACATAAAAATGAATTTTCTTTCTGGTTGTCATCCTTTTACAATTTAGTTCTCAAACAAGTTAACACTAAAACAAAGGCCATTCAATTTGATAATGCATTGGTGTTCCAACTCACTCCTTTCAAGTTTGAAAAAGGTATTATCCATTAAATGCCACGGGTTGAAACAACTTAGCTAAATGCAATGGTGAAGAGAGAACATCAACACTTTTTAACCACTGCAAAAGCACTTCTTTTCCAAGCTAGCTTACCTATGAAGTATTGGGAATATGTTGTTCTTACAGCAACTTGATCAATTTACTTCCCACTAAAACTTTGAATCGCAAACCACCTTATCAATATCTCTTTGGAAAACCCACCTCATACCAATAGCTTAAAGTGTTTGGTTGCTTAGCTTTTGCTTGGTCTTTCAAAAAGGATAGAAAGTAGTTTGATTCAAGATCAAGAAGATGTTTCTTCATAGGCTATTCCATAGGTATGAAAAAATATAGGTTTTATGACTTAAACAACCATGAAGCATTTGTCTCTAGGGATGCTATATTTTATAAACACATTGTTCCTTATAATAAAAGTCATCACACTTTCCTGAACTCACCTGATACAATCCTTAACAACTCAATAGCTTTCCAACATAGTTTTACATATGATCTGGGGCTCCCAAGAACAATTCAATCAAATTAATATTTAGTATCACACAACCACCTCTTGCCATTGCTAAACCATCTAGTCAACTCGCTAACCATGATTGAATTAATAATAATGCATTCTTTGATCCTCGACGTATCATTAGAAAATTGCTCAAACATTGAAAACTGCCTAAAATCTTGAAATATATTAACGTAACGTAAAGCAACCCTAACCACCTGAACCCACATAGCTCATCTAATTGCCAATAGTTTTGGTACAGAATTGGCACATCCCATTTATCTACTAATTTTCCATGTTCCCTACTTGAACTCAACAAGATGATAGAACTAACATCATTTGATAAGGTTATGTTTGATCCAAGATGGAGGGAGGCTATGGCAAATGAGTTTCAAGCACTTAAGGAGAATGACACTTTGGAAAATTTTCCACTTCCAATGAATCATTATGCCATAAGGAATAAGTAGGTCATGGTGAAAATGAACTTAGATGGCTCACTTGAGAGATTTAAGGTGAGGTTGGTAACCAAAGCATACAACCAAGTGGAAGGATTTGATTACCATGATACCTTTAGCCTTATTGTTAAGCAATCCACATTAGGACTTTTCTTCACCTTTACTGCAATGTTACAATGGAATTTGTAGCAATTTAATGAGTTGAAAGGAGATGTATTTGAACCTAATTCAATAACAAGGGTATGCAAGTTGAAAAAATCTGTCTCAGCCCTTAAACAAGCCTCCAAAAAGTGGAATAGCAAATTTACAAAGACTTTGTGTAGCTATTGCTTTAATCAATTCAAGGCTGACTACTCATTGTTCTATGGGAGATCAGACTAAGGGAAAGAATGGTGGTGTTATTGTATGTGGATAACTTCATAGTTAGTTGCAAGTTTGAAACAAATATAGATGATTTAGTAGACTATTTGCAATCAAAGTTCAATCTCAGAATCTTGGGAGTCTCAAGATACTGCCTAAGCATTAAGAGAGCAAGATCTCAGGCAAAGATAGTCTTGAGTCTAAAAAAGTACAATCTTGACTTGTTGGATCATTATTATGTGATGCCAAGACCAAGAACCTCTTGCATTCTAATGGAAATGAATCTTCAACCTAGATCAAATGAAAAGGATGAACTTGTTGATGCAAGTCATTGCAAGCAAATGATAGGAACGTTAATTTATACAACATTTACAAGACGTAACATTACTTACTTAATGTAAGTACTCTCACATTTCATGTCAAGACCAAGAAAACCACATCCAGATGTAAGATTCAAATTGCTCAAGTATCTAAAGGGTATACTAGGAAAAGGATTCTTCATGCCATCTAACTCTAAACTAATATTGAGAGGTTACTCAAATAGTGATTAGGGATCATGCCCTCAAATAAAGATGTCAATAATTATAAAAATAAATATTAATTTGATTATAAATATGTATAATAATTAAAAAATAATTATTTGATTTATAGAAAGTAAGTGATAAAAAATTTTGAATTCAAATTTAAATTTAAATAAACTTTATAAAATAAGATATTTAGATCGTAAAAATTTTTAAATAAATTGAATAATAATAAAGAAGGAACCAAACATTGCATTACTTATCAGTCAGTTTCCTGCCTTCAATATTATCCTAGACCTGTCGCTTAGATTAGGGGGTTGTCACTATTTCGTTGGAGCAGTCCTTTGCCTGGCCCTAATGTATATATAACTTGTTTGAATAACTGTGCATGAGATCATCAGATATTCATCCTTAAAAGCTGGTTGCTGTTGAAATCAATCGCAATTTAAGCTCAAAAATTAAGAGCTTCTAATCATCCCTGGTTTCTATCATTCATCTTCCATCCATATAGTGTTGATTGGCTGTTAATCATGGATGATTACCTCAATATCTCGTAGCTCATATGTCTAACACAAATTTACATTTAATTTTTATTTATTTCAAACATTATAACAAGGAGCCTGTGTACATTTTGTTTTAATATGGAAAAGTTCAATATCCTTTGTTCTTTTGGTTAGAAGTGATAAAGTACGCAATAAATTAATTTCTCTTTTAAAAATTATAATATAATGAAATACTTATGAAAATAAATAATAAGTACGTGCTTTTAAGAAATTAATTAAAACGTTTATTTGTGCAAATCATAATTTCTTGCACAAATTTAAAGTCTACTCAAACTGTGTCATCCAACCATTGCCACGCCAAGCATTAAAATGAATAAAAATAAATTAATAAATATGAAAAGTTTGTGCAGATACATTATTTAATTGATTTTTATATGAATTTAAAATGATAAAATCAATTACCCGACCTTTGCATGATCTAGTGACCGTGGTGACTCACTCTTACTCCCATTAATATATATTTTACCGGTGATTTTGCAGATTTCAGTGTGCAATAGAATTAAATAAAGTATTTTTAGTATAATAAAAATCAAAATTAATTACCGATAGCTACTACATATATACCAAATTTATTTAATTTATTTTAATAATAATACAAAAAAATATTATAATATTTTATATTTAAACACAATTTAAACATCATAATGGTTTATTATGATATATACTTTATCTATGTGCTTACACATGCGCGAGAAAAAAAAAAAGAAATGGCAACACATATATGAAAATCAAAGTATAAAAAAAAAAGTTATTTGATGAAAAAAATATTTCTGTAAATAAATATTATAATTATTAATTAAGAAAAAAATTTAAAAATAAATAACTAAAATATTTTGGAATATATTAAATGGCCATCATATTACGAAATTGGCTTCTTTCTTGACCTCAGCCCGAAGCCTTAATGAAAGCAAATTAGAAAATTTACACAAAACGGGGACTTTGAAAATAATTTTCTGTAACTTGTTGGGTGGCTGTACTATTTCCTAAAATATTGCTACACAGCACCCCTCATGATTATTTATTTAATTTATTGTGTTATATATATGTACGTATATAAATCATCAGAACAAGGATAAAGTGTGAAGAAGTGAAGCGATGTTAGCAGTTAAAACGCACGCCTATTTCTTTTATTCCTTTCCAAAGGTAATGATGGTTTGTTGAAGTTTGATATTTTGTCTGCTCCATGTCAGTTCAGGGGTTGAAGTTGAATTCTGCTTAGCAGTGCAATTATTTGTTCTCGATTTTTGTCGTAATTTTTCCTTCAATTCTCCTGAGAAGATCAATATTTTCAGTTTTTCTTGCGAATATTTTTCGTCATTCTTCATTGGGTGTGTTTCTTGTAAAACCGAAGTCTATAAGGGTTTATAGATGGATTTCTGGATGTTGTGGAAGTTACTCTTGCCAAAAGTTTCTAAGACTTCTGGTGAAAAGAATTTAGACGTGAAATACAATTAATTAGCAAAGTAGAAATTATGATTTTAGGTTATATATTCCGAAAATGGTTGGTAGGCGCTTTTTGCCCAATCACGTTCTTTCTTCGTTTACATTAATTGCATTATGGCTTTCCGGACGTTCTGACTCATTTTCAATCAATACAGCCAAGGAGCCCTTTTAATTCTATTTGATAAGATTGTGCATTATAATTTCTCACTTTTATTTCTACATTTCTCCTTCATTTACAGAATAATGGCTTCTAGTTAAACGCATATTGTTTAAGTTTCTTGTTATTTTGCATGAGTTTAAAAGTAACAAATTGTCAAAGAGAAAAATTTAACGCCCCATGAACTCATGTTGACTTAAATTTCCTGTTATGAAATGTTTTTCATACTCCGCATGTAATTGAACAGGTACTCACAACTGAAGGGCAATTTGCCGATGTCTTCTTACCTAGTCAAGCTTTTAAGGGAAAATACTTCTCTCTTAAGATGGGACGCACTGGACACCAACATCTGGAAAGGTACTTTTATGCTTTGATACTAGCGAATTGAACTATAATTACCTCTTAGGTACTGTAGCTTCCTAAATGCAGTATAGCACGACAGATTTTGCCACCCGCATCTCTGTTTCCATTTTGTCACTCGCTTTTCTGTTTCCTTTTTTGAAATGTGCTTGAAATTATATGACACTGTGTGCTGGTTGTAGGAAGTTGGAGCATTAAGACATCAACGCGAGAAAAGCTTTTTCCGTAGAAAATCTTCAGTAATACAGTTGCTGAATGTCTTTATGTACTTCCCTTGTTTCTTTTGGGAAAAGCTGGAACTTTCTCATCCATAAAGAAGTTAAATATCTACCTATTAACCCATGAATTAATATTCCCATATTTCTCCTGGGAAAAGACAGGAACTCTCATCCATACAAAAATGGAGATTTAATTGAGTGCTTCTAGTTGATGGTTTACAATCCTTTCTTTTTTACTCTGGGGAAAAGCTCAACAGCCTAATCGCCAATTCACCATAAATACGAAAAATTTATCTATCTTGTAATCAAATTTCCTGCAATAGAGTATTTATTGAATCTACATCTCAACCATCTTTATGATGGAAACTAACACCAGTACCAACTATATGCTTAACTAAAAGCACCACCTTGTGAAATCATAACATTCTTATGTTTGTTTAGCTTAACATCCATTCCAATTACATAGCTTAGGGAACCTCACTGAACAAACCTTGTGTGTGTATGCATGTGTGTGTTTTTGTATATATGTTTTGTTGAGAGTTGGTCGCTGTTGCTAAAAAGGGATAATTGACTGTTAGATGTGTTGAATTCAAAAAGTGAACTGTGAAGTCCTTTTCTCCAGCTAACACTAGTAAAAACTGTACGGAATCTAAATATAGTGCTGATTTTATCTTCCGCCCAAAGTTGGCTGGACTGCTTGTGGGGATAATTGAGCAATTGATCATAAGATATGTTGATACCAAGATCACTTAACTGCAAATATATGTGGCTTGCGGACATTAATTAGTCGCCCATTCATTTTCTTGTGCAGGAGTACAAATAGAGCCATTCAAGCTGTCTCA
Source organism: Avicennia marina (assembly GCA_019155195.1). Lineage (NCBI taxonomy): Eukaryota > Viridiplantae > Streptophyta > Magnoliopsida > Lamiales > Acanthaceae > Avicennia > Avicennia marina. The sequence continues at coordinate 7,747,802 of CM032772.1, read as the reverse complement.
TCAGGTGCAAAAGCTAGTGTTTTAGTGCAATTTATTAATTAAAAATTTCTAAGATGTGAAGTAATACCTTTTTTGGGATGTGCCTTTAGGTGTGAATGACAACAAAGTCTCTTCTTCTTCCATTGAAGACTTCAATGTTACAACCACATTTGCCGATAAAGATGACAAATTAAAGGTGACTGAACAACATCGTCCTATTCTTTATTGAGAAAGCATTTCACAAATATGAAGTGATGACTCCTCAGGCTATCAACCTTTTTATGATCATTTCTGAAACATGAAGATGTAACTGTTATGCAACCAAGTTTTCAATGTCCAGGTAGAGTTTCCTGAAGGGTTTGCATAATCTGAATTAGATTGGGGTGTTGAGCCTTGAACAAATGGCCTAGATTGGGTTGCATAAACTGAGTTCTCTGGTGTTAGCTCTATCATATTTTATATTCCCTTATCATATCTGACCTGATATAAGGCGATTAAACAATGTGGTAACTGATGGGCATTGATCAGATTTCAAATTATTGTTTAAACCTTTTGTCAACAGTGAAGGCATAGCCTTCTAGATATGACATTTCTTTGTTGCAAATTTTTTATCTTCATTTTATTTTTTGGGGTATTTAATCCAATGCGCACTGAAGAAATCACCTTGGTTCATCGTCTTGCTGAAGTGCCTCATAAAGATAATTATTCTCACATGTTATTTTGTAGATGCAAGCATAGATTTTTATTCCCCGACATTCTTGACACATAAGATGATATAGTTTAATTACCTAGATCTTTTGGCTGTCTTGGTTCCTACTCAAAAAATTTACCGAGGCCAATACTTGCCAATTGGAATAGGGGGTAAATTATCACCCGAAAAAAAAAGTTTTTGCAATATATAGTTCTCCATAATGATGTCCTTGTGTTTTTGCAAGGCTTTAATTGCTTATATTCAAAATTATTGAGTAAACTATGAGCTAAAGTATTATTTTTTTGAAAAAAAATGTACTAATAACTTTTCTCCATTAATGGCTCTTTTCAGATCACTGTAGAGGTATCTGGAACCAAAACACAAGAAATATATGATGAAGTGTTCTCCAAAATGGTTGATGATGCCCAGCCGATACGGGGATTTCGAAGAGTAAAAGGAGGTAATTCTTGCTTGAAAATTTGTAAGTTGTTATTTCTTATGAAAATCAGTCACTGGCTTCATGAATTTCTGATGCCGAACTTTAGTTTCAAAATGTTAATTTTTTATTGATTCTGTATTTATCTGTCTAACATTCTATGATATTCGTTTGCATTATCCCTGCTCTGGCACCAACATGAAACTCTCAGGAAAGACACCTAATGTAAGTTATATCAGCTTCCAATTGCGAACCTTTGTCCATTATCATTTTAGTTTTATGTGCATTATGAATTTTATAAAACAGTAATATTTGCATGATAGATGTAACAGTACATAACCCTCTGGTTTGGTGTGAAGCCTGGTAAATCTGTTGATATTCTATGACTATGTAGATTTTGCAAGTTCTCATTTAGTGAAGGGACAGTTCCAGCCATAGTAATGATGTTGAAGGAAACATTATCTTTACTTTTTCCATTTGCTGAGCAGTGAAAGCTTAAATACAATCCCAGTCACAGAATTTGATTTATAAACATAACCTTAATTGTTCCTAATTCCTTCAATGTTTTTGGCTTCTATGCTTTTGTGACATCTCTGGTCACAATTTGATATGGTTAAATAGCAAATAGCCTTTTCTTCATGCATTCTTCATGCAAAGTGACAAAGAAAAGGATTGAATTTGTACCACAACTACATTTGCTGGCTAAATTTTTAGTATTTCATTGATGTTTTTCCCAATATACATTCTGGAAAGTGGTGCCTTCTGCAAAACTCTGAACAATTTTTTATCCTAACTTAGACTATTGTTTCTTGTGATGCAGATACCCAAAGACATTCTTTTGGAAATCCTAGGACCATCAAATGTGTATGAGCAAGTTATTAGGAGAGTCATCAATGGTGCCATTGCTGAATATGTAGCTAAGGTATGTTTCTGTGCTTGTTTGGAAGTTTGTGATTATACTCTGTATCATGGATTTTGAAAGTGTTCTGGGATATATGTTGTTCAAGTAATATGCATGCAGTCAATTGGGTATCTCATAACTCTGAAGAAACTAGAATTGTGAATGTTCATTATTTGTGTTGCCGTCCACTTACCTTGTTATAAGAGGGCATCAGTTTGTAATTATTATGGTCCGGTTGCCCAACACATAAACGATTTGCTATTAACGTAACTAGCAAATGCACCCATCACTGATCTCGTTCTCCTGACTTTTCTTGAAGATGGGAACTCTTGCATCTCTCTGTTCATTTCCTTCTGTTATACTCAACTTTACCAACATACAAATATTCAGTGGCTCTATTCTCTTCAGATATATGTCTTATGTCTACATCAAGATTAGGGATAACTTTGTTTTACTTGTATACGATTTGCGAATTTGCAGGAAGGTTTAAAAGTTGGCAAAGATTTAGAGATCGAGCAGAGCTTAGAAGATCTCGAAGCTGTGTTCAAACCAGGTGGCAAGTTCAGATTTGATGCAATTGTCCAATGCAATAATTTAAAGTGAGAGGAATCTCGTAGCATGATCTGGCTTCTTACTCTCTCCTGTTTAGCCCAATAAAACATGATAATTTTTGTTGATCCTTGAGAAAGAAACCAATAACTTTGTCTATCCTAAATATTGACTGAAGAAATTGTGCCAGGAGGAACGTATTGATGATCCATGAAATGGATGCAGAGGGAACTGATGAAGAATTTCGATTTAAGAAATTGAAGTACCTACAGAACGAAATGTAATGCAGAAAAAAAAAATGACTGAAATGGATGTTTCCTAGAGTGTTGATTCATTCATTCATTTTGCATGTCAGGATCCTGATTTATGAAGGATTAATGTCACTTTCCCTTTTCAGAAAGTGGCTCTTACATCAAATACTGGTACGCCAAATATCGGCTTGGAATTATAATTTGGTTCCAAATTGCGGGAAATTTTTTCATGTACAAGAGTGTGTGTTCGAAGACGATGCGTAGCTTTAACAAATATAATAAAAATAAAAATAAAACAGTAATATTGTTTTGACTAATTACACAAATTATTCTGTGTCTCAATATTTGATCATTTCAATGCATTATTTTAAGAAAGTGTTTTTTCTAATTACAAATATAGTTTTACTTGAATTACTTTCTTTATTTCTCAAATCGCAAGTTTTATTATGCCTAACAAAAGTAAAATTATTTATTTTGTGCTTTATTTATTTCTCACATGGCGAATGATGTTTACATGTAGCAAAATTACAGTCATTTATTGCGTATTTAATAGTAAACAATATTATAAAAGAAAATTGTTTATTATCTCTTTAATATAAACAATATCATTTACTTTATTTTAAGTTAAAAATAATTTCAGATAAATAAAGAATAATTGAATGAAGAACTTTGCAATAAAAACTTAACTTGAAAACGATATATAATAGAAGCCAAATGGAAATGTAATAAATTAAATATACTTATTGTGTCTACATTATATATTAAGGATTTGCCCTATAAAATAACCATTATGGTGGCATAAAGTTAAATTATCATATATTCTATTATTATTTCTTTATTTTAATGCATTTTCCTCTAATATTTTTTCCTTAAAGTATATTTAGTATCTCTTTTATTATTTTTCAAATTTCTAATACTTTTAAATTTTTGAAAATTAAATTTCTTATATTATGACGAATAAAATACATCCCCACCCCCCCCCCCCCCCGCCCCAAAAAAAACAGCAAGAAAGAAACGATCGACATTTATAAGACGATGATTGACACATATTTGGATTTTGCTTCATTATCAAATTGGCCTTTCTCCGATAAACTAATTATATATAACATCATATTAGAAAATAAAAGATTTCAGTACTTAAAGTTCTTTCACGAATATATTCTGGTCATTTAATTTGAAATGATTTTACAATATTTTTAACATGCTAACTTCTTTAATATTTTTGAAATTTTGAGATAAATAACCCATAGAGATTGCATTTGGGGGCGGGCAGAGGGAAAATTTCGGATCTGGGTTTCTTCAAACGGATTGTCCGGCCCGATATATTTGAATCGGATCTTCTGCTTTAAGCCCGGCTAAAGAAATAGCAGAAGGAACGCTAAAAAGTCCCCCAGAATCCCCAACAGAATCTCTTTTTCTTCCTTCAGAGGGAGCCCACAGATGGTAATCCTCTCCCTCTGCTGATGTGTTATTGTTTATGGCTTTAAAATTTCCTCTCTGTGACGCAAGGGAAATGCCGTGTTTGGAGTTTCTAATCAAACCCAATGGTATATTATTCAAAAAAAAAACTGGGTGATGGTTTTGGGTTGTTTTTCTGTTAATGATTCATGAATTTACTGATTCTGGATTCACGTGAACGAGGGTGAGTATATACACAGTCGCAGTTCAAGGATCCATGGCTTCTAGTTTTGTTTTTAACTTTACTCTTTTTGGTTAATTTTTTGGGAGTGGAAGAGGGGTGGGAGGGGGCAGAGGGGTTGGGAGGAATCTTTAATTAAGAGAGAAAGTGATTTTGAATTTAATTTTTGTGGAAATTGAATATTGAACTTATATGCATCCAGAATATGATTTATATATGGCCCCAATTTTGAGGGGAACTTATGCAACATCAAGGAGGCATTAATGAACATCGATAATCCGACCCAACTTAAGTTGCTTGAGAGGAATTTGTCGCTGGTCTGTGCCTTGTTCTTTTACTTATTAATTCATGCTTAGAATAGGCCCATGAATTTGTTACACGACTGAAAAAATGAAGATTATAAGACGTATTGGGTGCATAGTTTACGGCATATAAACCAGATTGCTTGGTGAGCAAAATGAAAATGGGAGAAAGCACGGTATGAGTGGTAAACTTGCATGGGAAGTTTCAATGTCTTCTGATCTTTTAGGTGCAAGTAGGAGTACGTTTTGTTTTGGGATTGGGAGCCTGGGTTGAGGATGATTGAGGACATTCTTTACTGTGGCATTTGTGAGTCGTTGTACTGAATTATTGCCCTCTATAATCCATTAGAAAAATCTATATTCTGTATGTTATGAGCATGTGCCAAGCAAACAGATTGTATATTGTACTGATGTGCATATTTTGTTTACATAGGAAAATACCAGAGCCGAATCCAAAGCACTTTATGTTGTTTGGTATCCTATTATTCTTTCTGAGTAGAGTATAATTGGTGTTTTTCTAATCTTTCACTATTTTTTCTTGGGTCTAGGTACGTTTACAGCCTGATCCATTTCTCAATGAACTTACCAACATGTTTGAGCGAACAACTGAAATGGGGTCCGTGTGGGTTTCCCTGAAACACTGTGAGTTCTCATGTGTAATGGCATCTTCTTTCATTTTCCCCCTCATGATGTGATATCCCTTAATAGGCAGATGTTATACTTAATGATGTTCTTCGGACGTTGACATAACTTTGATTGCTTCTTTTGCTCTCTCTTTAGCTTCTGATAAGTCCAAGGCAAAAAGGAATAAGATGATGACAGAGGGGACAAAGATTGAGTACAAGTGCCTCATTCGAGCCACAGATGGCAAGAAGACTATTTCAACTATCGTATGTATTTCAGTCATTTCCTACCCTCTTGTGTTTATCTTGCCTATACCAACTCCTTCCAGTGGAGATGCTCAAAGAATTATGATTTGTGAAATAAAAACCATTAAGGTGCTGATTAGTGGTACTAAATTGATAATTTGTATATTGAGCAAATGGTGCAGGCCATTAAACACATAACCAGCATCATATTTGCCAACTATGACACCCTTACCTCAAGTGTATCACATTTGCCAACTATGACACCCTTACCTCAAGTGTTGTTGTTTGGATTTATCGATTCCATATAGAAAGGTACAACCCAACAATGACAGATATAATTAAATCACATTCTACAGATAGTTGTAGTCTTTTAAAAAAAACTTTAACATCTGAAGTTTTTAATTTGGAAAGAATTGCTTCATCAACTGTAAATTTATTTAACATATGGAAGACCAGATTGTCTGTCATATATACCTAGAATCTGGTTCCTGGTGGTCTGAATTGACTCATTCAGTAATGACCTCTTGCCTATATTTCTGAGGTCAAATGTATTTCGACCAACGATCAGCAAATTGAGCTTAGTATATATTGCCTTAGATCCTCGGGTATATTTTGTTTGAAGGCAGATCTACTTTGTATTTCTCAATAATTAATTGCTTACATGTACTAAATCTGGTTTCTTGTTTGACTTTTCCCACTCTAAATGCTTTTATATTTCAGTAGAAGTAATTTACTTTTATCTGTTATGGACAATATGCCTCTATCTTGGATGCAGTTTTTTCCTGTGCTATTTCTGTTGGATTCTGCTAGCTATAAGATTTGCTGGTTTGATTTTTCTTTGTCAAATGGCTGCTAGTCCTGTGTGACTAAATTGGGAATTGCATTATCTAATCCTGTTGCTCATCATGAGTAGGTCTTCTACTACTCCACTATCCTTCTGATTCTTGAGAGGCAGAGATTGGATGATGCAGAATTTTGCTTATTCAGCCTTAAGAAACTGATATCTCTGCTTATCACGAGGGCTTGGATGGACTATTATGAATGTGATCATTATCAGGCAACATGTTTTGAGTTAAAATCTCTATCCAAGACATGTCTTTTGCCTGTACCTCCTGACCCTTATTGTCTGTTGTTTTATGTGTGTGTGCATGTGTACTTTAACGACAACACCTGAAAAATGAATCATTGATCCAATTGCCACTTGTATTTTGGAAGATTGTGTATGGAGCCGGTTCATGGTTTTTGCCCATCTGCAGATGCTGGAATTGTGTTTTACTGTAACATCCCTCGTTTGATTGGAATGGCAGGTTGGCCCCAAAGACCATCAACGTTTTCAATCAAGTTATGCTACTATTTTGAAGGCCCGGATGACTGCTTTGAAGAAGAGGGAGAGGAAGGACAAGAGGAAGGCAGCAGATTCAGATAAGAAACAGGATTTGAAGAGGTGATCTGCTGGCAAAACCTCCAACTAAACTCAATTTCTTCCGTTTGTCTCTCTTCCTGATCTTCTCTCATTATAATTCTCATTCGTCTACATATTCAAATTTTACTTACAATGCTAAGAAATTCCAGCTTGCTTTGTAATATTAGACGTACAAAATCCGTGTTGACAATGTGCTTTCGAATTTAGAATTTTGGTGTGTGGTTTTGGTCGCCACCTAATGTTCAAACGATATTTGGGCTTTGAGTTTATAGCATTAATCAGGCTTTGAAGGACAAAATTCATTTCATTCTCTGTGACTTGGTTAAATTCATCCCTGTTTTCAACTTCTTTAATTTCTTATGTCCACGGCATTTTGGGCTCCAGTTGCTATCAATTAGGGGTGTGACGGTGCTTCCCCATGGTAATAATTAAATAAACACACACCCAGAATAAACTGAAAATGTTCATGTCTATGGATAAAAATAAGCCTTATTTCAATTCTCCCAATTTTGAAGAGCATCAAAATTCGTTTGAAATGGGGAAAAAATTTGCATGTGCTGGAAGTCTGCCCAACATTTCCATAATAGTTTTGTAATTAATCATGGGTACAAGCTACGCATAATGGTGGAGGATTCAAATGTAGAAAGATAAATTTTAATATTATATATGTTCCAACTTGGAAGATAGTACGTGGAATTGACAAAATCTTGGGCTGCCTGAGAAAGGGAAAGTCAATAATTTTAAATTTTGATACGTGTTTTGATGATTATGTCTTATATCGAAAATTATATTAAAATAAAAAAATAAAAAAAATAAATTTTAAAAATATAATAATTAAATGTTTATTTTTTTGATTTTTCCATATCACTCGGTGAAACAAATACACTATTTTAAATTTATTTTCTTTCCTATTGTACACTTGTATGCATAACATGCATACATGTGGACTGACGTGTACTCTTCTTTAAATAAAATTATTGCATATATATATCTATATACACACACAAAAACAATCACACACGAGTACATGTGGTTTCTAAAAAATTATTTATAATCGTTTTATATATTCACATCGTTTAATTAATATACACTATTATACAATAATGTACGTGAGGAAAAAATTTCATTAATCAAAAATATTTTGACATTTACAATAGTTTTTATCTCCCAAAAAATCATAAATAATAACAAAGTAAACTCCTCTTTGGTGAACTATCCATTAAACATTAGATCCTCAAAATTACAAAAACCATTTTCTCTCTCTCTCTCTCTCTCTCTCTCTCTCACACACACACACACACACATATTAACACATAAGAAAACCAACCAAACACACAAACAGCCAAGCATACACTTGTTATTTTATACTATCTATGAATATACAAAAAAAAAAAAAAATGCTATATTATGCTACTCAAACATGCAATCAAACATAGTCCAACCTTTTTAATGTAATTGAAACTGGACAAAAACCGTTAAAAAGTAACCTTATCTTGGGGTGCCTGTGGTGGTATGCTTTCGGTTTTTTTTCCCCTTCAATAAATTTTAAACCAAATTGCTATATGTTGTTCAGTCTAATTAAAATCAAAATTCTGGTTTGAAAAAACAAAATCGAAGGTGTCGTTTTGAATGGTTCGATTTGGTTTTGCCATTTATAAATGAGTTCAATTTAAATATAAATAATCAAAGCACAATATTTATGCATGCAACAAATCAACAACATATATTATGTAAACAAATCTCAACATACAAAGATTACCAGTCATAAATACTGCTAGTAATACTTCATAACAACTATAAATACTTTGTTATAATAAATTGAAATTAAATGCATCCAACCAAAAACGAGACATTGAATAATAATACAATATAAAGACAAAATTGTTGCAAAGTAATAATAAGGTATTATGGAAGATCAAATTTCAACGGGCATATACATCACCCAAATAATTTCGCGAGGAAAATGAAAAAAGAAAAACGTATTACAAATAGAGACAATATACACCACCCGATGTTTTTGCAAGAAAAATGAAATGAGAAAATTATGTAAAGAAAAAAAAAAGAAAATTAATTATATATTAGAAATGCAAACCTAATGCATTCAGTATTTTACGTCAGAATCTGAGTTCATAGTCCTCATCATTTTATGGACCAACAAACCAATATTAACAAATCAATGACACTTATAAGCATAGAAATAAATGTTATGTAATTTTTACCATTTCTTTAGTAAATTCTCTAAAAGGCTCAACTCTTACTTTAAATTTTAATTTCAAAATATATATTTTCATTGTTTTTATTTAAAAGTCATAACATACAATGATACCATTTGATAGAATTTGAGATATTTATATTATATTTATTTTTTATCAAAAAACAATCGTATTATCAAAAACAAATTAAAAGTTTAATAATCATGTATATTTTCTTTAATATAAATGTTTAATTTTATTTGTTCTTTCATATGAACAGTTTTCTTATTTTAAAACCACCACCAAACCATAAAATATGATTTGGTTTTATTAAAATTTTAAAATAGCGATTTATCTCTTAATTTTTTAAAAAAGATGTGATTTGGTGGATTCGAACGACTCGGCTGGCTTTTAATTTTCTTTTTCACCCTAACTTTATTGTTTGCGCAATTGTCCTTTGCCTTTTGAATTGGTATCTGGCGAGTGCGAGGTGACTTTATCATCACCATCAACATCATTACTATCATCAACGGTGGCACATACAATTTGTGTGAATTTTTCTATAAATTATAAAATTTCATTCATTCTAATACACTATGATAAAAATAAAATTATTTTTAAATTATAAATATATAAAAAATATAAAGTAAAAAAGATAAGTAAGCAAATTAAACAATATAGAAAAGAGGGGAAAAAGTATAAATTTACGTTAACAGAAAATCAAAAAACATATAAAAATTAAAATATAAAAATAAAGACATTATAGAGATTTAATATCATGGAATAAATTTAGGTTTTGTTTTTAGTATATAGTATCGATAAAAAATATATATTTTTGGAAAAAATGGGGTCAAATTAAATGAGTTTTATTTTGTTTGTCAATACTGTATATCAGCCGAAATTTAATTATACAATGTGCAATTATTTAAATACTTTTCATTATTTATATATTATTTTTACCTTTTTTTATTTTCATCTTAATTTTAATTTATTCTATTCTTTTATTTTTCAAATTTTTGTTTTTTATTTATTCTATATTTGATATTATGAATTAAAATTTTAAGACTTGATTTTAGTACACAATGTTGTATCATTAAGACAACTTTATTAGTTTTATTGAGCATTTCTTATTCTTTATTTTTTCGTTCTCTTTTAATCTAATTCCATATTTTTTATTTTTTCAATTCAATTTCTTAATTTTATTTTTCCGTCAAATATTTTCAATATTAAACTAATTCTATTTTTATTATTTAAACTAATAAAATATTCTAACTTTTAAAAAAAATATGTACACATAAACACTTTGGACAATTATAGATCCGAGGCTTGATTGCAGTCCACCTTCACAAATTTGAATAAATTAATCCAAACCCTCTCTAGACTTATGTGGAAAATTTTGTTAAAAAATCCATTTTAACACTAAAAATTATTAAAAATAATGACAACTAATATATGCATGTGCAGAATTTTAATAAAATATCGATTTTATTTATTATAAAAATACTATAATAAATAAAATAATTTAAAATATTAAAATATATGAATAAATTTAATGACATAAACAAATGCAAAGGGAACCAATTGAAACATGTAGAAAATGCGTGTGAAAAAAAAACAAATATTAAAATGAGAGAATCAAAGATAATTAATATAGCGTAACAAAGTCATGCCTTTAACCTTAATATACAGTACACATACATAAGTAATTTTAAAATCAAAAGTAATAAAAAAAGGATACAACAGTTGTGAATTGAAAGGCATAAAAAAGAGAGAAAAAAATGTATAGAATTATATTAAAAGAGTTTTAAAATAAAAATATAAATTATTAGAATAAGGGCGTATAAAAATTCAACACAACCAAAAGAGGCTTAAATTCTTACCATATTGTGCCTAGTGATTAAAGATATAGTCAACGCATTTGTGTAGTTATGCAAACGAATATATAATATTTATATTATTTACAATATAAAAAAACTTGAAATTTGTAATTCTAAATTTATCCGATCTAATAGATGATTTGCATGTAATTTTTTTAAAAGAAAAAAGGGACCAAATAGCAATTATACGTAGAAAAGGCTCCTCTGTATGAGGCATAACGAAAAGGGTTTGGCATCCCCAGCAAAAATCATACTACTTTCCAATGCCACACGACCAAATATACACAGAGAGGGCTCTTTAACACAACACAATAAAAATGGATTTTCATCATTGCAGAAACCTCCTAAATTCCAATGTCACACGACCAAAAATTTTTTGGCACCAATTGCAACTGGGATCTTAAAATGGACGGAATTTATTTTAATCCAAAGGTAATATGGCCCCGAACGAGTATTCTAATTATATTACACATTTTGGCTGGAAACTACAACCAAAATCGCAAGTTGAAGAAGCTGAAAATATAAACAACACATCTTGTAAGTTGACGTATATATATATATAAGTAGGAATTACAATAAACCTTATTTGAAAGGATAGATATTGCACCAAGGCTAGCATTCTGATATACAAATCATGCAAAAACTTTATAACTGAACTTTGCATATCATCTCAAACTTAGATCCGGAAATCATTGCCCTCTCCATCCAGAAAAAAACCTTTATGTTGTAGATCATTTTTAACAAGTTCAACCCTTCGGATACTGGTAACAGTGTAAACAAATAACACAAAACTCCAATAGTGGTCAAAATTAGCATTCAAGCAAGTAGCATGTTGCATAAAAAGCATACCCAATAAATCTAAGTTCACAAATAATAGGGATGATCCCTAGTCATCGCTAGTTTCAAATAAAATATGAGCTACCCATTTCTAAGATTAACACCTGTTATCCTGACAAACACTATACCATAAAGACTGGTCACCAACTTCCATGTTTCTGTGAGATGAAATACAACACTAGTTCCACCAAAGAATTTATTGAATGTAAAAAGCACAGCACAACATAGCATTGCTGAGCAAGCAGAGCACTGAAGCCAAATTAATCATGACATATTTAGTTTCACAAAACCATGTTTAGTTCACAATTTAATCTACACGAGGTCAGAGGTCTAGAAATGCATCCCTAATATAGACATGTCAGAAGACACATTTTTATCTAAGGCTTCATTTGGATGGAAGGAAATAGATTTGAAAACAATTATTTCAAATGTCTCCAAATAGAAAGAAATTGAAATCCACCACAACTGAAAAAAGTAGTAGTTCAACGTAAGAACTAAAATATTTGAAATGTTTGCTCATCCAAACAAACTTGACAGATTTGTTATTATGAATTTGAAATCCTGTCTTTTAAATCTTTCCATCAACTCCAAATGCAGCCTAAGGTGTTTTGCTTAGAGATGTCTGAGATATTACATCTCAATCACTAGTTCCCACAGAAAGGAATAGATCAGCACAACAATACAACAAAACGCTATCTAGCCAACAATGCTTCAAAAGAGGTAAACACTAAGCACCAAATATAGCAAAAGTTTAAACAATATCCTTTTCATATCCCATGACAGAATTAGAAGCACAACAGTACTTTTCAACTAATGCAACAAATATTAGGATTGTAAATCGAAACCAACAACAGTCAACCAAAAAAACCCAACCTCACATTCACTCTCAAGAAATCATCCCTGACTATCATTTTAGTCACCCTTTCTTCGGAAAGAGCAGCCCTCAGTGAGTCGGGCACGCCCACCTGTCGGTTGGCATAGAACCGTCTGGCAGTTGCCGCAAACCACCACTGTCTGCGAATGGCTAAACACAGTGGTTCTGCACACGCGCACAAAATTTATCAACAAAAACATTAATTTTGATCGCACCCCATATCATTCAATTTCTACAAATCAGATCATTTACTTTCAGACTACTGATAAAAAAAAACAGAAAAGAAAGAATAAACTTACATGTTGAAGCAACCTTGACACTTGACATCCTAAAATCGCAAACAGCAAATACATTTTAAAAAAAACGGGTGGGAAATTGGGGAAAAACAAAACCAGAAGTAATAGAATAGCACACCATAAAGAAAGAATTCGGAGTTTGGACGAGACGCTTGAGCTTGTGCTTCCTCTTCTCAAGTTCCGCCGGTGGGTTGAGCAAATCAATATCGTTTGAGAGAACCTATTTACAAGCAGCAAATTGTCAAATAGACAAGCAAATCAATCGAACTGAAACACAATACACAATGACCACTATCAATTTACCATTTTAATTCGGAATATGGAGGCGCAGCACAAACACTAGTTGGATACAATGAGAGAGGCTGCAGGGGCAATGCAAGAGAGTTAAAGCTAGGGTTTGTAAGATGCATTATATAGGACCAATCGAGAGGCATACGCCGTTGGATGTTATGAATAATTTGAATCTCGACCATCGGTTAAGTTTGCTCAAGGCGTGTTTTGGCTGTTAAACGATTTTCGGGGGAGTCCTTATTCATACAATTTTGGGGGAAAATTTCGAGAGTTTTTATTATTTATCTTGAATTTTATTTTATTTTTAAAATATTTTTATTTTAAAATTATTTATTAATTTAATTTAATTTCATGATTTTATCTTATAAAATTTAAAAAAATAAAAAATAAAAATAAAAATTTATTCCTATAATTTGAATTTACAGAAATCTTGTCCTATAGAATTACAAAAAACTAAAAAATGACAAAAAAAGAAAAATCTGTTATTTGAATTCATGAAAATGGTGAAATATTATCACCTTTCATCAATTCTTTGTTTATCTATATTTTTGAAATAGACAAATAAATATAATTTATCATGTGACAAAAAAAATAAACAAACAAGCATAATTTATCATTAATATGTAAATATTTCTATTGAATAAATTTAACTAAAATTATTGTATAAGTTTTTTAGTCAATTTTTCATTAAAGCATAATATTTGTGGATGATAAATTAATAAAATTTAATTTTTATAATTTAGATATTTGATATAAAAATTTAAATTGTTGAGAAAACAAAATTAGTTACCACATAATTATAAAAAAGTTTTACAAATAAATAATTACATTATTTTTTGTTTAATATATTTATGCAATGTTTAATATAAATTCATTTTGCCCTCTGTCATGTTTATCTTTTGTTATATTTTTTGTATATTTTTTGTTTAATTCAATTATACAAATATGGTTTAATGCTGTCTACTGTTTTTAAGCAACCTATTAATTATATTTGTATATACAAAGAAACATGAACCAAATATATTGTTTGTAAATCATAAACATAATTATTAAGTTGCTTAAAAACAGAAGATAGTGTTAAACCATATTAGCATAAATGTATTAAACAAGAAATACACAAACAAATATAATAAAGGACTAACATGACGAATAACAAAATGTATCTATATTAAATATTGTATAAATATATTAAATTAAAACAAAATTACTAGGTAAGAAATTTCTTTATATTATATGGTGATTAATTCTATTCTCCTCAACAATTTTAATTTATGTATCAAACATTTAAATTATAAAAACTAAAGTTTGTCAATTTATCATCTATAGTTATTTTGCTTTATTAGAATAATTGACAAAATAATTATACATTAATTTCAATTAAATTTATTCAACAGAAATGTTCACATATTGATGATAAATTACATTTGTTTGTATATTTTTTATTATATTATAAATTATATTTGTTAGTCTATTTCAACAACTACAGACAAACAAATAGAGAATAGATGAAACGTAACAACATTTGCATGATCTGAACTCAAATCATAAAGATGGCTTTTTTTTGTTTCTTGTTATTATTATTATTATTATTTGCAATTTTATGGGATGATCATCCCATAGGATTAGGTTAGTTTGATAAATGGTTTCAAAATAAGGATATTTTTTAAAATGAAATAAAAATTTAAAACAAATAGTGAAAAAACCCAAATTTTGGCACCATAATTTAGTTTTGGACCTTTTTAGTCTCATTGATTTTATTATAACCAATCTAATTATTAATTATACCCAATTTTATTCCTGTAGGCCATCCATTACTAAGGCTCTATTTGGCATATGGGTTTTGTTAGAGATGATGTTTGGCAGTTATGCATAAGGGTAGCAATGTTTGACTCAACTCGAACTTAACTTATAATCAACGAGTTTCAGATCAAACTTTCACAAGGTCGGATCAAAATCAGATCAACCCCATGAACTTGAAAAGATTAACAGGTTAATTTTAGGTTGACCCATAAACCCACGAATATATTTTAAATAATTTAATAAATATTTATATAAATATATAAAATTAATTAAATAAAATTAAATGATAAAATTTTAAATATTCAAAACATTAAGCCTTAATTTTTATAAAGAAAAAATAATTTTTTTGTTAGTGGGTTGATGGGTCAAATTCGGGCAATTGATGAAATTGACGAGTTAGTTTTGTGTCAAATTTTCTGACCTGCAAAAATAATTGGGTTAGGTTCGAATCAACGAGTTAAGTGTAATACTTGAATTTCGACCTGATCCACCAACCTGTCAACTTGACTTGTTGCCACCCCTAAATGTATAGAGATGAATACTATATTTGATTATAAGATTTTAATATTTGAAATTTTTGTTTTTCTTGAATATATGCAACGATAAGGAAAAATTTTAAATTTTTTTTATATGAAAATTTTGTCGAGTTATATGTTTAGAAATATAAAATTTGATAGATTATGTGAAAGTTAAATATTGGAAAACAAACATAGCTTGAGGGTGGGAGTCGATTACATTCCAATTTTTTATCAAGTTGAGTCCGTATAGCAATTCATTGGGATTTGACCTTAAAAATTAAAACTTATCACCTAAAAACATCATGCACATACAATGGAATACAATAGAACAAATCCTTTCCATTTTTGTTGTAAAACACGCAAGATATATAATAAACAAGAGCAAGTATAGAAACTATACCTTTGCAACATTTGTAAGTCTTTCATGTATGATCCTTAAAGTCGTTGTCTTCAAACTTTAACCTCTAGATTGTCCATAAGATTAGGATACTTGTGACCTCCTCCTATACTCTGCAAAACTCCTTTTGTGAAACTCTAATGCAAAAACCTTTAGGTTAGGAGGAATTTTTGATAAAAAAGACATAAAAGAGGTTAGCTAGGGGTTACTCTCTCTAGCTTGGAGGGTGCACAAATTTTGTAAATTTTCTTGTGTGTCTTGAACCCTTTGGGACTTATATAATTAATTGAGATACTAGGGTTTAGTATATGGACTCAATAGGCCTTACTACATAGACTCTTTTTAATTAAATAGTTCATGAACTCTTATTTATTAATCTTATTAATAAATCAGCACATATGTTCTTTAATTATTAATCTTCTTAATAATTAAAACTCATTTATATCCTAAATAATTTAATTTAATTAATTTCATTAATTAAATTAAATTCACATTACGCTTTTAATGATCTTATCATTAACAAGTACTAAGGTAATTTATTTAATCCCATCTAATTAAAATTAAATAAATTATGCAACCCATTATTTAACACTCAACACATTCCAATTTTATGTATGTAATTCTCTAGGAACATTCTCAATTAGTACTGAGCATAGCTTAAAGTACATAGGGAATATCGTAGCTTAATCAAAATGTGGTGATTCGGATCACAATGAACCTTTCCCATCATGATTATCATGCCGTATAGATTTTTTTTGTCTTACTTTGTCTAAACCAAGTGAAAGTTACAAATTTAGTCAAATTCACAAACTTAGTCTATGACCAATCGTCGTTTTCTCATGAGACAAATGTTTCTATTAAAAACTCTTATTTGATTACACATTGCCTTGGCCAAGAGCTTCTATCTTATAGAATACCAACTGCATTAGACAAATGACTTACTCACTAGCAAGGAGATAAATCCCTCATTGAACTCATACATGTCTCCATATGCACCTAAGAAACAGTATGTTGGGCTCATGACCCTACCCCATATTAGGATAGATATGACCTTTAATACCCTAATGATGACCATGTCATCTTAGGTCTAAAGTTCACAGACACCTAATAAGATTACGGAGTAGGACATTGATAGTTAAGAGTGAACTCCATGTATCCACTTTGTTTTACAATTCATTGTTCGAATGCACTATTCCCCAATAACGCATGCAGACACATATATTCTTAATATCTCATACTAAACAATAGCACTTACTGCACCCATTTTTTGCCTTTTCATTGTTACTATAATTTTCATTAACAGCCTCCGCCGCCCCAAACCATGCGTTCCTCATCTCTTTGTTACCCTTACTGTCCGATGGAATTTCAAACTCAGCTTATATGTTGATTTGCAACCCATGTAAACAAAAGGGACCAAGAAGGATGAGGAAGGAGAAGAGAATGGAAAGCGCCTTGATGGAAAAAGGGAAAAAAATTAAATACATTGTGTAGTGGACGAATATACAAATAGTAACAACACAAAATATAAAATATATATATGTATATATGTACAGCTAGGCAGAGGGGAAAAGGGGGCAAATATATTTTTTTTTCTCTTTCACCATCTTCTTCTTTCTTGGACATGGTTTTCTTCTTTGTCAATGGAAGATTCCTGCCATTTCTAATACTCATTTTACAAATGATTTTTGGGTAATTCACATATTTATTTGTGGATTGCATCTCGTCAAATAAATTGTACTAAAAATGCAAGGTTAAAATAAAGAAAGACACATGAATTGTGGAAAAGAAGGATTAAGATATCATGGCAACTTTGGATAGAGGTACCGCAACGTGTTGCTATCATTGTCGCCTTTACATGTGATGTGATGTTGGTTCTTTCTAAAGATTGGTGTTTTTTTTTTCTCTCTTGAACATTTATTTTTATTTATGAAAATGACTAATGCAATAGTTGCATGGCTGTGCTATGACCACCTTACCTACTCGTAGGTTAGTCGCTAGACTTACTAACTAAGCTAGCCACTTGAGCTACTAACTAGCTTAACCCCCTAAGCTAGGATGGCCACTACCAGGCTATCTATTGGCTCAACAATGGAAGTAATGTATGCTTACATCACTTTCCCTCTCTTTTTCTACCCAACCATACAAGATTGACTATAAATATGGGGGCCGATGATTTCATTTATTGTATGACTGTAACTTTCACTAATTGCTAGTCCTGGCATGTCTCACACTCTCTTCGTTCTTTTATAAGGGATTTGAATACCTCCCTCTCTCTTCATTATAAAAAAATTTCTAAGATCCTCAAAGCTCTACGTGATTTTGAACAATTTCAATCGAAGTATTCTAATCTATCTAAAAGGTTGAATGCGGATCCTTTTTCTATGAATAGATGGAACATCTCCAGTTCCAATTTGATAGAACTTGTTGGGAGTTGGATGAATGTCTAAAAAGATGTTAGGCATTGGATAAGTCTCATGAAGAGATTATTGAAAATTTTCGTCATCTAGTAGAGAAGCTTTGCTAATGCAAGGCTGCTCAAGATAGCTCAATGTC
Source organism: Avicennia marina (assembly GCA_019155195.1). Lineage (NCBI taxonomy): Eukaryota > Viridiplantae > Streptophyta > Magnoliopsida > Lamiales > Acanthaceae > Avicennia > Avicennia marina. Next base: position 7,729,127 of record CM032772.1, on the reverse strand, counting down.
ACAATACTTATATAGTTTGGATAGTTAGCAATACTAACAACAGTTTTAGAAGGACTAGCAGCTCGCTATCATGCATCCCCTACTTTTGTGACTTGACGATGCAACACACCTTGCAAGGATATCAATGTAGCTTTGCTGATTGTTTGGAGCACGCTACTTCAATTTACTTATTTTCTTCAAATGCCAACCCCTCGACATTAGATTGAAACCTTTGATGGTGTTAATTTTCTAATGAAATGAATGGAGGTTGATCAAATGGTGGGCCTACTTCTACTGAGGCTAATACCCCTTGATGTCTGAGGTAAGTTTACGAACATAGCTCTTGTTTTTGTTTAAAGAAAATACTTTCAATAGCCTTTCTCTCAGTTTGCTAGTAATAAGTTCTTTCTTTTTGTAAGCTTTGCAAAAATTAAGTTTGACTTGTTACTGAGGGGTGATGCTATCATTTTGTAATGTATTCGGTCTAGCTATTAATTTAACAAAAAGAAAACTAAATTAATTGAGACCTCATAAATTGACAATGTATGATATACAATTTGGGTCATCTTCTTGGTCCACTAAGACCTTTTAGAATTTTGATGAATGACGTTTAGTTAGGTCATCTCTCAAGTTGGTTAAGACTTTTAAAAATACCAATGAATGGCGTTTAGTTGGGTCATCTTTTAAGTCAATTTAGACCTTTTAGAATACCCATAGATTAGTTAGGTCATCTTTTAGGTTGGCTAAAACCTTTCAGAATACCTAGCCTGGTCATCTTTTAGGTCGATTATGACCTTTTAGGTTCTTGCAACACTAGTCATTTTAGGGCATTGTCTATTAAATGTGGTTCTTATTTTGAGGCCACATTTATGACCTTACATGAGGAGGGCTAGGATCCTTTTTTCCCTCCTATATTAGTATGTTTCCTTCCAAACTTCCACCTCTATTACTTCACAATCTCTCTTTTTGATTATCTTCAAGTAGTTTTATATTCCTCCTCTTCCTTCCACAAGTTAGTCAACATGTCCAGTAGATCTCTAAATCAACCATGAGTAGATGTATTAAAGATGCCATTATTTCTATATGTAATACCTATCAAATACCCCCTTTTTATAAATTTGTAGTACCTCAGGAAATTACTCGCGCTAATAATTTTCCAAAGAGTTTTATCCTTGTTTTTGTTCATCAGCTTAGATTAGGCTTGCTCTTCCTGTCCCATCCTTCTACTCTAAAGTAGCTAAGACTTTTAATATTCTATTAACACAAATGACTCCTAATTCATTTCATTTATTACCTAGGTTTTTTATATTGTGCAATCAAGTTTTAATCAAATCCTCAACCAAATTGTTCTTTTATATTTGCCACTTAAAATGTCCTGAGCTTAATATTTTTTTTATTTTAGTAAAAAACTAGGCATTGAGTGACTAAAAAATCTTCCTTCTAACAATGATAAAATTTGAAAGGCTGAATTTTACTTTTTGAAAGAGCCTAAGCCCTAGGTCTTCTCTACTGTTTTCCGATCTCCTCCTCCCTCTCCTCCACCTTTCCAAAGAAATCATCCTTTTGATGATATTATGGACAATGTTGCCATTTTAAGTAACTAATTTTTAATCTACATGTAATAACCCAATACATGAAAAACACACGTTGGCTCTAAGCTTTGTTCGTGGGGGCATGATGCCTTGATATGATGGATTGGCTTGTTCCATTTCTCGTGGCTAGCCTATTCAAAAATCAATGCTAAATGTTTGCCTGGTGCAAAATTTGATTCCTTCCTTTTAGCTATGCTTAAATATATATATATATATATATATATATATATGTATGTTATTTCTTGGTTCTTGCCTATACTAATTGTCAACATCTTATCTTGGCGAACAAGCCAGTCACAAGGCTTAAGTTTGAGGAATACCTGTAAGCTTAACAGATGACCAAGAAGATCACCTTTCTTGAAGGTGAAAAGTCCTTCCTATAGGCTAAGAACACTGCTCTACTAGGTTGAGTTGAGAGGGGAGAGGCAAGCTAAGAATGTTGAGGCCTTTGCCCAATCCCAAGCTTAATAGATTTCTTAGCTTCAAAATAACTTTCTATGTTTAGAGTCTGATTGTAAAAGTTTTGAGAAACAAATGGTTACTTTGAGGGAAAATGTCACCATCAAGATAGAGGTTACCTAAACTGAGGCCAAAAAGAAAGCCTTCAAAGAGTTTCTTGTAGTGCAGAAGGTAAGGAATACTTGTCCAAATTTTGAAAGCTCAAGTTGAAGGAGCATGAGGCCTCCATGGACCTTGGAAAGACTCTTGCTGGCTGTGCTACCCTATATTACAATCATGACTTCACTTTCTACCATGATCACATGATTGAGCTGGCTTTGTTAAGAATGATGTTGACTTAGAGTCCTTAAATCCTAAAGCTAGCCTTGAAGCTATTCTTGAGGGCTGGTTCCTAGAATTGGGTGTAATAGAGTCTGAGGAGGAACTTGTCTAATTTGTAGTAAAGTTGCATTGGGAAAGGATAAGGCTAAGAAAGCCAAGGAAGTTAACAACAAACCCTACAAATAAGTTGCTTATCTCTTTTTGTTTGAAATGATGAAGTGAATGCCACTTGAAATTAATGGAATTTTATGTTTATGAATTTGATCTTTGCTTATTAGTTATTTTTGGTGATGTTGGTACTATGGTTGATATGTCCTTCATAGGGCTTAGCTATGAAGATCTTAAAATGCCAAGGACGGACCCATAAAAAAGATTTTTCTATAGCTCAATATATGTTGTAGCATAAGAAGTTGTACTTTTAAAAGTAATGATGTGAGTAACATGTAGCCTGATGCTCTAGAAATAATTGTTATGGGCAACTTGTGCTAGGCAAGCTAGTTGTAGCTCAAAAATAAAGTTAAGGACAACTTGTAGCTTAACAAGAAACTCGTAGCTCCAAAGTAATATTATGGGTAATTTGTAATTCAGTGAGTAACTAGTAACTACAAATGTAATGTTATGGGAAACTTATAGCCTGATGAGTAATTTGAAGCTCGAAAGTAACTTATAAGTCCAAAAATAATATTATAGGCAACCTGTAACCGGTTGAATAACTTGTAACTCAAAAATTGGTCCTTAGTTGTAATACTTTTTAAGGTTAAGTACATTCTAGGGTCTACCTAGGTCTTTTCTTGGCATGTGTAGTCAATCTATGATTGGTTTCTTTATCAGATTCTTTGGATTCATCTTTACTCCAAGTAGTGTTCATGGGCTTTTCCTACTTTTTAAGTGTATTTGCACATTCTGCTTGAATATGGCCGAAGCCCTTACACCATGGCACTGGACTTTTCTTTTCTCGAGCTTGCCATTTTCACATTTTAAAACTTTTTCATTTGATCTATGGAAAGGTTGTTAGATAAGTTACCTTATTTTTTAATTAAAGTTCAGATTCTTTTTCTTTGGCAACTTTTTCAATTTCTTTGTCAGATATGTTGTTTCATCATTAGTATTGCAATAGTTATTGACATCTTCATCATCACTTTGTTTTTCATTGCAAAAGGCAAGCTTCTTCTCTTTCTTAGCAAAATTTAGGTTTATCTCATAGATTTGAAGTAAATGCATAAGCTCATCCAAACGTAGAGAGTCCATGTTTTGTGCTTCCTTTATTCTAGCTACCTGGGGGTGAATCTTTTGGGAAAAGATCTCAAGGTCATTTGAATTAGTTTCATCTTAGAATATTTCTTACCTAATTGAAAGGTTTGATTGGCAATGTGCTTCAACCTACCATTAAACTCAACTATGATGTCATTTTCAACTATCCTTAGTATTTCAAACTGTGTTGCTAATGTTTGGAGCTTCAAAGACTTGTTAGGATTGGTCTCTTCATGAATATTTTGGAGGATCTCTTAGCCCCCCCTTAGCAGCTTCACATGTTGATTTGATTTTGAATTACTCTTTATTTACAATTGTAAATATTACAGTAACAGTTTTAAAATTACCTAGTGTTGCCTTTTCATCTTCTGTAGTTCAGGTTATCACATCCTTTGGAATTTCAATTCCTTCATCAGTTATAATGGTAGGAGGTTGTCAACCATACTCAATGGTATATCATGTTTTTTCATCTTAAGATTTTATAAATGCCTTCATTCATGCCTTGTAGTAAGGATAATTGGTTCTATTAAGAAGCAGTCAAGTTATGGACACTCTTTCTTTAGTACTCATTTTCAATCTTTTAGGATCTCATCTACTACAACAACTAAGTATACTTGGTGAACTAAGCTCTGATATCACTCTTAATTTGAGTTGATTGTAAACAACACACTCACGAATCTTGTAATAAACATAATACACAATAAACAATATAAAGTAAATGAGGCATGATATTAGCAATGTAGTTCGGAGCAACAATTCCTACATCTATGGGGTCTAACCCAATAAATGCTTCGATTAAGCAAAATAGTAAAAAGATATCCACAAAAACTCTCACAACTCACTACCCAAATTTTAATGCTCTCGAATTGTTGACAACACACTATATACAATAGTGTTTACCTAGTCCACACTAGTGTAAATATTCCATCATAGTGAACTCCCTCAAGATTTTCCTTTCCTCACTCTTTACACTTTAAACACTTTAGCTCAACTCTCATTCGGCGCATAGGCTAAATGAGTCAAGTATACGAAGGAGAAACTCGGACAAGTCTTTGGCTTGATTGCTCTTAGTTTCTCTTTTTACCAATCTAACTCCATCAAACTCTTATTTATAGTCCTGTGATCGAACTTTTCACTTGGAATAGATCTCCAATTGATCAGTATCCAACTTCCTAATTTGTTGGCAAATTTGTCTCCTCTAGTCTGAGCATGTTAGCAACAACCCGATATAATGAGAATGGACTGTTGTTCATCCTTATCCATAGTTTCTGACACTTGAGCATTATCTGTTGCTGCACCTTTGCCTTTGCCTTTCATTAGCTTAGGTTTGTTCCTTTTCGACGGCAGCTAAAGTCATCGCTCCTTCAATTTCCAAAACACTATTTGCAAATACAAATCATGACTGCACTTTGTTTGATTTAAAAAAAAAATTGATATGAGTGGCAGGCATGCCTCTTAATAAAATTATAAGAAATTAAAATAATATTTCAAGAAAAAAATTTTGCAGGCTCACCTCAACCAATGTAACATAGTCTTACCAGTAAATCAAATTTTAATTTTTGAACATTGAATCAACTTACTTTTCCCCTTATATACAATATTCTATATCTTTAGCATTAAGAGCCAAAGAAAAAGATCAGAATTCTGAGGTTATTAATGATATAATAGCATATCTATACTATATAAAAAAAATGCGAGTGCTTTTGTCAATTGTGAAAGGACATATATGGCTTTAATAAAATGACTATATTTATTATAATAAATAAGGTTATATACGAAAAAAATTCTAATTGAAATATTTATTTTTAGCAATAGAAGATTCATAGAGTCCTAGTTGATTAAACTACTTTTGTATTTGTCTTTAAATTATGTAAAAAAATATTTTTTGGTTGTAGAAAACTAATAGAAGTTTTAATATATATATATATATATATATTATAAGTAGAAGATTAATATAATCCCAACATATTTAAACTACTTATATAATTATTTGTAAGTTATGTTAAATAGAAATATCTACATAGTAGGAAACTAATTGAATATTAAATTTTTTATAAATTAAGTAAAATTTAAAAATAATAAAATCTTAATTTAAAAAATATTTTTAAATTCATATTCAAAACTAAATTATAATTGCATAATTTCATTTAAAAAAATAACAATGAATTTGTTGAAGAACATCGTAGGATATTGACTTCATATCTACATTGCCTAGTAAACAGCATATGAATAAACATGATAAAAATTTACAAATATAAATATCAAATTAATTAATCAAACCATAGTTATAATAATAAGCTAAACTTTTTCAAAAAGAAAACAAATTTCATATATAAAGACATCACTGTTGTCATAACAATATATAATAAAATATCTAAAATGAGTGAAACTTTTATAATCAAATTTATTAAACATGCATTGATTGGTTTTATATTATTATTTGAGGTGGTCAGATGATAAGTTAAATTTTAATTTAATTTAAAAATAAAATATATTGGTAATAAAATTAAATAGAAAGAAAGAAAAAGTCAATGATATAATAAGATAATCGAAAGATCATTTTCCTATCTAAGTTAAAAGAACAATTTTGATCTTGTATTAAATTATTTATGAAATTAAGTTAATTTTAATATAAAGTGTTTTTTTATAAATTATTAATTTTTATTATTATATAAATTGCATTTAATCTGATGTCCTATAGTTGAACAAGCAATACACACAAGTACTCATTTGAAGTTAAAAGTTAATGTATCAAATAATAAGATAAAACAATTTTAATTTAATTCATTTCACTATAATGTTACATAAAACTAAAATTCTTACATGATAATTATAATTTTTTTATTTTAAAAAAATATAATGGAGTTTCTATATATAATAGTGCAATATCAAAGTTTTAAGTTAAAAAAATAATTCAATGGATGTGAATATATTTTGATCAAATATTATCAATTTGATTGTTATATTTCAAAATTAAATTTTGTAAACACAAATATACTTTGAATACAAGAGATATTAAATTTTAAAATTAATTAAAATATATAGCCTATAAATAATTATTATCATAATAAATGTATACTTATTTATCTCATTTATTCGTATAAATCAAAATTTAAACAACAAGTTCTTTGTATGTTTTACTTTACTTAATAAATGTAAGATGGCATATATAGTCAAATAATTTCCTTATCATTAAAAATTATCATAAAAATTAAAATTTAATAATCATGATTGTTATTTAATTAAAAGATACTACTAAAAAATAATTTATTATTGAAACACATGATGTTAAAATGTAAAAGTTAAATTATTATTAGTTTTTATTTAATTTATTAAAGTTTTTTTAAAAGTAAGGCAATAATATTATTTGCCATATATGATAAACACAAGAAACTAAACATATGAACCCAGTTTTCAAAAATTAACTAGGTTATACAAATAAAAAAATTAAAATCATATAATTTGATATTCTTTTATATTATTTATTCTTAACATATATTTTATACTATATGTGTAAAGTATGTAATATTTTCTAGTGTAATAAAAACGATGAGTAAGAAACACTAATTAACACTTTCTGCTCGAACACGCGCCCCAAGCACACATACCCAAATTTGCCGAAACATCCAGCATAATTGTATAGAGACAATTAAGTTAGAATTGTAAGGAATACAATAATACCAATAATTATTATTACAACAGAATAGAAGAGATTTAGCGAAGTTCCTCTTAATCTTTGTTCTCAGCACCAGAGCTAGTATTATCATCATAGACCGTTCATAGCTTGGACTTGCAATTAAGGGTTTATGAGTAGGTAATTAAAGATGAGTTTTTGATTTAATTTAGACTAAACATAGGTGGTATAGTACTTCTAAGTATATAAACTCGCCCTCAGGTTATACCAAAATTTGCACTTTCGTCCCAAAAATTCTGTTTATTAAATTTCTGTCATTTATATATTATATATATTTTCTATCTCACGATTATTTCTAATTTTTTTTATTTTTTAGATTTTTATTTATTAATCTTCTAACTTTTAATTTATTTTTAGTTTTACTTTCATTCTGACTTTTTTCCTATCAAGCATTTCATATATTTTTATTGATTATAAAATTTTGTTAATTTATGCAAATTCTTAATCAAACAATATAATTGAATTATATTAATCAAAAATAAAGTATACTTTATTAATATAATTTTATTTATAGACTAGTTTTAATTGCAAACACAATGCGTGAGCAGAAATATTAGTTTACGAAAGAAAGGCTACATGGGAAGAAATTATGGGGAAAACTGCACAAGGAATGAAGACAGCAGCGCATGTTTGGCTGACCAGAAACAAATAATAACCACAATAAAACTGATTAATGCCGAGAAAATTACAAAAAAGAACCTATCCACCATTCATTGTTACTATTTAATTTAAGGTCATTTTGTATATCTACATTAATGAACCATAAAGTTACTCTAATAGGGTCAACCCCTTAATAAAATAGTGTGTGTATATAAAAATTCTCATCTCTCTCAAAATTTTATGATCATACATATTTTTCACACCTTGTTAAATCTCAATCATTTTCATCCCTAACAAAATCACCAACAAAACATAACCATAATAACCATAATATGTTTGTAAAACTTTTTCAATTGATTTGATCTAAAAAACTACACAATCTAAATAAAATACTCAAAGAAAAAATACCTTTTTATAATCTTTCTATCATTTTTACTTTTACACTATTTCTACTCTTTCATACCTTAAATGCTAATTCAATTGCCAAAAAGGGAAAATAAAGTCTACATTGGATGTAGAGTTGCATCTATTTTCTTCCAATTAAAATTTGTCTTTTGTCTCTTATTCTTATATTATTCTTAAAGTTTCTTTCTGATATTTCGTATAACCATAATTTGTATCTTTTAGTTGGTTTTGTGGTTAATTTTGTAAGTTATATTTGAATAACAATTACTACAAACTTACATGCGCAGCGAAAAAGTAAAAGAGTTGTCACAAGGTTGTTCATATAGTTCAAAGATAACGCTTATGCATCTGTGGGGCCACGCCCATAATTTTCCACTAGGAGATGATTTGAAAAGTGTTAGGATAATTAGTTTAAATCAATACAAAAATGCTTACCTAACCAAACTCACTTTTGGGATCAATTTGTTAAGGCGTTTTTAGCCTACCTCCTTCATGCAGCAAGTTCTATTGCCTTGGCTTTGCCAAAACTCTTGCTTGACCCTAACTACTAGCATTGATCGATAAGTCTTACTCTGCTAAGGATTCTTTTTTCACTTAATTACTTGATAGTTTTGGTGAACAGATGGAAACTTTAGCAAATCATTCGGCTTCTTAGATTTCTTCCTTCATGAAGATGTAGATAATGGAAAACACTTTAAACTCTTGAATGACAATCACTTGAACATAAGTTAAGAAAAACCAAAGAGTTTTCATAAGAGGATATGTTTTCTATTAATGCAACATGCTCACTTGGGCATCCAAATGCATCCATCCTATCAACATTTAAATATGAAAACAAATTCTATCGAAATCCAGTTGAAAATCTTCAAAATGCATATGTTGCTTTCTATGTTGGGACATTTTTTACAATTCGTGATTCCTTCTTTCTTTGATTCTTGGTAGATCAGTGTTCTTTCCTTAATTGATTTGAAAATTCACTACAAATCCTCCCTTATATGGCCACATTGAATTGGATTTAAATAAGTTAAGATATGATCAACCTTATGATCTCCTCATATCTTTATAGATACAATAAGTCGATCATATCTAAACAAATCAATTATAATCTCATCAAATCAGCTTAAATTGATTAAGTTAAAAGCATGTCACTAATAATCTAGAATTTCCATACAAAATTGATCTGCCATGTCAGTGCCACATTGGAGGTTGTACCAAGAATAAATACAACCCCTTAATCCTTGCATACATGGCACTGACATTCTCCCCTTTTGTCATTATGGGGCATAAGATAATACCAAATGTGATATCCAATAGCCAGATAAGAAAACCAAGATAATAATAATAATCACAAGGCCATAAGAATTCCTACACAAACTACTAACTTCTATTCATAGTTGCCGAAGTCAAATGTTGAAGTATGTGTTGGAACATGTCTTGTAATAAAGCTTAGCAAAGCTTCAACTGGACTATTAGGTAGTCTCACATAGCATCACAATACAAGAACTCCTTGAGAAACGAAATCCATTGTAGTAGACAAAACTAGTTGAGAAAGCCATAATAAAAATCCATTTCAAAAAAAATCAAGAAGTAATTCAAGCAACCATAACTTGAATTATTGCTCCCCCTTAATAGCACATTTTCAAATCACTCCCCCATTGTGTTGTAGAATGACAAAAGGCAACATTCAAGGGACTGGATTCACTATTATATTTAGCTTTAAATAGTCTAAGTGTAATTACATCAATATGGGTGCCTGAGGGTCTAGTCTTAAAATCATGTGTTTCAGAAAAAATTGGAACAATAGGTAGGACATATCACAAAATGCCAATGTACTCTTGCAATTGAATCATCTTCTCCAATAGTTGTGTGATTTGGCCTTTCAAATCTTTAGAGAGAAACTAAAGTGTAAAGCATTTGCAATCCAATGGCTTAGATATAACTGTATTTGTAGTAGGTGAAGTACTCTTCATACCTTTCACTATTCCAATTTTAAGAACCTTCTAAGCATATCCCATTAAAATTATTGACATAAGTTGTTGCTTCAATCTTCTCCTTCAAATAACGGATGGAATCTCCCCCTAAACCTCTGTTACCCTAAGTGATTCAACTTCCAATATATCTGAAGCGATGGTTGTTGAAACATGTGACCTAGTAAAAACTTTTTTTTCAACACCAACTCCTAGAGGATTAGGTTTAGTCTATGATATTTTTTGAAAAACTATTTCCACCTAATCAATTTCATGATAACCTTCTTTATTTTCACTTTCAACCTGAATAATTGGTGGTTGTTCCAATTAATGACGAGTGGTGAAGTTTCACCTAGTAGTTTGTACACCATTATGGCTAGCCTAGTAGTCCTCAATGACAAAGGTTCATCAACAACCTTAGTTCATGTTTCATTGCTTGATGATGATGAAATCCCCATTCTTTTCTCCAAGAAACTCTGAGAAGTTGAGCAAGAAGATAAGTTTGTATGTGAATTTGAAATGGCAATACATACCTCTATAAACGGCTGTCAAGTATAGGATTTGTTACAAGGAAAGTTTATTAGCGCTTGACACAGAATCTCAAAAATCACCTGTGATATAGAAAGATGTGATTCTGATTTGATTTTGGTTGCTACAACACATCAAGTAATTATAATAATTCAAAATTTTCAAACTTTCCTTGAAATTGAAATCTTCCCCTACCATATCAACATCTTTTATAGCTATAATTCAACTGGTCATCATTTGGTTCTTCAAGAAGCCCAACAATAATGATTTAACCTTTCCCCTCTTTACAAATATTTTTCTACTATATTAATATAAGGAATGTAGTAACAATGCCTTACAACCATTAACCTTGTCCTGGCTAAGTCATCTATTTTTGCCACTAAAAATATCCAATTAATGTGATATTTTTCTCCTTTCATCTTCCTTCCTTTTTTTTTAATTTTTTAATATAAAAACTAATTACAAAAAAAAAAGATATATAGAAAATAAATTGATTAAGAAGGAAGATAATACTTCAATTGGTAGGTAGATGCCTATTGTGCTTTTTAGCATCTTAGTTTGTCTATATGTTGTATCATATTTTGCTCTAATGACCTTTTGATTTATGCAATAATCCTGCTATAGTAACTTCTTCCTTAAGCAGCTGGTAGGTTTGAGAAATGATGTAAGACATACATATATTGCGAACTTTCAATAGTCAATCCTTGAATATCTCTTGTCGTCCACTCATGAGTCAAACTTTAATAATAGCTACTAGAGGGTGATTTTATCTTACTTTGGATGAATGCCATGGAATTTTAGCATAATCTCTAGAATCTTCAATAGTATTCAACTCTATTACTTCTCTCATGGCCTTGTTGTCTTCCTCATGCTGTTGTTTAGTAAATTGTTCTAGCTAAACATCAATAACCACCACATTAATTAATTTCATAATGGTATCTTATTCTGTTGAATATGCAGAAGGCTCTACTTGTTGTAGAGTATCCCAAGAAGATACCTCATCTGACTTGGCTATGAATTTTCCCAAGTGATCATGAACCTTCAAGATGTAGCACTTGCTTTTGAAGACATGGAAGTAGCTCATGTTCAGTTTCTTGCTCTTCCCGAGCTCGTAGGGTGTCTTCTTAAAGGTTAGCTGAAGATTAACCTTATTGATAATATAACATGTGGTATTCTCGACTTCAGCCCATCATTTCAACTCAATTCCTTTATGTTTAGTACCACCCTATCCATGTCCTATAGCATCTAATTCTTCCTTTCTACCACTCCATCTTGTTATAGAGTCTTGGGGAGAAAAATTCATGCAAGATGCCAAGTGCCTCCTAGAAATTTGTGAACTCTTATTTTAAAACTCCTCATGGTTAGTTCTGATTTGAGTAACTCCTCTGATTTGAGTAACTCCTTCGACATGATCCTTTTCCATGATACGTCTAGTACACAACTTTCGAAACATTTAAAAAGCATTAGACTTATTTTTAAGAAAGTCTATCCAAGTATACCTTGAGTAATCATTAAAATAGAAAAATATATATTCATTACCTATGTAACTCACATTGTCAGTAGGCTTAGCTAAATCACTGTGCAGGAGTTCAAAAATCCTAGATGTTCCCATTTGTTACAACATTTTATGGGGCACTTATGTCTACTTACCCAGCTAGCATACTCTACACAGACTTCTGTGCTTTTTTAGGCATATGACAATAGCCTACAAACTACTCCAAGTATGGATATCTTTTATGTAGTGTGTATGACTCAACTCCTTGTATCACAAATCAACTTCATCAGCTTCAACTTTCATACAAGTAGCAGAGTCTTCCAATAGGTAACCCTTATTAGCTGATCTCTTTCCTTTAATGATACGCGAATCACTTTCAAACACATAACACTCCTCTTTGTTGAATCTGACATCCAAATTGCTATCACACAGTTCACTAATGCTTATAAGGTTAGCTTTGAGGTTCTCCATATGCAGTACATTTTTCAATTTTAGTAAGCTTTCAACATTCAATATTTCCTTTCCAATAACCTTGCTTGCTTGTCCATCACTGAACCTAACTATACCATCCAAACAAGATTTATACTTGCTGAAGTAATTTTTGTTCCCCATCATATGGCGTGAGCAACCATTGTTGACATACCAACTATCACAAGCAATGGTACTAGAAAGGTGTTGGCCACAAAACACTTCTTATCAGCTTTTCTAACCCATACACATCTAAAAAAGGTATGCTTGGTATGGACTTACCTTTCTTGCATCATGTGCTATTGCAACCTATAATTAGCAAAAATGTGGTTACAACTAAAATAGCAATAAGTACATATAAGGTTTTTCTTTTGCCTTTTAGTCAACTATTTCTACTTCTTTGTTTTGGATAATGTTGGAACATTTTCCAGAATAGGTGGATGCCATGTTGGGATATTTTTAAAAACATGTTTAATCTCCTTCAAGAATTGCACTCATTTACTTTCTAACTTCTGGTAAGACATTTCCAAACTTTGAAAGTTTTCTAGCAACTGAGCATATGAGGCATGTACTTCATCTCTCTCCTTTGCTCTGCCTCGATCTCCAACTTTTTGTTTGTATTGTTGGTGGCAGACAGCTTTTGTTTCAGCATCTCATTCATCTTCATGAGCTTATCATATGAGATCCCATCCTTGCTCCTGCTACTATAATTAGAAATGTCAAATGTTACAGGAGATGTTATAATGTCGAATACAACATTACCCTTTTTTTTGCAAGCTCGAGTTGTACATCACATGGTTGCTAGTCTAACCATCATCTTCATCACAACTTACTTTAGAACCATCATTGTTCCACATGATTGTCAAGGATTTTCCTTTCTTCTTGCAACTGTTAGCACACTATATCTGGATGGCATGTTGGAACTTTTCTTATCACTTCTCAACTTCTTAGCAAGTCTTCTAGTTAGATAGGTAATCTTATCCTCAATGTCATCAAAATCCTTATCTTGATTCTTGTAGTGGCAGTTGGTAGTTGATATCTCCAATGCCATTTCTTTTTCCTTTTTGGCTTTGGTGAAGTTCATTTCATATGCCTGTAGCGACCCTATTAGTTCATCCAACCACAACGTTCCATCATCTCGTGCCTTTTCAATGGTAACAACTTTTTGGACAAATTGTTCTGGTAACAACCTTAGTGTCTTCCTTACCAATTCGTTTTTGAATTTTCTTTCTCAACTGGTAAGCTGAATTGGTTATATCTCTAAACTTCTTGTTATATGTTGCCACTATCTCATCATCGTACATTCAAAGGTTTTCAAATTGTGATGCAAGGATTTATAGTCTATACATGCACATTGAGCTCATACCCTCATATATGTTTCACAAAATCCCTCGTGCATCCTTTGTTGTATTACATGTTGCAACAAGTTTGAACTATTTTTTGTTGACACCTATAAACATAACATTTATAATAAGAGAATTTCCATGTGTTACTCACTCTTCTCTTGGGCTCCAGAACTTGGTATCTTTATGGACAATTTGACCATCAACATTATGCATAGGTGGTGTCTATCCTTCTTCCATAACAACCCATGCTTCTCACTTAAGGATTTGATGAAGGCTCTCATCCTATCCTTCTAATAAGGGTACTTTAATTCATCTTATAGGGGAGGACATGACAAGGATGCACCATTTTTGTTTCTTATTATGTCAACCAACTATTCGAGATCTCACCCACTAAAACTCAAGCTTGCCTAGGTGACCAAGCTTTGATGCCACTTGTTAGGTTGGTTTTACGGTTAATATTGTAAGTTATGTTAAATCAATCCTTATCCCAAATTCACACACATGGTAGAAAACTAATAAAGATACCAAGTATTTGTTTGTAAAATTTAAAGATAATGCTTCAACATCTGCAAGGCCATGACCATAATTTTCCACTAATAAACGATTCAACAAATGTTAGGACAAATAGTCCTAACTAGTACAAAAAAACTCACCCAACCTAAACTCCTTTTGGAATCAACTTGCTGATGCATTTTTAGTCTAGCTCCCTAAGGTAGCAAGCCCCCTTTCCTCCATTTTGCCAGGACCCCCTTTTGTTTTCAACTATTAGCATTGATTGGCATGTCTTCCTCTCCCAAGGATGTTTTCTTTATTAATTAATTGGTGGTTTTAGTAGATGGATGAAAACTTTAGCAAATAATTTGCTCTCTTTGATTTCTTCCTTCACGAAGATGTTAATAAAGAAAAATACCTTGAAGTCTTGAATGATAATCACTTGAATATAAGTTCCTTAAACAAAACTGAGGAGTTCTTTCAAGAGTGTATACTTCTCTCAATGTATTCTACTCACTTGGTCATCCAAATGCATCTATTTTATTAGCCTTCAAAGATGAAAATAAATCCTAGGGCAATTTAGTTGAAAATCTTCAAGATACTTGAATATGTTACTTTCCATAATGGGACATTTGTTACAACATTCAAGATTTCTTCCTTGATCCTTGGAATATCGTAAATCTTTCTTAGCTAAATTAATTCAAAAATTCTTTGCAAATCCTTTCTTATATGGACGATAAATTAGTTAAGATATAGTCAACTCTAAGATCTCTTCATATCTCTATAGATAAGGTAAGTCGACTATATCCACTCCAATCAGTATAATCTCATTAGATTAGCTTAAAATTAGTTAAATCAATAGCATATAATCATATTTAGGAAGAAAAAAATCGAGCTGAATCTACTTAATAAGTCTAGCTAATTTGTGGCAAATCATGTTACAACCTCCACTAGGACAAGCCACCAATAATGTAAAATTTACATAAAAAATTGATCTATCATATTAGTGCCACATGGAGGTTATCCCAAGAATAAACACAACTCTTCATTCCTTGCACAAGTGAGACGAACAAAATCCAAAAATCTCAAAGCAAAGTGTTTCCACAAGATCCAAAAATCCCAAAGCAAAGTGTTTCCACTCTTTTTACTCCTGGAACTCTTCTCGAGTTAAGACGGCACATTCAACTTGGGCATGAGAGAATACTACCCATAGACATGTTGAAGATATGAAATGTTTAACAAAGAGAAGATTGTATTGTGTGTATATACATATATCAAATGGTTCATTAAGCAATTCTTTTCTAAGTTTAAAGTAGAATTTGAATTAATACAAAATTTTGTTGGTGATAGCTACTTGTAGTGGCAAAACGGACAACCAACACTACCACCAAACACAACACAACAATAAACAATTGGTACTTTGACAATGACTCAAAATGTGTAACAAGAAAGAATAGCAGTAGTGATTATTACAATATAAATGTGGCTTGAATTGTGTCTCAATTAACGCTGCCTTCTAGGAATTATTTTGATGATCTAGAATATCCTCAAGGTTTAACAAGTCTTCCTTCCAATATGATTTGGAAAGACACAGGAATCAACAAATTTATTTGTTTTTCAGTAGCTGAAGTATAATTAAATGACATAGGTGTCTATATTCAGTATAAAGTAAGGAATAGAGGCTTGTTAAAGTATTGTGTATATGTCTATTCTGTATGCTCAAGAACAGATATTTTTCTTCAATACGTACAAAGGAATTTTTGGTAGTGGATAAAAGGTAATAGATTTCTTGTCTTGTATTGAGCAACTAAAGGTTAGGAACTGAACTATGTTTCTAACCATGAATCTGTGGTTTTCTTCTCAAGATTCATTGAAATTTATAGATTAATTTTGTAAGACAGTGGGCAGGGACATTGATCCATGATATGGCCATTAAAACATATAAAAATGTAGTGATTAATGTATAAGAACATTAACATAGTCAGCACCGTTGAGCCCTTAACGTTGATCGTGAACATTTTTCTACAACGCCTGTGTAATTTAAGGTTCAAGGCTTTGTTAGGTTTTAGCACTAAGATGGGAAGAAAACAGCAGGCTTAGTTTGGTTTTCCAATGTGGGGAAGAAACAAAAAAACCTTTAGAAATATACTTACACATCCAACAATCCCCTGCTCATTTCAAAAGTTTTTAGACAAAGCAAGAATTTTTGACATGGATAAGGGAATAAACTGGAGAAATTATTTGGTTTCAATCCAATGTGTTTGGTGTCGGTTAGGTTTTGAACCAAATTTAGACCAATAAAATTTGACTTATAAAATTACTGGTGGAACTGTGTTTTATGAACTAATAATTCTTGTTGTAAGACGGTGATTTTATTGGTCACATTGATGACTATCACAATTTGCCATTCAATGATGTTTTGTGCATATTGGCCATGCAACTACCTAGTCATTCATGATAATTCTAAAATTAGGTCAAATCTTACAAGAGCAACTCCACCCCACTTTTATATAGGCAAATTCATTACATATATGTTGCCCTACATACACCATTCATAAGGAAAATAAATTCAGTAAGAGTTTAAACCCATCCTCACACATACTGATAGCTTAAGCACACTTCTCAAATGGGACTAATGTATTTAGTGCTTTAGGGTTAATAATGACTTTGTTCTTATTTATATGAACATAATTTATGGTTTCTCCAATCACATAGGTTAACTTTCTATTGCTATTGATCTCTTGTGGGCCTAAGTCCCATTTCCTTTGTGCTTTAAAAAATTAACATTCTTCCCACAAGATTAGTTAGACGATGGGCCAAATACTGTTCTAACTTTCCACAATTGATCAAATCATTTTATTCCTTAAGTATATGTAGCGTCAACTATTTTTTCGAAGGAAGCATTTCAAATTCTTAATCAAAGGAGCACAAGCCTCAAAATCAGGCAACTCCAAAGTTACACACCATAATAATTAGTTATTTAGCTAAAGTTTATCCCATTGCACCTCCATCAAATTTTAGTCACTAATGGATTTTGTATCATTTGGATTAGAAATCCAATTTACACCACTATAGTCCTTTAATACAATGACAATCTACTACATAGGATTTTAAAACGATACCTATCTAATATTTTGCTTGGAGGGACCTCATGTGAGCGCAGTCTATCTCTTTTAATAATATGGATTTAACTTCAATGGTAGTCTCTCAAATAATATAAGATTTAGCCTCATGTTAGTCTTTCATGGCATATTTACATGCCCTTAACAATTAAGATTTAGATTTTGTGCTAGCCCCTTGAGGCAAATTTTATCTTATGGAACATTTCATAATGCCAAAATCATGTGCATAACTTGCATATAAATGAACTTCCACACAAAAATGATCATATCAATAAAGTCATATAATTTATGAGTTATTTACCTTTTTTTTAGTTGAAGTTTATCTACAACACAAGTTAGAATTTTCACAAATAATATTAATAATATGCAAAAACTACATTTCTTACCTTTCATGCCCAATTTTGTCTCGTAGACCATCCATATATATGTTCTGCATGTATGAGAACTCAAAATAATATACTGAACAACTCAAATATCCCACATTTTTTAGAATTTAATTCAAGTATCTCATGCATTTCAATAATGACTTTTTCCCCTGTAACACAAGTTAACTCCCCATATTTTTCTAACTTTTGGGGTAACACCGTAAAGATGACTCCAAAATCAACAGTTGTGTAACTCACCAACTGCACAAGAATAACAAGAAAAAGGGAATTAAAGATGAAGAAGCGCGAAAGGATTCAGCATGCCTCATCTCTTTCTTTTTAGTACAAAAGAGAGTTGAATATATAAATGGATAAAAAAAATAATAAATCTTTAAAATAAGCATTAAAGTTCTCTAATTGTTTCTAAACATTTAGATGTTGAACAAAGCATTTATGAACATTAAAGGAACGTTTATAAATAGAAATTATAAACATTAAAGAAAAGTTGGTAATAAAATTATTTTATGTAAGATAATTCAGGCTCAAGCCAAGGAAATGAAATTAGGTGGGCCCACACACAGTCTATTATAAAAGCCTAACAATGTGTAAAAGAATAAAGTGATAAAAAATTTTTACAGCAGAAGCAAGGAATGATCACCCATCCATTGTGTTATTGCTTCTTAAGCTTTTGAAACAAGTTCAAAGGCATAGATAAAAGAAGACAACAATTTGGTACAAACAATTCAATGTTCAGTTTTGAAAATAGTTTCAAACACTCACAGCATGAAACACACACACACACATAGAGTAACTTCTCAATTAGTAGCATGTAATGTCAAACTATTTTTATGTAATAAAGCTAAATATTTACTCACGTAAAAATTATAATTTAAAAACTATTAATTAGTCAACTGTTTCGCTATGTCATTCTATCTCAGCTAAAAATATTACCTTCACACAGATGTGGCGTTTTTGCCCAAATATGATCCATGCTTACAGACGTCCATGTACCTACATTTCTGTGAGTGTGTGCATGTTTACACTTACAGATGTGAAGATTTAATTGAGATTTCACGTATCCTCCAAGAGGAAGCCACTTAATGACCTTTAACTGAGGTTTAATGGAGGCGAACCTGGCCTTCCATCTTAGTTTCCAACGTCATAACACCAATGACTTCGTGGGATCAATCAGCACCACGCCTAATGGCCATCAGTTATCACTTGGCATCAAGTGCTAATCCCTCGTCCCCATGCTCATGTGCCATCCCTGACCTGACCATCTGTTAAGGTTTGTGGCTATTTATACACTAAGAGCCACCCATTTTGACCAACAAGAACAAGCTAAAGATTATGACCAATGAGGTATAGGGGTAGGTGCCTCCAAACATGGCCAATCGGGTAAAGGGGTAAGAACCTCCAAATGTGGCCAATCGAGTGCAGGGCTTTCAACTATAAATAGAGGAGGTTTTGACAAGATTTGACATTAGTTCAAGTGCAAGAATTGAGTGTGTGAGTGTGTGTAAAAGGAGTGTTCCTTGTAAGGTTGTTTTTTAGAGAGTTCAAGTTCCTCCCTCCCCTTTGTTGTTTGTTTTCTTTCTTCTGTGTACTATACACACTCAAATATAAAGTGTCACGTTTTAAAAGCTCCTTTCTTTTTGAGTTCATTTCTCCCAACAAAGTGGTATCAGAGCGAGGTTCTGTCATTTTTATAATTCAAGGAGCAATGAAGGAATCAACCGGCACCATGATCAAGTTGAATCCTAGCAACTATGCTATTTGGAAGCCTCGAATGGAGGACCACTTGATCATACGAGACCTATGAGATCCAGTGCTTGGAGACGCTGCAAAACCCGAAGGTAAGTCTAATGCTAAGTGGGAAAGGATGCATAGAAAAATGGTAGGCCAAATTCGTGCTTGAATTGATTAAAGTGTTTTTAATCATTTTTCTAAAGAAACAAGAGATGATGTTTTGTGGAAGAAACTTGAAGCAATGTATGAAAGGAAACATGGTTTAAACAAAGCTTCAATGTTAAAGAAAATTACTCGTCTTCGTTGTAAGGAGGGCTGTAGTATGTCAGAGCATCTAAATGATTTTCAAGGGTTAATTAATCGTCGTACAACATTGAAATTAAATTTAGATAATGAGATTTAAGCTCTTTTGTTGTTTAGTTCAGTGCCTGATAGTTGGGAAATCTTGTTTATTACTATTTCTAACTCTACTCCAAACGGAGTTTTGACCTTAGATATGGTGAAGGAAGCCCTACTTAATGAAGAAACAAGGAAGAAAGAGCTTGGACAAGAAGTTGAAGGTCAGGCTTTGATTTTTGAAAAGTATGGAAGACGTGGACGAAGCCAAAGTCGAGGACCAAATCGAGGAAGAGGATACTCAAGAGGTAAGTTTGTTAGTAGAAAAGAAGTTGAATGTTTCTACTGTAAAAGAAAAGGCCACATCAAAAGGGATTGTTGAAATTGGAAACGGGATTTTAACAAAGGAAAAGAGGAGAAAAAGAAACAAGAGAACGTGTTCGAAGAAACTACAACCACAGTTTCAGATGGATATGTGATAATTTTAAGTGATGAAAATTCCTTGAACCTTACCTTTCAAGATTTCTCTTAGGTGATTGACTCAGGGGCTTCCTACCACGTTACTCCGTATAAGGAGTTCTTCTCTTCTTACCATCCTATAGAAAATGGTTTTGTAAAAATGGGTGATAGTGGTACCTGTAAAATTCATGGTTTTGGTGATGTTTTGATAACTACTGCCTTGGGATGCAAATTAAAGCTGAAAGATGTGAGCATGTACTGGAGCTGAGGTTGAATTTAATTTCTACGGGAAAGTTGGACGATGAAGGGTTCTCCAGTCATTTCACTGGTGGAATTTGGAAGTTAACAAAGGGCAATTTGATTATTGCCAAAGGGAGAAAGGTAAATACCTTTTATATTACTGATGCAAAAATTGATAGTAATGCTTGTGTAGTGGTGGAATCATCAATAGAGCTGT
This sequence comes from Avicennia marina, assembly GCA_019155195.1. Lineage (NCBI taxonomy): Eukaryota > Viridiplantae > Streptophyta > Magnoliopsida > Lamiales > Acanthaceae > Avicennia > Avicennia marina. The sequence goes on along the minus strand of CM032772.1, from coordinate 7,708,042 downwards.
GACACAAAAGGCTGGGGCAAATGAGTGAAAAAGGTATGTCAATTTTGGTTAAAAATAATTATTTGCCAAAATTTGAAAAATTAAATTTCATACCTTGTACCAACTGTATAAAAGGGAAACAACAAAGAATTGCTTTCAAAAATTGTCCCCCTACAAGGAAAGAAAACCTCTTGAGCTTGCACATACTAATGTTTGTCAAATGAATGAAAGAACAATTGGTGGTGCTTTGTACTTTGTGACTTTTATTGATGATTTTTTTAGAAAAGTTTGGTCCTATGCATTAAAATCAAAGGATCAAGTTTTGGAGTCTTTCAAAAATTTTCATAAAAGGATTGAACGAGAAATGGGCCTTAAATTAAAATGTGTTCGGGCTGATAATGGTGGAGAATACCAAGGACCGTTTGAAGAATATTGTAACAGCCATGGGATCCGATTGGAGAAGACCGTTCCAAAGACCCCACAGCAAAATGACGTTGCTGAAAGAATGAATCGAACCATTACTGAAAGGATTCGAGCTATGCTATCGCATGCAAAGCTATCAAATCCATTTTGGGGGGAGGCTATGAGGACAACTATTGATTTGATTAATCTTTCGCCTTCAATTCCTTTAACTGGAGATGTTCCAGAAAAGGTATGGTCTGGTAAGTCAATCAATTTATAGCATTTAAAAGTCTTTAGGTGTCGGGCATTTGTTCATATCCCAAGGAATAAAAGGAATAAACTTGATCCTAAATCAAGAGATTGCATCTTTTGGGATATGGGCATGAAGAATTTGGATATAGATTGTGGGACTCTAATGAAAAGAAAATAATAAGAAGTCGGGATGCTATTTTCTTTGAAAATCAAACTATTGAAGATGTAAAGAAAGAAAGTAAGAACAGGACTACTGAAGAAATTCCAGTAAGGGATCCTTCCTTCCAGCAAGTTCAACAAGGAGTAGAAGTCTTACAAGAAAACACAGAAGAAAGGCATGTAGCTGAAACCGCTGCAACTCCACCTCAGCCTACAAGAAGGTCTGAATGAGAAAAGAGGCCATCAATAAGGTACAATCCAACTGAATACCTTATGCTGACAGAAGATGGTGAACCAGAATCCTTTGAAGAAGCAGTAAATGACAAAGATAGCAAAGAATGGTGGAGGGCGACGGAAGAAGAAATGAAGTCTATCTATGAAAGTCAGACTTATGATTTGATAAGTCTACCTTTGGGAAGAAAGGCACTCAAAAACAAATGGGTATTCAAGCTAAAGACGGTTGAAGGGAGTTCTCAACTAAGGTATAAGGCAAGGTTAGTAGTTAAAGGCTTTGAACAAAAATCTGGCATTGATTTTGATGAAATCTTCTCTCCTGTTGTGAAAATGAATTCAATTCGAGTTGTCCTTGGATTAGCTGCTAGTCTGGACTTGGAGATAGAACAACTTGATGTGAAAATAGCATTCTTAAATGGAGAACTTGAAGAAGAAATTTTTATGGAGCAACCAGAAGGCTTCCAGGTAAAAGGTAAAGAAAATTTAGTCTGTCGGCTTAAGAAAAGCCTTTATGGACTAAAGCAAGCCCTGAGGCAATGGTAAAAAAAATTTGACTCCTTCATGGCTAATCACTGTTTTAGAAAAACAAGTGGTGATCATTGTGTATATATTAAGAATTTTGATGATGATTTTATCATTCTTTTATTATATGTTGATGATATACTTATTATTGGCCATGATCTAAACAAGATTAACAAGTTGAAAAAGGAGCTGAATAAGTCCTTTGAAATGAAGGACTTGGGACCAGCAAAGAAACTCTTGGGCATGCATATTCTACGAGATAGACCAAATGGTAAGATTTGGCTATCTCAAGAAAGCTACATCAGAAAGATGGTTGGAAAGTTTAGGATGGAAAATACAAAGCCAATGACAACTCCACTAGGAAGACAATTCAAGTTGAGTTCGAAGCAGTGTCCAAGCAGTGAAGATGAAAAGCTATATATGAGTAAGATACCATATGCCTCAGCTGTTGGAAGCTTGATGTATGCAATGGTGTGCACCCGGCCAGACCTAGCTTATGCAGTTGGACAAGTAAGTCGTTACATGTCAAATCCCAGAAAGGAATATTGGAATGCTATCAAGTGGATTTTGAGATACCTAAAAGGAACAATCAAACTTAGACTTTGCTATACTCGAGGAAGGAATAAGCCTGTTCTTGAAGGATATTCTGATGCAGACATGGCAGGTGATGTTGATTCAAGAAAATCTACTTCTGGTTATTTAATAACCTTTGCAGGATCTGCTGTGTCTTGGCAAAGTAAACTCCAGAAATGTGTTGCACTTTCAAGTACAGAGGCAAAATACATTGCATTAATCGAGGCGTGCAAAGAATGAATTTGGTCGAAGGAGTTCCTTCAAGAGTTAAGATGGAGCCAAGAGAAGTATGCTGTCCATTGTGACAGTCAGAGTGCGATCCACCTAAGTAAGAATTCAACATTCCATTCCCGATCCAAGCATATTGATGTTCGTTATTATTAGATTCGACAAGCCTTGGAAGAAAAAGAAATAAGTTTGCAAAAGATCTATACAGATGATAACGGAGCAAACATATTAACTAAGGCGTTACCCAGAGAGAAGACTGACACATGTAAAGAAGTTGCTGGATTACAAGAAAGTCGATAAATAGCAACAAAGGGAGAGGAATGTTAAGGTTTGTGACTATTTATACACTAAGAGCCACCCATTTTGACCAACAAGAACAAGCCAAAGATTATGACTAATGAGGTGCAGGGGTAGGTGCTTCCAAACATGGCCAATCGGTGTAGGAGTAGGTACCTCCAAATGTGGCTAATCAAGTGCAGGGCTTTCAACTATAAATAGAAGAGGTTTTGACAAGCTTTGGCATTAGTTCAAGTGTAAGAATTGAGTGTGTGAGTGTGTGTAAAAGGAGTGTGTCTTGTGAGGTTGTTTTTTGGAGAGTTCAAGTTCCTCCATTCCCTTTATTGTTTGTTTTCTTTCTTTTGTGTACTATTCACATTCAAATATAAAGTGTCACATTTTAAAAGCTCCTTTCTATTTGAGTCCATTTATCCCAACACCATCCATTATCCAGATAGGGTGGCAGGGACTGTTCAGCTCATTTCTGGCAATCGCAGCAGTCGGTTCATTCTCCATCTTATCTTTGCTCTTAATGTAAGCAATTACATACGGCATCAGTCCTAGCCCTTGGTGATAAATGATTACATTAATCTCATAAATTAGTGGCACCATTGAATTTATTTTCATAGCTACATTTAAGGGTAAACTAACCGTTGCGCATAGGTAATAACCATATAATTAATATATCTGAATTTTATTGAAGCATCACCAAAAATCAATATCAATATGGCTTGTGCTCTATCCTATCATGCAATAGGTGGCAAATTACTGATCCTTCAGTATCCCAGCAATTTTAGATGTCTATATGTACCACATAATTTTTGTTATGGGGCAATAGGTGGAGATCTTTTGCCCTCTCTTGTAACGCAAGAATCAAAATTTGATGAATGACGACTAAACCAAGAGTTCAAAATTGGAGTCAGAGGTAATTTTGAATCTAATGCCACTTCAGCCTACTTTTGCCCTAATCTTTGTTCTAGTATCACATGCTTCAAATTGTGTTGATGATGGAATACGGGGATATTGAAGCTTTATCTATTTTATTAAACTCAATTAATGTCATGGTACCTCATTCCATGTACAATAGCTATGTCCAACACGCTTAAACTCATAAAAGAAAATTGGACAAGATCTATATTCTCAAACTTGACCCAGAATCTGAAGTTTCATTTGGAACACAAGCATTCAACAGTCATTAATTATTCCCTACTTTTCTTTAATTGGTTACTGGCAAACTTATTTCCCCAATTTTAAAAGAAAACAACATATTGTTCAATGTATTTTATTAGATTCATAGAAATTGATGGCATTTATTAGAAAATTAATAAGCCAATAAAAAACAACGAAACATAGCTAATTAGTTACTGTCTTGAGCGAATGAGAGGACATTCTCATGTAAAATCTCATTGCAAATCATAAACAGCATGCAATTGTAAATTAATGTTAGTATGTAAATAAGCATAATGTTCTAATCATAATGTAATTTAAATACTAATACGAAATAGTAACTGAAACAAATCGTAACTTTCTAATATTTAGAGTTGTAACCTTCAAATATGCATCATATTGTAGTCATTACACGATGAGATGTGACAGTCAAACAAAAAGAGCAATGATTAAACACTCAGTGCGAGATATACTTGATAATTACAATTCGCGCAGTCATTGGATGGTGAAATGTCATATCCCCGTAATTAGATAGTCAAGTTAATCATCAAAAAGAAAATAGCACTATTATTCAGTACAACTGAAAACAGTCTCGGAAAACATGCTTGGTTTTGTAGCACTTGGGAACAAATTTCCCAGACTAAATTTCACGAACACCACTATAAAAGAAAATAATGAACCTAACTGCAAATTCTTGTAATTTTCTTGATTTCTTGAAGTTAAAATCGAAATTGCAATTTTGATCACCGTTTTTACTCAAATACACCACCAAATAAGCCTGAAAGGAAGAAATTAGAAAAAACAATGCAACAGAACTTGCTCAAAGACCACGAAAGACAAATCCAAGAGCATTAAAATAAATCATAAGCACGAGAACTTATCTAATTAGTCGTCTAGATATTTCTTTGGCACTTCATCTTGTTCCAGTGCACATCTTCGAACACACTCTAATTTCCAATTTGGGCCAAACTTGGCACTTTAACGGTGACTCAAAACCTGTAACAAGAGAGAATAACAGTAGGGATTATTACAATATAAATGTGGCTTGAGTGGTGTTTCATTCTACACTATCCTCAAGGGATTATTTCCACCGTCTCAAATATCCCAAGATGATTTGTAATAACGTAGGAATCAGCAAATTTATTTGTTTTACAGCAGTTGAAGCGCACTTAAACGGCACAGGTGTGTGTATATATTCAGTATAAAGTAAAGAATAGAGGCCAATAAAGTAAGGAATAGAGGCTTGTTCAAGTAGTGTGTGTATGTATGTTCTGAATGCTCAAGAACAAAGATTTTTCTTCCATACGTGCAGAGGTGTTTTTGGTAGTGGAAACAAGGTAATAGTGGGAGAAGATTTCTTGTCTTGTATCAAGCAACCAGAGGCAAGTACTGAACTATGTTGTTGACCATGAATCTGTGCTTTTCTTCTCAGGCTCATTGATATTTATAGATTAATTTGTAGGAAATTAGCAGTGATATTGATCCATTATGTGGCCATTAAAACAAATAAATTGTATAAGAACGTTGTTAGCACCGTTGAGCCCTTAAAGTTGATCATGAACGTTGTTATGACAACATTTGTGTAATTACAGTTCAAGGCTTTGGTTGGTTTTGGCTGTAAGACGGGAAGAAAGCAATAGGCCTTGTTTGGTTTTCCAATGTGGGGAACAAACGAAAATCCTTTTAACTACACTTACACATCGAAAATTTTCCACTATGGTGAGAATGATAATGTAGAAAGTCAAAATTTACCTCCAATGACAAAGCGACACATGGAAAAATTTGTATTAAATATCAATAAAAATGAAAACTTATTATTTATATTTTAGGATTTAAATTAAATACAATTTTTATAATTAAATAATAAAATTAATTGACATTTAATTATAAATATGGTTGACTAATCAAATTATGACAAATGCCAATATTGACTAGTCAAATTGAGACAATTGTTAATATTGACCAACCAAATGTGACAAATATCAGAGTCGGTTAATCAAATCACACCATGTATCAAAGCTTATCAATTTGGCAGCACAATCAAATCTTTTTAAGTTGTGGAAAGAGAATATTCATATTTTGACAAGATGAATCGTAACCTAATAATTAAAGAAAATAATGTCAAATGTTTTCAACCAATAAAAAGTTGTTATGTCATCCTACAATTATGGTAGGAATGCTTTCTTCACCCTTATAAATATGGATGTCAATCACAACTTCAACACACAACAACAAGTGAAGACAAGACAAGTCTAGAAGCCTCAAGAAAGGAGATAAAAGTTCTCTCCACCACCTTCAAAGAAGTTCAAAGGCATTCTTCGGTGTTTTTCGTGGAATTCTATCAAATTATAAATTAGTTCAAAGGCATTCTTCGGTGTTTTTCGTGGAATTCTATCAAATTATAAATTTGATTCACATTTATGGTGTTAAACTCGTGAATCAATGTTATTTGAAGTTTTTAATGGTGTTAGAGAAGATCAAAGCCTTAAAGCTCCTCTAATTCTATTTGTGTTCTTTAAAAAGCTCAAAGGAATTCGCCATTAAATTTAAGACGTTCTTCATGAAAATTTATCAAATTATAATGTTTGATTTACATTTATAATATTAAACCCGTGGATTAATGTTAATTGAAGTTTCAACTAGCTTTGAAAAGGATCAAAGCCTAAAAGTTACTTCAATTGTAGCTGTGTTCTTCAATAAGCATTCAAAACATTCTTCCAACATTTAAAGTGTTCTTCGAAAAATCCATTAAATTTGAAAGTTTGATCTAGAATTGTAATATTAAGTCAAGAAATTAACATTTTCTAGAGGCTTGATGGACTTTAAAGAAGATCAAATGATCACGCTTCAAGAAATTGCAAGAACATTCAAAATTTTTCAAGTCGAAAGAAGAATCAGAGAATCAAATTAAAAATTATATCTACAAAAGTTTGATAAATTTCATTTTAAATTGTACTTGTACAAATTTTTTATTAATAAAAATTCATATTCGAGAATTTTGTCCACAGTTATATTTTCAAGCAGCCTTTTGATAATGTACATGAAATTAACTCAATTCCCTTGTAGAAGTATTCTAAGGGATTCGTAACACAATCAAGGGCAAACTATTCTCTTCTGCATTATCTATATTATTTATATTATTAAAAACATAATTTGATGTTTATTACATAGTACAGAATAACACAATTACACTTTTTAATTTTAAATTTTTATCATTTTTTATTTCTTTTATTTTATTTGATTTTTTATTTGTGTTCTATCTCAAATTTTCATTCTGTCCGACCTCTTGTTATATATTTTTATTTTTTATTTTAAATATTTTTATACCTTAAACTTTAAATAGATTTATTTTTATTTTTTAAATTACAATATAATTTTGCTCACATACACTGTGCATAGCTTCTACTAATTTTAATGTCATGTTTCGTATATTAGGGAAGAAAAAATTATAAGAGAAAGGGAAGAAAAATTTTAAAAATTTAATGTCTCAAATGTTATTTCATTGAAAGATTATAAGGAGAAATGAAAAATGTTAAAAAGGAAGAAAATTAATACAAAGCAATACAAATTTCAAAATTTTAGTTTCTTAAGGAAAATAGATATAAAGAAATGCGAAAAAGAGACAGTTAAACTACTTTCACTATCTATTTTCTCTCCTTTTTAATAATAAAATGAAAATTTTCTCTTTTAAACTACATTTCCTTAAAAAAAAGTTAGCACTATTTTTCTTATTAACCAAAACAATTTTTTATTCCTCAAAATTCGTTAATCTAACATAGTATAAATGGTGGGGAGTTTTGATTTCCTTTCACCGTTGTTTGTTGGTGCATGTGCCCAAGTTAGATGATGTGTGTTATGTCAAAATTGAATAAAAATCCTAGGGAAGAAGAAAACACCGGTGTTGCAAAAATTGAAGATATTGCATATCCAACAGATATTGTGATAACTTGACAATCCTATTCTTAAAAAAATGGGTATATAAGACTTCTATAAATGCAAGAAAACTTAGCGATGTGGTAGGGAGCCTTGCGTGGGTTTTTGAGTCTTGTTGAGCTTTCTCAAGATTATGTATTGTGTTTCTAGTTTAGGCATGATTGCTTTGTGTTATTGCCAGCTAATCAATTTATGATTGCCTTGAAGAATCAAGTTGTGTGATTTACCTCTTAAGTAAAAGTTTACTATGACAAAAGCTTGAGACTTATAGAGAGTTAGGTTAGTGCTCTAAACACGTGAAATTGTTGTCCAAGCATCAACAATCGTGAATCCAAGAGGTGGTGTTGTGGACTATTCCAAGTGAGGTTTGAGAACTTTGGATGTAAAACTAATTTATATTAGTTGGTCACTTTTTACTAGGCAAAGCCCCACCAACATAGGTGAGTTGACACCGAACTACATTGCCACATAATGTGTTTGGCTCCCATTGTGATATCCCCAATCAAAGTGCAACACGATAGTATCCTAGAGAAAACTATCTCAAAGGATACCAAAATCCAACATCAAAGTATCTATGCAAAGGAATTTTATTCATATCCAACAATAGTATTATCATTACAAAGTTACAATAGATTACAATAACTAATTTCACTGATACATCTCGATACAACTTGCAAATGTGTCTCTCTCACAATTCTTCCCTTAGTGCGTTACCATTCCCTAGTGTAGTCCCCATCCTCACTTTTGACTATGCAATATGCAAAAAGGGTTTTAAACTTGTGAGAAAGTAACTGCCCAATAAATGGATTTACTAACCTTTTTGGGATGTGAGTATAAAAACCATTTCATTAAGCAAAATAGCTCAAAAAAAAATCATTTTTTGGAACAATAGTAACAATTTCCATGTGAATATCAAAACCATTTCAATTCTGCATTGTCATTAGCCTGCTTATGGGTTTTAGACATTTTATGTTCCAATCTACTGATCATAGCCTTAATCAATAATCTTGGCTAATTAGAGTGACGTAGCTCAATGTATAACCCAGATTGAGAGAGCCACGTACCTTAATCTATATCCTTAATTTAAAGGTTACTTGATAGCTTTTATACTTACTTAAAGGTCAAAACTCATTCCCCAACACTTGTGTTTCTTATCAAGGCTTGAATATTTTAACATAAAACTTTTCTCATTTAAAATTTTTAATCTAGAAATTCGGCGTAAATGGAGTTGCACATGTACTCAAATTCACCATTTTCAAAAGAATTTGAAATTCCTTAATTAAGTAGTCTAATTAAAAATAGCAAATAGAACTTTGTAAAATAATAGAGAAAATCATCTCTAAAATCATTGCACAAAAATTTCCATCACAATAAAATAATTTTGAGTAAGACAGTTGTGGAAATCATGCAAGGTAATCTCTTACCTAGTGTTGGATTCTTTGGTTAAAGGTTGAGTTCCTATTCAATCAAAATAATTCTATTTAATCTCCAATTTAATGAGTTTCCCATTCTAACTTTTCCCTAAGTGCAATCTAATTCCTCAAATTATGAGAGTGGTTATTCATACATAGATTGCCTTGATTTCCGTATAATCCTAGTGACTTCCACCAAATTGTTGGGCTTTCTATTCTCAATTTGTATGAACAATGACGTTCATTTGTCCAATATAGATAATTGTGGGTGCAAGTTGGGTGAAAATATCAAATGGGTAAAAAGGCTATGAAAAAACAGGTTTAGGATCGATTTTAACACTATTGAATCAATTTGGTAGGTTTTGGATTGATTAAGGGTAGGTAAGATTGATCACCCAACACGACAATCATCCTGTGAATTCGGGTTAACAAGCACAGTGATTGCCCTTTAAGTTGGAATGTTAATTCGGAGGCCCCTATCTTTATGATCTTAGTCTCCTACAATCGATCCATGTCAATTGCACAACCTAAATCAACAAAGATCAATCCAAAATCCATCTAGATCTTCTTGGATATTTGAAAATTTTCAATTTATCCTTTTTCTTGGAAATTATCTAGTCCAAACTATTTATCTAAGTCTATTTCTTGCATGAATGCATCATTACTAATGTTTACACCTATTATCAACAAAGCTTGATAAAAATACTAAAGGACATAGTTTTTTACGATTTGAACACTAAAAGCCATATCACTTCTCTCCATGTATCATAAACCATTAAATTTCTAATGTATAGTCAAGAATATTTGCATACATGCATAAATATCTATGTGCATGTACCTACAGTTCAAAAAATCCTAGTTTTTCTACATAACCCATATTGAAATGGAGAGCTTGGTCTAATGATTTTCCTTAGTGTTGTAGTTGAGAACTTACTCCTTACTTTTCCTCACCTAGCAGCTAGACAAGAAGTTTTTTGAGGGTGGAGAAATGTTGACTCTTTCAACACTCTTATGAGCCTTTAGGTTTTTATGTCAAGGATGAGTATGGATATATTGGACTAGTCCAATCCTCATTAATCACCCAATATTTTCAGCAATCAGCCATCATTCCCTCACAATGTGCCTTAATTCCTCTCCCAAAACTCCCTCATATGTTTTGATAAGCTTTTACCAGCCTAAATACCTGCCCATATGCCATTATTCCTCCTTCATTTAGCCCCAATCAACCTTTATAACATCGTTGACTAACCTACAATCCCTCCTACTTTAATGCACATTTGCAAGACAACTATAGTACCAATTATTATTGGCTTGACCAGCCCCAAATCAATCCTTAATTGCTTCCGAAACTAATGGGGTTGTCAAGATAAGGTATTCTTCTTGCATGGATTTTGTTCAGAGATCAATCACGCCCAACACTTAAAACATAGTTGACTAGCCCAAATCTTAGCCAACATCATGCATCATGCAACCCCATTAATGCCCAGTATTATTGTTATTAATAAAATCATCATTATGATTAAAATTCTAGAAAAAAAAAACATGGGCATTACATCCTTACCCATTACAATAATTTTTGTCTTCAAAAAGTAAACATACGTTATTAATGAAGAGATGGGGGGAGCAATGAGTATGTCTTGAAGCATTTCACTTTCTAGCCCCCAATTTACATTTGTTGAACTTAGCATAAGGTTATTTTTCCCTCGGAGTTTCTACGACTATTCACAAATTTTTCTCATCTTCTTCGTTAAGAGACTAAACCAAAATGTCACCAAATAAGTTTCACTACCTCCTAAATTCTTAGTTCATGCAGTTCATGTAACCCATCCTTAAATCAAGCTTAGAGAATACTCTAGCCCACTATAGTTGGTCAAGCAAATCATTTATTGTAGGTAAGGGATATTCATTCTTGATCGTGACCTAGTTGAGGTTTTTATACCTTGTAATAACCCTCAAACTTCCATCTTTCCATTTCATGAACAAGTCAGGGCCTTCCCAATGAGACAGCAGCTTTAATTTGCCTCTTGTCTAAGATTTCTTTTAATCGTATCTCCAATTCCTTTAACCTGGCCGATGTCATTTTAAACAATGGGTGCAACTCCCATTATTAGGTTAGTCTCAAGTTCTATCCCCCCTAAGTGTTTAACAGCTTCCTTAGGGACCAATGAGTGGGTAGCACTGTAGTCAAATAAGGCATATGTTATAAAGTTATCGATAGAAAACATTATCTATTTTCTCTTAGTCTAGGTAAACACCCTAGCATTCCCTTTCTATCTTGGGTTTGCCTAGTTGGGCCTAGGGTTGATGTCTGCAATAGGGTGTGGGGCATTAGTCAAGCACTTGAAAGCATGGTGACCTTGTAAATCACATTTAAAGCAAGCCCCAATTAGCAAGTGACACATGCCCCCATGTTTGTGGTAGCATAAGGTACATTCCGCTAGCTGAGGTTAGGTTTGGACATTATTAGATTAACTTGGTTTCTTATTAGGTTGATGATCAAGTTGTCCATTCCCCATGTTGTTACCAGGCCTTAGCCTTTTCAAATTGTTCTCAAACTCTTGTTGGTTTATGTTAGCTTCTAACCTAATGGCAACCCCTAAAGTTTGTCAAAAGTTCTTACATCATATAGGGCTGAGGTGATCTGGAGGCAACTTTTGGAACCCTCATAAACATGTGCATTTTTAGTAGGGGTTTGACCATAACTATTGATGAGTACTTCCCTAGAGCATGAAATCTTGCAAAGTAGTCCACCACTATCCTATTAGGAACTTAAGTAAGGTGGTTGAACTCCACTTTCCTTTGTAGTCTAATGTCATTATGGAAGAAGTGGATGAGGAATACCTCTCAAAATCTATTCCACACTATCTATCCTTCTTCTAGCAATGTGAGAGTAACTCCCTCTCACCATGGTGCCAAGTCACCCAAAAGGAAGAGTACTACTACCTTAGGTTGGTCTAACGTTGAGGTAGGAGCTTAACGCCACACTTTAACTAGTTGAGCTGCTATGATAGCTATTACATCCAAGTCTTCTTGTCTGAGTCCCATCTATTTGAGGAAAGGTTAAGACTGAGGTTGTATAGTAAGTAACATCTATTCGAATAATTGTTTGTTGTTATTGTTTAAAGGGAAGCATAGGAGGGTTTTGTGTAGAATGCCTTGGTCATCTGCCATTTTCCTACGTAACAAGGGTTTCTTAATACTTATTAGTAAGTAACTAACAAGGGCCTTGTGGTTGCGTAACATATAAGAAATAGTTAAAGTAGGTAGCTAATAACATGAAGGCAAAATTTATATTATTCAATTGTAATACTATTTCACATCATAAATCTTGTTGGCATCCTCATGTTATCAACAAGAAATTATTCTCATCTTCACTAACGCTCTCTTTCTCACCCTATTCCTAAAATCCCTATATTATGTTTGATGCTTAAGATTCCTCCTTTGAATTCTCTTCTAGGTCCTCTTTTGGCTTTGGCAATGACACAGAAATTTGCTTGCATAGCTCATCACTCTTGAGGAGGAGCTTGAACACCTGCTTTGTCTGGGCATCTTTCATCTCCTATAGTTTAGCTATCCTAAAATCATAGCCTACCCTCATGTCAACATGCTTCTTCTTAAGGTGCGCGAAGTTAACTTCTTTTTCTATATACTTCTTTTTAAGGTTTTGATATGCACATCACAGGCTCTTTAACTCCTCCCTTAGCATCTGATGATGATCATCACTACACCAAAAATAAATATATAAATAACAAGTATTATGATGAGTACAGATGTTGTGCCTAGTAATAACAAAGTGAGAATAGAATAAATAGACTAAAGCGAACACTAGAAAATGAGTCACTAGTTGAGTTAATTAAATACTAGTAATTGGAGAATCTAGCCTTTTGTGTTGTGATAGTTTCCAATATATGCTAAATTTTTCCAATTATTAGTTTAGTTGTGGTTACAGATTACTAATTTTAAAGTCTATAAGATAATTTTAAAGTTTATAAGATATTCTTCCAAATTCTCTTATACCTTTGACTCAAAATTCTAGTTGGCTTTCCTAGGTTAAATCAAGTCAAGCAATCAAGCTTGTGATTAAGAGTATTCATCCACACTAATCCTATTGGTTCATTCCCATTATTCTCACATAATAAATGTTTGCAATTTGTAAGTCTAGCATGCAAATTTTACTCTCATTATTCTCTGCATAGTCATAAATCAATTAGTAGATTGGCTAATTTCTCTAATTACTATTTAATTTAAAAATTACAAATGACACACGTAAGGACAATTAATCAAAACTTCATGCACATGCATTTCACCAATCACATACACGAGACTAGAATAAAATTTAGCAACTCATATTATAATCAATAAAAACCAAAGCTAAATTTTTCATCATCCAAACAACATAAAATATAATAGTGAAAAGTCTGAAAACTTATTCTAAGATCTCTATATTGCATGGATAATTGAATTCTCTCCAACATGAGGTGTGAATTCCTCCTCTTCAACTCTTCAATCTTGCTTCCCGAGGTTCTCTAAGTGTTTAGAATGTAAAAACTAGGCTAATCCCCCTCCCAACCATGTAGAAGATGTATTTGTATTTGCATGGGTGCTAGGGTTGGCATGAAGTTTGGAAAAGACCAAATAGCCCTTAAATTCACATGTCTTAGATTCTCCTGTTGCATCTCGCAACCACAACATCTTCCTCCTTAACCACACCATGCCTTTCGTACCCATGAAACTAGGCATGATAATTACATGTGCTCACTTCTCAAAACTCATGGTTGCACTCGTCCTCCTCATTGCTGCACCATTCATCACTACAGTCACAAGCTTGATTGCAACAAATTCTGCCTTACCATCTAGCATGTCCCATAACCCAATTCGCACTCATGGCTTTAGCTTCCACAATTGCAATTCTTCCATTAACGCTTCTAAGCTTTAGCTGCAAAAATTCTAGTAGGTACTACAATTGAATTTTGTGGTTGCGACATCACTTCTTGTGACTGCACCTCCATTTTTCATGGTCGTGACCTGAAATCCAAACCAACAACTTTTCTAAGGGTAGGAAATGTTCAAACTCCTCAAATTATTATCAAAATCACACTTAAACATTCCCTTTCATCACAATGGACAATCTTTTATGCATGCAAGGATAATGCCACCTCTTTTAATTCAAATGCATGTGAAATTTAAGAACCATGGGGTTAAAATATGCTACAAATTCACGAGTTGTCATACCCCTACACTTACTAATTTTCTTGCTCTTGAGCGAGCATTCTCTTTTCCAATTAAATTATTAAAGCGTATAATCATGATAACCATGAACTTGACCACCCTTCTTAATTTTAGAAATTAAATTCACATAGGTTATTTAGTTCAAAATCATTCAAGGTTAAAACACTTTTGACCTGAATGTTCCAAACATGAGTTCCCATGTGTGTCTCACTCCTCAACTGCTAATCACTTCGACCACTTAATGATTTTATGACAATTCTAAGACAATTAATTTGAGTGCAGCTCACTCTAAGCATCAAGTCACTTTCTTTTGAACAAGTTTGATTAACCATAATCACAACAAGGAGGACTGGTGTGGAGTTTAAATTATTTATCTTTCCTTTCTCCCCCACACTTAATTTTCTCAATCTTTTGTGAGCTATACATATTTTGTAAATTGTCCGGAGCTTTTTATATGAAAGTGAACAAGAGTGATTGCACATCCCTAGCTACTCAACTACAACTTTACTTAAAATATTTAACATACTAATAATTGAGCAACCATTCTACGTGTGAATGAATAGGGATCTCTGTACAATCTCGATTACTAAGTTGCTCCAACCAACAGAGTAGTAAAGTTTTTTTTTTTCAACTGCTCACCATTTATTTTCTTCTTTTTGAAAATTTTTCCCAAAATTTTCAAGTCCTCTCTCTTTAATTAATCTCACTCATTCTCTAAAGAATTTATCAATACCTAAAGTAAGACTTGTATCCTTAAATCAATTATCCTATCCTCACCATAGAACTTCTTAAACAATCTAGCAACTAAAAGCGAAGAGCGTTGTGCTAAAAAAGGTGGAAATCACATTTTCAGCACCTAGGCTAATATGCCATTCTCAAGAACAATTAAAGAACTAAACAACCAAAATTTTACAAGAACAATTAAAGAACTAAACAACAAAAATTTTACACAAGAGTTTCATTATAAATTAAATATAGTGGCCACTAATTCATGGTGCTTTTATGTCATTAAATTCATCACATACTCAAAACTTGCAAGCATAAAATTCTTAATTCCTTAAACGCATGCATTAATTCATTCTCCAAAATTTCATTTGCCCCTCCTCAGCATTTATATTGTTTTCTAAATCAATCATATGATCACATAGATAAAGCAAGGCAACATGGAAGCATAAAACCTAGTGAGTTGATGCACTTCCTTCACTTTGCTCACTACCACTCGCACCGTGCAAACTTACATTCCTCTTTTGAATTCCTACACTAAAGTTAAAATATACAATAATTTCCATGCAACACACAAAAAAACAAAAATAAAAAACAAAATAATTAGAAGTAATAAAATAGTTTAGATTGCCTCCCAAGAAGTACTATATTTAATGTCTACAACTTGACAATATGCTCATGGATTAGGGTGGTTTAGTGGAAGCTTTTGGAATCCACATCCTTCCATGAGCTGTAGTAACTATTTCCCTATTTTCCCTCAATCTCTTCCTTATCTTCCTTGGTTTCAACTCATGCACTGCTTCCTCTTTTTCGTATTGCACTGTCTCTCCCACGGTTGTCCTTTCCTTTCTGTCGTGCACCTGCACTAATTTCTCATTTGCCTATGCTACATCACTAAACTCATTACTAGAATTGTTATCCATAAGCGACATCAACAGGATCCTTTATGGAGGTTGTAGAATGCATAAAAAACATTGCCTTCTTAGGGTCTACATGCAGTGACAAGCTATCCTTTTCCATGTCTATGATTACTTTGAAGTTGTCTGAAAAAGGATGCCCTAAGATATGGCTATCCATAGGCATAGTGAAATCATTCACCTTGATTAACACATTCTCTATTAACCTAAGTGGCCTTATTATAGGCTTATCTGCCAGCTGTATTTGCATTTCTATGGGCTTCACTGATTTCATACCAAGTGCCTAGAAAGTAGAAAAAGACATGACATTCATACTAGTACCTAAATTGCATAATACATTATTAACTAAGTATTCCCCATGTGGCATGGAATAGTAAAACTCCCTAGTATTCTTGTTTTTGAGCCAAAATTCTTCCATCTCATAGTGTGTTGTCTATGTCTTTCAACCTTCTTTTCCTTCTTGCCATTTCTTGCAAGCACTTCACATATCTAAGCAATTCCTTCTCTTCTACAAGTGAAGGAGCATTAATCTCAAGTTTTTAATAGTCACCTAGGAACTTACATACCTGCTCTACTTTTGCTAGAATCAATCTTTGAGGATAAGGAACTTTAGGCTTGCACAATAGTGGCATAAGGGTGTCCTTTCTCTTTTGCTCCTCTTCTTTAGCAGTGGCCAGCCCGTCCTTTTCATCACTATGCTCCACTACCTACACACTTTTGAGATGTTCAATAGGATTATTTTCTATAATGTTAGGAAGTGTACTTATGGGTCGGTTTGTCATCTGTTTGGCAAGTTCGCTAACTCGTACCTCTAAATTCCTAATGGATGATTGGTGGTTCTATAGAAGAGTGTCAGTTCTATCCATATAATCCTGTCTAGTCTTTGCTAGATTACCTATCATCTCATGGGTTAATTTTACAAGATTACTAACAATGTCTTCTAATAACTGTTTTTTCTCCAATATCTTCTAATAACTGTTTTTTCTCTTGCCACTAGTAAGGTGCTTGGAAACCTGGTGGACTCTCTTGATTTCTCTAAGAAAAGTTTTAATGATTCCTCCACCCTAGGTTGTAGGTGTTTGAGTATAGATTATCTCCTTGTGCTTTAAGATTACCTACAAAGTTACATTGCTCTTTTGGGCCACTGCTCGTCCTTTCTCCTTGACATTCGTACGTAGGATGAGGACTTGCACATATATTAAAATTTTGAACCATAGAAACTAAAGGTGCTTGAATGTTACTTACCATGAATCTTTTTGGACAAGAGTTTCACTTTCGTTAGAAGGGCTGTCACTGTGTCTACATCATGTACATTAGTGACCATGTGTGTTGTGGACCTCTTAGATGGCCACTGATAAGCATTTGATGTCATTTTTTCTATCAGAGCCCATGCATCTTTAGGCAACTTTTTCATCAGAGCTCCACCTATAGTTGCACCAAGAATAGTGTGTAATTGACTAGAAAACCCAATGTGAAATATTTGTACCTGCATCTAGAGTGGGTAGCCATGCTATGGGCTTTTCTTGAGTTACTCCTTAAACCTCTCCCACACTTTTGGTGATGTTTTTAAGTTAATTTCCATGAATGTCCCAATCTCCAGTCTCAACTATGCAGTTTTTGGTAGGTGGAAAATATTTAGCTAAAAATTTTTCGGCCATATCCTACCAAGTGATGATGCTTCTAGGGGGTAAGGATTGTTGCCACTATCTAAGTTTTCCTTAAGAGAGAATGGAAAAAGTCTTAATTTAATGGAATCATCAAAAACTCTATTAAATTTAACATTGTCACATAATTTATGAAAGAAAGCAAAATGTGTATTCGCATCCTCATGTAGGGCTCCATCAAATTGATTCAACTGCACCATGTTGATTAGTTCAGGTTTTAGCTTTAACTAGTGGTCTAACTATGCTTGTTATGTGTGGATTCATCACTGGCTAACTTAGTCTCTGATGGCTATCTAATTTAGTGGAGGTGGTAGCTACTTTTGAAGCTGTGGTGGTGGCAGGTTATCCTCTACCATCTCTATTATGTCCTGCACACATGGGAAAAGAGCTCTTCACCTTCTATGTAGCGTCTTCTCGATCTCAAGATCAAAGTCAAAATCAATGCTCTTACTTTTCCATATACACGAATTCTCCAAAAATAGAGATTCAACCCTCAACTGGCCTAATCTTGCAGTCTCTAGCGTCTTTCATAGCACTCGTCTCCCTCCCTAGCAATGGCACCAAAATTTCATGATGGTTATCACCACACCAAAATTAAATTTTAAAATAATATTATTATGGGTGTAGGTGTTGTGTCCATAAAGAGGGCTTGTATGTCTATCAATTTAACTAGGCTTCTATTAGTTAAGCTAAAAGGATAAATAGAGAAATAGACTAAAGCAAACACCAAAAAATTGGTCACAAGTCAAGTTAATGAAGTACTAGGGTTGGAGAATCTAGCCTTTGCATTGCATGGACAATTGAATTCTCTCCAACACAAGGTGTGGATTGCTCTTCTTTAACACCTCAATCTTGCTTCCCCAGGTTCTCTAAGTGTTAAGAATGTAAAAACTAGGCTAATCCCCCTCCCAACTATTTAGAAGATGTATTTATAGTTGCATGGATGCTTGGGTTGGCGTGAAGGTGGAAAAAGACCAAACAACCCTTAAAATCACGTGTTATAGATTCTCGGGCTACATATAACAACTGTGACATCTTCCTCCATGATAGCACCATCTCTTTTCGCACTCATAAACCCAGGCGTGGAAATCACATGTGCTTACTTCTTGAAACTCGTGACCACGTTCATCCTCCTTATCATCGTAGCCATGATAGCCTTTGCCTAACAATCCAAAATGTCTCGTGCCCTGATTCGCACTAATAGCTTCAGCTCCCACAATTGTAGTTCTTCTATTCGTGCTCACAAACTTTAGCTATGAAAATTCCACTAGGCACTGTGATTGAATTTTGAGGTTGCGACATCACTTCTCGCGGTCATGCCTCCATTTTCTATGATTGCAAACCTTGAAATTAGGGGTGGCAATTTCTATCCTAACTTGAATTAAATAGATTTCGGATCAAGCTTTCATGGGTCTAGGCCAAACTCGTGAACCTAAAAAGATAAACGGGTCAATTTCAGGTTGATACGCCGGGTTGACTTGCGGACCCGTTAACTCGTGAATATATTTTAAAAAATTTAATAAATATTTATATAAATATAAAAAATTAATTGAATTAAATTAAATGGTAAAACCGTAGATATTTAAAACATCAAGCATTAATTTTAAATAAAGAAAAATAATTTTTTTGTTAGCAGGTTAGCGAGTCAGATTTGAATAATCCATGAAATTAGCAAGTTGTATTCGGTTTAGATTTTCTAACCCACAAAAATAATTGAGTTGAGTTCAGGTCAATGGGTTACATGTAATACTTGGGTCTCAATCTGACCCATCAACCTACGAACCCAGCCTGTGGCCACCCCTACCAAAAATGCAGACCAACAACTTTTCTAAGTGTAAAAATTGTTCAAATTCCTCAAATTGTGACCAAAACTGCTCCTAAACATTCTTTTTCATCACTACTGGCAATCTTTTATCCATACAAGGGACATGCCACCCTTCTTACTTCAAATGCATATGAAATTTAAGTACAATTGGGTGAAAATATGCAACAAATTCATAATTTATTAGCATATGAACTTTGGCCTCGCTCTTGGCTCTAGGGTGTGAAGTAAGGCCTACATGCATATGTCCTCGAGCCTTGCTAGTTCCTTTCATTATCTACCCCACATGATTAAATTTTAGTTAGCATCGGATATAATTTCACTATTATCAATAGCTTATGTTCATATGAACACATACACACAAAAAGTTTTGATTCATTTCTTAACTATATATCTTCCTAAGGTCAAGGTCCAAGTTCACATCTTATGTATCTAAAATTGAAGCTAAGGCTCAGTCTAAATTTTAAACGTCATACTTGCTTGAGGTCCAGAACTTGGCTTTGTCTAAATATTCACTTAACATCATGAACCTATGCTTTGATACCACTCTTTATTATGCCCTCGATCTAGGTATAACATGGCAGTACACTCATGAAAACTGTCTCAAAGGATTCCAAAGCCAAACATCAGAGTATCTATGCTAAAGGAATTTTATTCATTTTCAAATATAGTATTATCATTACAAAGTTGGAGTAGATAACAAAAACTAACTTAATCGATACATTTCAATACAACTTCTAATTGTATATCTCTCTCTCTCACTTCATCCCTAGGTGCATTACCATCCCCAAGTGTAGTCCCTGTACTCGCTTTTAAGTATGCAATCTACAGAAAGGGTTTTGAACTGGTGAATGACTAATCACTCAATAAGTGAATTTACTTACCTTTTTGGATGTGAGTATAGAAAACATTTCATAAAGCAAAATAGATCAAAAATCATTTTTTTGGAAAACGAGGAAAATTTTTTTGTGAATATCAAAACCATTTCAATTCTGCATTTTTGTTAGCTTGCTCATGGATTCCAGACATTTTGTGTTCTGTTTCACTAATGAAGGCCTTAGTCAACAACTTCAACTAATGAAGGTTACGTGGCTCAATCTATAACCCCAATATAAAGGGTTACTTGGCCCAATCAATAACCCTGATTGAGAGAATCACTTGACTTAATATATAACCTTGATTAAGATGGTCACTTGACTCCATCTATAACCTTAATTGAGAGGGTCACATAACTTAATTTTTAAGCCAGTTGAGAAGGTCACGTGGCCCAATCTATAACCTTGCAATAGATTGCTATTGATCAAATTGCGTAGATCATTTCGGATTGATCATGTCATGTGGGGGTGGTCAATCCAATGCCCTCAATAATTACGATCATCCACTCACGATTGATCTCTATTGATCATTCAACTTTTGAATTGACATGGATTAATCTAGTAGGTTGGAATGTCAATTTGGGGGGCCAATATCTTTGCAGTTGTGGCCTCCAATTGATCCCTGTTGATCGCACAACCTAAATTGATGGGGATAGTCTAAAATCCATTTGGATTGTCACGAAGGTCCAAAAAATCTCAATTTATCCATTGTCTTGGCAATTATTTGGTCCAAACTTCTTATATATTTAATGCATGAATACATTGTTACTAATGTTTACTCCTGTTATTAACAAAGCTTGATAAAAATACTAAGGGACATGGTTATGTATGGTTTGAAAACTAAAAACCATATCACACCTCTACATACATGCATATACCCTTAAATTTGTACATGTATATTCATGTATATTTACATATATGCATGAAAAATCTATGTGCAAGTACCTATGGTTCAAAAGCTTAGTTTTTCTATGTAACCTAATTGAAATGGAGAGTTTGGTTTAATGATTTACCCTGGTGTTGTAGTTGAGAACTTCTTCCTTATTTTTCCTCACATCAGTCAGCTAAGGAGTGTTTTAAGGGTGGAGAAACATTGATTCTTTCAACACTCTTAGGAGCCCTTTGGTTTTTCATGTCAAGGATGAGTATGGATATACTTCACTATTCCAAACCTCATTAATCACCCATTATTTTCCAAAAATCAATCATCATTCCCTCATAATGTGCCTTAATTCCTCTCCAAAAATTCCCTCATTTGTTTTGATAAGCTTTGATCAGCCTAAATCCTTACCATATGCCATTATTCTTCCTTCACTCAGCCCCAATCAACCTTTATAAAGTTGTTGACCATCCTCCTATCCCTTCTACTTCCATGTAAGCCAAATTCAATACCAATTATTATTGGCTTGACTAGCCTAAAATCAATCCTTAATTGCTTCCAATGCTAATGGAGTCATCAAGATAAGGTCTTCTTCTAGCATGGATTTTCTTAGCATCTGGTCAAAACAAGGGATATTTGTTGAACCATAGGCACAAGTTGAAGTTCATGAACCCTAAGAAGCCAAGAAGAAATTGGAGCATGAGTTTTAAAGGATTTTTGGACGTTCAAAGATGTTCAAGAAGTCCAAGGGTAGCTCACAAATCAATTTGTTATGAAATGGCGAAGAAAACGGCCTTGGACATCACTTAGATCAATCACAATCATGCTAGATTGATCACAACATAGATCACAAGTATTAGTATCAATTGTAGGTGCTAAGATCAATCCCAGGATAGATCTCAAAAAATTCAAATGGACATGGCTAGGTTTTGGAATTATGATTGCACAGGATCACAATCAATTGCAAGATTTGTGATTGTAAAATCAACAAACTACCAAGCTTTCAGAATTACAATCTAGATGAAACAAATTGACTTGGATCAATCCCAAATGTCCAAATCAATCCAAATTGTAGCTTGGAGCTCAAGAATTGTATTTTAATTAAGATTTCTTTCCAATTTTTACTCTTAGTCTTCTTGAAACACCTAGGGACAAATTTAGCTGACTTTTAACGAGTTCCTAGCTCTATCAAAAGAACCCTTGGTTAATTTTATAAGAGGTTTTTGGTATTTTTTATCAATAAAATTATCTTCGTTAGTTTCCTCAAGAATTTAAGTGTTGCTCAATGTTTGTGTATCCAAACACCAAATCAAGTTATTCCAAGTCGTCTTTGGATTAATTTGTTACATATCAACTAAAAAACCATGTTAGTTGTGGTCATCTTTCACCAAAGTTCATTTAAGATTGATGTGTTTTAGGTCACTTCTACAAGATCATGTAAGCAATTTTCAATGAGTTCAGACTTACATTATTTACCCTATGTTTACACTTCTGAGGACATTTTAGTTGGTATCAGAACTTGTTGTATTGAATTTTAATCTGACTACTGTCTAGTTAGTTTCCCTTTATTTTTGTTCCCTACCTTTTTCTCATCTTCTTCATATATTTTACGAAAAACAAAAACATCATTGGTGAATTTTATATTTTCCAACAATTGTTGTTCCCTGTTTGGTTAGAAATTATGAGTATTACTGTAAAAATAAAAAATGTGAATAATTTGCAAAAAGAAAAAGAAAAAGTTGCTGGAAAATTGAACAAAAAAGAAAGAAAGTTGTGATCTTTTTTTTTTGGTTTGCAAGAAAAATTGTGTTGGAGAGTTCACTGGTTGGTGTAGAACATCAAAAATTTAGGAAGATTGAATTTCAGGAACAATTTTGGTGAGATTAAACTATTGTTGGACAAAAATTCAAACTGGTGATCCATTGCGCCGTCATCTAGATCAATTACGTCATTGTGTGCCCAACCTAAATGATCTTATAAACCCTAACCCAAATGATCGCACATACTTTTGATCGATAGCTATTGCCCCCAGGCTGATCATGTCCCTACAATTAGTTTGAGATCAATCCCATCTAATTTCAAATCAATCACCCAATCCCTTATCAAATTAAGACCGTCCATTTGCATCTAGATCAACCAGCCAACCCATTTTGCAACATTGGAATTCCAAGAGTCAGACATGAGAATTGAGCTAGTAAGTACATTATTTGAGTGCTTAATGTGTGATACACAAGAGAGAAGTAAGAAATGAGCAATTTACTTCTTGTGAGGTGAGAGGACACTGGCACACACTACACGTTTCCTATCTATCTATATATATTATATTATTAAGATATCAAAAGATAATGCTTTTTACATGAGACTGTTGACAAAGACATTAACTAGCATTAACTTGTAAGTAGATAACTTAGAGGAGTCATATACTAGCTCACAATATAATTCATTACCTCACAAGAATTAAGGTAAAGAGGAGTCAAAGCATGGATTAGATGGTACCCCATGTTTAGTAAGGCAAGGAAGGTATGTAGATTACAATGAATTTGATGATAAGTGTGAGACTAGTGACCTTCCTAGGAGAAATATGCAGAGAACTCGGGCAGATGATGGTGAGGTATTAAAAGGGACCAAATTGGATATTCTTCCATTTGTAAGATGTGTTGACCTAGATGTATACTTGGCATGTGACAAGAATCCTAACAAATTGAGGTAAATTCACCTTCAAGAAAAGGAGAATGACATGACTCCCAGGTCATAATAAGGGATATTTGTTGAACCTAGGTGCAAGTTAAGGTTTATGAGATCTAAGAAGCCAAGAAGAACCTTGAGTACATGTTTCAAAGAAATTTTAGATTTTTAGAGGTTTTAGTCCAAGGGGAGCCCACGGATCAATTTAAAGTGAAACAGCAAAGAAAACGGTCTTCGACAACAGTTGAATGAACAATAGGATTGATCGTACCCATGCTAGATTGATCGTCGGATAGATTGCAAGTATCAAGATTGATCTCAACGAGCCAAGATCAATTCTAAGATAGATCTCAGAGAATAAGATCGAAACGGCTATGTTCTAAAATTAAGATTTTGCAAGATTGTGATCGATTGTAGGATTTTTGAACATAAACTAGAAACCTGCTAAGCTTCTAGAAATACAATCGGGATGAAATGGATCAATCCAAATTGATCCAAAACAAATTATATGCATTGAAGAAGGTCTAGATCAATCCAAATTATGCTTGGAGCTTAAGAACTGTATTTTAGTTTGGATTTCTTTTCAATTTTCACTCTTTATCTTCCCAAAACATATAGAGACAAATTTAGCTAACTTTTTAGAGGTTCCTAACACCATATAAAGGACCCTTGGTTAAGTTAACAAAAGGCTTTTAGTATTTTTGATCAATAAATTATTTTTTTTGTTTTCTCTAGAATTTAAGTATTGCTCAATTCTTGTATATACAAACAACAAATTGAGTTATTCCAAGCCTTCCTTTGATCAATTCATGATGTCTCAACTAATTAGACATGTTAGTTGTGGTTGTCCTTCGTCAGAGTTCATCGAAGATTGTTGCATTTCAAGTTGTTTCTACACTGTTCGAGCAAGCAGGTTTCGTTGAGTTTAGATTTACAGTGTTTATCCTATCTTTACGCTTCTGTGCATGCGTCACCAACATTTATGACATAGTTGACTAGCCTAAATCTTATCCAACACCATACATGATGCAAGCCCATTAGTGCCCATTATTATTGTCATTAGTAAAATCATCATTATCATTAAAATTGCAGGAAAAAAAAATCCAAGCATCACATCCATGTTATTGTTTGGCTCAAATTCTGTTCATGTGTGCAAATTGCAATACAATTTTAGCATTATTGATCAACATATTATCCATCACATGGTACTAGTGTTGCAATATCAATGCAATATAAATCGATCACAATGATGATGCAATACAATCTAATTGATCACAATGGTATTACAACATAATTTTCCCTTCTCTAAACTAAAATGTGGTATCCTAACCATATCATCACATTTTAACTAGTTATTCAAGTATGTAAGCCCACATTTGTCCTACTTAGACAATGAGTTTAAAGGAATGTGCTTTGATCATACATCCTTCAATTTTAGATGGTTTGCTTAGACCATGAATTTAAAGGAATGTCCTTTTATCATACATCCTCCACTTTTAGGTGGATCTAGCCATTCCTAATAAAAAGCCCAAATGCATACCTTCACCAAATCCCTAGATAAAAAGGCCTAGTGTTCCATCATTGAATGATGGTAGTTAACCACTGTGAAGGACAATGGTGGAAATGACGTCCTCAAGGATACAAGCAAATGGATGGCCAATAAAGAGAGAGATGCCTTTGAAAAATCTAAAGCAATTGCTGCTATATCCACTAGAATAGAAGAGAAGTTATTTAAACCACTTTCTACTAATGAAACTACCAATAAGGAGTGGGACATTCTTCTAAATTCCCATGAAGAAACAAGCACATTTAAGATTTCTAAACTCCAAATGCTAAAATCACAAATCGAGAGCTTAAGGATGGGAGAGGAAAGGACTACCACTATTTTAATAACAAGCTTCATGATATTATTGACTAAGCATACTAGCTTAGAAAAATGTAATTAGAGTCATAAGTTGGAGAAAAGACTCTGAGATCTCCCTTGGAGAGACCAAAGTAACTACTAATAAAGGATGCTCTCAATGTTGATGACATAAAGTTTGATAAACTTATTAGGTCCCTATCGATATATGAGATGAATATGATTCGAGTTAAAAAAAAAAAAAAAGAGAGCTAGCATTGTGGAATGAAAGATGTACACAAAAGGAGGAATGCTGCAACACCAACAAGCATGATGTTGCACTTGTTGCTGAGGAACTAAGTTGCCTACTGAAAAAGGAGACTTCAACCAATGGAAAACCTCCTCAGCAAAAGGTCTGGCTAATGTTGGAAGAAAGAACGATGAAAAGTCCTAACGTCTAAAAGAAAGTTCATTATTTTGTATGTTTTGGTTTTGGCCATTTTATGTCTACATGTGCTAACACCTATAAGAAGTAGGACAGACGATGATTACCATATGGCATGAATCCATAGAAGATCTGATGAGGATGAGTAGATGTGTATTCATGTTGCATGAAATACAACCATTCGAAAAAAGAAAATTGTAGAGACTCGTGTTGTGATACTAGCAGGGTCATTTGATGCTTAAAATTGCAACAATAGTAGTGATGAGGACATTACTTTGGAGGAGCTTGTTCCACATACTACTAGTCCTTGACAGATAGATGACTACATGAAATAAAGTAAAATCACTAAGACAAGAATTTGGGACTGATGAACTCAAGAACTCCTACATAAAATTGAAGGACAAAAAGGAAAAGCTAGAGAACTTTATTGAAGAACTGAATGATGAAAATTGTGGGTTTAGAAAACTATGCCAAGGTGCACGCTGCAAGGGGCATAAGGTTAAAGCCACCTTAAGAAATCTAAATAAAAATAACACAAAGTTAGATTACTTGCTAGTAGTGGGGAAGCATTCAAAGGACCTTTTTGGAATTAGTTTAACAAAGGGTTTGAGTTGTAATCTATTCAAAATCAAGGAGATAAAGTTTGCAAGGGAAATAGTGAAGGATGTAGGCTATAGTGAAACACTAATGTGCATTGCTAACGCACCAAAATTAAAATTCAATGAAACACTACTGTGGTAAGAACAAGTTTCATATCCACGAGGAGGTGTATGTCTCTATCAATATAACTAAGTTACAAAGTTAAGTTGCAATGGTGTTGCGAGGATAGAAACAATAGCATAAGACGAACACTTGGATAACAAAGTCATAGCTTGAATTAATGAAGTACATATAATTACAGAGTCTAGCCCCTTGGTGAACTACAACTTGTCTCATAGGCACAAACCTAATCCCTGTGATTGCGACTTCATTCTATGTGATGGCAAGCCTAAAATGCAAACAACTCCAGTACATGCTGCTTTTAAATCCACAACTGCACGACCAGCTCTCATGGCTGCAAATCACACTCTTGTAGTGGTGGTGCCATCGTGGATTTAAAAGCATCCTAAAATCTCTAATTCATCACAATTAACATATTGAAATACATGCAAACACAATGTAGCTATTTCATCTCAAAATGCATGCACAATTAACCATTATAGGCATAAATATACTATAGAATTACAACAACCTACTCTACTCAACACCAATTTATCCTTAATTACCAATGCATTGGACCATGAAAGCAAAATGTTGGCCACTTTTTTTAATTTTAGAGATCAAAATAGACATACATCACATAGCTCAACACCATTCAAGATAACAGCAACCTTAACGCATGTGTTTTCAATATGAAGTCCCGGGTGTGTGTCACTCCTCAACCCCAAATCACTTTAACCACTTGATGATTTTATGGCAATTAGAAGACAATCCACTTAAGGACAACTCCACTTTAAACATCAATTCATTCTCCATTGAACAAGTTCAACCAACTATAATAATGAAGAGGACATATGTGGGATGAATTGTCTTTTTCTTCTTTTACTCCCACACGTGATTGGGCCGCACAAGAATGAAAAAAAATAATCAAACCTAAACTTGAATTCCAGATACGCAAACCATACATTAAAGTGCCTAACTTAACGTGATAAAACCAAAATTGAACCCGATAACAAATTATCAGCGCGATAGAACAGCCACAATCGCCACGTCGTAGTTGATTGATACGTTACAACTCATACAGAAATCACTCCTATTGAAATGTTCACATTTCAGAGAAAATGAAACCATTCCATATTATCCAAAAAATTGTAAATAAAAAAACTATATATAATTAAAATATAAAAATATTTTAATGAAGAATTGAGAAAAATAAATAAAGATAATAGTGCATTAATTTTATAATGTGCAAAAACGTTATTTTCATATAATAATATAGTATAAATATTGTGATTGCTTTTACACAAGTTAACCTTCCCAAGAAAAAGAAGCTATTCCATATTATCCATAACTCTTAAATTTGAAATATGTTTTGCAGCTGAATAAAATAATTATTTATACTAAATCCTATCAAACCCTAATCTAAAAAGCCTATATGGCTCAAATTATTAATAAAGCCTAATACCAACTAAAAAAAATAAAATAAAATAACAATTTAAAATTTGACTAATCCAGGAATCATGTCATACCCCTCATCTTAAGGGTGAATTGTCCTTAATTCAAACTTGTACCCTTTTGGATCAAACACCAATCTCTAAAATGCAATCAGTGCCTCAGAATCTCATCTTCACTGTTTTTCTATCTCTTTATAAATCCAACAATGAAATTCCACTAGTAAACCACATAGAACAATAAAAGAAATCATGAATGCATTATCTGAATGTGCATAAGTAGTATCCGTAGCTAGAAAATTCTTTAACTCTTATGCAATACAAACCAATAGAAAATTCTTTAACTCTTATGCAATACAAACCAATTAAGAATATGCCTAGTAATCAAATGGATCAACATACTCATGCTCTTTAGGAGCTCAACTTCCCATTCTTTTACTTATTTTTGTTCATATGCTCGTCATCAACCTCTACTTCTATTTCTATAGATTCTATCTTCTCAACTTTATCCCCCTTAATGTTTACTACAATTTCTGTTGCTTCTTCCTTCATAATTTTCTACTCCTCTATCTCCAAACAAATGCTAGTATTGCTACTATTTTTATATTGTATTTCCTTCAATAACATCTCTTCTATAGTCTTCTCTTTAGTCAAAGATGGCATCAATATTGGTGGACTTCTCTTATCTTCCATAATTTTACTAATGCTAATATGAGCATCAACTTCCTCGTTCCAACATTTATTCAAACTATGTTCATGTTAAAGGCAATTAAAGTACAACAAAGATTGATTTTCAATGTAAGAATTTGATACATTGGATATCTCATCATATTCATCCTTGATCAATCCACACTCCTTGCCGTAATAGTGCTTAGAAGGTGTATGTCTTTCTCTTGTCTTCTGGTGCCTCAAGATACGACTATCTCTAACTATAATTTAGAATTCTATCCTATCTAGACAATTCTGCATTTTATCTACAACTCTAAACATCTATTAGATTTTGTCAAACATCAGCTTCATACAATACGCATGATCAATTGGCATCTTGCAGAAATAAATACAAATAGATCTCTCTCTTTATTTTTTTTCACTCTTTTTGTTTTTATCACACTTTTGTTTCTATTTTTTGTAGTTTTTTCTACTATTTTTTCTGTTCTTTTTTTTTTTCAAAACCAACAA
The DNA here is from genome assembly GCA_019155195.1 of Avicennia marina. Classification (NCBI taxonomy): domain Eukaryota; kingdom Viridiplantae; phylum Streptophyta; class Magnoliopsida; order Lamiales; family Acanthaceae; genus Avicennia; species Avicennia marina. The sequence continues at coordinate 7,678,496 of CM032772.1, read as the reverse complement.
CCAAACAGGGCCTTAATACCCAACAAAAATGCAGTAGCCAAACAAGACCTTACCAAGTTCTGTTTGTGGTCAGCCCAGTAGGATTTCTAGCCCAGCTCCCTTTGGTTCTCCTCAGTCCAACAACTGACAACTTAACCTAACTCTATTGAACCAACACGTTATATCCTAGCTAATCTTTGTCAAAAATCTTTTGTTTTTTTTTTTTTGGAAACTTGATTAGGGTTTTTGTGGCAAATGGAGACACTAACTGGCCATTAGAATTCATTGATGACAATGAGCTTTCCTAGCACAACAGTGGGAGAAACGATTCGCTAGTGGCTACGTGGCTTCAGGCTAGTGGTGACACCATGGATTTCAAGGCAACTAGGGAGAATGATGTGATGGAAATTCAGTGGATTTCTTGATCAAAATTCCCTAAATCCGATATCTCTAGTTTCAATCTAAAATAGTAGCAATTTCGGCTTCGAATAGCGGCCCTTACTATGGAAAATTCAACCTCGGAATAGCGAATTTAGTGGTCAATTTTAACAAAGATTCAGCGATAGCATCGGTCTGATTGAAGCTTCAACTTCCTTTTTTTTCTTTTTTTGAATTTTTTGATCTTTTTGGCTTTTCTAATTTTCCTTTTTTTTTTTGGAATTTTCCTCAACCTGGACTATGTATCAAATTAGAATTCAAAACAGCCGACTCTGATTTCACTTAGATGTGATTGGGGGTAGCAGAAGAATGCCAAAAATAATCAAATCCAACTTTGAATTCAAAAGGCATGAACTTTGAATCAAAGTGCCCAACCCAACGTGATAGAACCAAAATTAAAACCGATAACAAATAATCAGTATGATAGGACAACCATAATCGGCACGCCATAGTCAATTGATACATTATGACTCACACAAGAATTACTCCTATTAAATCAATTTGAATATTCTCATTTCAGAGAAAATGAAACCATTCCATAATATCCATAACTTTTAAATCTGAAATTTGTTTTCCAACTAAATAAAATAACTATTTATATTAAATTCTTTCAGACTCTAATCTAAAAAATCCATGTAGCCTAAATTATTAATAAAGTCCAATAATAACTAGATAAAATAAAATAACAATTTAAAATTTGATGGATCCCTAGATCGCGTCACTCCCCATACTTATTCATTTCTTTAATTCGTGAGCTTCATAATTTTCCTAAACAATTGGGGGCCTTTTTATGTGAAGGTCAACATAGATCGCCATGCACTCCCGATTATTCAACTCACAACAAATTTGAGCTACTTCACATATTTATAATTGGACAATCATTTTATACAAAAATAAGCAAGGTACTCTATACAATTCCAGCAATTAAGTTGTACCAATAAGGAGAGTAGAAATATTTTGCACAAGCTCACACCTCTTTTTTCTTTAATTTTTGAAGTCCTCTCTTCTTCTTTTTTCTAGTCAATCTCTCTCATTACGTAGACAATTTATCAACACTCAAAATAAGACTTACACCTCCAAATCAACTATCCTTCCTCATAATAAATCTTCTCAAATGATCTAACAACTAAATGTGAAGAGTGTTATGCATAACAATGTGGGAACAACGTTTTCAACCAACTAGGCTAAGAAATGCTATTTTGAAGAACAATTAAGAAACTATTCAATAAAATGTTTCTGTGTGAAGTATCATCACAAATTAAGCCCAGTAGCCTCAATTTTCAAGGATTTTCACGCCATTAGATTAATCATGTACCACCCATGTGCATGCATAGAATTTTTAGCAATATTATCCACTTGCAAAGCACACTATTCCCATGCAACAAAATTTTCCATACATGTGCCCTCCCTCACAATTATTTTGATGCACATCTTATTGATAGGATCACAACAATAAAACAAAGCAACTTTGAGAGATGCATCCTAGTAAGGTTAGCAAAATTTGTTCTACTTCTTCCTCTCCATAGCAACTTGATCAAGCACATCAGCTTGTCTTCTTTATCCTTGATCCTACATAATCTTAAATATAAAATGATAATTCCATGTAGCTACAAAGCCAAACAAAACAGAACACATATAGAAATAAAGCACTGCAAGCAAATAAAAAGTTTAGATTGCCTTCCAATAAGCGTTGTATTTATTGTCTATAGTCCAACAAGGTACTCATGGTTAAGGCAGATTAGCTAAGACTTTAGGGATCCACAATCTCCCCGTGGCTGAAGCATTCTCTCTCTTCCTTTCTTGTCTATTTCTCTTTCTTACTCTCTTTTTCTTCCTTAAGTGCTCCTATTCTTTATCTACTTGCTAGGATGGTTCATTCAACTTTTCCCCCACACTTACTTTTTCACTCCTGCCATAGGCCTACATTGTGTCTCCTTTTTCAATAGCTGTATCTCTAGACTCTTTAGTAGAATTATCAATCATGTGCAACATAGAAACACTTTCTTTCACCTCTTATATCTAGGTGGCGGAAAGTGTAGAATCAAAAAGGTTATCTCACAATGGCCAACATGTAAGGTTAAAATTCCTTTTTCCATATTAATCAATGCTCTCGTGGTAGCCAAGTCCTAATATAAAGGAAGGCTCCTTCTCACCCTCAATGTCTAACACAATGAAGTTTAAGGGCACAATTAAGTCAATCACTTTTACTAGCACATTTTCTAACGATCTAAGTGGCTTCTTTATAGACCTATCTGCCAGCTTCACCAGCATCTATGTGGGCTTCACCAGGCCTATCTCAAGTTCTCTAAAAGTTGAGAAGGATGTAACATTAATGCTTGTACCTAGATCAAATAATATATTGTCAAAAGAAGGATTCCCAATAGTGTGAGGTATAGTGAAACTCCTTAGATCTTTAGTTTAGGTGGCAATATCATCCATTCTCCAAGTCATCTCCTAGCTCCTCCAACTTCCTTGTCCTCGAGGCTATGTCATGTAAGCGTTTAGCATAGCTAAGCATTTTCTTAATTTCCTCAACTAAGAGAGCATTAGCATCTAATTTTTCAAAGCCTCCTAAAAATTTACTCACCTACTCCCTTACCTTCATTGAATAAAGACTTTGTAGATATGAAATCTTAGGCTTGTGCAATAGTGGTGGCGCACTTACTCTCTTCTCCTCCACTTTCTCTAGTTGGGGCACTAGCAGTCCTTCACTCTTGTGCTTTACTACCTGTACACTTTTTACATGTTCAGGAGGATTATCCTTCGTAGTGCTAGGCAGTGTACTTGCAGGCCTAGAAATTATCTCCTTTACAAGTTGCCCCACTTGCACCTCTAGGTTTCCAATGGAAAATTCTTCATTTTGCAATAGAGTGTAAGTACGATTCATGTAATCTTATGTAGTGCTAGGAATAGTTAAGATTTCTTTTCTTGCTGGTATAGTGCTAGGAATCCTAACAAATTTGTTGATTTCTCCAAGAAAAGTTAAGATGATCCCACCATCCAAGATTATAGATATTTAAGTATGGATTATTTGTTTGACCGCCTTGATTACCTACATAATTGACTTGCTCTTTGTGAATTAGGCTACTATATCCTCTCCTCAACATTCATGTGTGAGATGCAGTCCTGCTCATATGTCATAAGTTTGAATCATAGAAACCAAAGAAGGATTATTGCTTACCAAAATGTTATCAATTTTAATTGACAAGAGCTCCACTTTGGGCAAAGAGTGCTATCAATGTATCCACATCATACACACCAGCAACCCTTCATGTTGTGGACCACTTAACTGGCCATTGGTAAGCATTCACAGCTATTTCTTCAATTAAAGCCCATGCTTCTTCTGGCAACTTGTTCATCAAAGCTCTAACTGCAACTGCATCTAAAACTATACGTAATTGACCAATTATCCTACATACGAAGTTTGTATCTGCATCCATAGTAGGTAGCCAAGCTATGGGCACTTCTTGAGTAACTCTTTAAACCTTTCCCACACTTCTAGAAAAGTCTCGGATTCTAGCCATTTGAAAGTTCCAATCTCTAATCTCAATTGTGTGATCTTGATAGGTGAGAAGTACTTTGCCAAAAACTTATTGACCATGTCTTGCCAAGCGACAATGCTTTCGAGAGGTAAAGATTGCAACCACTGTCTTGCCCTATCCTTAAAAGAAAAAAGAAACAATCTAAACTTAATTGCATTGTTAAAGACTCTATTAACAGTGTCACAAAGTTCAAGAAAGCTAGTAAGATGAGTGTTTGCATCCCCGTGTGCAACTCCACCAAATTGATTAAGGTGCACCACATACATTAGTGCAGGCTTTAGCTCAAAATTGTTGGCAATAACTGATGTTCTAACAAAGTTCGTCATGTGAGGATTTATCACAACTAACACATAGCCTCTGATAGCTTGCTAATTTGGTGGAGGAAGCTATTCTTGATACTATGATGGTGATGGGTTATCTTCCATTGCTGCTTTTTCTTGCTCACACCTGAATAGAGAGCTTCACCTCCTATGCTATCTTCTTTCAATTTCAAGATCAAATTCAAGTTCCAAGCTCTTATCTTGTGTATACAAATTCTACAAGAAACCTCAAATTCAATGCACAAAAGTAAAAATTTCAATTCAAAAGAAAGGTAAAAAATAGAGAAAAGAAATCAAAAGGGGAGAAACAATAGAAGAAAAAATACTTGGCTTAATCTAATAGTTCCTAAGAGTATACAATAGCACTCATTGCCCTCCCCAACAATAGTATCAAAATTTTGATATGTGTTGTCAACACACCAAAATTAAAATTCGATGGACAAATACTATGATGAGAACAAGTGTTGTTTCTATGAGGAATGTAAGTCTATTAATATAATTGAGTCACAACACTTGGAAAACAAAGTCACAAATAGAATTGATGAAGTACTAATAATTAGAAAATCTAGCCCCTTGTGTTATGTTAATTTCTAATGTATGCTAAGTAATGTTAATTATCAGTTTAATTGTTTGTTATAGATTGTTAATCCTAAAATTTATAAGATATTCTCTCAAACTTTCCTACAGTTTTAACTCAAGATTTCAATAGGGTTTCCTAGGCCAAATCGAGCCAAGTAATTAAATTTTTTGATTAATAATTATTACCCACACTAATTCTATGGTTTCACTATTGTTATTGCCGCAGAATCAATGTTTGCAATTATACGTCTTAATCATGAGTTTCACTCCCGTTACTCTCCATATAAACAAAAATTAATTTCAAGGTTGATTAAATCCTATAATTACAATTCAATTCAACAATTGCGAATAACAAAAGCAAGGACAATTACTCATAAAATTGTGCATGCATCTTTCACTAATCAAAAACCTAAGAGACTAAAAATAAATTTAGCATTTCATCATGAATTTAATAACAACCAATGCTAATTTGTTTATCATCCCAAAAAACACGAAAAATAATAGAAAAAGTATAAAAGCACTTAGTCTAACATGTGTGCGTTACGTGGAACAATGATGCTTTCCAACAAAGGTGTGGATTTCTCCTTCACTTCCTCAATCTTGTGTTCTCGTGTTCTCTAAATGTTTAAATTTGTATAACTAGCTAAAGACTCCCTCCTAATCTTGTACAACTCATATTTAGATGTGCATGGGGATGAAGGTTGGTGTACAAGAAGAGAAAAGACAAACATGTCCTTAATTTGTATGCAGACTGCACCTTGCGACTACGCTTCCCTGTAATGCCACCTACCACTGCGATCACAACTCATTCTCCAACTACCGCAAACCCAAATGCGAAAATCACATAATTCTTACTTCTCAAACTCCGCAACCACACCAACTTGCCTCAGGATCACAGCTCTCTTTCTCATAGTCACAATTATTAATTGTGATAGAATTTAACATGCATTGTGGCTCGTCTCACAATCGCAAGCTCGATCCTCATGGTTGCAACTTCATCCTAGGCAGTTGTGAGCCTCGACTGCAAACAAGTTCAGTATGTTCTGCTCTGGATTTCAGAACTACACAACCACCTCTCACGATCACAAATCACCCTCTCACGATCACGAGACTTAGAAATCGAAAAGAAATAACTATTAAATGTAGATGATGCCCTCTTTTACTCAAATATCATCAATAATGCATCATAACATCTCTAATTCATCACAATTAACATATTATGCAAACACAATGTAGCCATTTTAACTTGAAATGCATGAAAAAATTACCACAATGGGGCACAAATACACAATAGAATTACAACATATCAAACACCACATCGTCAAGTATCCAACTCCCTTCATCTTGTAACACTAAGTCCTACAGAAAACATGAGGAGCAAAAAAAATAAACTTATGTCATTATTGCTCAAAAGTTGGATCTTGAAAGACCTTGTGGATGGAAAGAATCTATCCTTTAAGACACATTAACAAAATTTGGAATAAAGGGTAGTTTAAAAGAGTACAGGACAAAAAATCAAACCTAAAATATTGCACCATCAATACCTCATAGCAAAAAAATTTTAACACCAAGCGATAATTTAATGGAGGTTGATTAAGAAATATGACTAAAGACCAAGGAAATGTAACTAACAAAAAAGGTGACCGAGGAAATGCAACTAACAAAAAAGGTCAAATGCATGGACCATGTCAACAAGGTAAACAATAAATAACGTCTCGCCTGATGTCAAAGTATTAAGGCACATGTAGAATATTTGACCTAGTTCATATGGATTTAGAGAGTCCAACAACAAAATGCAAAATGTCACACAAATTCTTCTTGATGTAACACTAACTGAGGCTAGTCCTTCTCACCCTTAGATCAGCTAGTATTCCTTCATCTTTCTAGATTTCTTTGTCAATATGTGAAAAAAAAAAGCATAGTAGAACTTATGGAAGTGTTTGGCTCTAGTTTTCATGGGGTTATTTTCATTAGTTGTTTTAAAATTTGTGCTATGGCTATTTATGATTTTGGTTTAGATCTACACTGAGTCTACATCTAATTCTACATTGTTTTGCATGGACATTTTAATTCAATCATCATATTGGATCTACAGAAGCTCTACTTCTTCAAAAAGCTAGTAGAAAATAAGATCGTGAAATTCATGTACCAGAACAAGAGACTAGTGCTAAAATACTAATGTAGGGAGAGTGTAGAGAAATTGAAATAACAGTATAAATGAATTAAAATATATAACAATTTAAAATGAAGTAGAAAGAGAAATTTAATTAGTGGAAGAAGTTGCTAGTTAATAGCAAGTGCTAAAGAAATAGTTATTGTTAAGACGTGTATTCTATAAATTCAATTGACATAAAAATTACACTAGCCCCTAATTTATAATAATAAATGTATGTGTTTCTTTAAAACTTGAGTTTTGCACAAATCAACTCTTCAAATATAGAATATTACGTGAACTTCCCCCCCTCAATTGCATTTTCTACCAATAGTTAAAACCATCTAGTAATTGAAATGTTGACAATTGATGTTATAAACAAAATATTTATACAAAAATTCTAATTTACACTCAATTGACTTCTAAAATAATTGATCAATATTCTTGGACAAACCCTTGTATATCTACCTTGCGAATGAAGTGCAATTGTAATGTAAATAAAAGTTTGTTTAATAATTACGCAAAATGATATTTCATCACTTATTTTATTTTATATATGCAGTCATGAGTTTAAACAATTCTTTAAAATATTTAGATGCCATATAAACACATGGATACATAGAGATATAACCAAATATAACATGAAACACCAAATTACATACAGTATGCAAATTGCAAATTTCTCATACAACGGTAAGACTTACAAAAAGCCATTAACATTAGCAATGGGAAAATATTTGTTCGTCTATAATTGAAAGTACATTGCTAAGGGTGAAATACAGAGGCAAGAACCCAGAAGCTGTTCTGCAATAGTATTTTTATGTAGGCATGAACCAAACTGATGACAGAAACGCTAAGCATCAATGCAATTGGATCCTAAAAAATTGCTACTTTCAGATTATTTTCACACCGAAGTTCAAATTCGAAATTGGGTCATTACAAAATGATACAGAGTAGAAGACTGGATTTCTTCATCAGAAAATTGACTCCAAGAGCAAAAGATCAATCAAAACTCACAGAAGATGGGAATCAACCATACAAGAAACCAATCTAGACACTGACGAATACCACTAGTTTTCCTTGTCAGCCTGCTAAATGGCTGGGGGAGTTGTTGAACATGGTGTGCCACATATAAGCTTGGGAAAGCACCATCTCCAGCTCCACATGGGTCCAGTTCTGTGTTGGAAGATGCTGGAGAAACATGACCATCTCCTGAAAATCAAGCTTCCGTAGCTTCTCGGACCACTAATAAAGATTAATAACAGTACAGAGAAGTAAATGGACAATAGTATTTGAAAGGAACCACCAAAATCTGAGCAATTGACTGATCGTAATATAAATCAGAAGACATGGGGGAAGACAGATATCTACTGCCAAACGTGAACCTGAATACCCTTGACAAGTGAAGCCAAATTATTGATGAGCTGAAGAATGCTGCCATGCTGACTAACAGGGAAAAAAGGCCAAGCAGAATAAATGCAGCAAATGGTGTTAAAACATATCAAAGTAGAGAGGTCGAGTCTACTGGATATTTTCCTTCTGTCAGCTAGAAATTTTAGACACAACATCAGCCAAAACATGCTGCTTACAAAATGCAAAACACTATGCATGACCATGACACTATTCATTTAGAAAGCTTTAAGACAAATAAATCCACATGCTACTCAAGTACCTTGGCTAAAGGACAGACAATCTAGCAATCAAGTAACATAGGTGAATTGCCATTATGACAGAATGTTGACTCTGAAATATGTGGAAGATGCATATTTAAAAAAATGCCAAATCTCATCAAGACTATCTAATGGAAGAATCTCTCTTATCTGCTGTCATTATGTGTTCAAAATGCTATCCGTTCAATTTCCAGTCAAATGTAAAATAGTGAAAAGGAATGGCACACAAGCTCTCTCACCGTCAAAAGAAAGCTGGCAAATATGTAGACAAGAAAATCTGGCAACGCATCCCCTTCAGCAAGATACGTGTCCCACAACCGAGTAACAAGATCAAATGGAATCTAGAGAACATACAAACTTGTTAGTTTCTCTAGAAAGGTACACTTCATAATTCATATATAATAAGGTTTAGCTACTTTCAAATTACAATGAAGGAATAAGCAAAGCACATAACCAGACCTCTCTTATAAGAAGGCAATTAAACCAGCGGAAAGCAAATTGCAGAAACTCAAGACCCTGGTCCTCCATGTGCCTTGAAACAGGTTCTAATACATTCAGAAAACATGGAAGGAAATCAATTATTATAAATACAGTAATAAATTGACAAATTCAATCCACACTCTTCATCATTAAATAAAAAAATAACATGCCCCAGAAGAAAGTGGCACAGCCATGCCACTACATTTCAAGACAATGATAAAACGAAGCAACCAATTCAAATCAATATGCATTTAGGTTCCCAAAATGTAAATAAATGACATTCAAGCCCAAAATCTCTTGATAGAACAAGGCATAAACAATGTGCATATTAATACATATACCGTCAATTCTAAATTAATATGCATATTTGTTTGTAGAATATCCAGAATGGACACATAAAAATGAGACTGTCATAAGAGAGGTTGCATGTACATATATATATATATATATATATATGTATGTACATGAATGAGAAACACAACTTAGGCATCTGCTCCAAGATATCAAGCAACTGTAATTTAAAGGGAATAATTATTAAGGTCATACCATCAATCCTTCTAATCAATTCCTTCAGCTTAAAAACAAGTCGCTGAATTCCTGGCTGAGCAAATGTGTAATGGTCTTGCATGCCATCAAGCAACTTAGATAGACACCAATAACAATCAGCTTCTACATTTGATATCTTCTCAGGGGAAAGATCAGCCATTGACCAAGTATCGACACTACCCTCTAAATATTCTGACAAGAAAACAACTAAGAAAGGAGTTGCGAGATCATTTATTCCTTGCACGTAGCCACTGGCAGGATGTCGTATAGCCCTAAAACAGGAAAAGGGTATTTTTATAACATTACAAATTGATAAAGCTGCTGACAAAGAGGATAAAATATGATTCAAAGTGATCTATTCCACTGCTTATCTATAATAGTACAACTTGTAGAAGCTCAAATAACCATAATATATGAAAATGTGAATACACCAGTTAGAAATTTTTGTGATAATCATTCCACCTCTATTTTATCCATAAGTGTTAGATGGTCAAACAGGATGATAGTAGTCAGACATCAATTGTTTTTAGTAGTATAGTTAAAATTCAAATATTGGCACCCTTTCTCTTTCTAGGGACAATTCTTTGAATATTTTAATTCTTAGGTAAAATTAATTTTACAAAAACTGCACTTTCAAAGTTTTCTAACAATAAATATGAAGATATATAGTAATCATCATTTAAAACTTATAACTTTGCACAACTATATATTTGCGATATTTATTTTAAGTTTTCATTAATTACTTTATTACTACAAGAAATCCAAAGAAAATGTAGAATAATTTAAAGCAGAAATGAAAAGGTTAATTCCAAGAGCCTTGATGATAAACAAAAAGGAGCTAATGGTGAGACAAACAATTCCACTGATATTAAGTTGATAAATTAGTTTTTTACAAGGACCTAATTGATAGTCGATAGATAAACAATTCTATTAATATAAAATTGAAGCCTGAGATTTTTACTATGATATAATTGATATCATTGCTTTGCCATCATGTTGAATTAGTATTTCAAATAAAATCCATCCATTTAAATTAAAAGAAGATAGACTTTCACAGTTAAATTAGAAATTAAACAGACTACATAAGAGTGAGAGTTTAAAATTAATGAGATGAGATTTAAAATTTGATTTTTGAATGTTGCAATTCAAGAAAAGAGTAAAAAGAATATGGGAAATTTTTATTTTCTTCGAATACTTTGATTATGATTATGACCAATCAACGATATGAAAGGTTTAAAAAAGTAAACCGAAAGAAAAAAAACATTCTTACAACAAAAAACATCAAATTTAAAATCTAAAATAAGATTAAAAATTTTAGTGGTTAAATTTTAGACAGAACTTCAGAATTACAAACATATCTTGAAGTATATTATACTTATAATCACTTCTCATCCATCACAATTTTCTTTTTTATTTCTCACTTTCATCGGAGCATATAATTGATTGAAGAATCTTGAGTTATTGTAATGAATAAATAGAATTAAATGTACCAAATGAAACATAATATGAAAAACATGAGAGTTTAAAAGGGTATTATGTCATTGTAAGAAATTGGAAAAAGAGTTCTACGCACATGCCTCAATTCGATATTTACAGAAAATTTCAGGTGTTGCATATAAAAACGGTAGAAATTCAGAATGTAAAATGACATTGATAACAAAACTCGCATACTGAATAATTCTTACTCCAGTGTGATGTCTCATTAGGCATAATAAGTTTATAAAAATATTCGGGTGGTTTGTCAATAACACAAAACAATATGAAAAGGGGATTTTCATATATGCTATGTTGTGTTTCCTTTTTTCTTTTTTTGAATGGATTAGTAAGTATAATCATGTATTTCAACATGATGTTGAACTTGATGATGATGACAAAATAAGTTATTTATTTGATTTTTTAATTAAATGAGATAATTCACAGCTATTTTTTCTATTTATCTCTTCATTAACTATGAATATGAATAAACTGAATTTCAAATTTTGAGTAACATGACAAATAGTCAATATACACACATATTTTTAGCAAGTGAAATTACTCAAGTTGGTCATAATGCATTGAAAACCCCATGCAACATAGCAATAGTATGTAGAAAAATGTTTAGAGAGTAAATTTAAAGTGAAATTCTTAAAAATTCTTACTTTGTTTAAGCTATTACTCATTGTATTATTAATCACAATAAAAACATAAAACTATAATGTTTTTTGATTTTAATGACAAAAGTAAAGTTATTAAAAACTAAAATTATAATATAAAATTTAAGAAAATGAGAGAGGGCGAAAGAAAAAATAGAGATGAGATAAAATATGAAAAAAGGAGAGTAGAAAGAAAAAGGAGGAAGAATAGAGAAAATAAGGATATTTTTAGTAATTAACTGTAATATCTTTTCAAATGGTTAACTTAGCAAAATAAAATTGCTTCTATGTCTATTAACATTTTTTTTGTACTTATGAGAATAGAATAAAGAGTGTCGAATAAAGAGTGTATCTTTTCAAATGATTAACTTGGCAGAATAAAATTGCTTCTATGTCTATTAACATTGTTTTCGTACTTACGAGAATAGAATAAAGAGTGAGACTCCCATAGTAATTACTTTTAGGTGTCGTAATGTTAATTGCTTACAATATCCTTATTTTCTCTATTCTTCCTCCTTTTTCTTTCTCCTCTCCTTTTTTCATATTTTATCTCATCTCTATTTTTTCTTTCCCCCTCATTTTCCTAAATTTTATATTATAATTTTAGTTTTTAATAACTTTACTTTTGTCACTAAAATCAAAAAACATTACAGTTTTATGTTTTTATTGTAATTAATGATATGATCTTTTGATAATTATGCACACATATAGAGTTTGAACTGAGCTAGTTATTATATTATAGAAATAGTCAAATTCAAACTTACAAGTTTGTATTACATTGATTATTTTGTTATCTTTTCATGACAAAGCATGCATATCTATGTTATGATTTATGATTTACTCATTATCCTTTTTAGTAATCAACTTTGGACATGTTCACTTCTAATAATTAGGTTGAATAGATCATTTTATCAAGTTTAATCACACATTCTTTATGATTGATTAAAGCCCTTGATAAAAGGTAAACCCGATATAAAATAACTAAAATTATGAATAATTAATCCTACATAATACATGTGATAAATTAATCCAACAAAATGATCCTAATAGACTTTAATCCTATCTTGAGAGTGAACATGGCCTTTAAGTGTTTATTTGTCTTTTTAAATTATTAATTTGATTCATATACTCAATGTTGCTTCTATGTCTACTACCACTCGTATTTTGTGAATGGTGCATTCAAACAAATAATAAATTATATTATGTATCTTTTATCCTTGTTTTCTTTATTCTCTCTTTCTCCTCTCAACTAATGTTTGGTTTGTTTTCTTTATTTTCATATTTTATCCCATCTCCAATTTTCCTCTCTCTCACTCTCTCTCACACACACATTTCTATAAGTTTCATAATATAATTTTAATTATCATTAAAATAATAAAAAAATGTCATAATTTTATGTTTTACTGTAACTTATCATAATTTTTCAATAATCATGCGGACACACCTAGTATGACTTCAACTAGTTATTATATCATATGGATTGTCCAATTCAAACTTGTAGAATTGTATTTCAATAGTTTTTTCATTGTCTTGTGTCTGCTTAAAATATGACCTATAATTTTTACATATGGGTGTATAATTACAAGTAAATGTTATACATCCAATAACCATGGAATGACCATTGATTTACAGTACATTTAGTTCTAAGTGTTTCTAATCAAATCTCATACATTAGGTCATATATTTTAAGAAACAAAGGCCATGTTTGGTTTACTTCTATCCAAAAAAATTATACGAATTTTAATCATTACATCTTGCAAATTTTCTCTTTCTTGCTTTATTTTTACACAATTTTCAAGAGAACAGATCTAAAAGCACATACAAACATACCAAAATTTCCAAACAGGCGTAGATAATATTTACCAATATTCAAAACACTAAACTACAGTGGAAAAATTACAAAATTGAATTTTCACTAACTACACCAAACTATCATATAAGGCTAGCAATCCATCCAGACACATTTCTGCCAACTAATCAATCAGAAGATGTGAGAGAAAATTATAAGCACACACAGACACTGAAAAAGACAGCCGTTTGTAAAGTTGAAAAGATATGTAACTAAGAATTCAAACACTTGATTGTTTAAAAATACTAAACTACAATGGAAAAATTACAAGAAAGAATTTTCACTTAAGTGCAACAAACTATCATGTAGCACTAGCAATGCATCCAGGCACATCCTAGACAACTCATGAATCAGAAAACGTAGGGGTGTGAAAATTCCAAGCATCGGCCAACATTTCAAAAGATACAATACAGAAATGGATAATTAATCATCCTGACTCAATTAAATGTCTCCTAGTCAGATGCAGAGACTCCCAATCTTGAATAAAATGCAAGAAAGATAAAAGTCAAAAGAAAGCATCTAACCAAGTGTAAAGTATTCGCTCCAGTGACTTTTGAACTTCTGCTTGTTGGAAAAAGGAGACATCAGGAACTGTTCTGGGACAATCGACACAAATCTAACAAGATCATAGAGAATCTGACATTAAGTACGTGGCAAGTGATTAAGGACATTCAAAAAAACAACAAATTAATGATTACAAAACCTGGCGAAGCATGTTAATCTCTTCATCTGTGCGCTCTGTGTCAGGAATATCATAATACTGAGCGACACAATCCAGATACTCCATACGCTTTCTTCTCAAAACTCCTTCCCTTCTATCTGAATTAGAGGGTGCATATCCCTGTTGTCAGTTAATATTTAAAATCCAAACAAACAATTTTAAATAAAAAGAATTTTAAAACAGGCCACACAAAAAATAGTTATTCATGAGACATGAGCAATTCTGACCAAAAATATTTCTCAAAATTTTGCAAGAATCAACAAATTTTGCAGCTTCCAAAAGCCTTCAGAGAACTTATTGAAGCAAGATATTAGTGAAGAAGCCACTCACAGGAGCTATTCAAACCTCTATTACAGTTTTCTAGATCAACACTGCACATTGTTACATTCGCTGCTTCACCAAAACAGTGTTCCCAAGTAATAATAAATCCCCCATGTTTCTTCTAGGCAATTGTGTACTATACCATCACGTTGCTGATATCTCAATGGTCCATTCATAAGACAAATAACTCAACAGACGTGATGAAAATGAAAGAGCACGCAAATAGACCAATTCGTTCATATATATTCCTTTGTACATTGAAACTGTAAACAACTGTTCCTAACTTCCTATCAGCTACTTCCTTGAGATAAAGCAGAAGAGAACAGATTGTCTTTGATTGTGACACAAATTAAATGGAACATTATTTATGGGCCATTCCAAGTATCATTATTTCAATGGGAAAACAATATAAAGACTCCAGGATTCCTCCCAATCACAATACTAAACAAAATACTTTAAATCTTTTTGATGATAATTCTACTATAAAACTTTTTGAGAGGATTAGAAGAATTAAACCGTGATTTATTCACTAACATTCCACCTTGATTTATAGTATGAAGTTGGGTAATAATTACAGTAGTTACCAAAACATAAGTACAAATTTAACATAATATAATTCTTGTACAAAAATAAATAAATTATACTAATCTTATAAAATAGGAAATATAATGTACTTAGAACATTCACTAGTTAACAATATATATAAATATTAATTAAAATATTTTTTTTCAGCACTCTCCCTCAAGTTGAACATGAATAATTTTAAAAATGTTTAGCTTGAATTATCTTGAACTATTGAGATCTTAGCAGACGCCACTGCAGAAGTTATCTTTCATATAGCACTTAGTAGGCAAGATCATACATGATCCATGACACACTAACAGAAAAGTTATGCTTCACATCATGATAGTATACAGAAGGACATCTTTATTTGATCACGTTACCATCACTTGTTTTTGTCTGTATAATTACATGAGGCATAGGCTGGAAATTCACAAGTCAAAAAACTGATAGCGTTATTAGTGATGGTGAACACATAAACTTGAAATAGAACTTCTTTCAAGATACCTACATAGGTATTACACACTTAGAAAGATGCAAGTCTTACTAGACCACACAAGCGCAACACTAGTAGTAACACAAATAATACTTTTAACACCAAAATCTATGACAAAAAAAGGCTAAATACACAAGTCACAACACTAAGCTATACGAGTACAAAATGCACTTTTTTCAGCCACAAAAAACTCAATATTAGTCAGGTTCCACACATACGAAGCAAGAACCCAAGCAAAATAAACTCAAAAACTAACGCATATTAAACCAAACACAAAGAGAATTAGCCCACAAAAAATCCAAGCACATTAAATGTAGAAATCTAACCCACATATCTCCCAACACTAATAAATTTTAGCCACTACTTACTTTGGCCCAAAATAGAGTGCCTCACAAATAAGCAACCCACAAACTACAGCCAGCAGGAAACAACTCTACTAGCCCATAAAATTGTAGCCTAATTGAACACACACAATCTGAAATCACCAAAGATAAGATCCGGTCCACAAGAAGACATTGGGCCCAAACAAACCATAAATATTAGCTGGCCCAAACTAAACCAAGCAAAATTAAGATTAGGTGAACCCTTGGTTTGTGGCCACTTAAAGCGACAATTTTTTGGATGATGATGGCATGCAGCAGAGGAGCTAAGCTTCACACAATATAGACACAAAAACTAGAGTGATGAACTGCAGGCGCTAATTGAAAAGGCACAAGCTACGGCTTAATGCATGAAGGGTAATTTTTCTATCACGCACACACTGGTAGAACTAAGTAGGCACGACAGAATGTTTAGGTTGTGCAACCAAATTGTTTAAGGTTGCATTTCATCAACGAGGCTTACGACATAGGCAAAGCTGGCACAAAGCTGATGAACTAGGGTTAGGATGCACTTCACAGCTGCTAACGATAGTAGCTCCCAAAAGATTTTTGGATGATGCGCAACAAGGGCAAATTTTATGGATTAAGGTCTTTCCTTAGTAAGTATAATGGCTTGTTTATACACACTAGTTGTCTGTTTTCTGATTTTTGGGACACAAGTTTTTCCTCAAAAGAGGAGAGAGTGTAAAGAAGTGGAATTATACCCACTCTAATACCATATTGAGAGATCTAGAAGAATTAAACCAAGATTTATTCATGAACATCCACGTTAATGTACAATGAAAGCAGAGTTGTAAATGGCACAGGTCATAGCACACCATGGTGCGGCTTCCGTGCCATTTTGTATGGAAGGTGCGAGCCTTCAATATTGCTCGCGCTAAATATGCTAGATTAAACCCCCCCCCCTTTTTTTATCATTCCATTAAACACACTTTTAGTTGGTAAACATTAAAAAAAAAGGGAAAAAGTCTGAAGTCTGCAAAGTGCAAACAAACGCTAGACTTGCAAAGACACTACTATGCTACGATGACGGGAAGGAAGTGCTGCGTTGTGACCCCAACAACTCTGGAGCAACACTACTCTGGGCTCTTCACCTACCGCTGATTTTTATTTCTCTTGTTTCATTAAACATTCAAGTTTGGGTTTCCTTTTGTTACATTGTTGTGATGATGAGAAATAATAGATTTTTAATAAACGTGTGGTGTGTGCTCTTAGGGATGGATTAGAAATAAAGGTTACTAGTCTTTGGTATTTATTTGAGGTTTTTTGCTGATTATGCCTTTTCCTCTTTTTGTTGTATTTGTTTTCTGCCGTTAGATACATATACGAATTCATCTACTCATAGTTGCTTTATATTCTGGTTTGTGGTAACCTTGAACCTGGTTTGTTGTCTTATATCCTGCTCACGAATGAAGTGCTTCTGTATTTGTTTCCCTGGCATTTCTTTGCTGCTTTTTTTTGACAGAACTAACTGCTGATAAACTTAATGTTTTTTCTTCCAAAAGAACACAACATTAGGCAGGAGGTGCTGCTGGCTGCTGCTGAAATTGTTGTTCTTTTTAATTGCTTTTTTTTTTTTTTTTGGTTTTTACATGATTTGTTGGTTTAAATTCTAAAATTTAATTGTTGATTTGAGTCAAAATTAGGTACCAAAATGTCGACTTTTGAACTATCAAATTCAAACTGCAAAGACCCAATAAGAAATAATGCGACATTAGTTGATTCAAAAAACACAAACGAAGTCAAATGTGTTTTATGTAATAAAGTTTCAACAAGGGGGATCACACAGCACAAACACCACTTGTTGGAGGCTTTCAAAATACCAAGGTATGCCTAAAATGTCCTAAGCATGAAAAGGAATAGATTAGAAATTTGATTAAGAAGAAAAGGCTAAAAATCAATTTGATGCAATTCCTCATTTTGATTTGGTGGCCTAAGAATTTTAGAGTGGGGATGAATATAATGAAGTCTCAAGTCTTGGTAAGTACCCATCTACTGGTTCATCAACTACATTAACTAAAAAAAGAAGCAAATAGGCCCCATTGATATGTTTTTCATGTGGAATGCTAATGAAGTATTGAAATGTAACAATGGTAAGAAAAAAACGCTAAAGTCTGATGAAACTGCAAAATCAAAAAGAGAGCATATAGTGTAATGATTTGCATGGTGGGCATATGAGAGTATACTACCTTTTAATGTTGTCAATTCTAATATTTTTGGGTATATATTAGAAACTTGTTTTCATTGTAATGTGAGCACAAAGCCACCAACTTATCATGAATTAAAAGTAACTTGTTTGAAAGAGTTGGAATACGAGCGGCCTTTTAAAAATCTATGACAAGGCAGTAGCAAAATATGGTTATTGGTTGACAATAGATGGTTGGACTAATAAGAAGAATAGAACATTAATTAGTTTTTTGATGAATTGTCCGAAGGGAAACAAATTTATTTAATTGGTCAATGCTTCAGAGTATTCTCACACACCTGAGAAAATGTGAGTTATCCAAATACATCGAACAGATTGATGAAAAAAAATGTGGTCCAAGTAGTTACAAATAATGCAAGCGCAAATGTTGTTGCAAGTAAAAAAATTTCAATACATCTAATTCTATTATTTATTTTAATTGCATTAGCAATCATTTATAATATATTAATTTTTATTTTCTTTTGAATCAATACGAAGACTTAAAAGCTAAATATAAGGATTTGTTTTAGACTCTCTGCACCACTCATTACACAGATCTTATTATTGAATATATCTTCAAAATTCCTACTTTGAATAAAACTCATTAGCGAGCAATGATGATGAATGGATATGGTCTAAGTACAGAACACCAATCTCCTGAGCATGATGAGAGAGTTCACTAAACGAATGGAGATGGTCCAAGCAGGGAACACCAAATTTGCCACTACCTTCTTGATTTTAAAGTGTTTTCAAGTACAAAAAGTAAATTTAAAGAATATATTTACATCAAAGCCGTAGGTTGAGTGTAATATTCAAAAATATCAAAAGGTAAGTTGGTGGCGAGTGTGACATTGACGTCTTCATTTTAGAATACTATTGTCTATATACTCAAAATTGGAAAGTTACTACTAGCTATGTTAAGATTAGTGGATGGTGAAACTAAACCTCCAATATGTGTGTGTGTGTGTGTGTGTGTGTAAGACTATGGATAGGGAGAAGGAAGTAATAATGACTTCATTTAATAACAATGAGGAAAAGTATAAAAGCATATTGATAGGAGATAGGAGATACAACTTCATCAGCCTTTACATGTAACCAGCTATTTTTCGAATTCAAAATTCTTTTATGAGAACCCCAATATTAAAAAAGATCCGAAGATTATAAATAGCCTGCATAAGTACATGGAAAGGTTCTTTCCAAATGATGTACAAGGCAAGATTTATCAAAAGCTTTCTTTGTACAGAAATGCTGAAGGTTAATTTGGAGTTGCACCAGTTGTTAGATAAAGAAAATTGAGAGCACCAAATATTTATGTAAATTTAAATATATTTATTATTTCATATAATGATAAATTACTAGTTTATCCAGATACTTATTTGTTTTGTGAAGCTGACCGAAGGAAAAATTTTGGAAACACCACTTCCAATTTGTAAAACTTTGCAATTAGAGTTCTAAACCCTACTTACGGAGCATTAGGCTGCAAAAGGAATTGAAGTGCGGTTAAAAATGTAAGCACACAATTTATACGTATCTATAACTATTATTATGAAATAATAATATATTTTAATTTAAAGTTTAATTTTTGTAACTTAACTCCAAGAAGAGGAACAGATTAGCTCAAAAATGCATGAATGATTTGCTTAATATCAAGTATAATCGAGCTTTGAGACGTCATTTTAAGAAACGACATGAACTTGATCCTATCAGCTTGGAGGATGTTAATAAATCCAATGAATGGTTGTTCAAAAGATTGAATTCCAATGAAGATGACACCCTCATGCATGATGGCGATGACTTGGGGTGATGTTACTAGAGCTTTTCGGGTTGAAGAAGAAGCATATAAGTTTTGATCTAAGACAACGATTAAGGCGAGATCAAGTTTAAAAGGCGTTACATCTAAATTTGCACCATATCAATTAATGAATGAAAACAATGAAGAAGGCATGTACGAGGAGAATAAGCCCCAGTTTAAATATGATGATGGAAATAAAGATGTAAATGATGTGGAAAGTGATTGTAATTATTTTGATATTGATGATTAACATTTGTGTTCTCATTTACATAGTATATAATGTTCATTTGGTAGCATTTTGAACTTGAAATGTATTACAAATTTGGTTGTTGAATTTTATGAAGTTGATTCTGTAGTTAGCGCTTGAAACAAATTATTTACACCTTTATCAATGCTATTTGTTTTTTTTTTTTAATTAGAAGTTGATTTTTTTATGATTACTTTATATTTCAAAGACATATATTAAAGGCATAAATATTTTTAATTAATTTGATTTATTGTGCACCATACTTCAAAATAGTGCCCGCCATAAACCATGGCTCGAGAAGAAGTTTGCACCACACTGCACCATTCGCCTTTCAAAATTATGAATATAAGGTTAGGTAATAATTACAAAAGTTACCCAAACACAGATACAAACTTAACATAATATAATTATTATACAAAAAGAAACAAATCTACTAATCCTATAAAATAGGAAACATAATATATCTATAACACAAACTAGATAACAATATATACACAATGTTTATTAAAAAAAATTTCTTTCAACAACTAATTATGATGAACATCTTAAGATATCCTAATGCAGTTGGTATAGCTACAATTATCTCTGCGTTCTTCAACTTGGTAGCCATATGAAAGAATTTGTCAAAGACTCAAGAATATGACAAAGCAATCTATAGCCTACTTGGAGTCATGTATGCTAGAGGTATTATCACGCCAACAGGTTGGGTAAAACCAACCATATGACTCAACATTAACATCAACCAGCTTAATAGATTCATCTATACTAATAGCAGTCTCGTATTCTCCCAGCAAAAACTTTGACAGAATTTTTTCAAATACAAAACCCTATATGCACATTCTGGTGATGACACATAGGTTTTCAGCTTCCCTATGTTTCACTGGTAGTATTCACTATTCTTTTGCTGCTGATCTGATAAAAACATCTTGTTAAGTGGTTTTCTCCCTTCAATTGCTTCTTTTCCATCATGAGGATTGCATAAGGTACAAAACCATAACATTTAATGTGTACATTCACAAAATTCATCTTTCATAGAGACTAGAGATTTAAGGATTCAAAGTATTCTCTCACAGAACTATGCAACTTAATATTAATAACTCTAATATATTGAGAAACTATCCACCTATGGTTGCCCATAATACAAGAGTAAAACAAAAAATATATGTAAAAGCACTACATGAAGGACAAGGACAGGAAAGCCTTTAAGGAAAAGAGATGCCTATGAAAAATACTATGTAAAAAATCAAGAGACAAGTTGAAAAAATAAGTAGAAGAGGTCACAACCACATTGATGTTTTTTCCAGGTCCAAATATCCAAATTTATACGCCTGAAGGGTCTAAACTTTCCAGGATATCCACAACGAGAATCAATTTGAAGCCAAATACAAGTACATATTTACATTGAAGTTGGAACAAGCAAAATGCTATGAGAATCTGAGCGAAGTTGTCATTTGCTTATAATTCTTTTAATTCTGAGAGATTTACACCATGTGCCAGCCTCGAACCCCCATACTTTTTCTTTCTCCCAGAAAGAATGAGACAAAGTGAGGCTTTAATTCTTACAAGGAAATCATTTCATGCACTCATGTTCCAAAGACATTCTCATGGAAAATTCAACCAAAAAATATATAAAATAATCTAAGTTACTTTATATTCCCCAAAGATTTCGTGAAGCAAGAAGCATGGTTAGGAACAAAGCATACCAAGAGAAGTCTCCATACAGTAGGACGCAAATACGGAGGCACGCCACTCCAGGCCAATTCACGCAGTTTTTCTGCATGAGGTGGATGAATGGGAAAAATTAGAGATGGAACGAGGAAAGCAATGAGAAATGAGAATTTCAACAACATATACATATATCAAAATTATGACGAATAATCCCACTTATTTAGGCTTTTAACAGAAATAATTCTACTTGACCAGTTGTCAATGCCATCTGACCTCCATACTATGAAAATCGAATAAAGAGCATAAGCCAAAAGTAATTTCCGCTTTCAGCAGACAAGGATATAAATGGATTCCTGCCATAAATCATCAAATATTAAGCACTTCTAGATGCCTCTATACGTATCAATGTAGCAACAAAAACAAATATTATATTGCATGACATATGCCATCTGCTTTAAGATGTTGCTCAAACTCAAATTGTGTAGAGATTTTAGAGAAATACTTTAACTGTAAGAGATTCATATTCTAATAACATTTTATCACACATCTCATGTGTATTAAGCAAATTAGAACTCCTAAGGTTTCATACTATGATAAGATTTTCTAAATGTGTAGTAAAAGGTGCACATTAGATAACTATTTATTGAACATGAATGTGGATTAGTTATTTCAAAGTTGGATGCGAGTTATGTACATGGAATCATTTTCAAAGCACATTAAAATCGCATCCATGCACAGATATTCCATCTCATAAATTTGCCTCCCGCATACTAAAGCCTATGCACTTCTTCCTGTGTTACTTCTAAACTGCAATACAACCAAACCACCATATTTCAAACTAATGAATTTACGTGGAACTAAATTAAAGGCAAATGGTCCAAAAGTAGAATCCAGTTGCAGATTCATTAGCATCCCCAGAAAATGCACACTAACCTGATAAATTTAGTGACCCATGCTCTTAGTTGAATGCAAGTAAAACTGGAATAGCCCATCTTTTGAAAAATTTGTGACATGAGAATATATCATACATTTAGAGAAGTGACCATCAAAGACCCAGGATGAATGGAATAAGGTGAAATAAAGTCCTATCTGCTGTATTACTTTCCTAGAAGATGGAATGAGAAGAATTCCATGATGAATGCATTGGAAGTCATATTAAAGTTTCAGGAATAAAATAACCGCATGCATATAAGTTTAAAATATTTGTTGCCATGGAACTTCAGTTAATGGGAAAAGAATACAAACCTAGGAATACAGTGGACCCAGATAATTCCTTTGTGAACTTCATCAGCCTGGCAGAGTCTGTAGCTCTAGCTCCCACTGTGGGTTTATGGATCTCTTTTGGGATGCCTTCACTACCCATGGTCGAAGATTTTATATCATTAACAATTGAACTGGCATTCGTACTGCTTCTGTTTTGAAGATCTTCCTAAATGCATGAAGAACATCTATTAATAAATTAAAGATTTCAATATATTTTCCATTTAAATCAATTACTGTACAACAAGCAATAAAAATTGAAACCTCAGTAGATCTATCCGCATGTTCGCTGTGGTCCATATCAATCTCCAGAGATCTCCTGACAGCATTTGGGGAATGCAACACTGCCTGATCCAAAGGTTCTGTTCTGCGCGTTATCAATATCTTGCCAGGGAAACTGCGACCCTTAAGCAACCTGTGCATCTTAAAAACATATGTTAAGTACCCAATATATTAGAAACCATTAAAGTGAGATACATATCATGATGCCACAATTTAATATCACAGCAAACAGGTGCAGCTTATTTGGTACAGTTCCAATTGAAGTGCAGGCAAGAACAAGATGGCATAGCATATAACTAATGCATTACTTCCTCGTAGACAAAATAAATTCACTTAATTGTGACAATGATGAAGTAGAATGTGATACCACTAGTGTGCGAGAATTCAATAAAGCAACAAGTTACCGTGGACTAAGCAGTTTCAGACTCCAACCATCGAAAGTTTCAGTCAATTAGGTTTTGGATTACTACATCCAAAAGAACAAAGTAAAATAATAGACTCCATATAAAAGGCTCCTTGCTAAAGAAAATTAAAAAACGGTCAGTTAATCATATCTGAAGTAAACAGATAGCCAAGAAATATCACCAACCAGTTAGCAAACATCAGAGTTTACAAAGTCAAAAGGAAGCAAAACAGAAGAAATTTGATATATCAAGGAAACTAATTAAAGCATTCAGATGTAAATAACAAGTGAACGTTTACAGGTTTCATAACTATAGAACCAAAAAGCCTGCAAATAGACAGTGTACCCAATAAATTTCAGATCATTTTAATTCTGAAGTAATATCAACCAGTACCGAAAGTCCTAAAATTTGAGATTCCACGATCTCAAAAATAAGCATACAGAAACGATGAATAGACAAGTACAGGTACGTCTCATCATCAGCTAACAGAAAGAAAACCACCAAATCGAAATCTCATTCACTGATCCGATATTAACATCAAGAACTCAAATCCCCAAAAGCCCGCTTCAATATTCTGATTAAATTTCCGAATGAGCGTTCAAATCCGGCAAAATATAGAAGAAATCACAAGGCCAAACCCAGAGAGACGACTTCCAGGAACAATGAAATTCAGGGTTTCGAAAGAAAAGGAATATTCGAAAACAAATTGTTGGATCTTATGAGTGAAAACAAACACTGCAGACAGAGATATACCCCTGAACATTTCTAAGAGTTTGATTGAATCTGGAATCAAGAGTTGAAGGGGAAGAAGTTTCTTTGTTCCGATCCTCCTCTTCTCTATTCTTGCTGCCGCCGTTGTTTTTCATGGCGTTCTTTCTTCTCCGATCATGAGACCAACATGGCGAATTTGCTATTCAGTTTTCTATTATCTCCTCTGCTTCATGGTTTTTGTAAGAAAAAGCAATACCATGAAATTTCAGTAAATTAGCTTCGATTGGCTGGCGTCGAACTACAACATTTATTAACTTTTTCTAAGTTGTTTGGTTTTAAAATAAATAATTTTTTATGGGCAATTTTATGTCAGATTTAGAGACATCTGTTAAAAATTTTGCTTTAGTTTGACTATATTTTGTTGGAAATATAAAATACTAAAACAAAGTAAATCATAGAATGTGTGAGCAAGTCTCAGCGAATCTTTAAAAAAAAAAAAAAGAAGAAGAAGAAGAGAAACGTGGGTTTTCAAATAAAAAGAAATTTTAATAATTGTTATGTCAAAAATATTTTTATTATAATTTTAAATAAAATTATTTTGAGAATTATTAAAATATTAAAAAAAGATATGAGATCTAAGACATTCAAATCAAATTTGATTTAGTTATCAAAAATCTAGCCAGAAGCAATCTGATTATGTTTAAAACTGCAAATCTAAAGGCAAAGATAATAAACCCTATAAAATAGTGTTTTTAGCACATCATTGTGTGTGTGCGCGTGTGTATTTAGATATTTTCTAACCCTCAGATCTAGCAGAATTGCAAATAATATCTTTGATTTTAAAATTACAATTTTTTTGAAAAAAATAAAAAATAGGGAAATTTAAAAAAAAAAAAAAAAGACCTCGAAATAGAGTAATTTCTTAACACATAGCCTCTTTTCTACCATTGCTTAGGGTTTACTCTCATCTCATCAAAATACACATTCTTAATCATACTTTCCATTAAAATAGTGTTTTTTTCTATTGTTTTCACTATCTTACTTTTAAGATTTTTCTAATTTTTGCAGCTTCCTTGCCCTATAAAATTTACACCCAAACAAATGCGCAACAACTCCACTAATTCACTCAAAGATCAACATAAGTCATCCAGTGAAATTTCATTTACATCATGGCTTGGTTGGTCACTACACATCAAGCCAGCGTTGATGTGTCCTAAATGATGGATAAAAATTTTTTATATTATTTATGACCTTAGCACGGGTTTACTTTGGGGGTCATTGTTGGAGGGATTTGAAGCTTAAATCACATTAATAATAGTGTAGTAAAACACCCTCACCATCAATTCCAAGAGGACCTAAGTTGTCTCTATAGTATTCTACGTCAACATCTCTACTCCATGTTGACTCATGACCCTTGATGATGAACTGCGATTGTTTAAACACTGAATATCAATACAAGCTTGGTGGCAAGGTTGAGCAAAATCAACAATTTCAGCAAATGATTGAAGATTATAATCGGCAATAGAGTGCATATTTCAAGATCATTCCATATTAATTGTGCATACAGGGAACATGATTCAAGATATGTGTTGGAGGAAGCCCAGACATGATGTGCACACATAGAAGAATAGGATATTAGTTTTCCATAAAAACCTCGTCTGCACGACAAATGACCACACGGGAAGAGCCAACTTATGCCTTCCAACCAAATTTTAATGCATGGCCAAAGAAAATGTCATGAAATGGAAGTGTTAAAGTGGATGATGCTCGAGGACAAGGAACTTAGGTGTGCAGCTGGAAGAGTTAACAAATCAACAGTACAAAGATTCTTCTAGTTAGTTGAATTAGTTGGTAGTAAGAATAGTTATAACAGGAGTTTGAACAATTAGTGGTATTCTTTTTTTCAGTTGTTCAGCCCAATACATGTGCAATATCAATCCATCGGTTTCAGTTGCATTACAATTGTCATCTACTCAATAATCAGGAATGAAGGTCGTTTCGTGTGTCAATGGCTTTTGTTGCATTTGATTCTATTTTTTTCTGGGCACCTTGTTACTTCTGTCATGTCTGTCAAAGTATCATTGCTTTCATTGATCTTTGAACATCAGTCAATCATTAATTTTCAGCTTAAGGGAGTTCTCATCAAGATTAATGGATCCCATTTATCAAACTACATCTGGCCTTCTGATTGAAGATCCTAATTTACTTTACTTAATTCATCCCTCAAATAATCGCAGTACCATCAGTATTCATCTAGAGCTCATAGGTTCAAATTATCTCATTTGGAGCCATTCTTTCAAACTAACACATTCCATTTGAAACAAGTTGGGCTTTAACAGTGGAAGAATTCTAGAGCATACTCAAGATGATATTTTGAATCCAACTTGGACAAAGTGCAATGATCTAATAGTGACCTTGACCAACCATTTTCTATAGAAGTATGCATGTCAAATTTGGAAAGTTCTTTTCGGAAGGTCTTCTTAACTAGATAATAAAAAGGTGTGTAAACTTCATTGTGACCTACAATGTCAGTTACAAGTAACAAGAAATGTAGGTGTCTACTACACTTAACTGCTGGCCATATGGGAGAAGTTGAGACGATACAAGCCACCACTACATTGTAGATATTGCAAAAGCAACAGCCTACTTTCAATGTTTTGCTGAAATACAAGTAAAGAACGAAATACATAAGTTCCCTAAAGGATTGGATGGCATATATTCCGAACAAATCTCAATTATTTTGACAAAAGCCTTTTCCATCATTTATGAGTCATATTACACTATTATAGCGAAAGAAGCACAAAGATCTAGTAAAGGATCAATCTTGAATAGTGTTTTAGCATTAGCTTTTGTTACTAAAACGAAGGGGAAGAAGTAGCACATGATTCTTTCTTATTGTGGAAAGAAATGGCATACAAAGGGCAAATATCATAAGATTATTAGTTCCCATTCAATATTAAATTCACCCAATCAAAAGGAAAAGGATTTCATGCAGTGGCTAATCAAGTGTTTATTGATGTTGATATAAGTGGTGTCAGTAACCAAGGTAGTGATGTGTTGATACCATCCTAAGAAAAAAATTAAGAACTTATAATTCTACTAGTGTCACAGAGCATAAGCAAATCTAGTGCGGATCATATATAGAAACAAAGTGAGTTGGTTAGTGAACAAAACCCACCTAAACCTCATTCATCCTACCTAATATGCTCAAATCCTGGTAGCCTAACATTTAATATAGTAATCAAAGAATAACATCTAGACAATGAATCTGCCACTACATTTTTTACTCCTTACTTATATCTATTAATATAAGGGAAAGTATCTATAAAGGATACCCACCTATATGTCTTCAGCTCAACTTACCTAAGCTATTGAGGTGCTTCAAAGACTTATGATTGGTGTAAACAATGAACTCCTTAGCCCTTAAATAGTGCTACCATGTCTTCAAAGCTCTCACCAATGCATTCATTTACTTGTCATAGGTTGGAAAATTTAGCTTTTTCCCATTTAATTTCTCACTAAAATATGCAATAAACTTCCTCTCTTTCATAAGTGCAACTCCAATATCTACACTAGACACATCACATTCAAGCTCTAAAATTTTTTTAAAAAATCGAGTAAAGTTAAAAACATGAGCATTGTTAGGCTTATTCTTTAAAGTATCAAATTCACTCTATTACACTTCCCCCTAATGGAAGATCTCATGCTGCTTAATGATTGTGGTTAGAGATACCACAGTAGTGCTGAAATCTCATACAAACCTCCTGTAAAAACTCTCAAGTTCATGAAAACTCCTTACCTCAAATATGGTTGTGGGGGTCAGCCATTCTCACATTGCCTTACCTTATTTCATCAACTTGAATACTCTATACACTTACAATAAAGTCAAGAAACACATAATGCTCCAATAAAACATTGTTGGATTAACATATACTTGTTCCTTACGTAGGGCCTCAAATACACATCTAAGATATATGACATGCTCATCTATGGACTTACTCCAAACTAATAGATCATCAAAATACACTACAACAAATTTACAGGTAAAAGCAAGCAAAACATAATTCATAAACCTCATGAAAGTATGAGGTGCATTTTTTAGAGCAAGCAGCATAACTAGCCATTCGTACAAGGAAAATTTAGTTTTTCCATTCATCTCTTTCTTTCATGCGAATTTGATGATAACCACTTTTATGAGCTACTTGTGAGAACACTATGGCACCTTGTAATTCATCAAGCATGTCACCTAATATAGGAATAGAATGGCGATATTTTACTGTAATGGCATTCACTGCTCTACAATCCGTGCACATCCTCCATGGTCCATCTTTCTTGAAGACGAGTAACATTAGGACAATACAAGGGGTCATGCTTTCTTCAACCCATCCCTTGCTAATCAACTCTTCCACTTGACTCTATATCTCCTTGGTTTCTTCCAGATTCATTCAGTGTGCCGATTGGTTAGGTGTGGCTACTCTTAGCACAAAATCAATTTAGTGTTGAATCCTTAAATTAGCAGCAATCTACTTAGTAACTCTTTTGGCAACATGTCTTGGAAATCTTGCAAA
Organism: Avicennia marina; assembly: GCA_019155195.1. Classification (NCBI taxonomy): domain Eukaryota; kingdom Viridiplantae; phylum Streptophyta; class Magnoliopsida; order Lamiales; family Acanthaceae; genus Avicennia; species Avicennia marina. The sequence goes on along the minus strand of CM032772.1, from coordinate 7,649,213 downwards.
ATAGAAACAACAATCTCAGGGAGGGAAGATGTGGCCTCTTCAGATAAGAAGTGGATTTCTTTATACATAAGTAATACAATTCCTCTCTCACTTTCAATAGCTACCCTCACATCTCTCATACTTGCCAACACACACTCTTTCACTCCTTATCTTTCCTCCCTTTTTCCTTTCTCCTCTCATCCACTCTCACTTTTTCTCTTACTCTCCTTTTCCTTTTTCTTTATTTCTAGTTCATATTGCTATTAGATATGTCTTTGATCTTCATGGACTTCCTTCAGGGTAAGCAATACTAGAGTGATCTTCTAGTTGTTATGATAGAAGATATACTTGTTTGACTTTCCATTAAATGTAACATCCGTGTCATACTTCCAAGGCCTTCCTAGCAAGATGTGGCTAGCTTGCATGGGTACAACATCACACAACTCCTCATCCTTATACTTACCAATATCAAACTGAACCAAAACTTATTTTGCCACCTTCACCTCACCACCATTATTCAACCATAGCAATTTATATAGATGTACATAATCCGTAAGATATAGTACTAACATAGTGCTAGCAACATTAGTGCAACTTTCACCATCTATGATTAAACTGCAAATCTTTCATTTTATTCAACGCCTTATATGAAAGATGTTATCCTTCTGCTCTTTGAATCCTTCTTCCTTGACTTGTAAATTTAATGTGCACATCACTACCAAACTCACATTACCAATTTCCTTGTAAACTCCCTTATCATCATCAGACGAATCCTCCTACATAGGTGGAAACTCATCCTTGTTGCTATTCTCTTCATTCGTCACTATCTCTTCCCTATTTGTCAAAACCATTGTCCTCATATTTAGGCATCGGGTAGTAATATGCCCCCTTCCTTAGCATTTAAAATATGTGATATCTCTATTACATATATTGAAAATGCTAGGGTTAGCATTAGATACATCAGGTGCATTAGTTTTCGGCAATACTCTTAACTTGGCAGCTCTAATAACGGCCTGCTTCTCCTCACGCCTAGGAAACAACCATGCAAATGCACTCTGAAACTATTGCTATCTACCCTTTCTCTTGAGTTATTTCTCAACCTTAATGGCTCACTCCACAAATTCCTTTATATCGATGTGTAGCTCAAGTACATCAACAATGTCCTTATTTAATGCTCACATGAATCGTGGACTCTTTATCCTCCTCAATATCAATTCTCATTAAGGCCATCTTCATTTCCTTACAATAATCCTCAACACTCCAATTTCCCTACATTAACGTTTGTAACCTATAATGCAAGTCTCTATGGTAATAACTCTATACAAACCACTTTTGCATTAATGCCTGTAAGTCACTCCATGTCTTAATGGGGTACTAATCTGCCCTTCTTTGACTAATACAAATTTAATCCCACTAAATAATAGCATAATTGGTATATTCGACAACAACTAATTTTACCTTTTGTGCTTAAGAGTACCGGCAACAATCAAAAACTAGCTCTACTCGTTTCTTCCACTTAAGGTAAGCATTAAGATCCAACTTTCCTTGGAATGTGGGTATGGTAAGCTTCACTCATTTAGGAATCTCAACCTTCTCATCCATCTTGTGCCTATTCAACCTCCTTAGACTGCCAAACTTCTCAAACTCATTAGGATACTCAAAATCATCATCACTAACTAGCCTTCCCTACAAGGCTATGGCATAGAATGTCTCGTCCTAGGCATTGACTCCTCTCAAAGTATAGGACCTTCTTGTATAGATGCCTGGGATGCTTCTAAGTTATCCAAACCCCGATTAATACTAGCTAGTGTATCTATAAGCTACTTCATGTTGAATGTATTATCCCAAATGACTAATTCTCTAGACATCCTTTAAATTGTGTAATATAAAGAATGAAAAGAAAATATGAATGTGTGTGTAAGTTTCCTCTAACCTCACAAGATGTACTCACACTTGTTTTACCTCTTTCTTGTGTATCACTCAATTAACTCTCAAGAAATGCACTCACCAACTTAAATCTCATGTTTGCCTTGTAAAATTCCAATAGTTCTCTAAAATTCCAAAAATGCATCCCTAAATGGAGTATAAGTGTGTGAAAAGTGAAAATTAGAGGTTTGGGATCAATCCAGACACAAATGCATCAATGTGAGAGTGGAAAACAAAGTGTCAGGTTAATCTAGGCACCATCGGATTGATCTTGGGTAGAAAAAAATCTGGGTGATTGACCCAAAAACAAGGTGGAACGATCCGCAGCAAAACAGAAATTACAATTAACCTAGGCACAATCACAATTGATCAATTGAGAGGCAAATCATTTAGGCAATGTTCACAAAATAGCGTGTGATCGATCCTAATTCACACACAATTAATCCTACGTCAATTTTTTTTTTTTGTCTAACACAATTAAATCACTCATATTGTTCCCAAAATCCAATTTTTTTTGGTTTTTCAATGTTTTTTATCAACTAAGGAGCCTTCTACACAATTTTTCTTGCAAAAATCTCAACTTTCTCTCTTTTTTTATATAATCACTTTTTTGTTTTTCTGCACTTTTTTTTTGTTCTTGCAGCAATTTTTCTTGTTTTTTTTTTGTTCAACACTCATAAATTGTAACTAAAGCAAGAATAAATGTGTTGGAAATTCAAAATTCAAACAATTAATCTTTTTTTACTATGAAGAGATGAAGAAGAATAAGGTGAAATGAAATCGAAAAAAAACAGGGATAGAATTGGTACTTGGACTAATGTGTGGATTAGAATCCAAAATAGCTTGCTTTGATGCCAACTAACGTGTGTGCAGAAGTGTAAATATATGAAATTCAATGTATGCTTGAGCCTAATGAAACTTGCTTGCATTAACCATGTGAAAAGACCCAAACGCAACGATTTGCGAAGAACTTCAATGGAAGATGGCTACTAAAAATACGCCATGTTAGTTGATACGTCATGAATTATACCAAGAATGATTGGAATAACGTAATTGGGATTCACAAGAAATTGAGGCAAGCACTCAAATTATAGGAAGAAATAATTGTATTCAATATCAAAGCAACAAAAGTTGTAAATAATGTCTAAGGGTCACTTTTTATAGTGTTAGGGTGCCTAAATATCAACTAAAAACATGTACAACAAGTTTGGAAAACACTAGGAGCATAAAAGGCAAGAAATCCTAGTCTAAGTTAAAGTCTTAGGCTCCAAGCAAACTTTGGATTGATCTGAAACCTTGTGAGATCGATCTAGCTCTTCTGGAATCAATCTAGATGTTGATCCTCCCCTTCGGATCATAAATATAGAAAGTTGCCTAGCCTCAATCATGTCAATCAGCCAGATCACGATTGATCACATATGGTGTGATTGTAATTACAAAATCTCTCAAATCCTGGATTTGTCAATCAACTACTTTTCAAAATTGATCAGGCATGTTTTGAATTAATCAATCCTAACCCTAGATCGATCCAACAGCTGTTTGAAAACTCGTTTCATGCTCGTTTCACACCAAGTAGACCTATGGGCATTTTTCTTTCTCCCTAAAGCCTTCTAAATATCCAAAAGCTTCTTGAAATTCTTTTACTAAATATCGCCATGGTCTCTTTGAGTCTCTTTAGCTCATGTCATGGGTCCTTCAAAAATCCTCAAGTAGTCCAACTTGGCTTTGATGCCAGCATCAGCACATACTGTAAAGAACTGTTATGTTGGAATACCAAATAATGAAGATAGAATGTAAACAAAATTAACAATTTGGAGATTTTCCCCACATCTTTGGGGCACTAGTCCAAAAAAAAAAGATTATACTATGCCAAAATAACCAAAGGTACAGTAAGTTTCAAGAGACTAAACACAGTGTAGGACCTGCGGCGTTAAGGGGTGTTCAAATTTTGCAGCGTGTAAATCTCTTGTCTGCAATCTGGGTAGATATTTTGGAACTATTCTTAGGCTCCTGAAAATTTATAAGTTCTTTCATTGTCCTTGGTTGTTCTTTTCTAGGAGTGAAAAAGAATGAAGTTGGGAGAACGCGTAATGTCCCCATACCTTGTTCTTAGAAATTTTGGCAACAACTCCTCAGATGAGAACACATACCCCGTTTTGCCTGAGGCATCAATACATCAGAAGTGATCCCATTCTAAATCTGTGCCATATTTTTTTTTTAATTTTTTAAGTCTCATGTCTTTTGCTCTTTTTGACATCCTTTTTATCTATGGTTGGGAAAATTATTTGCTAAAAGATTTTGAGCATTCCTCTAATAGGGAATCTATCAAATATAAACGAAATATCTATGTAACCCTACAACAGTCACTAGTGAAGGACCAAAAGCAACGTTCCATTTGAGAGTCATGACTCATGAATTTCTTTATTATACTCATGGCTGAAGGACAAAATTGAAATCGGAAGGCATTTGACAGAAACGAAAACTAAATTTACGATAGTCTGTATGTAAAGCAATAGTGCTACTCGATTTAGTTCTAAAAGATCAATGGGGTCAAAGACATTATTGATGATTCCGGAGTGGCTATGCCAGCTAAAAGCCCAATTAAATAAACAGCTTATTGTTTGGAACAAATCCATTATCCATAATCCACCATGACATTTCCCATAATATTTTGACACTCTTCTTGGAAGCATAATGTTATACTTCAAAATGTTTATGAGTAATGTGTCATGCCCTGTCGACTCTAAACACTCGATAGGTTCACTTTTACCTACTATGTGAGGTTTGGAGATTCTGATATGACAACACCTGTATAGGAATTCACCAAAACATTTTAGAGCATCTATTAAATTATTCAAATATTATAAAAAATTTGTAAAATGTTCTTATTAGCCGATATAAGATTAAAACGATCCCCACTAACCATTGATGAGGTAGAGTAGGTATCAATAGAGATAAAATTTTCTAAATCATTATAGTATGAATTACAATTGTATAAGAATTCACCAGAACATTTCAAAACATGTTTTAAAATTATTCTAGATTTGTAAAAAAATTGTAAAATGTTTTAGTTAAGTGATATTTAACTGTTGGATTAAAATGATCCTCACCATCCATTGAAGAGACAGAGTAGTATAAATAAGGGTGGAGACTTCATTTGTGGTCTTGACTAGACTTCATTTAGTACCATCAAGCTCAAGAATAATATTCAAACACCAATATAAGCATTCTTTCCTTACAATCTTAAAATAATTTTAAAAATTATTCTAAAATCAGCCAATTTAAAAATAAAAGATATTAAGAAATAAGAAAATAAAAATAGAAATATAATGATATAATGATAGTTGTAAAACAGCTTTAAAACTTTATGTCTAATTTCAATATGAAAGTAAATAGATTGAAAATTATGACTAATTGAATTTCTTTTACCATAGACTAGTCATAATATATTATAAGTTTTTAATATTGTAGAAATTATTTTTATCAAGCTTTAAAGATGCATAATATAATGAATAAAATGCATATATTTAGATTAAAAGCTCAATATACTAAGTATTAAAAAAAATTTAATTTGATATATGTAACTAAAATATTATGTTAGGTTCTTCAAAAATGTGAACTTCAACCGTGGAATACAAAGAATACTATAAAAGTACATTAGTGAAAATAGAATGACATTTGTACACAACAATGCAATATAAAAAGATTGAGAACTTTCTCTCTTTTGTGGTGAGAATCAAAGTATATGTCAAATTGAATGTAAAAAGAGTGAACAAGTGAGGGAATAATTTAAACATGTCTTGTTCAAGTTATTTAGAACTAGTGAAGTTGATTGTGTAAGTATTTAGGCATAGTAGGTTGCTTTTAAGTGTGGGAAAAAGTTAAGGCCAAAAGGGTTTAGTCCAATGAAATGTTTTTGTTAAAATTTGAGTGTACTCTTATTGAATTTGACATAATAAGATCATTTATCTAATCAGGTGCCCGTTGACATAGGAGGTTGGCTAATTGTTATGTTCATTCTATTTATTTACTATTTGTGTGTATTGGTGTTTCAACATAATAGATGCACAATAGAGATGGCAATGGAATGGGGGTGGGTTGGGGGACGCCTCCCCTGTCCCCTACCCTAATTCCCTTTCGAGTGTCCCATTTGGGGAAAGAAAAAAATTGATTCTATTTTAATAATTATATTTTGAAAGATAAAACTTACAATTACAATTATTTCCACAATAACTAATAAAAATACAATACTTTAGTTAATTTTATTGGTAATCATAATATATTTGTCGTATTAATATATTTAAAATAATTATAATGAACGAAATATTTGTGATATTAACATGATTGATGTGAAAAAATTTAATATCTTTGCAAAATATCAACCAAAAAATGATATTTTCATACTGAATTTCATATTAAGACAAAAGAATCAACAAAACGTTATCTATTTCTAAACTACTAAGTTGTCTCAATAACAATTATATACAATCATATATAAATTGAGTAAAAGCATATATACATCCAATATAAAATGAAAATTTTGTCATTCAATCAATATATTCAATTCAAAATAGTTAAATGCAAAAATCAATAGAGTATATTGAATATATTTACCAATAAAATAAAAGAAACAAAATGATAAATCTTAAATTGTTTGGGGGTTATATGATTTATGATTTAGGAACGGTGACTAAAATTTTTCTCAAATTAGTATGCAAAAAATCAATAAAAACAACAAATAAAGAAAAAGTAGAATTGAGGAAACAAAAGAATAATGAACTTGTTTTTTTTTTTTTTTTCATATTCTACAATTTTTTATTGTGATAAGAATATGTATATTTTATCACAATTAAAATATTGTGTAGAACCTTTACCAAAGAACGACTATGCCAATTCATCAACCTCAGAAAAATGCAATACAACTATAAAGATCGATTCTATTGATGTTAGAACTCTAGTGCAACAGGCTCTTCTCCCAATCAAAATACCAAGGAAACTAAATCATAACAGCACCCAAATTTGGAGGCATCCAAATACACTGTCTGCCAAAATAATGTTGAAACAGCAAAGGAAGAGGCCTGCTAAGAAATTAAATGTCTATGAGTACTGCATTTTACTTGTTTTTCTTTCTTCAAAAACCTTATGAATGGAAGACTAGCAAAGTTTTTAGGCAAGTTAAAGGAAGAAAGATTATATAAAAAATCTGAATAAGGAAAGCAGATTTATGATGCTACTCTATCAGTACCTTGCTAAAAGCATGTTCTAACACTGTGTGGTACTTTGACAAAGGATGTTCTAGATATATGACTAGAGATAAGGCAAGTTTAACTAATTACAGGGATCACAGAGGTGGCTCTATCAGGTTTAGAGATGGTTAAAATAGGAAGGTGATCAAAAAAGGCACTCTAAGTGTTGAAGGATTGCCACCCTCGAAAAATGTGCACCTTATGAAAGGGTTAAAAGCAAATCTGATCAACATTTGCCAATTATGTGACTAGAATCTTCTTATCATATTCACAAAGGAGCAATGCAGTGTCTACAACTATGAGGACAAACTTGTAATGACAAGAACTAGGTTATCCAACAACTATTATCTATTGGATGATTTTGGAACACACCTTAAGACTAGAACCAATGATGATAAAGTTTAGCACAGGTGCCATGAGCACATAAATTACCATAATCTTGCTGAACTCTCAAAATCTAGAGTAGTTAAAGGATTGCCTTAAATAGCAAATTCTAAAGTCACAATATGTGAGGCATGTTAGCATAGAAAGCTACAGCGAAATACCCACCCACTGTTATAACACCTATGCACATCTAAAATCATAGAGTTGTGGCATATGGACATCATCGGACCAACTGAAGTTTCAAGTCTAGAAGGTAAATAGTGCATTTATATCTGTGTGGACAACCACTCGAGATACACACGGTTGAATTTTCTCAAGGAGAAACATGGCATGTTTACTACCTTCAAAAAGTTATACTTTTAGTGCATGACTAAAAAAGAAATAGAAGTTGTGAGGATCAAGAGCAATCACAGTAGGGAGTTCAAAAGTTAAGAGTTTTCGAATTTTTGTGATGACTGTAGAATTATCCATAAATTCTCAGCATCAGAGATACTAAAATAGAATGGTGTCAAGGAAAGTAAGAACCAAACCCCACAAGAAATTGCTCATGTCATGATTCATGCAAATAGAGCCAAGGTTAGAAAATGGGCTGAAGTAGTAAACATGGTGTGTTACATCATCAACCGTGTCTACTTGCTGCCAGTGTTATGAATAGTAAAAGGGAAGACACTCAAACATCAGGTACTTTTATGAATTTGGAAGTAAATAGTTTATGTAATGATCATGAGAAGCTAGGAAAATTCAATGCAAAGGAGTGACAATGGAATGTTTCTTGGCTATTCAACCAAAAGCAAGGCCTATCAAGTATATATCCGTTGAACTAAAGCTATTATGGAAACTATTAATATTGTTTTTGTTGATGAGATAAAAAGAATCAGGAAAGAACAGCTTGAGAAGGGCAATGTCCATGCAAACGATGAAAATTCTAACAATAATATCTCTAGAGTTACTAGAGAGCACGGAAGTCAGTAGCATGATGTTCGAGCATCAGACAGTAAGGACAATGCAACACTATCACACTATAGAAAGGAACTTAGCTTGAATTTCAAGAAGTATCACTCTTAGAATGCTATCACTAGATTATATGAGATAAGGCAGACAACAAATGTTAAAAGGATCAACTATTGAGATCTTGCAGGTTATCCTCGCTTTCTGTCCAACATTGACCTAAAAGATGTAACCGAGGCCTTAATGGATGAATTCTAGATTGGTGCATGCAAAATAAGTTGAATCATCTTGCACAATATGATGTTTGGACACAGGTGGAATGATTGCAGGATGTGAACATGATAGGCACCCAATGGCTATTTAAAAACAAGATGAACAAGTATAGTATCATAACACACAACAAAGAGAGGCTAATTGTGCAAGAACACACATAAGTTGAAGGAATGGATTTTAACAAAACCTTCGCACCAGTGGTGTGCCTTGAAGTAATCAAATTGCTCATTTCAATTACCTACTATCTCAATACCAAGCTATACCAAATGGATATCAAAAGTGCATTTCTGAATGGAGCGTTGCAAGAAAACTGAAAGGAATAGGGGTAAGCACAAACTTCAAGGTAGCTCCTGGAGCTCACCAAGCCCTTTCTCCTCCTTGGCATATTGCCTTTGTCATTGTGTACCCTAAAAGGGGAGTAAATTGCAATTGAGGGTGAGCAATATAGCGAAAGTTGACTAAATTTTCTAAGGTTTGGTACATTCTTAGACTAGTTGACTAAGTGGTGAAGTTGGAGCATGGGTGTTTCTTATTAGCTTTCTGTTATTGATAGTTTCGCCGCTGCTGGTGGACTTATGTTAATGAATTGTTGCCAATTGATTGCTGCTTTTTCTATTTTTGTTTATTAATGGCTTATGCTGGTTACTTTTCAACCCTTTTGGTTAGCAATTATTGTTATTTTGGTGATCGTGTTTAATGATGTTAACATGTGATTTATTTTGAATGATTTTGCTGTTACTATAAGTAGTTTATTTAAATCCTCCTTAAGTGTTGGTTTGTATTTTGACCTTGGACTTCAAATCTTCTATTGCTACTTGATGAAAATCTGTTGAACATTGATAATGTTGTAACACCAATAGGAGGTGTCTTCTTGGGACTTGTTGAATCACCAAACATAGATACTTAAAAAGATATTCAAAATTGTCTATTGATAACTTGGAGAGTAAATTTGGAGAGTTCCATGCCACACAATACCAAAAGGGGAGATTTTCGGCGTTGCAGCTAAGTTGACATTGATGTGGCGTGATGTGGCATACGGCGTGGCAGCTAATGATGAAGTGACATGGCCCTAGGCATGCTCAGTGTTGGCAATGATATGGCACCAACATATTTATGTAAGATTATTTAGAAAGATTTTGTCAGAATCTTCACTCCAAATCTCAAGGATTCATTCTTGGTAAGTTAAGTATCCATGTATGGCGTGGAATTAATTTATCTTATATGATTAGAAAAACTGACACGTGTGAATCTTGGTAATAGTTGATAGAATTCACTCAAGATGGAAAGCATATCTTACTAGCTAAGAATGTCCACACTGGTGTTGGAACACCATGTGCAAAAACTAGGTAAGAAATAATGCAACTTTAATTTTGTGCAGATTTCTTTGAAATTACATGTCCAAAATGGATAGAAATCATTAACCTTAAAGGGTATAAGGTCTAAAGACTTCATTAGATGACTTTGAACATTTAGTGCTTCATGAGTTGAGTGAATTAAAGAGAGAACTTTCTCCCTTTTATAATGAGAATCAATGTATATGTTAAATTCAATGGAAAAAAAGTGAACAAGTCATGAAAAAGTGTAAGCACATCATGTTCAACCTAATTTGGACTAGTGGAGCTAGTTGAGTAAGCACTTAAGCATAGTGGGTTGCTTATAAGTAAAGGAAAAGGTTGAGGCCAAAGAGTTTTGGTTGAATGGAGTATTTCTTTTAAAGTTTGGATGTATTCTTATTGAATTTAACAGAGTAAAATCCTTTACTTGGGTAGGTACCATGCAAACGTGGAGGATTAGCTCCAAATTGTATTACCAATTGTTGTGTTTGTTCTATTTATTTTCTATTTGTGTGCATTAGTTTTCTAACATAATTGTGAAACACTTAGCGTTGCAGCACCTAGTTAGAACCATCACTTATGATTGATGTGGGTGGTCCATTCGATGCGAAACCTAGTACAGTGTTCCGAGTCCAATAGCAATTGACATGTGTACAACAAACTTGATCCTTTCGCCACATTTATTATGGCTAACTAAAATTAAATTTGAGTATATGATGAGTTGACTAATTATGGTTGTCAGCTCACAAACTTAAGCTAATCTGTCATGATGTTTCATCTTCACTTTTTCACTTCTCTTTCACGCTGTCGTTTTACCTTTATTCTACTTCTCTTTGAAGTTGTTGGTATCTTCTTCTCCATCTTGAGACAATGCAAAAACTTCAAAAACTAAAAGGAGGAAGCTTTGTGAACTAAAAAAAAATAAAAGCATTAAAATAGTCTAACTAGCTAGAAAAGAAGCAACACTACTCAAGGTAAAGATTCTTACGCAACCCATTGAGCACTAAATACATTCACACAAATATATATATATATATATATATATATAATAAAATAGAATTTTTCAAATTAAAATACAATTTTAACCAGAGTTAGTTGATTTTGAGGACAACCTATTTATTAATCTGATGGTACTGAACATATGAACTAGCATATGTTGAATATTACCTAATAAAATAATTAATTGGAATATATTCCTTTGGTATATCTAATTCAAATTACATCATTCTTTGTTAAATTTTTTAGTTTGGTTGCTATATCTCTTGTATGGTTGTTTTAATGTGTTACAAATGGCTGAAACTCAAATGAATTTAGTGAGGTATTCTTTTCTAAGTTTGCCAATATAACTTAATATGTATTGTGTTTCATGACAATAAATTGTACAACACAAATATTGAATTTTTTAAAATGCCTAAAATAATGGATAAGAATCAATACATATCACCAAATGGCATTTCATCAAACTTATTCCTCGATGTGTTTGATTCAGATTATTCCAATACTTATTTCTCTATCTTTATGATACATTTGTAGTTATGTTTGACTGCAAAATATTTACTTACATATTATGCTCTTAGAAGGTGAAAATCATGATGAAGTTAGAAATGAAAATTGTTCTATACAACCATCAATGCAACTAAATATACATGAGCATAATGATTCTATAGTTAATGATTTTGAGCATAAACTAGCAGTTGGACAAAGGATATTGACTCTTGAAGATTCATACTCATTGTATTGCGAAAATGGGCACAATAAGGACTTTAGTGTCAGAAAAGGGAAACAAGAATATTTTCATGATGATAGTGAAAAACTTTACATGAAAGAATTTGTTTGTTCTTGTAATGAACATGTGATTAAAAAAACAGTTGTGAAAAAGAGGCAACCCAACTATAACAAGTTGAAAATGAGAATTGGTTGTACTGCAAGGCTTAGACTATGGCATAAAAAGAATCAAGAATAGAGAGTAACTTTGTTTAATATTGAACATAATCATGAGATGGCCATACCTGATCAAAGATAAATGTTGAGATCAACACGTAATATTTCTTATGCTAAAGGAAATATATTGACATTGCTAGTACATGTTGGATTTTCAATTTCTAATGCTTATTCTTACTAGCAAGAAGAATCTAATGGGAGGGAAAATGTTGGATTTCTTCAAAAGGATGCATATGACTATGTTGATCATTTAGCTAAAAGTTATAGACAGGTAAAGGATGATGATGCTATAGAATTAATCTAATATTTCGATTGAAAATTAGATGAAGATAACATGTTTTATTAGGATTTTCAAGTTAATAATAATAGTAAAATGTGAACCCTTTTTAAATACAGTCATTGTCAAATTGATTATGAGGCTTTTGGTAATGTGCTTCTAGTTGATACTACTTATCAAACAAATAAATATAATTTGATTTGTGCACCATCAGTAGACATCAACCATCATATGCATAACATAATATTTGGATTAGCTTTTATGTCTGATAAAATTGAGGCTTCTTTCCAATGGTTGTTTAGTATATTTCTTGAATCCATTGGTGGAAAACAACCTGAAACAATTTTCTCAAACTAGTGCCAAGCAATGATTAATGCTATTGAAATTGTTTTTCATCTTTACATAACAGATTGTGTTAATGGCACTGTGATCAGAATGATCCATCACATTTTTGCAATTTGAACAATAATTTTAGGTTTAAAAATTTGTTTAATAAGTGCATGAAATTTTGTGAGTCTGAGGAAGAATTTGAAGAAGTACGCTGTAAAATGATTGTTAATTACAAGTTGTATGACCATTCATTGGTTAATAGTATGTATAAATTAAGATATAAAAGGTCTAGTGCATCCACCAAGCACAAAATTAGTGTTAGACTAAAGGCTACATCAAGAAGAGAAGGTACAAATTCTATTTTAAGAGATGGTTGTAGAAAGACCCAGACTATGTTTGAATATGTGTTGCAATTTGAAAGAGTTCAAAATAAATGACGCCAAGATGAACAAAAGGATGATTTTAAATGTCATCTTAGAACAGCTATACGCGTTGTAAGTAGTCTTTTGTTATACACATAAGATACACAAGCTGTTTGAATCACAATTGATAAACTCTTTGGGCATTAATCTTGATGGAGAACCTTCTAATATTGATAGTCTATATGAGTTTAAGATATAATCTCAATATTAAATTTAGGTTCATAAAGTTGAGTTTGATAACAAAATCAAATAAATAAAGTGTAGTTATTAGTATTTTAAGTCAGTTGGTATATAATGCAAGCATGCATTGTTAATCTTGAAGCAAATGAATGTATGTGATATAGCTCTACAATGCATAAAGAAACGATAGACAAAAGCTGCAAGTGATAGAGTGCAATGTAAAGAAGGAAATATCTCCAAAAGCGATCATGAATCAAAGATTGTATATGTTTATCACATATTAAGATGCTACAAGGATCTTGCTATGTAATGTAAAGCCTATCTAGAAGCTAGAAACTTGGAGAGGAAAAAGCTTGAGAGCATCACTTCTAATTAAATAAATTACTTGAGAATCTAATTAAGCACGTTAAAAATATGGAGTTTGGGAATTCCAATGCTGAAACCTAGATGTTGTTGATGGCACCAACTATATAAATGAAAATTATGTGCATAATTCTCTTTATATCAAGTCAAGAGGGTCAACAATGGTTGTCTCACCAATCATTGGGATCTAAAAAGTAAGAAAGGAAAAGGTACTCATTACACTTCAAGTTTTAATATTTATATTTTTCCTAATTGTGTAATAATATTTTTCAATATCTTTAATATCAAATTAATGAAACAAAGAAGAACACAAAAAGCAAAAAAAAGAAAGCACAAAGCTCATCTCAAATACCTTCAGAGGCACAATCACAAGAAGTTATTTTAACATCACAAGGAGCTGGTATTGGACAACCTATTGGGTACCAACCTCATTGGCCCTATATTCTAATATGATCAATTTAATACATTTGGTAAGTTAAGGTTTATTTAATTATTATTTACTTGGCCACAAGTTACTTGACATTTTATAAGTATTATTTTGATATCTAGAAACAAGGATCAAACCAAAATGTTGGACAATCTCCTCCTAACGTAAGCCGACATTGGGATCTCAATTTATCACAAATGTGTAATACAACTTGTACATGATCTCAACATTGACATTTTATTTCATTTGTTAGTTCTATATAATTTTTAAGGGTTCCTTTCATAGTGATGGAAGACCACCTAATTGATGTATAATTTGTCAATTATTTTATTTTATATGTTTTATGATCATTTTCATAACTCTTCAATTAGTTATTTTAGTACTGAAATACTTTCACATATACTCGCATTAAATACAATGTTGAATTGTATTATATAGATTTCAAGATGCAAAGAATAGGGACAAGGAGAAAGACCAAGCAATTCTTGTTGGAGTGATAGCCAAAAGTTCGCTAGTGGCAAGACAAAGTAGAAAGTGTTATCATTGTGCCATTAATAGCAATGTTAATTGGCAACAAATTTCAAAACCAACTAAATGTCTTTATGTAACCCTTTCATTTTTTTGATTTGGAGTGGAATATTTTGTTTTGTATTTCTCAATCTTTTTTATTTAGATTTACATCAAATAATTATTTTACTCAATTATTTCCCTTGCCCAATTTTTCTTTGCATGTGAACATTGGTAAGTGTTGGACAAATACATGAACCACCAAATAAGTGAGTTGAAAAATTCTTGTACAAATATACTAATTTTAGGTTGAGAAGTACTGTGTTTATGTGAGACATTGATACAAAACGAAACTGGGTATTCTCTACATTTTAAATGCAATTTACCAACATTATGATTGTCTTTTTGAGCATGATTGTAGATAATATTTCTTTGCCAATATGAAATTATCCCATTGACGTGAACATCTAAATAAAGGCTTCCATGCAACCGAGAATAAAAACACTAATAATTGGGATGATATTGCTTGATTTGATTCAAAAATTGGATGGTGAAGATGACTTAGGACTATGGGAGGAGGCAAATGATGGAATTTGACTTCAAATTTGAGTTTGGAAGGACAAAGAGGATATAAAGGATGTCGGAAGTGTGATCCCAACCACATTGGATCGATCTAGGAGGATGCGATCGACGCCCAAGCATTCTAACTTTACGATCAAGGTAGGGGCTAATTGATCACAATCCCTCAATTAACTTGGATGCACTTGTGGAGGTTCTACTTTTACAATCATGACCAAGCACAATCAACCTAGGTAGACACTAAAAATGCGACCATTGCATGGCTAGATCAAGATGGATCAATCCAAGCAAGACGCCATCGCTGGAACTTAGGTCTAGATCAATTACAACAAGTGGGATTGTGATTTTTGAGCTGATTTTTCAAATTTTGAACACTTTTAGGTCATTGTAAGGCCCTACACTACCACTTTTGTCTTTGGGCCCATTAGAGTTTACTTGGAACACATAAATACCTTTCTTTTGCATTGTAAGAGATTCTTTTGGCACCTTATTCATTCAAAAGAAGATATTTTCTTCTTCCCCTTATGAGTTTGTGTGTGATTAAACCTCAACTCAAAATACAAATTAGGTCATTCAACTTATTTCCAATAGTTTGTGCCCAACATCTCATGACATAGGTCTTTTGGTTCCTTTGGCAATGTCAATTTCAATTTGTAGCAAGGGCTAATCCCAAGTGAGGTAAGTTTTGGCTTGGTTGTATTGTTACAATATTGCTGATTATGTATTCCTTAACCTTTATTGGATCCTACCACTTCTATGTTCACATCAATTAGCATCAGAAACACCTAATCAGGTTTCTTTATCTAGTTGATCGGTTGATGTAACAAAAAATCCCTTCTTCCATACTTTTTCCATTTTATTTTCATGCTTTGTTCATACCCATCTATTTTATTTTCAAAAAAATTTTAAAAAAAGGTTTATACTATTTGGTTGAATTTTGTTGATTATGGTGCTGTTGAAATTGTAGTATTTTGGTTGGAAATATTGTGAGAATTTTGTGAGTTGGTTGGAAAGGAAAAAAAGAAAGAAAGAAAGAAAAGAATAGTACAACAAAAGAGGTAAAATACTACAAAATCAGGGATTTTGTTGCTATTTGATACACTTTTTCCACTAAAAATTGATATTAGATTGATCACAATCCCGTTCAGATCAATCATACTATCAGAGGTCACTAAAACCTTAATTGCTATTAATAGTGCTGCAATCGATCTTAGTTAAGCCCGATCACGTCTCCTGTCTCTAGCACGATCGCGCCCACATTCCTACCTTCCGCAATCGATTGTGTTGGCACAAACTTAGATCAATCTAGTGTCGTTAGGATCGATCTCCCTTCCTATTTTCTCAACCAAATCCATTTCTTTGCTTCTAAATCAATCTAGAACTTTGTTTTCCTTCTTCACGATTTTTGGAGGTCTTGAGCCTCAAGATCACACCAAATTTTCCAAGGTGACATTGGGTTAGGTTTGGTAAGATTATTTTGAGTGATTGAGTGCATAAACAAGTGACTTGAGACATTTTGACCAGTATGCATATACACATGCACGCACGCACATTTTTGCTTCTACATTTTTTGTTATATCATGTCTAACAGCCAAGCAAGTTCAATAGGATAAGCCTATGGCATGAAATTGATTCTTGAAGCCATTATGAGGGAGATGTAAAGAAATTTTAAGACGATTGAAAGAATGCATGACCATTTAGAAAGGATTAAAGCTTCCTAAACCACAAGAACACAGGGTAAATACTTACGCCAAGGTGAACTGGTTAGAGGCCGTGAGCTTAGGCTAAGGGAAAAACGGCAATCTCCGGGTGAGTTTTCCTACTACCAAGATGACCCATTTAATGAACCTTCAATGCAACATTGAAGGAAACTGGCAAATGAGGATGATGAGGAGCCTCAGGGGTTTAAGCTCAAAGTATTGCCATTCCAAAAAAAGTCTGACCCTGAACCATACCTTGAATGGGAACATTGAGTAGAGACGGTTCTTGATTGTCACCAATACATGGAGAATCAAATATGGAAATTAGAAATTGTAGAGCTCACCAACTACGATGGTATGGTGGGACCAGTTAATGATAAGTTGAAGAAGAGCTAGTGAGAGACCTATTTAGACTTTGACTAAATTCAAGTTAGCAATTAAAAGGTGGTTCATTGCATTACACTACTATAGAGGCTTGTACTATAGGTTGCGAGGATTCACACTAGGGTCCCAAAGCATAGAGTATTACTATAAGGAGATAGAGTAGTTGATGATGAGGGCCGATGTGCTGGAGGATAAGGAGGCTACCATGACTAGATTTTTGTGTGGGATGCATTATGAAATCACTAATGTAGAGGAGCTACAGCATTACGAGGACTTGGATGAGAAGATCCAAAAAGTCATCAAAGTCCAGAACAACTTAAGAGGAAGGGCCAAGGAGGAGCTCACTCAAGCACGATAGGTACTAAGACCCTTGCCTAGGATGATGACCAAGCTCCTATAACCAATTCATCCAAAGCCAAGAAGACATCTAAGGAGGGCACATTAGTGAAGGTACCACATTCAACCTCTAGTACTTCTCGTAATCGTGACATTGTATGCTTCAAATGTTAGGGGGAGGACACTTTTCTAACTAATGTCTAAACAAAAGAACTGTGATATTGAATGGTTTAGGCGAAGTCTTGACGAATGATGAAAAGGAGAGTGAGGGTGAAAGAATTGTTGGGATTGATGAAGATGCTGAGGAGACATATGAAGGGAAAGGTATGATTAGCTTGGTAAATACAAGGGTCCTTAATTCACGCGTAGGAGAGGAGTTGGACGACAGGTAAAAAAAGAATGTATTTTATACCTAGTGCTAGGCGCAAGAGAAGACTTGTAGCATAATTATTGACAATGAGAGTTGCACTAATGTGACTAGTACCATTTTAGTAGATTAAATAAGGCTATCCAATACAGCTCACCCCAAGTCGTATCTGATGTTATTTGGGAATAACCAAATTTTTTTTAGCTATTTTTTATTTTAATATATTTTCTTGGCCTTTTATGTGTTTTCTTAGCCACAAGGGCCTTAAGCATTAGAGTTAGGCCCACTAAGGCTAAGGTTTTTATCCATATAAATACTAGTCTTATAATTTAGAGCTTTGAATCTTTTGGCACTTTCTTCATTGAATTCCATCATACTTGTGAGTTCATGTATGATTAAACCTCAACTCAAAGTGCAAATCCAGTCATTGAACTTATTTCTAATGGTTTGTGGCCAACATCATCGTGGCAAAGGTGTTTGGTTTCCTTGGTTGTATCATTTTGATTTGTTACAAAGGTTTATCCTAAGTGAAGTAAACTTTTGCTCGATTAATCTTGTTACAATCTCATCGATTATCTTTCCTCAAACTTATTTGATCCTCCCGCTTCCATGGTTTACATCAGTATCATTTGCAGTAGCTGAATGATAGTGGTGAGGTGAATGTAACCAAGTATTGGTGGCGTTTAGTGTTGGAGGGTTTGCTAATGAAATTATTTGTGATGTCGTTTAAATGAGATTATTTCCCTTTGGAGACGAGAAGGTTACCTTGGTACCATTATCTCAAGGAAGGTTCATGCGGATCAAATCTACTTCCAAAAGCAGTACAAGTTAGAGTTGAAAAGAAATAAAGAAGAGAGAGAAGATAGCAAGATGGTAGTTGCTGAGAGTAGATCCGAGAGAAATAATGAGTGTTTGTTAACTACAGAGAGAGATGTGAGGGGAGTGTGTGAGATGGAGAGTGCAATAATATTATTAATGTATAAAGAAAATTTTATTATCCTTTATAAAGTCGCATTTCCCTCCCTAAGTGTTCTATATCTTTTTTGTAGGTATTTGAGGACATACCCTCGAGGAAGTTGCTGGGCAAGTCGCCACCACCTCAAGGAATAGTGAACCGTGGGTTGATGCACATTGATTCTGAGTCCCAAAGTTTCTAGAAGTTTTAGTAACTTGAGTGTGATGCGTATTCAATCGTATGTTTTTGACGATATTCAACAATGGGTGGACAAGTATAATAAGAATAAACAAAATAATGTAGTTTATAAATCATCTTGTAGTTCCACACTAGTACTCATTCGAAATACTCACATGAAGGAATTTGAACATGCTTGTCTTTTACATAAAACTGATGCTGGATGTTATATGTGCCTTAACTAAGTTTACAAGTCTTGCAAAATTTTATCGAGGAGGTGAATATTTGTATCTTGATGATAAGGCATGTACTTCTAAATGTTCATGGCATGAGATGATTAATTGGAAGGGTTATCATGTTGGATGCCTCAGTGTTGCCATTATAATGAATTTATTGCATTGATATCTCCATTGCCACCATGGTCTTACATTTCAATGAGAAAGGAATTATAGGTAGCACTCATAAAATAGAGTTGCGAGGTAAGTATGCATTTGTATTCTTAATTATTGTTTCTAACTAGAATTCATTTGATATAGGTCTCAAGAAGAAATTTCAATTAATGGAACAGCCTTTACAGGAGGAAGGGAATGATATTGGCATAAAAACAAAAAAGGCCCCCTTGCTTTTCCATCTGGGATTGAACCGAGAATGCAAACACGAATAATTGGGACAACATTGCTTGATTTGATACAAGAATTGGATGATGAAGATGACCTCAGACCACAAAATGAGCTAAAGGATAGAATTCAATTTCAAACTTGGGCTTGGAAGGATAGAAGACTTGAAGGATGCTGGAATTGCAATTCAAACATGTCAGATCAATCTAAGAGAAGGGGATTGACCCCGAAGCATTCTGACTCTACGATCGGGTAGGGGTCAATCGATTGCAATTCCCAAATTAACTTGGACACACCTAGGGAATTTCTATTTCTATGATTCTGACTAAACAAGATCAATAGTGAACTCTGTGATCAGCTTGGACAAACATTGAAAATGTGATCACTACATGGCTAAATCAAGGTGGATCCATCCAAGCAAGACGCCAGCAATTGCACTTAGGTCCAAATCAATCACAACGAGCAGGAATGTATTTTTTGAGCTAATTTTTCAAATTTTGAATACTTTTAGGCCATTGTAAGGCCTTACTTGACCACTTTTGTCTTCAAGCCCATTAGGGTTTAGTTGGAACGTAATAAATACCTTTCATTTGCATTGTAAGAGAATCTTTTAGCACCTTATTCATTCAATAGAAGACATTTTTCTTCTTCCCTATACTTGTGAGTTTGTGTGTGATGGAACCTCAATTCAAAGTACAAATTAGATCATGCAACTTGCTTTCAATAGTTTGTGGCCAACATCTCACAACATGGGTGTTTAGGTTCCTTTAGTTGTGTCAATTTTTTGCAAGGATTTACCCCAAGTGAAGTAAGTTTTTGCTCAATTGGACTATTACAATTTCGCTAATTATCTATTCTTCAACCTTTATTTGATCCTACCACTTCCAGGTTCACATCACCCATCAAATTTTTAAAACTAATAATACAGCTCAACATTTATGATGATTTTACATCACACTGGCCATATATAGCATATAGAAAATCCAATTTCCTTTATGCAATTCACAAAATGTGTTGAAACAACCCATTTAAGGTTATTATGACGTTTGATGAAACCCATAATGTATTGTCATATTTTTATATTTTATCTACATTCTTGAATTGCATAAAATTCAATTATAATTTTAATTGGGTTCAAAGGAAAAATTAAAACAAAAACAATATCCCTTTTTTATGTATGTAAAGGTATTAACAAGAAATACCACAACCACATGCACAATCTTCTCACAATCAAAACTACACAAGAGCTCCTCTAGGAAAAGAGAAGTTAGAAGAAAAATAGAATGACATTTTCCACCATCTATATAATTCAATCCCTCAAATCCACCTGATCAATCTTTATAGTAGCAATACACACTTTATAATTCACAAAGAAACAAGTAGTTTTCTATAGCTTTGGCAAGAAAACCACCAGTGGTAGCAAAAGGGCCTTGTAGAAGATGTCATGCTCTACTAATAATAAGATAGTGGTCATTAACTTGCATTAGTCCCTAGTTGTAGTAAAAGCATGAGTCTAACCAATGTGTTTGCTAGCATAGTTGAGCTACCCAAGGTCACAAACCCTAAATCTAACCTAGTTATATGTGGCATGATTACTGGATATGTTTAGATTATTATCACTTAACAAAATTGGAAGAAAAAAGGTTGCATGGAATTATATCTAAATCATTAGGTAATTTGAATTAGCTTGGAAGCCTCAATCTCACCAACAACTCCCTCAAAGGCTCCATTCCTTAGTCCCTTTTGCATTTGCCCAAGTTTGAAATATTGAACTTGAGCAATAATGACATCTTTGAACCCTTCCCAACCAGCTCAAACTAGCCCTCAATTAGAGAGTTTTTAACTATTCTGAGAACAAGACCATGGGCTTTATTTCTGTGGGAATTTGCAATAACCCATTAGCATATACATACCTTCATTGTCAACTTTCTCTCACCTAGATAAAGCTCTATAAGGATGATTGCCAACTACTAATAAATTCAGTGAAGAGCTCTTTACATCCTAAGAGTATAAAAAATTCAAAATGATCCCCAGGAATTGTCTGCTTTAATGAGGAAAACCAGTACCAGCAAACGAATTAAGATAAGAGAAGCCTAGGGATATCTTGGCACCAGGAATCAACGTTCAAGTCAACAAGGGTCTTCCCAGCATCAACAGTGAATCTCCCTCATTGCTTGCACTCCTTCCTCTGGCTGCAAGTGTTTGCATGAATCTACTGCGTAAGATTCAAAACCAAAAATCAAACCTTGAGAAGCAAGTTGTGAACAAGGATCTTTTTGAAAAATGTAGTGTTAATTTAGATTACAAACCAAGAAGAGGCTCTAAAATGCTTGAAATAATTCATGCTTCAATAAAGCAACAATTGATAATTCATGTGATTTTTTACCTATCATTTGAGTGATTGAGCTATGATTTTGGGTTTTATTTGTTAACATTATGGCTGATTGAGCTTTCAATTGAATAACCTATGTTTGGAATGCATTTAGATAAAATTTGAGTGAAAAGTGAGTTTATTTAGACGTAATCCCAACATTTAGGAAATTTGATGTTACTTTCAAGTGTCGTGACTATAGAAAGTAACTCGCAACTGCAAAGCCAATGATCTTGCAAACAGAATATGAATAGCAAAGATGGAAATTATGACTACAAAAGAAGGATTCACGATGCGAAAGGATGAGAGCAAGACCTTAGGGACAATCTTGAAATTTTTGTAGTCAAGGAGCATAACCGCGAGGACAAAGACCACGGTCGTGAGAGGCAAGGTTGCGGGTGCAACATTTAGGAAGTGAGCCATGTAAAACCTACACCTAGGATCGCATGCGCAATTGTGATGTTTGTAGCCATGAGGTGAACAACAAAGCACAAACGGGATTGCACTATACGGATATTTTTGTCTGCTTTTCACAAAAAAAATCTTAAAAACCCTATCCACATATAAAAAAAGGCTGAAAAAGAGAATTTTAGAGTTCTTTTGGAGAGCTTTGCGGAGACTTTGTCAAGCTTAGGAATGAAGGAGCACCATTCAAGGCGCAAGAAGAAGGAATTCGCATCAACTTTTGAAGAATTCATCCCTTTTGCAATGCAAGACTCTAGACTAAGATTTTCTTTGTCTTTTTCTTTAGTTTTTGACATTGTTGGATGATTTATTTTAGTATGTGTTTGATTGAGAAGTACTATGAATTGTTAAATTTTTATTCTAAGACATTGTGCATGTGTTTGAGAATTGATGAATGTATGACCTCATGATCAATTTTCGTTATTCTTGTTATTTGCAATTAGTGTGTTTAATGAATTTAAAGGCCTAGCAACTCTTTAATTGATTTATGACCATGTGAAGAATAATAGGGCTAATACCTTATATGTTAGACAATCAATTACAAACATTAATTCTGTGAGAATAACGGAAGTGAAACGTATAATTAATTCGAGGCATATTGTTAATCATAGAATTTCATTTTAATTCGATTAGATTGTTGGAACATTTCTAATTTGGAATTGAAACTTTAAGAGAGTTTAGGTGAATATCCTAAAGGCAATTAGATTAACAATTTATAACAAGTCAATTGAAATAATTGTTGATATAA
The DNA here is from genome assembly GCA_019155195.1 of Avicennia marina. Classification (NCBI taxonomy): domain Eukaryota; kingdom Viridiplantae; phylum Streptophyta; class Magnoliopsida; order Lamiales; family Acanthaceae; genus Avicennia; species Avicennia marina. The sequence continues at coordinate 7,625,977 of CM032772.1, read as the reverse complement.
ATCATCATTCATTGAAAACTAACACATCGCAAGAGATTAGATTTCTTCTTTATTAATACTTGTTTCTTGTTTGTTGTTGCTCTATTTCCAAGGCATTAGATTGATAAATTTATTGTTAATTTTTAAGTCATCACTTTTTGAAAGTCTAACTAATAAACACTTAATCATATCAATCAAAAAATATTTATTTCTTTTTATGAATACGGCACTCTACTTACCACTATACATTATCCATTATTGAGTGCACCACGACACGCACCCATAATCCAAAGGTAGGAATAGTCCAGGGGTAAATATTGTTCAACTTGACAATAGGTTTGATTTGTCAATGGTGTGGGTTTGGAAGTGAGAAATTTGAAAACCACCATGTGAGGGCAAAATATATGTTTTCAGTGGATGCAGTAACTCTAAAAACAAGATTCGTTTTAGAAGTTGAATTTTAAGTATGTTCTTTGACGTGTTTTTTTAAAGATGAGAGGGCTGAAAACGCGTTTTTCAAATTTTTTGAACAAACTTTGGTTAAAATTGAAATTATCAAGTTTGTTGTACATGTGTCAATTGCTATGGGACTCAGGACACGGTCTTTGGTGAATTACACCAACTACAGGAAATTTTGCCATGTGTAACATCATCATTTATAAAAAATCTTAACTTATTATTCAACTATTTTTTAAAATATAAAAAATACATCAAATGAAAAATAAAATAAGACATCAAAAAATCAAATTTATAAATTATTAGAAACAAAATAAAATAAAATAAAATAAAATTTTAAAATAAATAAATTCACACCACAAGAAAAAAATTGATGTTAAATATCTTTTGATCCATATATATGCTTAATTTATGAAGCTCTTCTATATGAAAAATAAAATTATCAGAAACTACCTTTTTTTACCTTATATTATTTTTTATTTATATAATATTTCGTGTAAATTTTTATTTAAAACATTTTTTGTATTAAAAATAAAAAATTCAAAAATATAATTAATTAAAACTTTCATACTTTGCCATGTGGCAAAATCTTCGGCAGGACAGTGCACCAAGTCTAAGCGTGGGCCAGACCTCACGTAGACTGTCTTCAGAATTTTTCATTAAAAAATGTAAAGAGAATTAAATATTACAGCACCTCATGTATGTGTCCGCATCAATGTCGCTTCTTTCTTCCTCTTCTTCAACAAATTCTACTGGTCACCACGCTCATGCATGTTACTTTCTTCGTTGTGGCCAAGGGCGTTTAATTAAACAAATTTTTTATTTTTTACGTATATATATATATATATATATATAATTTTAAATAAATCAAAACTTTCACCACGTCAGAATTTTATTCCACCAAAAGCTTCCCCCAACCGTAACCCAAGTGTTCGATTTTTGAACGACACAAGCGGCGTTACAAAAGTAGCCTATTAAAATCACAATCATGGGGTAAGGAAATTCTAAAGTGAGACATTTTTTTCAAGAGTTGATCAACTCTGAAGTAAGATGTCTTCTCCTCACGTACTTCTGTTTCCGTTCATGGCGAGAGGCCACATTACGCCCCTCCTCCAGTTGGCCCCGCCTCCTCCTACGCACCGGCGCCACGGTGACTTTCTTTACCACCCCGGGCAACCGACCCTTTGTTTGCAGCAGCCTCTCCCGCAGTACTGTCACCGTTGTCGATATTCCCTTCCCTGAAGACGTGTAAGGCGTACCCACTGGCGTCGAGAGCACCGACAAACTTCCTGACATATCCTTTTGGGTTAATCTAGCTGCCGCCACAAAGCAAATGCAACCCCACTTTGAGAGAGCTGTAGAATCTCTCCCACGTATCAGTTACATGATAACTGATTGTTTCTTGGGTTGGACACTTGACTCTGCTAACGAGTACAGCATCCCTAGGCTGGCTTATTATCCAATGGGCACCTTGCCTATAGACCCTAAAGGGCTTCGGATGCTGGAGTTTTTGATTTCACCTATGATAGTATCAGGGCAACCACAAAAAGCTTTGGTATAGTGGTGAATTCCTTCTACGAGCTCGAATCAGGATTTGCAGACTTGTGGAATTCCAAAATAGGGCCTCTAGCCTGGTGCCTGGGCCCGTTGTCCCTGTCAGAGCCACAGAAAATCAAGCAAGAAAATTATGAAGCACCTTGGTGGATTTCTTGGTTGGACCAGATGCAAGAAGAAGCGAAGTCCGTTCTTTACGCGGCGTTTGGGACTCAAGTGGAGATCTCAGCAGCGCAATTCCGAGAGATTCAAATGGGGTTGGAGGAATCAGGGGTGAACTTCTTGTGGGTTGTGAGGAAGAACGGGTCGGACTTTGAAGTTGGGTTTGAAGAGAGAGTGAGAAGCCGAGGAATAGTGGTGAAAGAATGGGTAGACCAGAGGGAAATCCTCCAGCATGAGAGCGTGCAAGGTTTTTTATGCCATGGCGGGTGTACTTCATTGATGGAGAGCGTATGCGCGAACGTTCCAATATTGGCGTGACCGATGATGTGGGAGCAACCGCTCAACGCTAAGATGGTTGAGCTGGCGGGCGTGGCGCTTAAGGTTGATAAGTGCAATGGGTTCGTGAAGTGGGAGGGGCTGGCGAAGGCGGTGAAGGAGTTGATGGAAGGAAGCGCTGCCAAGGAGAAGAGGAAGAAGGCGGAGGAGCTTGGCAGCGCTGCTGAAAAGGCGGTGGAAGAAGGCGGGTCCTCCTGGAAGGCATTGAATCAGCTCATTAGCCAGTTGCATGCCTAGGGAGAGACATGGGTTCAGTTGTTTCTTTTATGTCGTCCAGAAAGGTAAGCGTGTATCATCATTGAGGGGGTGTCTCCTTCGCCTTTTAAAATTATAAAATATTTCTTTCATGATCAGCTGTTGGCATTCTGATATTCGTGGAGCCTGTAAATATATTGTACCAATTTCAAAAACAAAATTGTAGGTTGGATCGAATCTCACCGCGCATGAAGTGTAGTAAAGTTGGGTACATATACAACTATGCACAATGTTGTTAAACCCGGCCCGGCCCACTGTCTGTAATACCCGATGCCCCTTACGTGCTTTACTTTCTCGCTGTCTGTCCGATCGGGTTAACGGGAATCGGCCGGCAGGTTTGATTTTTCTATTTTCTGTTTTCTTTCTTTCTCTTTTTTTTTTTTTTTTTTTTTGTTGAGAAGAAGAATAGAGGAAAAGAAGAAAGAAGATGAAGAGAGGAAGAGAAAAAAAAACTAAAAATAAATAATTAGATTGAAATATAATAAAAGAGAAATAAATAAATAAATAAAAATTAAATTGTATAAAAGGAAAAAAATATTATACTATAACAATTGTTTAAATAAGTATTTATTATTCTTTGTCCTTGTATATGATTGTATACATAATTTATATATAATAAATAAGTTATTTATTAAGAACTAACAAATAAATTATTATATATTTAATTTGTTTGCAAGGCAAATATATTAAGGGTTTTTGTTCTAGAAGTCAATTAAGGTAAAATTGGATTTTTATTTAAAATTTTAACTGACATCATCAATTTTTAGCATTTCACTAATTGAATGGGCTTGAGTATTAGTTGAATATATAGTTGAAGGGAAGTATATGTAATTTTTTAAATTTGAAGGAATTTTATATAATTAGCTTAAGAGGGTTCCATAATTATCACTTGAAAATATTTCTCTCAACACAACGAAACATAACCTCCTTGAATCATATAATTGAATAATAAGGTTAAAGATCGCATGAATTGGAAGTTTCCGGATCGGATCATGTGGACTCGAGTGACCAAAATGATTATAAAAAAATTGTTGAGCTTGTGGAGATTTAGGAAATAAGATATGGTTGTAGCAGGCAAGGGGGTTGTCATCTTGACAATTATTTTGATTGTTCATGGATAACTTTATTCATATCAAAAATAAAAATATTTAGTGCTGGGTGCATGCCCCTAAATTATCTAGTGTTATTCAATCCAACTCAAGCATCAAGACTCAAATTTATTAATTTCCATATGGCTTATTCGTTCACTAGTCGTCACATCATATTCATATGACAATCAGGCAACAACCATAACTTGGATTAAACACAATCAAACACCAAAAACCAACCTAAAACGACTTGAATTACACACAAAACGTGTCGGACCAAGGACATGATTTGACATCACAACTGCTATTGAATATTGAGATCAACATTGATTAATTCAAAAATGAAGGACAAATTAATTAATAGCTCATAGTACAGATGTAAAATGGGTCGTTTATTCTGCTCTATTGGAGATCTGAACACATCGTTAAAACACTTAATAAATGAAAACAAGCTGTTATATGATGCATCAACGAAGAAGACCAAAAAAAATAGGCTGCTTAACTGATTGGCGTATTAATTGCCCCTTCAGAAGAGACTTCTGACTCTTTAATTACAAAGGAAAAAGAGAAAAAACATGCGTATGCTGTGGAATTTTAAATTTCATGTGTAATTGATTTATTGTTTCTTTACACTAGTCCTGTTCGATTGGACTCTAAATATGGGTTTTGCAAACCATTACAAGTTCACTTACTATGGTTTTGTTGCATCGATTTTTAAATTTTTCAACATTTAAATTAATTGAAAAAAAATAAAATCTATCAATTAAACTAGACTTTCACACAAAAAAAATCATTATTTATTAACCGAAAAACTTCATCATTTTTTCTTGTGGCATAAAATTTCAATTTTCTACGAAGAAGCTAATATAGAATAACAAATAAAGATAAAAAAAAATCGTATCAATAAAAAAAAAAGATAGAAAGAAATAAATTATAAATGAGACTATAATTGTGATAGATATGATTTTTTATATTGGCACAAAGTTTTATAAAAAGAAAATGTGTGATTGATTGTGTGTGTGTGTGTGTGTGTGTATATATATATTTTACATTGCTTAAAAATAAAAGATAAAGAATGAAATTTAAAATATGAGAAACTACAATAAATTAAAATTAGAGGATATTGACAAAAAATTAAAATAAAATAAAACTTAAAGAGACTCAATGTCTATGCATATAAATAAAATAATAAGAATAAGAATAAGAATTTTTACATATAAATTTTATGCCATTTATATAATTCATAAGATATATAAAAAGAAAAAATTTATGAAATAGAAAATATGGAACAAATATAATTTCAGAGAAGTAAATGGAATAAATAAAAAATTGTGAGAGTATAGTGAAAAAAATCATATAAATAATTAAGAGTATTCTAATAATTATCCATTGTACAAATATAGTATATTATAAAAGGTTAATTTCATCAAATAAAACTAAGTTCATTCATAACAACTTAGTAATACATAAATCCATAATGCCAAAAAAGAATGACAATTCCTATGCTATTAGGAATTAGCATTCCTTTAGAAATTATTCTTGTATAAAAATTATATCATCCATATAATTTAGAATAGAGTTGGAATTACTTATTCCATTTTTAACTTAATCCTACATACTAGTCATACTCTAAAAGTATCAAACAAAACCTTAAGTTCTGATGGTAAGTGTAAGTTGTAATGGATATCGTGAACTATATTTTAATGAGTATAGTTATAGACATTCAAATTTCTTGTCCAACCAAGCAGCGACACACAAAAAAATAATGTTAAAAATATTAATTAAATATTCTCTATTTAAATTTTAAAATTTAAATAAATAAATAGATAATTAATATTTTAGTTGACCAATTAAGTTAGGCCAAATGGTGAAATCTTATCAAAGCATAGAAAATAATGATTTTGGCAAGTCCAAGCTTATTAGTTGAATCTCGTGATAAGCTTCAAATTGCAGTAATTTATAAAATTGTGTCATGTCAACACATTGATGAAGCAAAAATTTACTCTATAAATTCTCTCTAAAGTTCAAAGAAAATTTATGACATTTATCACCAAATTCAAAGTGTTTTCACAAAAATTAGTTAAATTCTTAACATTTGATTTGAATTGTGGTGTTAAATTAATGAATTAATGTTAATTAAATATTCAATAAGTTTTGAATAAAATTAAGTGCAAGTTTTTGCTTGAAAACTATTTAAATTTTAAATGTTATTCTTAAAAGAAGAATTAGAGAGTTAGATTTAAATATTCGCACTTACAAAATTTGTTTGATCCTACTGGAATTCAATTTATACTAATTTTCTTGTTTCAATAAATTCAAATATAAGAAATTCTTATTAATTTTTAGCATACTTAGTGGGACTTCTTTACCTCTAATCTCATTTTTCTGTCAAGTTCAAAGTATTACAATGATTGTTAACAAGTCCAACGTATCCAAAGTTGCCATCTCAAGTTTTGTAAACATGGTTGCTGGAAGCATCGGAGTTGTCTCTAGAAGCATATCAAAAAAGTGACGAGCAAAGTCCCTTGTGATGACCCCATTACCTTAGATTGCTAAGAATTATTTACTCCATCACACTAATGATAACTCTACTCCAGCGTCATACCACCCATTCCCTTCTAACATCACACTTGTCACGATGACAAATGTTACAAGTTTATAGGAGAAAATCACAAACTTAAGGCCACCACATAAGATATTACCCAACATGTATAAGAGACTCCAAAATTTTAAAGTAGATAATCCTAAAGTTAATTGTAACATGATAAGTAGAATTTCATAGCCTACAATTTTATTAATGGGACACGTGATTGGTTGTTTTTATTTAAATTTAAACTCATATGGACACGGGCCTTTTGTCCTCTTCCGATTCAATAATCTATAATCTAAGTCGTCCATGGGAGCCATGATCACAAAATCCTATTTCAGACTTCTAATCACCAATCTAGCTCTTAGAATTTTTTTTTTCATTACAACTTTTTTACTTGGATCTACGCAGAGACTTCCATGATTTTGGGTGCCAAGATCAAGTCACCTTAGTATAGTTTTGTTCCAAAAAACCCTTAAATTTAGCCTTAAACAAAAAATGGTGGTAACTAGAGCCGTTAAGGTAAATTATTCGATTTAAAGTTGATTAGATTCGACAATATTTTAAACACTAATTAAATTCGAATTTGAACTAAATCAGTTTTTTAAAATTCAATCTTTTTATTTAATTCAAATTTTAATTTAATTTTAAATTTCAAAAAAATAAAATGAAAAATATTTGAATAATTATTAAGCTCAATTTATTATTAGAGCTCGACTTCTTAATACCCGTAGTGGTGGAAACTCCATGGTTATTTGCCCTCCACTTATTGGGTTCAAAGGCCCAACATGTAATGGGCCTCGTTTAATCCCTGAAGTGAGTCCACTCAATCAAACATCTGGCATGGGGCCCAAATTATGGGCAGTGTTGTTATATTCCATTCTTCCAGTTGGCTGGATGCGAACTAGTCTGAATTTTGATTAGTATTCAAGAATTATTGAGAAACCAACTCAAAAAAAACACAGAAATATGAAAACATGGCATGGGGAATAAGGGATATATTTTAATTTTAATTTTAATTTTCTCCAGATAAGATTTTAATCAAATCAGGTTGAAGTGGGTAGAGTGTGTGTTTTTTTTAGTATATAATGTTATTTTAAATATTTTTATAAATTACAAAATTATCGCAATTTAAACAATAAAAATAAAATTATTTAAAATTCAATGCATATAAAATATTTAAAATGACAAAATCGAAAGAAACTGAAAAGACAGAAAATTTAAGATAAAATACCAATAAATGTAAGATAAAAGAAAAAAGAGAGATAGAATATAAAATAATGATAGTTGTGTAATTTTATATTGTGCATTTATAATAAACTTTTATATTTAATAATGTAACATAAAATAATAGATTAGAAATATTAAATACTTGACAAAAAATTATTATATAAAGATTAGAAATAACACATTAAATAAATCCAAGTAATGACCTTAATTGTTTGGATTTTTGACTCATCTCTAAAGCTCCATTTTTACATAAAGTCTGAATCCCTGTGTTAATATTTATATCATGTTATTACTTTAGAAAGGGTTTTTGTTTTTTTAAAATAAATCTATATAATTACACTTATGCTAATTATTTTATTTTATTTTCTATCTCTTTTTATCTAACTTATTACAATTTATATTTATATGTTTCTTCAAATTTTATCATTTTTAAATTCTTTTGATCATTCATTGTTCTTTTATTTTAAATATTTTTGTACAATGTAAAATAAAATATTTTTTATTTTAATTTTTTCTTTTCTTTTAATTTTTTTCATTTATATTTTCTTTCAAATTTCTCTTCTTTGTCTCAAATTCATTTGATATTTTTTATTTTATCATTTTAAATATTTTTATACTTTTTAAATATTAAATTATTTTTTATTAATTAAAATATAATTATTTTATTAATTTGTAAAAAATTTCGTCCAAGTGTCTAAATTTTATAAGTAATTAATAATTGGAATTAAATTTGGATTAAAATCCAACTAATATTCGTTGAGAGTTCTAAACAGAGGCACTGATTATGCGTGCGTGGAATTATTTAATTACATTTGTAAGCAATCTTGTTTATAAGATCATCAGCCCAGTTATCCGAAAATTTAACGGACACAGATCTGATGCACAAAACGTGTGCGTAAAGATGCTTAGCCTAATTCATGGCCGAAAGCATGTGGTTAGATGGTCCCTCCTCCCTTTGCAAAACAACACTTTCTTTCCATTTCAGTAAAAACCCAGAAAAAACCGGAAAAAACAAAACAAGGGAAAAAAGAAAAACCCAAAAAAAATAAAAAATAAAAAATAAAAAATGAAAGAAAGAAAGAAAGCACTTCCCCAGTTGGTGACGCCTTTATCCCATCATCATTCAGCGCAACTTTTCCCAACTTTGCTAGGGTTTTTGCTTTTCCCCCCTCTTTCCCAATCGCAAACTGAGTCCCATTTTAGTAGTGTACGCTGTTTTGGGTGCTGACTGGGGGCCTCATTTTGTGAGAAATGATCTTGGAAATTCATAGGTTTCGCTTGGATTTGGTTTCAGGTATGCTTTGCCAGTTACTGTTTCTGTTTTGGAAAAAAAAAAAAAAAAAAACTGAAACGCTGTTGTCATATTTTTTTCTTTGTTTTTGTGGATTGTTTATTTCAGTAGTTAAGCCCTTTTCTGGGGGGAATATGAGCGTGGTAGTGGTAAAAGTTCGATCTTGGAAGTTTTTGACCTGCATTTAGTTGTGCGTTTTTTTTCTTGTTTTTCGTTCTTTGTTATTTTATTGAACTTTGTCTGGATTTTTGCTAGTTTAGGGCTTCGGCTTTTCTTTCTTTATTTTTTTTTTTCAAAAGGAGTTGAAATTTTGTGCCAGAAAGCTCCCATTTTTGGGTTCCTTTTGTTTTCTTTTGTGCTGGTTTCGAGTTTTCCCCCTTCTTCAACAAGGCCTGCTGATGCATATGTAGATTTTAAGGACCTTGGTTTGAATTCCACGTTCTCGTTAATTGAATCCTTGTGAGTTGGAATTTAGGGTTACAGGGAAAGGAACTAAAGATAGGATCTTCATTTTATTTGATTAATTGAGAAAATGGGCAGGCGGTAAATATTGGAAAGGAGTGCTGTTGAAACTATGATCTTGTATATATGGTGTTTACCTGTTAAATTGTTGACAAGGCTGTCACATAGCGGTGTTATTGTAGCTACGAATGGGAATAATTTATGGAAATATGACCTCAGCAATTTAGTCCATGATTCACTTGAAGTAACAAAGTTGATGCATACTGATTTGCACGAAATAGTTGTACAAGGCGTGTGGCATGAAGCTTTTGAGGCATTGGTTCAAAAACATTGTGCTATAGGCAAGTGACCTTTGAAAGGCATTTTTTTTTTTTTTTATAATTTCTCGCTGGAAAACTAAAATCAACGAAAAAGAGAAAACCATAGCTGTTTGCATTTGTTTCTTCTTTTTCTCCAGTGCAATTGCTTCTTTATTTGCTCCTATGGTTGGTCGATGCTATGTGGATAGTCTTCACTTTCTTATTTCCTCTTTCTTCTTCTTTCCTTTTTGCTCTTTTGTTTTTCATGTTTTTTTCTCTATCTTCTCCACTATTGTTTTTCTCTATATTCTCCAATTCTTTTTCCATTTGAGGTACTTTCCTTTTTTTCCTATCTAAATTTCTTAATTTTCAAAGTTCTTTAGATGGTTAAATAATTTTATTAATATTTTTGGTATAATTTCTGCAATTATTTTGAACATTGAAAATTAAAGACTAGATATGTGTTGAAAGTAGCGTTAAAATAGTGAGAGTTGAGTTGAAATGTAGAATTTATATTGTAATTTGGGGTTCAAATTTTTGATTATGTGTATTTTTTTTTATTTTGTTAGAATTAATCATATAAATAGTTTTTTAATTTATGGACATTTGAACCATGTTTTTATAAGGCATGCACTGTGCACCCATGGGTTCAAAGAGCCTATGCGTCATGTTGCGCTATGTACCATTAGTTACTGTGTTGTGTACTGCATATTTAAATTTTAGGTCTGATAATTCCTTACTTTGTACAGCGTTTCAGGTTTTAGGTTCAATTAACTGCTTTGATTAAACTTGTTTTATAGGTTTCATAATGTGGATTTGACTTCCTTCCTACTTGACTGATAAGGACCTTGTGTGGCCATCATGTCAAATTATCATGTCACCTGAGGGTTAGTGGGCATAATGGATCGTTTAGAGACTTTTACTCAACCTAAGGGTATGTTATCTTGTTTCAATATCCTATTTACCATCATGCACTGTGTTGGATATTTATTTAAGAACCATCTTATGTCTTTTTCTTTAATGAAAGTTGTCTTCCCCCTTGTGGAAGCCATTCCATTGTAGATGACATTTGCATAATTCTAAAACTAGAAGGTTGAAAAATCTTTATGTGAGGAAGAATCTATTGAAAAACATGACATATGACATTGATTTTTGGTGCCCCATTAAGGTGCATGCTCAATTGTTTTGAATAACAAAGGACAACCTCTCAGTTTCATGAGCGAATTTATTGGCTATGCTGATGCATTTTTCCGATTTGCAGGCTCTTGGCTCTATTTGTCACTCCATTTTGCTATCTGGCTGTCTAGCTTTGGGACTATCCTGGCTTTGCAGGCACCACCAGAGCCCACTCGCATTTCTTCAGCATCTCTGATAGCTAGCCCGCCCAAAAGTGGAACCTTTGGGCCTATTGAAATATCACCCACTGTTATTCCTAATTATTCATTTCCAGTTGGATCTTTGCCTCCGATATATCCTACTTATCCAAATACATACGAACCAGTCCTGACCGGAAGATGCCCCGTTAATTTTTCTGCCATTTCGAGTATCATGGAGAAAACAGCATCAGATTGTGATCAGCCATTGGCAGCAGTAGTTGGAAATGTCATATGCTGTCCTCAATTTGTTAGCTTGCTCCACATATTCCAAGGATTCTACAGTATGAATTCTGATAAATTAGTTTTACAAAATGCAGTTGCAGATGATTGCTTTAAAGATATTGTCAGTATATTAGCCAGCAGAGCTGCAAACAGCTCAATACCCACCATCTGCTCTGCAAAATCTTCTAATCTCACTGGTGGCTCTTGTCCTGTAAAGGACGTAACCGCTTTTGAGAAAACAGTGAATACAAGCAAACTGTTGGAGGCATGCAGCAGTGTTGATCCTCTTAAAGAATGCTGCAGATCAATTTGTCAGCCTGTAATTATGGAGGCTGCAGTTAAGATCTCTGGAATGCAGTCTTTTATGAATGATAACAAGCATGTGGTTGGACTTCCTGATCATGTTGACATTGTTAGTGATTGCAAAGAGGTGGTCTACTCATATATCTCCAGAAAGCTGACCCATGATGCTGCCAACAAAGCTTTCCGGATATTGTCTGCCTGCAAAGTTAATAAAGGTGTGAGCTATTCATATACTACCAATATGAGCTTGTACTTTTGCTAAAAAGAAGTCACACTCAGTACAATTTGTATCAGGGCCTATTTTTTTCCTTGGGCGGTTCAATGTATGACACAAATCTAATCTTCGATAACACCTACCTGATTCTTAAGATCATGTTGTCGCATAACAAGTTACAAATGTGCGGTATATACTTTAAACGATCACTGAAGAACTAAAGCATATACATTGTATGAAGATCTGATGATGTTATTGGATGAATATCGATATTTCATATTACAAACCAAAAATTATTTTTTCAATCTACAGGCTCTGTGCTTTAATGGGATTGCACAGATTCCTTTTTTATATGCTTTAAATTGATATAATTTAGTGATCTTTTGGATTGCATGGTTACATTGCATATACAATAGTTGAATTGCCAAGCTGCAAATTATGATGCTTTGCTGAGATTATAATTAGATGCAATGAGTTTACATTTATGCTGCTGTATCATCCTCTTTTGATTATGCACTGTGCACCGTGCGCACCTTCTGTTGTTCACCAACCTGTCTTCTATAAAGACAAAATGGACGATATTGGACTCTTTCCATTATATTGGTGCTGGAATTGTTAATGTCATATAGCTTAAGGGTGTATGAGTTCTGCTGGCTTTTAACAATTGCCTACTGGGTGCAGGTTGCCCTTTGGATTTAAAACAGCCATCAGAAGTAATTGAAGCATGCCGAAATGTTGCAGCCCCGAGCCCATCCTGCTGTAGCTCGTTGAACACTTACATAGCGGGAATACAAAAGGAAATGCTGATAACAAATCGCCAAGCAATAGAATGTGCAATTTCCCTTGGTTCCATGCTGAGGAAGGGTGGGATAATGACTAACATTTATGAGCTTTGTGATGTGGACTTGAAAGATTTTAGCCTCCAAGGTTAGAGAATTAATTCTGATCAATGGTCTTTATATAACTTGAAATCATTTGATTCAATTAACTGATTCATTCTTTCCTGTTTCTCTTTCTGGGCTGGTGCAGTAGATGGACACCAAGGTACTCATTTTATTCCCCTTTTATATTGTTTTACCTAATTTTGTGTTTTGGTCTTTCTGCACATAGCATGCAATTGTGAGATGCAGTGAATGGGTTTTCAATTTTATCGTTCCTTTTTCATTTATCCTAATGTACCTGTTGAAACGTTTCTGTTCAGCTGTTTTCCTTGAGCTAAAACTGAAGCCTGTTAAAAACATGAGAATGTGGGAACATGCTGTGCATGGAACTACAGTTTCTCAGCTTAGAGCTGTTAAAGAAGTTAAGACTGCAGTAAATCAGAACCAAACTTTAAAAATGGCATCGAGTCCAGAAACCTTATTTGGCTATATATTTGAATCCTGTTTCTCAATTTGAGAGGTATTGGTCTGAGGAGATTAATAAGTGGTGCTTCTAAATGAATAGTATGTGATAAATATTTTCTTGTGAATGCAGGGTGTTTGCTTCAAAGCCAACCTGCAGATATGGTTTACGACAACATAACAGGCTTCAGCTTTATTTGTGATCTGAGTGACAACATTGCAGCCCCATGGCCATCATCTTCGTCAGTCACATCTTTATCACTTTGTGCTCCTGGTAATTAATTTGAGAAGCTTTTCTTGTTCTGTTCATTTCCAACCTTAATTTTTTGAAGTGGAATGCCCTAATGAGTTACTGTATTAATATTCAGAGATGTCATTGCCAGCATTGCCTACGTCAGAGACTTTGGGTAATCTTGGTACGTATTGATATCAAGCATGCGACATTTTATTGATATTTCTTAGTGACTGCTGGAAGGTAGTTGATTCAGTTTTCTGAGCAAATTTATTTCCCTATTTAAGGACTGCCAACTCCTATGTGAAGCCACCACCCAAAGTCACCTGTTTGTTTTTCATATGTATAAAAACAAGATTTACACAAGTGATGTGTGTTCAATTTTTTATGTTCTGAAAGTCGCGTTGCAATTACCATTACCATGACTTGCTCTCTCCCCTAACCTTGTAAGCACATCTTGTTAGTCACAAACCTTGCCCATCGTGGGAAACTGATGAACATTTGTTGCTCTGCAATGTAGGCTGCCGCAGATTTGGGCTGGATCTCCTTGTACCCATTCTTTTGATTTTTGTTTTCAGTGCGCTATCATTTTGAATGGATTAAGCTGAGAGCCGACTGCCCATTTGATGTAAATTTGAGCATCTTTCATGTACAGTAATATCTTTCTTCTTCTCTCTTTTTCAATATTATCATTTTTTATTGGTTTTAATATTATATGATACAAAGTTCCCAGAGTTCTGAGAGTGTGATGTGTTAAGTTCCACCTTTTGCTTGATCTCAGTTTCCTGGCGACCGACGTTCTGCTTTCTGTCTCTATAGGCTCTGAATTTTTGATACTCCATTTTATTTCTCATATTTGAACGACACCTTCATGCAGAAATTCTAGGTATTTTTCGGATGACAATAATGGGAAATATCATCGCTATTACTCTTTAAGTGTCTCTTCAGACGCTTGTTTTTAGAATCTGCCATGAGAACATTTTTAATTTCTTCATGGCTAATTAATTTTATAACTCCATTGAAAGCAAATATGTGTAATTGATTTAACGAGTTTTTCCGCGGACCTTTTTTGAGAAATTGACGGAAAGGGTCAAAGTGAAACTAAATTAAGCACATTATATTATGTTACAATAAACATTAAGAATGCAATTAATATTGTACTAAAATTTCAAGGACCACTAATTGTATTTATCCAATTTTTGTTGTGAAGTGTAACGGAGTGTATGGTTGGGATTTTGTATCCGTAATTGCTATGCTTATAAAGGGCAGTTTGTTAACATTAGAGTCATCTAAACTAGGACTGTGAAATAAGTTGATAGTTGTTAATCAACTAATGTTTGGCTTTGTGGGTATCATCCTTCGTGTCCATAGTATGGTGTCACGACCTCATTCTTTCAATGAGTATTGTCATGCGACAATTTGTTCATCATGCCGGCGGTTATTTAAATCAACCTTTCTCTAATCGTTTCCCCAAAGTGGGTTGTACGTGCATGTGAAGAAATGTGTAATTACTCAGAAAGATGTTCAAGATTGAATGCACGCAAGAATGTGATTAAAGAATGCTATTATTACTTGAAACCTGGGATGAGAACTTGAAACTTAGCTTGATGGTTACAAATGGAGTTTCAATGGAAAATGGAGTTTCTATGGCTATTTATAACGAATGGTGGGAATTGTTTTTATCCAGCAATCAATATTGACTCATTATAACATTTTACAACTTATTATTACTCTAGAATAATCTAACATGTGTTTCGAAAGGTTTTAGTCAATTCTTACGCTACTCTAGTTCCTCCTAGTGTTCTAGAAAATTTTATCATGTAAAAGGATTAAGTGTCATATCTTGTACATGAGGTTCCCACAAGACATCACACTTTCTATAACAACAACAAATAAAAATGTATATATTTATTTATTGTTACCATTATTGTTGCCTTGTGTTGCATAAAGAAGGAAAATATTATGTACTGACTAGTCAAACCCTACCATTATTGCGTGAGGGGATTGAGGGCTTAATCGGGGCTGATTTTTGGAAGAATTAAAGATGGTAGGAGCTGATTTTAGAGAGAAGCAATGTAAGAAAATTTATGCCAAAAATGGAGGGGACTTTGCCCTAATTAGCCTAAGTGAAACCCTAGGTATGAAGAGATCAAGTGAGGCCATTAACTAAATTCCTACATCCTTATATTTTTGTGTGGCCTGTTGTTGTAAGAGGAGAGTAGAATTTTCCAACGTCAACACCTAGGTAAAACTCTAAACTAAACTTTATAATTTGGTATAATGTGGATATGGAATTTAGGGCTCCCAACTTTTGGACTCGTTACATGAAATTCTTACACAACTACGTCAATTTCGATGAACTTTCATGTAGAATGACATGAGTATGTGCATACATGAAGAAAAATGGCATGGACTTTGTTTACTTGAATAGTACATGCACTCCCATTCCTTTTTGCCTATTAAATCGTATTCCCTAGTGCTTTTATCAAACTACAGTGGTTGTAAATATAAACATGTTAATTAAAGACACTCTTACTTGGGATGCGCTTAAAACTAGTATTTGGACCATAGGAATGTCCAAAGTTGTGTAAAATTCGTGTATGGTAAAATTGCCTAAGTCGATCACTTGACACCGGATCAATCACAGAAGGCCACCATCGTAATTCTATTGGCTTCTAGATTGATCTCTTGGCAGGTAGGATTGATTCCCTTATCAATTTAAGATGGCTGATCGTAGTTCAAGTACTTGACAGATTGATCCCCTAGCTCTACACAATTGATCCTAGATGATCTGTGCATAGTGATCGATTGCGTGGCTTAAGATCGTAATTTCAGAATCTCTTAGAGTTGATCATTGGCCACCCGATTGATTTGAATAAACCATGATCAATCTTGAGGCTGTTCAGATCGATCAGGTTGTGCCCAAGGTTGATGCCAAACTTAGTTTTCATACTTTTTGCACTTTTTGATGATTCCAATCACCGTGCACCTGTAAATACCCATTGTGTATTAATGTGAAGCGTTATCCACACAATTTGAGCTCATAAAACCTTACAATGATGTGAAAACCATTAGGGATATATGAAAATTAGCACAATCCACGTAGAGAAGGACCACCCTCATGTTTCAAGGACATTAGGCTACACTTGAGGAAAATATAGGATGTTCAAATTATTTGAATTGGGACTAAACAAGGATTATTTTATTGGATAAGAACTTAAAGATTCGTGACTAGTGTGCAACCAAATTAGTTGAAGTTAAAACCAAGTAAGTGGGTTATCTTGAAAATTCTTCAAGTACCTTACAAAAATTTACTTTAATGAGCTAGTGAATTTTCTATGGTATTACTATGTTATAAAATTATTATATCCATTATTTGCGAACATTCAATTGTTCTATTAATAGATGCTCTACTTTGCTTTTAAGCTCATTGAAGAAGTTTTATGATGGATGTAAGTAAATATACATATCTATTTTACATTGAAACTCCAATTGAATGTTTTGCATATGATATTTCAATAAAATTCATCATGCTTTGAGAATGAACACTAATGTAGAGGAATGAGTTTTGACTCTAGAGTAGGTATAAACAGCTATTAAGCGACCTTCTCAATTCAGATTATAGATTGACCCACACGCCTTTTTCAATCAAGGTTATAAATTGAGTCAAGCGATCCTTTTTAATTAGGGTTATAGATTGGGCCCTATGGCTTACTTAATTAGGGTTATAGATTAAGCGACATGCACTCCTTAACAAGGGTTATAAACTAAGACTTTGATCAATGGAATGGAACACAAGATGTACAAAACTCATAAGTAATGCAAATCTTTGTGAATGCGAGTGTTTTAACTGTTTTATTTTGAAAAAGATTTGTGGTTTTAAAGTTCCCTTCTAGATATTTATATGAAAGATCTATTTCTATATTATAAGTAAATCCCCTTATTAGGTAATTAGTTGCTCATAAATTCTGAACCCCTATTTTCAGGTTGCACAATTAAGGGCAAGGATTACGATTGTACTTAGGGATGGTAGTGTGCTTAGTTCAGACGAGGTGAGGAGAGTTAGAGTAAATGAGGATAATAATTTGTTCATAGCCTTAGAGTGTTGAATGAGAATTTATTTTGATGTGACAGTATTTGAGTACTAACAAAATTCCCTTTTATGCAATGATTGTTTATTTTATGTGCTTTCCCCCTCGCTGCACAACCATAAGATATCTGTTAATTATTCATTGTTAAACAATAAGTAACCTTTATTATTTAGGAAAATGGCTAGATGACCTAGACATACCATCCAAAACCCCCACTATACTATACCACTGAACTACAACAATGAGCAACCATTCAACTATCCTCCATCTCCACCCTTTGTGTAACTTTAACCGCAACCACCTTTAGACTAAACGGGGTCAAGACTGGAGGATTTAATTACCGTAGCTACTGAGGTGGCTTAAGTTGTGGGATCTAACACTAGGCCCCAACCCTAACTCTGGCCCAACATGGGGGCTAAAGCCCACTACGAACACCATTGAACCACAACAATGAGCAACTATTCAACTATTTTCTACCTCTGCTCCTCGTGGAACTTCAATTGCAACCTACTTTAGGCTAAATAGGGTTAAGATAAAAGCATTTAATTACTATAACTATCGTGGTAGCTTAAGTTATAGGGACCTAACTCTAGGCCCCAACCTCAACTCCAGCCTAGCCAAACATGGGGAGTAAGTCCTATTATGAGGCTTTAAGGAGAGCTCATGCACCCACATTTGACGGGTTGCATGACTCAAGATAGTGCAAAAATTACTTAAAGAAATGAAAGACAACTTTTAGTTGATGGAGGTTTTGATCGAGGTGTGGCTTAAAGTGGTAGTGCGCTTCCTTGTGGGCGAAGTAGCCTTGTGGTGGGAAGTGGTTTCTCGCACATTGCTTGAAGAGAGACTGGTAACTTAGGATAGGTTGTAGGAAGTGTTTCTTAACCACTTCTTTCATAGCACAATTTGATTATAGAAACTGGTAAAGTTCGATAGCCTAAACCGGGGGACAAACACGACGGTTGTGGAGTATTCCATAAGTTTGATACCTTAGAAAAATACTCGGCTATGGTGATGGCAAACACCACTCTGAATATGCATAAATTTACAAGGCACCTAAAGAGTCGTCCGTAGACCACCCTGGTTTTATACGAAGCCATGACTTTTGATAGATTGCTGGGGCTGCTGTTTGGGTAGAGGTGGACATCAACTAAAGAAGTACCAGTATTACTTCTTAAGGAATTTAGCAACAAATTTTCTTCCTAAGTGATTTGCTCTTTGGTAAATTTAGCAAGGAAATTTAGCAACAAAATTTTTAGTCCTTATTAGTAAGGAATAATTTGTTGCAAAGAATAAATTATTTAAAATAAATAATTTTCTTGCAGCTCTTTCTCTCTTTAGATTTGAGACTTCATGGATTTGAATACTAGACTTTACTTTTGAAAGTATGGGAGGTTATTGTTAAACCAAATGTCTACACGTTATTTTGTTTAAAAATTTATATATTTTAAATTCATGAAATTAACAACAATGATTTTTATTTTTGATTTTATTTCTAATAAATATTTTAAAATTTTGAAATCCACTTTGAATTAAATTAACTTATTGTTTTTTGATTAATTTATTAGAAAAAAATTTAAAAATAATATAATAATAATATATTAAAATAATAAACAATTTTTTCATCGATAATTTATATATATTATTATAAGAAAAATAATAATCATCACAATATATAAGTAATATTGAGAGGAAAATTATATTTTCGTATTACACAAACAATAATGTGATGTAAATATTTCATCAATTATTTTGGTTAATGTGATAAAATAATTTTTTTATGATAATTTGGTCATAAATATAAACATTTTTCAACAATACCCTTAGTTAGACTCCAAAAATAATTAAAAATATTAATTAATTAAATATAAATGAAGTTATAACTAGATTTTTAATAATGGAATATCACAATTAATCTAATCAGGATTATCTGACATGTTAAAAAAGAAGTGTTTTAAAATATGTAAAAACAAGAAATTAGAATTTTTATAAAGAATTTTAATATTATATTTATATTTTAAAAAGTATTTGCAAAAAGTACATTATATGCGTATTTTGAAAGAAATTTTTTTGCTGTTAAATTTTGTGATTTTTGGTAAATATTAGCAACGAATTTATTTGATGCAAATTCCGTTTATAAGCATGCTCGGTGCATGGTTTGCTGGGCTTTCTGGAATGGTTGGACTCCAGTTATTTTAATTAGAAAGGCGTTGTGCAAACCTGTTAAGCAAGCTAGGGGATGAGTTGATGCCTTATGGGGTCCTCATACATGATATCCTGTCCGCATCAAAGTCGCCTGTCTCTTGTTCTGTTTTCCTAATTCGTAGAATGTTAAATAACATGGCTAAAAGTTTAGCCCAAAGGCAAATTATATTGGTATGGGTGCTTCTTCGCCCTTGTCAAGTTACTCTGCTTTGTTAGATGTTCATCTTCGTTAATTTTGATTAAAGTTATGTATTTTCTACCCAAAAAAAAGAAGGGAATTAGATCACCAATTTGGAAATGGTATACTGAAATGTTTATATTTTAGGAAAAAAATTGTAATTTTCGTTCCATATATACAACTATTTAACAAAAATGTTTTTTAATTTTCATAAAAATGTCATGACTTTTGAAAATTTTGATAATTTTGAGACAATTTGTTCTAATTTCACTGGATTTTTGCATGTTTGACACATGTGATACACTAATTTGGAGTTTTCTAGCGATGCATTACATATTGTTAAGAGGACGTCAAGTGGAATAATGATATCTAAAAAAAGACCATCTAGACATCCAATGTATGAAAAGGACGCCGTCTAGTCAAAAAAAATTACAATTTTCATCCCGTATATACAAGTATTTGACAAAATGTATTTTAATTTTTACACTTCAAATGTCCAAGTGGCATCTTTTTTACAAGTCATTGTTTCACTTATCATTTTCCTTTATAGCGTGTAGTGTGTCAATGGAAAGTTCCAAATCAATATATAATGTGTATTGGACGGGTATTGGACGTGCGAAAATCTGGCAAAATTAAGGTAATTTGTCTTGAAATTGTCCAAATTTTCAAAAATTAGAATATTTTTGTCAATGATGAAAAGTAAAGGATATTTTTGCCAAACGATTGTATATACGAGACAAAAATTGTATTTTTTCATATATTTCAGTGATGGTATCAGTTTTTTTTATGTCAATTTTGTTAAAATTTTGTTTAAGAATAGCCGGATCAAAACAGGGAAAAAAAAACACAACCTCAAGAGAATGGTAACTATTGTTGCATTCCATTAAACGATAACGGTTTATTTCATATTGTGGAAATGAATTTAGTGAGGTTTCAAATTCTTCAATTTTTTTATTTAATTAAATTATTTGTAGCTCACTAGCTATTATTACATTTATTAAGTGTGTGTGTGTGTGAGTATAAAATCTACATGATATGAATTTTGACACACGTGGAGGAAAATCCAAGTGGCTGTAATGAGGATAAATGGAGATTCCTCCAAATGGATCGAATCCTACTCACGAGACCTCTGCCAAAACTCAACGCAACGAACCCAAGTAAATCTAGGAAAGTTGACCACAACCAATAGATCACGGATTGGCTGATACATACTGAGCAATCAAGGCTCCTTAGATTGCTTGATTAAGACTCACAAGAATTCGAGAAATAATGACTCGAAGTTTCTTGAAAAACTTTTATTCTAGTAATCAAAACATCCAACCAATCTTTCAATGAAAATGACACAATATAAATAGTCTTCCAAATCCTAAAAAAACATGCAAGAAGAGTTGGCCGATAAAACAAGCAATTAGGCTCATAATTATCAACTAAACTAGTTAAAAATCCCTGGAGCTGCGCTTCAGATCTTTCGGATGAATACCGAGGACGATCTTGATTCCTGTGGCTTCATCTGTCGATTAGGCTCCACACCCTACGCTCACTCTTGGCAGAGCTGACCGGTCGCGATTGCTTACCACAAAGTTGAGGTGGCTCACAGAGCATCCTGGCTAATCGCGACCACTCGCATCCCTTGCCCAGCGAATTGTTCTGTCTGTTCAAGACTTAGGGATCTGTCGGAAGGCGCCCAGTCAGCCGACAGGGCTGGTTGAGGACCTCAACGTCCCAATCTTCGCCTCCGTCATGCAACATACCACTTCTTGACCACATCCCTTCACTTAGGGCTTCAACGCTCATGTCACTACTATTTTGGACTGATGTAATGAGCTTCCTAAGCTCTTCAAGAAACTGTTGTTTCAATCTTCTTTTGGACAATTTTATCGACGCGTCTTTTTGTGTATTATGTACATATGATCATAGTATTTCGTCAGTGTCTGCGGCCGACCTGAAGTCCAGAATTTAACTTCCTCTTTCCAGTTGACTTGACCAAGAAAAGAGTTTTGTTTAGACACGGCCTGTTTGCACATAGTTTTGTTCTAATTGAAGACGTTATTAGCGCTGGAGTTGGGGTGACGTGCTTTTAGGGTGGAAAGCATCTATTAACTGATCTTTACGTGCTTGAAAAGCTGGTAGGGTCAACAAGGTATTACGTGGGCAGAGATGTAAGTTCCAAGAGAAAATTTATGAAATTTCTCTTTTAATTCTGATCGTTTACCATCTCTCGTGATATGTACTGTACTGCAGTATGGAATTAAAAATTATATATTACAGAAGATTTTATGTGAATTTTCAATTATGTAGAAAGTTGATTTGGTTTCGCGGTAGAGGGCAAAACGGAGAACAAATTGAAGCATATTTTTCAAGAAAGAAAATGTTCTTAGGAAAATAAAATTTTTTAAATATTTTCCAGATTAACTAGTATTCAACCTGAATTTTATCCTGATAATTTTTCCCACTTGATAAAAAAATCATCGCTTGGCTATCGCAAAAGGCCACCCCAACAGTAACTAAAAATTGAAAAATGTTTATTGAATTCCAGTACTCGTCTGCAGTTGAAGTGTTCAACTTGAATTTTTTCCCGTGCAGCCTTAAAATCTCAAATAGGACACTCCAACTTGAAAATTCCAACCTTTCTAGATACATTACATAATCCGAACATGACTTTATATGTAAGCCTACAAGATTGAAATATGAAAAAGGGGTGCAAAAGCGTCATCAGCCCTATGAAACAAGTTACTTAATTTAAGCTGGAATCTTCGGAGGAAAATCTTACTTCTTCATCCATCAAATTTAAGTATAAGTCGCAAATAAACGCTTTGCCCTATAATATCTACTTTAGTAAAAGCTGGCGCAATATCTTCATTTCTAAGGTATGTTTTTCTTGATTTTATAGCTTCTCCCTCTCTCGGATTTGTGTTCGTGAATAAGGTTTTTGGTAAATATCTTTCTACAGAGGTGAAAGATTTAACGTATTCCATAATAATCTTGAAAAGCAAGATAGCATCCTCGGTCCTTTATCCCACGTAAATTAGGAAAGTAAAACTGAATATGAAGCACCAAAAAGAGAAACTGGAAGTTGTGATTTGATTTTTTTTTCCTTTTCCATACGCATTAAGGCATGTTGGTTTCTTTGAAGCTTCTTCCACTTTTGCTTTACGTTGGTGGGGGCATGGCCGAATAGATCATTTACTTCCCACCTAATTGTTCTACAAATCTATCTTTTTTTTGTTTTTTTTCCAATGGGGTGGCTCCTTTTCTCTTCCGCCCACCGTGATTTTCTTGGCAGAGGCTGCTGCGTTTTCGCCTTATTCATGTTCTTTTCCCATTCGAGTCACATTTGCACTGCTGCTCTCTTTTCCAACCCTTTTTAATATTTTAACTGCATTCATAGGGTGGAGGCTATCGGCGAAAAGCCGCCATAACATAATTCAATTCACTCTTGACAGTAGATTAGACTATTCTGCTCCCCACACCACCCCTAGCAATCCACCTTTTAATATATGAACACGTTGAATTGCCAAGAGCGTGCGTGTGTGCCTGTGGTCATGTAAAAAGATGAATCGAATCAAGCCTCTTTTTAAGCTTGCCATAAACTAGCCTCAGTTGTGGGTTAGGTATTCCATTATTTTAGTGCACCAGATTGGTTTTCCTATCCAAACAATTACCAGAACTTGAGTAGCATGCCTTCCCTTACAGGTTAAAGATATGGGCTCTTTAAGGGGCTGCCCTTCAGTGGGGAAACATCTGATTCTTATTAGCATAGTGACAGCCTTAAACTTCACACAGCTTGCAGGGCTACCGATCTTGTCCAGTAGTTTTAGATCAGGTTATCATCTGACATATCTCTTCTGTTTTTGAAGCTTTTTTTCTCCTCCATGGCAGTTGTTGAATTATAAACTTCTTGAAATTCAGGACGATTCTTGGATGAAACGGATAGCGCTGCAGAATCAAGTAGACGTTTGGACGATACTGTCAGAGTCGACCCTTTAGATAATTTTAAGAGATACAGAGGAGGATATGATATAACAAACAAACATTATTGGAGTGTAAGAGCTACCATTTACTGCGGCCCTCCCCTGCTTCACAATCACACACAAGGTCTTATGCTTGTGGTCCTTGAGGACTAATTATAATCACTTACTGTGTTGCTGTCTCGTCCAGTCGACAGTTTTTACTGGCATATATGGATATGTCATTGCGGTTATATGGCTCCTATGTGGTGTAGTATATGGGGGATTTCTTATTGTGAGGACTTGTAAGAGCAGCAGAATCTTCAAGAACAGATTGCCTTGTCATGGGCAGTGTTATCTCCAGCCTGTTCTTTTTGCCTTCTTCTTTACGCTTCTTGCAGCGTAAGTTCTCCTCCTTTCTTTTTGTAATCTGGCTAAAGAAAAAAGAACACAACATCCTTAACATTCCTCCCCTGCAACATTTGTGAAAAACTGTTGTGTTCAAGAAGGAACTTCAATCATCCGTAGAATAGCCCATTTCAATGTATCCTAACTTATCCTCGATTCAGATTGGCAATTGGCCTAGTTCTTGGAGGGAATGCAAAGTTCCATTCCAGAGCAAAAAAGGTGATAGACATCATCATCGACACAGCAGATGAGGCCTCGGACACAATCTACAACATGACTGGAGCCATGAAAGTGATGATGAGCAGCAGTTTGGGAGGAGTTGATGGAAGTTCTGAGGCTACCGGCTTCCTAAGCTCAACATCGCAAAGACTCGATGAGCAGGCGGATGATATTGAAAGACAAGCTTCCAAAAACAGGCGCCTCATTGATAAGGGAATAAAAATAGTGTAAGAGCTCTTTTCCGATTCAATTTATGCAGTTTTATGCTGCGACAGTGCAGATCAATGACCACCTCAGCTTTCTGATGTTTGCAGGTATATAGTAACAACAGTCGTGATTTCTATCACGTTAACCGCAGTAATTGGGCTTTTAGGTAAGACAAAATGAAAGCTTCCCCCCCATTTATATTCAGAATAGGGAAGTTACCCAACTGATCATCACCAAAACAATGTTCCACATAGCCATTTAGCTCTTCAATTGACACAAAGTGACCCGTTGCAAGAAAAATGTCAAATAAACAAGTTGAAGACTTCAATGTGCAATAGAATTAGAAAGCTTACACGCCAGCAGTTTTCTGTTTCTTAATTAATTAGCTGACTTGAATCTTCTTCTGCATGCAGTCCTTGGTGCCCTAAAGTTCCAGAGAACCCTACGAGTGTAAGTACCAGATTCATGTGAAAATTTAGCGAGTTTATTAGTTAGTAAATACAGTTTCTCATGGATCTGCCCACGTCTTGCAGGCTAATTGTACTTTGCTGGATTTTTACTGTCATCTGCTGGTTGTTCTTTGGGATTTATTTCTTCTTACAAAAGTATGTATTTGTAGTTTCTCAGACCGACAATGCAATACATGAATCAAGTGACAACATCATGAACACACATTCACTTAAATCGGCAGTAGTGTGTAACGAGTTTAGGACTAACTGGACCAATTATATGATCTTGTTATGCGCCAGCTTTGCTGGAGATACATGCACAGCCCTTGAAAGCTTCCAGGAAGATCCCTACAACAACAGCTTGAGTTCCATTTTACCCTGTGATGAATTGCTTTCCGCGAAATCAGTCCTAAGTGATGTTGGGGCTGGAATATACAACATAGTAAATGAGGTATGATGATGAACACAATTATGCTGTGCTGAGAACATCCTCCACACTCTGTCAAATGAATCAAGAAAGTCCAGAAGGAAACTAATTTAGGAATAACTACGAAAAAAAAAATTAAGATTTTGGTGTGGATTTAGTAGGATTAGAGAAATTAACTGGGACGAAATGGGTAAAGTTAGTTGACAACTAGTCCCAAATTCTGTTTATGCCTAGCTTGATTTCTTACATTCATAGTTCACCACTTATTGGGAAGATTTCTTTTAGAAGTCTGACTACTAAGAGCATCCCCTTTCAAATGCTTTTCTATTTAAACAAACAAAATCAGTAAAACTATTCCAAAGCTTACATTCTTGAATCAAATAATTTGCAGGTGAACAATAACATATCAACATCATACGGAAACGTTGTTCAAATATGCAATCCTTTCTCCCCACCTCCCATGCATGAGTACCAGCCATGGAATTGTCCAGCCACTTCAATCCAAATTGGAAACATCCCTCAGGTAACCGTACCTGATTTTAAACGTGTGATCTAATGCACAAAAGCTCATGTAGAGTGTCTTGTTTGATGTCGATTAGCAAGCTTAGCATAAGCCCTTTCGGTTTCTGAAGGTATTGAGACTGCTGGCCTGTCCTGATACCGAGGGTGACGCCTGCAACGGAGGGATCCTCATTTCTGCAAATGACTACAACAAAGTGGAAGCCTACTCTGCCTCAATACAGAAGCTACTGGACGTGTACCCTGGTATGGACAGCCTAGTCGAGTGCCGGACGGTTAAGGACGCTTTCTCTGAAATTCTTGAAAACCATTGCAGCCCATTAAAGAGATACGTAGGGATGGTCTGGGCAGCGCTGGTATTCCTCTCAGTGGTGATGATGGCCCTGGTTCTCGTATGGATCATCGGAGCCCACAATGACCACAACCATCATTCTTTCGGCGGTTCTGTGAAGCCACAACGTTCTAACACATCAGATATACTGGAATCTGGAACGGCTAAGCCAAGTAATGGAGACTCGAAACAAAGCCCAGAACTCTAACTAAAGGACACAACGAAGCTACGGAAGAATCATTCATCTTTAGAGACTACAAAATTGTACAGTTAAGGTAGGAAGACGTTGACAAACAAGCCATAAGGCTAAGGATTCAAAAGATCCTAACATAGGCAACACAATCCGCAGACAAGAACATTTTCCCATTCCACTAGGAATACAGAGATTGCCAGCGGGGACAAACCCCCTCGAGCGGCTTGTAATGAATTATTTTCAGGCCAATGAGAAATATTTGATTCGTTCGAAAGTATCCGATTAATTTGTTGTCAACGCAAGGATTTTTTTTTTTGTGGGGGGGTGGGGGTGGGATTTGTCAATGTTTAGAATATGAGCATTTGCTACAACTGCAAGGGTGAAAGTAAAATGTGTCGTAGAGCATTCATTATATGACTACTTTCTTGAGTAATGGTAAAGTGTACTTGCCTATCGTGTTTCAACGAAATCGGCCGAAGTTTAAGGATAAAAGTTCATTGCAGAAGTGACTTACAATTGGATAGTATTCTTAGGACACATAAAGGTCAAGTCCACTTGGAACCTGTAAGCTCATTTATTTGAAGGAAATAGTTGAATGAACCTAGCAAAAAAAGTTATCCAAGTTCATAAATTAGGTACCGTTAGATTAAATTGGTATCAATCATTCATTTGTATACATAGTTAGTATAAACAGGGGATTTGGTCATTTGCTATAATTAAACTTAGAGATTGAATTAAGAGTAAAAAAATGAGGAAGTTCGAATGATAATTCTCCAAGTGAGGCTTGGAGACAATATACGAATTTTTGTGTTCTAATAGTATTTGAAGAGAATTTGTGTTGTAATATACGAGAGCATTGAAATCCTCCTAAAAAATGTCGAGAAATTTTGTTAGAATTTTGTCCTCTTTTGTATTATATTAAGTTTGAGTAAATAATTAATTGGCTAAAGTTGTTCTCTATAAATTATTTTATTATCGTTAATATTCTCTCCACATTAAGTACCAACAATAATCCTTAAATCATGCAACCAATCAAAAAGCCCAAATACAAAAGAATTCATCACAAATTAAGTATAATGAACACAATATTGATTAGCCATCATCAATCCATAGCAATAATAGACCATAATACATAAAAATCCGTTACCTGCTCATTAGTAAATCAATTTAGTTAAGCTCATCAAATAAGTACATCAATATCATCATAGGATCAAGTACCTGACAAAGTACATCTAGTAAGGTCCATCATATCACCAGCCGAATTACACACCCCTCCTTCACACATTAACATTGCATTATCCTTAGTACAATGAAATGCAAATAAGCTCAAAACGAAAAGTAAACAAAGAAAGACGTAACTTGAGGAAAGAAGTGGAATTGTAGTCACTCATTAGTTGGTGGGTTTTGTGGAGGTTCATCTCCTTAGCGGACAGTGAGGCTAATAAGGCCTAATAGGAGGCATTTGGGCCCTCTAAAATAGAATATCTAGGTAGATCTGCTGAATCTCTCTAAAAGTCTACCTTAAATCTGGTTGTCAAATCAAATTTGCTATGTGTAGTGTAGTATACCCAAGCAAAGGTGCTGCGTTTGGGACCTTAGCAACTTAGCAATCTCGCAGTTCACCTTATGAACCCTATTAGAGGTTGAAAGTTTATAAGTTCGCAGACTTAGCCACTATGGTTGTGCTGCTGCCTCCTCCTTTCTAGGTGTCCCTTCGCTAGCTCCCTCGACCTCATCCTCTGGGTTTACTAGAGTATTGGATTTTTCGGGCCATCAAATGACACTACCCACTCTAATATCAATTGTGAAGTGCTCATCAAGGTCTACCCCGATGTTCCTACATAGCTCTACAATCAAATAGGTGAGGCTAAAGGAAGTTCTCTTGATCTGGACGATGTGTAAGATGTTTGAATAGACAAGGCACCCGAAGTCCAGTGGAATGCTACTGTATAGTGCATAAGGAAGGATGACAGTTTAAGTGCTATAGGTGGTGGAATGTCTAGACAGCCTCAACTAGCTTAAAGTGAAATAATGCCAAACCTTTGCCAAGATGCATATGTGCTGTGTGCGAAATAAATTCCTACTCTCTATCCACTGGACCTTAGTAGGGCATGTCCTAGTGATCTAGGCCTCGTTAAAGCCTCCAGCATGCTCTATGTGATCAAACTCTTCCATATCTACCACCTCCACTGAGTTTGAGCCGAAGCTCGATCGAACTCCTCTAGTCCTTACCATGAGATCCTCATTTAACACATTGGCATAAAAATATCTCATTAGCTCTAATAAGGACCATTCTGTTAGGTGCTTAATGGCCTTCCCCTATCCCATGATGTTCACCAAGTGGGTGAACTATGGGTGAAGGTCATCCTCCTCATTAATGCTTTGCTTGGGCGTATGTTGGTGGTGAATCATATCCAATCGGTGCCAATTCTGTGCCTCAATCGATATGAACCTTTCCTCTTCATAATTAACGACTATTTTGGAGAAGTTAACGACATGCTTGTTCCTTTTTCTTGAATGGGATCATGCAAAAACTAAAGTCACCAACCAACCAATACCAAAGTATATAGGATTAAAATTTTCAACTTCCAACCCAATCAAGTATTCATCGCCCAAGTTATCCTAGGATATACTCAAACTCAAGTCCAACCACCGAAGCATGCACATTCAATCATTAACTAATCACTGAGGCATGGCAACAACAAAGCTAGGAATTTAATTTGCCCAATGAAAAATTGTTCCTAGGAATTTCAAATTAACAAACCTAACAACACTGTTCCAAGGAATTTCAAATTTTATGCACAAAATTTTGCAAAAATTAATAGATAATCTCAAAACCCACAACCTTTTTCACTATACTTAACACAGATTCCATAATCACATATATATCTAAATATTGAAACTTGATGCCAGAGCTCAACAATGCAGGTGATAGTCTAGTCAAATGTGGTGAAAAGAGTTGAAAAATTGAGAGACTAACTTGCCATTCTTATGATTAGAATAGTCAAACTTGACTTCAACTTGTACAGAAATTGGGGGTTGAGGAGATGATGTGCAGTGCTAGTAAGTTAGGCGACGTTTTGTAGTGAGAAGAAAGGGTGGCTGTAATTGTGTGGTGTATGGGTGTGTGTGTTAGTTGTGTGCCTCAGGTGTGTGTGAGAAGAAGATGGGAGAAGAGGAAAGATTAATGGATAGATGGGGGTTTTAATTTTATACCTGTCTCCACATTTGGAAGTTTGGAAGCCGCATTTGCGACATCAAGTGTCACGTCTAGAACTCCCTCACAATAGAAACATGTTTCAATCATAATCTTCATTCGAAATCTTGATAAGTGTGTTCTGTATCATGAGTATGAGGCTCACACTCTTGAGTATTGCAAGTGGAAAAGGACCTTTCTGTCGCGATTATGTAGTGCTCATGAGAGTTCATTTCACGACTGTGAGATTAACTTCTACGACCGCAAATCAGGGCGTAGTGTATTCTGGAATTGTCCGTGTTTGTAGTCACATTTGCGATCTCAACTTTCACACCCATGATATCAATTATTGTAGTCGTAAGCCTAACTGCGAGATTGCAAATATTACACAAAAAATTCAAGCTAAATTGAAACCATTCCAGGCATCTTAAAGATTCAAAAATGATTAATTGAAAGCCAAAACACATTGAAAATTTAAGAATGAAAGAAAACATCTAAAGCAAATTAAAACTTGAGTTGCTTTCTAAGCAGTGTTGCATTTTCCGTCAGCAACTAGATGCCTCATGAGTAAGTCAATTGTCTTGCATTCTGAGATCTAAGACCCCTCATGAGCCACTATAGAACTCCTTCTTCTTTTACATCTTCTCTTTTTGTACTTTCCCATTACAACATGGATTTATACTTTATTATGCAACCGCTGGAAGTTTTTGAATTTGCTTAGAGCTTATGCATCACCTTATACTTTAACTTGCCTACCATGCCCTAGTTTGTCCTGCTCATTTACAACAAAGACTTCATACATAGTACTAATATTAACATCACTCAAATTTAAATTAGTGTTCTTCTTTTTATCATCAAGAGATAGTGTAACATCAACAAAAGACGGTATATACATGAAAATGTTACCTCTTCCCAGCCAATGTGTAAGGTGAGACTACTTTTCTCCGTGTTAATCATAGTCCTAGGAGATGCTAAAAATGGGCACCCCAAAAGTAAAGAAAACTCACCTTCATTACCCATATCTAGCACCATAAAGTCCATGGGGATGATGAACTCTCCAACCTTGACAAGAATCTTCTCCGCAACACCTATCGACTTCCTTATGTACCTATTAGCTAGCTATATCACCATCTTCGTGGGCTTCACGACTCTAATCCCTAAGGCTTGAAAAGTGGAAAATGATAATATTAACACTAGCACCAAGATCACATAATATGTTATCAAACATTTTGTGTGAAATGGTGTAAGGGATTAAGATACTCCTTGGATCTTTCAACTTTAGAGATAGGATTTGATCACTCTTGGCCTTGATCTGTAAGTTTTGTCTTTTGTGATAAAATGTCCTTCAAATACCTTGTGTACGTGAAGGAGTTCTTTAGCACTTCAAGCAAAGGTAAGTTAACTTTCAACTTGTTGAATACCTCTAAAAACTGGGCAAACTATTTCTTTCCTTCATTTGCTTTAGCTGTTGTGGATAGGGAATTGGTGGCATATACAGCTTCATTAGACAATCCTTTAATTAACTTTTCTTCTCATCTACAACTTCTAGTTCACCTATTTCTTTAGATTTCTCCTCTATTGCACCCACACTTACGGCCTTAGCATACTTTATTGAATTCTTTTTAGTGTTGCTTGGTAGGGAACCGCTAGGCTTGTGTGATATCTCCTTAGTGAGTTGCCTAACTTGGTACTCTAAATTTCTTAAGGGGGCCTGTTGGTTTTGTAAACTAGAGTCTATGCGATTCGTGTACTTCCATGTAAACTTTGCCAACCTCCTATTGATGTCTTTGAAGGATGGTTCCTTTTCTTTTAGTGGGAGAGCGTTGGAGTTGAGCTTGGGGCTAGAATCTAGAAGGTAATTCTGATTCTTCTAGAAGAAATCCAGGTGACTTCTCTAAACTGGGTTGTATGTGTTAAAGTACAAGTTGGTCTACGGCCTTCCTTGATTATTCACATAATTTATTTACTTAAACTTAGTTGTAGTCCCGCTCATGCTCCTAGCTTAACACTTGTGTATGGTATGATATCCTACACACATTTCACAAATTACATAATAGAAATAGAGGAAGGAATACGTGAACTTACATTGACATTATCAATTTTTCTGATAATTGATCCATTTTTGTAGCTAGGGTAGTAATTGCATCAACACGATGCATGGCTACTATCCTTGTTGTGGTGGATCTTGTTATTGGCCATTAGTAGGCATTTAAGGCCATCTTCTCAATGAGATCTCATGCATCTTCCAACATCTTTTTCATCATTGCTCCTTTAAATGCTGCATCTAACATAGCTCTTAATTACCCGTTAATACCATTATAGAAAGTTTGTACTTGCACTTAGAAGGGGTATCCATATTGAGGGCACTTTCTCAATTGCTCTTTAGTGTGATTCCACACCTCTGGAGGCATCTTAGATTCTTACCATTTAAACGTCCCAATCTCCAACCAAAGGTATCTTATCTTGGCAGGTGGAAAGTACTTTGTGAAAAACTTATTCATTGTATCCTGCCGTGTGTAATGCTACCCGGTAGCAATCTTTGTAGCCACTACCTAGCTCGGTCCTGTAAGGGAGAAGGGAAATAACCTCAACTTGATCACATCATCTAACACACCATTAAATTTCATTGTGTCACACAGTTTCAAGAAACTCACTTGGTGTAGATTGGCATTCTCATGTAGTGCTCTTCCAAATTAGTTCAATTGAACCATTTTAATTAGGGCTAACTTTAGTTCAAAATTATTTGCATTCACTAGCAGTCAAACAATTCCTGTTAGATTTTGATTCATGACCAGTTGAATGTAGTCCCTGATAGGTCTCTGATTTGGTGCTAGTAGTTGTGGGGTGGTTGATTATTATGTGGAGATGGTAGTTGATTGTTGTGCTCCTCCGTGGCCAACTCTCTTTGTTGGTGATCTAGGGCTCTTTTGTGTCAAGTTATGTGCTCTATCTTGGGGTTGTACTCTTCCAAATCAAAACCTTGCTCCTGTGTATAAAAGAGTTCACAAACCTCAATAGAAACTAACACCAAAAATATGCAATCAAAAGAAAAATAAAAGAAAAAGAAAGCTATGAAAAGAAAAAATAAAGTTCGACCTAATCTAGAAAATACTAAGAGTGTTCAATAGCACTCGTTGTCCTTCCCCAACAATGGTGCCAAAACTTGATCTGTGTTGTCCCACACTAACGTAATAAACAATAGAAAGGTAGTACTAAGTGAGCACAAATGTTGGATCCACAAGAAAAGAGTTTTGTGTCTATTCATGTAATTGAGTGTTTATTAGTTAAGTTTATTTAATTAGTTGAAATGAAATGAAAAAGTGATGAAAGAACCAGACAATAGAGTATATTGCAAGTGCCTACGGAAGCAAACAAATACTGGAGTAAATAACAATGATTAGGAAATTTAGTTCCTTGTGATATAAATGACTTAGAATGTTGAATATCTTACATTAATTATCAATTTAATGGCATTTTCTTGGATTTCTAAACCTAAGGTCTTTAGAATATTTTCCTAGATTTCTCTAAAGCTTTGACTTAAGATATTCAAGAGTTATCCCTAGCTTAATTAAGTCAAGTTATGAATTTTGTGATTAATAATATGTACCCACACTAATTCTATAGTTTCATTTTTATTATTCCTATAGGATTAATATTTAAAATTGAAAGTCTAACGCATTTCACTCTTGTTAATCCCCACAAAGTCACAAATAAATTAAAGGGTTAATCAATTTCTTTAATTGCAATTCAAAGCAATAAATATAAATAACAAATGTAAAGACAATTAATCAAAATAATATTCAATCATCCATTCATCTATCATAGTCACAAGGTCCTACAAAATAATTTAGCAACTCATTAAATTATAAACACAAACTAAATCTAAATCAAGTATAATCAACATCATCTTAAAAACCAAGAAAAACCAAAAAATCCTTAGTCTAAGAGATGGTGAAATAGGGTGTCTCCCAATCTTTGTATTTGCCTCCCCAAATTTTGGTGCCTTCCCAAGCAACTTAGTTAAGCCTCCAAGACCTATTCTCCACGCCTCCAGATCCTCCTGTATGTGTATTATGGCTTCTTTTTATATGTAAGTTTGAGTAGAAGAGGAAGAGATGAGTTAGTCCTCAAAAAATTATATGTGTGCAGTTTCTGCACTTCGTTCCACAATTGTGCCATCAAGCCTCACGATAGTGGTGTTCATTCTCACAAGTGTGCTAGCCTTTCACAACAAAATAGCTCTCATTTGCGCCAAGGATATACTGTTGTGCGCTTCCTCAAGATTGTAGCAGTGCTTCACCCAACTGTGAGCTCCAAGTGTGGAAATTCTAAAATGTGTTACTCGCTTTTGCCCCCAATTGCAAAATCTTTTGTTGCTATCATGAGGGCCTTGTTCACAAACATGACAGTTGAGCATGGAAATGTCTTTTTCACTTTCAGCTCACAATTGCGATGCCATTCTTTGCAATCACAATCTCCTTCTTTATAATTGCGAACTGCACATTGTATAACTTGTTTTAAGTGTATGAATTGGTCCAAACTCAATTATTTTCTCACAAAACACTTAAAACATCTATAAAATAGAAGAATAACAATCTTAGCATTCTTAATCAATTTCTCTTGCAATTAACACTCAAAATAGCTATGAAACTAGCAAAAAATGCAAATAACAAAGAAGAAAAATGCTATAAATCCTAGAGTTATCAAAAGAGTGCTGGCTTGTTGATCTCATGGAAGTGCAATTACCACGAATGGCCAATGAAATTAATGGACATGAATTAAAAGCATTTTTGGTGAAATCATCTGTCTAAGGGAAGCCTAACAAGTAAAAGCCCATGTGAAGCAAGCGAGGCCTAAGAGATTATATGAAAGAGCCTAAGAAGCAAAAAGTGAGATCTAGAGAGGATGAGGCCTATGTACTTGTAAAAGGGACAAACGTAATATGGATATGAATGGAGGTCAAAGGCCCAATGTTAAAGAAACTCATACTTGTTGAGGAGATTCTGAAGAACAAGTAGTATGAGCTTAATAAAAGAAGGAGGAATAAGTTACCCCACATTGGAAGATGAAAGGAATCTCCCTAAATTGGTTGGGCTCCATTCCTAGCCTGATAGGTGTTGACCATAGGTGATGATTCCTATTTGGTTAAGCTCTGCTACCAAGCTTAATAGGTATTGCTCATTAATGATATTTCTGATTTGGTTAGGCTTTGCCACTAGGCTGAATAGATCCAATCAAAGCTTGAAGTTGAGCTAGCATGCAACCCAACAAGTGGTATCTTGGTCTAGATTGAAGAGATTGCTAGCACTATGATCAAATTAACTTCCACTAACTATGCAATTTGGAAACCTCATATGGAGGATCACCTAATAATCAAAGATCATTAGGATCCTATATTAAGTGATCAAGCTAAACCTATGGGTAAGTCTAAGGTTGAATCAAAGAAAATGTATAGGAAGACAATTGGTCTAATTTGCATGTGGATTGGCTAAAGTGTCTTCAACCATTTGTACAAAGAAACATGTGTTAATGTTCTTTGGAAAAAGTTGGAGACTATCTATAAAAGGAGAGTTGGTCTAAACAAAGCCTTTATTCTCAAAAGAATAGCACATACTTGATACACTAAAAGGTCAAGCATGGCTGAATATCTAAATAGATTTTAAGTACTGATAAATGATTGCACCACCTTAAAATTGAATTTAGATGATAAAGTCCAAGATTTATTGTTATTTAGTTTGTTACTAGATAATTGGGAGACACTGTTTGTAATGGTGACAAACTTAACCTCTAATGGAAAAATGACCTTTGAAATGGCTACAAAGCCTTGCTGAATAAGGAGATAAGGAGGAAAGAACTCGTAAAATATGTTAACTCACAATCCCTAGTATCAGACAAACATGAGTCAGGGGTGAGAAGTCCTAACTAAGGATGTTGGCTACTTCCACTGTCATAGGAAAAGGCATGTCAAAAGCTAACCCAAGTATTAAAGAGGAAGTTGGTTTAGGAAAAAGAAGATTGGAAGAAAAAAAAAAAACTCTAGTAAAGGAGAAATAATAGCCATGACATTCATAGACGATGTTATCATTATGTGAGACTAGTTAACAAATGAATCAACATAATATTGTATCTAGGTGATAGACTCTAGGGCATCCTACCACAAAACTCCACATAGGGAACTATTTTCTAGGTATGTACTAGTTAACAATAGATAAGCCAAATGAGAGATGATATAATGAGTAAAGTTCATGGAAAAAGTGTAGACAATTAAAAAGCTTTGGGTCACAAGCAAAAGTTGAGAGATAAAACATATGCTTGAATTAAGGATGAATCCATTGGAAAGTTTGATGACGAGGGATACTTAAGTCACTGCTCTAATGGTGTTTAGAAGCTTGTTAAGGTAATCTTGTGGCTACAATAGACGAAGAATACCATAGGTTTGTGTACATAAGCAAAAGGATACACCACCAAGGTTGAAAAACATAAGGTTTGCTTCAACTAAACATGTGATTATTGTTGAAGTAAAAATATCTCCTCCAAATGTTCATCTAGGGGAAAATTGTTGGAAAATAACTCACATTTGGATAATATTGTAGTATTACACATGAAGATGGCCAATCCCACTTGAAAGCCTATAAGCCCATTTACTTAAATGTGCTTGGTGAATGAACTTAACTAACAAAATTGTCCAAGTTCACAAAGTACATGTGGGGATAGGTGAAGGTAGGTGACATTTAGTACTAACCATTGATTAAATTGATTTCAGCCTTTCATTTTTATAAAGAGCTAGTAAACATAGGGGAGTTTGTTCATTTGCTATAACTAAACTTAGAAAGTGAATTAAGAGTGAAGAAATGAGGAATTTCAAGTACTAATCCTGTAATTGAGTCTTGGAGAGAATATATGAGCTTTTGTATTGAGGTGATTACCTAACAGAGTTTGGAGAGAATTTGAATTGTAATTTAGAAGAGTATTGACATCTTTTGAAAAAGATGAGAAATTTTGTTGCAATTTTGTCTTTAGTTGTATTGTATTAAGTTTGAGTAAATAGTTTATTGAGTAAATTTGTTCTTTGTATATTATTATATTATTGCAATCTTTCCATCTACACTAAGTAGCAAAATCTTGTTGTATAAAATTCCCAACAAGGTCTTCAAGTCTGCCTTGGGTTAACTTAGTAAACATCACTTGTGCAGGATTAAGAAGCTTCAATTTATCTTTACTTATTACTGTCTAGGTTTTATTTCACTTGGATTTTCTTTTTCTCTGATAATGGAACATTGTACATCAATGTGTAGTGCCCATGGTTAATTTTTTTTTGTTTTTTTGTATGTTTATTTTGTGTTCATTTTTCATCAATTTAAATTTGAAAAAAATGAGCGGAATATATATTTAAAAGTTATTGTAATACAAAGATTCATGAATGAGGAATTCCAAGGTATAAATTAAGAAACCACCTCACAATTTCGATTAGACTTTAACATGAACAAAACCAATATAGTAACATGGAAGAAATTAACAAAGAAAAGATCAAAAAGGGACAAAAAGAAAGGAATCACAATTGGTAAAAATGATGAGGCAAAAGAGATCAAACCACTTGTTGCAAAAACCACTAATTAGGAAAAGGAAAAAGTCTAATTTTAAACTAATTTAACCCTCTAAAATGAGCTGAGAGTGAATTCCTATTTTTTTAAGAGTAAATTTCTGTTAAATTTACATGAAATAAATCCTTTATTGATAGCTCCAATAGGCTTCCACACCTCTCAAGAGACAAGAACCAAAGTAGTACTTTTTTTTTCATAATAACAATGGGGTTGACACCAAAGCATAACTTAATTTGAAAACCCAAAATTTTAAAAAAATTCATAAAGGATGTTTGAAGGGATTCACAACAATGGGATCACAAAATAAAACAAATTAATGAAAGATACAAAACACCAAAACCATCAAAACTTGGGCTAGAGCTGTCAAATAAGGATTTAATCAAAATGATCAAGGGAATGAGTGGAGAAAAATCTAATAGGGTAAAAAAAAACTTGAAGGATAATTACAAGAAGAAAAGGTTTGAAGAGGTTGAATTTGAATAAAGTACGGCCTATTATCTGGTTTGGTGTACTAGATCTGGTTGACATTCATACACCTCATCATGGTGCACACATTTTGATAAACAATATAGCAAATTATGAGGTTGCGCATTATATAGTTAATAGTAGTAGTTCAATGGATATTTCATCATAGTAAGTGAATTAGAGGATTGAATTGACTAATGATAGGATGAATTTCAGAAATAGCAACATATTTTGTTTCTTAGGAAAACTAATTTAGAATAAAGGGCAAACCATTTTACCAACCACTTGGATAAGGAATGTATGAAAACGTAACTGATGCAATTCTTTGTGCTCGAAATGACTATCCCCATCAATACCATATTAGGATACATATTGTTTAGCCTTGCATTATTAAACTTTTAGTAAAAAAGGGTATGGGTGGTTAGAGTTTATTGAATGGTGGTCACAGAACTAGTGAAAAAATTGATGAGCATTCAACTCACAGAGAATTTCATCATAAGGATACTGGCTAAACTAATGAGTTTGAAAAAGGAAATAATGATATTATGTTTATGAGCAAATCAACACATTTTTGTCCTATTAACAAATACGAAGCAGAAATTAAGCTAGTTTGGTCACAGAAGAATGATGTTCTTTAAGCAAGAACAAAACAAGTTGATCAAAATAGGGCATATAGAAATCTTATGCCAAAAATGGTAGCTAATATAATGATGTTAACATAGTAGAACGGTAGAGAACGAGTATAAGAGTATAAGTTCCATTAATTTAAATAAGCATGTCCAAAAGATTGCTATCCTTTGCTATGATAGATAAATTAGTTTATTCTATAGTAGGATCTTAACCGTTTCAACATAATGCATACATTTTAAGGATTCCTTTAGATGCCTTTGGAAATGGACATAAGAAGTGAAAGACATTCTTGAATCCTTTTGACTATTACAAAGTAATGCCATTTGATCTCATGAATTTTGATGCCACATACCAAATACTAGTCAATCAAATTGTTAGAGAACTATTTAGATAAGATATTCAAGTGTGCATTGATGATGTATTGGTCAAATAAGAAATAAGAAGAAAGACATATTAATGGCATAAATAGGATGCTTGGGATATTAAAGATTCAAGTAATGAACTTGAATCTTGTGAAAAGTGCCTTGAACATTAGATGAGAAGAGTTTTTTAGTTACATGATTAGCAAGCATTGTATAAAGGCAAACCACTAGAAAATCAAAGAAATCCAAGCAGAACCCATCAAAAATAAATTAAGTTTAGAAAATTCACCAAAAGACTATTGTAATGAGCCATTTTATTGCAAGGTAGATGATGGAAGTTTGTTTTTCTTCAAACTCTTGTTGTCATGCCCTGAGCTTAAGGCCATGGCATGGTATCATTCATGAACCAACTCAATGAATACCAAAGCTAATATATAAACAAAGCATCTAATCTAATAATGTAAATTATCATCCATTCATGACATTAATGGAATAATCGAAATACATTTGAACTCCAGTACAAAGCAGAAAATTTAAAGAACCTAGCTATTACATCTCAAAATGTCTTTAATAATAACAATGCCAAAGAACTAAACTAGAGCAATGCTTATTCCTCTTCTTTGTTCTAGCATCCTTAGGTTTATTTGTTGTCAGTCTCTTTCTCTATAAAATGTCAACTGATGGTGGTGAGTGATATTTCACCCAATAAATAATAACACTTGCCTGTTTATTTCAAAAGGATGTGAGTAAGAAACAACAATTGCAAAAATATACAGTTGCATTAAATAATCACCTTTAAGAGAAGTACAAAAGCAATGAAAGACATTCACATTAAATTTAAAGAACAAGTTACAATTATTCATTTCATCTCATTGCACTCATGATTCACTTATTCTTGTTTCTTAGCCAACTCATAGTCATGTATACTATGCATGCTTTTCTAGTGATCAGGGTATTAGTCTATACTTCCTCGACTAAGGAAGGGTTACATTGTATTTGGCTATGCCACCATAGCCTTAGAGCTTCAACCCCGTCTGGGAAGTATTACAATCTATTTTTACCTGACTAGTAGGGTGAAGTATTAGCTTAATCTGTTGGGGGTCTCAATGCTTTTATCCTAATTGGGCAGGTCTTAGTCTATTACTTAATTGGAAATGTGGAATTCGTTCATCATGCTCATCGACATCACATGAGTGACTATCGTATTTTCATTACACATATTCAAATTTCAAAACTTATTTTAAAACCATTCAATTTTAATAGCTCACCACTTACATGATGCTTAGCTTAACTGAATTTTGGGTTCTTCAGCTATCGCTTCTCAGTTTCCTAATTAATCATATATAAAATCCTTATTTTGTACTTGATTTGACTAACAACTTATGCCTGTCAATACTTTATGTGCATTTTAATAGTTTATGTTCACTTGAATTCTCTCAATTACTATTTCTCATATCCCATTATGTCTTATATAGTGGGTTTATGCCTAATTCGATCATAAAGTTGGAAAATTCAGCTCAAATTTCTCAAATCACAAAATCTATCCCATGCTTGTTATCAAGCCTCGTGATCACGATGTCCTAGTTTGAGAATGTGGGGTCTTAGTCCATGCTTGTAGTATTCAACTTCGGTATGAACTGGAATTTCTACTATTAATTTCATGATCATGATAGGTTGCTCCACGACTGTGGTGACAGAGCTTGTGACCGTACCTTATTACTATGGGGTGTTTTTCAATTCCCATGCTTAGGTTCATAACTGTGGTTAACTAGCGCGTGCTTGCACCACCATGTTCAGTAGTCACAACGGCAATCACGTCAGTGCATTAGTTTCGCGCAGAGGACCTGTTCAATTGGTTTTTCTTTTTCTTCCTAAATCTAATTCCCAAAACTTGATTCTACACTTGTTCTTAAGGCCTTCAGGCATGATTTTGTGGATGGAATGAAGTGGTTTAAGAAGGCCTTTTTGAAATAGGCCCATGTAACTAGCCCTTTTCGAGCATTGTTGTTAAGTCTCATTCCCCCCAAAGCATGGCCTAGCTAATCAAGAATGGAATGACCACCCTTAGCTACACATCCATAGGCACCTCTATTAGTTTAGAGTTGTTCTTTATCTCTTTCAACCATTCTTGGACCACCTCAAGGTTGTGAGATCTATTAAAAGTGGGTACATGCACTTGTTGCAGTGCCTTGTATTGGGCTTTAGTTCTATTGTTAAGCTGGACTACCGGCTGAGTAGGAGCATGTTGTTGCATGCCTAGTACTTGAGCTACTATTATGGCAATGGCAGCTAAGTCCTCCTATCTCAAGTCATCTGTCTTGTCGTTGGTTGCGGCTGAGGTTATGTTGGGGGTGGACGAGGAGGATAGGCATATGCTTGTCTAGTCGGATCCTCTGTGGGGGTACTATAAGGTGGGTTTTGTACTACACGATGGGGTCTACCTATAATTTTTCTATATAGATAAAGGACTTTCGCTTATTAGGCCAAGCATACATATCATTAATTAAGCATTTTAGTGAGGCAATAGATGGGCATTATGAGGTGCAAATAACACATATTTTATAATTAGAAAAGAAGGTTTAGACAATAATCCATCTCAATCTTAGTAGGAATCAAAACCAATGGAATAAACAAGATAACTATCTTATATCTTAATGTCATAAACTAATGTCTTAATCATGTCAATCCTATC
The DNA here is from genome assembly GCA_019155195.1 of Avicennia marina. Classification (NCBI taxonomy): domain Eukaryota; kingdom Viridiplantae; phylum Streptophyta; class Magnoliopsida; order Lamiales; family Acanthaceae; genus Avicennia; species Avicennia marina. The sequence goes on along the minus strand of CM032772.1, from coordinate 7,584,468 downwards.
TAGCTCATAGCTCTAATCTAAATTCCCTTTTTCTCCGGGTGTATCCCCATCTACCATTATCTCCTCTGGCTTTGATTCTGGTGACAACTCTAGTGTTTCCTTTATATCCTCTTTAAGGTCCTCTTCTGATTCCTCCTTTACAAAGTTATGTATCATGGCTTGCAACTTGTCATTTTGAAATGCAAGATCATTTACTTGGAGTACCAATCCGTCACACTCATCCTTAACCTCTCTTATGCACTACTCATACATAGTCCTAGAAACCTTGGGTGTTTGTATAAGCTTTGCTTATTGTGCCTCCTAGAAACCTTGGGTGTTTGTATAAGCTTTGCTTATTGTGCCTCCTAGAAACCTTGGGTGTTTGTATAAGCTTTGCGTATTGTGCCACTACTTCATCTTGTTTTTGCTTAAGCATGCCATTGTGTTGATGTACCTCAATATTCACTTTCTTTAGCTCCTTATTTTTAGTCTATAACCTAGCACATCGTCACTGGTTCTCCAATAGCTTGATAGCTATAGTGCTAAAAGTGAGGCAACACTGCAAGAAGATGCCCTTTATCCTCCTATGATAAGCCATTCCTTTCCTTAGGCATTCACTTGCAAAACTTGTTGCTTTTCTACATTTCCTAAGTTAAATCACAATTCTAAGATAAAATACAATCAAATTCTTTATGTGCAAGTATAATGTGAGCTTTTGATTTCTTAGGTTCTTATTAAGTGACTCCTAGAGTCCAATCTTGGTTATACGCTCTAGGTCCTAGTTATCAAAATTTAGTCTCTGATACCATTTCTATAGAGTCTTGAGCCCAAGTCCATGACATGCCAGTATTTGCTTTTGCAAACCAACTTAGCGAATAACCAAACTAACACATAAATAGAGCATCTAATCTAATAATGTAAATTATCATCCATTCATGACATTAATGTAATATGCGAAATACGTTTGAACTCCAATGCATAGCAAAAAAATTACAGAACTTAGCTATTACATCTCAAAATGTCTCTGATAATAATAATTCCAGTGAACTAAACTAGAGCAATGTTAGTTCCTCTTTTTTGTTCTACCATCCCTAAGTTTGTTCGTCATCAGTTTCTTTCTCTGTAAAAGATCAACTAATCATGGTGAGTGATAATTTTCCCAATAAATGATAACACTTACCTGTTTATTTCAAAATGATGCAAGCAAGAGAAAACCATTGTAAAATGTAAAGTTGCATAAAATAATTACCTTTAGGAGGAGTAAAAAAGTAATGAAAGAAATTCATATTACATTTAGAAAGCAAGGCATAATTATTTGTTTCATGTCATCATTCTCATCTTCTTCTTATTCTCATTTCTCATCTAACTCATAGTTATCTATACTGTGTGTGCTTTTCCACCAATTAGGTCCTTAGTCTATGCTCCCTTAACTAAGGTAGGGTTGTGTTGTATTTATCTACGCTGCTATGGCCTTAAGGTTTCAACCTTACCTGGGAGGTATCCTAATCTATTATTACTTGACTAGTAAGGTTGAGTATCAACTTCACACACTATTGGTCCCAATACTTCTACTCTAATTGAGTGGGTCCCAATCTGTTATCCGATTAGTATGTTGGAACTTGTTCATCACACTTATCGGCGTCACATGAGTGGCTATTATATTTTTGTTACACGTACTTGAATTTCAAAACTCAGTTTAAAACCATTCAATTTTAACAACTCATATCCTATTTTCACGAAGAATAAACAACTTTCAACCTTATAGAAAACATTGGTAAAATACACACATTTGCTAATAGGAAAGCATTCATAATTTTGTTTGAAATATGTAGTAGGAAAGTTTTGTTGTTAGAGCAAATATTAGTTTAGAAAAGCATTCACAAGATTGGTAAGGTGTAACCACTTATCTGATACCTAGTTTAACTGAATTTCGGGTTCTTTGGTTACCACTTCTCGGTTTTCTAATTAATCACATATACAATTCTCATTCAGTACTTGATTGTACTAATAACTCGTGCCTGCCAATGCTTTGTGTATATCCTATGTATTTGTGTTCACTTCAATTCTCTCAATTACTATTCCATATCTCATTATGTTTTATATAGTGAGTTTATGCCTAATTCGATCCCAAAGTCGGAAAACTCAACTTAAAATTTACAAATCACAAAATCTTTGTAGTGGTCACAATCAAGCCTTGTGAATGCGCCCTCCAAGTCTGAGACCATAAGGTCTTGGTTCGTGCTTGCGGTGTTCAACTATAGTACGCATTGGAATTTCTACTGTAAATTTCTATGATTGTGACAGGTTGCTCCATGACCGCGAAAATAGAGCTCGCAACTGTGCCCAGTGATTGAGGGGTATTTTGTAATTCCCATGCCTAGGTCCTTGACTATGGCTAACCATCCCATGCCTGCGCCACATGTTCCGTGATTGCGACAGGGTGCTGGTTTCATGGAGAGGACTTGTTTGATTGTTTTATCTCTCTTTACCTTAATGAAATTTCCAAAACTTGATTCTAAACATATTCTTAAGGTCTTCAGGCATGATTTTATGGATTGAAATTTATAGAAAACAAAATCTACATGTTTCTACAAATTTTGGAACATTTAAGATGTGTTTTTAGTTATTCGTGTATTACACCAATACCGTTCTTACAGTTTTTACACAAAATTCCATTACTTTTAATTAATTCACACATGTAGAACACATCGAATCCCTCAAGGATTTTGTGAATTAATTAGAACAATTAGGCGAAGAATTCCTCCATTGACTCCTAGCATGCAATCATTGCTCCAAGGGATCAAAAATAGGGTTTCTAACCTTTTAAAATCTATATTTATACCTAGGTTTAACTAGAGTTTGCACTGGATTAAAATTCTTAATAGTCTAGGCCCTTACAACTTAATATTCCCTTTCTTGATTTTATGGCCCTTTTTTACCCGAATTTTCAATGTTTTTAGACTCTATTTTTCTTATTTCCAAGGGTTCCCCTTAAATTATTAAATCATATGGCAAAAATTCCATCACTTAAAAATACCAAAATTCCTTCTTATGCTTCCTTATTCAATTCCTAATATTTCTACCCGAAAATAATGAAAAAATGGCAAAACTAAAATATGTCAATCATAATTCCATATAATTCCATCCAAAATATTGTACTATTAATATCCAAGGTTTTGGGGTATTACACTTGTTGGAAGTGACACAAGTTTAGTGGAGTTGACACTGCCAAACTCTCTTTAGTGAGCTTTAATAATAATACAATGCTTAAAAGGTAATTCAAAAGATAGTAAGTTATGTACAAGAGTATCCTAACTCGTAATAATTAAATTAGATTTGTAAAGTGGTCGTTATGTCAATCATTTTTTACTTTAGTGTGTTGGGTTAGAGAAAAAGAATTATATTGTGAAAGGAGTACATGAAGAATGTTGTCACTTGCATAAGATGGGCAATTGCAGGGAAAGAAAAATAGCCTATGTGGGTTGCTTCTAACTCACAATGATGTGGAATGTCGTAAGTTTCATTTGGACATGTGAAAGATCTAAAAAGTATGCAAATGTCAAAGGAACTCTTGCTATAGTACCTAGGGCCATGGTCCCCTCCATTTTGAATACATGATGGGAGATGAATATAGTGGAGCCAATCTTGTGGTAATACAATAAAATAAATTTATTTTGGTACTTGATGGTAATTTCAACAAATGAATCAAAGTAGAAACACCTATTAGAATCACCTAAACTACAATTGTGAAATATTATGAAAAAATATTGTGCTAGAGAATTATTTCAATTTACAAAAGATAATTTTGGAGAGAAAAAATACAAAATTGGTTTTAGAAAATGACATATAAGTAGCATTTTAGTTCATTGGCGCACCCTTAGTTCAATTATTAAGTTGAAGTTAGTAACTTAACTACCCATGATATAAGAAACTGACTTGAAAACATTAGGGCTTGGTGATTGGATGAGGTCCCAAATGTGCTTTAGGTGTATCCTAGAGAGTTTGGTGCCCGAGGAAAATATGGTGAACCCTATTGAAGTCAAGGTGAGAACCCTTCAAATTTAATCATATGACCTTCAGGCAAATGATTTGGTGATGAAATGAGAATGGAACTAGTAGTGGAAAGGAGAGAAGCAGAAATTTAGTGGAATGTGTGATGAGCAAAAAATTGTGGCAATATTTATTAAGAGAATTTGGGCTCGAGATATCACATGGGGGAATTATGTTTTAGGAACAGAAGAATTGGGCCTAGTAGTTAAGTTAGACTTGGCATAGGAAGATATGATGTGCAAAAGGTTGCCAAAGCTATGGAATCTTTGTAACTTGAAAGAATTTGTGTGTGAGTTGCAACCTTAACAAATTCAAAAGAAGTGCTCAAGAAAATTTGAAAAAGGTGACTTGTACCTTTGAACAACTTTATATAGGTGACTTCCATCTAGTTCAAGTGATTTCCACCTCCAAACAACTTCAAATAGGTGACTTCTACCTAATTCTAGTAATTTTCATCCTCGAACAACTTGAAATAGGAGACTTTTACCAATTTTACTAACTTTCACCCTTTAACAAACTAAATTATAATTTTGTGGAATATAGGTTATAAGCAAAAAATTGTGGCAATATTTAATAAGAGAGTTTGTAGGGGAATTACATTGTAGGAACATGGAAGCATGGGGCTAGTAGGGAAGTTAAACTTGGCATAGGAAGATATGATGTGCAAAAGGTTGGCATGGCCATGGAATATTTGTAACTTAAAGGACTTTAATTTATAAGTTGCACCCTTGAACAAATTCAAAAGAAGTGACTTGTACTCTCAAGAAAATTTAAGAAGGTGACTTTTACCATGAACAACTTTATATAGGTGACTTCCATCTAGTTCAAGTGATTTCTCCCATGAACAACTTGAAATAGGTGACATCTGTCGAATTCTAGTAATTTTCATCCTTGAACAACTTCAAATAGGTGACTTTTACCAATGTTATAGACTTTAGACACTTGTGGATGAATGGATTCATTTTTGGATTGGTTTTCATAGGTGTATAACTAATTTTCTTGCGTTGTAAGGCCATAAGACCAAGTTTTATATTTTATATAGAATAGGAGTTGTTTCTCCAAGGTCGTGTAAATGCAACATTGAAAAGGTCAAGAGTTGATGTTAGTGTGAAGACTAAGAGTTAATGCTACTCAAAGTTCCATAGTGTCGTGAACTCATCAAGGAAACCATGAAGACCAAGATAAAGAGACAACCATTGACGATTTTTTATGTAATAGAGTAGAAATTCATGCACATGTACACGATCTAATTGTTGGCCCCAATTGGATTTATAAGTTCATAATCCTCCATATGATTATTTGCATATTGTAAGTGATGTAGGTATGATATATATGCATAAAATTGGATAATATGCAAAGTTAGACATCAAATACAAGGACCAAAAACTTCCTTAATATTAAGTTGTAATAGTGAAATTATTTCGTTGGGGTCCTCACCTAACTCGAAATTCTAAGTGTAGTTATAGTGTGTGATATAACAGTACATTTAGAGCTTTTTGTGTATTTGATGTAATATTTAAAGGATATTTCACCTTAAGAACTGAAAGAGTCATGGGAGGGATTACAAATCGAGTGAGTTGTTAGTTGGTAGGTGTAACTTAAATTGACTTGCATTGCTAAGACCTATATGTATGAGGTTTTATTTGACCATGGGCCTAAGGTAATGCTTAGACCATGCATGATATGCATTGGTAAAAGTTATCACTCATTAAGCCTAGCATGCCAAGAACTATATGTATGAGGTATGCTATGTCTAATGAATACCCCAATTACCCACTAGGAAATTTTCCCAATAGAATTTCCATTTTTAACTTGAAAGAGTGTAAGATTCAAAAAATCTAGTCGAAGGCCCTTTTGATATAAAGTCTAAATTCTTACAATAACAAATATGCAACTACACTAACGAATCTTGTTTATTTTCTGCAACCTTTATGTATCTCAAATAATGTCTATGCCTCTTTCTAAACTACTTAAGACCTAAAAATTAACTAGGCCTAACTATGTTGGTTGGCTTTAGAATTTGATAATTGTTCTTAATATAAAGTGCTTTGGCTATGTACTTGAGGCTAATATCCCACCAGATATTGTAGAGATGGCCAGTGAAGGGGAAATGTCTATCCATAAGAGATGGTTAGAAGACAATCTATAGGTCAAGAGCTACTCATTGGTTGCTTTGATCAATGATTTCTAAAGAACGCATGAGGGTAAGACAAGGAAAAAGAAGTCTATGGTTCCTAAGGCAAATAAGAGTATCAAGCAGGCAAAAGCTCCTACAAAAGAAATGTATTGCCACTATAGTAAGGATGGATACTAAAAGAGGAACTATGTTAAGTACCTTAATAGCTTCAAAAATGGCACTAGGTGTAAGGTACTTTATGTATATGAAACATCTTATTTTATTAGCATATTTTCTACTTCTTAAATTTTAAATTCTGGTGCTTCATTTCACATTTGTACTCAACATCAAAATCTAGTTAGAAGTAGGATGCTTGAAAAGTGTGAAGTGGTAATTAAGGTAGGCAATGGAGCAAGTGTTGCAACAATTGTGATTGAGCCTGCTTCAATTAGACTATGATCAAGTCATACCATAATTTTAAGAGATCTTTTACTTTTGCCCAATGAAGTTAAGAATATTGTTTTTATTTTGTTATAAATAATATAGAAATATTAATTTTCTTTTAGAAACAGTGTGTACTTTATTTATTATTGTAATAAATTGCTTGGCACTACATCTCTTCTGAATGGCCTTTATTATTTGAATATGGATGATAGCACTGTGATAAATGCCATTTCCAACAAATGTGTGAGGAGTGGTTTAAATCTCAATAATTGTAGCATATTAGAGTAGGCTATATTGGGGAGGCAATGATGAATAAGTTGAAGAAAGATGTGCTTATTGGTATATTAAGAGAGGAAGCCTATCCAAATTGTGAACCTTGAATTTTGGGTAAGATGGTCAAGCATCAGCATTGGAGTTTCCACATTAAAGATTAAGGGCCATTTAATGAAATGGTTAGTAGAGGTTTCTACTATTTTATAACCTTTATTGATGGTTATTTTAAATATGGTTATGTATATTTGATGAGGTACAAGCATAAAGCCTTTGAAAAGTTCAAGGAATTCAAGGCAAAAGTAGAGAAGCAAATTGACAAACATGTGAAAGTACTATGATTAGATCACAGTGGCAAGTACATGCATGTTCAGGTTGCTAAGTTCCTCAAGGAAAATGGCATTACGTCACAATTTACACCATTGAAAATTTTTCAATTAAATGGTGTAGTTGAGCGAAGGAATACTAATTTGTTAGACATGGTATGATCCATGATTAGTTTCATAGACCTTCCCATATCACTATGGGGTCACACCCTCCTAATAGTTGCATGTATCCTAATAGGATTCCCTCTAAGATTTTTTCTTCAACCCCACATGAGACATAAAGTGGGAGTAAGCTAAGCTTTAAGCATATAAGAATTTTGGGATATTTGGCTTTCCTTGAGAAGAGTAAGACAAATAAATTAAAGGCAAGGGCTGTAAAGGCTGCTTTGTTGGACATTCTAAGGATTCAATGGGATATTAGTTCTACCTACCCAAAGATAGTAGGATTGTTGTTGGTAATTAGGCATGTTTTCTTAAAGAAGAGTTCATTTGAGAAGATTGTGTAGTTAGGATGGTTGTGCTAAAGGAGGTTTAGCACAAGCAGTAAAGCAATAAGTTGGTACAGAAAATTCCTATTAAAGAACAACCTTCTATGATGTAAATAATGTGATGATTAGGTAGGATCTCTTATACATTAGAGAATGGAAAATAATTGTTTATTACGGGAAATAATGATCATGGAGATAATCCTTCTACTTTTAATCAAGCAATAATGGAGAAGGAATACATAGCTAGAGGCTATATAGTCCTAGATGAATTCAATGCATGCAAATTAGGTACGGACCTTAGTGGATCCTCCCAAGAAAATAGTTCTCATTAGGTGCAAGTGGGTCTACAAAAGGAAGATTAGTTCAACTGGCAAGGTATAGACTTATAAAGTTAAGCTTGTGGCAAATGACTATTGTTAAAAGGAAGGAATTGATTATAAGGAGATCTTCTCGATTGTAGCAATGCTCAAATCCCTTCGGATTCTCTTTGCAATAGCCCTAAACCCTCTATTTATAGCCTTAAGCAAGTAACAAGGAGTTAAAATGTTCATTTTAATGGTGTAGTTAAGTCATATGGCTTCATCTAGAATGAAGATGAACTATGCATCTATCAGAAGTTGGTAGGAGTGCCATTACATTCTTAGTATTTTATGTTGATGACATATTATTAGTTGGAAATGATGTTAGGATCCTAACCATAGTCAAGACATGGTTATTCGGTGCATTAAAGACTTAGGAAAAATGATTTATATCTTTGGCATTCACTTCTATAGGGATAGAATAAAAAGACTGAAAGGTCTCTCTTAAGCTTGTACATAAACAAGACATTGACAAGGTTCAATATAGAGACCTCTAATAGAGGATTGCTACCATTTTGGATGGATGATGGGAAGGGGAGCATGGAAGCCATTCCATACACTTTATCTATTGGAAGCTTGATGTACGCAATGCCATGTACGAGGCCAGATATTACCTACACTATAAGTGTTACGAGTTAGTTTTAGGTGAATTCTAACAGAGAGCATTGGAATGTGTCAAGTGTATCCTTGAGTAAGTGAGAAGGATAAAGGATATGATACTTGTATATGGAGATGGAGATCTAAAAATAGATTAATATACAATTTTAACTTTCAGTTAGATGTGGATGATAGAAAATTTATCTCGAGGTACATTTTCAGACTCAATTAAGAAGTATTGAGTTGGAAGAGTTCCAAATAAAGTACCACTATAGATTCCACCACTGAGGCTAAGTACATGTGGCATGTGATGTTACAAAAGAGATTATATGGATAAGGAAGTTTGTGATAGAACTTTAGGTGGTTCTAGATATGAATCAACCGTTGCCACTTTATTGTAAAAACAATGGCATGATTGCACAAGGGAACTGCAGTCTCATAAAAAATCTAAACACATAGAAAAGTGTTATCATATTGTTTAAGAAATCACTGGAAGGGGCAACATAGCCATGTAGAAAATAACTTCAATAATAATATGGTTAAGCCACTTACCAAGTCAATGACCTAAATGTAGTTGGATCGCTATCTTCAGAAGATGGCTACTAGGTACCATAGCGATTGACACTAGGATTATTAGCATTAAAGTACAAGTGGGAGATTCTTAGTAATATACTTTCCAACACCAAAAGATAGTGAGGGATATTGATTATATATGTAAACTTTTTGCATATTAGTAAAATATTAATTTCTTTTATATCGCTATTATGTCTATCTTTCATGCATGTAAATTTTAAATGACAAAAAGCTTGACATGCGCCTATGTGATTGCATTAAGAAACCTTATTTATATGAGATTATGAATATGGACATAAGGTTATCTTAGTACATAATCACTAAAACTTGTTTATGATTCAAAAACTCTTTAAAGAACTTAAGAGAGTCGATATGATTTGTATACTTTGTGTTAGTATGATGAGTGTAATAATGCCATTTGGTATGAGATATTGAGAACACATGTATGGATACATCATTAGAAATGAGTATCGAAACACTAACTCAGAGAACAAAGTAGATATATGAAGTTTACTTTTTACTATCAATGTCTTGTTTCATGATTGTATTAAGTGTGCTTGGACATTAGACTTGAGACGATATGGTTTTCTTGTGCATATGACAGTTAACATGTCATTAGGGTATTCATGACCAATATTTATCTTAGTATGAGATAGTGTTATGAGCCCAATGTGTTACTAGCCAAGTGCACTTGGAGGCATGCGTGCATTTAATAATGAATTTGTCTCTTTATAAGTGAGTAAGACATTTGTTCTATATAATTGATGTTTCACGAAATAAAAATCCTTGATCAAAATTTTCAAACAATGAGAAATCCTTGATCCACTTACAAGGAAATGAGCAAGGCACAAGAAGTTTATTTCTAGAATCTTTAATCCAAGCCTAAGAAGCTCCATCTCAATTAATCTCCACCTAGCTAGGGACATCAATTCAAGTTGAAGTCCAAGATAATGTTGAATGTACAAATGCAACCTTAGTATGAGGTCTTGATAAGGAGAATTTCCTGAGTAGTGTATGTAACAATGTACACGTATAATTAATGTTTATTAATTTGTCATAAAATTAATTTGTTGCATTGAACTTCTATATGGTTTTTGCTTAGGAATAAGTAAAAACAACCAATGTTAATGAAGTACTGGCCTATGCCAACCCTCAAGCCTAATAACAGAAGCCCTTGAATTTGCCCCTATGACAATGAATTTTCCTAAGGCTGTAACTTTTTAAGTTCTAATTTCACCTCTTTTGCATTATTCTTCACTAAATGCTAATATTCTTAACAATGACTTGAGGAAGCTCTAAATTAGACAATCTAAACAATCACTTGCCCTAGCTGAGGCCTAATCAATTATCTTAGAACCATAATTTCTAATCTTCATTAAGTATTTTTGTGATTCAATGGCAAGTAATACAAATAATCCAAGGCTTAATTCCAATTTTTGTTAAGCAAAAATGGAAAAGCATTAGGGTAAGGCTCTAGCCCAATGAACTAAAGAAAAAAGTGTGTGAATAAAACATTTGATTACATAAATTTTGTGTTTTACATGGCTACATATTGATCTCATCATGTTTTGTGAGATAAAAACCCTTTATTGCATATTTTTATTTTTAAATTTTAAATATTATTAAAAACATATTTAATGTTTCATTTAAGAAAAAAAAGACAAAGATAGCAACCAAGGATATCACCTTGCCTCTACCATGAAAGTGTGAGTGTCTTTTCTACTTTGCAAAATTGTCTCTAATTAGGCAATTTTTATTTAGCACTACTCATTTCTTAAGATTCCTTTCTCAAAAATAATGGACAAATGAAATCTAGTATCTTCAACTCCACTGGGTCTTGAAGGCCCAAGCATTATAAGTTTACATTTGAATGTTAAATCTTTAATAATATATTTTCAAATCATAATAGCTATTTTACCTTTAGATAGAGAAACAACATCCACCTATATTGCTACCATTTCCTCGCGAAAGCGTACTTGATGAATATGTGACAGATGTATTATCCTCTACACCAATATGAACATAAGCATCTATCATTTACACTTAGAATGGATTACCTAAAAAATTGAGTTCTTCAATGTACTGTTAGCTATAAATGTCCAAGACAACTTTTGTAACAACCCCCTAACAAACAACCATATGACCCAATTTTCATATAAGTACACCTTGAATAATGAGTAGATCTAATTTTAATCCATGTTTTCCAACCACAAGCTAAGCATGTAAGGCTCTATTTACAAGTCATACCAAGCCATGACCTATTAAGTTAAAATTTGTTTAGCTATCAGCACTCAAGTCTAATGTATCCCAGCCATCTACAGCTAGTGAAAAGCCTAAGCGGTGTAAGGATTAGAGTATACGTTGAAAAGGATGTCAAACACAAAAGATTGTTAGTTCATGTTCTGTAAAGGATGTTTTTCATTTTGTAAATAATGGCACATTTTGTCTTGATAAAACTACAAATGACTTCAACATTCACATGTTTTTTCTTTAATTTTTGAGGCATTGGTCCTTTAATGTTCCCATTAACATTACGCAGTACAAGTTTATGTTTTTCATGAAAACAGTCCCTTATATTATGCACAGTTGGGATGTTGTTTGAAATTTAGACATACATGTGCTTGCTAATGATAGACCTATTTCTTATACTAATTTATTGCAACTTGACGTTTAATCAAATAACAAGTGTCTCCCATTTGTTTAATGTTTAAAAAATTACCATCATCTCCTAATTATTGATAACATTACAACGATCATCCACCAATAGGGCTCCAATAAAATACTGAGCCACATTCCACATAACGCCCCTCTCCTTGTCAGACTGTCTTTTGGTTTGACCAAATTTGATCAAATTGTATGAACTAAAAATACCATTTGGGCTTTTAAGTAGCATTTACATTAGTCATAAGATCTCCTTGTAACATAATGCACTTGCAGTGGACTTCATGGTATAATATTAGTGAACTTAACAAATTATTTAGTTTTTTTAATTTCTAATATTTTCATACTTTGTCCAATTATTTTTGAATTTCATTTTTAGTTTTTATCTTTGTATCCATATTTTTATTAATTTCTTAAAAAATTATTTGTTAATTTTTTCTTCCATTTTTCCTCTCTTCATGAACTTTCATAAATTTTATATATATATATATATATATATATATTCATATCTTATTTACTAAGTATGATTTTGAGTCCATGTATGGATGACTATGATTTCATAACCTTGAAAATTACTTAAAAAGGCAAAAAAAACATAAAAATTAAATATAAAAAGAAAAAAAAATCACAATGCAATAGTTAATAATTTTCACAGTTGTAATGAGAAAAAGACCCAATTGCAATGTTCTAATTGTGGGAGGTACAAGACTTTAAGTCGAAAGTTCAAGGGCATGAGCAAAATCTCAATTGCTCAATTAATGGAAGGAAATTACTAAAATTGTATTCAAGGAATGAAATCCTATGACATGACAAGTGGCATGCAAGCTAGAGCAAAAGGCAATTTTTTTGGAAATAGCCAAAATTTGATATTTAGGATTAAAATTTCATGAAAAGAAACCAATAGGTTGGTCACCAAATTACTTGTAAAGGAGTGAGGTTTAAATCAAATTGATTTAGGGGAATGTCACCTAAACAAGAATGATCAGAGTGGTCCCCGTTTCCAGCAAGAAATGGCATTAGTAATGGTCAAATCTAAGGAAGCTCACAATGTCAATTAAGGAAAAATGAAAAAGAGTCTAGGGGGCCCATAGGGTGGTTGGTGAGGAGAGATAGTAGTAGAAATTTGTTAAACATATGAGGGATATTTGTTATTTAAGTAAATGCTAGCGTTATATGTAAAGGGCATGTTGGTTATTTGATTTTTAGGTTTTATTTTCATTTTATCTTTTTTCTCGATTAATATCTTAAGATCAATTATGTCATTTCACATACTCTAGCATCCCATTATAATGTTATTTTCAAGAATTACAGAATAATGTTAATTCATGAAACATAGTGTGATATTTTTTATTTGTTTATCATTAGGGGAGGTGGATGTAAATTGCCCTACAAATTTATTATAATTAAATGTTCACACAAATTGCTCACATGTTTCTTGCTCAATTACTTGTAAGGATTTGCAACTCAATTGAATCCAATACAAAATAAACATTATATTAAAAGCTATTGACCATTAGAAGTTCAATGAAACAAATCAGTTTTGTGACAATTTAATAAAAATTAATTGTACATGTAAATCACTACTTACACTCATCAGGGAATTCTCACTATCAAGACCTCATGCTAAGGTCGCATTTGTACATTCAACGTTGTCTTAGACTTCAACTTGAATTGATGTCCCTAGATAGGTAGAGAGAAATTGAGATGGAGCTTCCTGGGCTTGGATTGGAGATTTTAAGGATAGACTTCTTGTGCCTAGCTCATTTCCTTTCTTTCTCGGTTGAAATCATACAAGAGTTTAATGCAACAATTCACTTCTAAAAATTAGAGGTAACATAAGCTACTAGATGGAAGATTAATACGCACACTCCTTCTTGGAGAATTACTATGTTAAATGATGTTGAGGTTGATGATTTTCTCTTAATAGCTTTTCTTTTTACCGGTTGATGATTTTCTCTTAATAGCTTTTCTTTTTACCTATCAAAAGTAACAAACCATTCAACCATTATAAACTAGGGTGATGACCTATCAAAACAATTTGATATCATTTGCACTTGTAAGGAGTTTTTGGAATTGCTTGGTCTTGCTTCTATAGCTACAAATTTGTTTAAAAGTGAAGAATCTAATTGAATTGTGTCCAAGCCCTATGGTTTATTTCATTCTTTTTCTAGACAAGCAGATACATTATGGAGAATGTTAATCGCTAATCCTATGTAACACAGTCAGTTATTGCCATTTTAACTTCATTGTTGTTCCTTCTCTCCTATTTTGAGTAAGCTCATTAGGTTCTATTCATCCTACCTTTAAAGGCCTCCCTGCATTCCTTCAAAAATTTTGAGGCAAAGGATTGAAGAAGTTTGATATCACGACATCTCATTATTAACAACCATAATAATATGAGCATACACTTTGTTATAATATTCAGGCATTAGTTTCCTATTCAAGACTACAACAACTGCATGCTTGTAACGAATTATGGTCAATTGTCACCTACCACATGTGCAAATCATCTACTAATCAACAAAGAATTCACTCCCATCAAAGCATGAAATCTAGCACTTTTGATAGGTGTATCATCTACCAATATTTTATTAGATTATTTTTCACTAGCTTTCGACAATTTATCTTTCCACATAACTAATACATTATCCCATTTTCCCTAATACTTCTTCATGAAGTACTTGCTTATCCACTCAAGCATGGTAAGGATATGCTTCTTTCTTGCCTCTAAATATTGGAATTAAAAGTTCTACACATTCTAAAGTATGTAACATATAGAAAGCTTGTTAAAATGAGATCTACTTTGATGATTTGGTAGTTTGTCATTTAACCATTCAAATGCACTTGCATTAATCTTTTTTATTTCTTACATTCTAAGTTTAAATTCACCAATTGTAGTGGCCTTGGCTACTCTCTAATATACATTCTAGAATGCCAATCCCCTGAAGTAAGCATATTTTGAGTTGTTGTGTAAATGCCCTACACAAAATATATGATCAAATCATGAACACTTCTTCACACGCATGGATAAGTCCTTTCTGTTTGTTAGACATGAAAGTGAACTCATTTTCTCAAACAATATTTAAATCTCATTTCAAATCTACAGATAAGCATTTCCAAGTCTCCTTGCATTCTCTACACACCACTACAAAAGTAATTAGAAACAATTTTTTTAGGATCAATATTGACAACCATCAGCAAAATCCCTTCACGTAGGCCTTATAAATGGCAGCTATATACTGAATAATAGGTCTATGCCCTACCCTAAACCCTTCTTTCAATGTAACAAAACATTTGTAGAAACTTCTAAACCTATGTTCAACATTTTTATTTTGTTTTTATTTTGTAATATAACTGTTTAGCCAGTATTTGTTTTCCTAAGATCATTAACATAAAGCATTTTCACATCCCCCCTATTTGCTCTATATGCTTGATCCTTGGATACCTTACACCTTAACTCATGAATATCGTTAACTCCAAAGATTTTAACACTTCTATTAGGATTTGGCGTAAAATTTTGAACATACTTCTCACCCAACTGCTTTATTTTTAAATTTTTTACATTAAATGTCTGTGTATAGAAATAATGAGGATCATAAAAAAATGAATTGAAATGTGCACTCATACTCCACCTTTCTAGTATGAATCTTCCACTTACATGCCTCAATTGCACATACAACATCCACTTTGGTCTTATCAATTTGATAAATTTTACACTTCTTTTCATTTTGATAGCTTGGGATTAAACTACACTTTTAAATTCATCTCTTGTGTTGAAGAACATTCCAAGCTTAGAAAGAAGATCTAATATTTGTGTAGGATTAAAGGTAGGATGACTATGACTTTTATAGCCATCCTCATCGTTGCCATGCCCATCAAACAAAGTTCACTCGTCCAACTTTGTATCACTTACAACTACATCTTTCATAAAATCATTCTCAACAATTTGCTTATCCTTTAGATCATATTACAATTTAGCCTTTTAGTCCACATGTTCTTCCAAGATGACATTATCAACTAAATTACTCTCATTCTCCAAATTAAAATCATTGTCCAAAATGTCATCATCACTAGAATAATTGCAGTATCTTCAACATTATGACCCCTAGTTTCTCTTCCCACAATTCCCACATTAACATTAACAATTCCCTTACTTGCCCTTACCACCCCCACATCATCATTTAACCTGGACTTTTATTACCACTTTTTTTTGCATTTTCATCATCTTCACTAGCCATTCCATCATCATTAATCTCCTCCTCAACCTCTACATAAATATCCATTTCACTACTAGTGACATGTTACAAAGATTGTGTTCTTAAATTTTGGTCATGTAAAATCATTGTTCAATGTAGCATCCTCACCCTATACCTATATAAATTTGAGCCGAAAAGTTTTCCAATATTGTAGTATATTTTCTACTTGTATCATGTAGTCTATGTTAAAAACAATCAACAAAATGCTTGGATTCGGAGCATGAAGTTGTTCACCCCACCCTCAAACAAAAGCACACAATTTTTGAGGATGACTTAGGATATATACATCATGAAAAAATAAAAAGAAAAGGAAAAATATTAGAAATAGAGAACGCAAGTAATACTTTGCACAAATAAGTAAAACAATTACACATGAGAGGCAAATGGTAGGTATTATTACAACATTTTTACATAACAACTTATGTTGATATTGAAAAATGGTACCTTCAAACCCCGCACACTAATTATTAAATTGAAAGGTTTCAATTCACATTGAAATAAAAAATAAACACTCACACACTTATTGTAAAGAGGAGGTGGCAAGTCCAAGTGCCTCTTGTGACATCAATACTCATTTGCTCCTTGTCTTCTTCTACAATCTTTAAATGTTCACTTGAAATATATGAATTTATAAGATGCGGGATACTATGTTGTGAAATCAAAGAAATGTGAGATGGAATTATAGTTTAGAAATAGGGATTACTTCTTTATGATTAGACCACTTAATGATCATGAATTTTCCCCTAAAACTATATCTTGGTGGGGGGAGTTTTTTAACACCTCATCTCACCATTTCATTGTCGTCAAAACCAATGTAATGAAACAACTAGAAAGCCCCAAATTTCTTTTGCACATGCACGACACATGGTATAATCCAACTAAATTAATATATATTGTTATAAAATTGTGAAAATTTTAAATATTAAGACATTTTGTACTCCCACAAAAATAAAAACGACAAAAGGCCAATTAGGCTTACATATAAGATAACATTGTATTTTTGCACTAAAAATTTAATGGCATGAAGAGTCATGAAAATCACATCTTCATGAAAAGGTTGCATCGATAACTTTCAAAGAGATACTATAAGAATTTTTTTGGAAGATGACCAAAATAAGCTTGTCTATCTAGTGAATTTGTATGCCAATGCTAAATTTAAATAGTTGAGGAATTCAAAGGATAAGGTGGCATTCTTTTGTAATTTGAAGAAGATTGGCATTATTTTGTCCTAACTTCAATAATTCTATGGGACATTTAGTTGTTCATTTGCCATATAGGGCTATTGTAGGAATACTTTTCCGATATCATTCGATGTAATTATCAAGAGATTGGCAATACTTTCCTATATTGTAATAACATAAGAACTATTAGTATTTAATTGTTTGTGTGTAGAGTTTTATACACTTAAGAATGAATAAAGAATAAATGGCTTCAATTATTAAGGTGTATATCAACATAGAGATAAAAACATTTATTTCTTACTATTTGAAGACATGTTTCCACAAGGAGAACAAGGCCAATATGACACGATATAGGTTATGCAATCCAATACTAAGGCCATCCCTCCTTTGTTTATTTCAAATTTATATTACTAGTTCGTTGTGGCATGCTACAAATATGTATGGTGTTTTCAATTGTCCTAAAGCGGTGAATTGTATTGAATTAGATCCATTGTAAATATTAGATTACAAATGCTCTTTTGATTTGCATTTGGATTGTACCCCATCACCAATTCCATCCATTAAAATTTTTTTCGGTCGTTGAAAACATATTTACTTGTTTGTATTATATGCCAAAATTGATTTGTAGTGGTTTTATTATATTTATTACTAACATGTTTAAAAAATCTTGGATTCAGATTCTAACATCCCTGATTCATTATTACCTAGCTTGGATGGGGTCCGAGTTATCAATCAACATGCTTATTTCGATATGCAATAAATGGGTTTAACTTCTACAACAAGAAGTAGAAAACAATAATTAATTCTGTTGTGTGTGTGCTGCCTACTACAATAACACAAAATATAACTGTTTTTTTAAATGTAATTAAAGAAATAATTTAACTTGACTACTTTGATCTACCAAATATGCATGTTATGTTATTCACATACAGGTGGGAGGATACCATTGAGGTTAAAAGTTGCATCCAAAATGACAACTTATGGATGTTTACCATTTGAGAGTCTACATGAAAAATGAATAGGTGTATTACATTGAACATCAAATTATGTGAATCAAAAAAATGGATAGAGAGCAATTTACAAAATGAAGTCTTGATGCCAAGTTGATGAATAGACATCCCTTACCAAGAAAATCAAGAATATGACAAATCTTAGTGGATGACCTTTTTTGATGTTTTATTTTTTCGTGATCCTAATGTTATATCTCTGTTTGTCTACCATCATGTGGTTATGGATGTTAGAGGTTCTAGTGGTCTTCACTATGATAGTTTTAAACAATATGACTTCAAAAGAAAAGGATTATGAAGACAGAGAAGATGACGAGAATGAAATGAGTGATGACGATGACGACGATGACGACGACGAGTACCAATTTCTTTGTACATAATTTGTACGGATAGTCAATTTTTATATACTTTATCATGATTATGGGCATTCCACATTTTGGATTGTGCACAACATAAATTGACAATTGTATGGAGCTTTAGTGTTTAAAGATTGTGTCTTTGGTTATGGGTGTCAAGTTTAGGATTTAGTGCTTAGGGCTAGTTTTCAAGGTTGGAAGTATTGGTATAGTTTTGGATTTAGAGTTATGGGTTTAGACTATGATGGTTAATGTTTAAGGTTTGGGGTATGGAAGATAGGGTTAAACGCTTGGGATAGGGTTTACAATTTATGGATTTATGGTTTAAGTTTAATTGTGGACTTATTTAGGGTACTGATGATTATATTCATGGAGTCCCCTTTATCTTATTTTGATAGAAACATTGCTAGATTTTTTTCAAATATTTTGCATAAATTTTGTTATGATATTGTCATTTCTTAGATCGTATGATTGCACACGTTTTTCAATAGTTTTTTATATCAGATTTTATTGTTTTAAATAAGCATTGCTCTCATATACTTTAAAAAACAATTTTATTAGAATTGGATTCTTAATTTTAAGGACAATTTTTGGTGAAAGTAAGATAATGGGTTGTCTGATGATGAATCATGAACCAGATAAGGATAAATAGTGAAGCTAAATTTGGGCAAGGACTGCTAAATATTGACTTTGAATATAAGATCAAGCTTTATTCTTTTGGAGATATAGAGAATTGAATTATCTTTACACATTTAAATTGTAGTCAATTAGACATTTAAATCAGAAGTTATAAGTAAAAAAATAAGACATGATGGAAGCTATCAACAGAATGCCCAAGTTCATATCCCCAAGTTGTGACTACAACTTTTCACCTTGTTTAGGCATGACCATGATATGGTAGAACCACCATTTGTAGTAGCCACACCCTTATATGTCAACAAAACACAATCGCAACTTGACATTTGTCATTCTGACCAATGTACTACTTGAGAAAAAGACTTGAGATTGTTGAAAACATGAATATTACACTATACATAAGACCACAGCCACATGTTCAAGACCTGAAATATATACCCACAACCATATATTGACAATGAAAATGTTTAAAATGATAGTGAATCGAATAGCCAAAAAATTTCTAGTAGACATATATGTTGGCATGGTTCTCTCCAAGTAATTCACATATAAATAAAGTTTTCCTTGCCTTCAAACCTAGGCTTTCTGTGACAAGTGTTCCCAAACACTCTCTTTCATTATTTCTAGTTGAAATTATCTTCAAGTAGAAAAGATCCATAATTTTAGAGCTACATGGTAATTTTTATGGGCGTTCCTCTTGAAAATGATGGAAGATGAACAAATCCATACTAAGAAAAGGGTCCCTCAATACTCTAACCAAGGTGCTTTTGGGTCTATGACATTTCTTGTACTATATATTAAATAGAGGCTAATTAGACTTAGTCTTGATTGTGATAGAATCTACCTAATACTTAGTCTATGTGTGATTTTTAGTTACTCCAATAGAATTCTTAATTTAGGGGTTTTTTGAATCATTGTTCTATTAGTTTTACAAATTTTTCTATTTTCTATGTTTTACCACCAATTAAATCATGGCTTGCAAAAAAAATATTCACTTCTTTAATCACTTGGCCATCCTTGACTCCAACCCACTAAATCTTTAATTTCAATATCCCTTCCAAACTAAATTATCCTAAGAATTCCATTTAGCTCTTCAAAGTTGTTTGAACCACTTAAATCAATGAGCTTTGCTAGGTAGAGCATAATAAATTAGGAGTACAAACGAAATTTTTGTTTTTTTGTCTTATTCCTCTTGGATTAGGTTTTTTACATCTTCTGATTTATGCTGACTAGCAGTTTAACTCACTACCTCGAAGACGTTAGAAGCCAAATTTTTTTATATATTCCCTAAGTATACGATACTCTTACTCCTTCAAAAGAGTATAATCAACATCTATAGGCAAAATAGTCACTATTAAGTCATAGTTTGTTAGGTACATATGGCAATGTCACAAATAAATCTCATTAATATTACATGGACATAGTTTTACAAAAATATGATGTTCATTCAATAGTCAACCTCATTTAACGAAAAAGAGGAACATCAAGTAAAGCCACTCAACAACTATCCAATGATCATTTTCATCACTGGGATCATCTTTAGGGGCTGATCATGGATAATCAGGAAAAAGAGGTTGACATAAATGGATGTGAAAATCTTGGAACACTTGTTCTATGCTCTAAACATAATTATTCACAGCTTCATCGATTGTAAATGTATGACATGAATCAATGAATTTGTCCTTGGTTTCTCCTTTCCATAACAGAACAAAATAAATCACACCTTTGATACATAAGTAAGATAAAAATATTATTCACATAATTCTTTCCAAACCATGGCATTTGCCAAACTTGTGATGCTGGAAATAAACAACATGTTGAACAACAAAACAATATGTATCATTAGGTTATGTTGACATTTCATCCTCCATATTACATGCAAGAAAAATATTGAATTGTTTCACATTAAAGTTAAAATGAGTTTCAATCAAATTTTTCAACTTCACAACCTGCCCTTTTATCAACATACATCAAATATTAATTCAGGAAAAAGTCAACCATCAATGTTCATTTTTATATTAAATAAATAAACCCATATGCAATAAAAATAATTCATGTAAAACTAAGTTAGAAAAGCATACTTAATTTGTATGACTGTTATTAAAAGTTGAAGATGAAAATTAGTTTCTCTTCAAAATTCTTTGATTATGTGAGGGTTGGAGGATATGTTCTAAGGTGAAAAATAAAATTTGGTAAACTTTAAAGGCACTAGAGTTGTTATTGAGCACGTTTTGGTATTCAAAAATAATTATCAATTATCAATCAAATTAGTGTCAAGCACGTCATTAAGATGTAGTGCTTAGCAACAAATCCAAAGGCTTAGATAAAGTCTCTTGATTTATTGACAAGCAAGTTGTGTCGAGTATGATGAGCCACTCGGAGACAAATCAAGAGGCTTTGTAAGCCTTTGGAAATTGTCAACCAGCACAAAGTCTCAATGGGGTTTTTGATAAAAATGCAACTTCTAAAATATTTTAAATTGGAATGACTTTCTAATCTAAAAAATTGTCCTAAATGCAATTTTATAACAACAATGCTTGTAAATTTTCTCTGTTTTATTCATTCATTCTTCTAAATTATCTCCACAAAACCTAATATTTCTCCTCTTTGAATACAATCAAATTTAAGTGAATAAATTATATTTCTACATTTTTAACCACCAATCTATCCTTATTACAAATTCTTTCAATTATATTTTGTAGAAGCCTTGTTTTTGAAGCAAATTTGAAATAACTAAGTCTGACAAGTCATACACTCGGTCAAAACTCACTTACAAAACAAAATTGACAAACAATAAGAAGGAAAAATGATCCACAACATGTTGGTAGAGAGAAATTTTGGGATGAGGTTGCAATCGGATAAGGAGGAAGGTAAAGCCATTGTTTGGGCACTCCTATTAACAAGGCAAGAACTGAGCACTTTTTCACATATATTTTTTTAAAAAAGATTTGGCTAAACTAAACAAGGAGCAAGATACTGATTTAGTATTCATTAAATGGAGACTTAAAATGATGATGGGGTGAGGTTGACTATGGAAGAATAAATGGGGTTATTGGATTAAAAGAGAGCTTCCACAGCTAGGTAAGTCTTGAATGCATAATGGATGAATTCTCACACTGAGAAAAGGAGACTTAAATTTGGTCAAGCCTAGGTATTAAAGGTGAATTAAAGAGAATTAGGGTAATTAAATGAGAAATAAAAGTTGTTAAAGAAAAGAAAGAAAGACTAGTTGAAATAATCAAAAGCTTTCTGGTGCTAGAAGAAAGAAAAACAAAGACTCACACTTCCTCAACTTGTTGTAGAACAATGCTCTCTACACACCAAATTCTCTATGCCAAATTTCAAGAGATGATAGAAGGAACCATCTTCTAATATTCCAGTGCTCGGAAATGGAGCAAATCACTTAACTCACAAGGGCCACACCAATTGACTATAATCAAAGCCGAGAACGAGCACAAGACTGTTGGAAGAAGGAGAATTAAAGAAGAAAAAAAAAGAAAGTCCAAGACTAAAAAGAGACGATCAGTAATCATTGGGAGGAGAGAAAAGTTTCGTAGGAAGGATAGAAGACCAATCAAACTTAAAGTTGCATTTGGCATGCTCTGAAAATTTGAACAAATTCATCTGTTTATCATCCAAATAAAATGACAATTTTTGATCACAGTTACATAAATGTATATGCATAAAAATACTGCTTTGTTATAAGCATGTATACATATTAATTATCATTTTCAAAATTAAGATGAGATGCGTATGAGACATTGATCACACATAGGTATAGGAAATTGAGCAATATGGAATGTAGGGATCTTTTCTTTTTAGAAAAAGGGGACAAACACAGAATTGTTAGGATTGCTTGAATATTAAACTAGAGTGTCTAGCTTGAATTAAATCTTGATAAAACTTTGATTAATCAAAGAATTAGCCATGAAAATGATGGATTTCCTTCAAAAGGTGAAACTAAGATCGTGTATTTGGAATTAGAAATTGATGAGGAGTTGAGATATGGATGAGAGAAACATAAATGATGCACAAATCAGAACAACACGAAATGTTCAAACTGACAAGCATCTCACATAATGAAATGATGTCCAAAAGAAATTTTACACTTACATATGATGTTTATGAAATGAACATTGAAATTTTTTTTATGCATGAAGCTTTCCTAAAAATGGTTCAAATAAAATTTTAAACTATTCATATCCCATAAAACATGTAATCCCTTATTGGGTGTTTTTGCTAACGAACTTTCCTTTTCATAACCCCTTTGCAATTGAGGATTTCGGGGCGAGTTAACATGGGGTTGGTGAAGAAGCTATTTGGAAAGTATTTTAAGCTGAATAATTATATTTTTAATAAGTTGTAATCTTAATGCTTTAAGTTTGGAGAGTTGTGTGTTAATGGATTACAATTTAATGTTTCGCTACCATTGATGTTTTGAGACATACAGAAAAGTCTTTTGTATAAGTTTAAAATTTTGGAAGTATTGTATTTGTATGTAATAAATGGTTTTAATCTCTCTAATGTAATGAGTTTTGGTATTCTCAAGATGAGAATTTTTTGGGTACAGCCATGTCATGTGCCTGGATTCAGGGCATGACAATATTTCTGCATTTAAAAGGTGCAAGATTTTTACAATCTAATTCTTCCTTTTATTGGCAAATATTTAGGGGTAATTCTTAGTTTATTATTCTTATATCAATGAATTTAGGGCTATTTATCAAAATTTTTTAAGGTTTTTTTGTGTATGTATCCACTAATATTTTTAAAGGTTATTTTGTGTAAACAAAAATGTTGAACAATAAGTGATGGATTTGCAATTTATTTGTAATTATTTATTATTTAAAACTATACTTTTGTTCTTATCTCAATGAATTTGAGGCTATTAATTAATTGTTTTTAGGGTTCTGTCACATATGTACTTGTTGAAATCTTTTAGGGTTCTTTCATGCATGTAAAAGCATTGAACAGTAAGATAGATGATGGCATCATATGTCATGGCTTTGTGTATAATAAATATACAATAACATTACCACTCTGCACTTTTTCATGGATCTGTGAATTTTCAATGTATTCCTTAAGTTTTCGTTGGTATATATATGTTGAAAAAATAGGATGAATGACTCCATTTATTAGAAAATACATTATCCTCCATCCATGCTCGATAAGACCTTATGATGATGAATGACTCCATTTATTAGAAAATACATTATCCTCCATCCATGCTCAATAAGACCTTATGATGATGACATCTTTAGAGCTAAAATTGTTTAAAAGTTAATGATATATCATATTATTTGGAAAATGATAATAATGAACATTTTTTTCATGTTTCTGGATTTGATGAGGATGACATGAGGATCATTTCTAAGGATAGGGCTTCTAAGGGATAGGATAGATAGTGAATGTGGGTACAAGTTGAGATATCACGCCCACACTAATTTAAAATAATGATATGAAGGTTTCAGCCCAACAAATATTGTGATTGTCAATCTATTCAACACACCATCTGGATGAACCATAAAATTCAATAAGGCTAGAAAATCAACGCCTAGCATTAGCCTCCTAAAATGTGCACTTGATAAAAGAGTCACAATGGCACTAAAGGAGTCCCATTCACTTGACTTTACATTTATTTCAGTAAATTATATGGCCCAATTCTAAAAATTATTGCATTACTTAACCAAATCTCTTTTCTATATGGCAATAATAACTTATGAGCAAAATTATTATGATAATGATGTTTTGTTCCATGACAGAGATGACAAGTGCCATGAAGCATCAATTCAGTACTTTAACGTGTCATTGAAGACCAAGCAATTAAGAATATAATAGTTCAAGGTTCTTGAAATTTCTTTTTTGTGCTCAGTACTTTGTTTGTACAAACACGTTTATAGAAGATGATTACATTGCATTGAATGAAACTTCTAAGTATAGTTTAAAATTGTGTTCTTTGTTTGAAGTTTTGATATTGAGAGATGCTAGGATGAATTGTTTGCGAAATCATTTTTGTGATGGATTCAGTCTTTGTGAATAATTGCTAATGAGTACTTAAAGCTAAGCTTGTTCTCATGCTTCTACTGTGTATTTATTTTTGTCATAACTCTAGAAAGGCAACATATAGCAAATCATGCATGTACAATTGTGTTTTGTAGAGCCAATCCACATGGTATTAAGTTGAGAAAATTATAACAAAAAATATTAAAAAAGTTCAAGTGAGTTAAATTCAGTAGCATAGAGCACCAACTTCACAAAAAATGTCAAATAGACCCCATAAGAAAAACGGAACAAGTGCTAACTTAATGGGAGCGTGATAACCCTAGGGCTACAAGTGAGAGAATATAACTAGTCGACATGATCTTTGCATCAACCATTCATAGAGGCAGTCCATTTCAATGATTGCTCATAGGGAAATTTTGATTAATATATATTCTTACAAATATTAATTTCATTGCACTATTCTTGTTATATGCTCTAATTACGAGTGATACTTCAAAAAATTATAGGAATTGAAATTGGAATGGCTACCAATTCCTTGCGAATCATACTATAGAGTTTGAAAGAATGCATTTAGAGAGTGAGCATGTCTTTTCCATAAAATATTTATTTATGTTATAGTAATCATCTTCAACCATTTATATCTACAGATGAAACGACAACATGATCATAGTAGCGAGGGCCCAAAACCAATTGAACCAAAAGGTAGAGATATATCCAGTTTGGCAGCAATTACATCATCCTCTCAGCACTAGTCAATCTGAAGAAGAAATGCTTTTGGCTATGGGTTTAGAAGTCAATGTTCAAGCAGTTATCATGTTCATCTGTTTCATGAACAAAGTCAAGAGCTTAAGTGATAAATGCTCAATGGTACAAGAAAATGAGTTAGAGTTACGAAAAGTGAGGATGAGATTATAGAGAACTGTTGAGAAGTTAGACGAAATCATAACTCAATTGCCATATAATTTTGGCTCTATTCTATGAATTTGTTAGTGCCCCCATAAAAGGAAGAATATGATGGTGATGGAGATATAGATAGGTTGCACATAGATGATGAAATATTGCCAAAAATTAGGGGCTTGATGGCAATATTTACAAAAATGTTAATAAATAATATTAGTGAAGAAATTTATTTATAATTTTATGATTGTATTTAGGTATTTTCGAGTGAATTATTGGACAAAATATTGAAATAAGTATGGTAGAAAACAAGCATGATTGGCCAGTCAAATATTACCAAAATTTGAGGAGTTGATTGAGGAATGTTACCAAGCTTAAAGGAGGCTGAAATTGGGAGGAAAAGTCTGAAATATGGAGGATGAAATTCAGAAAATTCGTGTGAATTTTCTGACCAAAAATAAAAGAGCCTAAATTCCCATAAATAACCCATTTACAACTTAACCTATATATATAGAAAGAGCCTTAAACCCAAACAAAAAAATACTTTTCCAACCTCCAAAAGCTTAGGAGTCGGCTAGAAGCAAGAGGAGAAGAGGACGATTCGTGGCTTCAAAAATGTGTGGAAAAATTAAGGTGAGTTTTCAATATGAAACCTATGGAATTTCTACATGCTTAAAGAAATTCTACTCGATACATTTTAGGCACACAAAACATTAAACTATAGGAAGCACAAGGATTAAAAATTTGGGTGTTAATATTGGAATTGTATTGGGCAAGCCATGGGTAGGAAATTTGACAAAATTGCGCATATGAAAATATAGTAAAACTTTAGAAAACTCTTGATTTTCTATTGACAAAATTTTAAAAACATATCAAATTGGATTTTTTGTATTTGAAAGGTCCTTGGAATCTAAGAAACTTGTTTATTTTCCAAAAAGAAACATTAAAATTGAGTAGAGATGAATCTAGAACCAAACAACACCTTAACGCACATGTAAAGCCCACCCTGTAGTAGCACCATGGTTGAGAGACTCCATCTCACAGTTGTAGGGAGCTAACCGACGAGTGCTAGGTGAGATAGTACACATTGCGGTTGCCACAATTGTAGGGAGCTAACCCATGAGTGATAGGCGAGATAGTACACATTGAGAGTTGCTAAACGCGGTTGTGGAGTTCGACTTTGCAGTCGTGGAGGGGATGATTGAGAGCGCAGAGTCTTGTAGAGGGAAAAATAGAATGCATTGTGGTTGCTAATGTGGTCATGGCCAATTGTTTCACGATTGTGGGAGGACCATTTGTGATCACAACTGTTGAATGCGAGATAGAACATAATATACTATAGCTCTTCTCATGGGCATGGAACCATTTTTTGTGGTCACGGTCATGAGTCATGTTTCAACACCCACAGGAACCAAAAATAAAGGAAAATTTGATTTTAACTTTTGGAATCCAATTTTGATCTTTTAAGGCTAAAATGGTTTGAAAAACAGAGAAAAAAGCCTGACAGGACATGGGAAAAATCACATGAGTAAACCCAGATAGGAAAACCTAATCTATAGGCGATTGAAAATTGAGAAGGAATTAAATTTAAGGCACATAAGTTGCATTAAGGGCATAAGGATATAAGAATTGAATGAGACTTTTTAGTCAATTGGAAGAGATAATAACTAGTGAAATTTTAGAATAATAAGACTAATAACAGGTAAGTGGATTATACCTTGTCAATTTTTATAAATGTCTTCAAAATTGCTTTCAATATAAAAAAATGATTTCTATTGTGCATAAATTATTTTTGCAAATATTTCTATACAGCAAGTACCAGTCTCCAACATGATTATTTCTTATGAAAAGTATAAAATGTTTAGCCTCTTGAAACTTGGAAGTAGGTACTTGCAAACTATTTTTAAACTATTTTTTATGAATAAGATACATGTGATAAATGAAAAGATGTCTCTCATTATTGGTAATCAACGATACTGTGAAATGAGTTTTGTCATATTAATCGAGTACTATATTGGAACTTACCAAATCGGGGTAGAAGTATTTAGGCTAGCAAAAAATGAGATTGATACGTGACCTTACTTATCGGGAGTATAGATGGAGGTACCTCTTAATCGAAATTGAAGTATTAGGGTCTACGGTGGGCACAACTGATGAATCATATGACTCTCATTAGTCAGGAGGTAAACTAAGGCCTTGATCAGTAGAAAGATTACATGAAGTTCATAACCAATAAATAGGCAATCGAACATGTGAAAAATGTGACACATAAAATCAACTGTAACATGGAATATGCTATGACTTATGTTTTCACTTTCTATTTTAAAACAGTATTTTATGTAAATGTATTTTATCTCACTGCTTACATCCTATGGAAAGAATAAGGTAAGTGAATCCATTTATTGGATGATTCATCTCTCACATTTTTTGTAACATTCCTGTTCGTGAAGGAGGCTAGCGAGAGGGAATGTGCTTGGGGATGGCACAGGAAGCCTAGAAGCTCTAGAGATTTTGATTTTATGTTGAGCAAATAAGACTTAGATTTATAATAGAGCATTTGCTTTATTTTGTTTCTGACAGACAAGATTTGAGCTTGTAATAGTGCAATTTTACTCTAGTTATGCACTATGATGTAATAGACAGTTATGCTATAATGAATAAATTAATGGTTTAGCATATTCTAATATTTGGGCTTTTGTATATGCTATGATATTAGTCTCGTAGGAATTGCCATACTTCATTCTCAGATTTTGGCGTGTGATAGATGAATGAATATTTTTATTTTTTATGTAGTGTACAATATTGTAAGCATGTTTAAAAAATTTGGAATTTGAATTTTTTGAAATTTAAAATGTTAAAAACTATTGTATTAAAATTGGTTTAACTTTACACATTATTATATGTCATTTATAAATTAGTTAAAGTATATATTTTTTGAATAAGAAATAAAGTACATCCCACAACAGTCTTAAAAAGGGCATCCATTACAAGAACTTAAAAGTCCCATCTCAAATCTGTTCAAATGCAATCTCAAAATAAGTTATCCAAAGCTTGTCCAAAATGATTCCTTCAAAATAAAATTATTCCAAAGTCATCTCTAATTAAATCTTCCTCAATCAAACTGTTCCAAATATGATCATTCCACAACTATGCCAAGAAAATATTAATTACAAAGCCTTCCTAAATGTTTTTGTTTCAAAGTTATTCCAAAGTCATTTTAAAGTTGTTTTTAAGTAGTTTACCATATTTTTTATGGTTACAGTTTTTGAGATGACTTGAACTTGCCATCCTAAAATTTGAAACTACTTAAAAATGCCATACATATCCCAACGTTCTGATTATTGTATTGAATTTATTCTTTTTAATGGTTATTTCTCATCCCTATCAAAATTTCATTAACTGAAACTGATATGAAAGCACTTTATTCATACAATAGGAATTGATAATAAGCACTTATTTTTCATTTTTTCTTCCATTTAATCTTCGAAATTTGTTTATTTCAAAATTATTTTAATCTAAGGGTTGCAACAAGTCTCGAACTCCTAATGATTTATATCATTTTAAAGTAATATCATGCAGAATTATAATGCAATTACATCATTCATCAGAAAGAAATCAGACAGACAATATTTTTAATCATCACTATTTCAGAATAACGCTATAAACCTTTAAAGTACAAAAATTGAACTTAATTAGCATTATTTTAGTATCTTGTTTAGTATTGAAACAATCTAACACAACATTCTATTATCAATATCCTAATTACAAACTTAATTAAATAATAATGGTTGAACTTGAAAAAAATAGCGTGTGCAATCAGTTGAAATATTGAAAAAATTTAAATAATGAAAACCCAGATCTAAAATGAACATTTAAGCAATCTTATATTTTAATGATAATATTCCACTTTAATGCAGCAAATGACATTTTAATTTCATATTTGTCAAGATTTATGAATATATTGAATTGCGGTGCATGTTTTCTCATTTTCTAATAAAAGTAGCACACTTCATATGTCTTCAAATTTATTTATGTATTAAAAATTGCTGAATTTTAAATAATATAATATTATTAATAGTAAAAATATAAGTAAGATTTAAAATAAGAAAAAAGAATTTGAAAAGAAAGAAAATTTGAGAGAAAAAATAGTGATTACAAGTTAAATGAAACGAGAAAAGAAAAAGAAAGAAAAAATTGAAAAACATAAAATTATTGATAGTTGTCCAACCTTAAAATGTACAACGAAAAAGCCTTTGTTCCATGGTAATATAGAATATATACAAATTAAATGTATAAAGAATATTTAAAATACGAAAAAAGAAAGATACAATGAGTTTGAAAAGAAAAAAATTTTGAGAGATAAACAAATAAAAATAATAAGTTCAAAGAAAAGGGTAGAACAATAAAGAATTAATCAAGGGTCCGTTGTATAATGTTGTGACATGTAACTAAGTAGTAATGATACATTAGTAAGTATATTTGAGAACATTTTCTTTTTAATGACAATTAATGTGTAAATTGATTAACTAATAGTAATGTATAAATTTATAATTTGTAATTAAATTAGGCTCAAATTTTTAATAATATATTATACATTAATTAACGATTTAGACAATTTTTTAAAATTGAAGTCAAAACGCACTACTGCATATATGAGCGCACTACTGCATATCTGGTATTCAAATATTAACTTCCTTAAAGAATATTAATTGTGGTGATCCATTTTCTTTTAAATATTAAATTCAGAACCCGCAATAAGAAAGGGAATTAAAAAGAAAAAACCCTAGAAACTGCTGCCATTGAAAATGACATGAACTGATGATATTTGTATCTGGCGATCAAATCACTTGAAAGCATGGCGCTACTGTGACATCTCTCCTTTTCAAAGTAACAACACAGTGCAGGCAAGCAACTTTTATGCTACTATTTTATTTTGTTTTTTTATCTGTCATTTTGTTTTATGAAACATGGCATGTGGCTCTTTCTTCGCTTGCGTATAGTTTCATCTATTTGTCACCATTATATGTGGAAAAAGACGATGATATGATCATGAAATTAAGCCCTTATTATTGTCCTTGACAAGTCTGCATCACCACATTCAATTTGATTATACGTAAATTTAATAAAGTTAGTCTTACATATCTAACCAAACTGGATACGTATTCAATGGATTAGTGAATTATTGACCAGAACATACATGATGATGTCCAAACTTAATTAAAATATTGATAATAATATTATATATGTTCTAATAATTTACATTGCCTTTTGGAGCCAGAGAGCGTGACATGATGCCTCGACATAGCCTAAGTCAGCAAATTGTATATAATTAACTTAAGAGCAGTTTGGAATTGCTTATATATATTGTTTAGGCTTAAATATTACTGCCCTGACAATCTTGAATTTGTCGTAATTCTTAAAATAGTCTCTTCAAAATTTGAATATTAAAATTTTGAGAGATTTTTAATCAATAGATAAAACTAGTCTCTATTATTCTGTTCTAGTTACATTAACCTTCTGTACAAATTTTCAGTGATAAAAATTCATATGAAAATAAAAAAATAAACCACAAATAAAATTCAGGTGCAAGGATTTTCACTACAAGTCAGTTAAAGTAATTCCTACTAGCAAAATTTGTATACTCTCTCCGTGCGTAGATTTATTTTTATATTATAAAATTATTGTATTTTAATTAATAAAAATAAATTTATTTAACATTAAAAAGTATAAAGAATATTTAAAATAACAAAATAAAGAAATATCAAGGGAATTGAAAGAAAAAAGAGAAAAATTTAGAGAGAATATAAAATGTCAAAGGAAAAAATAAAAATTTAAAATAAGAAGCTTATGTAATTTTACACTGTTTAAAAATTTTAAAATATAAAATAATAAAAAATCAATAGAATTTTAAAAATGATGAAAGTTAAGAAAACATACAAATATAAATTACAAGTTAGACGAAAGAAAGAAGAAAATGATAGAAAAAAAATAAAAACATTTAACGTAAAGTTATTTTTGTAAATTCTTTTTATGCAATAAAATATTTTTATTTAAATAATACTATAATATGAATATTCTTGTGGAATTAGCGAAGCCCTCTTTCTTAAGTTCTTAGAAAATGTTAAGAGTATGATTAATCTGTGGTTACTAATCCGAAATGAAGTAAAATTTTGGATATGCTGCCAGGATATTATTGTTTCTGTAAAACCGCACATGGTTGTTCTTCTTGGATTAGAATTGTATTTATTTTACGTATGTATTTTATGTGTTCAATTATAATTCAGATTAGCTTTGTTCTTATGATACTTTGAAAAGTTTGAGCTTCATTACATATCT
Source organism: Avicennia marina (assembly GCA_019155195.1). Classification (NCBI taxonomy): domain Eukaryota; kingdom Viridiplantae; phylum Streptophyta; class Magnoliopsida; order Lamiales; family Acanthaceae; genus Avicennia; species Avicennia marina. The sequence goes on along the minus strand of CM032772.1, from coordinate 7,551,936 downwards.
GAAATTAGAAACCATAACAGCACATTTAGAACGGATGATGCCATAAAATTATGTAGAACCAATATATTTAAAAAACTTTAATTTCTACTTTGCAAGCTTTCACCTCACACTACTGTGTGACGTGGCTAAATGAATGTATTTTCCTATCAGAAAATGGGGCACAGCAACTTTGGGGCCAAAAAGAAAAAAAATATTAATTTTAAGCACATAATATAAAAATATTATCTAAATTTGGTCCCGTTACAAATTTAATTTATTATATAAAAATTCTGTGAACTTGACACACCTACAACTGAGAAAATATAATAAATTTTTTGATAACTTTACTTTAAAAGAAACTCCTAACTATTTGGAACTCAGGTGTCAAGAAACATAACAAATTTTAAAGGAGACTTTTACCACTTCTAGAGGTGAAGGATTATAATTTTTAATAACACAAACTTTCAAGCAATAACATTATACTTAGTTCCAAAATTTCAATCACCTCCTTAATAATGGTAGGCCTGTAAAAAGTTGATGTAAGACCTGATATATTTATTTCATGGGGTAAATCTGAATATATTTATACTATTTCAACTACTCCACTTAAAATGTAAAACAAATATAAAACTACAACAGATTTTACTAAAAATGTTTCCTATGTTGTACCATATATGACTCGGAGTGTGGCATATGGATCATTCAAAGTCAACCATCAATCGGTCGCCATTTGATTTACGAGTGCTATTTTGTCTAATAACGTTGGTTGGCCTGCTTTAACCGTGATTCTAATAAATAAATAAACATTAATAATTCACAGCTTTAATTAATTTATACCATGATGCAATATGATTTGAAGGGATTAAACTTGGTGACAGGGTGCATTGCGAAAACATTGGCCCACTTGAATGGAAATCCCCATTATTGATCGAAGAAGCATTTAGGAGTACATAAGCATTACTTCTCCAATGATTGGGAAGAGAAGCAATGAACTTTGTATTTGTCTTCATGTCCAAAATTCCATTGTGGAATAAGTTCTGTTTGGTGCCCTTCGGTTTTTTCTATTCATATTTTTTGAATTTTTGATTAAATTAAATTACTAGTGCTATTCGTTATTATTTATAAGAAATTAAATTAATTAGATATGTTTGTTTCAAAATAGAGGAAGTAAATTGGCAGATCTTTTAACAAATACACATGTATAGTTTATATACAATCTTTTAGCTAATTGTCACGCTCCTTAAACGAGACTATGAAATGACAGTATTCGCAAACAATTTCAATGTATATCAAAACCAATATGTATTATAGCGACCTAATCCAATAATCAAATCCATAATAATTCAAAGAAAAATAATGTAACATCTATTACATTATCCAAAATCCCATAGGCATTGGAAATAAAAAAGTGTCTTAAAAAAAACAATAGTGTCTATGCAACTAAAGCACTTTTAAAGCTAGGTCCTTGACCTTAACTCTACCAGTTCCATGTTTGATTATTGTTATTCACTTACTCTGCAAAAATATTAACTAAAAGTTGTGAGCAACAAGTTGCCGAGTAAATGGTATCTTCTGCCATTTTCTTTTTTAATGGACGAGAGCCAAATACAAGACTCAATTGAATAAGACATATTTTATAATAGATATCACAAATCAAGATTTTGCATAAAACAAATTTTTTCAAAGTAAGTAGCAGGAATCATCTTTGGAGTAGTTCATAGAAATTCATGACGTTTCAGAGATATTCTGAATTGTCTTGCGATTCTTATAGTTCACATGTTCATTTTCCCATGCCTGCTCATGGAGCTATGTACCTTTTGTACTTATTTCCATCAATTAGAGTTTTAGTATATAATCCCGACTAAGGAGGGTTAGAATCCCAACTTACAACTCCGATTGAGTGGGTTAGAATATCAAACTATAACCCCAACTTAGTGGATTAGAATCTTGTCTATAACCTTCGATGAGTCGGTCAGAATCTTGCCTTTAAACATGACTGAGTGGGTCAGAATCCTAACTAATTACTTTGGTTGAGTAGGGTAAAATCTCAATCATTCAACCCATTTGAGTGGGGTAGAATTAACTCCTACACTATCATTTGTATCATATGAGAGGCATGTACTTTTAGTCCATGTATTTTGATTTTCAAAATATTTAGTTTAAGACAATCTTATTTTGTGTATTTGATTTTAGAAGAATCCATGAGTTCGAATCATTTGTAAATAACTCACATCTATATTTTTCAAGAAAGTAATAGATAAATTTCAATTTGCCAAAAATCAACATGCCTGATCATGCTTTTGTAAAATAATAACAATATTCAAAAATAATGATAAAAGTAATAAATTCAATTTCAGCAAAAAAAGAAATTTTAAAAGCATTTTGTAAAAATTGACAGAGAATAACCGCATACCTGTCTCTTAATTTGGCAGCTTAATCGCTTCCTCAACTTTTGACTCTTGATTTCCTAATCATAAACACAATTTCTTATTTAATACTTAATTCATGTGAATCTCATGCTTTCAGATGTTTGATTATGTTTTACATATCTTGTCGCCTAATCTATTTGGTATCTAGTTATTATACAAGTAGTCATTCCTATTCTAATTCTCTTAGTTACCATTTTCTAGTTAACATTTGACCTAATTAATAACCATTGTCTATAATGCTTCATGTATATCTTACATGTTTATACTTACTTGAATCCTCTTAACTATTGTTCCACATATCTCATTACATGTTATTCAATGGATTTATGCCTATTTTGATCTCAAAATTAGAATAATTTGACTTAAATTACTCAAATATGAAATTTGCACAAAGCTTACAATTAAGCTTTTTGAGGTCCAGGTCCACAATTATGGAGTCTAGGTTCACATTTGCGGCTGCTAACCATAGAACACATTGTTTCTGCCACGTTTAGGTCCGTGACTACAATCGCAGGTCACCTCCTTGTGCCTACAAGTCTCCTAGCCGCTGTCACGCCCAAGGACTCTGAGATCTTTTGAAATTCTCATCCTTGAGTTTGCGACTATGGTACTGCCCTTTGCAAGCTTACCACCGTAGTGCAATTTAGAATGTCACGTAAGGTGCTGTTTGACCAAGTTTTCATGTCCTACTTAAATCTAATTTCTAAAACTCAATTATGTTTGTATTTCTAAGGTTCTTAGGCCTAGTTTTATGCATTGATACTCTTGAAAAACATATTCAACATGTATTCACCTTTTCTGAAACACCTAGAATATATTTGATGTTATTCACGTGTTACAAAAATATTGCTTCTATGGTTTTTACACATCATCACAAGACTTTTAATCAATTTCGACATATAAAAAACATCTAAATCCTTAAAAACTCATGTTTTCAACATGCCTAAATGTGCAAAGTTAATGTCTTCACATGTATGCATGATAATCGAACAACTAGAGCATGAAAATTACCTTGCGATTGCACATTTGAAGGTCAAGCATTTCCCCTTACAGCCTTTGCATGCCATCAGCTTATTTCTGGTCTAATCCTGGGGTTTTCATCCCTTAAAACATCCTATTTATACCTTAGGTCATTAAGAGTTTGCATAAGATTAAAATTCTTAATAGTTTAGGTCCTTAAAATTAAATAGGCACTTTTCTGATTTTGTGGCCTTCTCACCCGAATTCTCAATGATTTTTTGCCTCTATTTTCCTTATTCCCAAGGCTTTGAAATTATCTCCTTTTAAGCATTAAATCATATGGCAAAGTTTCATCACCTAAAAATACCAAAATTCCTTCTTATGCTTTCTTATTCAATTCCTGAATGTTTCCATTTGAAAATAAATAGAACATGGCAAATTAGAAATATATCAATTTTAATTCCACATAATTTTGTCCAAAATATTGTACTACTAATACCCAAAATTTCGATAAGGTTTTAGTAGCTTAATAGTGTGTACTTTTGTCTTTTATATGCTTACTATTATCCCAATAAATTCAAATGAAAATAATTCAACAATTAGGTTGGTAATTAAATAAATTATCTACCAAATTATTTCTATAACCATTATTGTGTCCTAAAAATCCAAGGTATTATAGTAACTATTTTATTATATGTTGATCTTTTGAGAATTTTTTTTAAGTCACATTATTCATAATGTTATTAAAAATAAAATAAAATTATTTGATATTACACTACTCACTAATTATTTTATAATCAAGCTATTTTTTTGACAATAATTGCTATATTTTTAGTTCTACTTGAGGTGAATGATACACATTAAAGATTTGGCATATATAATTGGGTCAAATTGCAACATATGCCCACTACATACTTGAAAACTGTGTTCCACAACATTGAAAATTTGATGTGGCTAAAATATACATAACTCAAAAAACATCTAGCAATTTTTGGGACACTTCCTGGCAAAACCCTAATTTTGGTTAGAATTTGTTATATGCATACCACGTTACCCTTAAAATTGGAGGTGTAATACCTCGTATTTTTGGGACCAGAAAAATAAATAGAATAAAATAATAAAAATATAGTGGCAATGATACTATCTGCAATCATGGCAAGAAATTTAATGCAATTATCCTCTAGCTAAGGCAATACTAAAATTGACTTGGAGGAGCATGTGCACATAATAGTGTTAGTTGAGGTTACCATACCTTGGTAATGTGTTGGGAGCATATTATCCAACATGATCAAGAATCAAATGGGTTGGATTAAGAATGAGTTATGTATAGGAACATTGGAAAAATTTCCTGTGAAATAGTAGCTAGGGTATTAATGCATGAAGGATGAAGAATAGGCTTGGATTAAATTAGTCGAACTCTACCAAAATTTTTGGGTATTTAATAGTAAATCACTGGATGAAAGGATTGTGGAATCATAATGGATTTTTTTTTTCAATTTTGTATTTACTTTTAGGTGAAAATATTAAGAATTTAACAAGAAGACCTAAGAAGGAAATTTTGGCATTTTTAGGTGATGAAAAATGTGAGTTAGTAAATCAAAGGAGATAATTTCAAAGCCTTGGGAATAAGAAAAATGGGATTAAAAGCTTGTGAATTTGGCTGAAAATAGGCCTAAAATCAAAAAAAGTGTGAAATTGCATTTTTAAGGATCTAAACGACAAAGAATTACAATCCTATGCAAACGCCATTAGCCTATGGTATAAAAGAAGTTGAAAACCCCATTCACAAGTCTAAATGGCAGTGGCAATGTGCAAAAAAGGTGTGTGAAATTCTCAACTCTCAAATGCATAGATACGATGTAATTTGGTGCCTAATTCCTTGCTTACATAGGATTGTCGAATTTTCACACGTAGGCTCATAAAAAACACTAGTTCTTGGAAGGTTCACATGTGTTTCAAATGTGGGAATTAAGTAAAAGATGGGTGCTGGTGTGTAGAAACTGTAGGAGCATATATTAGGATAACGTGCAAGTAATTGAAAATGTGTTCATGAGGTTCAAAAAATTGTAAATATCCATAGAATAGGTTTTCCATGATTTTTAATCTGTAAAAATATGTCTAAAAACCATAAGAACAAGTGTAGAAATGAGTTTTAAGAATTTGATTGAAGTAGAAATTAGAAACACAATGAATAGTGTCCTATGCAAAGGCAGTGTGCTACCGTGGTCACTGTTGTGATCATGGGACATAGCAGCACAATGTGGGAGCTAAGATGTGTGCAGAAGCATAAAATTGAAAGATAGCAGTGAATGTTAGAACTTAATGAAATTTGCTTGTGAGAACTGTGATGAACAATCCAACGTAATAATCTTTGATGAATTCTAAGAAGAAGACAACCACAACTAATGTGCCTTATTATTTGATATGCTATGAATCAACTAAGAACACACTTGGAATAATTCAATTTGGACTTCATGAGATATGGATGCACTCAAGTTCAAGGACGAAAAAAAAATAATGTGTATTCAATATCAAAGAGGCAAAGTGCCAAAATTTTTTTCAAAATATCCAAAGGTCCTATTTATAATGTTTAGGAACCCTTGTAATTAACAAAGTAAGGAAAATAATGAAAAAGAGAGTTTACTAGTCAATTTTGGAACTATTTTCTTCAAGCTTGATCTGAAAATTGATCAGTTGTGTCCAGATAGCAAAGAGAGAACAATCACAACTCCAGCATTTGTGATCGTGCATCGTGTGATTGAGCAGGCAAATTCATGATCACAACTTCAGATAGGTGGGCTGGTAGTGTTTTCAATCGCACGGGTCATGATCAAGCGCGCTTTCCCTAGTCATAAAGGCAAAACATTGGTCTCTGACCCTAGGACAATTAGATAGCTCCTTGATCTATCTGGGGTGCTTGTGATCAATCGACTGGTTTTTGAGCTCAATCTAGAGAGTACTCCAAGGCTTAATTTGAGCTCTTTTTCCACTAAGTTCACGCACGCAAGCTCTTCGTCCCTTTTGAGCTCCTCCAAGCATCCAAAAGCCCCTTAAAACTCCTTCATGAGCATTGTCATTACTTTTATGAGCTTTTTAGCCTTAGCCCTAGTCGACAGTCCTTCAATTATCCTTAGATACTTGATGTTAGCTTTGATGCTCATGTCATTTCCCTCATCTTGAAAGAGAATTGACTTTAAATCTGAATCTCTTTTATCCCTACATCTTAAGAACACAACTCAGATACATTGAATGTTGCACTAATTCTAAACTCACCTAGTAACTTTAACTTGTAAGCATTGTCATTGATGCGCTCTATCACTTGGAACGGTCCATCGCCTCTTGGCATTAACTTCGACTCTCTTTGATTCAAAAATCATTCTTTTCTCATGTGAACCTAGTCCCAATCTTTAGCCTCAAAACACAATTTTTTTACAACCTTTGTTCACCTATTTTGCATACTGCTCATTACTCTTTTCAATGTTCTGGTATACACACTTGTGTTGCTACTTCACAAACTTTGCTTTGTGCTCTCCATCTGTGCTAATTTCTCATTGCATGGTAATGGTAGTAAGTCCAATAGTGTTAGTGGATTAAAACCATAAACAACTTCAAATAGTGACTTTTGTGTGGTTGAGTGTATACTCCTATTGTAAGCAAACTCGATATGCAATAAACACTCTTCCCAAGTTCATATATTTTTCCTAATCAATGGTCACAATACTGCAATTAAACTCGTATTGACCACTTTAGCTTGTTCGTCAGTTTGTGGATGTACCATTGTAGAAAACAACAATTCAACCCCTAGCTTACACCATAGTGTTTTCTAGAAGTAGCTCAAAAATTTAATGTCTCTATCAAACACAGTAGTCAATTGTGTTGCAATTGTACTGAAATCCCGTGTGAACCTTATTATACACAACTGTCATCAAAATACACCATAACGAATTTATTTATGTAAGCACATAAAGCATGGTTTATAAGTCTCATAAATGTGCTAGGTGCATTTGTGAATTTCCACTCATCTGCCTCATTTGTGTGAATTTAATGATATCCACTCTTAAGATCAATTTATGAAAATGCACTAGCCCTTTGTAATTCCTTAAGCATGTCATCTAATTAAGAATGAGATGATGATACTTAAACATTATAGCATTTATTGCTCTACAATGCACACACATCCTCTAAGAACCATCCTTATTTGGTATGAACAATATGGTGACTACACAAGGGTTCATGCTCTCTCAAACCCATCCTTTAGTAATAAATTCTTTCACTTGTTATTGAATCTTCTTAGTCTCCTCTGGGCTTGTTTGGTATAGCCATTGGTTCGGGAAGGTTGCTATAGGTATGAATTCAATTTGATGCTTAATCCCTTGGATCGGTGGTAATCCACTTAGCAACTCTTCTGGTAGAATATCTTGAAAATCTTGCAAGACTGACATGACATGTTCGAGAATGGAAGATCTGACCTCTTCTATTACATAAGTTTCACTGTATAAAAGTAATATCACTCTTTACTCACTCCTTATGGCTATTCTCGCATCTCTCATCCTTGCCAACATGCATTGTCTCTCTCTCTCTCTCTTCTGTCCCCTCCTTTTCTTTCTTACTCTCTCTCTCCCTTCCTACTTATACATTCACTAATTCTTTTCCACTCTTTTTTTCTTTTTCCTTTCCATGTCTAATTCATATTGTTACTATAGATAGTACTAATCCTCTTGCACCTCCTTTGGTGTAAGTGATACACATGTCACTTTCTTGTTGTTGTGACAGAATATATACTTATTCGCCTTGCCATAAAACACTACATCTCTGTCAAATTGCCATGATCTTCCTAATAGGATATGAATCCTCTACATAGGTGCCACATCACATAATACGTTATCCTTGTACCGATCTCAAACTCTACCCAAGCCTATTTTATCACCATTACTTCACCACTGTTATTCAACTATTACAATTTGTAGGGTTAGGTGTGGTCTTAAAGTGGAAGTGCAAGTCACTCCACTAACATTGTACTAGTTACATTTGTGCAACTTTCTCTATCTATAATAAGATTGCACATTTTACGTTTAATCTTATACCTTACTTGAAAAATATTCTCTAACTGTTCTTCAAATCCTTCCTCCTTTACTTGTGCGTTTAATGCTCTTATGACCATCAAACTTATGCTACTTGGTCTCTTTGTAAACTCTTTCCTCTACTTCAGACGATACCTCTCCTAATGGTGGTATCTCATCTCCACTACTAACTTCTTCCTTGTTTGTGAATATCTCTCCTCTATTAGTCATTAATGTGTCCACTCCTTTGGTACTTAAAACATAAGATATCTTGATTATGTGTGCTAGAAGTATTAGGGTTTGGATTTTATACCTTGGGTGCTTCAGCCCATGGTGCATCCTTAGGCTTAAGAGCCCTAATTGCCTTAACTGGTTACTTCTCCTCTTGGTAAACTATTGTAACGTTATGTATGGTTGCTAATGTTATCTACCTCTCCTCTTTAGCTGCTTCTCAACCTTGATGGCTCACTCCACCAAATCCCTAATCTTTACATAGTGGTGTAGCTCTAACACTTCAACAATTTCTCAATTCAATCCTCTTATGAACCTTACCATGGTTGCCTCTCTATCCTCCACCACATCTACCCTCATTAGTGTCATCTTTATTTTTGCTATAGTCTTCTACACTATGGCTACCCTATACTAATGTCTATAAGCATCTATATACGTCCCTGTGGCAGTAACTCGATACAAACCTCCTTGTTATGCCTTTATCTCCTACCAAGTCTCCATAAGATGTTCAACATTTCTTCTATGATTGATACATATCTTGTCCCACCATAGGATGACATAATATGTAAATTCTACTAGCATCAACTTTACCTTTTAGGTTTCAGAATACCTGTGACACTTAAATACTAACTCCATTGTTTGTCAAACATTAACTCCACTTGTCCTTCCCACTCCAAATTTGCATCTAGATTGGATTTTCCTTAGAACATTAGTATGCTTAATTTGACACCCTTCTGAACCTCAGCATCCTAATCTCATTATAGTCATACTCTTTATCACTAACATACCTCCTTTTACGCGGTGGGAATGCAGCTGGTCCCCTCATAGGTTTTGACTCCTTTTTAGGTGTTGGGCATCGACTCCTCTTGAGGTGCTAGACTATCCCGTGTAAATGCTTGTGACACCTCTAAGTTCTCTAAATGCTGGTAAATGCTAGCCAACGTGTCTGTAAGTTATTTTATATTGAATGTGTTGTTTCTCATGGCTGATTCTCCCAACATCTTGGAACTACATGTAATACAAAAGGAGAAATAGGCAAGTGGTGTGTGTAGGTGTCCTCTCACCTCAAGAGATGTAATCACGCTAATTTTACGTCTTGCTCGTGCATCATAAAAGTTCACTCAGAAAATACACTTACTAAGTCTATTTCTTGTGGTTGCCTTACAAAATTCCAAGAGGTTCTTAGTAATTCAAGTGGCACACCCCTAAGTATGTGTAAGTTTATGAGACAATTGAAACTTTGGAGCTTTGAGATCAATCCAAAGACAAATGGATCAATCCAGGGCTAAAAACAAGTTAGTGGATCGATCTGAACTCAAAAACATTAAGCCGGTCTAAAAGAACACAATGTGATCGATCATGGAGTAAGAGGGACCGATCTAGAGTAAAACAATGATGTGATCAACTGAGGATTTAGCACAATTGATTGCGAATGAGGTGATCAACCTGGTTGTTACACAGAATGTGTGCGATCAATACAGAACAATGATGTGATTGATCCCGCAACTAAAATCCACAATTTTAATCAACTAAACTCTCATAAATTCACTCCTAATTTAATTTCTTCAGTTTCTCAACGTTCTCCAAGTTATAAGGAACAAATTGGAATGTAAATTTGAGCAAAGATCACAACTTTTTGCAATGTTCAATTTATTTATTTATTTTTTGCTCAATACAACCTCTTTCGTTTTTTCTCGACTTATTTCAAAAATCAAACTCTTACAAAGACAAGCAAATCAAATAAGTAATGATTTTTTTAAACTATAGAAGAATGACATGGACGATAGGATATGAAGAACACAAAGAATAAGAAACAATGAAAATGAAAAGAAAAAGGATAAATAGGTAGCTAGACCAATGCCTAGATAAGAATCCAAAACAACCAGCTCTAATGCTAACAATGCATGTGCAAAAGCATAATTGAAAGATAGCAGCGAATGCCAAAATCCAATGAAATTTACTTGCACAAACTATGAAGAATGACCTAACACAACGATTATCGGTGAACTCTAGTGAGAGGACGACCACAGCTAACATGCCTTATTAATTGATACGCCATGAATCAACCAAGAATACACTTGGAATAATTTGAAATGGGCTTCATGAGAAATTGATGCACTCAAATTCAAGAAAGAAAAAAATATTGTGTATGCAATATCCAAGAGGTAAAGTGTCAAAAGGTTTTTTCCAAAATATCCAAAGGCTCTATTTATTGTGTTTAGGAACTTTGCAACCCTAGAATTCGTATGGTAATTAACAAATTAAGGAAAATAATGAAAAAGGTAGTTTCTTAGTCAATTTTGGCACAATTGTGTCTTGGGGCTCGATTTGAAACTTGATTGGTCATGTCTAAATCTCAAAGATAGAACAATCCCATCTCTAATGTTTGCAATCATGCTCTCGATCACAAATTCAAATAAGTGGACTTGCAAGGTTTATGATCATGCAAGCCACAATTGAGGGTGCTTCCCTCGATCGTAAAGGCAGAACATTAGTTTCTGGTCGTGGGATGATCATATGGCTCCTAGATTGATCCAACATGCTCACGATCAATTAGCTGGTTACTAAGCTTGATCTAGAGTGTACTTCAAGGTTTGTTTCAAGCTCACTTTCAACCAAGTTAACCTATGGAAGCTCTTCTTTCCTCTCGAGCTCCTTCAATAGTCCAAAAGGCTCTCAAAGCTTCTTTATGAGCATTGTCATTGCTTCTCTAAGCTTTTTAGCACTAGCCCTAGTTAACAGTCCTCTGGTTATCCTTGGATACTAAATGTTAGCCTTAATGCTTGAGCTAGGAGCACTAGACATAATCTCAAACTTAAGCATAGGATTTACATAACACCCTATGATCATAGGCACAGTTGCGAACCTTGGAGTTGAGATCACAAAGTAGCACATTGTGATTGCGAGAAGAACAACAAAAATTCTAATGTGTCTCATAGTTGAATATCACGACACTGACCAGGACCCTGTGGTCATGGAATAAGATAGTAGCCACTGAACTTCTTAAATGTTTAGGGGTGTTTAATCTAAATTTTCCAATTTTAGGATCAATCTCGGCTTAAACCTACTACATAAGGAATAATAAAATACAAAGAATAGTGATTGAGAAGATTCAAGCAAACATAAATGCAAAGGACACACATTAAGCATTGACAGGCATGCATTAATAGATAAATCAAATACTGAATATGGATCATATAAGTCATGAATAGTTGACTAAGTGGTAATAGCCAAAGGGCTCAGTATTCAACTAAGCCAAGTGATTAGTAAGTGGTAACACCTTACCACTAATTTTACAATTGCTTTCTAATTCTATTTACACCTTTAACTAAATGTTTGATACACATTTGAAAATTTAAGTTTCTAAGTGTTTTCTAATTGCAAAAACATGGATTTTTTGTGCTAATTTGCAAACCTAAAAGTGTTATTTTGAAACTTAGATACGAGCTGATTGTAAATATGTGATTTAAACTATACATTGGAAATAGAATGCATGCGGTGAAAATATAATAGCCACTCGTGATTGTTAATGAACCTAAAGAATTAGTTCTGCCATACCAATTAGGTAATAGATTGGGATTTGCTCAATTGGGGTGAAGATTGGGACTTTTAGTGGGTGAAACTGGCATTTGGTCCTACAATCAAGTAATAGTAGATTGAGATACCTCTCAAGTAGGATTGAAGCCTTAGGGCAATGGTGGCACAACTGAATTTGGCACACCTTTCCTTAGTCATGGGAGCATAGGCTATGGTCTTGATTAGTGGATAACATACTTAGTGTACATGACTATGAGATGGCTAAGAGATGAGAATATGCAAACTACAAGAATGATGGAACAAAGTGATGAATTGCAAATGGTTTTCCTAAATGTAATGTGAAAGCTCTTATTGCTTTCGCACTTTCCTGAAAGTGACTGTTTTGTACAATTGTATATCTTTTGCAACTACTATTTTCTTGCTCACATCCACTTTTGGAAACTAAATAGGTAAGTGTTACCATTTACTGGGTGATTCATTGCTCACTACCATTAATTAGCATTTTACAGATGAGGCAAATGACTAAGGGCAAACTTGGGAGTGGTAGAACAGGCAGATGATCTAACATTTTACATGGCTTTAAGCTTATCAACATTGTTTCCAAAGGACCATGGAGATGTAATAGATAGGTTCTTTAAATTCCACTGCAAATTATGGATCAACGTGCTATGAATATTTGTCTACTGTGATGAATGGATGTTGAATTACTTTGTTAGTTTAGTTGCTCTATTACATGTTTGGCTTTGGTATTCACTGAGTTGGTTCATGAATACTGCTATGTCATGGTCTTGAGTCCAAGGCATGACAGAAGTGGTATAAGAGTGTAGGTTTTGATTTCAAGCACATAAGATATTTATCAGCGCATAGGTTTTTTTATCTTAGACACATACAACACATAACAAAGTTTAGGTTTAACCCAAAGATATGGGTGGTCTAAATTTAAGCTTTGGTCATCAGACTTGCCTAGTAGATCCAGAGAGTAAGGCTTAACCACCATGAATTTTGGTGTATGTAAGGTGTTGCTTCAGACATAGGAATGAAGGACTTTTGCATAGATGTTGAATGTGGGAACATAACTTGAGTCATACTATTACGTGTACCATTAAGCTATCAGCCTTGCTAGTGATCAATTTAGACTAATTTGACAACACTAGTTACATATAGAGCATTAAATTTTGACCTTCGATGTGCGAGACATTTGAACTTAGGCCTTAAGCACCAAAACCTAAAGACGAGCCATGAGGCTAGGAGACTATAAGTTAGTGTGTGCCTAAAAGATTAAGAATGCTAATATTATACTAGCTGATGTTCTGGTGTAGGTAATAGAAGGAGCTAATAGATCTAGGAATCGTTCACCCACGAGTGATGGCATCTCCTTTAGGCACATCATGAGCTTCCTCTTCAGTCATTGGGTTTCCTTAGGGAGATGACCACAACAATGCATGAGATATGAAGGTGTTCAAGGAAAGAGAGACTAAGATCCTAATGCTAAAGGAAGAATTGAGCAATCTGGTAAAGGGGTGTGATAAGTGTAGGAGGACACTTGTAGAGGCTACAGCTGAGTACAAACATGGGAAAGATAAAGAAATTGATGACAAACTGAAGAAGCCAGGGTCGGACCCTCATTTCAGTCCTAAAAAAAGATCCTAATCACCACCCTATGTCATCAGATAATAAGTTAAAGCAAGCGAGAGAAGATAGGACCCCACATCTAAAGCTCGAATGTAACATCTGCCACTACGAACACATGAGAGAATTCTAACTGAAGACCGGAGCATCGCTCCAATGTGACTATCAAGGCCACAAAGTGGCAAAGTGTTTGAACAAGCTCAACAAGCTTGCCACAGACAACAACCACAGTAAGCCTAATTGAATAAGAGCACTAGTAGTAGAAAAATCTTTGAATAGGAAATTTGATACTATATTTTTATATTTTATGGAGATAATGCAATACAAGTAATGTTAGCTTGTCCATTTGTGACTTGGAAATTTGGCATAATAATAATAATAATAATGTTACTTCCCTTGGAAATTGTTGACTTGTTATTTTACTAATGGTGGACACCCTTCTATTTTATACATGAATATACACATGTGATGTGCGTATAAACTACCCAAATCCTCAATGACCACTTGATGTGGGAAAAAAGAGGTTGGAAGACCTCATCATGTTATGCAAAATTCAACCTCCTTACCTTTCCCCCCACCCAAACATGTCAGTGGTTGAGTACTCAGTAAAATTCCACACCTTGGAGAAATATTCGTTGATGGTAATTGCAAGCCTAATGCTCAGGATGCATAAATTTTCCAAAGAACTGACGAATGGCACTAGCCTTGTATGACACTAAATCTTTTGATGAATTGCTAGGTGCTGCCATCTGAGCAGGAGCTGATGTTAACTGTAAGTAAAAGTCTTAAGTCATTAAGATAACAAGTCACTACCTTATGTACACTTGGGATATTAGTTAGCTAATGACCAATTAAGCCCAACCTTGTAATGTAAATCATGGATAGAGTAGGTTACAACCTTGGACACCTAAGATGTCTAAACTAAGGTGTCAATCATAGGGACTTGAACTATTAGGGTATAAAACATACAGTGAAGGTTGAGATTCTTGTGCACACAAGATATTAATTTAGGGATCAAATAAGATATTGGATCTTGACCTTCAACGAGTACGATGTTAGAAGCTAATTTAAATATAGGCCTTCGATCCCCAAACAAAGATTAGTAAGGGCTTAGGTACTTAACAATTGACAAGTGTGGTATTAGCAAATTAAATAGAGCTTGGATCTTAACTTTAAGCATGAACGATATCCAAGAATATAAGATGAGCATGTGCTTTATATCTAGACACTTAGGGCATGAAAGATAAGTGATATCGATCAAGTACCAACCTAATTAGGCATTCAGGCATAAATAACGGAGGGAGCTCATAAGCTAGAGGAGCGTGCTAAAATGGGAAAATTGAATCATCAAGGCATACACTAAGAGGTTGAAAGGTGTGACTTTATATGCACCTAAATTAATGATCAAAGGGTTAGGTTGGGCCTAGGTCTTGAGCCCGAGCTATAAGATGTTAAAAATTTAGACAGAGCTAAGTTCTCAATCTTGAGCATGTGCGAATGCCTAAAGAATGAAGTATAGGCTCTTGATTTTAAGCAAAGAATTAGATTGAACATGATTCCTATGACTCCCTAGAATTAGACCAAGTTCAAGATTCACTCTAAGAGGGTGAATGACGATTGAACTTGTGATTTAAGCTAAAGGATGTAAATTGTTAAGGCACGTACCATAAGATTGAATAATTGCGTTGTGGTATGCCATAAGTCATTAATAGTGGTACAATTCGACACTAACTATAATGTAACCTTATGGCATGAGAAAAGGAAGAGACTAGTGTGCTAACAGGTGAGTGTCACTTCGGAAAGAGTAAGAAAATTAGAAGTGCAAAGGTAAGGAAATCAAAGTGTTGCAAGGAAGCACAGTGAATCCCTACCCTACTTATGAAAAAAAGGTTAGGTTATTTCCTAAGATTGAATCTGGAGTTGAGTCACTAATGGGTAACAACCAAAAGACAAATTAATGCCCTAAGGTACAACAAAACCAGGTGCTATGAACTGCACGGTGCTACTAACTGGGTTAGCAAATGCCTATAGCCTTCATAAGTTGTACAGTCAAGGAAGTTAGGCCTTGTCTGGATAATGATGGTGAAACCTATAAATGGCATATGGGATTACTTCTTAAGTAAAGGACACTATGGGAAACAAGTGCAAATTGCCTTACAAACTTCTAGGGAGAAGTAACACTATGCTAGTGTAACAAGTGAAAACTTGGGCTAGTTAAAGTAATGCTTTGAGAGCATATTCAGTGACCAGTGACTAAATAAAAGAAGTTTGGACAAGACTAGCGAATCGGAATGAATATGAACTATAGACTAGGATTGAACCATAGGTAAGGATCTTATAGTTGATGGAGTTGAAGAGGACATGAGAAGGTGAAGCCCTCACCTACTTTTAGAAAAAGATAGCACAAGTTTCAAGGATAAAACTTATTGTAAGGAAGAGGATGTAACACCCTGTAGTTTTGGGACAAAAAAATAAATAGAATAAAATAATAAAAAAATAGTGGTAATGATAATATTAGCAATTATGGTAGAAAATTTAATGCAATTGCCCTCTAGCCATTTATAAATTTTCACGGGAAGGATTAGAGGTAATATTAAGATTAACTTGAAGGAGAATATGCCTATAATAGTGCTAGTCCAAGGTTACTATACCTTGGTAAAGTGTTGGGAGTTGGGCGCACATTATCCGACACGATTAGGACTCAAATAGGTTAGATTAAGCCTAATTCATGTATGGAAATATTGGGAAACATTTATGTGAAATAGTAGCCGAGGTATTAATGCTTGAAAGGTGAAGAATAAGCTTGAATTAAACTAGTCAAACTACCAAAAGTTTTGGTATTTAATAGTGCATCATTGTGGATGAAAGGTTTGTGGAATCATAATGGAAAGTTTTTTTACAATTTTATATTTACTTTCAAGTGAAAATATTAAGAATTGAATTAGAAAACCTAAGAAGGAAATTTTGCCATTTTTAGGTGATGAAAAGTTTTGCCATGTGAGTTAATAAATCAAAGGAGATAATTTCAAAGCCTTCGGAATAAGAAAAATGGGATTACAAGCTTGAGAATTCAGCTGAAAATAGGCCTAAAATCAAAAAAGTGTAAAATTGCAATTTTAAGGACCTATACTACTAGGAATTACAATCCCGTGCAAACACCAATTAGCCTAGGGTATAAATAGCATTTAAAAAGGGTTGAAAACCTTATTCACAAGTTTGAAGAATAGTGGCAGCATGCAGAAATGGTGTGTGAAATTCTCGAACTTCAAAAACGCATTGATACGAGGTAATTTTCACACCTAATTCCTTGGTTATCATGTATATACATAAGATTGTCAAATTTTCACATGTAGGCATGTTAAAAACACTAGTTCTTCAAGGTTTACATGTGCTTCAAATGTGGGAATTAAGTAAAAGATGGGTTAGGTGTGTAGAAATTGTAGGAGCATATATTGGGATAACGAACGAGTAATTAAAAACGTGTTCATGAGGTTTCAAAAATTGTAAATAACCGTAGAACAAGTTTTCCATGTTTTTTAATTAGTGAAAACATGCCGAGGGACCATAAGAACAAGTGTAGAAATGGGTTTTAAGGATTGGATTGAAGTAGGAATTAAAAACATGATCAAACAGTGTTCTACGTGAAAGGCAGCATGCTACCGCAATTGCTGTTACGATTACGGGACACAATGGTGCAGTTGTGGGAGCACTGGGCACAATTGTAGAGTTGAGTGTGGGATTTATAGAACATCCATGACCACACATGCTATCATAAACCTTGGAGTTCCGATCGCAAAGTAGCACATCATGATCATGGGAAGAACAACGAGAATTCCAATGTATTCCCTAGTTGAATATCTAGAACGCTAAACCAGGGCCTCATGGTCATGGAATCAGATAATGGGCATTGAACAATTAGCAAGTTTGGCGGTGTTTAATTTGAATTTTCCTATTTTGAGACCAAATCAAGCTTAAACCTACTGTGTAAGGAATAATAAAATACAAGGAACAATGATTGAAAGGGTTCAAGCAAACATAAATGCATGGGATGTGTTTTAAGCATTGACAGGCATGTGCCAATAGATGAATCAAATACTAAATAAGGATCACATATGTGGTTGGATAGGTGACCAAGAGGTAGTAGCTAAAGGGCGCTATATTCAACTAATCTAAGTGGCGAGTAAGTGGTAACACCTCATCAATTTTATAACTACTTTCTAATTCTATTTACACCTTTAACCAAATGCTTGATATAAATTTTAAATTTTAAGTTTCTAAATGTTTTCCAATTGCAAAAAGGTGGAATTTGTGTTGATTTGCAAATTTAAAAGTGTTATTTTGAAACCTAGAAGCAAGCCATTTGTTAATATGTGATTTAAACTATACAATGGAAATTGAATGCATTTGATTGCTAATGAGCACGAGAAATGAGTTTTTCTGTACAATTGGGTAATAGATTTGGATCCACCCAATTGAGCTGAAGATTGAGACCGACAGTGGGTGAAGCTGTCATTTGGCCCTACCAGTCGAGTAGTAGTAGATTGAAATACCTCTCAAGTGGAGTTAAAGCCCTAGGGGCTGCATAGCCGAATTGGATGTACCTTTCCTTAATAAAGGGAGCATAGGCTAACACCCTACTCAGTGGATAACACGCCTAGTATACATGACTATGAGATGGCTAAGAGATGAGAATATGCAAACAATGAGAATAATACAACAAAGTGATGAACTGCAAATGGTTTTCCTATATATAACATGAATGCTCTTATTGCTTTCGTACTTTCCTAAAAGTGAATTTTTTATATAACTATATATCTTTTGCTACTGCTATTTTCTTTCTTACGTCCACTTTTGGAAACTAACACTTTACATAGCTTTAAGTTCGTCAACATTATTTCCAAAGGACCCTGGAATAGATAGGTTCTTTAAATTTTGCTATGTATTAGAGACTAATGTATTATGAGTATTTGTCTATTGTGATGAATGGATGTTGAATTACTTTATTGGTTTAGTTGCCTTGTTATATGTTTGGCTTTAGTGTTCGCTAAGTCAGTTCATGAATACTACCGTATTATGGTCTTGGATTTAAGGCATGATAGGAGGTTTTTTAGTTTTCTAGCGTAACGACAGCGTGGCTCATGGCTGAGCCAAAGAATGCCACGTCACATGGATTTCGAAGGAAAAAAATAAGAACATAACATAAAGCACCCTAACCCTGACTGTAATTTGTACTAAGAAATTGAGAGAGTTTTATAGGGAGAAATTAATTTGAGCCATCCTTAAATTCACTCTTAAATTCATGGTTGATTGTATCCTTTAAAGAAGAAAATGAATAGAATGGGATACTTAAGGAGCAAAAGGAACTTGCTTGCCCCTTCCAGCATACCATATGTCAATTTATAATTGTGCACAAAGCATCTGCATGTGTTTGAACTTTTTGTCGTTTATGCCACTAAGGGAAAATCTTTTATAGCACCCTGGCATAGGTTTGTAGAAAGGGTACAATGGTCCCTACATTAGTTGTAATATATGTTAGTGCTTATCCTTTTCCTATCTAGTGTTCTCTTTAGATTGTTAGTGCACTATATGAATGGCACTATTTATTTTTATTTTTATTATCTTCTATGTATAGATCTAGATTCATATTCTATTATTGTGAGCACACATTTTAGGGACATGCAGTCCATGTGCCTCAAGAAAAGTACATTGGAGGGAATGTTAGGAAGCTTGACTATATGAATGCTAGTATACTAACTACGGGACAACTAGATAAACTCTGTGATAGTGTTGGTATGGGAAAGGATGGAAGATACTACATAATTTTAAACAATGTCTTTAAATAAATATCAGATAATCTTGATTTGAAGGCACAATCTATTAAATATCTTACAACTAAGGAGTTGGACATATGTCTAGAGGCTAATGAGGATGGAAATGGTAATTGAAATAATGCTAGTATGGCTAGTCATATTGGCTCTTTGGATGATTCACTAGATTGTGATTATGAAGTAGATTCTGCAAGCGTTGGGGAAGTTGATAGATTTTTTATGAAAGTGTAGACCAAGTAGAAGATGTGTTGGGAAAGAAAGATGGGCATGTTCTAAAAGATGTAGAAAATCTAGGAGGGAACAATGGGCAATAGAATACTTAGTGGGGACCATGGGTGGGCATGTTGACTATTTGGACATTAAAGATTACTCTTTAGATAGTGAATGTAATATGGAAACTAACATAGTAGGAAGAGGATGATATGATTTTTATACATATGTGGACAGCAACTTCAACAACGCTAGTTTTAGGGGATTGACATTTAAAACTGCAATATGGAGGGAAGCTAAAGCTACTAAAGTTGGTGAGTTTGAAATGAGGATGCTAAAATTGAAGCAAATTGATACAAAAGCATTTTAGTGATTGTCCAAAATGTGATATTCTCCTAAACAATGCGTATGAGTTATTTAATAGTATGATAACGAAAAAAAAGAGAAAAGCCCATATTGTCTATGATAGAGTGGATTAGAAAGTACTTATAAAGAGGCTCTAGCAGAATAGAGACAGTGCATTAGCAAAGTACAAGGGGCCTACATTGTCGTAAAACGAAGATAATTCTAACAAATTCACATAGGGTGGAAGATTGTATCCAAATTAAATCAAATGATAACCATGATAACATGTGTTTTTATAGTTTAATTATACCCCTTGTGTCCATGATTTTTGTATGCATTTGAATGAAAATAGCTAAAAAATGTTGTCATGCATGAATTGCATTAACTATGGTGATTTGGAGGCATATGAGTATAGTTTTGAGTTAATGGATAAATTCTAAACAATTTCTACACTAAGATGTAATTTTGGTCCATATGCTAGGTTTTTTGCCACAAAGATGGAAGTCAGAATTGTAGATGACAGAATTGCAATTGTGAAAATCAACTACAACACATTCTGGAAATGGTCGCATTCATTGTTTGCAGTCACAGAGTGAGCAGTTGTAGGGACGAGGACCCTACAGCGAGAGTGAAAAGAACCACAACATGCATTAGAATCTCAGCATGATTCGTTCACTGTTGTGAGGGTGAAGGTCGTCGTTGTAGAAAGCTTTGTCATGGTAATGGAATGGGACTGTGAAGTGTTCTAGAATTAAAGTAGAAAGCAGGGATGCATGGCGCGTGTGCCAGAGCCTGAGTTGTAACCATGGAAGTTAAGAAGTTGAAGTTATGCAAACCCGCTCCAGGGTTCACTAATGCAGAAAGTGATGCCATGGTTGTGACACAGAATGCAAAAACTTGTGATTGGTGATTTTTAAGGCTTGTCTTGTCATTTTAGGCACATACACAAACCTTAGCCTCCTTGCACCTATTTATATATTTTCTAAATGTCTGATAGAGCAATCTAGGCTAATTCTACATTACTAATGCTTAGAATTCCTAGAAGAACAAGTTTCAATGTGTGGAGAAGGAGGAATCCTTGCAAGGTATTGGAGTGTTTCAACTGTCCGTGCATGTAGAGATATTAGAATAAGTTTTCATACTTCATTTCTATTATTTAACATTATTTGGCTATTGAACGCAATGGCAATGCTTTTCTTAATAATATTATGGATTGCTAGATTTTTTTCTAGTCTCTTGTGATTGTATTTGGTTGGATGTATGTGCTTAATTTCATGATTGGTTGTCTTCGCTCTAGTTATTTGTAATTGTCGAACTAGGTGATAATTATCGGACTTGATCAACTATATAATTAATTAGTGGTTGTGCGAAGAATAATGGAAGTGAAACTTAAATGCTAGACAAACAATTACAAACATTAATTTCATTGGAATAATGGGAGTGAAACTATAGGATTAGTATTAGGCAACATATTATTAATCATAAATCTTAATAACTTAACTTAATTTGGCTTGAGAATACTCACAAAAATATGGAGTTAGAGCTATAGGAGAGTTTGAGAGAATATCTTATAAATACTAGAATTAACAATCCATAACATGGTGATTAAACTAATAATCAATATAAATTGGCACATATTGAAAATCAATACAACACAAGGGATTAGGTTCTTCATCATTCAAACTTCACCTTTAATTTTGAGCTTTTGTTTTTCTAAGAGCACATTTTATTTATTTAATTCTTATTTTCACTACATTCCTAAGGCCTAACTAATATAATCTTATCTAAATCAATAGCTACTTCATAGCTTAATTTGGACATAACACCTGTACTTACTATAGTACTGGTTTAATTGGAAATATAATTTTAGTGTGGCGATGACCCATGTCAAATTTTGGTACTATTGCTAGGTAAGGCGACGAGTGCTATTGAATACTCTAAGAAACTACTAGATTAAGTCAATTTTTAATTGTTTTTTTTCTTTTGTTTCTCTCTCAATTTCTTTTATACCTGATATTCTTTCTTGCTTTTCTACATAACTACTTGCAAGTATGGGTTGAGTGTTTTTGTGAGAATCTTATATGTGCAAAAGTAAAAGTATCCTAAAATTGAAAAGCACTCCATAGAAGCCACAAAGCTCTCTTTCAGCAAGAGCAAAAGGCAGGGATGGCAAAAAACAATCCATCAACACTAGAGCATCATAAACAATTTTCACCTCCACTAAATCAAAGGGCCATTAGAGATTATATACAGTTGATGATGAATTTGAATGTGACAGGTATTATAAAAACACAGGTGAATACCAAAAACTTTGGACTGAAACTTGTACTAATTAATATGGTGCAACTAAATCAATTCAGTGGAGCCCTAGACGAGGGAACCACCACCCACTTAGCCTCATTTCTTGAATTATATGATAGAGTAAAGTTCAAAAGTGTCTCCAAGGATGCAATTAAATTAAAATTATTTTCTTTTCTCTTAGGGACAGAGCAAGGCAATGGTTGCAATCTCTTCCACTAGGCAGTATAGTCACCTGGCAACACATGGTAAAAAAGTTCTTGGCAAAATACTTCCCACTAGCAAAAACTGCATAACTCTGATAAGAAATTAGGACTTTCAAAAAACTAGTGTTTGAGACCTTTCCATAAGTATGGGAAAGATTTAAGGAGTTCCTTAGGAAGTGTCCATAGCACAGATATCCACTTTGAATGTAGGTACAAAACTTTATAGTGACAATTACGAAGTATGTTAGATGCAGCTGTAAGGAGAGCTTTAGTGAATAAATTACCAGAGGATTCATGGGATCTAATTGAGGAGATGGCATCGAATGCTTATCAGTAGTCATTTGAGAAGTCCACAACACATAGGATCGCCAACATACATGAAGTATATATAGTGACAGAACTTGTGGCAAAAGTAAAGCTTTTGTTCAAGAAAATTGATAATGTCCTGGTGAGTAATTCTTAGCCCTATCTAATTTATATGATTTATAATTGTGATATGTGTGTAGGGCCATATCCTACACATGAGTGTAGAGGAGAAGGCACAAGCAATGGCACAACGGAGCAAGTGAATTATGTAGGTAATTCAAGAGTACAAAGTTACAATGCATATGCAAATAACTACAACTTAGGCTGGCAAAACTGTCTAAACCTTTCTTATAGAAACCCTTAAAATCTACCAGGCTTTCAAATACTTTACCAACAATAGCAAGAGAAAAGGTAGTCATTGGAAGAAATTGTGAGCAATCTTGTGAAGTTGACCAATGAGATAATAAGTAACTTATTAAAAACTACGCAAGATAATATGAATAGGATTGACATTCTCTTACAAAATCAAAAATCCTCAATTCAAAAACTAGAGTTGCAAGTGGGAAAATTAGCAAAGACAAGTACATTGCCTAGCATAATAGAGACTGATCGAATTGAACATGTAAAAAATGTGTAGACAATGGAGGATAAAGAAGTGCTAGCAATCAAGACAAAGGAAAAAGACATGCAGCCTATAGCCAAAGAAGAGGAGAAGAAGAAGGAACTTAAGCCAGCACCATACAAACCGAAGATTCCTTGTCCTTAAAGGCTTCTTCCAGCAAATATAAGGGAACAGGTGAGTTGATTTCTAGGTGATTTTGAAAAACTAAATGCAAATGCTCCTCTACTTGTAGAGATTAGAAAGAATCAAAGTGTGGTCAAGTGCTAGCAAGATACAACATCAAGGAATAGAAAATTGGGAGATTTGGAAAGTAACCTAGATAAGTAGAATGTGCTATCACCGAAACTAGAAGACTTAGGGAGTTTATCTATTTCTTGCACCATAGAAAGCACCCCATTTACTAATGTATAGTGCAATTTAGGTGTTAGTGTAAGCGTGATGTCATTTTATACTTTTCAAGCACTCGGTATGAAATTTGTGAAGCCCATACAATTGAGGATCAAGTTGGCTGATGGATCTATAATAAGACCACTTAGGTTTGTAGAGGACGTGCTGGTAAAGTTATGCAATTTTGTTATTCCTATGGATTTTATTATTTTAGACATGGATGGTGAAAAAGGGCAAGGCATTATCCTTAGGCACCCATTTTTGGCTACTACTAAATCTGTAATAGACATGTAGACAAGTAGCCTAGCTTTATATGGGGGTTTGAATGAGGTAATATTTTATATGGATTCTACACTGCCACCACACACATATCAAAGATAGAGGAAAATGTTATCGTGATGTGTTAGGTTAAATTTCTAATAAGTTTGATGAGACAAAGAGTGCATAGCAAAGTGAGGTGTGGATATTAGAAGGAGAACAAAAGCTAAGTGTGGGAGAATAACTGCCAAGGCAAGAAGAGGATGAGCCACACTTAAAGAAAAGGGCAAGAAAGAAAAGAAAGAGAATAAGGAAGAAAAAAAGAATAGTAGCTCAGGAGGGTTATGGATCCCCAAAGTCACAATAAATCCACTTTAAATTATGAATATGATGTTGGGTTACAGACACTAAATAGAGCGCTTCTTGGGAAGCAACCAAAGCTATTTTTCATTGCTTTAGTCATTCGTTTTGTTTTCATGTTTGCTTCGTTTTTGTGTTGTGTGGATATCATCTATATTTTGTCTTAGTGTAGGATTTTGGAAGAATAAAGGAGACAAGTGCACATGTAGAAGCCTAAAGAAGAAGAAAAATAGGCATCATCCCATTAGGTTGTCTCATTCTTTGTTGCTTCATTTTGCTTGTGATAATATGATTGACATAGGAAATAAAACTAAGTATAGGGGTGGGCAAAAGTGTAAAAAAAATTGAATGGAAATAGTGTAGTTACATGTGAGAGTTGTTGCTCAAAATTTATTCATGCACATTTATAGTTTACATGGTTAAGCTAATAGCATGAACATCCTGTGAACTTTGTAGCCACTATACTTTATTTATGATGAATGTCTTGTGAAGAAATTTATTATTGCTTGGTTCGCTAATTGGTCTTGAGATTAGCATGCTAGCCCTAATGCTAAAGACGTGGTTCCTATTTTATTAAGTCCACACTTTCAACCTTTGATTACTAGACTATTTGATAAGTCCTATGGTAAGGAGAAGAGTTATTAAATTGTGGACATAAGTCTTGCCTCAAGTGTTGATGAGTTTTCTAGAGAATGAGTGTGATTAACTAAGAAAAAAGAGAGTGAGGACTTAGAAAAGTGGAGTGAGAAAATTGAAAAAAAAAGTGAAAAATTGGTGAGCATGTGTGAAAAATTAGTTCTACTTTGCTAGTTGGATCAACTGAGTAATCGGGATTGTACAAAGACTCTTGTTCATTCTCGCTTAAAAAAATTAGCTGATTATAAGTATACAAAGTATCTTAAGTTAAATTGTAAGTTGAGTAATTAGGGTGCGTAGTGACCCTTGTTCACCTTTATGTGAAAAGACTCTCAACTACTTAAAAATGAATTTAAAGCTCATAGAAATGCAGAAAAAGCGTGTGCAGGGGAAAGAAGAAAACAAAATTTTATAGCCCTCACTAGTTCTTTGGTTGGGATTGTTGTTAATTCAACTTGTTTGAAAGAGACAAAGTTAATACTTAAAGTAAGTGGTCCCAAGTTTGATTATCTTTGAATTGCTATAGTTTCATCAAATGATTAAAGTACTTAAGAGTTAAAGAGCGACATACATAAGAATTCAGGTTGCAAACATTTAGGTTGGAAGTGTTATGATGTTGAATAATTTGAACCATGCACCTTGTGTGTATAATTAATTTTAGAAATTAAGAAGAGTGGCCAAGTTCATGATTTGTATGATTTTATACATCAATGAATTAATTGAGAGTGGAGGTGTGATGACATGTGTTTTTATATTTTTATTGTACCCTTTGTATGCTTGAATTTTGTATGCATGTGAATGACAATGGCTACAAAATGTTGTAATGCATGAATTACATTAACTATGGTGATTTGGAGGCATATTAGTGTAGTTTTGAGGTTAATAGCTTAATTCCAAAAAATTTCTACACTAAGATGTAATTTTGGTTAGTATGTCAGGTTTGCCGCTACAAAGATGGAAGCCGTACCAATGGATGGAAGAATTACAACCACAAAAATTGACTGCAACACATTCTAGAAATGGGTGCATTTGTCTTTCACGGTCACAGAGTAAGCAGTTGGGAGCACAAGGACCTAACCACGAGAGAGAAAAGAATTGCAACGTGCACTAGAATCTTAGCATGAGTGCCATGAAGGTAAAGGTCGTTGTCGTGGAAAGCTTTGTCTTGGTAGCAGAACAAGGGTGTGAAGTTTTTAAAATTGAGGCAAAAGTCTCTCGATCAAGCTCACAACTGTAGGGATACATAGCACTTGTGTGAGAGCCAAAGTTGCAACTATAGGAGTTGAGAAGCTAAAGTTACGCAAACCCACACCTAGGTTTGGAAGTGTGGAAAGTGATGCTGCAGTTGCATAAACTAACGTCGTAATCATGAAATGCCATGCAAAAACCTATAATTGGCAATTTTTAAAGGTTGTCTTGTCTTTCCACTTACATACACAAATCCTAGCCCCTATGCACTTATTTATGCCTCTTCTACACATCTAATAGAGCAGTCTAGGCTAGTTTTACATTACTAACACTTAGAATTTCTGGAAGAACAAGATTCAATGTTTGGACAAAGAGTAATCCTTGCAAAGTATTGGAGTGTTTCAATTGTTCACGCACACAGAGATATTAGAAAAAGTTTTCATTCTTCATTTGTATTGTTTAAACATTGTTTGGCTGTTGAACATAATAGCAATGGTATTTCTTAAAAATATTATAGATTGCTAGATTTTTTTCTAGTCTCTTGTGATTGTATTTGATTGCATACACCAAGTCTGTCTATGTGCCAACAATTGTAGAGCAATGGAGGTCATTTCAACAAACCAGATCAACATATTACCATCTACTCCAGATTGCTAATTTGAGCTGTGGGGGTTTTATTTTATGTTTTTATTTTTTTCCCTCCATAATCCATGTGCATGGCATTCTTAGCCCAATCACAAGCCACGTCAACGTGGGCTTCTTGTCATGCCATTAATTTAGCTAAAAAAAAATTAGAAAAACCCTAATTTTGCAGGTTACATGGTATGCAAATGATTGATTTTGACAAATATTAGGGCCTTTCCTAATAGGTGTCCTGAAATTGCAACATTTCCTTCGAGTTAGTGTATATTTTAGCCACCACAAATTTCCAATGTCCTAGAATGCCATTTTCAGGTGCGTAGTGTGCATATTTTGCAATTTAGCCTTTACAACTGCCCTATTTTTATCAAATAGATGAAGGATCAACTAATGAATTCAACATATATCGCAACACATAAGAGCACAAATTGCTTTTATGTGGAATATTCATTTGGACAAAATTCGCTGTCTTGTGTTATGTGAGTGTGTGTGTGAAATAAATTAGTATTCTAATATTTCAACACAAGGAAAGGATATATATCTAATAAATAGAATAAACAGTTACAGAACCTAGAAATTTTTTTAACTAAATTTGCAAACTGCTGTTGGTTCTGATATTTACTTCAGTAATCAAAAGTCAATACGATATAAATAGTGTTGAACATATACGTGTGTGTGCATATATATATATATATAATTGATGTAACGAATGAAAAAAGGTCCATTTTAGTTCTATACATGGAGATGTGGTAAGAAAATATACTGTATAATATATTTATCTAAAATACACTACAATTTATACATTTAGCTAAGAGCAAAATTGACTGAAGGCCAAATAATCAACTAGAGCGACCACAAGTGTGCTGATTTAAATGGACGTCATTTCTTTGTATAATTGATTCTTTAAAGCGGAACTCTTTTCCGTGCGTGAATGACAATTTCATTTAAAGTAGATGTATTATAAGATTTCCCGAGCATGAAAAATTCTCTCGTAAGGTGGCTAAATTCGGATTCATGACTTCTTGTTTATTTCGACGATTATATCATATGCTAAAAGAAATAAAGTCATTGAACATGTCAAATATTAGACAGGCAATGAACAGATTGAATATTTCACGAACTCAAAGAAATTGAATGCAATGCCAAAATTTGCAGCACTAGATGAAGTTGGAGGAAACAAAAATGATAAAACTTTAGTTAATTTGGAGATACCGAGTCAAAATGAATTCGTACATAACTAATTGTCTTCCTCTTTATCATCGTCGACTTGTTCTCATTTGTCAAGAATGGGCGAAAATCTTCTATGCGTTGTACTATCATTAGCATAAGCTTCATTTATTTAATTAAGATTCCATTGGGCATTTATGTGATTAATTAATTCCAATTAATGAATAGAACAGTGTTCTGTTGAGAGGGGAACATAAAAAATTGTTTATTAATAGCTTGATAATAACAAATATATGATTATTGGAGGTTTTCCATTTGTCCATACGTTTGTTCCTAGGCTATGGCTGCACTTAGAGTTTCCAGGAAAATCCAAAAAAGCATATAAGGGAGCTCCATATGCTACCCAATAAATCAAGGTAAGGAAAATGCTAACGCGACCAATCTATTTTCTTAAAAAACAAAAATATTGTCCAGTTTTTGGTCAATCAGCTTTAGTGTTTTTTAGAATGTAATATATGTTCTATAGGTAATTTTAAAGTTATATATCAGTAAGAGCCAAATAGTCAAAAATAAAATCAATAATCTTACTATCATAGGCGCATGCAATTCTATATGCTATTGATAACCATTAATGTTATATCTCACTCTTAGTGATTTGCACATTTTTAACTTCCGCAGCTTTTTCGTACGAAGCAACTGTTGCAATCAGATTATTTGGAAAAAAAAAGTACAGGAAAGAAAAAGTCAATTCTTTAAAAAATTCTAACCAAGGAGAACAAAGGATAAGCATCCTCCATAGGTAAACAATGTTTTCCATTAGATATTCATACACAGGGATACAAACCAACAAATGGGCATTCGCATAATTATTTGTGACATTATTAAACCCTGTCCACCGGTTCTTCAGAATAGTAGTCTGTTGCGACCTTAGTACTGCTTATATGTAACACTTGAAATAATATTTTTATTTCTTTTACTAGTTCAAATAGTTGTATATGTGTATATATGTATGTATGTATGTATGTATAGCTAAATTATCATGAAAATGACCATATTAAACGCTTTTAATTAGTTCTACAAATTAATGTCTCAACATATTTTTGTTCTCTCTTCTTGTATCCCATATCATATGCACAACAGCTTTAATTTGTGATAGGACAAGAGAGACATGGATAGAACCTCCATTTGTTCAAAAGAACCTGTCTTCCTACACACTATTACCAACCCTCCACCCAATGGATCAGTCCAGATAGAAATGCAAGGCAACATCTCCGATCAGCCTCAGAGCAACAACAACTCATCCATTAGCGGCAGCCGATCGTCGGATAATTCTGTGGGGGGCAGTGATGGGAAGTGGGCTTCGAAGCTGCTCAGAGAGTGCGCAGCAGCCATGGCGGACAAGGACTCCAGCAAGATCCACCACCTTATGTGGATGCTGAATGAGCTTTCTTCCCCTTATGGGGATTGTGATCAGAAGTTGGCGTCTTATTTCTTGCAAGCCCTCTTCTGTAAGGCGACGGACTCCGGGCGTCGCTGTTACAGAACCCTAATTTCTGTCGTCGAAAAGAGCCAATCCTTTGATTCTGTCAGGAAATTGATGCTGAAGTTTCAAGAGGTGAGCCCTTGGACAACTTTTGGCCACGTGGCGTCGAATGGGGCTATGTTGGAAGCCCTGGAAGGCGAGCCAAAGATTCACATTATCGACATAAGCAACACCCTGTGCACCCAGTGGCCAACTCTCCTGGAAGCTTTAGCCACGAGAAACGACGAAACACCACGAGTGAAGCTCACCGTGGTGGTGACTACGAGAGTGATGAAGTCCATCATGAAGGAGATAACCCCGAGAATGGAGAAGTTCGCGAGGCTAATGGGAGTGCCCTTCGAGTTCAACGCGATGACAGGGCTCAACAGGTTGGGGGAGCTGACAAAGGAGAGTTTAGAGGTTCAAGATGAGGAAGCCGTGGTCATAAACTGTATCGGAGCGCTGAGAAGAGTGAACCTGGAGGAAAGGACGGGTATCATCCAAATGATCCATTCTCTAAGGCCAAAAGTTGTGACAGTTGTGGAGGAAGACGCCGACTTCTCGAGATGTAGGGATGACTTCGTCAAGTGCTTTGAAGAATGCCTTAGGTTCTACACAATCTATTTCGACATGTTGGAGGAAAGCTTCGCGGCCACGAGCAACGATAAGCTGATGTTGGAGAGGGAGTGCTCGAGAAGCATAATTAGGGTTTTGGCTTGTGATGATGAAAATGAGGAGGATCGTGAAGGGGACAGTGAGAGAAGGGAAAAGGGAATCCAGTGGTCCGAAAGGCTCCAGAAATCGGGTTTTTCACCGATCGGCTATAGCGATGACGTCGTCGATGATGTCAAGGCATTGCTGAAGAGATACAGGGCAGGATGGTCACTACTACGGCCAGGAGAAGACGATCAACATTCAGGGATTTATTTGGCATGGAAAGACGAACCTGTAGTTTGGGCTTCAGTGTGGAAACCTTGAAAAATGGTGAGATACATGATACTCAAGGAGATCAAGAATTAATAAAATAATGTCGCGTGAGATTTGTTTATATTTGAATCCAATTAAAGTCTTAATTCGTGTGGAGAAAATCTTGGTGGTTAGTGCTTTTCTCTTCATTCAAAATCTAACATTTTTGTTGAAACTTTTGTGCTTGGGATTTTCGTATGTTTTTTCTTTGCTTTTTCCACCATTCTGCTTGTTTGACTGCTTTTGCACTAGTGTAACGGTATCTCTTTGTGAAAGAAGAATATGACTCCATTCCATCTCATACACCAATTATTACTTAGTCTTTTTTCTTTAAGTTGCGTCCAGCTTCGCATATATTTCCACTGAAGAACAAAATTATTATTATTGGAATTATTTTTTTAGAAAATATTATTTAAAGCTGGAAGATGGCTAGGGGGTTTATTATGTTAATGTGATGGTTTTAATTATTATTAGATTTTTAGCAGTTCGTACATAGTTTCTGATTACCAAATAAAATTCATGATGATTATTGTAATTTATCCAATAGTTGTTGAAATTGTTTTTGTTAGGACAATATGTTATGTATAATGTATTTTAGCAAGGTTTGGAAAGGACTTGAAGGAAATTTTAATTCAATCAATCCACAGAAATTTGCAACCTAGAAAGAGTGGGAAAATGATTCGGAGAAAATATGAATAAAGAAAAGTTGCAAGATTAATCTGCGAGAAATTAACAACATATCGGAAGGCATTAATGATATCCCAGATTGTATTATCTGCTTAAGTTTTTCAATGACGTATAATTTATGAATATTTTTTTAAAAAAAAAAATTCGAGAGTACTTAAATTCTAACTTTACGTTGATTTAGAATGTAGCATATGTGATGCGAGGACAGAGATTGTGAGATCCATTAGCATCGAATTCACTGTTTCTGCCATACCATACTAATTCTATATTTCAAAACTTTGAATGTCTTTACAATTACAACTTTTGAAGTAATATGAATTTCATGTAAGAACAAGGTAATTGAATATATGTATATAACCTCTAAAACATATATTGCAATATATACTATACATTAAGGTCGAGGTTGAGTTTGGTTCTCAATATAGATTTACTTTTATACTCTTGTCTTTACATTGTTCTATGTTTTTTTTCTCTCTTTTTTCTTATTTAATGTATTTGTATTTATGTTTTTCTCATATTTTCTCTTTTCTTCAATTTCCTTGAAACTTATTTTAAATCTAAACAATAATAATTTTCATAATTATTATGATTATATAAAATTATATAATTTATAAATAATTTTATGCATGTATAAAGTGTGCCATTTTCTCCATGTTAATATCGTCCATACTAGATATCCTACATTGACCTCCAAATATAAAATAAAGCAAATTTCTGTTCAAGGTGAGGAAAGGGTCCCTTGAATTAATATGGTTGGGTGGCAAGCAGAAGTACACCAAATGAATCCCAGTCTTGTCCTTTTGTCTAGTGAAAAATATTCACATACGAGATGTGAATAGCATATTTTCCTTTGACATCTCCCTTGTTCACATCAGCCCCCCACCAACATTATATAGTGGGAAAATGCTTTTCCAGATATTGGATAAGACTGGTGCTGATTTTAATCTTGCAACACTTTTCTACTACTTTCTTTGTTTTGTCATTTTATATTTAGATTATAATAACTTCTTGATGTTTCAATCATGAAGCACGATGAAGGGGAATGACGAGTGCCTTTCAAAACACAATATGTGTACAGAAATTATTTAATCACTTTTCCACTGGTTGTCTATGCATGCAACATTTTCAAAGTTATATATGCATTTATTTGTTTATTCGGGAAAAGAAATAAAGAAAGAAAGGGAACAAGGCATGTGCCATAGTGTGCTGTTAGGCAAGGAACCCTACTTATATATGGCAACATGATGGTTTGAAGTGACCCCTGGAGTACGTAGAACAAGAAAGGGAAGAGATAGCATCAATCACTGTAATATACGTATATATTATATTTACCCATCAATTTATTTATTTATTTTCTTTTCTTTTAGACAGTGAGCAAGACAAGGGTTTATCACCACAACTGTATAAACACTCGTAGATGGACTAAGTATACTTTCCAAAAGCTAGTTATGATCTTCTATGACGATCAGCAAATTCATGCTGAAATCAGTTCAGTTACATGAAGCTGCCATTTTGGAAGGGATGGTCTATTCCACTTGAGACATCTACTCTGTAAGCGTACATGTCTCAACTAATGGAATTATAGTTCTTCTATCGTAGATTAGTTTTTCTTTTTTCCTATTCCTTTTTTTCTTTTGGGGGTCATTGATGTGTGTCCATTAACTCAGAAAAACTAATAAATTTGTATCTTTTAAATTATTATTAAACTTTATGTGTTGTGTTTTCCTTTGTCTGTTAACAAATATCTATGCAAGAATGAAATATCAAAAGAGAGAGAGATTGCGAACGCCCCCTCCCCGCCCCCCCCCCCCCCCCCAAACCCCACAATTTGCACTTTATGTGCATGTGTAAAATTAATTATAAATTACAAATTTTTGTATTTTAAATAATAGAAATAAAAATTAGAAATATTTACAATAATATAAATAATGGTTGAAAGAAATTGAAAAGAGAGAAAATTTGATTGAAAACACAAATTATAATAAGGGAAAAGAAAAAGAAAAAATAATTAAAAACTAAAATAAAAATAATTATATAATTTAACATTAGTCAAGTAAATCGATTTTCATTCTTAATGTAAATAACTGCATGCTTCATCTCTACTAAAATTAATTGATGGATGTGTTCAAGGGTTGATGTATGACTAAAATGTGGAATTAGGTAGAGTCGGATATTAAGAGGGTGTTTAAACTTATAAGCTTATCAAAATATCTCATAAAAAGTTTGAAAGCTTATAAAATCTTTGAAAATGTTTGGTAAATTCTTTTGGTAAAAGAGTTAACAATCTCCAAAAATTTTTTTAAAAATAAGATAGGTATTCTTAACTTTTTTTTAACCATCTTATAAGTTACTTTATTTTATATATTAAAAATTACATAAGTATTCTTAGATTACATTTTATTAATGATATTTAGTTTATATTTATTATATTGCAATGAAAAATTTATGATAAACTGCAATTATAAATTTCAACAAAATATTAATAAATGACCTTATTATTTAGTTACAAACACCTTATTAGGTTTTCGTAAAATAAAATTAATAAGCTTATATGCAACAAAAACATCTTATAAAGTATATGACGTTATAGGCTATTAAAAATAAATTTAGCCTAACATCCTCCAAGTGACCAAGCTATCCAGGGAAGAGACTCATATAACACGACCCACATCGAGGAGCAATCCTAGGATAATCAGGTCTCACTTTTTAATGCACCAAAGTCACATAAAAAAATAGGAAAATCATTTAATACTAAAAATGTCTAGAAATTAATAAATTTCATACTCTTTATCTATAAAAATGATAGAGGCCTATGCAAAATAACATGTATGAAACAAGACAATAAAAAAGAGCTTGTATTTATTAGAACAAAGAAGAATATTGCAATAACTTGATGAAGCAATGCGACAATAGCGTAAAAGCAAATACAAGAAATCACTTGAGGATACATGGTGGTTTTGAATCTAACGAGAAAACCCTGCAAAGAACTTCCAAATGACCCAATTGTGATGACTCTACAAAGTACTCGGTTAAAGACAACTGCAAAAAATTCATCATAGATCAGTTAATACGTCATAAAGTATTCAAGAAGTTACTTAAATACCTTAATTGGAACCAAAATTAAGTGACAAAACTCTCAATCAGATGGAAAAAATACGAGATTCATATATCAAAAGGTTAACTAATGTTTGGAATATGTTGTAATCTATGTATAGGCTAAGGTTAAAGACTAAAACCCCTAAAATTTAGTTTAGAAAAAAAAAAAAAGGTTTTCTACAATATCACAGCCACTACCCTTTCCTTTTAGCAACAATATAAATATCCTCCCCTTTCACAAAATTACCATTACTCTCTAACTCCTGAAAAACATTACAAGAACATGCTAGAGATTGCAAAATCTCAAATTGTCATTAAGTTATCTAGTGGGAAAAAATTCAGAAAAGGGGAAAAGTGGAAATTGCAAAATTGCCCTCAAAATAGAAGAAAAAATGCTGATACTAGAGAGAAGTGGGAGATATTGACTTGGAAATGTAAAGTCCACGAAAATACACCCACAGAAGGACCCATTTTTATCCTTGAACACTGCCAACTACTGTTGAAAATTAAAGAAATGGGGTTTCATAGTTTGCTAGAAGAAGCTATCGAGATAAAAGAAAATTCACTAATGACAGACAAAGAGTTGGGTCAAATTAACTTGGAAAAAATAAGGCCCATAAAAATTTGATTATATAGCTGCTGTTTCCAGTAAGGAATGCGGCCGACAATAGTCAAAAATTGAAAATTAGAGTTTTATAGTTTGCAAGAAGAAGTTTGAAGATAGGAAAAATAGTACTGATGATGGAGAGAAAGTTGGGTGAAATTGAATTTGGGAAAACAAAGCTCATGAAATTGTAACCAGATAGGGGTTTTTTCTAGTGGCGTCCACTGCTGGCAATGAACATATCAAAGAAAACTGGAACCCTACTGGTGGACCACCTTCACAATATTTTCAGAAATTAGAGAGTAATGGTAATTCTTTTGAAACGGGGGAAGGGGATATTTGTAATTTTGTTCAAGGCCAAGGTGCCGGCTCTAAATCTCCTTAATAATGATGGTTCAAAACATAATATTTAGCATGTAAACAAGTCCTTTTCTAATTACTTTCTAAACGATTGATCTTGGAAATGATGCAATTGATCTAATGTTAGGTTGCAATTGATCTGACGACTTTGCTAGACATTAGTTGTATTTTCAATCATAGGGTTTAGGATTGAGATTAGAAATCAATAGTAATAATACAAAATCTTCTTTTCCCCCGAGTTTGGATCCCATTACTTGGTGTTAGCCACCCAATTCGGGCACGAAACGACAATACCCTCGAAATGATTATTTTAGAGGTACCAAAGCCTAATCATCAACGTAGCTAATCACACAACAAGTAGATTTACTTGCCTTTTTGGAATGTTAGCATAAAATAATTCTTTTGATGCAAGATTCTTTGAAGCAGAGCTTGTAATCATAGTAAATTTTTCAGAGCATTACAATGAAGAACATTTTAGAGTAAAAGCAGCAAAGTCGTTCATTTTCACATGTTCATTTACTTGTTCATGGGTTCAGGCATCTTGTGTACCATTTCACTAATCAAGATCTTATTCTATAAGCCTGACTAATCACATGGCTTAATTTATAATCTTGATTGAAAGGGTCACGTGGCTCAACCTATAACCTAGTTGAATGGGTCACTTGGTCTCAATCTATAACCCAATTGAAAAGTTCATGCACACCTTTACTAATTGGCTCAATTTTCAACTTTGATTGAAAAGGTCATCTTTTCACCAGACGAGGGCCTCAATACTTTTACCCTAATTCAGTAAGTTAGTACTTGCTTCTTTATACTAATATTTGTTATCAAGGCATGAGAAATTTAACATAAATTGTCACATTGAAAATCATTCATCAAAGATTTAGTGTAAAACAGTTATGCACACACACTCACATTCACAATTTTTCAAAGTCCAATTTTTTCTAATTAAAGCAAGTTTTATTGAATATAAAAATTGGAACTTGTAATCTATAAATCACCATATGAAAATCGTAGGCACAATAAAATAAATTTTCAAAGGTAGTTGTACAAATTTTACAAGGTAACCCACTTACTTGGTGTTTACTTTCCTGATTCGGTTGTTCGCCAGTTATGGGTCCTTGAGTTCCTGTTCAACCAAAATAATTCTCATTTAATTTCTAGTATACTGAATTTCATGTTTAGTAAATGTAAACTAAATCCTGAAATCATGAAGGTGATTATTCCATGTGCGGACTGCATTAATTCTAGTGCTTTATATCTAATTGTTAGGTTTGTTATTCTCAACTTGTGTGAACCACGTTCATTTGTTTGGACCGAATACTTGTAGGTGCCAGTTGGGTGGAAATACTAATCAAGTGAAAAGCTTATGAAAAATAGGTTTTGGATTGATTTTGCATTGTTTAATCGATCTGGGCAGGTTCAGGATCGATCAAGGGTGCTCTAGATTGATCCGTCAATACAGAAAACGTCTTGTGGAGGTTTTAGAATTATGATCTAGTGGCCTTGAGATTGATCACGGTCGATTGCACCCCATGGATCAATTGGCATCTATTATGCCATGCGAGAGTGGCCAATCTAGCCTTATATAGTTGCAATTGCCTATTTACAATCAATCTCGGTCAATCACTCCATTGTCTTTATGATCACAGCCTCCTATGATTGATCCCTATCGATCGCATTGCTCGAATTAACAGGGATCAATCCAGAATCCAACTGGATCATCTTGGACATTTAAAAATTCCAATTTTATCCTTTTTCTTAGAATTTTTTTAGTCCAAATCCTAGATTAATGCCATATTATGAGTAAATGCAACATTATCCATGTGTAAATCTGTAGCCAATGAGGCTTTGATAACATACTGAGGAACATAGTTCTAATACTAAAGTGCATGTCACCATTCTCCATTTGTGCATATACCTTTGAATTTCTACATGTATTTTCTTGAAAATTTACATCTATGCATGGATAATCTATATACATGCTCCTACGGTTCAAATCCCAACTTTTCTTAGCATAAACTGAATTGAGAAAAAGAGTTCAGTCTAGTGACTACCTTGATGTTGGAGTTTGGGAAAATTCCTCTTTCTTTCTCTATCTCAAAAGCTAGCAAGGGGTTTGAAAATGGGAGATTTTTTTTTTTTTTTCGGCAGCACCCTTTTTATGCATCTTTTGGCGTTATTGCTAGGATAAGTTTAGATATAACTCATTGATACAGAAACCTTATTAACCACCCTATACTTTCCCCTTTTTAGCCATTCTTTCCCCCACTCTTAGCCTTAATTCCAAAACAATCAATCCCCAAAACTCCAACTTGAATGTCGTGCTTTGACTGACACCATCTTCACCCATCACTCTTTAATCAGCCTTTACTTCTCTTTTAATTAGCCCCAATCACGGCAGATCAACATGGTTGACCATCCACAACCTTTCTACTTCATGCTAAGTCCACTTTGAGGCTTACAAGTACTATTAATAACCTTATTATAATTATTATTACAGAAAACAAAAGATACATTTTGGAGGAGGGCACAACCATTACACTTGGCACTTAATTATCTCCAATTCATTAAATTGACCAATTTCATCAATGTAGGCTTCCACACATCAATCTGCACATTAGTTTGGCATTAAACAATCCTTTCACACGCCTCAAAAGCCCTTTGAATCCTTTTAAAAGAAAGATACAACAATTCTCTAGTGGAATACATTCAAGCTACAAGTTTGGTCCTAGACATCCATATGTCTACATTATACTCCTTGTGCAACCAATGGTCTATAATTGAGCTTAAGTTCATCTCCTGCATTAAACAAACTAAAATTGATACTAATAAAAGTGATAATGATCCTACACTTATCTTACAATATTAATTTATTAAATGCTAAAATTTGTTCTTTAAGAAGAAAAGCCAAATATAAACTCTAGCAACTTTATTCTTAAACTTTAATCAAACACAAGTCTCTAAAACTCCCTCAGTAGCTCTAATGATTCTTATCAAGGAAAGCCAACAAGAATTTGCGTGCAAGCTTATTGTAGTAACAATAACACCTAGCTGTTCTAATAAATTTGTACCAATAATTTCCAAAGCTCCCAAATAATGTCCATAAAATTTTGCATAAAGCAATCTATATATAAAGGGTGTTGAATTTTGCTGAAATAATTTACATTAATTACAAAGTTACCACAAGAATATAATCCATCAAATTTATGAGAATGCATTCCGACCTCAACTTAGTGAATTGCTTACAAATTTTTATCACTGACTACAAAATTTAAAAGCATCTAATATTCACTATCCACATAACTTCTTTCATGTTTTAAGAACTCAAAATTAATAGCAAAATACACATCATAATTCACATATGAACCAAGTCCAGATATCAATATCATTTACCTTTAAATCATTGCAATTCAATCTTAACAGGTTATAATTTCAACCATTACCCAAAACAATTCCAATAATAGATTCGCCTTCCTCATCAATTTTTGTGATCAACCCAATCATCTACAATGGGCTTAACATGCCTTCCAAATAAAGTTTGGGATGGCAATATGTTACCATATGGTTAGTTTTAGTGTGGTGATCAAATGTTCTTGCTATCTTTCTTCATCCTTCAGCTCATCACGTTGACTTTTGTTGGGTAGCTGAGGCACCCATTCTTGCAAGGATGGCACATTTGAAAATGGCAATGGATCATCAAAATGTGACTTATAAGTAGAAGTATCTTTAAACATCCACATGGATGATATATGTGCTCATGCTATATTTTTATCTCACGCCTTCACTTCTCATCTCTCCTTTTGTCTCTCATCACTATGTTTTTTCTCTTTATCTCCTAAACCTAGCTCACCATTTTTCACTAGCACGATATTGGTGGTTTCATCATAGTTATCTCTTCTATCAAATTGTCATAGCCTTCCCTGCATAATATGGCCAATTTGCATTTTCATTACATCACACATCACTTCATCTTCATAACTATGAACCTTCAAGGATACAAGTACCCTTTTTATATCTTCACCTCTCCACTATAGTTCACCAACTTCAGCATGTATGACTCCAGGTGACCAACTATGGACAATGCCAGTTGTTCCATGAAGTGTGCACTAACCAAATTTGTACAACTATCTAATGCCCCCAACCAATCCACTCACCTGTCCTATCATTTAAAATTTTCTCTAGAGAATACTTTCTCTCGCCTCATCATGTACCTATTTCTTAG
This sequence comes from Avicennia marina, assembly GCA_019155195.1. Taxonomy (NCBI): domain Eukaryota; kingdom Viridiplantae; phylum Streptophyta; class Magnoliopsida; order Lamiales; family Acanthaceae; genus Avicennia; species Avicennia marina. The sequence continues at coordinate 7,512,201 of CM032772.1, read as the reverse complement.
TTTTTGCAATTCACATGCTTAAAGTCACCAAATCAACTTTCTTAATTGCTTCACGAACTTTCTTCCTTGAATAGCACCTTGTTTAGAGTAGGCATCTCATCATTATCTTCCTTACATGTCACACTTGTTCACCTTTATAATTGATAGCTTATTTAGACATTGGCTCACAAATGCCCCTAGTACTTAAACGCAAAATATTCCTATTGTTAATATTATAAGAAGTAGCAGAAGTTACCTTCTATTCTACATTTGGTGGGCTCTTATCCTTAACAAGAGTTAACTGCTAACCCTTTTCCTCCTTTAGCAGTAGGCTTCTTGCAGTTGAGGTGTTTCAAGGGATGCTATTCTATCCGTCCTCTTGAGTGTCGTCCCCACTTCAATAATGCTCTAACTGTGTCATCTAACTTTGAATAATGCTGCAACTCAACATCTGCCATCTCTTTTTTCAAACCATTCAAAATTCTTGCCATAGCATCCTCTTGTCCTCCGCAACATCTAACCTCATCATTGCCATTTTCATCTCCTTGCTATTATCTTCCACACTTCTACTTCCAAGCGAAAGATTCAACAGCTTCTAATAGGGTTCTCTATGGTAATGATTAAGGATAAATTAGTGCTTTAATAATGCTTTCATCTCATTTCATGTTCTAACGGGGGGTTCATCAGCTGTCCTTCTACTTATGGAAAGTTGATCCCACTACACTAAGGGATAATCTATAAACTTTACTGCTACTAACTTGACATTTTAAGAATGTCCTGTGGACTATCAAATATGAACTTGATTTTGCACTCTTACTAGAAATATGCCTTTAGATTAGATTTTCCTTGAAAGGAAGGAATTTTCAATTTAACACCATTCAAGGAATCCTCTACAACATCGACTCTTCTACATAGCTTCCTAGGTGCTTTATCAATAGTATTGTCATCACTGGAGTCTAAGAAGTCCCTAAGATTTCGACCCTATGCCTCACTCCCCAAATCCGTAGTGCCTTAGGGTGGTATGCATCATCCTAAGTCATTGTCTATGCAACCTCGACCCTATCAAATGTCATGTGGATATCTTCCATCTCTAACGTCAACATTTTCCGCGTCTCCCCTTGTAGTTCCTACGTTATGAACTTAAGATCAAATGCTAGAAATATTTCACTTTTATGTATAAACATGATTAAAAGATTCTCATATAAAAGGCTTCACAACATGCACTCAGCTGTCATGTTTCACTCACTCTTAAGATAAGCTCACCACTCGAGCTTTATGTCAAAGATCATTCAATAAAAATGCATATTAAGCCTCCCTTCTAATTGCTCTTTTAATACCAATTATAACCAATACAAAAAAGTACAGTTCTTTTTTGGAAAAAAAATATCATCCCTTCAAAATATACTCAAAGTGAACGTAATACTTTTCAAAAAAAATTCTGTATCTTAGTTTTATGTTGTTTATAGATTTTTGCACCTAAAGAATTTATTATTTTCATCCCATCAAAATACCTCAAAATTAGCTTCCAATCATTGCATATGCAATTATGAAAACAAGTTTTAAGAGTTCAAATCCATAGAATGATATGTCTGAGTTGGGTGTGTGAGTGATTCAAAAAACATTATAGATTACTTTTGCATATTTTGTTTCGCTTTCATTTGTATAAATAAATTCATGTAGCATCATACATAAATATAAAATAAATCCATGCATTCACAAATATCCATTTGTTATTTCTTACATAATTTTGGATTTTATTTATCACCTTCTCATCCTTTTTTATTAAACTCTCAACTTTGTTTCTCGTTCCTCTGAACTGCCCTTGTCGACCGTCGTTTCTATTGCCCAATCCACGTCCAACAAGACTTTTCCCCTGTTCCCAGACCACCCCTCCTGAACCATTCAATGCCCCACCTCTAAATAGCCAATACTTAATTAGGTCTAGGAGAATTGATCCTACCACATACAGTTGTCACGATCATGCATCTAGTGAGGGAGATTTTGCCATATGGCAAAATCTAAAAGTTTTAACTAATTGCATTTTTGTATTTTTGGTTTTTAACTATAAAAATTTATGAAATTAAAATTTCCATGAAATATTAAATAAAATATAAAATAATATAAAGTAAAAAAGTAGTTTTTAATAATTTTGTTTTTTATATAGAAATGCCACATAAATTTAGCATATACACGGAACAAAAAATATTTAGCATTTTCTTGTGGTTGAAAATTTAAGCATGCATGAATTTATTTATTTTAAAATTTTTAAATATTTTCGGATTTCATTTTATTTCTAGTTTTGTAATTTTTTTTTATTTGATGTCTTATTTTATTTTTCATTTGATGTTTCACATTTCAAAAAAATAATTGATTAATAATTTAAAATTTTGGCCATGTATGAAAATTGCACCCAGTGAGGTAAATTGGGTGCAAGATCGACAAAACCCCTCGCTGTGAAGGTACGGGCTACTGGTGGAACTAGGGGTGTGACTCAATCGAGTTGCTCGACTCAACTCGGTCAAAGCTCGACTCGATATACTTATCAAGTCGAGTTTGGGTATTTCAAAAAAATACTCGAGCTCGATCGAGTAGCTCGAGCTCGACTTTTTATTTTTTTATTTTTTTCAAACATAATCTAACATTTAACTCGAGCTCAACTCGGACTCGGCTCAAGCTCCAAGCCTAGCGAGCTCAAACTCGAGTTGCAAAATTTTACTCGAGCTCGACAACTCGATTCGAGCTCATAAAAAATCGACTTGAGTCGAGCTCGAATAGATTACTACTCGAGTTCGACTCGACTCGATTCCATTCCTAGGTGGAACCCCACCGATGGGGTCTATTCCTATTTTTGCTGGGGAGTAATGCTCCAAATCATGCAAGTGTTAATCTCCTAAGATCCACTAGTAATGGTAGGGTAACACTCTCTTTACCTATAAAATATATCTTGTCAAGCATGCCCACATTACTACTTTCAGTGTGTATGAGCCTTATTACCAAAATACACATTAACACCTATGCATATTTGTCACCAAAATTTACCCATTTATATTCTTGTTTATTTTTACGTCAAAAGTTTTATTTGAATCCAACATTTAAAATAATACCAATGGATATTTAGCCAAACTTTGGGTGTGTTCGTGTTCAACCATACGTGAATATTTTTTAGAAATAATTTATTTTTTGAAAGAAACTTATATTTTACATTTTTGACTTTTCTTATGTATTTTAAAATTTTTCCATTTTATTTAATGCTTGATAAATTTTGATTTCTTTAGAAGAAAAGAATATTAAGTTCGGTAATATGAAATCGGCTATGACCAAACATTAAATAAAGTATATAGTATAGAAACAGTGTTAGCCTTGAATAAAATATTTCATTAAATTTAACTTTTATTATATGTCAGCATAAAATCATTTTAAAATTTAGTGTTTAGAAATCTAATCTTGAATTTAATTTAATTTAAAATAATAAAAGATATTCTGAAATTTAATTTCGACAATCTAATTTTAAACTAAATTCAAGAAATATTGTATTGAAATAGAGTTTCTAAAATTAAATTTAAATAAAATAATTGAATCTTTAAAAAATATTATAATAAAGTCGACTTTGGTAAGTCCAACTGATTACAATCAAATACTTATTGTATTCAGATTAATTAAAATTAAAAAAAATAAAACACATATAAAAAGCTGAGATTTCAAATGCCGTCATGACACCCAAAATTTGTGCGTAAAGCTGGGTAGTGTCCAATGGGTTCGGCATTAAATTTGACTTGGTAGAATATGACTTTTATGTTGATGGGTATTTAAGATATTTAAGTATACAAATATTAGATGAACATTTGTGGATGAGTAGGTTTACCATATATATACACTTAATGACAGCCCTAATCAACACATGTCTTAACTGGCAATAGCAGAAATCGAATTCACAAACCATATTGGGGTTGAGAAATACTTTGGACTCGCGTCCTCCATTTATGGGATTCCACATTTATACAATATTCCTTGTGTAATAAATGTTGGGCGCCAAATTCAAAAGTTAAGGGATTCTTTGAGTTCTCTGCAAATGTTTAATTGATGAAATACGAAAACAAGCATACGCTTCATTGATTCTATTCACTCGTAATAAGGCCACACTCGATGTATGGGTAAACACACACACATATTTATCCACACAATTTAAGGGTCCCTTTACTGTCCATCGCCCCATCATCTTGTAAATTCTCACCAACTGATATTATTCAATATCTAGAACAACAACCACGTCCACGGACGCCCCTACTCAAGATTGGGTTTGTTTCATATGTTATATTTTGTTAATTTGAATGCTCTTCATTTTTAAATTTTCTAATACTAGGTTTTGAAATGATCGCTTTAATATAGATTACTTTCAGGTTGGAGAAGGGTCTCGACCTGATAATATTTACATTTGTGTATGCATTTCGGTCAAGCCTTAATGTTTTTGCCTTTTATTGTCCATTTTCAAGTTGTGTGGTATTTAGTGGCTAAAGAATAACTTGATGGGATTAGTTAAGAAATTTTATTGGTTTGTGCCATCCTTTGTTTTCTATATGCAATTATTTTTTTGAGTTCATAATTCATCCGATCATTGATTGTACCCTTTTTTTCAAAAAGAAATTTGTTTAAGGATGACTTTCTGGCGATTTAAAGTGACTTTTTCCTTTTCTCCCTTGTTATACTTTTTCCTCGGTTCTAATTTCTGTTGGTTTGCGACAATCTTGAAATTTGGAATTTTTTATCTGCAGTACGTCATATGTATAAGTAATTTTTCCATTATTTTAACACATTTTTATTGTTTTCAACCTTTAATTCACTAATATTTCGAGAGGTGTTTGTTTCAAGAAATTATTTCCAAGGCGGATGGTGCGTTTACAGGTGATTATTAGCAGGACCATATACAATTTTCTAATATTCTTTTATTTAATTATTAATTTAAAGCTAATTTCTTTAATTTTAAATTTTATCGGTACTTAGTTATCCTTATTATTTTATGCATTATATATCATATCCATATGTATAAGTAAAAATTGTGCACTCTTATATGCGTTCAAATATTTTCAGATATTAATTATAATTAAAAGAAAATTATTAATTTTTTAGAAATTTAACAGAAAAAATGATATTATTTATGAATTGAGATTATACTTAAAAATTTTAAAAAAAGAGATAAAAGAAATAAGATTAAAGATAAAAGAGGAAAGGATAATGTAATAATTTAACATTAAATACTTAAGTTATTTGCATTAAGCCCCTTGATAGTTTGCATGCAATTATATAAATTTAATGTGATAATTGTACTCTAAATGCATGATCTTTGATGTAATTATAGTTTATTTTTGTTGAAACTGACAAATTGTAGATACAAAGTAAAAATGAGCAACAAAAAAAATGAGAAAAGAGACTTCAAATCAATCTGGAGGCTAGGAGCAATAGATCCAGGATATGTTGGATCGACAAGGATTGATCCCAAGGACATAAGGTACCAGCTAATCGACAAAGTGCGAAACAAGAACTCTGTAATTACAAGCAACTATATTGTGATCAGTCCATGTTGATTAGGACACCTTCAAATCTAAAGTGATTGATCCAAATGATAAGGAGAGTCGATTTGACGGTCATTGGAACTATGATTAGGTGAAAGATCAATAGCAATCCATCTAGCTAACAAGCAATTGGCATAAGAATAAGTAAGATCGACCTAGGCAGCAAAAATTGAAAAGAAAAAGGAGTTTCATTCACCAAATAATTTTAATTTCTTCACAAGTATATAAAGCTACTAGAACGCACAAAAAGGGATTTTTGAGAGGATGGTTTTTGGAGAATTTTAGAGTGAAATGCTCCAAGTAACTTGAGATAACAAAAAGGAGAAATCATTGTAAAAATTCGTGGAGATAGTTGGCAGGCTTGAAGATCAACAATTCACCTATCTTTCCCTTGAGTTTTCTTTTCCTTGAAATTGTGTTCATTTATAATTTTATGATATGATTAGTTGAGAATATTTGTGGATAAATTTTATAGTGCCTAAGCATCATTCAAACAAAATTTGAACCATGGTTTCCTTTATTTAATTTAGTTTTAATACAATACTTTCCCTTTAATTGTTTGCATTACTTGTACTTCATTCCAGTTGCATCTATGTGTTTAAATTATTTATTATGTGTGACATTGTAGACTTGAGAGACACAATTTCATGCATTAGAACTAAGGTTTGTATGTTAGAAAAAATTTTGGGTTAAAAGAACAATGGAACCTGATGAATCATAAAATGAGTGATTAAATGCATGTATCTAGAACAAAATAAGTCTAACAGGAAATTCTTAGATAATTCATGCAGGTTTCTATTTAAAACTCAAGATAAGTAATGGAAATAAAATTGAAAACTTTAATAATTGCAACGAATAAGTAACAAAACTAAATAATCAAACTTGGTGAGGAGTGAGATGGATTTCTTGAGTGAGTTTTTATACCTCTTTTTATCTCTCGATGCTTGGTGATTGCTTGCATGTTAGCTTTGTTTTCTTAGTTTTTGCTTATTATTATCATTTCCAGTTTTGTTTAAATTGCTTAACTTGAATTTAAAATTCAATAGCAGTAGTTGCTAGTAATTTAATTACCAATCCTTATAGGATGACATTTGTGCTCATCATAGAACTGAAACTTGATTCTCAGGCACCATTGCTAGGGATCAAGTTAGATCATTTGGTGCCACTATTGTGAATTTTGTTGAACTTTAGATCTGTTTTTTTTAGGTTAGTTCATAGTATAACTCACTTTCCTAGTTAATTTTATAGTAATTTAATAGGACTTATTCCCATTTTAGTTTTACTAATTTATGCTGTATGGTTGGAAGATCTTATGTTTGATCTTGAAATTAAGCAAACTCATTGCAGGCTAAGGAAAAAGACTAGAGGGAAGACAAGTCTAACTTTTGATATGGAAGATATTCAAATAACCAAAATCTAAATCAAAATACACCCCCTCAAATACAAGATGCACTAAGAGCACTTCAAGATTACTACTAACCCGTAATACAACAAAATTTCTCTTGCATTCAACGACAACCAATACAAGCTAATAACTTTGAGTTGAAACAAACATTAATAAGTATGATGTGGCAGAATTAATACAATGGTTGTCTCATGAGGTCCATAGTCTTCATCTAGCTACATTCCTTAAGATCTGCAACATCATAAAGATAAATGATGTTGCTAAAGATGTCATTTGCTCGAGGCTTGTTCCATATCACTTCGAGATAAAGCTAGATAAAGGTTTTGCTTTTTGCAACCAACATAAATTCTTTGGAGAGGCTTGCCCAAAAATTCTTATGTTAATTATTTACCCCCCTAAAAACCTTGAAGCTCCATAATGAGATTGTTCAATTCTAATAGTTGGATTATGAGCCATTGTATGAGGCATGGGAGCATTTCAAAGACTTACTACATAGATGTCCTTAGCACAACTATAAAGATTAATTCCAAATCCATGTTTTTATAGCAATTTTAGGATGATAGTGGATGCCTTCGCAGGTGGTAGTATGCTTAAGATGTCGGCAAATGAAGCTTATCACCTACTTGAAGAGATGTCGGATAATAACTACCATTAGCCCAATGAAAGGAACCAAACAAGAATGGTTGTTGCAGGGATGTTTGAGGTCAATAAAGTTAATGGCCATGAGTGCTCAAGTCTCTGCCTTGAGTGACCAAATATCTCAATTGACTAACTAAGACTCTTGCAAGAAATCTATTGAAAGTATGGCAAGTTTTTGTGTTGGGGATTGTCTAGGCAATGTTAAGTAAGCACATTACATAAATAATCATGCTTTTTATCCTTGCAACAATTTTCAAAATTAAGATTATGAAACAATGAGAATTTATCATATGCAAATTTGAGAATGCTCTCAATCCTCCACCTAGATACAATCAACCTTCTCTTGAAAAGAAGCCATTTTTAAAGGATTTAGTGACTTCCTTTGTCATAAAATCCCAAAAGAGGCATGAAAACTCTGAGTCTAGGTTGGACAATCTAAAAACTTACAAAGGAAATTTAGGAGTGTCAATGAAAAGTCTTCATCTTTCCGCTAGCTGATATTAAACCCAATCTAAGAAATTAATGCCACTCAATAACCACAAGGAGTGGACTGGTGCTTTAGCCAAAAGAAAAATCCCCAAAAAATGAAAAGCCTACTAAATCTGAGAAAGAAAGAATGAAAAAGAGGAACCTATGTGTAAGGGGTTAACTTTTGTAAGCCTTCTCCTTTCTTGTCATCTTGCATCATTTTCTCAATGCTTCTATAAGCAAAAATTAGATGAATAGTTCTTTGAATTCTTTGGAATCCTTAAGAAGATCCACATAGACATCCTCACTGCATAGGCACTTGAACGAATGCCAAACTATGAAAGAAATTATGTCTAAAAAGAGGAAATGCGCTAAAAGGGGATTGTCATTGTCAAGTATTCTAAGAGGTGTAGTGCTATGGTCATTCCAACTATTCCACAAATGATGAAGGACTTGGGCAAGTTCACTATCCCATGTATAATTAGGAAAACAAATTCTAATAAGGCATTATGTGACTTAGTATCTAGTATCAATTTAATGCCTAATTCAATTTTGAGAAGATAGGATTAGGAGAGATCAAGCCCACCAAACTTTATGTGACTTTTCCTAGAGAGATTGTAGAAGATGTCCTTGTTAAAGTTGACAAATTCATTCTTTCTATTGACTTTATTATGTTAGACATGAAACTAGACAAGAACATACTGGTTATTTTTGATTATCCATTCTTAGCCATTGACAATCTTTTAAAACCCAAACCGTTTATCAAGTCATAAAGTTAAATGATTTAAGAGTTAGTGGTTCAACTGTGGTCAAACTGGTGAAGTCAAAATAGTATTATAAATATTAATTAATATACTAAAAAATATCTGAAATATTAAATATAAAGGAATACTCAAATATATCTTTTATGCATTTCTTTTATTAATGTCAACAATTAAATAAAATGTACTAGCATAACAAAAACATTAATCTAACAAAAATAATAAATATTATCAAACAAATGAAAAAAACATAAAATATAACAAAATGATATCTTAATAGAATATTTAGCCAAAATATTATAAAATAAACATAATTTAACCGAAAAGGATCCATCACACTTAAAAATCAATTCATGACGAAAATAAAATAACTAACACTATCAAATCCATTGTTTCCTACATTCATACAACACCAAAGAAAAGTAAGTCTTAAAAGATAAATCAGTTTCAAATCATCCTTGACCATTCTTTATCATCTCCACACAAACCACTACCACCACTACAACCAGCTCTATCACCAATTGAGATATCAAACAAGCTTTCATTGATGTTGAAATTCTCAAAGGTTAAAAAATCAATTTCATCATCAACCTCTACAAGTTCAATATCTTCAACATTAACATCTAAATTTATATAACAAATGAAAATCTCAACTTAAACTAAACATATACACACATTTACACTATGTTTTCACAAACTTTCTTATATATTATTTTATGCACTCCTTCTCAAGGGTGTCTTTGCTGCCTTTCCATTCTTAAAGGATCCAATTGCTCATAAATCATATTCTCAATTTATTCATAATTGAAAAATGCCTCCTCCTTATCTTTTAAAATCCAAACATTATTTTTGTCAATACTCTCATAATCGATTAGGTTAAGACTTCTAGATTTCATAAACCATCTATAGTTTTACAAAATAAGAATATTAATTTGATAAGTATGGTACACAAATAAAAATATATATATAAAATTATAAAATTAAACTATTGTTACCTGTCTTTTAACTCTAGGTTATAATAAATGTAAACCAAGTCATTTATCTTTTGATGCTCCAATCTATTCTTCTTTTTGCTATGTATATATATTCAAAAACATCCAAATGATGTACTTGTTTGGCCAAGGATTTTGATTGCTAACTGTTGGAAATTGGGTGCACTTGCATCAAATAATTTTCACCATTAATCTAAGAAAAAGGAAAAACAAATATTGATAAAAATAAAAACCACATTCAAATATATTAGCATAATAAAAAAAATTAAAAGAAATTGATGCTTGCCTGGTTGAGTGTTCTTACTAATTTCTAGAGCAAGTTCTAATCCAAAGCTCTCCAATTGATCTCGAAACAACCTAGTCTCGTGCAATAATTTTGACTTGCCACCAATTCCTTTAGAAGTGATCACTTTAAGAACACCATTCATTACCTCTAGCTTACAACAAAATGATGTTTGATCATATTGGAAAGTGGGATTGAGCCAATAAACTATTGCATGTATGTCTTTCTTCAATTGCCTATCCCAATGATTTTTAATGATATTAGTATACGATTTATACAACCTTTTCTTATTTTTGCAAAGACTCTTAATGCCCTTTTTAGCTTCATAAACACATCCAATAGAAGGCTTCCTATCCCCATCAATAATTTTCAAAAGGCGCATCAAAGGCTTCAAAATTTTCACAATAATCAACAATCATTCCAAAACTTATTATCTAAGACAGTTGCAACATCTTTTGTTTTCCTCTCTCTTACCAGTTTAGAATTAACAAACTCCTTACAAATAACTAAAGCTTTCAAATCACGCATGTGGTGGTAAATATTATAAAGAGCAATAAAAATAATACCAAACCTTGTCTCACCTAGACTAGGTATTTCAGTCTAATCACCCATATGCATGCTTATAAACAAACCTTGTAATATGAGATGCTTTCTTCACAATTTTAGCAATTTAGTCTATTTTTACAATATCTTTCAAGATCAAATTCGAACAATACACTGCACAAGAAGACCAACTAATAAATTTATAATAACCTTGTATCTTTTAGCTTGCTGCAACAAAATTTGATCTATTATCAGTAATAATGTGAACCACATTATTTGGGTCAACCCATTCAACATCTTCTTTAAACAAGTTAAAAAGTGCTTTCAAATCTTTTAAAACATTAGAAGCATCCACTGATTTCTGAAAAATTATTCCACAACGACAATACACAGAAAAATTAATCAATGTTCTTCCACTTTTATCTGTCCAACCATCACCCACAATAGTACATCCAATCTGTGGCCCAATATTTCAAATATTATCAACCCACAATTGAATTTCATTTTTTGCATTCTTTAATAGTGGAAGTCGAATGTTATGATAAGTAGGAACTTGATATCCTGGCCCCATTGCAATTGTAGTATCAAACATGCACTAAAGATGTCTTAAATGATATGCATTTAAATGCAATCTCTTTATATCCTAGCCCCATTGAAAACATCCAATCTCTTTCAACTGTTTCCTTACCTACAAGGACACTTTTTATGGTAGGTTGGGATTCACGAGTAGTCCTTAGCGTAAAATAATCACCTATCTTACTTGATGACCTAACTTTGTGTTTCTGCTAGCATGTGACTTTTCTTTTTCTTCACCAAGTTGTATATTTTTACCTTGGTCTTGCCTGTGCAATTCTTCAATTTCATCATAATCATCATTGTCATCCCTTTCAACAAGACGAAGACCATAAGGATTCTAGAAAACATATCTTTCTTGAATCTTTTTCTTTTTCTCAATAATTTCTTTAAGCAACTACTCCATTTGATATCAAACATCAGCAAGTACTTTAGTACATGCTTTAATTTCTCCCTTTCTACTTGGAAGATGTTGCTTCATTTAGTATATCCCTCTACCAATTGTCACCTTCCCACAATATAAATAACATATAGCTTTTCCTCTATCAATAAGCTTTTCTACTATATGATTCCATGCTATATCTGTCTTTCTCCTCTATGATTGAGTAGATGCAAGAGTTGAGATGCCCATGTTTGTATTTTGTCATTAGAAGACATTTCACAACTGCAAATGAGCCTAAAATACATAGTTAGACATATATTATATTGGTGACCACAAGTAGCTAGCCAATAATCAAGGAAACAAACCACTGTCATGAACAAATTTTGTCTAGAAGTCTCCATAGCCCACAAACACATTGAACATAAAATTGGATTATTGTTCTAAACAAAAAAAAAAATAGCAGAGAATGTATTTGCATATAACAACACTTTTAAATGTTAGTTTTCCACCAACAGCACAAAATAACATTAACTTTGAAAAAAAAAAAAAAACAAGTTTCAACTTAAAAGGGAAGGGTTAAAGCTTTCAACTTGGAAAATGAAAGAAGCAAATCATACAGTTGCCAAAAATGATAGTTCCTTTTACTATTACTTATTTAAAAATGTGGTTCACTTTTTAAGTGATTAACTTAAATTGCAAATACCTTAGGCAAGACAATTTCCTAGATGTGAGATATCTTAACTTCCTTAGTCTTATAGTCATATTTAACACCAACCATTTTTCAAATTTCTATTCTTTTCAAAAATGTTGCCTATCTACAAATTTTGAGTTGTCAGGATTCCATGATGAACTGCGATTTGACAATGATTAATCCTCTTGCATCTAATAGGAATGTTAAAAGTGATCAATGTCATGTTAATATTATTGGCAAAAAAAAATATATTGCATGTTCTCATGTGCTTAGCTCCTAAACGTTATAAGGCTAATATATCATGGGATTTTTGTGTCACAGTCACAAATATGCTTTGGAGGCACAGTAAGAATAATAAACAAAAATATAAATGAAAATAGGATTGAAAAGATGAACAATAGAATAAACAAGTCCATTTCATAAATATTGAAAGATAATTACAACTACAGGATTATGGAAGCAATAAATTGAAGGTATGAACAACAAAATCATCCATCATTTTTTATGGGCTAAGTTAGGACTTCATTTTGTATCATTCCTTCAAAAAAGCAAGAACATAATCATTGTCTGACAAATAATATGGTCTATGCAAATTTATTAATTGTGTCCCTTTGTACTTCAGGCTCTCATAGGCATGTATTTGCAGGATTGAGAATGACAACCCAAGGTAGAGAATTACTCTATCAGACAATCACACAAAGTTTCAAACTTTTAATAGACCAGAGAATTAGACCAAAGCTACTCATACGGTCATACCATAATCACATCACAGAGCCGTGAGTAACAAAACTCATACCTTTGTCCATTGGTGAGTTTGGTCGGTACTCGGTCCTTCACTTCAAGTTTAATTGATCTAAAACATAAAAAATTAGAACAGTGAAGTATTTGAATATGTTAAAAAAAATGATGCTTGAGAAAAGAGAAAGGAATGACGAAGACAAAGACGAGAAATAAACTAGGGCTAGATTTGGAAACTTGAAAGGGAATGGATAATTATTTAGACTCTCAACTGGATAGTTTGATTAACCCGCAAACAGTTTGAATGGTTCGCTGGTTGAACTGTAGTTTGGAGTAGTTTTTGCAAAATAAACTGTTTTTATATCTATTTCAATTTTAGGGGTTCTTCGGATAGGTTTAAAGGTTGTGTTGCGGTCAGACCTGTCTGACCAGGCAGTCTGGGCTGGGTTTTAAAACATTGGCCACTAATAAAACTATGATTGACATTCAAAATGATATCCTTTCCTTGCAAGCAAATGAAAATAAAATCAAATTTAACATCTACCAAGCTCTGAAATTCTCTAGTCATACATCTGATTAGGATAAATGATATTAAATCTTTTGAGGAAGAATTTGCAAGGGAGTTTCTTGCAAAAGATGAGTTGGATCATGAGATTGAAAGTTCCAATAAGATAGTGAAGCACTGTCCCACCTTAAAATTTCATCATATAAATCTTGTTGATTTTGCTAAGCAAAAAAGTGCTACTATAGGAGGTTGTTTTAAAAAATACCATGATTTGTTTAAATAATCTCTCTCAAATTCTTAAAAGTTGACCTTTAAACCTCTTGACAGTCCTCCCCTTTATGGATCCTTAGGAGAGAATTCGACTCTTCCTCTCATTATTTCCATCTTCTTTAAGAAGGAGCAAGTTAAAATTACTTACTACCTTAAGGTGTAATAAAAGTGCAATAGGGTTTTTTATTTCTAGTTTAAATGGGATTTCTCCATCTATCTACCTGTATAAAATTCCTATGAAGGATTCAATGAAGCCTACATGGAGCATCAAAGGAGTTTGAATCATACCATGCAAGAAATTATAAAAAAGGTAGTTCAAAAATTACTCAAAGTTGGGATAAGTTATCCTATTGCTAATAGCCTTTGGGTAAGCTATGTGCTAGTGGTCCTAAAAAAATGCTAGAATGACCATAGTCTAAACTAAAATTAATGAGGTCAACTCACACAATCACTGGGTGGTGTGTTTGCATCAATTATGGAAAATTAAATAAGGCCACCCAAAAGGACCACTTTCCCCTACCATTTGTTAATTAGGTGCTTGATAGGATAGTAAGGCATGAGTAATATTGTTTTCTCCCAAATAAGTTTAAATTCACATGCTCATTATGTTGCTCGTGGGTTCCGAACACTAATATACCATTTCCACTAATCAAGATTTTAGTTTATTCTCTCGACTAAGAAGGGTCGCATGTTAATTTCGCTAATTGTGGGTCCTAATACTTCTATCCTAATTAGGCATATTGCAATCTTTAATCTTGATTGGTAAGATCATCTGTTAGCCTCGCCAGTTGTGGGCCTCAATACTTCTATCCCAATTAGGCAAGTCTCGATCTATATTCCTAATTTGTAGAGTTAGGTATCAACCTCACCAACTCTAAACTCCAATACTTTTGCCTCAATTGAGTGGGTCCCAATCTGTAATCCTGATTAGTAGGGTCAACTTATCTCCAACTGAAAAGCTCAATACTTTTATCACAATTGGATGGGTGTGAAACTTGTTTCTTTACACCAGTGTCATTACCAAGCATAAGCAATTTAAACAACTCATCACATTTTAAGATTGTTTTACAAAAATTTGGTACAAAATTGTTATACACATACTCATATCCAAAGTTCTAGAAAGAATTAAAAATTCTTGTAATTAGCAAAAATTTGTTAAATATAGCAATTAGAATTTAAAACATTCAGCTTACTACATGGCAAATCATAGGTATATGAAAATATGGATTTTAAAGCCAAGTGTCGAAAATATTTATAAGTAATCCACTTACCTGATATCAGTCTTGCTGTTCAATTTGCTCACTAATTAACGGTGCTTAGGTTCTTATTCAACAAAAATCCTTGTTTCAATCCCAAATGTAAGGAATTAGACATCCTATATTTCCCGTACATGCACCATAGTTTCCCTAAATCACTGATAATTTTCTACTATAGTGGGCTCATTGATTCTCAAGTGTTTCTAAATGTTTCTATACTATTGGAGTGTTTTGTGTGCTCGGGTAAGCATTTATGGGTGCACAATGATTGAAAACATGGAACATGTGAAAAGATAGCAAAAATTGGGTTTTGGATCGACTTAGGTGCCTTTGGATCCATCTGGGCAGCCTTTTCGATCCATGTGGGGCATCTTGGATTGATTAGCCCATGCAGTGATCACCTGGTGGTGGACATTCTAGATTTACAATCTAAGATCCTTAGTGATCGATCGTGTAGCCCCATGATCGATCAAGTGTTTTGCGATCACGATTAGGGGATTCTGGGTTTATGATCAAGTCACCTTGTGATTGGTCCTAATCGATCGCATCGCCTAAATCGTTAATGGGATCAATTATGTGCGTTAATGTGTCGATTAAAAGGGCTCCTATGTTTGTGATTAGGGCCCTTGCGATCGATCTGGGTCGATCGTGCAGCCTAGATTGACTACGATTGATCTAACATTGGCCATCAACCTGTAAGATTGTCTAGTTTCAAAATTTTGCACATTGTAGGGATTCAACTGCACATTTTAAGACTATATTAGGTGAAAATAGTTGGAAATTAACATGGTTTGATATAGTCACTAAGGAACACGACTAAATTTTCAGAAAATAATAAGGGTGCATGTATGGTTCACTTACAAGGTCCGAGTCATTTTTTCCTTATGAGTACACAAATATTTATGTATTTCTGCATTTATGGCCACATAAATTCATGTAAAACTAACGTTTATGTGCAGAAAGCCTATGAAGTATGTCTATAGTGTAGGATTACCATCTTTCCACAAAATCAAAATGGAAGTATGAAGTTTTAGTATGGGAATTTACCTCAAAGTGTGTAGAAAAATCCCATTCCTGCTTTTACACCCAATGTGGCTGGCCAAGAGGGTTTGTAGGATGGAGGAATGCCCAATTAACCATAAACTCTGCAAGCCTCATGTGGAAAGTTGTCATGCTTGGGGTCAATCACATCCCCTTTCCTTTTTGTATGAGTTGACAATGTGCACCTTCATGTAACAATTTATGTAAATAATTAATTAAATAAAGCAATAAATTTAGAAAGGATTTATTCATTTAATACCTTCCCTCTATTTTGGAAGGTTGTACCCAAGGACTGAGAAAAGACCAACTTTACATGTCCTTGTGACACATTCGACTATTGTTGTATGCCATTCAACCTCTTTAATGCTCCAACTACATTTTAAATATGCATGATGACTCTATTTCACAATTTTGTGGAGGACATCATGGAGGTATTCAAAGATGACATTCCTATCTTGAAATGTCTCTTGATCATTGTCTTAAAAATCCCAGGTTTTTCAAAGACGAGGAAAAGAATCTTGTGCTAAATTGAGAAAAGTGTCATTACATGATAAAGGAAAGCGTAGTTCTTGCACTCCATGTCTCATCTATTGGTTTGGAAGTCAATCTAAAGTGGTAGGATTGACAAGCTTCCTCTTCTGACTAGTGTCTAGAGTGTTGGTAGTTTTCTAGGGCATTGCTGGTTATTACCAAATATTCATAAAGATTTTTCTAAGCCCTTGTACAACCCTCACATTTAAAAATACAGTATAGATATAGTGATATATTATAACATAATAACAATTTAATGTGTATATTATGACATAAAGCAAAGAAGGATAATGTAATAATTTAACGATGAATGCAAAAGTGGCATATGCATAATACAAAATGTAGTGGTGTAAAGAGGTAATGTCTCTATCTTTATAGTGTGCAAATTTTACAAGTGTGTATATATTCCAGATAAAGGCACTACCATCTAAATAGAGACATTACCATCCACTCCAAACAGCTCTGCCTAGGTTTCATATGAGAGGGTATTAATGCCTCTATCAGAATGTGAATACTACTCTTTGCTTATATTTATTCAAAGCCTTTATATTTTGCTTGTGATTGAATAGAAATTTTTGCTATGTTGTTTATGTGGTTTCGAATTAGTGTATTTGTTTGTAAATTCAATAAATTTCTTTTATGTAGCCTTTTTGATAGGTTTTGATGGGATGAAAGTAAGATGTTTTTTGAGAGTGAATAATTTAGAAATAGTCCAAATGTAGTGGAGAAAAAATGTATCAATTGAATGTTATTATGTTCAAATTGAGAATTTTGATTGTAGGGCAAATAAAAGGGATCCAAACATTGTTGCTATATTTTTTATATTTTAATTTTTCAAAAAGTAATCTTTTTGACCTGTATTTTTTTGGAACTAATATAGGTTTGGGTTATGTATGTCGTTGGAGTTAACAAGTATTTCTATAGTAATTATACATGAGTTTTTGCTTGGAATATAGGGGCAAAGAAAAAAATTATTTTGAGCTTTTGGGGGAATAATTTTGGTTGTATGCACATTTTAGACTACAATGATATGGTGGATTTTGTATTTATAAAGCAACGTTGTTATAAGTGAATTTAAGCAAAAAATTTTTGTTGAGAATATGGTAGGAATCATTATAAATATCTTGATTTCCTTTGTATTGTAAATAATCTACACTAATTATAATCATTTCTCTTATAATTGATTATATGGTTCAGTTTCATCGCAATGCTATCAAATGGACAGTAGAGACCTAAGTACAAGAATGATTGATTAGCGTTAAATGGACATCAACTCCCAAATGCACAAGTTAGCCAAGCAATAAAGGCTGAGTGTCATCTTGTGAGGAGTGAATCAAGGTGTCTATCAAAATAACTAGCCCTTTGATTAGTTACATGATTTAAAAAGTAGTTATAACTTTTTAATGAAAAAAGTAAAAAAATAGCAGCAAGCAAAACAAAACCAATCAATTTTGTGAAAGAAAACTCTATAGTATGTCATGGAATTACCAAACTATGTAGTTTGATTCATCATTTTTCTTGATCTTAGAATCTTTCTTGTCTTTTAATAAAACATAAATCACTATATTTCGAGTTAGTTTATGTAACTTTAATTAGAAACAAAATGGGGTATTTCTACAATTCTATTATCGCAATTAAAATTTGTTAAAGACAATAAAAGAATTCTTATGTATCGATGAATTAGCATAAATCACAATATTTCAAGTTGATTCATGCCAGTATAATTTGAAACAAAATGTTGTATTATTACCATTCTATTATTGCAGCTTGGCTTTTGTCCATATTTCGTGCGTTGAGTCCTCATATTCCAAGCTCCTTCTATAATACTACTATTTCTTAAGATTGATTTTTCATATGTTAGCTCCTTTGATAACATAAGTCATATTGAGTTCATAAATACACAAATTACTATATTTCAAGCTAATTCGTGCATTATTAAATCATAGAGAAACAAGCAACATTAACATCTAAAAGTTTATCAAAGAAAATAAATCACAATCAAGATAGAAATTTATTTCAATTTATAGAATAACCTTACGATAAATTTAATGACTCACAAGGTCTCAACAAAGATATGGTCAATTTCTACATCTAACTTTACAACTTAAGTAGAAATAGTAAAATAAAGAAATGTATGAAAAGTTATTGATATCCCTTTTGGAATTTCCAACTTTTAGGAGTCAATTTTTTCTCTTCCTTTGATTCTTTAGTAGTCAAGTTTCTTGGTGTTAATTTTCTTTCTTCTTCTTTTCTTTCTCGTCAATTTTTTCTTAGAAATCCTCTCTTTTTTCTAGACAGGCCACCTCCTAAGGCTTAAGATACGTGGGCCTTAAATCTTATGGGGAAATTTTGATCTACATAGCTTGTTGGGTAGCTCATGGGTGCAAGCAAAATGCAAGGTACATTGTTATTATACTCCTCACATGCACAAGACAAAGGCAAGTAATCTAGCTCTCTCTCTAGTTACCTTGCATAAGCAGGGTGGAGGCAAGCAAAACTCTTTTCTATCACTACTCTACCTCGCATGTGTAGACAAAGGTAAACAAAATCTACCTTTGTTGTTAATAGCTCACGAGTACGAGACAGAGGTGAGCTAGTTCCATGAGCTTCTTCACTTCCATTTTTCTCCCATACCCAACTCTACAAGTCTTTCATCTTAATTTTTAAGTCTTAGAATCTCTGAACACAACCCAACTTAATAGAAGCACAAATTTTACATAAAATTGGCTAAAATTCACATAATTCAAATGAACGTGTGATATATATTATACATATCAAAAATGGATATAGATGATACAAAAACACTAAGTACTAGCCACTTTTATGCCCCAAAAAGACAAAAATTCTAGTAAATGATCTGTGCATCTTGTTTTTATGTAGAAAGTGTCAAACCCTTATTATTTGAGAAGTTGTTAGTGTATTTTTGAATTTTTCAAGATTAATATTGAAATTATGGGTTTATGTTGATCGACCTTGGGATAGCAACACCTAATTTGAACCTTATTGTGTTTGCTTCGTTGTGGAGCTTTGCCAATGCCCTTAAAAGTGAATGGCAAAGTGCTTCTAAGTTTATTTTTGTTTCTAGGTAATTACATGAAGCTGTAGTGTTATGTTCTTGTCTCTTAACTTTTCTTGAAAAATTTTTGTTCCAACACTTTTTTTCCTTTGGATTTTTTAATGGATCGGTAACCAAAGCAAATTAACGATATAAAGGACTTACTTTTAACAGCTAGAAGGAGAGATGCACATTCTATGAAGATCAAGAATAGCAAGGTTGTGATTAAGTTCGAGGTTGGATGCTCAAATTACATATACATTCTGTGTCTTTGATCCTAAGAAAGCTACCTCTCACTAGGTTTATGTTATTCATATTGAACTTATTTCACTTCTTTTTTTGTTTTTGGTCTTATATTTATTATTATTACCAGTGGCCCCTCAAGCACAACACGAAAGAGAGATTTAATTACATGCTACCAATCAAGATTTGTAGTTTAACAAACTTTCTAATCACTTAATTGTTTTATCAAAGATTACAAGTTCTATAACCATTAATTGACTACAATTTCTTTAACATATAATTTTTTTACATCATTCAAAATTTACTTGTGGTTTTCTAATTAAAACTTTAACATTAATGCACACAACTGTGTAGAAAGGCATTTTAGATTTTGTAGAGTTGATAGTCACATATAATTTGTCATTACATTCAAATTGCACCTTCATGCTCTTTGACTCTTTTAGTTGGTTCTTTTATGATTGCAATATAGATGTAAAATGAAAACCTTGGCATATTACACTTGCTTATGAGTCATATTTTGTTTCTATGTTTGCATGCTCAGAACTTGTGGGCTCAAATTTTCCATCAAACAGGCGTAGAGTTTCAAATATGTTTAGTTGGATTATTGCAAAGATTTGATTGAAAGAGATTTCTAAATGGAATTTAGCCCTAATTTGTAGTAAAACAAGCATAACTACTTTGGAGTTTGGTGATTGGCATGTCTTAATGCCTTTTGATTTTTTGTTTTATCACATTTAAATATAATTTTCTTTTTGAAACTGAAGTAATGTCTCATCGACTTTACATGTTAGCATAAACATCAATTGAGATGAACTAGATAACACAGAATGAGAATTAACTTTTATTGTTTTGCTATACTTTTGCCTTCATACGAACTATTTTAGGTGCACATATTTAAATATAAGAATTTGTGAATGATAGATGGTAACATTATCATTTTGGCAACATATGAAAATGCGAAGAATTTAAATAGTAATAATACTAAGGTAGATATTTTATGAATGTACATCAATTCATGATTTAAATATATACATATATGTATATGTATATACTTTCTGAAACGGATATGGACCTTATTCACTCATTATGTTTTTTTGTTCTCTTGCATGTTATGGTGACAGATGTTTATATAAATGAATAATTTTAGCTTCTTTTGTACATGTTACACTCAATTTCATATTTATTATGATAGCAATATTCAATGTTATATTTATAAATATAATAAGAACATATAACATGACATCAATGTTGCATGTGTCTGCTTCCCCTAATAAATTGATTTGGGAAAATTTTGGTGAATGGGAGGGAATTTTTTCCTCTCTCGAGTTATAATTGTCAATGGATGCTACTCATACCCATTATATCTACTAGCAATTTTGCACACTCAATGCATTATACTAATTTAACCATATTTATACACATGCATAGAGATAAAAAGTATAAATTTTCCTAGAAAATTAAATAGTGGCTTTTTTGGTTTGATAATAATTTCTTGATAAATGAGCATCAATTAGGGCATGAATATAAGCATAAAAGTTAAATAAAAGTCATGATATTTTTTTATTTAATCTTTATCCAATTCATGTGTAACATAATAATAAGGAAAATAATGAGATTTTACTTTCTGTCAACTGAAGTGTGATATTTAGGGGTCAGAGGCTTAATAATATAGATTAAAGTTTAGATTGTATATTTTGTTATTAAATCCACCAATTGCTTCTATTTACATGTATAGGCAATTTGACTGCTCCAATGGTAATTATAAAAAACTCATGGTCAATATAATCATGATATTTCTGCAGTTGGAATGATTTGAAAAATTAGTGCTTACTTCACTACTAAAGAGTTAGGATTAGTTTGACTTATAAAATGGAAGACAAAACATTTTTAACCTATAATTTACTTAATAAAACATTACATCAAATACTACAAAATAATTTCTAACACTTTTCCTCAGGTTGAACATATAGAAATATTCAACTTGAATTATTACAACTTTTGATCTGTAACAAGGTGAATTGTCATAAATCAACAATGAGGAAACTTTCTTAAACCAAAATCATGGACTAGTCATAAGGCGAAGCTTGAAAATAGATGTTTCAAGGCAATACTTGAAGAAATGTTGAAAAACAATATTTGAACTTTTTGAAGAGATGTACCAAAAGGCAACACTTGAAAATAAACTTTGTATAGTGACATTGGAAAGGATTATATAAAATGACACTTTAAAAGATCTATTACAAGATGACACCTAAAGGCTTAAAAACAAGTGTCTTAATGCAATACTTGAACACTTGCTAACAGATGTTGAAAGGTAACAAATACAAGATTATCGTAATATGACAATAAAGGAGGTCATCATAAAACAAGAAATACCATCAAGCTGCAATAAACACTAAATGCTGATGGAAGATCTTCGATAGTCAACAAATTAGTATAGGCCAAATTGATCAATAAATAATGGCACAAGCAAATAAGATCCAAAATTCATTTTTCGTGATTATAGTCTAAGTTCGAGAAAGGGTCTAAGAATACTCCTAGCCTAAAAAGAGATAGCGCAATTGTTGAAAACCCAAAAAGAGACCAAACTAAACAAAGGACGAAATTAAAGACCAAAGCCTAAAAAGGCAGCCAAGTGAGGATGTTGGGCCAAATTAAGATCTACACATAGCCAGCTCTAAGAAGCCAGACAATAGCCTAAAATAAACTGCCCACTAAATTGTAAATCTAGGCCGAGTTGATGAGCGTAAGCACGGCAGCTGAACGTATCGTCTGAAGTGTGGTTGAAGGTGTAAGCAAGGTAAGACCAGGCTTCATCAGCAGTTTGCACATGGTAAAGTTCGCCCACCAGAGTTCTTCAATGAAGGTGCAATCTTTTGGTTTTGGACGAGCCTTCGTTGTTCAGGCTTCTGTTTGTTTTCTTTATTGAACTATTAGGTAGAGGAGTGCAAAGGTGTTGGTGAGGACTAGATACGAGATTGATAGTGGCTTGTTGGGTTTCAAATTGGCATATTAGAGAAGAGATGTTGATTTTGGGATTAGAATTTGAATTCCCTTTTCTTTTTTTTTTTTTTTTTTTTTTTTTTTGATGTTTTTGTCTCTTGACCAAAAGACTTGTTAAATAAATTCAGTCAAGAAAATATGAAGAAATCGTATCATACCATGTTGGAATGATTGTAAGGTGTTAGCGCAGATTTCCTTACAAAAAAAGTAGTCCCAATTTATATTATGATATTAGTACAAAATCAAATACAAGAAACAATTTGACTTAAAACTAATCCTATAAAATTGAAAACAAAATAATCAAAATATTGCATTATAGAATGGGAAACCCAAATCAAAATATTACCCAACAATATCTATATAATAATTAAAAATTAAAATTTTAAATAAGCTCCAAATTTTACAATTATTAATCCTCCAACAAAAATTATTCCCTACAGACTAGTGTACAAATGCGATCAAGAAAGTTAATCGGTAAATTCATCTGCCACACACACAAAAAAAATGGAACTAGAATTCAGGCGGCTGGATCACAGAAAAACTCTTCATCATGGGATAATTTCATCTGCCAAATATCACGCGGCACTATAAATCATTTCTACCTTGGTAATTGGCATTCACTGACATCTCAATTTCTTCAAGAGATCTCCCTCTAGTTTCAACTATAAAAAAGTAAGCAAATACAGCAGCTAACAAGGAAATCTCACCAAAACCAGTATAACTGGAGCAAAACCAAATTTCTCTACCAACTCAAGGAGAAACAGCCCCACCAAGAAGTTGAACACCTGAATTCATCACAGAAGATCATTCTTTACAACAGTCAACTGCAATTCTGCTTTAGTATGCAAGACTTTGATTTCATCTTGTGTTATTACTATATCCAAATCATTTCATTTTGCAGATATCCATGAACACCAGTTCCAAGGAAAATCATTTTCCTCTCCTTTTGTTTGGATAAATTTAAAATAAAAGGGAGCTAGTTCGTTTGCTTGCTTTTATTTTTCATAAAATTCAGGAGGGAAACATTTTCCAGCACACAAGTTACTTTGCAATTTTCACGGTATTCAAGTGATAAGGCACAAAGCATGTCATGGAAGTTGAGTTCAGTTCTTGCTAAATCATAAGATCAAGAAAGGAAGGAAGATTTTTCAGGAACTTCTGAAGAGCTAGTTCTAATGGAAAGAAAAATCAACTTTTCATTTCCCTTCATCACTCTCTCCTTCCACCCTCTGAATCATAGAGAACAAACTTAATTCAACCCCCATAGACCCCACGAAATGAACATCAGAACACACACACACACACACACATATTGTATATCTATACTATTATAGAAGGGGTTGTTTCATACGAACTGAAGTTGTCTTTTAACTAACCCTGTAACATATTCATCCAGTTATAATCACTTCTCTAGCACTTCCTATATTTCAATGTCCCTTTCTTCCACTAACTTAATTCTTCTTTTCAATTGATCTTATATCCTTTATTATTATATATATTATATACATTTATCTACTTGCGTATGTTTTAATTTTTAAAGCATATGCAATGGATGTACTCCAACTGTTAGCATATATAGGTAGAGAGAACCAGAATGAGAGGTCCAGAGCGTTCAGTTTCACTTTAGTTATAGTTAGACTTTTTGATAGTTCTGATGATAACATGTATAGCAAATCATAGTGTTGGAGAAGAATATTTTATTTTATATTTCATATAAATAGTTACCTAATTTGTGTATCTAGGTATATTGCATTTCCTATATTACAGGATTTATATAATTGTTTTTTCTTTTTTATAGGAATAGTATTATTTTAAGTTACTTACTTCTGGTATTTTTATACCGGTCTCACACTACAAAAAATTGGACCTCTGTTTAGTGTAATGCACACTTTTTCTAATTATTTAGTAGTAACGTACACCTTTTCTAATAAGCCTTTTAAGTTGTTTCTTGGGTCACAATATAAATTGAGTCACATAACTTCTGCTCCTTCTAAGTATAAAAGTGCCAATCATTCATCATGGATGCTAGCAGATTGTTCTATCATGTCTTGACTTCTAAATTGTATGGCAGAGTCTGTTGCAGCCAATGCCATTCTTTTAAGTACAACCAAAGAAATGTAGAGTGTCTTAAGTGAGATGTATTCTCAAGAAAAGAATGTTTCTCAAATGTTCGAGTTGTACAAGACACAACTCTCTCTTAAACAAGATAGGCAGCTTGTGAGAAATTATTCTCTCTCACTTAAAGGAGCTGTAAATGAAATTTTGTTATATCATCCATTAAATTGTGATGTCACAACTCGTAAGACCCAGTGAGAGCAAGTTTTAGTGGTTAAGCTTTCGTCCGAACTTGATTGGTCCCTAAGTTCGGTAAGAGAGAATTTATTAGCCAGTGATAGTGTTCTTATCCTATCTAATGCTCTATCAGGAGTTTTTCATTTTGTTATGGGCAGTTTTGGTTCTATTTCAACCCCAATGGTTGAAAATTCTGCCTTACGGACTAAAGCTCATGGGTCTTCCCGAGTTTGCAAGTCAAGAGTAGTTTAGGATAGTGCAACCAAAAGTTCCACATTGTGTTTATTGTGAACAAAACAATCATACTTTGGAGAAGTGTTGGACCAAGTTTTGTAAGCCTAAAAAGAAAAACAAAGGTAAATTGCCCAAATGGATTTCCGAAAAGGTAGAAGAAACAACTTCAAACCAAAGCTTCAAAGATGGTGACATTAACACGTAAAGAATATGAAAAGTTGTATCAGTCTACTGTTAATATTATTGTTTTAGCTACCTCCCCATCCAATGTAAATGTTGTTCCTCATGCATATACAAACAATGAAGATGATTGGCGCCACACATGATTAACTATTTCTACCTCCTAGTGTTTGTCACCTTAAGACAAACTACTTAATTGTTGCATTATGGAAACCTTCTTAGTACTGCTTTACAACATCATTGCAAGCACTACCTTACAATGTCTATCTCCAATGTTGCCTCACAAATCAATTCAACCGTCATCTTACAACAAGTATTTGATTTCACCTTATGAAGTCACTTAATTGTCACCTTACAACAATTCACCATTTTCAAGCCTAAAATCCAAGTTGAACATTTATGAAAATCACTATGATTAACTTGAAGAGTGCTAGAAAATATTCTAAAATATTTAGTTTGATTTTGTATTAATATGTTACATAGTACAGGTTTGAGAGGATATTCGTTTTACTAGTTTAAATGGTTAATTTATGTCAAGTCATATTCTAATTTTAATATAATTATAATTGTCTCTACTATAAATCGAAACTTCTCTATGGTTGTAGTACACGAGTTAATACTTCCTATCTCTTTTAATAGAAATATTAGATTTTGTAAATTGTTGCTCATTAATATTACATTTGTTTGTTGAATTTTGTTTTAGTTGGAAGTTGGAACCAAGAAGGCCGATATAATGTGGCAAACAATGTTAATGCTTTGAACTGAAAACATCATCTATGGAATTATGCAATATTTTGTGCTCCCAACAATACAATTGATGCAAAATGTAAGTTTATAAGAAACTTACAGAAAGAGAGATTGCATATCATAAACACCATATTGAGAGATTTCTTAATAGAAAAGCATATTTTGGTTGCCACAAACATGTTAAAGATGAGCTCAGGGTATGTATAGAAAAGAAAAAAAAAAGTAGAAAAATCAAATGAGTATAGTCATTGTAAAGTGTGCCCATTAGGAAGAAGAGATCACAACATCTAGTCAATGGAAATGCCCAACTGCTAGTGTTGCTTCTCATTTGCTTTAACTTTGCAATCTAAAAAGGCAAAGGTTATGTTTGTTTTGCTTATATCTTCAAAAATATATACACATCAATCATTACTCATTTTAAATTCTCTCTTTCTTACTTTTATACAATTTTTAAGAAAAATACACCAAAAAACACAAAACTAAAAACTAAAACTAACTTAACCAGCAGGGGATGTTTTAAAAAAGAGACGGAAAAACTATAAATATTAATGAAGTTTTGAAGATAAATAGAGATCACGTGGTTTAGAAATTTTGGAGGTGGATGTATGATGTCACTATTCAATTTAATGATGTGAAGCGTGACGATTTTATATTGATAATTGAAGCATTTGTTCAGTACGTCCCCAACACGAAACTACGCATTTATCATGAAGGGTCACATTATTAAAAAAATAAACTTAAACACGATTTCAAAGAGCCACGATAAACATATATTGAAATATGGTTGCTCATTAATAGCTAATGGGGAACAAATAAAAAGAATAGAACATTAATCAACTTTTTAGTAAATTGTCCGAGGGAAAATAAATTTGTAAAGTCAATTGATGCCTCGTCATATGCTCACACGAGAGAAGACGTTTGGATTATTGAATAAGTTTGTTCATCAAGTTTGAATCCACTATCACCGTGCTTCAAAATGTGCGCGCCACATTGTTCATTGTGTGCCATGGCTCCAAGTAATTTTTGCGCATTAATGTGCCGTACGCCATTGACAACTATGTTCCTTATTCCAATCATTCCCTTGCTTGTGACATATTAATATAATTTTTTCCTTAATTTACAGCACAATCTTGTCTAATAGTCTTATTTGGTTTGCATATTTCTACATTTCACCAATTGGCTGCTATGCATAAGATGATAGAAAGGGTCATGCTGCAGAAAAACTAAAGCTAAGTTTCAAACAACTTGCTGCAGTTAAAAGATATCTACTGTTGTGGAAGCAGTTCAATTCTTAGTCTATGCTGAAGAGAAGCATCTCTACTAATCTACATTCTCTCTATGGTTAGTAGAGTTGGAAGAAGCTGATCAATTCCATTGGGAGTGTTCGTCTTTGTTGTTCCAGCACCTCTGTGTCATGTTTATAATTCTCAGATTTATTACCATCCTCCTGACAGATGTGACTACTATTTTTTTACAATTTGAATTACACTTTATTTGATCCTTGTAGATTCTGGTATTTGTGCTGGAATCATCTCCGGAATTAATGCTCGTCTTTACTGATGTTTTGAATACATTGAACTTACACTGCTAATTCATCCCCATCTTATAAAGTTAAACCTTTCTACCGATGCATTGAAACTTGAGGTAATGACAGGAATTAATGTTTTAATACGGACCACATAAGGCTTTTGTTACATACCCAGTGAACACAAAAACTGAAGGCCATGATTTTCCCACGTGTCCTGTTGCTGCTAAGCTCCGGTATAACAAGACCAGTAACTGGCCCACCTCCTATAGCAAAGTTAAATATGTACCTGTAAACAATGAGCAAAACGAAATGAAAAGTGTTTACACAGTAAAATTTTAAAAAAATGAAATCCTATTTGGAGACTTCAAAATATTTGGGGATAAGGATAGCTTTGATGTACTTTGTAGCTCAAAATATTGAACATGACACATTTTAAGACATCAAAGAACAAAAGACAGATGATGAAACAAAGAACCAGCAATTGGAAAACTTGAAAGAATTAAGTTTTAAGGTGGTACGTATTGAAGGTAAGAGATTTTGACAAAAGCTGCTGACTTTGTTATCAATATATGCATTTTCAGACATACAGAACGTAAGGTTACATATCTTGAAGTTTTGATCCACAATCTGATAAAAATTCCCATTTCCTGAGTTTCACTCTTCCATTCACAATCATAATTTACTAAATGTTTTGTAGCTCAAAATATTGAACACGACACATTTTAAGACATCAAAGAAAAAAAGACAGATGATGAGACAAAGAACCGGTAATAGGAAAACTTGAAAGAAATAATTTTTAAGGAGATACGTATTGCAGCTAAGAGATTTTTGAGGGAAGCTGTAGACTTTGTTATCAATATATGCATTTCAGACATCCAAAATGTAAGGTTACATATCTTCAAATTTTGATCCACAACCTGATAAAAATTCCCATTTCCTGAATTTCACTCTTCCATTCGCAAATCATAATTTACTTGATGTTTTATATGTTAATGTTAATTGAGATCACATGAAACATGGATCACATAATTAATTATAAGATAATGAATGCAGAAGTCCCAAATATGAGGGAAGGACCTAATTGGTATCTTGATAAAAAGGTCTATAGTCCATATTGTTCCTAACAAATGTTGCTAACAGCAACCTTAGAGCACCCAGAAAAATCTCTTGAGATCATGTACTGTCAACTGACAGATTACTTTCACAAGCTTCTAGACATGCTAAAGTTGAAAACAAGCAGATAGAAGAGGTTAAGAGTACTTAGACTAAGATGCTGAAATGAGATTTTCCTTAGAGATAACAGTACATATGGGCAAATCCTCAGGTGGAACTGTGGAAGACTATTTACTTCCTTCTGTGTCTTTACAGAGTTTAAAATTGACAAGGTCATTGAAACAAGAATTACATTTGGAGTTAGTCAAACAGCATATAAAGTTGTCAAACCACCTTCTGTAGCTGAATCCAAGGCCACTGAGCCGACCAAATACCATTCAGCTTCTGATATGAGATACGGCAAAGTCAAAGTATCTATGGTCCAAGTCTCATAATTATTTACAAAAGATTTCCCTTCAAAGGAAAAATTACAGAATTATTTTATCCTACAGAAAAATGAATTCCAAAGAAAATGTTCTTCGTTTTTTTTATATGAAAATGCTTGAGATTTGAAAAGAATATTTTAGAATATTAATGATCTCAGTTATCTTATTGAACTAATTTAAAAGATTTATAAAATTAAAAAGAAAAATATTCCCCCAACTTTTTGATAAGAAATATTTATTATTAGATTCTGCTTATCAGAATACTTCTATAAAAACAGAAATAAGTTATTAGAAGCATAAATCCTCCTCCATCTCTTAATCTGTTAGATAAGGTTAACAGGAACAAATAATAGCAGCCACCCTTGATGCTCTTAAACAGCACAATAATTTGCAAATTTAAACTAGCAGGCTGCTGGGTAACAGCTTACAAGAATTGAAACAAATCTGACGAATGGTCAAAACTCTAACAACAATACAGAATAGTTTCATAGCAATTGCTGCTGCCATTGCTAAAGTTGAGGAGAAGTTTTTTATAGAAGGAATGCCCTCTCAAAATATGAGCATGTCTTCACCTTAGAAATCTTCAAGTCCAGAAATGATGGATGAAATTCTAAAAAGACTAAAGCGTTAGCATCAAAGAAAAAGATATTTCTCCTAGTTCTATAAAGAATGTGACAAAAAAAGCTTCAGGAAGTGAAGCTGATTCAGAATGAGAATATATTGATGAGTTTCATAATATGTTCTCTGAACAAAATAATACTTAAAAGTGCTCCTACAAAAAATTATTATCCAAGAACAACAATTCTATATGTAATATGCAGAAAATATTTTTCATTGATCCAATATCAAATTTAGAAAATGATCCAATATTGTATATCAGAGCAAGCAAAGCCAAAGGCAATGATGATAAACTTATAGCAAGTGCAATACTTCAAAGCTTTGTTGGCCCTTAAATGCCAGGACTTCCACCTGTGTGGTGAAGGAGACGCACATATACTTAATTCTGTCAAAATGGAATCGAATAATGACAATCTGCAGATCTATACCTCTGATAGTATCAATACATTAGAGCATATCATATTCCTAGCCATTTTATTATGTTAGAAGTAGTATTTGATTATGATATTTTCATATATTTTATTTTCTAATTTGGAAGATTAGTTATTATTTTTTCCTATTTTATAGAAATTGAATTATGCTGACTTTAAAGTTATTCTTAGTATCTTCTGTAATTTATGATCTTAATCTTACACTTCATCCTATTTTCTTCTTTTCCAAAAATCGTAGACCACTTAAAACCGCCTTTTAAGCCTGCTGCAGTGTGCCACAATCAACTCACCACTGCAGGCACAGGAAGCTCCATTACAAAAAATAATAATAAATAAACTAAAAAAATAATGATAATAATAGAAATAGTAGCAATAATAATAAGAGCAGTATTAGTAACAATGATAATAATAATAATAGCAATAGTAACAATAATAGTAAAATAATAATAATAATAATAACAGTAATAGGAATACAAATAATAATAGTAGCAGTAGTAACAATAATAATAATAATAATAATGGTAACAATAATAGTAATAGTATTAATAGTAATAGCAATAGCAATAGCAAGAGTAAGAGTAGCAGCAACAATAATAGTCAACAACAACAACAACAACAATAATAATAATAATAGTAATAGTTATAGTAATAGCAATAATAATAATAACAATAGTAGTAATACTAGTTGTAGTAATATTAATAGTAATAGTAATAATAGTATTAACAATAATAGTAATAGTAGTAATAACAATGATTATAATAATAATAACAGTAATAGTAACAGTAATAATATTTGTTAGTCTAGATTGGAAGAATTAACTCATGATTTATTATTCAAAAGAAATTTCAATTTATAGCATGAGACAAGTATAATCATATTAAAAATATTAAATATCCTAACACAAATCCAACCATATCTCCTTATCCGCTTTTCAAGGAAATCAAGTTTTACCACATTTAAGGATTCTTGAGAATCCTACAAATTAAGAAAACGAAACCTTCCATGGAACCTTCCAAAAATCAACATTGTGCCACATCATTACTAACAAATCAAAAGTCAAGCCTAATAATCATAATAGCTACTTTAAGGTTCCCCACAATAATTGCATTGTGGAAAATAATTTTTATGGATTCTAATACTTTTAGCTTTGACCAAGCTAAATTTTTGCGTGCTAAAAAAATAATTTCATATAAGGAGACAAAGATGAGCAAATTATAGGACAACTCATCTGCACACCCCACAAGACAAGGTCCTACTGAAAACATAATGTTGGACCTTACAAAAGAATTTTCATGAAAGTGATATAGTTTGCAGATGAATCAATTGATGATTAGTTTAAACAAGACAAGGAATAACAACATGCTTTGTTCTTTTATAGGTATCATAAACTTCAATTCCTATAATGTTCATGGAGCAAATGTCTACCAACTTAGTAACAAAACATGAATTGGATTTTTTATATCTCGTGAAGTAAGATTTAAATCAACGGTATATATTTCCTTGATCAGTTGAAGAAGTGCTAAAATTTTATTAATTAATGACAAGAGATGATGTTTAACTTTGTTCAAATATTTGGGGAAAAAATTGTTAGATTATCTATCTTAGTGAGCATATCTTTAAGCATTAATTTGAGTTTTAACTCCAACAATTGAGAAATAGGCCATGAAGTATAGGGTGCTGCCTTTTAGTTAGATAGAGAAAGTTTTCTTAGGACATTACTAATGTGTTCATATAACATTGATGTGGCTTGTTGGAGCACTAGCATGAATAAATCAAACCATGACAATGGCTCTGACCACCATGCATAACCTAGCTAAGAAGCAGGGTACAAATGTAGTAAACTTAGTTGTGACTTGGGCAGAGCTACTACCTAGCAACTAATGCTTAATTGCTTGCGACGCACTTACCACCACAATTACCTTAGTTGTTCCAAGCATGATACACACCTATAATTATCTATAATAACTAGCAGTTCGCATATAAATCCATGTAACTCTTTTTGTAAGGTGAAATACACTATCTTAATAACAAAATACTCTGACCTCTCTTGTGGATGTAGGCATGGTTGGCCAAGCCACGAAAATTCTTATTGTGTATTTGTTATTTTATGTTCTTATCTTATGTATGAATCTAAATTTTGGTTATTAGATTTTCAATCACATCAGTGGCACCGTATTTTCCCTTTATTCATGTTCCCAAAAATATCAAGACCGATAATGCATTCTAGAAGGATTAAGATGGTTATAGATGAAGAATCACCCCAAGTTGAACCCCTTAAATTTTTAACTAACCAAAGTACAATTTCAATGTATGATTAATGAGGTCATACAAACTACCAGTAGAATTACCCAACCTTATGACCTTCTACAGCAGGGGAATGGACATCTCACTTAGCAAGTAGGCCCAACTAAGAGACTTGAGTGCCTTTACACAGGGAAGATAAAAGCCAAGTTCAACTATAGGGTGCTCAAGTGAATTAGAAGATGGTTAAGCTTAAGGATTACAATAAGAAGAGAACTCTTTTAACCACCCCATATGACCTCCCTTTCTTTAAGACAATGTTAAATGATCCATTCCCTGAGAGTTTTAGGTGCCTTAGCATACCTAAGTACAGTGGCACTTGTGTTCTCTGTCTTAGCACCTACCTAAATTCAAGCACTAGGCATTATTGCACTAGGTATTATTATTACATTAGTCTACAGACAGTGTTGATTATTTCTAAGTACTCTTGGGGGTACCACATGGAGGTGATTTAGTTATTTTCCCATTGGAATCAGAAAAGTTTTTGAGGACTTCACTTTTTTTGTTTACATCAATTTTTGATTAATAAATGGTATGAAGGAACAATCCATCATTAGTTTAAAGTAGGGTGAGGTTGAACCAATATTGGAGTACGCGAGGAGGTTCACCATGGCAACACTTGATACTCCTTTTGCAACAAAAGAAGTTCTAGCTAGTGCTTTTATCTAAAGATTCAAGGATTAGGAGTTCTTTCAGTCCTTTGTTAAGAAGTTAACTAAAGATTTCAATGAATCCCTAGACAGGGCTAAAAAATACACTAACATAAAGGAAATCCAAAATATAAAATCCAACGAGAAGAGTGATCCTCGACTAGCTTAAAGGCCTCATTAAGATAGAGCTAGCTTGGTGCCAAATTAAAAGGAGACCAAACTTGAAAAAAGGTATCCCAGGCTACTCCCTTACTATCTTTGTGGGAACATATCCTCCACACCTATTGGAACACAATTGTATTTTAATGGCTAGGAAACTTTGTGGACCTACCCCACAACCCTGGTTGAAAATGATACTACAAATTCTATAATAAGTGAGGTCACACTAGCAAGGGTTAGAAAACTTAAGAGGCATATTGAAGCATCGATTCGGAAAGGATAGCTACAAGAGTTCACCAAGCATGGACTCAATAATTAAATCAAAGATAACGGGAAGGAAAAGGAACCTAAAAAGGGGCAATCGAAACTAGATCAAGGTAAGAGAGGGTATTAGTTATTATCTGAGGCGATCCTAAAGGAGGAAAATCAAAGTAAGCAAGAAAGTCTTATGTTCGAGGTGTTATGATGGTAGAAAAGATGATCCAAACTAATACTTCCCATTGCCCAATGCAACTGTTAGTTTTAGTGAGGAAGATTATGAAGTGTATTGACCCCAAACTAGGAAGTGGTGCTTGTTATCATAACCACTATAGCTAATTAAGATATATCGTGCTACCTTGTGGACAGTTGCAATTCAATTGATGTGCTCTCATAAGGATCCTATGAAGAAATGTCTTGGTGCTAACAAATTGGAACTCATAGGATGCATCTTATTTGGATTTATCAGAGACTCAGTGCAATGAAAGGGAAAGGTTACTTTCCTTATGACTCTAGGTAATCATGTGTCCACTCTAATACGGCTCGTACAGTTTTTTTTTTATAGGAGAATGAGTAATAATAATGTAGTTTTTAGAAGACCCATGTGTTAGCGATATGCCTTTTGATGCCTATTAAATATGAGAGATATTAATAAATGTAACATGTAACATTTTGATTAATTAATAAAATATTAATATTTTCTTCATGTTCTAGTAGTTTCATCATGTATGTAAATCTTGTTGTGGCATAAAGTTATGCGTATGACAATATATAAAGTTTTATTCATAAAACGTTATGAATATAGATAAAAGAATTTTAGTACACAATTATTAAAACTTGTCCACGATTCATAGATTCTCTAAATTGGCATTAAATATCGGTATGACTTATACACTATATGTTTGTATGATGAATGCCATACTATTTAATATAAGATACTAAAAACATGTGTATGGATATGTAGTAGGAGAATGAGTATTCAAATATTAACCTGAAGATCAAAGTAGGCGCATGGAGTTTACTTTAAGATATCAATGTTTTACTTTGTGATTATATTAAATGCGCGTGAACCTTAAACCTAAGACGACATGGATACCCTTGGTGTATGATTGTCAGCATGTCATTTAGGCATTAAGAACTAATATCTATCTTAATATAAGATAGAGTTATGAGCCCCATGTGTTATTATTTGGAAGCATCTGGAGATATGTGTGTGATCAAAAGGATTTGTTTCCTTGCAAATAAGCAAGGCATTTGTTCTATATGGTTGATATTTTATGAGACAAAAACTCCTGGCCATGGTAGTATAGAAAATCAAAAAGAAGTTTCTAATGGAAATTAGTCTTATAAGTTAATATTGATCTAGTTACATGATTAAGCTAGTGAGTTTGACTAAATCTATGGCTCTTATTTGACTGAAATAAAGTAAGGTAAAAGGCTTATACTACATAATAGTTACAATCGGGAGGATTTATATGATCTATTCACTTCATCTTAGTTAGGTTACGATATGGGCAACAAGCTAGGTGCTACCCATATTTTTAAAGTTATACTCTTTTTCAATTAAGGATAAATTGAGAGAATCACACACAAAAATATGGAATAAGAACAAGTTGATAATTTGGTTTGGGAACTTAAATTAAACTTGAGAGATCCTGTGGTAAAATAAATTTGGTTGCAATTGGATTCAATTGAATAGGATTCCTATTGTGTTTGTTAATAATGAGATTATTAATTAAAAACATAATGGACTTTTAATTTAATTAATAGAATTAATTATATTAAAGGGAAAGAAATATATAGACTTTAATTATTACTTAGATTAATAATTGAAGATAGAATGTGCTTAAATTAATTAAGATTCTATGTAGAGAAGCCTACAAAGTCCTTTTCATGTGCCTTAATTATATATACATAGAAATAAGAATTCTACCTTGCATAGGACTGTGTGTCTTGAAACCAAAAGGATTTGGAAGAGTCCTAATTAGGATTGACCACAATAATTCAACAAAACGCGCAAGGGATGGTTTGAATCGCTCGTATTTTTGGCACCATAAGTTGGGCTAGTTGGAGAAAAATGGGCTTATTGGCCCATTAGGAAAGGAATCTTTGCTATCTTACAAGTCTTCCATCCTAGGCAAGATGATCAAGAATCCATTTGATGGGCATGTCCATATGGCTACATTTGTGCGGAGGGGGCATTTAGTATGCACTCTCTTTGGATTGCTTCGTTCTATCTAAGCCTTTTAGCTCAAAAGTTTTGTAGGCCATTTATTGAAATGGCTTAAGGAGGATTTCATTACTTCATAACCTTAACTAATGATTACTCTAGGTATGGTTATATGTACTTGATGACATACAAGCACAAATCCTATGAAAAGACAAAATAATTTTAGACACAAGTCGAGAAATAAACTGGTAAGCATGTGAAAGCATTGCAAACAGATCCTAGTGGCAAATACATAAGTGCACATTTTATTGAATTCTTTAAAGAAAATAACATTGTATTACAGTTTACAGCACTAGCAACTCTTTACATAAGACGTGGAGTGGGAGGAAGTTGATCTCGAAGTATATCAAGATTTGGGGATATTTGATTTACCTTAAAAAAAGTAAGATAGATAAGTTAGAGATGAGGGTCATCATGGCCCACTTTGCAGGATATTTCAAGGACTCTACGTGATATGAATTTTACTTACTTGTTGACCAAAGGATTGTCGTTAGTAATCAAGACACTTGAAGAAGAGTACATTGTATAAGGCAGTGCAGTAGAATGGTTGTACTTGAGGAAGTTAAGCATGAGTAACAAAGTATAGGGCTTGTGTAGCAAGCTCTTATTTAAGAATCAATTTATATAACACAAACATTTTGACAATCAAGTAGAATATCTCATACACCAAAAAGATATAGTTATGTTCTAAAAAACAAGATTTGTTTCTTATGGGGGAGAAGTATGATGGATGTGATCTTTCAACCTATGATTAATCTACATTGGATAGAGACTTTGCTAAGTGGCAAGAGGGTATATAAACCTAGATGGATTTAATACATTCAAACTAAGTATAAACCTTAGTGAATCCACTCGAAGGAATGGTTTCCACAAGTTGCAACTGGGTTGGTTCAACTGGCGAGATAGGGATATATAGCAAAAGGTTATGAGAAAAATAAGGGAATTAACTATGAGAAAACCTTTTCAGCTATAGTGATGATCAAATCTATTTGGATACTCTTGGCAATGGCCACCCACTTGGAGTATGAGATTTGGTCGATGGATATGAAAACCACTTTCCTCAACTGGTTTCTTAAGGATATTTATATGATGAAGTCACCTTGTTTTGTAGTCCAAGGGGAGTCTTATAGATTATACAAGTTTAAGAGGTCCATTTATGACCTTAAGTAAACATCAAAGAGTTGGAATATTTATTTTGATAATACAATCAAATTGTTTAGCTTCATTAAAAATAAAGATAAGTTATGTGGCTATAAGAAGGTTACCTAGAGTGCCATTACATTCCTATTGTTGAATTTAGATCATATCCCACTCATGGGCAATGATGTTAAGATGCTTACTTTAGCTAAAAAATGGTTATCTAGTATGTTCTCTGTGAAAGATTTGGGAAAGCAACTTATATATTCAGAATTCAAATCTATAAAGGTAGAGTGAAAAGATTGGCGGGTCTTTCCCAAGCAAACATAGACAAATTTCTAAAGATATGCATAAAAGGAGGAGAATGAAAGTCATTCAATATACTTTAGTTATTGGAAGCAAAATGTATGCAATCTTATGTATGAGGCCAGATATCATTTATGCTGTAAATGTTACACACAAGTTTAAAGTGAATCATATAAGGAGTATTTAAATGCTATCACGTGATTATTAAGTACTTGAAAATGACTAAAGATATGGTATTTGTGTATGAATATAAAGAACTAAGAATAGATGGGTACACCAATTCTAACTTTTAGTGAGATGTTGATGATACAAATTCTATTTTTGGATATATCTCCACCCTTAATGAAGCAGCAATAAGTTAGAAGAGTTCCAAATAAAATACCACTATGGATTTCACTACTGAGGTTGTTTAGATTAAGAAGTTCATTGCTAAGCTTTAGGAGGTTCCAAATAAGGATTGGCTATTACCACTTTATTTTGACAATAGTAGCATAATCGCATCGGCAAAAGAATTGTGGTCTCATCAAAAATCCTAACATGTTGAAGAGCATTATCACATTATTCAAGAAATCAATAGATGAGGAGACATTACCATGCAAAAAATAGCTTTAGCAAATAATGTAGCTCATCCACCAACCATGCTGATGATGCAAGTACAATTGGACAATCATCTTGAGAAGATTGATACAAGATACAATAGTTACTAACGCTATAATTATTGACACTAAAGTCTAAGTGGGAGATTGTTAATGATATGTTCTCTAATGAAAATTCTATATGAGGGTATTAGTTTTGAATGTAACATTTTGATTAATGAATGAAATATTGATGCTTTTTCATATCACTATTTTTGAAGTTTCATCCTGCATATAAATCTTATAGCGTAAACTTATATATGTGTTCATATGATTGTGTTAAGAATTTTTATTCATAAAGATTTATGAATATGGATACAAACTTTCATAGCATACAATTATTAAAACTTGTTCATGAGTCATATATTCTCTAAATGGGCATTAAAGTATTGTTATGACTTGCACACCATGTGTTTGTTTGGTGAATGTGATGTCATTTAGTATGAGATATTGAAAACACATGTGTGTAGATATGTTATTGGAAAATAAATATTTGAACACTGACTCGAAGAATAAAGCAAACACATCGAGTTTACTTTGAGCTGTTCATGTCTTAGTTCGTGATCATCTTAACTGAGCAGGTGTCTTAAACTTGAGATGGCATGGATACCTTATGCACATGATGATTAGCATGTCATTAGACCATTAAGAACAAATATTTATCTTGATATGAAATATGATTATAAGCCCAAAATGTTTTTGCCAGGAAGCGTATAGAAGTATGTATGCAATCAATAAGAGATTTTTCTCCTTGCAAATGAGTAAAGTATTTGTTCAATGAGATCAATTTCTATTAAAAAAAAAAAAGAAAAAAAACCCAACTATTGTAGCGGAAAATCGAAAGGAGTTTTCGATGGATGTCAGTCTAATGAGGTAATATTGTTTTGTTCATATGATCGAGCTAGTAAACTTAACTAAATTCATAACTTTTGTTCAATCTGGACAAAGTAAGGCAAAGGATTTATACCACATTGTATTCACAATCAGGAGGGTTTAAGTGATCCATTCATGTCATAATAGTTGGGCTACGATATAGGTCATAGGCTATGTATTACCTATATCCTTTGAGTTATGATCATTGTCAATTAAGAATAAATCTAAAAAGTTGCACACAAAAGGATGGAATAAAAATAGGCTAGTAATTTGGTTTGGAGACTTAGATGACACTTAAGAAACCTTGTGACGAAATTAATTCGGTCACAATTGGATTGAACTAAATTGGATTCTTATTATGTTTGTTATTAATAAGATTATTGATTAGAAACATAAAAGGGTATTTAATTTAATTAGTAAGGTTAATTAAATTATAGGACAAGACACATATGGTCTTTAGTTATTAATTAGATTAATAATTAAGAATGGAATAGGCTTGAATTAATTAAAGGTTTATGTAGAAGTCTATAAAGTCCATTCAATGTGCCTTAGTTGTATATATAACATATGAAAATAAGAATCCTACATTGCATAGGATTGTGTGTCTTGGAAATAAAAGGACTTGGAAGAGTCCAAATAAAAAAGTGATCACAATAATTCAACCAAAAATTCGTGTGCCCCGTACCATGCAAGAGAAAAAATCATTTAACCTCCCTTTTACTTTTCTTTCTTGTCTAAAAAGTCTCCACACACAAAGGCATTTGTGTGGGATCCTGGTGACGACGTTTATGAGAGTTTTGGAGATGCTTGTTCATATTTGATCCATGTGGATAAATTCACGATTGTGGATCAAATATTGCGGCTTTTGGATTACTTGTAGGTTTCACTTGGAATTTGATTCCAAGAGATGTTTATTTGTACTACTTCCTGGATTATTTATTATGCATGCTATATGACAAAAGTGGATTGGGTTTGGGACTATTATTTTTCTGCATTATTCATGGTTATGTGATGATTTTAAAATTAAAATTTTGCACTCCAAACCGATAAAACCTAACACCACACTTTGTCATGTTGTTATATATTTCATACTTCCTTAAATGTTAGGTTGCTAGGATTTGAACATATCAAGGAATAATATGCCAAAGATTAGGATTTTGGTAATGTGTTTAACTTGACTAGCAATAGAGCTTATGGAAAATATTTCCAACATGAGGGTCATTTATTCAATGTTAATAAGCTATGCATTCCAAGATGTTCGTTGCATGAATTACTTGTTAAGGAAGCAATAATGGATGATTAATGGGATACTATAGTGTCACCATAGCCATATTAATTTTGTAGGTACATTTCTATTGGCCACACATGAGATGAAATGTTGAAAGAATGGTTGAAAGATACATCAAGTGCAAAGAGGTGAAACTTAACATACAACCACGTGACCTTTATACTCTTTTACCTATTCTTAATTTGCCTTTGATATTTTCATAGATTTTGTGTTTTAATTACCTATAACAAAAACTGGAAAAGATTGCATATTGATGGTAGTTGATAGGTTTTAAAAAATGACACATTTTATAGCATGTCACAAATAAAATGATGCATCCCATATTGCTAATTTGTTTTTCAAAGGAATTTCTAGGCTACATCGTATGTCCAAAACCATAGTTTCAGATGGGATGTAAAATTTCTAACCTATTTTTGACAGACATTGTGGGTAAGCTAAATTGTTGTTTTCTGCCACTAGATACCTACAAATGGATGGTTAGACTGAAGTAGTAAATTAGAACTTGATTGCATTGTTAAGAGCATTAGTTAAAAGGAATATTAGAAGTTGGGAGGAGTGTTTACCACTTGTTGAGTTTGTATATAATAGAAGCACACACTCTACAACTTTTATTCACTATTTAAAATTGTATATAGTTATAATTCTTCAATTCTACTAGATTTATTACCATTACCTCGTAATCAACAAATAAGTGTAGATGGCAAGATAAAAGAAGAAATAAGTAATATGTATAACAAGCTAACAAAGGGTGTAAAAGAGTTTTACTTGAGACTAGAGATTAAGTTTGGGTGCATATGTTCAGAGAAAGGTTTAAGGAACAAAAGAAGTCCAAGATCGTGCTTAAGGGAATGGACCATTTCAAGTCCTAAAATAATCAACAACAATACTGATAAGTTTTTGTCAGGTAACTATAGAATAAGCACCATATTTAATGTTATTGACTTAAGTTCATTTGATGTAGGTGACGAGCAAGAGACTGAATTGAGGATAATTCCTTCTCAAGAGAAAGGGGATGATGTAAACATCTAGTGAAGCTAGAGTATGCAAGGATAACTAGATGACCAATAACACATTCCAAGGCTAAAAAGCTCAAAGAATTAATGGCAACACTTGTGACTGAGTTTCTGGAAGGGTTTGGATGCCTAAGGAGGCTTGAAGAGCTAAAACAGTGTTTCATGGATCACTCTTGTGGAATGTAAAGAAGATGGCACTAGGATAGTATCAAGATTGATCTTGAGCAAGGTCAGATTGATCATAGGGGCAATGAATCGATTTGAAAGAGAAGTGGATTGACAGTATGTTAATTCTCCTTGTGGAATTATGATCTAGCGATGGATGGATCAATCTAAGGGATCATGATCGACATGTATACTGATTGAGGCCAAGAGGGATCAATCGCAGGAAGGATGATTAACACAACTGGATGCACCAAATGTTGTGGAAATACAATCAAGTGAAGGCAGATGACTAGGATTGATCCAAGGATAATTTGATTGATTGCGATGGTGGTTGGAAGAACAAAATTTACTTATTTAGCTAGGATTCTTTTCCAAACTTACATAGAGCTTTTCCTAATTGTTTTTCGACATGTTTTAGATATTTTTAGCAGACCTTAGCACTATAGAAGGGTACTTAGCTTGAGTTAA
This sequence comes from Avicennia marina, assembly GCA_019155195.1. Classification (NCBI taxonomy): domain Eukaryota; kingdom Viridiplantae; phylum Streptophyta; class Magnoliopsida; order Lamiales; family Acanthaceae; genus Avicennia; species Avicennia marina. The sequence goes on along the minus strand of CM032772.1, from coordinate 7,470,224 downwards.
ATCAACTTTTGACATATTTTGATAACAAAATTATTCACTTTTCTTAGAATTTCAGTTCTCAATTCTTGTAATATTATCAATCCAAATTAAGTTGTTGCAAGCATCCCTTAGTAGATTTGAGATGTATCAACCAACGTAGGCATGTTGTTTGTGGCTAACCATCATTTGATTTCTTGCAATTCATTGTGTTTGGGTTGTATCTTATGGTTGGCACATTTAAGATTCATTTAGGTTTGAAATAAGCTATATCAATTTCCTTACACACTTTTGTGCATGCATCAGTACTTGTGGTTATCACATGCTCCATCTCCATTGTGCATAGTTTATACATCTTGAGTTTTGTGCTCACACATAGAGTTTGTTGTAGGTGGCATGTACTAGGTGATGGAGTGATGATGTATACTATCCAAGCTATGTTTTCTTTCCATTATGTTTGTTCTTTTATATGGGGGCCTTAGAGGACAGTGATTATTCTAAGTGGGGGAGGGGGGGGGTTCACTTTAACATGAGTGGTTTGCAAATTGAATTTTGATATTATAAATGGTGACTTGTACTTAATTGTTGATTTTGAATTCTTAGTGCATTAGATTCCTAACATTTTTTTAAGCATTTGAACTCATAGGAACATAGCCAAACTAATTAAAATTTGTGTAGATTAATTGACTTTAGGTGATCTCATTTACTATAGTACTCAAGTTGATTAATATTTGAGGTGAGGTTTTAAATTTTGTATTGAAAGAGGAATTATTTAGGCCATTTTTTAAAAAGCCAATTAAAAGCCTTTTTTGCCTCCAAAAATTACTAATTTTATCCCTTGGGTGCCCTTTGAACCAATCTAGATAAGAAGGCAACAAACACTCTTCATTAATTTTTCTAACACCCACATTAACCTCCCTTTTGATAGACAATACATTTAACATCTCACCATATAAGAATGTGGCTGCACATGTGATGGCAAGCAAAAGAATATGGTTGGAAAAAAATAAATGTTGAAACAAAAAACTAGCTTGATTTCATGCATAATTATTGTTAATGGAGGTGTTTTATAGTTATGTTGTAGTTCTGGTTAATAGTGCTTGAATTTAATTGTTGTCACTACCTTGGTTGTCATTTCTGTAGGATTTTCTTCACTCTAAACCTTCTTGAGAAGAATCACTCTCTTATAGATAGTTGCATAATTCTTGACATGGTAGACTTGGTTCTTTGCTAAACAAAGAGCTCTACAATTGTCACAATGTACCATAATGTGCTTCTAATCAATTACTAAGTCTTCTAGCATTATATGAAATCAAATCCTCATTAATAACCTCTATCGCTGTCATATACTCAACTTTTATTGTAGTCTCACTCAAAAACTAAACAACACCTATGGTACTTAGAATATATTCAGAATCAATCTTGCATCTCACAAGGGGTTCTTTTTTGGATTATGCATGTACTTACTTACCACTCATATTGCTTGTGAAATATCGGGTCTCGTATATATTATTGAATCTATCAAGCTACCCACTGCATTAGCTACAAAACCTTCATCATATGCTCTTGTTCTTCATCATTCTTAGGCGACATCTAGGCACTTAATTTTAGATGTTGAGGAAGTGGAGTATAGATGAGTTTTGATTTTTCATTTACATTAAAAATTTGTAGTATCTTTTTCAAATTCTTCTTTTGGATCAAAGAAAGCTCCTCTTTTGCTTTGTCCCTACTTATTTCCATTCCAAGGATCTTTCATTTCAAACTCTTGATTCAATTACACTCTCACCTTCTCTATCTCTACAAAGATAATGCAACTAGCACATCATTGACATATAGTAGTAGATAAATAAAAGATCTATTTCATAGCTTTTGCTTATATACACAATTGTGGTAATTGGTTCTATATATCTTAGTCTTCTCATAAAGTTGTCAAATCATTTATACCATGCCTCAGTGATTGCTTTAATCCATACAATGATTTATTCAGCTTACAAATCTAATTTTCTTTTCTTGAAACCTCAAACCCTTCCAGTTGGTCACGTAAACTTCATCTTCTAGGTTACTATGTGAGAATGTTGTCTTTACATCAAGTTGAGCTAGCTCCATATTCAATTGTGCTACTAAGGCTAACAAAATTCTAATGGAAAAATACTAAATAATTGCATAAAATATTTCATTGTAATCAATTCCCTCCTTCTGAATGTAGTTTTTAGCTACCAACCTCGTCTTGTAGTGAACATGATTCTTATTAAGAAATCCTTCCTTTGAATATCCATTTATACCCAATTGCTTTCTTGCCCTTTGGCTATTGTGTCAACTTCTAAGTCTTATTTTTCTGAAGCGAATGCATTTTCCTCATCCCAGGCATTCTTCCATTTACTACCATTAGGACTTTTTGACACTTCTTGAAAATTGAAAGGAACGTCTTCATCTACAATTGAAAGTACACAGGCTACTATATTAGTAAATGTAGTAGGTCTATGAATTTCTTGTCTTGGCCTTCTTGTTGCAATTGGATATTGTTGCTGAAAGGGTTCTTAAGTTAGAATTTCCACCATCCTTGATTCCTTTTCTTCAAGAGAATCACATTCAATCTCTACATGAATTATTAAGATTGTCATCATTTGCTCAAACTCTACCTTTTTCGAAGCACTTTCTTATTTATACAATGTACTATCACTATGAGCATCTTTGTCGATTAGACATTTTGACAATGAAGATTCATTGAGTTCACATCTCTACTAAACATTATTGTCTTTGTTTCCAGACACCATTGATGGAAGCCCTTAGTTTCGAAGATGATTTTCATAAAAAATGCCTTCTTAGCCTTCAGGTCCAACCTAGATTCCTTAACATGATAATATGTAGTAGGACCAAATATATGTAACAAATCATAATCAACAATAGGCTTTTCAAACCATACTTCCAAAGGTGTTTTTCCATCAATAGAAGATGATGACAAATGATTAATGAGATAACTTGCATATGCCATAGCTTCAACTTAAAATTCCTCAACCAATCCACCATTAGAGAACATACATCGTAGTTTCTTTGCCAAAGTTTAATTCATACGTTCTGCCACCCCATTTGGTTGTTGTGTATCTCTCACCATGAAGTCTCGAATAATTCTATGCTCATTGCAAATGTTGAGAAATGTATCACTATTATATTTTCTAATATTGTCTGTTCTTAGTCGCATAATTTTCTTTCCTGTTTGGTTCTTTATCATATTTTTTAATCTAAGGAAAATTTCAAGTATTTCATCCTTGGTTTTCATGGTGGACACCTAGGTTCTTTTTGAAAAGCCATCAAAATATATTATGAAATAATGTTTCCCTCCCGATGAAGGTGTCTTGGAAGGTCCCCATACATCTGAGTGAAGATAGTTCAAATTCTCTTTTTTATTACTGATGGTCGTGATGTGTTTCACACTTTTCTGTTTTCTTATCACATAATACTTACAAAATTATATTTTACAAGCCTTTGCACCTTTTATCAATACATTTTTTTTTTTTTTGATAATAGTATCAAGGCTAAATCTTAATCTTTGAAGGTCTCATTAAGGTTCAATAATTCTGCTACCAATTGATTAGAAGTGATGGTGTTGTCATTAATGAAGGTCCTTGGTTGATAATCAAATCAAAACAATCTCTTCTTCTTGTGAAGTCAATTTTACATTTTCTTCTTCAAATTTTTGTCATAGAATGCCTTCCACAACTTACACACTGAAGTCTCATTTTTGAAAGCGTACTTTTGTTTTCTGGATAGGTACAAGCAGATTGTTTCACACACTAAATGAATGATGGTGCTTCTCTCCTTCTCATTTACATCATTTGCCTTTTTCTGCTCAATAGAAATGTATAGGCCTTACTAGAAAAAAGGTTATATAGGACTTCATTTTGCCGCTTGCCAAAATGATCAGTACCATTGAAAGGTTCATTGAAAATTTTGAATTTGACATCACAATCCTCACCAATAGGGAAAAGGAATTTGATGTTGTGGCCTTGTCTTAATCCTTCAATTTTGTAGCTTTCATGAACATTTTAAAGTAACACAAATGTATCAAATTGAAAATAGATAAAGCTTAGAATGAACCTATGACTCTGATACCATTTATTGGAAAAACTCGTATAAATTTTCCCATAAATAAACAAATAATATAATATGACAAATTCGACAAATAGAACAAATAGTGCAATTGAATACAAAATAAAATAATAAAGCAAAATTAAAGGAAAGAACACATTAGATGTATGAGGTTTTGTAATTTGCTTGTGTCCTCAAGGTATCACCGTAAATCACTCTACTATTTCAAAGATTTTATAGTTAAGGTATTTATTATAATTACCTTCAACTAAGAGATCCTAATTAAAGGACTTCCAAAACAAGAAATTATAGGAGGAAGAATTTTAGGATGATTGCAGCTTACAAAGGAATGACTTATTTATTTACAGTAATCAAAGACTATATTTTCAATACAAATCCTATGTGAGACAAATATATATAGATATATATATATATCACAATTAACAAATCTCCACCTTGACTAGTTTTTTTCTCCTATGAAACCTCTTCATTCCATGCGTCTTGAAATTTTTGAAGTCTTCGATTGTTGTGTCTCCAAATGCACCAACAAGTACCATACGCCCAAAGATATTCAAATTTGCAGGATATTGATTAAATCCAAAAAGTGTTTAAATTTAATTGCTGTCACCATCTTAATCATCACATTGGCAAAATTTTCTTCAATCTAAACCTTGTTGAGAAGAATCTCCCCCTCTTCAAAGATTTCCCACACAAAGTGATATTGTATGTTGATGTGATTGCATGATAGACTTTATTCTTACTAAACAAATAATACTATGACTGTCACAATGTACTGTATAATGTGCTTCTGATCAACTCCCACACCTTCTGACATTCCAAAGCTGAATTACCTCCTTAACAATCTCTGTCATTACCATATACTCAAGGTCTTACTAGGAGAATTACCTCCTTAACCACCTCTGTCTCCTGACTATGACAATTTGGAGAACCCATTCTGAAACTCAACTAAGCAATGTACTCAGGGAACGTAACTTCTAATTCCATCACAGTCTTTTTTAACATCATTGAAGCTTAAGTAGGTAATTTGACCGATCATGAGAGGGTTATTATAGAATGTTTGGTGGTATTTTTAATGAAATCATAATTATAGGACTTGGAATTTGAACCTTTCACGCGGGTAGACAATTGTTGGGGTAGAGAATGAATATTTATGGAATGAATATGAATCTATTGTGGCTGTACAATTACAAAGATGGGTGATGTTGAATTATCGACGGAGACGAAATGGTTGAAGAAGGGGCCTTCAATTTTGTCATTGCAAGCAACCTAACGGCACGTTAGAAGAAGCAAACTACGAATATAATAATCCATTCTTTAGTGGTTTTTTGTGTCTCAATTATTATGTTTAAGTAATAAGCAACAGTAAACCCTTTTTTTTTTCACAAGGTCAGCTGTATTACAACCACCCACATGCTCAAAATCCTAAAACTTGACTTTATAAGTTCTTTTCAACTAATTACCTTGTTGCCTACTTGCCTCGATTAATTTATTCACTAATGTAAAATTTCTTTATCTGTTATTCATTGAGTTGGATTAAGTACACAAATTTGAAGCGCAGTTTTATATATCCCTTTCTTAAAAAAAAAAAAAAAATCCTTAACTTTGAAGTCCTTTTTTTAATTATAATTTGATTCAACTTGGTATTACATCATCAAAATTTTTTGTTTTTCAAGTGCTATTAGGTTTAACAATTGCCCCTCACTTACCTTCTTATTTGGGGTAGGACTTAACAAATGCCCCTTGTTTGCATTTGTTTATCTGCTGTCAATGTTTCTTGTTCGTTCTTTTGCAACTATACAAGCTACGTTGCAAGTTACAATCATTGAAGACAATTAAGTGATGAACTTATGAATTAGGCCACAAAGGCCTTTATTGGTCTTATGTCATATCATTCATTTGATAGTGATATGTTAGTCAAATTAAGTATACAGAAGCATTACATTAGAAGACCCATATCGCGCCTAATTCAACAGATGAAATCAGCAATGTCAAGCAAATAAGGAACGTAAGATTATATATAGACTAACGTAACCCTTTTTTTTTTTTTTTTTTTTTTGTGTTTTCTTCAAGACATCCTAAAACTTATTTGGAGATCCTGCCAAATCCTCTTTATTTTCATATATACACTAAGCACTTCTCTATTTAGGGTCAAATATAAATAATTAGTCATACCGGCCAACCAATCTGTCCAATATATCAAGTACTGCGTTTTATTTATCGAATTTTTGTAGGTATTGATATGAGTTTATATCATATATATATTATGATATATAACTGTTCATTGTACTTAATTTGTGGATAAATCAATCTAGTGAACTGAATGCTATCATTCAAGCAGATGAAAAGTAGAGCCCCTCTCATTAAGAAGCAGAATAACTAAATTTCTTCTTTATTTGTGGAGATATGAGAGAAAAAAAAAAAAGAAAGAAAGAAAGAAAACTGTGTAGTTTGAATAATTGTAGAAGATTCGGCGCAACTAAAATAAAAATAATTATATTAGCGATGAAGTATTGAAACAAAAAAAATTATAGTTGTCAATAATTATCTAGATTTGATGACAATGAAAACTGTTTTAGCATGCAGTATGTTGTTCCTTTTTTTTTTTTTTTTGTGAATTTAATAGTGATAACAATTATGTTTAAGTTATTACGTTTGACATTTATCGACTATTTATAATTAAAAATTAAGGACAACATAAATAGTTTTTTAAGATGATGTTCTGCTGATTTTATAAACTCCTTCAAACATTTAGATGTTCGGAAGTTTATAAGTATTTTAAAAGTTTTTGACTAATTTTTTAATAAAAGAAAGAGTTTATAAACATAAAAAAAAAAAAGATATTTAAAATTTATAAACTCTTTAAAAATAAATAAACTCTCCCCAACTTATTTTGAAATATCTTAAAACTCATATCATTATATATATTGAAAACAACATAAATATTTTTAGGACATTATATTAATGATATATGGTTGGTTTATATTATTATTACACTAAAAAATTAAATTAATATATTCTTATAAATTTCAAAAAAAATTTATATGATCATTTTATTATTTTTATCCAAACACCTTTCAAGTTTATCTTTAAAACAAAATTTATTATCTTATAAACTCTAAAAACATCTTACAAAAACAACACAAATAAAAAAACAAAGAATTGATCTAGTGATAGAAATATTAAAGGTAATCAAAATATTGACACTAAAAATGTGCTTATAGTGAGAATATTTACAATTTTCACTAATTATTGAAAAGATAGTTTAGTAAAACACCCTTTAAATCATCCTGCAAATTTCTTTTTGGTGATTAAGTTGTTGCAACATAAATATGTATGTATATATATATATATATACCTATCAATTGAAACAATTAGTAATAAAAAAATTTTATCACTTATTTTTAATAGTGACAAATAATAATCAATTGTTACAATTATAGAATTTATGAAAATTATTATTATTAAAAAAATCTTATCACAATGCAAGCATGATCAATGACATTGAATTTTCTAGTAGTGGCACATAGATGTAACTCTCTCTCTCTCTCTCTCCCCCCCCCCCCCCCCCCCCCCAACTTTATTGAGAAATAATGATTAAAGATTATATTCGCACTTCTATATATCAAACATTATAAGATATAAAATATTAAATTACGTAATTTCTAATTTCTAAAAAAATTAAAAAATAGTATCATGTAGATAAATAGTTATATCTATAAAACTTAAATTTATAATCCCTTTATTACAAAGCTCATAACTTTTTTGTTTTAACAATGCTTTATTTGGCTTCCTCCCAACCAAATTTAGGCGTACATTGCGCCACCTTATTTTCTTTCGTCATTTCCCCTCATGTTGTGTTTTAAATTTTTATGTGGCTTCTGGTGGAAGATTGCATTTTTATATTATTTTATATTGAATTTTAAATGCATTAATTATGAGAATGTGGAAAATTAAATATATATTATCAAATTTTAGTTTAAAATAAGGAATTTCAAATTGAGTTAGAGGTACTCAAACCATAGGGTCTCAATAAAACGATTTATATTATTTTAAACAACCGATTAAATGGAAAACATTTAATCTACAAACATTGTATATTGGATGAAATGGAGCGTACGTTGTATGCAATCATCTTGAACGAATTGTGTACGGAATTCCATCCTTAATTATCTCACTATATTATGATATGTTGCTCGAAGAATGTGACAAAACATAGATCAGCCCGTTCCATATATAATTATAATTAATTAAATAAATAAACACATTATTGAAAAAATACATTTCTCCAAACATACATAAATGGAGCGTACCCAAACAAGTGCTGGATAAGGATACTCAATTCTATTATCATTAAAATAATAAAGATAAAGAAGTTGGATGGTTTCCAAACACACGAAGGTTGTGCACCGACAGTGCCATCTCTATGCACATGCAGCCATTAAATGACCAAATGTCACACCACAAATAAGCAAAACCCATATAATATAATGCAATATAAGATATCCTTGGCCCACAAACTAATGCAAATTAGCCCCTTGTGTTCTAAGCACACTTTTAGAATGGCATTGCAAATATACTTATGAATGAGTTATTATTAAATTGATTTCTTCAAAACACAAAAAGGACAAAAGAAGAGGAAGAAGAACAAAAATTGAAGAGAAATTCCTATTTGAATAAATGTATTTCAAATGGAACTATAATAAGTAGGAACAAATTTAAATGAAAGTAATATTCAAGTTAGGTGTGTTGTCCATATTGGGCATACAGAGTCATATAATTTATGCCAATCTTTTTAAAATAAAGAGAGGAAAACTTCTAAAATGGGGTGGATTTTGGATGAAGTTGGCAGCCAAATCTAGATCCAATTGGATAACCTCAGCAGAATAAATTTATTATCAGGTGAATAAAATTTTATATCCAAGTTTTTTTGGGTAAGATAATTAATTTTAATTAGTTCTGACAAAAAATGATAATTTTACCTCTTAAAACTCAATTCAATGTTGTTAACAACGCAAAATATTATAGAAAATGGCTTCACAAAGCATGACTAAACATTTAATCCTCAACCATAAATAATATTACTATGGAAATTGGGATGGTTAGGAATACCTAAAATAAGCACATTGTGTTATTCTATGGACAAAAAATGTTCTATCATACTTTATGTGAACAACACTTGTTCAAATAAGAGTGTTGAAGCACATCCGCAGAAAATTTATTTTTCAAAATTTTCAAACTTCTAAGTAAAAAAATAATACCTATATGTAAAAATTAACATTGGAGGACCATAATTGTTGGTTGAAAGATGAATGAATCCCTCAAAACAAAATAAAAATATAAGCAAACAACTTACAAAATCAAATTTAATACTTTAAATCCGATATAATTTGTCACTGATAATAATAAATGAGGGAGGAAAACCCAAAGAGAGGAAGAGTTGCCATAAAAAAGAACCTGTGTAAATCCTAAAGTCTATGAGAAGTAGTATTACAAGTAATATTAGATACATCATCCTAAAGTTTTTTTAAATTTAAAATTTTGAAAGTATTTTATAATAAACCAATTTAAGCCTATATATATTCCCAAAAATGCCTAAGCCTTAAGTAAATCCTAGCAGGATTGCAAAATTAATCGTCTTAAATGCTATGAGAAAAGTAAACCAATTACAGCCAAGATCAAGGGACAGAGAATTTTGGACATTAATTTAATTTTTTCTAATTTATACCCCATTTAATGTGGAAAATAGTTAAAATGATACATATGAGAATAATTCAATAAATGACTCAGAAGATTTTTTTAATTAGGAAACCATAGGGACCAAACGGCCATAAGACTAAACTTTTAGGGGCAAAAATATAAATAATCAATGTATTTAATACCCATGGTATAAAATTGTGAATAAAGGGGGGTAAAATTTTTACAAAGAAAGAGCAGAAGGAGACTATTTTATAAAACTTGCTTTCTTTCAAGATTCTCTTAAACAACTCCCCTTTTTATTTTTAATAATCACTTTTAAATAAACAAAGGATGGAAACCTTCCTTGGCCGAGAAAATGATCTGTCTGAGGGATAATAATATCTATACTCTGGGTTGTTGCTATCACCATTTTTGTTTATTTGGCTCCATAGTTGTATCTGTTAGATACTTTGTCTTTATAGATTGTCATTATCAGCTACAATTATAATACTATTTATGGATAACAATGGCAATTACAAACAATTAACAACTGTCAATAAAAATAGGAAAAGACTCGTATTTTTGTAGAATTCGAGAAATCATATGGTTTGGCTTCAGTTTCGCCACCAAGTTGGGCGTTTGCTCACTTTGCTATGCATCCTAGTGTGAATGTGTGTTGTGTGTCAGGAATTGTAGAAGAACCAGTCTCCATGTTTGCATCCGTAAGGTGTGGAGGGCACTCTTTCCTTACCCTGGCACCAATTAGAGACTAGTTTCTGCTTTTATTAGTTTCATAGAAACAATCACCCGACGATTTGACGAACCCCCTCTCGCATGTTCGGGAGACCTCCTAAGTTTGGACGCTAGCGACGTTCTTTCTTTCTGTCCATCTGCTATCTCCGTCGTCCGTCTTGCCTGCCCCCAGAGCTAATAATTTCCATAAAAAAGTTGGCCCTTTTACATCAAGAGTTTCTGCATTGTACTTTCTATTTGGTGCTGTTCGGCTGTGCCCATCAGTTCATTTCTAAACATTTTTCCATTAACTTTTCGAATCTGAAAATGACGTCTTGGTGAGTGTTAGAATTGCTTGGAATTTTGTGATATGAACCCAATGCCCTCTTCTTTGTTTTAACTCATTACTCTTCTGGATTTTTGGCTCAAGCTTTTCTGCCCTTTGTTGACTCTGTTGTTCCCCAAGCTTCAATCTTTGAATTACTTTTGGCAATCCCTGCCAGTGACACAACAAAAACTGCTCGGCCTGGAACTCTGATTTATTAGTCTCAATTTTAGTTCGATCGAGAAGCAGTCACCCATTTGGTCTTCTGATCTGTTTGGTTCCATACCGTTGCCGTTGTTCTGCTTCTTTTTATTATTGTGATGCTGTCAATTTGTTGAATCAATATTTGGGTCTCGTTTCAAGAATTCACATTCATTGTAAAGAATCTTAAAATTTTGCATCTGGGGTTTTTCCTCAAAGTGATGCATAAGGGAAAAGTGGTTAAAAATGGCAGCTTTGGTACCTGGAGTTCTGTTAAAACTACTGCAGCACATGAATACGGATGTGAAGGTTGCGGGGGAGCACCGATCCTCCTTATTGCAAGTGGTGAGCATTGTCCCTGCGCTAGCAGGCGGCGAGCTGTTCCCAAACAAAGGGTTTTACCTCAAGGTATCTGACTCCTCTCATGCTACTTATGTATCTGTGCCCGATGAGCATGATGATCTAATTCTTAGTGATAAGATTCAATTGGGTCAGTTTATACACGTTGAGAGGCTAGAGGCTGCCTCCCCCGTGCCTCTTCTCAGAGGGGTTAGGCCAGTCCCAGGCCGTCACCCTTGCGTGGGAACCCCTGAAGATATAGTGGCAACTGATTCTTTAGGATTCCTCAACAACAACGCTGATACATCTTCGGGTTCTATATCAAAAGACAAAAATAAAACCGCATCGAAATTGGTGAGCAGTGTAACGGGGAAGGATGTTAAATGCTCTTCTTCGAAGTTTAATGGCAGTACTAAAGAAGATAAAGCAGAAAAGAAGACTGCTGGACTAACTCGATCCAAGTCTCAGTTGTCAAAGCTAGCGTTGTCTTTAGATGTGAAGAAGGAATCTGCTGGAAAATCGAAGTTGCCAGGCTCAAGGTCTATACCCACATCCCCAACTAGTTGTTATTCGTTGCCAACTTCTTTTGAGAAGTTTGCAAATGGTGTTAAACAGCAGGTGAAGATCAAAGGGCTGGATAAGTCAGAAACGGCAAATGCTAGTGTGCTGTTAAAAGAAAAGCCAAGCCCTGTTCGTAGGGCAACCTCAATTGGAAAGAAGCTTCCAAGTGTGAATGTGATGAAGAATATTGTTCAAGGACTTGAATTTAGCCCTAAAGCCTTGAGAAAGAGTTGGGAAGGGAATATGGATGCCAAGAGTAGAGACAGCCCCAGATTGAAGGTTAACAAGCAGGACTTGAAGCCAGAAGGACGAAGTAATTCCGTAAGTTCTTTCTGTTGTGACATGTTACAAAGTGTGGACCAGACATCCATATCTGTTGCTGCTTTTGAAAAGGATAAAGAATAAAAGGGTGCCAACTTAAAATTGATATGAAAACAAACATTTATCAATGATAAAAGAGTAAACGTTCCTGCACCATTTGACCCGAACATGTAAACTATGTCTGACCACCATAGAGGGCAAAATAGACTGCCAGTTATTAGTTATTCAAATTGTTATCTAGATAAGAAAGTTATTCATTTTCATTGTAGAATAAAGTTATTTTGCACAAGCAGACAGGGTGAAAGTCTTGGGGGTTCTGGATGTATCTAATTTTCAGTTTCTCTGCAAATTTGTGTGACATGTCAATTGATGTATGCTCTTTCAAACGATGTTATTTCATTTTCATGTTAGTCACTCTATTGTACAGGCACCAAGGAAATCAACAAGCGAAAAGTTTCCATCTAAAGAAGATAACAAAATTACATCTTCAAAATCTACCAAAGAGGAAAGTAAGGTAAATGCAGCCAGGAAGAAAGCTTCCATGAATGGAGATACACCTGATATTGCTAAATCAACTGCACGGACTACTTCTCTGGGAAAGAAGCCGTCTGCAGAGGTTGCAAATCATGGATTTCCAGGAAATTTGGTCAAGTTTTGTGTTAGTAATCGGAGACTAATGGAAGCAAGTGTTTCATGGTCCTCACTGCCATCTTCTCTTGCAAAGCTTGGGAAGGTACAATTTTCTAATATTATTTTGTTAGCCTTGGTGCAAACCTTAAAGGCTATGTTTGTTTTTTTTTAAATGTGTGTTTTGAAATTTATTATTTTTGAAAATAGAGTGAAAGTAAGGGATAGATAGAGAAAATTTTCAAAAAAATGTAATGACATTAGTGTGTATTTTATGGTAGTAAAAATGAAAACAAACATAGTCAAAGCTTTTCATTAACCCACTCCAGCACCTGCTCATACACAGTCGCATATGGTATGGCTTGAACCTAATGCATCAAGAAGGAAATGTTGGGTATCATACCATTTGGGTGTCCCCTAAGGGCCAGCTGCAAACATTGAAACATTACAACTTGCTTCTTTTGCAAAGTAAAGTTTGTTTGCATGTCTTGAAGTGCTGTTTCTGGTGATATATACAACCTCTAGATAAGGTAATTCAAATAGTTAGGAAATGATATCATCTGTTTTTCGTTCCACTGAAATTTATGTGATAAAAGTAGCTATCTTGTAAATCATTGTTATTTGATGTTTATTATGAGTATATACTGAAATTGATTGAAGAATTTGCCCAGATAAATAGTGATTTCTGGGAAATTCGTAGAGTCTCATTTAGCTTAATGTTCTGTTCCTCTACTCATGAGAAAATGATTTGGCTGAGCAGCATTCTTGTCTCGTTTTGTTTGTTGTTGAATGAACTACTTTGTGAGGTTCAGGGCACACACTTGTTAAATATCTTTTTGTGGAACTTTCTTACCTGAATAATCAGGAAGTGTTGAAGCACAGAGACTCTGCACAGACAGCCGCCATCGAAGCAATTCAAGAAGCTTCCATTGCAGAAACTCTGCTTCAATGCTTAAGGTATTTCTTATATATTAATTTGGAAAAAAATGGCCAATTTCCTTTGGCTGAAGCCATACGGTGGACCGTTTTGATTGCTAACTCCATTTTATATTTATTACTTGCGTTATTGCAGCAATATTTTCTTAAAGTACAAAATTTGAATTTGTTCTAGGCATGCTTGTTTGATGGTTCTGTGTGCCCACATTGCCAGGAGTATGATTGGTATTAACTAACTATATTCTAAACTGCATGCTTTCATTTAGTTATATGAAGCATGTTGGATAAGTAATACTAGATCTATTGTTGCAGTTCGGGTCTATGTATCCTACAATAAATTTGTTGAGTTGCCAATCTGCTCCAGCCTTGTCAGGCAAACACTATCTCCATACTGATGGTTTGAGCAAATATCAACCTAGAGAAAGTAGCCACAAATTTGGTGTTTCCATATAATATATCTATATGCCAAACCTATAGAAATAATTTTAAAATTTTTGAAGTGACCTTTCTAACATTTGTGTCACTCATTGTAGAAGACCTCTAACCTAAATTTGGAGAGTAATTCTGATACCTACACATCTAGAAGAAAATCTTCCATCATTGTCTGGGTCAGATGTGAGAAACTCATTATGAAATGCCTGCACCTATACCTTAGGGAATTCATTCAGTTGAGTTGATGCTTTATGATGTCGCATGATTACTTACTTGGGCAGGTAACTGTAATACCCTTAGGAAGAGCTTGTTTCAAGGGAAAGTTGAACCTTATGATCAGGGAGCTTTAAGTTTGACTTTGCTCTTTCTTTCTTCTCATTACACAGTTCATTGGGTAGGATTTCTGAGCCAAATGGATTTGTTTGGAAGGAAGCTTCTGGAATCTGTGTCGTTTTTTAAATGCTTCAGCCACTTTCGTTTTGCTTGATGTGTTGAGCACAATGATAAAGAAAATGAATCTGTTTTTTCTTATTTAATGACCAATTCTCAGGCTATGCCAGAAAACAGAGGAAAAACAGAGGATATCCATTTGTAATTAGGTGTCTGAAATTTATGGACCAGCAGATTATATTACCTTGTGCATACTGGATATCATGTTCAAATATCTTCAAGAAATGCTTTTTCATGGTACTTGCCAAAAAGCTTTCTAGTCACAGTTTTGTTATTCCTGGGATATAGGGTCATTGAAGAGAAGGCAGATGAGTTTTTGCGACGTTTTTGCCACACATGCAGAGAATCAAAGAAAGAGGAAAAAATTTCTAAGACAAAGGAAAAAGGAAATCCAAAATATCAAAGTTTGTCTGGTAGAGCATTTCTATGAGGAAAAGAAAATATTAGAAAAATTAAAATAAACTCAAAAGAATATAAACTCTTAAGTGTTTTTCTATTTGTGATTGTTTGAGAAAGATAATGAAGAAAGGGGAGAAAATAATGTGATTAATATATTGGCAAAAGAAAGAGGAATAAAATAGTGTTGCTGTCATTTTCCACAAGTACACTGTATTTTTCATGTTTTCTTTGCCTAAACGTTTTCCTTAGCAACTGATCAATCAAAATTATTTTCCCTGGTATTTCTTTTCTTTTTCACACCTAAATCTTTGCAACGCTCATAGTGTAAAAGAAATGGTGGAGAAGCATAAAACGAGATATCAGTGATTGACTTTGGGTTATGATGCACGTAAACATGATAGAGGGGACATCAGGGATGAGAAAACAATGAATAATTTATTTCCAGCGATGGATTGTAACTCTTTTTTGACCCAACATAGTGTGTGCTAATATTTCAGCAGTGTGAATGGTTTGCATTAGTAGATAACTACTTTTGGCTTTGTTAACTTCCTTTCGATTTGTGATGACCAACAAAAAATGTGGTCCTGGTGTTGAAAAATTTCCTGGCAACACCATTAAGTCTAATGCAGAACAAGTTCATTCAAATGCCAAAATTATGGACTGATGCCGTAGCTTAGCATCCACATGCCTTCAAAAAGAGTCATATAATAAAAAACTTAATTAAAAGAACAAAGTGAAGGACATGTCTGCATCATGGAAGCCTACATCTTATGTACTGGTTTTAATTGTAAAATGCAATCCATGTTTAGCACTTTTCATGTTCAAATGTTGCACTTACTTCTTAGATGCTAAATCACCTTTTTAACATTCGCTGGCATTCTTAGTTTGCTGCTCCTTGATTCTGTTAATTCTTCATGTGGCCTAATGGATTTTGAAGAGTTATTATTTCCTCATTACATTTTGTCTGACAAATTTTTGGTTCATTTAGGTGTGAATGACACAGCTAATGGAAAGTTTTGCCATAATTTAATGCTAATATTTGGTTGTGTATTTCCTATTTTATTAGTATTTATTTATTTGATTTTTAAGATCACCTAAGATCTTTTGAAGTGTTTCCTCTACATCCTGATAGAAATATGTATGATGCATTGAATTTGCAAAATTGTGATGTGTAATAAGTTAACTTAATTTCTCTGTTAAACTCTCTTCTCAATCAGAAAAATAATATACCACATGTTCCTCCTGTTTTATGCTTGATTGATCAAAACTTGCATTTGTTGACAATGTTGTTTTTCTTGAATCAAGTGATCCTATCATGATCGTTATTTCTGCTAATTGCTTCATGTATATGCCTCAGCTTCTACATATCACACAAGCGGCTGCTGTGCTGGAATCTTAAGTATGGCTTATATGAACAAACACCAAATTAGTAACTAGGATATAATGAAGGCATTGACTTACGTATCTATCCCTCTTCTAAATAGAAGATGCTGAAGTTGGAACCTTTAAGAATGATTCAAATGAGTTATAAGACGCCAAAATTGTAGTTAAAGTGCAATGAAGGCATTGCTTCAATTATATGGCTATCCCACTTCCAACAAGAAGATGGTTATCTTGCTCTGAAGAAATTGATATGTAGTCAATGATATTATTGTCATATTACAAGGGCATATGGATTTCTAGTGAACTTGTGTGTTAATTTTATAGTGGTGAAATATTTGATGAGATTTCATAATTTTGAAATAATATTAAACACAATAATGCAATGTCCTATGTTACCAAAGCAATACATTTCCTGTCTATTGAAGTACGGTCCTGGAGCAACATTGCTGATTGTTGATGACTTGCATGATAGCAGCTATGTTGTTGGAAATGCACTCACCTTTCTTCCTATTTAGTTTTATGCTTTTGAACGGTGTTACTATCAGTCAACATGTGCTTGTACCTTATCAAAGTGACTACCTCTTTTAACTGAAACACCATGTTGTGCATGTTTTACTACTAATGATCGTGGCCATGTCCAATCAATTTAGCTGGTCTTCTATAATCTGATTGTTTTCCTATAGCTTAATTTTTGTGTACTTATAATTCACTTCTACTTGGATGCATGGAGTTGAGGATGGCCTTATCGTTTTATTATTATCGTTCTTGCAGTTATTGTATGGGATTCCAATCATTGAAGAATTTTGTACGTATTGCAAATACATTGTATATATTCTCGTAATTTCAAGGAGTGTCATATTCCTAAGTGTTTCATGATTTGTACTCGAAATGATTTTTTCTTGTCTTGTTCTTTTTCTTTTTCTGGTATTATTGCTGTTGTTGCCGCCGCTATTATTGTCATCATTGTTATTATTTATTTATATTGCTAAGAAACTGCATATCCTTTCTGCATTTTGGTGGGTTGAGTTTGTGGTGTGTTGTTTAGGATTTAACATCTACCAAAGCAAAGAACTTAATATGTTGTTGAGTAGAAGTATGGGATTCCAGTAGTTTATCTTCAATGAATTGTTTTCCCACGAGTGCAAATACAATGTACAGATTTTTCAACGGTTTTATATCGTGGAATACTTTATGATACAAACTTGAGATGAATTTTGTTGGGCTGTAGGCACCATCTTGAATTGATACTTAGCACCACTGATCACAGAGCACTCAGTTTTTTGTCTACCCAGTAACGAAAGCAGTGATATTTTGAATTTGCCTCCACTTTGCATTTCACAAGTATATCCTTTGCATGATAATAAGAAATGGATGGATGCAATTCAGAGTTTGGAATAAGTGCATCTAAGTTTGGGACCATTAACTGAAATTTGTTTTCTACTCTTACATAAGTTGCCTAATAAGTTCCAAAAGTGGCTACCGATTGTGTTTATTAGAATTATGGCCAATTTAACGTTCTCTGATCGCTTGTATTTAACATGCAGTGCATATTCTGAGCTGAGTTCATCTGCAAAAGAAGATAACCCTCAGTCTGCAGTGGAGCAGTTCTTATCCCTGCATGCAAGTTTGAGTAAAGTTCATCTTGCTGCAGATTCTTTATCGAAAACTCTTTCTGTTGATTCTTCAGATAGTGAAGAAAATCCATCAGAAGAAGCGTTGAAGGTCACATCTGATGGCCGTAAACAAGCTGCTTCTTGGGTCAATGCTGCATTAGCTACCAATCTGTCATCCTTTACCGTGTATGGTAAACCAGGCAGCCAGGGGCAGGGTGCTGCAGGCCCAAAGATGACCGCCAGTAATCAACCCATTTTAGTACTAGAAAACTCCAGTAAGGGCGCAGCTCCAAAAACAGCAACAAAACCCCGCCAAACAGCAAATTCCAGGAGTGCTTCAGTTGGAACAGTGCACAGGCCGGGTGGTAGTCTGGCTGTGGGTCAGAGCACAAGAAGTTCACCTCCGATTGAGTGGGCCAAGGGAGATGGCCTTGATGAGGCTGTAGAGCTCTCTGAAGTGCTGAGACTGGAATCCCAAGATTGGTTCTTAGGATTTGTGGAGAGATTCCTGGATACTGACGTTGCTACCTCGACTTTGTCAGATAATGGTCAAATAGCTGGAATGTTGAGTCAACTCAAGAGTGTGAATGACTGGTTGGATGAAATTGGTTCTAGCAAGGATGAAGAGACGCCTCGCGTATCGATGGAGACAGTCGACCGCATAAGGAAGAAGATTTACGAGTATCTTCTGACACATGTAGAATCAGCTGCAGCTGCACTTGGTGGTAGCACACAGTCGTCTCCATCGACAGAACCAAAAGCAAAAAGGTGATGGCATTGCATTCGTGGTGCATATAATACATGTCCCTTTGTACTGCTAAGCAGTTTAAGGAGCTCATACATATTAAATTTGATGTATATAACTTTGGGGCAATAGATCGGGCAGGCACATTGATGCTTTAGTTCAGGATTTGTTCATCTCTTTCACCACAGATCGGGAATTGTTTGTGGACAGGGGTGGTGGTAAACCTTTTTTACATACTGCATCGCTGATGATGCTAAGATAAGCAACTCTTGTATTGTTTGTGAGAAATCATGAAGCATTTGATTGTGTTCAAAGCTAAGTACACTTGGTGATTTCAGCCTCGTTTGGTTTTTGATGATTGATTTTGCTGCAGAAACAGAGGTTGTGTTTGTTTTGATATTTTGATGTTTTTTTTTTTTTTTTTTTGAAAAGTGTGTAAAAAAACGAAGGAGACAGAAAGATAAATTTTAAAAAGTGTAATAATTATAGTATTTGTTTTAAGGTGAAAAATAGAAACAAATATAGCCACAATCTCCTTACAATTGGAACTACAAAACAATTTCCGTTTTGAAGTCTGACTGCTGTGCGATACTCACATTCTTTTATGTTCCTACCAAATAAATCTACAATCTATATTATATTATATTATATTATCTATATAAAATATGAGTTTCTAAAATGGTTTCTTGAAAATTTTGAATTTCCTAATATATCACTGACCAATAGTTTGAAGTAACTTTTTCTAATTTAAATAATTAATTTTCAAAGGTCAATCGGGTAATTCTAAATTAATAAACTTAACTGTAATTACTTACTTATAAATAATTTTAATAAATGATGACCTGTATAATTCTTTAGATGCATGTAATTATTTTCTTTTAATATCTATATTTAACATATAATAAAGATTTAATCTTCCCCGAGGTTTAGTTGTATAATTCTGCGTGTTAAATGTTTTCCATAGGAAATAGAATAAATGTTATAATAAAGATATAATAAATTATAGTAAATTGGCAATTTCATCATCTCTAAAATAAACAATCACATGCTCAAACCAACTCAAAAAAAAAAAAGTTATTCTTTTCTAGTTTTTTGACTTTACAAACCAAAATTTAGAATCTTACTTTTTTGTTGCAATTTTAAAATATTTTAAACTAAACGATAGCTTGAAGTAATATTTTTTCTAATTAAATAATTAATTTTCAAAGGTCAATTAAATAATTCTAAATTAATACACTTAACCTTAATTACTTATGAATAATTTTAATAAATGATAACACTTAAAATTCTGTAGATGCATTTAATTATTTTCATTTAATATCAATAAACATACATTTAAGATTCAATCTTCCCCAATGTTTGGCTAGTCAACATAAAAGTGATATTTAATGACAAAATAAGGCATGGATGGAATGAACATTGATCTCTGATTTACATTTAATTCTCCAAATTTTATAATTCTATCTATTAAATGTTTTCCATGGGAAATAGAATAATGTTATAATAAAGATAGAATAAATTATGGTAATATGGCAGTATCCTCATCTCTAATATAACAATCACGTGCTCACACCAACACAAAACAAACTTTTTTTTTTATTCTTTTCTAATTATTTTTTTCTTTAGAAACCAAAATTTAGAATCATATTTTTTTTTTGGTGCAATTTTAAAATATTTTAAACTAATCTATTTTTTCTAATTTAAATAATTAATTTTCAAAGGTCAATTAAGTAATTCTAAATTAATACACTTAACCATAATTACTTACTTATGAATAATTTTAATAAATGACGGCCCTCAAATCTTCCCTAATGTTTAGTTAGTCAACATAAAAGCGATATTTCATGACAAAACAAAGCATGGATTGATTAATCTATGATTTATATTTAATCCTCCAAATTATATAATTCTACCGATTTTATGTTTTCCATCGGAAATACAATAAATGTTATAATAAAGGTAGAATAAATTATGGCAATGTGGTCCTCATCTCTAAACTAAACAATCACACGCTCATACCAGCTCAAAAAACTTTTTGTTTTTATTCTTTTCTTTTTTCTTTTTTCTTTTTTTTTTTTGTCTTTGCAAACCAAAATTGAGAATCTTATTTTTGGGTGCAATTTTAAAATATTTTAAACTAACCTATAGTCTGAAGTAATATAATTAATTTTCAAAGGCCAATTAGGTAATTCTAAATTAATACACTTAACCGTAATTATTTACTTATGAATAATTTGAATTAATGATGATCTTAAAATTGTGTAGATGCTTATAATTATTTTCAATTAATATCTATAATTAACGTATAACTAAGATTTAATCTTTCCCAACAGTTAGTCAGTCAACATACACTATCAAAAAATTTTCGGATTGGAGCAGCCATTTGGGATGGCTTTGTAGCCGTCCCAAACGACTGCATCGCAAAGCTTTTGGAACGGCTTCTAGACACTTGTCACAATTTTGGAATGAATTTAAAACAAGTAATTTTGGGATGGCATTAGGATGATTCTTTTGGCGCGACTTTGAGACGATTAATTTGACATAATTTTAGGATCATTTTTATTTTTGAAATGAATTTGGAACAAGCCCTCTAGGATAGTGTTAGCATGGCTTATTTCGTATAGCTTTGAGATAGGGTTTGTGGGATTTGGCATGGTTTGTTTTGGCATGGATTTGGGATGAATTTTTTTGAATGAATTTGAGATGGCTTTTCTAACACAACTTATGGATGACCTTCTCTACAACGGCTTTGCAATAGTCTATTATGAGACGGCTTTGGAAAGGGCTTTTCTTGGACTGCTTTGGGATGGCTATTCTAATATGACTTTAGGATGTGAACTCGACTTTTTGAGATCGAGGTGCTATTCTGCAATTGTGAAAACTAAGCTTGCAATCGCATCAGGCAACCTTGAGGTGTTTTGCAATTCCTATGCTTGGCTCGATGACCGTCCAAGGGAGGTTCGTGCCCGCTCTCCACGATATCGTGCTTGTAGCGCATTTTGTTTTCCCCATGATCGTCGCGACAAGCCTTCTTGCACTAGCGTCATCGTGTATCACAGAGAGCACTAAACTCACACAGAGGGACTATTTGATTGAATTTTCATGTCATATCACATTTTAATCATCAAAACACGGATACAAACTTCTTTTTAAAGTCTATAGGTATGATTCTACATATTAAAATTCATGGAAACCATAACCTAAGTATATTCATCATTTTTGAAAAGATTTAGGCCATACTTTAATTTATCACGTGACATGCCAATATTCGCTTCCTACACTTCCAACTCATGTATACATGTCCCAAACTCAATTCCTATGCATTAAACATGTGTAAACCCTTAGAGGTTCATATTTTTCATGTGCCTACCTGTAAAAAATTATAGTCCTTGCTTATATGCATGATAAACAAAGGATTTGGCATAGAAATTATCTTAAGTTTTAGTATTTGGAAGCCATAAAATTCATCACCCCTTTCTGCACAGTCATCAACGTCTTTTGTATCCATAGTAGAGTTTTTCTACTGATAATTTAGTATTTATACCTAGGGTATTATTTGGGCTTTGGCAAAAGTGAAAATCTCCTAGTTTATGAGTCACTCCATTCCCCTAACTTCTATTTTTATTTTATACCCATTTCACCCGAATTTTGGGCTTTAATTTTCTTATTTTTAAGCTTCTAACATGGCAAAAATTTATTGAAGATTTATGTATTTATTTGGAACTCCCTAATTACCAAAAGACTCCCATATCTTGCCTTGATCTCACATCTCTATTCATGGCTATTTTTACACGAAAAATAAGATGAAAATAATAAAAAAAATATTTCTTTTTATTATTCCAATATATATGTGTGCCAACAAATAATTTCTACTAATAGGTAAAAATATGGGATATTACAATTCTTTTCTTAATTTTTTTCAGTCAATTTCACTACCTTGCAACATCAAAATTTCATATAATTAGTGACCGATGTTGTGCAAGTGCCTTATATAGCAAGTTTATTTAAGTAAAGAACATGCCTCTTTGTTTGTTTTTTGTTTTTTTTCCTTTTTGAGTTTGAATACATAACCGTCATTGTGCAATTAAAACTCAAAATATTTCATTTTGATTTTAAAATATATTTGTTAAGAGAACTTATTTTCTAACAATAAATAAATATTTCTTAGAAACGATTCGCATTTATTCATCATACACATCAATCCGTAAATTTTCAACTTATTAATATTAACTTGAGCAACATGAAAAGCATTGAATGAGCCATAAAAGTTAATGCGTAAAGTTTTAAAGCAAGAATATACGTAATTTTAAAAATGTATTAATGTTCTTTGTTACTGCCTTAAGATCTAGAACAATATATTATTAATTAAAGTGAAGAATGAAATGATAATGACAAGAAAATGAAGGCAAAGCTTTAAATATTTCCAAAATTAAGAAACTAATTAAATATTCAGATAACGAAATCTTCCGCAATAATGGTTTCTTTTACAATTATAAAAATATTATATAATGCATATATATCTATAACTGTACATATAAAATAAAAATATAAAATATATAATGAATGCAATTATTTTATAGAAAATCAAAATAACTTGAATGCTATAAAATTTTAATTTTTTTCAATTTTAAAAATAATTTTTCTGTAATAAACAATTCCTCAAAAATCAAATTATATCTTATAATAAGTTTATTGTCAAATTTTCGCCATTAAAAAGTGTAACAAGGTTGAAACAGATGCATTACGTACGCATGCAGCAAACAAACATGTCACGCCAACTCATCTCTTAGCTGCTTGATTGAAAAAGGGAACCAACCTTCGAACCCGACGATAAGGAATCAAAGGACTAGACCCTAGTTTTCCAACGGAGATTTGTTGAAGCCTTCGAATTACATAGCAGCAGTACACTTGAAGATTTATTTAATGACCACATATGCACACAAGATTTATTTTCGTATGCATAGATATGGACTTACCTTAAGTTCCATAATAAGCATGATATGGATGATGAAATAGTTCATAAAAAATTGTAGAATGAAGATTGAGACCTAAAATTTATCAAGGAAATGGATAGAAAAGCAAGAAATACCAAACAAGTAAGAAAGAAGCATGTTGAACACATTTTGTGGACTTTAGTTTAGAGATCATAATGTTATGTAGCAACCCAAATTAAGCACGGTTTATTGTATATTAAACTAAATTTATAGAACTTTCCAACCATGTATAAGTCATAGCGAAAGTATGTCTAGATCGATACAATTTATTTTTATAATTTAATTTTGAGTCTTGACTGCAACAGTGCTAGTAGACTAATTTCTTATGAATATTCTATTGACGAGCTTTAAAATCGTAGTAAACCACTAATATACATTCGAGAATTATAAGAATTATCTTTTACAAGAATCAAAAAATAGGAAAATCACGTGAATAGGCGAAATTCATATTAAATTAAATATGACATGACACACGATCATGTAGGGAAGGATTTCTCATGATTCTAAGACTTAAGTAGTGTTTGAGAAAAACATAGGAAATCAATTTTTGTCACTAAATTGGGAATAAATGGAAAATTTATTTTTATTTTATACAAACCCAAAAAGTTGACATTGGTGAACCACTAGTTCAAGTAAGTTAATACCAAGTAAGTGAGATGCCTTGTCAATTTTTCAACTATCTTGTTTTAAATTGTTTTTATTACATAAATGAAAGTTTTCATTGTCAACTTGAGTTCAATTGTTATTCTTTCAACTATTTTACAGAAAGTTATTTTATCAAGTCCATCAATTTTATATTGTGTTTTAAATCCTTCATTACTACAAAAATTGTGGATATGAGCAAATATTCATATAGTTACCATGAATTATGAGACAGATGAATGATTATACATGTGCAAGGCTTTTTTGCTAAATTGCTCATGTATTGGTAACAAACACTAACGTAGAGCAATCCTTTTAGTTGGGGTTAAAGTTGAGTACATGACCTTATCAATCAGGATTAAAGATTGATTACATGTCCCTCTTAATAGGGGGTAAAAATTGAGTATAATCTTCTCAATTTAAGTTAAAAATTGAATACATAACCTTCCTTAATTGAAATTAAAGATTATGGCCCTGATAAGTGATAAAGAACACAAGATGTCTAGAATCTATGAACAGGCAAATGTATAAGCGACAATAATTATTTTATAGTTTGTGAAAGTAAATGGTTTTGACATTTGATTTTAAAAATTTATTGTGGTTATAAAATTTTCCTTTGAATACTCTACATGAAAAGAAACGTGTTTATGTTCACATCCCAAAAGAACATGTAATTCCACTTATTGATCGATTGGTTGTTCACAAGAATTTTAAAACCACTTTTGCAGATATTGACAAGGTTGAGAATACGTGGAGATGATAATGAAAGGAGAATTAGAAGAAAGCAATTTTCTAAATATTGTATACATTAGGATTCAAATGTACTTATGTTAATTAGGTACTTCTACCGCAATTTTGTAATGGTTTAATGATTTTGAAAAGCAATAAATTGAATGGTAGAAAATATCTAGTGCAAGTGGCTTTAGTGTCTTTTGAGTTTAATACTTTGAAGACACTGTCATGTCGCGTGCCTAGACTTAGAGTGTAACAGATTGAGGTTTTTTATAAGAGATGAAAATGGTAGAACTTTCGTTGAGGATGAAAATTGTGGTAGGTTATAAAATTTTGGTTTGTTTGAATATGTAACTTATGTATAATATATATATTAATGATTGGATGATGTCTTTGTATATAATGATAATAAGTAGTTTATAGAATGTATATATACGCATGGATAAATGTGAATGTGTTTATCTGTGTGTACATATATAACTATTGATTGAATATAAATAAGTGTAAATATTGAATTTTGAATATTTGTATTTATTATAAGAGATAGAATAACTTGAAAATGAAACTTTGGTCAATGGTATGTCAGGATTGAGTAAATTTTGATAGAATAAGAAGTGATGAAAATAAAGAAACAAACATTGCCTTGAATATTTGGTTATGTTAAAAGGTTTGATAGGGTGTAAATGTTTTATATCCAATTTCATTGTGGAGATATTCATAATTTCAAAAGAGAAAAGGTTACATTGATTTTTAGGTGATATATACACAATTTAATCTATGTCATAAATATATTTGTATGTTCATCACTTTAAATGAATACATTTTGTATTGTAACAGTATGAATTAATACAAAGCATTGCGCTCGTACATCTAATTAAGAATTTTTAGTTCATTAAATTAGTGCATGTCTAAGTCCAAAATCTTTATCATCTATTATGATGCTATGGCCAAGGAGGACTATGATTTTTAGAAAGAATGTTTCTTTCTCTATTTGTAGAGAAAATGTGCAAATTAACATAAGAAAAATCAAGGTATTTCTATCAAGATTTTTTTTTTCCCAAAAGGCATCATTATCCAAATGAATAAGTTAAGTTTCAAAGGCCACTGAATACATATTTCAAATATGGTTGAATAAATATAAAGAAATCCCAAATCTCATTGTTCAGGATAAGTTAAATAAAGTTCATTTGTAAAAGTAGGGAAATTAATCCAAAATGATAAAGTGCAAATAAGATATGCCTTCTAGATATTGAATTTGGATCAGTATACACAGTATGATTAATCAAAGGAAATTTGAACTTAATTTACGAACCTCATGAAGCGACACTACAAAAAAAAATTTATTTTTTGTGAGGACATTTTTCCTCACATAATGTGAGGAAAATTTGCACCACTAGCTTCCTCACAAATTGTGTCTCACATTAGCCTAATGAGACAAAAAAATTTAATTCCTCACATTTATAAAATTTGTAATTGTAAGGAAACCATATTCCTCATAAATAATAAAATAATGTGACGATTAATCCCTGCATAACAATCATATATTTCATCAAATTAAATATTTTCTCACAATAGCTTGCAAAAGTGACAATTATGTTTGTCACATTATTTTATTACTCCTCACATAGCATTGAGAAAATGCAATGGGTTTTTCCTCAAAAAAAAACAACCTAAAGTGATGATTAATTTTGTCACATATAAAATTGTTCCTCATAATATGAGATAAAATACAAAAGAAATTTCCTCACAAAAAAATAATTTAAAGTGATTATATTTTTTTTGTCACATTATAACGTTTATTTATTATAACGTATTAAGTAAAGACGACAAAATTTTCCTCACAAGAAATAATTTCTTTATAGTGACAATAACTTTGTCACGTCACAACACTTATTCAACACTTATTCGTCACAATAGAATGGGTAAATATAGCAGCATTTTCCTCACATTTAGTGATGTTATTGTGACCAAAATATTATCACAAAAGCTCTTGCATTTAAATTAAATGATTTTTTTATTTCTTGGTGAGGAATATTTCCTCATATATTATAATATGCTTTATTTAAGATTATTTATATATTAATTTTTAAACTTATATGATAAATTTATTAATCACAAAAGTACATTTTTTGTTGCTTGTCAAATATGAAGAATATTTTGTCGTAACAGTTCTAATGTGATCACTATGACATACTATCAAATTACAATATATTGCAATTATTCCCATAAAAAAAAATCAGGTACCATCAAATTAGCAAAGAGAGTTAGATGCAGTAGCACATTTTACCAATCAATATTTTAGAATCTTACAAATTCTATCATTTGCATTAACACTGCAACTCCATATCATAAGATATTATACTGACAAATCTTTTTAAAAAGGTAGTTGAATGTAAAGGATACTAAATACACATAAATATTTTAGATTTCATCAACACTGAGACAAACCAATAGATAGAAGTAGTTGGATAATCATCTTCCATTATCACAAAAATAGATAGGCCACTTTGAAACCAAAATTCTTGAAATTAAAATCAAATTGTTTCCTCTCACTATGTGGCAAGCACTCATCCAAGAAATATCATATCCACACAGTTCCACCGACTTTAACATACCTAATATTCAAGGGGTATTATTTTCTATAGAGAAATCTGCAAAAGAAATATTCGATTAGAAAAGCAAATGCATTAACCCACAAAATGCTAAAAACTAGCATATTATAATTGATAAACCAAACAACTTTAACCAAGCAACAAGTAAACTAAGCAACTTATAATTAAGAAATAAACCAAGCAACCTAAACCAGCCATACATATTCAAATTTATAAGATCATACAAATTGCACAGGTATCAAAACTAAAACAAATGTCGAATCTTAAATGAAAATAAATTCAAAATATGATTGTTGTTCATATCACATAACATTGTATTTTTTACTCTACTCAACATCACAAAAATACAACAATTTACACTAACACACACTAAAAAAAAGTCGTTATAATAATCCAAGCTTCCAAACCAACCATAATAAAATATTCAAATAATGTGATCATAGAAGACAAATTCCATACAAGTTCAGTAATGATTTCTGCAGACATCACAATATACCAAATTCTCAATTCAGATCGACAATGTGAAAATGAAATATTAATATACACCAACTATAGTATGAATAAATTTAATTTTTACCCAATCTATTTTTAATTTAAAAATAACAAAATAAGTTTACAAAACTATACTTTTAGAACAGGGAAAAACACAAATTTCAATTAATTGATTCCACCATCACTAAAAATAATGATCGATTTTTTGTCACATGAATTTTAGAGGAATTTTAGAGGATAGGTATTTTTTTCCAAAATAGTTTTACTTACTTGATAACATATTTTGATGAATCCCTTGAAATTCTTTAAAAAAAATTCTGTTTCTTTGCCATTTGAATTTCCTTACTACCAATTTTTTTGTGCATATATCTTGTTTTGCTCCTTCCACATGTCTATTTCTTTCTTTTGTTCCTCTAGTGCTATATTTTGGTCCTTATATATATTTGTGAGATTGATGATCTTTTCTTTGGCATCATTTAACTTTGATAATTTTTCTTTCAATTGGTCATTTCCAATAATGTTAGAGCAAGATCTCCAACCTCGAATGACCTCAACTCCATGTTCCATCGCGTTTACATATTCTGATCTATGATATAATGTAGATTTCAAAATAGCGTCCTCATTAAGTAGCTGTTGTTCTCCATCAATATTTTGATTTTGCTTGGTTACTATTTCATCCTATGATACATGTGAAACTGGTTTATCAACCCTATAAATAACTAGTTTTCTTAAGAATGAAATTAATAAATTACATATGTTGCTTTGGTATTAGAATTTACAAATTTGCCTTCTCTCCTCTTGCTGGCGTGAGTCTCTCTATAAATCAAGTCTCCTCTTGCTTGCGTGAGTCTCTCTATAAATCAAGCTTACTTTTGTTTTCCTTTACGTATGAAGATGATATGTTAGAATGCACATAACATGATTTCTTCCTTGTATGCAACAGACCATTATTCTATAGCAGGAAATCAACGTTATTTTTCCAAAAGTATGATTAAATGGCATTTTTTGAATGGTTTCTTGAGTTGATGGGTGACTTTTTCTATATTTTATGAGATACATGAGATAATAAATTAGGGAATAACAACTTACATTTACAAAGTACATATAATTTTTCAATATGCTATGTTAAAAAATAACTTGATAATCAAAATCCTTAATAAAAGTCACAAGTAATTTGTCATCTAGTCATACTTAAGTTTGGTCTTGGACACACTTCCCTCGAATTAATTAACTACACTAAAATGTGTATTTTTACTGTAATTGGGTACCTTCTCTTATATTTTCTTTTAAATAGTGGAAAAATTACTAACACTAGAGAGAATTAAATTAAAAAAAAAAAAGGAACTGTTTGGATGCCCCAAAACCTGTCAATGAACTATTGATCTTTAATTACATTATAATCATTTACATGTGTATTACAATTGTTACATAATATGTATAAGTAATATACATAAATTTCTGAACAATGATTACAAGCAAGTGAGCGTAAAATATTCATTATTTATTCAACAATTATTAATCATTACATATATTAACTAATTTGAATATCATCTACTCATTAAATACTTAATATTATAATTAATTTTAATTTTTAAATTAAATATACCATTTAAACTAATATTTATTTAACATTTATGTATGCCGTATACGTAATCATTTATCGTTAATTTATGATTTGTGTATTTGTCTTTATTAGTGTATGTATATTTTATTATTAGATAATAAGCAAATGTGATAGGAGAGATGTTAATTAAAGAAAACCATGCTATTAAGAAATAAAAAGTACAGGAGTTTTAAGAAAAATCAATATGCGGTTTTCGATTTTCCTATTCTGTTTACCAAATCAAATCCAATACTAAAATTTATTTTCATTTTTTAATAGTCATAATATTTCTATATATTCTTGTTTTAAACTCTAGTATGAACTTATAAATGCCTATGAATTAATTTTGAATTCCTAATTTTAATTTTCCATAATATTACGTAAATATTTTATACAGTAAATAGACATATTTTATTATAATAGTAACTTTTCGTGCTCATAAAAATTAAAATCAAGCACTGAAATATTTAATATTTATTTGTGATTTGTGAATTTAAGAATGTAAACTTTTAAACATGAATATTATATTTTTTATGTATTTTGTTTTTTTTTTAAATTAAAATTCAATTTATCGGAACCCCAAACCAAAAATACCAAAAAACTTATTTATTACAAAAAAATGATCAGAAACATTAACTTGCGTACTTTGAATCCCAAAATTTTCGGTTCAATAAGTTTGCTCATTAATATAATTAATGAGGATCAATATGGCTAGCAAGAAAATCGAACTCGTCAACAAATTTATTTCCTAATTAATTTGCTCCAAGTTAATTTTAACAAGGAATTTTTCTTTCCTAATTTTGGTAGGAATTTTACCTACCAAGATGTTCCTTGCTAATGGCAAGGACTAATTTTACTTAACTAGGATATTTTTTGTTGCTAATCTTGGCAGAAGAATTACCTACCAAAAAATTTCTTGATAATAACGAATAATAGAAACAGAAATATTTACCAGCAATCTTTTTATGAATAATCTATACCTTTTCAGTATTTAAAATTTACAATAAATAATTGTATTATTAGTTTCTCCACTACTAAATATTTTAAAAGTTTATAAACTATTTCGGATCAAATTATTTTTAGTTGAATTAGACTAGTCAATTAAATTCATAAACAAAGCAATATAAATTCTTGACTATAATGTAATTGTATAAAAACTTTAAATTTTTATATAATCAAACAGAAACTTTTTATCCATTATGATGTAATATAGTTTTTATTAAAACTTTCATGACACATTCATCATGCTATGTCATTATAACAAAATTAATAGTTAAAAAGTGGGAAATTTTAATCTAAAATAGAGCATGGGTACAAATTCCAGTGGAATTTGATGGATTAAAACATCCCTGTTTTCTCACACCTTTCATATGTAATTGAATACTTAATTTATGCTATTCACCGTTAAAAATAAATAGTTAAGAGTGAAGCCATGTATTTATACATTTTTTTTTATGTTGACTATTCTGCCTATAATATATATATATATATATATATATATATAGACATGCCTTGGCATGATTCAATTAATTATTCATGCTTATGCCAATCTCAAACACTGTAGCACTTAGCATAGAATTAGGAGTTGACCTAAGTCGTCCGTGGCATTTCTAATCAGATTCCATTGTTATTAGCACCACTCCATGAAAGTGAAATCCATTATCCAGATATGAACAGTCAAAACTCGTTTATTTTTGGGGGGCCCTTTACGTTTTCTTTGACCCTTGATTCCCAGATATAATTGGAGTGGTTGTTGATTGTCAATTCTATGTCACCTTCTTCATCATTTTAATTGGTTTAATTAAAGAGCAAACATGGTTCTTTGTTTCTTAATTTTTCATGTGAAGACAAATATAATTTAATTACTAAAGCCGTTATTCAATTAATGATCTTTAGATTGCATTTGGAATGATTTCAACTTTTTCTAATAAATCAAATATTAAACAGAATGTTATAATTTTCACCCAATGGCATAATCTATTTTCTGCCATTAGAGGACAACCTAAGAAAGATTTAACACTTGTATGAAGAAAGATTCAACAATTCTAAAAAGAAACAACTATGAATCCAGTCTATATATCAAGTGTAATGCCCCATAATTTTGGGTAGTAGAAACGAAAAATTATGAGCTTATATTTTATATTAGAATAACAATAAATTTTTTCCATTATTTTTATTGTATTTTCATGTAAAAAGAGACTAAACTTATTAAGATATAATTAGGGTGAGATATGGGAATTATATGGCACCCAAAAATTTGCCAAATAATATACATATTATTAGAAGAGTCATGCTATGTCAATAGCTTAGAAATTAGGAAATTAGGCCAGAAATTTGGGTAAAAATAAGTAATGACAATAATAATAATTACGTAAAGGAATTCTGGAAGCCTTAAAACACAAGAGTATGAACTCTTTCAAAACACCCAATAAACTCTAGTATATATAAACATATTTCTAAGTGAGAACACTCTTTTACATGCCTTAGAGACCAGACGGCCGTTCACAACAGCAGAGGGAATTTTCGGCTACCCAAACACGACAATTCGAAGTACATTTAAACTCATGGTATATGTATAGAAATTCATAGGAATCGCATATTGATAAAGTGTTGGAATTTCAAAACTTGTCCTAAATCATTCAAAAAAATTCTAAGAATATTACTAGTTCGGTGTGACATGATTAGAACTCATGTAATCATATTTAAAAATTCTAAAAATATTACTAGTTTGATGTGACATGATTAGAACTCATGGAATCATATCTGGAGACCTTGAAACTGAATAGAATATGAAAAATCATCAAAATAATGCCATTTGCAGACGTAGACCTTGCAGCGTAGTTGCTTCGACGATTGCAAAGCCTCATGGTGCCGATGTGAGGAGCCATCTCCCACTCACAAAGTGGGACTGTGAGATGGGACAAGACTCCTTGCAGTTGGTTCGCGGCTGAGACATCCCAACACATAGTTACGGGGAAAATTTTTAACATATTTTTATGCTTTCATATGTGTTAGCCCCTTAATTATTTTGACAAATTTCTTAGCTTGAAGTGCATATATTAAAATTAGTTGAAAGTTCTAAAATATTTGGTAAAGTTGTGGATTCAAAATAAATGATCTAAAGGAATGAAAAAAATATTTTTAATATTTTCTATAAATTTTTCATAAAAGATAAAGTTTGATGCAATTGGCTCCAAATATTTTGATGACATAGTTACTAATTAAGAAAGTTCCTCTCAATTTATTAATTCAAGATACTTTTACCAACAAACTTAAGATATGAGAGCTTTAAAATTAATAATGAAATACATTTTTAAAATTTTAATCAATATTCATGGTAATTTAAAGCATTTAATCTTACATTTTTATTGTCTTCTTATTAATTCAATTCAAGTATTTTCATTTTTAGTATAAAAATGCATTTTAATAACATAAAAATATTTTTAATTTATATATTTTTATTGTAATATGCTACAAATTATTTTTATTATTATATTTATTTAACAAATAAATAGTAATTGGGCCCCTTCAAACTTTGAGCTCTGGATTTGTTCTTTGCAAATTTGTTCTCTCTTTCGTATTGTCTCTCTATTAAGAGTTCAAAACTTTTTTTGGAATAAACGAATATTCATTTGCAATAAGTATACGATATTTCAGTTGTATAATGAAATAAATATTTTAAAACAAGCTATTTTTCAAATGAAAATTTGAGAGTTGACATCTTGACAAATTATCTGAAATCTTGGCACACCAAATGAGATCCATTAGACCAAGTTTCTTAGTTAGTTTGAAGAATTAAATATCTCATAATAATCACATACAATTGGGATTTGATTTAACTTATGATTCAAATAAGAAAACACAAATTACTCTAAATCACGATTGCTTCATGGAGACCAATTTTTTAAGTAAAAAGATAGTGAATAAGATTAATTATGCTATAGAGGAAAAATAAACATACAATTCTCATGAAGGATTAAATTATTTTATTTGTGCTACGAAAAATTAATAAACCAATTTATTATTCTTTTGGGACCAAGAATTATTCTTCATATTGTAAAATAATTTATGTTTCAAAAATCACAAAAATTGTTAAATAATTTGATTAATTTAATAAAATTATATAAATCATGTGCAACACACATGCTCCTTACCACTTCCAAATAAAAGTACATGTTATGGGATATAGCCATGATTCATATTATGAAAAATAAAAGTCTTCAAGCTTCAAAAACTAATTCTAAAAGAAGCCCAAAGATCCAAATGCTTCCCAGATTTGATGTTCAGCTTCAAATGCAGTTAAAAACACGATACTTATTAAGCAATGTAAAAGTTAAACATTAATTGGCAGAAATTTATTTCCTTACCAATTATGTTATTAGGGACACATTACATTTGTAACAAGATAAAAGTGGCAAATGTTTTTGCTATCCTTCTTGTGTTCTTCTATTACAAAGCAAATTTCATCGTGCAAGGAATTGAGCTTAGAGGAGGCTTTGTTTTAGAGTTATTGCAACAACATATTAGGATTTTGAGTTAAAAGTAAGATCATGATCATCATGAAATGACATAATGAATCCTTTTGTTGAATTCTTTAACTCTACATATCAAAAGCTTGACTACGACAATAAGGTTTACCACACTCTTTGGTCGGTGATCAATGTGATGAATATAGTTGCACTAATAATCTTAGAAGTAAATTGGAAGGTTTCATAAAAATGTGTGAAAAGTAGAAGAAAATGTAGAGGACAACTTGCGTGTAGCTTCATGTCTTAATATTGCTTGTTATACTTAAGTATCTTTGATTCAAATAGTTTATCAACTTGCTTGGACTGGACATGTTTCGTGCTAGATGTTTTCTTTCTTTGGTTCACATTATGTTGTGATCTATGCTTAGGAAAAGCCTTGGTCCAATGTTATAATTACTTCAAGTACAATATTGTATCATTTGTTTGAGAGAACATTTCTCTATCTTCCAAACTAAATTCATTCTCCTTGTTCTTTGTAGTTATCTCTAATTCTCCTACAACAAGTTGCACCCTAAATGAAATCATCAGCAAAAGACACCAAACATTTGGTTGATTTTTAGTCTCAAGAAACCTTGTATTTTAGGATGCACATCTAAACATAGTAAAGAAAATTTATACCTAAAGATACTAAAAAATGGAGAAAAGTTGTTTATATAGATATTATTTCGTTATTGAAATTTACCAATATACATATATATATATATATATATATCTCTGTGTGTGTGTGTGTAGAAGACTACATATCATAATATATAATGTCAAAGATTACAAAAAAAAAATATTCCAAATTTTTAAAATATTTACTTCAAATCATATAAAATATTTATAGAATATTGACTCTATCAATAAAAAATCTCAAAGCTACTCAATAGCAAATGGAAACCATTATTCTAAATTTCCCTTTAACTTATTTTGAACTCTCTAGTTACTTTTCTGAATATTTAAAGCTCATTTGTGGCATTTTCTGAACATTTAATCTTGATAGTCTCTTGATAATTTGGGGTTCAAAATTGCTAAATTACTTTTCTCATATACA
The DNA here is from genome assembly GCA_019155195.1 of Avicennia marina. Classification (NCBI taxonomy): domain Eukaryota; kingdom Viridiplantae; phylum Streptophyta; class Magnoliopsida; order Lamiales; family Acanthaceae; genus Avicennia; species Avicennia marina. Next base: position 7,434,761 of record CM032772.1, on the reverse strand, counting down.
ATCAATGGCAATCTTTCACCTCCAATAGAATTATTAAAATTGTTATCTCTAGAATACAACTCCTAACTTTCACAAAAGGATGGAGAGAATCAAACATAACTAATGGTTGATTATGCACTTCAACATCAAATTTCTTCTGATTCTAGGTTGATTCATCATCAAATTTCACATTCTTATTGACCACAACTTTGTTTGTTTTATTTTTTTTGAAAATTACTCATTGTTCAGTAACTAAAATGACCCATTATCCTATTCTATAACCAAAACATTTCAACAACATTAGCAATAGATTTCATACTCGGAATTCCAAAATTCAGTGATAAATAATTCTACTTCATATCAACTTTATAATTCTCTCTTTCAGATTAAAATAACACATTTTTTTTTTTTATCTTTGAACACATTTCTTATTTGACCATTTCACACCTTGACTTTGGAAGAAAACGATTTATCCAAAATCTTAAAAATAATCACATGTGGTGTCGGATGATGGTACACCCACTATCAATGAGCCATGAATTTTTAATTTTGTCAATCAAAAAATAAGAAGCTATAACAAAGTCTTCTTTTCTAACATTATGTTGATTTTCCAAAAATTGAACCCACTAATCTAGTTGTTGATTTTGCTTACTTTTGCAAACTTCTCCAACATAGCCACATTGATTTGATTCATTATGTCTAAATTAGCAACAAGGAACATGGAGGAATCTTTTCCTTTTGCTCTCTCTCTTTACTAGACATTCCTTCTTCTTGTACATTCTTTTGCCACCAAATTGTTTTTCTCTTCTTTTCATTCAAAAAAGCCCTATCTTTGTGCTCAGTTGGAAAAGCATCATCAACCAAATCAACATGCTTGATAACACTTTTTTTCTCCTGAACATGCAAGACATTCATGAATTCTAACCCAAAAAAAAAAAAAATTGTTGACAAATTCTTTAACATTTTGCCCTCAAATCACTTCAGTACGCTCACTAAAACTTTCTCAATAAATCTTTTTCTAGAAGTTATTCAAGAAGAAGTCTGATTTTATTCACCATAATCATAACTTTTTCATAACACTTGTTGAGAATCACTAACTTCCAATTTTAGGACATTTCAATGCCGGCATCCTTTCGTTCTCTTCACAAATATTTGATTAAAGTTTATCCCAATGTTCTTTTGCTGACTCCCAAGCTATTATCGTCCTAAAAATGACATCTGACTCAGCTTGTTGAATGCAAGTTAGAGCTTTAGGATTTTAATTTGATTTAGAGTTGGACTTTACATAATTTGAAAAGGTTTGATTTGACTACAATAACTTTCTATAAGATGATACCTCTTGAATAAATCATCATCTTAGTAGTCAAATTATGATATTTTTCATATGTGAAAATCAAGGTGGAATAAGTTTGTAACATGACAAATATATAAACTAAAGATATTGGTTGGGGAACTTGCTAGCTTGCCCACTTTTTCACACGCACTAAGATCATAAACACTCTAATTAACTTATTTTTAGCCATAAAAATATGCAGTAGTAAGCACTACAATTCTCAAAATAGTAGAAAAAGTAAAGGAAGATCACATCAAAAATACAATGAGAAAATACTAATATTTGTAAATTCAACGTTACCTTTCTTTTTTTCACTTTTTTGCATTTCAAATATTGTTCAAACAAGCATTGCGAATTCCTCTAAACTTGACAGAGGGAGAATTACTACATGTTCTTCATTTATTTTGGTGACATTGACAACAACCTGAAGCCTATATCTCACTAAATTTCTAACTTCTAGATAGTCTTTATTTCACATCGAAAGATTGTAAAAATACACTATTATGTGATTAATATATCCAATTATGGTCACCTTTACTGATATTTTCTTTGTCACATTGCACTATATCACTTGCAACTTTCATTTATTATTTCTTTATCTATTGCCATGGTATATTATACACAATCATTTGTTTCAAAACTAATAGTTCATGCTTACAAGATATGCCAACTAACTCGAAATATTGATAACTTCACTTTGTTTCATTTTGTTCTGTATCTACTCAAGTTTGCATACATGATATGAGTTTTACGATCATATTTTGAATTCAAATAGAGTATCAATATTAGAAGCTTGTACGTCAAGATCAATGCCTTATGATGTTATAAATTAAGTTTTAAACATCTTACATATCTTGTGCATGTAAATTCTTGCAACATGTTCCAATAAAAGAGTACTTACAAAAAGTGGAATATCCCATGATGACATCTAAAATCATCATATTTTTCATCTTGGCGTCATTTGAATCCTATCAAATTATTGCAAACATTTGAACAAGACTTGTATTCTTTTACTACTGTATTTTGAAAGAGCTAGTACCCTTACTTCTTGAAATAACCTTCAAATTTGCTGTAAACCATTGCTTACTAAATGTCATAGACTATTTATGTCACAGTTCATGCATTTAAGCAATAAATAGTTATGAATATTATAATTATCAATTATTCTACTCCTTACTTCTTCAACTCTTGTAAAATCCCATGCACTTATCAAATTTTAAAGAATTAAATTATTATATAAACAACTAAAATGCAATGAATCATTTTGATTAATATGACATTAATGTAATTGATGATATAAAGTTGAAAATAATTGTTTCAGTAGCATTAATTATTAGTTACACTAGTTTGTAAAATTTGCTTCAAGTTGTTTATTGTCCATAGATTTAAGAAATGTACTAAATAACCACTAACAATAAGCCTTTGTTTCACTGACATAAATGCCCAAATAAATATTACATTGTGCAAGTAATAATTGCTGTCTATGAAGGGTGCTTCTATCAAATTATTTTAAGTAGTATCAACAAAAAGCACATTACCAAAAATGTTAGAATCAATCCTTTTATCACCATCTCAAAAAAAAAAAAAAAAAAAAAGAGGGTACCTTCTACCATTATCATTTACATGAAAATGCCAATGAAACAAACTATCTTCATTTGACTTTTATTAGAAACATCAAATTTAGTTATACCATCACCATTCTCAGCTTATCTAGGACTTTAAGCTAAACGATTAACACAGTCACGAACATTTTCTTGAAATAACACAACATCTTCCTTCCCATGAGGTTCTAAGAGAGATTTACTTCCACATCCCTTGACGTTTATTCTAATGACAAATATCTCTTTTATTTTTAACAAATTACCAAAACCTGCTAAATCCTAAAAATTATTATGACGGTGGTCTACTGGTAGGATCCTAACTAGAAAATTAAGTCAAATTCCAAATAGTGCTCCTCCATCAAATACTCTTCGGGTTTAGCGGAATTTAACCAATTTTTATAGACTAAAATATCCTTTGGGTTCTTCAATGGCATTTACATTAGCCATGAGGACCTACGTATAACATAATTAACGTATAATATGCTTTATTGTAATATATTGGACAATTTAATAAATTAGTTGTAATGTGACCATTTATAGCCGTTGGTTGCATTGTTGGCTATATCACATGTGTGGATTAGAATAACAAGTGATACAGATTCCCAATAGAGCTCTACACATAATACTTCCCAGGAGTTATCATATAAACAAGTAAAATGCAAGAGATGTAGCAAAAAATCATTCATAATAATATCCGAGACACAAACAAATCGTAGCAAACTTTTCTATTGTTGTAAGGATTAATGATTCTCTAATTGGCGTTACTTAGTCAAAGATCCCAATTAGGTCAATTTAAGCACATCTACTTTCCAACCTTGTAAAGAAGAGCAAGTTAGGGGTCCAAGAGATTAGAAGATGATTTGTGGTAGAAAATCTTGTACTTTTTACGCTATTTATGTCATTACAAATTATTCAAAGGTTCCTAGCATAGCATGACAATAAGAAACTAAGTGTCTTTGTTGAGGTATCACCAGTGTGAATAAATTAGAACAACATTATGAGGATTTTCATGAAGGACTATTGCTCCATACATATGTAACTATGCATAAAATTCAACATGGTTGACCTCTAGTGCCCTCAATATGGCCTTATATATTACATGTAGCTATGTTTGACCCCATATTTTACAAGTTCATTCTTAATTGCTAAAACTTCAACTTCAACATTTTCTCCTAATAGAGGCACTAAATTTGAAGTTGTCCACTTGATACTAGCTTCTTTATTAGCCTCCTTTCTCATGCAAGAGTATTCAAGATTTTATTGTTTTGTCCGATGAGTTACCACATCTAGCAATGGAGAAGCATGGATCCTCCATGTGCATCCCTCTATCACACAATGTGTTATGACATTTTGCCTCTCATTCTTACCTCTGACCATATAGAAACCCTTTTGTATGACATACTCTAATAATTGCCCCTAAAGCAATACACATCATTGAAGACCATCCCTTTCCAACTACAACTTTCCTACCTAGTGTTTCTTCACAAAGTAAAGCACCTAACACATCCAAAGAATCTTTTAGGAGGTTATCATCGAAGTCATCATCAAGAAGGTTTCCTACTTCACAATGATCATTAGGTGCATAATTAGATAATATATCATCTTTGTTTGACCTTATAGATGCATTGTTTGCTTGGTATAGCGTATCAGATCCCAAGTTGTCATCACAACCCTTAGCAACATTTCTGTCTGGATTTCTACTTAGTACAGCCTCATAAAGACATACACCTCAAACTCTTATGCTTCTTAGTTTCATGTAAATATTTCAATAACATCATTGTTACTCTATATCGCTAGATTACAACCTCTCCCCCCCCCCTCCCCCCCAATCATAGTTTTAATGCTAACTATAGTATCCCCTAACAGAGGTTCTATTTGATGTCTACAATGAAATCCACATATCTATGTCTATTGAGATCTATGTCCCATAACTTAACAGCATAGTCCCTATAGTGTTCCGTAATGGTGTAAACATCATCATGCTTAAAAACATACAAACATACAAGTGAACTAGATTATACAATATCAAATAATAAATGGAATAGTGTACTAAAAAAGTTTAGCAATATGAGGATGTGTAATACCCAAAACTTTTGTGACTATGTAAGCAATATATCTTCAAATACTATGGCAATATTAGAGAAAGATTTAATTAATGATTTCTTGTTTTTATTTATTATTTTTCGTGTGAAGTAATATGGCTATAGTTAACGCATGCATGGAAGCCAATAAGTGCATTAATATGCAAGAAAAACCTTACTGTATGCTTGAGGTTTGAGGGAGACCTGTTACCATGATGAAGGAGGGCCAAATTTGGGAAACCAAGAAAGATTTTTAGGTTGGAAGAAATTCTATGTAAATTAATGCCTAAAATATGGCAGACCAATAATCCACAATTAGCCATGCTAATTCCTAATGTATAAACACACACACACACACACACACATCCAACTTAGACGCAAACAAAAAAATATTTTACACCCCAAAAACTATAGGAGTCAGTCAGAGGAAGAAGGAGAAGAGAGGAATTCATTTAGCTTCACAAACAAGTAGGATTTGAAGTGAGTTTTCAATTCCAATCTTATAGAATTCATGCATGCGTATAGGAATTTTGTTTTACATGTTTTAGGTACAAGAAGCACAATAAATTATAGGCAGCACATGAACAAAAGTTAGGACATGGTATTGGAATCATATTGGTCGAACCGTACATTGGAAACCTGAACAAAAATCGTATATAAGAAAAGCACGTTGGTTGTGGTGAGTTTTTGGGTTTCTTAAACAAAAATGGAGATGCGAGGCTTATCCTACTTACTTCATAAACACTCAAGATTAGGGACTGAAAGTGGAGGATACTTCAATAGTTAGGGAATTTCTAGGCATCGTCTTCAATGACTTATCTGAACTACAACCAAATAGGAAAATAGAGTTCAAGATTAATTTAGTACCAAGGATAGCACCCATCTCAAATCCACCGAGCAGAACTAAAGGAGTTAAAAGTGTGACTGTAGGAGCTTATGAATAAGAAGCAAATCTGACCAAACATGCCATCCATGGCAGCCCTTGTGCTTTTCATAAGGAAGAAGGATGGAAGTCTAAGATTGTGTATCAATTACAATGAGCTCAACAAAGTCACGATTAAAAACAAGCATCACCAACAGAGGATTGATGACTTGCTCGACCAACTAAAAGAGGTCAAGGTGTTTTTGAAAATCAACTTAAGGTCAAGATACTATTAGTTAAAGATTAAAGTTGAGGATATTCCCAAGACAGCCTTTAGGATGCAGTATGGGCATTATGAGTTCCTAGTGTTACCTTTTGGGTTAACCAATGCCCTCACGGCCTTCATGAACTGAGTGTTCAAACCATACTTAGATAACTTTTTAGTGGTGTTCATGTACAACATCTTAGTTCATTCGCCTAGTGAATCCACGCATGAGGAACACCTAAGGGTAGTCCTACAGACATTTTAAGAAAAGCAACAATGTGCCGAGTTCAATAAGTGTGAATTTTGGTGAAGGAGCATAGCATTCTTAGAACATATAATATCTGAGAAAGGAATCTGTACAGATGCCAAGAAGGTTGAAGTGATCATGCAATGGCAAAGACCTATGAATGTAACTAAAGTAAGAAGTTTCCTAGGACTTATTGGATATTTCAAAAATTCATTAAGGGATTCACTAGGATTGTGACACCTCTAACCCAACTCTTATAGAAGTGAAGGAACTTTCAATGGAGCTTGGAATGTGAGTAAAGCTTCACAGAGCTAAAGGAAAAGCAAACTTTGGCACTAGTTTTGACCTTACTAAATGAATGTAGCGAATTCACCATTTATAGTGACACCAGTAAAAGTAGGCTAAAATGTGTCTTGATGCAAAATGATACGGTAATCACCTATACATTAAGATAATGAAAACTGTATAAGTTGAATTACCCTATACACGACTTGGAATAAGCAGCAGTAGTGTTCACCTTAAATATGTGGAGACATTATTTATACATAAGAGGTGTGAGATATACATTGAATATAAAAGCCTCAAATATCTCTTTACCCGAAAAGAGTTAAATATAAAGCAAAGACATTGGCTAGAACTGATAAAAGATTATGATTTAGTCATTAGTTAGCACTTGGGAAAGGCAAACTAAGTAGTTGACGTCCTAAGTCATAAGGGCATGACGGTGGTGGCAACTACACTCATAAGATAGTTGACTCACTACACTTAGAGATAGTAGAATCAACCAAAAACATTCTAGCCGCCCTTAGCGCTAAACCCTCATTGCATGAGGAAATTAAGGAAGCTCAAGCATGGACCCCAAGGTTACGACACTTAAAAATAAGGTTGAGCAAGGTCAACTGCAATATTTCCAAGTAGTAGAGAGTGAAGTCCTGTACTTGAGTAGAACAGTATGCATCCCACAAGTTGCAGAGATCCAAGATAGAATTATGTGAGAAGCACACCAATCTAAATATTCTGTACATCGCGGGAGTAATAAGATGTACATGGGCCTAAAGAGAAATTCTTAGTGGATTGGAAAGAAAAAGCACAAGGCTAACTATGGAGCTCGGTGCATGATGTGTTAAAAGATAAAAGCAAAGTACCAAAGACCCAAAGGTTATCCAAAGTCTCTAGAAATACCTAAGTGGAAGTGGGAATATGTAATAATGGATTTCGTGGTGGCGTTGCTACAATGGATTGACTGACTAAGTCAATCCATTTCCTCCCAATTCGAACAACCTACACTTTAGATAAGTTGGCCAAAGTATATATAGATAATATCAAAAGACTCTATAGTGTGCCAGCAAGTATTGTGTTAAATAGAGACTCTTGATTCGTGTCTGATTTTTGGAGTAGCTTCCAAAAGGCTACAGAGACTAGAGTAGACCTAAGCACAATCTATCATGCAAACCAATAGGCAATTTGAACAAACCATTCAAACACTAAAAGACATGCTTAGGGAATACGTTCTCAATTTTAAAGGAATCTAGAGTGATTACTTACCTTTAGTCAAGTTCATTTAAAATTGTAAATAACATACTTGTTTAGTTCTTCTCTTTGAAAATGGTGCATCCAACTATTGCTACAACCTCCTGTACAACTTTAAAATAACTCCTTCACTTGCTTCCTTTGACCAGACTCATGGCTTTGTGTTTCCATCTTCCACCCGTACAAGAGTACTTGTGAGCACACCGACTTCATCATGTTCAGTTTTTGGAAAAAAGTACTTTATTAGTTGAACTATGTGTACTTTATCAAAAAAATTGCATTCCCAATGAATTTTTACTTGTCAGGAATATTACTAATGAAGTAATTCTTGGCACACCTTTCATTCAAAAAATACTACCAATAAAAAGCATTGATAATGAAGAACTTATAGCAACTTTTAAGAATAATCAAATAAAATTTAAATTTATCTCCGATCCTAGAACCAGAATCTTGAATATTGTTCAAGATATTATAAAGGCTAAGAACAGTCAGCTCAATTTTTTAAAATATGAGATAGGAATCCATACCATTCCGAATTTGCTTAATAATAAAAAAATCCATGATAAGATTAAAAGGATAGAAAATCAATTTTCATTAGAAATTGCAGTGAATTACCTAATGCTTTTTGGAATAGAAAGAAACACAATGTTTCACTTCCTTATGAAGAAAATTTTTCAGAGAAAAATATTCCTACTAAAGCCAGGCCTTGCCATACGAGTTCAGAATATTTAGAACTATGTAAAAAAGAAATAAAGTCCCTAAAAGAGAAAAAAATGATCAAAGAATCATATTCACCATGGAGCTGCACAGCTTTTTATATTAATAAACATTTAGAAATAGAAAAAGGAAAACCCAAATTAGTTATTAATTATAAACCATTAAATAAAGTACTAAAATGGATAAGGTACCCCATTCCTAATAAAAAGGATCTTTTAGATAGACTTCATAATACTTTAATATTCTCTAAATTTGATTTAAAATTAGGATATTGGCAAATTTAGATAAATGAGCAAGATAGATATAAAACAGTTTTTACTATCCTAATAGGACATTTTGGATGGAATGTTATGCCTTTTGGTCTAAAAAATGCTCCTTCAGAATTTCAACATATTATGGATGAAATATTATATCTTGAGGAGTTGGCCTAAGATAATAATACATCCTTCGAATAGGTTTATCAGCAAATTTTCTGGAGTATTCTTTCATTTTATTGACCTGTTCTTCATCACTATTTTCATTGATAGTTTTAAGACTTAATTCTCTTAGTTTTTCTTCCAAAATGTTTTCTAACTGAGATATTGATTTAGTTTGAAATCCTTCTATATTAGAAGGTAGTTGAAGTCCTGACTGTCTTTCAACTATTTCTATTTTCTCTTTTGACTTAATTACTTTAGTAATTCTAGAATTTATCTCTATTATCTTATTATTGAGATTTATCAGATTTTCTCCGACTGTGTTTAAATATGTATTAGTATAATTTTCTTATTTTATTAATAAGTTTATATGTTTTGAAGAAACTTGTATTGTCTCATTTTCTAAACGTTTCAGAAAAGGATTTACTTCAAGGATTTTGTCAGAAAATTCTTCCTTTTTAGGAAAGGTTCTAAAGGGGGAAAAAATAGAAGTTTGAATTTTTCCATTGACTAAATGCCAAGATCTTTCAATGACTTGTATAGCAGGTTCAACATAAATTTCTAAAAATCATTTTATAACATAAAAAGTTATACAGCTCCATGGTGAATATGATTCTTTGATCAATTTTTTCTCTTTTAGGGACTTTATTTCTTTTCTACATAGTTCTAAATTTTCCTATATTAGGAATTTTGCTAATGATTTCTATGATTTTTTCTATATCTTGATTGGTTATAACATTAAGTTCTATATCCTGAAATTGTGAGATTAGCTTATAATAGTCATTTCAGAACCTGGATTATCCATAATCCTACAATTTGGACTCAAAGTGTGTAAAACTTTGAAATATATTCTATAACAGATATGGATATCCCTACAGAAGAATTCTGAAAAGTCTCAAAGAGACTATGATGGAGAAGGCAAGAAGGAAAAAGGAAAAAGAGAAAGTTACTGAATAAGGGAGAATCCCGATGAAATCATCCAGTAAGAAAAAGACAAAATTACTTTCTGCGGAAATTATCCCAAGGATAAAGGAATTTACCTTTACTTTTATAAAGTTGTCAGTCGATAATTGCGGCTCTTGTACATTTTCCTATAATTAATTTTCTTTTGGCGTCCGTTCTGTACAGTTTTACTTTTTTGGCTATTTATAGCCCTTTCTCCTTCCTTTGTAGGCAAGTATTTTGAGAAATCGCATAAAACTCAAACAATCTTAATATAATCTACCTTTTTTTACAGATACATTTTATCTTATGATTGACCTTACAATTTCTGTAAGTTTATCTTTTTTAATTATTTTGTAATTAAATACTTGCTTTGTTGCTAGCCTAATGACAGGCTAATTCTGTTATCTGTGATTTACTATTCTCAAAATGATCATAGATTGATATGCTTGCATAAGTAGCACAACATCTATCACTAGGAGTTAGTCATGGTAGAAATTTTTAAACACCTGAACTGCTTATCGCGCAGTAAGGCCCATTTTTAAGGCTTGGTTATGCCGTGTGTTGTGGGCAGTAAGACGTTGACTCAGGTTCATGTTTTTTAGTTTATCTTCTTGCATAAATTCCATTGACTGTAATTACTAGTGTAAGATCCTGTTAATAAACATTCAGAAATAGAAAGAGAAAAACCCAGATTAGTTATTAATTATAAACCATTAAATAAGGTACTAAAATGGATAAGGTACCCCATTCCTAAGAAAAAGGATCTTTAAATAGACTTCATAATGCTTCAATATTCTCTAAATTTGATTTAAAATCAGGATATTGGCATATTCAGATAAATGAGCAAGATAGATATAAAACAACTTTTACTGTCCTAATAGGAAATTTTGAATGGAATGTTATGCCTTTTGGTCTAAACAACGCTCCTTCAAAATTTCAGCATATTATAGATGAAATATTCATGCCTTACAATAATTTTATCGTTGTTTACATAGATGATATTCTTGTCTTTTCTTCAAATTTAGAAGAACATTTTAGACATCTTGAAATGTTTAAAAGAATAATTATCACGCAATAAGGCCCATTTTTAAGGGAGACCTGTTACCATGATGAAGGAGGGCCGAATTTGGGAAACCAAGATAGATTTTTAGATTGGAAGAAATTCTGTGTAAATTAATGCCTAAAATATGGTAGACCAATAATCGACAATTAGCCATGCTGATTCCTAGTGTATAAATACACACACACACACACATCTAACTTAGATGCAAACAAAAAATTATTTTGCACCCCAAAAACTCTAGGAGTCAGTTAAAGGAAGAAGGAGAAGAGAGGAATTCATTTAGCTTCACAAACAAATAGGATTTAAAGTGAGTTTTCAATTCCAATCCTATAGAATTCATGCATGCAGATAGGAATTTTGTTTTACATGTTTTAGGTACAAGAAGCACAATAAATTATAGGTAGCACATGAACAAAAGTTAGGACATGGTATTGAAATCATATTGGTCGAACCATACATAGGAAACCCTAACAAAAATCGTATATAAGAAAAGCACGTTGGTTGTGGTGAGTTTTTGGGTTTCTTAAATAAAAATGGGGATGCGAGGCTTATCCTGCTTACTTGATAAACACTCAAGACTAGGGACTGAAAGTGGAGGATATTTCAATAGTTAGGGAATTTCTAGGCATCGTCTTCAATGACTTATCTGAACTACAACCAAATAGGAAAACAGAGTTCAAGATTAATTTAGTACCAAGGATAGCACCCATCTCAAATCCACCGAGCGGAACTAAAGAAGTTAAAAGTGTGACTGTAGGAGCTTCTGAATAAGAAGCAAATCTGACCAAACATGCCACCCATGGCAGCCCTTGTGCTTTTCATAAGGAAGAAGGATGGAAGTCTAAGATTGTGTATCAATTACAATGAGCTCAACAAAGTCACGATTAAAAACAAGCATCACCAACAGAGGATTGATGACTTGCTTGACCAACTAAAAGAGGTCAAGGTGTTTTTGAAAATCAACTTAAGGTCAAGATACTATTAATTAAAGATTAAAGTTGAGGATATTCCCAAGACAGCCTTTAGGATGCAGTATGGGCATTATGAGTTCCTAGTGTTACCTTTTGGGTTAACCAATGCCCTCACGGCCTTCATAAACTGAGTGTTCAAACCGTACTTAGATAACTTTTTGGGGGTGTTCATGGACGACATCTTAGTTTATCCGCCAAGTGAATCCACGCATAAGGAACACTTAAGGGTAGTCCTACAGACATTCTGAGAAAAGCAGCTATGTGCTAAGTTCAATAAGTGTGAATTTTGGTGAAGGAGCATAGCATTCTTAGAACATATAATATCTGAGAAAGGAATCTCTACGGATGCCAAGAAGGTTGAAGCGATCATGCAATGGCCAAGACCTATGAATGTAACTAAAGTAAGAAGTTTCCTAGGACTCGTTGGATATTTCAAAAATTCATCGAGGGATTCACTAGGATTGTGACACCTCTAACCCAACTCTTATAGAAGTGAAGGAACTTTCAATGGAGCTTGGAATGTGAGTAAAGCTTCACAGAGCTAAAGGAAAAGCTAACTTTGGCACTAGTTTTGACCTTACTAAATGAATGTGGCGAATTCACCATTTATAGTGACACCAGTAAAAGTAGGCTAAAATGCGTCTTGATGCAAAATGATACGGTAATCACCTATACATTAAGATAATGAAAACTGTATAAGTTGAATTACCCTATCCACGACTTGGAATAAGCAGCAGTAATGTTCAACTTAAATATGTGGAGACATTATTTATACGTGAGAGGTGTGAGATATACATTGAATATAAAAGCCTCAAATATCTCTTTACCCGAAAAGAGTTAAACAAAAGGCAAAGACATTGGCTAGAACTAATCAAATATTATGATTTAGTCATTAGTTACCACTTGGGAAAGGCAAACTAAGTAGCTAACGTCCTAAGTCATAAAGGCATGACGGTGGTGGCAACTACACTCACAAGACAGTTGACTCACAGCACTTAGAGATAGTAGAATCAACCAAAAACGTTCTAGCCGCCCTTAGCACTAAACCCTCATTGCATGAGGAAATTAAGGAAGTTCAAGGCATGGACCCCAAAGTTACAACACTTAAAAATAAGGTTGAACAAGGTCAATTGCAATATTTCTAAGTAGTAGAGAATGAAATCCTATACTTGAGTGGAATAGTATGCATCCCACAAGTTGTAGAGATCCAAGATAGAATTATGCGGGAAGTACACCAATCTAAATATTTAGTGCATCGCGAGAGTAATAAGATGTACGCGGGCCTAAAGAGAAATTCCTAGTGGAATGAAAAGAAAAGGCACAAGGCTAACTATGTAGCTTGGTGCATGACATGCTGAAAGATAAAGACAGAGTACCAAAGACCTAAAGGTTATCCAAAATCCCTAGATTACCTAAGTGAAAGTGGGAATACGTAATAATAGATTTCGTAGTGGGGTTGCTACAATGGATTGACTGACTAAGTCAGCCCATTTCCTCCCATTTTGAACAACCTACGCTTTAAATAAGTTGGCCAAAGTATATCTGGATAATATTATAAGACTCTATAGTGTGCCAACAAGTATTGTGTCAAATAGAAACTCTTGATTCATGTTTGATTTTTGGAGTTGCTTCCAAATTCAAACACTAAAAGACATGTTTAGGGAATGCGATCTCAATTTTAAAAGAATCTAGAGTGATTACTTACCTTTAATCAAGTTCATTTAAAATTGTAAATAACATACTTGTTTAGTTCTTATCTTTGAAAAATGGTGCAGGCAACTATTGCTACAACCTCCTGTACAACTTTAAAATAACTCCTTCACTTGCTTCCTTTGACCAGACTCATGGCTTTGTGTTTCCATCTTCCACCCGTACAGGAGTACTTGCGAGCACACCGACTTCATCATGTTCAGCTTTAGGAAAAAGGTAGTTTAATAGTTGAACTATGTGTACTTTTATGGTAACTCAACTTTTTGATCATTATATTTTATATTTTATATTTAAGCCTTACATGATTTACACTTTAAAATATCATGTCAGTTTTCATTTAAATCTGAACAGACCCTACCAGCAACCAACAATTATCGGTTTTCAGTCAAATTTTGGCCAATCAGTCTTCCATGTTCCACCGAAAACCAAAATAAGGTAATAAAGTACAAAAATACGAAGTTCAAACGTCAAGGAATGATAAAAGAATTTTAATTAGTACAGTATAAAAATTTCATAGTTCTAACAATAGCATTTTTTTAAGTGTTGATCAATCAAGAGTTGAAATATAGACTAAAAACACCTTAAGTCGACACAAGGCTCAAAGAATTTGAAACTTGAGTGAAAACCTAACAAAGTGGCCTATAAATTTATCCTAGCATTAATTAAATGCGTGAAAAACAACATGTAAATAACTTCAGATCATCGAATTATCATTGATAAATGGTACCGAGGGAAGGTTGACAAAAAATTCATATTAGAATGCCATGAAATAAAATAAAATATTGAAAGTTAATTGAATTTATTCCCATCATACTACGAATACAGAAGAATACATACTCTTATAAAGGATAGAAGCCTAAGAAGAAAAAAAGGAAACAAATAATCTACTATAAAAAATATGTAAAAGCCTCTAATTTCTATATTGCAATCGGTCAAATCAATTAAGCACTTTTAGAAATTAAACTAATACCATTTCTTTTCCATGCTAACTTGTTTCCTTCATCGCTCTATCAAAATATTTATATTATAAGCTCTAATGCATCTCTATAAGCTCAATTACTAATAAAAAAGATTATATGATTCAATAAATTTGTTTGAAAACTTTATGATGAAAGTCATATTCTTTCCACCAAAAAGCACACACACCCTTGTGTGAAGTGAGTACCGTACATTTTGTCGGTTCTTTTATTTTTTTATTGGGTACTCATCCACTCAATAGTTTTGTGAATTTAATCCCTCAACCTCTCCCTTAAAGTCAAGGATTCAAACAATTAAGCTATACACATGCACCCTCTCAGTTTTGAATACTCGTGTGCACTTGTAGGACTTCACATTGGGTCCCAATTAGCATTGTATACAATGTTTTTAACTCAATCAGTTAGTCATCGATTCAACCGGTCTTCAAAAAAAACCTGATAAAATTGGTGTACGTTTATATACACATAAATATATATATATATATATATATATATATAGTCTTAATTATAATATATGCAATACCCATATAAATATATTTATATTTTTAAATTAACCATTCAAATGAAATTTTAAATATTAAATTAATGTATCACTATAATATTTATATTATTTGATAATCTCCATAAAAGCATGCTCATTATTTAATAGGAAAATGAAAAGTTTAAAAATATTTTCATTATTTTACTCCCTCGACAATCGATTCATAGGCCCGGCAATTTTAACTGTCACCTAGACCGAGCTTTGGACTAGTTCACTGTTAAACTGACCTGATCGGCTAGCCCGATCCGAGTTTGAAAACATTGAACATGTACATGGCTCATGCTCTAATGCCATAAATATCATAAGATCCAACCACAGCCAGAAATTCAATCATTGAAGAAAAAAAAAGTAGACCCACTTTAGGAGTTTATTCAAAAACTTTTCGGTAGTTGAAATGAGACAAGAATTATACTCTAGAACTCACACCAAAAATACAAATCGAATAGACAAAACTTTAAAATTTTATGTTCTTAATTTTTTATAAATATATATTTATAAGTTATACTAATCGAACGTGATTTGACATCTACTTAATAATGTTTGTTCTAAGAACATTAAACAACCGACCTAAATTGCACACATCAATTCCTCCCAAAAATAAGAACCAAACAAAGTACTCACAACGGTTGAGTACGCAATTAACCAATTGTCATTTGGCCAGCAGCTGGAAGGTTTGGCGTGACTGTTTACAGACACTCCATTATTCGGTGACTTGCAGGTGTTTCACAAGTTCACGAGTACATAAGATAAGTTGGTCGATGATAATTTAACATCATAGGCATCTCATGTTTTATGCAGATGCAGTCTTAAAGACCTCGAAAACTTATACCTTGTTTTCGTGCACAGTATTAGTAGGCAAAGACGACCGTAAATTTCCCGGTCTCCTATTCAAGCTTGCCTCGCCGAAGCAGCATCCAGCATAGAGAATCTTACAGCTCCCAAGATTCGTTCTGGCAGCTCCGATTCAGTTTGCCCCTCAATTAGAAAGGCCAAGTCAACAGTCATAGTCGTGAAGTAGCCAAATGCCAGACGAAAAATTGCAGCGGCAACCACTGAAGACCCAACGTCTATGTCCACTTGTATGAAGTTCTCTCCTGCGGAGTAGCTGCAGGTGAGTGCTCGGCCAATTAGGCAGATAGCCTGATCGCCAATGGCCTTTCTCACGGCCCACGGGCCTTTCACGACGTTGACGATCAATTTCAATCTGGAGTTCTTGAATCCATCGTCTCCATTAAGGAATCGATTGATCAAAGAATCTTGCAGTCTGGGTTCCAAGTCCACGAAGTACGCAACAATGCTGTAGTAGTCTCTGGCGGGGAGTTGCAGATTGAAAGCCCAAACAAAAGGCTCATGATGACCCTTTGAGCATTGCTCTTCAAGTGCTTTCCTCACATGGTTTTTGGGGTCATTTAGTAGCTGTGAAATCTTTGTCGGCGCTTTAATCCAGTCGAAACCCAGTGGCTTCAGAAAATAATCCCCACCAGGGATTTTTGCCTTGGTCTTGACATATTCAGGCCCTCTAAGCATGAAAGCGGAACCAGGAGGAGACGCCCAACCATTTGCACGATGATCCAGCTCAACAATTGGAACGGCGCCTAGGGATTTCACTTTCTCAATCCATTCGTACTCCTGCTTTCCCTCATGCTTTTCCATAATCAAACACCTGTCGGGATATGGAATCATCAAGAAAGCAGATCACTAGCTGGCTAGGAGATAATAGAATATTGTTCGTTTGATCTTTTAATGAAATCAGTTCTATCAGTTACTTAACAATTACATGATTTAGGGACATGGAATAGAAGAGCAAGAGACCTGCATCAGTGAAGATCATGAGGAATAAGGACGATGTACAAGAGTTGTGAAGAACCAAAAAGTTGGCGTAAGCAGTCAAACAATCATTGAAACGATTTAGGGGGTGTTTGGCTAACTTATAATAGGATGTTTTTAAAATTTATAAGTTTATAGATCCTATTTTAAAAATAAATTCATAAAATATTTAGATAGAACATTTTATAAGATTTTATTGAAATTTATAATTATAATTAATTATAATTTTTTGTTCTAAAAATAATAAAAAATAAATAAATTAAATATTATCAATATGATGTATAGAAGATATTTATGTCATCTTTAATATACAGAAAGAAGTAGTTTAAAAAATATTTAAAAATAAATTGAGAAAAAATCAACTTATCTTTAAAAAGATAATAAGCTCCAAATATCTAAAAATTTTACCGACTACTTTTGAGGTGCTTATAAGTTATTAAACATCTTAAAATATGTTTTAAAAAATTTATAAACTTCGCCAAACACCCTCTTAGTTATATTTGAATAAAAATTGAAACCCATAAATGCCCATCTTTGGGTCTCGTTGGTTGATGGAGGAAAGACTTTCTTTAGCGTCGATTAGATTCTGTTACGTCGAGGTCAGATCAAATGACTGATAAAAGCGTACGGAGTCTATAAAAATAGCAGCACTCAAGCAGTTGGGTATTTCAGATCTTGATCAATTTCAAATCCCTAAGCCAACTTCGAATCACTTTTCTGTGTCATTATAGAGGATTCCAAGTCAAATAAATTATATAGGAATTATTTGAAATGCTTTACCTCAAATCCTCTCTTAATGCATCCTTAGAATCTTCATGTTCTATATTGTTCACGGGTAATTAAGCCTGCAAGTCGGTACACTTAGCTTGACTGAGTGGTCTATGGATGTCTTGGGGTGTTCTTATTATGGTATTGAACTGTCCACTCACACACAACTTAATGATTTTGCACCTGCCCCCCCACCCGAAACAAATGACCGACGAAATTAAAGAAGAAGAAACACAACTTCAGAGACAATTATTTGAAAAAGAAAGAAATCTGCAGAAACGAAGATGAATTAGTGGGAGGAAAACTACACACGATTTCAACGATAAAACCTTCACCCCAACTTCTACTGAAGAGCCACATGGAAATATGGTAAAAGGAAAGGAAAAAAAACAAAAACAAAAATTAATTAGAGCATCCTAACCCTCATGTTTCCTAGCATTAGGAAAAACACCATTAGAACACTACAGCAACTACAGAACTAAATATTAATGATATTCGTCTCATGCATATGACGGCTTGCTTTCTGTCGTAGCAGAAAGATGAAAACCATCATCACGAATAAGTCAAAGCATGAACCATGAGTTTTCTTACCTTGTAAACTCCGTGGCCAGTTCTGGGGAGAACACTTAAAGCAAGGTAGAATCAAGCAAGACTCAAATGCACAGACTATTCAGCCAAAATATGTACACCCAAATATGCAGGAAATTGCATTACGCTCTCAGAACAAGTAAAGGAATAAAATAATAAAAGAATCAGACCGGAAAACCAAAGAAGAATCATAGAAAATTTTATTAAACAATTCAATAATCTGGAAGGACAACAATCGAAAAACCAGAAAATTTCTAAGAGTGAATGAAGAAGATCGTAAAAGAATGGTAAAGACTCTCACTTGTATTCGGCAGATCAGGTCGGAAGATTTGCTCTCTGATTACCAAATCATTGCTAGTGGACAAAGCGATGATTAATATAGCACAAAGTGTTAAAAAAAGCTGGTGAAAGGGTAAGCTGCACTTCAACCCTCTCGTTTTTATTATTTCAGCATATTAAACTTCTCTTAGAAATAACTTTGAAGTGTCACCACACGTTTGGAGTATGTATAAATATTTAAAATAGGCTTTTACTTTTTCTATAAATTAATATTTTTAATTGTTTTATTACATTAAAAACTTTATAATGTCAAATTGAAAATTAGAGTAAATATTAAAAATTTAAAACTAAATAAATAATAAATCAAAATTGATGAGAGATAATATTTAATGAAAATGTAACAAACGGACGCCAGGGAAGATGGTACGGAAACATAAATAAAAGAAATTAAGATGAAAGTTATAATTCGGTGGAAAAGTAATTGAAACTTGTTTGTAAAATCCTTGCACTTAAATAATAGAATCAATATAATATGACTTTGATAAAATTATAAGTAAAATTAAGTACAATTACCAAACTCAATTTAGGTAAAATTAATGCAAACTACGGAAAAGCTTTCTAGTTAGTTCATTGGGGTTGAAATTTTAGCTTTATGCCTTTTGCAATTCGAAGTTCTTAATTTTCCTTTTTCGTTTTCTTCTATATTGTTTTAGGGAAGTAACACTTTGTCAACAATGTTAGCGATTTTGTATTTTAGACTTATATTTAAAATGATTGGATAGAAATGCTTTTTATAGTTCTACACAAACATATCTATTCCATGCTACGTTATTGTGTAAACTAATAAAAACGTACTGCACTCTATGTGGTTACATACTCAATAAAATTAATTAAATTTAATAAATATACTAAAAAATGTGTTTAATATATAAATATAATTATTTATAAATTAAAATTATATTTAAAAGTTTTACAAATAGTGAGGAAAAATTAAAAGTGAGAGCAAAGAATAGAGAAAAAAAATCAAATTTCTATTGAGCATGTGAGTTTCACTAAAAAAAATCAAATTTCTATGGAGCTTGTGACTTTTACTAGCGTGTGTATATGTATATAGGGAAAGAACAATACAAGAATTAAAATAGGAGGATGAGCTATATTCCACGAAGCAACTTAAGTTGCCTTCCGACTAATCTAATGATCAGTCCGTATGGATAATTCTTATATTTATATGGCGTGCAGGATAGGATAATTTTTCCCTTTAATTTTTGACAAATTCTAATGAACTAGTAAGTGTGGCATACTCTATCCATATGCAAAATTATTTATAAATTATAAGTTATTTATTAAAATTTAAAATATATAGAATATTTAAAATAACCCAAATTTAAAGATTAAAGGGTTTGAAAAGAGAAAACTAATAAAAATAATATGTTAAAAGAAAAGAGAAAAAGAAAATGATAGAAAATAAAAATAATTAATAATAAATATGCAATTCTACAATGTACAATTAAAAGGATTATTTTAATAATAAGTATAAATATATAGTATAGAAAAGAATTAACGATACGTTGGTAATTATATTTGAAAGTCTAAGAGTAATGATGTAAATGATTAATTAAAGAAATGTTGTAAAGTTAAAATTAAAAATCAAATTAGACAAAATTTTAATAATATAGTATGAATATATTTGGCCTTTCATGTAGAATAACGGTATTAAATTAACTTTTTCATATTTTCTAATATATATGTGTGTGCATAATTGGATGGAACCAAGTGTATAAGTTAAATACGCGCGCATGATTCCATATCTGTTAAAATGACATTTTGAATTACAAAAATATTTAATTTTTCTTAATTTTTTTTGTATTCTTGTATCTTTGACGTAATTTTCTTCTTTAACTTTTTTCTTTTTATCTTTCTTTTATTAATTTGATCCCTAAATTTTTTGCATATCTCTTTATTCTTTTTGAATTTTCCAGTATGCTTTTATTTTTTAAATAGCTTTAGTTTTACTACATTACTATTAATAAATTATATAATTTATAAATAATTTTACAGATGCATATGGTGTGTAAATATATGGTAATTTTATATAATTCTTTTATTGTAATTTGTGAATAAGTTGTTGGTGTGTTTTTCGTTTAAAATTCCAATCAGAGCTTATTTTTGATATTTTGCAACCAAAATTTATCCACTTACATAATATCAATTCTCATATTTTAAGTTGAATTTAAAATAAAATGACTATGGAGTTTGCTTATAAGTACTTTGCTAGAAAATATCTGCATTTGCTTCAAGCAAAGAATTTTCTTTGGATATTTTACATTCAAAATTCATGAAATTTACTGAAGTTGCGAATGCTCAAGCCAAAATTATATTGAAAATTAAAATCAATTATCTAGGCAAAAGCTAACGACAAATTTGTGATCATTTTTCCTTAAAAAAAACTTAGCAAGTAAATAAGAAGGTCTATCACAAATATAGCCATGAGCAAAATTTGTTTATAAAATAATCATATATATTTTAATTTCTTACTATGAAATTTTATTTTATTTCTAATTTCCATTTTAGAAAAATATTATTGGAAGCTTGAAGTAAATGAAAATTTCAATCAAATTGATTCAAAACATAACTTTCGATCAAATAATCAATGACAAAAAAATATTTACATTTCAAACATTAAATGCAATGATTATAATAAAATATTCTTAATAACAAAATATGAGTTAAGAAAATTAGTATTCTTAACAACAGAAGCGATGACTAGTAATTTGTCAGTTCTAAGAAAACAGCATTTTTGGTTCAATGTAGTTGGCAGATGGAACGGGCAAGTATCCATTAATTCAGTGGGCCCGTTCCTTCAGTTTAATGAGTAGCTGCCCAACAACAACAACCAATTTTTAATGAAAAATGGATCTATCACATCATCGTCCCAAAACGGCGTCGCATTGTTGGCGGTACATTTTTTCAGAAAAAAATTGAAAAAATGAGAAAAAATTGTGTTACCGTGGATACCGTGCTCCACTTACAAAAACTTGATAAGTAATAATCATTAAATTATTTAATCTTGTATAATTGGTTAATTTTAGTTCTTTTTAATCCTTTATTACTATTGGTTAATTGACACTTTGCACCCTCAAATTTGACCTCTTTAGCATTTTACACTCCATAAGTATAAAAACCAGATACACTAATATATTCCAATATTTGATTGTAAGGACTATAAGTGGTGAGTGTTTTTTTGATCACTTGCCAAGTGACCAACTAAGGACTCATGCAGATAGATATATCAACATGGAAGAGGTTTAAAGAGAAAGAGTAGAGGACAAACCTCAAACAGGGTCAAACAAGCAAACTCAAGTTGAGTTCTTGTCAATCTAAGAGTCATAGTTAATGCAAGGGCTCACTGCTAGCCAAACATAAAGTACCTAGAGAGCAAGTATTAAATGCGTGGGGCTCCCTTACTTCCGCCTCTCCATTAAACTCTTCAAAAGTTGGTTAACCATAAGTATCATGGAGACATTCTCTTCTATCTTTTGTGTGCATGTGGTGAAAGGTGTAAAGTATGTATAAAAAGTTACGTCTTTCAGGCCTACATACAATGTGAGACTACATTTCTCCATGTCAATTACAACTTGGTGGTAGCCAAGCAGGGTTAACCCAAAATCATGGATTATGCTTTCTAACCCTTCATATCTAACACCATAAAGTCCATAGGTTCTATGAAGTCACTTTCCTTAATCAGCACATTGTCAACCACTCCTAACAGTCTCTTTACGGATCTATCTGCCAACTTTACCCACATTTAAGTGTGCTTCACTAGTTCAATTCCTAGTGCTTGAAAGGTTGTATAGGACATCACATTGATGCTAGAATCTAAATCACACAACACATTATCAAAAGATAAATTTCCATTTGTGCATGGTACAGTAAAACTCCTTAGGTCATCTAACTTAAGAGGTAATATTATTCCATCTTCGAGTGTATCTTTGGTTTCCTGCTCACTATCTCTTCCAAGTAGTTTACATATATGGGTGATTTCTTGACCTCATCTACTAAAAGTGCATTAACTTCTAACTTTCCAAACACACTTAAGAATTTACTCGCCTACTCCCTTAGCTTTACTACATAGAGCTTCTAAATATGTAGAATTTTTGGCTTGTATGGCTACTCACCTCTTTCTTTCCTCCGCTTGTGCCTTGTCCTCCTTTTTCTTTTTTTTTTTAGCAAAAATAGGTAGCTACTCTTTTTTTATTTTGCTTTCTGTTATCGGCATACTTTTCACATGCTTAATTAGGTCTTTTTTATTAGTACTGGGTAAGATAACTACTAGCCTATTTGTCATCTCCTTTGCAAGTTGGCCAGCTTGCACTCCAGGTTTCGGATTGATGATTGCTAATTCTACAAGAGAGCGTCAATTCTATTCATATAATCTTGTATACTCTTTGCAAGGTTACCAATTATTGCATTGATTAACTTCACAAGACTACCTACAATTTCCTCTGATGACTATTTTTTCTCGTGTGGTAAGGTTCCTAGAAGCTTGGTGGATTTTATGAGTTTCTCCAGGAGCAATTACAGTGGTTCTACCAACCAGGGTTATAAGTATTCGAACAAGGATTGGTACCTTGTGCTCTAAAATTATCTACATAATTCACTTATTCCTTTGGCTCATTACTCATTCTTTTACCTCTACACAAATGTGTAGGATGTGGGCCTACACACATATCACAAGTATGAACATCAAAAATTGGAAAACAATAAAAATTACTTACTAGGACGGTATCAATCTTTTTAGATAAGAGCTATACTTGGCTACAAAGGCTGACGTCATGCACTCTAGTGACCCTGTGTGTTGTTGACCTCTCAAATGACCATTGGCAAGCATTTGATGTCATCTCCTCTGTCAAATCCCATGCATCCTCAAGTAATTTTTTCATAAGTGCTTACCCAATAGCTGCATCAAGCACAGTGCAAAATTGATCAGAAATCTCACTGTAAAGAGTCTGTGCCTATATGCACAATAGACATCCATGCTGCAGACACCTTCAGAGGAGCTCTTTAAAGTACCCCTAAACTTTTGGCAAGGTTTTTTAAGTCAAGCTACCTAAATGTTCCAATCTCAAGCCTCAGCTAGGCAGTCTTAGCAAGTGACAAATACTTTGCAAGGAATTTATTCACCATGTCTTGCCAAGTGGTGATACTTCCACTGACTAGCTTTGTCCTTGAGAGAAAATGGAGAAAGTCTTAGTTTAATAGTATTATCTAAAACTCCATTAAATTAAACTATATCACACAATTCAAGAACAGAAGCCAGATGAGTGTTAGGATCCTCATGTGAGGCTCTACCAAATTAATTACGCTCCATCATATTAATTACAATAGGTTTCAACTCAAAGTTGGCATTTACTATTACTCTAACAATACCAGTCATGTGCAGGTTCATCACCCATTAAACGTAGTCCCAAATAGCCCATTGGTTTACTAGAGAAGGTAATTTCTATGGTTGTGGTGGTGGTGGGTTGTTTTCTGCTATCTCTTCTTATTCATACCTAAAGAGAACTTCATGCTAGGGCTGAGTTTAAACTTAGTGGTGGTTCACACTATTGTAGACCCTAAACATCTTAGGTTTGAATTATAATATGAACAATTTTTTTTTTAATTTTTGATGGTTGGGCTTAAGTGAGCCCGAGCTCAAGCCTCTAATTAGTTTATCGAGTTTAGCTTGAGTAGCACTCTACTCAAACTCAACTCGACTCAACTATACCCTTACTCTACGCCCATGAAGAGTGTGTTCAATCTCCAAATCGAAATCTTAATTAATGCTCTTAATCCTACACATATGGATTCAACCTACAAAGCAGTAATGTATCCAAAAAAGCAAATATAGAATTAAAGAGAGTAGTGATAGAGAGACAAAAATAGAAAAACAAAAGAAAATAAAATGGCCTAATCTAGCTGACCCTCAGAATGTTCAATAGCTTTCGTTGGCCTCCCTAGCAACACACCAAAATTTGAAGTGAGTCATCACCACATCAAAATTAAATTTATAATCAAACCAGTAATATAGTGAGTACTAATATCATCCCACGAGAAGGGATTTAATGTCTATTAGTTTAACTAAGTTTCTATTAGTTTGGTCCCAAAAAGGTAGTGAAAAGTGAAAATAACGAAATAGAAGGAATCACTTAGAACGAAGCACACAAGATGAAAATAATGGAGTACTAGTCATTGAAGTTTTTAGCCACTTTTTTGTATTGGTTTCGTATGTATGCCAAGCACATTGATTATCAGTTAAAGTGCATTGATTATAGATTGTTAATCCTAAAATTTACAGAATATCCTCCTAAACTCTCCTATAACTTTAACTCCAGATTTTAGTGAGTATTCTTGTGCTAAATCAAGTTAAGAATTTTATTTCTTCGATTAACAATGATTACCCACATTAACTCTACGATTTTACTGTCGCTATTCCCATAAATTTAGTGTTTGGAAATGTACATCTAGCGTGCAAGTTTCATTTTCGTTATTCCTCATACAGTTAAAGATTAATTACGATGTTGATCAAATCCTATAATTACTATTTAATTCAACTATGAATAAATTATGCAAGAATAATCAAGTAATAACTCATGCATACATAATTCACCAAACACAAACAAAAGTGACTAGAAAAGAACTTAGAAATTGATATTAAATTTAATCAAAACCAATTTCAAGTTGTTTGTCATCCAATTTCAAGCCTTGGTGCAGATCCCTCCTACTCCAAGTCTCATAATCTTGTGCTCTTTGAATTCTAAGTGTTTAGAAAATGAAAACTAAGCTTAAGATGTCTCCTAGACTATGGAGAATATGTATTTATACTTTTATAGTGCCTAAAGTTAGTGTATGAGTGGGAAAAGATGAAAAGGTCCTTAAAATTTCATGTAGACACATAATTCGAACTCTTGTCACACAAACTCTAGCGGCCACGACGTTTAGCTCCACGGTCACACCATCTTCTTCCACTTCTAATAACTCAGGCACGGTAATTACATGATTCTGCTTCTCAACCTCCACACTTGTGTTAGACCACTCCTCAATTGTGCATGAAGACTTTGGAAATTTCAGAATGCCTCACTTTCCCATTGCATTGCCATGAAAAGCCTTTCTACGCCCATGTTCTTATTCATTGCACCTATAACCAATAAAAGAGGCAATTCCAGAAATTGTCACGATTGCGATTCCTTCATCCGTGGCTCCTTTTACATTTGCGACATTAACCTGTGGACAACAACTTGCATTTTAAATGTAGAAAATATTAAAAATTAAAAGTTAACTCCACAGCTACACCTTTTCACATCAAATTCATCATATTTATTATTTTTCATGCATGATACATGTTTTCTCTATTTTAATTCACATGCATGCTTAATTTAAGCATAAAAGAGATATAGATATGCTATAAATTAACATATTATTAGTGGGGTTAATGAATTTATCAAATGGGCCACCAAGCCGTAGGATTTCATGGATGGCAATAAGATTAGATGCATGTATTCATGGTAGAAGAATAATCACTTTTTGGAGTTTGATGAGGTTAAAGTCCACTTATTCAAAAAGGAATTTGTGCATAATTATTTCAATTGGACTATTCATGGTGAAAACAAATATCTTTATAATTTCAGAGATGGTATTAGTAAGAGTAGGGGTGTTGATATTTTTCCTATCCGTAAAGAATAGAGTATGATACCACCGGTCTAACTGTCAACATCAATGATGTTGAAGGATTGTCCAACAAATTTGTTGATGTTTTGCATGCAACTAACCAACCATTGCTATTATTTGTTGCTTGATTGGTGAACAAAAACATTGAACACAATATGTCACAAAGCTAACGATGATGTTTCTAAATTACTTGGTGAAATCCTACTTTTAGATCATCAAATGACATCCAATCATTTTAGCACTAAATGACTACTAAGTGATTTAGGTTTGCCAGTGGTGAAAATCAATTATTGCAAGTCAGGATGCATGTTGTTCTTGGAAAGATGAAGATAAGTTTGACATTTGTAAGTTTGTGAAGAGCCACTATACAAACCCCCAAGGACTCATGGTCTTTGAGAGAATAAGGTCCCATATGCAAGATATTTGAGTCTAATTTTTAAATTATAGAGGTTATATGTTTCGGATATGACAGTCAAGCACATGACATGGCATGCTGGTCATAGTATTAAACATCGGTCTGTGTGCCATTCCTCTGGTATTAAGACAGAGACATATTGATAGGACATACCCTAATTTTGCCATTGAACCTCAGAATGTATGCTCGGCATTTAGGCTGATAGTTTTGCATTGCATGGATCATATGGAAGACTTACACTTGTTAACCTATGCATGAAATATTTATATATATTTATCACTTCAATGATTTTGAAACTTCTGTGATCTAGGTCCATCTAATTCAAAACGAACAATCAATATCTATCTTCAACCTTTAATTTGCAAACTTAAATAGTTATGGAAAGTGTGATCTAATCCTAGAGAAGTCACACAATAAAATTGGACTTGAGAATGCATGTTTAGAGGTCAAAGGGAAAATTGGGTGAAAAAAATGTCATTTTAAACCAAAATTTGGAGCTTTAAAAGTCAAAAAAATCAAATTGGAAATAGTGCATGAGGTTCTAAAATATGGATTGTAGTGCAACAAAAAGAACTTAAGTCCAACAATTAGATCTTAATGTAATTAGATCAATCTCAAGTATGGCAGATCGACATCAATATCAATCTGAACAAGGACAAATCAATCCAAGTAGGATACATCGACTTTCTTGAATTCCACACCTTATTAGGATCTATCCAAAACTATCAAAACTAATGCAGATTGATCCGCCCATGCCAAGACTGATCAAAGGTGACACAGATCTATTAGAATAACACCACAATCGATCGGAGAAGGTTGGATCAACATTGTTGGAAGCTAGGATCAATCTCCACATTCCATGATTGATCTAAACAAGCTAAAATTGTTTAGAACCCCTCCAAACTGATTATATCATAGGTAGAAACAATTATTAGAACTTCCTATTTTAACTAAGATTCTTAAGTATATTTATAGTATGATTTTTTAAGTTATTTCCTGCATAACTTAGGATTATTTTGCTAGGTTTAGCACTATAAATAGGCCTTTTGGCATGTTGTAAACAATATTTTTTTTCTTTTGATTAATAAAATTACTTTTTCCTTGGTTTTTCTCTAGAATTTAAGTGCTACTCAATTCTTGTGGAATCTAAACCCAATTCGAGTCATTTTGAGTTTTTCCTTAAAAACTTCATGATATATCAACCAACTAAGCATGTTGGTTGTGGCTGTATTTAACTTGAGTTCTTCAAGTTCACTGCATTTAGGTCATATTCCTATAATTTGTGCAAGCAAGGCTTTGTAGGGTTTAAGTTTACACCTTCTCTCTTATCCTATAATTCTATGCATGTATCAATTGGTATTAAAGTTAGCTGTATCAGATTCTAATTTGATACCTGGTCCAGGTATTGAATTTGTATGCTTCTTGTTCTTTTTCTACTCTTCTTTTCTTAATCTTTTCTCCTTAAATTTCATAAATAAAATCACTACACGATTGTTTACCTATTTTTTATTATTCTCATATGTTTGTTAGTTTGGATTACTTGAATTTGTTGGGTTTTTGAAAACGTGGGAAAAAAAAAAGAGTTTATATTGTTGAAAAAAAGTTGTGGAAAAAGTCAAAAAAAAAAAGACTTTGTTTAACTAAAAAAGTGATCTAGACAAATTTTGATCAAAGTTGTGAGGGTTTGGATTGAAAATTTTAAGTTTAGTATCGAATTTTGTACAAAAGAGTTCATAATTTTTGCTAGGAACCCTTGTGATCGCACCCCTAACGAGTCAAGAATAATCCTATTTGGCTAGACCAATTAATTGCATCACTACTTGATTGATCACACCTTATCCTTTCACTTTGATCGAACTTAATTGTTTAGGGATTGATCATGCCTAATCCTTTCAGGTCTTGATTATGCAAGATCGATCACAAGTTTCCTATTCAACTTTAGATCAATCTATTTGCATCTAGATTAATCATCCAGCTTGATTTTTGGCTTCCGATTGATTCTTCTCATCCAAGATTGATCTTAAACCCCAATTTTTCATATTTTCACACACTTACACTCTCTTAGACTACTTGGAATTGTACAACGCAAACATAAGAATCGAGCAGCTAAGTTTAGTATTTTGAGTGCTTTTATGTGATACACAAGTAGAATATAAGAAACAAGTGAATTACAACTCGTAAAATAGGAGAGACCAGTAGGAAGGGCAGTTGCACTCGCACACACATTTCCCTACTATACATCATGTTTTTAGGATGTTAGGAGAATGTAGTGCTGGAAACGATACATTCTACACAAGGTAGTTGACGGAGACACTAGCATCCATCGAAGATTGGAGCACTTAAAGGTGTCTTGTACAACTACACGTGGTAGTTCATACCTCATAGAGATTAGGATAAAGAGAAGTTGATGTCTAGATGAGACAAAACCACACATTAAGATAGGAGAGGTAGACATGTTAGTGATGGGTTTTTTGAAGGTGTTGATGACTTTGAGGGTGATGACATTCCTCGGAGGCATTCATGAAAAAATTGCAAGGATGATGATGAGCTTGTGAAAGGGGTCCAATTCACCATTCCTTTATTTCAAGACCATTTAGACCCTAATGCATACTTGGAGTGTGAAAGAAGAATAGAATTTGCCTTTAATTCTCATCACTATTCAAAGGAGTGCAAGGTAAAACTATCCACCCATGTATTCATTGGTTTTGCCAAATTTTGGTGGAGTGAATTTGTTGATAGTATACGGAGATATTGAAAATTCCAAATTACCACGTGGAATAAATTGAAGAAAATAATGAGGAAACGGTAAGTGCCCAATTCTTACCAATAAGTGCTGCAAATAGAGCTTATAATTTAACTCAAGGAGAATTTGAGTGTTAAAGAATATTATGATGAATTGAAATTGTCCATGACGAAAGCTAATGTGGTGGAAGATATTAAGGACACTATTAATAGGTTCCTTTAATGGGTTGAATGAAGAAATTATAGAGATAGTTGAACGTCATCATTATGAAGAATTAAGGACATGGTGAAGAGAGCCATCAAAGTTAAGCAATGGTTGGAGAGGAGGGGTGTTGAGAGGATAACTCGACACCTCTCATGGGACCCTTGTTGGAAGGTCTTCACAATGCAACACTTAAAAGATTATTGATAGATCACATGTGGATACTATTGGCACTAAATCCATGCTAATAGAAGAGGTAAGTTATGCATATTCTATCACAAATAATTGTGATGTTGAAGATATTGTAGCCCATGAGAGGGGTAAGGCGGGGGCCAACTTGTCATCATTGGAGGAGAGTAACTGTGATAAAAGACAATTATTGGGTGATAAGTTGTCCACTAAAGAGGAGATTTGTGTAGCAAAAAATAAGTTGAATTTGTTGGATGAAGACATTAGAAATTATGTCAAGGAAGTAACACGGGTGGAAAATAAGGATGGAAAATGAGAAAGAAGCATTAAGTGGGGATATATCTATGGAGTCCATGGAAGAAGAAAGTTGCTGCATTTTTGAAGAAATTACTTGATCTAGTGAACTTTTAGAGTTAGTTTATGAAAGTCCATTATACCTATAAAATCAATGTGAGCTAGAACTAGAAATTGAAGAGAAAAAAAGTGACGATGAGGTAAAAGATGATGAAGAAGAAGAAAAATAACAAGGGGAAAGAAAAATGAATGCAAGAGAAAAGAAGCCAAGTTAGCAAAAACAAATAATGAGAAGAGAGTTTTAGAGTGATTTTGAGAGGTCGTCATGAGGAAAATAATTTTTCTAACCTGTTGAATTATCTTTTGTCTTCTATCTCTTTCTTGCAACCCTAGAAGAGTTTGGGAGTGGAGTCTACCATGAAGATTCAAGCTTAAGTTAATGGAGTCCTATATGTAAGAAAGTTGGTAATTCCATGGGAATTACATCATCACAAGATGGTAAACTATCAAAGAATGATATTTCATCGACTTGTCATTCAAATAAGTAGCATAGTGTTGCACTGCTTGCTAAGCTTGGCCTTAAAGATGATTTCTACTCAATTTTAGCAAGAAATGATGGGTTATAAAAGTTAAGGGAGTGGATGAAATCTTGAGTTTCAAGTAAACAAATCTTGGTGATTTTCAAGTGTGTAATTGGGATTTTACAAAGTCACATTTCATCATGCATGTGTATGACTTTTGATGAATGCTTCATGAATTCCATGATCATTGATAAATCTTAGGGAATATTAAAAGTCAGTGTCTTGTACTTGAAGAGTTTGTTAAGTGGATTGAGATATAGAGTGTTGCATGTGAATAGGAAAACAAACATAGTATACATCTTAGGATCATGTGCAAGGTCTCAAAGTGTTGAACTTGGGAGTCTATAATATGATTGTGCAGTGATAGTACCATTTGATTGACACAAGCATATTGCACTTCATTTCTTTCGTGACTATCACTTGAGTGAATTTTGTATCTCTCACTTTAGTGTTTTGTGTTACCAAGGATTTACCTTTGCAATAATTCTATTGTTGGTTACACATCACTAGGATGATAAAAGTTTGTCAAGGTTACCTTAAGCCAAAGAAGTTAAAGAGGCTTGTGTTTAATCTTGGATTAAGGAATAAGTTTGTTGAAATTTCTATGTATGGCATGTTTGAGACTAAGGATTATGTTGAATTTAAAATCCATGTCATTGGCCATACTTGTAGTGCAAGTAGTAAAGGTCTTATACATGATTTGCAAGAATGTGAGAATTATCGTGTGATTGAGTTCGTAAGGAATGCTAGCATGATTTGTTATCATTCAAATGAATCTTCTGTGATTGCATGTGGATGTATACCAATGGTAGGGGATTCCAAGAATAAGGCGCTAGAGTATGAAAGTTGTGATGACCATGGGGTGATGCAGTGCCATAAGGATATTTATTGGCCTTTACATAGAATATTTTCTCATAAATGGTTTTTAATGACTGTTATATTTGCTAAGTTGGACAATTGGGATGCATTGAGGCTAATCCATTGGAACGCACACATTTTACCAAAATTGGGTTAATTTTTTTGGAACATTTCCTTGGAATATTGAAGTTGTTGTTACTTTAAGAAGACCGAAGGAAATTCCAAGAATTGTGTTCGAGCGCAAACAAATGTACCCATCAAAAAGTCACCACATTCTAATCTCAATGATGTTTCACTTGGAGGAATCAAAAGGCCATTCCAAATAACTATATTTGACCCTAAAATTAATCTATAGTTTGGGAAAAGTTTGAATAAGTTTGCAACTTGTCAAAGTCCGAGAGCTTTTACGTGTCCACAACACATTCGAGTTGCAAAGAGGAATTATCAAGTAAGAGAATTATTAGTATAATACCGTACTATTACTTCTTTCAATTTATTCTTTGTAAGTAATAAGGATGCACTTGAACTGAGACCAGTTCACGCTTAAGAGGAGGGATATGATGTTATCTTTGAGGTGTCACACATGAAAATTGGACTTGGGAATACATGTTTAGAGCTCAAGGAGGAAAACCAGGTGAAAATATCATTTTACAGAGATTTTGGACTTTTAGAAGTCAAAGAAATTGAGTTGGAAGTTGTGGACAAGGTTTGGAAATATGGATCACAATGCAATGTATCAATCTCAAGTACAACAAATCAACATTAATATCAATCCAAATAAGGACAGATTGATTGGGGGAGGATTGATCGATAGTCCTAAATTCCACACGTTCTATAATTACGATTAGGATCTATCCAAATCAATCGAAGCTAATGCAAATTGATCCACTCATACCAAGATCGATCTAAGGTGGACGGGTTAATGGGAACAACACCACAATCGATCAGAGAAGGTTGGATAAGCATTGTTGGAAGCCAGGATCATTCTCCACATGCCAAGATCAATCCAAAGAAGCTTGGATTGATCAGAGAAGGTCGGATCAACACTGTTGGAAGTGAAGATCAATCAAAGCCTCCCTAAATCGATCATGACGCAAGTGAAAACAATTAAAACTTCTTATTTTAACTATGATTTTTTTGTATAATTAAAGAATGATGTTTTAAATTATTTCCTACATAAATTAGGATTATTTGGCTATAGTAAGCACTATAAATAGACCTTTTGGCATGGTTTAAACAACATTTGATTATTGTGATTAATAAAATTACATTTTCCTTGGTTTTTCTCTAAAATTTGAGTGCTAGTCAATTCTTGTGGAATCTAATCAAAAACGAGTCATTTTAGGTTATTCCATAAAAGATTCATGATGTGTCAACTAATTAGGTGTATTAATTATGGCTATCTTTAACTTGGGTTCTTCAAGTTCGTTGAATTTGGGTCACATTCCTATTCATTCAAACAGGGCTTTGCTTGGTTCAAGTTTATACCTTCTATCTTATCCTACACTTTTGTGCATACGTCAAAGTGGGTTTAGTGACATATGACACATATAGACAGATTACTTTAAAATGAATTGCTAATGGATTGCCCAATGAATGCTTATGTAATGTACTGGCAATGACCTACGGTGGTTTCTTGGGCAAATGGGGTTAGAGGAGATGAGACTCACAAAAGGATCCACCCTAGTCTGAGACGTCACATTGCTTGGGGGCATTTCACCTATTGACTCAGAGATCAAACCCTCCACACAAACTCCCATCGAACAACCCTCCATATCAACTCACTACCGAGACCAACCATCCACATCATTCATGCAAGTAGACCATCACCTAGAACTGATATCCTCGTAATCACAATTGAGCGATGACTCGTCATGGCAAGCCATGGGCCTTATTCGCATCACTTCACATTCATTCTTCTAAGTTCGTAGAATGTTCAATACAACATTCATAATTCATGTTTAAATGAAATTTGTTATTGCATTACTAACAATTATGCAATTCTCATTGTGCAATGTAATGAGATAAGTTACAAATGCAATTAGATACGTCATGATAGACAACTACAACGGTGCATGGATATGCTATATCGATATACCTACAAGGATTAAACAATTTTGGTTTCACAAGTTCAAGGATAGGAAATGAAGCACAAGATTTTTTTTGTCATGATTTTATATTAGCTTAGGTGGTTCGTATTGGGTTGTCACGTATTCATTTTTACCTTTTTACATGGATTGTAGGGTTAATTTACTTAGAATGAGACATAACAAACAATGATTGAAAAAGTTTCAAAAAAGAAAATAGGTGAGCAAGCTATTCTGTAACCCTTGCATTGTGCATAGGTCTCTTACAAGAGGGCTAACTTAATCCCTTAGGATAGACAGGATGAGATGGTAGCTCAATAGGATCACCAAGAATAGGGTGAACCATGTTGCTAATACCGCCTTAGCCTCCATCATCAATCCAGGCAGATCAATTTCTATAATGGCCCATCATGAACAATTGACATGCACTACAACTCTATGCAATATTTACCAAATATTACCTTAACTTAATGAAAATATAATGCTATGTGTGGTAGCCAATCATCATGAATCACACCTAGGCCAAGCCCTAACTCCACTGGAACCATATTCTAAAGTATGGAAAAATGCGTCTAAAGAATAGGCCAGGCCACATTCACAGAACCTGCGGCAATGCTTATCAAACCATTTCTACACTTATGTTGGAATGAAATGGCTATATAACTTGCTATTTGACTTTTTCAAAATAGGATGACTTGTGTAATTAATATACTATTTATATAATTTACATTTGATTATTTTGAAATGATATATGTGTTGGCAACTTGTGAAATGCATCTAAGCCTATATATGAAATATTTATTACACTACTTGGAACATCATCAATTAGAGTGTTTATATTATGAGATTGAGTTATATTACTCAGATTATGTATAGCTGTTGGAGCATTGTTTTACATGTTTGCATAAAGTTCTCTACGTTAAAGTTAAATCTATGAACTATTAGAGGTTAATATTTTTTTAACGGTTCTAATTCTTGCCAACTTTTCATTTTATAGTGGTGTTCATATTTGTGCATTATTTTTTCATCTATTGGATCATTAATTTGTTGACTTGTCATTCTATATGAAATGTTGTGCATGTTAGCCAATGTTTTTGCTATCATGTGGTTAATGCTAACAATTATGTTTAGGATAAATTTGTTCAAAAATTTTGAAATCTATGTCTGCCTACCTAGTAATAACTTTGAAAATAATATGTATGGTCTCATAAATCCACATTAACAATCAAATGTGAAAACACTTAAGCATAAACAAAACTTTGATTTTATGCTCTTGATTTCTTATTACACAAAATTTTCATATCATCTTTATTTTGCAAGTAAAGAACACTAATGGAACAACTTTCTAACATTAGGATCTAAAGACGTGAACGCGACTGCAACTAACAATGGAAATGCGACATCCTCTTCAAACAACAAGAACATTGTACTCTCTGCATTGGAAAAGGAGTAGACTTCATAGGATGCAGTCTAAGTCGAAGTCATTTCAATGATTCTCCCAAAATTCCATTTCATTGTTATCCTCTTAGATTGAATTTTGCTTTCTACAACAGGAATTACAAGCATGAAAGAAAAGTTGCAATGTATCGAAGGCAAATTATACCAAGTCATGCAATAGGTTGCATCACAACATGATATGGAGTTATTGGACCCCATTTAGCCCCTTACAATAGTTAGAACACATTGATGAATATAATGATGATGAAAAATTGAACACCAACCTATAACTCGTTCACACTACTTTGTTATATTAAAAATTAACCATATGAAACGTGACATTAATAGTTGTTTAATGACAAATTTGACATTTGCATAATATTTTGCTCCATTAGCTTGTTGGATTTAACATGTTGATATTTGATGCTAAACGTGCATTTGATTAGAAACAAATATAAGCCTCTCAAATTTCAGTCAGAAAAGTTGTTTCTAAACTATGCCAAAACCAACCTTCCTGAATCAAATGAAAAAGGTCATTTTAAAATTGTACCAAAACTATCTCTAAACCACGTCAAAAACACTTGTCCTAAAGTCATCTCAAAAATCATTTTAAAGCTGTTCCAAACAATACGTCCAAAATCCATGGAAAAAAACCATTCCAAAGACAGCACAAATAAAGTTGTCCTAAAAAATCAAACGAAAAATACTATCTCAAAATTGTGCTAAAAACATATCATTCTAAAACTCTCCTAAAGAGTTTGTAACAAGGTTTTTAATTAAAGATTTTCAATTACAAGCTGCCCCAATTCGAGATTTTTTTTTTATTTTTTTTTTTTTTGCAGTGTGTTAATGATACACATTTTCATTATTAAATGAGACAGATATATTGATATTTTGAATTCAACAAGTTACAAACCAAACATGACTCATTGTAACTTGTTTCTATATGGATTAAAAGTATGAATATTTTGACAATTTTATTTCTAATTTCTTAGTTGCAAATGTGAAAATAGAACTAATAAGATATGTGACTCTGTGTGCACGCACATCAAATGACAAGAAATAGATTAAAAAAACATATAATAAATTAAAGAAATAATTACATGACTCCCTTGAAATTAGAACTATATACACAGACCACTCTCATATTTGAAAATTACACAAACATCTTCATTGAGAATCCTCCCTTCTAATTGAACTCAATTATTAATTGAAAATGTACTTGAGAGAAAATTTCAGTAACTTTTCACATGTAGGAGTGTTTTTTGTTCATAGTGTAAACCTCAAGAAAGAATACTACAATTATCCCTAGATTAAAACTGAGAGAGAGTTCGCCGTGATGCGGAGAATTCAAGAACGGAAGGGTGCAGATTTCCATTGCTAGACATTATACCCAAAAATGACGTAACATACTGGATGACTGTAATTGAACAAATAATAAAAACTATAGGACCATCAGCTAACGAATCTAACATTGAATTGCCCAGTAAAACCCATAACGTGCTGATGTAACTAAATAGACTTGAAAAAAATTAGCCATCAGAACAAATCTTAAACATCGAATACGCATGCCCAATTCCATTTCTAATCCTTTGATGAAGTACCAACAGTAAAGTCTTTTTGACTGGAAGATGACATAGAACCTCTCAGCTTCATTTCTCCAATTTGTTGCAGCTGTAGCTCCTGTTGCAGCATTGAGGATTGTAACTGCTGGGCCTGAGATTGTTGCTGCTGAAACTGGTGCAGATGATTCTGTTGAAACTGATATTGTGGTTTCTGAGAATGTAACTCGAGCTGCTCTAGTTGTTGAGTAGCTATCAATGTCTGCAAAGCATGATTATTGGAGTAGCACAACTGGTTAGCTCCATAGGATTTAGGAATGCTCATTGCAAGCCCCCCGTTTGGTAACGTTTGACCAGTCAGCAACTTCAGTTGTTGGATCTCTTCCTTGAAGGCATCATTCAAAGCTGTTTTCCACAGTAAACCAACATCAAGAGCACCTTCTTGACATAAGTTAAAATAATTTGTACCAGAAAAAAAATGTACTATTGACTTAGAACAGTAAAACCATGAGTCGGCCAAATAACAGAGTTGTTACAATTTTATTGTTGTTAGATTGTTTAGTTTACATGTATTACCTGTGTAGTTTATATGGCTATGTTCGTTTTCATTTTTTGGTGTGTGTTCATAGAAATATTTTTTTTGAAAATTGTATAAACGTAAGAGAGAACTTAAAACATGTAATTATTGTAGTATAAGTATTTTGGATCCAAAAATGAAAACAAGCATAACCTCTACTTTCCTTAAATGGGATGATTCTAATTGATCTTGATTGTTTTTCATTTTAATAGGTAGATTCTTGTATATCTCCCCTGTATATGTTAGTAGAACCACGTTGCAAGGTGTAGAAAATAAACTTTCCTTTCAACAATTGTGATTCCAATCCTAGTGACATCTAAATTATCACCGATCCATACTCCTTAAGCAAATGACACTAGATCCTTTGCTTGGTTCTAAGTTAAGTTAGAATGGTGAAAGTTTCAAATTGCCTCCAGTCCACATCAATTATTGCAAATATGGTTCAAAGAACAAATAGTTAGAAGTAAAAAAGGAATGGGTCAGAAAATTTTCCTGCAAACTAACCAATGATGGACTCTTACCATTTTGCAAGTGTATTTGCTGTTCCATTGTTTGCAACTGCAGTTTGAGTTCACTGTTTTCAGATGCAAGATCATTTGTATCCCTCTGTTGTGAAAGCAAGAAAAAAGTAAGAAAATAATATATTAATAGATAGAATGGGAAGCAAAAATAAGAGAAGAAAGTGAAAATTTGTCATATGGGCAATGAAATAGTTTAAACTATAACTATACCCTTTCCTATCCATTTCGTTGTTTTGTCAATATACAGTTTGGTTTTTGCTTCTCAAGAACAAGTTATGAATCACAATTTCTCACCATAACCACAGAAAGGAGACCAAATATTTCTTGTTGCCGTGGGTTCTTTAGATCCCAAGATATGAAGAATGTTAATCCAATCATCAAACTTGGAATAGGATTCTTCATTAGTACTTTCTCCGGTTTCATGTTATTGATTATATTTATTCAATTCCTTTTCTTCCTCAGAGGTGAAGCCACTGTCATTTTTCTGTATTACTCAGTGATTGTATGTTTTACTTCCATTTCTTCATGGCAGATTGGAATTGTGGGGAGATTAGGGGTTGGGCACGATGGATGTAGCTTGGGTTATAAAAGCAACCTGCAGTCATGAATTAGTGGTAAGCACAGAAAAGATTTAAATCACCTGCACTAAGGTCAACTGAGCAGACAAAGATGTTGCTTCTGTTCGCAAAGTCTGAACTCTCCTTTCGAGCTCAGCAATATACCTCATCTTCCGTTCCTTTGACCTTGCTGCTGACTGCCTATTTGCCAAAATCCTGTTACAAGCACAAGAAAATGGATTTGAGAAAGAAAAGTGTCTGACTATAATCCAAATTTGGGAATAAGCATTTGACTGGAAACACAGACCCAACAGCCTAGAGTAGGATGGTATAAATTCTTGCCAATTGATGATACACCTTTGACTTAATCCAAATTAGTAAAGATATTACCCAAAAACGCCACACATAAAAAGTGGGACATAAATCACAAACTAGGAACCGCAGTACCAACCACATAATAGATATTGAACATTTATTAGGAATCGTGTGAGATAGACCATTTCTGTTTGTGAAATAAAGTAGAGATAAAAAAGGATCTGGTCCAAGTACCACAACAGACAATTCGAAGGACACATGAATATTTAGTAACATATGAACTTTGTGAAAATGCCATTACAATGAGAAGAAGTCTTATTTTTAACTACAATTAATTCCGCAGCAGTTACTACAACATTTTAATCACTTATCTATTTTATTAGTTTAAAAAAAAATGAGATCACGCAAAAGCACTGTTGAACTTCTAAAGAAGAACAAAATCTTATTCATTGATCTAGACTTTTTTTTCCAGATCCTTAAGATGCTTTAATCTGACATATCACGAGACTGAAATGTTATGCCCTTCAAATACTTATCCAAAATTGCTTTTAAGATCTGTACTTCACAAGTCTTCATTCAAGACTTGCTTAGCCCGAAATGAGTAAAATATTCAATGCCCTAGCCAATCCAGTAATTATTTGTAAATAAGATCAAAAAATTAAATGAGTTTATGGGAAGACAGCCATATGCCAACATTAGAACGTTACCTCTTAGCACGTTTTGGATCAGTAAGAGCAAGCTCAGTAAGCTTAGCAGTAGAAATGGCTTTCTTAGACTTGGGTGCAGATGGATCTTCAGGACCAGATGTTAGCATCTCTTGTTTGATACTAGTAGACCCATCCATGGACTGGCTATGCTGATGCCTAATTCTTGGTTTCTCACTAACATTCAGAGCCACATTATCAGTTGATGGCTGCTTGGCTGAAGCTAATGCTGAAACAGAAGAGGAACCAGGCTCTGCTGCATCTGAACTAGATGATTCACCCACTTGGAATTCAGAAGTTGCACATGTTGAATTGAACTTATCCATATCAAGATACATTGATAGCAGGTCATCCTCAGTCTCATCAGAAAAGGATGGCCCATCAAATCCGCATACAACGCCCAGATCACTATCAAAGCTAATATCATCCGGAAGGGTAAGAATCTCAGAGTGAGCACGTCGGTGGCCCAAATTCTTAGGTGGGTTGTCAGGCATCCGGCTTATATCATGACTAAATCCATCAGAATTAGATGGCATCCCATGAACAGAATGGCCCGGCTCTGACGAACTGTCTAGCCCTAAAGGCGGCAAATTCGATAATCCTGATGACTCTGTCTTCATGTAAGAGGGTGGGGGGAAAACAGGACATCTCCCTGGTCGCGGTAGTGAACT
Source organism: Avicennia marina (assembly GCA_019155195.1). Taxonomy (NCBI): domain Eukaryota; kingdom Viridiplantae; phylum Streptophyta; class Magnoliopsida; order Lamiales; family Acanthaceae; genus Avicennia; species Avicennia marina. Next base: position 7,394,642 of record CM032772.1, on the reverse strand, counting down.
CCCAACCCCATGGTGATTCTTATCCTTATCCATCAGCTAGAATCTCCAGATTATAAAAACTCAATAACACAATGTTTTCACTCCTACTGGTCCAGTTAAATCTAAGACCCCAAAGCGAGCCCCAAAACAAAGCGAAAACCCAATAATAAAACTGCTCAATTTCCAAGACAAACGTAGGTTATTTGTCCTTAAATCTGTCACAAGGCATTACATTCCAGTCCTCAACGAGAGAATATTCCAAGGCAAATTATAGTTTGCAAACCAAACTTGGATTTCTATTTAAAAAGAAAAAGAAAAAGAAAAAGAAACATTCTGAAACCCTAGCCCCAGAACAGGAACACGAGTGAAATTCCAGAAAAAAAAAACCAATTAAACAAGAAAAATAAAGATCTGATTACTCAGTGAGGTCCAAATAAACGAAGATAAACCAATAACATACACAAGGTACAGAACAACGAACAAAGCCCGTCAAATTTTAAACGCAAAACTGAGTAGCAAAACATATTAGAACAGGATATATTTCACTTTTTAAAAAAACAAAAAAAAGGGGGAGAGCGAGCAAGGTGAAAATGTGGACGCATAGACCCACCAAAAACTAACACCAGAAATGCTCTTATAGGCAGTGATTTTTCCCTTTTATCAGTTGCCTTCCAGATTAGATCTCCATACAGCCTATCGAGGAAAAACAGGCAGCTTTTCCACATGCGAATGGGAGGAGACGCATCCCACCTCCGATGGCTCCCCCCAATAGAACCGGACAAAGACAAAAAGTATCGATCGTGTGTTGTATGAAAAACAATTATCTATAAATACACAATCTATCATTTTATATTTTTGTTTTTTAATATTTAATTTTTAAAGTATTCTTGTTTTATTATTCTATTTATTTCTCTTTCCCTCTCTTTATTTATTTTAGTTTTTATCTTTCTTTTTTTCGATTAATATTTCGAATATTTAATGATTGAATTTTATAATTAAAATTTTTTGATGGGTCGTTGACGAATCTTTAAATATACATAATATTAAAAAAAAATTACATGATATATAATTAGTAGCTAGTTTGTAGGTTATATAAACACATACACACGCGTACATATATACACATACGTATAGGAGTGTGTGTGAGGTGTGCTGTTTGGAACCACATTTTCAATTTCAACACACACGTCCTCCAATACAAACAAATATGATACTCAACAAAATTTTTATACACACTCGAATTTAAATTTTTGGAACCATATTTTCAATTTCAATGCATCTTCACAAATCTTACACTAACAAATATACTACTCAATAAAATTTTTTTAAAAATTCAAATTTATATTTTTAGAATTATATTTTCAATTTCAATACACCTCTTCAAAGTTTACACTAACAAATATGATATTCAATAAAATTTTATACAAATTCAAATTTAAATTTTCTCTTATTTATATAAATAATTAATTAATTATTTTTCAATCAATATATATATTAATTTACAATTCACAATTAAATTAAAAAATATACATTACCCTTACATTTATATACATATGTTTACATAAGAAAAATTAACTATTATTTCGTACCACGTAATAATTGTTATATACTTTAAACATATATTTAAATAAATCAAATTTTTTAAAATATCAAAATCCTATACTATTTATGCTAGGACATTTCCCACAAAATCCTCTCCCAAAACATAGCCCGTATAAATATGTACGATAATAATTTGATTGCAGTAGAGGAAATAATTAAATTATGAACATTATTATATACATGCATGCGTGTGTAAGAAAATAATAAATCCTTATATCTGCATATAATATTCCAGATAAGAAATGTATATCAACAAATGCCAAGTCTAAATTAATTTTATTTCCTAGTTTCGACGAGTTTTTGGGAGAGGGAAAAACAAGATTATTAAATACATTTTAAAAAGTTAAGAGGATTGTAGAAAATATTATTTGCATTATGATCGTTATTCATATCAAAATAGGTAGGAACGAGAAAAAATAAATAGACATGTGTTAGTTTTACTTTCAAGAAGCTAAATTACATTGCGTGTGCGTGCGCGCGCGCGCGCGTCTCAAATCCCTTTAATTATTAATTATTTTTATATTCGAATCTGATATACAATTGGATGAGATTACATCGGATTGTGTTTGTATACTCGTCCTTGTCTACGTCACAGAATGGAAAAACTTTATAGCAAAATACCCATTTTAATAACGTGTAAGAAAATAAATTTAAAATATATATATATATATATATATGACTATGTTTATTAATATAGATTATAAAATGTATATACGTGTGTGTGTGTGTGTGTGTATATGCACGCATTAACAGTAGCACTACTAATATACAATAAATTAATGTATATGGACATGTGTGTACACGTATTAGCACCTGTAATATAATACACGTAGCTGCTAAGTCCATGTATATTCATTCACACTTCATCTTTTACATACATTTTTCAGATGCAATTATATGCACTGAAATTTAATTGAATGATCATTAAATTAAATTAAGAATTCACATTAACATGTACAAATGGTCGTGGTTGTATGTCTAATCTAATCTAATCATATATAATATATAATAGCACATTCGTATTTGATTAATTTTGACCAAAATTTTGAAGAAAAAATTTTTGAATAAGAAATATTTGATAAATGATTTATTTAAACTAAACATATTATACGGTGATTAAATTCTATAGTTTCCTTTTTTGTGTTTCAATTTATTTAGGTTAGATTTTAATTAGAAAATTTTATCATACCAAATTAAAGTTTACTTTCTCTAAAAGCAAGACACGTATGTAATAGTCACATTTCCGTTTAAAGGAACATAGTATTTGTTTATTATAATTAGTCAAGATAATATTAAACAATGTTTTTGCAGTTATTAAGAAATGGCATGAATGTTGTTATGACAAATATAAAATCTCGAACATTTTAGTTATTTGTATTTGTGTATAGATAAAAATAAAATTAGAAGATTCCAAAAAACCCACAAGACTGAATAATTAATTTTTAAGGATTCTATACATTCCTCTTTAAATTTATGAACGAATTTGGTACTTTTTTATATTTATATTATTAATATATGTACGTCATATCATATCTAATATATAACAGCTCATTGTTTGTTGACTGCAATTACGGAATTTTGAATTCTCAAAATTTTGAATTTTTTTTAAATAAATATTTTTTGTTAATTTATTTAAGCTAAACATTCAGTATATTTATTAACATGTAAAATTTCTTTTTTTTTTCATGTTAAAAAATAGAAGGTTACATCATTCAATTAGTTTGTGCAATTTTCTTTCTCGGGTTATAATTTATCTACAGTAATTATGGATTTTCTTTTTTAGTAATTTATTCAGAGCAATTTATCTTAATTAATTAATTTTTTCAAATTTCCTTCTTGTGCTATAACTTATTCATGGTAAATATATAAAAAAAATAGTTAATTGGTGAAATTTTTTTTCTTGTCTTATAATTTGCTTACATTAAGTGCATTATATAATAACTAATATATGAAATTTCCTTTTTTTTTTTTTTTTTTGGAATGCTAGAGAATGAATTATATGTTGATTTTGACTATGTCAACTCTTCTAAAGATTTACATCACTACTTTAATTGTTTCTCCAAACCTCAATCTTCTTGAAATCTATCATAAGCAATTATATAACTTGAATTAGTTCCAAATTCTGATTTCACCATTAGACTGCCATACAAAGCTTTTTCTAAAATTTTTTTGCCTCATTTATAACTTAACTTTTTTACTCTTTAATTTTACAAGTTTGTTGATTTACAATATTTGCATCTATGCATTTCTCACTCATTATTTTAAATAGAATTTATCTAATGAGATTTGTTACATTCCTTTTAATCTTCTGTAATAATTTTAATTTTTTTTATATTCGATGAATGTATAATTTTATTTTTATGTTATCTACTTTTATGAACTACCAAAATAATTGTATTTGATAATATTAAAAAGTTTTATGATAATTAATTTGAGTGTTTTCCATTTGTATTGTTTTAATATGTTATTTTGTAATAGACTAAATAAACATTTTTAATCTGCATTTATTAGATTTTCTTTGGTCAAGTTCTTATTCGATTGTTTATTTTCCCTTTTAGATGGCTCGTTAATTAATTTCAAAAAATTAGTTACATTCACTGCATAATACATTTCATAGTTTTAGTCATAATAGACGATTTGCATTAGTCATGACAAATTTATTATTATCTATGATATCTTAATCTATTATAAGAAATAGAAAATATAAAATACCTAACTTACATATATTTGGATAAAATTCACATTAGTGATGCCAAAACTAAAACATTCACTTGAAAATTATTATTTTCTATTTTTTAAGTAAAAATGCTTATAATAATTATACATGCTATAACCAAATGATTTTAACATCCATAATTGAGCAACACCACAACCACGCCCCCCCCCCCCTCCCCCCCACAAAAAAAAAATTAATAATAAGCATATTTATCATAAGATAAGAATCATTGATCTTTCCTTATTTTAATTCTTTTTATAATTTTAGCTTTAAATTAGTTCCTTATTCTTTTTGATTAAGTGATATATTTTGCAAATTTTGTTCTTTTGAAAGTTTTCACCGAGTATCTTAAACTTATATTATTTTTGTTAATCATTATAGTCAAATCATAGTGATATTAGATTTAATATATCAAATAAAAATTTTCCATACATGAGTGCAGTTTATTAATAGACAGCTCTTTGTTTACGTTTCAATTGAGCTCACTAAGTTTTTTAAAAAATTATATTACCCAATAAATCAACTCTGCTTTATTATTATACTAGCAGTCCAAATTTATTAAAATAAATAGGATACTAAATAGCCAATTTCTAAAATTTGAATCAATTTTGGCAATGATCTAGACAAAACGAAATATATTCGCTTATCTTCAAAAATAAATTTCAGCAACATAAATATTTTGATGCAGTAAAAATTTATTTATACCATCTTAAATTTTCTTTTTCACTAGCAAAATATAAAGTTTCATAATTTCAAGAATATTTTACATGTACAAATTATATTTCTCATAATGCTTTATATTTTGTTCATGTACAGTTTCGTAAATTTTACGTATAAAATATAAAGTTTCATATTTTCAAAAATATTTTTTACCAGTAAAAATTATATTTTGCAAAATGCTTTATAATTTTTTTCATATATAGTTTCATAATTTCAAAATTCAAGCCTTTTCTTTTCTAATTTAGTATTTATTTATTTTTATTACAGAACATACAAAAATATTTATTCGAAGTAATGATTTGGCAAAATGATTGATTATCTTATGGTTTAGTTTAATTTATATGATACCTTTAGTATTGTATTTCAAAATCATATATAATCATATTATATATCATTTATTTGTATCAATATATATACTATTATTTAAAAAGAAGGTGTTTGATCCAATTTTGACTAAAACTTTTCGATTCTCAAAATTTTGAAGAACTTTGGATTGCTAAGTATATTAAGATTAGTAATTAGATGTTGCTTCTTTAATTTAGAATATTATTTGGTTAATCAAATTCATTAATTTCATAAGTATTATTCAACTTTTAGAGAATAATTCTTTTTTATAGTTCATTTTATTTCAATTACATTTTAAATAATTTTGCTAAGATTTCGAATGAATTAATCATCTAAACCAATTTTAATACATCATAAAAGTCATACTTTACAACACAATTAATGCAATTTATTATACTAGATTCATGAATTGAACTCAATTCTATTTTAACTTTATCCTTCACGTGCTCATGAAAATATTATAAACAATTATATTAAAATATTGTTTTCTTTTCAATTTTATATAATCTAACTAAAACTTAAATAATTGAATTCTCAATTAAATTTTTTATTGAACTACATATAATTCTAATTTTCTAGATCTCTAATTTTATTTTAAAAAATATTTTTATTGTTATGGATTCTAAAATTTGCTTTGCCAATAATGTTACTCTAAATTTTAAAAATAGATATTTAATTCATTTTTCCAATTTTAGTAGTCATCTCACTTATCACTTTATTTTATCTGACCACCCCATTATAGTTCACTAAATTGATTTTTTGTATTTCTCCTCTTTTGTGTCTCATTTTTTGAGGTAATGTTCCTTATTTAAATTTTAAGGATACAAATTTTTTTTTTTTTATGATGTATTTTTCATATTTATTGACACTCTTCCTTCAATTATAAAATAAAAAAAATGATTATGTAGGATATTTAATCTTTTTCTTTCGGTCTGTCTTCTTTTTTCTTTGTGGGATTGAAACTTATGACTGGTTACAATTTGAAAATAGACTTAGACTGAAGAAGTCATGGGCTATATTTATTTTTAAGTTTGAGTATGTAATTTTTAAGTGCTTTTATTTTAAAAATTGTGTAAAAATGAGAGAGATAAAATTTAAAAGCATAATAATCGTGAAAAGAAAAAATCAATATTGCACATAATAAATAAAATTATTTGTACTATATTAAAACTAAAATCAGTATATATTGAAGTAATTTATGAAACACATACATAGAATACAATTATCCTTGAATTATATGTGTATGTGAATTTATTTATATTTATAAAATTTCTTATTGTTTTTCTTAAAAATTAGTGTATATTGAAGTATACCCTTTGTTTCCATCATCATAGACTGCCCTTAAATTAAGATTCAGTTATTGGTAATCTTTTTTTCGTTCTTTTCCTCTTAAATACCACACCATTGCCATATTGCTTTTAATGAATTTAAATCCATAATTCAGGTATGATTATAATTAATTGTAAAAATATATTTTATTTGGTTTGTAAAATATTTAGATGCCACTATAGATCTCTTTGTGAATTAATATTCTTATAGTCCTAAGCTTGTGTTATCAAATCATCACTAAAATTAACTTTTTATATTATAATTTTTACTATTATTATCATAGAACACAATTTGATGTAAGTACAATTGCATTTGACTAGAGCCATGAATGTGACTTTTTATATATGATTATGATCAAAACGTAATTATTAAGAAAAACTAGAAATGATTAAAAAACTAGAAATGATTAAGTGATATTTTATCTATACAAATATTAACATTCAAAAGAAATTAAAAAATTTTAATTTATTTTTATGTGATGTTCTAATCTGACTAATATTTTTTTAGCGATTAGATTATTTCATCAAAATTCCACAGTAACACAATAATAACTATTTATAATTAAAAATATTTTACATTATATGCATATATATATATATATTAATTATATGCAAAACATATGTGTAAACATCAAGAAAAATGAACATCACAACCAAAATGATACTTATATTTATTGCCCATAAAAATTTCGTTCCAACAAATTCAAAAAATGTGTAACTATTTTAATTTATGATTTATTTTGCATATATTTAATTTTTAACAGACTAAAAGTTGTATATACATATTTATTGTGTAATTCACAAATTTACTTATTACAAATATATATGTAGATGTAGATGTAGATGTAGATGTAGATGTTAGGCTTTTTTGTAAATTATTGTAAACTTTAGTGTTAAAAAATATATAAACAATAATTTTATTTATTAAAATTTTTAGTCTATTAAGTAATTTTATTTTACATGTCGGTTGGTGTGATTAGTATTCACCTCCTTTAGGAATGTGGTATCACCTACGTTCAAAATTATAAATATCATTTTATTTAATATTTAATGAACTTACATTTTATTTTTGCAAAACTAATTCATTTATATATTAAAAAGTAATATGGCTAAAATTTTTAGTGTTATTTTAATGGTAACAACTTTTAATTAGTTACTTTGACAATTATTCGATATGAAGGTGTTTTCTTTTTTAGTTTTAGAAAAACAATATTTAGGATTTGGATATGTTGAAATCTAAGCACATCATGGAATTGGTAGCTTTTAGATTTTGTGTTTAACATTCAAACACATTGTCCATTTTATTTAAATTTAATATATATATATATATATATTCTCAATTTTTCGTCTGCAAAATGAGGATAATGTTTTTGTTTGGAACTTATTTCTTTATATATGTTAAACACAATTATGAATTTTTATTTTTAATTAATTTTGTGTTGCAATTTTGTGGAAAACAATCTTTAACTATGAACAAGATTCAATATAATTAAAAAGCCCTATTCATTTTTAAAAATTTATACATAAATAATAAAATAAAATATGATTATCTGTGTTATACAGTCTAGTATGTATCCACACACACACACACACATATATATATATATATGCAAGTGTTCAGGTTCAATGACATAGACGCAGTATTATAACTAACAAAATAATGCAATGAAGTATTGGATAAGGGTGAATTCTGCCAATGCTTGTTCCTAATATATCTTTTATCTACTATACTATAACAACAAAACAGGCCAATGATGATTGAGTCATGAAACTGGTTCAAGGTTGGGCTGAAATTAAAGTTTGAGCCCCTAATTACAAGCTAGTCTGTAATTGAAATATGCAACCCACTTTTCAAAAGCTTCGAGCAGGGCTGATTTTGCAGTTTAAGTTAATAATAAGGGTAAACTAGGAATTGCCTAGTTAAGGTTAAGAGTGTCTTGATAATTTCACTTGGTTAGGTTTGAATGAAAAGGGCGTTCACTGTGAGCATCGTCAAATAGTTTCATCTTCCCCTCTGGTTTGTCTCTTCTCTTTGCTAAGGCTTTCACTCTTCGTCGCCATCTCTATTACCAGTGCTCCAAATGACTAATTCTCTCCAATTATTTTACTCACCTTTGCCCCTTATAACCTTTAATTGGAGTAATTTCTCCTATTTCAGACTTTATATGTGATGTTTAGTATTTTACGATTGATTTTAATGATTTTTTCCACGATGATGAGGATTGGTAAGAGATGCAGAAAATGCAATATTTGGAATGAGATTGATGTGGAAGGAAGATGAAGAATTGAAGAGAAGATGAAAGAACACAACCGAAGAAAGATATGTATTTACTGACTTAATAATAATCTCACTTACATTGATCTGTCTCTTTTTAAGCTACTAACAGAATTTCTTATTTTATTACAAAGATATCAGGCAGTGATGTCCTCCAAATCTTAAGCCCTTCCTGGTGATCACTCTCTCTTCTCCAATTTTGTCCCCAAATCTCTTTTATTCCCCCTTATTAAATGTACTTAAAACTCCCTTATGTAAATCGTCAATGGCTCCACTTGCGAGCCCCCTGCATCTTCTTTTCTACTCTAGCTATTTTATTTTTCTGATCTACACGCAGTTGCTTGATTCTTACTATTTATTGGGTGCTTGTGCATTTATTTTGCTGATTACTTGTTGGTGTGTTATATCTAGTCTTTATTTTTGTTAACATTTTGTAAGTTGCCTTATTTGGTGTTGATTTGTGGAATTTTGTGTTGATGCTGTTATAGTCCCCTCCCCTTGTAATTGCCCTTGTCCTGAAGGGCTTATAGCTAGGCAACGCCATTAGAGGACCTTCAAGTCCTCCCAAGTGGTATCCGTTAGCTCGATGTTGGCCCACTATACCAATGCCAGTGTTGAGAAGCCCTTCCCTTTCCTAACTTGTCTTTAGTCTACTATTGTCATTGGTTCAAACCTTATTTCTTTGTTGTGATTTATCTAGGGTAGCCTCTATGATAATTGTTCTTCTATCTTGAGACATTTCGTTAATTGTGAAACATGAAACACAAGATGAATGGTGGATTCTTTAGAAAGGTTACTTGTAGGCAACCTTTCTAACCTTTTCTATAACTATTTAGGGCTCAAAGTACTTTAATGAAAGTTTGTGACTTGATGTAGTAGCCATTGATGATTGTCTGTAGGGCTGTAATTTCAAGTATACATTATCCTTGATATTGAATTTTTTTTTCAATTCTATTATTATCAACTTGCTTTTTCGTCCTTTGTTGTTCCTTATGTAATTTTCCTTTTAGCAATATGAGAGCTACCCTATGGTCTCTAATGAATTTTGTGGCTACTTGATTTAGGGTAACCCTTATGAAGTTAAAATCATATTGTGGATGTGCCACTCCATAAATTACCTTAAAGTAGGTGGTTCCTATACCAGTGTGGTGGTTTGTATTATATCATCCTTCAGCCAAAGGAATCCTATGAATCATTGCTTAGGTTTGGTACCAGTTATACATCTTAAGTATCACTCTAGACATTAGTTCACCTTTTTTGTTTGTCCATCCGTTTGGGGGTGATATATAGTGCTAAACCTTAAACTTACTCCTACTTCTTGAAATAGACTTTTTCCAAATATGACTAGTAAACATCTTATTCCTATCATTGGTTATCGACCTGGAAAAGCTATGTAATTTGTAGATGTTTTCTACAAATGCTTGGGCCTTGTGAGCCTGTGAAGGGATGTGCCATATTGAATCTATTTACTACCACCATTATGGTATTCTAATATAATGATTTAGGCAACCTTTTTATAAAGTTTATAGTTAGGTCCTGCCATGCTCTTTCTGGCATTAACAAGGGTTGTAACAATCTTGAAGCATGAGAACGAATCGCCTTATTTCTCTGACATGTGTCAGAAGTAGGCACTATACCCTTTACTTGCGAAAGTATACCTTTCCAATGGAATAAGGATTTGATTTTTTTGTATGTCCCTAAGACCCCTGAATGTCCACTAATTGGATCCTTGTAAATAATTTTTTGTCTTAACTATTGGCCTCTTCCCACATATACCTTATTCCTATATTTCAAAATCCCATCTTTGTAAGTGTAATGTTCAAAGGGTCCCAATCCTTTCTACACATCCTTGATCAACTTCTATACTTCTTTATCTCCTTCATAACTTCACTTCTGTGAGCCATTCTAGAGTGACAACAGTGATGTTGGACTCTTTATCTGGATAAAGCATCTGCAACTCTATTTTCTTGTCCCTTTCTATAAATAATACTATAATCCAATCTCAAGAGCCTAGATAGTCCTTTCATCCAAATTGGTGTTGTGACTTTCTGTGTGAGCAAGTATTTTAGACTTTCATAGCCTATTCTTCTTACAAATGGCTTAGCCTTTAGGTAGTGTCTCCATTGTGACACTGCCATAAGTAAGGTTAGAATCTCCTTTTCATATGTGGATAAGCCTAGGTTCCTAAGTGAGAGGGTCTTCCTCATAAAAGCTATTGGTCATTGGTCCTGTATCAAAACCGGCTCAATCCCATTTTCACTTGCATCCACCTCCAGGACAAATAATTTTTCAAAATTTGGCATTGCCAACACCAGGGCTCTAGTTATTGCCATTTTGAGCCTTTCAAAGGATTGGCCTATGCAGAGGCATTCTTTTTTAAGAGATTAGTAAGTACTTTGCTAATCTTTCTGTAGTTTTTTATGAACCTACGATAGTACCTTGTTAGTTCCAAAAATCTTCTTAATGACTTTGCCAACCTAGGAATAGGCCAATTTACGATTGCCTCAATTTTCTAGGGATCAATGGCCACTCTATCAGCAAATATCAAATGCCTAGATATTCAGTCTTAGGTTCCCAAATGAGCATTTTTTTCTTTTTGACATGTAGTTGACTCTATTGAAGCCTTAAAAAACTCATTCTAAGTGTCTCCTTGTCCTTGTTAAATATTAAGATGTCATCAAAAAATATAAGGACAATATGCATGTAATCTGATGGGATGTCATTCATTAAGCTTTGGAACATGGTTGAAGCATTGGCAAGCCCAAAGGGCATTATCAAAAACTCCAAGTGGCCATGATAAGTACAAAGTCCATCTAATACACATCATCTAGTTACATTCTGATCTGATGATATCTTGATCGCAAATTCAGCTTGATATAACAAGCTAATCCCTCCAATTCATCTAACAGGTCCTCAATGATTGGAATTGGGTATTTTTCCTTCATTTTCATGTTATTAAGGCGCTTGTAATCGATGCACATTCGAATCGTTTGGTCCTTTTTTTTAACCAGTAATATAGGTGATGCAAAATGACATCTATGCTGTTTTATAATTCTCTGGTCCATTTCTTTTACCTATTTTTCAATCTCTTCTTTCTCCTTGTAGGATGTTTATAGGGGTCTTAATTGGAGTGGTTGTGAATCTACCTTCAAGGGAATAATATGATCTTGAGATCTTGGAGCGGTTAGTGTATTTGGTTCTACAAAAACCTTTGGGTACTTCATGATAAGGGTTTGAATTTCCTGTCCATTTGATTTAGTGAGAATATTGTACAATTGCATCACCAACTATTTCTTTAACGGGGAAACACAGTCTTTATTAACTCATGGCAGGAAATTCTATATGAATTTCCCAAAAGCCTACCTTTGAGCTTGATTGTCTTCCTTATATGTTGGAACTACAAAGTCATGTTGTTCAAATCAAAGGTGATTGGACTTAGTCCCTTGAGCTAGTCCACTCCTAAAATCATGTTATAGTTTCCCTAACCCAAGGATCCTAACATCATATTCAAATTCCCGTCCTTGAATGTACCAGTGCAACTTTCTTCATGCCAAGTTACTGGTCATCCTATTTCCATTTGCAACCATTACAACTATAAGGTAAGCCTTTGTTGGTTCAACTAATGTTCTTATTAATGCTCGTGGACTCAAAAAACTGAAGGTACTTCTAGTGTCAACCAAAATAGTTATAGGCTTCCCACAAATAATAGAAGTTAATCTCAAGGGACTGGGTGGAAAATTAGCAGATAAAGGGTTCAGAGTTACCTCACCCTCTACAAAGGTCTCCTCCTCATTGGGCTTTATTTCTTTCTCCTTAACATTGAGTTTGAGTTCACACTCTTTTGCATCAAGCTAGTTTAAATTCTTTTCTTTGCAATTATGTCTTAGAATCCACTTGTCTCCACACCAGAAACATTATCCCTTGTTAAACTTTAAATTGGCTTTTTGTGGTGGATTGGCATTTTGTTTTGCTAAGAAAGCCTTTGTGCTACTATTGCTGTTGGCATTTAGTTTTATTTTGATACCTGTACCTCCTTAGAGCCTCAAGCTTTTTCTGTTCATGTTCAGCCAATGAGAATACTTTGTCTAAGGTCTATGGTTTGAACATGAGTTTAGACTGGTGAATCTCCTCATTTAATCTACTGATGAAACTGTGCATAAGGTGGTGCTGAGTCAATAGTGGGTTAAAATTAAGCATATTTGCATGTAAATTTTTGAAAGTGTCAATGTAATCTTTCACACTTCTTTTTTGCCACAATTTGTTAAAGGTGCTAATGATAAGGACCAGATCTTGTTTGTCATACTTTGCTAGAATGGCTCTTTGTAATTTGTCCCAACCTATGTGAATTTCCCCATCAAGAAATTGTCGAACCAACTTTCCACCTTTTCGTCAAAGTACGGAGTTGCAACCTATACTTTTTCCTCTTTTGTAGTGTTGTAGTATTGAAAATACCTATGCAACTTTTTGAGCCAAAATCGTGTGTTGGTTTCATTGAATAAGTTAACTTGATCCTGGGTTTTAGCTGAAAATGGTTCTTGACTAGTTTCACTTATTGGAATTGGTTGAATTTTGTTGTGTTTGTGTGAATAGCCTATTGATTGGAAATCCCCTGTGATATGTAAGCCTAAGAAGGTGAGAGTAGTATCCCCTTTGAAGCTAATGTTGAGGAACCTTTCCCAATTGGCACATGGGTTGCTAATAATCTGCTCCCCATCATCTGGATTGTAGCTAAGACTTGGTCCATCTTACTTTCCATTAGTGATTGGGACTCCTTCACTTTTTGCTATATTCCTTTATTTGATTGTTAAACTCTTCTTTCAACTGATTAAATCTGGCCTTAAATTTACTTTCAATGTTATGTATCTACTAGTTGATGTCCTTTTCTGCCATGTGTTGTAATCTTGTTTTCGCTAGGGTGTTGCCAAGAATTGAGCTTTAATGTCAATTGCAATAACAAAACGAGCCAATGACGATTGGGCTGCGAAACTAGTCAAAGGATAGGTTGAATTTGGGGCCCAAATAACAACATGAGTCTGTAATTGAAATCTACAACCTACTTTTCACAAGCTTCGAGCAAGTGTGATTTTGTAGTTTAAGTTAATAATAAAGGTAAATTAGGAATTGGCTAGCTAGGGTTATGGGTGTCTTGGTACTTTCACTTGGTTAAGGTTGAATAAAAATGGCATTCACTATAAGCCCCGTCAAATGGTTTTCTTCTTCTCCTTTGGTTTCTCTCTTCTATCTTCCAGGGTTTTCACCCTTCATCATCGTCTCTATCACCAAAGCTCATGGTAGTTGATCCTTTCCAATTATTTTACTCACCTTTACCCCTTCTAATCCTTTATCAAAGCAGTTTCTACAATTTCAGACTTTATATGTAATGTTTACCATTTTAAGGTAGATTTTGGTTATTTTTCCACTGTAATGAAGATTGATTACTCCTTTGAGTGGATATTACCAAAAAGTGGTGCAAAAAATGCTATATTTAGGGTGTGATTAATGTGGAAAGAAGATGAAGAATCAAGAAGACGATGGAAAAACACAACAGAGAAAAGGTAAGTATTTACCAACTCAATAATAATCTCATTTACATTGATTTGTTTCTTTTTAATCTACTAATGGAATCCTCAATTTTATTACAAAGATATTTAGTAGTGATGTCCTCTAAATCCTAGGCCCTTCCTGGTGATCTCTCTCTTCTTCGATTCTATTTGTATATCTCTTTTATTCTCCCTTATTAAATGTACTTAAAGCTTCCCCATTGTAAATTGTCAATATCTTATTTCTACTCTGGCTGTTTTATTTTTCTGATTTGCATGCAATTACTTACTATTGATTTGGTGCTAGTGCATTTATTGCTGCTGATTGCTTGCTGATATGCTATATCTAGTCTTTATTTCTATTTACTGCATGATATAAATTGCCTTATTTGGTGTTGATTTGTGGGATTTCACATTGATTCCGTTACACATATTAACATAGTAAAATGTCAATTCTAAATAATAATGATTAAATAATTTATGACAGTTTGTTAAAGTTTGAGTGTCTCATTTGGCAAAAAAATTATAATCTGAAAATCTAATATAAGTTGTCCACACGTTTGTCATGCATTTATTTTTATGTAGGCACATCTGATATGGATTTTTACTTAAGAAATTAACAAATAATTGATTTTCCTGTAGAATAATTATAAGGATAACATATTGCAGAACAATTTTTTGTATTTGAATTAATTGAACAAAAAAAATAATCCAAATTGATAGTAGTGGTATATTCTCTAACGTCAAATATTCATACATAGAAGGAGATATTAGTTGTGAATGCTCTTTATATTAATCAAGTATTTTTGTTTTGTTTATCAATATATGACAGTTTTATTACGACATTTAAATTTTGATTTGATAGAAAGTATTACATGTGCTCATATGATTGTATTAAAAAGTCTTATTTATAAGAGTTGTGAATATGGATACTAGATTTCTTAGTATACAATCAATAAACTAGTTCATAAGTTACAATTTCTCTAAATTTAGTATTAAAGATATCGATGAGGCTTGCATATCCTGTATTTATATAGTTAGTATTATACCATTTGGTATAAGATAATAAGAACATCAACTCAAAGAATGAAGTTGACACATGAAGTTTACATCGACTCGAAGAATGAAACAGATACATAAAGTTTACTCTTTGTTATCAATATTTTGCTTCCTAATCATATTAAGTGTGAGTAGAACTTAAACTTGAAACAATATAGTTACCCTATGTGTATTATGATCAATGTGTTATTATAGCATTAAGTACTACATCTACCTTACTATGGTTATGAGCTCAAAGTGTCAATGGCCATATGTATACAATCAATAAAGGATTTATCTCCTTACAAGTAAACAAAGTGTATGTCCTTTGAGATCAATGTCTTTTAAGATACAAAACCTAGGCAAAAATAATGCATAATCTGAAAAGAGTTTTCAATAGACATTAGTCTTGTAAGGAACATCGATTTGGTCATATGGTCGAGTTTGTGAGTTTGGTTAAATCAATCAGTCTAACTTGATTGTGACATAACAAGATAAAATATCTATACTGCATGATATTTATAATTGAAAAGGTTCTTGTAATCATATCATTTGACCTTGGTTGGGATTCAATATGGGTCATAAACTGAGTGTTACCTATATTTTTCAAACTATATTTATTGCTAATTAAGAATGAACCTATAAAGTTATACACATTAAAAAAAATACAATGACAAAATGGTAATTTTGTTGTGGAAGACTTGATTAGGATTTGAGAAGTTTAATGATCAAATTTAATAGGCCACAATGAGACTGGGCCAATGGGAATTTATTTATTCTGCATTATATTTGTTGACGATGAGATAAACAATTGAAAACATAATGGGTTTTTAATTTAACTAATGGAATTAATATAAATTAAAAGTCATAAAATAATTTAGTTTTAATTATTAGTGAGATTCACATTTAAAGTTTGTTTAGGCTTGTATTAGGAATAAGATCCATGTAAAAGCCTATTTTAGCCCATTTCGTAAACTCTGCCTCTTAATTATGGAAGAATTAGTTCTTACCATAAGTAAAGGATTGTGTTTTAGAATAAATAAAGTTAGAAGCCATTCCAACCCTACAACTTAGCAAATTAGTCACCCGCCTCCAAAGTATATTAGAGAGAAAATTTCGAGCCTTTTCTTCTTGCTTTCTCTCTTAATTTGTTCTCCAAAATTTACACAAAAGAGTTTTGTTATGAGAAAATTGGATAATCTTGTCCAAGCTTATTCGTGTGGGAAAAAACAAGAGCCCACAACTTAAAAGGAAGAATTTCAAAGCAAGTTTTGAGGTAAAATTGGTTTCCTAATCCTACAAATTGATTTTTATGAGTTATAGGAAGAAATGTGAATAGAGATTGGAAAATTTAATTTCAATATGCCTGCATGCTTTATAAATATTTTGAATTGTAATTTTGCATCCTAAATCTACCAAATCCTAACAGTGATATTGGAGCTGTCGTTTTCTCACTGTAACCATACATTTTAGTGATTCGACTTGTGATTTATTGTCAGTTTTTGTCAGAAAATTATCAACTTGTATTTGAATGCTTGTTTGTTGTTGCAATGGAGGGAAAACAGCAAAGAAGCATAGTGAAAAGTAGTGAGGCGGCAGCTACTCACATCATGCAGACACAAGATGCGATCGCATCAACTGTCCATGTGTTCGCGTTCATGGCCATGGAAGGATGAGATGTGGCTGTAGAATGGTTCTTTTGGATGGAAGAATTTGGGCTCAAATTCACAGCCTAGGTCCATCTAACCATTGGATATTAAAATAAATGAGTGGATCTTAAATCTCTTTTAAAATACAATGGAATTAGAGTCCAACAAGAAAAGGATTTAAAATCCATTACAAACATTGGTTATTTGAAATATTATGAAAAAATGGATGGCTCTCTCTCCCTCACACAAGTCACTACTCTCTCTAGGTAAGGGCCAATTCTTGCCTTCTCTTCTCCTCATTTTCTCCCATTTCTAATCTTGGCATCTCTCTTATACGGTGAGATCTCGTAACTTTGTTTCTCTTTAGAATAACTAAAACATTCTAAGTTTTATTGTACTTTTTTCTTTTTTAATAAATTATTTTGCTCTATATTTTGTTCAACAATTTTTTCCAATATAAGCATTTTGTGAACTAATTTAATATAGGGTAGCTTGAGACAATTGGTATATGTTTAGTAGAGATTGGTTTTCTGATGTTCTTTAATGAAGACTTAATGAGTGAGGTTTATAACTTAAAGAAAGATTTGAATTAGGGGTTTTGGACTTTTTGGTCACTATTTCAGGTACCCTCAAGATTCATAGCATGGGGCAAAGACAATAATAACCTCTTCAATCCTACTTTCTAGCCTTCACTCTTGAATCAAAGGATTTCAGATTATGAGTTCGGGCGGGGTCCTGTAGTTAAGCAAAGAATCACTGCATAAAAAGAGTATTATTATTATTATTAACATTATTTTGTTCTATTAGAAATGCAAATTTGGTTTCTCTTGTCACTTGATGTTAATTTTCAATAAATGGTTTCATTATTTTTTTCACAATTATAATATTAGAAAGGAATCTATACCCACATTCATGTGATCTCCCACAATTTTTTACAATATTAAATGTATGATTCAATGTAAGAGGAGAATGCATAAGCAAAACCATTAGTTTCAGTTTCATCATCCTCTTTATGCATTAGCTTTTATGTAAGTATCCCACTTGAATTGCAAAGTTTGTGAGCAAAAAATTGTGGCTCTGACATAGAGTTCTAACCTTATATTTAGATTCGCACAAATGTTTTTGTTATACCATAGAAATGTATTTGGTTCCTTATATTGGACATGACTGAATATATAACGTTCACTAAATTTTGTTGTATAATTAGGATTAGATAGGATATGGAGTATAGTTGTATAAGTAGATACTGAATTTGTTAAGGCATAGAGGATGAATTTTTTTGGGGTGCTGGATTTAGTGCACCACAACGTATATTCATATATTCATTAATTTAAATTTTTTTTGCTTTGTAAAAGTTTCCTATTATAGAACCGGATCTAGGCCACCTACATTACTATTATTGTTGTAAGCCATTGGTTAGTTAATTCTATCACATTAATATGCCCAAAACGATTATTTTCTTGTTGCAACATTTTATTTTTTATGGAAAATCCATCTTACACTTTTCATAGAATAGGGATAGCTAAATGAGAATCAATAAAACTTGTAGACATTTTTGAGCCTGAAATTTGGCAAGAATATAATATGTAGATTTCTTTGTTGAAGTTTTCTCTTTATTATTTGAAGTCTTATGGTTGGCTCTAGAATATGAGTTTGTTCTTTATAAATTTTAAAAATGTATATTTAAGTTCAATAAATAATTGTTAGAGAAAACGTTCAAGAAAACGATTGGTAAATAATGAACAGAGACATAATCATTATATGCCTGTTGAGCTTTTTAATTGGCATTATTGAAATTGAAACCATGAAAAATACTTTGTTAAGGATATATTTATGAGTAATAGTAACGATAGGGCTTATCCAAGGGCAATTTGGATATAATCATTTCTTTATCATACCACGTGTTTTGAACAATTACAAGTAGATTAGACGACATTAGGTAGATTGTGTGATGTATTGCGTGATGAAGTTGGACTAATTGCTTCAAAAAATGTAATACTGCAAGAAATTATAGTGTAGTTGTTGCATATTCTTAGTTATGATTTAAAAATAACACCATAGCAACCACATTTGTGCAATCAAGGGAAACTATAAGCAAAGAATTTCTTATCCTATTGAAAGTAGTACAGAGGAAGTGATGGAATATTTCAATAAAGAAAGATTGAGAGAAGAAAATATTTTTCAATAATAATATTTTCTTTGATCACATCTAATCCCATTTGCAGTTACTTATTTGACTAAGTTAACAATATGTATGGGATGCAATAGGATTGTTACATGGCACATTTGTTAAGACCATAGTTCCAACCAAAAAATTGTAGAAAATATAGAAATAGAAAGAGTAAATACCAATATTTTAGGATTTAATGATGCTAACTTGAAGTTCTATTCGTACCACCAAGATCAGAAGGATTTGCTTCATATGTGTGAGAGCTACGTGATGCTCTACAAAAGGACCAATGGCTTAAAAGTTTATAAGGGTGGGTAAAATTTTTTATTAGTGAGCTTAATATTTTTTTCAGTTTAATATTTAACTTCGAATTTTTTTTCCTCTCTCATGAACTTTTTCAAATCACTATTGTTTCTTGGATACTGGTCGCATAGATGTCCTAGATTTTTTGACTCCATACAGAGCAAGTCGATACCATTTTAATGAATGGAAAGGATGAACACAAGCAAATTATATATATATATATATATATATATATAAAGGTTATCCAATTTTTGACACCATTTTGCAAGAAATTGCATAATGTAAATTTCTATCATGTGAAAGAACTTTTATTCGTTGAAGACACGGTGAACTATTTTGCATAATGTAAACTTATATGATGTGATGGATTCCATTCGAATCATCAATGCATGTTATATTTTACATAATTTTGTACACAATTTTGTTTGGACGAGATGCTCCTAAATCTTCTATTAGATGAAGTGGATTCAATATCAGAAAATAATGGCAAATAAGAGACGAAGACTCTAAATATAAAGATTAGATAACGACCATTAGGACTACAAATGAATAAACAATACTTCGAGATAATTTGAAAATACAAATGTTTGAAAAGTATCAAGTTGTTTTCTCTCGGTATTTTAAGATGACTACATTGCATTTAAATGTTGTCTTTTATACTTCAACTAACACTCATACTAAAGTTAATACATTTTCAAAGTTTTAAATTTTAATGTTATATTAAGGTGTAATATCCATAATCTTTTCTTATATGTTCAATCCCCATATTTATCTTGAATCATAACGTATAAGATCATTACACATAAAGAAACAGCCATATGCTTCATCGAATAAAGAAATAGACCATAATTTAGCAATAGTTTGATTGATCAAATGGCTTTAGAAAACAAATGTGATGGTTGTACTTGGAAGCCAAAAGCTTCGGAAGCTGCCATGGAATACTTAAACTCAAAATTACACTTAAACTTAACAAAAGATAACATAAACAACAAACTATAAAAAAAAAATTATTTAATGTTCTCCTTAATGTCCAAACCAAGCCAAAGAGTTTTACATGGGATAAAGAACGAAAAATGATTGTTGTTACATCAGGTAAGGGAGAGTTTAGACTGCATAAATTGTGGTAAGTTAGTTTTTTGATATTTGTTCAATTAGTTGATGTGATAATTCAATTATTTGAATACTATATATGTAAGTTTATAAGAATAGTGGAATAGAGTTCATAATTAAATTTTAATTGTTTTAATTGAACTTCTTGACATGTAAAAATTATCTATAGACATATCCTAATGCAAAAGAATTGCAAAACTAAGTCACAGAAAACTAGGACAATATTGTTCTTTTGTGTGGAGAGTGCAAAATAAAGTTTCATGGGAATATGTTTTGCTTGTTTTGAGATTCATTATGATCAAAATGCTTTTAATCTTAAACATGCTTTGAAATTTTTCTATCTAGTAAAGTGTCAATATTCATTTTATAGTTTTTGGGGTTTACTTCTACACTACTGTCTGTCATACTAATTATTTGAGCTAGGCTGGAAAATATAGCATAATATGTTCATTGGTTTATTATTATAGCTATACTTATAGTTGGCTAAATATATTTTTAATTTATTCTAATTTTTATTTTTGAAAATATTATTAGTTGATAGAACAAGAAATTAGTTGTATTTTTATTGTTATTTTACAATATTTTAGCATTTATATAAGTATTTTATTGGTCAAAACAATAAATTTGATAATATAATTATTGATTAGATTATGTTGTTAATATTTGCTATTTGATACAATATGATAGTATGTAACAATTAAAAATATTTGTATAAGGATTATAGATTTTTATAAATTTTATCAAGCTCATCGACCTGAGTTAGAATTTATTTAGTTTGAAATTATGTTTAACATAATAAATTGTCACAATTGTTAGAATTTTAAATAAAGATTATCACAATAATGAACTTGAACTAAGTGGAATTCAAATCCTTTATGCAAATCTATGTTAATCCTAACAAGAGATTTCAATGTGAATTTTAAATTCATTCATCTTAAATTCTACACTTTTAAAAGTTTGACCTTAACATGGTTAGTCTTAGTAAATTTGCAAGTGTGTCTCGCTTGAACTGAACTTGATAATGATAAAATTGTCTTGGTTATTATTATTTAAAATTTTTCATCTTACTCTTTTTTAATTATAATATTTTTGAAATAAATATAAAATAAATATTTAAATACACTAATCTATACTATTAATAAAATAAATCAAACAATGATTTTTATTTGTGTTATGTCTACACACAAAATGTGCCTAAATTACTAGTGCGCGCGTGCGCGTGTGTACGCTTGTATTTAAGTTCTCATATCAAAGTGTAATTAAAAAATATTAAGTAAACTATTGGAAAGAATACGTAGAGATCGAACACAGATCAAATCATAATATGCATTTTTTGCTCAACTTTTTATTATTAGTTGGAGGTTTGATTCGAAAGTGTGAAATGAAATTAGAGACCCAACATGTGTTTTCTTTTAGCAAATTAATATGAAGATTTTGAAACTTCAATAATGTAATAAAAAATAAATATCATTACATAAAAATACACGTGGACAAAACGTAACATTACAGAAATATTGGAGGGGTGATAGTTGAGGAATAATTTATATTTAGTGCAATAGTTTGGCAGAATAGTCCCTTAAACCTTATTTCAAATCTGGAATAATGAATGTAAGCTCTAAGCAACTGACAAGAAGTGGAAATTTATTGTTGCTCCTTTATTTCATTTGAAAACCCATAATTGAATTTATAATCTCTATGCTTTAGATGTCAAATGCATGAACGAATGATTGGTTCCTCTGTTTTTTCCAGGTGCTTTGAAATGGATTGTCCAATCGGGAAATGCTGTCATCACTTATAATCCTCTCATATTTGATCTCTCTTATTTGATTAAATTCGTTTGCATAGTTTAAATTTTCGTTTATTTCAGTTGATAATTAAACGAGGCAGACACTTGAGTCACTAAGGCAAGTTGAAGCTGCTTGAATTTTTATGTATTTTATTACTTTCAATTAATTGAACGGACTTGGAATTCAGCTGCAGATCTTATAGATTGCAAAAAGATATTTTTAGTTTGATTTTTTCATACGTAATATGAATATAGTTCTAACGAAATTTAATTTAAATTCAAGTATAGAAACGAAATTTAATTTAAGTTCAAGTATAGAATAGGTGGCTTCGTGTTGCAAACCTAACTCAACATTCAATAATTGTTCATGATATCCCATATTAATGTTAGATCGGGTTGATTGTTAACAACATAGTCACGAGTGTTGTAATGAATATTGAGAACATAATATACAATACAAACAGAATGTAAAATGAGATACAAAATTAGTAACGTGGTTCGAAGCAACAATTTTTACGTCTGTAGGACCTAACTCAATAAAATACTTCTATTAAGTAAAAATCATAAAAAAGATATCTATAAAATCTCTTATTTAACTTACTACCTTAATATCAAGGTTTTCAATTTGTTGACGATACATTTTATCTAGTAGTATTTACCTAACTCTAGAAATTAAATTACTTAAACTCATATTAGAGTCAACATTTTGTTATAGTGAACTTTTACTCAACATACTATTTACTCAGTTAACACTTCGAGTCAAGACTTAATTAACACAAAAACTAAATGACTTCACAACACAGAAGAAAAACTCAAATTATTTGATTCCAACTTGCTTGGTTTATCTCACATGCCTTTCGAGGTTCATCAATTTCTTATTTATAAGATTGCATCATCATTCCCCAATCGTAATTGGCTTTCATGTGATAATTATCTAGTATCCAAAATTTTAAGCGTTTTCTTCTCTCTAATTCAAGAATGTAGACAACAATCCAAATTCCAACACACCAAGGCTAAACTCTCGTCCATCGTACTCCAATGCCTTCTCAACACTTGTGCATTATTTTTAGCTATAATTTTTAATAATCTCAATTTCTTCAAATAATCTTTTAAATGTTTCGGTTACCATAAAAAAATTGTCAAATTAAAATTTTTTAAGTATATATTTTGTCGTGAATAACGTGTCAACATTTAATCAATATACTAATAATTAACTTAAAATTGTTGGTTGGAAATATATGGATCACAAGAAACCCCCACCGTCTAAAATCTATTAAATTCTAATACGACAAGTTATATAATTACGTAGGTTTAACTCAAAATTTATTTGTTTACTTCGTTTTCTAGACGTAATCTCAGCCAACATCTATCGTAGCTCATTTCAATACACTCAAAAAATGTCACGCATAAATATTGTACTAAAAATATTTTAGGGTTGTCAAATAAGTAGGGTTTTTCATTTTTGTAAACACAGAATTTATCACAATACTTTTCTTTGTTAAGATAGATTAAGCCAGTGTGCATAATCTTCTTCGCAAATTTGGTTCAAGTCCTCATCCAACGTTCAAATTATCAGTCAGAGTACGCTCTGATCCATAGATAAGATACTAGCTATGCTACACACTCCATCAATGATGATAAATTAAAATTAATCATATTTTTAAAATTTTAATAATATAAATGAGTATTCAGATGAAAAATTATGATAATAAAACTTAAATCTGGTGTATTTTAAAAATTTTTAGTAATAAAGATAAGTTATCAAAAATAAAAATTATGTTAGAGAATTTCTATAAAATGAGGGAGTAATAATAAAGAGATAACGAAATAATAAGTTAAAATCAAAAAGAGAAAGCACAACAAATATAAAAGAAAATAAGTTTGAAAAAAATAAATTTTACCACGCCTCCTGAATCAAAAGGCTACAGCTACGTTTGTTTCCTAATTAGGATGGACAAAAAAAATTTGGTGATTTGAACGGTGATAAAAATTGCGTTTGATTTCTCACATTTAGATTAATAGAAAAATTATTTTTATATATATTTAATGTGTAATAATAATAATTAAATAATGTAGTAAAATATAAATTTATAAGATAATAAAAAATGAATGAGTAGAAAAATTATAAAAATAAGTATTGATTTGATTATAAATAGATATAATAATTGAAAAATTATTAATTAGTTATAAAATGTAAGATAAGGAAATTTTTAAATTCAAATTTGAATAAAATTTAAAAGTTAATATGTTTGGTTCATAAAATTTTGAATGGGGGGATGAATAGTGCAGAATAAGGACCCAAACATAGCCAACGGATACTACACACCCTTCCAAGCTTTACCAGACGAAACACGTTCCAAGCATAAAATTCTAAGGAAAAAAAAAAAAAATCAATTCCGGCTGATTTACGTCCAGTCTAAAGTATACAGTGAACAAGACCTTTCTTTGATAGTAACAATCAACTACAAACCACGAGGAATATTTGCACTATACCATAATTCATGAACCATTCATCTTCATTCGATCAAATTTTACCATAATTCAAGATCATGAGCTCATTCGCAAAGAATTCGCAAAGAGTTTCATATGCAATAAAATACTTCCATGAATGAAAAGTAACTGAAAAGCATGGAAATCAATCAATTTTGTGCCCACTTCTTCATTGATTATCAATGATACAGTATATAATTAGTAAGTCAAAATATTTCCTAACAAGTCTGCTTTCCCTTACTAGGCAAGAGAAAATCCTAGAACAAGAAGACAAAAGCTGCTTCATTTGATACTTACATCCTAGAGAGGATAGTTGCTCTTTGGAACAAACAAGGAAGCATGAAATAAAGCAAAGGGCGCTTACTGGTAAGCCTAGATTACATGGTGTGCTATCACTAAGCAAGTTCGGCATATATGAACATTGCAAAGCAAATCCCTTTAAGGAGCTATACAAGATTAGAAACAACATCTGGCAATGTACTCATCTGCAAGGTTCTACCATTTCTGGAAGGAAGAAAGCGCATGGAAGGTAAAGAAGGATCTGTCACAGATTCAATCTTGAGGAAATTGATATTATATGTACCAGACTTCTTCAAACTAAAAATAAATACAAGAATAATCCAGCCCAACATGGACACAGCCCAGTAATTGTTCATCCCATGTATTAAATCCATGGCAATAGCATACCCAACAATAATTCCAGATAAATGACCAAGAAAACTTGCTTGTGGCACAATTATAGATGTGAAGATGAGGCATTCGAACGGTGCAAAACTGATAGGAAGAGACAGAAATCCGAAGAGCTCCAACTTAGATGAGGGTTGCTTTGTCGACAATATAGTCATCCACCCAAAAACAACACAAGAGTACCCAACAGCAGTCACTCTCCGAAAATAGTCTATTTTGAACTTGTGGATCAAACAGTGGTACATCCCTAGGACAAGCAACCCTGACAAAACAACCAACAATAGTGTATAATGGAGATAGTATTCTACTCCAAGACCTATATGCCCTAATTGCTCAATGACCCCTAGGCTCCAAAGTGCACTCATATTGAAAACAAGATGAAGGATGCTAATATGCGAAAACGCGGAAGTGATTATCCTCCAGTGATGACCCTCCATTGCAGTCTGGTAGCTCAAACCCACATGGGAATACCCAATGCCCTTCTTCTGAACATAGAACCAAATCAAGGTGCATATCCCAATAACAAAACTAGTGGCTGGCTTTTCCCATATCTCATAAAACAAAGATTTCCCCATCTCTGCCAATTGAACTGGATACAACCACTTTCAACGAATACGACTCTACTGTATCTGACACATATGCTCTAACGCCAATATTGAGGACCAAGTGCCTGACAGATTAATTATGAAGATCGACAAAAACACACTTCGAGATTTAGCAAGAACAGCACCATTCAACGGTGATACAAATTAACTTTCAAAATAAATTATATATCAAATATATCACAACCTATATCTTTAAATATCAAAATCAGATTTTGCTCCTTTAGAAATCAAAGAATTACCCATCAAAATGCTCCGTTTGAATAAACAGCAAAATTCAGAGTCGATATCAAATAACAAGGTTCGATGCTAGGAGGAAAAGACTTACAAATTCGTCGGGCAAAGCTAAACCCTTCTTAATGGTCAAATCGATGGAAGAATTCAAGTGTAACAATGACTAGAGGTCGCCCAACAGCCAATAGGTTTTCCTTTTGGGTTTTCGCCGAAGCATAAATAGTTTCCCGTTCTGTAAGTGTCGGCTGAAGTTCATTATCGGGATGACTAATTGCGTTAATTCACTAGGGGGGATATTTGCAATATTACAAATTTATGGCCGATAAAAAATTATATTTATATTTTTTGAAATTCATAAGATATTTTATTAAACAAGAAGTGGTAGATGTACACTGAAGTTCATAAAAACTTTAATTATAATAATATCATGTGATTATATCAGTTTTATTTATATTATATAAAAATTTTAAATTATATTACATGTGTATTATCTTATAATTTATCAAGTGATAAAAATTATCCACTCTATATATATGTATAATTATTAAAAATTTATATAATTAAATGTTGTAAAAAAAAAAAAACTAAAGAAATACAAGCTATTATTTTGCTATCATCTAGGCTTTTTTTTTTTCAATTTATAATTTTGACACATTTTTTTCATTCTTTTCCTAAAACTACTAGTTATTTAAAAATATTTCATATAATAGCAAGGAACGCAAAAATACTCTTTGAATACAAATTTCAATTTCAGTATATCTTAGTTAGTCTAGTAAAACTTACCATGCATCATTAGTTATTATTATTATTTTTTTAAAGAACCAAGTTTTTAATTATTTGCCAAAATTTTGTGAACAATAACTCTTACTCAACACTTTCAAAAGATTTCATATGACGACGTAGGAAAAATCATTTAAATATTTAGACGGAGAGGGTAAAGTTTTGAGAGCTATGCTACAATCGGATGACAATCTTATTTCAAATAATTGTATTTTAAAAGAAAAGTGAAAAATTGAGAATAAATAATAGGATTTTAGTATGATCGACTGAGTTTTGCGAATATATGTGTGTGTGTGTGTGAAATGATGATGATGATGATGATAATGTGAAATTAAAGTAATAATTGTAGTGCGACCCAACAAGCTCAGATTTGTTCACTTCCTGATAAAATTGAATTAAATAGTAAATTGTTAGGGACATAAAATATTTTATATTGGAAACGGACCTTGTTCGAAAAAGGAAATGATGAAAGATTTATGCACATGCCAGTCAGTTGAAGAATAACAATAAATTATCAGGATGAAACTGGCAAAAACCACAAATTATTACGCTACTTTCTTTGTTTTTGTATTAATTTTTTATGTAGGAAATCCCTTGTGGGACTAGAGAAGTATATTTCCAGAAACACTAAATTCGCTACATTGGCCTCTGCTAACTCTCATTTACAACTGGCCATATGATTTTGTCAGCTTTTACAAATAATCATAGCCAAACACCCAACAGCAGAACGGTCACTTGACCAATTCATGCATGTTAAGACTAAAATTTTGAATTTAGAATTATTGTAATAAAATGAAATTACTTCTTTGGATTATGTTGTGTTGAAAGTGTTGAAAGGTGAAAATTTGTTTCATTGAAAATGGATGGGTAGCGTGGAAAATGGTTTTTAATTCAATAGCTCGTGAAAACTTGTGTTATGGAAAAGTGAAGCAAATTTACACCTGTGCAAAATTTATCTGGGTTTTTTTTATAAATAACGAAAAAGATATTTATAAAAATACTCTAATTATAAAAGAGTTTGTAAAAATAGCCTATTTTTGTGATTTTGTATCACGGAATAAAGTCAGTCCATTTTTATGATCTTGTATCACGGAAATGGGCACGGAAATGAATAAATAATTATTTTATGTTTAAAGAAATAAAAAATTTAATTTTATATTTGTTATCTTTTAAAATAATTAAAATTTTATATTTTATAAATTTGAGTATTCATTATTATACATTGAGAATAAATTTAAAAAATTAATAGTAACAATTTAAGAAAATTTATTTTTTTAAAATTAAAATTAATACAAAATAGAATTAATCACCATAAAATTATAAGAAAATTGCACATATGAATAACTATAGTTTAATGCTGTTATCTATTTTTAAACAAATAATATAAGTTTTAATTACAATCATACGTACATTACTGATTTATAATTAATTATACCTAAATAGTAGGTAATAATATTAACTGTCACAAATATGTGCAAGTAATGAATAATAAAACATGATAATTTGAAAATTGTTCAAACAAATATATTTATCCAAATAACTTCTAATAAATTGTTAATATAGAGTAAAATATAATTCTATTTAAATGTCCTATGTCCCTTGGTGCCACATCTAGGAGCGTGTCGATCTCTATGAGGTCTTGAGGTAGAATCATCATACTTGTATTGTAACATATCATCACGTAACAACGCAGTGGAATGATCGAATATATCGTCCTGCTGCACCTCCCTAAATGATCGGCAGCTACTCCATGAACAGGTGATGTATGAAAAGTACATTCATAGTTCCCTAGAACCCCAAAATACTACATGAATTGATTTGGTAAATAGTAAGTAGCTTACATTACCTGCACTGAATATAGACTGTGTGTAGCTGGATCAGGTGGAGCAGGCATATAAACATCATCATGTTGCTGTAGTGTAATAGGTGTGTAAAAATCCTATACTGTACTGTAAGCCAAAGTGGATGAGCCTGCAACAAGGTTTGAATGGGCTGTAGTACGAGATATAGAATGACGTCCACTACACTGCTCCACCCTAGGTCTGCTCGTGGACGGGCGCATCTATGTAGACGTCTTGTGTGTCGTAGGGGTAACATCCACCTCAATATAGACATGCAATCTCCTGACCTGCCTCGCATGACCGCATGATAGAGCCCGCCTACAATGATTGAAATCGCCATCACTAAAAAACTGCTCCAACTCATGGTCCTAAAAATGGATAAGTGTTTTTTATTATCCTATACACAGAAGTAGACAATAAATATTATTTGTGATTACGTACAACAAAATCAGTCCATGACCCATCTTCGTGTTGAAATCTAGACTCTACAAAGGCGGTCGATGGAGTAATCGTGCGGTGACTGATACGATAAGACCAATCAATGTATCCACTCCCTATCTTGGACACATCGCTGTGGTGTCTCTATCTACGTACAACTACTGCTAAACTCCATCAATAATTCACATACCACCCAATCTCTGGTCGAACCCCCTTCACGACAGTCAATGGTGTGTAAGTGATCTTTGTTTAGGCAGTGAGTAGGTAAAATGTTTTGCACCATCATAAACTGTCGTAGAACTCGCTCTGACTGGTGCATCTCCACAATGTCATAGAGGATGAGTGGACCCGAGTACGTCCACATATGATGCTCAATTTTACTGGCAATACAATATACCACTTAGGAGCATATGGTTGCCAGTTAAACTACACATTGTTTGCAACAAATATCTTATCATGCTTATTTCAATCAAACATTGTACTAATAATATAAAATAATGTATGCTATAATAACAAATTTGTGTGTATATCAAAATCTAAAATCTTTCTAAAAATTCGTACGTTGTAGCTATTAGTCTCAGTCATATGTCTCCATGCACAAAACTATCTATATATTTATGAAGAAAAAATAGAGAGAAAAGAAACATATTATACATTTCTAGAGCGAGTAATTAAAAAATTAATAAAAGTATGTCAGGATCATACGTAGCACCACACGGCGCTCTCGAAAGCACTTTACCATCAAATAGAATAAGTGGACCTAGGTGAAGTGGTGGCCTATAATTTACGGTGCAAGTCCTGATATTTGAGACCATGCTCATATTTGTGTCATTGGCAATATAATTACCATCACAAACTAATTAATGCTTGTAATCAAAATTCTATTGTGTGAATATAAGGTGTGCAAAATATACTTGTAAAAGAGGCAATGAGCTAGAAATGGACAAGCGCCCTCTCTGACAAGCAACACAAAGATTCCTATACAAACATGCCAAAACTGCACTACCTTAACTGTATCTATCCGCATTATCCAAGTCAATAGTCAAGTTAAGGTAGAGCAGCCTAACTCGATTGTTGGAGGAGTCAGGGAATAAACTGCCACATAATAGTAATAAAATAAAGCTACAAGCCAATGGCTGTACATCTAACTGTGTACTATCCACATGCAATGGGAGCAACTCTATGTACTGTGCGATTTGTGTAAGGGGAAGGCTGTAACCTTTGAAATCCCGATCTCTCGATGCCCAACCTAGTGCCCTTATGCAAATTTGCATCCACTGTATATGTGTCAGTCAAGGCTCTGTGCCAGCGACTGGGTCGCCCTTTACTGATAGATGTCATATCTGTGCCACGTCCTCTAACGTAATGGTGGCCTTCCTAGGTACGAAATGAAATGTATGCATCTCTCAACATCATCTTTCAACTAACGATGTGAGCAGGTGGCGATCTAGCTGCAACGCACCACATCTGTATACACCGTACAAACCAATACGATGAAGTATATAAAGCACTCTCGGGTCCACGTCTTCAAAACGTAGCTAGTAGCTATCACGTACCTGCGGGGTAAGGCATCAATCAAGGGTGCCAACCTAAACGTCTTCCGAGCAATGATTTTCTTGTAGACGCAACACTAAGTTGTCAATCAGATTAGGATTAGTATAGGTATCTACTGACATCTTATAAAAAAAATCCAAAAGTAGGTATTACTTTAAAAATAGATTTTTGAATATTTTAAGTGAATTAAATAAAATAAAAATGACAGAAATATATAATTAAAAAGAAAAATACTTGAAATTATTGGCTACCTTGTGATTTCAATTACGTAAATATTTTTGTGACACTCATCCATAAGTGAAAAGTAATTAAATCAACTACTTGTACATGTGAACAAAAATATAGACATATTGAATTACAGAATATTTTCAACTAAGCATACATGGCTATTAAATTACAGTAGGTGTCATTTGATCAATTGTGTTACAAAATTAAATTACATACCTATACATTTTCAATTAAACATACATATTTTAGTTAACAGCATATTAAAATATGTGGCATTGCTACTGACTCCCTAAATTCTCATACGCGAACTTTCTGCATCTGCACGTCTAATAACCTACCTCGCACGTTAATTCAAACATACATATCAAACAACAAAATATCCAAAAAAAATTAATTGCGACAACTAACTAAATTATTAAATTAATTCATAAATATTTTCTTACTAAAGTATCATATTCACATATTTAAACTGCCTAAATATCATAATATTTCTATATATACCAAAAAGTATACACACATAATCGCCAAATAAATTTACGTATTCTATAACAAAATATGTGTACATATCTTATATAACCAAACTCTGTCTGACTTTAAAAAGCAAACGTGGTCTTAAATCTCAACTCTGACCAATTGTTGTCTGTCTACATTTAAACCATATAAATGTCTTACACTCTAAAATATAATATATCATATGTAAATAGATATTTAAAATAAACTCTAATTATTTGCTATATATTTAATTAAATATATATTAAAATTATTAAAATAAATTACAAAGTTTGTATAATTTTTTGTAAAGTATACACATATCAATGTGTCAAATATAAAACAAATTGTTAATTATATTGTTAAATTATTAAATTGTTAAATTAATTCAAATACATTTCTTTATGAAAATAGCATACTCAAAATCATCAATATATACGAATATCATAACATGTACAAAAATATTAAAAATATAAACATAAAATAAAAAATTTGAAACTATATTATGTAACAAAAATTTAATACATACTTTAGAATATATTAAATAATTTTTAAAGTTGTAAACCAAATGTGGCTTTACATGAAATTTGAAAACGTAAATTTAATTTCAAACTAAATATTTTCATGCTCCCTAATTTTAAACTTTAAATTAATATCACATCAAATACAGTTTTAAACAGTAAATTTAATCAATTAAGCAATAATTTATTTTGACTAAATAATTGAATTAATTTTTAATTTAATTACAAATTTGTGTATAGGAAAAATTGTCAAATAATATCTAAACATTTATATATTAAACACAGTTCTAAATATATAATTTAAGAACATAAATAAAATTATGAGTCTTAACTATAAAATTAATTTATAAATTTCTGAAAATAAAAAAAGAAAGAGATTAAGTAAATGAAAGAAACAAACTAATCAATTATTATTGCAAATTGAAGAATGGCGCTGTTGGTAACGTGCTCTAAAACTACAAATTTATCAAATTAAACACAATATTAAATATATAATTTACATACATAAATAAAATTATGTAATTTAATCATGAAAATTAAATTATAAATTTACAAAAATAAAAAAAGAGATTAAGTAAACGAAAGAAACATACTGATTAATTCTTTCTGTAAATTGAAGAGTAATGATTAATTATTGAAAAAAAACCGATTATTACGGGGAGAAGGATTTCTAGAGTAGTAAGAAGGATTTTTAAAAAAGTTAATCGGAAAGATTGAGAGAAATATAAGAAAAAATCGATTGAAGTGAGAAAGAAAAGAAACCAAATGCAGATAAAATAGAGAGAAAAGGTGAAGAAGATGAATAAATAGTCGAATAAGAGAGAAGAAGACGAATAAATGCAACGGTCAGTCAAAGTGTTAGGCCAGTGGTGCGCGATTCACAATAATTTCGTAATTTCGTGAACTCGAATCGTGGAATCAATATTTTTTAAATGAAAAAAGCTAATTCCGTGATTCTGAATCACGGAATTACCTCGATTCGAGTGATTTCTGTGATTTAGAATGATAAAATTCAATTTTTTTTTTTTAAGTTTCGTGATTTCAAATCACGGAAATTGCCCAATTCTTTTTTATTTAAAAAATACTGATTTTGTGATATACAATCACCAAATTGGATTAATTTTACTAACCCCTCCCCAATCAAGTTATTTGAACAAATAATTTTTTTTGGGTTATTCTGGCAAAAAATCCAAATTTATCCCCACTATACTATGAAAGTCCTCATCTCCTGCTCTTCGGCAAATTCCTTCCCTTGCTCCCATCTGTAGGGTATTAGCAATGCGTTTCTAGCTATTGTCCTTGTCCTCCTTCAAAGTACAGGTACACGTTACTCTCCTGTTTGCCACTGCGTGAACCTAGTGCTCTGTTGTGGTCATCGTTGTAATCATATGACATGACAAGAATGGTGCAGGGAGATGTGGTACACACGCGGAGCAGGACTATGGAAAAAATATAACTCCCCACAAGTGTGCCTCATAGACATAACACTGTGGAGCACAGGTGAGATTGTGATCCAGGGTGTGGAAATTATGGAACACTTCGTGGTCATTGGTCGCAATCACGGAGTAAAGTCTCACGGTTAGCTTATGGGAATTAGTAAATGTGATTTTTATGTATTTAAAGACAAATTCTTTGATTTTGAGATAAAATATGCTTAACTACGTTGCCAAAGAAATAATAAAACATGAGAAATAATAAATGAGAGAATTCAAATAGGAATAATCATGAGAAATAATAATTGAGAGAATTCAAATAGGAATAATCACTCAGTTGGTAATCAGAAATTGAACAGACTAGATAATGAGCTGCACAGTGGTTCATTTGAATTAAGTATTAAATAAGAAGTTGTGTGATTGATTAAGAAATCAAGAATTGATAGTTGAAGAATTTGTTAAGCTACAAAATTAATTGACAGGTAAGTGGTTACTTATGTTAGGTTTTATAAATGATTTTAGTTGTTTTTATGATACTAATTTTACTATTCCTTAAAGATTATTTTTTGAATGTTATTCTTGTGTTATGAAACCATGGCTTTCGCAATGTGGATTTATGCAAATATTGGAGAGAATTATTGTATATTATTTTTTGAAACTTAAATTATTTATTATTTTTCTTTAAAAATTTGGACGTGAATTAATTGAAAATATTTAATTTAAAATTGAATATTCCAAGATTGAATACACATGATAAGATGTGAATAAACTTTTCATGTGATGTCAATGATAGTGTAAAGACTAGTTCTATCCACTTATTGAGTAATAAGTAAGATATGTAACCCACTTAATTGGAGTTATAGGTAAGATAAGGGACCCACTTAACGAAAATTATATGTTGAGATATGTGATTCATTTAATCGGAGTTATATGTTGAGACATGTGACTTACTCAATTAAAGTTGTAGATTAAACGATGTGACTCTTTTTAATTGGAATTATAGAATAAAACTTTGATCAATAAAAATAGTACATAAAGTACGTATCATTATGAGTAGGCTAAAGAATATGAATAGGTGTACATTGGGATATAATACAATGGGGTATGATTTTGAAATACAATGGACTTCAAAATGGTTAATTGCAACCTACTATTTTATACAAATCATGATTTATAGTTTTGCCCATAAAATATATTTTATATAATTGTGTTATTTTATCTAGTTTACATCTATTGAGAAGGAAAAACGGTAAAAATACCATTTATTGAATGAACATCAAGAGTCACCATCCATCGAGACACTCGTTACTCATCAATTTAATTGATGTTTCACGAAGGAAGTCAATGATGACGATCAACCATGGGGTTGGTAGATTACAAGGAACTAATTTAAATTGCTTTGGTTTCATTTTCTTTACTAGTTATTAAACTAATTTCTAATGTAATATTTAAGATATTTATTTTTTACTGTATATGAAATTTTGAATATTATAATAGATATTACATCATTTATCTTCGTCTGTTACGAATAACATTATTAGATTAGTTACTGTCGCGCGACGCGAGTCCTCATTTAACTGGGTTCCCTCTTCCCAATCTGGGTTAGCTCTTGCCATAACTCTTGGGTGGGGAATTTTTCCTTTGACTGTTATGGCACACAAACCGGCTGCTGTCCCAAGGCATTCACATTTTTCTTTTTCGGTATATGAAAAATCTGGACATTATAAACTGGGCTAAGACAAAACTAGTTAAAAAAATAAATGGATAATGATGTGAGGCGCATGGATTTTAATAAAATAAAATGTACGGTTCTCTCACACTTTCGCGACTTGTTCACTTTGTTGGTCCCAACTCGTGGGATATTGAGGATACAAATAAAGATACAAGTCAGGGAATCATCCAGCCGTTTGATCGAGGTGAAGTCGAAAAAGTCACTCACATCAAACGGAACCTTTAAAGTTCCCTAGTCTGATGGGATGGCTCATATACTCTATCAAAAGTATGATGGGCATATATGGGGAATGGGGTGTGGGTTTCGTCTTGAATTTTCTGAACACTGGAATGGATTACATATGATTAAAATGGGCTTTCACCGGTCATGAAATGCATTTTAGGCGTGTATAAATTTGGAAATGTGTAGCCACAACGGGGTGTAAGATCTGTTCCTCATTAAAGATTAAACCACCACGAAATCGTTGGACTGCTGCAAGGAGTTAAAACTGAAATCGAAATTGAATGTTAATTTTCTTTTCTATTTAAGTCAATTGCAGATGAGAGTGGGATTTCGTTTGTTACTCAAGTCACGAGTCGGGGAATGGGTCCAAGATTAAACGTCTCCCGAGTAGTTGGTTCTACAGAAGCTCTGCTATTGATGGGAAGCTGCACTGCTCAGTTATTGCTGGCGGGCCGCCCGTAAAGCTACACAATCCCACAGCCACATGGGCTCTGTCCCACAGTCGCTCCGCCGCCTCTACCTTGTTCCAGCATTTGATACCCAAATCCCAATTCTTATCTCCTCCCGTCAAACTCCTCCCCACTCTCTTCGTTCTCCTCTCCTTCACGGATTCTTCTTTGCGATCCTGTCCGGCCTTTTCTCTACCCAAAATTTTCAATAAAAGCCTAGTTCTTGCACGAACACGCAGGGTTTTGTCTCTTTCAGCTCGAACTTTCCCAGCGAAGATATTTTCCTAGATTTAAACAGAACCCTTTTCACTCTAGTTTTCTGGTATTATGAGCTTCTTTTACGCGGTTTTGGTTTTTCCTTGAAATCTTTATAAAAGAAACCAGAAATTGGTGGTTTTTGGCGTATGGGTTTTGGTTGGGAGCTCAAATTAATCTGCTGTTTTCTTTTTCCTTTCTGAACACCAAGGAAATGAAAATACAGTGCGGCGTGTGTGAGAAGGCCCCCGCAACAGTGAACTGTTGCGCCGATGAGGCCGCCTTGTGTGACGGATGCGACGTAGAAGTTTATGCTGCAAACAAGCTCGCAAGCAAACACCCGAGACTGCTTCTCCAATGCCTTTCCAATAAGCTCCCTCCTTGCGATATATGCAAAGTATGTGAACTCGCTCGCTTTCAATTAATGCTCCTTTTTTCCCCTTTCGTTTTTCTTTTTCTTTCTGGGCTTGCATGTTCTACATTACATGCGCATGTGGATTACTACCTATGTTTCCCTCTTCAAGTGTTTTATAATTTCAAAAGTGATTGTAATTGTCCCTATTATAATTTAGCTGGGGCCTGCAGGTCGATAGGATTGTTCCATGATTACGATTTATGAGGGTTGTTTACGTTGATGTCCACTGACCCGCTCTGTAATATGAAAGGAAAAAAGTGGAGATCTTGGATATGGCCTTGGAGACGTTGGCTTTGAAAAGGCTGACATATTGAAGTGGTCTAAGTCTACGTTTCTTAAATTTTCTACCAACTTTATGCATTTGGGTAAGAGCGATTGCTCTTCGGGGCAGCTTTGTCTCTGATAGCAGTAGATTCTGTACCTCAATTGTTATTTAGAGACAAGCAAGTGGAGTTCTGTTATCAAATGTAATAAAATAATCGCAAAAGGCTTTAATCTAATCCTTGAAAGTGAACAAAGCCTAACTTGTGAAGAAAGAGCTAGAACTCTGAATAAGGGACTTGAAGTTGAGATTAGGTTTCTCTACTTGGACAATCATTAAAAGTGTCATGTTTAGTTGTTGATTTTTTTCCCGGTTGTTAGGAGAAGGCAGCTTTCATTTTCGGTGTCGAGGACAGAGCACTCTTCTGCAAGGACTGTGATGAACCCATTCACTCAGCCAACATTCACACTGCTAACCACCAATGCTATTTAGCTACTGGAATGCGAGTGGCTTTCAGCTCCAGTTGTAATAAGGAAAGTCTAAATGCCCAAATGAAGCCAAGGCCTCCAAAATCAAATTTGCAACAGACTGCTTTCAAAACTCCCACACAGCATGTTTCTGGTATCACATCACCATCGTGGCCTGTTGATGAGTTGCTAAGGTTCTCGGATTGTGAATCCTTTGACAAGGTAAGAAAATTGTTCAGATTACATCTTTTTTTTCTTCAAATTTAATACTATCAGTCTCATCTTCTTAACCATCTGTTTTTTGGTCATATTCTATCTAAGTGCTTGCAAGAAGTTAATTAATAATCAACATAGAAAAGTAGTGTAATGCTCAATCATCCAATTTTACTATCTGACAATGTCATGAGATACGCATGTGAAGGAAATTGTTCTGCTGTACTATTAGTGGCTAGCCCCAGTTTCCTCTTTCTTTTGAGGCAAAATCAGAATCACTACTCTGTCTAAACACGTTGTTCTCTTGAGATTCTGCAATCTAATTGCAACGTTGAAATAATAACTTGGTGTGTGCTGAAATTTTGAGAAGAAGTCTAGGTATCATGCAATAAGAAAAAATAAGAAATGGTCTTTGCTTGAGCCTCAAAAGATAAAGGTACATGAATAGGCAATGTGACTGCATGATAATATGCGACATCTCGCTCTCTCTCTCTCTCTATATATATATTATACAAATGAGTGGCAGTCTACTTTCTTAACTACCATAATGTAGTTGATGCACCTGAAAGAGGTTAGCAGATTGTAAGGGCATTTGTTGTTGTGCCAAAGAAAGAGTACGATTTACTTGTAGACTCTAATGACATGAAAAATAGTTAAAACATGGCTGGCTTCCTTTACATCCCATAGAGTAGCTTCTACCCAAGTAATTGAATAGATTTGTAATTTACCTTGATTATTGGTCTTGTACATACATTTCTAATAATTAGTTTATCACTTTTGCAGAAGGAACAACTTGAATTTAGTGAGCTTGAGTGGTTGACAGACATTAATCTCTTCGGCGAACAAGCATCCCAGGAGGCTTTAGCAGCAGCAGAGATACCTCAGCTATTGGCATATCAGCCAAGTAATGTAGCCTCTTACAGACTTGCCAAAATTTACACTCCTCACAAGAAGCCTAGAATTGAAATTCCTAATGATGATAATGAAGAGCATTTCACAGTTCCCGATCTTGGCTGAATCTCATTGACCGCTGTGTGCAATGAGAACTTTGGCTAGTGAATATTTGTTATGTAAATGAGGTTGCATCTGGTATGCTTGCATTTAACTAACTGTTATTTCTAAACCTAGCTTGTGAAATGGTTGGAGATGACCATTCGTTTTCTTTTTCCTTTCTGTAGTTTTCCCCTCCATTTTTCGGGTATGTAAATCTTTGATTTTGATTTGATGTTCAATTTGCTCTTACCAAGTCAGCTTGGTTCTTCTTTGTCATTGTCTTCATAAAGTCATTAATGATGGGAGAACAAGTTTTCCGTCATTCCATAGTGTAACAATCAACGACTGAAATGATGGTAAAAATTCCTGCAGCGGTTCAGCCATTCGAATCAGATTCCGTTGAAAAGGACTGTTTATGCAATGATAAGGGGAAAAAACTAGTGGTACATCTTAGAGAAGGAAATGAATTGCCCTCTAAAACAACTGATAAAATGTGTTACTCTTGCTGAGTAAAGCTTGATAAGGAAAAGACATTTGAGGGCAGTAGAGGTGTTCAGTGTTTGTTAAAAGACTCGGTTCAGCTGGCTGAGTGCAACTGATGAACTAACCAGAACGGAAACACACAGCAAGCATCGTGCCTGCAACCTACTCCACGGAGCCCATTTCGCATGTTAGTTATCAAACTGTTTGAGCTATCAGAGTAGTTTGGAATTTCCTCTTCCTGTTTCTGCACCCCGTTGTGGCATATAAGGAGCTTCTGAGCATGTATATTCACCACTAATGTAGTTCCACCCGTGCGGAATGGCCTTGTCTACGCTGTCGGCATTCTCTCCATATTCGGTCACAGCTTTTATGATTCTTTTTCTGACTCAGAATCCAGTCATTGCTTTTTCAGAAACTCTGAGATCAGATATTGAAGTTCTCCGTTCATTCAGGCAATCCATCGATCCCAACACGATCTCCACCTCCACCTTCCTTCGGACCTGGAATTTCGGCGTCGATCCATGTGAATCCCCGGGGCCGCATTTCCTTGGAGTTCTATGCACCGTTCCAGATGGCAATTCCAGCAGCCGCATCGCAGAGATCAATTTGGAAGGAGATGGACTGGAGGGATTCCTGAGCCCCACACTGGGGAACCTGACAGAGCTCACTTTGCTGAACCTAAGACGGAATAAGTTCCGGGGGCCAATCCCAGATTCCCTGATAAATATAACAAAGATCACCGGGCTTTTGCTTTCAGAAAATTTCTTGTCTGGCAACATCCCTGATGGCTTCAGAGGGTTAAAGAAGCTTGAAATTCTAGACCTGTCGCGGAACAGGTTGTCTGGTTCAATCCCTGCATCCGTATCCAATATACGGCGCTTGACTCAATTAATCCTATCCAACAATGAGTTCTCGGGCAGAATACCAGACCTGACAGGACTATGGCAGCTCGACACACTGGATTTGGGCAGCAACCAGCTCTCCGGAAATCTCCCAGATTTTCCCAATAATTTAAGATCATTATTGCTAGGCCGCAACCTACTGTCTGGCCACATCTCAACCGTCGACAGGCTCCAGCGTCTCGTAGAACTGGACCTGAGCGATAACAGGTTCTCAGGAGAGATAAACCAAGGCGTTCTCACATTGCCTGAGCTAAGACGCGTCTACGTTTCAGCCAACCGGTTCACGGAAATTGAGGCGAGGAAAATGTCCAACAGGCCAAGCCAGCTCCAGGCAATTGGGGCCCAAAGAAACCGGATCAGTGGCCACTTGCCCCTGAACTTGATCACGTACGAAAACCTGACATCTGTGAATCTGGGGCACAATCTGTTCTCTGGTGAAATCCCAGCAGAGTACGGCGAAAGAGTCAGGAGGGGCTACTGGAGGAGCCTTTTCCTGGACCACAACTGGCTGGAGGGAAACGTGCCGTCAGGGTTGATTCAGAGCACCTTAAAGGGCAGCCTTGCACATAACTGTGTTAACTGCAAACACAACATGCCAATATGTCACGGGGGACAGAGGCCGCCTGCTGAATGTCTTGGACGGAGTCAGCACTACTCACCTGCCTTAGTTACGTAATCTCATGAACTAAAAAATGGTATTTTTAAGATCTCAATAATGAAGCTCAAGTAAAGAGAGACGTAAAGTTATTTAAAGATGGCCTGGTTAGTTATTACTGTGATGGGAGGAACTTCACAATGTTGTTGCGATTTTGGAGTAGAATTCGCCAACTGGATGATGAAAGATATTACTTATATCATTTTGATAATGGGCCAGGATTGTAACTTATATCTCTCCTTCACCACCTCTTCCTTATTCGGAAAATTATGAAAATAAAATTAAAAATATGGCCAATTCCAGCAACCTCGAGTCAACGCCATTTTTCTTACTTGTAGCTCCTTGCAAGTGTTTAGTAATTTTTTTTTTTTATATAGAAGAGTTTATTAGTTATAAATATCTTATTTATAAACTTTTTAAGAATAAGAGAGTGTTTGGCTAAACTTATTTTTAATAGGTTATAAGATCATATAATTTGCAAGATGCTTTTAGAGCTTATAAATTTATAAATATTATTTAAAAATAAACTAAAGGGTGTTCGAATAAAAATAAAAATATTATTTTTAACAATTTTATTGAAATTTATAATTATAGATGATTATAAATTTTTAGTGTAATAATAATATAAAT
This sequence comes from Avicennia marina, assembly GCA_019155195.1. Lineage (NCBI taxonomy): Eukaryota > Viridiplantae > Streptophyta > Magnoliopsida > Lamiales > Acanthaceae > Avicennia > Avicennia marina. Next base: position 7,353,106 of record CM032772.1, on the reverse strand, counting down.
AAACTAAATATCATTAATATAATATAATTAAGAATAATTATGCTAGTTTTTATATAAAATAAAGTAGTTTATAAGATATTTTAAAATAAGTTAGGAAAACCTAATTTATTTTTAAGAAGTTTATAAGTTTCAAAAATATTGTTTTTTGAACTTACAAGATTTTTTGATAAAAAAAATATTTTATAATTTATAAGCTCTCAAACATTTTATAAGATATTTTGAAGCACTAGTAAGCTCACCCAAACACCCTCTAAACAAAGAATTTCCAACTTTTTTTAAAAAATATCTTACAAATTATTTTATTATATATATATATATTAAAAGTAACCAAAATATTCTTAAATTATATTTTATTGATGATATTTTGTTTATATCTTTCATTATTATTATAAAAAGCATATTAAACCACAATTATAAATTTCAACAAAAATATTATAAGTTGATCTTATTATTTATATTCAAATACTTTATTAGTTTATTTTTAAATAATATTTATAAATTTATAAGTTATATGATCTTGTAAACCATTAAAAATAAGCTTACCCAAACACCCTCTAAAATGATTGAAAAATAATTTTTGAAAATTGGTAGACAAACCTGAAAACAATAAGGTTGTTGGAGTCAAATTAGTTTATGAAACCGAACTTAAAGTAGATGGTTTTGTGGATTAATTTAGCAAGAATATGCTCTAGTGTTTTCAGTTGACTTGCACATTTGGACACTGTAAAGAAGTTTTTGTTTTGACAATACAAAGGGGATGGAAGGCATGAGTTGGATAAATTAACTTTTCTTAGTATTTATCTTCATTGGGAGATTTTTCAAAGCAATTTGAAGAATTCCAAATCATGAGATAAGAGGAAGAATCTATATGTTGTAGAGGGCCATTTACACTATCACAGAAACATAGAAATAAAAGATAGCAACATAAACATGAACTCAATTGAATTCTACTTATGTAAAGCACTAGAACGCAATCCAGACACAATGAATCCGAAGAATTTGAGTGTAGGATGGCCACAAACAATACGCTTTGTGGTTGATACGTTATGAATTGTTCAGAAACAACTTACAATGACTCGATTCGAAATTGGTTTCATAAGAATTGAAATACACTCAATTACAAGGAATATTAAATGAAAAAGTGTAATCTTATTAATCAATAGCTAAAAGTTGTTCGAAGTATATTAACAGCCATACTTGTAGTCTTAAATATCTAAAAATATATCTCTAAAGATATGTGGATTTAATTTACAACAATCTTAGTTTGACCAGGAAAGGAATCTCTTTTCACAACTTCAAACTCTCCACGATTCCGTCGCAGTTGATCTTGCTTGAGTTTGATCGACCCGACGGTCCTCGAATCGATCCGGCCTTTTTGCTATCTATTTTGGCACTCATGGATTATTGATCCAACCATTCTTTGATCGATCTTAGCATGGAACAAACGATTTGCCTAAGCTCTAATCGATCCATGTGAGGTCTCATCATAATTATAGAAGGTGCTACATTTAGGAATGTTGAGCTATCCTCCTTTGATTGATCCAGACATGTTCTAATTGATCCATTTGTGTTGAGATCGATTTGCTAGACTTGAGATATATTTGCTATACTACGATCCCTATTCCTAAACCTCGTGAGAAACTTCCAACTTGATTTCTTTGATTTCCAATACTACAAATTTGATCCAAAATGAAGTTTTTTTAAAAAATCTGATTTGTTTCCTTAAAATCTAACGATTCATTCTCAAGTTCAATTCACATGTGTAATCCCTCTCAAATCATATCATACCACTTCTCTTGAGGGCTAATTGTTCCCAAATTGAGTGTATTCTTACTACCTATAAAGAACAAATTCAAATAAGAAATAATATGGCATAATATTAACAATATTCTTATCTCACAATTTCTTTTTGCAACTTGACTTTGTCATGGACTTGCAAAGCCTCAACTTTCATAGGTTGCAAACTTATTCAAACCTTTCTCAAGTCTTAAACTGATTCCAGGGACAAATACAATTCTTTGGAATGGCTTTTTAGTCTTATTAACTTAAAACAATCTTGATAACAAAATATGACCACATCTTAAAGATTTAACTCATCCTCGTACAGGCAGATTTCTTTGAAACACCATTAACACCTATCCTTGCCAACTTCCTATAATGATCAACTTAAAATCCCTAAGAAAGGGAACCTAAAAGATTAACCAAACTTTGGTAACATTTAGGTGTTCCGATAGGTTAGTAACAATAAATCTTGATGGTTTGATTGTCCCAATATAGTAGTCATAAGAAAATAAATTATGAGGAAACAATTCAAGTAATAGGTCATAAGCTACACTAATGCATCGCATTGATCCATGGTCATCACAATTCACATAATCCAACAATTCACTCATAAGAACTTAAACAATTTGTTCACATCCATATGCAACCACATATGATTCATGCAGAGGATTACAAATCACTTTAACATACTTGATGGACTTAATGCACCATAATTTATGTATTCCTGTAAATTATGTGCAAGATTTTTACCACTTTGTCTACCAACATGGATATTTGCCCTGTGTAGAGGCATGAGACAACTTCAAGTTATCTAACCTTTAGTTAATACTAGCTAGTGTTTCAATATTTCATGTTAAATATATTGTCTCCAACTATAGAATCAATTGACATCATAAAAAATGGGATATAGCAAAGTATGTGTGTATGCAATGTGAACCTCGCCAAAAAACTCATAAGAATGTCAATTATTTCTTATTTTTTCTCATGCATCACACACAAAACTCTCAAGAAATGGGCTCACCTATCAATATTTTGTGTCCTCCTCGTGGAATTCCAAGACGTCACCACCTAAGACATGAAAGTATATGAAAAGGTGAAGCTCAATTTGGAGGATGAAAATAGGCAGGGCGATCAATCATGACCAAGAGCGATTGATCTAGTGGAGGGAACAAACAAGACGATTGATCATAAAGTAAGTGTGACTGATCTCAGTAGATAGAACTAAGTGCAATCAATCTCTAGACACGACGGATCAATCTTAGGCTGAAGGTTTGGAAACACAATTGATCAGAATGATGGTGATATATCTCATTGGGTCATGTCCAAAGTTGATCTTAATGTGATCAAGGCTACAATTGATCGGAGGGACTAGCACTTGATTGCGGCAGCAATCCAGCAAAAGCTTTTTAGATATCTCACCAAGTTTCAATCTCAAACTCAATTATTTTTAATCCCAAACTCCAAAAAATTTTAACCAATGATTTTCTACATCACTTTCTCAACCTATCCTTTTTTTAGATTTTTTTTTCTGTTTCTTTTTTTCATTTTTTAACTTTTTGAAATCTTCCAAAAAAAATCAAATATTCAAGCTAGAAAAATTTAACAGATTGAAAACAATATTTTATTTTTTTGAAATTTAAGTTGAAGAATGGAGAAGATGAAGAAGAAGATGAACACCTAGAAAGGGAATTAAAAATAAGGACTGTGTATTGAATTAAAATCCAATACAACTAATTATGATGTCAACTAACATTATCACAAATGTGTATAAATAGTAGATAGTGATGTAAACTTGAACTCAAGTGAATCTTGCTAGCATAAGTCATTGGAACACAACTTAGATGCAACATATATGAAGAACTCAAGTGTAGGAAGGCTACAATCAATACGTCTTGTTGGTTGATATATCATGAATTATTTAGGTACAACCTAGAATGACTTAGTTTGGAATTGATTTCACAAAAATTGAGTACACTCAATTGCAAAGGAAAACAAAGGAAAGTGTAATCATATTAATCGATAAAAAAAATTGTTTAAATTATTTCAAAGGCCTACTCCTAATTATCTATAAATATATCCCTAAAACTGCATGAAATTAATTTAGAAGAGTTATAATTTAACTTGGAAAGAAATCTCATAAATTTGGCAACATCTTGCTCTCCACAATCGTGTCACGATTGATCTACTTAAGTTTGATCAATATGAGATTCCTTAGATCGATTAGTCAGTCTTGCGATATATACTAGCACTTATGGATTATTGATCCAACCATTCTTTGATTAGTTTGTGTTATCTCGGATCAGTCTTGTCATGAAATGATTGATTTGCCTTAGCTCCGATTGATCCATATGTGTTCCTATTATAATTACAAAAGGTGTTGCATTCAGGAATGTCAATCCATCTTCTGATCGATCTAGACATCTCTAGGTCGACATGAATGTTGGCCTATGGAAGCTTTGATTGACCCATTTACGTTGAGATTGATCTATTGAACTTGAGATTTATCTATTGAACTGCAATCCATATTCCAAAACTTTGTAAACTTCTAACTTCATTTCTTTGACTTCAAACACTCCAAATTTGACCGAAATTGACATTTTTATATTTGGTTTGCCTCCTTAAACTCTGAAGATTCATTCTCAAATTCAATTTCCATGCATGACCCCTCTCGAATCACACAACTATATATTATTGTAGATAAACTTGGAAACTGGTATAGCAAGTCAATGAACATTTCAAAGCATTGGATTTGATAAAATACTAAATTAAACTACATTATACTTAAGAGAAACAAATGCTGAATTGTATCTTCTATTTAAGTTGATGATCTCATTCTAACACAAAGCAACTAATAATTGGTTGAAGAATGTAAAGTTAAAATGCTCAAAATCTTGACATAACTTATCTTGGCATCACATCCCACTTTTTGGATAGGAAGGTAAAGCTAAGTTATGGTAGAATTTTCTTGGATGCAAAGAAATATTCAAAGAAAATACTCAATAGATTCCATATGAAAGAATGCAAAAGCATAATGACACCAAATAATCAAAGGGAGAAAAAATCTAGCAAAGATGATCTAATAGAAAAAGTTAATGAAAGTTAATGACAATCAATAAAGAAACTTAATTTGGATGTTGGATGCATCTTATTAGACCAAACAAAATGTTTTTTTGTGAGCTTGCTCACATGGTTCATGATTGTGCATAAAAAATGTATTTTCAAGTTATCAAAGGCATTGTAAGATATATCAAGAGCACACTAAATTACTACATCTTATATTGTTATAATTATGATTTTTTACTTCATGCAATTTTAGTTCACTCTAGTTTGACTAGTTTGTCCAAGAACTAGCCAAATGCTAGATTTGGCCATAAACTATGAATTACATTTAAAATGAATCTGTGTGAGCTAATTAAAACAAGTGATCCGATTAAACAAGTTTTATTACTTTTATGTAAAAAAATTAAGAAAAAATAAAAGAAGAGAAATCATGAAAATGAGATAGATCAAAGATTGGGAGTCTTCTCTTTTTCCATTTTTTTACGGCGCTTTCTTTCATCACTAATTTTTGCATTTCAATTCTCTCCTTCACAACTCAAAATTCAACAAAATTTAATAAGATAATTTCAAAACCACCATCTATAAGATCCAAATATTCACAAGGAAAAGTAATTTCAAGAAGAATTTGTGGGTCATCATGTTTTTTCTCTTTTATATTGTTGGGCATTAGATTGTGTAAAACTTTGGGATTGTCTTGGCCTTATTGAACTCTCATGATTGTCTATATTTTTGGTTCTTTAGTTTATTTTGTTGTGCATGAAGGCCCATGCATGATGGCCAGTGGCTTCACTTTTTGCTCCTCAACCTTAGGAGTTGTTTTGATGGTAAATCATACAAAGGTAAGTCTTGTCATGCTGTTGAAAAAGAAAAATGCTTTGTAGTGAAATGATAGTCTTTCATGAGGTTGTTAGCTATACATTTAGATATATGCTTCATATCCAATGATTTACATTTTTGACTTGCTAGTTATTACATACGTCATTCTAATTTTTCCTTTAAGTTTAGATGCTTTACGAAATTAATAATTATGCTAACATGCAAGCAATATCAATGAATTTCAAATCGAAGATGCATATCAAAATTGCATATAAATATTGTCAAAATGAATTTTGTCCTTGGTAAATATATGAATTAATCCATTTTACACATAATTAGCTCTCGAATCTCATTATGTATATGAAATTGCAAATACTAATTAATTGCACTAAATTCAAATTAACATCAACATATTATCATGGTAATGACTTACATACAACAAAAGGGGACAAATGTTAAGTGTTAACACCTTTAAATGTAATTGCTATTTGTAACTGGATATTTTTGTTGCTTACGACAAATTGTATTATGAGCATCTTTAGTCGTAATAATTTTTTCTTGTTATTTTTATTTTCTACTACATCTAGATGATACCTATTCCCATTGAATTTTTGTTGGTTTTGATTCCATTTTTAAATTGGTGAATTTTCTTTTAATAATTGAATTAAACTAATGGAGTTAATTTAATATTTTGTAATTTATTCTTGTTTCTTTGTTATAAAATTGACTTCTACTAGTGCCGTTGTGTTATGATTGTCACCATTTGGCACAATTCCAATGATCTAAGTTAATAACGACTATGCTCTAAATGTTGTTACCTATGTTATGACAGGCAACATAGAGGACTTCTACATAATTAAGTTCTTATATTTGTTAACTTAGGATTTGTAGGAGCTCAACCTTTGTGGAAATTATTAAAAAATCTTATTGTTATGGAAGTTGGAGATATGGAAACATTCCATATTTAAGTTGTCAAGATTGGAATGATTCTTATTACCATATAATTGGATTTGATGGGATCACTTGAGGTCATTTTTGCGAAGGATTTCTATGAGTTAATGTTATAAGATAGACTTATCTTTTAAATAAGGATATGTGAATCAATTTGGAGGAAATTGATAAAATTTGGAGGAAGATGGAATACGTTGCAACATAGAAAGTAACAAATGGATATACTTGAAGATTTTGAGGCATGTTTCAAGTGTTGCTTAACATGTCATTTTGCCTATATATATAGATGTGAATTAATAAGAAAAAAGTGAACTCAAACCTTACAATTGATTTTCATATCAAACCCATCCACCAATCTATTAAAATTGTTTGAAGTTCTTATCCTTCAGAGAAGGAACTCACATAAACATTTAATTTAAGATTAAAGAGGAGTACTAGTTTGTGTTAAGGGAAAGGGATCTTGCTGCTAAAAGGATTTTGGCTAGAAATTTGTTTGCAAGTTGAGGATAAAGGGCTTTTAGTCAAGGCGAGTCTAGGGAATTGAGCATTGATTGCAAACAATAAAAAATGTGGATTTCTTTTTAGGCATGATCATATTGACGTAGGAGTGGTTATTCTAAATTGCATCATAGAATTTCGTTACTTTTAAAGTCTAAGTTTTTAAGGTGAGAGAGATTCTGCTAGATTGGTTAGTCGCAAAACGAGTAATAGAAAAAGATCTAGATAAAAGGTGTCATACTTAACAAGGATGATAGATAAAACTCCAAAATAGAGTAATAAACCAATTTTCAAACTTGAAATGTCGTCTAAAAATCCAAAGAAGTCTGTGGCAAAGAACTTTAAAAAGCTACAAGTCAAAGGAACTAGAAATGCTATGAAAAGGTAAAGGGATAAAGTGTTTGGAATGTGATGGCTACAGTCATGTTTAGAGACAAAAAAGTAGGAAAGGGGTGATGCACAGGCTTCACATTCAAAGCTACTTGAAGATTTTTATAACTTGGCTATGTTATATCAAGTTTACAAAACAAAACAAAACAATCTATAATAGCAATAATTAGGTTAAACATTGAGAAGGCTAAGCTTGAGGGCATAACCATGACAATATAAGTTGGCAATCATCATAAAATTGAATACATATATTAGCTAGTACGAGAGGTCCAAATAACAGAGGTGGAGTTTGTCAAAGAAGCCTTATTTGTTGTGTAGCATGTTGTAATACAGAAGCAACTTGTAAGAAAAGATTCAATTATTGCAACATATAGAATATCACTACAAACTAGCTAATGTATACTTATTGTCATGACATTGGGCATAACATGTCTTCTTGCTTCAAATTATTGATGCATACGACAGAAGGGAGACGCATTGATTCTCGAAATGATGATTTTAGAAAGTGGAGGATTTCTCAAAAGAATTTAGTAAAAGAAAATCTAATTTGGCTTGTTTGCAAGAAATAAAGATTACTTGTACAAATATAAAAGCTATTCAAAAAAGTACTACAATTAATACAAGTTAAAGAAGTCATGCTGTTAAACAAGGACGTATTGAATGCACAAAGTTGATGATGTACAAAAAAATGTGAATTCAATCACTGAACTAAATGTTGCACCTAATATTATAACACGAGAAACAACTAATGAAAGTACACGTGTTAACTGATGAGCCCTTATCTAGAATAATAAAATTTCATCCAATAGAAGTTAATCTTGATAATATCAATGAAGAATGCACATAACATCATGTGTTAAAAGTTCTAGTGGAAACAAAAACAGTTGTTGTTGAACATTTTATAATAAAAATAACATGCTTGTATTGTCACTAAACCTCTCAATTCTAAAAATTTGCACATGAGACAATTATTAGTTAATTGTGATGCTCATATGTAATAGTACTTTTGAAATAAATAAATAAATAATAAAAATAGAACGCAGAAAAAAAGAGAAAATGTTGTCGTTTAAGGGGAAAAGGTGCCTAGTTGAGCTAAGAAGATGATAAGTTGAAAATTTCTATTGGTGTATAGTTGATAGGTGATAAAGTTGGAACCAGTGTAAACTATTTTTTGCCATACTAGTTGTTCTTGACTTGAAAGAGAGTTTTCAAATGCAACATGGAGCCAAGCACATTAAATTACATTGTCACTTCATCATAGATCTTTTGAAGTGAAAGTTGTTAAGAGTATGTTACAACTTCAATTTAGATGGTGCATGGTATAGAATTCTCTTTTCACATAATGTTATGATTTTGGATAATTGGAGATTTCTTAGGCTAAATTTCTATTGCAAATGATACATTTCTAGGAACAAAATTTTAGCATTTTGTGGCCTAAAGGGGGTGAGTCATGGTGCACATTTTATGTATTTACATGACTAGAATTCTACTTAAGGGGGGAGTTTTAAAGATTTTGACTGGTTTTTTGGACATTATCTAGATTTCTAGTTGTTATTTTGTAAGGAAATACCAACCATGCTATGACATATAATTGAACAAGGGCCTTGAAAGTACTTAGACTTTTATCCCTACTTTTTTGATTACATTTCCACCCTGTTATATATTCAGATGCTTATTAGTTGCTTCATGCTAGTGAGATAACATTTTCATCCATGTTACTTGATGATTTTAATGATTAAAGATAGTGCCATATAATGCTAAAGGGAGAGGTTGTTACTGCCAAGGTGTTATGATTGTCATTACTTAAACTTTAAATGACCTATGTGAAAGATGAAAATGTAGTAAATTATGTTACCTATGTTATAATAGATATACAATAATTTCCCATAATAAATGGTCATATTTTACGCTACATGTTTTAAACTTGACAGAATCACTTATGATCAGTTAGATCTCACTTTCTATAGAAATTTTTAATAAATCTCATTGTTATGGCAGTTGGAGGCAAGTAAGAAAGATTTCCAAAATTAAGTTTTCAAGATTAGAAGGATTCTTGTTACCATGCAATTGAATGTTGATTATAAGAAAATTGGCACAATTTAAAGGAAATTGAAATCTATCGCAACATAAAAAGTAACAAATGAATATTCTTGAACATTTTGAGGTAGATTTTTAGTGTAGTTTATGATATCATTTTATCTATGTATTAGATGTGAATTAACATGAAAGGTGGGCTAGGATCTTACAATTGATTTTCATAGTGAACACTTCTAAGTTCTTCCCAATTATCAAAGTTGCAGAAATTATTATCCTTGGGAGAAAGAGCTCTCGCCAACATTTGAGTTGTGACTAAGAGAAAGTCTTGATTTATGTAGATGCAATGTTAACAGGTTGAGCCTAATGGGATTTTGGCCGAGGCTAGTTTGGATGCTAGAGGATCTTGCATTGATTGTAAACACTTGAAATAGTGAATTTATTTTTATGGGTGTGACTCCACTAATGTAGGATTACTTTACTCTGAATTGAATTATCAATTCTTCTATTTCTTTCTATTTTTTTTAGATAACTAATAGCTAGCACAACAACTACACCTATAACTCCATTAATTTTATTCTTATCTCATTGTTTCATATTTTGAATTCTATTGATTATGTTCATAACAATAAAAATATAATTTGCAAAAGAGATGAAAACTTAAGAACAAATTGAAGTTTGATTCTTGTTTCTTTGTTTAATAGTTTGTAGTTTATTGATTCTATATTTTGTAGAGATTAGTTATTGTTTTGCTTCATTTTCTATGCAGTGGACACATGTATTGTCTAACTATAAATATAACATTTTATTTTATATTTGAATGATGAGTATAAGTTTTCATTGAAATTTTGTTTATCTACTTTGAGGAATGCATGGATATATCATATGAAACACCTCATTTGGGTAAATGGGGATGTTTTCAGTTGTAACAAAATTCCACTAGAATTTTAGTTAATGATTTAAGGATTTCTGAAGGAGAATAGTGAAAGAGTAAAAGAAAGAAGGGGTAATTTACAATTTCATGAAGAAGGATTTAGTGAAAGAGTAAAAGAAAGAAGGGGTAATTTACAATTTCATGAAGAAGGATTTAGTGAAGATGTTAACGATTTCATTCAATAAATTTTTATTCCATCATCCCAAAAGGCATCAACTCATGGAAATATAGCCACATCATCAAATAAGAGAAGAACACAATTGAATTGGAAAGTTACTTCATATGTAGCATTCACAATCCTTCTGAACCTACTATAAAACCTTCTTTGTAAAGGAAAAAAAATGGCACAATATTGGTAAAGTAATTGCATTGTCATTTTATGATACATGTATGCCATCAAATGCTTGGAATTCTCCTGAATTGAACATTTGGCATGAGTAAATTTGTTTCGATTGCTTATGGTTATATTGAACCTAATTAACTTGCCTTACATGTTAAATTTTTTAAAAAACACTATAAATAGGTTGAATTGATTGTTGATATTTTTAGAACAAGTAGATAGATATTAGTTGCACAATAATGGGTGATAGGTACAAATATTCTAGACAAAGGCCATTGATTGAATTTTTAATTTATTATATTTTTGGAATCTCATTTATCCAATCTAGTAATCTATCTGATATTGAGACAAATGTAGAAAATTCATATAAGATGTTGAAATTGTGAAAATCGTTTGCCAAAGTAACTTGTTTTGGATAGTTATGGATAACGCAAGCAATTATGAGGCGGGTGGTAAATTATCATTGAATAGGTATCCAACTATATGTGGGTTACCTTATAAAATTTATTGCTTTAATTTGATTAGAAAGACAACAATGAATTGCTTTGTGTTAATTTAACTATTCTTGCATGTAGGGTAACTTGTAGTGGTTATGGTAACAAATGAAACAAATGACCACATAATTTGTTAAAGGGTGGAGTGGAAAGAAATTATTAAACCTAGATATATTCATCTTTCATAACTTCTATTGCATGCAAAAGTCTAAATGATTACAAAATGGATTTTCATGTAATGATAACACCCCATTATTTGAAGAAATGTTTGAAGAGTAATATTTCAAAGGAAGTGAAGCAAATTGTTTTGCATGAAAATTTTTGGAGTGTTTGTATAAAAAATTATGAGCATTGGAGCTCCACTTATATGTTTACTGCAAATTTGTAGTTTGAATAAAAAAAATTGCATTGGGTTATGTGTACAAAACATCAATGCAAGAAAAACTTGATTTGGAATTGATTTTTTGGCATGAATTTTCACAAAATTGGCCCTAAAATCAGTTTGAGATAGAAATTAGTATGGAGAATTTGTCATCCCAAATAACCCCATTCCAAAAAATTTGGGATGGAAAGCCAATTTGTCCAAGAATTGTGGATGAATTTTTGGATGGTCAATTTTTTTGATCCCCCATTTTTATCACTTATTGTAACGCAGAATGACATTTGGGATAAATTTAGAATGAATTTGGCATGCATCAGTAAAGATGGATTTCAAATGAAAAAATTTGAGGTGGCTTGGTGATAGATCTAGGAAAATTTTTTTGGAAAGACTTGGATATGGTTTTAAAATGAATTTTCTCGATGTTCCAAAAAGATTTCAAGATTTTTTTGTTATGATTTAGGTTACTTGTTTTGTATGGAATCTCAAGTGAAAAAATAATGAAAAATATGAATAAATTTATTAAAAAATAATTAAAAATTATTTGAATTCATAATAAATAATTTAAAATTTAATATAACCATACATGTTCAATGTTTCACCATCTTTCTTATCCTCTCCATCCTCACTCGAATCGATAAGCGAAATTGGATCCAACATGGCAAGCCAAATTAATGGGAAATCATTTTCACGAAATCATTGAGTTTAGCGTCAATCCTTTGCAAACTTGACCTAGTGATAGCTGCTTCAATATAATTGACCATAGCTACTCACGTAGGATATTACTTTCTGGAGCTTGATGCACTACCACCTCTTAGTTTCTTTACTATTGGGTCTTCGGACATAGCAACCCTTTATAATTTTACTATTAATTCTTATAATGATACTAAAATTTGTTAAAACCACAAAAAAGAGTACAAAAAGAGAGGTAAGAAATTGCCAAGAAAAAAATTTGTAATTTGGTCAAGAAATTTTCAAATAGATCAAACAAGAGTATAGAAAGAGAGTTAAATGAGCCTCTAGCACAAAGAAGGTCTAGCATGGTAAGGTGCAAAAATTGCTAAAAGCTTGATCATAACCAAATGACTTGTTCAAACAACCATGTTGTCACATTTAGACTTTTCATTTGGTTTACCATTTTTTCTCTAAATCTAGACTTCATATTCATTGTTCTTTCATTTGTGAATGTAGTAACACAAGTTCTTATGGCAACTCCTAAAATCAACACATCTAATGTGCTATGTGTAAATATTGTAATTGGCATGTCAATGGTAAGAAGTCTTTAAGTGGATTTTTTTTTTTTTTTTTTGTGAATATAAGAGGCAACTAAAGCTTTTGCATCCCTTGCTCAAATTGTTCGAATTAACTTAATGTTAGCATAATGAATTAAAATTTAGTTTTAAATGTTATGCAATCCAATGTAATTTTCTTGTTTTGTAATGATATTAATGGTGGTTGTATGCTTTTGAAAATAGCAATGATAGAGATATGTTGATAACACAACTTTCACAAACTAAGAAGAAATATAGGAGGAAAGTTGGGTCAGATTGCAATAAGAAGAGGAACATAGCTAATGTTGCAGCATTAATTCCATGTGATACAACGCATATTTTAGAACCTAGCCGTACTAGTCCTTCAACTTCAAAACCATAAATAAGCCTTGGTGGTTTGTCAGTTTCAATCCCACAAATTAGCCTTGCTAATCTACTACTAGTGTAAGATCAAGGGGCATCTTCACTTCTAGACACTACTACTGGTTGGGTAGAGTTGAGCTCAAGAACTATAGGAGGAAGACCGGTAGAAAGAGGGTAGCAAGGCCAGGGAGAGTAACTATAAGATCTTAGGTTTTAAGGGCTCAAGTTATCAAGGGATCAAGGGTTAATCTTACTATGTAATTAGGTTATGTTATTCAATTGTTGGAATCAATGTTTGTTTGAGGATTTTATTCAAGTGGAAATGGATGTTTTTAAAAATGATGATGATGTAAAGTTTGTTCTTTCCTTGTGTGCTTGGAAAGTATTTTGTTTTCTTATCATATTGTCGATGGGAGACTAAAATAGGGTGAAAACTCTTCTTGTGCTGGGGTTTGAATGCTAATTTAGAAGAAATACTTTATGTTATCTGTTTTCAAGTTTAAGCCCACTGGCTTGTTATAGTTTTATGGTTAAATGAGTGAATGATTGAATAGTCTAGCTGTTAGTAATATGCTCTCTAATGTTAATAATTAATGAGAGATACTAAAGGACATTGTGGTTGCTTATATATATATATATATTTACATATTAATTAATAAAAATATTGATTTATTCATATCAATATTTTAGCAAGTTTTTCTATGTATGTAAATTTTAAATGGCATAAAATATTACATTTACTTATGTGATTGGGCTAATAAGCCTATTTATAAGGAATTATGAATATGGACATATGGCTATTTTAGTACGCAATCATTAAAATTAGTCTACAAGTCACCAACACTCTAAAGGATATTAAAAAGTTAATACAACTTGTACACTTTGTATTTGTATGGTGAGTGTTGTGCCGTTTAGTATGAGATACTGATAATACATATGTGTGGACGTGTTATTAAAGAATGAATATTCGAACAATGACTTATAGAATGAAGTAGACACTTGGAGTTCACTTTTGGATGTTAATGTCTTGTTTTGTGATCGCGTTAAGAGTGCATGGACCTTAGACTTGAAACTACATGGTTGTTTTGTATGCGTGATGGTTAATGTGTCATTAGAATATTAAGGGCTAGTATCTATCTTAGTATGAGATTGGGTCATGAGCCCAACTTGCCATTACCTGAGTGAGTATAGAGGTATGTGTGCATTCAATAAGGGATTAGTTTCTTTACAAGTGAACAAGACATTTATCCTATACAATAGATATTCTATAAGATAGAAATTGTTGACCAAAGTAGTGTGTGATTAAAATGGAATTTCCGAGGAAAGCATTAGTCTTATGAGGTAACATCAATTGGTCATATAACTGAGTTTGTGTGACAAAAGGTCTATATCACATGATACTCACAATTAGAAGGGTTTATTGCGATCCGTTTCACTTCATTTTAATAAGGCTACCATATTGGTCGTAGGCTAGGAGTTAGATATATCTTTTGAGTTATACTTGTTGCCAATTAAGGATGAACATAGAGAGTTACACACAAAAGGTTAGAATATATGATAAGTGGTAAATTGGTGGGATGCAAACGACTCGGAGAATAATCTATTTGGTTGCAATTAGATTGGATCAAATAAATTTGTATAGTATTTGTTAATAACAAGATTATTAATTTTGAAGCACAATGGTCCTTTAATTATTGTAGATTAATTTAAGGGATTAGACACAAGTGGACCTTAATTATTAATAGAGATTAATAATTAAAGGCTATATGGGTTCCAAATTATTTATGAGATTAATAGTTAAAAGGTCCACGGGTAAAGGTTCATATAACAAGCCCATGGAGCCCATGTTAAATATACCCCAAGTGTCTTAATTATATAAGCATGTTTTGAAGAGTTATAAACACACTTCAACCTAGAATTTTTATGCAACTCACCAAGGAAGAAGAGAAAAGTTCTTCAATCCATCCACTCTCTCTCTCTCTCTCTCTCTCTCTCTCTCTCTCTCTCTTCGTAAAGGCCTTCTTGTCCAAATGTATTTTAGTAAAAGCGTTGCAATATAGGTTTTGCAAGACATAGAAAGCGCTCATTAACATCCTAGTTGTGTGGACAAATGAGAAGTCGTGATTTAAGGATCACAACTTTAGGATTGCAAGCATGCTTGTTGGAACTGAATTCCAAAGAAGTATTATCACATGTTGTCTTATTTTGGTGATATTTTCCTTGTTATGTAACATAAACAGGTGGGGTTTGTTGCCTCTACTTCTGTTGCATGTTTTATGTGTTTTTAGGTTTTAAAGTTTGAATTTTTTTCATGCGAAACCCCAGAAAAACCCAACAGTAGCATGTTTAGTTATGCAATTCAATATTGATTATGCAATTTGTAGTTTTGGAAGATGGGTGCATTGTGTACATTTTAGTTCAATGAATGTCATAGTTGTTAGCTTTTTAACAATAGCCACTATTATCTCAATAGATGCATGCTTCACAAAAAATAATTGGATATGTAGTGTGTATTTTGTGGATAATAGATGCAATATTGTTAGACAAATGTCATAGTTCTATTTTTTTAACAAAATCATACTCATCATCAAAATCATCATCAACTATTACATTTACTATGCTGTAATAAAACATAGTTCATCAATGGTGCATTGCTATTTCTTACTATTTCATGAACATTTGACATATTTGGCATAGTAAAAACTATGTAAAATGCACTAGATTTGCTAAAAATAGCTTGGTAATTGGTTTTCCATCAACTAACTCTTCGCTTCCACTTGACCTTCACATTTCGCTAGTAGCTTCATGTCAAACTTGAGAACAAATGTTGTCACTAGTTTGGGGAGGATTCAATCGTATGACCGCTTTGGAAAACCATGATCCTAGCAACAATGTCAAAGTTTGCCCCTTTTTTTTTTTTGTTAGAAACCATAATAGGTGTTCTCTTCTCACAGCTCTTGAAAATTTTCCTTTTTTTTTTTAACCCCAAGAATTATGTTGTGTGGAGCTCTATTGTAAAGACATATTGAAACACTATAATAGATTATATATGACCTACCACTAGATTGACTCATACCCTATACATCATCATTGTATCTCTTCGTGCCACCACTGCTCTGCTAGTGCTTCTCTTTATACCACACAACTCCATCCATTTCCCCTCCTCAACATTTTGGTTATCAAGTTTATTTTGGGCTACGCAATGCAACATTTTTTTATTTTAGGCTAGAATTTGAATTGCAATAGTTTATTGGGCTAAAATAATTGTATTAGTTTGGTTGGTTGCTTTTGGGTTGTAAACTTTTTGGCTATTACTTTAGAACTCTCTTCCACCTTTTTTAAATACTGGTGTTATATTTAATCACTTTGTGATTGTTGGCTAGGGTTGCTTATTAGCCTGGTGAGTTTTCTTAGACTGACTCTATAGTGTCATTTATCTTAGGTAATAATAAGATCTGTATTTATAGGTGTATTGTAATTTTATTACATCTGCCATTTATTCATGTTCAAATGCTTCTAATGTGCCTTATGACTAGTCTTAGTTATTGGACTTCTAAGCAGCCATTTACATCACAAATCACAAATTCTTTTTTGTTTTTTAACATATTCTCAAAAATTGTTTCTAGTAGATCTAGCTAATGATATTTATTCTCTTGTTTGTGGATGTGGTGTAGTTACTCTTGCATGAAATCTTAGTCTCAATTTTGTCTTCTATGCTCCTCATTTCCAAATTAGTTAGCCACCAATTCATCAACTCACACAATCTCACAATTGTTTAGTAATTCTCTTTCCTTTTCACTGTATGCTTCTGACTTGCAGACAAGAAGGAAACTTAGTAGTGACCCTGCACAAGTTGCACTATACTGTCTTGATATTATCACTCCTATAGATGCTAATGCTATTTCAGCATCAATTTCTCCTTTTCAATAGCATTGTTGACTTGGATATACCTCTTTATGATACAACTTATACCATTTGAATCTTCTCTATCAAAGCTAGAGTATAAGTCTTGTGAGCCAAAAAATTATTATTGTTTTACCTTTTCATCGATAATCATAACCATAGCTCACTTCCTTTTATACTTGGTTATTATGATGCTTGGACAACTAGTCATATCGAGTCTCATGGAAGGTTCTATCATTTTATTTTATTTGTTGATGATTATTCAAAAATAACTTGGATAATTCTCCTAAAAGATAGGGCACATGTTTCAAATATAATCATTGCATTCAATAATGAGATCAAGAATCAATTCTCTACTACCTTGAAAACACTTCATATTGATAATGTTCTAGAGTTTTCACAGAAGGGAGTCTCCCAATTTTGTGAGTCTCATGAGATTACACAACAAATATCTTACGATGCACTTCACTACAAAATGGCGGTTGAGCACAAACATCTCCATGTCTTAGAGGTTGCTCATGCTTTGGTGGAACATTTGAATATTCCTAAGCACCTTTGTGGGGTAGGATTCTTTCTGCTTGTTTCCTCATTAATCAAATGTCCTCTAGTGTTTTGAAAAGGAATATTCCCTCATTATGTCTTTATTAAAATAAGCCTATCTTCCCTAACTCTCATTAAGTATATAGGTGTATTTGTTTTGTCCACAATTTAGTGTCCAAAATGTTAAATTGTGATGTGATTCCCATGAAGAAGCCACAAAAATTTGACTAAAAATCATTTTAAGGATTCAAGAATTTAAGGATTGTAGATTGATACATAAACTAACAACCATAATATATTTAAGAATGTAGATCCAAAACCAAGATCTGATGTTTAATTTTAGAATTGATGAACCAATCAAATGGCAAAATTCCAGCAACCAAATCTAACTAGAAGTCTTGATTCACAACCAAAGCCTAAAGTTCAAGACGAGAACTATGATGTAAAGATGTCCAATAATCAATTGCCATCACTAATTGATATGCTATCAACACTTAAAGCATCTTTACTTTAAATTACTTGAATTTGAGAAACAAAACAAGAGCATCAACACTCAATTTTTTGAATTGAATACAAATTATTACATGGTCAATCCATTATGTGTGCTAATTTAGTGTACAAACAAGAACTTTTATTTATAGGGACAAGTTTTACCTTAACTTGGTAAGAATTCCTTCTAAAGACATTCCTAAAATATTATAAATGCTTAAAGGAAATTTTCTATAAATAAAGATGCCTAAAACATAGTAAAAACTCTACTAAAAGCAATACAAAAATTAGCCTCCAAGCTATTTTGTTAAAAGGAAACAAGAATCAACTTAAATATGAAAAGTATTATTTTCAAGTACAACAATAGTGCAGCAAGTCCATGCTTGATTTTCTTTATTCAAGCATAATCTCTCAAAATTGAAAACATGAAATTTGTAGTTTTTTTTAGATTTCAAATGCATCTTTAATAATCTCAATCCAAGGTCAGACGTGGAAGTTATTTGATTTACCAAATAGTGTCAAATCTAGTGTGAAAATTCTCTTTCAACATATCTTGATGTCTTCATCAAGATGTCTCAGTCTATCAAATACATAGTTCTTTGGAACGATCGTATATCGAAAGAGTATTACTATTATGATCTAATATTTTCCTTGGTCGTGCACTTCGATTAATGTTAACCTTATTTCTATCATATCCCAAAGATACCAACACTTTATATTTTTGTTGTGCACTTGAAATGAGACACCATTGACAAGGATTGTATACCGTTATTTTTGGAAGAATTATTGTATTTCATTATTAGTTTAGTTGCTCTGTACATGTATGGCTTTAGTATTCGTTAAGTTAGTTTGCAAATTTTGCCATGTTATGGTTTCGAGTTCAAGGCGTGACAGGCATGGTATCAGAGCCTAGGTTTGGATAATGATAACGTGGAGTGTATAACCTAGATTGAAACTTAAGGATCACATTACTAGGACCTAGGAAAATTGTAACACTCATCATACACATATACGCTATATTTGATTTTGTTTTACCTTAGACGTTGTGGTTTGATATAGGAAATATATGGAAGTAGTAGCTCAAATGACCGTTCATGCAAGTGCCTCGTTACAGCACTAATCCAGCTAGGTTCTATTACAACAGAGTTACTAGAGACCTAGTCGTAGTGTGCTAGGTTGGAAGCTGAAGTTAAAGAGCTAAGGGAGGTGACCACCAGGGTGTATTAGCACAATACTATGCTTAAGAGGAAATTGGATGACACGGAGACTTAATAAGACAAGCTCGTGCAAACACTCAAGGCTTCCAAGGAAGTGTGAGTGACATACAGGCAACCTCTAGGATGAGCGACAAGGATCAATGCTCTAGGTGAATGAGCTCGCATTACAGAATGATGAATTGAGGGTGATGATACACAATTTTCTAGAGGAGGAACTGGAAGAAGACTTTGTGGAGGATCCTAAAAAAGTACCCAAACTAGCATTGGAACTAGAGTCAGAGGAGATAGTGATGGATGTGGATGCACTTAGGGACTAGGGAAAGAGACTAAATAGGAATCACATGATGGAGTTCTTAGATTTTAACATTACAGTATAAGATAGCCATCTCATTATTTCATTTGTTTTCCACGGAAGTTGAGACAATTATATTGTGAAAGTTTTCTTGCTATAATATGCTTTATTTACATCTTGCAGTGCCTCTATTATGCTTTTAAACTGTTACCTACTAATGTATATAATTACGCTAACAAGCAAGTCCATTTCTATATAGGAAAATGGCAAGCAGACCGCGACATGTAGCACAAAACACACCTCACACTACCTTCGTGGAGGACTCGGTCGGACAAGTTTTTGCCTACCCTCTACCTTCACCCCTGACATAACCTCAACAGCAACCAGCGGTAGGATAAATGAGTTGAGGTGGGAGGACTTAGCTATTATAGCAACGGTAGTGGCGTAAGTGATGGGAGCGTAGCAACCACTATAGCCTACCCAATCTACAGCTTACCTTAATGAAGGCACTACAAAGCATTGTGGCATGCGCTTGTGCTAACCTTTGATGGGTCCCATAACCTAAGGTTGTACAGAAGTGGCTAAAGTAGATTGAAGACAAGTTTGAACTAGTGGAGGTGCTCATAGTTGTGCAGCCAAGGGTAGTTATTCCATTTCTGGTAGGTGAAACCGCATTATAGTAGGAAGGAGTCTCACCAACTATATTAGAGGAAGGGCCAATTATGTGGGCCTGTTTTAGGAAAGCCTTCTTAATCCACTTTTTCCCTAATGCACTTTACCCCCAGAAAATGGTAGAGTTTGACAATCTGACCCAAGATCCTAACACTATAGTGGTGGAGTATTCGGCCAAATTTCATACCTTGGTAAGTATTTATCAATGGTAATGGAAAACCCTAATTGAAGATGTACAAGTCCACTAAGGGTTTGAAGAGTACATTATAAATGGTCAGATTTTTATAAGGCCCACAATTTTGATGAGTTGCTTAGAGCTACCATTAAAGCTAAGGCTGACATAAATTGGCGGGAAGTGGAGAACAGCTTCAAACGGCCAAGGTCGAGTCCCAACCTCGGCAACTTTAAGCCACAAGAGTCACCCAATAGGAACAAAAAGTTGAAGTAGACAAGGAGCAGTGGGACGATGCCTAACTTTCTAGAGTGGAATACCTATGGATGCTGAGATAAGGGCATATGCTGGCGCATGATTTATTTGTGAGCAGCATTGGCACTGAGTAGGGGAGGGCCCAAGTTGAAGAAGGAACGTCACCCCAACTAAGGACAATAATAACAAGGGTACTAATTGCAATAACCAAGGTGGTGCTAATCCTAACAATGGTAATAACAGTGGTGGAGGTAATAATCCTTGACCCAATCAAGCTAACCAGAGGCCTAGGGAAATGTAAGGGTGTTCACAATGACATAAGAAGAGGCTGATAATGCGAAGGACATGGTGGTAGGTATTGTGATCGTTAATAAATTGGATGCCTATATACTGTTTGATTGTACTGTGTCATACTCTTTCGTGTCCAAAAGGTTTTCCCAATATTTAGAGCATGAGCCTGGATTACTAGATAGTCCATATAAAGTGGCCGCACCAGGAGGAAAAATTCTAGTAACTAGCCTAGTCTATTGGGATTGTGACTTGAACATATGTGGAAACCATGAATCAAAAGCCACCTCATTCAGCTTAATATGATTGTGTTTGCTATAATTTGGGGGATGGATTGGCTAGTTAAGAACTTTATGTACGTGGACTATCGGAATGAGGTTGTGGATTTTCACCTTCCTATAGATGACAAGGTTTCGTTCTATGTGAATATTCGAGATTGGGCTAGCTGACTTAAAGAAGTTTATTTTGGGTGGATGCAAAGCCTATCTTGCATACGTTGTTGAGGCTTAAGAGCAGGAGGCAAAGCTCGAAGACATCTCGATAGTTAGGGAATTTCCCATGTGTACCTAAATGACCTACTTAGACCACTTCTAGATAAGAAAATAGAGTTCAAGATAAATTTAATTCTAGGGATGGTGCCAATATCGAAGGCCCCATACCAAATGGCTCTGGCTGAGTTGAAGGTGTAGCTACAAAAGTTGCTAGATAAGAAACAAATTAAGTCAATCACATCACATTTGGGAGACCCAGAGCTCTTTATTAAGAAAAAGGATGGGAGCTTAAGATTGTGCATTGATTATTGCGAGCTCAACAAGGTGACCTCATCAAAAACAAGAATCCCCTGTTGAAAATCGATGACTTATTCGATTAGTTAAAAAGGGCCAAGGTCTTTTCAAAAATAGAAAAGAGATCTGTATATCACCAATTGAAGATAAAGGCTGAAGACATACCCAAAATGACCTTTTGGACAAGGTATGGGCACTATGAGTTCCTAGTGCTACCTTTTATGCTAACCTAAGCCCTAACAACTTTCATGGATTTAATGAATTAGGTATTCAAATCCCACTTGGATAACTTCATGGTGGCATTTTTGGACAACATCTTGGTGTACTTACCAAGTGAGAAGGCACACAAGGAGCACTTGAGGATAGTGCTGTAGACCTTATAGGAAGAACAATTGTATGCCAAATTCAACAAGTGTAAAAGTTGATTCAAAAGTGTGGCGTTCTTAGAACATGTGATCTTCGAAAAGGGAGTATTGGTAGACCCTAAGAAGGTTGAAATGATCCTACAATGGCCAACACCCACCAATTTGACAGAGGTGAAAAGCTTCCTTGGACTTTCCAGATACTGCTATAAATTTGTGGAAGGATTTTCTAAGGTTATCACACCATTGACACAGTTATTGCAACAAGGGAGGAAGTTTGACTGGACCACAAAATGTGAACAAACTTCATGGAACTTAAGCAAAGGTTAATGTGAGCTCTGGAACTCACCTTACCTACCAAAGGTGGTGCATTTATAGTGTACTGTGATGCCAGCAGAATGACCTATGGTGCATATTGATGTAGAATGATCAAGTGATTGCATAAGCACCTATGTAGTGACGCTATTGAGTTGAACTACTCGACTTATGACTTAGAATTGGAGGTGGTGTTATTCACCCTCAAGATATAGCAATACTACCTATATGCGGAGAGGTATGAAATATACACCGACCATAAAAGCCTTGAGTACTTCTTCACCCAAAAGGAGCTAAATATGAATAGAGATAGTGGTTATAATTGATCAAGGATTATGACTTAGTCATAAGCTACCATTCGAGTAAGGCTAATTGCGTGGCCCATGCCTTAAGTAGGAAGAGAACAAAAACCATGGCGGCCATGTCAACGAGATAGCTTGATTCGCTACATTTGGAGATTGTGGAATTAGTAGATGGGATACTAGTAAATTTGAGTGCTGAAACTTCAATAATTGGGGAAATCAAGAGGTTTCAAGAGTCGGACCTTGACATTGCAGCTTTAATGGATAAGGTCAAATAAGGCCAACTCCTAGACTTTTAATTGGGGGAAGGTGGCATGGTGTGTATGAAAGGAAGACTATGCATTTCAAACATGAAAGAGAAATGCAATCGGATTCTATTGGAAGAACATTAGTCAAGGTGCTTGGTACATCTGCGAAGCACAAAGATGTATAAGGATCTTAAGAAAAACTTCTAGTGGAATGCGATGAAGAAGGATACCGCAAACCATGTAATTAGGTGTGTGACTTACCAAAAAGTTAAGGTGGAACATTAGCAGCTCGGAAGCTATATACACCCGTTGGAGATCCTAGAATGAAATGGGATTGAAACACTATGGATTGGTAGGGTTTCCATGTACACTGCAAGAATATGACATGATGTGGGAAATTGTCAAAAATTTAAGCAAGTCCTCACATTTCTTACTAGTGCGGACGGCTTACACATTGGACAAGTTGACAAAGATGTACATGGATAATATAGTATGGTTGCAAGGAGGGCCTTCAAGCATAGTCTCAAATTGAGACCCTAATGTGTCTTTTTTGGAAGAGCTTCCAAGAAGCGATGCAGATAAGAATGGATTTGAGTACTGCATACCACCCACAAATAGATAGATAGTTAGAGCGAACTATCCAAACATTGGAGGACATGCTAATGGCACGTGTCCTAGACTTTAAGGGGCTTTGGCGCAACTACTTACCATTAGTCGAGTTCTCATACAACAATAGTTACCACATGAGTATAGGAAAGGCTCCATATAAGGCTCTCTATGGAAGAAGGTGGAGATCCCTAATCTATTAAGACAAAGTTGGTGAAAGAAAAATTACAAGCCTAAAGTTGGTGCAAGTAATGGTTGAAAAAGTGCACATCATTCATAAATTAATGAAGGAGGCCCAAGATAGACTAAAAAGTTGGGTTGGCTTGAAATAAAGACCTTTAGAATTCCAACTCAATGAACAAATGTATTTGACAATTTCCCTAACCCGCCACGTAGTGTTGTTCGGTAAGGCAGGGAAGTTAAGTCTATATTTCATCGGACCCTTTGAACTGCTAGGAAGAGTAGAGGAGTTAATGTATTGATTGGCGCTATTGCCATAGTTATCGCGAGCACATAAGATGTTCCACGTATCACAGTTGCGAAAGTATGTGCTTGACCAAACTACATACTCGAACCAAAGATGTTATTAATGACGAGAACATCACCTACAAAGAATACACAGTCTAGATAATATCCAAGGAAAAGAGGAATTTAAGGAAGCAAACCACACCCTATGTGAGGTGTAGTGGTCAAACCACTCCAAATAAGAGGTGACATGGGAGCTGAAGGAAGACGTTAGGAAAAGATATTCACATCTATTTAACTAAGGTTGTAATTACAAATTTCAAGGGCGAAACTTATTATAAATGAGGAAGATATAATACTCCAAATTTTTGAAAATTTTTGAAATAATTGTCCTGAGAAATTTTGTGGATTTATAGTGAAATTACCTTACCAAAATAATGTCAAATTTTTGGTGACATAATTAGAGGTTGAAGGAAGCTAAGGTTGAAAATTGGTATTTTTGGGTGACAAATTTTTCTAAATAACTTGTTAATTCATGGGAAATAATTTTGAACCATTGGAGTAAGAAAATAAAGCCTAAAATTAATGAAAATCCGTTTGGAAATTGGGCAGCAATTAGAAAAGTAGTGAAATTATTTTTAAGGATGTAAATGACTAAGAATCTCAATCCCATGCAATCACCATTTTACCTAGGGTACAAATAAGAGATTTTAAGGGTAGGAAACCCTTATTTCAACCCTGAGTAATGGTGGCAATGGCCAGAAACGTGAGGAAGAAATTCTAGCTCTTCACGCGTGTGAATTCAAGGTAAATCTTAAGCCAAATTGTCTGTTGTTCATGCATACATATAGAACAATCATTATGCATGTGCAGACACTCAAAACACATGAATTTTAATGGCCTAAATGTTTAGTTGATGGAGGATTGTGTATAGGACGTGGAATCACGTGTAGGAGTTACAAAAATTGTATATTGATACATTAAATAATCAAATAAAAACATATATGGAAACTTTCAAAATTTGTGTAAACACATAGGTCATGATTTCTATGAGTTTTAATACACTAAAACATAGTTAAGGACTTGGAGAACCAGGGGGGAATTGGGTTCTGTGGTTTGGAATGGATTAGACATGACAAAATGAACGCACCAATGACTAGATGCAAGCCTGCATCACACCGCGACCAACAGACCTAATCGCGGCCCATAGCAACATGATTGCAGGAGCATCAGCATAGTCATAGACCCAAGCACAGACTTTTTAGATTGTTTGGTGATCATGGCCTCAGTTGGGAGACAAGGAGCCACAACCCCAGATCAGACCTTGCGATTGCAAGGCGAACCACAAGATTTCCAGTAGGTTTTGCAGTTGAGTGTTGCAAACACAAATGTGGATTTCACAGTCACGGACAAAGGTGATGTGGTTACAGAACTTAACGTAGACACTGAGCATATTACGTATTTTTGAGGAATTAGTCTGAATTTTCTAAAGTCTGGACCAAATTAGGCCTACACCTACTGTTAAGACATAATGCCATACAACGAAAGATAATTGAAAGGACTCAAGCAAACACAGACACAGGACATGTTAAGCATTGATAAGCACACAACATTAGACATATCAAGTACTAAATAAGAAGCATGTATGCAATTAAATAGGTGATCGAGAGACAATATCCAAGAAACTGGAACCTAAGAAAGCTAAGTAAGAGTAAGTGATAACATCTTACTAAGCTTTTATAACTATTCTAAAAAATGATTTTACTGCATAACTGGACCCATATCTTATGGTGTAAGTGATAACACCTTACTAAGTTTTTACAACTGCCATTGAAAATGACCTTGCAAGTGTCTACCAAAATTGTTTGCTTCTACAATTGAATGTTTTTAACATAATTTAAATAAAGTTTTAAATGTTTTCCAATTGCAAAATGTGGTATTTCTGCAGTGATTACATTGTGAACAGCTTATTTTGAAACATAGATGTGAGCTATTTGTGAAGTGCGTGTTTCAAATTGTATACTGAAATTTGAAGACATGAAACAAATTATAGTAGACACTCAAAAGAATGAAAATGAGTGTGAAGAATAAGTTCTACCTTACCAATTGGATAATAGATTGGGAATCGTCTAATTAGGGTGAAGATTGGGATCGACAATGGGTGAAGCTAATACTTAGCCCTACCAATCAAGTAACAGTAGATTGGGATATCTCCTAGGTGGGGTTGAAGCCCTGGGGCCATAGCAGGACAACCAGAATTAAACATACCCTTTCCTCAGTTGGGGGAGCATAACCTGAGGCACTGATTAGTGGTAACATACAAAATGAGCATAACGATGAGTTTGCTAAGAAATGAGAAACAGAAACAAGTGATACATAAGATTGGAACGAATGAATGTGATATTTTCTAAATGTAACATGAATGCTTTCATTCCTTTGTACTTCTTAAAAGTGGCATTTTCTTAAATGTGGGCTATTTGAAATTGTTTCTTGCTCACATCTACATTTGCAAAGTAAATAGGTAAGTATTATCATTTACTGGGCAACTCTCTGCTCACCACCACTAATAACCTTTTGTAGAGGAGAAATAATGTAATAGATAGGCTTTATATTTTCATTGTGCACTTGAGATGAGACACTATTGACAAGGATCGTATATTGTTATTTTTACAAGAATTATTACATTTCATTATTAGTTTAGTTACTCTGTACATGTATGGCTTTGGTGTTCGCTCAATTGTTTGCAAATACTACTGTATGATGGTTTCAAGTTAGGGCGTGACACACCTAGTCTTGATATTCTTAATTATGCCTTAGCTCATCTCCCTAAAAGTTACAACTGAGATGAATAAGTTCCTTACACAACCATTCTCACGAGAGTAGGTTTCCTTAGCCTTGTAGCAAATGAACCCTTTGATGTCCTCGAGACCAGATGGCATAGCTCTAATTTTATTCTAGAAGTATTAGCATAATATGGAAAAGGAAGTGATGGATCATGTGCTAAAGATCCTGAATGGCCTGGGTGACATTATAATATATGCATGCAACAAATATGGTCCTCAATCCAAAGGAGGCTAACCCAGAGGTTTTTTCAGAGGTTACCCCATTAGCCTTTATAACGTCATTTACAAATTAGCTTATAAAGCTATTGCTAATCACCTCAAACAATTCCTTAATGATTTTATCTCCCCAACTTAAGTGATTTTCATCCTGGGGTGATTTATTTTGGAAATAGAATTGTGGCTTTTGAGGTCAACCACTATGACGAGACAAACATGGATGAGTAGTGATTAATGGATATGAGTAAAGCTTATGATCACCTTGAATGGACGTTCATTGAAGCTATTTTAACTAAAATGGGCTTCCACAACTCTTTTGTTCATATTGTGATAAAGTATATGTTTGGTGTTCATTTCTTCTTTGTTCTTAGTAACACAGTTTTTAGTTTGATGCAACCACAACACGGTATTCACCTAGGAGACTCGCTATCATCATATCTATTCATCTTGTGTGCCGAGATCCTTTCCTTTTACTGAATTACCATGAACAATATGGCTAGCTCCAAAGAGTTCAAGTTGGGCAACAAGATCCCCAAATTTCACATCTTTTGTTTGTAGATGACAATTTCACTTTCTACCAAGCTAGCGAGGATAGTTTTAAGGTGTTGCAAGAGGTGTTAAACCAATATGCAAAGGCATCGGGTCAGCTAGTGAATTTTTAGAAACCATCACTCACTTTTAGTGTAAGTTGACTAGTTACACTGGAACAGACTTGCAGACTCGCTCAATACAAAGTCACAGATTGCTCCTCTTCCAACTTTGGTCTTCCAATTGCTATGGGGTGGGCTATAAGGAGTATGTTCAAGAATATAAAAGATAGAACGTGGCAACGTGTGCTTGGATGGAAAGAGAAAATGTTCTCTTATGCCAAGAGAAGCACACTGAACAAAGCAACTTTACCATCAATCTCAACCTATGCTATGTCATGCTTCTTATTCCTAGAAACATTTTTGAAGAAGTTGAACTCCTTGGTGGTGCATTTTTTATGGCAACAAACTAAGCAACACGCAATTTTTTAGATAAGCTCAATTTTTTTTAAGCAAGAACTTGTTGAGGGTGGTCTTGCGTTAAAGGATTTTCAAGTTTTCAATTTGGTGATGCTAGCAAAATAGGGTTAGAGGTTAATTAAGTCTCTGAACAATTTAATAGTATTTATTTTAAAGGCTTGGTATTTCCTAAAGGGCATGTTCCTTAATGCAAAGTTGGGATCCTAGCGTTCGCTAGTATAGCACAACATATTGACAACAAGGAGGCTTCTTGAAGTGGGCATTAGGTGGAAGGTGGCAATAAGGGAGAAGATTCAAGTACGAAAAGATAGGCGGATACCTCAGCCCTTGACTTTTAAACCAATCATCCCATGTCAGAATGAATTGATGGAGTTGCTGGTGAGTGAATTAATTAATGAAGATTAGCAATCATGGGATGTAGCAAAGATTCAAAGATTAAAACTTTGTTCAAACCAAAAATAATTTAGATTTAATTCCAAAAGTTCCATTGGAAGGCACTATTTAGACGATAGAATAACTTGTACTGGTCCGCCAATGGCCCCTTTACCATCCATTTAGCCTACCATTTGCGGAAAAGCATCTAGTTAATGAGGAATGGGGTTAGGGGAGAGGAAAGTAGCAGTTCTAGGGAGTCTTGCAAGTTCATTTGGAGCTCTCAAGTACCTAGTAAAATTTAATTCTTTACCTAAGGGTTGGAGAATGATATCCATCCCACAACCTTTAACATGAGATCTCGAGGTTGCAACACATTTTTGGGATGCCCCTTATGTGACTCTCAAGAGGAAAATTCCAAGCATGTCTTTATTGATTGCCATTTTGTTAGGCAAATTTGGGCTTTGTTGGACCTTCCTTGGAAAACCTTAGTTGAGTGATGTTCACTGCATCTCCATTGGTCGAAGAAGTTGTATTTAGAGTTAGATGAGTTTCAGTTTTGAACGGCAATCACCATCCCATAGTTATATGGAGAAGCAAAAACAAAAAGTTGCATAATGGACTCATTTTTTCGACATGGGAGGCTCTAGATTATGCTAAGAGGCAATTGTTAGATTATGATCAAGCTTGACTTAGAATAAGGGCTGCAAGTTGTTGCCATACATCCCGACAGCTAGAGTCTACCATTAAATTCCATTTAGGTAAATTTTGATGGAGCAGTCTTCACGGAACAAAGCAGGGTAGGAATTGGCATTACAACTTAGAATGCCAAAGGCAAAGGTGTGGGCATCCTGTCTAAATATGTTGATCACATGTTAGACCTCTTTTTTGCAGACTGTTTAGTAGCTCAGGAAGCTATTGATTTCACCATGTCAAAAAGATGAAAGAAAATCATGGTGGTGGGTGACTGCCTCGCCTTAATTTCCATATTGTAGTGTGGGAGTTTGGATCTCTCTATGAATAGTATTTTGATAAAAGATATTTTGGGTAATACCCTAAAATTTTGGGTATTAGTATTAAATTATTAATAGCTAAAATTTTATGTTGAAATGGCAAATATATAAATTTTCATTATTTTCTCTTCATTTTCATGTAAAATAAAGTTAAATATAGTAGGGTATATCTGGAATGGGATATGTGTAGTCTTTGGTAACTAAATCTTGCGAAATAAATTACATATGAGGGAAGAGACTTGCCATGATTAAGAGACCTAAAAATAGAATATTGAATTGTAAAAATTCGTGTAAAAATCTGATATAATTATAATAGATAAGTATAGGAATTTTATGGTCCCAAATAAAAACCCTAATATAAATAGGGTTAAGAGGTGGACAAAAATTAAAATCCTCCACCCAAAGAGCAGCAGCCATTCTGTGGATGTCTAGAGAAGAAGAACAAGTTCTCCGACTTTTAAATGCGATAATCAGAGGTAAATTCTTTGCCGAATTTTACATTTGTCATGCATAAAAATAGAAAACCCTTGCACATACGTTATAGGCATAAGATATATGAATTTAAGGAAGGTTACATGCGGGTTGATGCATGTATATTTTGTTAAAGTTATAATTTATGCATAGAAATTGGTAGGAAGTGCATATTGATAAAATGCGTAAATGCTAAAACATGTTATTAATTGTCCAAATTTTGGATTGATATGATTAAGTGGATTTTTCATGGAAAGGATTTGTGAATATATGCCTAAGGACCATCGAAATCATAGTGTTAACAGGTTTTGATGATTGGAACTGAGTAGAATGAATAAAACCTGCCAAAAAGCACCTTGTGCATGCAACCGCAATCACATTCCATAGTCCCAAGGCACCCTACTACGATTGTGGAAGGCCCTCTCGCAAGAGCAGAACAGGAGCATGGGCTCAAGAAGAACGCCTCATAGTTGAAGCTACAGGCATGACATCTCAACATGCAGCCGTGATGATGAACCTTATAGTCGCAAGTCCTAGGCACAACATAAATCGAAGGTACTAAGGTCCTTGGTGCAGCCACGGATGGGCATCTCATGAGCACAAGCCCTCTACTTGCAGTCACGAGGAAGAACAACGGCATGGGACAAAATGTCTTGCAATTTGTTTCATGTGTGCAAAGCCACCAATTGTAGTCACAAGATCTAATTCTGTGAGGGTAGAGTCTTGAATGGGGTAGAATGATATTTTAAGAAATTAAGGCTTAATTTTTTCGATTTTGGGATTAAAATGAGCTCAAATACTGTTCGGAACTTTACAAGATATAGGGAATATTAACAAAATAAATCTCAGATAAAAAAACCTACTTATTAGATAATTGAGAATCTAAAAGGATAATATGATGAGACATGTAAAATACACACAAAAGCAATTGAAAGACAAGGATCACAATTGAATTGGGCATTAAATAAAAAATTATTTGATTGAAATAAGAAGTCGAAAATTGGTGTCCGGTGAACCGTTGGTCAACAAGAATCAAAGTTATGTAAGTGGGTACTTTCACAAAATATTTTCAAAATTGTTTTATGTTACAGCTGAATTGTTTATAACATGTTTAGAACTATTTTTGAATGAAAGCATGTTTTGACATATTGATTATTGTGAAATTGAAATTATCTGTTATCTTCTTAAAAAACTTGGATATGAGTTATCTGCAAAATGAACTGATTTGAGTTAGTTATTCTAAATCCAAAATACATGTAATAAAGCATGAAAAACCTCTCATGTGATGCCAATGATAGTGTGGAATGAGTTCTATTCTACTAATCGTGTAATGGATTGGAAACTATCCAATTGTGTGGAAGTATTAGGGTCAACAACGGGTAAAAGTAATATGTAACCCTATCTATTGGGAATATAAATAGGGATACCTCCCAGTTAGAGTTGAAGTACTGGGGCCTAGTGGCATAGCCGATCTCACGTAACCCTCCGTAATCAAGAATGTAGACTAATACCGTGATCAGTGAAAATAAAACACAAAGTATATATCAACTTGAGGAGGCTAAGGAAATCATACGTGACTGAAGAAATGATATGTGAATTATGTGAATGATGAGACAATTAAAAATAAATGTGAAATGCTGTAATTTTCTTAAACTATTTAAATGTATATTGTTTTGTCTGTTTGAACTATGTTTTATGGAAATTGGTATTTTGCTCACATACATTAAAAGGCTAAAAGGGCAGAAGGTACCATCCATTAGGCGACTCGTCACTCGCATATTGTAGATGACATTTTTGTAGATAAAGCAACTGAGGAGGAACTTCCGCGGGGATGATAGATTTAGAGAAAGAGACAAAGATCTTTATCTTAACTTATTTCCATTTATTTTCACTAGTGATAAAACCTGACTGATGTAATATTTAAGATGATTTTCTTTCTACTATGAAACAGTGTTATGATTATTAGTTCAATTGTTACCTCTTAGATATTATTATGTGACAATGAATGGTTTAGTTGCTACGATATTTGTTGGTTTTGGTATCCATTAATTTTGTTTGTAGGTATTATTGTATTATGTCTCAAATTCGAAATATGACATCTTGCATGGTAGCAAATATCTAGATAGTGTGGATTACCATTTCATTGGACGAGAGTTTAATGAAGAGGCTCATGAGTTGGTTAGGAATGTGAGATTTGATGCAACTCGGGTGCGATAGCTCCAGTGCGAGATCTGCATTTCTTTTGTTTCATTGTCTTAATAAAATTTTCCATTTTTGCATTAAAAAAAAATCTTGAATGTTTCAATGTCATGTTAAATAAAAGTACTATCAGTTTTTATCAAATTTTAGTAAATTGGCGTAGCTAGATTCCTAGCCCTTCATCCGTGTTTCAGAAAGCTGAGCTCGACTTTATGGTTGACACATGCACAGAATTCTGAAATTTCAGGGGCCATTCCACCAGAGTTCTTCAACATTGGATATGGAGGAGATGCAATGGATCAACTGCTATTGAATCTGCCTGATCAGAAAGTGAGACTCTGAGACTCAGATGGATCCCAAAAACGGATTATTTTAGGTGGGATTCGTTGCTAGAAGGATATGCTACAGACCTGCTGCAACCTGCATTCGGTTATGTTCAACTCAGAGGCAACAGACTTTCTGGCAGAATGCCTTCTATTTGGCGGTTAGTAACACTCCTTTTGTCATCTTTTCTAGGCAATCTGATGTTAGAACTACCTTTTCCAACAGAAAATAGAAGTAGAATTAGTCACCTGCTCCTGCTGCCATAAAAAAGCACAGGGGAAGCCGGAAGAGCCACTGGACACATTTCTTTTCTCCTTCTTTCAGTCATACCCTGTTCTCTATTTTATTTTCTCTAGCTTTCTTGTTTTGGGGAAGTAAGATCAGCCTTAATGGCCAGAAAGAGGTCCAAGCAAAAAAGAATGTAAAACCTATTGGACTTATCGATTGGCTGGAAACCGGTAATATAATGGTACTTATACCACCCTCCTTCCTTTGAATAAACACTTTCACAGCCTATCTTGCATTTATTTATTCACTGCTAGGAGATTGAAATAAGGATTCTACTCCAGATTAGGCCGGAAAATTTTTTATATTTAATCAGAAACGAAGAGATATCACTAGTAAATGCTCATCAGTTCGTGGATCCCATTTTTTAGGTATATACAACAAATGTATATGCAGTCGCCTGACACAGGTCACGCCTAGAATTTTTCCTTTCTTATCATTCTTCCTCTTGAAAGAGAAGCAAGCCCCGTATGGCCATTTTCACCACTTTTCTCATATTAGTGGTTGCATTCAACTGATTCTGGACTAGAGGGGTTTGAACTTGAACCACAGAACATGAGAAATTTAGAATTGAAAAGAAATCATGAGAATTCTGGTCGGAAAGAAAACAAATTCCCCAAGGCTATGTAAGCATGAAACAGTTTATGAAAGCAAATAATTGAGAAGTGGCATGTACTTCGAAGGCCAACTTGCCACTATGAGTTCTATAAGATTATACAGGTGAACTCCGTTAGAATTCCCTGTAACATGTCTTTGCTACAAACTGAACATGCAGAAATACAGAATATATCCAAAATGCCATTCCTCAAAAGAAATTGAATTTAACTCTTGAAAATTGTTTGTACGGGATGGCATTTTGTCTGAAGCATTTAAAAATTAACTGCTCGAAAAGTTTGTTTGCCTAAGTTAATATTCTTAAGCTTCCCATCAGTACCAATAGAAAAGGTTATACTGCTCCCTAATGGCTGACTGATGAATGCTGACACTTGACCACCTACATGGATTAGCTTCCCGCTGCCATGATGGCTTGAGCATGTTTCAACACTGAGTGCTCTAATTTCCTTCAAAGCCTAACCGTAGGCTGCTAAAGGGATCATCAGCCCACCTCAGTAACTCCAGGGCTAAGCACCACAAGCAGTTGACAAATAAATATTTAACGGTGAAAGCAACTGCACAATTGTGGATGCATTTAGATTTTGCACACAGAAATCCCCATCACAGAACAAGTGACAAGCAATTAAACCATCTTGATAACCCATTTGCATTCTGCTTACTTCCCTCGCAAGCTCATACTTTTACGCTTCTGATTTAAAGCAAAACGGCGTGCCATAGCAGGATTGTAGAATTTCCGCATGTGCTCAGACAGTCTATGTATAGCTTGGAGATCACCAATTGCAGAGAGCTGCATCAAAAAGGCATCAAATTTCTTATATGGTAGCTTCATCCCCATGTTTATTACTTTTTCTAGAAGAAAAATTGCATCACTGGCATTACTGCATCCAAATAGCCCTTCAATCATCACACAGTAAGTATCAGTGTCACGTACACATGCCCTCCTATCCATCTCATTCCATGTTGCAAATGCACCATCAGGATCTCGAATCCTGAAAAACATTATGATCAGAATATTAAATGTTTGCACACTGGGCATACAACCCGCCTCAATCATTTTCTGGTAAAGTCTAAGTGCTTCGTCACGATTCTTATTATCACAGAGAACCTTGAGAAAACAGTTGTAAGTAACAATGTCAGGAGGGTAGCCTGTTCGTCCCATCTCTTCCAAAAATCTGTAAGCTGCTTCAATATTTCCAGACAAAAACATGCCTTCAATTAGTTCTTTGTAAGTTGATACATCAGGTAGGCATCCACTATCTTTCATATCTGCTAAGATTTTAAAGCATTCATCCATTCTATCATTCTGGACAAGTGCTAGCATCATAATCGAGTAAGTTTTTGCGGTGGGAGACGACATAGTAGAGCCTTTGGTTTTCATGAACTCCAAAAGCTCAGCAGCCTCTTTCA
Organism: Avicennia marina; assembly: GCA_019155195.1. Classification (NCBI taxonomy): domain Eukaryota; kingdom Viridiplantae; phylum Streptophyta; class Magnoliopsida; order Lamiales; family Acanthaceae; genus Avicennia; species Avicennia marina. Next base: position 7,318,131 of record CM032772.1, on the reverse strand, counting down.
GCATTCCTGCATTGCAAAAGGTATCAATGGCAGTGTTGTACGTAAAATTTTCAGGTGTGTGGCCCATCTTGATCATATCCTCCAGCACACTCATACCTCTAGTTGGGTTTCTGACCCTACACCATCCAAAAAACAAAATGTTATACGTGTCAGCATTGGGCTTTATCTTGCTTTTCACCCTGTTAAACATCAGCTCAGCATCCTCAACAAGACAACACTTGCACAAAGCATCCAGCAGTAAATTGAATGCATTTATCTCAGGTTGTGTTTTCACTCTTATCTTCTTTTTCTTTGCAAACTTTTGAAGATGCGTCAAGTGCTTCTCAGTATACTGTCTCAAAATAGTCAACAACACCTCAAAGGGAACAGAACTTTTATTGCATCGTTTCATGCAATCCAGAAGATCACAAACAATTCGAAACTGCTTGACCTTGTACTTAGTACTAGACAGAATGTCAATCATTTTATTATATGATTCAGGCTCATGCCTATAATCTTCTTGATGCCCTACCCAATTAAAGAATCTGAATGCTATTTTTTCCTCAAAGCGAAGCCTGTGTAAGACCTCTACCACTAGAGGTGTCGTCAGTTGGATGCCTAGTTTATCAAGAGCTCTCTCCATTTTATGCTCCGCGCTTGAGAAATCCAACACCGTTTTGTAGACCTTATCCACATGATCAATGTCACCAGATGTTTTCTCCAATTCCAAAGCCTCTGAAGTGCAAAATAGTCGGAGATTCTCGCCCAAAAGTAACGAACACGAAAGAAGTGAATATTTAACAGCCAAACTACGAAGAAAATATGGGCTCATGATCGAAGTTTGATTAGATATAGAAAATGAGCACACATGCATTTTCCCACAATCATTGAACTGACCCAACGAAGCAGCACAAGGTGCTTGGTGATGATGGCTCGAGAACGACAGGTTAGATATATTTGTCAAAAATCTTTTAGATTTGCATACAGCATGTGAAATTGAAATTTGTCTCCACATTATAGTCCAAAATTCTTGAAGCAGCATGAAAATCCTCTACGGAAATGCAAGCACACTCCTACGATTGAAGCAATTCATCGAACAGGTCAAGAGTGTGAGGAAAAAAAAAGTCTTCACATGCACGAAGAAGCACTGCCACGACTGCAAAATCTACCAATAGCCGGTGGGCTAAAAAACTAACGATGATGGAGAACAGCTGAATCCATAAGCGCCATATACACACTGAAAGCTGTTAGTGCAAGAAATTGTCGCTTTCCTTTTTATTTAGTCCTCTTATTTCATTTCACCTGCAAGCAATTTTAAGCAAACGTTTAGAAAGTGTATAATTACAAAATTATTATATTTTAAAAATGAAATGAAATTATTTGAAATCAAAAACGCAAAAATTTTTAAAATTAAATACAAATAAAAATCAAAAATGAAAAAGAGAAATTTTTTAGAAATGACACAAATAGGAATAAGTTAAAAAGAAACAAGAGAAAGAAATTATAGGAAAAATTTTAAAAAGAGCTAAAATAAAGGTACTTATGTAATTTTACATCCTTATTAATATAGTATAAATGAATAAATAATATTCTAACTCATTTATAAAATCAGAAGGTAATTTAAATTAAAATTAGAACAGAAGATAGAAAAAATATAATAAAATTAAATTAAATAATATTTTTAAAATATAAATTGTATATCATTGATATAATTTATAAAATAAAAAATAAAAATAAAACAAATTAAAATTGTGATAAGTGGATGAAATGAAAGAAAATTGTGGGAGTAGAGCAAAAAAAATATTAAAATTTAATGGTAGTTAAGTAATTATAAATTTTGCAACTATTATTAAAAAACTATATATATACATGTTTGTGTGTGTGTGTGTGTGTGTTTTCCACCTTAAACGGGCCTAGAAGCCAATACACGATACTGACAAGATTATGAGTCCAATATGATTTAATTTAAATTGTCATTCATCAATTTCTAATGTTTTCCCTTCGTAGTTTATATCAAGCAATTTCTCAATTTTTTCTATTTTCGTAAATATTTGATTTTAAGCAATAGAATTATTGATTACTTTCAAATAGTTAAACATCATATTAGTTACTAATTGTAAAACCCAACAATTGTGTACATATAAAACTACTAATATAATAAAAAAGAAATATAGATCTTTTTCTTAAAATGTTTATTCCATTTTTTTCTTTCATTTATTTATTTATTTATTTATTTTCGTTTTTTGTCCTTTCTCTTCTTTGTCATCTTTTAGATGAAACAAGCAAAATAAAATGCAATAGAAACTTAATCGGTGAGTTAAGAATCCATATTTATTTTTTCATGCTTAAGGTTATATGTATTTTTAAGCATTAATTGATATGACTATTTTGAGTACAAATATATTAATGTGGAATAGAAATCTTCTGACTACCAATAAAAGTGAAAAACTACATTTTTTTCAAATTAATATCGATTCTATTTGCACATTGAAATCGAATTCTATTTGAAATTACTTATTTCAGGTTTAAAATGTAGTCATTTTTTTCAATATATCTATTTGGTTAATACTTAGAAACATGTGTCATTATTATAGTTAAAATTTGGTTTGTCGGCTCTTTCGAGGTGAGAAATATACCAATATAAATTCTAAAAAGTATAAAAATGCTCTAGTTAGGTAAAAAAAAAAAAGGGAAATTAGAATATTTGACATAACTTTCTTCTCTTCACTTTTCATCTTTCAATTTAAAAATAAATTTCTACTCTAAATGCACATTAAACTATCAATGAATATCATCCCGATGATTACTCAATGCAGTGTAGTAAAACGTCATGTATGCAAGGTGTTAGTTTTAGATTCCTGATAAGCACAAAGGAAAGTTGGATTGGCATGTCAAACAGTGGGAGTTAAGGCACACATGTCTTATCCATTAGATGACCATTGGTTGCCTATGTAGAGCGTTACAAGTGGTTTTGCAAGTGATTATTAGATAGAAAACAATCTGAACACTTGGCATGCAATTGCCATACTGTTTGAAGGATGCCTCTTGGAAGCGACCATGCATATGGTCTTAAATCTCCTAATAGTTAGGGATGTCAACTACCTTATTTTGTGTTGTTTTAAACACATCTAAGGGCCTGCACAAGTTTTGGAACATATGAGATCTGTGCAAGCTTTCTTCCTTATACGTGAAATTATGGAATAACATACAAGATTAGATTTTACCTATAATCCTTGGCGTTGCTTACTATTCCTTGCACACCATGTTTTATGCATTGTGGCTTTCGAGTCGTGTGGAACCTCTAACCCTTTTCTCAATATATATCCTTTACCTTGAAAACATATGGGAAGACTAATTGATCTAGTGCAAAAATCGTGCTTCATGGTCGAAAAAATTTACCCAATATTTTAACCTAGTGATAAGTGGTATCATAGCCTAATTGGATCTATGGTTCTATGACAATGTCAGATTTTGATGCATTGCAACAAAGAATCCTAAATCTCTACGCTTGGATGGAAAGGCTTCAAAGATTTCTAGGATTGCCCTTTGAACTATTACCCAGTGGCTTGTTCCAGCAGATCAGGTCACTGTCTGAAAAGCTAGACTAACTGTGAAGTTCTACGGATGATCTCCTCAAATTCATTGAAGTAAAGGTGACATCCATAGTAGAGCACATTAACGTTTTGTCAAATGCTGTGGATATCAAGCTGAGTGTTATCAACATAGAGTTGGCTGTGTTGGAGACAATTGTTGGCAATGGCACAGTGGATGATTGTTTTATCGTGTTGAAAATTAAGGTCTCAAAATGTGCGGTATTTGGTGGCACCCATAGGGTAAATGAACTAGTGAATTTCCTTTGAGACGTATTCTAAGCCACCAGGATAACTGATGAAGAGACAGTTTCCACCACCAGCATACATTTGTTAAGTGATGAGAAACTGCAGTGGTGGACCTATATGTTGGAGGATGCTAGTACAAAATTAGAGAAAATTCACACTTTGAAAACCTTAAAACAAGAATTAAGGGATCAATTCTTGCCTGGTAATACATCATGGCTTGCCAAGGAGGCACGATGAAAGTTGAAACACATTGGTTTAGTGAGCAATTCTGTGAAAAATTTCAGTTCCCTAATGTCCAGTTGGAAGAGGACAATTTGTTGAATTTCCTTATGGGTTTATAGCCTTCGGCCTAGGCTGATCGAGGTGAAAAGGCATGAGGAATCTTTCTCCCACATTACTGTAGTAGACTACCTTGCCAACTTTCATGTGATTTGGAGACTGAACACTAAGTAGTAGAAGACAGACATTTCCAAGGACAAGGGGGAAAACTAGCAAGCGTAGCAAAGATAATAAGGTGAAAAAGAAGGAAGTCCACGAAGTGATAATTTTATAAATGAAGGATGAGCAGCAAACAATAGACAGGACATGAAAGGGGTTTTACCTGTGCAACAGTTACTATCGAATATGCAACTATCCAAAGAATGGGAAATTGAATGCTTTGGTGATTAAGATGGATATGGCAGATGATGTCAAAGTAAAAATATAAGGAAGGGAGGTACTGACCACATGGATTCTGGTTCTACCCATAATTTTTTTGCCAAATGTTTGAGGCATATGTTCAGGCTTGATGTACATCCTTACACCAGCATGATCAAGATGGTGAATACTAATGCTAAATTGATTGATGGCATTACCAACATGGAGTTCGAAATTAGATTCTAGTTTGGACAGGTCAACTTGATGATTTTGCCCCTAGAAGAATCTGATGTCCTCCTTGGGGGTGATTTTTTGATGAAGGCCAAAGCTATTGTATGCCTCATCTTAACGGGTTTTCGATTAGTGTCATGCATGATTGACTGTGTATATGCCACAAATTATGCCTTTGGAGTGAGGACTAATTTATTGTTGGTGTTGTAGTCGAACAATGGTTTGAGGCATTGCTCAGAAACTTCTTGCAGTCAGGGTGGAAATTAAGCCAGAAGTGTTGGAAGAGGTCTCAGATAAATTTGTGCTGCAAGAGTTTAAGGTTGTGTTCAGTATGAGTTTGACTAAGGAATGGTCCCATTGTTAGGTAATTGATCACAAAATAAAACAAAAACCAGGTGCAGAGCCCCTGCCTACGCCTTTTACCAGGTGAGACTATCTGAGTTGCCAGAACTTAGGAATAAACTAGATAAGTTACTGGACAATGATATAATTTGCCCATCCATCACCCTATACGTATTGTTGATTTTGTTTCAAAAGAAACATGATGAGTCCTTGCAGATGTGTGTTGATTACCATGCATTGAACAAGGTCGTGATAAAGAACAAGTACTTGATCCCAAATGTGCAGGACCTTATTGACCAACTGACCAAGGCTAGCTACTACACTAAAATTGATTCGAGGTCTAGCCATTGGCAGGTGCTAATTGCAGGATGGGACAAGGCTAAGGCCAGGTGTGTAATAAGTTATGATACTTCTGAGTTTCTAGTGATGCCCTTCGGTTGCACAAATTCCCCTACTACATTTTGAAATCTTATGAATGATGTGCTGTATGAACATTTAGACCACTTTCTTGTTTATTTAGATGATATTGTTGTGTGTTTTAGGTTCCTGGAGGACAAAGTTGGGCACTTGATACTATTATTAATACGCTCTCTAATGCCAAATACTTGTCAAGGATATTGATTGTAAATGTAACACTTGATTAATTGATCAAATGTTGGTGTTCCCTTTTTATCAATATTATGGTAGGCTCACCACACATGCAATTTTTGTTATAATGTAAAATTGTCATTATGTCTATTTGATAGTGTTAAGAAGCCTTATTTATAAGAGTTATAAATACAAACGTAAAACCTCAAAATACACAATCATTAAAATTTGTTCGTGAGTCATAAGTTCTCTAAATAGGCATTAAAGTATCAATACGACTTGCATACTATATGTTTGTATTTAGATAATGAATAAGCAGAGACATGAAATCTACTCTTAGTTGTCAATGTCTCACTTCATAATCATGTTAAATGCATATAGACCTTAAACTTGAGATAAGATGGACATCTTGTGCGTATAATGATCAATGCATCATTAAGGCATTAAAAACTAATATCTATCTTAATATAAGATAGGAATATAAGTCCAACATATCGTTACCCATGCACATATAGAAGTATATATGTGATCTATAAGGAGTTTGTTTTCTTGCAAATAAGTAAGGCAATCGTCAGATGCAATTAATATTTAGAAGATGATAACCCACTCTGTGTGATCAGAAAGCAGATTTTGATGAATATTAATCTCATAAGGAAATACTAACTTGGTGATATGATCGAGTATTTTGACTAAATAAGGATGAACCCAAAGAATCACACACATAAGAACAAAGCCAAGGGATTTAGTTAAGACTTTAGAAGTCTAATGGCGAAATTATTTGATCATAATTTAGATTGGGTCAAATAGAATTATTTATTTTCTATTATATTTGTTGATAATGAGATTATTTATCAGAAACTTAATGGACCTCTTATTTAATTAATAGGGATTGATTAAATTAAAGGACAAAGGATCATCTTTAATTATTAATTAGATTAACAATTAAATATGGAATGGGCCTAAATTGGCTTAAAGGTTCACGTAAAAGTCTATAAAGCCCACTTCATGTGCCCTAATTGCGTATATATAGAAATTAAAATTCTACCATACATAGGATTGTGTATCTAGGTAATAAACAGATTTGGAAGAATTCCAAAAGACACAATTTTAGTCCAACAACATAGGCAATAAGAGAAAACCACACTCTAGCCTAAAATAGAGATTTTATCTTATCTGAAAAATCTCCAATATGTGGGATTTTGAAGAAAGTCTTCGTGAGAGTTTTGGAGATCCTTGCCTGCATTTCATTCAAGTTGGCAAACTAGAGGTCTTAGCTTACATGTTACAACTGTTGGATCACATGCAGTACTCTTTGGGAATTTGATTCTGAGGTAACTATTCATATAAACTTTCTGGATATCTTTTTTATCATTGGTGTTATATGATAAAAATGGACCAAGTTTAGGATTTTATAATTCTGACAAATTTTTCATGATTCATGAGATGTTTTAAAATTAAAATTTTACATCCCAAGCCCAATGTAGCCCAACTTGTGTTGCAAAAATTGTGTGAACACTGTTTGTTATGTGAGTTTAGGAAGGAAGAAATCACATTCCTTATGCAAATTATTAGCCAGGGAACCTTTACTATGGATGGAAAGAAAGTTCAGACTACGCCTTTAAAACATTAAAAGAGGTCGTGTCCATAATCCTAGTGCTGAAGCTACCACAATTCAGCAGGCCTTTCAAGGGGCATACTAATGGAAGGGGTTGGGTGACTGGTGGCATGCTAGTTCAAGAGAAGCACCCAATGGCCTCTAAAAGTCAGAAGATTGAGAATGTGAAGCTATGATACAGCACCCTAGAGAAGAAAAAGTTGGCAGTTGTGCACTGCCTTGATGTGCGAAGCACTACTTGTTAGGTATGAAGTTTACCGTCATGATAGACATTGTGGCAACACTTATTTTAATACCTAAAACAAGCTGACTCCCAAACAAGCTCGATGTAAGGAATTTTTGGACAAGTTGGACTTCGATGGGGTGCACACACCGGACAAACATAATGATGTTCTTGATGCCTTGAGCAGGAAAAGGTTAGAAAAATATGTTGCCGCTCTTACCGTGTTGGAGTTAGATTTCATGAAGAAAATTCAACAAATGTCCCATGATATTGTTACATATCGAGATTTAGTGGTGAAGGTGAGAGCTAAAAACCTTTGCAAGTATTGGTTAGAACATAAGTTGTTTCTTGATAAGGGCCACTGGGCAAATATTGTTAGATTTCACCAAGTTTGGGATGTAGAAGTTTTTAATCTAAAATATAAACCATTAGAGATTGACGTAGCAAAATAAAATAGCAACTCAGTTCACTTTTTTTTGCATATATCATATAAATTAAAGGATAGTTAAGTTGTACAAATAATTTCCTATAATTAAATTCCTGGCGAACTCTATTTGTGATCCAAAAGCTACAATTTTGCCATGACCTCTAATTTGTCCACATGAATAATGTGTAGGCAAAGCCTCTCCAACGAATATTGATAAACTCCTTTGTGAAATCCCACAAACTTTTTGAATTTGGCAAATTTTTATCTAGAGGAAATATTACAGAGGTCATTGATCATTTTCTCTTATGTAAAATGAGGGGAATGAATAGTTCCCATCGTGAATAGTAGACACAATGTGATCAGTGCCCTCATTAATAGTGGTGCACAACACCTATTGAAACTTTTCTAATTAATTTATTTTCAACACTTAATCTTATATACATGGTTAGATTCATATTGCCATGTATATCCAACTAGAACACAGGGAATGGATTTTTTGGGCTTTTACAGACCATTAATTAATTCAAACCCATTTTATATTTAATTATTAATATAATTAAAAATTTAAATCCTTTAGAATTATATCATTTAATTTAATTAATCTCATTAATTAAATCAATGGCTCATTACGTTTCAAGTTTCTAATTCTATTATAAACAAACATACTAGGAACAACATAATTCTATTTGCATCTTATTCATTAATTGAATTAATTTTGATTAATTAAATTAAAGGCTTATCATGTTTCTAGTTAATAATCTCATTGTAAATAAGCATAATGAGAGATAAATTATTCTACTTGGTCCAATCTAATTGTGACCAAATAAATTTTACCATGAGACTTCTCAAGCCTCATTTATGGCCCCCACTTTGCAAAAGCCTTCCAGCTATTGCCTTATTCTTATGTGTATGACTCTATAAGTTCATTCTTAATTGAAAATGAGTACAACTTGAAAGAACTGGGTATCACCTAGCTTATCACTCATACCGTAGCCCATCCAAGTGAAGTAAATAGATCGCATGAACCCTTTCGATTGTGAATACCATGCGGTATAAGTCTTTGGTCTTACTTTATCCCAATCAAGTGAGACACATGAATTTAGTTAAACTCACTATCTTGATCATATGATCAAATCAATATTATGTCACGAGACTAATGTCCTATAAAAAAATACCATTTCAATCATACACTACCTTCGCCAAGAATTTCCATCTCTTGAAGAATCAATCACATAGGACAAATTCCATGCTCACCTACAACAAAACAACGCCCTTAATGATCACACCCATGCTTCCATACGCTTCTAGGCAAAGGCACCTAAAGCTTATGTTCCTATCTCATATTAAGATATATTTTGAACCTTAATGTGATAATAATATGCTGGCCATCATGCATACAAGATAACTATATCGTCTCAAATTTAAGCGTAATATCCCAAATTTTTGGAAAATTATTGAACATTATTTAAAATAGAATTTGTGGAATTGTGATTAAATTAATATTGATTTTTGCTACTTTCTACTTATTTTCAAGTGACAATATTAGGAATTGAATGAGGGGGGCATAAGAAGGAATTTTGGTATTTTAGATAATGAAAATTTGCCATATTATTTAATATTACAGAAAAATAATTTCCTAGTCTTGGAAATAAGAAAATAGAGCTTAAAATTCATGGGAAATTCGGATAAAAATGGCTCTAAAATTAAAAAAGTGGGAATTGTTTACAAGGGCCTAAACTATGAAGAATCCTAATCCTATGTAAACCCTAACTTACGCCTAGGTATAAATGCAAAATTTAAAAGGCTAAAAAACCCTATCTTTAGTCTTGGAGCAGCAGATGGCATGTAGTAAGGGAGTGGAAAATTCTTGACCTTCAAACAATTGGATACAAGGTAATTTCTTGCCTAGTCGCTTGATTATCATGCATACATGTGAAGACATTAATTGTACATATTTAGGCATGTTAAAATCACTAGCTCCTAAGGTTTTGCATGTGTCTCAAGTGTAGGAATTAAGAAAAACCATGTGATGATATGTAGAACCCATAGAAGCTTGTATTAATGCAGTGCGTGAATAGTCGAAAACATGTCCAAATGTTGCAAAATTTGTAGATACTTGAAGAAGTTGAAATTCCAATGAGCACTGTAGTTGAATATAAAGAACACAGACTAAGACCCCGCAATTGTAAACCCCAAAGTCGCGGTCGTAAGGCTTGACTACAAGCTCTAACCAAGTTCCATATTTTGAATAACGTAAGCCAAAATTTCCAATTTTGGAACTAAAATAGACATAAATTCATTGAATAATAAGTAATAGGATAAGTGGAATAGTAACTGAGGGAAATCAAGTGTAAACGCGTAGGATGCACATGATGAATTAACAAAGCATAGATATTAATTAAGTCAAGTATTAAATAGAGTCTGTGTATGTCATTTATGAGGGAATTGAGAGGTCATAGTTGGAGAACAGATATCCAATGAAATTAGGTGACAGGTAAGTGGTTACATCTTACCAATTTTGTAACCATTCTAAACTATTTTCAAACATTGCTTTGGCGTTACAACTGAATGCTTTGATACGTGCTTTTAAATTCTGAATGTTTCCTGCTTGCAAGGGCATGAAATCAAAATGTTGTTTTCTGAAAACTTATAACTATGATTTCTTGAAAATTGGATGTGAACTGGTTACCATTAAAAGCTTTTGAAACTAAGTGATTGGCATTCAAATACATGGAACGAGAATAATTCAATAGCCACTCATGTGATTGCCGATAAGCATGTGGAATGAGTTTCCCCTTATTAATCGAGTAATAGATTGAGGCCCGCTTAATCAAGATAGAAGTACTGGGACCAGCAGTGAATGAAGCTGATGCATGGCCTTACAAATCGAGTAATAATAGATTAGGACATGGCCTAATTAAGATTGAAAACTAAGGCTCATAGTGGGCATAGCCGACATTCGACGTAACCTCCTTAGTCGAAGAAATATAGATTAAGACCTTAATCAGTGGAAAAGCACGCATAGTGTACATGCTTATAAGTTGGTTGAGAAATGAGAAATGAGAAACGATGATATGCAAAAATGAGACAACGAGATGATTATTCTTAACTTGATTTCTAAATGCGCTTCAATGCTTTTCATTGCTTTCACAATATTTATTGAAAATGTGTGTTTCGTGCAAAGTATGTTTTGTAAACTGTTGTTTTTGCTCACATTCTATTTACAAAGTAGAGGTAGGTGATACTATTTATTGGGCGAATTATCACTCACCTTTATTAGCTAATGTTTTTAGAGAGGAAGAAAACGACAATGGATAGACCTGTGGATGGTAATCTAAGGACAAGAATGAGGATGTAGAATTTAGCCCTAGCATTAATTTCATTAGTGTTATTTGTTGATAGGCATTGGATGTAATAAATAGGTTCTTAAATTCCATTGAGCAACGACATTCAAATGTTATTATTGTTATAGATATTACATTGTATCCTGAATGGTTGTTAATTTACCTTATAGGATTAGTTTTCTTGTTACATGTTTGGCTTGGATGCTCGCTGAGAGTGTTCACGAGTATTGCCTTATGATGATCTCGAGTTCAGGGCTTAACACTAAAGCTCTGCAAAATTAACAAAATCATAAAGCAAAAAATAAATAACAAAGAATGAACTCCATATGTCTGCTTAGTCCTTCAAGTTAGTGTTCAAATATGCCGTTCTTCAATGATGTATCCACACACACGTGTTCTTAATATATCATACTGAGAGGTACGATACTCATCGCACAAACAAATGGCATGTAAGCCTCACCAATTCGCCAATGCCCATTTGAACAATCCGTGATTTGCTAACAGGTTTCAATAATTGTGTACTAAGGAGTCTTATGTCTATATTTATATCTCCTATTGCATAAGATATCTAAACACAATCATATGAGTACACGTACAACTTTACACTATAACAAGCGGAAGTGATAATATGGAACATCAATATGTTTATTAATTAATGAAAATAAAGTTTATGACCAATATCCCTCATAGATAATTTGTCATTAAAAGGCATATCATTAATAATCTCTTACTTGCACTCTAACTCCAATGACCCTAATGCTAATCATTATAGTATCTAATATCTATCTTCTCAAGATGGTGATCCAGCCACACTTGCGCCATTAGCTTAGTGAATGGGTTAGTAATATTATTTATCGAAGCTATTTTCTGCATAGAGATGTAGCCCCTTCCAATGATCTCTCAAATGATATGATAATGCCTATCCATGTGTTTAGATTTTTAACGAGAGATTGGTTCCTTTGCTTGTGCGATCGCGCCATTAATGTCATAATGAAGTAGGAACAGTTTATCCATCCCCAAAACTACCTAAAGCTTTGTCATGAACTTTTTGATTCAAGCTACCTCCTTCACAACCTCACATATTGTTATATACTCTGCCTTAATGGTGAAATCTGCAGTGGTACATTATTTAGAGCTCTTCAAACTTAAAGTTCCTCCATTAGGGGTGAAAATGCATTTAGAAGTAAATTTTCTATCATTGACATCAAATTAGAAATCAAAGTCAATATAGAAGTCTATCTTCAATTTCCTATCTCCATCATAAGTACCAAATCTTAAGTTTTTCTCAAATATTTAAGATACACTTAATAGCCTTCTAATGCTCTTTGCCAGGATTCACCTAAAACTTACTCATAACACTTACAATGTAGGTGATATTCGGCCTCATACATGGCATTCCATGCATTAAGCTTATAATTTTGTAATTTATACATTTCCCAAACGTGTGCTTAAAATTCCTTGCAGGTGAAATGAAATAAGAGTACTAAATAAAAAGGAAAGAGACAATTTCTTGCACTAACAACTTTCAATAAGCGTATAATGCCTATAGATTCAACTATTCTCCATCATCGTTAGTTTTTTAACCTACCGGCTGTTGGTAGATTCATAGTCGCGGCAATGCTCCTTTGTGCGTGCAAAAACTTTTTTTTTTCTTATGCTCTTGCTCCATTCAATGAATTACTTCAATCATAGGAGTGTGCTTGCATTTCCGTAAAGGATTTTCATGCTGCTTCAAGAATTTTGGACCATAATGTAAAAATGAATGTCAGTTTCACATGCTGTATGCAAATCTGAAAGATTCTTGACAAATGTATCTAAGTCATCGTTCCCGAGCCATCATCACCAAGCGTCTCGTGCTGCTCCATTGGGTGGGTTCAATGACTACAAGAAAATGCATGTGTGCCCATTTTCTATATCTAATCAAACTTCAATCATCAGCCCATATTTTCTTTATGGTTCGGTTGTTGAATATTCACTTCTTTCATGTTCGTTACTTTTGGGTGAGAATTTCCAACTATTTTGCAATTCAGAGGCTTTGGAATTACAGAAAACGTTTGGCGGCATTGATCATGTGGATAAGGTTTACAAAACGGTGTTGGATTACTCAAGCATGGAGTATAAAATAAAGAGGGCTTTTGATAAACTAGGCATCCAGCTGACAACACCTCTAATGGTAGAGGTCTTACACAAGCTTCGCTTTGAGGAAAACATAGCATTCAAGTTCTTTAATTAGGTAGGCTATCAAGAAGATTATAAACATGACCCTAAATCATATAATAAAATGATTGATATTCTGTCCAATACTAAGCACAAGGTCAAGCAGTTTCGAGTTGTTTGTGATTTTCTAGATTACATGAAATGACGCAATAAAAGTTCTGTGCAAAGAAAAAGAAGATAAGAGTGAAAACACAACCTGAAATAAATGCATTCAATTTATTGCTAGAGGCTTTGTGCAAGTATTGTCTTGTTGATGATGTTGAGCTGATGTTTAAGAAGGTGAAAAGCAAGATAAAGCCAATGCTAACACGTATAACATTTTGTTTTTTGGATGGAATAGGGTCAAAAACCCAACTAGAGGTACGAGTGTGCTGGAGGATATGATCAATTCTTGAAGGTTAAACATAGAACCAAATCAAAGAGCATATCCTAATAACAAAACTAGTGGCCGGCTTTTCCCATATCTCATAAAACAAAGATTTCCCCATCTCTGCCAGTTAAACTGGATACAACCACTTTCAACAAATATGACTCTACAGTACCTGATACATATGCTCTAACGCCAATATTGAGGACCAAGTGCCTGACAGATTAATTATGAAGATCGACAAAAACACACTTCGAGATTTAGCAAGAACAGCCCCATTCAATTGTGGTACAAAATTAACTTTCAAAATAAATTATATATCAAATATATCACAACGCATACCTTTAAGTATCAAAATCAGATTTTTCTCCTTTAGAAATCAAAGAATTACCCATCAAAATGCTCCGTTTGAATTAACAGCAAAATTCAGAATCGATATCAAATAACAAGGTTCGACGCTAGGAGGAAAAGACTTACAGATTCGTAGGGGAAAGCAATGCCCTTCTTTAATGGTCAAATCGATGGAAGAATTCAAGTGTAACAGTGACTAGAGGTCGCCCGACAGCCGATGGGTTTCACTCTTGGGTTTTCGCCGAAGCAGAACTAGTTTCCCGTTCTTTTAATGTCTATGTACATTATCGGGATGACTAACTACGTTTACGTCATTAGGGGTGATATTTGCAATATTACAAATTTATGGTTGATAAAAAATTATATTTTTATATTTTGAAGTTCATAAGATATCTTATTAAACAAGAACTGGTAGATGTACACTAAAGTTCATAAAAAAATTTAATTCTAAAATGTCATGTGATTATATCAGTTTTATTTATATTATATAAAAAATTTAAATTATATTACATGTGTATTTTATTTCATAATTTATCAAGTGATAAAAATTATCCACTCTATGTATATGTATAATTATCCATATTTATTAAAAATTTATATAATGAAACGTGGTAAAAAAAACCTAAAGATATACAACAAAAAAAGAAAATAAGAAGAAATATAGTTAAATAAATTTCAGCTAACCATGATGTTTTGGATGCCACTGTAGATCTCCTGGTGACTTAACATTCTTATGGCCCTAACTATTTGTTATTAAATCATCACTAAAATTAACTTTTTATATTCTAATTTTTACTATTATTATCACAGAACACAAATTAATATAAGTATAATCGTATTTGACTAGAGCCATGAATGTGACTTTTAATATATGATTATGATCAAAACTTAATTATTAAGAAAAACTAGAAATGATTAAGTGATATTTTATCTATACAAATATTAACATTCAAAAGAAATTAAAGAATTTTAATTTATTTTTATGTGATGTTCTAATCTCACTAATATTTTTTTTGTGATTAGATTATTTAATCAAAATTCCACAATAACACAATAATAAATATTTATAATTAAAAATATTTTATATTTTATGCAAATATATATATATATATATATTTAATTATATGCAAAACATATGTGTAAACATCTAGAATGAAAGCACCAAATAAAAGTGAGTATTGAGAAAATTGAGATACGAGTTAAAGGTTGAAATACTAACAATTGAAAGATCTAGCTACTAGTATGTTGTTGATTTTCTATATATACTAGTTATGTCAATTATCAATTTAATTATGTTAACTATCAATGTTAATTTTAAAGTTTACAGAATATTCTTGCGAATTCTCTTATAGTTTTGGCTCAAAATTCTTGTGAGTTTCTCAGGCTAAATCAAATTAAGAAATTAAGTTTTGTAATTAACAATGTTTACGTACACTAACTTTATAATTTCATTCTTATTATTCACAAAGAATTAGTTTTCGCCAATTGTAAGTCTAGTACACAAGTTTCACTCTCTTTATTTTTCGCACAGCCACAATTTAACTAGTAAATTCACCAATTCCTCTAATTACTATTCAATTTAGCAATTGTGAATAATTCATATTAAGACAATTAATCAAAACTTATTCATACACATTCATCAATCACCAACATAAGAGACTAGAAAATATTCAACAACTCATGATAAATTCACGAAAATAGTAATGAAGGTTTTCATCATCCAAGCAACATAAAAATCAATAGAAAAGTTGGAAAACTTATTTGATAAACTTTGTGATGCGTGGTGAGATGAACGTGCGTCAATCCTTGGTGCGGATTTCTCCTTCTGCAAGCTTTTAATCCTGTTCCCTAAGCTTCTAAGTGTTTTGAAATGTAAATTCTAATTTAAAATACTCTTTAATATGTATAGAAGGTATATATATATAAGTGCATGGAGGTTAGGGTTCTTACATTTGTGAGAGAAGACAAGAAAACCCTTGAAAACCTTGTAGGATCGCAACTCGACTGTTCCTCGCGTTGTGCTTTGCAGTAGTGAACACCAGCTTCATGGTTGCAACATATGTCCCAGCACCCACGAACCTAGGTGCGATAATTGCAAAGGCTCGTGTCTCAATTTTTGTGCATGTGCTAACACATTTTACTATTGCATTATAAGTCTTTGCTGTTGCAACGGCATCCGCAACACATTCTGCTTTTCCATCCAGTAAGCACTACGCCTTGATCTGCACTTGCAAACAAGACCTTCGCAATTGTGACTCCTCTCTCTACGACCACAAATTCCTCTGCGAAAATTCCATTAAGCATTGCATTCTACCTCACACTTGCAAATAAGGCTTCCATAGTCGTGATCCTTCCTTCTGCTATCACGACCAACGACCACGAATGACTCCAAAATGCTCTACATTTGAAGTTCAAGATGGCTTTCTCATCCTTCGTGGCCATCGCTCCCTTCCTCGTGGATGTGGCCCTAAAATGTAGACCAACATTTAATTATAAAAAATATCCAAAATCAATCAAATAAATCCAAAACTACACTCATACGCCTCCAAATCATCATAGTTAATATAATTCATGCATAAAAATATATTATAATCATTTTAGCTCAACATGCATATAAAAACAAAACACGAAAAAAGGGTATAATATGTTATAAAAGCACATATTATTAATAGCATATTTACACACATGTGTTCTTAATATTACAAGCCAAATACTATGATACTTACTATACAAACATAAGATGTGCAAGCTGTATAGATACTTTTAATGCCCAATTTAGAAGATCTATAATTTACTAAAAAGTTTTATATCCAAATTCATAACTTTTATGAATAAGGCAACTTTATATGATAACGTAGACACGTGCAATATTTTAAAATCAAAATTATATACATGAATAACATTGCCATGTATTGATAAGATAAAAGGAATTAATGTTTTATTAATAATAAAAGCAATTTACTGTAAATACCACTTTTACAAAATTATTGGCGCTAGATGATATATCACTAAAACATATACCAACATCTTTTTTGTTTTGCAAACTACTTAGTGGACCATGTTCACTTATAAGGCCCAATATAATTATTTTGATGGATTATTTTTCTATATTTATTGGATTAAATTATTTATCACACATTTTAATTATTTGTCATTAAACTTATATTTAATCACGATTTTTTCATTCAAAAATAACATGTGGTTAGCCCATGTAAGATAATCTATTTATTTAACATATTGAAGTGGACATGCCCTTGAATGAACAAATAAGACTAGGGTTTAAAGTTATAAAATCAAATGTGGTATCTCAGACTCGTATCCAAAAATGACGTCTAGCAACAGGTCTATTATTGGATGGGTAAATCTCAAGATCAAGCCTAATTAACAATGTCACTCAAATTCTAACATAACCACAACATATATTTGCCCAAGTGCAGAATCGTAATAATAAATAAATTGATTTTGGATTGAATCCAAACCCTATGAGACTTATGAACTCTGCAGACTCAAAAAATTTTAATCATTATACAATTCTCAAACTACTGCCCATTTAACTCCGGACCAATTTTCTCACTACCACAGTTTTTATCCAAACGAAGCTTATGTATTCTTCTTTTAATCTCATTCCAACTGAATTTTCCTATCTTCTTGTCTTTTTTAAATTTATATCTTTCTCTCAAAAGATATAAATTTGTACTTTAATAAATATTTAATATTTACATAATAGCAAGCATGTATCAAATGTTCAGTGGCCTTTTTTTTTGTTTTTTCAAATTTTGACATAAATATTTTGTTTTATATTTTTCTTTTTATTTTTTTCACTAGTTGAAATCATTGTGATAATTAATTCTAATTAAAAAACATAATTAATCGGAAAATATCAATAATGAATTGGCAACATAATTTAATCATAAATTTGAATTTTAAACATTACCTATAATATCAAATTACAGTGTGTTAATTTGAGTAAATTTCTTTAGTGAAAAGTGTATATTTATTGATTAAAATGTTGTAATAGACAAATTTATGATGAATTAGTACTTAAAATTATTTTTTTATCTGGTTAAAAATAAAAATTATTAATGTTTTATTTTATAGTTACTTTTTTCTATAAATTTCAATAATTTTTTTTAAAATTAAGATAAATTAATTTTTTATACAGTTCTTTATAATATTTTATGCTAGTAATTATTTGGTATCCTAATTCCTATAAAATTGTATTTGAATTTGTTCCTATACACAATTAACTATCAACTAAAATATAATAATAATAAAATAGTGTAATTAAATTAATCATTTGTATTATATTATTAAGAGTTTGAAACTAATTTGCTTTCACATTGTAACTTTACAATATTACCCTTAATTGGAAAGATCAAACAAACTCTAATATAATTATACTTCTTTTCTAATTCTATATGTCTATGTTTGTATTATTATGAAAGTAAGATTTTTTATTTGCACATTATGAAATTATATAACTATTCTTAATTACTTTTTTAATTTCTTATCAATTTTATCTTTTCTTTAACTTGTTATTCCTATTTGTTTTTCCCTCAAATTTCTGTCTTTCCAACTTCTATTAATTTTTCATTTATTTTTCTTTTTTTAATTATTCTTTATACTTGTGATGTATATCTATACTTTATTATTATGAAAGCAAGGTCTTTTAGTTGCACATTGTGAAATTACACAACCATCCTTAATTTTGTTTTTTATTTTTCTATTTTCCTTTAACTTATTATTTTTATTTGTTTTTGTCTCAAATTTTCTCTCCTTTTGAATTCTTTTGCCTTTTTTTACTTATTTTAAATATTTTTTATATTTTTAATTTAAACAAATTTTTATTATTTATAAATATAATAATTTTATAATTTATAAATAAAATTACAGACACTAGAGTTTGTCACTTCACTAGTAACAAATTAAATTATTAGTGATTATCCAACACAGAAAAAAAAATTATATAATAGTTTTAAAAAAATCTAGCCCGAAAACTTGGGTCCAAAGTAGACTGAGAAACGCATAACCATATGATTATGATTTTTGTTTTTAGTTTGAGTAATACCAATCCTATAATAGGTCTATCCAACAATGGAGAAGTTTTTATCTTTTTTTTTTTTTTTTTATCGAAGAAAGAAGATTTTAATTAGAAGAATACTATCAAATGTCACGTGGCCTAGTTTTTCCTTAAAAAACCTAGTTATTACGAGAAGTCATCTCAATCTTCGTTCTCGATTCGATGCGTGACGGGACATTGCACGTTGTGCACTCATCCTTGTACACAGTGCGTGGTGCGAACCCTGTGTACCTGACCGATCATACCCTTATGCGCTCACTCGCGTAGACGGCGTCGTTTCCTGTCCAGATGGGAAATTTAAATTGCAGCAGTTATTAGCAGCTCAATTTCAGCCGCGTCTATTTACCCTGGAAGTAATATGACCCACTGGCAGAGACCGTGCTGATTGGTTTTGGGCGGGATCTCTCGTTTTGATTAGGAGTGGCAGTGGATTAAGTTGGTAGACTAGTCCATCGGTTGATACACGAGTATTAGACGTTAATGCGAATTTGACATGTTTACTTTATGTGAATTAATTTTTTTTTATATGAATCTAATTTACTAATTTTATGGGTTAATTGAACCTGACCTATCAATTCATGACTATATATATATGTGTGTGTATTGATAAAAACAAAATTAGAAATAAATTTTTAAACACTATAATTTTTTTTAATTTTAATATTATTACTTTAAAAAGTAATTCTAAATGTACTTAAAATTTGAAAATTTTCACTTTATTACCATTTTAAATTTTATTAGATTAAACTTTAGCAAAAAAATATATAACCAGGTAAACAAAAAAAAGAAAGAAAGCAGAAGGAAAAGGAAATGTGTGTAATTATAAATAAAAAATGTGGACTGCTAGATACTTTAATTTTGATAAAGATTGAATCTAGCTATTTTAACCTTTAATTTTATTTAATTAATTTTCTATTTATAAAATAAATAAGTGACAAAAAAATAAAAAAAATAGCTATTTTAACGTGTTTGACCTAATTTCAACAGCACCCTCACAAGCCTAACCCAAATCCATTCCAAGATCAATATTTAGTTCTTTTAATCTAAATGACAATAATGAAAATAATATCTACTTAAAAAAATAGAGAACTTGAATGCAATTTGGACTAAAAATATAATCAAACCTGAGGAAACCATTCCAACAATTTCAAATCCAAGGTAAGGTGAAATGAGTAATTGCCACAACAGGAGGGCCTAACTGGAAGAGGGTTCTAACAACATGCACTTATTTTTATAGGTGAAGTATTTGATTACTCAATCCATTTCTAGCAATCCTAAAATATTTGATTAACTAAGCAGAAGACTCCGATATTTAATTGCATTTTGAACTCAACAAGTTCGTTTCAGAATTCATTTCAGTATTTCATTTTTGATATAAAATTTTTAACTTTTTTATATACATATTTGTAAATCTTCATTGTTTGTATTGATGAACATGTTGTATTCAGACAACCTAGTTACTTGACCAGCGCACCAGACTCATTCGCAAGACTTGCATTTAGACAACGCTATTCAAATAATTCAGTATAAATACTGCAGATAATCTTATTACAGAACACAAGCGCCGTAACCATACTGTCCATGGAATCTAACCATTAAAATAATGTCTCTGCGCATTAAAAATCTCCAAAGCAATCGTATGTGATTTGTGGAATATATATATAGAAATTCACCCCACATTGTGTTGTCTTTTCTTCTTGTCATTCGGAATCACAACGTGATCAAGTTGAGGGTCATCTTGTAATATATATATATATTATGATCCGAAGATTACGAATTATCTTTAAACATTATTTCCAACTGGCAGTGGGTGAGAATGATGGGATTGAGGAGTGTACGGTACTATTGATCGAGTGTGATTCATTTCTATGTTGAGGACCCAACCCTATGCCTATTCCACAAGATTATTATTATTATTATGCACGTTAGGTTTGTTTTGTAATTATTTATTATTTTAAAAAATATATTTAATTATTATATTTTTTAATTTTTATACCATTATTTAAATAAAAATATTTAAGTGTGTAGTTACAAAATAAACAAAGTCGATATGTTGCTATATAAATTGATGCAACAAACCCTTTCTCAGCGAACCAAAAGAAAAAATAATGGCTTCGAATTTTAAAAATCATCATATTTATATTCGGTGATGAATTTAGTAATTGCAGTACACTTTAACTACAATTTGAATATCACGGGCACACACACACACACACACAGACACACTCCTATATTAGTATTATTTTACTCAAATTAATTATTTTCCTATATACATACATACATACATACATATATATATATATATATATATTCGTAAGCTCTTTATATTATTTAAAGATGGTGACCTATACCATGACAATAGGCACAAACAAGTCTTTTCATTATCTTTTTAGAAGCATTTTTTTTATTAGTATTTGTGGATGTTATAACACACATGATTAATAGGTATTGTTTTCGCAACAAACTTAACTTTTTGGCGTTCAAACATGTTTGTGATGCCCAGTCTAGTGTATCCCAAACCATGATCACTAATTGCTCACTCATTACGAGGTTGTCATCAAATTTTGCATACGTCATCTCGTTCCGAAGATACTCCATTTTAAAATAAAATAAAATAAAATAGTTTGCATACTGTACGGGGGTACATCGTAACATCATCGTCATCACATTAATTTAAGTGTAGCCAACGGTCCCATCTTCTTGTTTAGCCAAGCACGCCGTTACCTGCCACTAGTCGACAGTCGTGCGCAGTTGCAATAGATTTGGATTCTTTTGTCAATTTCCCTACATCGTTCCAAACAGAGTCCTAGCCGAATAGAGCTTGCACATGGGCCGAGCTTCCAAACAGATCCAAAAATTTGACAGATCTAAAATCTGCTTCGGCAGTGTTGGCTGCAGCTGCATTCTCCTCTAGCGGTGGTGTTCTTCTCAAGCGGTGCTCGTAGTATTTTGTGAATCTATAAATAGGCGAGTGCCCTTTTTTTTAACCAAAAATAATTTTGGGTGGATTATTTTTGTTTTATTCTTTGAAGAATTTACCTAGAGTAATTAGGTAAATAGGCACGGCTTTTGTTTATGTCTTTTTCTTCGTTTTTCTATACCATTTATATCCCTGTGTATGTATCCCTATAATATTTTTATTTATGTTATCTTGTTTAAAATATATATTTCTAGGCAACTTTTCTTATAAATCTCACAAGAAGCAACCACAATTGCTAAAATTGTTGGTGGTTTAAATATTTAATTAGATCTCAAAAGAAGCAACCACAATAGCTAGAAAAAATTAATTGATTTGAAGAATGAATCAAAAAATAATCCATACCGATTTGAAGAATCAAACAAAATGTTTAATTGATGTAATTCTAATTGTACACTTTTTGGAAAGCCATCCATGTTGAATTCGCAAGAAAACTTTTGAGCATTTCTATTAGTTATTTTCTAGATTTAAACAATTCAAACATATAATCATATAGAAAATAGCAATAAATTAATAGTATATTATAGTTAATTAGATTTCTTAATAACAGTTATTATAAATTATGGTGCTTTGCAGTAATTTTTAATTATTTATATTCAAAATATATTCTTCATTGACAAGGACTTTTTATATATAATTTTTTAAATTTTAAATTTTCAAATGAAATTAATTATATAAAAGTAGATTTCAACATTTTTATAATTATATATTATATCATATATATATATATATATATATAAAAGGATGTTGTATGAGAATTATATAATTTTTTGAAATTATCCATCAGAATTATAAATATAGGGTGAAAAATTAATTAATGAATGTATAAATATAAATTAGTACATATAATTTTTGACCAATTCATGCAATTTTGACCAAATTTTCAAATCTCATAATTTTGCAAAAAATTTGAAACAATTCTCAAACCTTAAATTTTTTTTTATTAGAGACTGCATAACCAAATCTATATATAATAAGAAGGTATTTACAATTTTTAAATAAGTTAAAATCATTGGATATGTCAATAAAAATTAAAATTTATTTTTAATAATATTTGAAATTCTAGAGGGTACATTATTCAATTAAAGTAATTTTTTGAAAAAACTGATATGCATTAATAAATGGTGAATTACTTGAAAGTTAAAATATTTTGAAAAAACAAGACCGAACAGAATAATAAAATCATGTTATAATTCGGTGTATTTGATTGAGAAAAATATTAGTTTCAATTATATTAGCATTAAAGGTAAATATGTAAATTTTCAAATTAATTCAATAAAGAAAATAAAAATTAGAAAATATTACAATAAAATGCAATTAAAAATATTACATCTTGTATTTTTATTAAGTTCAAAAAATTTCAATTGGTTGGACTATTAAAATATATTATGTGTAATTAAGTATCGGCTTGTAAATGTAACTTGTCCATATTATAGTAGCAATATTAGGTTATATATGACAAATTCACAATGATTAAATTTAATTTATTGGGTTATGCATGTGAATTATTTATTTTGGAGATATGTATATTTGAGGGTAATATTCAAATTGAATTGTATTGGGAGGTTCTATTGTGTACAACACGAATAACATAAGTTACATCATTGTACCTCGTTATTTGTGAAACATACCTCACACTACCAATTTTGTAAAGTTAGAGATGATGGTGTATAATTTGACTAGAGTAGATCAGAATCGTTTTGTCATCTATATGAAAATGAAGTTGGTGTTGAGTGATACATTCAGAGGACATGATGTTGTCCTGCTAGCGATTGAAAATGACAAAAATTTACAATTCTTGTTAAATCCAATGAATCAAGTAATGTACTTAGAGTTGTACATTAAAATAGAACAACGATAGCTTGAAAATGTGTCATGTGTGCGACGTAAGGGTGAAACTGGTCAAGCTTCC
Source organism: Avicennia marina (assembly GCA_019155195.1). NCBI lineage: Eukaryota > Viridiplantae > Streptophyta > Magnoliopsida > Lamiales > Acanthaceae > Avicennia > Avicennia marina. The sequence goes on along the minus strand of CM032772.1, from coordinate 7,294,003 downwards.
CACTTGTCATTCTTTAGACCACAACAGTTGAGTAATGTGTCTTTGGTCACTGAAGCATCGACTTATATAGGCATTCAGAAATGTGCAATGTTGCCTGACCTTAACATGCAAACATCATATTTTGAATAGGAATATGGAGGGAGGTCCTGCATTCTTTCACAGCCTATAGCAAATATTGCTACAGGAACAAGGGTATGGGAGGATGATGTTTACAAAATGACTTGTAACGCCTATGAGCAACATGTATACTAGTCAAAATCAAGCATAATTATAGGAATTATGGAGACGAGGGAGATGATGAGGATGAAAAAAATGAGGATGCAGTCGATATCAGTTTGATGCAGCATGTATTGCATGCAATAGATGCCAGCCTATCAACCAGTTCATGCCTTTAACATGTGGCAGAACCATCGAGCATTGTGTCATGGTATTCTTCAACTATTTCAGTACATGAACATGTGACAAAGCTATCAATTGTGCCATTGTATTCATCAACCTTTCCAGTACTTGAACATGTGATAGAGCTATCAATAGTGCTATTGTATCTGTCTGTGACCTTCTTCTCACAACGCAGTCAAAAATAACTACTAACAGTATTGAAAATAGTGGCAAATGTAGCACGTACTATGGCGAGCACAAAGGAGAGCTTTATTTGGACATAGTATTTAAGGGTAAGGATCATGTCCAAGGAGTAGTGAAGGAAAACTCTATAATTTATGCAAAGCGTGAGTACTGTGCGGTGAAGAACATGCCGAGTATGTTAAATGTTAAATGTAGGCACAGTACAGTTGATGAACTTTTTGATTGGCATCTTAAGAATTTTTTGAGGTAGAAAATGAGGTTGTAGAAGATAACTAGCTATTGTGGAGCCCACACTTGTCACTCGGAGGACCTGCGCGTGAATCATGCAAATTTGGATAAAACATAGCAGCTGCACTTCTCATAAGGTTGGTTCATCAGAACCTTACTATTGAGATAAAATATGTCACACAGCCTGCTAAAGATCGGTATGGTTATTGCAAAAGTATGGTATAGCTTGAAACATACTATTGAGAATGTGTATGGCACATGGAAGAACTTAGTGAAAAAGTTGCTTGCCTACATGACTATACTACAAAAATAGAACTCAAGCACTATTATTGAGTGGAGACACATTGACACAAGGGTGGCTAATAGGATGATGCTATTTTATTTCGTTTGGGCTTTCAAACCTTACATTGATGGATTTAGGCATTGCAAGCCGGTGATTAGTGTGGATGGCATGTACCTATGCATAAAGTATCATCATAAGCTACTCATTGCAATTATCATTGATGTCAATTTGCGGGTGTTGGCCCTTACCTATGCCTTAGTAGATGATGAAAACACGAAGTCATGGTGTTGGTTCTTACAGATGTTGGAAAGACACATTATCTGTGGCAGAGTATAATTGTCTTGTATTAAACAGACACCTAGACCTTCTTTCTGTTGTTGAGAACATTGATGCATTTAAGGCCCCACGAGGAATGCACCGATTTTGTCTTCAACATGTGTGTACAAACATTTTGAAAGCTTTCAAGTCTCGACACTTGCATGACTAGTACTAGAGAGTGGGTGTAGAGAACCAGGGAAAAAAGTTTTTCTAGACTCTAGACCATATAAAATAGATTAATTTGGAGGCTTATAACTACTTGCAGGAAATTGATACGGAGAAATGGACTCTATTGTTTGATGGATGTTGGAGGTATGTGGTGCTAACAACCAATATATCACAATGCATTAATAGGGTAATAAAGGGAATACGACGATTGCCAATATACTTAATTGTACAGATGACATTTGATTAGGCCATAGCTAAGCTCATGGAGAGAATAGCTGATGGTGAAACTATGACTACAGGGAGGATGAGTAGCTCATTTGGTCTACAAAAATATATATAAGGACAGTGTGCAAATCCATGTGGCATTTAGTCAGCTGTATGATTGAAATGTACAATTGGGTTGAGTGATTAGAGGACAAGATAGGGAAAGAGGTGAAGGGAATGTGTATACTGTAGAGATATTAAGTAGGGATTGTACATACAGAAAATGGTTGTTGCGCTGTGTTCCATACTCACACGTAATCGTTGTCTGCAAAAAATATGGTGTGAATTCTAATAGGTTAATGATGCTATACTTTTCTATCCACAGTTACGTACACACATATGCAGTGAGATTCAATCTTATTTGAGTTAAAAATTATTGGGATGTTCCACCATTTGAGTTGGTCCACAACCCCCACAGACATACAATGAGATGTGCTGGAAGGGACCTATCGCGCCAAATATTGAATGAAATGAATTGGGCGCAACATCAGACCTGATAGCAATCACAGCGGGAGGCCTAACATTGATTGTAGGATTTAAACATGCTCTCATCTTCCAGATACTCTCGTTAGTTCCACGTGTGTAAATCTTACATTTGCTAACAATTCATATATATAAGTGTGTGGTTGTGCATTAGAGATAAGGATAAAAACCATGTCTCGAGTGAATGAATTATTTGGGTGCATTTTCAGCAAGTAAATTTAACTTTATATTACTTTCCTTTTGTAAGTGGATTCCTCTTATTATTATTTATATAACTAATTGTTGTCGTAGAAATAGATTCTTCTTTTTACCGTTTTATCACAATGACTTTACTGTATAGGCATCACCTTTCCTTCTGCTTTTTGGTCATTTGTATTTATAAAAATATGCATTATTTATAATATAATTGTTAACATTTTTTTATTAAAGTTAAAATAAGGTAAAGAACTATATCATCCTCATGCGATTGCTATTAATTCGTCATCTAATTATTGTGAGTGATTCTTCGTATAGAATTTGTTCACGATGGCTATGAGAGCTAATCTGCGCCCACTAGATTATAGTTTACTCTACTTGTAACATAACCATAGGTCGAAGGTTTTATGGTTGGAAGACATAGATTCTACGCTTCGGCTATAGCACCAAACCAAGGCACTAGCTAGGATTCTTGACTTAGATGATTGGATGGTACTTTTATTGCATTGGGCAGGTTTTTATGGGGTGTACAGGTATAAATATGTAGCACTTGATCATAGCGATGGTCAAGAGGTGGCGTCGTGAGACTCACACATTTCATTTGGTGACTAGGGAGGCCACTATGATGTTGGAGGATGTGGCATTGCTTTGGTAGCTACTAGCTGAGGGTACCCTAATTACAAGGGTTGATGAGCGTTAGAATATTAGTGTTTGGCAGGAGTGATGCATGGAGTATTTAGGGTTTACACCTACCATGGATATATTTAGTGGTGCCACCATACCGCTTTTAATTTTAACTAGGGAGGTCCAACATGGGGTGCTTATTGCCAATAGTACGGATGATGATATTGCCTAATACACTCATTGTTAAGTGTTGCTGTTATTAGGTTGCAAGTTTTTTCCTTATTTATCAAAAGATAGAGTGAAGCTATTATACCTGCACAAGTTAGAGGATGTCACTAGATCCTAACCATATAGTTGAGGGAGCGCAGCGTGAGCATACATGTATCAAGAGTTATGTTTCACGTGCATGCGAGGCAGACAAACGATTAGTGACCCACTAAAGATTTTACATATATGAAATTAGTTTAGGATCCTAGGTTTGGGACCATAAACTCATGATCATGGCTTTTACACTAGCCCATTGATTATAGTGGACAATGTACAATTGCCCCTCGTACCCTTCTGAGCATGGTATGTCCCACCAAATTACATTCTTTGTTGCGCCATTATTATGCAATGTTAAATTTATCTTTTTTATTATTTTCCCATGCATATAGCTAGACTAGGGCAAGGAGGAATAACACGTCAAATGCGTCTCACTTTAACTACGTGATACATTAGATGGAGAAGCGAAATGTCAGGCATGAGTAAATTATGTCATATTAAAAACCTCATCAGGTCATTTTGTTGTGCATACTATCAATTCCATGTACACTACATATTTCATTTCAATTTTAGTGGCGGCCTTATCTTGGTGAGGCATATAAGATGTTACCTAACCATTGTAGGTGACACTTGTAGACATTCTATGGTCCACTTATTTACTACGAGATAATTAAGATGTACTACATTGATCGGATATCGAGGCAGTTTGGAATGCCATAGGGCATCCCTGCTGATCAACCACATCATGAGGATGCATTTCATAGTAACCAGCAACATAGGTGCCCAGGGACTAATTAAGCTCAGTACCACGTTATATATGTTTGAAAGTAGGGTAGCGACGATCGTATCATAAGGGGCCCCATCTTTTCGAATACACAAGTGTGATGAGATTACTTAGGGTGGTACAGTAAAATCATGTGCCAGTTCATCACACTCGAATATGTATTCGTGCATACTGAATGTCAACCTAGCCACATCACTTATTTCCCTTACATGGTAAATTTCATATTACCTCTTTCAGTACATCATTGATTGTACTTAGTTTATATGCTTATATATATACATGTATATATGCGTGTCACTCCATAATATGCAAATGGTTGATTACAGGTACAACAGATGCAACAACTATGTACTGATGGATATAATCAGTAGATTGTGGATGGTGTGGAGGGATTATCACAACAGTGAGCCCAGCAATATTTTCCACTGTACTTTCAAATAAGAGACATGACCTCCACATAATCCAGTTTAGGATCTAACACATCATACCACCATGATACAGCAGGTCCTAGCATACCATACCACCATGATGTAGCAGGTTTTAGCACTATATATCAAGAGGATGTGTGCATACCTCAACCACTAGATCGAAGTACCCACTCTCCATACACAGCACAGGCCGATTCTCCTTATACGATACTTCTCAAGCATCCTCACATAACCTTTTAAGAGTAGTCCACATGAGCGACATTGGTAATATCATGAATCTCTGGTGCCATTCCAATAGAACTCAATGAGTACGAGAGCACAACAATACCATACTATGCAGGATCTGTAAGAAAATCTAACATCATGGAGAAGACGTCATTCTAGACGGTCTACACATAGTGGCACCGGTAGTTGCCTAGAGGATGAAGATAGGATGCAGCATGTACTAGTTCATCTTGCATGTATTAAATGTTCTATTGAATGTGATTGAATAATACATTTCATCTTTTGTTACAATTTATACAGCTACGTTTATCTATGAATGATCAAACTACACAGTGGTACTAATAAAAATATATTACGTGAAACTTTTATAAATATAAATTGAAATTGTAATTAATATCACATAAATCTCATTAGTAGTTTTGAGACAAAGTTAAAGCATGGTATATACATATTGATTACTTGTCTTACGGGAAGTTCATACTTAGTAAAAAAATATCAAAATATCAAAATAGTGCATAAATATATTAAATAAAAAATAATTAGATATCAAATGATATAGTTTTTAAATTAGAAACATAATTTCTAAGTTGCTTAAAAACAGAGAAATATGTTAAACTATAATTGTAATTAACATAAGGGTAATTTTCTTTCTCCAACAATTATTTATTATTAAAATGCCATTGTAGTATATTATTATACAACAAATTAATTTAAATCTCAATTTTTTGAAATATAAGTTTTTTTATTTAAATAAAATTTTCAATTTTAATTCAAATTATAATAATTTTATTTGATGATGTCATTCGCTGTCTAAAATGATGAGATGACGTCAGCGTAGTCCTCCCGTATTTCGTCCGAAATATGGCCCATTTTATTTTATTTTTTAAAACAAGGGGATATCTCGCCATTTCAAACAGCAAGATGACATGTGTTGACGTCATCTTATTGTCGGAAACGGGAGCATAGGTTAATAAATTAATTTTTCATAGCTAGGTTATTTTGTGAATTTTTAATTATAATTATAATTAAAAATTAAAAAACCCACTTCTTAGTGGTATGTTGTGATCCGCTATAAGCTTGTTGACTACCCTTTGATTTGTTAACACCAACTCATCATAGCTCATATCTTCCTTGCTATTATTGTCATATAGTTAGAATTTTTGGACGTTGCATCCATTACCGCATCAATTGTGTTGAAAGCAATGTGGTTGTGGTGTGCTCCTCTTCTACTTCAATGCTATTTTCTAACCCATTATCACTCTAAGTTGTGATAAAAGACTTTCCATGGTTTTTTACCGTATTGGCATGTTCGAATTAAATGTGGTTACTCTTGCAATCTCTATATTTAGGTCCTTTATCAGTCTTTTGAGCTTTTGATTTCTTGGGCCTCTTGAAGTTTCATGTAGTGGGCTCCTATTTAGACTTCTTGTTTTGCATGTTAGATCTTTTCTTAAATCTTTTAAGAATTTTTGCAAATCTCCTTGTAAGATAAGCCAATTCATTTTTCAAATCTTTTTCCTCTCTAATATGCTTATCCATTTCAGCAACTATCTGTAACGCCATAGCTTTTCCCTTCTTGGACAAAGTGAAATTCATTTCAAAGTTTTGGAGCGATCCCATCAATTTGTCCAACTATAATGTTCTCTCATCTTTTCTACCATATAAATCTTAGGAGCAAATCGTTCTAGTAGAGATCTCAATATTTTCCTTACTAATTTAGTTTCCAAATATCTTTTGCCTTATTGTTAGGTTTAATTTAAGATGTCTTTTAGTTTGCAATTAAAGATAGCTATAATTTCATTATTTCCCATCCAAAAATTTTCAAATTGAGATCTAAGCATTTGTAATTTGGATGTTCAAACAATAATTGTACCTTCATGGATATTTTGTAGGATCTCTTAGGCCTCCTTTGCATTTTATATGGTGAAACAAACTTAAACTATTCTTTATCAACATTTGTGAAATTGGCATTGTTGGCATGGGAAATTCTGAGTGCCTTCTCTTCAGTTGGACTCTATGCCTTGACATCCTTTAATATAGGATGTTCTTTAATTAGCTAGGTTGGTGGTAACCTTCCTTCAATAGTTGCAATGCATGCATTTTTACCTAATACTTAAAAGATAGCTTTCATCCTAACCTTCTAGCTAGTGTAATTAATTCCATCCAATTGAAATAGCTGAGACATAGAAGTTCCTTCTTTGGTGATCATCTTTGCAACTGACTCGTCAACTAAGATCTCACTGACTCGAAATAAAAGTCTCTACAAAGTGATGAGACTTTAATGCCATTTGTTTGCTCGAGTGTTGATTTATAATGTAATGTATGCTATAATATGCACACACAATAGCACGAAAACTCCAAAAGGAGATGATAAATTGTTAATGGAGTTCAAATATAACCTTCTACATCTACAGGGACTCGCTTAGAAAATAATCCACTATTTGTTAAGCGTTGACAAAGCTAGTACTTTTAGAAAATCACTTGCATTTCCAAAACCCCTTTGACTTCAACTCGTCTACATCTACGTGTTTCTTGTCTAACTCCTTTAGTAGCAAGATCTCCTTTCCTCCACATGAACCAAGATTTTTTATTAGTTAAGACTCCACCATTAATGCAAGCTCTTCTATGAAGGATTGAGGAAAATCAACACCTTAGTTTTGATAGATAGAACTCTATTAAGAACAATGGAATTTATTCATTGAATATATCAAATATCTCTCTCTCTCTCTTAACGATGCATACTTGATTCCTAATTTTTTTTCTTGGATGATGAACATGTGAATTTCCTCTCTTCCTCTCTGGTTAATAAAAATGCAATTCAAAAGCTCAATATATAGGTTTGATGATGCGATGAGCACGCCTAAAATTTTGCATTCAATTTCCATAAAAATAACCATAAAACACATATTTGTTGCTTTCCGTGTAACAATAGTTAGCAAATTCCAAACTTCTTTCTTCAAGTCGATCTACTTACTTTCCGAAAATCCTTGTTCAAAAGGTAAGAGTTGATTGGTCAAATATCTTCCATGTTTATCAAGCATGATTCCTTCCATAAAACTCGGTCAAGACAATCCATAAAAATTCTTCAAAATTAATTTCATAGAAGATGTACATAAAAATTCACGTCTAAGACACCTTGAGGATTCGATCAACTCTCAGAGTAGCCTAAATAAGGTCTGACTAATTATTGAAAGTATTTGTACCAGTGGTTTGTTGTAACATGTACCATGACAATTGTTGCCAACTCATGTGATCCAAATGGGATTGTGCCAAATTAATGGCAAAATGCATGCTATGGCACCAAATGCTGTTTATATATGGTCGTTACATGCAGAAATCAATGTAGCATAGAATTAAAAGAGGGGTGTTTTCTTTGTCTTTAATGTCCAACTTTTGAGATAGTTCTATTGCTGTAATTATGTGATTTATATTTATAAATGATCAATAATTAAATATTTTTGAATATTATTAATAAGATTATTTCAATAAAATAATTATAAAGCATTAAAATATAACATAAACTATATAATAATGATGAAATTGAAAATACTTAACTAATAAAGACTTATCACACTTTGTCCTGGAGTCTTGATTGTTTTCTTATGTGTTGGTTTTGACGGCTAATCATGGCCCCTTAGAATTCCATTTACCCACAACAGTGTTTCATCTCGTGCAGGTGCACAAAAGACTACAAGTTAGTCCATACACTTAGATTATTGCGGGAGAATTGATAAACTCACAAATTCAATTTTTATCAAATGAAAAGATAGGCTTCTTTAGACTTTGCAAGAAATAATGGATCACGTCATAAGCATGGACATAAATTAAATCATAAGAATTGTAACGAAGAGCATATTAGAAGTCTAGAGGTCGTATACACTAAGATAAGGTCATCAATAATATCATGAAATACTAAATATTAGACATAACGATAAATGAGCAAATTTTAAGGTTTTATTCCCAACCAAGTCATACCAAATATGGTATCTGTGCCGTAAATGAAATCCATGCCATGAGTGGTGTGATGCATCTGAGAGTTCAATTCTGCAGAATGATCATGACATTGTTGAAAATTGATGGAGCCAATTTAGTCAATGCATAGGAGCACAGTTACGTAGGAGCTAGGGACAGTAAAAGCTAGTTTTGTTCTGATCCACCGCATTCGACATCATTAATCCAAGTTACGTCATATCATTCCACGGCAGTGCACTCAGTCCAAGCCTCAGAACTTATGTTGTCACACACGGGAGTCCATTTTCTATTTATGCGCGAGCATATAGCTAAATTTAGCAAATGATCGAAAAAGAAAAATATTTATTACATTTTAATGTAAATTTGGAAGGTAGAGTTTGTCAAAAAAAACTTTAAGCATAGTGTAAAAATAAGAGAAAATAATAAATAATAAATAATAAATATTATTTTAATTATTTATATGATTAAAAGAATCGATTTAAAAAATTTTGGATTCAAACATCGCAAGTAAAATTTAGTACATAGTTCCAAAAATATTTGGCCCTGCTATGCTAATCTTTTAAGAAGACACAAATTGTATTATTTGTTATTAAATTACCAAAAATATTATATTGGAATAAAAAATGCATTAGATTTGTAAATAGTAATAATAATAATTATTATTATTATTTTCATTTTCATGAAAAACTAAAACGATAGATATTATCAATTTTTACCTCAATTTTTTAATTTTCTTAATGCATTAGCAGCATTTCATCCTAGAAAAAGGTAAATAATATTGTTCTGGATCAACATGGTACACTTACTCTTCATTAGTTCGTAGTTTGTTAGTATCAATTACCTTAGAAACGTTTTTGAAGTCTTTTGTCATTCTTTTCTTAAAAACCATACACATATATATGAATTTTGAAAAATAATATTTGATATAAAACATAAGAGTACACCAAAAGTTGGCTATTAATTGAATTTCACTCCATTAAGTAATGCATCAATCCTATCATAGTTAAGATATTTAAATTAAAACCCTCAACCATTTCCAAATAATTAAAAGAAGATTAGATTCAACCCTTTGAAATATGAAAATCATTTAATTGGGATTTGTAAGCGCATTAAAAAATATTATTGCTGATAACTGCTAAGATAATAAAGAAATTTATTATATGTTTTAACTATAATTGTGACATAATCCCATTATAGCTACTCATTATACAAAAAATCACAAAACTCCTAGATAGGCCAATATTGGTGGTTATTTCTACAAATGCAAGCTTATTTGCTTTCTCTTCTGTCTTAGATTTTTATGTGTTACGGGGCTCCTTTTGAAGATAGGGATAAAAAGACATTATATGGTTAGTAGTCACTTCACAACTGACTACGTCAGCCTAAATTCACATGCAACTTTAATTGCATATCGCACTCACATTCCTCTGAATGCTTTAGAGGCACAGTATCAACAGAAATTTGGAGAAAGTAGCAACTATATACACGAATTGTAGAAGAAAATTCGCTTGTATTAATTTAATAACTCAATTACAATTGGTGATAGCTAGAGTGAGGGAAACTCTAATAATCGTAAGTACATGACAATCATACGACACTTCACTGGACACCTTACCTCCTATAATAGGCTTGGCAAAAAAAGCTAAGTGACAGTTCACTGGACACCTTACCTCCTACAATAGGCAGCCCTCCATATTCTCCTCCACCTAAGATGGCAACGCCCTCAACACCCGTGAAGTTAGGAATGCTTGTACTAGGTATTTGAGTGACTTGAGGTCCACCGCTCCCTAGTGTTCTCCTCCTCTAAACAGCCTTCCCATTTTATCAAGCACTCACTGATTTCCCATTTGACAGTCCTTACAACTCGGAGATCTAAGATTGCTTCAACTACTTCTTCGGCACCTTCTCAAATGGACGCTATGGTTGGGTTCCTTTGATAGGGTCAACGTCCTCCAAGTCTGCTATGAATGGCTTCAATTGGCTTACATGGAAGACATTGTGCGTCTTCCACCATGGGGATAGTTCAATTTTATAGGCCACATTCCTAATCCTTTTTACTACTCGGCACGACCTAATGTATTTTTTGCAAGAATCGAGGATCTCTAACATATTTTGTAAGCAATGGGTTAGATGCTTTCATCAACATAAGGCCCCTATGTTGAATTTACCAAAGTGTCGTCCCTTGTTGGCCTACTTTTTCATTCTCTTCTAGACCTTTTTTTGATAGCTCTTTGTAATCTCCAAGTTGTGTTTTTACTCTTCAATGAAACTTCATACAAGAGGAGATCTCGCACTCTGTAGGGAGTCTAGAGTGTGTGCGAGTAACGATTGCTGTTAGGTGACATCTCAAAAGGGCTCTGGTTGATAGAGAAACTCTTTTGAGCATTGAAGCACAATTGAGCAGTGTCCAACAGCTTTACCTATTTCTTCTGATTGCCACTCACAAAGTATCGAAGATACTCCTCGAACATGGAATTAAAGCACTTTGTTTGGCCATCAGATTGCAAGTGGTAATTTGAGCTCATACTCAGCTTGGACCTGAGAAGTTTGAAGAGCTCAATTCAAAATTTTTGCAATAAACTTGGGATCTTGATCACTAACAATGTCCTACGGCAATCCCTAATATTTAGCAATGTGCACAAAGAACAAATGTGCAGTTGCTTTTGTCATCATATGCTTTGAGGCTACAATGAATGTGGTATATTTTAAAAACTAATCCACTGTGATAATGATGCTGTCTAAATCTCCCACTTTAGGCAATCTAATGATATAGTCCATCGAGACACTCCCCAGGGTCGTGCTAGGATAGGAAAGGGTCTTAGCAAGCCCTTTGGCTTTAAGTAATCACCCTTGTCCTGCTGGAAAATCAGGTAGGATCAAACATATGCTTCAACTTCATCCCATATTTGAGGTTAGTAATAAGCCCTTTATGCTAGGGTCAATGTATGCTTGCTTCTAAGGTCAGCCACTTAGAGATATCATGACATTTTGCTATCAACGAATTCCTCAAGTTATTGCCATTAGGAACATATAAGCGGTTTCCTTTAGTCCTCAGTACTCTTTCCTCTAGCCAAAATTATTTAAACTTCCCTTGTTGTACCAACTTGATCAAACACTTTGCTGTTGGGTCTCTCTTCAACAACTCCTGTTTTTAATCCTTCATAGCGATGACCACCCTACTTAAGGAGAAAGCAGCAACAATCCTTATCTTCACTAAATCTGCCATTCGGCTCAAGGCATCTACTGCTTTGTTGCTAGAGCCAGCTCGAAATCTTAAACTCTGCCAACTGCTCTTGCCATCGAGTTTGTTTCCATGTAAGCTTTGATTATGCCATAAAGTGACTTATTGCATTATTATTAGTCCTGACCACGAATGACACCCCTAGCAAATAATATCGTTATTGTCTAAGACAATAGAATATGGTAAGCAGTTCTTTCTCGTGTGTTGAGTAGTTCCTTTCCGTATCCTTCAACTTTTTGCTGTTAAAGGCAACGAGATACCCATCTTGGGTTAACACTCCCCTAATTGCAAAGTCTAAGGCATCGGTCTCCACCTTAAATGGCTTCAGTAAGTCTAGAAGGGATTATGTAGGGCTCGTGGTTATAGCTATCTTTGATTTCTCAAAGGCAACCTTTTGTTCCGACGACCATTTCCATTTCTCTACTTTCTTCATAAGATCCATCAGTAGTCTAGCTATCTTAGAGTACCATTTTATAAATTTTTGAAAATAATTGGTCAACCCAAGCAATGACTATATCTCCTGAATATTTTAGGAGGCTGCCACTTTTCAATAGCCTCCACCTTCCTTGGGTCCATCCAAATTCTCTCACACTTAATAGTATGACCCAAAAAGTGGATGACCTCCTAAGCAAATGAACATTTTGATGACTTTGCATATAATTCGTGTCATTAGAGATGAGTGAGAGCCTTCCTTAAGTGTTTCAAATATTTTTCTAAGGTCTCACTAAATACCACGATGTCATCTAAGTACATCCCCACAAATTCATCGAGAAACTTATGGAATACTTGATTCATTAAGGTGCAGAAGGTTGCTGGAGCATTTGTCAAGTTAAATGGCATAACCAAGAACTCATAGGCACCATATCTAGTCACCATAGTAGCTTTCACCTCATCACACTCTTTGATTCATACTTGCTAATGTCCTAATCTTAGATCAATTTTAGAAAAGTAGTTGGTCCGACTCAACCTGTCAAAACAATTAGCAATATGTGGTATAGGATATTTGTTCTTCATAGTGATTTTGTTCAAAGCCTAATAGTCACAACACATCTTTAAAGATTCATCAAACTTCTTTTTGGAACAAGATATGCATTCTATATGGTGACTTGGCAGATCGAATGATATCGCTCTTTAACATTTCCCTCAGTTGCTTTCTGGCTCCACAAGCTCAGATTATATCATGTGTCAAGGTGCGTGGGTAGGCAGCTAGGTGCTTGGTAGAAATTCAATCTCGTAATCTACAGATCTCTTGGGTGGCAGTTTATGAGGAAGTTCATTAGGCATCATATCTTAGAATTCTCTAAGAAGATTTTTCACAATGCTAGGAATTGGCCTAAACTCCTCCATCTCTTCATATCGAAGCGTGCATAAGTAAGATGGTTCTTTGTGCTTGCATCCCTTCTCAATTGGATAGCTAACAAGCTCTTCTCATCAAGTTAGCTAGAAACTGTAGGAACAATGCATGGTTTATTTCCTACCATCATCAATGCTTCTCCACAGGTAAAGGCCATTGCCCTTGTTTCTTTTAGGAAATCAAGTTTATGGATAAGCTTGAAGTCGTCTATTTGAACAACGAAAAGGTTGATCTTTCCTTTGAATGGGCTAGCCTTGATCTTAACTCCTTTGGCCACTCTGGCAACAGGTTGGGCCACTGAATCGATAGCTTTAACCTGTCTCATCGTTTTCTCTAATGCCAACCTAAATCTCTCTACCTCTGTAGTAGTAAAGTAATTATGTGTGGCACGTATGTCGATTATAGTTTGAATGGACTTGTCATTAATTTTCACATTCATGTACACCAATCACTTTTTGCGGTTTTTAGAAATTTCCTCGCCCATAGGGTCATCTACTAATGCTAGAGCGGTCCACTTAACTATACACTTTCCTTTTTGCTTAGCCGTAGGAGATGGCACCAAGGTTATTTCCCTCTGCTTCTAATTCACCATTGTTAAATTTGGGCACTAGGTTTGTATCTTATTTTGATGGGCCTACATCATTATAGCTTGATAAGGCATTCAACAATTTCCTTATCAAACAATCTTGGAGCATGTGTGGCCTATCACATAAAAACAACCTATTTTTTTTGGACTGGTTCCTTGCCTACTCTCTACAAGCCTACTCTTGGAGCTGTTATAGGGGGTTAACTGATGTTTGAGACTGTTCTCCCTAACATTTTCAAATAATTTCTAAATTGCCTCCCATCGTTTCTTTTTTGTTGGGGTGCACTCACTACCTAACGTTTCCATTGAGGTTCGTTTTGAAAGCCCGTGAGTCGCCCGATAGCACCCATAGCTAAACTCGAATTTGCTACCCACTAGTGTTGCAATTCTAATCGTGCCATAGATTTTAAGCCTTCCAAGAAGGTGAACAGCTTATCTTTCTCAAACATGTTCCGAATATCTAACATGAGTGTCGAGAACTTCTTCACATAATCTCGGATACTCCCAGTTTGCCTCCAGGCATTGTATTCTATATTCTTTAGGAAGAACTGATCTCAAATGACATCCCGCAATTGCTCCCACATATCCAGGCATACTCGATTGGCTTGGATGTCAGTGTACTTAGTGCGCCACCATAATTTGGCATCTTTAGTTAAGTATATAGTGGCAGTGATAACCTTTAACCTCATCAACAATATTTGCCGCTAGGAAGTATTATTCCATGTCAAAGAGAAAATTCTTTACCTCTTTGGGGTCTCAAGCACCTCCGTATGACTGTGGCTCAAGGACCTGAATTCTCAGCCCAAGATCTTGTGCAACCACTGGGGCATTATTGATAGCTCATTGGAGTAGTCCAATTTAGATAGCCATTTGCTCAATTTTTCTTTCGAGGTCTCGTACGCTCTCACATTGGCCATCGGCTAGTTCTCGGTAAAACTCTTGACTGTCAGCAATTTGTGCTCAGAGGTCCTCATTCTCACTTTCTAAATACTCAACCCTATCAACCAGGGCCATCGTTATGTGCTCAAGTTTGGCATTTTGTTCTTCTAGCATCCAATCGTTTTTTGTTGATCATGTTTCGCCATGGAGGGGCTTTAGTCTCATTATTGCCCGACAGATTCCCTGATGTCGAAGCATCCATCGTCCCACGTCTCCATTTGGATTTGAACTAAGGCTTTGATACCAGTTGTCACGGGGTTCCTTTCAAGAATATGAATAAAGGAGCACTGTGCAGCTAATAGTTGCTTTACAATCAACTATGTCAACCTGAACTCACACGCAACTTTCACTACATGTTGCACTCACAGTCTTTTGAACACTTTAGAGGCACAATCCTGATAGAAATTTAAAGAAAGCAACAACTATGTATACGAATTGCAGAAAAAAAAAAACTCACTTGCGTTAATTCAATAGCTCAATTAAAATGAATGGTGGCTAGAGTAGGGGAAACTTTAACAATCGCAAGTACAAAGTAATCACATGGCGCTTCACTAGACACCTTATCCCCTATAATAGGCTTGGCAAAAAAAAAAAAAAAAAGGCCAAGTGACAGTACTAAATATTAAAAATTCGAGGAAACACATTTAAAAATAATTACAAAATATTTACAAACATATACAAAGTCATAAACCTAGTAACAACAGGTGATGTCTCATTCGGCATGAGACTGCAACACGACTAGCATTGTGTTAGAAAGACTTGCTGGGTAGGCGGCCATTCACACTATGTTTGAACATCCTATATTAATTAAAATTACTAGACATAACATAAAATGGTTGAACCATGTGTCGGTCACTTTTCTACGATCAAGCAATCAACTTCGTCTTAGTGTCGCATAAATCACCTTAAGAAAACTATATGTAAAGATTACAAATGTGAAGTGGTAATCTTAATGTGGTCATTAGCTAACACACACACACACACACGTGCAAGTGAGTAAAAGGGTGCTTGGCTAAAGTTTATTATAAAGAGTTTACAAGATCATGTAATTTATAAAATAAGTTGGAGTTTATAAGTTCATACATCTTAATTTTAAAATAAATTAATAAAGTATTTGGATAGAGACATCTTATAAGATTTTGTAAAAATTTATAATTATAGTTAATTATAATTTTTTAATTAAGAATAATAAAAATAAATTAAATATTATTAATATAATGTAATTTAAGATATTTATTCATTTTTTAGTATACATAAATAAATAACTTATAAAATATTTGAAAATAAGTCGGGAAAAACTAACTTATTTTTAAGAAACTTATAAGTTTCAAATATCTTATTTTAAGAAGTTGTAAGTTTTTTTATTAAAAAAATTACTTAACATCTTGAAAGAGCGAAGTTATAAGTTTTTTCATTAAAAAAATTACTTTAACATTTTGAAAGAGCTCATGCACTAAATCTTAACATTTACAGATTATTTAATATTTATTCAATTAGTCACTTATAGAATAATATTATATTAATTTTTGTACTTCAATAAATCTCGTGGATCAACGGAAACAAAGAATATGCATTCGTTTCTTGGAACAGAGAATGCTAATGCTATAAATGGTACGTGACATCAACAAATCATTGCTCGAAATAGTAAAATTAATGAAATAATTGAAGAATGGCAAATAAACCTTAAATATTTATAGAGAGTTATTAGATTTGTTCTTATAAAAATATTGAATATTATTGAATTAAATATTATTTCAATATTTTATGCAAAAAAATGTTGAACGAAATATTTGTGAAAACAATTTATATTTCAGTGTTCAATGTGAGCCAAAAAACTGAAAAAAAAATTCTAAGTAGATTCCGTTAAAAGTCAGTTTTCAAATTCCGTGCTAATATTATTTTGTACCAATAATAATTCGCTTCAAAAATACAAATATATATAGTCAAGTTAATGTGTGCATAGAAACATATCCTTTGTTAGTAATTAGATGCATGATTAGGTTAACGAGGGGCTGATGTCATAAGCGTCATTTCAGAGTTCAATCGATGGTTAATATCAAATATCAGTAACTTCCCATCACAAGACACGGAATGGAAGGGAGTGTGGGGTGGGCCTGGGTGTATTAAAATAATATATATATATATATATATATTTATTTATTTATGTGTTTAACAAAGTCAACAAAGCAAGCAAAGGATTGTTGCAGCCGTGCTGCATCGCAGCGGGTTCTGTTCAAGCTCCACCAGGCAACCGGTACTGTTTTATTCTCTTTTGGTTCTTCGCCCAGCGCTTTCTTTCTGTTTCTTTCTGTTTTTCTTGTTCTGTTGCTGAAATTCGGCTGTAATTTGGGCTAAAACACTAATATCGTGTAAATTTTCTGTATTCAATGATGGACTTTGTACTCGAATTCGGGGATCTTGTTTGGATAACCTGGAACTCGTGGGTTTGTCGGTCATAGTTTGATATTAAGTCAGGCATATTTTCCCAATCTGGATGTTGCCTTTTTTTTTTCCTTTAACAGTCAGTGATTGAATTAAGGAAATCGATTGGAATTGTGTTTAAATTGCTGCATATTTGGATGAGGTTGGTCTAATTTTTCTGTAATAGGACTAGTTTCTGAACTTCAGTAATCTAGCTTAAAATAATTAAAATTGAGATAAGTTTGGGTTAGTTTTACGCTAAATTATTCATATATTATTGTTCCAACATTTTGAGTGTGTTTTACAATGTTACCTTATTTCTCATCTGGGAATTTTTTTTGAAAATTATTATAATTCTTATTTATCTTGAGCTCTTATCTTTCACTTCACTTTGACAAAGTGAAGTGCTCCTTTGCGCCTTCCTAAACCCTAGGATTTTGAGCCTTGTCATGCCCGTTTAATGGGTAATGACTTTACATAGAAGCTTGAAAACAAGGCGATTAACCAGGATAATTGGGTTTGGATATGATGAATTATTTCATTTCATTGCAGTGGTGTTAGAATCTCTCTGCATTCTACTGGCTGAAAAGGTAACCGTATAGTAGTAGATCACTTGAATTAGTTGAATCTTGCACTCCATAGTTCACCAATCTTAAAACGTGAGATAACATTTCAAGCTACTTGAACAGTTTCAAGCATGTATTGGACAAGGGATTTGTAAGCGATAATCTAGAATGTGTTTTTGTTACACAAAACACTTACTGGGCTTTTCTAACGTTAATGGTTTTAGGTCTTTCTAGAGTGTTACCTTAAGTTTTTGTATCTCAAGAAACCAAATCAGAATAATATTTTTTTGCCCTATGCGAAACAACAGTAATAAACGTAGTTCTCACATGTTGAAAATAGTGCAAAGCCATATATCATCACGAGAACTGACATTTGCTCAATATCTTTTTTGCATTTCAAATTATTCAACCTGCAAAAGCCCTGATGGTTTTTGCAAACTAGTTTCTGTTGATGTGAGTAATCAGTTCAGTATATTCAGGTTGTTGAGTTTCATATCTCATCTATAGGACCTATATAATGTTTATCTAATTGCAGGGAAATTGCGTGTAGTGCTAAGATGCGGATTATAAATCAAAGAAGAAATTATAACATAAATGGTGGCATAGAATCTGAGATGTTCTTTGCTACATCACCTGGCCACATTGCAAGGTTATTTTCTAATCGAGTAGGCTTGCCTGCTAGGTGGATTCCATTTTCCCTTGGGTGATAAATTTTGGCAACAACTTAAAAATTCTCTAATGATTCAAAATTATATTGTGGGCAACGGATTATAGTACATGAGGAGCAGAAGCTAGTAAACTACTCCAAAGGCAAAAGAGGGTGAGATGTGAAGTGGTAAGAAAGGTCTTAATAGGCCTTAAATTTTAATGTAAATTTTACCTTCTGTCATATTTTTGATGGTCCTGTGTTTCTTGTTTTTCTTTGAAATTGCTTGAACGTGTAAAATGTTTTCATGTTCATCTTTTAAGCCAATTATGTAACTATTACAAAAATTTGTTCTTTCTTGAATTCAGTTTTGCTGTAAAATTTTTACTGTTGAACCTCTTAGGGGCTCCTGATAATGTAGTCTATGAATACAGTTATGATAGTGGCTGCTCATCTGTGCATGAAAACAATTATTTGCTTTCGGCAAAGCTTAAAGAGTACAAGTGTAACTTCCAAACAATTTTTGTTCTTTCTTGAATTCAGGGTCTTCTTTTATTGTAAAATTTTTGCAGTTGAACCCCCAAGAGGATCTTTCTTGGTAATTACCCTATTTATGCAACAGAAGCTAGGCTTCCTCCTTAACATTGTCAATGAATGCAGTTATGCTTGTGGCTGTTATCTGTGCGGGGAAACATTTATTTGTTTTGGGTAAAGCATCTTTATCAAAAAGTTAGGTGTGTTTGTACAAACTTTTGCAGCTTATCTCATTTTTATGGAATTGGGGATTTTTCAAGTCCTTTTCCTGTTCTCATTTCGCTTTCAGCGATATAACCAAAGGAAATGTCTCAGGAACTCTAAGGAAAAGTATGTTGTTGTTGTCATTGTTATTGTGAAATATGAGTATTGATCTTCAGTTGAAATTTAGAGTTTCATTTGCTTGACTATATAATGTGCTTTCTGATTGTTGATTTTGGGATTATCAGTAAATTCCCTCTCTTAGTTTTGAGTGCGCGCGTGTATTTTTTTAATTGTCAATCAACACTTTGAAGTGCATATGCCTAAAATCTCTGTACTTCTAAGTTAGCTCCAAAGCTTTTATTCTTGTTTTGGATATTCATTGCATGATTCTTTTCTGTTTGTACATGCTAATGAGAGAGGAGAGGCTATATTTATTGCAGGTGTCCAGTCTTCTGGGAACCTGTGGGATTGATAAGGTAATTGAGTTGAAATGTAGGAGCACAGGGTTAACTTGGGCGAATATGATACAAATAGAGAATTTGGTGAAGTAGATTTCAGTTCAGGCGATCCAAAGTTTCTCTGACAGTTGCTTTTGTCTAGATAATATTATTTTGGTTTCCTAGTCAAAATGGATTACCCCTTTTCGAGTACTGAGAAGGATAACGACATTTATGCCTTTCCAAGAGGTTGGATGGAGGGTATGGCTGCAGGGTTGACAGATAATGCTATGCGGGGCCCTAATTTGGAGGGCTCATTTAACAATGGTGGAGAAATGATGAATTTTGATGCATATGCTGAATGGCGAAACAGCCCCAGTAACTTGGCTGATCAGATGTTTCCCTCTTTTTGTTTGTCTCCTTGCCCAGCGATGTCCACAAATTCATCACCATTTGATGGATTGACTATGACACATCAGTATAATTCTGGGATATCCATGGTGGATGATGACATTATAGGGGGTTCTTTTGTTAGTGGAGATAAGTTGATGTTTCATCATATGGACAACCAATGGCAATCTGAAGCAAATACTGCTGATGACAGGTTTGATTTGATCGAGATGATGGATAAGAGTGCAAGTCAACAAAATCTAGTTGTTGATGTAGGCCACAGTGTGATTCCAAGGCCTCCTGCACCGTCACTGTCTGAGAAAATGCTTGGAGCATTGAATCTATTGAAAGAATGGTCTGGAGGGGGTATTTTAGCCCAAGTGTGGGTTCCAATGAAGAATGGGGATCAGTACATGTTAAGCACTTGTGAACAGCCTTATTTACCCTACGAAACTCTTTCTGGATATCGTGAAGTGTCTAGGTCATTTAATTTTGCTGTGGACTCAAAACCTGGTTCTTTCCCTGGGCTTCCAGGTCGTGTATTTACCTCAAAGATTCCGGAGTGGACATCAAATGTGGCTTTTTACAATAAGACTGAGTATCTGCGGGTACAATATGCTGTTGATCATGAAGTCCGAGGATCAATTGCTTTGCCTGTATTTGAGAATGATTTGCTTGAGAGGTCATGTTGTGCAGTGCTAGAATTGGTTACAATGAAGGAAAAGCCCCATTTTGATTTGGAGATGGAGAATGTTTGCCGTGCATTGCAGGTTGATTTTCTCAACCCTTTTTACCCCTTTTCTCAATTGAACTTCCTTTGCCAAAATGCTATTTATCTTCGTAATGTTGACACCTGCAAATCTCATTTCCTTTAAAGTTTAAACGGTAATTTTTGTTAAAAGTACCACATCAGTAAAGTAACTGTATACTGACTTTTTGAAGTCTGAAAAAGGAAGTGATAGTTACCAGGCATCAACCACTACTATTTTAGGCAAAATTGTGAAAAAATTACTCAAAGATCCTCACCTAAAAATTTGTGGCGGAGCTAAATGAAGTATTCAAATTTGGGTCATGGAAGTTGCCTCTTCTCCATACCTTTACACGAAACAGCCAAGCCCCTGAGCAGTTTGTTTTTTAATCAATGTTGTTGAGTTTGTTTATGCTTAACCATGGAAAAGAAGAAAAACAAGGTGTTGGTAATATGCAATGCAATGCATTTAGATATCACTGTCCTTTAGGTATTACGAACTCTGTGCCAACATTATATGTATGGTCTTTGTTGTATTTCTGCAAAACACATGTAGCAGCTTCTTATTTATTTCAACCACTTCATGTTCTTTAGTCTTAGTGCCATTTGTTCTTCCTTTGGTTTTAAGAAAGAATTTATCTTTGCCCAGTTTCCTATGGTTTTCATCATTTGTATTTTCTCTTTGTTTCATTATTTTCATCTTTATTTATAGATGAGGGAAATTCAGGTGTTGGTATATTTGAATGAAAATGTAGTATAGAAAGAAGCTTTATAGTCTCGGCTTCTCCATGGATGTGTAGTTGCATTAACCAGCAATATGATACATATTTGTTAATGGTGCAAAATGGCGTATGCCGTGGGGCATGACGCAAATGGCGCAGCCATGACGCCATCCATGAAAAATGGTGACCACTTCCAATATGGTGCACTTATGGCCCACCATGGCGCACGCTTTATTGAAGATGGTATTTTAGAATTTTTTTTTCTTCTCAAAACTTTTTCTTAGGAGAAAAAAATTGTAAAATATGGAGATTCATTTGGGATGTTGAATTTCATTTTTTGCCACAAACAAGTTCTAAAACACAATGATTGCTTTCTTCTATGCGTGGTATTGCTGCATTTTCGAGGATTTGTTGGGTTTCGTTATTTGCTTCAAATGAACTCTAAAATGATTTAACATTTTTCTAACATGTTATCTTTTTTCTATCAACAATTTTTGAATAATTTAGGCACGCATTATTCTTTTACTCCTCTTTTCTCTTGTTTCTTCTTCTTCTTGTTCTTTCTTTGTCACTTTTTATTATTTTTTATCTTTCTCTCCTTGGGTGGACCTTATTCTTTTTTCTTTTAGTCTTCTTTGTTTCTTCAATATGTCGGGGCAAGATTTAAATTTTAAATTTTTTTATAAATTATAGTTGAATATTGTATAAAATTCAAATTTCTACAAATTAAGTGGTTAAGCTTGCTTAGATTTTGTAATTTTCCAAATTAAGTGGCTGCATATTGATAAAATTCTCTATTATTTATTCTTGAAATTATGAAATTTTTATTTTTTTTGACAAAATTTATAGTTTGTTATTCACTAATTCTTTGTTATTTGTTTTATTTTGAAGGTAAGAAAGCTGCAAATTATTTGTAACTATTAGTTAATATGTAAAAATTGTTTATATTATATTTTTGTAAAAAATTATTGGCAATATAAATATATTTCACATATTACATAATCTTGTGCCATGCTTCAATATGGCGTGTGCCGCACCATTTGCCATGTGCCATGGTTCTAAAAGACCTTTGCGCCTCCCAGCGCCATTTTCCACTAACAACTATGTTATGATATCGTGTTTGGTTTATGCCATTTTGAAAAAAGTTTTACTACAACTTTTTCTCGATCTGTTGACGTCTGGTTTACAAATAACTATGAAATAATCACCCTCTTATTGTTTGCCATAAAAATGAACCAGATATACCTGACAGATATAATGTATGCAATGTGGTTTTGTAGAACCAAAACCAACCTGTTACGGTCCAGTTTTCATATAAGTTGTGCAGAGTTTAGTTCTTACATTTGGATACCTGTTACAAATCTATTTTGAATGTTACTAATTTTAAACTCTAATTCGTAAATATTTTCAGGCTGTGAATTTAAGGAGCAGTGTGCCTCCAAGACTCTATCCTCAGGTTTCCATCTGACCTTTGATTTGATTGAATTTATTCATTTGAATGATGCTGATTACATAATCTTCCTATTCAAAAATCAAATCTTAATTTTCAGAGTCTCTCTCAGAATCAAAGAGCAGCTTTATCTGAGATTACAGATGTTCTACGTGCTGTTTGCCATGCACATCGACTACCCATTGCACTAACATGGATTCCATGTAGTTACGTAGAAGAGACAGGTGATGATACTATAAAAGTACGTGTCAAAGGGCACAGTACGAGTGTAAATGAGAAATGTGTGCTTTGCATCGAGGATACTGCCTGTTATGTGAATGAAAAAGAGATGAAGGGTTTTGTCCATGCGTGTGCTGAACATTATCTTGAGGAGGGACAAGGTATTGTTGGGAAAGCTCTTCAATCAAATCGGCCGTTCTTCTACTCTGATGTGAAAGAATACCATATAAGTGAATATCCACTTGTTCATCATGCCCGGAAATTTGGACTAAGCGCTGCTGTGGCAATCAGACTAAGAAGTATTTATACCGGTGATGATGACTACATATTAGAGTTCTTTCTTCCCGTCAATTTGAAAGGAAGTACTGAACAGCAGCTTCTGCTTAATAACCTCTCCAGTACCATGCAGAGGATCTGTAAGAGTTTGAGGACAGTTTCGGATGCCGAATTGCTAGGAACCGAAAATCCCTTAGTTAAATTACAGGATGTGGAAGAGAGAAAAATACCAGACATGGGATTATCTCCAAGGGTTTTAGAACAGTCCCTCACTAGTGATGATCTAAACTCCATGGAGCGCTCAACCCAAAATGCATATGAATCAATGACCACCAGAACAGAAGATGGTGCTCCTCGTGAGCAGGTAGTTATGTTTTTGCTCTTATGAACTTTTGCTATTCTTGCCTCCAAGTGCCAACTATTTACTTTGAGGAACCTTGCAGTTGTAATATATTTTCTTGGTTAAGGCTTGTTTTGGCAAATCTAGTTGGGGTGTTGGAACAAAAAGGTCTGTTTACTGCATGCTGTTAGAAATTGTTTCTTCTATAGGAAAAAAAAAATAATAGATGCTGTAAGGAAAAGGAAAATATGAGGGGTCAAAAAATAAGTCACACAATATTGGAAACTAAATAAAAATGGTTATACATAAAATTTCAAATATTTAAAAAATTTGTAATTGCATTATGCTAATAATAACAATTAATGCTGACATGGATGCGAGTCTTGTGAAGACTTGTGAAGTTCTTTTTCTTAAGTAGGGATGACAATGGAGCAGAAGATGCCTCCCCCATCCCCCGCCCCACTCTCAAATTTCTTCCCCCAACCCTACCTTGTCCCTTGTCACTACATTCCCTATCCCTATCTCGCCCTGCCTTGATTTCTCCGCAAGTGCCCTGTTGGGAAGAAAAAAATTAATTATTTTTTAAAATTATATTTTGAAAGATTATTTTGACAAAAGGATATTTTTTGTAGTGAATTTCACATTAAGAATAAAAATCAACAAAACGTGATAGGTTCCTAAATTACTAAGCTTGACAACAATATATACAAATCTCATATATAGACCAAGTGAGAGCATGTATATATTCAGTATGAATTGAAAGAAAAATATGTTATTCAATCTACACATTCAATTCAAAATATATAAATACATAAACAAATAGAGTGTTGAAATTATTTACCAACAAAATAGAAGAAATAAAATGATAAATCATAAATTGTTTGAGGATTATATGGATTATGTATAGTGACTAATTTTTTTTTACAAATTAGTATATAAAAAATAAAGATTAACAAATAGTAAAAAGTTAAATGTGTAGAATTTGATTTGTTCATATTTTACAATTTTTAATTGTGAAGAAACATTACAAAATGTTACTTATATCTATTTACAAATTGTAGAACTTGTTATAATCAAAATATTATATATATATATATATATATACACACACACATATGTCTATCTATCTATCTATCTATCTATATTAGGATGGAGCGGGTGATGGGTTGGTGACAATCTCCCCCGTCAGAGAAAAATATTCCCTTGACCCATGCCCCTGCTCTTGCCTATTTCTTCCTTCCTGGGATTGGTGCTTACTGTCACTTGTCTGTTTCCATTCCTACTTTTAAACTTTTGTTTGCAATAACTAGGATTTTTGTATTTGTTGTGTTTATTTCTTTAATATAAGTGAAGCTCTTAGTGCCTCTTATAATTGTTGTAGAGGACGGCTGGATCAAAGAAACGGATGGAAAAGAAGCGAAGCACAACTGAGAAGCATGTAAGCTTAAATGTTCTTCAACAATACTTCTCTGGGAGTCTTAAAGACGCTGCAAAAAGCATTGGTGGTGAGTAAATCTGTCATACATTCCAAATCCATAGTTGGTCAAGTGCAATATATATAGATATATATGTATGCATGTATGCATATATTATGTATATTTTCTCTTTTTGTCTCTATGTGTATCTATACATTTAAAATGAATGAAATCCTGTGGACTTCATAATATTATAGCTTACGTTGTGGAAGAATTGAACCTAGCAATCTATGCAAATATTTGACTCAAACTTTTCATTCATTGTTTTCATAGTGTGCCCAACTACTCTGAAAAGGATATGCCGACAACATGGCATCTCAAGATGGCCTTCTCGTAAAATAAATAAGGTGAACCGTTCTTTGAAGAAAATACAAAGCGTGCTTGATTCTGTTCAGGGAGTGGAAAGAGGATTGAAGTTTGATCCAACAGTGGGGGGGCTTGTGTCTGCGGGCTCTATCATCCAAGAATTTGACTCTAGAAAATGTGTTGTCTTGCCCAATGCAAACACTTTGATCAGAGAGTCTGAGGTAGTAAAAAATGCGAAATCTGCAGCCGCACCATCTTGTCTGGAAATCAGAAGTACCGTTGTCAAGCAGGAAGAGTGTTTGTTAGGTGGGAACCAAGTGGCAGGAGACCATAAAACTAGTCCTCTTCATCTGCAAAGCCCAGAGAAGTCCGGATTAGATGCATTAGATGTTTGGCTGTCAAGGCCTGATGGTCTGAATAATGAGCCTTGGACAACTTCTCCAAAATTTTCTCCATCGTCTTTTCTTTCTAAAGAAGGATGCAATATATGGGCATTTGATGATAAAAATGCGAACACAGTGGCTTCTAATTTGCATTTGGTTTCTCAAAACTCAAGCTTCGTGAAAGCTGATGATGGGATAGATGCCAAATTAAATGATGGTATTGGGATGAATAGGAATGATGGAGTTGTTGAACACAATCAATCAACTTCCTCAGGCATGACAGACTCATCGAATGGGTCTCACTCAGGTTCTATGAATAATGGTAGTTCATCTAGCTCTAGAAGCTTTGGCAACGGGCAGAATCCCAAAAAGGAGATGAGCTTTGCTGATAGTGGTTCTAAAATCGTAGTCAAAGCTACTTATAATGAAGACACAGTTCGTTTTAAATTTGAGCCTGGTGCTGGGTCTCTTCAACTGTATGAGGAAGTAGCTAAGAGGTTCAAACTACAGATAGGGCAATTCCAACTCAAGTATCTCGATGACGAAGAGGAATGGGTGATGTTGGTAAGTGATTTAGATCTGCATGAATGCCTTGAGGTATTGGATTTTTTAGGCACTCGCAACATGAAGCTCCTCGTTCGTGATGTAACAAGCGCCATAGGAAGCTCAGCTGGCAGCAACTGCTTCTTGGGAGAAGGCTCTTGATAACCTCTGTGCGGGTACCCATGCACTACCACTGATAACCTTCTTTGGTAATTCATCTTAGTCTATTACCACTAGCTGTATCGTAAAATATAACTAAATGGGGTTCAGCACACTTCTGGAAGAAAAGTACAGAGGATATAGAAGATGTAAAAGAAATAGTGCGATGGATGATTACCTTTCCCATGCTGCATTAGTTGTTGTACATTTTCAATGAGCTATGTTCGGTTGCTTGAAGGAAGCACTGTACATGATGGCATCTCTCTTAGTTTGTACAGTAGGTTTCAGTTATTGCAATAGGAAATGTATCAAAACGTATAATCTTCAAATAAACACTTTACTCTGATGAGACTTCATTTTTCATTATGTGTGATGCAGTTTATTTATCCCGTCCTGCTGGAGCTTTAATGAAGTAGCAGTGTAGTATATCCAGTAGCATTATCACACTAAATGCCAAATAATAATAGTGCAGAAAATTATTTATTATTCCATAATTTTATTTAATGACTTTTGTGTGAAATATTGATTAACATATTAAAGCAATTATGGAAAAAAATAAGTGAGTGATTATGCTAGTCAACACTAACAAAAATAAGAGCTTTCATGGAAAATAATTACTGCGCTCAAATAAGACCAAATTGGGAGATTGGGGGCTGAATTTAGGTTGGGAATAACAGAAAAATTCGTGTGGAAATTGTACCCAAGAATACATGGGTCTAGTCTTCAAAAGTTAAGCACATTATATGCCCATCCTATACAAGACAAAAGAATATTTTTATACCCTCAAGAGCTCTAGAAGTCGGCTAGATGAAGGAACAAAGAGGAGTTAGTTAAAGATCCCGTAGGATTAAAGTAAGTTCCTAGTTTAAATCCTATAGAGTTCATGCACATGTGTAGAAAATTATTCTTCCCATGTTTAGGTACTAAAAAGCATGATAAATCATACGAAATAATTCCAAACATGATAGTAAGACCTAGTAGTTGAGACACGCAAAGGGAAACTTAGCAAATATCACGTATAAAAATCATGCATGGGGTTTGGAAATTTTTGTGTGTTCTTGAATGACATGGGAGGAACATGCCAATATTTAATCTTTATGCTAAAAATAAGATTTAGGGGCTTTGAGGGACCTTAGAACACACTTTCATGTTGAAGAGAGGAATTAAAATTGATTGGAAGAAAATTGGAATCCAAATGTGATGTCTACATGCAGGTAGATTGACATCGTGTTTGTCACTTGCAATTGCAAAGTCATGCATCGCAATCCTATACTATTTAAATGCATATTTTTTTTAAAAAAATTCTTTCATGGAAATACACAATTTTAAATATATTATCCATCAAAACAATATATATATATATTAAATCCGATTACCTTTAGAAACAAAAAATCTGAGTGGGAAACATCACTAATTCTAAAATATTTCAATCAAATCATCTTCCTCTACAAAGAATTAAAATTAAGGTTCAAAACTAACAGCTAAAGCTACACTTCTTAAAAACCCGAGAAAAATGATAAGAAAAATATAAAAAGTTTAATAATCCAAAATAATTATACAATCATTTTGAAAAACAGTTAGATATAATTGAAAACCATATTTAAAAACAACATTAAGTCATAATTGAACCAAACAAATCCAAAGAAATACCTCTCAAAAAATCTCTTTTCAAACCATATGAAATTTCTAAAAGAAGTGTATAAAATATCCAGGATAACATATATATATATACATATATATGAATGTATATATATATATATATATATATATATATATGACAAGGAAAAACAGAAAAACGTTGACTGCTTTTGCCGTGCATATAAATGAATCAGCAATGCACAAATTGATCTTTAGTGCTAAACCAACTTAATTTATCTCCCTCTTTCTTGGTGTATGACTATGCAATAATTGATTTTCATTTTAATGTATTTCGGAGGAAAGAATGTCTGCGTTATGCGCGAAAATTTATCAACAGTTTAAAAAACTATTTTTAAAAGTTATATTTTGATGGGAAGGAATAATAAAAGTGAACATAATCTGTTTGTCGATATTATAAAACAAAGTTGAATTTAATTAAATTACTTTAACAAAATTTTATAGATTTTGCCTTTAGAACATTGAACTACGTGTGAGCCTTTTATGGATGCGCACTAATAACATGTTGTTTAAATGCTAGATCAAGCCACGAAAAAATTAATAGTGGAGTCGCTTCATGTAAAACTTACATTTATAGATCAATTCTTGGCATGATTTCTGTATTTCCAAATTTGATGGCCTGATTTATGTGGAATTTATAATATTTAAGATTGTTACGTTTATCTCCTATTATGACGAATGCAAACTATTCTTATAAATATTTTGTAAATCTCGAAATCAATTTGATTTAAATTATAATCGTATTGAAATTTAATTTTTATTCAAATTCAAATTTATAAACACTTATTTTATTATATAAATTACAGTTTATTTAAGAAAATAAGATGTGTGCGTTCTTGAGCATGTGCTTTTATAAATTTCCAATTGTTAGTATTAATTTAGTATAAAATTCGATGAATGATTGACGACGTAGTTACCTAAATAGATGTTTAGGGTGAAAGATATGAGAAGAGTACATAGAATACTTTTTGCCAGAAAGAACAAAAAAATTACCCAAACTCTTGAGAAGAAACACAAGACCATAAGTGAATACGCATAAGCTTTCTATTTTTTATTCGAAAATAATCAGTCGTGGCAAACGATCAATTCCTTAGGGACCGTTTGCCAAACCATAATTTCGACCTTTGAGAAACCAGCCGACGCTATTCTGACTTTTTTTAAAAGTCGAATTTCAATTTTATTTTAAAAAAAAAGCTTTTCTTTAAATAATATGTATTTTACTTTAATACACACACGACATTTCCGACTTTCAAGAAGTCAAAAAATCACAAATTTACCACTGACACTTTAAAACACACACACACACACACACACACACGACATCATTCTGACTTTCAATAAGTCAAAATACCAAGACATTTGCCATAATAAATATGCAGAGTTTTGGTTAAGAAATCTTTAAACGCAATTCTGGCTCATTCAAGAGAATTGATCACCAATATGATTCACTAAGAATATATATAAAAAATTTTAATAGGACTTTAAATTAAAAACTAATTATCTTAGTATAAGCAATTAGGTGGTAGTGATATGCGTTTATAGACATAATGAAATTGACCTTTTTCTTTGCCACGAAATTTGGCACAGTGAACTATCTATATTTTTTACTCAATATTTGCCATGCCTAATTATTTATTCTTTTGTCACAGCATTTGCCACGAAAAATAATGAAATTGCGGCAAATTTTATGGACAACTAACGGTATTATTCGTTTAAATTTTGCCCCCACTCTTGCCAAGGATAAAGATATATCTCTACTAATATATAAAGCTTGAGAGGCTTCCAAAATCGATTTTTGGTCGACAAATTCGTTTACCAAAATAGCCCTGATTTGTAAATTAGATTGGGACAAAAAAGTGTAGGGACTAGAGGTAAAAATGTAAAATTGTTATCATATAACTCTACACAATTGTCGATACTGATAAAAAAATTATAACTTTTCCTTGGTCTATATGGAAAACTTTAAAAAAATGTTTTAAAATAGACCGTAAATAACACAATTACTCAATTATTCCTCCTGTTTTATCATGTCCACAATGGCATTGTTAATCTACTCATATCAGTCAAAGTTGTAATATTTAATCTCATTCCTCATAGATATGGGCTTACTTTCTCATTCCAACTAGAATATTGAAACTTCAATAACAAGAAGGATCTGAGCCATGACTTGAGAATCAGACCTCGCAAAATGGCAAGCAAGGCATTAAAGGCGTTGAATTGAATCAAACAATGCAGATGAAACAAATGCAACATTTCCCAATACACCTCTGGACGTTCAACATCACGGCACACAAAATTGACAAATTCTCTAGTTTTATATTTTCATGGTCAAAGTTTAAAGTAAATATATTTTTACACATTTTTTATTTTATGCTTTTTCTTTCATTCCACTTCCTCTTATCAACAACTCACAACAATATAGTATTAATTGTTCAACAAGGTGGCACAAACACAAATAATCAAACATCTATCAATGTGCAAGGTATGTTTTTTCTATCTATAAATTTTGTGTAGATGTATCTCCATAGTATTCTTCGTCCAACTTTATCATCGTGTGTCTCCGTATGGTTGCTAATAGTAATAAATAAATAAATATGACTTTTCATGTTCTTACGGAGAACTTCGAAAATTTGATACTTTCTCTTATGAAAATGAAATTAAGAGAATTACTTATTTATTTATTTTGCATTGTAGTGATTTCCTTGGTATTGGTCATTCGCATTGCATAAAAGCATAATAAATTATGTGCTCTATCGACGTGTACTGGTAAATGTATAAATTTTTGTTACAATTATTCTTATTTCATTACTTCTACTCTTACGCTATGATTCAATG
This sequence comes from Avicennia marina, assembly GCA_019155195.1. Classification (NCBI taxonomy): domain Eukaryota; kingdom Viridiplantae; phylum Streptophyta; class Magnoliopsida; order Lamiales; family Acanthaceae; genus Avicennia; species Avicennia marina. The sequence goes on along the minus strand of CM032772.1, from coordinate 7,262,755 downwards.
AGATTGAGGCAATCATGCCATTTAGGCCCAATTTCGAACAATAATGTTCAATCAATGCTTGAACATGGTAGCACAAGTATAGCCCAACAAAATATACCAAGCAATCTAGTGAATGGCTTAAGTACACCACATCGATATAAGAATTTGGGAAGGAGTTTATATGAAAGGCTAGGATTTATCTAGTTCAAATTGTTTGAACCAATGAGATGCGGACACTGTTATGCTACATTGTTTCAAGGAGAAACATCCCAACTTTTATGCCGGAGTGGACTTATATCACAACATGCAATTTTGTTGCCAATTGAGTCACAAGAATTATTCATTGCAAATAATATAGAAGGGAAACACCTTCAACAATACATTCCAGCATGTAATCATGATTTCTCTTTCACCTCAATGAGGGTCTACATAGGTGAGAACTTAGCAAATGCTAAACATGGGATATACACCTTTTGTGTTTATGGTATGATATATAATTGAATAGGAACTCTTCTTCCATGCTCACATAGTAGACTAAGGTATATGCAAGTTTGGATTGTAGAGCACAAAATAAACAATTGACTATTAGAAAATCCAGAACTGAACAAGGAATTACTAAGCAAGATACAAAGCATCCTTGATCAATGCAATTCGTTTGTTTATGTGTTTTAACAATTTGATCAAAGTCCAAACATACTCCATTGTCGACTCCACATCAAACAATTACCACCTTATGAAAATCAATATATCTTACCAACAATCTCCTAAGTTATTGCAGTTATTTTTTATGACAAATGTGATGAGATCTTAAACAATAAGGACATAATTGCCCATAGTCAAAGCAAGGTTTGATGAACTTGCAAGATGTGGTTTGTTATTATGACTCATTACAATATCCCCTACTTTTTCCTTATGGAACCTATGGGTGGGGCAAAAATAGTCAAAATATTGGTGGAATGTGGATCATGTGTCCAAAGTTTTATGCATATATGTTACATGTTGGTGAAAAATTACAATTACCTTTACCATGTCCATTGTTAGTGTCACTTTTCTGACATATGCCCCATTTCATCACTTTAGATAAGAGGAAATGATCCTTCACTTTTACTTCGAGGAGGTCAACTTTTGTAACAATATTTGGTGGATAATTATATAAAAATTGAAAGCCACAGGCTTAGATGGACACATCAAAATAAACGCAAACTTCATTTTTGACTTTATCATGAGCTTCAAGATTGCTTGCTTCCAAGTGAAGACCATGTAGGTATGACACAAAAAATGTGCAACAACAATATTACAATTGTTTCTACTTTATTTGTGGATAGATATACTTTGTATTTTTTTTACAAAAATGTAAATTTTGTAGGTAATGTTGGTCATAGAGTAACACTCCGATCATCTTTTATTGAAAGTTGCCACATGATATGTATCAAAGATACTAAGATGTCGTGTGTTGGGAATTTTGGGACTAAAAATAACATTCAAAACACAAAGGAAACTAAAGTTCCCAAAATGCCTTTAATGTATTCTTGTAGTTCAACAAAAATAGAAGAGTGGATGGTAACTAACCTATTTTGTTGCAGCAAAACTTATTCTGATCATATCAGATTTCAGACACTACTCCAAGAACAAACGCCATGTATGATGTTCACACAATTGGGCTTTTAAGATGAATTGAGATGTGCTAACACCCTAAACATTTTCACTAAAATGTTATCTGAATATATTTTTTTTCTCTACTGTTATTATGATTTCAACAACCTCTATATTATTTAGAGATGTCGAAATCGAATTTTATTGGATAGAGACTATCACTTTAAGAAAGAATCCTTAACAATTAAGGATTCCTAAAATTCCTCCAACAAATTAATAAATGATTGCTGGAAGATCTCCTAAATTTTAATTTCGGTTGACTCTATCAATATAGACCAAAATTTTCTTTTCAAGGATCTTCAAAATTTAGAATTTTAGTTACTAACCAAAATTGAATTTTTCTTAAAATTTGGATTTCGGCTAATATCAAAAAATTCGAATTTATGTCTCTTCCTTATTATTTATTTCTTTCTAGTATTCTAGATTTAAATCAATTTTAAACCATAATATTAAGTAAATTCCAAAGAGACAATTAGATAAACTTTAATTCATCAAATCCAGGTTTAATGAATTTAGAAAAAATAAACCTTAAGTCCGTCTTACCTTGATCTAAGTATGCAATCCTGTAGGTTCACTTAACATTGGTAGTGAGCCTTAGTCCCATTTCAAGCCTACAAGTTATAATTGGCCTCTAGTTAGGCATTGACAACACAAGTTAAATGAATATTTTTAGTGTGACATAATATAATTTGTAGCTTATGTCATAATCTTTTAGTTTCATGATATCTAGATTAAACATAAGGCTTGAAAAATGTCACCCTTATATTGTTCAATCACATTATCCTGATCACCATGTAGATTGATATAAGAAATGAATTGAATTTTCTATCAATTCACTTGAGCACAGCCAAGCATTTTTCAATCTCAGTTATTGAGGGGCCCAAGGATCTCTTTGTCATAATGAAAGATAAGTTCCATCTTAATTACTCATCTCCTCTACATAATCCTTATTATGTTCAACCACAATTTTTATAGCTATCTGATTAAAGACAACATTTGATTGTGTCAAAAATAATATTTCTCATGTAGGAAACTATGGAGACTTCAGGTTTAAGGATTTAATGATATAGCTATCATGAGTGTTATTTATGATATTAATACATGTAGTGACCTCATAGTGGGCTGGTCCAATACTTTGTTCTTCAATGTGCACTTATGAGTTTGATTTATATCTCTATATATATGATCATCTTATAATAGTTCATCAAACTTTATACTAGCTTTAGTTATTACTATTCTAACATTAATGAGTGACTAAGGGCATTTAAAATAATTTTTATAATTATTTATGGACATCGTCATAAAGTCAACATGGACATATTGTAATAATAAAGTTTTTTAAATAAAATAGAATGACAATATTTACATGATTGGCCTAAGGCACAATCGGTAACACCATGACTTTAGTACAAATGTATGAAAAGCCAGGTTTGATGCTGAGAATGACATGTAATCTTAATTGAATTTTTTTATAGAAAATCAATCATTCCCACATCAATCCCCTCAAGATTGGCCAGATTTGATTACAAGAGTGTTCTGTTTGAAATTTGGATAATTTCAAAAATGATATTGTGGAAGGGCGAGTTTTGGGAAATGTACTTGCTTACTCATATATAATTGAATATCAAAAAAGAGGATTGCCACATGCTCATATATTAGTCATTCTTGAAAATAGAGAAATATTGTGTACTCATGAAAATTTTGATTGAGTTGTTCATGTCGAAATATCTTCAAAAGAAGAAGAACCCACTTTGTATGAAATATTACTTTGACATATGCTCTATGGACCATGTGGCTTTCATAATCTTCAATGTTAATGTATGAAATATGGTAACTATAAAAAGAACTTCCCAAAACCATTCTTTCCATATACAACTCGAGGTAATGACTCATACCCATTGTATGGGAAGTGTGATATTGCCATAATCCCTTTGATTAGCATTGAGATAGTTATGGTAGACAATGGTTGGATTGTACATTATTATTGATGGTTTCTTCTAAATTATGATTGTCACATCAATGTTGAAGTATGTGATGGGATGGAGTTGATTTAGAGTTGCGTGATGGGCGAAATTGTGATAAGATTCATCAATTTATTAATGGAAGATGGATTTCAATGCTTAAAGCATTTTGGAAAATTTTTGCATTCTTAATTACTATAACGTACCCATTAGTTGTATGACTTTAGATAAATTTACCAAAGTAACATCTAGTTAATTTTTGAGACTATGCTGTCTGTGCATGATATCCTAAAAGATAAGCATAACTCAATAGTACTGTTGACAGAATCTTTTAAAATGAATTGTAACCTTGCATCAAGTGGAAAGTATTTGTATCGAGAATTTCTAGAACATTTGATTTAGAATAATTCCTAAGAGAAATGGGTTCCACATATAGGTAGATAAAGTGGTTGAAAGGATCTATATAGTCCCTCCATCTAAAGCTGAAAGATTTTATCTTTGGATTCTTCTAAACCATGTTAGATATCCTCAATCTTTTGAAGATCTATTAACTATGAATAGGGTCAGAGTAGTAACATTTAAAGAGACTGCTTAGAGAATGAGATTTCTACAATAAAATGATTAAATTCATGAATGTTTGCAAGAAGCATGCTTGATTAGAGTGTTGTGTTCTTTCAAGAGATTATTTGTTTCTTTTTTGGTGTTTTGCCCACTACTAGAGTTTGAAAATTATGGGCTAAGTGTTACCCTTTCATGTCTAAAGATTATGCAAGTTCAAATTCATTAGGTACTTTTCTCAGTGTTAATAAACTACTAATGCAATTAAGAATATTGATGCATCAAAACAAACGAAAATTGGAAGAATTTGATTTGTCATCTATTAGTGATAACTTTGTGAACAATTCAAGACTTTCCAAAATAATAAAGGAGGAGCTTTCTATTCATATACCTAAGAAAGATTTGTGGTCCATCGAAAAGTTGCATACTAACCAAAAAGATACATTTGATACAATCATGAATACTATTACACACAACTAACTGTCAGCTTTCTTTGTAGTTGGTCCTCGAGGAATTAGAAGGACATACTTATATTGTGCTTATGAGCTCACCTTAAAAGAAACCACCACATTATTATAGTATTTGCAACTTATGGAATAACAGCTACATTGTTACTAGGTGGTAGATGACACATTCACATTTCAAAATTCTACTTAGACCTATATTAGATAGTTTTTGTAAAATCAACTAACAATCTAATTTTGCTAAGTTAATTAAACTTACTATTGTAGTGATGTGGGTTGAGGCACCAATGGCTAATCACTATGCTCTCAAGTTTGTGAACAAATCATTCCAAGATATTATGGAAAATAATATGACTTTTGGCGGAAAAACTATTATTCTCAGTAGAGATTTCAAACAAATATTGCTAGTAGTTAAGGGAGGATCAATTGTACAACAAATTGCTACAAGCATTTCTAAATGTTCATTTTGGAGAAATGTGAACATAATTCAACTTCAATAACATATGAGATCTATCTAGGAAGAAGGTTTTGCACAATTTTTTCTTAGAGTTTGAAATGGGTTGGAGCATTTCATTCACAGTGATTTTGTCAAGTCACCTCATTCAATTGTCATACCTTGCAAAGGTGAGCACTGACTTTACCGATTGATTTATTCTATTTTTACAAACATGGTTGGCCATGCAAATGATGCCAACTATATGGAAGAAAGAGCTATTATCTCTCCAAAAGACATGTAGATGTTGATAATATCAATGACAAGCTAATAGAATTGTTTCCTAGAGATAAAAAAGCTTGCACATCTTGAGGTTCCATGGAGGATGATAATAGCATCCTTTATTAAAAAGAGCTCTTAAACTCTCTCACTCCAAATGGTCTACCTCTGTGTAAGCTGTCATCGAAAAGAGGCTATCCTATAATGCTTTTAAGAAATGTTGCACATAAAATTGGCCTTTATAATTGGACAAGGCACATATGTCTCAATCTTGCAAGAAATTTTATTAATGCAGAGATTATTATAGGTTTTACAGAGGTAGCAGATACTTCCTACATAGGATGCCACAAAAAAATTGAAGAAAATTATGGCTTACCATTCATCATGACATGTGCTCAATTTCCAATAGAGTTAAGCTTTGCTCTTACAATTACCCGAATTCGGGACATAACACAGAAGTACCTTTGAACAACCTCAACAAATGACATCCAAACAAAATAAAGTGGCCTCCTAAAGAATAATCGTAATACTATGTTGCAGCAGAGAACAAAATCATCATAACTAATACATTAGAATTGTCTTATTCGTTAATGGAATTGAAATGAATTGGACTAAAATAATATAAAGGTATTCCTCTATCAAATATACCATCCCCTTGCTAATTCCTCCTTGTTTAGTTTCTTTGCAAAAACGTCATTTGAAATACCCGAGCGATGAGTCACCCAGTCAATGGAATTTTCTACTTTTTTGGCCTTTCAATAAATGTGAGCAAAATAACAATTATATAAAACACATTTTTTGGAGCACATGGTACAAATTTCATTCAAATAGTTCCTAAAAATCATAACATTTTGTGACAATTCTAAAACATTTTATCATTCACATAGTTCACATATCATTTTCTTCAGTTTGCTCATAGTGATATATACTTTGCGCACTACTAATTAGAGTTTTAGTCTACACTTCGACTAAGGAGGGTCACGAGAAAACAGCTACGTCCACTATGAGCCCCAATACTTTAACCTTGATTGGGCAGCATTCCAATCTTTTGTATGCTGATTAGTAGGGCCATGTATCAGCTTTGTCCATTGTCACACCCAATACTTGTACTCTAATTAGATGGATCTCACCCAATTAGTAGAGCGGAACTCATTCCACACCATCGCCGACATTACATGAAGGGCTTTTCACATTTATTACATGTTCAAGTTTCCAAAATAATCATTTTTATAAAATTCACTTATAAATAACTCACATCCAGATTTTTAAGAAAAATAATAAATAAATTTAGTTTCACAAAAATTAACATGTCAATTTATGCTTTTATAAAATAGGAATAATATTCAAAAATAATTTTTAAATATGTAATAAAATTTCAATTGCATCATAGAGGCAATTTTGAAAGCGTTTGCGAAAGCGGGTAAGGAGTATTCAGTTACCTAACACTAATTCTACTGGTCAATGGTTTTGCCAAGTATTGGTTCTCGACTTTCTATTCAATCAAATAATTTTTCATTTAATGCCCAATTCAATTGAATCCTATTCTTTTAGATGCTTTCATGTATGTTCTATATGTCCTATTCCATTATTTTTTTTAGATTTTTGGTTACTTATTAACTAGGTTTTTTATTTGGAGTTTATTTGATTAATATTCTCTATTTTTTGTTAAGTCTTGAGCAATATATTGAAGACTATTTTAGTCTCAAAATCAGAAAATTAAGCTTTAATTATATAAAAATTAACATTCTAACGCTCTTTAGGTCCTGCACTCATAGAAACAAGCCTCACAATCACACAAATGGCTATGCATTTCATGATCACGAGACAAATAGTGATACACGATCTTAAGTTTTGCTCTCCTCCCTTGTGATCATAGGAGGCTTGTTCTCGCTCGTGGCAGTGGCCATGGAGCATTCTACTTCACCCCGCACTTAACCCTCACGACTGTAAACCTTTGATTTGCAGTCAAGGTTGGCTCACCCATGACCATAGGAATGACCGTGAGGCATTCTACCCGCTCACTGTGGTCAATCCTCGCAATCATAAGGGTTAGCACCACACCTTGGAGGAGGAACCTCGCCATCATGATTGAACACGGCAGTCAAACTACTTGGCTCGCAACCGTGTTGCACAATTATGCTCTCACCCCGCTTTGCCTTGCAACTGCAAACATGTTTGTGTAGCAGCATCTGGCAGAGCATAAGGCACTATTTAGGTAGGTTTTTTCACACTCAACGCAAATCCAATCGTTAAAACTCATTACTATAGTTATATTAAAGGTCCTTAGGCATAATTATACGAATCCTAGGCTTAGAAATTTTAACTTTACAATTATACAGAAATTTTACTAGATTTGAAACAAGTTATGTAATTTCCCTGGACTACACATTCAATAGTAGCGTAATCTATGTTAACACAAAACCATGTTTCGGCCTATGTTTAAGCCATCAAAATTCGAGCTCCTTAGGCCTATATCACGCATAATATTATTTTCTTAAATGGATGCATGACAGTATAGGATTCAAAGTAAGAGAAATACTTTAGATTTTATGCAGTTTGTGCCAAGAAATTTCCTCACTCGCTTTGCACTCAACTAGATGATTGATTGCTTTTAGGGGTGGAGAATTTTGATTTTATCCACCTCTTAACCCTATTTATATTAGGGTTTTTATGAGTATTTGAGGAAAAGAGAAATTCTAGAGTTCTAATTGTCTCTGACTCTTTTTTTGTTTCTCTTCTAGGTTTCTTGGATTTTCTCACGAATTTTCTAGTTTTAAGTTGCTATATTTAGTCTCTCTAAGCATGGTAACTTTCTCCTAAGTCATTCAAAATATTTGGCAAGATATGGTTGCAAAAGCTATTCATATCCCAACACCTAAGCATATCTCTTAGTTACCATAATTTTCATACGAAAATAAATCAGAAAATTAATTAAAATTAATTTATTTACCATTCCAAATAGAAATTTTAACTAGTAATAGTTTACTACTAATGTCCAAAATTTTTGGGTGTTGCACAAGCACAGAAATACCGCATGTTGGGATATTTCTATGAAGTAATGTGTTTAATCATTGACAATTATATGTGGCACTTTCAAGAAAGGTTTCATAGGAGTTGACAAAAATTTTAGATAAAAATGTAAAGTTAGAATGCATGACTAGTATTTATACTATAAATGTTGTTTATAGATATGTCTCACTTCAATTCAATTGATGATCATGTTTTTGTAAGTATGACTTCTATAACTTTTTACCATGATTTTCATTTACAAAACTTCATCTCAATTTTTTCGCAATGAATCTATATTGTTTGTGTAACTTTGTAATATTTTCATTTTCTTTGCAAATGGACACACACATCCTTATCAAGAATTATTACAAATTCCTATTCTTGAAACACAACTCCGAGATGATATGCCATTGTCAACTATTTTGAAAGAATGACATTCCCAAGAACCATCATAGAGGGTAAACTACATAGTAAAGATTTAATAAATGCTCTCAAATAAAAAATACAAAATCAATAAGATCATATTACGTTACATTTTAATGTCGCAGCCTTCCAAGATGCAAGTAATGTGTTTAGGTTGAAAATTATTATTGGTATTAATGGAATAGATTTTGGAAGACATATTGAACGAGTGTTTGAATAACTTTTAGACAGGCAAATAAATATGAAGAATTTTTTGCTCTTTTATCTTTAATGTTTTCAAAGTCACGGTCACATATTTGTCAATACTTTGCCTTTGGAAAAGAGATTCACGGGATAGATGATCATGGGCATAAAAAGGTATGAAAATATCATTTTCAAATATATTCATTTTGTCCACTAAAATAGATGTCATGAGAATATTTCCTTCATAATTGGGGACAAAAGTGTATAATATCCAATTAAACGTATACATCACTATAGTTTAATTCTAGATTATATTTTTCTTCTCATTGCAAATTTCTACACAAAAGCATGTTTAAGTTATGGGCTTAATTTCTCATATTACTAGGAAAATTCTTAGACATACGATGAGGATGCTCATATGGATGCAGTAAACTTTTTTCATCTCATATTTAAATCAAGATATATTTATCATGACATGCATTTTAAAACTATTTTATTTTATTTTAGTATTTCAAACACCGTTAATAAAGGTGGTGTGAAGATGTCACAGAAAACAAAAATGATAGTAAACTTGCTTCAAGGTAATTTTATTATTTAATTTAAATATTCTATCTTTAGCTTTGTAATAGTTTATAACTTATATGTGATTTATACGTTTACACAACGAGGTACACAATAAATTCTAGTAGACGTACCTTTTGGGTACTTCACAAGTAATCTATGTATTTTTCTTGTCATTTATATGTCCTCACATCTGTCGTGTGTATTTATTAAGATGTGCAATCTCAATTTGTTGTTATCACTTTCATCACATGCATTTTTATTTTATATCGCTATAATATTAATCATGTGTATATATGTATGAACAAATGTACATGCTCAATTTTTTCTACACAGGCATCAACTTTATCCCAATCACTAAGTATATATAGTATATATAACACATGCTTATTTTTTTTCTTGTGGCAACAACCATGGCGATTTTGCCACCGATTATCCATGATAATATTATCTTAATATATTTATATATTTTTCATGGGAAGTGCTATGGGTCGTAGAATACGGTGGCAAACTTGCCATTGGTTGAAAATTGCCACGGAGTTAGCCACAACGACATAGATTTGAATATATATTTTAATGTTAATTGTGGTGACTGTCGTGGCAAGTTGCCATGGGTTATTGTACTGGCAAATTTGCCATGATCATTGACACAGTGAGCTAGGTTTGTATGTATTTATTTTGGGTTTGTAACAAATACTGTGACAAATGTGCCATGGCATTTAATAGTGCAAATTCGCCATGGATTTTACCTCAGTATTTTTTGGCCATTACTTTTGCCTCAAATTTGTTAATATTTATATATTTTTTCTTTTTCCCATCATGAGTTCTTTGTCAGGTCTTAGACTGCGGCAAATTTCCATGGCAATTTTGCTTGTTTCTTGTAGTAACTTCGATTAAAAATTTATATACATGTAAAAATATTTCAAACATATATTTGTTATGTATTGTTTACTATTTAATTATTGTGCAAAGAATCTAACTTTTAGACAAAAAAATTTGTAATTTGCTGAAATTAATTTAAAAAATTAAAAAAAGAATTATACTTATAAAAATTTTTAATTTTAAAAAATTCAGAAGAAAATAACTCTATGGGAAATAAAATTTTATTTTGTTGAAATTAATTTATAATATTGAAAATGAATTATAACTTACAAAAATTAAATTCTAATTTTATTGATTGGAATCTAAATGTGATATACTTTGGGAAAAGTGTAATATACTTTAGCAAAATGTTCTATATAGTATAATATTCTGCGTATAATTTTCTATTTTCAGTCTGGTAAAACAATGACTTGCTTCTAACAAATTTTAGAAATTAAAACAACAAAAAGCTTTGTAAATGCAAATCTCAATAATTCTATTAATCGTTGCCAAAAACCACGCTTAATGCATAACATTCAAAGAAAACCATGCATGTACAATGCATAACAGTCAATAAAAGGACAATTACAAGAAAGTTGACATAGATAGCATTAGCACGAAGAAAATTATTCATTATCCTTAGACATATGATAATTGGACTCGTACGGTAATTAGGTTATTACATTAAAATCTCACAACGTGCTTGTCTCTGGCCACATCCATGCGATAACTTCTCTTCTTCCCTTGCTTCTCTGAAAGTACTTCCTTTGAGTGAAGGCTGCCCGTCGTCTGTCCACCAAAAGACTCGTACGCAGATCCTAGTGCTACCATCCATGCAGCTGAATCTGATGCATTAATTCATAATGGCACCTGGGAACTAGTGATCTTCATCTCCTCGTCGAAAGATTTTTCAGGGTCTTTCGAGTTAAGCAGAAACCTAATGTCAACTAATCCAAGCATTTAACATCTCATTATTTTATCGCCTTAGAAGTCGAGCAACTACATATGTTGTAGCACCATACCTCCAAGCAAATAAGGAGAAAAATATTGAAAACAAATGGATATAATCACGAAAACAACACTTACACAGTTCAACATAATCGATTAAATAATAGTTTCAACAATTATATTGTTCAGTTCAACTGTTTGATTTGCTAATGCTACATATTTTTCTTTCATGATCAAATTAGACAAAACAGTCTTCTTGTTGCATATGTGCTCAAATAATGTCTGAGTACCCGTGAAAGGAAACTCGTTTATGAGGAAGCTTCGTTTCAAACTAGTGTAAAATAACATGTGTTGTGTATGAGTACTCCTTAATGAAGCTCTGAGGCATCACTTCTGTGCATTGCATAGCACAAGAAGAAATGAAAACCCCTAATGTCAAAGCAAGAGGGCAATACTGTTTTTGACCCTTGAATTGTCTTACCTGGATTAGTAGCTCATTCACGAATTGAACGCCTTTCGCATCCTTGCCATGACGTCCATATCTCCTGTCTCATCATTCAACCTCTCATCCAAATATTTTTCTTGGATAACAAAACCTCTTGCCTCTTTCTGATGCCCAAGAATTCTCAAGATTTCCATAATGAGTTTTCGCAACCAGACATCAGTTGCTTTCGCCAGAAAAATGGCATCGTTACCAATTAACTCGATCGTGAATGACGATATAAGTATCTAATTTACATGTTATGGAGAGAAATTTGCTTCTATGGTAAAACTCTCTTAACCTTTTCTTGAAAATGACACATTTTTAGCATTCATTCAATATTTATTTATTTTTATATTATTTATCTTTTCATTTTCTTTTTATTGGCTAGAGTTGTTTTACTTGCAAATATGATATTTGATTTTTCAGAAAGTAACATAAAACATAACAAGCTATTTATTTTCTGACCTGGATAAGCGTTTATCAAATTTCTTGTTTATTTTGAGAAAATTTGTTTAGGACCTTCTTCTTTTCTCATTATCACTGTCATTAATGATATTGATCTCAAGTCCTCACAATGGAACACACACACACACACATATCATGGAATATGACCATAAATATGCTAGATTTCATATCGCATAAGTAAAATGATAGAAGGCACCCAATTGCTTTTTCTTTTTTTAGATTTTCAAAATTTTACTTTTAATACTAGACTATGTTGGAAGTTATAACAAACACTGCTAAATATATTGCCTCTAAAGTGAAAATACATTTAAAAAAATTAAAAAAAAGAAAGAAAGAAAACTTATTACATGGGCGCAAGTAAATCAACTCTAGCCATTATTATCAAACACGTGACGAAAATTGTATAGAGGCACGCAAATGCCAACTAAATGGGAAAGAAATGTCACCTTCACAAAGAGGGTGAGGAGTTTAACCACAAAGCAGATTCTCTCTCTTACTTCGGACCATCCTTGGAAATCTTTGGTCTGAGGTTGTGGAAAATCTCGGACTTCATAATCGAGGAGGTATATAAAATGGTGATACAGGAAAAATACTTGGATGAGAGATTGAATAAGGTGACCTTTCATATACTGAAGTTCCAAAAAAAAGGGGTAAGTGGGGAAACCATCTCAACTGCTTTTGACGAGTGAGCATTAGCGCAGAACAAAATTTCTAACCAAGCCAATTTGGTTCAACTCTACAGCTTCCAATTTTTTTGCAAAATAAAACAATTATTTTGAGGCAAAACACGAAAAGAAAACATAAATGTAATAAATCAGCAGTTGAAACGTGTAAAACGAGAAGGAATTGCCAGCTCAAGGCGCTAGGTTCATTCCCACAAACCAAAACCTAAATGCTTTCGATGATTTTTAGGTTTGTTCATTCCAACAGTGACATATTTATATACATAAAGTTAACGTGTGAGGTTAATTGGATGAGAATTCATAGAATCAAATCATACGTTAAACAAATCTCTAATAATCCGATCTACAGATCACGATTACGTTGACCAAACACGTTTTTCTATGTTCAAAAATGAACGATGTTTGTAAGGTAGATCTGAGAAATTAACATATGCGATTAAATCATGCCATCTTTGAATTAAATCATTTAATAAATATCTGCTAATGGCGACTATAGAATGTAATTACAATGATTGATAATTTACTTCCAAGCACGAAAACACAATTGATTGTAAATTAAAGAAATTCAAATTGTCAAAGGCCAACCAACTTGTATGAAATATTATTATAAAGAAAGAAACTGGAAGCTATATTAATGTGATTTATTCCACTAAGTTAACCAATCTTTTACTCTTAACAAGACATTTTTTTTTTATAACGCTAATTTGGAGGTGACCTGTAATTTTTCATTAGGATATTTTTCATGAAACAATTTTATTCGATGGTAAATAAAAGTCCCCGGTTGACTTGAGAGAAAAAAAGAAAAAAAATCTGACACTTGAGTTCTGCAACATTGTCTCACTTTTTTGATAATTGGAGCATATGCATCGGGGGATGAGTCTAAGGAACTAGAAAACAGAAGAACGTGAATAAAATAACTTGCATGGGGCAATGCGTTCAAATCAATGTTTGTGACTGTACCCGCATGTGAATTATCACCACTCTCCACATCCAACATCAAAGTAATCTCAATTCATCACCAATTTGGTGTCTCTTTCTGCCTGTCTTTGCGTGTGTATATATGTGTGACAGACCGGAGGGGGGGGGGTGTAAAATGTACACAATATTTTCTTTAATTTATTATATAAAAAATTCAAAGTAATTTAATTCCTAGGAGTAGTTTTAATTTGTCATTGCTCGTAACAATACATTGTTCTTACATATTTATGTTTGGCTAAATATGCAATCTGAACCTCATAAAGTAAAATTTATTCAATTTACTGAATTAAAGTATGTAGTAAGCTTGTATTTTTAAACTTATAATATCATTAATTATTGCGTAATTATTGGTAGGTCTGGCATTTCTATTTCATATTTAAGGTTGACAATGGAGTGGAAGTGGACTTGAAGATCGCTCTTCCTTCCCCTGCCTCGTCACCTCATATTTTTACCACCTAATGAAATTGTTCTACTGCAGCATATATATTAAATCAGATTAATTCTTTTTTTCAATTTTTCTTGTTTTTACTTCTTATTTTATCTTCCTTCTTCTCTTCTTCTTTCCTGACCCTCACTTTTTCTTTTTTTTTTTTACTCCTTTTCTCCTTTCATCCACTGTATTTCTTCTCTCCATCTCCTCCTCTTCTTCTTTCTTCCTTCCTTCTTGTTCTTTACCTTTTCGTCCACTGCCAGCAACTCTTTCCTCCTGCCTCCATTTGTGACCTTGGACTGAATCTTGCACTCAACATAAAAAAATGATGAAAATGTGTCTTGATTAATAGCTTGTGGTGTCGGGAATAATTTCGTGAAATTATTTCCATTTGTGACCTTGGACCAAATCTTGCACTCAACATAAAAAATGATGAAATTGGGTCTTGATTAATAGCTTGTGATGTTGGGAATAATTTCGTGGAATTATTTTGTGAAGAACGAGTTGATTTAGAGCAAAAGAGGAAAGTCTAACAAAAAATTACTTGGCAAAAATAAAAGGGAGAAAAAACAGACATGAAAAACGTAAATAGAGGAGAAAGGTTGTCTTGGGAGAAAGATTATAAATTTTAACTGTTCTTTTTGAAAAAGTATTTTTATACCCTTTACACGCAATGTTAAGGAATAAATTATTTGAGACTATTTTGTAAATAGATTTTGTGGCAAAAACAATTTAGACACATTATATAGATAGATTATAGTTGAGTTGACCTATCACTTATTTCTACGCATTAAAAATGTTCGATGAAATCAACTAAATGAAATTGGTGAAATTAACATATGATATTAATCAGAGGGATGTGTCATGCAATCATAGAAAAAATTCATGAAAATAAATATCTAACAACCAATTATTTAGGAGGCACTTGGTTTGCATTTTGGAATCCAATTTAGTTTTGAAATCATTTACCTCGGGTTTTGAATGCAATCATTGAATCCAAATACATTTAATGTATATCATTACTGTAATTGATGTTTGGTTCACTTACTCTTTCAAAATAGAATATGAGAATTTTAACTTTAACTTGTATAAAATTTAAAAAATAATCAATTGAAAATAAACCTTGCATTTGTAATTTATTTATAAATTTTATATTTTTAATTACAATAAGTTATAAAATTGTGATTTTTAAATAATAAAAATAATATTATTCAAAATTAAATAATACTAGAAAATAAAAATAAAAATAAAAAATTTGCTAAAAGAAAAAGAAAATACCAAAGAAAAAATAAATGTATATTAATTTGAAAAAGAGAAAAAATAAAGAAATTGGTTACTCAAAAGCTCTCGTGCATAATATAATGGTGTAGATAACTTGGATAAAAAGGATGGTAAAGGAAAAAAAGAAAGACAAATGAACATAATACATTAAAAAAAAAGGAGAAAAACAAAAGAAATCCTAAAAATAAGATTAATTTAGTAATTTTACATTTGGATAATTAAGCAATAAGCATCGTCTTTAATTATATATATATATATATATAGTGTGTGTGTGTGTGTGTTATATATTTATTCATTTAATGAAATATAAATATTTTAAATAAGCTATTGAATCAAATTTAGATTTATATAAAACCCTCCAACTTACTTTGGGTTTGGTAAATCCAAAATTTTTAAATATAAATCCCAAATATCAATTCTCATAGGAGTAATACAAGAAACAATTATGGAATTCATTCTCATTCCCAATCCAAAACCCTCTTACCAAATGCCAGCTTAGATTATATTTGTGTTTGTCCACTTATTTCTGTAAAAAAATGTAACTTCAATGTAAAATAAAGGAAATTTCATTACTAAAAATCGAATTTTGTGTAATAAATATATCAGTGAAACAAGTCGACAGTTCATGCCATAGTGTTGTAATTCTATTAACTTAATCAAGCCTTTTATTCTTAACATGAAATTTACATACCAATTCATAGATCACAGTAATTAACCCTTGATCTTATTTTGGCGTAGCTTTAAATCTTGAAATAATTATTGTTTAGTTCGTAAAATAATGTCTCTAGTTGACATGGAAAAAATCATATTCGTTGCATATCATATCATATCATATCTAATATAATATATAATAGTAACTAGGTCTTTGACAAATTTTGACCAAAATTCTAAATTCTCATACTTTTGGAAATTTTTTAATAAGAAATATTTGATAATCGATTTATTTAAATTAAACATATTATACTGTGATTAATTTCTATAGTTTCCTTTTTTGTGTTTCAATTTATTTAGGTTAGATTTTAATTAGAAAAATTTATCATACTTAATTAAAGTTTACTTCTATAAAAGCTAGATACATATGCAATAGTTAAACATCATATAAAAAAGGAACATAATATTGTTAATTATAATTATTCAAGATAATTTTAAACAATGTTTTCGAAGTTATTAAGAAATGACATGAATGTTGTTGTTACAAATATAAAATCACAAATATTTTAGTTGTTTGTATTTGTGTATAGATAAAGTTAAAAATAGAAGATTCCAAATTCCACAAGTTTGAATAATTAATTTTTAAGAATTGTATACATTCCTCTTTAAATTTATGAACAAATTTGGTACTCTTTTTTTTTATATTTATGATATTAATATATGTACATCATACCATATCATATCTAATAGATAACAACTCATTGGTCTGTTGACTGCAATTTTGCAATTTTGACCAAATTCTGAATTCTCAAAATTTTGAAATTTCTTTTTTAAATAATTTTTTTTTGTAAATTTATTTAGGCTAAACATTTAATATATTTATTAATATGTGAAATTTCCTTTTTTTTATGTTTAAAAAATAGAAGGTTACATCAGTCAATTAATTTGTGCAATTTCCATTCTTGTACTATAATTAATCTACAGTAATTATGGATTTTCTTTTTAAATAATTTATTCAAAGCAATATATCTTAAAATAATTAATATTTTGTAATAACCGGCTATTTTGGAAGAAGAAAAAAATAAAATTTTAATTTCATATCCAATAAATAATTTATTTACTTTTTTTTATAATTATATATTTATTTATGTGACTTTATTAGGATATCAACAAAATTTTGTAAGGAGGAGATACCAAATAAATGCATGTCAACCTTATCAAAAGTGGAGGATTTGAATGTAAATCATTCCCATACAAAAGGGAGGTTTTCATGAGGTGAATAAGACCAGTCAAGGCCAGAGCTTGGGAAGAAAATTTGCTAGGGTATTCTTGCCAAAAGGAGTGGAGGGGACCCTACCTAAATTGCCCATGAATGACCCTAGTATAAATACCACCTTAGAAATGTTGTTAATAATTTTTAGACTCTTCACCCCTGAAATAAGGAGTGCTGGACGGGAAGAAGAAAAGGAGCAAATTGTCAAGCCCCAAAAGCTTAAGAATTTACAGTAATTCTTCTAACCAAGTCAGTAAATTCAATACGAGTTCATACCAAATTTCGTTCTCTCATCTTATAGGCACATGAAATATGGGATTTTACAGTGACACATAGTTTAAATTGATAACATATCAGCAAAATTTTGCTACAATAAATTATGCATAGGATTTTTTAGGAGAAATGCAGTATAGGAAGAATAAGTTGATTCATGTGATTTCTTTCAAATTATACTGGGCAATTCGTAAAGGTCCAATTTTAATGCCTTAAATATGATAAGAAGTTCCTAAGAACACATAAAATATGTCTAATTAGCAAGTAGGATGGTTAAATTGCACAAAGAGAAAGCTCAAACCAAACAGCACCTTACATGCAAACTAGGCATCACTTTGTGGTCGCCTCTGCGGTCAAAAGGATTGGCCTCACGATTGTGAGGTGCTGGTTTGCAAGCATGAAGTGGGTCGCAGTGCAAAGTAGAATGCACCATGGCCATCGTGGAGTGAACTTTTGCTATCATAAGGTAGAATGCGTCATGGTCGAGTGTGTGATCGTGGGCGGACTTCTTGCAGTCACAAGGCTTCAACTCGTAGTCGCAAGGGCCGAATGCAGTGTTCTCCAGAATGCACTGTGGTTTATCTCGAAGTGTAAAACAATTTTTCATGGTCCTGAGTCATGTTTTTGTGGTTAGAGAACCAGGAAAATGAGAGGAAACTTCATTTTGTATTTTTGAAACTCAATTTTACCTATTTTAAGGCCAAAACACATATAAAAATTTGGAATAAAACCTAATAGGATATAAAGAAGACAAACAAATAAACCTGGATAGACGATCCATTTTAGTTGGCAATTTGGTACCTGAAAAGAAATAATACAAGACACATGGGATGAATCAGAAACATATAAGGATGAAATTCTCAATTGAATTGGAAAATTGAACGAAAAAATCATTTTAGTTGAATAGACACTTTGGAATTGTTAACTACTGAACTTACTGAGTAGCAAGACTAGAACCAGGTAAGTGGTTGTTCTTTGTCAGCTTTTACAAATATTTTTCAATACTACTTTTCTAATACAACTGAAAATTTTGCTATATGTCTATGATTATTTCCAAATGTTATTCTTGTTTTATGAAAGCGTGATTTTGACATGTTACATTTTTTGAAAAACTTAAAATATTTATTAGTTTTCCTAAAAACTTTGATGTGAGTTATTTGCAAGTCAATTTTATGAAAATAATTATTCTGGAAATTGAAATGCATGTAATAAAATGTGAAAAACCTTTCAGGTGATACCAACAATAGTATAGAATAGTTTTACACTACTAATTGGGTTATAAATTGAGACTCATCCAATCGGATAGAAGTATTAGGGCCGATAGTGGATAAAGCTAATACATAACTCTACACATCGGAAGCATAGATGGGGATACCTCCTAGTCGTGGTTGAGGTACTAGGGTCACGGCAACATAGTTGATTTTACGTGGTCCTTCTTAGTTAGGAGTGTAGACTAAGGCCTTAATCAGTGAAAATAGTACATGAAGTTCGTTTCATCGCGAGCAGGCTAAAGAATAAAGACATGTAAACTATTTAGATGAGATGATTTGGAATGATTGTAAAATACTATGGTTTTGTGAAATGTTTAAATGTTACGCATATTTTCTGTTCTCAAAATGTGTTTCTCTTGCTAAGTCTCAAAAATAGAATTAATTTAAAAATAAATATGAAAAAAATGGATAGAGAAATAGTGGGTTCCGTTGTCTCTATGGTTACTTCTTAAATAGTGACATCTTCTCTATACACTAGAGCTTTTACCTCATTTAATCAATATTGTTGGCAACTTATTATTGGTTGCTTAATTGCTCACATTATATTTGTGAAATGGCAGCAATAAAAAATATCAACTAATTTGTAGGTGGGGGTGTGTTAGAGTAATTTGTTCTAACATAAGGCATAAGCAAAGACAAGGATAACATATTGAAACTTGAAATCAATACGTCCATATATTTCTGATTCATATTTATAAGCCAATACAATATGAAAAAACCTATGCAAAAAACTAATTTACGTAGGAATGTACGTATTGGTTCCCACAAGAGTGCATGTAGAATCCCAAATGGAGTTATTCATGTTTAAGAAAGTTTCAATAATACCATTGTCTTGATTACAAATGTATGGGGGTTGAGTGGTTCCGTAGTCCTAGCCAGTACTTGATGTGT
Organism: Avicennia marina; assembly: GCA_019155195.1. Lineage (NCBI taxonomy): Eukaryota > Viridiplantae > Streptophyta > Magnoliopsida > Lamiales > Acanthaceae > Avicennia > Avicennia marina. The sequence continues at coordinate 7,242,763 of CM032772.1, read as the reverse complement.
TCAAAAGTACAAGAAAAGGGACACAACAGCAAATGCTATTCATATAGTAGTGGATCCAGGTGGTGTGAAACTTGAATCCATTCATGTAATATCGAAGCAATTTCATCATGAGATTACATGGACCCATACTATGTCAACATCCACCATTGCATCAGCACATTGCTCCACAAACAACCTATAGACATGTAATACACGTGCGTCACTAAAATTGATAGAAAACTCCATCCAATGCCATGAAGTGGGATAATAAAAACAATAACAAACATGTACAAGTCCTTCACTTTAGTATAGTTTAACGACATGCATTTCTACAGTATGGCACTCTTCACTTGTAATATGTCTCATCAATTATCAATAGAATGGTCTCCCCAAATTGTTAAAGATGGAGAGAGGTGCCAAAATTGGGCCGCATGGCATTGTACCACATGGTGCTTCAATGCAACATGTAGTTCAACGTAGTAAGTGGGGAAGGTGGCTACCTCTTCCATAAGCCTCTATTATTAATGCCTTCATATGGGCCTTATATTTTTACCTTTTTCTTTAAACTATGCAAAAACCTGCCATATGGTCTATGTTAGATAACTACTCCATGCGGAATGGATTAAACAAACTAGATATCTTCTACTAACCACTTAATAGGATACATTCATCTATATTGCTTGGTCGCCCCCCTTCCCACCCTTGCTTCCCATGGTAAGTTTATGAGCATGTGCTCTATAACATCGAAGAATGTGGGAGGAAATAATTTCTCTAAGTTTTAAATGATTAGTGCGGCCTTATCCTCTAGGTCTAATAGCATCACAATACTTAGTACAAGCATGGAAAGTTGTTGGAATAACTAGCACACCTTTATCAACACATTGCAAATGTATTCAGGTAGAATCTCTTTGAATGCAATGGGAAGAAATCACTTAATGAAAACATGGCTATCATAAGATTTCATTCTGTGTAATTTTAACTTGCTCATGTCAATGCAGCTGCCTATGTTGGAAGCATTCCCATCCACAAACTTTAGCTTACATCTTTAAACCTAATTAAGTGTGAATGGAGCTTTAGGCTTTAGACTTTCACCCTCTGCTACTGTGGCTATAATGGGCAAGCCGCATAAGATGCCAATATCCTTTTGAGCATTCAAATTATCTTTCAACTTCCCTTTCACACCTATTGTCATATTATAATGTAGTCGAACACATTCTTCTTCATGTGCATGATGTCTAAGTTGCTTTGAATTAGATGTGTCTTCTAGTATGAAAATTCTCAAAATATACTTCTTTTTGTTCGTTTGTTCTCTACTCAGTCTCCAAAATTCTACCCATGTGGACTTTCCACCACTCGGTTAATATGCCTAACACATTGCCATATCTCCTCAAGAGACTTCGAGGGCAACACAACTAACCTTTCAATGTGACGTTTGGTAACTTCTTCTTGTTTCTCCTATATGTATAGTTTAAAGGTAAGAACTAATTGTGACAATTCAAGTAACAAAGCTTCCTATCATGTTACAAATAAAATGTCCTGTTGTAGTCCATGAAGATTGAACACCCTATCATTCCAACTACACTCCAACCAAAATGCATCAAGAAAGTAGGCAAGTTATTGATTGTGCAACGAAGTGCCACTCAACTTTGATAGTGAGCATTGTATGTAACAATGCCTACAATCCACAACTACAACAACTCCCCAATAATGGTTGAAGATACATATTTATACGTCTATTTAGATTTGTCAGGCCTAGAATGACTAACAAGAGGAATATGTATGGATGCTTTATGCACACTCTTGGGGGTTGATTATATAGCATTACCACCACTAGCCAAGGAGGAATAGGTTAGATGGGTCAAACGCGAAGTTTGGATATATCTTATCAAAGTGCTTTCATGCCTTTGCATTAGTGGATAGCACATGGAACTCACATTTATGCTATGACAAGCATACCATGTCTTGTGCTTTAGTGTCATAGTTGAGGCATATAACCATTGTAGCATTAAGTCTAAAGGCATGTATCACAACCATATACATGGGATGTGTTTCTTGAGTGAAGAATGCCTCTTCTCGATTCGTGTCTTACTTATCTACAGAACTTCCAATTCTTAAGATCCTCGTCAACTTTTTGGAACAATATGCATTCCAAAATATAGCAAACTAATTTCACTTCAAGTAGTCCTCACTCTCTGATCAATCTTTTAATACTATAGAAATTCGATAGCATTTAGTTGCCCCATGGTAGCATCTCAATCAATCTATAAATGTCATCCTAACAGCTTTGTGATATGATTTGCTTTGCCTTAATGTTCACTAATCTTGCAACAGGAAGTAATTATGAGAAATTTTTACATTCACTATACATATGTTGGTAGGCTGGATGGAGAACAACTACAAATGTTATTGCAACAGCTTTGTGATATGATTTGCTTTGCCTTAGTGCTCACTAGTCTTGCAACCAAAAAAAATTACAAGAAAAATTCAATTCCACTATACATATGTTGTTCACTTAATCCCTCGTCATCTTGGATCTCAACTAATCTTCCACTCCTAAATTGGGATGGCTCACCAAATGTCCTGCTAGATTTTGAGATGGTTTACTAGAGGCCATCCTAGAATTGCCTCTAGTAAACTATTCCAATATAGGATAGAGTTGGGATGGTACTTCATTCAAAAAAAGTATTTGCAATATTAAGAAGGCTTTGGAATGGCAATACAATAATATCACAATGTTGTCCCAAAGTCATCCTAATTGAGGACAACTACTAGGTCGTCTCAAATGTTTGTCCCAATCAAGGTGATTTTTGGTAGTGGGTTCACCTCTCCATCACCCTTTGCCGGCCTAAAATTGCCTTCCTATTTCTCACCAGCTCTCAACTCCATTCTACCCCTTAATGAGATTCATTTAATTTCAAAAGTTGTATTAATAGTAAGTTCCATCATAATTCGCTTAAGTCAATAGGCCCATATGTTGAGTCTTCAACTTTATCTAGGAATCATATAGGAAATTTAAATGTCTCAAATTTCAAGAGTGAAATCATTTTTGGCGACAAAAGAGTAAGAGTTGGATATTGTAACAAGCCCCAAAGTTATGAAAGAGTTTTAGAGAGGTGAAATATTTCTTTCTATAGCTATGCGTTTTGAAATAGAAATAAAATTTTAATGTGAAATAACTAATATCTCTTATCAATTATGTAAAATTGGGAACTCTATAGCCACTTATGCTAATGTTGTACCAAGAGTTCCACTATTTTCTAACTCCATGTAAATATTGATGCTCAGAAAGTTGTTGTATTAGTTTTTTGATGAACTAGTGAACTTCATTATTTAAGAAGTTGGTAATGGTTTGTGTGTGTGTGTGGTAAATAACATGCTACAGAAGTTGGATATTTGGATTTGTGGGATTACTTATCCTACCTTTTCACCCTCAAATGAGGCCATTACCAGTTGTTGAAAGTAAAAGTTTCAAGAAACCCTCGCCTAGCCTCTTTCTTAACCTACTGATGTTGATTTATTGACATTGTTCAAAGGCAAGTAATACTGTTGATCCACTACATTTTCAGATAGAATTAACAATGCAGTGCAGCAATAGAAGATAAACTAGAGGCCGTGGAGAACGTTTTGGAGGATGAAGACCTGATTCATATGTCTAATTTATCCGTGTGTGTTATTTTATCAAGCGGAAAGTAATTAAGTCATATAATATTTCCATGTTAAGAAAGCTTAATAATATTAAAATTGTCTTAAATATCCCAAAAGGTTTTTCAATTGAAAAGTGAATCAAATTTCATTTGATGTAAATTAGCAAGCAATTCTAATCAGTTTAAAAGATTGACAATCGGCTGCAGGATATTGTTAAATCTAGAGCCAGAGAAAAGAAATATTTTCCTAAAGAATTCAGCGAAAAGAGTAATAACATAATTTTCTTTTGAGTAAAATGAAATTCCAACATTTTCTTCTTAACTTAATTATTATTAGTAATAATTCACACTTGCCGATGTATTTAAAGACCTGGGATTTTTCATTCTATTTGTGAATGGTACCCAAAATAATTATTTCATTTCGTATCATGCAATTTAAATAAATAAAACCCTGACATTTGAGAACAAGACCAAAAAATATGATAGATAACAAGTTGAATAGCACAGTTATAAATGAATACAAACCAAGAAATTTCAAAAGGAGAAAAATATAGCTTATCAAACTTATGATGTATTTATGATTTTTAGCAACAATTACATTATCTATTGTCAAATTTATTTTTAATGATAACAAAGTTAACTACCAAATTAATTAAGTGGTCATGTGCATTGTAAAGTAATAATAAATATATACATCATTTTGATTAGATGTTTAAAATATATATTTGTATGTATGTGTATATATTAGAAATAAAAAGTAGTCAAATTATATGAGTGCGGTTTAACTTTAGTATTTGAAAAATATTACACAAAAATTAAGTTTTCAGAATTGAATTTTAAACATTATACAAGAAATACTGCATGCCAAAAAAATTCAAAATTTAAAGTTCTAAATTAACCATAAATACCATTTAAGAAATTAAATTTAAAAAAATATTAAATATTCTGAAATTCAATTTTAGAAGATTTTGCAATATCTTTAAATGTATTTATGTTTTTCGAAAGCACTATTCAAAGTAAAGTGATTTCAAGTACTTTAGATGTACTTATGAAAAGTAAAAATAATATGAAATACATGGGCTACTGTTGATTTAAATGTTTAAAATTATTATTGTACATGTATAACTTAAGTAATATTTCATTAAAGAGCTCAAATGAAAAAATGTCCATTGACTTTAATTCATGAAGTATTTTACATTGTAAATAACTTTTTAAAATAAGTTCTGATTATCATTTCTAGATTATTCAATATTACAAAAAAATTATTTAAGTATTTAATAGTTTCTAAAAAGAAAAATAAAATTTTAATTTATATATGATATTTTTAATAATTCAAATAAATGTACAAAAAAATTTAAACTAAAAAAGTGCTATACTAATTTTGCTAATTTAAAATTAAAATTTAATAATTCAATGCAATTCAATTTGTTGAATTTATTAAAAAGTTACATCATTTACTAAGTAAAATAATTTATAAAAATAATTAAAAAAAGAATAAAAAATTTTCAATCATCACATTATATAATCTATTTAATTTTAGTAACAACAAAGTAATTTTTTTTTCCAAAATAATGTAATTGGCGCAATTAAAAATTGGCATACATAGAAGTGTAGTTATTTAGATTTCACAATATTTTATTAATATGATATATTTATGAATCATTTAATTTTAAAGTTTTCAAAATAAATCATAATCATTTTATTAGTTTGACCCAAAATTTGCGGCTAAATGTTTGTTGCACTCTGAATTTTATTTATCCAGTTGAATTTTTTGAGAAAGTTTACATATTTCTCATAACTGAAAGTATTTAGACACAAATAACCTCGATTATTATTTTACTAAATGTTGTAACAAACTTTAGCTTTATTTCGTTTTGAAAGAACAGTTATTTTAATATTAAAAATAATTTTAAATATATATTCAAGCTCGCTGTAATAATTGAATGTTTAATTAAATAATATTTTAATTGTTTAACATTTTTCAACTTTTTAGAAGCTTGATTGTAAGATTCTAGGTGCATTATCGACTGACTTCCGTATATTGGAATTTATAAGCTTTCAACATCAATACTTTACTTTCAAAATAAATTGGATTACTTTTTAATTTAAAATTTAAATATATTACTGTAAAGTAAGCCAATGGTGGTGTTGCTTTTGAATTAGACATGTAATAAAATTATTAAATTTGTTGTGTTTACTATATTTTTTTGTTTTCTAGTCGAAAATTTAGACAATATAATACAATTTTCAATTAATTTAAAATTTTAATTATTAAAAAGATTTATATATAAATTACAAAAAAAAAAAATACTTTATCTATGCATAGGTCGAATTGCTCACTAGTATTAATTGGTAATTGGTACCAAGCGAAAGGCCATGGAAATAAAACTTTTAACCTAGTCCCAAGATTGCATTTTCGTGACATAATAAAAGGTAAAGATAAGAGCATGGAGAATTAATTTCTATAATTTTTTTTGTACAATTAAATATTAATTAAGAATTATGTTTCGTTAGATATAGTATTACAAAAACTTAAACAGACGACTAAATTGATAAATTAGAAAATTAATTGTCAAAATTTTATCATAAAAGTATATTCTTTCCATATCTAATGACTTAATCAAAAATAGAGCTTTCATTATTTGACGTTTGATTGTAAATTTTAAGGCTAATTAAACACATGCACCCATGCTACAATTTTATGATACAAAATTGCACATTATATTTCATACAATAAATGTCTAACTAGAAAAGTGAATATTTAAAATAAATACTTTAAAATGATTAGAAGTGTTTTTTGCTGTATAGCCAATAAGGTCATACGTAGGTTTGAGTGTATATTGCAATCGGAAATATATGATATAGATAAGAGTAGGATAACCTCTCAATTGACCGTTACTAGAACTTTTAGACCAATTTAATTATTTAGTTCGGTATCCTTCTTTCTTAATAGCAAATTTAAATGAACGGATTTGACCATGATATTTTGATAATAATTAATATCGCCGTATTATAAATCTCACTCTTATATTAGACGTTAGAGGTTAATGGATTTAGGGGACTTCATGATTGTTTTTGGAATCACAATTTCTTTATTAACTTCTAGTATAATTGTATTTTGATTCATCCTCTTTCTTTTTGATCTTTTGAGAATAAACCAAACAAACAATTTATTGGGCCTTTGATTTGCTTGATTCAATTGGATTAAAGAATTCGATTGAATGTGCTATAATATTTAAGAATATACTCAAATAAATTTTTTTTTTGCATTAATTAATGGTAAAAATAATAATAGTAATGCATAAAAAGAAAAAGAAAATAAAAAAAGAACCCACACCCACAATTTTTTAGTCAAGATGTTTGAAACTATCCTAGTTTAAAGCATTTGCTACTATTATTTGAAGTTGGTTCTATAGAGACAATCAAAATATGTTCAAAAGAATGAGTACAGAGAAGAATGTATTGATTTATTTGTACTTTTGGATATCAATCCTACACAATTGGGTTAGCTATTTTGCTAGTTCTAGATAGCTCTTGAACAAATTGTTTTACAGTTTTATTTGGATTCAACACTTTACGACCTCTTAGTTGTAGCTACTTCATAATACGAGTTGATGATGATGTAAGCACAAACATGAATTGGAAAAAGGGATCACGTATGTGATGGATAATCCACATAGTCCGAACGCAACCGAAAGTCAAATGTGTGAACCATAGTACAACTTCAATTGAAAGGAACAAATTTTACAAAAAACCTAAAAGGAAAGTCACAATTAATATGCTAAAGTTAATTAAAAAATTATGAACTATTTGAGACAGAACTTAAATTATCCAATTTCAAAAACCAAGGAGAGAGTGTATCACTCAATTTATGGAAAAATGAAAAATTATATATAACCAAATTTCAATTAAATTGTGGATACATGAGGCCAACTTATAAGCATAATCCCTAATTGGCCAACTTTGGGCCTAAGCAATATATAGCCCACTAAATTAACATGAAATTCACTTGTTAAACTCTCAAATATATTACAATTCTATAAAAATGCAAAAACATGTAATAAAATTACAACAATAACCTTAAATTTTAGTAAACAATAACTCTTTTAGTATTCTTACTAGTGCACATTTTGTTCTCTACAGTTGTGGCTATGGTTTAGCATGTGTATTAACTAGGGTAGCTAATAGTTGATATGCCACAATTGAGAAACAAGTCCATGCCAACAAATTGAGCATTTGTCCATCTATAATAGCCACAATACATCTACAGTATGTGTTGTTGCATTAGTATAGCCCATTTTGCCCAAACATAAGATGAGTCCATTGTATAATCTTCAAGTTCTAGGTCGAGTCTCTTTATCATTCCCTTTCTTTTGCAAGCAAATTGTCCTCAAATCAATCACACGCTTATTACTTCAAAGGATTTAAATTGAGCCAACAACAAAGAAAATGGTACTAACCTTTTACATACCTGGCAATTTTATTTTCTTTTGAACTATTTATAAGGAAAAAGTTTTTAGCAACTTTCATCCTTGAGCATAGATCAAAAATTAGAACCTGCATAACTCCTAGCATCTGTTTCATGTGGATCCAAAAAATGTAAACTTTTTAAAAATATTTTGTAACACCTAAATGTGCCAACAATTATTTTCACAAAGTACCCATCCATGTATGGAATATGAAGGAATGTAAACTTTGTCAATATGTAACAAGGTATCCTTAAGGAAACCTAAATATGCAAATAGCAAAGTAGTTGTGACACACTATAATCACCTTCTATTTCACAATCTCAAAATGTAAGGACAAAATATACTGACAATCATCATAACCTACTTCTGCTAAGGACACAAAAATTTTATTAAGATGCAAACTATAGTTCCACAAATTCATATCAAATCCAAGCAAATTCACTAAAGGCACACATGAAGGTATCAACTCATACATAGTACAACCAAGTATATTTTCAAAAAGGTGACATAAGAATATCAAATCATTCATACTAGCAACATGAAAATCTAAATTTTTTTCAATCTAAAGCCATTATACGAAATTTCCATCCATTTCTCAAATTGACATTAGTAATTGATTTGCCACAACCATCCACTTTTGCAAAAAGTCCAATAAAGTGTGAAATATTCAACTCATTATTTAAACGAACCTTTGGATAGTAATACATTACAAATATAGTGACTTCAGTGCAATGATCTTCGAGTTGTTGTTATCCTTCATTTCCTTGAAACTCATTATATAGATTCACTTTAGAAAACTCATGCTCAAATTCTTGTAAAGACAAAACAACTTATGACAACAAAAAATCTCTAAAAACATGACATCTACATGGAAGTATTTCTATAAAGCAACAAAATACATATTTCTCCTTTTCACTCACTCACTTATTCCATACATTTTCTATTCCTCTCATCTCTTCCCTTTCAACACTCTTTTTTCTTTTTTTTCTTTTTACTCTCCAAAGATAGCTGATATTGTTTTTGTATATTCAATCTATTTTCATGTGCCAATTCTAGTGGAAGTGATGCAAGTCTAATCCTATGGCAGTTGAGCACAAATGTGTATTTGTTAAATATTTTATAATCACTAACTCCTTGATCAAAATAGTCATAGCCTCTCCAACAAGAAAAGGCTAATATGAATCAATGCCACATCACATATCACCTCATCCTTACTATTGCCAATTGAAAATGATACAAGTACCCTCTTTATGACTCACAACTCTCCACTGTCATGTGCATGTTGTACTTATATGACTCTACATAGTTGATAGTAAACATTGATAACTTTTCAACATAGATTGTACTCGTTATATTATGCAACTCTCTTCATTCACAATCAAAGTAAAACCTTCCCAAAGCATAATGTTTTGCCTAGAGCATATTCCCTCCGCTTATCGCACGCCTCATCATTTGTGCATTCAATGCCCCTAAGGCTACTAAATTGATTTTTTCACCAACTTCATACACCTCCTCCTCTAAAGACACCTCCTTTAATGGTGACATATCGTCGTCACCATCTCCCTCTTCATTAATCACTATGTCATCACTTTATCATGATCACAACTATTTTATTAGGACACGAACTAACAATGTAAACACAACCTTCACATTTAAAATGCATGGTGATCCTATTGTATAAACTAGAAAAAGCAGTACCTAATGCTGCCTTAGGTAGCAGTTTAGTCTTTGTTACTTCAAATGGTTGCGTTTCTTCTCTTTTCAAGGGAATTGTGAGTTATCAAAGAACTTGGCTAGCTGTTAATAAATCAACCATCCATTCTATTATATTTTTGTTTTACTTTAATTGCTTTCTAGACTATGTCGTTCAACTCAACCACAACTGCTACGTCTCAAAAGTTACTTTAAATCCTTATCAAAATATTTCTATTGTTATCAAACATATGGTTCTTAGGACGATTTACTACAAATATTCCAAAACTGTCACAAAATTTTGGCATAATTTTTAGAAAGCCCTTCCAAATTTCGAGATAGCTTTCAAGAAGTCATCCCAAATTTATTGTCATGGGTTATTTGGTGCATCTAAAAATTAGGAAAAACACCATCCCAAAAAGCTATTCAAATAGATTTTTTTTTTTCTTGTTCTATGTATCTAATCTAATCATGCTTGGGCAACTTTAATGTCCATACTACGTTCACATTTTCTATTATGTCAACAACTAAGATTTGAAAAATGAGTCTATTAAGTTAATGAATACTAATAATAATTCTTTGGGACAATGAAATAAACAACATTTTCTTCATCTTTAATCAATTTATTTAATAAAAATTATAAAATTCTTTTATGTTACTTTTAGGTAAACACATTCAGTAGTTACATAACTTGAACCTAAAATATATAATGATTACCTCATTGTAGAAGTAACCATTTCATCACTAAATGCTATTGATTTTTAGTATTGCAAATATTACGTTGGTATGAATATTGACATAATAATTTTTCATATGAAATATTTTGCCAAAATTTGATCAAAGAAAAGTTTTAAAAAACATTAGCAACAATATTTAATCTAATGTAGCAGTTCATTTTTATATTATCAATGAAATACTTTATCCTTAATATTAATTTTGTAGTTAGACAAAGTGAATTTTATTTTTCATCCTATTTCCCTATGAATCACCTACAAATTTACACTTCTTTTAATATTTTTCACTAAATGATAAAGTTCTAGAAGTGATCTATATTTATAAAGAAATATGCTTGTATTCTCTTCAAATTTATTAAGGCTAAGTTTTTGTTTCAAATTAAATTTTGCATAGAAGAAGATCTATTTATCAGTAATATATTTGTTAGACTCTATATGAAGTTTGATATTTTTTTACTTTGACAAGAAAACGAATTTGAAAAGTATTTCATTTTATTTGATATTAATGGAAAAAATTCCAAGAAGTTTTGAAAAAAAAAAAAAAAACAGGGACATATTCTATGTATGTATTTATTTCACGTTAAGTCATTCTTTATATAAGATATATAATTGATAATAGGTACAAGTCGATGATGCTGAAAAAAAAATATTTTCAGTTTGTTTATTTATTAAGCATTTTATTAAAATAAAAAAAAGTAAACAAAAAGTTATGCTCCATAATGTTTTTCATTTGTTGAGAATAAATATTAAATATGGAATATATTTTATTGATTGTTAAAAAATTCTGGCAAACTAAATGAATAAATTAAAAAATTACTTATTAAAATTTTATCATCAAAGTTTTTTCTTTCTATAATAATTTAATAAAAAATAGAGAAAATTATTTTTCTACTGTTGCTTTTAAATTTTTTATATAATCATGTAGCAATTCTATGTTACAAAAGTTAAAAATATTATGTTTTTATATATTTGCTGACAAACTGTTATAGTAAACATTTAGAATAAATACAAAAAATGATTGGTTCAATTAGATATTAGAACTAGACACAACACTAGTAAGTTAATCAATAACCATATTCACTTGATAAGAAAACAATAAACACAAATGAAAAAAACAACTTTATATGTTGATGTTGTTTGGGGCAACTTCTCCAACATTATGGGGCACTTCCATGAAAAATAGGTCCACCATCATAATTCATTAAGATTACAATTAGACTCATGCAAGATTCTTGCAAGACAATCGACCTTGTCCTCTATCCTTTGATGCATCCATAACAATTCCCTTTTGTTTAATCTTTTAATCAAATACCCTCTGCTGGTTTCAACCTTTAGTATATATACAGTTGTCTAACCGCACTCAAGGTCTTGCTCATAATCTCACAAATCAAAGAAATGTGTATAGCATTGTGTGATTGGAAACCTTTAGGCACACTCAAATCATTTCAAAGGCTAACCTAAGCCTTTGCGGGACCTAAATTAAGTAGAAAGCATTCGCTAGTTAGTTCAATAAAATTTACTTGCATACATTCAATGTATCTTCATACCATATGTTCATAAGATTTAGTCCATGTGAGTTCACCAGCTAATATTGCAATATTGCATATCCTTTGCTTAATGAAATCTTATTCTAAATTTAGAATTCCCAAATCTCTATAATTAAGAAATGGACATCTTCAACTTGGTTTGACATATTTTTATTATTCTCCAATTCGTGCAATATTTTTCAAGATAATTATGAACTCCATAAAATAAGGAAATTTAATATTGCATAATATTTATAATGAAATTGACACATGAAATTCCTTGTCTTGCACTAAGTCCAACCCTATCTCCATCAGATTTTTTCTAATGTTTTTTGCAAATGCATATGAATATAGATTCCAAATAGTTGTGAAAAATATCATAACCAAGATCCAAAATATTTTATTATGCTCTCAACCTTTATTTTCTTACCTAATATAGCACTTGTGACACTTTTATTTATATCATTACTTTGTTGGACACTAACATATAATTCTGCCATATAATGCCATCACATCACGTATAATGTCAACGATCTCTCACTTTGGAATTATATGACACAATCTCTTACAAAATCAACAAACCAACTACAAAATAAACTAACTTAGTAGCAGATCAACAAGTTCTCCTCAAGCACAACTCTGACTGAAGTTATAACTACAAATCTAAAATCCAAAAGCATTATGTTAGAAGACCATTAGTTTGTGATATAATTAGAGTAGTTATAAAACCTCTTAATCATTTGCAGTAGCAGAATATCAGAAAAGACTTGAGACCATATAAGGATAAGAATAAACTTCCAAACTTCCAAGCTGTAGATTATACTCTTCTTTCGAAACACCAAAAATTTAAATAAGGTTAAGACATAAGGAGTGAAGTATGAATTATCATCTATAAGCATTACGTTGAAGAGATTTTAATTCCATAACAGAAAAAAAAAAAAAAAAGGTGAAGTACAACTTCTCTAGCATTTGTTCACTATGGACTAGTGTTGAAACATCAACAAAAGTATCATACACTAGACCTTATCCAACATCAACACACTAGGTACTAACTAGCCATAGCTTAGTAATGAAATTGAAAAGTATAACAAGCAGTGGATCGAGTAGTAAATTCCATCAATTTTGTATTCAAATATTTCTTCTTAGCAATAATATCACTTTTAGAGCTACAGCAAATAGCCATCATAACATAGTAGAAATATTGGTAAGCATTAGTGAAACATTATTAACAACACCGCATCTCCCTAACTATTATTGTTCATGTTACAACTACAGCAAGATCATTAAAAAATAGTAGCTCAAAAGTAAAAAATTCCAAAGTATCCATATCAAATACCCTTTCATTTTTAACTCTTCATCAAGTTTGCTCTCTCTTTTTAAGCCAAAATGCTAACAAATTCCAAAAGAAGAGGTGCATAAAACATGCTAAGTATGTAGGGGTCAACTTCGATATGAGTTTTATCATCATTATAAAAAGAAAGAGGGTTGGACAGTGTGCACAATGAGGTACTCTAAAGATTAAGCACTCACTTTTACACTTGAAGTTGATTAATTTAAGTTTTCATATCATGAAATCTTTGAATCAACAATAGAAGACTGAAGATGTGCTCAAGTTGAAAAGGGAGAGGAAGGACCCACATCATTTGAGGTTTTTTTTATCTAATCTCAAACTTTTTGTATTTTGATTTACTTGGCTTAAGATGATATTGAAGATGTTTTATCAATGATTAATCTCCAACCTTGTTTCAAGACCTTTTAGAATGTCAACAAACCAAATATCTTCATACTTTTCAACATTTAATGTTTTTTCAGGTGTGAATGCTTAATCAAAGTCATACTTCAACATTTTTTTACCCCTCTTACTATAACACTTGATGCTACATGCTTCCACAATATTGAAATAGGGCTTTCTTCAAACAAATTTAGAGGCTCCTCTTATCTAACTTCTTTCCATTTCTGGGAGGATTCAATCTCTTTGGTGGCTAGTGGCTAGGATGTCATCTTTTTCAACCTACAACTCATATAACATGTGGTAGTTCAAGTTCCTTTGTAGTTTATGTACCTTTCAATATTGCGACTGGGATTCCACAATAGGTTTTTTCTTTTCAACAACATTCCATGTTTTTTATTCACAAAGTTCCTCTATGGCTTGCTCAACAATTATTTCCTTAGGATTTTCTAGCCTTCCATTAGATTTACCTTCTAAAATCTCTGTTCCAATTATAAAATCTGAATCTCCAATAATGATTGTTACAGAAAATGTTGTACCTCATCCTCTTGATGTAGAATAATTAGACATGAAGCTTGGTCATTTAGTGAAGGATTCTCCAGGGTGTTGAGGTAATAGTGAAATCTTGTACCTAAAATTTTGGAGTTGAAAAATAGATGCATCATTTAAAAAGAAAAATAAGGTGTTATTAGCATCTTTATATATTTTATGAGGACTTTTGGCTAGAGTAGTAGAGTCTTCTTGCTTCATTTTCTTATTTTAAATGGTCATGCAAAAGGAGGTTTTGTCATTTACTTTTTAAATCTTAAGTCCAACAACAATAGTAATTTTTGTTCTTCTATAGTCCGTTTTAACTCAAATGGTGTTTTGACATTATTATTATTATTTTTAAGTTTCTAGTTATTACATACTTTCTTCCTGCTTCTTAGATGTTCGAACAATTGACCTAGTAGGAGTCGTCACATCAAGCATGGCAAATTTAATATGTATTTCAATAATTCCTTCATGAACTTTTGGGACAGCTTCATTCAATTTGTTATATCTTGTTTGCCCTTCAACATTATGTCATCCACAAAGTTGGATTTGTGTTTGCAACTGTGGTCACAGCATGGCTTTTGTGCATCAATGCCATTGGCTTATATAATTTTCTATTGAAGTCCACATATCTATCAAACTCTATCATTAGTCTACATAAACAAATTTCCACAGAAAAAGAAAGAGTCAGATGTCCTAAGGAATCCTTTAGTGCATAATTAGTTCAAAAGTGGGGTTTGCTAATCTTGGGAACTTTCCTTTTGCTGTCAATAATTATGGTCTTCTCATCCATAGTTTATCCATCAATAATCCTCACATATGTGGGGCATGCCACTTATCTTTGGTAGCATTATAATATTTGAAATTATTATAATGTCTAAAATTTCTCTCTTTATACCTAAGAAGTTAAGATGGCCATGGTGATTGCAATCCTTAATATAATGATTAAAAGCAAAGCCATGATTATTAGAACAATTTCTATAATTGTGAGTGTTTTATCTTAGGATGCTTTTTATAGTCAAAATTGTTTGCACATCCAAGTTGTTTGAGAGGTTGAAGCGTAATAAATTATTATAACATGAACTCTTAGTATATTTGAAAGGATGGATTTAGTGAAAATGATTGAGGTATGAGATTTGGATTTGTCCAAGAGGCTGAAACCAAAGAAAATGATTTACATAATAGCTCTTGATCTACTTAAGAAGTTGAAGTCTACAAAATCTCTAAGTGCAAAGAAAGGTGCAAAAGACATAAGATTGAGGGATAAGTGCAAAAATCTAGATCTTATATACATCAAAGAGATTTTATAGCTGTCCTTCTATGATTTTTGAAACCGTCTCTCATATATGTTGGCAAAGATTTTATGGGATGACCTTTGAGAAGTTTCAAATTCTAATCTCTTATTTGCAAGTTTCATGGCCAACCTTTGATAAATTTTGAAATTCTTATCTCTTGTAGCCACCTCTTATTTATGTAGACAAGGTTTTATGAATGACCTTTGAGAAATTTTGGTATTCTTATCTCCTATATCTATTGGTGAGATTTCATGGGTTGACTTTCAAGAAATTTAAAAGTTTGTGCCTCTTATTTATGTCGATGGAATTTCATAACCAACATTCAACAAATTTTGGACATGCTTTATGAGTTCTAAAGTTTTGATATTCACAATTAGTATAAAATATATTTTGACAAAAGAAAAAATAAACTAAAGTACAACTATTATTTAATAAAAAATTTATCAATAGAGCATTCTTCCCCTAGCTGGCAGAAACGAGCATTTAGTGTCATTTGGCAATTGAAATGAATTTGTTTGTTTTGCAATTTTGGAACTAAAAAACATACTTAATCGTTACACTTTAAATTTTATTTCTTTCTTTCTCTAACTTTTATATAATTTTTGAGATAAAAACATTTAAAATACATATTTAAATTTAAGAACAAACATAGTCTTAAGTCTTTGGAATTCAGAATCTAGTCATCTGTACAATCCTTTTAGTAATACAAAAGGAAATAAATCAATCACATCCCAACATACATGGGGTAGAGAATATAGATACATACTAACAGCGTGCTAATCAGCGAAAAATTTTAAAATACAGAACAACAATAATAGCCAGGATAAGTGCAGCAATTATGGAGCCAACGATCCACTTATTCCTGCTCATCCTTCTAGACATGGAAGTCAACACCTTTTTAACTTTATCAATGGCGCTGTCCACATCAGAAAGCTGCAAATGGAAAGAAAACCACCATAACTAACGTCTACTGATACTGAAAATCTAGGAATTAACTTAGAGATGGCTTGTAGCAATAGATCAGCCTAACTAAAAAGACAGACCACATCATTAAATGTAGGGATAACTTGCCTTTTTGTGGGAATGTAAGAGAGTTTCTCGTTGATGATGCAAATCTTCAAGGATTGACACACCAAGCTCTTCTGTCTCCAGTGCAGCCCTCCGACTCTCTTTGAGCCTGTCAGTTGATTGATTCAGTCTCTCGGTTGACAGGGCCAATCTGTCCCTTTGATTGGCAGAAGTCTGCGAACATTGGTGGTCAGATTAATATGTTATGAAATGCCACAGAAAAATTCAGGCATCAAAATATGTAGAATGTAGAAGAAACACGATTTAGTGGTTTAAGAGGGTAAACATAAAACAAGAAACAATTTACTTTTTAGGTGAGACATACTGGAGAATAATGATCATGCAAATACATCAGGTGCAGATATTTTCATCTTCAGATTAGACTGACTAGAGCCCGAACAACTACGAGTATATTTGGAATTTAACAGAATGGTGGTACAACTATGTCAAGTTCAGTAGATAATGATATTTACATAAGAACATAAAATCAATTTTTTAATTTAGTTCAGATTTCATTAAATTAAGTAATTGAACATTGCATACTTCATTGCTTTGAGTTCATTCATTATATAACTTTTAATCTTGTCAATGCATAAGAAAAGCAGCAAGCATGAAATTAAATTGTAATATGTGTCTAAGTTAGGTCAAATTTGATAACATCTATAACATACACTAGCAATTTGGCAACAGATCAGGTGGAAGTGTATAGAATCACTCTGCTCTACACCTTAACCAGTGAGTTTGATGTTAAATGCTAGTTCACTTCCACTTTAAACCATGCATTGTATCCACAACTTTAAGATCCACCATCTAGTTTCACTCATGAATGTGGGTGCAGAAAATAAACTACCATCAAAGGTATAAAAAGCTACTATATTTATTAAAAATACTCACATCAGACACACACACACACACACACTCACACACACAATGACAATGCATGCATATATGTGTGAGTTTTACTTTGCTGTAAAATGTTTAAGACAGTTGTGCATCAATTGATCCACTGATCAATCCTATACAATCCCCAGTCAACTGCAAATTTTCATTTTAAGCATGAAACACAACAAACATAATCTGGGCATACCTCATTCACACCAGCCATTCCAGATTCCAAGTCTTCATGACTGGGTTGGTTGGAGTGAGGCATGTTCAGTTTCTTCACTTCTTTTTTCAACTTATTCAGATCAGATTTATATTCCCTAAGCTTAGCAAGTAAAGTCGCCTTCAAGCTTGGCTGCAAACTTCTAGCTTCTAGATCCATTTTTCGAATCTGGTAAACGCAATCAAATACTCATTTAAGATAGCTAAATCAGCAAAAAATTTCAAATCAACAGTGACTCTCACTGAAAAGCAATATCACACATTACCAAAGCATCAGCATCATCCAGTCCTGCTTCTAGTTCTGAAACCTCTTGTTTCTTTTTCTCTACATACCATAGAATGTAAAAGTCATAGTCAACAACCAGATCAACTCAAATGAACAGAAAATTATAGACAAACAATATAGCCTCGGTCCATTTAGCAATCAATAAATTTACATGCTGAGTTAAGTATAAAGTGCCCTACAGATGTAGGATGCATCATCTTACGACACTTCTTGGAGAAGAAAACAAAATGTAGCTGCCAAATTTGACCATGTAAAATATCACAGGGAAGAAATTGAGATTCAGCTGAAGAAGCTAGAAAGCTTTCTAGATCACATAAGAAATTCACAAGGAGCAACTAGGACTCTTGATGCACTGCTGACAAATGCATCTAATTTCAGTTAATTTATCACGACGACAGCAAATGGACTCAAATGAAGAGAATTCAAATAGCTGGAAGAGAGGGAGGCTGGGTTGATCAATATGGCACCATTACCGGACAACCTAAGTCCCCAAGGAAACAGAGGCATCTTATAGAAAATATTTCATTCCAACAAATTTATGCCTACAGAAGGGCAACTTATAGAAACTAAATCGTAGCTGCAGCAGCATGACAAAATAATAACACAAATGAAAGCCAACTTAAACAAGAGATATAATTCATCCACTTTCTTCATCATTCCAAACCCCACAATTTGACTTTTCGTGCTCAACAGAAGCACAAGAATATTCAAGAGACTAACCAATTTCAGCCAATTCCATTCCAGAAAAATCATAATAGATTACGCAAACTAAACGTCTAAACCCCAACTCCAGCAACATGACAACAGAAACGAAGGGAAGCAATCTAATGATAATCCCATTCACCATAAAAGAACATCGATGACAAAAACTTGAAACAAATCCCATCTGCCATAAACGCACATCGACGACAAACCAATCAAAAATCACCGAATTAAACATACACGAAATTAGGCTCCGATTGCAAAATTCAATCGCGTTCACAGTACCTCCATCTGGAAGAGCGGTAGCAGAATTGCATTTTCTTGACAAATTTGCAGACAACTCACAGTACTGCCTTTCATATCCTTCATAAACCTGACTCATCTTTCCTCCACACCTCTGTGTTCAATTCACAAAGCATATACAGATAATCAGAAAACAACAAAAAAAAAAAAAAAGAGAAATAAAGAACAATTCAACAGGCGCCGAAGATTCAATCACGCATAAGAAATTAGCGAAACGAAATCCAAAAGAAAGAAGCATATACATACATATATGCGTATACGTATTGAGCAATTTGACTCAAATCAGAGGAAAGAAGAGAGCAGGGAGGTAAAGTGTCGTGTAGTCGGCTTGGGACGAAAGTTCCTCCGGGGAATTTTATTTGCTATTAGACCCAACGGTTTAACAACCCGACCGGAAATTAAATCAGACAGTATACCATTCACTAGTCGACCGGAATTAAAAATCGATTAATTAATATTATTTTATATAGATATATATATATATATTGTTTTAATAATAAAAATTAAAAACTAAGTTAACAATATTTTAAAATTATATAATTAATTTGCGTATTGATCAATGAAGAATTATTATACGAGTTAAAAATATATAATTAATTAATATTTTTTAAAAGTCAAACAAATTAAAAATATAATATTGATTTATTAGTCATTAATAACTTATTCATTATGTACAAATTAAGTATATAATCATATACAAAGACAAAAAATAATAATAAATACTTATTTAAATAATTGTAATGGAATAATATTTTTTTTATACACTTTCATTTTTCTTTATTTGTTTATCCTTTTTCTTGATATATTTTAATTTAATGATTCAATTCTATTTTTCTCATCCCTCTATTTCTATTTTTTCCTTCCATTCTTTTTTCTCCTTCCTTTTCCTGTTTTTTTCCCCCTCTCCTCTCTTTTTCTTCTTTCTCCTCCTCTTTCTCCTTTATTTTTCTTCTTCTTCTTCTTCTCAAATAAAAAAAAAAAAAAAACCATAATAATAATTAAAAAATTCAAACCGGAAGTCACCTATCCAGTCCGCGGATCAAACTGGCCGGTCCAAGCCGAGTTTCAGAACACTGACTCTCTAGCTAATATAGCAATTTACTCAACTGATCTTCTATAAACAAATTTGTCATTGCAAAAGTTTGTTTTGGTTGTTGAACTAAGTATATTTTTAAAAAAAGTTTGTATAAAAGTAATATGAAAAAAAAAATTATTTGAAAAGTATAATAATTGTAGTTTGAATATTTGGTAGGACAAAAACGAAATCAAATGTACTTCTCCGTTAAAACTCACTTGTTGGGTTGCGTTCATGACAAAAGTCAAATATCTTATCTAAGTTTAAAAAGGAATCGTATAAAATAAAAACAATTTTGAATGACAATATCATTATTTTATTTTTACTTTTAGAAAATATTTTGCTAACATTTTAAGGAAAAATTTTCCTTGGGAATAAATCTAAATAAATTTCAAGGACAAATAAAATTTACCGTAAGTAAAAAAGGATAATTTTGTCCTTTAACTACAAATATGTTTAGAAGAAAATTAATTGCCCATTGTCATCCTTGTTCATATACTGATACACACTATGTGAGTGTATAATTAAATAAATTTTTAATTAATATAATCATTAAATAAAATATTTTGAAATTAAAACTGTATTAGAAACCTAGTATAAATGTACAGATAAAGTTAAAAATTTTAAAAAAATAAGAAATTTAAAGAAATAAATGAATTAAACATAAAAAAAACTAACAGATATAAATATAAAGAAAGGAACAGTATTTTAATCAATTAACAAATTTCAAACATTCTAAAATATATGTTTTCATGCTTGGAATTTGGACTCAAATAACATCAAAATGGCCATCTTATCTAAATTTCGGACGTTAAGATGCGTTTCAAGTGCAATCATATTTTGTTAACTAATTACACAAATGGCCCACTAAATATAATTTATTAAGTCAAATTAGCATAAATTAAACAAGAAACTAAATGTAAAAGTGGCTGCAAGAATTATTCTTTTCATATTAACAACTTCAAGTAGTCTTCTCATTAACAAATCATTTACTCCTTCCTTCGGAATATAAGAGATGTATGTCTTTCGGATGATATTAAAAATACATTTCTTTTATAAGTTAAGTTAATTTATATTTAGTTTTTTATGAGAAAAACATGAGAATAAATTGATTACTTGTTTGATATTGTACTTCATGTTATGCGTGATTTTGTTGAAATTTAGTTCTATCATTCTATAAAGTATGGGCTTTATTTAATTGTTGAGACAATTAATTTTTTAGATCTTTCTCAAGGCTAATAAAGGCTATCGGAATGCTTAATTTACTCTATTAAACTATACATAATCTTTATGATCTTGAACTTCGAAAACTACTGCTTGCTCATTGACATAATTATTTCATCATTTATGAGGGGTTTGGATGATGTAAAATTATTATGAAAAAATTTATTTGCATTAAACTCTGTAAAAGAATATTAAGATTTAATATTCATCTTTTTGTATTGAATTGCCTATTAGATTGCTTTAGCAGTTAATTTGTACTCTATATTGTTTGTTGGATTGTTTCAATCTTTTATTTAGAATTTTATATTATTAATTGTATTGGTTGATTACCTATATGAAGAGAAGCATCGTAGAAATTTGACATAAAATCTGTCATTGATGAATTTCATGGTATGTAAAAACAGTCATATGTGGCTTCGACAGATTTAGGCGTAGCTTTTGTATAAATTTATAATTTTACAAATTTTACGAAAAATTATTTCATCGTTAATTATCATTTTCATTTAATTATTAAGTCGAGTTTAATTAAATTTGATATTAGAAATGTATAAAAATATTTCTTTAATTATATTCCAGCGTATCCGTCCCTTCGCAAGTTCTTGGTCCGCCCTGTGATATACGTGAATGAATATAACAAAGAATTATATACTTCTCTTAATTAAGACAAATTAATGCAATATTATTATATTTATATTAATTTTTCTAATGTAACTAAAATTATTCAAAAATCAACGTTTCTTCAAAAAAAAAAATTATATAAAATAAAGGAGACAAGACAAAATGTTAGAAAAGATAGAAATAATGATGAGATATAATGGAATAATTTAATAATTAGTTGGAGAAGGGAAGAAAATTGGAAAATATATAATAAAAAACAAGTAGTATTTAGTCAAAAAATAATTTTCCTATTATAATACCCTTTTTCTTAATGAATATTTAGCGCAAATTGCATGTTAATATACCAAGTAAAGTTGTTTATAAGTATATAATTTTATGAATTGTAATATCTATAACATTTTCCACAATCTAATCCACTTGCAAGTTGGTGCGTAAAAAATTAGGATGAATTACGTCTACATCTCTTAAGATTTGGTCAAACAATATCTAGCCTTCTGTACTTTATGAAACGATTAAAACCCCCCTAAAGAGTTGAATAACCTCATAGAGTGGTGCTAAAGTAGGCTAAAAATCTTCAATACCCTTGCGTTTCTAGCAGGGAAAAACAGGGTTGGCTAAAGGGCCTAAAACACTTACAGGGTTGCCAAAATTGATTTGTGCAAAACTTAAACTTCATGGGAGGGTGTTATATTTTCCTAAAATATAAAACACATCCAATCAAGCCAAGAATAAGCCCAAATACACGATTGCTCTCCTTGTCCCATCATTTCCAAAAGAAAGATAAGGAATGGCATAAATTACATGCATCATCATCAACAAAAATATGGAGAGCTGCTAAAATTTTTCTGCTTCTTAGCTACGCCTAGGGCTGATCACGAAGCTAATTCATTTTTTTAAAATAAATTTCAAACCGAATTGCTCTATACGGTTGTTTATAACAGAAAAAAAAAATCAAAATTGAGGCTTTCAAAACCAAAGCTTACAATATGTAAAAAATTCTAATATATCAAAAGTACAATTCATATGCAATTTTAATAATACAAATACCAACTTAAACAAACATTTGATGCATCTCACAAAAAGTATAAGTTGAATAACAATATAATATAAAAGTAACAATTGCCACAAATTAGAGTTATGTTAGCAAAAATATTATACCCTCCTCATTTTGCTAGCCTAGCAATCATATATCATGGGGAACCAAAATATGGCAAGCATACACACCATTGTATATGACAAAAAAATAAAAATTTAAGAATAATGAGGAAAATAATGAAGTTAAGAAAAATAATTATAAATAAAGAGATACAATCTTCAAATACACTTCATGAATGTTAATGTTTTGCATTGGTATTTAAGCTGATATAGGAGTTCGATCCTTCCAACTCTAAAGATGAATATTTATTAATAATTTAATGAATGCTTATAAACATAAATATAAAATGTGAGTGTGCGTGCGCGCGCGCGTGTATTGAGAAAGATAAGATACTCTCTATATTTCTCTATAGAGATATGTGTGTGTAGAAAGATAAGACACTCTTTATATTTCTCTATAGACACACATATATCTATAGAGAAATATAGAGAGTGTCTTATCTTTTTCAAACTATTCAACATCCTCAATGGCTACATGAAGGTCAATTGGACAAGCAGTAAATGTAACCAATCTTGAATACATCTAAGAGCTTCCACCATCTTTGGAGATAAAGAACTCCTAAATAAATCAATTACATGATTAATAGTATTGAAAGCAGATTTTAAAGCAATAATAGATACTGGAATGGCCTATACATCTCTTGCAACTCTAGGAAGAATGGAATACTTTAGAGTATCCACCTTCCATTAATTTAACACATCAAAATCTTTGCCTGATTTTTTATAGCCATAAAGTATTTTGCTACTTCTGATTTGCTCTCTACACAATGCTCTTCTTCCAAATGTCTAGCAAATTGTGATTTTAGCAATCCACTAGGATTTTTATTGTCTAATGGCATATGATTATAGCTTTGTCTTATGCGTTCAAAACTGCTAGTGTACTCATTATTAAAATCTACATAGTTCTTATATAACAAATACAACATATCTTAAATCTTTTTTGCCATCCTTTTTGCAAAATAAGCATTACATTCATACATTGTAGCTAAACTAAACCTAACATACTTTAACTTGTACCTTAAATCCAAATGAATAGAAACAAATAAGAGCTAATTGATGTTATCGATGCTTCTCCAATATTTGTTGAATTTCTCATTCATTCTCATAGCCATTGAACACATGTGATAGTCTCCTTTATTAATCATATTACACAAAACAACATGTAAAGTTTTAAGTTCACGAAAAAAAGAAATTTGAAGTAGCTTGCTATGAACTTAAGAACTTCAATGTCACATTGTAGAAAATTTTTAGGAACTTAACAAAGTTCCTAATGTTAGCCTAGTTTTGATTCGATGGAAGCCTAATTATCTTATTACTTTTTTCTTTTTTCTCTTTCACCATCCCCTTTTTGATTCAAATTATAACGATCAAAATAGTCAATATGCTTTTGTTCATCCTCTAATCTCTCAAAAACTTTTTTCAACTTTTCTGCAGTCACAAGAATCAAAAAAGTTGAATTCCGCCGTGTTTCTACATCTAAGCAAAGAAGGCTTTTGGCATAAATTTTCTCCTTCTCTACAAACATCAAGAAAGACTTGAGCCTTGCTAGGGAAGATTTTACATATTTCACTGCATTCTTAACCTACATTATGGAATCATATTGCTCTTCTAAACCCTTTTTAACAATTAGATTGACTATATGTGCACAACACTTTACATGCACATTATCATTATTCAAAATAGTATCTTTAAACTTGCATTTGTTCTTCAAATGGCTGATTGCTTTATCACTAGAGCTAGCATTATCTAGTACGACAATCAAAACTTCGTTAATACTCTACTAAAATACCAATTTTTCTATTTGCTTTCCTATTGCTTATCCTTTGTAGTTCTTAATAATGCAAAAGTTCAATATTTGTTTTTACAATTTTCAATCAGTATCTATCCAATGTGCAATAAGACACATGTAGTTCAGATTTTAGTGATGTCCAAGTGTCAATGATCAAGCATACTCTTTTAGAATTCAAAAGCTTTTTCAATTCTTTTTCTCTTTAAAAAAAAATCTCATGCAATCTCTAACAATAGTATGTCTTGACGGAACTTAAAACCTTGGTTCTAAAACTTAAGAATAAGCTCTAAAACCTTCTCCCTCCACAAATTTAAAGGGCAACTCATCAATGATAATCATTTTGGTAGGATGTAGCCTAATTTCTTCAACATTTAGGATCTTCCCTTTATTAATAATACTAAGATTTTAATTCTTACCCACATCCTTAAATTCAGATATGACCTTTTGAGATTTTCCCAATCCACCTTTTGAGATTTTCCCAATCTATTTAGATATTTTTTGTGCACAAACTCTATAAATGAGTCCACATACTAGAAGTTCCATTATTTTTTGGATGAGCAGCATAACCTGTACTACAATAATTACAAAAATCTCTTGGTGGGTTACTACCTTTCGATCTACTAAAATGATGCAATATTTTAGAGACATTCTTTGACTATTTCTTAGGTGGTGGCTTTTCTGTTATTGTGTTCTCCTTTGAAGCAACAAACAAGTCTAGGGATCATCATTGCTTGTTCCAATATTCTGACCTTGATGTTAGCTTTTGTTGAAGCTTTCAATCTCCAAAACAACATCCACGTTAGAATCTTCTTGTGTTCTCCTTTGAAGCAACATGCAAGTCTAAGGGATCATCATTATTTGTCCAAAAATTATGACCTTGATGTTGGCTTTTGTTGAAGCTTCAATCTCCAAAACAACTTGCACGTCAGAATCTTGTTTTGAAGTAATCATCTCTTACTGAATAACAATAGAAAACAGGAAGAGAGATGGTATGGTTAACATTAGTCCAAGCATGTGAATATATATTGTAACAAAAGATACATATATTACTCAAACGAAGGCTGAATGACTTTGAGAAATGAAGGCCGAATGACGATGAGTAATTGAAATAGTCTCTTCTGAGAAATTGACTTGAGTGGAATGTTACCTGACATAAGAATCAGTAGGGAAGCTGAATAATTTTTGAGGGGATTGAGTTATTGAGAGATAGAGAAGAGTAGCGACGGCGCGGCCGACGGGCAGAGAGAAAAGAAACTATCCGAGAGGTAAAGTTGAAGGTAGATTACAAGAGTTGCCACCAAATTAGCGATTATTTTTTTTGCACACAATATCATTTTTTAAAATACAGGAGGGTTAGTAGATAATAATAAAAATAACTGTATTAAAAATAAGTAAACTAGTATTAGGCATGGATGTTAGTGGAGATAATTAATTAAATTTTTATGAATATGAAAAATTCAAACTAGACAAATATATATTAAAATTTGAATTTTCCATATTACTAAGAATGATTAAAGTTGCTTTGATATCTGCCTGGAGTTCAATTTGCTTTTCATATATGTGTGGCGATTTGTTTTTAGAGAAAATTCATATTTAATGAAAGTTTTTTTATTTTTATTTATTATCAACAAGTTTTCTTCTTATTTCAAATGAAAATTTGTCATCCTTTTTAAGAGACTTTTGACTTCTTCTATAAATGTACAGCTTTTATACATATTTTTCTAGTAATATTAGAAAAAATGGGTGAGAGATATCATGTTTGGTGGAAAATGAATGAAGATAAGTATAAAACTATTTAATTCATTGAAAAATTTATTGCATTATATAATTAAATGATCACTCTGATAATCTCATAAATGAAATATTATTAGTTTATTGTGTCAAAGGTTTTTTTTATTTTATCAATTTCGTTAAAAAGCTTTAGTTATATTTTATTTTGACACTATAATTTTTTGTCAATCACGTGAAAATTTTAAATATTGTCACTCTATAAATAGAATTAGTAACATAGATGTAAATCGTTATGTTTGAAGAATAAAATCTTCTTTTGACCTTTTGGGGTACACTAATAAGTAAAAATCATATATAAATACAGATTCAGTACAAATTTTACAATATATAAAAAATATAAAAGGTAAAAGAATCATTAAATTAGCATTCAATAATTTTTTGATAAAACATATGAAATATTATGATCAATTAAAATATATTTTTTATACAGTCTATGAATTGTGGCAATGGCATTGCAACAATTGTTTTAATTTTTAATATTTTTTTACTTTTTATCAATAATTTTATACTTTAAGAAAATAGTTTGAAAAGCTTAACTCATATTTCAAATTTTACTTTCAAAATATATTTATTTTTATTGTTTTCAACTTAATGTGATGATAATTTAATTATATAATTTAATAGAATTTGAGGCGTCTACGTTGTATGCAAAAATATTTTTTTGCTTAAAAGATAATTGTATTTATTTAAAATATCCAAAGTTCTAACTAAAAATTAACATTCAACTATATTTTATTTAACATGAATATTTAATTTTATTTATACTTTATACCTAGAACAGTGTGGTTTTTAGAATCTAAAATTAAAACAAAACCGCATTTTGCGGTGCCTCTTTATTACAATTTTGAACTTTCGGTTTATGTATTAAATTATTACAAACGATTAGGTTTGAGCTGGTGCAGACGGTTTTTAATTTTTTCTGATTATCCCTACCTAGGCCAATTGTCTAAAACTGTTCCCATGTTATTGACTGTAATAAATGCAATTTCCCTTTAAACTATTTGTGAGATTTGTTCGGATGTAGTAAGCAGGGATTTCACTAATATGCTTGGTCTTTATTTTTATTTTGGAACACATTTGTCAAGAATGCTTTCAAGAGATGGGTTTCATCTAAGACAAGCTTGCCTGTGTACCGTGTCGATCCAAGACTTGTGGTGCTAGACATTATTTTGATTTCCCTAAGGCTGGAGGTACCCGATTTGCATTGCATTTATTTTTATTTTTTCCTTTCTGATTTTGGTGATCACAGTTTCAATTATGAACCTAGGGAAACTAGATAAGCTAATGACTATGAATTGAAGATAACTAGTAATATACTTAAGTGAACGGATAATCTTAGGTTTATTTTTCATATCGTGATTCCTTAGCTTGCTCGTGGAGCGCATGTTATCTATGCATGAGAGGCACAAATTTTATATCTGGTATCTTTAATATTATACTGCTTAATTGTTATCTTTTGGCTTGAGCATGTGGCACAGGAGTCTCTACTTGTTTCTGCAAAAGGGTTTGTGTATGTGAGTGTACGTCATATCCTGCTTGTATCAAAGCATAACTTGTTGAAACACAGGTCAGAGTGCGAAAACAAATACTTTTCAAAATATGTCAATTGTCCAAATTTGACAATGTAAAAGTATTTTGAGATTTGTTAAATGGTGTGGTTGATTCTGAAATATAAGGTCTCTTAGGGTTATGACATGGTAAAACTCACTTAGACGCTTCTAAAACACTTGGCTTGAGCCCTAAAGGGTAGTAATTTGTTTGATTAAATTTATCTACAACAAGATTTCTAGCCAATAACTGATAAGCAACAAACTCCAATTAATATATTTATGATACAATAAACACTTGCCAGATCAATATGAAAAAAATTACATGCCCTAAATTTGACTCTAATACACAATAGGCAAGTTTGTTCATCAAATTTTTGGTACAGAGAAACCTTTCACCATTTTTTAGCTACTATGCATCACTGTACTCGTGGGCTAACAATCAAGTAGTCATTAGCTCCTACATAATTAGATGACGAAGCTTATAGTTTGATATTAGCTTCATATAAATCTAATAGATCGACTGCATTGCACTTTGATATCATGAGAATATGGTTGTTTAGAACAAACATTTCTAGACAAAATTATTGGCATCTGTCAATCACTCAAAGAAATATCATATATGCTCAAAAATTAACTAATTCACATATTACAACTTTACATGTTCAAGATGAACTAATGAAGTTGCTTTCCTAAAAATATTGGTTTGCTCGATTGTTTGTGTGCGCTTTTATAACTCCTGACGTAGTGCAACTTTCGATTAGTTTCTAAAGAAGAAATTGTCTCAAAAGGCCATTACACCATCTGGTAATTGATAATTTTTACCCATTTAATCTTGGGTTTGGGTCTTATAAGGAAATGGTTTGGGTCTGTTTCGGGTATGCATCTAGACGTGGGTTTAGATAATGTTTTCCCATTGACAAGCCTATCTCTAAATCTTAGATAAATGCCATATTATTTTACAATCGTTAGCCAGCTTTTACTTTAGAATATGACACATGCCTCCCAAATACATTTTCACATAGTGAATCTCCTTTATAAGATGTGATTTTGTAGCATATTTTTACCCTATTTTAGTTTATTTTTTGCATGTAAGTGAGGATAAAATGGTTACATTATGTTTACATGCATATAATATGTTAATTGTGATGAATTGGAAGTGTTTGGGTGTAGTTTGAATTATATTTGGTGAAATTAGATGGTATTGACACTTAAACATTATTGTTGTCTGAGTTTTTAGGTTCGTGACCATAAGAAAGGACCTTACAACTGTAAAAAGTGAAATTGCAACTGCAGAGCTAAACATAATATATTCTAGAGATTTTCTACAATCAGAATTTGTGACCACAAAGAAGGGAGTCGTGACTACGGTGTAGGTTTTTGCTAGCATAATATGAGTCGTGGTGCATTCCGGATTCTGTCACGGTAGAGGACTGTGACCATAAGTAAGAAGAATGCAATTGCAAATGGATAGTCTACGATTGTGGGTGGATGAACACCAAATTGAGGTTTCTATCACAATTAAGCTCGCGATAGCAAAGATACATGACATAATTGTGGAGTAAGTTGGTGGGGCCATGATATTTAGGAAGCCAACTTATGCGATTATTTCATCTGGGATTGTAATAGTAGAGGAAAAGTTCGCAACTACAATAGGCGGTTGTGCAGTTGCGGAGAGCAATTGTAGGGCACAGCCTAACACAATTTTAAGGATTTTTTTGTGTCTTTTCTCACCTTTTACTCAACACTAGCTCCCATGCACATATTAATGCATGATCTACACGATTAGGAGAGTCACTAGTTAGTTGTTTACATGAAAAACACTTAGAAAAATGAAATTTTCAAGCATGGAGTATTGAAGGAGGAATCTGTGCCACTATTGGAGAGCTTTTGTTCTTCCACCTAGCACTAGAATTTTAGACTAGGTTTTCACCAGATTTTTCTATTATTTTTGAGTTGTTTGGATGACAAACATGTTGGCAATGGTTTTCGTTAATAATTTCATGAGTTGCTAAATTATTTTCTAATCGATTGTGTGTGTATTTAGTAAAATAAGTATGCACGAGTTTTTAATTAATTATCTTTGCTTTTGTTATTTGCAATTATTGAATTGAATAGTAATTAGAGTAATTAGCCATCTCTCTAATGAATTTGTGGCAATTCAGGGAATAACGAGAATGAAACCATATGATTACTTTGGGTAAAAATTGTTAATCACTGAACTTAATTAATTGATTCAGCCTAAGAAAATCTGCTAAAATTTTTAGTTAAAGTCGTGGGAGAATTTGGGAGAATATCTCATAGATTTTAAGAATAATAATCCGTAACCAGAGTAATTAAATTAATAATTAACATAATTTAGAATACATTGCAAACCAACACAACACAAATGGCTAAATTCTTCAATTACTAGTACTTCAACACTTCAAGTTTGTGTCTTTGTTTTCTAGGTGATCACTTTTCTTTTATTATTTTCATTCTTATCACTTTTTGACTGCTTAAATAATAGGACTTTAGTGATATTGATAGACATATACACCCCTCCTTATGGACACAACACTTGTACTAGTTATAAATTTAATTTTTGTATGCTAATGATACACATCAAATTTTGGCGCAATTGTCGGGGTGGACGATGAGTACTATAAAGCACTCCAGGGGACTACTAGATTAAGCTAATTATTTTTCTTTTATTTTTATTTCTCCTACCCTATTTTTTAATTTCTCTTCTTTCCCTTTTACCTTTTCTCTGAATTGAATTCTCTATTTTTGTGGGTTGATTTTTGGTTTCGTAGAATTTTTGTATGCGTAGGAGTATGCGTAGGAGTAAGAACTTGAGCTCGAATTCAATCCAGAGATTGAATGAACACTGTATAGGAGGTGTAGAGCTCTTTTCAAGCATGATTAAGAAACTGCAACAATGGAGGACAACCCACTACCACCACTACCCCCATGGCTACAAGAACAGCATTCTCCACTGAACTAGTGAGCTATCAGATCCTATGTGCATTTGTGATAAGTCCTTACATGACTGGAATATTTAGGCTACCAGTAGTTGCTAACAAATTTGAATTAAAGTCTACACTAATCAATATGACTCAACAATTAGTTGGAGCTCCACATCGGGATGCAAACCATTTAGCTAGCTTTTGGAATGTTGTGGCATTGTTACATTGAATGGGGTTTTCAACGAGGTAATGAAATTGAGACTATTTCCTTTTTCTCTTAAGAATGAGGCATGACCATGGTTGTAATCTCTACCTCCTAGAAGTATCATGATTTGGAAGGATATGATAAACAAATTCTTAGCTAAATATTTCTTGCCTGCCAAGACCACACAATTGAGGTTGGAGATTGGCACCTTCAAGCTACTTGATCTTAGGGCCTTTCCAGAAGTGTGTGAAAGATTGAAGAACTACTCAAAAAATGCCTACAGTATGGCTACCTACTCTGGATGTAGGTACATACTTTCTATTATAGGATTTCTTATCAATTAAGAATTTTTTTAAATGCAGCTTCAAGACTTGCTTTGATGAACGAGTTGCCAAAAGAAGCATGTGCTTTAATCGAAGAAATAGTTGTAAATGCCTATCAATGCTCAGCTGAAAGGTGCGACAAGAAAGGTCGCTGGTGTGCAAGATGTAGATACTTTGACAGCACTCTCAACAAAAGTGGAGTTTTTGTTAAAGAAAACAATCATGGTAAGCAGTGATTCCCCTTCAGTTACTATGATTTAATTGTGTGATATTTGTGCAAGACCACATCTAAAATATGAATATAAAGGGCAAGGATCAAGTGGCCAAAGAGAACAAGTAAATTTTGTAGGTAATAAAGAAAGACAAGTTAGCAATCCATACTCTAATACCTAATATCTATTATGGTAGAATCACTCTAATTTTTCTTGAAGGAATCAACAAATTTGCTAAGATTCCAAGTGCCTTATTAGTAGGAGAAAAAGCTATCATTGGAAGATGTTTGAGCAGTCTTGCAAACTCTTTCCATGAAATGATAGGTAATCTAACTAAGACTACATAAGATTACATGAATCGCACTAACATTGTTGCATAACTAACAATCTTTCATCAGAAACTTAGAGGTACAAGTGGGACATATTGCTAAGGAAATAACTAATCGGCTTATAGGTACACTACCTAGTATAATTGAGAATAATCCCAGTAAGAATGTAAAAAGTGTATTGGTAATTGAAGACAAAAATGAAGAGAAGGTGCCACAACCGCCAAATGACAAAGAAGAAGAGAAGAAGGAAGCAATTACACCACTACTATACAAGCCAAAGGTTCTCTATCCATAGAGGATTTATTTAACAAAAGTAAAGGAGTTTGTATGTAAGTTTCTTAGTGATGTTGAAAATTTTTATGTAAATTCTCCTTCACTTGCAGAGGTTAAGAAAAACCTTGGCGTTATCAAGTGCTTGCAAGAAGTAGCCTCTAGGAAGAGGAAATTAGATGGCATGGATGACCACCTAAAGAATGAAATCATGGTACCACCGAAGCTTAAGAACTCAGGGTGTTTCTCCACCCGTTGCACTATAGGAAGTACTTTATTTGATAGCATACTTTGTGACTTAGGTGTGAGTGTTAATATCATGTTTTTTGTACCTTTAAGGCACTTGATACTAAGTTGGTGAAGATCATAAGATGTTGGCAAAGCTTGCAGATAGGTCCACAAAAAGGCCCATGGGAGTGTGGAAAATGTATTGGTTAAGCTAAGTAATTTAATAGTGCCCATACACTTTGTGGTGTTAGAATAGAGGGTGAGACAGTAATTTAATAGTGCCCATACATTTTGTGGTGTTAGAATAGAGGGTGAGACAGAGTTGCCTTTAATCTTAGGCCGTCTATTTTTGGCTACTACTAAAGCTATCATAGATATCGAATAAAGTAGCCTAACTCTGCAAGTTCGATCTAATGAGGTAATATTTTTTATGTACTCTACACTACCCACTATTCACACACTAGAGCAAAAAGAGAATGCTTGTATGCTGCATATGATTGATATTTCTACTAATGATTATAGTGGTGCAATGAGTGGAAAGGAACCAATAGTGTAGGTAAAAAGTAAGGGTGAAAAGCAAGTGTGAGGGAAGAGTTGAAATAATAGCTATGGCTAGTGGACAAAAAAGATGAGCAATTGAGCACAAAGAGAGTAAAAAAGAGAAGAAGATGTAGTGGGAATTAATTAATCCACCCTAACAATGAGGAGCATGTCAAGCTACAAATAGTAAATATAGTGTTTCTTTAGAGGCAACTTAAACTTTTTAATCACTTTTTGTAGCTTGCTTCTGTGTGTGTTTTTGTTTGGGTTGTTTTCATGTTTGCTTGGAAGTATTTTTTTAAAGTTCTAAATTGGTGTAGGATTAAGGAGGCCAACTGTACTTGAACAAATTGCCAATAGAAGAAGGATGCAAGGATTGTGCCAACCCATTAGGTTATACCTTTCTAAGTTGCTTTACTTTATTGTTGTAATTATATTAAATGGAGAAGGAACAAAATAAGTGTGGGGGGAGGGCGTATATGTATGGAAAAGTCATTGCAAAAGAGTAGTGTGCCTTGCACGTGGTCGGTATTGCTACAACTTTTATGCATGTACGTATATGATTTGCATGATTAATTTGATGGCATGAAAATTCATGAAATGTTGTGGCCATTGGACTTAATTAGTGATGAAACATTAAGTGAAAATTATTGTTGCGTGGTTATCTAATTATTCTTGAGAGCAGTTATCCTTACCTAATTGTTCAAGACATGATCCACCACATTATTATGCACACCACTCTTCGTTCTTAGTTGTTAGATCACTTGAGAAGTTTTATGAAGAGAATAGGATAGTTGATTTGAAGATATAAGTCTTATTTTGAGTGTTGATGAATTCTTTAGAAAATTATTGAGATTAATAAAGAGAAAGAGAGAGATTGATAAGTTCTATTAAGAGAATAGGATAGTTGATTTGAAGATGTAAGTCTTATTTTGACTGTTATGAATTCTTTAAAAAATTATTGAGAGACAGAGAGAACTAAAAAAAGAAAAATCCAAAAGAATATGAGCATGTGAGAAAATTAATCTATTCTGCTAATTCATGTAACTTTGTAACCCGAATAATGCAGAGACCCTTATTCGTTTTTGCATAAAACAGTTGCCTAATTATGAGTATGCAAAGTATTTTGAGTTAGTCATGGGTTAGGTAACCCAAGGTGTGTGGTCACCCTT
Source organism: Avicennia marina (assembly GCA_019155195.1). Taxonomy (NCBI): domain Eukaryota; kingdom Viridiplantae; phylum Streptophyta; class Magnoliopsida; order Lamiales; family Acanthaceae; genus Avicennia; species Avicennia marina. Next base: position 7,208,272 of record CM032772.1, on the reverse strand, counting down.
GCTCACCTTCACATAAAAAAGCTCCCAACAACTTAAAAAAAAATTAGAAAGCTCACAAAAGAATGGAAAAAGAATAAGTTTGGGTGATAATTTAGTCCTACACTAAAGTCCTCTTAGTTGTTATTGTTGTTGATTAAACTTATTCAAAGGAGACTAAATTTTTTATTTGAGTGAGCAGTCCTTGAGTTGATTGTTTTTGAATTACAATAGAATTATCAAGGAAAAAAGTGATTATGTATTGAGGAGTGATACACACACACATGCACACACGAGAATTCATGTTGAAAACATTTGGGTTAAAGGAGTTATGATCTTGAATGATTGTGAACTATGTGACATGTGTGTAATTTAATTTTTGATATTAAGATGAGTGGCTAAATCTATGACTTTTGAGATCTCATGCCTCATGGACGGACAATATATTAATGTGGAAGTAAGTAGTTTGCTTGAGCACAAGCAAACAGGTAAGTATGGGGGTGTAATAACACGATATTTCCTAGCATATTTGTACTCCATTTTGGTTAATTTTTGCATGCAAGTGAGGATAAAATAGTTACGTTATGTTTGCATGCATAAAATATGTTATTTTTGCTGAATTGGAAGTGTTTGGGTATAGTTTAAATGATAACTGGGTGAAATTAGTGGTATCTACACTTAAACATTATTATTGTCTGGGTTTTAGGGTTTGCAACTATGAGAAAAGACCTCGCAACTGTGTTGAACACAATACATTCTCAATATTTTCTACAATCAAAATCCGCAGCCATGAAGATGGGAGCAGCTATCGCAGTGGAGGTTTTCGCAAGCGCACAATAGGCCATGGTGCATTCTAGATTTTGTCATGGTCTAGGACCATGATTGTGAGTGAGAAGGACGGAACCACGAAGGGATAGACTACGACCATGGGTGGATGAACAACGAATGGAAGCAAATGGAGGTTTCTATCATGATTGAGCTCATGATAGCGAAAATACATAGAGAGAGTGAGTTGGCATGGCCACAGTATTCAGGAAGTGAACTTATGAGATTACCATACCAAATATTGCGGTAGCGAAGGAAAGACTAGCAACCTTGAGGGATAATGGCATGGACATAGAGTGTAGTTGCTAGGCAGAGTCTATCATAATTTTAAGGATTTTTGTGTCTTTTTTTCACCTTTCACACAACCTTAGCTCTCATGGACATATAAACACATGATCTACACTATTAGGAGCATCTCCAGTTAGTTGATCACATTCTAAACACTTAGAAAATGATATTCTCAAGCATTGGAGAATTGAAGAACGAGGATTCCACGCCACTATTGGAGAGCGTTTGTTCTTCCAAGCAACACAAGAATTTTAGATTAAGTTTTCCCTAAATTTTTCCTATTATTTTTGAGTTGTTTGGATGACAAACATGTTGGAAATGGTTTTTGTTAATAATATCATGAGTTTCTAATTATTTTCTCATTTCTTTTATATGTGTTTGGCGGAATATGTATGCATGAGTTTCAAATTAATTGTCCTTACTTGTATTATTTGAAATTGTTGAATTGAATAGTAGTTTGATGACTTGACCATCTCTAATGAATTTGTGGTTGTACAGGGAACAATGACAATGAAACCATAGAATTAGGTGGGTAACAATTGTTAATCACTAAACTTAATTACTTGACTCGATTTAACCTAAGAAACTCACTAAAATCTTGAATTAAAACTATGGGAGAGTTTAGAAGAATATTCTATAAACTTTAAGATTAACAATCTACAACTAGTGCAATTAAACTGATAATTAATACAATTTGAGATTCGTTAGAAACTAACATAACAAAAGGGGTTAGATTCTTTAGTTATTGATACTTTAATAATTCAAGTTTGCACCTTTGTTTTCAAGGTGATCACTTTTCTTTTATTGTTTTCATTCTTGTGGACATGACACTTATACTTACTAGGATACTAGCTTTTATAAATTTAATTTTAGTGTACTAATGACACATATCTTTGTTCTTGATGAAGCCAATTGATTTGAGTGCACCATCAACATTAAGATTTGAACTCTTAGAGGATTGCTTAAGGCCATAAATGGACCTCGAAAACTTGCATACCTTATGGGATTGCTCTTAGACCCCAAAATTACATGGTTGCAATATATAAATGTCTTCCTGAAGCACTACATTGAAGAAAGCAGTTTTGACATCTATCCTCCAAATCTCATAATCTAAGTATGTGGATATTGCAATCAATATTCAAACGGATTTGAGCATGGATACCAATGAGAATGTTTCTTTATAGTTAATTCCCTCATTTTGACTATATTCCTTCACCACAGGCCTAGCCTAACAGGTTTCCACCTCACTAGTCAAACCAATTTTCTTTTTATAGACCCTTTTGCAGCCAATGAAAACTATTCCTTCAAGCGAATCCAGTATGGTTCGTACTTGGTTCGTATGCATAAAATCTATTTCAGATTTCATAACGTCCAACCACTTTGTGAAGTCCCTATCTACCATTCTTAATCAAATATAGAAGGATCATCTCTATAATTATTATCTCCAATTACAAATAATTCTTTTTTGTTATATGTGACATAACTATATCTCTCCGATGCTCAAGAGATTCTACCTAATCATTGCAATAGTTGCATGGGGGAAAGTTGTTGCTGAATAGGAATTTACCTTATGGGCTCACCCCTTTGTTTATCATGTTCAACTTCCTTGAGCACTACTGTTCTATTGAACCACTTTTTTGAATGAACTCTTCTTCAAGAAGACATACCTAATAACTGAGAACAATCTTATTTTCTTTAAGTAGTTAGAACTCATCCTATTTGGGATATCTAATAAAATGGCCTATAATAGCTCTTGCCTTTAACTTATCCATCTCACTTTTCCTAAGATAATCTAAACATCCGCAAATCCTTAAATGTTTAAGGCTTAGCTTCCTCCCACTTCATATCGCATGTGAGTTAAAGGAAACAAACTTAGAGGGTACCCTATTTAAAATATATGCAGTAGTAACAAAGGCATGTCCCCATAAGGATATGGGTAAGTTGTTGAAGCTTATCATAGATTGAATCATATTTAACAAAGTTTGATTCTTATGTTTAGCCTCGCTATTTAACTGAGGAGTCACTAGTGATGTCAATTGTGACACAATACCATTTTTCTTAAGGAACTCAACAAACTTGACACTCATGCACTCACCTCCAAGATCTAATCGTAGTATCTTGATGTGCTTGTGAGTTTGTTGCTCTACTCATGCCATGAATTCTTTAAAATTTTCAAAGAATTCATACTTGTACTTCATCAAGCACACATAACATACCTAGAATAATTGTCTATAAAGGTTATGAAGTAGAGAAAACCTTCTCTTGCCATTTGATTAAATGGCATGTCAACTAACTATAACACCTTAGTGGTCCTTTCGACAAGTCTATCAAATGGACTTCTAGCCATCCCTTTTCAAATAATACAAGTCATTCATATGAGATATGTGCCAATCAATTTATTACAATAATAAATATTGCACACATTCCCTATAAAAGAAATTTATTATTATCTTTTATTAATAAAGGAATAGAAACAATTTTCTTAAGCTCGAAGGGCAAAAGTAAACAATCTTTTAAAGTAATAGTACGGCTAGATGATAGTCTAATTGAAGTTGTCCTAATTGTGATGGCTATAATACTTAATCTATCACCTACCTTGATCACTACTTTATGCTTCCTAAGTGTCTTATTTCTCAATAGATGTTGATGCAAAGTACAAATGTGATACAAAGCACTAGAATTTAAAACCTCAAAAGTAGAAAATACACTAATGGAACATGATGTTTCATAAATATAAAGTTATTTACCTCTAGGGGCCTTCTTCAAGTTGGTGAGGTACTTAGCACAATTCTTTTTCTGATTCTCATCTTTACCCTAGTGAAGACACTTCCTTTCTTGGTAGGAGCTTTAGCCTTCTTGATACTCCTATGGCCTTGGAAATGGTAAGCTTCTTCATCTTTGTTTTCCTTTCTTAGTCTTACCGAAAGAGATGGATGCAACAAGAATCACCTCTTTCCCTTTCCTCTTCATGGTTGTTTTTGCAGTTACTAACTTATTGAGAAGCCTAGCTAGTATCCACTAAATATCATTCATATCATAATTCATGATAAACTATGTGAAGGAGTTTAAAAGTGACTGTAAGATCAAATCTATCTACAAATTAGCATCCATGATGAAGTCTAGTGACTTAAACTTCTAGATGAGTAAAATCATCTTAAGGACACGCTCACTAACATCACCACCCTTTGCCATGCACATTCTGAATAACTGCCTTAACATCTCATATCTAGTGACACAACTCTGCTCACCACACTATTCTAATAGGTGATATAGGATCCCTTGAGCACTCTCCATGCTTGTATGGGTCCTCTAGAGTTAATTGGTTATAATAGCCAGCATGTACCTCTTGATCCACAGATCATCCTCTAGACATTTCCTATGGATGGCTTTTTCGTCCTCACTAGCTATTGCATTGGGGTTGGTGGGATATCAAAGTCCAATACATAGCTAGTGTGCTCCAAATTAAGAACAATTCTTAAATTCTAGAGCTAATCGACATAGTTGAGTCCATTCAGCATGTTGGTCTCAAGTAATTTAGTAAAAGGCATAGAAACTATTCAATAATAAAATAAATAGTAGAAAATAAACAAGACATAGTTAGTGTGGTTGTATTATGTGTTATCATTATGGTCATAGACTTTAAATCAAAATAGACTCCTACTAGATTTTTTAAATCCAACACTCCCTTGGGTAGAAAATGTAAATTCCATTGGTAAAATTTCCTTAGTGGGTGATTAGGGTCTTCACTAGATATAACATGTCTCACGCATACAAATCTTGACATGCTAGGCCTAATGAGTGGCAACTCTTGCTAACATATCTCTCATGCGCGATCTAATCTTTTTCTTCGGCTTATGGCCCAAAAAAACCTCACATAATCAAACTTGGCATTGTAGGTCCACTTAAGTCACACTTACTAACAAAAAACTCACCGAATTTGAATCCCACTAATGCAAGCTCTAAAGCTAATTCGGAGTACCAAAGGAGATCTGGAGGATCAATGACGCGAACCAAAGTCAAGAGACTTAAGGATGCAATGTTGATGTTCACAAAGGAGTTTCAGGGTGATATTCAACATTTAGAAGGCCTTAGGGAGCAAGAGGAACATCCGTGGGTTCATTTAGTGTGTAAAGAGCTTGAATCAAGCTTTGGAGTAGTCTTAAGATCAATCCAAGACTAGCCATGATTGATCTTGAAGAGTCTTGATCGATCTGCCTAGCCAACGATCAATTGTGCACCAAATCCAAGGTGTTTTGTTTTTATGATTGCACCCAACGCAATCAATCACACTTAGGTCGAATGACATCTGCCACCGTGGGACATTCTATTTTTACAATTTTGATGCCATGATCGACACCTACATCGATCTGAGAAGTAGTAGATTGATCCAATATTTTCTTTCCTCGAATTACGAGTGATCTCATATTCTTGTGAAACTCATATTGAATTATTTCAACCCATTCTTGGTTAATTCGTGACATATCAACTAACTAGGCATATTAATTGTGGCGATTTATCGTTAGATTTCTTTGACTAGCATTGTGTTTTTGGCCATTTCCAACTAAGTTCAGTCAAACAAGTTCTTGTTGGGTCCAAGTATATGCCAAATATATATAGTATGCTTCCGCACACATGTCAGTTGGTATCAGAGTTGGGTATTTTGGATTCTAATTTGAACACCAGTCCACATACTAATCCTACACTCGTCCTTTTCATGTTCTTCCTATCCTAGTTCTTCCCACCTTCTTCTTAGTCAAAAAAAAAAAGAAAAAAGAAAAAAAGTGTTATGTGGACAAAAGTCTTTCAGAAATATGGATAAAAAAAGGTGAGGAAAGTTGCAATCTTTGGTTGAAAATTTACACCAAAGTGTTCTATGATTGACAAAGAACACTAAAAAATCAAAAAAATTAAGATTGGGATTGAGTTGATTGAATTTGAATCATACTCGATGTGAAATTTTGATGCAAGATTGATTACACATCATTCTTTTCATTGCCTAGGTTCATTGCGATTATCCCAATCGATCGCACTCTATTCAGGTTTGTCACGTCCCCCATGTTGTGCTAGAGCGATCCGCTTTGCTTCTCGAATCAATCGCTAACCCTGCTTTTATTACTTGTAATTCAATGGAAGACTTACCCTTTCCATGTTATCTGCCCTACCATAAATTCATCACTTGTAATTCAAGGGAAGACTTACCCCGTTTTTTGAGTTTTTGAAGCTCTCGATTAAATTGATCGTTATTAGTAAAAGTTAATGTGGACATATGATCCTCAACATTTGCATTGCCTTTCACTTGGTGATGGAATGCTTCATTAGAGAAAAAAAAAACTATCTGATGGAATGCTTCAATAGAGAAAAAAAAACTATCTTCATGCGACTTGATCATTATTTTTCATAATATCAAATGATCTAAAGATGACAATGACAAGACATGCAACCATATTTTCTTCTTTCAATGAGATTTTTCCTTGACATTTCAATTTCATTATTTTATCTTTGAAATGAAACAATGATGGATTAGATGCCTTATCAAACATTATAATTTGTAGTACCTAGGGTTATTAGTTCTTCTATTTTTTCTAGGCTAATTTAAGTATGGAAACACAATAAGGATAGCAAGAAGTAAGTTATCAAATATTCCAAAAACGTCTATGTCATGAAATGAGTACTTCTTAACTTGCATTTTCTTTAGTGTAAATTTCTTTAGTCTGCTTTCTTGAGGGACATTCCCTGTTTCTCAAATTGTGCCTTCTTCTTGAAGTTTGATGGGCATTACATTTACCATGATAGATTCTTCCCTTAGCCTTAACTTTTTATTTATTCATAATCTTTTAAAGCTTTTAAATATATGAACCATCAACTCCGCTTGCGCCCATGCTTAATTCTATGTCATGTGTTTAAATTGTCAATTCTTCAAATGTTTTAAATAGAAGTCCTTGAAGAATATACCTTAGACCCAATGCATTCCTTGAATGAAAATCTCAATAGTCCATGCTTTAGACAATTAATCTTTACAATTTAAGTTCAAATTTCTTCGAAGGTTGATGGGTAAGGTGTATGAGTTCCATCGTGCTAATTGTCAATCTAATACAAGAAAAGCGGTTAAAAAATTCTAGTTTTAACTACTCCCAACTATCAATAGAGCCAAGTTACAAGTTGGTATACTAATCACATGCATTACCTTTTAACTATCAAACAAATTTCTTGACATGATGGTTACTATATGTCCCAATATCACTACACGCTTCAATAAAGTGAACTACATGTTGCTCTATGTTTTCTTTGCCATCAAATTGTTAGAATTTTAGTGGTTGGTAACCCACTAGCATCTTCAAGTTATCAATCCTTTTGTATAGCTTACATAGGTAAGGTTTGACTTAGAACTCCCATCGAACTTGTCTTTAATAGTGCCCACATTGAATTTCTTCAATTGGTCAATCAGAATTAAACCATCACAAGAAACTTATATGTCCTTAAGTTTGGAATTTCTTCACTTTACTATCGTTATATGGATGTTTTCATTATGAGACTAGCTTTAAAATTATCAACTTCACTCATTAATTTTGAGATTTCAAAGTCATGTTCTCAAACACGCTTGGCAAGTCCCCCTACAATCTTGATTAGATTGATAATTTATTGTACCAAGCTTGTGGCATTTGTTACCATAACATATGTTATGTTGAAGTCAAATGAACATCTGAACATCGAGCGAGAACTAAATGGTGTAGAGTCAACTTTACAACTTTTATTGTTTTCATTTATCATGGTGTAATAAGTTGAACATTTCCAACAACTTTAGTTGTTATGAGCATGTCTGAGTATGCGAAACCAAGAACCCAACGGGTTTACATTGCGTGCTTAATAAGACTTGAAGATTAATGAAAACCTTACACAATTTATTGTAGTTGTATTTATAGTGCTAAGAGAAAGAGTGTAGAAATATGTAAAATGTCATAAGAATTTATAAGATAGTCTTGGGATCATGTAGAAATATTCCAAAACCTCCCAAAATACTTACTAAAATGTTCAAAGTTGTAGAACAATCTAGATGATTGTTTTGTACCTTTAGATCTGTATATCCCTACAATTCATTTAGAATGGTGGATAGTATAAATTGGTAAAAGATTTTACTTCTAATCGACAAGTTTTCGAGTCAGATAATATTGTTCTTACTTACAACATCATGTATTCCATTTCCTTTTCTTTTCCGTCTTTCAAAGTTATGTGGTACTTTCATCATACACTTGCAAGTTGTCACTTTTAGGAAGTGAGTGAGACTAACTTAACTAATTGTAAGAATCAAGAGAGAAGCTAAATGCCACACGAAAAGATCTTCTTTAAAGCTAGTTTAGCCACCAAGAAACGTTAATTTGTGTCTTAGATGTTGCAATTATGGATCAAACACAGAGTTTGAGTAAGCACTACAATGAATGCGATAAATTTCTCTAAGAACACCATAGATCTTCCTTAGTTTTGGAGATAGAATTTGGGGATCTCGTTGAAATTTCTTCACTTAGATGCCTTCAATTGTTTTCAGATTGTTTTTAATTATATGAAATATGTCCCGATTTATAGTGGTAAGAGATCCATTCTTACCATATTCACTTGATTATATGTTGTAACTTGATTGACTACTATTATTTGAGATGTAATTTATTTTCTTCAATCACAAGATTTGATTTGATCCTATTTCATTTGCCATTTGATTTGATTTCATTTCTTTTGCCAAACTATCAATACTTGTCTTTTTTAACTTGAAAAGACTTTATTTAGCTGATAGAATAATGAAATTTGATATTTAACATCATTTAATTAGCCAAAAATATTTAAATTAGTATATCAATTAGTTCTCTATTTATTTTAGAAATTATACTTAATTAGTTTTTCAAAATATAAATAAAAAATATATAATTGACATTTAATATTTAAAAATTCCACTTATCACTACATGGTTAGACACGAGTTTTGCTTGTCTATAGTACAATAAAACACCCGATATATTTCTACTAATAACAACCATATTCTAGTAAGTGGAGTGACCAGACATATGCAAAAATATTTCTACTATTAGAATTATCATAATTTTTAGGATAAATAAGTGCACTGCATATTGGATTGTGCTTTAAATTTCGAGCTCGAAGTATCTAATATATTTTTTCTGGCATCATCTTCTCCAAGACTAGTGTTATCTCGTACCTTTCCTTTTTTGTCTTTGTTACAATGATGATACTCGTCACAATTATAGCAGAAACTGCCTAGTGAATGCCGCATATTTTGTGACATTCTCAATATTTATCAAGTTGGTAAGTTTCAACTAAGGCTTGGTTGCATTTCTTTCAAATTTCTTAACTTCCAAACCTACACATAAATTAAACGTACAATAATTTAAAATAAATTTTATATTTCTTGTACATATAATTTAGAATTTTTCTAGTGACTTTTCATGAAATGATTAATTTAACCCTTTGTCGACTAATATAGTGTTTAACTAATATTTTTTAGACCAAAATACTCCTATACATGAGTATGTAAATATAATTAAATAAAACTAGAATGGTGCTTTGTGTAATAATTTCACAAAATTATGAAAAATATACTTTGAAAGTTATAAATTTGATAAAAATTTAATTTTTTGAAAAAAAATGATGATAGAATTACCGCAATTTGATTTTTTTTTTTTTTTTGATAAATTTAGCTTGTTTTTGAAAGTCAAGATTTAAAATAGGTCTTGCTCAGGCATACTGTATAATATTGCCTAACATGAATTGCATACTTGTTTCATTTTAAATTCATATATATTCTTATTTTTAATTTATTTTTAGTTATATCCTTTGTCATGTTTTAATTTTTTGATATTATGCTTTGAATTTTAAATAATTTTATTTTTATATTATTATTCAAAATAAAATAATTTTGTAATTTACTAACATATTTTTACAAGCATCAAATGCTCAATTTTTAGAGTAAAATTTGATTATTTTTAAACCTCTTGACTGTTGTTGCAGTCTCAGTACAAAGTGTAAATGATAGATAAGAAAGACGATAAATCCATAACCGTGGTGTAATTTCACTTCAATGGAGCTTATGTATATTTATGAGACCAAATTTATGAGAAAGTTATAGAAATTGCTTTCATTCTTGTACATTTTAAAGTATTTCCATTCAGGTCTTTATTGCCCCAACATGGTGGTGATGTTTGGAGCTAATTCTGATTTTATTGTAGTTTGATGCTTTATATTCACATTTTATAAATATTAAAGGAACCTGAAGCACAAAGCACGTACATGTAATGAAATGCTATCTAACTTAATTGTCACAGAAAACTAAAATTGGTTTCAAACTATAAAATTGATTGGTTTGCATCTATCTCTAGTAGTACAATAACAAAAAATAAAAACATACAACACCAAAAAAAGTAATCTAAAACCTAATAGTTCGTACTCACTTGATGTATGTGCAGAAAAAATTTAAACTACAATTTATTATGAATACGCATAAAATTCTAATTTTATTATATTAATATTTTGAATTATATGCACGCTTATTTATTTTATCAAATATCATATAACAAAAATTATCCATTTTAAATATGTTAATGATTATATAATTTTATTTATGGTAATTATATGAAAATCATGAGTTTTTAAAAAAGTTCAAAAGAAAAATAAAACAAGAAGAAATAGGCAAATAACATTAGATCAAATTACATCTACCTCCTCTAAGCTATACTGTAATAGAAATTATCCTTCTCTTCTTTACGATATTACTGTTATCCGACTAGGCAAAATATTACAAGTAGTTGCTATAAAGTGTAGAATAACATTAATATCCCTGAAGTATTCTAGTGAAATATTATTGTGTTGCAATTAAAAAATATGGTCTCATATGCGCTATGCACATTTTACATCTAAATTCCTTACATTTGCCTTCATTACATTTGTCCCTTTCTATTTTAAAAATTGCCATTATACCCTCAATTTATGAAAACCATTACAAGTGACAACCGTTGCCTGCCGAAGAGATATTTCAAGTAAGTCAATCATTGTTTTTTCAAATTTCATTTCTATCAGAGAACTACTAATTTTTTTTTTTTTTTTATAATCCAGAAAGGTCATTGTTATTTGGCTAACAAGAGGTGGATAACCGTAATTGCGGCTTAAAAATGAAAACCGTAATTGCGGCTTTACTCAAGAGTGGTAACTATAATTTACTCTAACATTTAATTGAAAAGGACAAAAAGTGAGAAATAAAAGCGGAAGAAAAATAAATAGTGTAGGAATTTCTTTCTTACTATTATAACTCTTGCCCATATTTGAAGTTCACTAGTTGAATTTATAAAAAATCAAAAAGATTATCGACATCAATGTGCGGGGTTTTTTGTAGTTTAATCTAAAGAAAGTAGTAGGAAGGAAAGTACATGACACAAAAGCACTACTAGTGGTGTTAATTGAGGGTGGGCTTAGATCCAGCATGGAAGAAAAAGAAAATCTAGAAAGAACAATAATAAAATTTGGGAAGGGGTCAGAAGAGAGAAGGGAAGTAGAGGACTGGCTTGTTGCACCTTTGGTGGTGCGGTGGTTGTGGTGGGAGGGGAGCCACTGCATGAGAAGAGGGAAAAAGAAAGAAATAGGAGAGTTTTGAATTTGGATTGGTTTGAGGTGTGGTGTATAAGAATAAAAATACATTTTTATTTTATTTTATTTTAGTAAGGAGTTTTTCATGGCATTTTATTATATTTTATTTTGAGGAATTAAATTAGTTTTGGTGGTGAATTTCTTCCTTCCTCACAATTGGTGCGTCCTATTGTGAGAAAAATCAAAATTATCACATGTGAACAATAATGTGAGCAAAAAATAGTTTGCCTAATATTATATTTAATATGACAAATAAAACTTTTTCTTATAATAAGTAGGTCACAAATAATGACATTTTTGTAGTGAGCACATTTGAATTCTAACTACATCAAAATCAAAATCCAATCCTCATGTGCTTATCCCTATGCAATCTTGTGTGCTGTTAATTTGTCTTCACTAGTTTAACACGTTTCTTCAAGATGAGCGTGGCTGTCTTTCGTACTCATTTTGTACAATAATTTATCAAATTTCATGTTATTTAACCCTTTTGTTAAAAGGTTTGCTAGCTGCTTCTTGCTAAACACATGTTTTATTTCAAAACTTTGATCTTGCACCTTTCCTCTAATTAATGGATATCTAAATTATGGTACTTTGTTCTCTCATGATGTGTAAGATTTTTACCAATCTACAACTGACTTTGATTATTACAAAGGGGGGTGTTCACGGCCAAAATTTTAATTTAATATTTGAAGACAATTAACATGTATATAAATAATTTGCAATAGGGTGATCTATTACTATTTTTAGTTGATCAATCAACACCAAAATTTTGATACACACCAAATATCAAGCTAAAATTTTAATTTAATATTTGAAGACAATTAACATGTATTCAAATAATTTGCAATAGGGTGATCTATTACTATTTTTAGTTGATCAATCAACACCAAAATTTTGATACACACCAAATATCAAGCTAAAATTTTAATTTAATATTTGAAGACAATTAACATGTATTCAAATAATTTGCAATGGGGTGATCTATTACTGTTCTTAGTTGATCAAGGTGGTGTATACCATGGTAATATATATTCAAATACTTTGGGTTTTTCTTTTTGTTCTTATTGATCACATTAGGTTTAGACAGTATGTTTTAGAGTAGGCTTTCATGATAATCTCAGGATGAGATGATATAAGTTCGAGATGATTGTGCTTACATATCTCGTTTATCACAGACTTCATTTAATGTAGGTAAACATTTAGTTTCCTAATTATGCTCGATGTTTTGTTCAAAGATCGTAGGAAATTTTGAATTATGATCAGGATAATTGAGCAAGATTTGACGGCACTTGTCTGATGAGCAAGCACTCTCATGGAACACTATATTTCTATAAATAAAGATATCATGATAATCTTTATCATATAGCTTGTGACCTCTATACTTGCTGGCTAACCAAGAAAGATGCATCTTTTAGCTTTGGAATCCAATTTTGTTCTATCTCTTTTTTATGTTGAAACAAAGATTAAAGATCCAAAGACACCAAGTTTATGATAATTCGGTGATTTTCCAAAGAAATGCTCAAAGGGTATTTTATAATTCAAGGACTTTAAAGGAAGCCTATTAGTGATATGAGTGGCAATGACAATGACTTCACCCCAAAACATTGTTGGCAAAGAAGCTTGAAAGAGGAAGCCCTTGTAGTGAAAAGGAGATGTTGTTTCCTTTCCCCTACTACATATGGTTGTGGAGTTCCTATACAAGATATATGGTCAATTATCCAACTTTCAATTAAGAAGGTGTCCATTTTGAGTTTAGATGCATTATTTGATCTCATGACTTGAAATTTAGAATTAAATTGAGTTCCCAGAAGCTTGAGAAACGTTAGCATAAACAGATTGATTTCACTTTTGTGCTTCATGAGATATGTCTCGGTTCACCTTTTAATGTCATCCACTATAGTTAGATAATAGTGAAAACCATCAATTACATATATGCAACTAAGGCCCTAACTATCAATATGAATAAGCTGAAAAGGTTTTATTGTTAGACCTTGCATGAATAGGGAAGGGAGCCTTTTTTGCTTAGCTATTAGACATACTTTACAAATCTTGTGTGGCATTAAATTCACAAAGGGAGAATATTAGAATTTCATTTACTAGATGGTGTCAGACATGTCTTAACCTATAATGCCATACATCAAGGGAACTATATGAACATGTATTTACAAAGGAATGAGATGATTTTCTTTCGAGATATAGAGGAAGATTAGCAAGATTCTAGTTGACAGGTGACATTGACTTTCTTACCTATTGTTATAGGATGAAAAGGCCTTGTCTTTATTTACCTTCTCTAATCCTTATCCATGGTGATAAGATATGGCTATAAAACATAATTGAATCAAAGAACAAGCAACACTTCTAAGTTTTTGTAAGTTTAATTACTAGTAAAAGGTTAAATCTCAATGAGGGCACAAAAGGACATCATTGAAGGTCAGGGACTTTGACAAGTTGACTATACTAGTGTGTGCTGCTAGCGTTTTAGTGTCATTCAATAGATTGACAAAATAATTTTCACAAGTTTATATGAATGAAACAAACATAGGTAGCCACACATGTGATCAGATGCGTTGCATCTACCATCCAATTGAATGAAATCAATATAAAACTATTGTCCAACAATAGTTATTTACATGATGTTAGGGAGAAGGGGTGGTCATGAAAAGATTTACCAGCTAAGATTAGCAGGATTAATAGTTGTCTGATTGTTATTGAGCTTTATTCAATTCCTTATGATTCTGTGAGGCTCTTACATTATATTTGGTAGTATCTTGTGAATATGGAAGTGATAGTTATATGCTGCATGAGGTAATGATATGTCCTCCTTATTCACCTTAATTTTAGACTTCTCATTACTATCCCAAGAAGTTTAGTTTGCAATTGGTTGAAAGCCCTTTCCCCTTGTCTTTGTTAATTTAAAATTTGATGGAATTTAATTAATTTCTAGCATTTATTGCTACTATGCCCCCCTTTCCACAATGTGTGAAATTGATTTCAAATTTCTTCTCCCTATTATATGTAGTTCTTATGCTTAAAACCTCCATCCATGATTGATGAGGTGTTGCTTGTTCTCTATGCCTTCTCTACCTTGATGGCATTGTAAGCTTAATCAATTGAGAGAAAAGACTTCTGCTTTCATTTAAGTCATTTGAGAACTTGTAGACTTTGTCATTTTCTTACTAATCAACATACTTTTGGAAGCATTCATGGTCACAACTTCCACGAATGCAGTAGGATGGTGACCTATAGTGTCTTAACTCGACCTAAATGCACATCAATTTAGTGTAGAAAGTAATCACACTTCTTGATCCTTAAGTTACGCCTCACAACTCACTTTGCAAATTGAACACCCTATTGTCATCGAAGTGTGAAAAACTTTAGTATAAACATCCCAAATTTGATATTCACACCTCCTATAGAAAACTGTTGATGCAAGCCGCAGGCTCATGGCCTTCAATAACTGAGATGTGATTAAATCATTATAGTGTGACTAGGCTGGATGCAGTGGATGTTCCTCATCAAGTTATTTGATCGTCGCTCATGAAGCAAAGTTTATTCCTAAATTAGAAGGCTAGCTAAAAATAAGGAAGTTAGCTCTATTGATCTCAGGATTTACTATCACAGAAGTGTGATTGTCCACGGGATGAATATTATATGGGTAATTGCTGTCTTCAACACTTGGGATAGAAGATGGCCGGTTGATGGAGTTTCTCAATGTGGATTCCACAAGTTTTTCAGAGTTTGAGAAGCAATTTAACTGGGAATGATGTGTTCTAGAATCTCATAACTCTAGTACCATGTGAAATATGATCATGAATCAAGCTAAAAAGGCATGAGAAGCCAAAGAACAATTGGCTGCATTGATTCATCATGATAATGGCTTTACCAAAAGGTCTCCTACAATGGCTGAAGGGGTAGCTACCCTGAGCTATCTAATAAGGCATCAGCTAACAAATTATGGGAATCGACTGATACTCAGTGAAGTCTAACTACATCAGTGCCGACATCCTGTGGTTGTCGGCTTATTACTTATTTAACTTTGCGTGCTGCCGATTTGTCCTCACCCGCTTGGCATTACACCTAATTTTATTTAAATTTAATTTGTATCCTAATTGCATAATAATTACTGGATTGCGTGCGTTTTTGGTCATCATTTTTTAATTCAGCATTAAGTTCATTGACAATTTTCAACTGATTGCCAAGCCCATCATTCATGAATTATCAATAAACTAACACGTGGTTTGAAATAATGCATGAGTATGTTATTAATTTCCTTTTTCTATATATATAAAAACTGGATTATAAAAAATGCTAGCTTATAATATATCATCCGCTGTCATCATGCGATTTGAGACCTCGAAATTTTATGTCCGAAGTCTCCATCACTGAATTTGTGGTTTTAGAATTTTTTTTTAAGTAGAAGTTTTAGTTAAAGTCCAAGTTGAAACACTACTGACCGGAAAATAAGAAAGACCCTCTCCCTCGGCCCAAAATTTTTCTCGGCCCATCTCTTCTCCATATTAAAATAACCATCTATTTTCATATTATATATTTATAAATACATGCATACACATACATACATACATACATATGTGTGTGTGTGTGAGTGCGCGCGAGAAATCGTCACTAATCAATTGTTGGATTTTACGTTAGCATTTATCAACCCAGAAACCAAAAAAAAAAAAAAAAAACTAAGTATTTTATTTATTAGTATTGCATTAAAAAAATTGCTCATTAAAAAATACAAAAACCTCAAACCAAAACTCTTAGACACTTTCTAATAGTGTCTTCTTTTCATTTATGCAACAACCTCCGCACATATTTTATATTAACGTCTTAAATTTAGACTTTGTTTTGCAAATTGGTTGAGAAAAGTATCCTATTGCGTAAACTAAAAATGTGACACTAGCAACTAGGGGCTCGTACTATTTACATTGCTGCTAATTAAGGTAGAATGGTTCAAAATGGTTCTAAGTTTCAAACTTTTCAACACCCATGGAAATCTATAAATAGTGGAATTAGTATATGGTGTCAAAATTCCCAAATTTTGGTGCATCTATGTGTTGCACGTGGGAACTTAGGCAAATGAGAAGCCAATGAGTTGGCAGTCAAAATATGCAGAACAATGACGTCTTGTTTTTCTGTTTGGACGTGTGGTTTGAACCTGATTATGGTATCTTCTTACACTTCGGAGAATGGATGGAGCCAATATGCCAATTAAGAGACCTATGGTTTTCATTAGACACGCCTAGGCTAGGGTGTTGACAATAAGCATATCCGACGACTTCTAGGCCATGCTGCTTTTCGACAAAACATTGACACATGCAATTCGTGACAAATTCAAGTGTGCAGTCGAAATGCTAGGCGAAGAGTAAATTGTTTTCAGAAGCAATTTTTATCGTATGATGATAATTAGCTTTGTGATGTGAAATCGATGCGGACTGTCTCGTAAATCCAGCTCAATATTACTCTATTTTATTATAAAAAAATTTCAGTTCTATTGGGCACAGGCGAAAGCAACGAATATTTGATTTTTTAATACCTATCATCACGTCAATAGCTTATAATAATGTTCGGAGACTTAAGACAAGAGAAAAGAAAGAAAGAAAGAGGAGATGGAACAATAAGTATAAGTGATCGCATCTTTCCATGAACAGGACTGACAGCTTTTTCAGAACGAGTAGTTTGGCTTCAAGCTTCTCCTGCTCAACGGTTGAATATCTCTCTCTTCTGCGGACGCTACCCCATCTTTTCCCTCTTCTTCTTCTTCTTCAAAGGCTGGATGGCTTAGAATGCTGTTCAAAAGCTGAGTCCCTCTCAGCGCATTTGTCAGCGGAAGGTGTCCCTCTGGCGTTCCAGCTTCCATTTCCCACATAAATTCTGTAGGAAAAGACCTGTAATTGTACTGCTCAACGTCAGCGCCTTCCAGCTTCTTCATCCACCCAACCTTTATGAAAAACCTTGTAAAATCTCTGTTCACTTTCTTCCAAATCCTTTTCTGCACGCTGTACCCGAATTTGTTGTCGCTGTGCTCTCTCCAGAGCCCGTCTATGGTTTTCAGATCGTCTTCCGGGATGAACTGCACCTCGGAGAAGAAAACGTAGCCCCGCTTCTGGGCGGCTTCTCCGGCGAGGACTATCAGCAGGCGGCGGGTCTCCTCATCGGCCTCACGGAAGTTCTTGGAGGATAAATGCTGTCGGAGGAGCTCGAAGGAGACGGCTTGGGAGGTGGAGGGGTTGGTAGAGGTGGAGGTGGAGTAGGTGGCGGGGGAGACGGCGAAAGCGGCGGAGTATGAGAGGGGATGGGCGGAGGCGGGGGCGGGTTTAAGGAAGAAAGAATTTGTGGCAGTAATTGGAGCGCAGTCTACCGAGTGGCGCCGCCGGAGAGAGTGGTGGTGGCATATAGAATTGAAAGCATTTGTGGCCATTATTGAGCAAGCGCTGGTATTTTCAAGAATTTATGGGCGTTGTTTTTTTTCAGACAGCTTTTTGTAGAAGAGAAATACACAAGTGGATTTTGTGGTAACTGGTAAGATAAGAGAAATTTGCTTTTGTGGTCAAGAGATGAGAGATCTCTGAGGACTGAATTCAATGGGTCATCACCAAAAATGAAAAGCCGGAATGTGATTGGCTGTGTGGCGGGTGAGGCTGGATACTTTGGAACGTAATCTTTGTGCAAACTGGCAAAGTAGACATTAATAAAGTATAATAAATGTTTTCTTTTTTTATCATATAAAATTTATATGTCAAAATTCTTCTTCTTCTTTTATTTATATGCATAGACATTATAAGTCTTTAAATTTTAATTTATTATATTTTTTGATCAGTACCTCCATTCAATTTTTATTTATTCTACTTTTTTCCGTTTTAGATATCATTCTTTATCTTTTATTTTGTAAGTAAAATAAAATTATATTGATACAACTAAACACACATTTGTCTTTAATAAAAATTATTTGTTAATACAAAAAATTATATCAACTATAGTTATAGTCTAATTCACATTTGTTCTTTCTATCTTCTTTTTAAACAATACTATCTTTTCATCTTTATTTGCTATTTTATATCCAAATTTTTTGTGAAAAATTGAAACTCTATATCATGAGAAAAAATAACTATGCTTTTGGATTGGTAAATAAATGATTTTTTTGTGTGGAAATCTTTTTTAATTAGTAATTTTATTTTTAACCAATTTAAGTATTAAAAAATAAAAGTATCAATTAACTTATAATGCAGAATTATATAAAAAATTTTCATTTAAAGATAATTTTTTTATTATGAGTAAGTTCATAGCATTCATTTTTTCTTTTATACATTTCAATTATAGGATAATTTATACTATATTCATTTAGCATTCATATTTTCATTTATACATTCCAATTATAGGATAATTTATACTATATTCATTTCATTTTTATATTTATTTTACTCTTATATTCATTTTATTTATATCTTATTTTATTCATACATATAGACCATGCCCTTACATGGGTATGCAAAAAAATAATGTTCATGAGTTTTACACTGTAGCTTTATTAAGACATTTTATTGTTGATGATGAAACCCTACAAGCTACAATTGTTAAGTTTGTTGGTGATTTGCACGTTGGTGATATTTCACCAAGAGACAACAATTTGTCTAGTATGGATGTTGTAACCTATCTTAGATAAAAATTACCTTATTGAAATTCCTAACAATTGAAGGATTACACTCACCAAATCTGGAAAGATTTTTCCTAATTTGATGTTATTTTTCTGAAATTTTTTTTATAGTTAAATTACATAAGAATCATTACCTTAACAGATGAAGATAAGCAATTGACCTGTCTTATCTAAAGGAATCTTGGAGAATCTTGACTATTTTGGACAAAAGAAAGTGCAAATTTCAAATTTATGGTGATATGTGTCGATGAGTGTTATTAATACACTAAAATTAAATAATGAATAGGCACTACAGTGAGTATAAATATCGTATCCACAAGGAGAGTTATGTGTATCTATCAATATAATTAAATTCCTATTAGCTAAGCTACGATAATGTAGTGAGAATAGAGGTAATAACAAAAGACGAACACTTTGGAAAACAACGTCTCAAACTTGAATTGATGAAGTACCAATAATTGAAGAGTTTAGCTCCTTGTGTTGATTTCCAATGTGTACTAAATTATACTAATTATCAGTTTAATTGTTTTGTTATAAATCATTAATCTTCAAGTTTATAGGATATTTTGCCAAACTCACCTACAATTTTAACTCAAGATTTTAGAAGATTTTTCTAAAAAAAATTGAGTCAAGTGATTAAGTTTTAAGATTAATAATATTTTATCCATTCTAATCCTATGGTTTCTCTTCCATTATTTTCTACACGACCACAAATTAATTGTATGGTTGATTAAATCCTATAACTACTATTTAATTCACCAATTTTGAATAACGATGCCAAAGATGATCAATCGTATTTTCCTAAAGACGTATTCCACTAAGTAGAAGAGATTAGAAAATAAATTACTGGCTAATATTGTGTTCAGTAAACTCAAAGCTAAATTGTTCAACATCTAAACAACGTGAAAATAATAGAACAAGTTTGGTAAAACTCAACCTAAAACTTCTGCGTCGCGTGGAACGGCAAACTTCCTCCAACTATGAAGCTAATTCCTTCTCTAGCACCTCTTTGTAACTAGTGTTTTTTAAGTGTTTATATGTGTAAAACTAGCTAGTGATCCCTACAATGTGTGCAGAATGTGACTGTATAAGTGTATGAGGCTAGGGTTCGTGTGAGGAGGTGGAAAGTTGAAAATATCCCTAAAAATCGTGTCCCCACAATTTTCTAGCTGTGATTATCAGTCGCGCCACTAGTTGTTGTGATCACAAACTCTACCTCTACTGCTGCGATCCTAACTACGGTAATCACATAATTCTCACTTCCTAATTCTCGTGACTGCAACATATTTTCTCGTAGTTGTGAAGTCCTTTCTTGCAGTTGCACGAACTGACTGTGAACTCATCTAACGTATACTGTGGTTGAACTCACCCTTGCAAAACCTCCTCTCATAGTCGCGACTCCCATTTTTGTGGCCACAGGCTTTGACTGTGACAATTTCCAAAATGCACTACACCCTATCTTTGCAGCTACACACTCATTTCTCGTAGACATGAACCACTTCCACGTGGTTACAAGCCTTGCATTTCGAACTAAAAATCTTTTTAAGTGTCGATATACTCGATTTTCATTCAATTACCACCAAAATTATACCTAAACATTCCCAATCACTGACACCTTTGCAGGTATTCATACATAATGCAACCGTTTAAATTCAAAATGCATGCAAAATTAGGCTACAATAGGGTGAAAATATACTGTAGAATTGTAACTTGGAGAATCTTGACTATTTCAGATAAAAGAAAGTGTATATTTCAAATTTATGGTGATATATGCTCTAATATGAAAAGAAACAAAATTGAATAAATGTATATTTCAAATTTATGGTATATGTGCTCTGATATGGAAAGAAACAAAATTGAATTTTTTGAAAATACTTTAAAAAACTAGTCAATCATTACTCAGTCCCATGCCAAACTTTGCAATAAAAGAACTTTCATGTTGTTATTAAGATCTAAAATGTGTTGAACATGCTAACAATACAAAAATTAGAGTACAACTATTCTAGTTAAACATATAGTACAAGCACTAATGTATGTTTGCAACCGTTGTCCAAAATTTTGGACAACATTGTTATTTGTTCGTGGGTCACATTTAACGTATTGATCTACACAAATCTTTTGCATGAATGGTTTAATGATTAATTAATTGTTGATGAGGTTCAACCTACACACAAATGAAACCAATATATGAAGTCTAACATGTATGATGGATCCACTTTAAGATAATTTAAAACAATAGAAGTTTATGTGTAATGTACCTTGCTTTCTATCTACTAAAAAGTAAACCAAGATGATAGATATTAATATTGCATTTTATATCATTGTGCACCACACTCATTCTTCTTGTACAAGCATGTAGTCTAAATAATATGAAGCAAATGTTGTTATTCCTCGTCCATACATGGTTCAATAATTGAAGCAACCATGAGTTTTTTCCCTGTGGATGTGTAAAAATTTACAAGTTACAAATAATTAAACACTAGTAATCCGAAACCTATTACAAATATTGAGAACTACATGCTAACCTTTCAAAAAGATATATCCACTTTTATTAGACAGGACCTCCAACTCTAGCCTCATATTGCAAATAAACAAATAGATGTTCTATAAAATCAAATAAATGTGGAAACAAATATTTTCTCCATGTTTCTAAGGAGAAGTACCACCTTATCTTCTAATTCTCTGAATTTATCTAAATTTAGCATGGGCATACATATATGTTGGAACAGAGGCTTAATTTATCCAATGCATTTGAAACAAAATTTGACCAAATTTCTTTAGACTCTATCATGACAAGTCTTTCCATGAACATGCAAGAATCATGATTCTTCATCCCATTTAATTTACATCATTCATATCAAAACAACCATCAATATAGGAATTATACCCACTTGAAGATCTCAAACCCTTTAATCTTTCACATATCTTCTACTTGTGATCCCAATTTAGGTTATAATAAGTTTTGAACCTTCACTTTGAGGATGTATCGCAATCTCAAGACGATCATATATAAAAGTAATATTTATCTTTTAGTATTGAAATTATCTTCTATTTTTCTTTTGATATCCGTCACATGACATTGAAATCATGATAGATTTAGTTGGTTTTTAAGTATCAAAATTTTCGAAATACATATATGTTTGTCCATTCGTACCCTCTCCCACAATCAAGTGTTTGACCATGAGGACATCAATAATAGAATTCTATCAGGATAAATATTGTCAACTTTCTTTGTTGGAAATGCTTGGAAGCATAAAATACTTCTTAACAAGTCATCTGGTGAAAAGTTTTTCTATTCTTCTTATTAGAATGGCTTATAGATTGAAATTGACTATGACAATCAAAATATGTCTACTTAAATAACATTGCATATACTTGTAAGTTATTAATTATTTGTAACAAAGTTGGCCTCATTTTGAAATAATATTGTGACAATATATTATATGTCATTGTAGCGATATCCTAGCACTATATTAGCTCGTGAATCAATATTGGAGTTAGACATTGATAAGTCTTTTAAGAATTGATGGATACGAAATCTCTAAAGATATGAATATTTATGAATTTTTCACAGATGCTAAAAGGAATATTGAACAGTGTTGCAAGGTAAAATTGAAAACAAAAAACAAAATTTCAATAAGTCATAAAGCATTGTTCATGTGATAGTTTTGATTTAGTACTGCAACACCATGTGTTGCTGAGAACAACTATATTGAAATATCAAATAATAATGATAGAAAGTAAAGGATATGAACAACAACATTGTTAACGTATTTCAGAGGCTTTTCCTACATCTAGGGGGTACCAACTCAAGTAAAAGATTCTATTATGTCAAATTAATAAAAAATACAAGCATCAAGAGAAACAATCCACACATTTAATCCCCATTAGCCTCGAACTCTCAAGCACTTTAAGCAACCCATAACGTTTAAGTGCATGCTTAGCATATATCCCTGTTGGTACTATCTAGATTATACAAGACGCATTTCACTTTTTCCTCACTTACTCTTTTTCGACTCACTTTGACATAAAATATAATCCTCACCATAAGGAGACAATGTTTTTACTCAAGTTTACTCAATTCATGAAGCTTAAAAGGTCCAAAATGTACTCTGAAGTCTCTAGCATTTATAATTTTCAAAGGCCAACGACTTTCATTCGTTTGGAGACAAGATTATTGAAAATCTTTGGCCGAACCCAAACAGTAGCTTTTGCAATGTTTGTTCCAACACTAGTTTGACTTTCCATATTAGGCAAGATACTTTCTAACTTATGTGGATTTCATTATCAACTAAAAAGATATAGACAAAATCATACAATCTTATATGATAAATTAAGTTCAAACTTTAGATTTATATCTATACATGATCACTTAACCAAATTATAACTAAATTTGCAAAATAGAGAGAGAGAGAGAGAGATTGTCAAATTCGTTCCAAATGATATAAGATATTATAATAATATCTTTCCAAATTTTTTAATCGCACATCACTACCAACTTACGTGACTTGTTGGTGCCGTGTCACTACTGCACCAGTTGCCAAATCATCACCGTGTTAACGCTATGCCAACATTCTCCCCTTTTGGCAATGCGTGGCACAACCTCCTTGTTTCTTTCTTATTCCATGCCATTTTCCAATGTCCATGTTTAGTGATAAAAAAATCCCAAGTGGCGGCATCTTTTATTCTAGTGTTGTAGTAGCATTAGATTAATAGTAGAATTTACCATGTAACAAGGAAAATTAATAGCTGAAGTTTGCAACACTATGGTAAGTACTAAGGAGATTTTTAAATAGTGCTATTATATCAACAACAAGGCATTTAAAGTAGCAATGAACCATCATCATCATGACAGTAGTCAAAACTCTCAAATAAAGAAAACCAACAATCAATAAAGTACTAAAAAATTAATGAAAAAACCAGTAAGTAGTAGCAGTAGAAGACCATTAGTAGAAAACCCTTAACAGCTATGATGCAACACCTCCAACCAAGCAAAATAGTCAATAAAGTAGCTATAGCCTTATAAACTCATAGTCCACTACCCTTATCTCTTTGTTCCCCCTCAACTCCCTCTAAATTTACCCCCCTTTCAAAAAACACAATGGAAAAGTTAAGTTCAAAGGAGGAGGAAAGGCCCTGAAGAGTTTTAGGTGTGAGAAGGTCCAACTTCAGATAGAGTCGATGTTGGAACATCATTAGAAACAAAGGCATACACTAATTTTAATGTAGCATGTTTCAAGTCTAATTCTCGATGTTTTAGTCGAAATTAATTGATTGTCCATGAATGCTTGAACCTTCTAACTCTGTGTTGGAATAACAATTAAATCATTCGCCTTACCACAATCTTTTGGGTTGGTTTAAATTGGTTAATCTTCAACTTCCTCAAGAATACTTTTAAAATCATCCTTGAGTGTGTCCAATTTGTGGTTATGTTGCGAGATTCTGCTTATTGCATTATATTATTGAAAATAATCACTTCAACATTCAACTTTCACTAGGTCCCAAGGCAATATAACATAACACCCATTTCTTTTGAAACCCGAGTTGAATTGGTGTTTGGTGTAAAGTTTTTTACTGCAATTTTAAACAACAAAAAAAATATTTCACTATTAAAGTAAATGATTGCAAAGAAAAAGTTAAAGGCCAAGTACCATGCTTGTATCCAGTAATAGCCTTTGCAATCTCCTCATAGTGTGGGCTAAAATCCTCCATATATATGCTGAAAAAACCATTAATTTAGTGCTGTAGTATTGCCAAAATAACTGATGGGGAGAATCAAACCACTTTCCTCCTCATGTAAACCTTGTGGAACCACTTCGTCCTATTCTCACCTCCTTATTAAGATTTGAATAAAACACTTCCACCAAGTTTGGATAACAAATGTCAAATGATGTTAGAACACCACATAGACCAATCTTCGTCAACAAGACATTAAGCCCAAGTTCTTCATACTTTTAATGATCAACAAACTTATTAGCAATCATCTTCTAGCCTGTAACATAATCATATTACTCTTTACTTTAGGCAACATAGAATTTAAAGCTAAAGGCTTTAGACACATCAATACCTTTCCATTTTAAAGATGATGTTTCTCCCTTTGTCTTCTTTTTTCCTAAGTGGTTTAGAAGGCTCTCCAATTTCAATTGGTGATTCCTCCTCTCCTAGATGTTGTAGTTCAGTCATAGGTTTAGGTTTTCAGGTTTACCTTCTACATTCTATTTTTGATTTAGGCAGCAATGCTTTAGTATTGCTGGCTACAGTTTCCTATTCAACTGGACCATGTGAGGTCTATCTTTGAGGTTTTAGATCAGCAATGGATCTCTTTTGACTTTTTCTACTTGGCCTTTATTTTGGTCAAGTGTAAGCTTTAGGTCACATCATTATGATTGGTATAGCTTCAGTGGCAACATTTTTTAAAACAAATTCTTGTTCTGATGATGCTTTTGGTGGTGGGTTTTGTGCCTCCATTGGTGCTGTAATCTATTTTAGTATTGGAGTTGCTGATGTTGAAGTTCTAAAAGTACCTCTTTTCTTTGTTACTCCTTTTCATCCTCTTCCATTCTTTTAGAGTTGCAGAGATGGTAAAGAATAGCTTTAAGTAATATAAAAAGTAACAAAGAAGTTATGTGATTTGATTTATATATATATGTGTGTGTGTGTGTCGTTATATATATATGTGTGTGTGTGTGTTGGAGAGAGAATCTAAGAGGCATGAAAAGGTTAGATTCTTACTTGATGGAAAGGACTTGTAGGGGGATTAGAATCCCATCACACAAGGGAAGTAAAGATTTGATAGATTTCTTCTAATCTTCCCTCTATGCTAAGTCGGACAATGTTGAATTGGATTCTTGGAATTGTTTATGACACTTTTACTATTCCACTTGAATCCTATAATCTTGAAGCATTTGCTTTATCTATAAGATTTGTGTACAAACACTCTCCCTATGCTATATACTTTGCTTTTGTTAAGGATAGGAAGATTGAATTTTGTTTTTTTGCTAAACTATTACACCAAATTATCCCTTGCATAAAAACAACCTGTTGTTTTACTCTTACACTTATCAACATTTCTAGCCTAATTGGCATCATTGAATCCTATTAAGTCCAAACTTGAACTTCTTGAATTCCAAATGCCAAGCTCACTTATGCCATTTATATATTGAATAATTCTTTTTACAGCTCTTAAATATCTGTCTTTAGGGTTCAACTGGAGCTTAGCACATTCTCTAACACTATAACCTATATCAGCTTGTGGTTAGATACAAAAGACTTCTGATCATGCTGCGATACAGACTTGCATCCACTAGGGCTTTAAAATCATCCTTGGTAAGCTTTGTGTTGATTCACATTAGTGTTGCACCATGTCAGGATGATTCAAGACTACAGCACTTCGCTAGATTCTTGGTGTACTTTATGAGATATATGTTCCATCATCAATCTGTTTTACTTGTAAGCTAAAGAAATAGGTTAGTTCCCTACCTATGCTCATTTCGAATTCCTTTTTCTTGAACTCCACAAAGCGATCAATAAGCCATTTTGAATTAGACCCAAACACGATGTCATCCTCATAAATTTGTGTAAAAACTATATTGGTGTTACAAGGCTGGATGAATAAAGTTTGGTCAACTCCCCCTTACATGTATCCCTCCTTTAGCAAGTACTTTGTGAGCCTCTTGTATCAAACTCTAGGCGCTTGTTTTAAATCATAGAAAGATTTATTTAATTTGTAAACATGGTTAGGATACGTGGGGTCCTCAAACACTTTAGGTTGCCCTACATAGACCTTTTCTTCCAACACTCCATCTTAAAAATGCACTCTTGATGTCCATCCAGCACAACTTAATGTTGAGACAACTGGTAATCGATATGACTAATCTGATGGGTTTGAGGCATGCCAATGTCGTGAAGGTTTGATTAAAATCAATGCCTTTTACTTGCTAGAAACCTTACATGGCTAATTTGGCCTCGTTGCGAGTTACGGCACCATGCTTATCTGTTTTGTTCTTAAACACCCACTTAATGCCTATCACACTCATATTTTGTGGTTACACTACAATTGTCCAAACCTCATTTTAGGTGAATTGGTTGTGCTCCTCTTGCATCACAATAACCTTAAACTCATCCTTCAAGTCATCATTCACATTCTTTAGTTTGTAATTTGACAAAAAGTATGAATACTTTGCAAGATCTTTATAGTTGATCCTCCCTAAATTTCTAGCATGCCTCTGATGATCAACAGCTTTCATAGGTCTTTTCCCTGAGCCTCTAGAATTTCATTAAGTGTTGGAACATTGCTAGAAATTTCTAGGTTTGATGTTGAGGGTTCATCCAATCGAGCGAAGGTAGAGAGGACTTGATTCTCCAATCTACAAATATATACAAAAAAGAAAGAGATCCAAAGGTTAGTGTCTTTGATGTTAAGAAAGGAGAACATAAGAAAGAAAATAAAGAAGTTGAGATTTTTAAGAATCCTCTTTCCTTTAGTTTTTTAGGTTGTGGCCTAAATTTTAAATTGGGCAAAGGTCCAGTTTTCTTCTCAATTCCCCAATTCCTTTCACGTTCAATGGTTTTATGAGGATGTCTCCATATTGCAATGATGTTGAAACATAATTCGCTATAGCGACTTTGTTTTTCACTAACCCTTCAATGAGGTATATTTTTCAAAAAGGGCTTTTCATTTGTCTTCAAAGCTCCTTTATCAATTGTATACCCTTTTTTGCTATTTCCAATTTCTTTGTTGAGACTTCTATAACTTGTCGTATTAGATTTATCTTTGGTCAAGTATCTTAAATCACTGTTGTCAGAATACCTCATGGTCTCGAAATATACCTTTAGTAATGTATAGGAAGCATAGAAACTCAAATCAACTTTACTTATCCAAATTCTTTTTATTATCTTTCTTGCTTTCAACCTATCTATAAACTTAGTGCAGTTTTGTCTCCCATTTATAAGATTTCCAGGGAACGAAAAACTCGTAGAAAGGAGGTGTTTAAGTCTTAGACTGTACTTATAAACGTTAATTTTCTTAGGAGGCCTCCTCTTCCTCCAATATTCTGTCATCACATTGGCAAGTGGTGTGTTATTAGTACTGCTATAAGTAACTTGGCAAGGTCTAACTTCATTGGCACTCTATCGGGGCTAGAGCTTGTTGAACTAGAGTTCTAATAGTAATTGCTCTCTTCTTCTCAACTTAGTTTGATCAACTAATGTAGATGTTCTAACATGATCTCCTACAAATGCCTAGCTTGGCAAGCCAGAGCTGCAACAACAGTTGATAATTCCTTTACAAATTTGATTTTTGAACTCGACTCCAAGACGTTTTCTAAAGTGTTGGATAAGCAAACTCCATCGTGGTTTTCTAGTGTCTTTCCTATGTCTAGAAGTCTTCCAGCTTGGCCTTTCTAAAATTTAACTTCTTCAATATTGTTTTAGCAATTGCTACTATGAAAATAGTTATGGCATAATCTTCTTTTAATTTATCATATTTCTGCTTTAACTCCTCATTGTCCTTCTTCAACTCTTGCATTATTTCATATAGATAATTGTAAGCAAACATCAGTTGTTCTTGTGTAACCTTACAAACACATTTAGTGTCACTTTCTAATTATGCTAGTGCTGCAATATTAGCTACAAAAGCATGAGTATAGTGTTATTTCTCAAATTGGTTAGAGTCATTCTTAATCCATGTGTTACCATAGACTTTCTTTGCTTCTTTAAAGTGTTCGTACATTCAACAAACACTTTTCTAAACCCGCGATACTCTTGGGACTGGATCCCTTTTCATTCAACACTTGTTTCTTCATTGTTCTTACCTGAATGATTATCCCCATTTTTTTTTAGTGATGTTGGCAACCTTGCTTTGATTTTCATTCTTGTCTTTCTTCATTAACATTTTGAGTCTTTGTATAATAAGATTGACTTCGTCCTTGTTGTTGCAACACCTACTACCTTAATAGCTTTGTTCACTTCTAATAGTTGTCTTCTTATCCCTTTTGGCTTGAAGTAAATTCATCTCGTATGTCTGCAAAGTGTTCATCAACTCATTTAACCTATTGTTATCCAAATCTCTTACTTCTTCAATGTCATCCACTTCAGCTAAAAACCTTTTTGGTAGAGGCCTTAAGATTTTGTGTACTACCTTAGCCTCTAAATAATGTTTCCCCAATTAAGTTGATACACTAGATTGGCAATGTCTATCAATCTACTATTGATCATGGTAATATTTTCTTCTTCTCCCATTTTAAGGCACTCAAATTAGGAGGCAACCATTTGAAACTTAAACATTTGTACATTGTCCATACCTTTGAGAACATTATATAATATGTCCCTTACTTCTTTAGCTGATTAACAGGTTGATTTTAGTTTCAATTGCTCCTTGTCTACTCGTGTAAAAATGGTATTGATGGCTTTTGAATTTCCTAAGATAGCTTTTTCTTCATTAGCAATCTAGTCTTTCACATCCTTGGGTACAATTTTTCATTAATTCCATCTATTGATGATGGAAAATGAGGTCGCCCTCTCATTGACAAATTTGGTAAATGATCTAGCAACGGTGGACAAGTGACTAAGGTTCTTTCCTTTGTACTCATGACTTAATTATAAACTCCAAGATCTCATTTGCTTGTAGACCAAGTCATAAAAGGGTGTCGTGGCTCTGATACCACTTTATAGTTCGGATTAAGTGTTGTAACGACATGTGTTGCTGAGAACTATTATGTGGAAACACCAAGTAATAAAGACCTGAAGTAAAGAATATGAATATTGAATTGTTAATATAGTTTGGAGGCTTTATCCTACGTTTGTGAAGCACCAACCCAAGTAAAGGATTCTTCTATATCAAATTAACCAAAAGCATAACAAGCTACAGAATAAACACTCAACATGGTCAGTTCCAATTGACTTCAATCTCTTAGGCACCTCAATCAACCCACAATGCTTAAATGTATACTTGACCAATCCCCACTGGTTCTATTTAGGTTGTACAGGATGTGTTTCACTCTTATTCCACTCGACTTACTTTTTTTCTACTTACTTTGACATAGAATCTAATCCTCACCATAACAAGACAATGTTTTTTACTCAATTTCACTCAATTAATGATTTGAAAGGTCTAAGATGTACTCTTAAATCTCCAACCTTTATAATCATTAAAAGTCAATGATTGCCATTCATTTTGGAGATAAAATTATTGAAAATCTATGGTCAAATAGCTTTTCTTCCCCAATTTTGCATTCGGTGTTCCAACTAGTTCGACTTTTCATATTGGGTGAGATACTTTCCAACTTATGTAAATCTTGTTATCAACAAAATATGGATAAAATCATATAATCTTATTAGATAAATTTAATTAATACTCTAGATTTATCTCTGTACATAGACACTTAAACTAATTATAACTTAATCCAAAAAATAAGGAAATAGATTACATCAAATTCTTTCCAAATGACACAAGATGTTACAATAAGGAAATAGATTGCATATTCTATTCTTTCCAAATGACATGGGATATTAGAATAATATCTTTCCAAATTTGTTGGTGTCGTATCACTATCAACTCATGTGCCACCTCAGTGCCATGCCACAACCACGTCAATTGCAATGTCGTTGCACGCCAATACCATATGAACATCGTGAAAAAGGTTACAAAATAAAAATAAAATATACTAGTACATCTTGGTGATAAGGTGAATTAAAATGTGAAAATAATTAGCATTTCTATCATTGATCTAATAGCCCATGAAGTTGATTGGGATAAGCCATCTGAATCTCATAACTAATTAAAATTTCTTTGTCACTCCGCTATTTTCCAAACATGTAAAATGTATTATAATATTATGATATATTATTATTGGGTACAAAACAGGATAAATATGCACTATTGACAAATTGTCCTATTGTATTCTAAGTTTCTCTTTTAGCAGTTTTGTTTCTCCTAAAATTTAGGATTGAAATGCAATAGTAAAATAGGAATGAACTAATGACTCGAAAAATTGAACTTAAAGCTGAAAATTTTTAAAATTCATAGTTATTTATAATTGTTATCAAATAACACGTGTACGCACAATTTGTAGTAAATAGTCCCCTAAAAAATGATGCTATATAATCTTTTATTTATTTTATGCTCGTATCAATATTTTTAGAGACTAAATTCGTGGCATAAATTAATAAAGTGTGATAAATAAACATTTTTTAAAAAAATATCACTTGATATGTTGTATACTCAAAAAGAAGAAATTAGCACGAAGCCTTTATATTTTGTTTACAAATTGTGCCATAGTCCACACATTTAATTCTACAAAAATTCATATTAACAATTTGTAAATTGATTTCCATTAATTATAAATTAAAGTAAGAATAACTTTTAATTTTTTTGTGATATATTTTAATCACGATATAATATATTACATATTATCAAATGACAACATTTTTTTGTACTTTGTGTTGAGTTAGGACAATTATTGTTGTAAGTATTGTTAAAACAAGTATAGCCACACACACGATGGGAAATTAAAAGCAGAAATACCAAAATTTATTTATATAATTCGCAAATAACCCTCCTACGTCCACATGGCTATACCCAGAAAAAATTCTATTATCATAATTGTTATAACGATGGATAGGATAAGCTGGATCCCCAAACAAAATTCTACTTACCTAAGCTAAAGCCACTTTGGCTCTCAATTGGTTGTGCATCTATAATCTAACTCTCTTGGGCAGTAAGTTCTCTTGTTTTTATCTTGATCAACACTTCCTCTAAAAATGTTACTTGCTATGTTGGAATGCACGGTGTAACAGATTCATGATCTTCCTCTTCCGTAGTTATCCATAGTCTAAAATCTTATTTGCAAATTGATCTCCAAATCTTGGTATAACATCTAGGATATCATTGGATAAGGGAAAGTCAACTCACTACAACAATTTTGTCCTTAGGAAACATTTGAAAACATTTACATATTCTAAAAAGTGTTGCATAAAGTTTTGGCAATGATTTTGAGATGCTACCAAAAGTGTCGTTACATTAAACCTTATGCAACAATGTTTAAAATTAATTGTAAAGCTACAACGCAACACTTATAGGCAGCAGTTTTTTGATTTTTCAACATTTATTTTTTAATATTTTGAAGTTTAGGTAACACTTTTATCACTTTATCCAATATTTTTGGTCAATTTTGGAACATTTATTGAAACATTAGTGATAGTTTTTAGAATTTTAGGCAACACTTTTGCTAAGTTCATGTTATTTCAGTTACAACATTATGTAACAATTTTAATTTTTAAGTAATGGTTTATAGCCTTTGCAATTTTAGAAAACAATTTTAATACTTTTAGTAAATGTTTTGGTCATACCATTCAACAATATATCACAACTTTTAGCAAAATCAACATATTCAACAAATCAAAAAATTTGTGTCATCTCAAAAATAAAAAAATAAAAAAATATGAGTTCAGACACCAAGATAGAATTAACTTACATAAATATTTAAGTTCATACCAAAAGTACTAATAATAATAATAATAATTTTATGACACTATAAACAAAAATATTATATAAGACTACAAGTTTTTGAAAGTCAAATCTACTCCTTTATTTTCATTAATCTTTCAAGTCCAAATACTGCAACAACTTCAACCAAATCTTCAATATTTTTTGAATCCTCATCTTTATCATGTATATATCTATGTAATACCCTAAATTTTCGAGAAGTTATGAAATGATTATTTTGTGAAAATTTTGTGGAATTATAGTTGAAATTATTTCACTAAAAATTTATATCATATTCAATGTATTTGAGGTGATTATGGAGGAAAACTTGACATGCTTGGGTGATGAAAACTTTTCCATGTGATTTAATAAATTAGGGGGGAGAGAATTTCCAAGCTAAGAAAATAAGAAAATGGGATTTAATGCTTGGAAATTCGGCTGAAATTAGGCCTAAAATCAGAAAAGAGGTAAATTTACTTTTAAGGATTTAATTTACTAGGAATTGCAATCCCATGCAAACCCTAATTGGCCAAGGGTATAAAACCCAATTAAAAGGGTGGGAAACTCCATTCAAACATCTAGTGAACAGTGACAGCACGTAAAGAGTGTTTGGAAAAGTTTCGACTGTCAAATGTGTGGATACGAGGTAATTTTCATGCCAATGTACTCGGTTATCATGTGTACACATAGAATAGTTGAATTTTTGTACATAGGCACTTTAAAAACATTATTTTTCAAAGGATTACATGTGTTTTAATTGTGGGAAGTGAGTCAAGATCATACCCAGATGTGTAGAAACCATGCGAATAGGTATTGGAATAATGCATAAGTAATGATAAACATGTTCATAAGACTCCAACAATTGGAAATAAATGTGGAATGGACTTTCTCTAAATTTTAATCCATTAAAACATCCCTACAGACCATGAGAACAGAGGTAGAAATGAGTTTTAAACAGTGGATCAAAGGAGGAATCAAAAATATGATTGAACAATGTTTTGTGCCATGATCTACGCGTTGCTATGGTCGTTGTCATGATCATGGGGCACAATGGCACAATCGTAGAATACATAAGCACAACCATAGACTCGGCACATGATTTATAGAAAACCTCATGACCACAGGCTCAGCCTCGAAACATTAAATCACAATCGCAAGATCATGAAGGGAACAACAGAAATATTAGTATGTCCCACGGTTGAACATCGTGAACGTAGATTGAGGTCCTGCGGTTGTGAATCAAGGTGTCGCAGTGGTGGAAAGGATAGCTGTCACTAAATAGTTACATGATTTGGTGAATTTAATCTAAATTTTCCTTTGGAACCAAATTGGGCCTAAACTCACTATGTAAGGCTTAATAGCATACTAGGAGTGATAATTGAAGGGATTTAAGTGAACACAAATGTATAGAACACTTTAAACACTGACAAGCATACATCAATAAATGAACCAAGTTCTAAACAGGGGTCATATTTGTGATTAATTAGGTGACAAGGAGGCATTAATAGAAAAACCTAACCTTTAGCTAAGCTAAAGGGCGAGTAAGTGGTAATACTTTACTAAATTTTTACAACTATTTTCCTAACTCTATTTATATAATTGAATGTTTATACACATTTTAAATCAAATTTCCAAATTTTTTCTCACTTGCAAAAGCTTGGATTTTACATGATGTTTTATACCCATGAAAATATTGTTTTCAAACTCTAGATGTCAGCTGGTTGCAAAAAACAAACTCTACGTAATGTCTCTTGTAAATTTTAAAGTTATTTGTTCTTTTTGAAAATGGGATGGAGCTTTCGTAATTGAAGGACTTTGAATTGGGTATTTGAAATTCAAATAGACATAATGAAAACAAAATTGCCACTCATGAGATTGCAACTCAGCATGAGGAACAAGTTCCACCTTACCAATTGGGTAATAGATTAAGATTTATCCAATCGAGGTGAAGATTGGGGCCAGTAGTAGGTGAAGCTAATGCTTGGCCCCACCAGTCGAGTAACAGTAGATTAGGATACCTTCCAAGTAGGTTGAAGCACTAAGGGCACAATGGCACGACCATAATTAGATGTATTCTTCCTTAGTAGGGAAAACATAGATTGAGTTAGTGGTAACATGCACAATGCATATGGTAATGAGTTGACTAAGAAATAAAAAACGAGAACAAGTGATACATGAGGATAATGAATTGAAATGAATGAATGTGCCATTTTCTAAATGTTATATGAATAATTTTAATGCTTTGTACTTCCTTAAAACAACCTTTTCACTTAACTGTGAAATCTTTGAACTATATTGTTTGCTCGCATCTACTTTTAAAGTAGACAGATAAGTATTATCATTGATTAGGCGATTCTTTGCTCACCACTACAAGTGACATATTGCAAAAGAGGCGAATGACCAAGGATAAACTTGAGGATGGTGGGACAGGAAGAGGATCGCGTATTTCACATAGCTTAAGTTCATTGGTATTGTTTTCTTAGGACTATTGAGATGTAACAGATAGGTTTTCATTCTTCTACTATGTAGTTGAGACAAGATAATATTGTCATGGATACTATGATAATTCTAGATTGATTATTTAATAACATTGTTGGTTTAACTTGCTCTATGATATGTTTGGCATTGGTATTCACTGAGTTAGTTCGCGAATATTGCCATGTCATAGTCTAGAGTTTGGGGCGTGACAATCTACATCAATTCCTTCTAACTCATTTTCTTTCACATATTTCAAAAATCAAAATTAATTTACAAGCGGGCAATTAAAAGGTATATTACATATAAAAGCTCCATTAACATGTCTAACCGATAAAGATTGCTACAGTATTTTTCAGATGGTGATATATAGACCCAAACATACAATTTTTAGCATACCTATTTCTCTTAAATAGATATAATTGTGCATGTTCACCTTTATAATTTAAATAGTATAGAAGGTCACCATCCCATAGCACTTCGAATTTTTACACACCTTCTCAATATTTTTAGCTTGTATTGAAGTGTTAGATGAACTAATATTTGCTCGTGTCACATCTAGTGCACTAGCATTAACTAAAGATGTTGCCGTCAAAGCGGCTAAGCATTAGCATCTACTTTGAAATTGGATTTTGTTGTAATAGTTGACTTGCAAGTCCTGTTAGTAAGTATACGTAAGTGAAGGTTAATAAGTCCACAAAAGAGAATTTTACAACAGAAAATTGGAGAAGGATACATGGACAAGTTTTAAATATGTGGTAGAAAAAGAAACCTCAAAAGATGCTTCTATTTAAAAATTTCCCTGACACCCACTTCAGGAATTTTATAATGACTACGGAATTTACTACTTGGGACATGGTTCTTAATGGGTATAGCCTATTTGTTTGTTATAAAGATGGCACGTGGTATTTGTAGTTTGTCATAACTCTAAGTAAATCAGACAAACATTGATATACTTATCTAAAACAAGACAATTTTTTAATAAATTAATTTCTGCACAATTATTAGAAAATCAGTTAAAAACAAATAAATGTTTTTATACCTTGTCTTATTCATCTATGTGCACAAATCCCTTTTTTAGGTGACAAAGTGGAGCAACAAAATCACATTACCGTAACTTATATATGCTAAATATTACCACAAATCATTCATAGCCGAACACAGATCATGTTTTAGGCAGTTAAAATCAACATTAAAAAGCAGTTCTGTAGTTTATATGCAGTCACTTGGTTTGCAATGTAGTAAACCCAGATTGATTTTCTAAAAGGAATACAATTCAAAATTTAGCTCAAAGGGCCATCCAAGTGAACAAGTCTCAAGTCTCCTCGCATTCAGCTATCAATGTTCATGGACCTTCCACCCTATAGACCGAGTTTGGAAGTTTAACTGCTTGTGGTTAATTAGTTTAGATGCCTGTCCAAGTGCACGTGAGGAAAAGACAAAATGCTGTAAATCAATTCAACGGCTCAATAAAATGTACCTTGAATCCACCAAGTTAAGATCATGTGACCTAATTTCCCACTATATGGTCGCCACTCTCAATGGAAACAAATGATGTGCCTTGGTCAATACAATGATTGTGGAAGTATGAGATGCTTTAGAACAGCAACATGACTGAGTTTCGTCGTTGGACAAACATAGAAGAATATCAATTACCTAATGAAGATAACTATGTAGCCAATCCAAGGTCTAGGGAAAAGTAGTAGCTATGTTGACAACTGTCTGACCTTACCAATTATGAGAAACTTCATGGGTGTCTAGGGTGCACAATATAAGTCTAACTCGTGATGCAACTCATCATATAGAAGTAGTTGCTGATAGTAGCTCGTGTGGCAATTCAAATATTCTACTTTTGATAAGATATTTCTAAGTAGTCACCTTCAATTCCACTGCTGCTATCCGAATATAGAAGAAAGCAAAGGGTATATTTTCCTTCCATTTTCCTTCTAGGCAACGATACCGAAGCAATGTTGTATCATCAATAGGATTCTTATATTTAGAGATAACACAATGAATAATACTTTGTTAAATTTTGGATAATAAAGTTCAACTAATCAACACACATTTTGTCAGGCCCCAAAACCGGCGTTGTGACATGACAATATCTGTGAACAATTTCAGTGGATACCTAGACTTGAAATATCAGAACATACTAATCCATTGAGTATTATTTAATATCCAAAAGGGATAATACAACATTGTTTGGTAATGAAAACAAAGTATTCTAATTGTTACATTGCAAAGAAAAAGAATGTAGGATACAGTAACCTATGCTATTACATCCCTTTTCTTATTTATTAAGTCAATCAAAACTAAATTCCATCCTTCCTGTGCCTTCTAACATCCTTATATTTGCTCTTTCTTACTAGAGTTCTCTAAAGAAGGAGTTTTCAAGAAACTTGAGTGACTAATCGTCCAATAAGCAATTACTTGACCTTTTTGTTGAAATATGAACATAGTAAAAAAATTTCAAAATTGAAATATTTATTTGAAATTTTGAAGCAAGTATGTAGTTAAAAATTTCACATGAAGTGTATCACAAATTCATTTCTAATGTATTATTTCTTAATATGCACAGGGCCTCAAGTAGTTCATGTATCTTTTTTACTGATCAAGATTTTAATTTTTTACCCTAGCTAAGAAAAGCCACATGCAATCTTAACAATTGTCTCAATTAACAAACCTAATTGAAAGGGTTAAGTATTTAACCTACAATCCCAATTGATTGTGCCATGTGGTCTCAATTTTTTACCATGATTGAAAAGGTCATGTATCTCACTTATTGCTTGGTACGTGAGAGGACTAGTTCCCACACTAGCCCGACTAGCCCCCATGGGCATTATATCACACATTGAAATGTTCCATAGTTTAAATCCAAAGTAATTTGCAATACAAAAAGTTAGTACTTGTTTACATTCAAAGTATTTTTATGAAAAGCATTTAAACCAAGAACACACAAGTTTGCATAAATCACGTAGAAATATTTTCCAGAAATATTTCAGAATGAATTTTCAAACCCTAGAAATCAAGTTTCTCTTCATTCTTTGGGTTCTGTGGCTATGAAAACATAACTTGTATTTACAAAAAATGGTTCCATGCCAGTGAGACAAATAGCAGTGCATTTTGCCCTATCGCGCTCAACAATTGTGGCCACGAGTAGCCCCTCCACGCCTACGAGGGATCTTGCTGCGACCTCTTATTCAACCACAAAGTATTCTATCCCACATCACTCTTAGACCTTACGCTCACGAGGGTGAATAACTTGACTAGAAAATAGAGATCCACAAGAACAACAGCACCCATGAGGTATACTGCCCAATGCTGTGGCCCGGCTCCTCACAACCTCGACACGAAGTCTTGCAATCGCGAGGCAAGTTCTGCATGTGTATTAAGGCGCTGCTTGGTTCCAAATCCAATTCTACCTAAATTTAATTCCCTTTTTCAATACATACACATGTTTTGAGGATTCCTATGGCCTCTTCATCATATTCAAAGTATAAAAATTCAATCTTGATGTACTTTCAAAATTTTTCAAAAGAAACTCGATCTGAAAAAAGATATTGACTGTAAAAAATGAATAACTTAGAATATTAGGTCAATATCGAAAACATTCAGATTAAAATATTAGGTCAATATTGACTAGGAGTTCAGAATATTGGGTCAATATTGAAAGCATTCAAATTAAAATACTTTTATTTTACAAATAATTCACATCAAGAATTTTGGTAAAACAATAAATAATCTTAGTTTCGCAAAAATTTGCATGACAAAATATGTTTCCGTAACAAGAATAGTATTCGGCAATAATTTTTTAAAACAAGTTGTATCAGTTGTAATATAAAACAATTTTGAAAGTATTTTGTAAAGCTAGCAGAAAGTAACTACTTTCCTAACGCTAATTCTGTTGATCAACTAGCTCACTGAATATCAATTTTTGACTTCCTATTCAATTAAATAAATTTTCATTTAATAATCAATTCAACTAGAAACCTATTTCTTTAGGTATTTTTTATGTATATCCTATATATCTCATTTATTTTTTTTTCAAACTCTCAATTACCTATTGAGTAGGTTTTCATATCCGGGATTTAGTCAAATACTATCCCTTATATCCTATGAAGCCTTAAATAGTATTTTAAGCCTATTTTAGCTTCAAAATTGAATGATTAAGACTTAACTATGTGAAATTAATATTTTGTTAATTTTTTCAGGTTTGCACTCATGAAATCATTGCTTACAACTACAAAAAATGGATTTGCGGCCATGACATAAACATTCTAAACATTCCCACATTCAGGCCTCACGGCCACAACCTAAGCTTCAAACTAGTGAGCAGTCCATTCGTGACCATGTCACTGGTAGCTTGTCGAGTGTGCGTTGTGTGCCTACTTGTGCGTCAGGTTCGGGTGGGCACCATGCACCCATCTATGTGTCAAGTCCCTGTAATGTGTGCTAGCACCCACTAGGTGCATGTCATGTGCCTGCCTGTCCGTCTAGCATATTTGGCTCATGTTTCATGTTCTACACAATTTTATTTCTCCTTTTCAATGTTTATACATATTTTATAGGTTTTGGGTTCCCTTTTAATGGGTTCTAAACATAAAAATCCAAACTTTATAATTTATCTAAATTTCTGGAAGAAAGTTAAAGATTTCCCAAAAATTAACTCGTTTGCCTATGTCGCATTTCTCATAAAATTTTCTATACATAACCCATGAACTCACCTACACATACATGAATTAATGGATGTGTAATCCGTATTTCATGTGCCTAAAACATAACAGTATAATTCTAGGTGTATGCATGAAAGTAATAGGATTCAGGCTAAGAAATTATCTCAGATTATTGTGTTTGGTGTCAAGAAAAATTTCAACTCCTATTCTAGATGGCTGCTAAGTATCTAAGGGTTAGAGAATGATTTTTGTCTCACCTAATGGTTTATTTATACTAAAGTTTCCAAGGGTGTTTGGAGAGACGTCAAATTCTAATATTTTAAAGGCTCCAAACTCTCTTTTATTGTCATTATATTTTTCTGTGGAATTTCTCACAAATTTCTATCTTAAAATTTTTTATTTTTGGTTATCATAAGCTTGGTAAACTCCCCCTAATTTTTAGAATATTTTGTAAAATTTAGTGGCCTTGATGGGTGCATACCCCTTTTTCCATACTCACTTAAAATTCACACAATTATTCACACAAAAATATCTAATAATTTTACAAATAAATCAGCATTCAATGAGGCCTTAACCTCCTATTTGGATCTCCGTGCACTTATTGTAATTATTTATTCCCAAACTTCCTAATTTTGGTGCAATTTGATTCATGCATATTTGTATATACTTCCTTCTAAGCACACTTGATACTTCTTTAAGTATTTTATACGAATTTT
Organism: Avicennia marina; assembly: GCA_019155195.1. Taxonomy (NCBI): domain Eukaryota; kingdom Viridiplantae; phylum Streptophyta; class Magnoliopsida; order Lamiales; family Acanthaceae; genus Avicennia; species Avicennia marina. The sequence continues at coordinate 7,167,542 of CM032772.1, read as the reverse complement.
TCAAATTTTCTAGCCCCAATTTCAGCTCCATTCATGATGGTAACAAGTCTCCACCAATCTCTAAATGTTTGGTAAGGCTACCTTGCATGTATGTGGCCTTATTCCCTTCCATACATGCCTTAATTTTTATCCACTTATTTCATACGAAAAGAAATAAATAAAATCAAGAATTTACTAATTAAATCTTCACCAATATTATCAATAATATTTGTAAATATATTGCTAGGATAGCCTCCAAAATTTGGAGTATTACATCTTCCCTTCTTTATAAAAAGTTTCGCTCTTGAAACGTACATTAACTATCTTATCCCAAAACAAGTGGGATATGACTTTTCATACTTCTTCCAACTCTTAAGTTGCCTCTCTTTCAATGTGATTTGACCACTGGATTCTTACATATGTTATAGCCCTAGTTTGAAGTACATATTCATTTTAATCCACTAATTAAGTTAGTACTCCATGCAACTTAACGTATTTAGTCATTGATCAAAGTTTATGTCCTCAAATCATTACTTCTACTAACCCAAATTTTGTTTGTGGAACTTAGCATGGTGTTGTTCTTCCCTAAAGGTTTGTACAGCTATTTGCAATATTTCCTAATGTTCTTTCTTTGCTCAGGAGGCAACCCAAAATGTCATTTATAACTCTATCATTATTGTCCAAGTAGGGCTTGGGTTATCGGTTTATACAATGCATGGAAGTCATAAGCACTAGTTAACCTAGTAATAGCACCCTGAAAATTTGTTAACACCTAACTCTATCGTTTCTCAGGGTATATCCTTTAATTTTGATCTTTACTTGTTAGTAACTCAACCCCAATTCAATTTTGGAGAATAATCTTGGCACTTTGGTTCGGTTGGATAAATCATTTATCCTATGTCGGGCATCCTACTTGATTTCTTATCCTCCATACTCAATCTCAAGTTGCTAACTTCTTTCTTTTTTATTTTTTTCCATAAATCGGGCAAGGCCTTGTCAGACTTCCTTGCACCATTGTAATCGCACTCCTAGTTCATTTACCTTTGTCAAGATTTTTATTCATGATGGTGCAACTCCTTATGGTCATGTGACCCATCATATGTGGTCATGTGGACTCTTCTCAATGCCTCATAATAAACCTTAAAGGTTATAGATTTTAGGTTCATTCTAATTCGTTGCTTACGGTCGAAATTCTAGGCTCATTCCATACCTTAAACATCACATATACTTGAAATCAAGAGCTTGGCTTTGTCTAAATTTGTGACATCATACAACTTAGAGTCAAAATCTAAACTCAAACTAACCTTTTAATTAATATTCTTATATTAAATCTAACCTTTTAATTAATATTCTTATATTAAATCACACCATTTGGACCTCACATTTTATACCTCCATGATTCTAATTCCAATAATCAAAGTGCACTTTTTTGACTTGTTGGCTCCCTCCATCATCTATGCCTAAATGACCTATTAAGTCAGTACCCAATAAATGTAGTTGTTCATAATGCCTTAGATGTATGTGAGCTTGTAATTTCCTGACCTTATGATTTATGTCTCAGTGGTTTAAGTTTCTTATGGTCAAGGCCTAAGCTCAAAGATCCTATCTATATGTTTAGATTCGGAGTTTAGATGCAACCTAACTTTTTGATGAATATCTTATGTGCACAAGAATTCAAAACTTATAGGCCTCATGCTTTATTCACTCATGTTTCAAGTCCATGTGATTTCCTAGGTTCTAGTATCTTATGTGCCTAACATGGTAGTTTATGTTTTTATAAGTGTCTTATGTGTCTAGCGGTGAAGCTTAAGCTTTAGCTAATCCTTGTCTAAGGTTGAGAACCTTGTGCTCAATTAAAATCTTAAGCATCATACATATTTAAGCTCATGAACCAATGTTCTGTCAAATCATTTGATTAGTATCCCATGTGTGCATGAAAACCCAACCTTCTCACCTTAGACTTTATATGTTTAGAATCGTGACCCATGCTCTGTCCATGATTTATACCACAAGGTTGGACTAATTCAATCACTAACTAGTATCCCAAATGTATGTGTGATAGTGACTTAATATCGAAATGAGTTATAACTCTATACTTATAATCAATGCTGGCTTTAAGGACCTTATGTGCCTAAGTTTAGATTTAGAAATCATATGCACTTAAAGTCACAATAGTTAAGCCTTATACATTGGATCCTAATAGCATAAGTCTTATGGTAACAAAGTCCAACTTTAGATCACCTATGTCTTTGAGATCAAACCTAAGTTCTGATACCACTATTGTCGTGCTCTGAGTCTGGGATCATGACACAACAATAGTGACGAACAACCTCAGCAGATTCCAAAGCTAATAGATATCATAGCAAGTAAACCTATTAAATGTCATATAACGTCCAAATGGAAATAATAACGTGTCTAAAACAATAATCTCAACATTGTTTGGTATCAGACGATAAAATGCCCTAACTATTACATCCGTCAAGTCTGATTTGCCAATGAAAATAACAAAAATAAAATAAACTAGTATAAAGATCTCTGTCTCTCTCACTAAGTCTACCATCCCCATATGAGTTCCTCTTCAATTTGCTTTCATTTCAAAATGGCATCTAAAATATGAGTAACAGGTAGTTCAATAAACGGTACCTCTTGCCTTTTAAGTTTTACAGGATGTAAGCAAAAAATAACAATATGTATAAAACATAATTTCAAACAGATGATGTGAATCATATTTTAAAATAGACAATAACAATTCACGAAAATCTTAGCCTTTCAAAATTAATCCAACCTTCTCATCATTCATATTATTAACACGTGTATATATTTCAACTTACTAATGGTATACGTAGTTTGTATATTTATTTTCATTGATCAAGGCTTTACTCTATATTTCGAACCATGAAGCATCATATATATTCAGCTATGTTGCTGTGGTCTCAAGATTTCAACCCCACTTGGAAGTATCGCTATGTATACTACTAATGAGGAAGGTTACGTATTAGCTTTACCCGCTACTGGTCCCAATACTTTTACCTGATTGGGTGGGTACCAATCTATCTCCTGATTAGTAGGGCAGAACTTGTTTCATACTATTGTCAGCATTACATGATAGACTTTTCAAATTCAAAATACTCAATAGTATTGTCTTTTCGAACTCTCAGTTACCTATTGAATAGGTTTTCATATTTAGAGTTTATTCAAAAACTATTCCCTTTATCCTATTAAACCTTGAACAGTATGTTTGAGCCTATTTTGGCCTTAAAATTGATTAATTAAGCTTTAATTATGTGAAAAATAATATTTTGTTAATTTTTCTAGGTCCTACACTTGCCAAAATCATCCCTCATAACTCTGAAAAAATGGATCCACAACCATGACACAAATGTTCTGAACATCCTCGCATTCAGAGCTTGTAGCCGTGACCTAGGCTTCATTCCCTTAATCAGTCCATTTGCAACCACATCGATGGTCATTCATCAAGTGTGAACTATGCAACTACTTGAGCATAAGTCACCTGCAGTGCCCATCGACTGCAAGCAAGTGTGTTTTGTGTGGTAGTCTACATGTTGGCTGCCCATTGGGTGCACGCCATGCGCTCCTCTGTGAGTCAGGTCCTTGGAGCACTCGTTGGCCACTCTTTGGGTGCACGTAGTGCACCTATTTGCACATTGGGTCATTGCAACGCATACCGGCCACCAATTGGGTGCAAGTCAGGTTTGTTTAACTCGTTTTTTATGTTCTACGCAATTTTAATCCTCCTTTTGAACATTTATGCATGTTTTACAAGTTTTGGGATTCCTTTTAATGGGTTCTAAACATAAAAATTCTAACTTTATAATTTATCTAAATTTCAAAAAGAAACCCAAGAATTTCTCAAAAATTAACTTGTTCACCTATATCACGTTTCTCAACAAACTTTTCTACACATAACCTATGAACTCACCCACATATACATGAAATAATGCTTGTGTAATCCATATTTCACATGCCTAGAACTTAAGAGTATAATTTCTAAGTGTATGCATGACAGTCATAGAATTTGGGAAATCATTTCGAATTATCGTGTTTGGTGCCAAAAAAATTTCAACCCCTATCGTGGATAGTTGTTGACCATCTAAGGGTGATGGAATGATTTTTCACTCACCTAATGGTCTATTTATAGTAGGTTTTAAAGGGTGCTTGGAGATAAGTCAAATTTTATTTTGAAAGCTCAAAACTCTCTTATATTGTCATTATATTTTGTTGTAGAATTTCCCATGAAATCCTATTGTAAAATTTTCTATGTTTGACTCTCCTAAGCTTGGTCAACCCCAAAATTATCTAGAATATTTTGTAAAATTTGGTAGCCACAAGGGGTGCATATCCCTTTTTCGATAATCACCTAAAATTCACCCAATTATTCACATGAAAATAACCAATAATTTTACTAATAAATCTGTATTCAATCAGCCCTTAACCTTCTATTTGGGTCTTCATGCACTTATAGTAATTATTATTCCCAAGCTTCCTAATTTTGGAACAGTTTGATTCATACATATTTGCATATACTTCCTCCTAAACACATTTAATACTTCCTCCAATATTCTAGACAAATTTTTGCCAAGATTTAGCGTTAATTCTCCTCAATTTCAACTCTATTCATGACGGTAGTAAGTTTCCAACAATCTCCAAATTTTTGGTAAGGCCACCTTGCATGTATATGGCCTTATTTCCTTCCATACATGCCCTATATTTTACCACACTTATATCATAAAAAAATAAATACATAAAATCAAGAATTTATTAATTAAATCCTTCACCAATATTACTAATAATATTTTTAAATATATTACTAGCATAGCCCCCAAAAGTTTGGGGTATTATAGCGATGATATGGGCCACGTACCAAGTTTTATTCATATATTTCGAGTTATATTTGTTGCTAGCCAAAAATTAATCTAGAGAATCATACATATAAGAACAAGATAATGGCTTGAGAAATTTGTAGAGTGGTGATCACAAAGCTAGAGAAGTCTCATGGTGGATTTAATTTTGTTGCAATTGGATTGGATTAAATTGGAATGATTTATTTCTCATTATGTTTGTTAGTAATGAAATCATTAATTAAAAACATGATGAACCTTTAATTTGATTAATGAGATTAATTAAATTAAAGGCATAAGGCACAAAAGAATTATTTTGTACCTTTTATATTTGTTAATAATAGAGATTATTATTTGAAAACATAATAGGCCTTTAATTTAATTAATGAGATTAATTAAATTGAAAAAAATAATTCAAATTGACTTTAATTGTTAATTAGATTAATAAATAGCCCATTCCACAAGCTATAGGAGTCCTAGTATAAATAGGATTGTATCTTGAAAATAAAAATTTAGAAGGGTTCCAAGAGTCACTATTCACGTGAACAATGCCGCCGCTACTACTCACACGGCCACCATTCTCCACTTGCATATGAGAGAAAATTACTTAATAGCCTTCCTCAATTTTCTCTCAAAACATTCTCCAAACAAAAGAGTTATGGGATTTTACGAAGTTTGTAGAGTTTTGTTGGAAAGCCATAACCAATGATTTGTTTATGTGAACAAACTAGATATTAGAACTTTATTGCAGCTTGTAGATCATAGATAGAAACTACAAGATTTATTTTTAGGGAATCATTCATGTAACTATTCTAAAATTTATTTTTATACATTTTATGCGATGAAAACGGTCTGAGTTGGGATTTTGTTTATGACACTACATTTTCTCATTATTTTATGATTAAAATTTGAAAATTTTAGCATCTCATACTTGGTGAAACCCAATAGTAGTACAGAGCTGTTGCTTTTCTACATATAAACATATCTGTATACACTTGTTTTATAATTTATGTATGTTCTTCATTTTTGGATTGAGAAAATGCAGGAAAAATCATGTTTTGGTGACAAGAAAGAAATGGTGCCACCATTTGAAGTTATGCATAGTTTTAACCCATTAACTCCTTTAAACTTATTGTCATTACCACATAAATGAGCAAATAAGTATTGATGATGAAAGAAAAGTGAAATCTGTAAAGTAGCTTCATGAGAAAGTTTAGCAAAGTATAAAAAGGAGGAATGAGCACTATACATAGCAAGTCAACAAAGTGCACAAGAAACTTGTATTTGAATTAGGTGTGGTTACACATGCATAAGGAGAGGTTCCCATAGCAAAGAAAATCAAAACTTATGCCTAAAGGAGATGACACGTTCAAAGTCTTTCAGAGGATTAATGATAATGCCTACAAGTTGGAATTACCAAGTGAGTATAGAATAAGTGCTACCTTTAATATTACTTATTTAAGTCTGTTTGTTGTAGCTGATGAATAAAAAGTGGAATTAAGGGCAATTCCTTCATAGGAGAAATAGGATGACGCAAGCATCCAGGCAAAGCAAGAGTATCCAAGACTAACTGTCTATCCAACAACACGTTCCAAGGCCAAGAAGTTTAAGGAGTGGATGATAGCACTTGTGAAAGAGTTTCAAGATGAGTTTGGCTGTGTGGAGTGGCTTAAGGAACTTAAGAAGTATTCATGGATCAACTTGGTATAAAGAATAGAAGAAAATGGCACTTGAGAGCCTTAGTATCAATCCTAAGAGCTTCAGATTGATCCATGGGTGAAGGAGATCAACATTGCTTGGATGTGTCTTTTGGAAATTTGATCCAAAGTGTGCTGGATCTATCTCATGGAGCATGGATCAATATCACTATCAATCCAAATTTTCCCAATCGATCGCGAGCAATGCAATTCTAAAGGTAGATCCTCATCAACCTTTGGAAAATACAATTGGAAGGGCTAAATTGGCATTAGAATTGATCCAAAACATAGCCGATAGACCACAAAGCCATTAGATCAATCACGACAACAGATGGGAGGCCAAGTTTTCTTTGTTTAGCGAGGATTCTTAACCATAATTGGCATAGGCTTTTCTTAAAAAAAGTTGGATGATTTTAGGGACTTATTATCAGACCTTTACCCTATAAAAAAGGTCTTCGATTATTTTGAAGCAACTTTTTGAAACTTTTTGAATAATAAAATTTCATTTTTTTTTAAAGTTTGAGTTCTCTCAATTTCTTGTGAAACTACTTCCAAAATGAGTTGTTCCAAGCACTCACTGAAAGAATTAATTATGTAAGTTGTAACCATCCAGTACTTGAGTTATTGGAAGAATTAATGACACATTAACTAACTTGATGTGTTAGTTGTAGCCATGCACTGGTTGAGTTCTTGAAATTTGTTGTGTTTTGGGTCATTTGCACTTAGTTTGTGCCAGCATCATTTCATTGGATTTAGGTTTTACACCTCTATCTTATTTCATGCTTTTGTACACACATCAAAAATTATGTGAAAATTATGGAAGTGGTAACAAATCCAACCAATTCCCACAGTGTCAGGTCATGTGATCTAAGACAAGGGTTATAATTTTGTTTCTATTTAATAAAGTAAACGGAATGATAAAAAATACAAAGACCAATACCCTGCGTTCATGAAGAGGGATTCTTTGTAGATTATATTCATGGTGCAGTGTAATATATTAAAAAGAGCTCAACTGATCCTTCTTCTGTCTTGTTACTTTTTGTCTTCTACAAATAAAAGGATTTATATGAACAACATAATTAATTATCCTGGCAGTCATAACATTAATTTTCTTCAACTTATTTGGTAACTGTACATAAATTCTTCAAAATCCTTTCTTATCTTTGGTATGGAATGTGACCACTAGTGTTTTCAGGATCATATAATTGTGTGAAGTAAGTACGAGTTATTTGTGGGATTCAACTTTGAGGCCAAATTTAGCGCCCCCACCCCCCAAATCACCTTAATCCACATTTATAATAAATGAAAATTTGAAGAAAGACTGAAATTAAGAGAAGAGAGTGAATATAAATAGATATTAAAAGCATTTTGACCATTAAACTTTGTTAACAAAATAAAAATAAATTGTTGTTCTAGTATCCTTACACTATTAATATAATACTAGCTAAAGTTGCACACTTTATATATGTACAAATTTCATAAATTATAAATTTATCTTATTCAACTAGTAAAAATAAAATTATTTAAAATTAAAATGTCAAGAAATATTTAAATAAGAAAATGAAGAAAAATTAAAAGAATTCAAAAGCAAATATATATATATATATATATAGAAAGTACAAATAAAAATAATAAAAGAAACAAAAAGAAGACCAAAAGAATGAAAAATAAAAAAATTGAAATAATTTAGTTGTACAATTTTATATATGTATAACTAAAAAGGTTTATTTCCTTAATAATATAGTATAACAAGATACATAGTGTAGTAATAATCCTACCCCTTTTGATTTTAAACCGTTTGAGAACTTCTCTATATAGATTATTAGCTTGCCGGAAAATTACTCGTACGGTGACCTATTAAAATTGAGGGTTTGTTGGGAAAATTTCCTCAATTTCTGCTCTGATAATTACCCTCTCTTTTTTAAGGGAAATGATATATTTCTGTAATGCGTTATTCCATATTATTGTTGATTTGTGCAGATAATTAGAGTTATATTGAATCTGAAAAAAGGTTTAAAGAGAAGGTAAAGTGAAATTTGGGGTAAAAAGAAAAGGGCAACATTGGCATCACCTACGTTTCACTAGTAGTTTTCTATACATTCATCATGAGTGATTAGGGAGACTGAAAAATATGGATTTCAATAATTTGTTACTATATGGCACTTAAGTTCCTCTCTCATTATATTTGTTTCGGATCACTCGGTTAAATAATTTAATTCCCTGTCAAGGCAAGCAAAACTATCTCAAAGCATTTTATTATACATCCATCACCTAATTTTCTTACAAGTCCTAATCAAAACCTTATTAAAATTAAGGTATGGTTGCATTACACATCCTTGAGTTTTAGACACAATAACCATAGATACCCTATAATTTGAGAAATTATAGAGTCTTCTCGTGATGTATGTCTTCAACAAACAATTATTCCCAACTAATAGCTAAATTGTGAGAATTTGGTAACGTCATAAAAAAAAAAATGTATGAAAATGCAATTAAGTTTTAATTAGTTAGCTGGTCTGGCGTTTGACTCGCATTTTTCAACCAAAATGCCATACATGCGGGAGGATGTAATGGTAATTAAACAAAGGGGTTCTTTGTATTATAATTTTAGTAATTAAAAAAATATAAATTGAAAATTTTGTTTTTTAGAAAAAATTAACCATATTTATGAAAGTTAAGGTTCAAAACAAGTCTTCCTGAAGCAGACTGTATAATACAGTATAACATGAAATTATATCACTATTTTTATTTTAAATGTGTTTGTTTGTGCGAGTGTGTAGAGTACTATTTTTATTTATTATTAGGAAAATATATTTTCTGCCTCTCTTTTTTAATTTTATTTATTTTTTATTTTAAATACTTCTTAAACTTTTGATTTTTAAAAGCTTTATATTATTTTATAAATAAAATTCACATGCATAAAATCTACAACGTTTATTAACTATAGTTAATAACACGTGACATTTGTGAACAGTAATTAATCGGGCACATGAGTACAAGCACAACTATATTTTATAAAATTTAAAAATTTTATAATATGTAAATTATTTACTTGTCCATATACAAACAAATTGTATTGATATATCAATGTCCATCACGTGTTAGTTTTTCTCGAAAATATGTATATATATATATATATATATTGATTACTAAATACAAATATCATATATTATTAATTATAACTAATAAAAGTTGAACATTTTATGCATGTGAAAATTTATTTATAAATTATAAAATTATTGTATTTTAAATAGTAAAAATTAAATTATTTAAAAATAAATGTATAAATATATTTAAAATAAAAATAAAGAAAAATCGAATATTCAGAAAATGACAGAAATCTAAATAGAATTAATAAATTATAAGAAGCATATATAAATTTAAAATAGAATTAAATATGTAATTCATATTACACAATATTGTATGCTTGAGGAAGGCCTATTTTGTATTTTAACTTTGAAAAATATGGTTAAATTTTTGAAAAATATCTAATTGAGATAAATGTATAATATTTTCTTGGAGAAAAAATTCTTTAAATCTTATAATTTTCAATATTATATATTTTCACAATTAATTAAATTATTACATAAAGCACCCTTCCACTTTTATTCAATTACAATTACACCCTCACATTCATTTTGGTTTGAAAATATTAGAAATATATTAGACAAGCAACTGGGGATTAAACTCTAGATAATAGATCGAAAAAATCACTATATAACAAATCATTGGGTTTACTCAAGGTAGGTTTCTATAATTTCTCGAAACGTAGGAAATTTATGTATATTTAGTTTAAATTTTAAAGGACACTATAATTTTCTCTAAAAATAATACCTTTTCACGGACAAATCATGACAATTTACTACAAGAAATAAGATGTGTACAATACAATATGAACAACAAAGATGGAACAAATATATTCACTAAAAAAGGCAATGAAAACAACAACATATATGTTAACAACCTGAAGACAGACTCTCTCTCTCTCTCTCTCTCTCTCTCTCTCTCGAACGGAAGTGCAAGCTCCCATGAGGCTCGAACGGTGTTACTAAATTTGTTTGTTTGCTTTTATGTTTCTTTTAACTTTATCATTTGAAAATTTTAATCCCATGGGAACTGACTAATTAGATGAGAGAGAGAGAGAGGTGATGGCGGCTTGTCTTTGCATGCATTTCCTGCCTTTTAACACTTGGACGGAGTTTGTCCATGTCGGCTTCTAATACGTACATACAAAAAAGTTGTCTTTGTCGCCACTTGATGTCCATTCATTTGCTTGTTTAATGACAACTCTCCTTCTATTCCGCATTTTTAATTCTTAAGAAGATCAAAAAAATAACCATATATAGGAGAAAATAATATGATTAAGCGAGAGATTAGGAAAACGTAACACGGAGCATAAAATGATTAAGCTAAGGAGAAAAACGACACTTGTCAGATATCTTTAATCATAGAAGCAGTTGATTACATTGCATTATATTACTACATCAAGGTGTTATAGAAATATTAATTAAATTATGCAGCTAAAAATTTGTGGAATTTCAGTGAAATTGTTAAAGGTCAATTAAGGAAGCTTAGGATAGAAGATTGACATTTTTAGGGGGGAGAAATTTTGCTAAATAAATTATTAAATCATGAGAAACAATTTCCAAGCATTTAGAATAAGAAAATAAGGCCCGGCAGTTATGAAAAATCCGACTGAAATTGGGACAAAATTTAGAAAAGAAAGAAATTATTTTAAGGACATAAATTATTGAGAATCTCAACCCACATAACTACCTATTAACCTAGGCATAAATGGGGAGTTTAAGGGTTGAAAACCCTTGCTCTAGACCTGGAAAGCAGTGACGGTGCATAGAGGGATGTAGGAGACTATGCGACTTCTTTCACTCGCGAATTCAAAGTAGATTCTACAATGAATTGTTTGTTATTCATATGGACACATAGAATATTCATTGTACACACATAAGCACTCAAAACACACGAATTTTAATGGTCTAAACGTATTGGTTGGTGGACAATAATGTAAAGAACATGAGATTATGTGTAGGATACATAGCAACCATGAATAAACGAGTTGAATAATCGGATTAAAACATGTATTGAAACTTCCAAAATTCATGAAAACACATGAGTTACAATTATTGTTAGTTTTAATATACCAAAGCATAGTTAAAGACCTAGAAAACATGGGTGGAATTGGGTTTCATAGGTTGGAATGGATTAGAATGAGGAAAATGAGCAAATCAATGCATAGACGTAACTCTACGTCAAACTACAATTAGTTGACGCAATCATGGGACCATTTGGCACAATTGTAGTCTTGGTTGCGAGAATTCTAGAATGTCGTGCTACCACTAGCAGGGTCGTAAGACATGGAGCTACAATGGCAGACTAAGATCTCGCAATCACAGGATGAGTTGCGGAATTTTAGTGAATTCTGCGGTTGGACGTCACAAATGCTGACGCTAGCTTCGTAGTCCTGAGTGAGGGTGACGGGTCGTGGGACTTGACCGCAGACATTGGACAGATTATGAAATTTTGAAGAACTTAGTTTGAATTTTCCAAAGTTTAGATCAAATTAAGCTTAGACCTACTGTATAAGATGCAATAGGATCCATGGATGATATTAAGGGCTTAAGTAGGCACAAATGCGTAAGGCACATTGATCATTGACAATTCATCATTAGAAATGATAAGTACTAAAAAAGGATCATATATGTGATTGAATAGGTGACAAAGAGATAATACTTGAGGAAATCAAGAACCAGTCAAGGTAAGTAAGAGTAAGTGATAATACCTTACTAAAGTTTTACAATCGTATTTTGAAATGAATTTTATTACATAAATGAAATTATAATTTTGTGTGCAAGTGGTGACACTCTATCAATTTTTACAACTGCTTTCCAAATGTTTGTCCCTTCATAACTAAATGTCTACACTCTTTTCTAAATCAAGTTTTAAATGTTTTCTACCTACAAAAGAATGAATTTTCATGATACTTTTACCACATGAAAGTCTTATATTGAACACAAATGCAAGCTATTTGCAAATGAGTATTTTGAAATTGTATCCTAGAACGTGATTACATGGAACAAATTATAAGAGCCACTCATAAGGATGCGAATAAGAGTGAGGAATGAGTTCCGCCCTACAAATCAGGTAATAAATTAGGATATGTCCAATTGACATGAAGATTAGGACCAGCAGTAAGTGAAGCTCATACTTGGCGGGTAATGATAGATTAGGATACCTCATAGGTAGGGTTGAAGCTTTGGGGCCACAGTGGCACAACCAGAATTAGGTATACCCTTTCTCAGTTGAAAGAGCATAAGCTAAGACCCCGATTAGTGGTACATGCACAATAGACATGATAATGAGTTAGCCAAGAAATGAGAAAGTGGAAACAAGTGCCATAAAAGAACTGAAGGTACAATTGTGCTATTTTCCAAAAGTTACATGAATGTTTTTATTGCCTTATACTTCTAAAAAATGCTCTTTTACTTAATTATGAATTATTTGAAATTGTTTCTTGCTCACATCTATTTTTAAAAAGTAAATAGGTAAGTGTTGTTAGTACTGGGCAATTCATTGCTTACGACCACTAACGACCCTTTCTTAGAAGAGGTAAGAGAACAAGAGGAAACCTAGTGATGGTAGTATAAGAAGAGGAGTTGCACTGTACCTTACATAGCTTAGGAATTAGATTTCTTTCTTCCAAAGAACACAGAGATGTAATAGTTAGGTTTTATACTTCTGCTATGAAATTGAGATAAGATATTATAGACTTGAATTGTGATGACGTTTTGGAATAATTATTAAACTTCTTTATTGGTTTAATCGCCCTATACATTTATAGCTTTGGGATTTGCTAAGTTGGTTTTCGAATATTGCCATGTCTTAGTTCCAGGTTTGGGCTATGACAAAAGAAATACATTGCCATGTAACAATTGCTAAGAAAATTGATGCAAGCCATAAACATATATCATTATCATGCATAATATTCATTCAATTTGACATGCAAGAAATTATTTCGATTTTTTCATCCTAATCCTAATCCAAACAATTAACAAAGATGATTTCATAACTAATAGACAACCACAACAATGAATGTATTAATATTGGGATTGTATGGTCCACGTGTATATATATACACAAAGTCACACTTTTCTTTCCAAATACCCATTTTTCTAGTAGTCAGAATAATTTTAAGACGTTCCAAGAAGCCGTCTTAAAAAGGTCTCTTGTGACAAATTATGATACAATTTTTGAAATGGCATTGGATGAATTTTTGGCATTGCTTTAGGACAAAGAATATTGGGACGGCTTCTTTATACATAGCTCTGGGATGATTTTGTTTGGAATGGTTTTGGGACCAACAATTTTTGTCATGACTTTAGAATTGATTTTGGTGGGATGACTTGGGAATAGTAATATTTGGCATGGCTTTCAGATGGTTGTTGCTAGGATGGCTATTGGACAGTGGTATTGGGCGTTGATTATAGACAACTTTGCTCAGAATGGAATAATTTAGGTACAACTTTGGATGGATGAGACCCAGTAATGATAATGTTATTTGCAAATGTGTGGAGGTAGTTGTAATCTTTGGAATGAGCAAATGTTACATATCCACAAGGAGCATGCATTGAATTTAGGGGACTAATGTCTAACCAACAGGAGAGTAGAAAAACAAAATCTCCTACAAGAAAATGAAAATGACCAAAAATTATATCTTGCTCTAATTCTGTATTTCGCTCAACAATGCTCATCAATTAAAGGGGTCCAAAAAAATTTGATGAGTCATGTGAAAGTTATTCTTAGGATAGTCTAGTTGGGAAGAGAAAATGTAATTAAAGATTTAGAGATTTTGGAATTAAGGATGGCCAAGAGATCAAAGAAAGCAAATATTTTCCCATGAGGCACATCCAAGGTGATTGACAAATTAAAAGGAAGTAAAACATTTCTCTCAATCTGCTGAATAATAATACAACAACCACTTAAAATAAGAAGTCCAATTAAGAAACAAAAAATAAGCATATTAAAACATTTTAATCCTATCACAACTAGGCATAAGTCAATTTAATTCATATTTCAAAGATAGTATAAGAAATGATAAAGACTCAAATACATGTTGGTTCAGATGTTGAAGAATTCCTTTTTTCATACATTGAGTCATCTCCCACGACCTTCGAGAGGGATGCCCTTAGGAATCAACCTACATTGCACAAAGAGTTATGAAAAGAAGTAACAAAAACTTAAAGTTCATGCAAAACATTGGAAAAATACCAAATTTCCTATCAAAACTAGGTAAAGATGACTTTATTTAACAGTGTCATCAATGATATTTTTTAAAATGTCTTTATAACTGCAATTTGGGGGGATGGATTAAAGACAGGTTTAACACAACTTTAAGTTGGATATTTTTTCCTTACTTTTTTTCATCAACATTTGGTTGGCTTCTAGAATGGCTTTCTGAGACGATGTTAGGTTGGAATACAATTTATATTAATTTGAATTAATAAATAATTTATTGTATGAAAAATAATAAGAATAATGTTATCAATTAAATGAATTTGAGATGATATTTTAAGCGTATTAAATCTCAATAAATTAGTGTTTTAACGCTCTAAAATGTATGTAAAATTGTAGGGAATATGTCTAAAAAAAATCAATTATCTGTAACCAATCCACTGGCATCTTCATCACCACTATCCTCTTTCACTTGTGAACACAAACTAGATTCATGGGATTGAGACCAAATTTTCTAGTAGACATATTCATGATTTGATCTAGTCCCTATTCTATCTAATACAACTTTATCGTAGTGACCTGCAACTCCAACTCATTCCGTTGTAATTTCTCTAAAAAATGTTTATCTCTAGCCTTGACGAGGCCAATGATGAACCAGATAAATGGGACAATAGCCTAAAAAATTTGGCATCTAATACTTTACCTGGCAACTTGGTGATAGAACAATGTTATTGCTAGTGGAACTTGATGTATTCTTGCCTTCAAATTCAAGTGCATCAGCGTTTTCACTACTATGATCTACTAAGGGAATTTATTGCAATATAAATGAATATTTTTATTGAACATTAACTATTCATAACTATTCATAAAGTTATGAATTTATCTCATGCGTTTAAGCACAAGGTTTAATAGATTCCCTAACTACATTTTTTAATATTTTAGATTGCAATTTAAAAAGAATTGGAGGTAATTCTAATTTCAATTTCTAAATTTGGAGACATGTGTCATAGTTATAAGATGTAACATGAATAATGCAAATACAAGACACATTTACCATTCTTTCACTATGGTTGATCATTGAAATAGAACTATTTCGATATGTCATCAATGCAAAGGTGGCATTAGCTACTCAATTGGATATGTTCTCATGTGTAGGCCTAAAGGTATCGTGTCCCTTCTAAGATAAAGTCATGTTCGTTTTCCCTTTGGGATCCATTTGGTTCCCTTCACTAAAATGCTTGCATTGCACAATTGTTCTCTTAATAATCCCCTTTGAAAACAATCTCCATAATGATTTTATCACTTAATTTCATGGTAAATTGTATTTTTTTCCTTTTTTAAGTCAAGAGAAATACAAAAAAAAAGTTCACCTTTGTGCTCTTTGTAAACACAAAACAAATGCCATTGTAAAATTTAGAAAATAGTATTGTCTGACAAAATGAATGTTTATATAATACATTGAGTAGAGACAAATTATTTAATTTGAACCATTACAAAGAGTTATGCATTAAATGAAAATTTATCCCCAACAATTATGCTCCTAATAATTCATCTCAAATAATTATGTAGAAAACATGAATCCATTTCAAACAATAATGCATGCAGCAATCTGTACAAGGAGTTCCAAATTCAAAGACTTAAACAAAAGAGATTTTTAAAAACTAGTTTCGATGTTCACTCCAATGCTTTTTAAACATCATCCATGGATGTACTAGAAGAACAAAGTATTGATCATTAAAAAAGAAAGAATTGTGCTGCTAAAAATCCTTAAATTACTAGAATTAAATTTGCTTGGTCTCTAATGGCATGTTAGTTTGATAGATCCATGTACATTGTAGTTGTTGGTATTTATTTATTTAATGGAATTACTCATCATTGGAAGTCATTATTGTAAAGTTCAAAGCTTATGAGTTGTTATTAATGTATAGGAAAATATGATTAAGTAATGCAATAATTAACAAGACAAGACATGAAACTTACTGGAAATTTGGAATTCACATGACGCTAGGTGAATAGGACCCCGTACCAAGATGACTCCTCAGTCGAATGCACATCTGTGGAAGCAAGCACTAGCGAATGGTCTTATGGCCTATTGAACTTGACAATTGGTTTAATAATATATTGAAGTAGAAGGTTATTCAATCAGTGTCTCTGCCAGGTCTTGAAACTCCATATCATTTGGTGAATAAGTAGTTATGGACACGATATTTTGATTTGTACTCGCACCCCATTGTCCACCAATCCTACTAGAAGCCCTCCCCCTTATGAAAATGCTCCTCTTTCAATGAATTCAAAATCTTGAAGACATATTAGCTACTAAAATTAATCTTTCTAAAACTACAATATATAACATGAAAAGTGGAGAACTATATTCTAATTTGCAAAACAACAAAAGATTGGAGGAAGGAGTCTAGCAAGTTTTGATATGCAAAACACTCAATTCTCTTTTTGATTCACTAAAAAGAGTTTTTAGTAATTCATATAAAGCATAAATAGTTCAAATTGTACTGAACCTATCAACAATATCGTGGAATGAGTTCAAACGTCACATGTTCTTTTCTATTTTAGCTTTTAAGGACCAGAGGTTGTTACACATGGTAGGTGGTTGGCAAATCAATATATTTCAACACAAATAGAATCCAATACTACTATTTAAATATTTCTAACTATTATTTTAATATTGAACTTCAATCCCACCTCACAACCAGATTGCAGAATCAATCTAAGACTCAAGTTTTAAGAAATCTGTCTTGAAAGCTATAGAGTTTAGTTGGATAATACAAAGTTCCAATGTATTTCATAACCTTTAAAAATATTCTCACTTAATTTAGAAAAGACAGCATAATTGTTTAGCAGGACCACTAGGCCAGATTACATATAACATACAAAAAAAATAGTAATCATTCATAATAAATTTTCCTAATCCAAATAAAAAATTGAGAAACAATTCAACTCTTATGTGCATATGCATAGGACTCAAAACCAACCCTCAAGTTGCAATACACAACAATAATAAAATCAAGTATGAACAACACTCAAACAAAATAAACTACCCAATAAAATTTCATAATGACAAGTAAGAAAAGCCACCCAGCAATTAATCCACAAGAATGCAGCCTATCAAAACAAAGGAACATAAATTTCTACTACATTTTCTTTGTTATTTTGTATTTTAAATTGAAAAATTTTGTATCTTAAACCCATTAAAACCCAATAGTGGAATGATGCAAACCTACATTCAATTTTTGTGAAGCAAATCTTCAAAAGAGCATAGACTATAGGAAATCCCATCAAGTGAATATCCAACAAACAACATCTAAAATAAGTTGTAGTAATTTTAGATCAAAAATAAAGAATAAAAAGAAAAATATAAAAATTTATTGTTTGACAAATTTTTGATGTCCATGGAGTATAAAAGATACTTGTAATCACTAAGTGTAAGGTGATAACTTTTCTTTGTGTGTATAGATTACTTATTTTTTCCTCTAAGTATTACATCATTTATAGGCATACAATTCCATCAATTAAGTAAAGTAATTGCCAAGTTCATCATGATCTCTTTAATGGCAGGTAATTCCCAAATATTACCAAATGACTACTCCTAAGGGAAGATTGACCATGTATACCTAGTCTCCTAGCAATGATGCATACTAACGTGTGTGTGGAAGCGTAAATATATGAATTTTGGTATATGCCAGAACCCAATAAAATTTGCTTCCATGAACCATGTAAACATTACCCAAAATGCAATGATCTTTGATGAACTCTAGCAAAAGGACTACCACAATTAACATGCCTAATTAGTTAATACATCACAAATCCACTAAGAACTTGGAATAATTTGTTTTGGAATTTCACAAGAAAAATTGAATCACTTGAATTTTTTAAGATAAGTAGAACTTGTATTTCAATGCTAAGAGAGTCAAAAGATACTTCACAAAATGCTTAAGGCCCTATTTATAGTGTTCAAAGAGTCTTAAAAACCCTAAACTCATATAAAAATTGCTAAAAATAAATTAACTTGAAAAAGGTAAAGTTGTCGATAATTGGTCTTGTTTTGCCTTTGTGATCAATTCGAATATTGATCTAGCCATCTGGATCGAAAAAATAGAAAGTTCTTAAGTTGCTGGGTTTGCGATCATGCCAGTCACAATCGATTGCCTAGACCCTAATCATAAAAATAAAAGACTCTCAATCTAGCCTTCGTGTGATTGCCTATTAGTTGAATTGACCCAGTGCACTCACAATCTATCAAGTTGTTGTTGAGATAGATCTTTAAGCCGTCTCCAACTCATTTCATGCTCGTTTTATGCCAAATGTATCCATGGACATTCTTCTTTTTGTTAAAATCTTCCAAGTGTCCAAAAACCTCTCAAAACTCTTTCATGAGCATCAACATAGCTTCTTTAAATCTTTTAGCTAAAGATCTCGTCATTAGGCCTCTAGAAACCCTCAAATACTCTATCTTAGAATAGACAGCCACGTCATCCCTCTCCTCTTGGGAAGGAATTGCCCTCAATCCAAATCCTTTTCATTGCCTACATCAAAAGGACTTAAATCAATAACATTAAAAGTAGCATTAATGCCGAACTAAACTATTAACTTATTTGTAGGCAATATCATTTATACACCTAATCACTTGAAACGGCCCATCTCCTTAGGACATCAACTTTGATTTCCTTTAGTTTAGAAACCTCTTCTTTTGCATATGAACCCAAACCTAATTTTCAAGCTCAAAAACAACTTTTTTTGCATCCTTTATTCACTTGCTCGGCATATTACTCATTCCTCCACTCAAAATTTTGCCGTACACACTGGTGTAGCTACTTAACAAACTTTGTCTTACGCTTTCGATCGGCACTAACTTACTCACTACATGGTAATAACAGTAAATCCAATATAGTTAAGAGAATAAAACTATAAACAACGTCAAATGACAACATTCGTGTGGTAGAGTGCACACTCCTATTGTAAGCATATTCAACATATGGTGGACACTCTTCTCAAGTTTTTATATTTCTCTTAATCAATGCACATAATAGATCAATTAAAGTCCTATTTACTACCTCTACTTAACCATCAATCTATGGATAACTCATGGTAGAAAATAATAGCTTTGTATCTAACCTATACCATAATGTCTTCCAAAAATAACTCAAGAATCTAACATCTTTATCAAAACTATCATCTTTGGCACATCATGTAACCTAACCTATCTCTTTAAGAACAAATTAGCTATATGTGTGGCATCATCGATCTTATTGCATTTGATGAAAGGTGCCATTTTTGAACATCCGTCAACAAGCACTATAATACTATCCTTACTCATCCGAGTATGTGACAAGCCTAGTACAAAGTCCATCAAAATATTTGTCCATGGCATATCCGATGTTGTTAATCATGTGTATGGTTTATGTGGTTGAACTCTTAATTTAACCTTCTTACACTTGAAGCATCTATCAATTATCCTTTCTCCATCTCTTCACAAGTGTAGCTAAAAGAAATGTTCTTATAGAATAGCAAATGTCTTAATGACACTATAGTGTCCCATTAGACCTCTATCATGAGCCTTTTGAATCAATAATTCTCGCAAAGAATATCTTAGAATACACAACCTATCTACATAAAATAAGTACCCATCATGCTGATAATACTTGTCATGTACTCCGTTAATTAATTCAAACACATGCCCAAGATCCTCATTATTCGCATACAATTCCTTGAAATACTCATATCCTAATAGCTTAACATTTAGTATAGTAAGTAGTGAATACCTCCTAAACAGTGCATCCACTACCACATTCTCTACACCCTTTTTATACTTGATCACAAAAGGTAATGTATCAATAAAAGACACCCATTTGACATGCCTATGGCTCGACTTACCTTAACTCTTGATGTGCTTCAAGGACTCATGATCTTTATGAATGATGAACTCCTTAAGTTTCAAGTAATGGTGCCAAGTGTCCAATGTTCTCACCAATTCGTGCAGTTCCTTATCATATGTTAGATAGTTCAACTTGGCCACATTCAGCTTCTCACTAAAATACACAATTAGCCTCCTTTCTTGCATCAGTAGGACTCCAATTCTTATATTTGAAACATCACACTCAAGTTCAAAAGTTTTAGAAAAATTAAGTAAAGATAATATGGGGGCATGTGTAAGTTTATCCTAAAGTAATTCAAACACTCTTTGTTGAGTTTCTCCTCACTGGAATTTCTCATTCTTTTTTATTATTGTAGTCAATAGAGCTACAATTGAGTTAAAGTCTTATACAAATCTCTTGTAAAAACTTGTCAGCCCATGAAAACTCCTTACCTCAAAAACACTATTAGGATTCTGCCATTCTTGTATAGTCTTCACATTATTCTCATCCACTTAGATACCTTGTGCACTTATAAATAGCCTAAAATTACACAATGGTCTACACAAAATGTACACTTCCTAAGGTTAGCATATTCTTTACTCAAAGCTTTAAATACTTCACTGAGGAGTATGAAAGCACGTAACACATGATTAATAAACCTCATGAATGTACTTAGTGCATTCGTCAAACCAAGCAACATAACCAACCATTCATATAGTCCATATTTACTTTTAAAGGCCATTTTCCATTGGTCTCCCTCTCTCATAGATATTTGATGATAACTACTCTTAAGATCAATTTAAGAAAGCACACTAGCTCCTTGCAATTTATTGAGTATATCGTCTAACCTAGTAATAAGATGGCAATACTTTACTGCTATGGTGTTTATTGCTCTGTAATTCACGCACATCCTCCAAGACTTATCTTTCTTCGATATAAGTAATACGAGCACAACACATGGACTCATACTCTCTCTCAAACCCATTTTTATTAATCAACTCCTCCACCTACTTTTAGACCTCCTTAGTCTCCTCTAGATTCGTACGATACACCAAATGAATTGGGATGGCTACTCTTAGCACAAAATCAATTAAATATTCAATCACCTTAATCGATGGTAACTCACTAGGTGACTCCTCTAGTATCACATCCTAGAAATCCTGTAAAATCAATACAACAACTATAGAGAGGCGAGATGAGACCTTTTCTGATAAATAATAGGATTCTTAATACTAGTGTAACACCACTATCTAGTCTCTCTTTATAGCTATCTTCACATCCCTCACTCTTGCTAACATACACTCTTTTTTTCCTTTGCCTTTCCTCTCATTTTCTTTCTATTTCCTTTCTTCCTATCTACTAGTACCCTCTCCAACTGTTTCTCACTTTCTTTTCTTCTTCTTTTTTCTCTCAATATCTAACTTATATTGCTACTACAAATAGTGTTGATCTTCCTACACCTCCTTTAGCATAGGTGGTACTAGTGTCACTTTTTAGTCATTATGATAATAGACATGCTTATATGCATTTTCTTGAAACACAACATTCTTATCAAATTTTTAAGGCCTCTTTAGCAAATTATGACTCACCTACATAAGTACCACATCACATAATATATTATCCTTGTACTTTTCATTCTCAAGCTCTATTAAGAATTGCTTTGAAACATTCACTTCTCTACTATTATTTAACCATTATAGCTTGCAAAGCCATGCATGGTCTCTAAATATTAGTGCAAGTCTCTCCACTAGTATTGTAATTGCTATATTTGTACAACTTCCTCCATCTATGATAAGGGTACATGTTTTACCTTTTATTCTACGCCTTGCGGGGGAAATGTTTTCTCATTATTCCTAAAAGTCATCTTCCTTGACCGACAAATTCAACATCCACATCACCATTAAACTCACATTACCCATCTCCTTATGTACCTCTTCATCCTCTTTGAATGATATCACCTCTAATGGTGGCATCTCATCCCTACTATTGTCCTCCTCTTTATTCACCATTATCTCTCCCGTATTTATCAATATCATGGTTTGCCTATTTGGACATTGGATAGCAATATAACCTCTCCAGTGGCACTTATATCATATAATATCCCAAATCTGTGTGCTAAGAGTACTAGGGTTTGAATTTTATACCTTAGATACCTCAGTCTTCAGCAACCTTCGACTTAGGTCCCTTACTTGACATGGCTGGTTGCTTCTCCTCCTGCTAGAGCAAATGGTCGTTAGGCTGCATGTGGTTGCTACCATTGCCTACCCCTCATCTTCAATTGCGTCTGAACCTTGATGATTCGCTTCACTAAGTCTTTTATATCTACATAATGATGCAGCTCAAGTACATCTACAATTTTTCCATTCAAACTTCCCATGAACCTAGCCATGGTCGCCTCTTTATCCTCTACTACATCGGCTATCATTAATGCCATTTTCGTCTCCTTACAATAATCCTTAACACTCCAACTACCCTGCGTTAATGCCTGCAACCTACGATGCACATCTCTATGATAATGACTCGACATAAATATTTTCCTCATTAAAACCTTTAAATTATGCCAAGTGTCTATAAGGCGCTCACCATTTCTCCTATGGTTAGTACATATCTAATCCCACTATATGATAGCATAATTGGTAAACTCTACCACTACCAGTTTCACCTTTTGTGCCTCAGTATAACAGTGGCAATCAAATGACAACTCCACCCATCTCTCCCATTCCAAATAAGCATCTAGATCAAACTTACTTTAGAATGTCAGTATAGTTAACTTGAAGCCCTTTAGAACCCTCATCATCCTCATCCCAGGCCTCCTAGTGTTGCTAAAATCTCTAAAATTATTAGTATAATCAAATTCTTTATCACTAACATACCTCCTTCTACATGGTTAGTGCGTAGACAGTCCTCTCTTAGGTATTAACTCCTCTCGAGGTGCTAGTCTCCTTCGTATAGAGGCGTGTAAAGCTTTCAAATTCTCTAAATATCAATTAATGCTTGCTAGCAAGGCTGTGAGCGGCTTTATGTTAAAGGAATTGTCCTTAACTAATGATTCTCCAGATATCTTGTAAAATATGTGTAATATAGAGAAAAATGACATAACGAGTCAATCCATGCACAAATGAATCAATCCTAGCTAAAATTTGAAGTTACGATAAATCTCAGGAACAAGCAATTGATCTGGAGCAAGGAACAAAGACGCGATTGACCTGGAAGAAAATCGAGATCAAGTGGAACTGCAACGATCGACCTAGAAACTCACTACAAGATGCAAGATCAATCATTAGGATAGTGTGTTGATCCCACTATAGGTTTTCATGAACTGTTCAATCTAAAGTTCCCAAAATTCACTACTAATTCAATTTCTTTTGGCTTCTTTATGTTCTCCAACACCTAAGGATTAATTTGGTATCAACTTTCAAACAAAGATCATGGCTTTTCTTGTGTTTCTCTCAATGCAAAGTTTTGTAATTTTTTTCACTATTCGCTTCTTTAGTTTTCTTTTTTAACTTCATAGAATCAAACCTAATGAAGAAAAAACTAGCATAAATTAGAAAAATAGAAGGATTTATTTGTTCTTTTTTTTGACTAAGAACAAAAAATAGGAAACAAAGAGCATGAAAGAAATAGGATTACATTAGAACTTAGATTGATGCCCAGATAAGAATCTGAAATAGCCGACTTTGATGCCAATTGACATGTTTGTAAAAGTGTAAAGATATGAGCTTCAGCATATGTTGGAAACCAATGAAACTTGCTTACGTAAACTGTGTAGAAACAACCTAAAACACTACGATCTTCGATGAACTCTAGTGAAAGGATAACACGCCTAATTAGTTAATACATTATGAGTCAACGAAGAGAATTTGTAATAATTCAATATGGAATTTCACAAGAAAATTGAAATACTCAAATTTTCTAGAAAAAATGAAAATTGTATTTCAATGCCAAGAGAGTCAAAAATGCTTCACAAAATAATTAAGACCTTATTTATAATATTTAAGGCACCTTAAAAACCCTAAACTTGTATAAAAATTGTTAAAGATAAAATTAACTTGAAAAGGGTAAAGTCCTAGCTAATTGGTCTTGTTCAACCTTCGCGAATGATTTAAATGTCAATCTGGCCATTCAGATCATAAAAATAGAAAGTTCTTCAGCCACTAGGTTTACAATCACATTGGTCATGAGTGTTCAACTAGACCCTGGTCATAAAAGTAAAAGACTCACAATCTAACCCTCCTATGATTACGTGTTGGTTAAATCAATCAAATACACACATGATTGATTGGGTTATTACTAAGATTGATCCTAAAGCAGTCTCAAAGTATGTTTCACACCAAATGTTCCCATGAACATTCTTCTTTCTCCTTGGCTCTTCCAGACATCCAAAAGCCTCTTCAAACTCTTTAATGGGCATCAACATAGCTTCTTGAAGTCTTTTGGCCTATGCTCTCGTCATTAGGCCTCCAAAAACTCTTAGATACTCATTCTCAACTTTGACACTAGCCTTGTGTAGTCATCCCCTTAGGTATTGTAAAGGCTCCCTACCTAGTTCTTAGATTGATTATATAACCTTAATATCAAATACGAAGAGACTTAAACCTAAAGTGTCTTATCAATAATATAAATTTTTATATTATCATTAATAATAGGTAAAATAAATTTGATATTTATGTAGCTGACAATTTGCTCTTTTGGTTCCACAAGAATCACTCTATTCATTTTCAGTCCCATGCTTAACACGAATGATCAATTTATTTCAAGTTTTTCAAAAACTTTATTGTTCGAATTCACTTTTGTCATTAGGGCTTCGACAAATTTTGCGCATGACAATCATGTGCCCATTAAATGTCATTGAGTGGACTATAAGGTAGAAAAAACTTGACTTAAGTGACAACGTGGCTCATTCTTGGCTAGATAAAGGTCATATGCCATGCCACATGATCGTTGTTCAAATTTTTTTTAAAAAAAATGTAATTGTTCTCTAACATTTTCCTACTATTCATTTCTTGTACAAAAATCCCTAGTTTATTGGTTATCTAATTTCACAATTTATGTAACATTTTTTTTCATAATCTTTCATGAAATACATTCTATTGGCACTAGTATTTGTTATTTTCCTAATGACTTTGAGGACAATGGTCATTAGACAATTCTAATATCCAAAAAGTATTACATTAAATGCTGTTGAAATGGATTTGCAATAGGATCTACATAAATATTTAAAATATGTATTTTAAGTTATTCATGTTGGATTCATACCATTTATTTATTTAGCAACCAAATTTTATGGATTGTTTCGAGATGGTGCGATCCATGCATGTGTTGTCCACTTTTGTTGATTTTCTATTATGTTTGAATATATTTATAAGACAATTCCTTATGCATAGTGGAGTGGACCACATGTGTTAGCCTTTTCTTATTTTATGCATGCATTTTATATTAGAAGTTCCTTTTTTCAAGAGGAGTTGGTCTTAAATCATTTGTGTGGGGTTAATTGTTGTTGTTTTAAGCTATCATTACAATGTAATTTTTATCTTGTTTTACACAAATGTGACAATGCTTTAAAGGTACATCATAGTGGTATATTAGTTCATGAACCTAAGGTTAATATTTGGGAGGCATTGTAAGCACATTTAATTTTAGCCTAATTTAAGCATTGTCAATAGATTATTTAGATAGGTTGTGTGAATTGTTGGACTATTCCATAGAAAAAAAAATGTTGAGAGAGAATAATGAGTGGTGTTTAGACAAATTTCATTCTTATTGTATATAATTGTTTGATAGCTTACTTTCAAAAGAGAAAAAGTTGGTCACTAGATATTAGGATGTCAAATTAGAGTTAGTTGAGAGAGAATTAGGTCTATTAAACCTAAAATTGGAATTTGTGATAAGAATGAACAAAGTAGAAGTAAATTTCATAGAAGGTCAAAAATTTTAACAAACAAGGGACAAGGAGCAAAAACTTTAAGGAGTAGGCATAATGGGCTGACATTTCTAACAACAATGTTAAGAGAATAATAATGAGTGATGATGTTATGAAAGAGGACAAAGAAAATGGTGTAGGTATTGATGAAGGGCATGCAAAAGATAAAGGGATGGGTTTAACCATTGGTGAAGCACCTGCAAATGATAAGGGCAAAGTTTTGGCTAGGGATAATGATGAAATAAATGATTGGATGGCATATATAGAATCATGGATGGATATTCTATTGCTTGTAGTTATGAAAATAGGGGTGGTGAGAAGGGTGATGAAGATGAGGAGAGTGATCGAAGAGGCAATGTTGCTACTTATGGGATAGGAAGGGTGATGTGAATGGTAATGATGCTACTAATGGGGATGGGGAGAGAAATGACGATATGGAGAAATAAGGTGAGAAAAGTGAGAAGCTATTGGACAGTAAATGTGAGATAGATGATGAGTATAGGAGGCACAAATAGGAGTGGACAAAGATAGAGATAGAAAAAGGAAAAAGGTAAAGGAAGCTAAAAAGGAAAATATTATATTGTGGTGAGAGTTTTAATGATTCATCATATAGTGAAAGTTTAGAGGGTGGTGGAAATGATTTTAAGAGTGATGCAAATTTAGGTGAAGAGAAAAGGGAATAGAATCATATTTTTAATTGAGTTAAAAAGTATAATCCAAGTTTTGAAGTAAGAAAGGTTTTCAGTAATAAAAAGGGTTTGAGGAGGCTGTTAATAGCCATGTAGCACAGACTAGGAGAAATTTAAAAATTACATAAAAATGACAAGAGAAGGATTCATGCGCAATGTGTTGGAGAGGGCTGTCAATGCAAAAATCATGCACAAAAGTTAGAAAAAGAGACTTACAAAATTATAGAGTATTATCCTAAACACAAGTCACATCATGCATGAAACGCTAACTTTAGATGGCTAGTGAAAAAAAAAATGAGGATGCATTTAGAACTATAACCTTAAAAGAAATAAGGGTTTAAGAAAAATGTAATCAAAGACATTAGATGCCATGATTTTAGGGTCCAAGAAAATATGGCCAAAAGAAAGGCTTTCAATACTATAAAAAGTAATGCAAAAAATCAATTTGATCATTTATATGATTATGCACAAAAGTTGAATGGCAAATGGTATGGAGATTCAGATAGTACAAGGAAATTAGAAAAGTTCTATGTTCACATTAGTGTTATCAAAAAGGGGCTCATGTCAAGGTGTAAGCATCTTGTTGGGATATATGGTTGGCATTTAAAGGGCTCCTAGTGTGATGTTTTGCTTACAATTATTCCCATTGATCCAAACAACAATACATGCCCTATGCTTATGCAATCATGCCTAGTGAGATAAGCAACACATAGGAGGGGTTTCCTTGATTGTTAAAGGATAGCTGGAATATTGTTAAGGATGATGCAAACACTTTTAGGTTGCCCTTACCTTTATATCAACATTTTTAGTGCCAAGTAAAAGGTTTTATGTTAGAAATTTGCATGGAAAATCAAAGTAGGAGACTTGTCATTCAAAAAATCTTTATGGGATGTTGCTAAAGCGACAACTAAACCAGCATATAAGGTGAGAATATAACTAATCAAAGCTTTCGATAAGAAGACACGTTAATGGTTAAGTGATAAGTCCTTAAGTCATTGGAATAGGTCACACTTGTACGTGAGACATTTAATAGTAACATTCTTGATACTTGAGAAAAAACCTTATTTAACAATGCTTGAATGGGTCAAGGAATCATTATGACTAGATTTACAAAGAATTGGGACAAAGTTATAAAGAAATGGTTAGGCAAGAAGATTTGCAAAAAGAAAGTTAGGTAACAAAAACATGGATAAAGATGTGCATTGTATTTCCATTAAACTAGATGACTGGTATTATGAAGTATCATACTTTAATGGATCTAGATACATTGTGAACTTGTTAACAATTTTTGTATATGCAAAAGATGGGAATTGATTAGCATTCTATATAGCTATGGCAGTGCAATCTGTAGTGAATGACTTAATCCATAAGATTTTGCGCACTAATGTTATTGAGACTTATTTTAGTGTTTATCAGCATTGCCATATTACTTATCCATATGTTGTAGGCCTAAATTGAGCTCATTCCACTGCTTTCACGAAATTGTGGGAGAAGTTGAGCTAGGCTTAATAAAGAAAGAAGGTTTGAACCATATGACACAAAAAGGAGGGCAATATAAGGATTGAGAAGGTAGAAGAAGCCAATAGGATAGATGAGGCAACCACATGCACGCAAGTCTCATTATTTTGTAGGTACAGGACATAACCTAAAAAGTTGTGATAAGAAGAATGCTGATTTGTAAACCAATTTAAGGGATAAAGATGATAATGATCAAGTAATATATTGATTTAGTGGCTAGATTATTTATAAATATAATTAACATTGTTCTTAATTCATGTCCTGATTGATAATTATTAATATAGGGTAAAAGTCTAGGGACAAATATATAATTGGGAAGTTAACTATAAGTTGCACATGATCTTCACATCTTTACATTAATGCAATTTACTTTGGTTTTTTTTATGCTTGTCCAAGCAAGGAAAAGGACCTTCTCTATGATATAGAGATAAGAATGAACAAAAATGCATATTTAGTCCCAAAAGAATACTCCATTATGGATTTGGGTCAATGCTTTTTAGGATTTTGCAATTAGTCCCAACTTTACCTAAGGTTCCCAATTTAAGGCTAATTTTTGGCATGGATGGCCTTGTAAGATTTCTGCCATTGAAATTTGATGAAAATTTTGGGGAAAATCAGTGTGTCCCATCACTTGTCGTTAAATCCTCAGTTAGAGAGAAAATTTGCATGCTTTTGGCATATGATCAATGTCTAAAGGCGCCCTCCCCTAATCGTGCAATCAAATCCCTAATCTTGAAGGCCCTAAATTAGAAGTCCTCGTTATTATTGCTCAAATTTCAACTATTTTTTGTGGATAATCCCTATATTTCACACCAAAGACCTCTTGCAACATAGCACTAAGACTTATGAATACAATGGGTTGCAAAATCTTAAGTATGGTGAGTATTTTTTATGCTATTTAAGATTTAAATTTGTGAATTTTGACTTGACAATTAAATAATACTTCTAAGTCAATGTTGAACAACATTAACAGGATGCTTGTTTACGGATTTGTGTGGGTTTCTTTTTTTAATGCCCATTGGTGAGGTAATTGTGAGAAATGGTCCCTTATCTTTAGTCTAATGGGATAATACATGTTAGTTTGTTC
This sequence comes from Avicennia marina, assembly GCA_019155195.1. Taxonomy (NCBI): domain Eukaryota; kingdom Viridiplantae; phylum Streptophyta; class Magnoliopsida; order Lamiales; family Acanthaceae; genus Avicennia; species Avicennia marina. The sequence goes on along the minus strand of CM032772.1, from coordinate 7,137,676 downwards.
CTTTTGTGGACGATTTATAACTGTACTTTTTTGTTAATGCCACTTTTTGTGATTTTTTTGTTGTATGTTTGGATATGTTTTGTTTGCTATTCAATTTTTTTTAGTTTGTAAAGTTGTATTTTTTGTTCAAAATCAAAGAAATGCTCTACCTTTGCCACATTAAAGCTCCACCATATAGGTAAATTGGTTTATAAACCTGAGGCTATAGACGAAAGTGGGAAACTATAGTGCATTGATTATCTAGATGTTAACTCACTTTGTTTAGATAGACTAATGGACATGTAGAGCACATGGGATACAAAGGGGTCAAAAAAATTTTACAAGCTAGATAGGAGAAAATTGAGAGAGATTATTTATCAAACTAAACTCATACTAATCATTCATGATTATGTAACCAGAAATAGAGAAATACATTTATATTTAGAGGTTGATAAATGTATTGACAGGCAACCACCACCTAAGACTGAGGTTGTTGAAAGTAGTGAGAGGTAACGAACACTTGAAACTGAGGCTGCTAATTGTAGTAAGAGGTAGCCAACACCTGAGGTTGAGACTATGAATGAGGCTGGGGTAGGTGAAAAAAATGGTAATGATGGTTAGACTTTGAATATTAAAAACTTCTCCTTCGATAGTGATTACAAGCAATTAAGTGGTGATGATGATGTCGATGAGGGTGATGAGATTAGGTTGGAGAGGCTGAGGGATGATAAGTTTGGGTTGTATGGGTAGACAGATGATGAGATTGGTGATAGTGGGGATGGGAATGATACGAAACAAAACGAGAGAGAAGATAAAGAGATGGAGACATTGAAAGTGATGAGGAAAGTGATTTAGTACCAAGTGAGGACTTTGATAGTGGCTTAGATTTAAAGAGTGAAGATGAAGCAAGATAGTCTATTTTTGGGCCATCTTATATCTTTGCTCCCATAGTTGAAATTGGAATGATCTTTAGCACTAAAGAGCAATTCAAAATAGTTGTCCAATCTTATGTTGTGATGACAAGAAGAAATCTGAAGTTCACTAAAAATTAAAAAAAAAAAAAAAAGAAAAGTATATGCAAGGTGTCAAAGGGAAGGGTGTAAGTAAAGAGTGAACGCCCTGAGTTTGAAGGATGAGAACACTTTTTAGGTTAGAGAATACCACCCCACTCACAAGTGTAATAGGCAGTTCAAGGTAAAGAATTGCACTATAGCATGAATAGCCAAAAATGTACGAGGACAAGTTTGTATCTGATCCCAACGAGACATGAAAGGCTTCAAATAGGATATGATTAAAGAATTGAGGCTTGATATTTCTAAAGGACAAGCCTACAGAGTTGAAAGCAAGGTTGTGGAGAAGCTTAGGGCAAGGTTGATGAACAACATGGGAGGTAGTGGAATTATACAAAAGAATTGAGAACAACTAATCTTGGTTCCATTGTTATCTTATAGATGGTTAAAGGACTAAGTGATGCCCCAAGAAAATTTGATAAATTTTATGTGTATTTTGCAACTTTAGAACAAGACTTTATTACTAGTTGTAGGCTAGTGACAGGAGTTGATGGATGTCACCTCAATAGATCGCACAAGGGTTTTATTGACTACAGTTAGTGTGGATCCTAACAACTTATCTCCACTAGCATATGTTGTGGTCACAAAGGAGACAAAGCAATCATAGGCGTGGTTTCTGACATTGTTGAGGGAAAGACCTACACATTGAAAGGATGATCTAATCGCATTTATATCAGACAAGCAGAAGGTCCTAATTCTTACCTTTGAAAAGTTATTTTCTAATGTTGAAAATGGGTTTTGTGTTAGACATTTGCATAGTGACTCTACAAGAGTTAGTATGCACGGATTAGCATTTAAAGCAGCACTTTGGTAGGAGAATGTAGGAGCTTAGCTTGCTTGATGAAAAGGTGATTGAATAATTGAGTGATAAGCCTACAAGGTAGTAGAGCATATCACACTTCAGTACTTGGCCTAGGTGTGATATTTTGCTTGGCAACTTGTGTGAACATATGCAATCATATGATCCTTGAGGTTAGAGAGAAGCTAATGTCAATAATGTTGAAATGGATAAGATAGTATTTGATATCTAGAGAACAAGAAAAAAGAGACAAAACTTCAAAGAAGTGAAAAGGTAAGCTCAGCCCTAGGATTAAGAAAACTTGTGGAAAAAAAGTCTTAAGAAGACAACTAATTATATACCAATGAAATTTGATGATTACCATTACCAAATTTCTTGCTTTGATGGAACAAGATTGACTGTTGATTTGGCAAAACATAGCTGCTCGTGCAGAAGATAGAAACTTGTAGGCATCCCATGCAACTATGCCATGACTGCTATTTGTTGCCAAGGGTTGGATCTAAAAAACATTGTTTATTATGCTACTATGTACGTAAGTACTTGAAGGTTTATGGCCCATCAATTGCTCTTGTGAATGGTCCAAGCTTATGGACAAAATCAAGTTTTATTCCTCCTATTCCGTCAAACCAAGGTAAAGGTTTTGGCAAGCCTACAAGGGCCAAAAAGCTTAAATTTGATGGGATTGTAAGGAAGACAAATAAAGTAGTGAGAGGTAAAAGCAAAAAGAAGCCTATTAGGTTGTCCAGACTTCTTTTTCATATGAACTATAGATTCTGTGGAGGAGTTGGTTGCAACAGTATGGAATGTAGGGCAAAGAAAAATAAGAAAGGAAAGGTAAATGAAAATGATGTTCCTATTGAACATAAAGATGTGGTTGAAGAGCAAGCATCTATAATGAGGATCATGCAACTGTGATGGACAATATGGTTTAACAAAAGGGAGGTATTATTAAAACTTAAATTAGAATTGAAACAAGTGGTTGTGCCTCTACAACTCAAGAAGAAAAAGGCACACAACTTGAAGAAATGGCCACACAATCCTTAGTGCTTGCTCATGAAAGCTTGGGAAGACCCTTAATGCAAAAATTGACAAAGAGTTTTGTTTTAATATGTTTATGTTTATCATCATCTATTGTCTAACTCAGTTTAATTTGATAGGTAAGACATATGACAATGAAAAAGTATGGAATTGAGATGGTAGTCCCAACTCTTAGGTTAATGAGTGTAAGTTATTATCTTTTACATTTATATGTTCTATAGAGTGAATCATTTCCCTTTGTATTTACACAAGACACCAAGAAGGCTTAAGAAGAACAATCAAGTCCATCTACTAACACAGGAAGAGTACGTTAACTTTTATAATAAATCTACTAGTATAATGTTTAAATGACCTTAGACTCTAAACAAGTATCAACAAAAAGAGCTCAAATGCTACTTCCATGCACTGCAATTGAGGAAAGAAATGTGAGAACATGCCTAATGCTATGCCTTGTAATTGCTTATGCTTTTTTCACTAATTAGTGTAATGTTTGTGTCTCTCTCAGATAAGAAAAAGGAAAACTCAGGCAGCAAAAGCCTTTTCTTCAAAGGTAGGTGTCCAATATATGTATGCATACTACTAATGTTTGAATTTGATATTGTATATTTGAGCAGAGGCAAGCAAGGCTACTGAACATGATACTTTAATATTAGGTGAGAGGGCCTCTAACTTCACATGGATTCAAAAGTGTTGTGCTTAATCAACAATTTAATAATACCACCATACAAGTGCAGATTGGACCATTTCCAATTTTATAGAAGAAAGGTAGGACTTATGTTACAATGTCCAATTCAAGTGTTGCTGTTGACATTACAAATAGAAAGACTGCTACTCAGAAGAAGGGAAAGAAAAAACGTTGGATCCCATAAATTGTCAATGATGTTTGGATCATTCACTAGCATACAAGACTTTTGATCATTGTCCAAAAATTATAGTTAATGTAGGTTAGATGTTAAGGTGGTTAAGGTAGCTTACAAGCCTTTGCTACACTTAAAACATTGTGGTAATGCGTGTTGAATTTGTTTTTGGTAATGCTCAAATGTGATTAATGTTTGCTACACTAAATGTAGCTAGTGTTTGCTACATTGACAATATAGTTAATGTTTGTAACAATGCTAATGTGGCTTACCATTTACACAGTTTCCTCAATGCTAATTAGCTTATCCTTTGCTCAGTTTGCATAATGTTAATGTGGCTTCCCAATTGAGAAGTTTCCTCAATACTAATGCGGCTTACCAAATGCTACACACGCGAACGATTTTCACAATGAAAGAATCAAGAATCAAGGATCCATGTACACAAACTATTTAGGAAAAAGGTAGGAACTTCCACACTTTCAAAATCACCACCTCCCTCACTCAACATCCATTTGATAAATTTAGAAGATTGTGCTCATTATATGCCAACTAAAGACAACAAAGCGAGAGTTAAAATAGATGTAGAAATATCTCATTTAAACAACCATCTTGTTCACAAGCTAAAAGGAATAAGTATATAGTTCATTGCATTTTAACCCTAGCAAATAAGAACATACTTCAATAACAAAGGTTCTGAAACTCAAATTTGGATAACAATAAGTGGAGCCAAGCTCGAATGGAAAGTGACCAAGAAAACGATAAACTTGCCACCAACACTTTGTTTCTTGCCTCTAACTTATTGTTTGCTCTTTGCAATTTAGCACAACATTCCTCAACTGTGTTTAGTTTTCAAAGTAAGCTAGGAATTATTACTTTAGCTCTTACACAAATTGAATTATTCTCCCAACCAAAAAACCCATAGCCATTTTCATTGTATTTAGCATAAGAATGGAATCTCTTACTTGGGTTTTCATTTGTCTATGTTGTTCGAAGTCTTGTAGGTAGCACTCAATGCCACTTTGCTCTAAATTGAGAAGGGAAATCGAAGTCGAGAGAAATAGAATGAGAAATACCAAGTAGACCAATTTACCCTTATTATTTCCCTGCAAAGAAGGCGCATGCATCACACATAAGCAAATTTTCCCTCCAACTAAGGATTTAATGACACTTGATGGCAAATGCTGATTTTTCCCAAACTTTCAATCAAATTCTAATGTTAAAAATCTTACGAGATCATCCTTGCCCAAAATTAGCCTTAAATTGGGAACCCTAAGCAAAGTTGGGATCAAGTATGAATTTTGAAAAGTGTGGTCCTGAATCCATAGTGAGGTATTTTTTTAAGATCAAATATACATTTTTGTCAACAAAATAATTAAGTGCACCATTTCATCCAACTGTACAAAGCCATGGAATAAGTGCACCACTTGTCCATCTGTACAAACTTAAGAAGAAGTAAGTGCGTCACATGTTTTGACTATGCAAAGCCAAGTTGGACCTAGTGAAGCATATGCTCCTTTTATGATAACCAAGTGGAGTAACCATTACTATGATGGTTATATTGGTCATGGTTAACATAACGATACCCCTTCCTTCCGAACCAAACCATTTTAAGTTGAACTAACGCTTGTCTGCTAGCCATCCTTCAAGCTAAATACCACAGTTTCTCAAGGGAGGCAAAAAATGAGCTACCGTGTCTAGTTTAAGTGTTGTAGATGCTGCCACTACCAAGAAGAATAAGAAAGATAATCCAATGAAAGAAAAGCTAAGGTGTTCCAAATCTAAATTGATGCATGGCTATTCATACTTTGCTATTTGATGTTAGCTTCGGTGATGAATTGTTAATGATGTAACACATTGTAACTCTTGGAAAATGTCAGATTGTATTAATACTTTAGTGTTTTTGTTGTTGCTATTCTTGTTTTTGCCAGCATTGATTGTCTAAAATGATAGTTGATGTTTAATTTTGTATATTTTTAGCCCTAATTTTGTATAATGAACATATTTTTTGTGTTGGCAATGTCAAAGTGATATGAAGTCTACAAGAAAGTCATGGACTTACCCAACTCGTATTAAATGCAATTGGTTATAGTTGTACATAAAAGCCATTATAGAAAACACCAATAGCAAAATAGGAATGAAGTTATACATGTACAATCTATAACAAAAGATCCATTGCATAAGATTAGATGCCACCAACATCCTAGTTCAAAACGTCTAAGCACAGGCATGTATTGCATTTATGGTAACATCAAACCTAATCAAACAAAAGACAAAATTCTAAAAAAACACTTTCGTGTCCTATTACATTAAAGTGCACAACACAAGCACATAAAAGAAGAAAAACATAACTAACAGTATATTGTTATTCGCATCATTACAATTTCCTTTTTTGTTTATTTAATTGACAAATCATCCCAAGCATATGGCTATTGTCTTAGCATGCATTGGTGGATCTACCCACTTAAAGAACCCGCACCCATTTCTATTGCAAGTCGCACATATAAGACCTACTTAGGTTGGACATGCATCCAAAAAGTCATTATTATAGCTATTTTACCATAGTAAGAGCCCATGAAGTTACAAACAATTAAGATATGGATTTAGACTTCAATGAAGTGCAAATCATCCTAAATTGTAAAAAAATATTCATTGAGTGAGCAAAAGTAAAGTTTTTCAGCCTTGGTCATTGAATTTTTATTTCAAATTGCTAATTTAAAAACTTAAAGATAGGCAAACCATACAAAGGGCAATAAATTTTTTCCTCCAAGAATGAGCAATGCTGTCCTAATTCAACAACATTTAATAGACACGTAACATGGCAATAACATTCAAAATCTGTCAAATACTTAATGATGGAAAGGAATTTGGAGTTCATGTGTCCGGTTTTTGGCGAAATGGAACTAAATTGGTCTTCTCAAGCTTGTGTCTAAAAACAAATTGGACTATTCTTGTGCGGAAAAAATAAATAATTTTACCATAGAAACGTGTCACTTAAAACCAAATTGGACGGTTTTTGTTGGGGCAAGAAAAATAATTATGCCTTATATAATATCTGTCATTAAATTATTTATAATTTATTATTATGTAATAAAGAAATTGTCCTGTTTAATTTTTTGCAAGAAGAATCACTGCTTCAAAAATCCAAAAAGGACTCGGGGGAGTGTGCACTATATATTTGGCAGTCCTCCCCAAGTCTAATAAGATCCCTTGGCCCTGTGTGGGAGTGATGATCACATCACTATACGAGTCTTAAGCTGAGTGCGGAAGCATCAATTTCGTTTTCCAAATTTTCTTGCATATAGAATTCCTGTCTTCCCATTCTCTCCCTCTCTGTGTCTCTGTCTCTAGGGTTTTCTCGTGGGGTGGTTGCTGAATTTTAGGGAATCAGAACAGTGATGGAGTCTGATGACGATATGCACGACGCCAACGAGGTAGCATCTGTGGAGGAAGAGGATGACTACTACAGCGGTGGCGAGGAGGAGGATATGGATGAGGAGGGAGAAGCTGGGGAGGAAGACTACGACTACGCGGATGAGGATGACGAAGATACAGGCGATTACGACTTCGTCGCGAATTACTCTGACGGTGATGATACTCTCGCTAGTCGGTCGCAGGTATACTACCTGTGAAATGGCCGATATACTATATATTTGTATTTTAATTATTATCATCTAAATGCTTGGTATTTACTCCTCCAATTGGTAAGAGACTCATCCATACTGGATTGGACAACGAATCTTGATTCATAAATCAAGTCCACTGTATGCTGGAAATCAAGTGTGGAATTTTAAGCTTGCCTTTGTCTGATAGATAATAACTGGTATGTACATTATGGATATTCAAAGTTCATTTTTTTTTTTGTTGGGAAAGTTCAACTTATTATCCCAACTGTAACTTTTATAGGCCCATACACTGGGCACTATCATTCACTAAGGCTGACGGTCACCCCTGCTTGAATATCGTTTTGCGTTAATCATGGGTTAGATTCTATAGCTCAAGTATTTTGAGGTTTTATAGAGGATGTAGTTTTTATCTGGAATTCATTTTTTGTGCAGTTGGAGGGGTGAGAGTGGACTGTAGCGCTTCAGATGCTATGAGATCTGATGTTGCAATTAGTGGAGTAGAAATTTACAACATTGAATTAGAAAATTTGAAGTACACTTAGATAAATTCCTGTTCTTAGCTTTGAATATTTATGCATACAAATGCGACATCTGTACTTGTAGAAATCATGGTTTGAGAACACTTTTGTATACAATTAAATTAAAATTAGAACTAAAGGGAAATTCTGTGGTGCTTTGATCAAAGTTCTTTGAAAATACCCTATATATTTCGCTCTTTTAACATCATATGATCTGTTATACATTCCAGAAAAACTACACCATTTTAAAGGAAGAAGATATACGGCAACGTCAGGAGGAAGACATTACCAGAATTTCTACTGTTCTTTCAATTACAAGGGAGGCAGCGTGCTTATTGTTGCGACGTTATAAGTGGTAAACCTTGTGCTTCTTTTAATGACCTAAATGTATCCAAAATTGTTCTATGAAAGTCAAATGTTTCGGATTTGTTGAGACTGATTTGTCTATGCTGTGTTCCTGAGGATGGGGAGTGTACTGTAACTTCCCTTTCATTATCTGAAATACCTTGTCTTCTTTCTCTGTTATCCTTTGTACTCTGCGAACCAATGACTTGTTTGTTCTCTATCTTCTTATTTTTCATTCCTCTCAAACATTTTTGCTCTCTTTTTATATAAATTTTGAATAACTTTATTTTTACTGTGAAAATTATAAAAAATTATAATAATTTATACTTTACTATGATTAATAAAATTGTATGATTTTTTGATTATCATGCTCATCCAACTTTCGCTGTTAAAAAGTCTGTTTCATGTGAAAAGTTGTTTAAAGTCCTCAAAGTCTGCAACTTGATCATTTGACTGCCTTGGTGGTATTTGATCTTGCACTATGATTTCATTTACTTCTATTGGTTAATTCTCTTTACATAATTGTTTGTACAGGAGTGTGCATAACGTGCATGAAGAATGGTTTGCTGATGAAGAAAAAGTCCGTAAAGCTGTTGGTATATTGGAGAAACCTCTTGTTAAGAATTCAAATTTCAAGGAAGTAAGTTAACATATTGGTCAACATTTATCCTACGCATTTTTATTTTTCATTGACAATGCATTTCCTCATCTTTGTGCAAAATTACTTCTATGTCCATGTAGGCGGCTTGCGGGATCTGTTTTGAGAACTACTCTAGTGACAGTCTATGTTCAGTTGCATGTGCTCATCTTTTCTGTGACGCATGTTGGAAAGGTTTGTCTAGCCGTGCACAATTTTTTGAAACACATTGGTTGTAGACAGCTTTGTTCATCTCTGCTTCTGGCGATTAGAATATTGCACAGAATCTTAAAGCTAGGAACCTTTTTTGAAAAGGTCTCTCTTTCTCTATTGGGGTGGGTAGGAGGGGGTCCTGTGGTTTTGGATTTCACTTCCATTGCAAAATTTAAGTTAATGGGTCCACAATGGAAGGTTGAGGGAGTTCTATTTTTCCCATGCTTTTGTCCCTTTTGTAGAACTAACATGGGTGCTAGGAAAATATGCAAAGACCTGAGAATCAGCATCATGCGCCACTGTGCAATTATCCCCTGCGTAGAAAGAGTCTCTTAAGTGGTCTTTTCCCTTTATTTTTGGCATTTGGTTTTCTTTAAATGTTGATTGTGTTTAAAGAATAGGCAAATTCTGCTGCAATATGGTTGAATTTACTGAGTTACTGAGCAGCTAGTTATGACATCACCTGTTAATTAGAAGCACAAATGCATATTAAACACTGGTCACTATTCAGTATGAATTGAAACCTGATTTTGGTAGCCACCAATATTTTAGACACCTCCAAGTGCAACTTTATTTCATCTTTCTATATGGCTACAGCCATATTACTTAAGTTAAAACTGAGATTTAGTCTACCTTATTACTCTGACACTTGTCTTCTATGCTTTGTAACTTAGTAGTAATGTTACTCAAATTTGCAAAATAGACGTCATATCCCTACCTTGATATCATTCCATTGTTTATTCACACCTTAAGTTAATGTAAAAATTCATTATTGAATCCCAGTTGTCATCATATCCTATAGATATTGTGAGGTATCCTATGTGCGCCAGACTTCTTGGAATTCATTCTATGTACAAGAACATGATGAGTTAGATTAAAATTTAGAAACTGACACAACCCATACATTTGGCTGTTTCCAGAAAAAATTTGCACAGAGGCTGTAATTGAAGCAAGTCTGTATTCAAAATTCTATGGTTGAACGACTTATAGTTAACTTGATTTTGTAAAATCCAAGTGAGTTTGTAGAAGATCTTGAAGCTTCTTCCGGTTTGCAATTGGACCTGGATATAGTTTATATGGAAGAGTCTTGTTTCTAAACTGTTCTATTTTTCTGCTTGTGTGATGCCTTCTTTCTTTATTTTATTTTATTTTTTCCAATTATAATGTGGATTGCTATGCACTTGAAGTCAAGCTACACAGAACTCTATCATGGTTGGTATATCAAATGATCTAAACATTACTAAAAAATCTGTGTATCTCTTGGTTTCTCTTGCTGCTGTTTTATAGTCTTATTCTTGACTATGATGGATGCAAAAATGACTCTTGTATTCTCTTTTGCTGATCCTATTCATTTTTCAACTGAATGTTTTTCAACTACCTTCTTCATCTATTTTCTTCACTTGGTTCTGCATTTTCCATCATCTGTATTCTTTTTCTGTGTACATTCTTGTGTTCAGCATATTTTTCATTTACATTTTCTGCACTTTACTACGTCCAAGTAACTCATGAATTTCTATTTTTATTTATTCCAATCAACAATTAGGCTGGCCTCTATGCTGTAGATGGTCTGGTCAGGTATATGCTCGATTATTTTTTCTTATGTATATCAAATCAACTATTAAGCATTTGAATATGTACTCATAATGGATTTAGGTCCAAATTGCCACGGGTATGAAAAACCAGTTCACATATTACTTTCATGGGTGAAGAATCACTATGATATAGCTAGATCTTTCCTGGTGGTACTGATAAAGGCGCTCCATGATGTGCTTAGCTTTGCTGCTTGGGTACCTTTTTGCAAGTTGTTGCTCAGGCATACCTTGCAACTGCTGTTCTGTGTTTATATTATGTATGATGTAAAAATTGGAAAAACAGGCAAATCCTGGGGATGAAACTGACTTTGCTCTTCTCTGTCTGTGTATGTAATTTTTTTTTCTCTTTTCTTCTTTTTCCTTCTTTCTTACTTCCTTCTCATCTTCTCTCCTTTCTTCCGTCATCTTTCATTTTCTCTTCACCTCAAATTGCAAAATGTTTATCATCTCTCTCTTTCTGTGGTTCTGCTGTTCTGTGTTTCTGACTTCCCCTTTTTCCCTGTTCTACTGGAAGTGCTTGATTTTGCAATTGGTAAGATAATTACTAACTTTTGTGATACTTTTGCAATGATTTTCTGAATTTTGCTTCTAACACTGAAATTAGTGGCTGAAATTAGTATCAATATTTTAAAATATGAGTAGACATATAGGATTTGTATTTTAATTTGGGTTAAAATGCTGAAATTTTTGTTGACATTGATATTTTTGCTAAAACACTGAAATCATTGCTGAAGCTATACTACATTTAAAATTTCTGATTTTATAGTTAGTTTGATAATTAATACAAGCAAAAATGTTCTATTCGAGTAATAGGAATTTGAACTTGTTTTCATTTGTTATTTAGCACCGTAATTTGTTTATGTTCTATTTTTGTTAAAAATTACTAATATGGTAAAAGTATTATTTATTTATTTGTTTATTTTTGTTTAAGTGCTTCCACAAGGCGTGTACCATGCCATGAGCAGTGGATCAAAAATATCTTGGTGCTATGGTGTGGTGCTTGATCAATTACTATGATTTTACAGCATTTAGTTGCTTTAATTATACAATGCACGACCGTTCTCCATTTCTATATCAACTCTTGTTTAGTTTGCTTTATCAAAAAGTTTCTGGATAAAGCTTTTTCTCTAAGGATTTGGTCAATTCAAATTGCTGAATTATATGTACTGTATAATTTTCATGATGATTGGATATGTATGCTAAATTTATTAATATGTTCTAGTCAACTGGGGTGAGACTTGGACAGAGTGGTAGTATACAAGAGAATTTTATGGTTTGTCTATTCTGTCTACAATCATGGACAAATATCCCAATGGCTAGGGTATGTTTTTGTCTTTTAGTTTGAGATTACAAAGACTGCATATTTATATTGGTAAATGACATACACTTGAAGAAATAATAAAAGGAGGCATGGCTCCAAAGTCAATTATTTCAAAGTGTCAAGCTTGATCCACAAGCATAGTAAAAACTTTATTAGGGGCGAGCTTTGATAAGTAATTAATCGAGACTTGTTTAAGAGTTAGACTGATATTGGGCATAATTACTTGAAACAAGATCCTTGAAGGAGAATAATTTAGTCGAATGAGTAAACTTATTAAGAAATACGTTATACTGTAGTGTATGAGAAACATGACTAGAAGAAAAGTATCTTGTAGAACTACTATTTTATTAGGAATATGAAGTTGGGCGCATCTATGTATTTCATGCATATATGTCCTCACAATTTTCACACTCCCTCTTTCTTAATGCACTTGAGCTATCCTAAAAGTTCACAAGCATTTGTGAATTGCTCAAAAAAAATTCCAAAAAAAAAAAAAAGTTGTAAACGTTTAGTTAGTTATTATTATATTGAACTGTTGCAATCAATGTGTGTACTAAAGTATGAGGGAACAAGTGGGCTGTCCTATCATTTTTTGAAAGTCTCTAGGCTTCCTTTTCATTTTATTTTCAAATATCTTGAATTGTATCTTTCTTGATATTATAATGTTGTATGTGCAATAAATTTTATATTTTCTAATTGGACATAATTAGATATCAATAGTAAATTTTCTCCCACTTGACATAATCTGACTTAAATATAAAAATTGCTGTAAAGGGATATCATTTAATGTTTGCAGTAAATTTTGGTCCCTTTGAATACATAACAAAAGACAAATCTTTCTTTATTTTTCTCAGTCCTTCAAAACAAAACCAAACATCTAATCATTACTATATATGTCTGTCCTGGTTGTTACATATTTTTATAAATATACAATTTTCAATCACGATGTCAATAAGAAACATAACTTTCCATTTTCCAACCATCATATTAATGTAAAATAATCATATTTACATTTACGAATTATGTTCTTGAATCACACTCAAAGACATTGATTTGCTGCCTCTACCATAGTATTCCAACAAATCATCCAATAAATTTGATACTCCACATGTTCTCTAGTGTATATTCCCACCTTCAAAACATCGCTGCTTTAAACTTGACTCCCAAGAAGTTTGGAAATATATAATTCCCATTAAGTTTTAAAGCAATCATCTGAGCTATGAGATTATCAAGTTCTTGTTACTCGTTTGAGGTTAGGGTTTAATTAAGGGAGAAAAGAACTTATGTGTGTGATTCTTTCTTAGATATATAGTGTAGTTTCTTTCACAGGAGTGCCAAATTATCCTTTATTTTCTATATTTTCTCATTTACCCAAGTTCTGCTTTTAATTATCAAAGTTAATGTTGATAAATACACTCCATTGATCAATGATGAATATCATTAAGTTACTAGTTTGTGTTTCATTATTGTTTTTAAAACTATTTCAACTGCGATGAAGCAATGCCAATTATGTGATTGAAAATGATAAATCCTCTTTTTATTTAAATATATTATTGTTAGTTTTATTTTTTGTTGTTAACAAAACCAAGATGGTTTTTTACTTTTATTGCTGCTAATATACTCATTTAATATATTATCTGACAATGAATTTGATTTTTTTTTGTAACATAATTTTAAATTGACTTTTAGAGAATGTCTGTTAATTCTTGTTTGTTATATATTTGTTTGGAAGTTAAATAAAAAAGGATATATTACTCATGACTGCGTTGCCATTTTCTTTGATGAATTGTTTTGAGTGTTGCGTTTAAATTGAAATCGCTAAATTCTAATGTAAAATAGCAGATTAAATAATGGCTATTATTTGCATTAGCTCCATCATGTGGTCACATAGACACTTTTGAATTTTAGTGTTCTCTAATTCTAATTTAATAAAATGAGAGGATTAATGTTGACTTATTTGTCAAATTGTCATTTCTTTTATGGTTATTGTTATGTGTATGAATTTAATAGTGCATAGTCAATCAATAGCATAGAAGATTTGAGTGTTAAACACATACAAATATGATCAGTTCTGTTTTTATTGTAATTTTTAACTTTCGCTGTGCCAGATATCCTGGAAGGGCACCCAGTAGCACTAACCAAAATGTATGACCTTCAAACAATAAGATATAGTGCCCTTGAGAACTTGAAAACTTGGAATGAAACAATATTATGTTCTTACAACAGGTATATGATCCCATAAATTATTTCCGACATATCCCAATAGTTGCAAAATGTGAGAACAAATCATATTTGCCCCCTTCTGTGTGCTGTGGTTGAACTTTTCTTCATTCTTGAAAATTTGCTCAAGATAAGCTTATTCTCCAGTTGTTTATCCCAAACTCTAGGACGGGGAAAGCAATATGATGCTACTGCTGCATAAGATCCCTGTTTTTCTTAAAATTTCCTGGAAAATATTAAAATTTCATGGATGAAAGTAGTTTTGAGATCGCATTATTAAAGAGCCTATATTCTACTTATACTGTAGTATAGATTATTGATATTATTTGTGAGAGTTAATTTCAACTGTGAGGATGACTGCTGTGAATTTGATACTTCTGTATTATTATTCCTTCTCCTATAATTGCTGCAGCCTCTTTGGTCTTTGTTTTTTAGTGCTTTTATTTATTAGTCTGGATGGGGCAAAGTCATTCTATTAGATTGAATGTGTATTCAGCTCAACGCACTAACTTGTGACCATTTGAAGCATATTATATTTAGAAAAATCTCTTTTGTAATTATTCTCCAATTCATATTGAAAGAGTAAATCAAATCTTTCTTCTTCAATGGCCTTAAAGTAATGTCCATTTTCGAAAATCTGAAAATATTAAATCATTATTAAGCAAGAGATTGGAATGTATAGGGCTATTGTAATAGAGAGAGAGAGAGAGAGAGAGAGAGAGAGAGAGAGAGAGAGAGTTTCTGTGCTTTAAGGTGTGTATCTGGTAATTTATAGGATTTAAGGCATTGATGAAATTGAGTAGTTATTAATAATAGTGGATTGGGATTGACCAGTGGCTTAGTTTTGCAAACAATAATGTTCAAATTTTGTTGCATATGGGTGACTGCTTAAGGATTCTGTCTTGAATAATGGCTTTTGCATAGGTATATCTGTGATTTTGGGCTCATTGAACAGTGGGGATATATGGTTTTTGTTTTATAGATTTGAATTAGGAGGAGAATCTAAACCTGCTTTTTTCTAGGATTAACATTTAAGAGTTTATGGTTCCTAACCCTGTTTGTTTTTAGGGGAACATACATAATGCCTAACTTGCATGACTGATGAGGGAGGAATGTTTTGTCTCCATGATAATGCTGTTGTTAGAATGATTGAAAGAATTAATGTGCACTTCATTCTCAAAAATGTCCCAATTTATCCCCCGAGAGTAGTCAAAATACCGAATATAATTCTAAGCCTACCATATTTCTAGACCTGTGAAGTAGGAAACAAAAGATTCCTAAACCTATATTAGATAGCAAAATATATAAAATATCAAATCAAATATTCTTAAATATTCTCACACTCCCCCTCAAGTTAAACATGGGGTTGTATTAAAAAGTTCAATTTGGAAAGACTAAATTAAAATAAATGGACAGCCCATAATAGTATTAGCCAAAGAGAGTACCAGTAGCTAGTAAATAGTAGATAGAAGGATAGCCGATGAGATAAGCAACATAGAAAATGGTGACTAAGGTAGACAACGCAAGATGACTAGTAAGGTTGGCAATACTAGATAGCCATTAAGGTAGGTGCAATCAGATAGCTTGTAAGGTAGGCAATATGTAGAGTCATGGTTGTCTGTGAGATAGTAGGCAGAAATCACATATTGTATGTGACAGTAGTAAAATTTCATAGAGGTGGTAGTAGATGTTCAGTTGTAAAAGTGTAGACAGACAATTGTAGTGTCAGGCTTGAATAGTAGTTGACAGCAGTAGCGGTCCTCTTTTCCCTGTGATTGATAGTTAGAATGATTGCTTGTGATAGTAGAGTATAGACACATCACTTTTAAGAAAATAAATTCTACTAAAATATAAACCCTTTTCTTAGGAGAAAATATGGGAAAAGGGATTTGCCCCCTCTAGTACCATTTTAGAATGATCAGAATAATTAATGCATATATCATTAATTAGGAACTGCCCCAATTCATAGTTTGAAACTAATACAAGAATACCAAATATAATTGTATTCATACCACATGAGTAGATCTATGAAATAGGAACAAAAGATTCTTAAACCTATACTAGTTAACAGAATATATAAAATACCAAATCAAATAATCTTGAATATTCTCTAACAGCTATAATGTTGGTTAAAACTTGTAACTGCGGTGTCTGGAAACTTTAAAACGTATTTTGCTTGTCCTTGTTAATTGCTTATTGTTGCTTTTTAGACATCTCTCTCTTGAGCAGCTAATTGACATATTTTATCTTTCTGCTCTCTTAGCTTACATTAGCACATCCATCAACGATGGCCCTGGATGCTTGATGCTAAAGTGTCCTGACCCATCCTGTGGTGCTGCTGTTGGCCAAGACATGGTTGATAAGTTGGCCACTGATGAGGATAAGGAGAAGTATCGCCATTATCTTCTTAGATCCTATGTTGAGGACAGCCGCAAGGTGTGCATATCTATTCCTAAAATCCTGCACTTTATAAGACTTCATAAACCCTCTTTGATGGATAGACATATTACCCTTCTGTACCAGTTACATAATTATTAGCATCCATGTATTGCTTTTGTAGTTAAAGGCTTAAAGTCCTCACCAATTATTTTGACTTGCAGCTTTTTTTTTTCTTTTGATATAGATATATGTTTTGGTGATAAATGCTTCAAAGGAGGTTGAATTATTAAGTTTACTTGTCATCTAATTCAGTAGACACATGCACATCCAAGCATTTTTCTTTGCTGCATGAATGTGGATAGAGAGAGAGATAGGGGTGTAATAACACTTATAAGTGATCATAGAAGTTACAATTTTGTTATCATATAAATGTGTTAAATTAGATGATCTTTTTGGGTTGATTCCTTTTGTTCTTGTTTAGTCCATTCGCTACTGCCACTACTGCTTCTATTGTTATGTCATTCCTAGCATCAGAACACTGGTGCTGATATTGTATTTAAATTTGGGGTTGATAAGAGTAGAAGAAGTACCAAATCAAGCCTTTTTGGTGTCCTGGTCTGTTCTAGAGCAAACCTACAGATAAAAAAGGAGTTCCTCTACTGCTCTTTGCAAACTCCCATTGTATAAGGTTTGGGTGTGCAGCTTCCCTATTTGGCTGAAGCTGAGATTGATAATGGTGCTAAATTAATAGTTTTAGAAAGTATTTAAGTACCACCTGAGGCTATATATACTAGAGATGGAGTGGAAATAAGATAACCAGCATGCATTGATTTTACATCTATGTTCAGCATCATTTCCTGCCTATGTGCATAAAACTCAGAGGTCATAAGATGGATAAGTTGCTTCTTGTGTTTTTGATTGTTTCCTTCTCTCCCTTGAGATTAAGTCTAGGCCCCAATTAGTTAAATCCTATTTTATGTTTCTTTGCAGATCAAGTGGTGTCCTGCTCCTGGTTGTGATTCTGCTGTGGAATATGTTGTTGGTAGTGGAAACTATGATGTCTCTTGCAGTTGTTCATATAGCTTCTGTTGGAATGTAAGAGTTTATGATGTATTTAATTGTCTTATCTTTATCTTGATGCGGAATCCTCGTTAAAGTATTAAGAGTTGGTGGTATGATCAGTGCGCAGAGGAAGCTCATCGACCAGTGGACTGTGAAACTGTGGCAAAGTGGATTTTGAAGAATAGTGCAGAATCAGAAAACATGAATTGGTAGAGTAGTTTCTTGAGCAGATGGTTTTCTTCTTCTAAAATTTTCTTTTCTACATTGTTATAGTTATTTGTATGAATTGCTTTCCATATAGTACACTGTTAATTCTTTTGTGAGAATAGTATTCCTTATTCAATTTTTAATTGAACTAGGTCCAGGTTTTGCTAAAGAATTATTTTCATCAATCTGGTTAGGTGATGATTTGATATTTGTGGCGATTGCAAAACATTCTCCAAAAATTGAACTTTTGACACCCAATGTAATGTGATTTTGCAAGTGTTTTAGTAGTTAAAACTTACAGAGATTCATAATTAAGTATTTGCATTTGTGGAACGGTATGAAATAGAAGTACTAGTATATGGTCTTTTCAAATCTTTGGCAGTTGCCTTTGTGATAAACAAACAGAAATGAAACGTCAGTGCAGATTTGGTGAAGATAATGTGAACAGTAATTTCTTGTTTCAATGTATTGCCTTATCAGTCAACTGATTTAAAATACAAATGGCGCAAAACATTTACTTTTCTGTTAGGATATAGTGGATTCTTGGATCGGTGCCATTCTTGGTCTTCTGGTCTCTTGATCCATGGTCATTCTCTTACCAATTTATCAATTTTAGGATATTGGCCAACTCCAAGCCTTGTCCTAAGTGCAAGCGTCCAATTGAAAAGAACCAAGGCTGCATGCACATGACTTGCACGCCGCCGTGCAAGTTTGAATTTTGCTGGTATACTTTTTGTTCTTAGTAATTTTAAGTGGAAGTCCTGTATTACTACATTGGTATTTATCCTATTTTGCAGGCTCTGTCTTGGTGCATGGTTAGACCATGGTGAGAGAACAGGGGGTTTCTATGCTTGCAACCGTTATGAAGCTGCAAAGCAGGAGGGAGTTGTATGTAATTAGGGAATCGATGAATTCATGTTGTGAAATATCTTTCTATTCCACATCATTGTTTGAAGTGGCGCGTCATTTCAGAGTACATTGCTTTATTTATTTTCCTAATTGTGTTTATGTATAGTATGATGAAGCCGAGAGGAGGAGAGAGATGGCCAAGAACTCTTTGGAAAGATACACTCATTATTATGAGCGGTGGGCTTCCAACCAATCGGTATGTCCTATTTGTCCCAATGTTGAATTATCTCATAGACAGACAACTCCTTTTCTCCTTGTGTATTTGTTTCTCATCAGTCTTCAGGTCCTTTTTAGGAAGCTTTGATGTATGCTTATTCATTCAAAACTATTTAGCTATTTTAACATTTCAACTCTTTTGTTGCCAAAACGTTAATTCAACCTTAACCAAGTGCATAAGAAGTAGAACTATCTGGCAGATAATTACAAAAAGTAAGATGCAAGATTAATGAGGAGAAACCTTTTAATTTTTTCTTGATTGAGTGAATAGAACAACAGTTCAACCTGTAGCCTACTGTCTTGTTCAGGGTGGCACAAGTAATTTGTCTTTCCCACTGAGAGTGAACAAACTATGAGAGGGCATTCACTGAAGTAGCATTTTTTTCTTAAACAATTGCCAAAGCTTATTGCAGTCTAGCACTCGTTTATTTTCTGGAATCTGCATAATACATTAGTTGAAATATCTGCCTGGTTCGTATATTTATGGATAGAGCAAGAGAGAAGCAGTGCAAATACTTTGCAGCTAGACAGGCAACTAAAGATCTACCAAGATTGATTCATTTCCCTTCACATACTCTATCCTATAACTAAGCTGTACCTATGCAACTGTAAACTCTTTATTCCTGTTTAGCATGCTGCCATCATAGTGAACAGTACTTGCTTTTGCTCTTTATAGCATTAGATATTTATTCCTTTGCCTTCCATAACCTAACAAAATTTTGCTAATTCAATGCAGTCGAGGCAGAAAGCATTAGCTGATCTACATCAAATGCAAAATATACATGTAAGGATTTCCTGCTGCTACATATATAAATGTTAATGGCTAAATTTTATGTTAGCCTCCTCATTTTTTGAATGGGACCCGACACATGACTGCTTTGAATTTCAAAGGTAATGGTTTTGGGGGACACCTTTCTTCCAAAGCATTTCAACCTAAAATCTACTCATCTGATAGTGAAGGGTTGGGCTGAAAATGTTGTGGGTCAAATTTTTAATTCCGTTTCACATTTACTCAACATATTGTGTGGTACCATATCAATTAAAGTTTATTGATTGGAAGCCACTATCAATAACCTTGACATTTATTTACAGTACCAGTATTAATGGCTTCTCCTAATTTTAGGAAGTTGAATTTTAATCTTTGAAAGCAACCTTCCATGAGGCCACCTTTATCATCTGAACACTTGAATTCCTCTCTCTCTCTCTCTCTCTCTGTACAATAGCCCCTTCTACGTAAAGCCAAAGGTAGCTACAAGTATGAGAATGCTATTACTTTCAAATTGCTCTGAACATTGTATTTTTCTACATTTTCTGATTAACACTTCAATATTCCGCCATTTGCTAACTCTAAAGTTTTCCCCACCTACCAAAACCTCCATATTTGATGTTGACTGGAGCTTTAACTACTGTCATGACCATCTAATGGTAGCCTCATCTACTTGTAGTGTCTCAGGACATTTTAATTGAAGAAAATGTTACTTGCAAAACTAAAGACCCACATCATAAAGAATGAAACCAAGACAAATGAAAAGGGCATCACTCAGCATTTACTATGAAAATCATGAGATTGTTCAAACTCTCATAGGGCATCCTTCTTACATGTTGCTTTCCACCGGGACACATTTAATATTCCTCCACATGCTGTTAATGTAATGATGCTTGTAATTTATGAGCCGAACTCAGCAAACTTCTTGAACTATTTTATGAAATACCTTTTGATGAGATTACCAGTGAAATGGGATTTCTCCAACCAAAGAAAATCTGAAAGCAGCAATGAGTGAGTCAAAAAACCTTGTTCTTGCATGAGGAAAATTGTGGATTTTCCATGATAAGGCTGGCTTTCTTCATGGTTATGTCCTATGACCATGCCTTTTTAAGAGAATCAAATTCAGTAATATATTCTATCTACTGGGTGAAGTTGTTGTGGAGAACAAGTCTCTGTAGCATTAAGGGATCACTACCATAGGTGGCAATGCCAACCTATAAATATATGTTTTTACTAAATATTACTTGTTTTATGGTCATAAACTTTCTCTGTGCGATTGGGTAAAATATCTGATATTTTTTGCCTTTTCAGCTTGAGAAGCTAAGTGAAGTACAATCCCAACCTGAGTCACAATTGAAATTCATTATAGAAGCCTGGCAACAGGTAAGCCTTTTAACATCGTGCTCTAAAATATTATATATAAATATCTATGTATTGCTTGTTATTTTCAGTCTTCTCTTAAGTATTTCTGCTGCTTTGGTACTGTGAATTATAAGACACTTATATTTACAAAATTAAAGATAAATCTCTCACAATGAAAAGGTGGGACATGTTCATGCAGTGCATTTCTTCCATAGTTGATTTTGATGGTTATATTTATTGAACCTGCTGTCATCTACTTTGCATCCTTGTCCTCGTTCCCTTGAGCTATATATGAATGCCTAGCTATATTGGCGGTTAAGGGATAAAAGGCACATCATTTTCATTCCGTTGCAAATCAGAAATGAATTGTTTTTTCTCCGTGTGCAAAGAAGGGAAACAGCAAAAGTAGCCCTTCAGTATTTGAGATCATAGTTGCGTCCATCTCATTTTTTCCTAAGCAAGAATGAAGAATCAACTATTGGTGGCAGAAGTGCTTGTTGCTTTCTTTGGCATAATTCATGCATCACACATGTTTGGCTTACGAACTACCTTACATTTTTTACTGTTTCTTATTGTTACCGGGGCAGGCTTACTTGTGTTGATGCTTTCTGTGTGAGCAGAAATATGCTTTTCCCCCCATATTATCAAGTTTGGACTCACATCTGATATCTTAAATTAGTTTTGTAATGATTTCCTTGTCAGACAATTGCAAAATAGTAATTGTTCCCAGGCAAAAATTGTGATTTGTCTCTTGGATTAAGATGTCATTAAGCTTAATTATCATGATGCCTATATATTATGAAACAATCATGAATGACCTCTGGATACTTGTACAGATCGTTGAATGTAGGAGGGTACTAAAATGGACATATGCATATGGCTACTATTCACCTGAGCATGAATTTGCTAGAAAGCAGTTTTTTGAGTATTTGCAAGGTATCATCCTTCTTTCCTAATCTTTTGCATTCTATAGATCACTTATAATTAACCATCTCAATAAATGTTGAAAATTAGGTGAGGCAGAAGTGGGTCTGGAGAGGCTTCATCAGTGTGCAGAGAAAGAGCTAATGAATTACCTTAATTCCGAGGGCCCGTCTAAAGATTTTAATGATTTCCGTACGAAACTTGCTGGTCTGACAAGGTAATTTTTTCTTGCATGGACACATATGAGATAAATTCTATTCTAAAATGCAATGAGCCATCGACTTCTGTTCCGCTGTACACGAAGCTGAGACTTTGAAAGATTAGAACTTTGTAACCTGTGTGCCGTATGAGTATTTCTTGGATTTTTCTTGACCATTTCCTCAGTTTCAGTTCTTGTTCTTTATCCTAATTTGTTATTTTTTTGTGTCTTCACGTTCAGGAAAGATATGAATGCACCTATATTTTTATTGTTCTCTTCCTAATTAGCAAGTATCAGCACTCCTTTTTTGAGGATCAAATTCTAATTTGTATTCTTGTGTCAAGAAGATTGGAAGAATTAAATTGTAATTCATTGAAGAAATTCCTCCTTAATTTATGGTATAACATTGGATACAATCTTTAGAAGATACCAAAAATGAAGATATAACCTGATAAAAATCTAATTCTGTGAATTAGGAAACTAAATATTCTATACCTATAATTAGGTAACAATATAAAATTACTTGTTATCAAATATTTTCTAAATATTCTAACACTCTCTCTCAAGTTGAGCAAGGACAATTTCTTGCATGTTCAATTTGGACTATTGCAATTAAAAGGTGAATTGTTGTAAAGTGACAATCAAATAACTTCCGTAAGGCGAAAGTAGATAAGGTGCATAGTTGTTAAAGTTGTATGGCTCTTTAAGACGCAAAAATTCTCTAGAGCCATGGCGAATGGCCTGATGTGCGCCTTTGTGAAGCACAGTGCACAATTTATGACTTTATGTAATAAATGAAATATGATCACTTGATCAGCAATTTCATAGAAAAAAACATAAATGATAAATATAAAATGAATAACAATATAAACTTTAAATTTTTAATAATAAACCAAATAACATACCATCACTTAACGCATAAAGCTCCAAAGGGCAATGATCATGTTTTTCATATATACAAGCATAGCAAATCAAGTCGCATAAATAAAAACATGTAAATTCTAATCAAATTATTCTTTGGATTCTTCTTCCACATCATCACCATTAGACTTGTAGCCTTCAAGATTCTTTTCCTTCGTCTTCGTGTCATCTAAGTTGATTTCTTCCTCTTTCTCATCAACTAATTGACATGCAATAGATTTTCTTTTGGATGAGGCGGATTTCTTGGAACTCAATCCAATACCACTTGCATTCTTGGATCAAAATTGATATGGAGTTTTCTCAACTTCTAAAGCTCTTGTGACATCACCTAAGTCAAATCTTAACCACTAAATACTAGAACAATTTCGTCATCACTTCCTTCATCTACCCTCCCTATCAACCATTCACTACTTATTTCATCAAATTCAAATCTATCTAATTCAATTGGAACAATAGTGTCTTGCACATCGCATCTCCGCTTTATCGTCCTATTATACTTAATGTAGACCAAGCTATTAAGGTGTGATTGCTCCAACCATTTTCTTTTTTTAGAATGAAGTTGTAAAATTATAAATAATTAACATGCATAATTTTTTTGACAAAATAAATATGTACTTACATGTTCAAATACGCTTCAATTTCTTTCATAACCTAATGAACTACAAGTGAGGCTAAGCACGTTAATTGCAAACTTTTGCAAGTTGAGAGTATAAGAGACATATGTAGCCTACCATTCAGTTGGTAATTTTTTTAAGAAAAAACTAAAATAAGAAAAAGGAATAGAATCAACAAATACCTAATCTTTCTATGCAACTATATAAACCTTTTATCACCTCTTGATCCTATTCAATATTAGGATTTGCATAGAACAATTTTGGATTCAAAAAATAACTAGCCGTATGTGGAAAATAACAACTAAATGCAAGGGTTAAAGGAGCTAAAAGCGCCATCTATCATCAATTATTTTGAGAATTGTTTTATACTTATCTTTATTATTCCTGAATGAGGCCATTATAGCCTCTTTTGCCTGATCCATTACCTCATAAATATATCCCATCACTTGCTTTGCACTATCAACAATATGAAGCACATTTAACAATGGCCCACCAATGCTTAAGGCATAGGAAATGTGATTTCAAAATGAAGGCATTAGAATTACTTCAACCACATTCTTCGCTTGCATCTCCTTTGAATATTTTGATTTATTCTACTCATTGGAAGTAAAAATTTTCTTCAAATTTGCTTTTTGAACTTGAAAGTCCTTCAAGGTCAAAAATTCTGTGACACATCGAGTATTCCTTGCACGAAACATCTCCTTTTGGCTAGTGAAATGCTTTATCATATTTAAAAGATGCAGCCTATTATATGTATACCCATTTACCATCACCACTTGCTCATAAGTTTTTTCAAATTTGGAAGTTTGAAGATATTTTCAAATATCAAGTTGATGCATTGAGCGGCACAAGGGGACCAATATGAATGTGGATACTTCTCTTCCAAAAGGTTCCCTATTCGTTTAAAATAATAAAACATAAATTACACTTTAATAAATAAGTAAATAAACCAAACTTATTGAATGAAAATATGAAATACTTTCTTAAATGGAATCATAGCATCATACATCCTCCAAAATTTTTGCACCATATAATCCCTCTTTATTTTCGAAGTTTCGTCAAATTTCAAAGTAGCAACACTACCACAGTTGACACTCCACACTCCGCAGCAAATAAAATGTATCAAGGCATCAACAATGTACAAAAATAGTAATTATAGCATTTGAATCTAGCTCTAGCACACAAATTACAAAAACAATAATCAACACTGAACATTAAACAGTAAACAAAAATAACTCTGGGCTCCCAAGTCTCCTAAATTCTAGCATTTGAATCTATATTACAACTACAATAGCATGTACTTTGCAGAAAGCCAGGAACTGAGAAATGTAGCTGCAAAATGTAGGTGTGCCGTGTACATCAAACAATAGAATCATAGGCAGCATCACATCATACAATTTTTGCACCTCATAATCCACATTCCCGGCTCAATGTTTGCAGAACCTGAGAAATGTAGCAGCTAAATTTTTATTCAGAAAAGGAGCTAGCCTACTACAGTACAAGTGAAGGAACTGAGAAATCTTTGGAGGAGAAGATTACTGTAGAAGAAATAGAGAAAACTTACCAGGCTTAGATGCACAGAGCCTCTGCGCCACTGATGGAGAAGAAAATATTGGAGAAGAATGGCTGAAATGGTGGAGGAACAGTGGAGGAATGGGGTGTCTGCACAACTTCTAGCTTCTCCAGCCATGAATGATGCCTTCTTTTCTGTGTTTTTTTTTTAACAAAAACACATGGGCTAGTGCATTTTAAAACACCCACCATGTAATTTGGTTTTAAACATGACTTTTCATCAAAAAAATTTTTTAAAAAAACGGAACATTCCATCTTCATGAAGGTGGGTCAGGCGTGCGCCAGTGCACCTGGAAAACAAGCGCTGAGGTGCGCTAGTGTTGCACCTCTGCGAAGGTGTGCACCAAACATACTTGCAAGGTGTCACGCCAGCGCCAGCTCCTTTTGCCATGGCGCATGCCTTTCAGCTCCTTTGGCAACTCTGGTAAGGCGATAAGAGGTAGTGATGTCTTAAGGTGACATTCAAATAATTGAAGATAGGTATCGCAAGGCAACACATAATAGGACTTAAAGGGTGGTGCCGTAAGGCAACAGATAAAATATAAAGAAGTGGGTTTGAATCCGCTTTGATACCATGTCAAAAAGATTAGAAGAATTGGATTGTAATTCATTAAATAAATTCCACTTCAATTTATTGTACAAAGTTATAATTTGCAAAAGATACCAAAAATAAAGATATAAATTGACATAAACTTAATCCTATAAATTAAAAAACTAAATATTCTACCCCTGTAAATTAGGTAACAATATAAGATCAGATATCCTCAGATATTTCATAAATTTAGGAATTTCCTAAATTAGGTAACAAGGGAATTTTTGAGGACATTGGTAATAATTGTTTCTGACATGAGTTAATTTTTGAGGACCTTGTGACTCTGTCTATGTGATTAATTCTTTTAGTTGATGTAGGGATTTGGCCTGTAGGAACTGATGCAATTATTTTAACAGTATCCAAGTGTGTTCTCTTCTTTAAAGTTGAGTGACAGTTATTCTTCTTCTTGTTTTGTGACAGTGTGACTCGAACTTACTTTGAGAACTTAGTTAGAGCACTAGAGAATGGTCTTTCAGATGTAGATTCACAGGCAGCATGCAATAAGACGAGCTCAAAAAATGTAGCAGGGAGCAGCAGCAGCAGCAAGGGTAAAGGTGGAAGGGGGAAGGGATCTTCCAAGACAGGCACATCAGCTAGAAACACATGATTCGGGTAATTGGGCATGTGATTTGTGTACCTATGTTAATGTCCAATCTGTTCTACATGCCAAATATGTAACCATCGCCACTGTAAAAGGCCCTAATGCCCTGAAACAGAAGATATGTCTCCAGCAGCTTATAATTATGAAATGCAATGGATTCTAAAAGATGATGAGTAGCATTCAATTCTTAGTTAAGCATTGTGGTTCGAGGAGATGTGGTAGCATGTCCTTGGCGTCGGTTTTATAAGAAACAAATGTTTGTAAATAGTTTGTGTATCGGATGAAATGAAGTGTTCACAAGTCTAATTCATCCTTTGTGGCTTAATTCCTTTGAAAAATAGGGGGTTGCAGAGCTGTGCCAAGTTGAATTCTTGTTGTTGTCAAACTTGGTCAGACGAAACATCCTCACAAGGTAATAGTTAACTGTGATAATATTATTTAGTCTGTGCTATATGTCACTATTGTGATAATATAAAATATGGATTATCTTGCTGAAATTTTCGGACCTTGATTGGTTTGTACAGCAAACTTTCACCTAGAAATTCAAAATGTGATGCTTGATCTGTATGCACTGAATTAGGATTGTATATGAGCTAACGAATGTTGGATCGAGCATAAATTCCATGAAATTTGAACCCAAAAAGTTTTTGGGTAGAATTGAAGTTACTTTGAGGTTGGACATCCATTCTCTTGAGGTATCAATGCGTTGCAACATCTACCATATGGTATGAGAGCGTTGTAGCAATTTTAGTTAAATTCTTGAGGTAAGGGATGCTATCTCAGCAACCAGACTATAGTAAAATGGAAACCAAATTAAGTCTAATTCTACAGACTGAAGTTTTTGGAGTGCAATGTAAATGAGGTAACAGTCAAAATGAACCTCCAGTAATGAAAATAATACCCGATGGATGATATTGTAATTTTGGAAAACTTGAACAGATTTAACAAATAAGTGGTTAAGTATTGTGGGTGGACATCTAGAAAAGTAAAATGCCAGTGATGTGGGAAGAAAATATTCTCAATGATTTATGAAGCGAGAGAGAATTTAGACAAACTTTGATGTTGTTTCAGAAGGCAGGCAGTCTCGTATGGGCGTAGTGATAGAAACCCTAGCTGTAGTTTAGTCTCAACTGTGTTCTTTTCCAAGTCAATGAAGAAGATGAAGCCAGTAGATTGGTGCAAGAGTGGAATTATGAATGTGAATGATCAATTACTCGCTGCTAAACTTAAATTAGCAAATTTTATATTTTCCAGTGTGTTTATTATGTGAAATTTGTTACACGATCCACAAGTAGGAACGAATATAATGTAACAAATGCACTGCAATGTTTACATTTATATACATACAAAAAGAGAAGCAAGTTGAACCGAGGCGATTGTTGAGCCACATGATTGAAGTTTCAACTTTTACACGACTCGAGTTTGAACTTGATTTTTTGTGTGAATTTTCTTAATTATTATATGATTAATATTATAGAGTAGTCCATTCTAATTCCACATATAAATACTGATATTAATCATGCATCAATCTACATAAACGTGTAGTACATGTAAATATTGATATCAGTGGCAAAATGTTATTTTATATTAATAATATATTTGTATTTACATATTCATAATATTTTAAGTATTTATATGTATATACAAGGTAACAATCTTCGATTTTTTAGAAAATAATTTAGAACTTTAAGTTTATGAAATTTTCATCAAATATCCAGAAAATATCCGAAACTTTTAGAAAAATCAAGGAAGTACATGAAAATTAAAAAAAATGAAACTTTGAATACAAAAAATTAGCAAATTTAGGAATCTTTTAGTAATATGCAAATGTGTGTTAATTATTTTGCGTATATATATGATGTAATATTAAATTTGAAGAATATATTTTAAATTTGAAATTTATGAAATTCTAAATGAATTTTTCATAAAACCCAAAATTTCAGTTTCAAATTTAAAAATATCATAGAAGTGAATAAAAGAATGAAAAACTCAATAAAAATACTCTCTCTCTCTCTCTCTCTCTCTCTCTCTCTCTCTCTCTCTCTCCCTCTTGATATATATTATATATATATGTGTGTGTGTGTCTGTGTGTCTGTGTCTGTGTGTGTGTTCCAAATTCACAACCATGCATCTTTCAAATATAAAAGTTCAAATATATGATAAAAATATAGCTAGTTCTATCTTTTGGTACAGCTAAAATATATTTTGAGGTAAATGATAACTAAATTTATTACAAAAGATTAGATAAATTCAATACAAAAGATCTCATTGAAATTATAATGTATCTGCTAGTTGCCTAAAGTTCCCAAAATATCAAAATCACTATCATTAATGCAATAGTTGACACGATATTCTAAAAAATATTTTCTTGTTTAGTAAACAAACTATTTCAGATGTTCAATTGATTACTTTAAACAAACAGCAATTTTTCAATTTTTTTGTACTATTTATAAATTTTAACTTTTGTTCTTTATTTATTGTTTTGCATTTTTTTATATTATCTTAAGAAAATGATTAATTAATTATTCGCATTTGTTCTCAAATGATCATTTTGCCTTTAATTAGTTGAATGTACATAATATTTCAAATATTTTATTATTTTCAATTAATCAAATAACTATAAATATTATTTTTAACATTTAACAAAAATACAAAATACTATATTAAAAGATAATATGAATTTAAAAGATTCAAGATATTTTGATGGAATTTCATAAAATAAGTAAAAATTTAAATATCAATTCAAAAGCAACAACATCCAAATTTTGATCAAAATTTGAGATTGACAACCAAATTTGGTAGCATGACATTATATGAATTATCGTAACATAATTTATTAATAAATGAATTTAAACTTTAGCTTGTGAGTCAAGCTTGAGTTTGATAGTTATACACCAAGCCTGAAATAGAGCTATGTAAATAGGCCTGATGAGCTCAAATTTGAAACATTTTTGAGCATATTTAAACGAAAGCTTGAGCTTGCAAAAACTGACCAGCAAACTCAAATTAAACTCATTTCACCCCTACATATTGTATGGTATCCTAATAAACCATGTAATTAGAATTGATTTGTACATCAATTGATCAAACTGCACATTTACATATAACATAACATCCAATAGACATAGACATTATATCGAATCATAAAATATAATCATCCATTCATTAGTTTCAAAAATGCATTATATATATATCTAACATACACATCATTCGTTATGCTTAACCACTTGGATACAGAAAAACAAGTTTATGGCATCTTTCAGTGCCAACAAACTTAAAGTTTAAATTTTACCACCAAATAAAAATTCCTTTGTCATGCATAATTATTCATACAAAATACATGCCCACAACATTCAACCAACTCACAGGCACGAGCAAAGTTTGTATTTGAAGACAAAATGTCACAACATTTACCATCACCTTGGGATATTGAGGATTGAAGCTCTTGGATCCCTTTCAAGCATGTCAACTTGAAGATTATGGTGAAGTTGATGGAGCAAAGAATGGAAGAACTCACATTCTAGTAGCCTTTTTATTTCAAGTTTTTTCTAAGTTTAATTCTACAAGGGTGCTTCTAGAAGCAGTTGAAACCCAATCTATAATAGACCTAAAATGAGGCATTAACACTAGAAAATCTACTATAGTTTACATTTAAGAAGCTTCACTTTTTTTTCTTGATATTGTAAGATACAACTTTATTCCTATGGAATTTTTTTATTCATATTTTTAGTATAAATTGTATTATGACTATCTTCATCTACGCTCATTTCAAACTAATTATAGTCACCAACACAAATTCACTAAATAAAAAAATGTGGTTGCATGTAGCTATAACTATGAATGCACATAATACACGAATTGGATTTTTATTTTTGATGAGCACTTGATAACATGTGGTTTTGTTACATATTTGTTCCCCATTTTTACTAATTTTTACTTGCATTTAAGAATAAATTGGATACAATATGATTACATGGATGTCAATGCATTAATTGTGTGAAAGGAAGGGTTTAAATGTGGTTTTGGGTGATAATTGAGTGAAATTGGGCATTAGCTACACTAACTATCATTTTAGTCTAAAACACAGCTCTCACAACCACAAAGAGGAAGTCCATGGAAGTGAGAGGAGATTTGGCAACTATGAAGTTCGATCACAGCATATACTAGAATTTTTTGTAAACGAAGTTCACGATTGCGAGAATGAGGGCTATGACCGCGAGAAGATCAATCATGAGTGCAAAATGGGACCGCAAGCATAGTTTCTATCACGGTTGAGCCTGTGACAGTGAGAGCATGAGTTGCAACTGTTCACAATAGTAATGAACAGTGCAAGGCCCCACTAGGTTGCAATTTGCAAGAAATTTTAAGGGCTTTCTCATCTTTTCCCACACATGAAACAAACCCTAGCCACCCCGACCCATATACACACACAGTTTCACACGTCTAAAGGGCGATTAGACTAGTTTTTACATTGAGAACACTTATAAGTTATATAGATTGAAGAGATGGAGAAAAAGGAATCCACACCGTTGAAGAGATTTCAATTGTCCACACAACACAAGGATTTTAGAATAGGTTTTTCATACTCTTTCCTATTTTTTTTACGTTTTTTGGATGTTGAACATTATAGTAATGATTTTCGTTAATAATATCATGGATTGCTGAACTTTTATCTAATCTCTCGTCTTCATATTTGGTTGACTACGTATGCTTGATTTTATGAGTGATTGTCTTTACTTTTGTTATTCGCAATTATTGATATGTATTTTGATTAGAGGAATTGGTCATTTCTCTAATTAATTTGTGGCTATTCGAACAATAATGAAAGTAAAACTATAAGATTAATATGTGTAAAACATTGTTAATTACAAAACTAATCACTTAATTTGATTAAGCTTGAGTAGGAGAGTCTAGAAGCATATCCTAAAGACCTTAATATTAGTAACCCATAACCTAGCAATTAAACTAATAATTAACATAAATTGACATATGTAGGAAACCAATGCAACACAGGGGCTAGACTCTTCAATTATTGGTGCCTCATCAATTTAAGCTTGTAATTTTGTTTTCTGGGTGCTCGCCTGTAGTTTATTACCTTTGTCCTCTCTACCTTATTACAACTTAACTAATAAGAACTTGGTTACATTAATAGACTTACACCCCTTTCAAAGAATACAACACTAGTACCCACTATAGTACTGGTTCTACATAAATATTATTTTGGTGTGGTGACAACACGTTTCAAATTTTGGCATTGTTGCCTAAGAAGACTATGAGTGCAATCAAACACTCTAGAAAACTTATGGATTAAACCACTTAGTTTTCCTATAGTTTCCTTTCTTTCTCTCTCTTGATTTCTTCTCTCTTTTTTTTTATATTTCCTATTTTTTTTCATAAAAAATACTGCTTTCATTGGTTGATTATGCTTTTTTTGAGAATTCTTGTATGCACAGGAGCAACAACATGGATTTTTACTTTGATCCAAAGATTGAACAAACATTACATAGGAGGCAAGCTCTATTCTAGCGTGAATAAGAAGAAGAGATGGAGAATAACCACGACAACCATAGTCTTAAGAAAACTACTTCTATCAAATCAAAGGGCCACCAGAGATTACATGCAACCACTGATGAATCCACATATGATTGAAATAGTTAGGCCATCGGAATCCACTAATAACTTTGAACTGAAGTTTGCACTCATCAACATAGTGCAACTAAACCGATTTGGTGCCACATGTGATGCTAATATGATTATGCTAGCTTCCTAGAATTATGTGATACTATTAAATTTAATGGAGTCTCTAATGACACTATTAAACTTAGATTTTTTCCTTTTTGTCTCAGGGACCAGGCATTTCTATGGCTACAATCCTTACCTCCTGAGAGCATTGTAACTTGCAAAGATATGTTCAACAAATTCCTGGTGAAATACTTTCCACCTGCTAAGACTACGCAACTGAGATTGTAGATAGGCACATTTAAAAAACTAGATTCTAAGATACTGCCAAAAGTGTGGGATAGGTTTAAAGAGCTACTCAAAAAGTGTCCACCACTTGGATACTCACTCTGGATGCAGATACAAACTTTTTATAGTAGGATTTTTGGTCAGTTATGTACAATTTTAAATGCGGTAGCAGATGGAGCATTGATGAATAAGTTACTTGAAGACACTTAGGCTTTGATAGAGGATATGGCCTCTAATGCTTACTAATGGCCAACTAAGAGATCCCCTATGAGAAGGGTTGTAGTTGTAGTGATACATGATGTAGATACAGTGACAACTCTTACAGTAAAAGTGGAGCTCTTGTCAAAGAAAATATTATGGTGACACCCACTCTCCTTTAATTCATATGGTTTAGACTTGTGATATGTGTGTAGGACTACATCCCACACATGAGTGCTGAGGAAAAGTGGTGAGCAGTAGTGGCTAAAAAGAGTAAATTAATTTTGTAGGAGGCCAAACAAATAATCCTTATATGAGCATGTACAATCCTAGATGGCGGAATCATTCAAACTTTTCTTAGAGAAATCAACAAAATCTGTCAGGGTTCCAAGCACCTTACCAGTAGGAGAAGGAGCAATCTTTTGAAGTCAACCCACGAGATGATAGGTAATTTGGCTAAGCCTATGCAAGATTATATCAATCGCATTGACACTCTACTATAGAATTAGCAATCTCCCATTCGAAACTTAGAGGTGTAAATTAGACAACTTGGAAAGAAATGCATTTTAGACTTGCAGGTATAATTCCTAGCATTACAGAGAGTAATCTTATAAAACATGTACAGAGTGTGTAGGTGGTGAAGGTCAACGAGCATGAAGACGTGCAGCAGCCAAATGTCAAAGAAAAAGAGAAAAGAGAAGTGCATCAGCACCTTATAAGCTTAAGATCTCATATCCACAAAGTCTAGTTCTAGTGAAAGTGAAGGAGCAGGTAAGTAAGTTTCTTAGTGATTTTGAAAAACTTGATGTTAATACTCCTTTAGTCATAGAAATGAAGAAATTGCTTGGCTATGTTTAGTGCTTGCAAGAAGAGGTGAATAGGTAGAGGAAGTTGGAAGACATGGAGAACACTCCAGAGGATGGAAAAATTCTGCCTCCAAAACTCGCAGATCCTAGGAGTTTTTTGCTACCTTGCACTATAGGAATTATGTATTTTGATAAAATATTATGTGATTTGGTTGCAAGTGTAAATATCATGTCCTATTATATTTTTTAGGCACCTTGAATCGAGTAGGGGAAGCCCACACGAATGCTTGTAAAGCTAACTGATAGGTTTATAAAAAGGCCACTAGAAGTGG
This sequence comes from Avicennia marina, assembly GCA_019155195.1. Taxonomy (NCBI): domain Eukaryota; kingdom Viridiplantae; phylum Streptophyta; class Magnoliopsida; order Lamiales; family Acanthaceae; genus Avicennia; species Avicennia marina. Next base: position 7,103,837 of record CM032772.1, on the reverse strand, counting down.
TGGAAAATGTGCTATTAAAGGTAATTGATTTTTTTATGCCTATGGACCTTGTGTTTTGGGCATTGAAGGTAAGGAGACTTCCTGCATCTTCGGACATCCATTTTTGGCTAACACAAGAACATTGATCAACATGGAAAAAGGTAGCCTAACTTTGCATATTGGCCCTAAGGAGGTAACTTTTTTAAGGTATTCTACACTTTTTGTTAATAATAGTCAAGAGCAAAAAGAGAATGTGTCAATGGTACATATGGTTGATAACTCTACTAATGAGTTTAATGATGCAGTTGTTGGAATAGAAGACATAGTGCAAGTTTGTGGCATAAGTGGAAAGACAAGTGTGGGGGAGATAATAAAAGATGCTGAGGAGGAGTTGGCACACAAAAGAAGAGCTAGAAAGAGATGGAGAAGAGAAAAGAACAGGATAGAGTTGCAGCTCATAGGGGGTTGTAAATCCACAAAGCTTCCATCTATCCACCTTAAGTATGAGTATCTTGTCGAGCTGTAGATATTAAATGCTGTGTTTCTTAGGAGGCAACCTAAGCTTTCTAATGCCTTTAGTCATTTTCCATGTGTTTTTCTTTTATTTTTTTTCGTGATTACATGGAATTATTATTTGGTGACCAATTTTGGTGTAGGATTGAGGATGAGAAAGGCTAAAGTTGCATGGTGTGAGTGTAGTAGACAAAGAAAACTGAATTGAAGCTACCCCCACTAGGTTGTATTTCTCTAAGTTACTCTATTTTATTAATGTGATTATATTCATTAAATGGGCAACATCATAAGGGTGGGGGAGGCTAATGTATGTTAGATTGTATGGAAAAAGTGCATGTAAATTAGTGTGCGTAATATGTTTAGGATGCCAAATTTTTGCATATGTGATAAATAAGAATACTTGTTCATATGATGACATGATAATCTAAGAAATTTGTGGCCATTGGACTTAATTTATGAAAAAAAAATTATTTAAAATTTTTCTTGCATAGTTCTTTAATTATCCTAGAGAATAGTATACCTCACTGAATTGTTGCAGACATGATTCCATATTTTTATACACAACACTCTTCTTTTTTAATTTCTAGATGGCTTGAAAAGTTCTACGGTGAGAATATGATAATTGAATTGAGGACATGAGCCTTCCTTTGAGTGTTGACAAATTCTCTAGAGAATGAATGAGGTTAAAGAAAGAAAAAAAAGAAAAAGAGAATAGAGGACTTAAAATAAAAAAAAAACAATCTGAAAAGAAAAAAAAGAAAAAATAAATGTGAGCATGCGAAAAATAATTCTACTATGTTGATTGGTGTAACTGAGTAATTGGGATTATGTAGAGACCTCTATTCTTTTTACGTAAAATAGTTGCCCAATTATGAATATGCTTCTTAAGTTAGTTGTAGGTTAAGTAACTGGAGATGTGTGGTAATTTTTGTTCAACTTCACGTAGAAAGACTCCTAACTACTTAAGAAAGATTAGGAGCTCACAAAACAATGAAAAGAATAAGTGTGGAGGAGTAAAAAAAAAGAATTTTGGTCCCACACCAGTCCTCTTAGTTGTTAGTATTATTGATTGAACTTGTTTGAAAGAGAGTGAGTTAATGCTTATAGTGAGCTATCTTTGAGTTAATTGTTATTGAATTGCCATTGAATCATCAAGAGGTTAAAATAATTAATAGTTGAGGAGTGACACACACACACACATGAATCCATGTTGAAAACACTTAGGTTAAGAAGGGTGGCCGAATTCTTAGTGAATGGCGTGACGTATGCGCATTGTGATTTCTAAAATTAAGAAGGGTGGCCGAATTCTTAGTTTTCATGGTATGCATCAATTATTTGATTAGGAAAGAGAGTGTTAGCTTGAGGACAAACAAACGATTAAGTGTAGGGGTAAGATAACATGCGGTTTTGTAATATATTTGTAACCCATTGTGATTAATTGCATGCAGTGAAGAACAAATTAGCTACAATATGATTATACACATGTTATGGAAGGGTTTAAATGTGATTTTTGTTGATAATTGAGTGAAATTGGACAATAGTTACACTTAAATATTATTTTTGTTTGAAATATAGGTCCCGTAACTATAAAGAGGAAGTTCGTGGTTGCGAGAGGAGATTTAGCAACCACGAAGTTTGACCACAGCACGTAATGGAATTTTTTGCAAATGAAACTCACTACCATGAAGAGGTCAATCGCGAGTGCAAAATGAAACTGCGGTGCATATTAGCTGAGGCATAGTTTCTGTCATGATAGAGCCCGTGACAGTGAGAGCATGAGTTGCGACTGCTCACAACTGTTAGGAATAGCACGAGGCCCCAACAACTTGTGATCTGCATGAAATTTTAATAGCTTTCTCATCATTTCCCACACATGATACAAACCTTAACCTATATCTATACACGTGGTTTCACACATCTAAAGGAGCATTAAACTAGTTTTTACATTGAGAACACTTAGAAAAAATAAGTTACATAGACTGAAGAGATGGAGAAAGGGGAATCCACACCATGTTTGAAGAGATTTCAATTGCCCACACAAGGCAAAGGTTTTAGAATAAGTTTTTCAAACTCTTTCCTATTAATTTTACATTTTTTAGATGTTAAACATTATAGCAATGGTTTTTATTAATAATATCATGGATTGCTAAACTGTTATCTAGTCTCTGGTGTTTGTGTTTGGTTGACTATGTATGCATGATTTTATGAGTTATTGCCTTTGCTTTTGTTATTTGTAATTGTTGATATGTATTGTAATTAAAGGAATTAGCTACTTCTATAATTAATTTGTAGCTATGGGGGGGAATAACATAAGTGAAATCTACATGCTAGATATACAATTGTGAACACTAAACATATGGGAATAACAGAACTGAAACTATATGATTAATGTGTGTATAAAATTTTTAATCACAAAACTAATTACTTGATTTGGCAAAGCTTGGGAAAACCCGTTAAAACTTTGAGCCAAAGCTCTAGGAGAGTCTGGGTGGAAATCCTAGAGACCTTAGGATTAGCAATCCATAACAAAGTAATTAAACTGATAATTAAAATAAATAGGATATGTAGGAGACCGACGCAATACAAGGGACTAGACTGTTCAATTATTGGTACTCCAACTCAGGCTTGTAACTTTGTTTTCTGGGTGCTTGCCTTTAGTTTATTACCTTTATCCTCGCTACTTTCTAATAGCTTAATTTATAGGAACTTGATTACATTGATAGACACACACCCCTCTCTATGAATATGACATTTGTACTCATCATAATACTGATTCTACACATTTTATTTAAGTATGGTGACACCACGCACCACCATTCTCATCATTAAGTGCATTTCAATGGCAGCTCATAAGCATTACTCCAATGATGCATGATACAATTTGCATTAAAGAAAACGATGAGTGAAGGATAAATATTTAAACTTAAAAAATAGTAAAGCCTTTTGAATTAGTTTGAATTGATTATTTATATAGGTCCTCACAAGATACCAAATGGTTAAACAAGTCTTTGCATCTGTCTACGTTACACCTTATGAGTAGAACCACCTCTCTAAAATCTCCTTTTCTAATTATCTTAGTCTTTATGAGTTGGCAATGTGATGCGTGTGCAGAAATATAAAGATACAACAAACAGTGTATGACAAAACCCAATTAAACCTATTTATGCAAACCGTGATGAATGACCCAAATGCAACGATCTTTGATAGACTCTAATAAAAGACAGCTGCAACTAATATGCTTAGTTAGTTGATACATCACGAATTAATACGAGAAATGCTTGGAATAACTTGATTTGAAATTTTAATTCACAAGAATTGAGGGATCACTCATATCAAGAGAAAACTAAAGAAAGTATTTTATTCATCAAAATATCAAAAGAGTTCTTCCAATAGAAACAAACAAGCCCTCTATTTATAGTCCTAACTAGGGCTACAACATGTCTAAAAATCATGTATAAGAGTTTGGAAGCAATTAAAATAACTTTGAAAAAGAATCCTTCACAAACTTGGAAAGAAATTTATTAAACATGCCATTCTAATTAATCAAGCAAACTTTGCAATCGATTTAACATCTTTGAGATTGATCTAGGGGCGATCCCTTCATATTTCGAACATAAAACATTGCTAGGACACTGGAATAACGATCACACTAGTTATTATCAATTAGGCTACTTGTGATCATAAAAATAGAAGTTATACAATCGAGTTCTCGAATGATAGCCTAGCACTGGCTTGATCCGCCTAACATGTGCTTGATGGGGAATAAGTTGAGATCAATCCCAATGTCGATCTTAGTGTTGTTTCTTCACTATTTCATACCAAATTGATCCGCAAGCTCCTCTTGGACTTCCATAATCTCCCAAAACATCCAAAAGCCCTTTGAGACTCATGCTCAAAGTTCTTCTTAGCTTCATAAAGCTTATATTCTTCAACTTGCATCCATGTTTTAACAAACATCCCTTTTTTCGTCCCCCTGCTTATGTCATAATGCATCTCATGTGTAGCCCAATCATTCACTTAAGTTCATGACCTAACGAAACCTCACAAATACAATTCTTGGCATCGTGAGTCCACTTAAGTTACACCTACTAACTAATAACTCACCATATTTGTAACTCCACTTGAGAGCCTTTTCAGTTCTTAAAGTATCCTTTGAGTGTTTCATCAAATACATCTAAAACCCTAAATATGTCGATCTAATGTTACCTATAAAAATGATGATATCACACACTAAGACTATACTTAGATCTTCAAGCTTAATGGAGAGCAACATCAAAACAATTTTACCATTACAACTTAATATTGATTGAGGAATTTTTCGATCTATGTATTAGTCTTTCATCTTGCACAATAACCATTTTATATACACATATCACATATATGTAGTAAAATATAAGATAGAAATAACACCTATGATTATGGACTTTTTAGATCCAATTAAAGCCAACAATTACACACGTGTGAAAAAGTCCTATACCATTGCAAAGTTTTAAAATTTTCTTCATCAGTCTTAGGCACCTTTTTTTCATGGATTCACCACACTTGGATCATTGAACAAACTCCAACTCTTGTACCTAAGCAAATAGCTTTGGCATTGGAATTACAATTGCATCATCACACACCACAAAAAATATAATTTACATTCAATTTGAAAAACATGGGCTTATGCCCTTACAACCAATAAAAATTAATGTACACATTTGAAAAAACTAAAACCAAAGTGAAATAAAACTAGCTACATATCCTAAGTTCATAATGCATGCATCCATTCATACAACGTCCACACATCACATGTATGAGTTGGGTTTCAAGGGATTTGGGATTGAATTTTAAATTTTTAAAACCACAAAACAACAACATACACATAGTGAAATAATATACCAAACCCATTATGTTTTCACCATACAACACGCATTAACTAAGAAGCACTAAAAAAACATGTAAAGAATGTACCTTTTGGAATCATATTCTAATTGGCAAGCTTGCGATCCTCAAATTATGGCTCGTGAACCTCAACCTCTAGTTTGTCCACGTAGTTAGAATGTTAATGATTCTACATCTTACAAACTCCTTTTGCAATACTGTTATACAAACACCTTTGGGTTAGAAGGCCTTTTGCGATAAGAAGAAAGTGAGAGGGTGGCTATAACTTTCTTGCTTCTTGCTTGATGCAAGACCCGAATTTTTCTGATTTTTCTTGCTAAGAACTCTTCTAAACATGCATATATATAGTTAAAACAATAAGGCTCATTAGTGATGAGCTCCATGGGTTACTACATGGGACATTTAGTAATTTCTAACCCGAGGACTTTTTAATTATTAATCGAAGCCCATACTTCTTAATTATAAATCATTATTAATTATTAAGGCCCATCTATCCTCTTAATTATTAGTCTCTATTAATAATGGAAGCTTAATGAAATTATATCCTTCTACTCAATTAATCTCATTATTCAAATCAAAGGGCTATGTTGGTTTCAAATATTGGTCTCGAAAAACAAACACTCAATCATTAAACTTTTTAAACTCTCTCTCTCTCTCTCTCTCTCTCCCCCCCCCCTCTCTCTCTCTCTCTCTCATTTTTATAAAATATTCGAGACAAGAACAATTAAAAACACACACCTAAATTTGAGAACAAACATAGCTAAGGTTATCATGTTTCTAGTTAATAATTACATTATTACCAAACACAATAAGAACCATATAATTCCTTTTAAGTCCTACCCTTTTAATTAATGTTAATCTCCATTAATTAAATGTCCATTGTGCTTCCAGTTAATAATCTCATTATTAACAAGGACTATGCTAATTTAATTGGTCAAATCTAATTGGAACCAAATAAATACTCCATGAGTCTTCTTAAGATTAGTCCATGAGGCTTCTCAAACCTTATTCACATCCCACAAAGGTAACACTCATCATAGAGTCCCACCTTTTATGTGTGACTCTTTAAATTCATCCTTAATTGGAAAAGAGCATAGTTCAAAGGATACGGGTAGCAACGAACCTACGACTCATATCATAGTTCAATTAAGAAAAAGTGAAGCGAAACACAATGAACCCTCCTGACCATGAATACCATGCAATGTAGACCTTTCATTTTGCTTTGTCCCAACTAAATGAGAGCTATAAATTTAGTTAAACTCACAAACTCAGTCATATTACCAATTAGCGTTGTCCCATGAGACAAATGTTTCTATTAGAAATTCTTTTCTGATCACTAACTATCTTGGTCAAAGAATTTCATCTCATAGAATATCAATTGCATAGGACAAACGCCGTGCTCACTTGCAAAGAAACAAATCCCTTATTGAACGCGCACATGCCTTCATATGCATTCAGACAATCATACATGGGGCTCATGACTTTATTCAATATCAGGATAGATATTAGCCCTTAACATCACAATGACACATTAACCATTATGTGCACAAGACAATTATGTCACAAGATATAAATAACTAAGAGTAAACTCCATGTGTCTGCTTGATTCTATGAGTTATTATCATAATGCTCGTTCTCTAATAATGCATCCATATACATGTATTCTTAATATCCACACTAAATGGCATGTCACTTATCATACAAAAATACAAGGTGTGTTAGTTTAGAGTGTCTATGACTCGTAGATTGATTTTAGTAATTGAGTACTAAGACAACCTTATATCCATATTTGTAACTCTTTATGAATAAGGATTCTTAACTCAATTATATAAGCATATGCAATACCTTATACCATTCAAGATTTACACACATAAAAATTTGCTATGATATTGATATGAATAAATTAATACTTTATTAATTAATGTTAAGGTGTACATATACAACCATAATACCCCTAGTATCCCTCATTAAGTGTTGGTATTAGAGGGCATTTCACTAAAAATTTTCCACTTACACTCTAAGACCAATAGTGCCAATGCCAATCGCTATAGTATCTTATACCCATGTTCTCAAGATAGTGATCCAATTGCACTTGTATCATTGGCTTAGTAGGTGGGTTAGCTATATTATGTGTTGAAGTTATTTTCTACATGGCTACGTCACCCTTTCCAATGATTTCTTTATGTGGCTATGTCGTCCTTGCTAATGATTTCTTGAATAATATAGCAATTCCTCTCTGTATTTAGATCTCCAATGAGACCTTAATTCCTTTGCTTGTATGATCACACCATAATTGTCACAATAAAGTGGGAACAACCAATCCACATCTAGAACCATGTTAAGTTTTGCTACGAACTTCCTTATCCAAACAACCTCTTTTGTAGCATCACATCCTGCAATGTAATTAGCCTCAGTGGTGGAGTTTGTAGTCTTTCCCTGTTTGGAACTCTTCCAACTGAATACTCCTCCAATAAGAATGAAAATAAACCCAAAGATAGACTTTCTGTCATCCACATCTGACTGGAAGTCAGGATCGGTGTATTCTTCTACTCTTTGATCACCATCTTCTTGTACAAGTACTATATCCTTAGTCATTCTGAAATACTTAAAAATACACTTGACAAGATTCCAATGCTCTCTGCTAAGATTCGCCTGAAACTTTCTTGTAACACTTACGACGTAGGTGATATTTGGCCTCATACATAGCATTGCATACATTAGGCTCCAAATAGCTAAACCATATGGAATGGTTTCCTCACCCCTCTTCTCATTATCCATCCTTGGGCGCAAGGATTTCAAGACATGGATGTTGTGCCTAAATAGTAGCAATCCTCTCTTAAAGGCTTCTATGTTGAACCTCTTCATTCCTCTTAAACCTTAAAACCACGTGGGTATGTAAATGTTCTCCTTAAGCATGTCGTTGAGGAATGTGGTTTTGACATCCATCTACCAAATCTCATAATCTAAGTGGACGACTATCACAAGCAAAATTCAAATGAACTTGAGCGTGGCTACCGATGAGAAGGTTTCTTTAGAGTTAATTCCCTCATTTTGACTATAGCCCTTCACCACAAGCCTAATCTTATAGGTCTCTACCTCACCAACCGAACCAATCTTCTTATCGACACATTTGCATCCTATGAGAACTATTTCCTCAGTGGATCCACTAAGGCCTATACTTGGTTTGCTTGCATGGAATCTATCTCGAGTTGTATAGTCTCCAACCACTTGGCAGAGTTACTGTCTACCATTGTTTGATCAAAGGTAAAAGGATCATTTACATGATTATTATCTGTCATAACTAACAACTCTTGTCTATTCTTTAGGACATAACCATATCTCTCTGGTGCTCAAGAGATTTTACCTGATCATTGCAATGATTGCATTATAGAATATTGTTATTGAATAAGAATTTGCCTTATTGGCTTACTGCTTTGTTTTTTATACTCAAATTTCTTAAGTAATATTGTTCTACTTACACCATTTCTCTAACAAACTCTTCTTCAAAAAAGCATGCTTGATAATTAATGACAATCCTATGGTCTTCGAGTATGTAGAATCCATATCCCATAGAGTCCTTGGGATATATGACAAAGCATCCCATAACAACATTCGTCTCTAACTTATCCGTCTTACTCTTCTCAAGGTAAAAGCACTTTCTTAGTTACTTCCAATCCATTTCAACTATCCAACCACCACAAATGATAAAGCTTAGGATGATACAATAATGGTGACAAATCGACAAAAGAAATCATTTATTCTATGCAACTCATTTGATTTAATGCTAGGTTCTTAAATTTTAAGACACTTTGTGCCATTGTTTACATAGGTGGAGTAATTGATAAGAGTCGAGTTTAATTTATTTAACTCTTAAATAATTATGGTTAATACAAGTGTTTTAATTATTATGTTTTAGGTTTGGGAATTTTTTGGTAATTTTGATTTGAAAGAAAGGAGCAAACTTGGATGGACTAGCAGTTAATGACCAAAGATACAACAGTGACTTAAGAAGGATGCCATGTTTTGATGGAAAATTCAATTGATAAGAAATTTTATAGAATAGAAGCAAAAGGAACTAGCTTTTGAATGGCACAAAAATCAAGTCAACTGAATGTCAAACAATAAATTTACATACAAAAGAATGTACCCTCTCAAAGTAGTCACAACCAGGACCATGGCCACGAAGAAAGGTGGTGGGACTGTGAGAGCTAGGATTGCAACTATGTAAAAAGAATAGAGATAGGGTTATGTACTCACTCTTGGTCTCACGAACATGAAGGAAGATGCCACAGGCATGACCAAAAGGCTTTTGGGAGCAACGGTACTAGGTGCAATTGAGATGAAGCTTTAAGGGCATTTTTGTCCATTCCTTTTTATTATTCAAACCCTAGCCATCCATACCTATAAATATAAGTTAGTAAATGAGTTTTGAAGAATTATAGAGAGTCAAAACCATTAAAAACACCTAGAGATCAAAGCAACAAGTATAAGAGAATCAAACAAAGAGGAATCCACACCAAGTTAAAGAGGATTCATTGTTTCCACACAAACCACATACCTATACAAAGTTTCCCTATACATTTTTTGGAATTTTTAATTTTCATTAGATGATGAATTATTTTGATTTTTTTTTATTTGAACATATTATGAATTGTTAAATTTATTTCTAGTTCCTTGCAATTGTGTTTGGTGAATCATTGATGCATGATATTTAGATTCATTGACCTTTTACTTGTTATTCGTGATTGGCAATTTGTGTTGTGATTAAAGGACTTGATCTGCCCTTCAATTAATCTATAGTTGTGCGGGGAATAATAGGAGTGAAACATGTGTGCTAGACATATAATTGTAGACATTAGTTTTGTGAGAATAATGAGATTGAAATCATAAAACTAGTGTGGAATTTAATGGTTAATGATAGAACTTAATCCTTAATTTGATCAGGTTGTGGGAATGCACTTGATTTTGAATTGAAGTGTTAGGAGATTCCAAGAGGATTTTTTAACAATGTTAGGATAACAATCCATAACAAGACAATTTATAAGGATAATTGACATAATTCGGCATACATTAAAAACCAACACATCACTAGGGGCTAGGCTCTTCATCTTTGAGACTTTGTTACTTCTTGCTTATCACTTTGCTCTAGACTTGTTCGTTAATTACTTCGTTTCTTATTTTATCAGCATTACTTTAGGTCAACCTAACTAATGTATACTTAGTTATATTGATAAACACCTATATACACTCTCCTTATGGATACAACATTCGTGATCATTAAGTACTATTCCTTCAAATTTATAAATTTTGATGTGGTGAGAACATGCATCAAATGGCACGAATAATATGGCAATAAAAAATGTAAAAGCCACATTTGAGAAACTCGTATTATAAACGATCAAGGTCCAAACTAGATCCTCACATTACACCTCATCTAAGATATGCAATCACACTTCTCAATACCTACCTTTGTCTCCCACATGTTGATAGCCTCTCAAAGTGACCAAGCTAGGACCTTCAGTCACTTGTAACCACTCCCTCCAAAGGCATATCATCACTATACACCTCATTAAAAATTATCTCTTCTCCAATTGTCATGATGATCACTCTCTTTTAGGCATTGGCTTGTAAAATGTCCTTGTCCCGGGCACCTAAAACATAAATTGTCATACCTATCATGGCTGAGAAAAGTCTCAACTCCTAATCATAATCACATTGATGACAGTGAAACAAGATGTTTTCACATCAAAGAACCATTTTTGTCCCATCTACCTCTTTAAGCCCATAATCTTTACTCCGAAGGTCAATTCTCATCCATTGACCTCCTAAGATCGCATCTATTATATATGTATTGACATATATATAATATTCCTACAAATAATAATAACAAGGGTGTGGTGGAATTAGATGCTGGGCCTAAGGGTTATAAATGGATTATACCTATATATATGTGTGTGTGTGTGTGTGTGTGTTGATCTTGAGAGATTGATTATATTTTCCTAACTTAATGAAGACTTCATGATTAACATGTATCAAAAGAAGTTTTAGATTACTTGGAGATATCCATTGGAAATAGCCTCAAAGCTAGAAGTCTGCGTGTATATGGATCGTAAAGAGTCTAAGTTGAAGTTGTTAAATTGTTGCTAAAACATTCACAACAATAGTGAAAATTTCACCTAAAAATTAGGTAGTTGATTATCATTTGATCTGAGGTGTGTTTCTTCAGAACTTTGACACTCAACACTATAAATAAAAGGCAAAAAATGAGAAGGCATCAAGCAAAAAGGAGAATGAATAGAGAGAATGAATACAGAGGCTAAAAAAAGTTCGAGTTTGAACATGAGGGTATAAGTCTTTTAGCCCATCTGCTAAAGTGTTTTCTCATTCTTCAAATGAGTGTGTAAATAGTGTGCGACACAAAATCTCGTGGAAATTCATTATGATGGAATGTTAGCCCTAGAATAGACTAAGTTAGCACAATAAAGTTCATTGTGTTATCAAGTTAGGAACCCTAAAATTGGGATAATAAATTAGATGAAAGATTTTGTAATTGATTTTTTCCCATTTGTACTTAGTGGAAGCATTTAACTAAGTAAGGCCCTACAAACATAAGAGACCTTGCTCTGAACTATGTCATCAATTTTGTGCTTCACTTTACTTAATTTGCTATTCTGTTTTTGGTTGTATGCGTATTCTCAACATTCATTGTAGTACTTATAAATGTGTTATCAACTTCAACCCAACTAAAAAGTAGTACTGGAGCTTAGTTCATTAGATTTTACTTGGTTTTTCAAAGCAAGTGAGACCCTTAAAAGTTGAAAATGAGTACTAAAGAATGAGCATTTAGAACACAACTTCTGCTTCTTAAAGGAAGCAGCTACCCTTAAAGAAGGAGCATCTAGAACACAACCCCTGCTTCATGAAGGAAGCAACTACCCCTATTGCAAGGCATGAATGAAGGTGTTTATAAAATCACAAGATGAAAAGGCTTGGTATGCTATTGAACATGGTTGGGATCCCCTACAATTAAAACTAAAGAAGGAAATGAGATCCCTAAGGCAGTAAAAACTTGGAATACTAAGGAAGAAAATTCAGCATTAAGAAATTCCAAAGTGATCAACACAATATTTATTGACGTGGATGAATAGAAATTCAAATTCATGTCAACATGTGAGATGGCCAAATAGGCTTAGGATATTCTCCTAAACTTTCATAGACGAGCCAGTGCTATCAAGCCCTCAAAGTTTAAAATGTTGGCAACTTAGTTTAAAAAGAATAGGTGAAGAAGAAATTATTGCTAAGTTCAATAGCAGCTTATAACACATTGACAATCAATCATATCAGCTAGAAAAGAAGTACACTGAGGCTAAGTTGGCCAGGAAAACATTGAGATTCTTGCCAAAAAGATTTACACCAAAAGTAGCTACAATAGAGAAGCTCGAGATGTTGATACCATTCAATTAGATGAGCTCATGGATTCATTACAAACCGATGAGATAAACCTAAATGTTGCCAAGAAAGAACAAAAGATGGCCTTTCACAACAAAAAACAAAGTGATGAAAATGATGATGACAAATTACAATGGTGATGATGACACAACCTATGTGACGAAGAAGACATGCTAACAAACTCAAAAAGTAGGGCAAATCCATGAATTTAACATGGAGCGAAGAAGGATCTGAAGAATCTAATGACGAGGCAAATCATACAAGTAACCAAGTTATTTTTAACTCTGTAAGTATATAACAGAAAAATGTTGTGAACCACGTTGCAATATCTGATAATGGTGGAAGAAACAGTGACCTGACGATGAAATTTTCTCCACTTATTAACTTGCCTATGGTAAGTTGATAGCACTGCAAATTGAAAACCATGCATTAAAAGGAAGAGGTAAAATCTCTTAAAGAATTAAATGGATGCTCAAATGATGAATATTCAAAACTGAGGCTAGAATGTAAAAGACTAAATGAACATTATTGTGAAGCTAATTCAACTTTGAAAAAACTAAATATTGGAAAAGCCAAGTTGAAGGTATTAGTTACATTGAGCATGAATTTGGTAACTGGAATAATTTCCACCTACCAAGACAACCTAATTGAGGTTAGAAATTGGAAAATTCAAGCAACTAGAATTCAAGACATTGCTAGAAATATGGGAGTGCTTCAAAGAGTTTCTAAGAAAATACCCACAGGATGGATACTCTCCATGGATGGAAGTTCAGACCTTTTGTGGTGGTATCGTGGACCCTTGAGAACTATGTTGCATGCCACAACTAGATGAGCTTTAATGAAGAAATTACCTGAAGAAGCTTGGGACCTCATTGAGGTAATGGTCGCAAATGCATATTAGTAACCAGAAAAGAGATCCATTACAAAAAGAGTTGCTAGAATGCATGATGTGGACACATTGATAGCTTGTTTTGCAAAAGTGGAGCTCTTGTATAAGAAGATTGATAATATTTCTATTTTTATGATACAGGTTTGTGATATGTGTGCAAGTGCACATCCTATGCATAAGTGCCATGCAGACGAGTTGAGTAGTGGCCAACCTTCAAGAGAGAGTGAATTTTATAAACAATCAAGGAGGGTGAGCCAACAATCCTTACTCAAATACTTACAATCCTAGTTGGTGAAGTCACCTGAACTTTTCACTGAGAAATCAAAAAAACCCATTGGGTTTTCAAGCATCTATGTAACATAAGAGAAAAAGTCTTTGGAGGATATTGTGAGTAGCTCGACAAAGTCCACACATAAGATAACAAGTAATTTGGCTAAGACTTAGTAGGATTATATGAATAGGACTAACACCTTGTTCTAGAATTAACAAGCTTCTATCAAGAATTTAGAAGTTCGAGTAATTCAACAAGCAAAAACCGTGGTGAATAAATTTGTTGGAATTAAGTAACAATGAAAATAATTCAATTGATCATTTGAAGGCGGTGAGTGTTAAGGAAACAGAGGACAAAAGCATAGAAAATTTCCAAGAGCTAAAATTGGAGAACATAGATAAAAAGAAAACAAGTGCTCCAATACCATACAAGCCATCCATTCCATACCACTAGAGACTCCATCAAGCTAAGGTAAAGAAGCACATAGCCAAATTTGAGAATTTGCATATAGATGCTCCATTAGTTGAATTAGTAAAGAAATCTTTAAGTTATGTGAAGTGCTTAAAGGAGTTGGTATCGACAAAGAGGAAGTTGGAAGAGTTAAAAGCAAACTTAGAGAATAGACATATTTTTCCACAAAATATTGAGGATCTAGAGAGTTCCTTTATACCGTTCATTGTAGGCAATATTTGTTTTGATTATATACTTCTTGATTTTGGTGCAAATGTACATGTCATGTCTTTATCTACTTTTTAAGCACTTGATATTGAATTAGTGAAACCCACGAACTTGGCCATGCAACTAATCAATAGATCCATGGAAAGACCATTAAGGATTGTGGAGAATGAGTTGATAAAGGTGGGAGAGTTTATCATACCTATAGATTTTGTGGTGATGGGTATGAAGTTTGAGAAGGAGACATCGCTTATTGTAGGCCGTTCATTCCTGGCTGCTATGAGAGCAATCATTTATGTGAAGAAAGGTAACTTGACCTTACATTTTAGCCCCAATGAGGTAGCATTTCTCATGTATACCCCTACCTAAGGTAAAGGAAGAGTGACAAAAGAGTCCAAAAGCCTCCATGGTTAATTGATAAGAAAAAGAGCAACTGAGAAAGAGGAGAGCAAAAAGGAAGAGAAGAAGAACCAAAAAACATGAAGTTACTGCAACTCATGTGAGGTTGTGGACCCTTAAGCATCCAATTTATCCAACCTAACCGATGAAGACGTCGAGTTGTAGACATTAAATGTAGCACTTCTTGACAGGCGGCCCAAACTTTTTACTTGCTTTATATGATCTTAGTATTTTGCTAGTTTTTTTATTATGCAGTTGCATAAGAGGGAATATTATTTGGTTTTCTAATTGGTGTAGGATTAGTGTAGCATGAGAAGAAATTGCCATGCAAGTGAGTTTCCGTCTGAATAAGAAAGTGCATCACCCTAACCTACCCCACTAGGTTGTGTCTTTCTTTTTTGCTTGATTTTATAGAGTGGTTATGTTTATTGCATGGAAAAAAAATAAGTGTTTAGGAGGGGCACATGTAGATGTTGAAGTTGATAATAATGATTATGTTTGTGTTTGTGGAAGTGTGCTGCGCATATCGAAAAATTTGTTGAAACTTTTACAAGCATGTTGAAATGGTTTACATTGTTATGACGATGTGATGAAAGATCACTGAAATTGTGGCTACTATATTTATTTCATGATGAATTTTGTGTTGAAATGTTCAAAACTAATTATAAAGTATAGTTCCTTAATTATTCCTAAAGGTGGCTAGCCTTGGCCTAATTGTCGAAGACAGATTCCCATATATTTATGCACACTAATCTACACTTTTAAATACTTGATTACTTGAGAAGTTTTATTATGACGAAAAGATAGTTAGGGATGTAAGACTTATTGTGATGTGTTGACAAATTTTCTAGAGGATAAGTGAGACTTCTGGAAAGGATGGGAAGTGAAGTAGGGAACTTGTGGAAAATTGAAAATAATTTTAAAAAAAAAAAAAAGAGGAACATGAAGAGAGAGAAAAAAAAGGTGAGCATGTCGAAATTTCTTTACTCTTCTAGTTGGAGTAACTTTGTAACCAAGATTACATAGAGACCCATATTCATTCCCGCATAAAACAGTCACTTAACTATGAGTATGCAAAGCATCCTGAGTTAGTTTTGAGTTGACTAACTGATGATGCGTGGTAACCCTTGTTCACCGCTACATATAAAGCTCCTAACTACATAAAAAAAATTTAAAAGCTCACAGTAGAGAGAAAAGAATATGCCTATGGGAAGAGAAAGAGAAAAAGAAAAATATATTATGATCCCCCATGTCAAAAGTCCCACTAGTCCCCCTGATTATAGTTATACTTGCTTAAAGGAGAGTAAGTTAACCATCCAAGTGAGTTGTCCCTAAGCTTAGTATCTTTTTCTTGTATGAATCATCATGGAGTTGAAACAATTGGAGTTATAGAGTGACACACACATATATACGCAAATCAATGTTGGAGATACAATTAGTTTAAAGGTGTAGTATCTTTGAATGATTTTAGAACTATGTGACCATACATGTTTCTTGATTAATGAAATTAAAAAGAGTGGGCAACTTCATAATTTCGTGGCTTCACGCATCATCAATTTGAAAAATGTTCTTAAGTGTAGTGAGGATTAATTTGCTTGAAGATAGGCAAACCCTTTAAGTGTGGAGGTGTGATGACTCAACAAAGCGAGTCATTTATTCTATGCAATTCATTTAATTTAATGCTAAAATGCTTAAATTTTTAGACACTATATGGCATTATTTTCATAGGTGGAGTAATTGATAAAAATTAAGCTTAATTTATTTAACGTTAGCATAATTATGGTTAATATTGGTGTTTTAATGATTATGGTGGTCCAAGCCACAATTGCCCTAATAAAGTGCATTCTTTTTGCAAGCTACTTTCTTGTCTAATATCCGATTGGTTTGATTTTTATGCCATTTGAAAACCAATTCCTTTTTTATTCTGTAAAATTTCAGATCAATTAAATACCCCATCAAAATGTGACATCTTTCTTAAATCTTTGGTAAATCTGTCCTTCTAAACTACTGGCCCTTCTTAATTTGTTCCTTCCATTCGAATCAAAATTACCTAAAATTCTTGAACTTGAAATGTAGTCATTAAAACACTTATATTAACCAAAATTATGTTAAATTTAAATAAATTAAGCTTAATTCTTCTCAATTACTCCACGTATGTAAACAATGCCATAAAGTGTCAAAAAATTCAATTATTGTAGCATCAAGTTAAATAAATTGCATAGAATAAATGACTCATTTTGTCAAGTAATCACAAGAATGCACCATATTAGAGTAGTCGCGGCTAGGACCATGGCCATGGAGAAAGGTAGCACTATCACAAGAGCTAGGATCACGACTGCAAAAGAAGAATTGCAAGAGGGCAATGCAGTGGCTCTTGGAGTCACAGAGGTGAAGGAAAATGGTGTGGGCAAAAGGCCCACGAGAGCAAATAGATATATCTTACTTTCATACTTTTGAAAGTAAATGTTATATTTTAAGAGATCATGATAATTCTGGAAAGTTTTCTAACAAAAATGATCAAGGATTCTTCTTTAGGTACTTCAACACAAGTAAGGCATATCGAGTTAACAATTCCAAAACCACGAAAGTGATGGAGACTATACATGAAGAACAAAAGATATAACAAAGGTAAATTATCATAATTTAGTTGGATAGTCATGTTCTATTTCAATAGGTGGGCCAAGAAATGTAGATGAAATACTCGAAGATGAGTTCTCGGTACTGACAATGTAAGAAGAATTTAATCAATTCCAAAGAAATGATGTATGGACGTTAGTTGAAAGACTATAAGATGCAAACATCATTGCAACCAAGTGGATTTTTAAGAACAAAATGGATGAAAATAGAGCAAGTACAAGGAATAAGATGTAAATAGTAGCATAAGGTTACACTCTAGTTGAAGGAATTCATTTTGAGAGAACATTTACATTGGTAGCAAGTCTTGAAGCCATATAGCTGTTATTGTCTATAGCTTGTTCTCTAAACTTCAAAGTTTATCAAATGTACATTAAAAGTGTATTTTTAAAATAGATTTTTGAAGAAAGAAGTCTATGTAGAATAGCCTAAGGGCTTTATTAATCTACAATATCCAAATCATATGTATAAATTCAAAAAACACCTGTATGGTTTGAAGTAAGCACCTCGTGCTTGGTACGAGCAATTAGCAATATTTATTGTCAAGAAAGGTAACATTATTTGCGCATGACCACAATAACGATATTCTTATTACACAGGTATATGCGAACAGCATTATGTTTGGATCAACCTCCTAGCATATGTTTATCAAATTCAAACCAAATATACAAAATGAATTCAAGATGAGCAAGGTGGGAGAGTTGAAGTATTTTCTTAGACATCAAATGAAGCAAATAGATTATGGAATTTTTCCCTCATAAACTACATATGTAAAGAATTTGATTAAAAAGTTTAAACTTGAAAGTTCTAGACATGTTGCCACACCGTTGCCAACATCGACAAGACTTCACAAGGATAAGAAAGGAAAACCAGTAGATAGGAGTCCTTATAGGAGCATGATTAGAAACTCACTCTACTTAATAGCCAGTAGATTTGATATTAGCTTTAGTGTGGGATTGTGTGCGAGATATCAAATTGATCCAAAGAGAAGTCATCTAATAGTCATAAAAGGCTCATATGCTATGTGAACAGTACAACTAAGCTAGGCCTATGGTATTCTAGGAACTCTAACATACCATTAGAAACACAGATGATAGAAAAAGCACAAATTAAAGTTGCTTCCTGGTTAGCAAAATCCAGTGTCATGGTACAGTGACAAGCAAAATTCTATTCCAATTTCAACTGCAGAATACATTGTAGCTGGAAGCTGTTGTGTGCAATTACTATGGATGAAACAAATGTTAAATGATTATGGTGTGAATATTAAAGAGTTGGTTGTTCTATGTTATAACAATAGTGCAATTAAATTAATCAAAAATCTTGTTCAACACTCATGAACAAAGCATATTGACATTAAACATCATTTTATTTGTGAGTTAGTGGAGATAAAAGAAATTATTATCTACTATGTAGTAACAAAGAGACAACTTGCTAACATATGCATAACAAGTCTCTGCCTAGTGCATTGATTGATCAGGTGAATATTAAGAGGGGTGGCAAAAATTGTCAAGAGGTACAGTCTATGATGATATAATTCTCAATAATACCAACCATTGATTCCCCTCTTTTTCAATAAAAATTTGATTCTGGCTGTTTAGTACACATCATTTTAGACTTATATATAAAAATATATATTCAGTCTTGTGCTGAGAAACCCCATCAGATCAAAAACCCTATTTTCTTAATTCTCTTTCCATTAATGTTGCAAACAGTCCACGAGTCACGAGAAAAATCATATGATGAAGAGAGAAAAAAAAGCTAAGGCTACCACAAGCGATTCAACCTTTACCATCCAACCACTAGAAACCGCAAAGGAAGCCCAACAACAAGAACAAGCCCAAACTAAAGAAGAAGCACTTGAGGCAGAACTGCTTCAAACAATGTTCCCAACGGTTCTAATACAAGACTTGAGGAAGAGATCCAACAACCATCAATGGAACCTATTCCAAAAGGACCCAAAAGAGCACAAAGAAAGGGGCAAGAATGAAGAAAAGGAAGACCACCAAAGGTGAAGTTTCATTAGTACCTATTCCAAAAGTTACAAGATAAGGAGAACAAAAGGAACAAGAACCTACTAATAATCCTAAAACAAGACGTTATATCGCCTGTTGAAGAGCAAATTGTGGAGGGACTGCCGGACCCCAAAGAAACCAAAAAAATGTCCCTAAAATAAGGAAAAAAATGTTACGACAACTAACGCAACCTTCAAGGAAGATAAGCCTCATACCACAAAAACTTCAACTAAAGTCACGTCAAGAAAGAGGAAAGTTGAAAAACAAGATGTTCCTAAAATAAATAAGAGATTATCACTAAGAACAAGGGCTAAGAAGACAAAAATTAATAAAGATTCTAAAAATGAGTTTGACACGGCAAATCTAACTTACAATGGCCATACTCAAAGGAATTTTATAGCCAAAAGGCTAGTTAGTGTTACGAGTATGTGGATTCATGTTATTTAACAATTGAAAATGTTATAATACTCAAAACATTTTAAAGGAAGGAATTTACTACCATTTTGAAAGACATTAGGTTGTTTAAAGCTATGACAAGGTTTAAAACCTTCTATCCTAATCTTATCTACAATTTTTATTCAAATTTGTTGAACAAAGTTACCATAGAAACTTCTAAATGGTTTTTTAGAGTCTATGTTAGTAGTCAACTAGTAAAAGCATCACCTAGTGTTCTCAACAAAGTGTTGAAATAGATTTCATTAGATTTTGATTCTCTGTACCCAAGCGGACATGTTGTAGACTTTAATGAAATAGCCTAAGTATTGATTGGTTATATGCTAGATAAATGGTCAGAAGGAATGACACTACAATCCTTTTCACTTTTACTTAAATTTTTTCTATTATACAAATTGGAGACTACGAACTTGTTGTCAACAACCAATACAACCTTGGTTATAACAAGTACGTTAAGTTAAACAATAAATGTAGTGGATCTTTTGCAATACTATATTTCTTGAACAGTAATGACAAAAGTAGTATTTCTTAATGGCTTTTCTTAACGACATAGTAACATTGCATCACTTTGTAAGATAGAATGATAATAATTGCATTTTGAGTTAAATATGCATAAAATAAATTTTGTTTCATTCAGGTATTATCCATGTATCTAATAGAACCAATACTTAAACCATCCCAGGAAAGCAAATTGATATAATAGTCATACTTCTTTAATCTATACTATATCATTAAGAGTTTAGTTTTAATTTGATTACACATTGTGAATTTATAATATTACTACCATTACCCTTAATTAAAAGGACCAAATACACTCAAATATAATTAATAATATAATTATACTTCTTTTATATATTACATATCTGTACTTATCATGGAAGTAAGGTTTTTAGTTACACATTATAAAACTGCTCAACTATCCTTAAGTTTTTTATTCTTCTATCCTTTTCTTTTTCTCCTTTTTCTTAACTTATTATTTATATTTGTTTTTCTCTTAAATTTACTTTATTTTGATATTCTTTTTATCTTTCTTTATATTCTAATTTTAAATATTCTCTATACTTTTAATCTATGTTTTTACTATATTATTATGGAAATAAGGCTTTTAAATTGCACAATGTAAAATTAATAATTATATTTAATTTTTAAATTTTCTATTCTTTTCTTTTTACTTATTGTTTTTGGTTTGTTTTTCTCTCATTTTATATTCCTTTTATCTTTATTTTTAAAAAAATTTTAACTATACTTTTAATTTTAGTAACTTTTATTTTTCAAAAAAATAAAAATAAAAAAGTCCTAATTTCATATTGGATCTACCAGGATCTGAGGGGTGATGGTTAAATTTGCCGCTGTTCAATTGCCCTTCAGTTCCCTTGCCAAGACTCGGCAATTGACATGAATTTTAGAAACTTCTAACAATGTTTGTTTAGATTTTTAAATGTATATATTTTTATGAAAAATTATGTAAAAATAAGTAAAAGAAAAATAAATTTTAAAAATACAATGATAATAGAGTGTGTTTCTTAAAACGCCACCCCTCTTCTAGAAGTTCTGCCCGGCGCTATGTCTGTAAAGCCCACTGCTTCCCACTTCATATTCTTTTTCAGCTTCTAGTTCTCATCATTGTTGCTTACAGCTGCTCAGCGAAACCTCTTTTTTAAAAGCATACAACTCAAAACCCTACCCATTTAAAAATAAATAATATAACATCCTTCCTCCCTTGCAATATGTCCTCCCAACTTGGAAAAGATCCAACCACTGTACGACGAACAAATTAACTTGAGTACCTGGAAGAGAATCTGGGGCTCATTTTAACGTCTCCATCCCACATCAATTAACCCATATTGATTAGGAAAGGGTTTCTGGACTATTTTATAATGTGAGTTACCTTCCTCTTTAAATAATTAATTTTCTATCTTATATAATAAATTATCTTCCTCTGTGCGTAACCGGTTTTCTAGAAATTGGACTAGACCAAAACAAAGTTAGATAACTAATTTTCTAGGGATTGAATTGGAGTTGTGACATTATGCATTTTATTAATGAACATGATCAGCCTCTTCAGATCTTCAAAACATTATTCCTGAAATCCCATCATGTCAAAAACCTCAGTAAATCAGCATTTACAGCATAGACTACTCCAACCGACCATAGTTCCAATATAACTTTCTTATAAACAAACCAAAATACAGATGGAAGGTTGTGTCTTCCAAACCATACTAACAGATGGAATTTTGTACAAAGATCTATAAGGTGTGCTTTCTGCTTGAATGTAGTTTAGATGTGACCAAAAATTCCAGTTCTATTTTATATTTTCATTCTCCTATAGTCCAGATTCACCAAGTACCACAACACATACTTCGTTTTTCATCCATGGCCAAGTGCTCCAAAGTAAAGCAAGGTCCTTTTCTGTTACCATGATTCTATATAGAGGAATACGAACCATATCATCTTTGTAGTAATGGAGAATCAAAATTGAATTATTAAATCAACGTTCAAAAAATAAGAGTTGTGGGGTGCCTTCAGATTAGAGAATAGTCTAAAATACCCAGGGATACCCCCACATTTAATTGTGCACAATTCGCATCCAAACTACTTATCTAGAGATATAAACAAGTAAAAATTTCAAATACATACTGCCAAAGTAACTTCAAACGGGAAGAAGAGGTTGTCTTTCATCAGGTCCCACATGGTGACTAGCCTGGCCAAAGCCACAAAAAAAAAAAAAAAAAAAGTGAGAACCGTGAGCTTCAGAAGAAAAGAGTATTTGTCTATTGCATCCTAAACAGACAACAGATTTCACCTCCTCATTCGCCCCAGCAGCCATATTGATGAAGGATGAATCCTTTGGCCTGGAAATGGAAGAGAAGATGCAGCTTATCTATAGTATATAGCTTGGTATTAAAATGTTAATAAAATGACTCAAAATAGAAACGGGAAGCTTCTGCAGCATGAAAAGAGATGGTGTAAATTAATGATAGCAATCCAAAAAGGAAATTCAAGAAACACTAACAGGCAACAGAGAGCATACTACTACATGACTAAAAGCCAAATGGTCGACAAAAACACATCCAAAATACCATGTGTTGGACAGAAAATAGTGATCAGCGCCAGTTTTTCACAGAAAAGCTATTTTTCCATTAATTGTTCTAAAATGCCTGCACAGGAATAAGAAAAAAGAAAAAGAAAAATAGAACAACAATTTTTTCTCTATTATTCACTAAGAAGACATCGAATTAGTAAAATTAATACAAACCACACAACTAATTAGGTCAACTGTCACGACTGAAAGAGCACAGAGCAGGATATTGCTAAAATAGTATTGAATGGCCAGCCTTCAACATCCCATGAAATTGGTTCTGTAAAAATTTATCAGATATCACGCTCTTCTACATGAAACAATGTTGTGGACTAGATGATAATGAAAAATAAATATTGTTGATAGATTTAGCAGTCAGGTAAAGTTTTAAACCAGAGCCTCTTCAGCTGAGCTCCTCCAATCACACGACAATCATAAAAAAACAGCTTATTATGTGTCTTGTTATGGGCCACTCTTCTTACAGCAAGATCACATAGCATACATAAAGTCACTTTCTCTGCAGCTGGATTGGGTTCTGGCATACAGTTATTGAATAGTATTTCTCAACATTAAGTAACTCTGACAGTAGTGCTTATTTAAATTCAGAATTCTTAAATAATTCACAAAAGAGAAGTATTTGAATCACAGAATATGTATTTTTAAAAATAGTAAGCTCATCCAGTTAGAGATTATCTCATTTCTGGTGTAGTTCATGCTGACAAGGAAAAGCAAGTACCTATGATTATCCTGAACAACCATTCTCTCAGGCACCCCATTTTGTTGGTCATCCTTGGCTTTTGAAAGAGATGAAAAGAACTGGCAAAAGGAACAGGCAGGATGTCATACTTCAATGTGTGTGTTTGTACCTGATAAAAACAGATTCATCTATTACTTATGACACCTGATGCATTGAGATGAAAACCACTGAAATCCCTAATATAAAGTTTATGGTCAAAGTATGGCCAAACAGAGCCGCAGATGCTATGCCCGTAAATATTGTGGCAACAGTTGACGAATACTTCTTCAAAATTGTATCTGGTAGCATAAAAGAAAAGATCATGTAAGCATTTAGCCAAGTCATTTACAATAGAACAATCATATGATTTGGCAGATAACAAATGGCAAGGCTATCCTTGTATTCCATTAATCCACTACCAGTGAAAAGCACACACCCTATGTGCATGCAAATTTATTTATAAATTATAAAATTAATTTATATTAAATAATAAAAATAAAAATATTTAAGATAAATTATATATAAAAATATCAAAATAAGAATATAAAGAAAGTTCAAAAGAATTAGAAAAGAGAAAAAATTGAGAGTACAAAAATAAAATAAGTTGAAAAGAAAAGTAAGAAATAAAAGAATAGAAAATGAAAAGAATTTTAGATAAGGGTAGTTGTGTAATTTGTTGAACATAATAATATAGTATAGACAAAAGAAACGGATATCAAGTTCACAACTTCAGAGCTCTCTCTCACCAGCATATTTAAAGAAAAAAGAGGACAAAATTCCCTGTGCAGCATTGTTACATATCAAAAGCATTGTAGCTTTTGAATGTCCTTCCAATATGTCAAAGCTACTAGGACCTGAAACATTTAGAGTGACAATCTTTAATAAACAATGAAATCAAGCTTCATCCAACTGCAAGCCCAGGCTGCAATCTATGACTAAAGGAAACAACAAAATAAAATCAAAAGGATGCAAGCCATGTTATTGTATTTCAAGGATAATACAGATTACAGTTCTTTCCAAATGGTTAAATCAATACTGGCAGAAAAAATTTCACATTGCTATTTGGTACCTTTAAAAATTGCAGATCCAAGAATCCCAAGGAAGTTGAATATGGCTCCATACCCATACAAAAACAAGTTCTGCAAATTAAAAAATATATATAAGTGGAGAATTAAAACTTTCCCATTATTGACCTCTGGGCAAAAAAGCCAATTACAGAACTATCAGCCAGGTAAAAGAGTACAGTTACGTGAACAATAGCTGGAAAACAAGTGAACAAGCCAAAATTCTCACTTCGAGGTCACTGGTAGAATGTTCTACTTGAACAGGATGATTCTAACAAATACATGGCTTGTCTTCATGACCAAATTAAGATTGAAACACTGAGAGGCTACTGAACTGAGGCGTTAAAACAAACATGCTCTGTTGCTTCAGCAAGTCGAACTTCTACTCACACTTTATTCACACATTAAAAGGAAAACGGCATTTTTCTCCCCTTTTTAGGGGTTGGAGTGGCGTAATTGTTGGGGGTCACCCACAGAGTACAAATAAAGAGGTATAAAGTATAAAAGCAAGCCAGATAGCACATTTCAATAATACAGCATAAAACCTAGCCAACTTTATCGTGTCAAATTACCTGAAGATAAATGCTGGTGTCGTATTGGCTTTTCAAGGCATATTCATTGAAGACTGAGGCCAAAGAAGGAACAGTAACCTGTAGTGCATGTTCTAAATTGAGCTTTGATAGAAAGAATGGATCCACGAAAAAGCGAAATAAGGGTATGAACACAACAAAGAAAATCAAGTTCATGGATATACATTAAGAAATTTCACTAGTGTAATCACAGGAAGACACAAATCACTTACAAATATCAGTGTATACAGATATGCAGCAGTTGTAACTGGAAGACCCAAAGCACTGGAACCCTCAGGGAAGGATTTAAGCTGATTTATGGTAATGCCAATGAGCAACAAAGCAAGAGCCTCCCACTGTTATAAAACAATGTATAAGTACTAAATTTCACATGCATTAACAGAAGTTGCCTTACTGGCTTGTCTTGCAACTACTTCATAAATAGGGTCATTCCTTCGCTATACTCTATGGATAGGTGAATCTTAATTGTTCATATTACATTTCAATCTGTTCAACCTCGTATATTCCATCATTGTAATTTACCTGAATTATCGAAAACCGGCGTCTCATTATGATCTTCAGAAGTATAGCAATAACCAAAACCTGTAAAGCAACAAAAAGGAAAAGTAAGAAGAAGAGACACGGAACAGTGAGAATAAAAATAAAAGTAGTCAGCAATAGAATGCCTTCATTTTCTATCTGAAGATAGTAATTTGCTTCCCTATTTCTTACACATGTCACAAAGACGTTGCCTAGTTTTCTAACAGGAAAAGAAAAGAAAAATATCATTTACAGGCAATTATGTGCAGATGGAGGAAGAAAGCTCTAGATAAATGAGGCTAAGTAGTGAGCTTCAGAGATTTTTTTCCAATAAAGAGTATTCAGTATATCTGGGAAAAAGAGCTGATAAATGGGATTCGCCTGTCTTCATCAGATCCTTTTCCCCACAAGTGTAATAGTTTGAGAAAAAAAGATAGAAGTGAATATCCTGCTAAAAGCAGCAAGTAGTCAACAAGATAAGTTAATCAAAATAAATGCTTTTAGAATTTGATAGTAGAAAACTTCATCTGGACCAATGTGCCCTAACGCTTTTACTCTGCAATGTATTGATCACAAGTGGATAAAAGACTCAGATTACCATAAAAACAAAAGACAAAAAAAATTAAGCCAATCAAGCTGAATTAGCAGAGTACCTTAAGATTGCTCAACATCTTCACTGTTGCTGGGTTGAAATATAGCTGGGTAAACAAATAAAAATTAAACGGTTGTTATGATTTGAAGTGCCCAGAAGAAAGCAAGAATTCATAGGCTTCATAGCTACTGAGTTCTCATGAAGTTCATACAAAAACCTATTGCTGAATGCAAATCAGTTAATCAAACAAAGATTTTAAATATGTAAGTTTAAAACAGGTCATCAGTTAAACAGTCAGCTTGGAAAAAAATTACAGTAGATGGATGGATAGCTGAATGGGACGTATATGCTCTATAAGAAATCAATGTCAAGTATAATTTGGTATGATATAACTTTTCAGTAAGACTTAGTAAAATCTGCTCATATAATTAGATCACTTTTATCCATTAGTAGAATTTATCTATACTAATGTTTTCCCTATGAATAAGTGACCATTATAATGCAACTTTAATGGATGAATCTGAAGGAGAATAGTATTCAAACTCAACAAGGAAAAAAGCTCGTTGACTTGAAACATTTTGAGGGTTTTTGTTCAACAGTCCACCATCCAGAGCTAGTCAGAGACTTATAGGTTATATGTTCCTTCCAGGAATCTCCTAACACCATTAAT
Organism: Avicennia marina; assembly: GCA_019155195.1. NCBI lineage: Eukaryota > Viridiplantae > Streptophyta > Magnoliopsida > Lamiales > Acanthaceae > Avicennia > Avicennia marina. The sequence goes on along the minus strand of CM032772.1, from coordinate 7,076,429 downwards.
ACCTCTACTGAAAGTAACTTGGCCTCTATCACAAGAATCAAATGATACAATACAGATTAAATCATACAAGGTATTTTTCCAAATGAATAGAGGAAGGTCCCCAACTTCAATCATTATAACTTGATTAAAACATAATCTTTTAAAATTGAATTGCTAGAAAAAAATCAGCGAAAAGGTGAAGAAATAAATTCCAAACAAAATTCTTCACAGCCCAAAACGAACAAATATAAATAAAAGAAATGCAATTTGATGAAAGCCCTATGAATCAAATATTATAGTGATTCATGGGGCTCTCACCAGTTCACGCAAGTAGAACAAACACAGAAGTGAGAGAGTTTAAGTAGGTGAGTCAAGCATGGATGATATCATAAAAAAATGGGGACCAAAGGACCAAGCCTGCAAAAAGGAAAAGTTGATTTGTGCGATAATTGGTTGAGTTAGGTCTTCAGCCCCCAACACTAATGTTGTAGAAAATTTTAAGCATCGGCATTGCACTAGTAGTTGCTTTTGCAATTTACTTATATGCATAGCATCAAGTACCGCATGGGCTACAATACTAATAGAACTCAGACATGAATAACTAATAACTATATGTAAGTATTGACGAATGTAGAAAGATACAGTTGCAGCAAAGATTCTAAAATGAGCATATACAGCATTTACTTAGCATAAGGTATATGTTCCAAAGAGATATCAACTAAAAATCTCACTCAAGATCTTCTAAGAGGAAAGAAGACATACATAAATCAATGCGCTCAGAGGAACTCCTTTAAATTAACTGAGATTCTGTAGTTTGTAGTTTAGGTTTAAGTAAATGGCATGACAAAATCAGAAAGGGAAAAGAATAAAGATCTTACATAAGTTCTTTATCTAGCAGTAAGTTAGACTAACATAACTGTCAGGTGACCATGCTGCCTTGAAGGACCTGTCTAATGTATCATTCTAAGTTTTTTTACTCTGTGAAGTCCAAGAACTTGCTGGTATCATAGATTTAGCACAGATTGAACAATAAGTACTTCCATATGGAGTTTGCTGCATTTACATTTTACAGTAGCATCATTTTCTAAAATGGATAACCAGCTGCCGCATTCAGTACAAACTACATGCACAACATGATGTTCCCAATAAATTTTGAAAGTATAGTTTTAACTGTATCAAATTCCACCAAATTACTTCGTTAGTGGGTTCATAAATTTTAATCATTATATGCTTTCACAAAATTATAATGATTTTAATTTGTTTCCGTTACCCTTCAATGATTGCATCAGCTCACTCACGTTTGGATAATACACAGAGCTTAGCTAACGTGTGAACCTCATAATATACACTACACAAGGTATTCGAATATATGTGTGTGTGTGTGTCTACAAGGTATTTGACTATGTGCCTGCTACAAAATAGCTACATGGCATACTCAAGGATAGTAGGAACCCTACTAGAATCTTTTAGGCAACAAACTCTGAGGATGAATTGCATCAGCAAATTCTGCACATGGCACAATCATAAGGCAGGTTCAGAATATGAGGAAGGCCAAATAATTAATCTTTATTATATGATTGACTATTATGTATTTACTTAGTCTTCATGATACTTAAACTAGGCTTATCATAATATAATAAAACTCTCCCACTTGATACCTTTAAATTGCCAAAGACTAAAGATCAAATCAAGTGATCTAACAGATAAATGATATGCCCATCCACCAGATCAGGCCAAACTAAAGTTTGAGCCTAGTAACCATTTTTCCTTGCCATTTAGACATCTTAAGTTGGCATATGACATGATTTAATCACATCAGATTAGAACGGATAAATTATAAATAGAATGATGTGGATTGCAGCTAGTAAAGAAAGGACCTACATCTAAGGAATCAATAGGATAATATCATATCAAATACTCTAAATTTTAAAGATATATTTGATTTAATATAATTTAATCAAATCAAGGAGTCACAAATTGATTTAGCTTTCAACACTTCCTCCAAGTTGAACATAGAAATTTTGATTGGAATGTTCAACAAGGAAAATGCGATCAAACTTTTTATCATGGGTCTCCAATTAACAATTTAGAGCTCGCCAAAAAAAAATGCATAAAACGAACATCGAGCACTAATATAATAGGCCACAATCAATGTGTAAAATAAGTACCATGACAAATAAAGTAAGTCTAAGACCTATACTAATGAAACGCAACACCACCGAAAAACTCTATTCACTAGGGCAGAAACCAAAAGCTTCAGAATTGTTCTTTAAAGCAAATTCAACTTTAATACCATGATAAATTTGAAAAAGGTCCGAAAAAAAGATAAAAAGAAACATAAGAATTAAATGGTTCCACCATTTACCCTACATCTACAAACAAATGCCCCATAGGGCTAAACTCTCTCTCTCTTAGAACTGCATTACAACTACCTATTATTAGGTGAAACATAAAGCTTAATAATAAAATCAATAGATTTGTATCATATCAAATACTTAAATTTTAAAGACATGATTTGATTTTGTTAAAATATTAAAAGAATTAAACCATGGATAAAGAGAGAGACACAATAAAGCACAATAAAAAAACTACGTGGTTCAGCCATTTAAACCTACATCAACAAACAAATGCCCCAAAGGCACAAAAAATATTTCTTTCTTCCGTGATTCCCTTTTACAAATGTGTTACAATGTTTATCTATTTATAAGTGAAACTTACAATGTAATAATAGAAAGAAATTAATAAGATTATATCATACCTAATATTCTTGATCTCAAATATCCTTGTCCAAACAAATCAAAACTAATCAAATCTATTACTAACATATATGATTTTCTTTCCAACATTCACCTCATATTAAACATGGAATGTTCAATTAGAACAATGAGACTGAACTCTTCGCAATATCTTCAATCAATGAGAGATGAACTACAGTGAATAGAATGAACACAAAAACAGCCCTAAAACCTACCAAAACTCTGCTCACTTGGAGAGAATGAAAAATCTAAAAGGGCACTCCAAGAAAATAAAACAAAACAGGCCTGAAACCTTTCAAAATTATGCTCATTCAGGTCGAAACCAAATTCCACACAACGTATCAAAAATAGGAACTAAGAGCACCAATCCACCAAAAATTCGCTGCTAAATTCGTCAACAACATTTGGAGGAGCGGTCAATTTAAGGGTAACAAGCAAAGTGTGGAGTGGCAACAAACACAACCTCCAAGGTGTGGAAACAAACCTCCAAACCAACTACTCTTTTGAACAATGGGAACAAAGTCCAAAATTGCTCCTAGTGCAAATTTGACTCTGATACCATGTTAAAATAGTGAAAGAATTAAACCATATTGAAAAGAGAAAAATAATGAAGCACAACAAAAGAATTACATGATTCAACCATTTAGGCCTACATCTATGAACAAATGTCCAAATGGCACAAAATATATTTTTTTCTCATTTGATTCACTCTTACAAACCTATTTATAAATGAGACTTACAATATAATAATGAAAAGAAATCAACAAAATTATATCATACCAAATACTTATGATCTCAAATGCATGATATGATATCTAGTCAAATCAAATCTACTAACATATACAATTTTCTTTCCAACAGCTTTCATCCAGTCTATTCAAATCAAACCCTAACAAATTGAATTAGTTCCCAATGCTGTGAAAGTGGAACTAACTGGCACTATCGAATTGTTTGTAGTTTACAATGAACTTATTGGAGATATTATATAAGAGTTAATATAATATATATACACACAAATAACTAATACAGTACTACTGAAAAAATTGATAATGTCTATATCGTATTATAGGGAACAAATTAATACTATTAGTAACTATCATATATATTAAGTTGTTAATATATTGTTAACATTCATATATAAGAACAAAATAATCAACAAAAGCAAATACATATTTGTGTGGTAACATGAACATATACTGACTATGTATACTCTTCTAAATGTAATTGGGAGAACTCAAAATTTTAGCCCATCGGCAAGTGCTGTGAAAGGCAGTTCAAAGAAGAGCTGGAAGAGGGCCATTCTCATCGTTTTGTGAACCAGCAGCCAAGTAATCAATCCAAATATAAATTTGGGAATGAACTTGATAAGATCAATTTCTTTCCTGATTTTTGGCCTCATAGAAAAGTGTCCCTAAAGAGTTTGATACCATTTATCTCACGTTAACTAGTCTACTAAGTGCTAAAAATTGTAGTAAACCTATATGGGAGCTACCTAAAAATTTTCTTTCCATTTTTCATCCTACATATGTTAGAAATAGAAGTGTAGAACACAACAAATTTTATTGTTGAGTGCACTCTTTCTATTTTACCAAGTTTAATAAGATAAGAAACCATTTTTTGTGCAAAGTAGAATAGTTACATGCTTTATTTCATTTACAAAAGATATTTCTAACACGAACAAATGATTTTCGTGCATAAAGAAGGCATTTTTGTTCTCATTAAGTGCCTCGTCAAGCCCATCTAATGGCCAGTTGATTCTTTAGTTCTTCAAAAGCATACAATAGACCTTTCAGCACCAAATATGTTCCGAAATAAAGCTTTATTCTAGGGTCAATTCTTATTTGTACCCAAAAACTTCAACCCATAGCACGCATCATTGTGGAATCATATTCCAGTGCTGTTGCTTGGTGTGGTGAAACATAAAAGTCTAGCCTTCTATTGCAAAACTCATATGAAAAGAGTATTGCATATTTATGTACATAACTGAAACTTTTGAGTTGTACTTGGGTGAAAAGAATAAAAATAAGCGCCAAAGAATGCATTCAAACTAAAACATCTGTGTACAAAAAAGCAACCACTAAGAGCAACACTACAAAGACGTTAACAGCTAAGCACTATCAGATCTAGGACAAGTGACTTTGAGAAAGATTTCATATGGGACTGAAAACTATTTGTCTCATACTCAATGATAACGGACATTGAACATAATAGCATAGAAGAGGTAGGGCTACTAAAGTACATTTTCTGTTATGAGCAACTAATAAAGTGTACCTGCATAATAAACTTCAGGTAGTTATTGATAGCATATAGAAAGGCAGGGACGGCAAGAAGCACATTGCTGCGAGCAGCCTGCAGGAAAAAGTTTGAATTATTACATCAACAAAAGAGACCATCAGAATAAAAGAGTAACATAAAAACACAGTATGTTATATATAAAAAGGGGAATGGAATATACAAATGCAACACTATTAACTTAAGACATATATGCAAAAGCCATCTGATTAAAAATATATCAGTGGCAAAACCAGAACAGCTTGATAAGGAGATGTAAATTTCAAGGGAAAAAAAAAAGAACATTGAAATGTATATTGCAGTTAATAAGTCTAAATTTAACACATGAATACAAAGCCTACTCTAGTAAATATTCACCATTACCAGGGGACAGAACCAGAACACAAAAAGGTTTTGCCAGGACTACAGTTTAATTGTCTTCAACATTTCAGGACTCGCTACAGAACTAAAGTGTAACACAATTTCAGAAATTAATCATTACTCTCACCTTATGCATGCCAGAGATCAAGTACCTTTGATAACTTTTTTCCCGAGGATAAGGATTTGTTGTTTTTATAGAAAATATTTTGGCATCATGACAAACTTAACACAGTCTGGATCCTATAGGTTCTAGTTACTTTCAGGTATTGACCAGGCAGCATTTATTTATTTATACCCAATTGGGCAGAGAAATATATGCTTCTTCATGATAATCATAACTGCATGGATCAGGTAAAATAACCTTGCTGTAATCACAAAATAAAGGAATCAAGCAAAAGTGGTTATTTAAAGCACTAATTCATCCTTAACCACTAAGCATCTAAGCTCATGTGCTCCAAATAACATACAAGGGGAATTTTTGTAAGAAGTGAAAGCATTTGATACACCACACTCGACAAAAGATAAGCAACACGCAGATGTTTATACATATTTATTAGCCTTGTAGTATTCCAGGCTTTTATACAACCCGTGTGTCATCTATCATATGCAAAATTTTTCACCATCTTTACATCCCCTCAACCAAATGCCACAAAAAGATACCCATGCTCAATTCCAAAACTTCAGATTCCTTTGCCCAAGCCCTCTTAGTTTCACTGTTTCATAAAATCCATGCCACCAACAAGAATGATCCCAATTCACCAGAATACATGCAAATTACAAAACTAAGAAATTTTGTTTTACTACTAATACATAAATGAGCTCCTCCTTGTCTGTCAGCTCAGAGAAATTTGACTTAATGTTTACATTTTATATTTCCACAAACTTGTCCATTAAGCTGTTATGAACCAAGATTGAATAACAATCTCCTAAAGCAATAGCAGAGAATTGGAGAGAGTGGAAGAAATATAGAAAAAAAGGAAACTGAATTCACAAATATTTCCAAACTTGCTTTCTGTCCTTCTACACCTCTTTATTCTTGAAAATTCAACCTTCAATTCTAACTGCTACAGTATAACTGCCAATTCTAACTATCTAATCCAACAGCATGCAATCCTAACAATACTGGCCACCTCAAAAGATCCTTGCCCAAAAGATCTAAGTACCGATATCGAAACAGTTTTTGCCATCTGAGCTGATCCCAGAAGCCATTACTTGCTGGCTTCTTCAAGATCGAAACATTGTTTTTGTTACCATGGCAGCATGAGCTGGTAACTTCTAATTGTGGTGGCGGCGTTGGAGGAGGCCGTGTTATTGTCCCGTGTTCTTTCAAGCACTTCCTCGAGTTCCATTTTTCAGCAACACGTCTTGAACTCAAGCCACACCCCTCTATTCAAAAATTGTAGCAGCAACTTCAATTGACTGATTAGTAAAGGAATGATTGTGTTGATCATTCCAACAAGATATTTCTCTTTATTATCCAAGAGAATTACTTTCCTTACAGCTGATTTATCAAACACCACATTTGCTTCCATGATAGCCACCTCATTGGATGTATTATCCTGACAAGCAATGTCTGTAATTTTGTAGAAGCAGTTCCATACCAAGATTGAATCACAATCTCCAGAACCCATCGCAGAGAATTTAAGAGAGAACGTGGAAGAAATATAGAGAAAGAAGAAACTGATTTCACAAATATTTCCAAACTAGCTTTCTGTCCTCCACCTACACCCTTATATTCTCGAAGATAACCACCAATCCTAACTCCTACTGTCAATACAAACAATCTAAGTTAACAGGATGAAATCCTAACACAAGCACATGAACTGCACACTAATACAACATAGGCCAATCATGGGAATTTCAAACATCACCACATGACATGAATCCTAAGAAGGGAAAGTAGTTATAACATAGATTTTAGAGAATTTTAGCAAAGGTTACTTAGGCTCATATGTTCAACCGATCATCAAACTTTAAAATCATACTTTGCTTGTCAAGTGCCTGTTACAGTAAAATGAAATTCACGCAAAAACTAAATTTCAGCATTGCCAGATCAGTATATAAATGCACCTGAATAAATGTGGAAAACGATAAAAGCGGCTTTTCTCCAACCTTCTGGCACCTAGTCTGCAAGAAAAAGACACTACTCTAAACATCACATGGCACATAAGTTGTTTTGATGTGCAGAGATGTATATAATATTTATATTCCTCCAGTTTAGTAGTAATTGCATTAACAAAATTTTTGCAGGATTTGCTGGAAAACACCATATTCTCTTACTTAATTATGAATCTTGAGAGAAAACAGCGTACAATCATCTGAATGGAACCACAGAGAGGAAGATTAAGAACATACAGTGGTATGCTGGCCCAAACTAATATCATAAAAACAGTTTTGGAAAACGTATGTTCAGTTCCTACTAAAGGAATATAGATAAAGCAACAGCCTCTTAATTGTTTTGAATGTTGGTACACTCAAAAAAATAAAAGTTTGCATGTAAAAGAAGATGCAATCCCAATTACTAAGCAAGCTGGCATATTTTGCATGAGATTCAATGAATGAGCACCTCTAAAAGTTTAAAACATTAAATAAAAAGCCCAATATTTAATTACTGCATTCCTAAAAGAAAGTTTCATTCTATTTGTGAAGTCTAGCGCATAAAATTGTCTTTTACAAATTGATGGAATTGATTCCATGTTGAGAATTGAATTGCAGTATTGAAAAGAGAAATTAAGGAGCAAAGACATATGTAGTCTGGCCATTAGGCCAACAACCGTGGACAAAATGCTAAACTGACTATATTACAAAAACTGCCTATTTATATAGGCAAAGCACCAATATGGATACAATCAAATCATAGTTGTAAATGGCACGGAATGGCACACACCAGGTGCATGGTGCCAAAGGCGCAGCCTCCACGCCATTTATTATTGAAGGCGCATGCCCTAGGACACCTTTTCCCCAGGTGTTCTGGCGTGCGCCAAGCGCACCAGATTGAAGACCAATTTTTTTTGGACAACTTTGGTTTGTAAAACACACTTTTAGCATGTAAAACTAAATTTAAAAAAAAAAACCAAGGTCGTGTTGGCCTACTGAATACCAAATGACATTGAGAACCCTTGTGCGACGCTGTTGGTGAGACCCTGTGCAACACAGTTGCTACAACTTTGTGCAACCGCAACATTGCTTCGATTCTGGGCTCTAGTTCACTCCTTTCCCGTTCACCCGCCCTTGATTTCTATACTTTTGTAAGCCAATTTTGTTATCAGTTGTTTATTTCATTATTTGTTTTGTTTTTCTCAAGTCTCACTTCTGATTTTGAGATTGAAGTTTAAACATACAAATTTTGATTTCTTTTCGCTACATTGCTGTTATGGATGAGAAATAATTGATTTTTAGTTATTGGGTAGTGTGGGGCTGTGGGTAGCTGCCTGGGATTGATTTTTAGTTATTCATCGTTTTTTATTGTCTTAAAATTATATATCTTTTGGATAGTTTTTTGGTAGACTTTAATTGTAACTCTAGATACTTGCTGGTATTATTACTTAATTCTACACTGAACTTGTACTCGCTGTAGTAATTTGATGTTGGCAGCTATAAGATGCTTATCAAAAACTGATATGGGAGAGAGTTGCGTTCATCAAGTTAGTATTTGATGTTTAGATTTATGAAGACCTTGAATCAGCAAAGGCATCTTTGAGGTTGTTGTATGTTACCACTTACCAGAACTGATTGCGACATCAATTTATTGTTTTTAAGTAATTATTGATTCAAAAAACTAGTTCGCTATTGTTTGATATGGTTTTTTTTTCTTTTGGCTATTGTTTGGTATTGGTTTTTCTTTTTTTGCTGTTATATTTTTTTGCTCTTTCTGTTGTCCTATTTTCTGTTTTGTTGCTGTTATTCATATTTTGGAGTGTTTGTATTTCTTTTTCTATTGTTTTTTCTGTTTTTTACATGATTTGTTTGTTTAAACTTTAAAATTTAATTGTTAATTTGAATGATGGAATACGGTAACAAGATGTCGATTTCTAATGCATCGAATTCAAATGGAAAGGACCCAACATGGAATTATGCAACATTAATCAATCCAAAAAGCATAAACAATGTCAAATGTGTTTTAGTAATACAATTTCAAAAGGAGGGATCACACAGTACAAACAACACCTCATTGGAGGCTTTCGAAATACCAAAACATGCTCAAAATTCCCCGAGCATGTGAAACATGAAATTAAAAATTTAATGAAGAAAAAGTAAGAGTTGAACAATGGAATTGATACAATCCTTCACTTTGATTTGGTGGCCAAGAAATTTGGGAGGGGATGATAAAGCCTCAAGTTTTAGCAAGTGCCCATCTAGTACTTCATTAAATGCATCAACCAAAAAAACGAAGCAAATAGGCCGCATTGACATGTTTTTCATACAGGGTCCTGATAAAGTATTGAAACGTAGCAAGGAAAAAGCCCTCAAGTTTGATGAAACTGCAAATGTAAAAAGAGAGCATATGATGTTGTGGTTTGCATAGTATGCATATGACAACATCATACCTTGTTGTCAATTCTAATGCTTTTACAGCTATGCTAGAAGTTTGTTTTCAATGTGATCCTAGTACAAAGCCTCCAACTTATCACGAATTGAAGGTGACATGCATGAAAGAGAAGTTGGAACATATAGGTGACCTTTCGAAGAGCCATGAGGAAGCGGTAGCAAAATATAGTTGTTCGTTGATGGTGGATGGTTAGACTGATAATAAGAATAGGACATCAACCAATTTTCAGGTAAATTACCTAAAGAGGAGCAAATTTATTGAATCGGTTGATGCTTCAGAGTATTCTCACACCAGTGAGAAAATGTGTGAGTTGATATTAAAATACATAGAATAGATTGATGAGAAAAATGTGGTTCAAGTGGTTACCGATAGAGCAAGCACAAATGTCATTGCAGGTAAAAAAATTTCAATATATCTAATTCTGTCATTTATTTAATTGCATTGTAATTATTTATAATATATTAATTTTTATAATATATTAACTTTTATTTCCTTTTCAGTTAATAGGACTTTTAGAAACTAAATATAAGCATTTGTTATGGACTCCCTGCACCGCTCATTGCATAAAACTTATGCATTTCACCCCTAACCACAACTCATCCGCTGATTCTTCAACATCAATCAGTTCGGACCTCCACTTAGTTTCACCCAAGCTTCATCCTGGTCATGGATAGATCACCCAAGTTTGAGTCCATAAGCAGTGACAATTGCCCTATGAAGACTCATTATTGCTACGGCTCTGAAGATATCTTCAAAATTCCTACTTTGAAGGAAACATATGAGCAAGCAATAATGATAAACGAATATATATACAATAGACCTCATCTCCTGAACATAATGAGAGTTCACCAAACAAAAGAAGATGGTCCGAAAAGGGAAGACAAGATTTGCCACTGTCTTCTTAACTTTAAAGCATTTTTTCAAAAGACAAATTTGAAGAAAATGTTTACATCAGAGCAATGGGTTTAGTGCAAATATCAAAGGAAGCACAGGGTAAGTTCATGGTAAGCTTAAAAATGCCCTGCATAAATGCATAGAAAGGTTGTTTTTAGAAGATGTATAAGATAAAATTTAAGAAGAACTTCATAGAAATGCCAAAGGCCAATTTAAATTTACACTAGCTGTGAGACAAAGAAAATTGAAAGCACCAGGTATTTATTATATAAATTTAAATACATTTATTGTTTCATATAATAAAGAATAATTATTTTATCTTGATACTTGTTTGATGAAGCCGAATGGCATAAAAATTTTGGAAACAACACTCTAAATTTACAAACCTTTGCAATTAGAGTTCTTAGCCTCACTTGTAGTGTATCGAGTTCCAAAAGAAATTGGAGTGTGGTTAAAAATGTAAGTACATAATTTACATTTATCTTATCTATAACTATTATTATGAAATAATAACAAATTTTAATTTAATGTTTAATTTTTATAACCTCACTCCAAGAAGAGATACGCTGAATCAAAAATGCCTGAATGACTTGGTTTATATCAAGTATAATCAGGCTTTGAGGCGTCATTTTGAAAAACAACATGGGCTTGATCCCATTAATTTATAGAATGTTAATGAATCCAACTAATGGTTGCTTGGAAGATTGAATTCTCATAAGGAGGAAGCCCCCCTGCATGATGGTGATGACTTAACTTAAGATGATGTTGCCAGAGCTCCTGGAGTTGAAGAAGCACAAGGTTTTCAATCTCGGGCAACAACAACAGTAGATCAAGTTCAAAAGATGTTACATCAAAATCTAGGCCAAATCGATTAATGGATGAAGACAATGAAAAAACACTTATAAGGAGAATGAACTCGAGTTCAAATCCGATGACGGGAATGAAGATGAAGAAAATGATGTGGAGAGCTATTGCAATTATTTCGAGTTTGATGATTAGCATTTGTGTTCTTGTTTTTATAGTTTATAGCAATTATATGGTTGTACTTGGAACTTGAAATGCATTTCAAATTTGGTTGTTGCATTTTATTAAGCTGATTTTGCAGTTAGCGCTTAAAACTAATTATTTATCCCTTTATCAATGCTATTTGCCTCTTTTTATTAGAAGTTAACTTTTTTTATGATTATTTTATATTTGAAAGGCATATATTAGAGATATGAATATATTTAATTAATTTGATCTATTGTGCGCCATCCTACAATATGACGCACATAGCTCTAGAGGAGTTTTACACCATGCCATGCCATTCGCCTTTCAGAACTATGAATCAAATAGAGAAACTTATTTCCCTATGTTATAAGTCTGAAATTAAGATTAAGGTACTATCTCTACCTAGATTACGTTTTCGAGAACTACCGGTTTGCATTCACTATATTTAACTTAAGGGAAAGTGTCAGAAATCTTAAATTAATATAAGGGTAATGTCCTTACTAGATTAAGTTTTAGTACCTTAGTAGATATCTACTAATTTGTTTAGTCATGTTAAAGCTCAGGTTTATTTCTGCCTCCACCATATCACTTCCAAAAATGAGTGTTAGGGCTTTTCAACTAATTGGGAAATACAATCTTAATTATTTCATTTTCTCAACATGAAACCAAAACTACATCCATGGTCTCATGTGCCAAATAAATTTCCCAAGTCCTAATCTAATCTAAACCCCAATTGTTTTTGTGGTGTTATTGTTCTGGATGACTAGAAAGAAACAATGCTGTTACTTCTAACCATGCAGCTATCTAAAGTATGGTGATAATAGTTTGATTAGTTGTCTATTATCACAGGCATTCATTATTACTATAGTTGCACTTATGTACATGTCACAAATGACTTGCATCTCCTTAAAAAAAGAAAGAAAAATCAAAAATATCCTTAATTTATTCAAAATTTCAAACATAACTATTACTAATGATGTTGACTATCAAGTCTCTCCATGAATTTGCAAACAAAAGAAAAAAATGATAGTAATCATGATCCTTCCATCTACTATTATGACACGAGAACTATCAATTTTTTTGAGTACCTTTCTTTTGAAATTAACTACTTTGATTTCTTCACACACTATGAGTAGTGGATTACATGATCTCTAACTAAGTATAACATCTAAGGTATTACTAAAGAAGTGAGATATTTATGTCATCCTAAGACAACTACCTATCAGCATTTACTATCTTCGTGGTCACAACAGTGCAAGTTAACTTCAATGGAAATCACCATATTCAACTTGAAGTTGAGTGCCACAAGTGTTAGATTAAAATTAGAGTTACTATCTCTATCTAGATTAATATTATATATAGGTTTTTACACTTTAGGAAGTATTTACTTACTAACATGTTCTATTTGTTAAGAATTAAAAGTTCTTATTTAATTTTGTCTCCGTAATACCACTCTATAAAACTGAGTGTTGGGACTTTTCAATTAATCGAGAAATACCATTTCAATTCATCCAATTTCTCAACTTCTTCAACCAATAACTTCAAAGTGGTATACCTGAGATATCACGAGTTTTATTGTAATGTTATCATTTGTCATTATTCTCGTACACCTTCAATAACTTCCAAGTTTTCAATACTGCTACACTTATATTAGTAAGGTTTACAATCTTCAACCAACTTTACTAAAAATGAAGAGAAAAAAGGTATGGTCTTGTCTCTTATTTCCCATGTATATTTATTCTCTAGGTTTTTCCTCATACATCGGTTTCCTATAAAGAAATTCCTGACTTTTGTGTAAAGAAATCCAGTGACACACCAATGGATACACAGAATTATATTAAGATAAAAAAATATAAAAAAGAAGAGTCCAAATACCTGAAATATAAGCATTAGAATAGCAAAAATGACTTTTGCTACTTCTGTCAAAAAGTTGACACTAATAGGGCTGAACTTGAAGCGTCCGTCAACTTTTGATATATAAACCAAAATAGGCTGAAAAACAAAGGGGACCGATAATCAGATTGGCTAAGTGATATTACAAGGATAAGAGTAATTATTTGCAATAACATTACATGCCACTATTTAGCAAAATTAATAGGAGAAATCATGGTGCTCACAGTTCACTTAATATATTTAAACAACACAAAAAATAGGAGGAAAGAAAAAGATCAATGTCTGCATATACATGTTGGCCTGTATATGTGAAATTTCTAAAAAAAATAAAAAATAGAGGGAAAATTGAAACTGAAGTTATCAGGCAGTCCTACATTCTCAAAATTCAATTTTTTTCACTAACAAAATATAATGGAAGAAACACTAAATAAAACAATTAGGAGCAAGATTGCCTGATTGGCCCACGTAATGCCAGGTCTGGGTAACAACTGGTTATTGGTTATTGGCACTCAAAATTTGGAGTACTTCAAACATGAGTATCTGGTAATTTTGGTTGATATTCTTTTGTTTCCTTTTACTTCAATAAATTTAATAACTTACAACCTATGGCATTCCATTAAGTTTTGAACCAGAACAGCACTGATTAAGCTAGAACATCATTCCATTATTTAGTATGTTGGATAAAAAGCAACACATCTTTTTTCCATCAAACATTCTTCTATAACTGCACCACTACTAAACGCACAAAATTAAACAAATTAGATATGTAAAGATGTTGATACTAAGGGTTGGGGATAGAAGAGTCATGGAGGGATGAGGCCGTCAAGGAAATATAGACCCACACAACAAAGAATGGAGGGGCTCTATAGAGATAAATGATTTCAAGAGGTTAAGCACTGATTCAGGTGTATCGACCAGGCATCATGAAGAAGATAACAGAAGTTGATAGGCTGGAAAGGACAAAGGCAGTAAAGACAAAACAAAAATAGAACACTGATGGTGAAAATGGCCTGGAGGGAGTTTTAGATGTATGTACAAATCTGGAAGTTGGGGAGTTGGGGCGTGGGCCACCCTATTAAATTTTAGAGTTTTAAATAATTTAATATGAAATTGGGATTTTCCTAAGCATTTTAGATGCCTGAAACCTAACCTACATATTGAGGATATTTTCAATATCGCAAAGCAGACATAGCATAGGCCATAGGGTTTAAGAGTCCCCCACTACTTGATCCAATTAAATTGGTTAAAGTTCTAGAGAATGGGCAGTCACCCCCTGGAATTAAAATTTCAAGCTCCCTACTAGCAACAATAAACAGCTCCAAATCATCTTTGTGAACTGCAGGGTCTGAAATCCAGATTCTTATAAAGGATAGGTATTAAGCAAAACTAGCAGAACCAGGACTTCAAAAGATAATTTCATAATCTCAATAAGCATTCAAAGTGGATCACATTTTCCCTCAAGCCTTACAAAAAGAGGTACTGTGATGGCAAAGGGGATTCCTTTCCATATGCTTAATTTCTCAGTTGTTTTCCACAATTACAATGTATAAGGCATTTGGGTTCAGTGTCGTTAATGGCTTCAAGTGCTCTCCTAGGAGAAACATTTGAGGTCTACATTACTTTCAAATTTTCTAATTTCATTAGAATGTAGATCACTAATTGCAAATATGTGTGCAACGTTATGCTTCAACCTTTGTAAAAGATCAGGGATGTCTCCTTTCTTCACGTTAACAATGCATATTTTTGCATAAAAATGAAGTTCTTCTTTTCTAAGTAAAGCTTATATATTGGTTATATTTTCATAACATGAGTCAGTAGTAGGGAATTTAATTGGTTCAGCCAGATGGCCCAGACCCACATTACTTAGGGGAGAACTTTGAAATTGTAAACTGGCCTTTGGGGGTCTCAGTTCTTAGTTTTTGGAGCTACACACAATCTGTCTATTTTAATATATTTTTTATATTTAGTACATTTCTGTGATATAAAATCATTCATACGTATATAATATGTTTGTTCTACACAAAGACTCATCTATAAAATAAAAATATATCATTTGTTCATATTATAGGGTTTTTTTTTAACTTGAATGCCTCTTCTCCATCAATTATTATAGGTCTCTTTTACCAAAGTTCATTCTATTACTGGAAGGTGTGCAGGATCGTTTATTAGCTGTGATCATTAAAAGCAAGAACATTCAACCATCCATGAATTATAGAATGGCAAAATCAGGAATTAATTCGCATGATAACTAGAAAAAAAAATTAATCTAATAAAGTAAAATATGCACCTGCAAACCAACAAGGACACAATCTCCGCCAACCAACAGAACATTAAGTGCTCGCTGCTTTGATGAAACATTACTTCTGTGCAGATCATAGGCTCGTGAAACAGATTTTGTGGATGGAGGCACCAGCTTGGAATGACAGACACTACACTCTATCATCCCGTTCTTCATTAACCCAACTGACTCGGGCAGTTCTCAGGCCACAGAAAGTTTAACCTAATCAACAGAATTACAGATGTCATCAATACCCGTTTCACTTCATACTTCACTATTTCCTCCTATTCATCGGCAAGCACACAATCATAAAGTAGCAGGCAACATTCCCAGCAACTGTATAAAACAAACATAAGATTCTGAAATTTTTGACCAACAAAAAAACAGTAGCATTGCGCCCAATTCTGTTCCACCTAAATCCAGTAAGCAATACAGCGTCAAAGCCAGATCTTAAAGAAAAATAATAATCTCTGAAGATTTCCGCACGAAGAAAACCATAGCAACGTCAACCCCTTCCGCGGGATTAGGCGTTTAAATTACCCGCGAAAACCAAACGGCATTGGTATCAACTGAAACACGCTCGATCTATCGAAACTGAGGCTCAGATATCAAATCACATTTAACAAAACAAACTTATAAAACGAAAAGCACATACCTGAAATTACAAGTCAATTGTGATTTCGATTCCCCAAATGACTGAAAGGCTAACGGCGGCCGGATCTTGGTGAGGCCAACCGACCGGATCCAAATGCCGGAGTAAAAACGAACAAAGCCAGTAGAAGGGACAGAGAGTTCAGCGGGATTGAGTATTGTTAATGCGTGGGAGAGCAAATTGTTTTAGCGTTCTTTCATTGAGCTTTTGATCATGGAACGCTAAGGTTTGGAACTTTTGATATAAAGCTCCAGCTCGAGTCTGAACTCTTAACCACCGTTTGGAGTTCGGATCTACCCTCGTTTAGTACAATTAAAAAGATTTTGATGTCGAAAAAACTCCAAACAAATTTATTATTCCACTGAGTACCCAAAATTAGAACCTTCCATTCCATTTAACCTACCGCCTTCAACTCTGCCGTGGGTTGCTGTCAAAATTTTTACTTTTTTATTTCGTTTCTTTTTTTTTTTTTTCTTAAAATTTATTATATCTCGATCAGTATACATACACGTATATAAACATATTGATGTTTAGTTTATCGCGTGGTTGCAACCATAGACTGACCCCCTAACCCAATGATTATTTGCTCTACTTGTAGTTTGATTTGTCGCATCAATCCACTTATATACGTCATTAATATAACTGATATATGCTACAAATTTCATTATGTCTTGTCATTTTGATAGAAATGCCTTCGCAATTGTTTGACTGCAGTTCAAATCATGTCAAGCTGCAACAGTCAATTTGTCTTTTAATATAAATCAAGTCTATAGAGGCAGAAGAGGGTAAAAAAAAACCAATTAAATATTTCATTGAGTAGCACATTTAGTGATATAAAATTTGATATATATATATATATAGGGATCCAAACATAGCCAATTAGTGTAGAAAAATTAATATTGTTATTTTAAGAAGTAATTTTAATCAATATGTTAATTAATTTGCTTTTTTCCATGGAGTTATTAAAATAACTTAATGGATATGGAGCAACTCAAGGGAGGGATTACAATAATTCCGTAGTGCGTTTGCTTCCACATTCTTTTCTTGTGTATTAGTTTGGTTTTTTCTAAATAAGATGTAAAAATAAAAAAGATAAAGAGTAAAAATATAAAAAGTTGAATTATTGAAATGTGCATTTAAATTTTGTAAACATGAAAATTAACAGACTTGTATCACTAAGAAAAGTAGTGCAGGATTTTGAATGCAAATGTGAAATGTTGGCCCATTTTTGGAGATATAAGAGAGAAACTTGAACTAATATTTCATAAGCATTTGAAATTTAATTACACTTTAAATTGAATTTGTGTAGAAAAGTCCTAGCTCCATTCAATGTTTGTTCATGTTTCTATGTTTGGTAGCATAATCTGATTCAAAAGCCCTTTTAATTTTCTCTCAATCCATCAATTGTTGCCATCTTTAGAAAAAAATATTGGCATGAGTATTAAGAATGCAAACTCAACCTTACTTCAAAGAATTGGTACAAAGATAAAAAAAACCATAGAAATATCATAACAAGCAAGAAAATAGAGATTAAATTGGCTACCTCCACTCTCACGCACAAGCCATGCAAAGATTCATGAGGAGATATTGTTATAGTCGCTCAAATCACTATTTGGAGGACAAATTCGCCTAACACTTATGGAAATAGTGACCTCAAGTAAGGTGATTTTACCATTAATATCCGTTTCATTCCATTCCTACTACAGCTCTGGTAGAGTAATCATTTTGGTTGATTTTTGGGGTAAAATCTTGTTGTCACAATACTGAAGTATTAAAATACTCTTCACTTTTAATATTTTTCCTTTTCACTCCTTCAATTTTGATTTATTATTTTTTCATATTGCTCTTCTTCCACAACTTTTCTTTATTATGTTTTTTCAACAACCTTCATCTACCAAATTTTATTTGTTCTATTTATTTCTCATTTTTATCTTTTTTTCTTAAATTTCTATATTTTCTCTCTCAATTAATAAATAGCATAAAATTTGTGTTTAAGGATTATTATTAATTAACGCATATGGTTATAAATGTTTATTGAGTGTGTTTTCAATACTAGTATTTATACTAGTCTTGAACCCATTAAAATAAAATACAAGGGTGTAAGTATTGCTTAATGTCCAATAATATCCATTAAGTCTATATACCCATTGAGAGTAGGTCTTACTTTGTCAAAAACATTGTGCACAAGGGCTTAATTCACTTATTTGAAATCACACCACTTTTAAAAGAACATAACATGACATCACATCATGCAATTCATGTCCAAAGGATCATTATGCCATGTTAATTCACTTATTTGAAATCACATCACTTTTAAAAGAACATAACATGACATCACATCATGCAATTCATGTCCAAAGGATCATTATGCCATGTTAATTGGGACTTGGAGGCTTTCAAAGACATATCCAGTGTAGTAGACTTGTATTTACAAAACTTATACATAAAATTTAGAAGTATGTAGGAATATCTTGAGACTTTCCAAAATATTTCATAGAATAATTTAGAACGTTGAATATTCTAAAGAGTCTATGTACATTGCTAGATGCTTTTGATCTCAATCATGTGTTCAATGAAGTGCTTATAAATAGGTGAAGATTCTTTTTTGTAATCCAACCAATGGATCATAAGAAAATTCCTCCAAGTAATGTATAGCTTCTTTTTAGCAAATGTTGTGTGTTCTTTTGTGTTTTCCCAACTTGTTAAATTACTTAACCATATTCTTCACACACATTTTACGCTAAGTGAGTGAGAGAAACTAATTTTGCTATCTACACCTCAAGAAAAATAAGCGAAGTGCCATATAATGAGCTTGTTGAGAAACAAGTTCTTAACTAATGGTGTTAAAATAAGGTTTAATTTATGTGATGAAAAGAATTCGAGATGGTAAGTAATGAGGCTTGATTATGTACGATAAATGAAAATAGTAGGGTGCTCATTCCTATGTATGGCAGCAAAATGTATATAACCTTAAAGAGGTTAAAAAGCCAAGCTCTTAGCAGACAACCAAAGCAAAGATGGATAGGAAGCCCTGAAGGATTTGGTGCGCTGTCAAGATACTAAAGGAACAAATTGATTCTATCAAGGGTAGTGTGCATGAAGGGATTGACACTGCCATAGTGCAAGAAGAGTACTTTACATTGTTGAAGGCAAAATTGAGGGATACTATCCAAGCACTTCAGTCCGCCATGAGCAAATGAGAGAGGATGTTTCCTTATGTAAATCGATTGTTGCTAGTGGGGATGCGAGCACAAACATAGTGAGTTTAAAGTTAAACCACCCTAAGCTAAACAAATTTGATGACATAGACGAATGCGAATAAACTGTATGTCTTTATATAGCAAATACATAATACCACAAAGCCTAACAAAGCCACAAAGCCTAACATTTGAACAAAAATAATATTTAAGTATAGATAATGCTAAAATTCATCAAATTATCACCAATACTATTCTTAAACATTCAAATTCATTATACTTTAACAATTTTTAATACATGAACACTTAATATAATTATTTTAACTCATCACGCAATCAGAAATTAAATACAAATGGGGTACATATATGCTATAAAACCATATATTATCACAACCCTCACACTTACTCGTTAGTTTGTCCTCAAGCAAACATTTTCTGTTCTAATTAATTAATTGAAGCATAAAATTATGAACTTGGCTACTTTTCTTTATTTTAGAAGTCAAATATACACAAGTTACTTAGTTTAGTACCATTCAGGATTATAGCACTTTCAACCTAAATATTTACAACATGAGTTCTTGTGTGTATATAGTCCTCTTCAACCCTCAACTACTTCAACTATTTGATGATCTTATGGAAATTTAAAGATTATTAAATTTATAACTGCTCACTTTAAGTGTTAACTCAATCTCTATTAAACAAGTTCAATCCATATATTTTTCTAACTAGAGGACTTGTGTGGGTTAATATTTTTTTTCTTTTTTTTTTCCATCTATCACCCCTACACTTATCTATCACATTCTTTCATGAGTCTTAAAGTGAGTCTTTTTACGTAAAGATGAATAAGGGTCATCACATAATTGTGCAACCTTTGTACATAAGAATGAACAAAAGTCTTTGTGCAATCCCTATTACTTAGTTGCTCTAATTAGTAGACTAGACTAATTTTTCTCATGCTGACATATATATTTTTTTGAGATTTTTCAATCAATTTTTTTCTAAATCCTCACTCTCTTTTCTTTTTCTAGTTAATTTTTCTCATCCACTAGAGAATTCATCAACACTTAAGGAAAGGTTTTTATCCCTAACTCAATCATCTCATCCTCACCATAGAACTTCTCAAATAATCTAATAATTAAAAGTGAAGAGTGTGTGCTAAATCAGATAGGAATCATGCATTTAATACTATACCTAGCAACCTAATCTCAAAAACAATTAAAGAACCAAGCAACAATAATTCCTTACAAGACATTTATCATAAATTAAGTATACTGGCCATTTAGTCCATGGCATGTTTATGTCATCAATTTAATCATGTAAACCATACAATTGCGTGCATAAAAATTTCAGTACTCATATCACATGCAAGGACAACAATATTTCATTCAAAAGTTTTCTATCCTTCCGCCTAGCCCCATACTTAGCTTTACTACCCCAATCAATCGTATTATCACAAGTAAAATAAAACAACACAGAATAAGACAATCTGGTGTGGTGTGGTGCCTTTTCTTCTTTTTCTTTGGGCTTAAATAAGCACCCTTGTCTTCTTCCATTCTATATTTTGCACCAAGATGAAAATATAAATGATTTTCAAGCGACACAAAACAAAGCAAACTTAAAAACAAAACAAATGAACTGAAAGCAATTAAAAATAGCTTGGGTTACTCCCAAGAAGCATTGTATTTAATATTTGTAGCTTGACATGATACTCATAGCCTAGGGTGGTTTGGTTGTAACTTTGGGGATCTACAATCCCCTATGAGCTGCAATTCTCTCCTTCTTTACTTTTCCTCTCTTCTTTCTTCTCTTCTTTGATTTCCTACTTAAGTTTGACTCTTCTTCTATGTGCCATTAAGGTTTTTCTCCCATACATGTCTTTGACTTACTCTTTTGCATCTGCACCTCACCTGCCATTGTAATGGCTTTATCACTAGACTTGTTAACTGACTCATTAAGCTTAAATCACATCAAAACATCCTCCTTTTTCTTTTGTGTATAAGCGATTGATGGTGTTGAGTACATAAACATTGTTACCTTTTCTAGACCCATGTGTAATGTCAAGCTCTCATTTTCCATATCTATTATAGCTTTTATAGTGGCTAAGAAAGAACAAAACCTAAGATTATACTTTACTCCTTTTCACCCTCCATGTCTAAAATAATAAAGTCCAATAGGAATAATAAAATTACTCAACTTTACCAAAATATCCTCAACAAGCCCAAGTGGCCTTGTCACCAATCTATCCACCACTTTTATCCTCATTTGGGTGCTCGTACTTGTTCAATTTCCAAGTGAGCTCCTAGCTCATCCAGTTTCCTTTTCTTTAAAGCTACTTTGCATAAACACTTAACATAGTTAGAAGTGTTTTTAATTTCTTTAACCAATGAACCATTTACATCTAAATTTTCAAAATTTCCTAAAAATTAACTCACCTGCTCCCTTACATTTGTTAGATAAAGCCTCTATAAATATGAAATTTTTGGCTTATATAAAAGTGGTATACTCACCTTTTTCTTTTCCTTAGCTTGCATCTTGTCCTCCTTTCTCCTTTTTCATCTCCTTTGCAAGTTATCTAACTTGCACCTCTGGGTTTCAAATTAATGATTACTGATTCTACAAGACAGCATCAGTTTTATTAATATAATCTTGTGTAGTCTTTGCAAGGTTACTTATCATTTTTTTGGTTGACTTTGCAAGATTTTCCATTATTTCCTCAAGTGACTACTTCTTCTTTTGCTATTGGTAAAATGCTTGGAAGCCTGGTGGATTCTGTGAATTTCTTTAGGAAAAATTCAAGTGGTTCCTCTAGCCTGGATTGTAGGTATTTACATTTGGTTTGTTGCCACACCAACAAGCCTACATGATGTGGACCTCTCAGATGGCCTTGGTACGCATTGGATGCCATCTTTTCAATCAACTCCCAAGCATCTTCAAGTAAATTATTCATTAGAGCTCCCCCTACAGCTACATCTAATACAACTTGTAATTGTTTGAATATACCACTATAAAATATTTGTATTTGCATCCAAAGTAGATATTCATACTGCAGGCACTTCCTGAGAAACTCTTCAAATCTTTTCCACACATCTAGCAAAGTTTTAGTCTCTAGCTACTTATAGGTACCAATCTTAAGCCTCAACTGTCTTAATAAGTGAAAAATATTTTGCTAGGAACTTGCTCACCATGTCTTACCAAGCGACGAAGCTTCCAGAAGGTAGTGATTGTAGCCATTGTCTAGCCTAGTCCCTAAGAGAAAATGGGAACAAACGTAGTTTAATAGCATCATCTAAAACCTCATTAAATTTAATTGTATTACAAAGCTCTAAAAGGTGGCTAGATGAGTGTTAGGATCTTTATGTGGGGCCCCACCAAATTGATTTAACTACATTATGTTGATTATTGTAGGCTTCAACTCAAAATTATTGGTGTTCATCGGTGGTCTAATGATACTAGTCATAACTAGATTCATAATTGGTTAAACATAGTTCTTAATAGCCTGCTGGCTTGGTAGAGGAGGTAATTCTTATGGCTATGGTGGTGGTGGGTTGTTTTTCGCTACCTCTTCTTGTTCGCACCTAAAGAGAGTTCTATGCTGGTGAAGAGTGCGTTTAATCTCCAGATTGAAATCTAAATTAATACTCTTGCTCTTACACATACAATTATCTCCAAAAATAAGAATTTAATCCACGAAGTAGTAATGTGTCCAAAAAAGAGAGAGAGAGAATCAGAAAGAGAAGACTTAAATAGAGAAACAAAAGAAAAACTAAAGAAAATAATATGTTCTAATCTAGTAGTTCTTCAAAGTATTTAATAGCACTTGTCACTTTCCCCAAAAAAGACGCCAAAATTTGACGTGGGTTGTCATGGCACCAAAATTAAATTTATAATGAAACTAGTTTTAAGGTGAGTACAAGTATCGTTTCACAAGTAGGGGTGAAGTATCTATTAAGTTAACTAAATTTTTATTAATTAGGCATCAAAATGTATTGAAATGTAAAAATAACTAAATAAAAGCAAGCACTTAGAATAAAGCACACAAAACAAAAATGATGGAATACCAGTAGCTGAAGCATCTAACCACTTGTGTTGGTTTCTTATGTATGCTAGTCACATTAATTATCAATTTAATTCCATTGATTACGAATTGCTGATACTAATATCTTTTGAATATCTTTCCAAATTCTCCTAAACCTTTGACTCTAGATTCTCACGGGTTTTCCCAAGTTAAATTGAATCAAGTATTTAAGTATTGTGATTAAAAACATTAATCAAAACAAATTTTATGGTTCACTCCCGTTATTCCCACATATTTAATGTTTACAAATGTATGTCTAGTGAGCAAGTTTCACTTCTGCCATGTATCACATAGCTATAGATTAATTACAGAGTTGATTAAATCCTATAATTACTATTCAATTCAAAAATTGCTAATAAACCATGTAAAGAAAATTAAGTAATAACTCGTGCATTGTAATTCACCAAGCACAAACACCAGCGAATAGAAAATAACATAGAAACTCATATTAAAATCAATCAAACCAATTCCAAGTCGTTCATCATCCAAGACAAGATAAAATAATAGAAAAAGTATAAAGAACTCAGTCTAATAATCTTATATTAGGCAAGTGATGAATGCACTTTAAGCTTTGGTGTGGATTCCTCCTTCTCCAACCTTTCGATCTTGTGTTCCTATATTTTTAAGTGTTTTAAAGAGTAAAATTAAGTCTAAGATCCATTCCAAAATATGGACAATACACATTTATATATTTATAGTTAGGAGAGCTAAGGTTGGCATGTACATGCATCACAAGATGAAAAGGTCCTTGAAAATTGTGAAGAATTGTAAGTGAAGTGTTTTCGCGCCATCCTCCATGGTTGCAAACATTAACTTCGTGGCTACAGACCACAACTTCTCTCTCGCACTTGGAAAGCTAACATTGCACCCACGGCCCCAAAAGCCATATTCACAGCCACAACTTTTTCTTCCACTGTCATAAACCTGGACAGCAAAATTCCCTAAATACAGTGCTCTTCATCTCGCTCTCGCAAAACCACATTTTGTGACCGCAACTCCCTTCCTTACAGCCACAAAGCTTAACATTCAAACAAAAATAATATTTATATGTAGATAATGCTCAAATTTATCAAATTATCACCAATACTACAAAACACTCACATTCATTATACTTAATAACTTTTCATGCATGAACACTTAATATTCATTTTAACTCATCATGCCAGTTCAAATTAAATTCAAATGGGGTACAAATATGCTATAAAATCATATGTTATCAAAAAGCATTAAGAACTTCAATTATATATTGATGAACAATGATAATTGAACCAAAATCATTCATACATCAATTATCAACCACAATACACAAGGTCCTAGATTAAAAAAATTATAAACAATAAAATTCAAATCAAACATAGCAATAAGAATGTTCAACATGTTCACACAATCCCAAACTTCAAGGTTGAGGAAATCATAGTCTAATATTAGTGTTTGCAAGATTTGATGAACTCCTCTTCAATCCTTGGCAATTGTTCTTTCTTTAAGCAAACCTAGTCTCCTCTTAGTTTTTATTTAGCTCAAAAGCCCCCCATCCTCTGCTTAGAGTTTTTAGCCCTCTTATTAGTCTTAGGGTTAGGGTAAATTCCTTAATAAAATTTGACAAAACTTCTCAACTTAAAATTTTTCATTTGCACCTTGCAATTCATTTTGCAGCTATGAGATTTGCTTTCACAGTTGCATCTCTTGTTCTCACAACTGCAATTAGTGATCGTGGCCATTTATTAAACTCTAGCCTCTTATGATGCGACTACAAATCCTTTTCTCATAGCCACAACTTGCTACCTTATGCCTATGAAACTTACAAGCGACAACATTTGGTTTTCTAATCTTGTTCTCCTTCCACCTACAAACTACCACCTTACAGCTATATCCTTACCTCTTGAAGGTGCAATCTTCAATTGCATAGAAATACTACTTTATGTTGCTCTCCATTCTATAGATGCAATTCAACCTCTTACAGTTATAGCATTGCTTTTCATGGCTACACTAGTACTTACAAAATTCTCCTAGTGTATATACGACTTGTGATTTCTCATTATATACAACAAGGAGATAAAAGGCAAGCATTATGTGCAAACCTACCTAAACAATGACTAAGAGGGTGTTTGGCTAAGCTTATTTTAAATAACTTATAAATCATGTAATTTTTAAGATGTTTTTAAAGTATATAAGTTCATACATCTTATTTTTAAAATAAATTAAAAAAGCATTTGGATAGAAACTTCTTATAAGATTTTATAAAAATTATTTATTATTATAGATAATCATAATTTTTTAGTGTAATAATGATAAAAATAAATTAAATATCAATAATATAACGTAATTTAAGATATTTACACTGTTTTTAATATATACAAAGAAGTAACTTATAAAATGTTTGAAAATAAGTTGAGAAAAATTAATTTATTTTTTTTATTTTTTAGGAACTTATAAGTTTCAAACATCTTACTATGGAAGCTAATAAGCTCTTTTATTAAAAAAAATTATCAAATACTTTTGAAGAACTTATAAACTCATCTAAACATCCTCTAAATATGCTAAAAAACTTAACAGACTAGCTAAATACATGGATAATTGAGGCGCACAAAATCTAAAAATATTAAGTTATCTTACACCTAATAGTAAACAAATCCATACCTATGTATACGCTCATACACTCACATTTACATATATATTCTATAAGAACTCATAATTATCATACTATTATATTATACGATCATTATTATATTATTTGTAAATATACAAATTCAAATAAATCCAAAAGTTCATCTATCGAAATTTTACAATTAAGAATAATTTTCATATCCAAAAAAATCTCCACCATTTGCATTCCAACAAAATAAAAATCCAAACATGACCATTGGATGGTGGATGAGTCATAACCTAGTTCAAAGTGCCCGGAACACTACAAAAGATCTTACCTAAATGAAATATATAAATAAATAAATAAAAAGTTAGCAACAAAGGTAATGAATTAAGGTCCCCTAAAAGACCATAAAAACATCTTTTTTGCAATGAGAAGGCGTATAACAAAGTTGAATTAATGCCCTTAGAATTGCCCTTTTGAAGAGACAATCCATTTGTATCAAATGTATTAGCTTATTGTAATAGAACTCGATTACCAATCACTATTCCTGGAACTTATCCTTTCTTCTCATCCCTTTTTTCACATCTTTTTTCTCTTTTTGACAAGTGAATAAAAGTATATTCAACAAAGTAACCTAATTACAAGCAATTGTAATACAAATTAGATAATTCATTTTTTTCATGTTATAGACACCCTAGTCTTATGGATGCTTTTTGTGTGCTAAATTATATCATTAATTGCACGTCCTTTGTAAGGTACTTGAATTTTCATTGCATTTTGGAAATTAATCCATCATTCATAATCCTTATGGACTTTGCCCCATGTTTAATTGTGGGGTTTCACTAGGTTTTTGGTGTAAAATTTTAATTTTAAAATAATCTATAAACATGTTTAAATGTAGTGAAATAAACAATCCTTAATTGTGGGGTTTCACTAGGTTTTCGGTGCAAAATTTTAATTTTAAAATAATCTATAAACATGTTTAAATGCAATGAAATAAACAATCCTGAAACCAGTTTGTTTTCATCATATAATACGCATAATTGAATATTTAGAAAGTTGTACAAATATTATCACTTGGAATCTAGTACCAGGTGAAGCATATGCGTGATCCAAAAGTCATGACATCTAGTTTATTCACAAGGATCATAAATGAATAAGCATCTCCAAATCCTCCCCAAACTCCTTTGTAAAAGACCCCACACAATTGCCTTCGCGTATGTGGACCTTTTGGATAATAAAGAAATGTAAGAAGAGGCTATAATATGCTTTTCTCTTACTTGGGAAGGGGCACAAAAATTTCGGCTGATTTTGATGGTATATTGAAATTTAGAACACTTCTAAATCTTTTTTATTTTCAAGATACACAATTCTACATAAAGTATTATTCTTATTTTCATCTATATGCAATTAGGGCACATGAAATGGGTCCCATGGGCTTCTACATAGATATTTAATTAACTCAAACCCATTCTATATTTAATTATTAATCTCATTAATTAAATTTAAAACATATTATGTTTCTAATTAATAATCTCATTATTAACAAATATAATAAAAAATACATTTGGCCTAATCCAATTGTGGCCAAATTAATTTATCTATGAGACTTCTCAAGTCTCATTCAAACTTCAAAATAATTTACCAACTTATCCTTTTTTGTTTTTTTGCATGTGACTCTTTAGGTTCATCTTTGGTTGGCAATGAGCACAACTCAAAGGATATGAATAACACCTCACCTATGGCCAATATTATAACCCATCTAAGACAAAGTGAATGGACAGATAAACCCTCCTAATCATAAATATTATTTAGTATAGGCCTTTTGTCTTGATTTGTCTTGATCAAACAAGAGTCATAGATTTTGTCAAACTTACTGGCTTCATTATATGACCAAATCAATAATACCTCATCAGATTAACATCCATTAAAAGCTCATTTTTTATTTTCCCTAACCTAGCTATGGTTTTTGTCTCATAGAATATCGATCGCATAAGACAATCACCTTACTCACTTGCAATGAGACAAATTTCTTATTAGTCGCACATATCTCTATATGCATCAAAACAATGACTCATTGGGTTTATAGCCTATCTCACACCTAGACAAATATTAGTTTTTAATGCTTTAATAACATGCCGAACATCATGCACACAAGGCATCTATGCCGTCTCATTTAAGGTCCACTCGCACTTAATACAATCATAAAATAAGATATTGACAATTAAGAGTGAACTCTATGTATTTACTTTATTCTACAAATCAATGTTTGAATACTAATTCTCCAATGATGTATTCATACACATGTACTCTTAATATCTCATGCTGAATGACCATACAAATACATGGTATGCAAGTCGTATCAATATTCTAATGTCTATTTAGAAAATCTATGACTCGCAAACAAATTTCAATGATTGTGCACTAAGAATTCTTACATCCATATTCATAATCCCTTACAAATAAAATTTCTTAATACAATAGCATGGACACATGCATACCTTTACACCTCACATGATTTACGTGCATAATAAAATTGTAATGATATCGATGTAAAGAAAGTATCAATATTTTGATAAGTAGTTCAATTATTACATTTACAATCAATATCCCTCATTTAAAATTGGTATTAGAGGTCATATCGCTAAAATTAATTACAAGAAAAGTATTTATATTAATTATCTATCATCTCAATGGACTTCTTTCCAAAGTCAACTTCAAGAAATACTAACTAATGTTCCATGTAGATGGTTTAACTTTATTTATGATGCACATTTTGAATTTATAGACTTCAAGTATAAGATAGGTCATACATGTTCCCTTTTTAGTGATTATTTAGTTCTCTCATAAACGTTGTCTATCTTCTAATTACTTTATTCCTTATTTTGTGTTTGTTGAATAGATTAGTGAACTACTCACCCTTTCTGTCAAGTATATTTTTTACTTTATATTGAAATTCTCAAATTTCTTCATAGACAAGATAGTTTATTTTAATTGTCAAGGATATGCCATCACTAATTAAGTTGACTTTGTCCCAAATCTTTTATTCACATTATATTTCTTTGTGATGTAAAATGTTACTTTGTCAATAATTTGATGAGAATGTTTTTGGCCATGCAATTTGAACGTGTTATTATTCATGTATGTGATTATTTTTTACCTTGATCCATTCTTATCTATTAGATTAACTTCATTTTGGAGGTTTTTCTTCAATAACTAGTTGTATATCTTCAACAATCTCAATGAAGTTGTGTTTGCTTATGAATTTTTTGATAATCATAATTTTCTTTGGAACAATTATTTAAGCTTTTTGGATTTTTCTCAAACATAGACATTTAAGAAAACCAATTTATAAGGACTTTGACTAAATAAAAAAAATTTTCAAAGAAATCTTCTTTTGGTTTATGCTCAATCAGTTGGGTGCCATTGTATTTAAACCCAAACAAGATATACGAAGAAGCCTATCTAATTTTTTGAAAGCTTGACTTTTATACCATCTCATATAATTTCAAGTGCATTGAGAAATTACAATCACAGACTATTTGACTAACGGAATCAACTTCAAAATCCACGTAGTTGGTCAACAAATAAAATAAAAAATTTAACATAATAAAAAATGTGATATTCAAAATTCTTACTTGATTCTAATGTTAGTAAGTTGATTATGTTTGATTTGAAAATTCGTTAGAAAGAACTTATTTGCATGTATCAATCACTAGGCTAAAGTATTTGTGGATATGATAAGATAAGAAATAATAAGAATAAATTCAAGATACGCAAATTTTTAAAGACACAATAGTCTTTCTGTATTTTTCTATCCATTCTTCTCCAATATATTAGATGTGCATTAAAATTTTAAATTTTTTTGAAAATTATAACCTTAGTACAATTTACAATGACGCGAACTATTTAATCCAATTTAATTTAGATAAAGTTTATATGAATAAGACCAAAAGCCACATTACAAAGTTCAAATCCTTTTAATTGGCATATGAATAGCTTAACTAAAAACCTAAAACAATTCTTCAAATTCTCAAAATAGTTTACAAAACCGCTTTTAGCAATATTTATGAAAAATTAGCTACTTGAATTATAATTCATTATTTAAGATGATATAGGGCCTTTTGCAGTAATATCAAAATGCAGTTATTGTTTTCTTTGTCCTTAATCCACTTCAATTTATGTTTCCTATTTTTTGTAAGTTGTGTTGTATTTACTGACATTAATGCTCTATTGTAATAAGAAATATATATCAAAATATTTCTAAAACTTTTTTAAAGTACTCTATTTGATAAACAAATTCCTAAGTAGCTCTAATATCACAAGGGGGAATAGGATTAGCAATTGAAAGAGATACTACAACAATTGAAAGAGATACTACAAAACATAAAGTAATTAAAAATAAACATAACATGAAAAATACTTAATAGAGCAATTAAAAATGAAAATTTGACATCAAAGAGGATGATAATTCTATCTCTTTTGAATCTACATCGAAATCCTTTTCCATTATTGAATTATATTCAAACAGTATTGACGAGAGCAATCTTTGGTTGAGAAAGCTCTAGGAAGGAAGA
Source organism: Avicennia marina (assembly GCA_019155195.1). Lineage (NCBI taxonomy): Eukaryota > Viridiplantae > Streptophyta > Magnoliopsida > Lamiales > Acanthaceae > Avicennia > Avicennia marina. Next base: position 7,045,350 of record CM032772.1, on the reverse strand, counting down.
ATTCTAAAGTTAATTCAACAGGAAGGGAGCTGTATTGTTCTTCCCAAAACATGATTATTTTTTAAACTTTTATATAATCTTTCCTAAGGTGTTTTAGATAATTGGGTGGTATCAATGTATATTGATAATGAGGTACGAGATAGAAAAAAAATGCTTGTTATTTTGAGAGAGGAGGTTGAAAAATTGAAGAGCACACTTGGTTGAGAGATTAAAAAAACACTTGAAAATTTTTATTTCTTGCATGCTATTCATAGTGCAAGATTTGAATATATGATTTTGAAATTTTAGAACATAATGGGGACACATTTTGATTATGAATACATAATGGATACCTAATGAATACATTTTTAAACAATGGATGAATAATGAACATACAATGAATGGTCCTCTTGAGAAGGGATGTATGACAGAGCTTATTTTCAATTTGAAATGAGTAGCCTATTGACAACTTTTTTTAAGTGTCTTCAATCTACTTCAACTTTGAAATGATATCTTCATTTGATGCTACGTTGGAACATGTAGATTCTCCACTTGTGTTCAATCTTCAAGCTTGTGATGACATCAAATTTTGATTACCTTCCCCTTTCCCCTATTTTTAGATTGAATGAGTGCTTGCTTTGATACAGTTCATAAAGATGTTGTGCACATGGCCCTCCAAATGGGCATGTGCTAGAGCCTTCAAATGAAATAATTTTTTCTGTTAAGAATCCTGTAATGAATTAAATATAATTTTTTCTGAAATTTTTGGAAAATTGTCATCATTTTCAAAAATCTTGAAATGCCTTTCTAGAATAGATGGCTTGGACTAAACTTCTACTTTCTAGAGGTGAGGTTGGGTTAAGCTGCTCAACTCGACCTAAACTCATCTCAATTATGACACGAAAGGTCATACTTGAGTACCTAAAGTGTCTACGTAATGAGTTTTGCGTAATTCATGCTCAATGGAAGTTTTGTAATTTTCCTTTTACTTGTGACAATTACAACATTTTTAGTAACTCAACCTTAACCTTAGTTACCCACCCATTGCCTAGCCTACTCTAGCAGCAAAGGTGATTCATTACGAGGTAGATTAGTAGAATTGTTAACTTTGAACACAGTCATATCCTCAATCCTTTAGATAGGGCATTCCATGCTTAGAGCTTTACGTAATTACTTCTAAAATCTAGCAGCGCCTCTTCCACTCATGACCTACAGAGCTTCCTCTCCTTCTCTTTGCAGTTTAATTCTTGGAATCACAATTCTCAATCCAATTTTTAAGTTTCGAATTTAAGTCATTTTTTACAAAATTTAATGGAATTTTTACTCTATATTTTGCGTGAAACATCAAAATTGTATTAAAGAACTGTATTGTTATGTCACAAACTACTTGTCCTAGCTACTTTAGCACATGGAAGGTGAAGGTAGTCTTGTTCTCACCTCATTTCCATTAACCAGTGATCCTATGGAGAGATTAGCTAATATTTTTGGCACGAAATGCTTTTTTTATTTTTAGTTTTGGTCTTTGATGCAAGTTGCTTGTAGTAAATAGTGATGATTAATGAAGAGTTCAGACACCTAAAATAAGCACATCCATGATTTTTTCACAACATTTTATGAGATCGTCACAAAAAAAAAGAAAAAGGAAATATTATTTTATACTGCATTAAGATTTAAGTGATAATTAAAGAATGATTTAGAAAATTGGATTTGTCATGATCTAATAATTAAACTTGCATGCTTTTATCAGTTTTCTCTTTCTATTAGAATACCTGCTTTTTATCACAAATTATCTAGTGGGATTATTAACATTTTGTAGACCTGTTTTAGTGTAGGATAGGGCCTCACGGTCCGCTAGCATCACGAAGATGTAATATTTTTCTCACTTCAAGCTATATTATCTTCACAAACTTAAAGCTAATGGAAGATTCTTCATTCTTTAGTGACATTGTTGTAATTGTTGCATTTAGATTTTAGCAGAAGTTTGATTGTTATCATTCTTTTAACATGTAGATTGTTGTCATGTTTTACACAAGAATGATCAATTTCTAATTTATCTTATTGTTAATTAGTAATTACCTAGTTTAGAGAATTCAATTGCAATGGATGATTCTTAACTTATTTATCTTAATTACCCATTCTTTAATTATTTTGTTTGCATTCTAAACTGTGGAAAGGAAATTAACAAAATTTCTTGTTTTTCTATATTATTGGTATGCCTTCTAATCCATCAGAATTGCATGGCAAGTATGTGCGCCTACTATAAATTCATCTACTTCTATACTTGAGAGCCTACTATTTTAGAGTTAAATATCGGTGGTTTTAAAAATAGAGGTGAATTTCGAGATTTAGATACATTAGTGACTATATCTAAGGATATAGATATGGTTAAATAGTAAAAAGGGGAAGATGTTGGTATAGATGTTGATCTTGGATTCAAATTTCATGCACAAAAAAGAGGCAAAATATCTAGTGCTAGGAATGATTTTAAAGAGACCAAAGAGAATGCAATCCAATTTACAACATGTTTACATAGTCAGAGCAAACAATCTCAAGGCAAAAATGAAGCAAACATCGAGCATGTAAGGACATATCAAGACTTGTAATGTTAGAAAAGCAAAACTTAGCAGGAAAGCACATCAGACAACAATCACCTTTCAACTAAAAGGTTCCAATTCTATAGCTACATTGGCATTGCATTAAGTAAAAATTTAACATAGAGTAGGTGAGGGAGTTGACTGCCCATTGGAGCTTGATGCACAGGCATCCATTTTCTACATTTGAATAGGTGGGTTTTAACATGACGATGAAGTAAGTTGCACCTGAGTGGAGACATACTTCCTAATTCTTAGCAAAGCCAATTGTGACCACACATATAAAGTGGAGCAGAAAAATATTAAAGAATCTATTGAAAAAAGTCAACAAAATGAGTATCTCAACTGACATGTGAAAATCAAAGAATTAAAAAACTAAGTGTATGGTCATGACTAGACATTGAATTGATGTGAAGTATAAGCTTTAGAAGAGGATGCTTAGCTTTGTTCAAATGTTACCTCCCAACATAGATTTGACATATCTACCGCTATCTTCAAGTGTGCGAAAAAATGGGGCATCAAACAGAAAATTTACTTGATTTTCTGTTGACAATGTCTCAAATAATGATGTAGCCATAAGTCTTTCGACATTGATTTTAGGAGAACAAAACCACTATTGGTTTATAGCAAGTTGTTTCATGTTCATTGTTATGCACATGTCTTAAATCTCATGGTTCAAGATGGGTTAAGTATGTTTCATGATATTTGTAAGAATATTTGGGATAGTATGGACTACATTGGTCGCATTAATAGGAGGTTCTTAAAGTTTGTTTAGTTTGCTCAACAATATAGAGTCTTAGAATTAAAAAAAAATAAAATTGATGCATGATCATCAAAGCAAATGGAATTCTAGTTATGAGATGTTGAGTTGTGTCTTAAAGTTTTGAGGTGTCTTTTTAAGATATGTGAAGTGTGATTCTAATTATGAAATATGCCCAACTAAAGATGATTGGACGAAAGTGGAAATGGTTTGTTCTATTATAGTTACATTTAAGACTACCACACATGTTATTTCAGGGAGTGCGTTTCCAGCTAGCAATTTATTCCTCTTAAAGGTTCTAAATGTGAAAATGGCGTTAATGCTCAAACTAATGATGTAGATGAATATGTTAAAAGATTGGTGGCTAAAATGAAGTCCAAATTCGATATGTGATGGAAGGAGTGCAACAAGCTATGGTGTATTGTAGCCATTTTGAACATAAGATGAAAAATTAAAATGGTAGAGTTTGCAATTTCTAATATTCATGATGAGTTTGAGGCTCAAATACATTTAGCAAATGCCAAGAGGTTACCTTTGGCCTTTACAAAGAGTATGTGAAATTGTCTACAAGTATTGAAGCTTCAACATCAGGTCCAAGTCCATCTTCAAGCTATAGTCATGAAAATTGAGGTACAAGCTCAACACCTTGAATATAGGATAGACTTAACTAATGGGAATTTCCAAGATGAGGCATCACCAGCAAACCCCAAAGGACTAAGCACATAGAATATCTTGAAGACTATGCTACTAACTTGCATTTGATCTTGAGACATTTGATTGTTTAGATTGGTTGATGAAGAATCAAATCTCATACCCAGTATTGTCTAAGATGGCTACAAAATTATATTGATTGTTCTTATCACAACTGTAGCATTTGAAGTCACTTTTAGTGTTAGGAAGAGGGAGATTGATTTCTATAAAGCTTCACTAATTCCCAAAACTATCCAAATTCCATTCTATGTGAGTGATTGGTGTAGGTGTTTACATAAAGTGAAGAGGAAAGTAAAAGTAATTTTTATCTTTTTAACTCTATATTAATATATATATATATATATATATTGCCTCTATACTTTCTATTTAATGTAAATTGTTTAATGGTTTGTTTGTTTCTTGATGCAAAAAGTAAAAGCTCTCAAAGAATATGAATTTCTAGATCCAACATATTGAAATTTGTTCATGCAGATATGACTTTTTAATATATCTATGTTGTACTATCAACTTTAATATTTGGAATGTGTTGGTGGTGGTATTATTCATATTTCGTTTGATATGCTAAAATGTGGATCACAATTGTTGTTGGCTTATCTCTTGATTTTATTTAATATGTTCAATGGATAAAATTTGTTGATGAGTGGGTTCAGAAATTTTTTGTATATATTAGTTGTAGATTTGTGAAGATTGGATTTTTTTTGGCCTATTTGATACTTGAAATTAGAGTGGAATTTTGATAATGAAAATATGATAATTTCCTTTGGCAAAAATAATGATCCTCCATGAGAAGGATCAACCTTGAACTGCATACCTTGGAAAATAAATGCCACATACAAGTGGGTAAAGTTACAAATAGTGGATCAATTATATGAGTGTATCCTAGGCCCAATTTTGAATCTAGCAATGAACATGTTGCAAGAACATACATATTAGGTTATTGATTAGTTCCAAGTTGCTGAGGATCATATCTAAGAAAATATGGGTATTTTATTTTCATTGAATTTGTGCATTTAAATCTCTATTTGGAATTTGAACTCTAATGCTAGTTATAATGGGGGATGGATCTAAAAATCCTAATTGACTTCCCAAAAGGAAAAAAATAAAGAGAGACATATTAGGGAGGATCTGACCATGTTGAGTCACCCATATTAATTTTAGACATTATTTATTTTGAAAACAATAATGCATTAGAATTAAATTAACCAACACAATTCCTTAAAGGATCTGGTAAGCTAGCGCTTTAATTTTCCTATCACTTAATCATAGCTTAATCAAAATACTTAGTAGGAGTTTCTATGGGTTTAATCAGGCCAATTCAAATTCCAACGCAATGAATATAGGTCACTAACGCTACAAAATATTTTATAATATGATAATGAATTAATAATTTTATGATTTTGTTTATACTTGATTCTTTTATTTTATTTGACAAGTTGATTATTAGAGGAGGGCCTATATGATAAGAAATGTTGATGAAATGTTTAGTGTTGTAAAAGAAATACTTGAATAATGAAATTCTGTTAAAGCTATTTTGTTGCTATAGGTTGTGATTGTGGATGAAATTGAATTTGTAGGATTGTTAGAGTTTTTACTTTATCTTTATAAACTCTGATATTCTTTGACTTACATTGCAATGACTTATTACTACAATTTCTTATGGTTACAGCTAGTTTTCATGGTTAGTGTAGGGGTTATTGGTTTTATAGTTAGTGCTGGTTTTCATTAACATATAATTTAGTACTAAATGAATTGATCATAATTAATGGCTAATTGGGTACCGTTTGTTTGTTTTCCATTTGTAGTAAGTAATACACAAAAATTTGCTTTTTGGCCTTATAAATTCCATCAATAATAGAAAATTCAAAATTTTTTACATAAAAATGACACAAATAATGGTACCAAAATGATGATGCACATTCCTAAAATTATTGAACACCTATCTACCTTCAAAATCTATTAATACATTTCCAAAACTAAAAATAAAATCAATCAATAACATGAATTCCTTAATGCCACAAAAATGGATTGCACCTATGACCAATCAAGAACAAAGTCCCTGCAGTACTCTTGCTTATACATGAATATAACATATATAAAACATTGAACATTATATATTTGACGTGTGTGTGGAAGCGTAAATGATACGAATTCAGTGTATGTTGCAACCCAACGATAACCTGCTTGCATGAACAGTGAAGAACAACACAAGAACACAACAATTACATTGAACTCTAGTGATAGACGGCCATAACTAATATGTCTAGTTAATTGATATATTACGAATCAATCAAGAAATTGGGAATAATTCGATTTGGATTTTCACAACAAAATTAAATCTCTCAAATTTTCTAGGAAAAAGGAAAAAGTTTGATTTTAATTCCAAAGAGTTGAAAGGTCCTTCAGAGAGTAATTAAGGTTCTATTTAGTGTTTTAAGGAGCCTGGAAACCTTAGAACTTGTGTAAGTAGTTGCCAAAAACAAAACAACTTGAAAAAGCTAAAAATTCTAATTAATAGATTGGTCCTGAGTTCTGGATTGATTTAAGGACCTTGAGATCCATCTAGCATCTTTGCGCTGAATCCAGGTGTCAATCTAGCCATCCAACTCATAAAAATAGAAAACTATTGGGTTACTAAAATTATAATCACACTAGACACAATCAATCGGCTAGGATGCAATCATAAAGACAGAAGATACGCAATCTAGCCCTCTTATGATCACCTGGGTGTGGGGTCAATTAAGTGGACTTGTAGTCAATCGAGGCATAGTTGAGATCAATCCAAATCTTGCTCTAAGCTTGTTTCGTGCTCATTTCACATTAGATGTACACATAAACATTCTTCTTCATCCTTAAGCTCTTCCAAACATCTAGAAGCTTCTCCAAACTCCTTCACTAGTGCCAACATGATTTCCTTGAGTCTTTTAACCCTAGCTCGTATCATTGGACCTCCTAAAATCCTAGTATCTCAAATTTGACTTTGGTGCTCGCGCCAATATTTTATAAAATAAATTTAGAATAAAATTTAAATATTTAAAGAATATTTTGTATGATATAAATTTATATATAGATATTTTTATAACTCAAGTTTTGAACATGAGCATCTAGCTTAGTGGTACTACATTGTCACACTATAGGTAAGGTCTTAAGTTTGATACAATTTCATTACAAAAATCAAACCTTTTTATTTTAAAAAGTGCTCAGGCCAAAGCTAAAGCTAGAGTTCGACTTATTATTTTATTTCTCAAGCTTGAGCATAGATTGTTTTGGAGTCAAGCTCAACTCAATATTAGTGCTACTCCTTTCTCAATCTTCTTGGCTTTTTCTCTGTCTTTTTTCTAGTTCTTGACTAGAGTAAAAGGTCTTGAAGGTTGAGATGATGATGGAATTTGGGAAGATCCCATTTGATTTTTTCTCCTATTTGAATGAACTTGGACAACATCTTGTGTGCAATTTTGATTTAAAAAATTGATACATTACTTAATCTTGAATTCTTTGACAATTGAAAGGAGACAATATTTTGGATAATATTGACGAAGCTTGTAACTCCAACAAAATATTCCAAGAACTTTGAACTTCGCATAAAATTTCAATTCTTTTTCATTTTTTTTTTCTCTTGGAGCAAACTTGAGAGGTGATAAATTTCTTCAATAGGTCTGAAGTCGTTCTACCATTCAAGAAACTAAACAAGGAATTCTTTTTACAAAATTAGAATGGAATGTGAAAAACCATGAACCATTAATTAGTCTTCTGAATATCATCCCGTACCATCAGACAGTCTTTTGAATATTTGTCTTGAAACCAAGTTTTGAACATCTATTACAAAACTTCTATTTCTACTTGTTTTATTACATTAAAGGCTATGCAACTCCGTGGTGATTTTGAGGATCTAATGAATTTATTTTCTAATAAAATTTAAATTTCTTTTTTGCAAGTTTTCAAAAGTTCTTGATTTGTTTGGATAGGATTTGCCTTTGTTGGAATTTGTTTTTATTAAATTCTTTAATATATATGGTAATGAAACAATATGTTTTTCCTATTCCAAAAGGCATTAGGAAGATCAACACATATTTCCTTTTTATTCCTTCTTCAAGATCTATTATCTTTCTTCATGCTGAAGGGGTTTGAAGTTATTCTTTTGTTTTGAGATGAGTCAATTCTTCTTGTAAAGATTTAATATATGACTTTTTACTTTCTATTGAATTAATTTATTGGTAAATTCAGGATTCTTTCAATAAAGAAATTTCTTTTCTTGAAAATATTATCTTTTTCCTCATGATTTTTGTAATTATTCCTTGATTATTAACACAAAAAGGATATGTAGAAATAAAGAAAGGGGCACCCAGAATTACACTTTGATTTAGAGTTTCGATAATAATAAATGTGTTCTTGAAACAATGCCTTTTATTGCACATATAAGCTTTTGATAATTTTATCTAATTTGCAACAGTGTTAAATTTTTAGCAACTAATTTTTCATTAGTCTCCTCACAATATTTCTATAGAATTAATTCTTCTTTGATGTAGTTTTGATTAACTCCACTATCTGTTAAACTAGTTGTAATAACTTTGAGATCTTCAATTATTAAGGTAATAAGATAATCCCATTTTTAAAATTTATTGTTTTTATTAAATCTATAAATTTCTTATTAATAGGGGGGTTGGAGATATTTTTTAAATTTCAGTAATATCTCCAAAAATATGTGAATTTTCTTCTTTGATTTTTTGGGACAAGTATAATTTTGCTTCTTTTCTAAATTTTTTGTTTTTGACAAGACCAATTCAATTTGAATCTAACTTGAGTTTTCAGCTCATTAATCCCTAGTTACAAAATTTTGAAGTTAAAGACTTTGCTCATGAGGTTAAATGATATTTATTATATAATTTTGATTTACTAAATGGTTCAATAATTTTTTGTTTTTCTTCTTCTTCTATGGGAATCAACTTAATATGTTTCAAAAAGCATTATTTTTTATCTTCTGGATTCACAATCTTATCAATTAAATCAAAAAGAAATTTCTATTTATTTTGATTTTTTATTATTACATAACTAGCTAGGGGACAACAACACTCTTTGTCGCTAAGATTAAGTTTTTAGAGTTTGTTGAATCATATATGTTGTTTATAGTTTCTAAGAAGGAATTGGATTTTTCATTAAGGTTTTCTTCATGTAATAATAAAGATGAAAAATTCTTTAATTCAAAAGTTTTTTGGAATAATTCATTGATTTTTTGCTTAAAAGAGCATATGTTTGCTTTGTGGCTAGGTTTGCCACATTTCCCATAATTGAATGTAAACTTTCCTTTTTTGGATTATAAAAAATTCTCCTTATCTGTGATCAAATTCCTCTTTAAAATATTTCTTTACTTTTTTCTAAATTTATTATTTTTTACTAATTTTCTAAATTGCCTTTTAGTAAAAGAAGATGGAGCTTGAATTTTTTGCATACCAAAGGCTCAATAAAACAATCCTAAATCTTTTCTTAACCTACTTTTTTAGATCCATATTTAGCTTGAAGTTTAAGTTTAGAACAAAGACTTCCTTTTTATGAGTGCAAATAATTGTCCAAAAATTATTTGTTCAAAAGGAATTTTTTTGCTCCTACTTCTATTTTAAGTTTGTGAATTATTCTTTTTCCATGGAATTTTGGAAGTCTTGCAATAAGATTTCATTCCAATAAGAATCATTTCAATTTTGTCTTTTGAGGACATGTAGTTTCTTCTAGTATTTTGTATTTTAGAATTTGAACTTTATCTTCAAAGGACATTGAATGGTTGATCTCACTAATTTTTTAAATTTTTCAGTAAACCCTAACCCTAAAAGGAATACAATTGTTTCTTCTATAATATTTTGATGTTTATAAACATTTGTTGCCATACTCATTTCTTGTAATATATCAATTATTTCATACTTAAATTTTCCATCTATATTCTACTCAGAAATAGATGTACCGTTCTATTGAGATGAATAAAATATTGAGCTTTTTTCATATTGTAAATCAGGAGTGGGTTCAATAAAAATTTCTAGAAGAATGATGACTCTAAAAATGGAGTCTTGTATCCTATGTATTTATATGATTTAATGCTAGAATACTCGAATTGTTAGATACTTTATAGCATTATTTCTCTATGTAGAGTAATTGATAGGAATAGAGTATAATTTATTTAATTCATGCAAAATTATGGTCAAAGGAGTTGTATGGTGGTTAGTTTGCATGTTAGAAAATATAAAGTTTCACTTAAAGAAGTAGAGCAAGCTCAGAGAGTGCAAAAGTTAAAATGAAACATTTTCAGCAGCAAATGTGAAGGGCATCCATATTTTAATGAAGTATCCAATTAAGTTGAAATTTAACCAAATAAAAATATAATTGAATTAGCTTTCAAATAGTGAGAATGGTAGGTCATTCGAACATCGAGCGAGAGAGTTACCTAGAAAAGAAGGTAACCTGCTAGAGTAAAGGTGGACAAATGAGGGAATCTAATATAGAATTAGTCTTTTTTTGTTGTTTTCTTCCTATGGCTAGGAACAACAAGAATTAAAGATTGTGAAGTGAACGCATTCAAGATAAATTGTTTTCTTCCCAGAGCAGGACTTTTGTAAATGATTACATTTTTTTTTTCTTATTTTCACCTTTTTCTCTAGTTTTTCATCTTGTCCCATCCTCACTTGTGTGCTCTAGTAGGATATATTCATACATACTGTTCCCACTTTAACTCTACCATTGTTCACTTTGTGCATGATACTTTTAGATATTGTTGTGGTTTATCATGGCTTCATATCACTGCCATTTGCTCTTTGACAAATGTATTTCCACTAGCAATGCTTGGAATAATGAAACTAATCCTTTAGTTTCTTTGAGTATGAAAATAGATTAAATAGGAGAGCAATGGAATAAATTAATGTTTAATTTTACAAATCTTTTATGCAAGTATGTGACATTTGTACTAGACATGCACCACATGTATGCCAAGCCCACAAATTATAGGTCATCTTATGCTATAAATTACGCTCATCAAGATTTTAACTATCATCATTAGAAAATTATCATACACACAATCAGAAAAGCAGCCCACATGAAATGGAATTAGTGGAGGAATATGCATCCTAAGAAAAGATGTCATTTTTTGGAGCATCTTATATAAAGCCTTACAAAATGCACTCTAGAGTTCATGGAAGACTATATCCTTCAAAGCAAATAAACCTCACATCAAAATCATAAGTAGCATATCAAAGAAATAGCTAGGGAGTGACGTAGGTCGTTTTCACATCAAAATTATATTTATACTTAAACTAATATCGTGGTGAGTATATGTATCATTCCCACGAGGAGGGATTTTGTGTCTATTGATTTAACTAAGTTTCTATTAGTTAGGCTTCTAAAATGTAGCAAAAGTGCAAATAAATAAGTAAGAAACAGCAACGCAAAACCAAAGGGTGAAGTTTCAATAGTCAAAGAGTCTAGCTACTTTTGTTATGTTGGTTTTCTATGTATTCTAGTTATATTAATTATCAGTTTAATTACATTAATTACATATTGTTAATCCTAACGTCTATAGGATATTCCCCTAAACCCTTATATAGCTTTAACTCTCAAGGATTCAAGGTTTGTAATTGAAAATGTTTACCTGCACAAACTTTATAATTATACTCCCATTATTCTTATAAAATTATACTCACAACTGTATGTTTAGTGCTCAAGTTTCACTTCCACTATTTCTTGTGCAGTGACAAATTAATTAATTGATTGACCAATTCTTCTTAATTACTATCTAATTCAATAATTATAAATAAACCATACAAAGACAATTAGTAACAACCCATGCATATATATTTCACCAATCACAAGCACAAGCGACAAAAAGTAAATTATCAATCCATATAACTTCAACAAGAACTCAAAGCTAATTTTTTTTGTCATCCAAACAATAATGAAAGTAATAAAACAAGTCTAAAAAACTTAGTCTATATGCTCCACATTATGTGGGAGAATGAACGTTTTTCAACTTTGTTGCGAATTCCTTCTTCCCCACACTTATGATCTTGGTCTTCTATGAATTATAGTATTTGGAGAATAAAACTAAGCCTAAGATCCTCTCCTAGATGTGAAGAACATATGTTTATACTTGTATAGTATCTAGGGTTCATGTATGAGTGGAAAAAGGTAAAAAAAACCCAAAAAACTCATGCAAAATTATAGGTCATGTATTACCACGTCATCCTCTGCAGTTGCAAATATCAACTTCACTCTCGCAAAATCTCTTTTTGCTCTCACACCTTAGACAACTATCATTGCATTTGTAGTCACAAAACTTAGATCCGCAGTCACACCTCTTTCTTTTTGCTCTTGCTAACCCCTGTGCGAGTTTGCATAAGTTTCACCTTGCAACTCTCGCTACTACGAAAAAGCTTCCTGCAACTGCATTCCTTAGCCTCACAACCACGACTATCAACTGCAAAAATTCCAAAATGCTTTGTGGTTGAATCTCATAGTTGCATTTCTACCTTTTACTGCCATGACTCTTCCTTCTGTGGTTGCAACGCTGGTTAGCAGTCATGAAATTGTATTTTATGTATACAAAATGTCTAAAATTAATAATTAATCCCATATCTACACTTCTTCACCTCAAAATCATCATGTTTAATATAATTCATGTATGATAACATATTTTCTCCATTTTAACTCGCATGTATGCAGATATTAAGCACATAAGGGATACAAATAAGTTATAATTTCACATGTTATCATACCTCCACACTTACTTGTTTACTTGTCATTAAGGGAACACTTTTTCCTCCAGTTACTTTATAGATGCACAAAATCATGAACTTGGCCACTTTTCTTACTTTTAGAAGTCAAATATACACAAATTACTCAATTTAGCATCATTCAAGATTATAACACTTTCACCATAAATGCTTACAACTTGAGTTCCCATATATATGTGGCACTCTTTAACTCTTAATCACTTAAATCATTTGATAATTCTATAAAAATTCTAAGACAATCAAATATAGGACTGCTTACTGTAGCCATTATGTCATTCTCTTTACTCGTGTGGGATAATAATTTTTTTCCTTTTCAACTTTCTCTCCTACACTTATTTCCATCTTATTTTATGAGCTTTAAATCCTTTCTTAAGTAGTTTCTTTTTATGTAAAGGTAAACAAGGGTCACCTCACACTTTCGGTTACTTAACTTACAACTAATTTAAAATGTTTTGCATACTCTTTATTGGTCAATTTTTTTATACAAGAATGAACATGGATCTTTGCGCAATCCTAATTACTTAGCTGCTTCAATTAGCAGAGTATAACTCAAGTTTCTCATGCTCATTGATATTTATTTTCCCGACATCTTTCTCAAATTTTTTCTCTTTTACTCCTCACTCTTTTTTTCCAATTAATTTTCCTCATTTGCTGGAGAATTCATCTATACTTAAGGTAAGGCTTATATTCCTAACTCAATCATCTTATTCTCACTATTAAACTTCCCAAATAGTATAATAATCAAGAGTAAAGAGTGTGTGCTCAATCAAATATGAACTACACCTTCAACATTAAGTCTAGCATACTAATTTCAAGAATAAAGATAGAACCAAGCAACATCAATTTGCAAGAGATTGATCATTAATTAAATACAGTGGCCACTTAGTTCATAAAATACTCATGCCACCAATTTAACTATGTAAACTATACAATTGCATGTATTCAAATTTCAGCAATTACACCATATGCAACCACATAATTTTTCCACTTCAAATTTCATATATTTTTGCCCATCTCTACACTTATCTTGCTCCTTCTACTAATCATGTTCTCATAAGTAAAAAAGGGTAACAAAGAACGAGACAACTTGAAGGGGTGCGCGCCTCTTCTTCTTCTTTCTCTTTAGCTTTTTTCATGCACATTTGTCTTCTTCTATTCTAAATCCCTCACTAAGATGAAAATGTAGATGATCTCCAAGAAACACAAAATAAAGCAAACACGAAAACAAAACAAATGAACTAAAAGCAATGAAAAATAGCTTGAGTTGCCTCCTAAGAAGTATTGTATTTAATGTTCACAACTCGACATAATACTCATAATTTAGGGTGGTTTAGTTGAGGCTTCGGGAATCCACAACCCTCTATGAGTTTCAAGTCTCTCCTTCTTTTTCTATATTCTTTTCCTTTTCTTTCTCGCTGGTTTCCTTATGCTTAGCTCCTCTTATTGCCCTAGCAGTTCTCCCTCCACACTTGGCTTTTATTTTCCTTCTAGTACTTGGCTACTGCACTTTATCTTCCTTTGCAATTACATCATCATTAGACTTGTTAGTAAAGTTACTAAGCTCAAGCAAGATTAAAATGTTTTCTTACTTCTTTTAAATGTGATAATTGAAGGTGTTGAGTACATGAAAAATGTCACCTTTTCTGCCCCAACATGTAATGTCAAATTATCTTGTTCTATACCTATTATAACTTTAGTGGTGGTCAAGAATGGGTGCCCCAGGATAATATTTTTCCTTTTCTCACCCTTCATATCTAAAACAATAAAATCCATAGGAATAATAAAATTACTCACCTTCACCAAGACAGCCTCAACAAGCCCAAGTGGTTTTTATCACTGATCTATCAGCTAACTTTATCTTCATATATGTTGGCTTCACAGATTTCATATTAAGTGCCTAAAAAGTGGAAAAAGATATTGCATTTAGACTAGCACATAAATCACATAAAACATTATCTAACGAGATGCTTCCTATATTGCAAGAGATGGAAAAACTCCTTAGATCCTTTACCTTTGGTGGTAACGCATTCTCTTCATTTAGGTTGCCTTCCCAATCTCTATGTTCCCTTTTCCTATTTACCACATTTTTTAGGCACTTAACCATAATTAGGTTATTTTTTATTTATACCACTAAAGAAGCATTTACATTTAATCTTTTGAAATCATTAAAAAATTTGCTTACCCACTTCTTTACCTTTGCCGGTATGAGCTTCTAAGGATGTGCATTTTTTGGCTCATATAGCAGTGGTGTGCTCAACTCTTTTCTTTTCCTCAACTATTACATTGTCCTCCTTTTTCTTTTCTTCTTGGATGATAGTGGGTGGATTTTCTTTTCTCATCTTGTTTTATATTACCTACACACTTTTTACATTCTTAATTGGATTGTTTTTAGTAGTGCTTGGTAGTGTACCTAGAAGTCTATTTGTCAACTCCTTTGCAAGTTGCTGAATTTGCACCTCAAGGTTCTAGATGGACGATTGTTGATTGTGCAAGAGAGTATTAGTTCTATTCATATGATCTTATGTAGTTTTAGCTGAAATACCTATCATTTTGTTGGTTGACTTCACAAGATTTCGCACTATTTTCTCAAGCAACTATTTCTTCTCTTACTGCAAGTCAGGTGCTTAGAAACCTAGTAGATTTTGAAAATTTCTCTAGGAAAAATTCGGGTGGTTCCTCTAGCCTGAATTTTAGGTATTTGCATATGGGTTGTTATTTTGAGTTCTTGCATTACCTACATAATTTACTTGTTCCCTTAACCTATTGCTTGTTCCTTATTCTCTATACTTATGTGTAGGATGAGACCCTGCACATATTACAATTTTGAGTAATAGCAACTGAAGAGAGATGAGAATTATTTATTAAGACACTATCTATTTTCTTAGACAAGAACGCCATTTTTGATGCAAGCGTTGTAACTGTATCAACTTCATCCACACTAGTGATGCTATGCGTAGTGGATCTCTTAAATGGCCATTGTTAGGCATTAGATGTCATCTTTTCAATCAAGTCTCAAACATCTTTTGGTAATTTATTCATTGGAGTGCCCCTTGCAAATGCATCTAACACAGTTTGTAATTGTTTAGATATACTACTATAAAAATTTTGTACCTACATTCAAAGTGGATATCCATATTTTGGCACTTCCTAATAAGATCTTTAAATATTTCCCACACCTTTGGTAAAGTCTCAGTGTCTAACTGCTTAAATATGCCAATCTCAAGCCCAAAAAGAGTTGTCTTAATAGGTGAAAAATATTTTGCTAAGAACTTATTCACCATGTCTTGCCAAGTGACAATACTCTCGAAAGATAGTGATTATAGCCATTATCTAGCTCTATCCCTGAGAAAAAATGAGAACAAATGAAGTTTAATAGTATCATTTGAAACCCCATTAAATTTAATTGCATTACAAAACTCTTTAACGGAGGTTAGATGAATGCAGGGATCTTCAAGTGGGGCTACACTAAATTGATTTAATAGCACTATGTTGATGAGTGTAAGCTTCAATTTGAAATTATTGGCATTTATTACGGCACCAGTCATGTGCGGATTTATGACCAATTGAACTTTTATGGCTTCTTTTGTATCTTTTGATAAAATTTTGGGACTAAAGTGAGGATTTGATATATATTTGAAAAATTTAGATACTACTATTTTTGGAAGAAAATCAACTTTAGTTGTATTTTTGTCTATTTGGTCAGCTATAGTATGTAATATTTGGTTGGAATAATTGTTTTGTTGATAAATTTTTCTATGATCTTCCAAATTTGGTTGATCATTTTCTTCTCCACCATTTTCTAATGGAGAGGCTAATATTTTACTTTCTAAAGTAGAAATTTTACTAACTTGTGAAGGAGGATGAATGATTGTAACAATTGAATTATCAACTAATTTTTCTTTTTTGTATAAATATGTTTGTACGATTATTTGCGGTAAACAAAAAGCATTAGGCATATTAATTTAAAAGCACATGAGTTAAACCAATCAAAGAAATAAAAATTTGAAGATAATTGTTTCATTTCAGCAATCAGTTTTTCGTTGATTTTCTTTTTACTAAAGAATCTACTTGTTTAAATCAATTTCTAAACTCTTCCTTTTCTTCATCACTGTAACCTTCTTCTAAATTTTAAAAACTTATTTGAAAATCAGCCTTAGTATTTATATTTATTTCTACATGCATTTGAAAAATAGAAGGAGATTGGGGTGGAGAATAAATTGTATTTGGAATGAGAGTTTTGAAATTGGTTTTGATTGATGATTCGGACACGTCTTCCTTAGAGTATGAATATTTTGAAAATAATTTTCTTAAATAGGAGGGTGTTTGAACAATGGGCTTTTGAAAAGAGCTTTCCTTAAAAGAATTATTTGATTTGTCAATTATTTGAGAAACTTCTCTTCTAATAAGATTCCTTGTAGGTCGTGTATTTTTAATTAAAAAATTATTGGAATAGTAATTTCATTCCATTTTAATATTTTAGGTGTAAAAACTATTGAAAAGCCCACTTTTACTCATAGGAGAATTGTCTTTTTTTCTATTAGAAGGGGTCATTTGGAATTTTGAATTTAATTGGGATGGCATTAACTTAAAATAAATACAATAAATTATTGAAAAATTTTTAAAAGTATTTTCAAATTAATCTCATTGTAAATGAATATCTAATACTAGAACATTATTTATTAAGGGATCTATAAGGTCCCTAGAAAAATTAGAAGCACAATTAAAATACATAAGTCTATTTTAAACATTTGTTTGAATCATAGATAATACAAAAGATTTGTGTCTTTGGAGTCTCTTATATCTTGAAGCTTAATAAATTTGAGTATCATACCCATATGAACTAAAGGTTTATTAACTACTTGAATTAATCTATAAAGAATATAGGTATAACCTTTTTCCATATATTTTTCTATGGCTATATTTGACAGTAAAAATATACGTCGAAATTCTTCTTGAATAGACACGATCTCTTCATGAGTTTCATACAAAATGTTATTTTAAAATCAAATGACCTTACTTTATAAATAGTTACTATTAATTGTTAGGAATAGTCCAATTTGGATAATTAATAGGAACATAAAGTTCTTTAAATTGTACAACACTACTATTTTTACAACTAAAGGAATCTAGCAATAGTCTTATCAATATGGACACCATTTTAGAGAAATTTTTACTCCTAACTTTTGGTTGATAATACACTTTGTTGGCTAAAAGAGCATTAAAAACAACTAATCGGGAATATAACATGAGCATTAGAAACAACTAATCAGGAATATCAATACTAAGTTTACCAACAGCTCGTCAACACCCTAACAAAATATTTGCCAAACAAATATGTCTCTAAATAATTCTCTAATGAACTTTATTTGAGAAATAAAATCTAAAGTGGCTCCAATGTCACTAGGGAGAATTGGATCAACAATTGAAAGAGATGGTATAGAATATAAAGTAATCAAAAATAAATTCGTAATGAAAAATTTAATATGAAAAATAATAAATACTTAACCAAGTGATTAAAAAAGTTGACCTTAAATAGCAATATAATTCGATTCCTTTTGAATTTATTTTAAGGTCATTTTTCAAGATTGAATTACATTCAAACAGAATTAAAGTGATCCCTAGTTGAAAAAATATTTTAAAAGAAGAATTCAAGAGTTTCTTTAACATAAAGAAAGTTGCATTGTTATTTCCAAAACTTAATTATTTTTTTTTTTTTCTGAAACCTTTATGAAATCTTGTTTAAGATATTTCAAGTAATTGGGTTTAGTAATTAGGTTTATCAATATACAATGTAACGAGGCATGAAATCAAAAGAAGATGCTTGTTATTTAAGAAAGGGGTTGAGAGATAAAAAAAGACACTTGGTTGCGAGATAAAAGTTGGAGAATTTCATTTCTGACATGCTATTTATGTTACAAAAATACATGACATTGAAATTTTAGTACATAATGCGAATGTTCTTTAACTATAAATAAATAATAGATACCTAATGAATATATTTTTTGATAATAGATGGATAAAAGATATATTTATCTATAACAAATGTGCAGTATATTATTAAGTTGATAAATTTTTTTTGTTGCACAGAATTAAATTAAAAAATTATCTTTATTTTTAATTCTTTTTATTTTTCAATCAATTTGTTTCTTTCATTTCTTTTTCATTTTTTTAACTTATCTATTCATTTATGTTTTTCTTAAATTTTCCCTTTTTTCAATTTTTTGTCATTCTTTATTTTATTATCGAAATATCTTTTTATGTTTTTTATATAAATAATTTAAAAATTATTTAAAATAGAATAATTTTATAATTTATAAATAAATTTACATTTAACGGTAAAAAAAATTATAAAGGTAACCTCTTTCACTATAACAAGTGACTTCTGTTTTTCGCTTTACGTTCAGAAAACTCGTCGGCGGTGAATGTGATGAGCAGCTGTTTCTCTCTTGCACCACTCATGTACCTTAATTTCTCCGACCGCTGTCGTTTTCAACACACTTTTGTCACCTCCGCCGTTCAACGTCGCCATTTCCGCCGCCGCCTCCTTAAGTACTCCCCCAATCCTATTTCTACACTTTCGCCCACGCCCATACCCACCATATTCAAGCTTTCTGACGAAACCCTCCAAATAACCCTAAAATCCCCTTCAAATGCCATTCAACAGTTGGAAACAAGGCTGAATAAGTTCCTAGACTACGGCCGGGAAGCTGTTGATGACTTGAGAACTGTTGTCACTGTCGATGGGAACAACAGGAGAGTTGTAATCTCCTGCAGGAGGTCAACTATAGAATTTTTAGTTGCACTATTTGTGTCCGGTTTGGTAATTGTTATTGCTTTTCGGGGTTTGTTTAAACTTCAAAAAACTGGCGGAGAGGCGCTGATATATAAGAGGGACAGGAGTCTCGGTGGTAAGGAGGTGGTGGTTGGGAAGAGGGAGACAAGTTGGTTGGCCAGACACAAATCGACACCATTGAGTTCGGATGAAGCTCGTTATTATCATAGGAACACAAATAGAACGGCAATGGGTAGGAGGGAGAAGGAAGAGTTGCCGCAGTGGTGGCCTCAGGTAGTTAATTGGGGTCCACAAGAAACCAGCAACAAGGAGGAATATCAAAGGATGGCCGGCCAACTGATTCAAGGTTGTTCCCCGTTACTATTCTTCTTGGTTTCTCCAAATTTTTTCACCTAGATACATTCGGTTCTTGTATATAGTTTTACGTATTTGTTTACATTTATCTAATTATTATTTTTACACTGATAGTTACTGGCAAGAAGATTGGAAGAATTAATTTGTATTTTATTATTGAAAAGATGTTCCAATTTATAACACGAGATGAGTACAATCACACCAAAAATATAAAATATACTAACATATATCTAAAACTAAAAATTAAAAAATAAAATATTCTAATCTTATTAATGTAGAAACTGTATATGTAAATATCAAAACAAATATTTTTAAATATTCTAGTAATATTTTTCAACACTTCCCTTTGGATTAAACATAGTGTAGTGTTAAGATGTTCAATTTGGAACAAACTAATAGTATAGCAGTGGACAGTAAGAGAAAGCAAGAGCATACTACCAGCAAACAGCAGATTGCCAATGTAATAGCTAAGTAGCCAGTAGTATAATAAGCATTAGCCAGTAATCAGTTATTAGCAGTAAAATCATTAAAGTAGACAACACTAGAGAAATAATGACAGTATGGTCAACAACACCAAAAAATTAGAAAAGTCCGTAATAGAAGTTGCGTTTAGAGTAGTAAACAATAGTATTAGTAGAAGTCAGTAGAATGGTAAATAGACAGACAATACTAGTAAACAGCTAGTATAGTAGCTTTTTTTTTTTTTTTTCTAAAAAGGGAGGGTGTTGTCGTCACTTGCGGCAGCATGGGCAGCAGATTGATACTAAAGTTACAACTAGAGTAGGGTTTCAGGAAGGAACCTGCTCTGATACCATGTCAAGAAGAGTGAAAGAATCAATTTGTTCTTTTATTGAAAAGAAGTCTCAATTTATAATATGAGACAAGCATAACCATTTCACCTTGGCTTCTTGATGATATTAGGGAATTTTGGTTAAAGAGCTAGTTGATTTTATTTAGATGTAACTGTGGGTGATTAAATGTTATTTTGGTTTGGGTGGTGGTGTAAGTGGCACTAGTAAATGGATCATTCTATTTGAACTAGATTTATTTAAATATTTTAATATGTTTTGGAGGTTTCTTGAACTTGGGAAGGTAATATATATTGACTTAACAAATGAGTGTAATGAGATATGCAAGGGATGCATTTAATAAATTTGTTGAGATGGGCTTGGTGTTAAACTTTTAACTTTCTCCTGGAACTTAGACTGGATGAGATTATTGTTTGAATTTGTTTCATTGAGACAAGTACATCTAAACAAGCCGTTGTGTGGTATTTGATCCGCTCTGAGAGCTATTAAATATCATAGTCTTTTTTCAATTCTTTCAATGAAAGACTATTTTATATTTTTGGGTCATTTTCTGAAGAGTGAATGGACAACCATTATAACAATGGAGGTATGTCAAGGAAGGTAAAATATCAGTACAACAGGTTTAATGGCTACGGCTATGCTTGTATTTGTTTTTAAGCGTGTATTTTCTGGCTTTTTTTATTGAGAATTGTGTAAAAGTAAGAAAAAGAATGAGATAAAGTTTAAAAGGCGTAATGATTGTGGCATGAGTTTTTGAGTATAAAAAATGAAAACAAACATTGCCTTCCTTTTTTCCTTTATGTCCAATTCCTATAAACTTCATTTTGAATTAACCAAGTTCTTAGATCTTTTGGTCTACTAATTTGGTTATATGGTCTCTTCCTAGATACCTAGTGGGGAATGGTCTAGTTTCATTGCATCTTGAAAGGATGTTGTCATAAAATTTTTTGCGAGAGCTAAAGAGAGGAAATAATCATAGAACAAAATGTTGAACACACTGTGCGAGTATAGAATGATCCAAATAGCATATGATAAGATTGTTCTTTATTTTTTCAACGTTGTCTATTCTAAAATAAGAACTCATTTTCCAACATGAGTATAACTCTGCTATAATAACATCAAGAGTGTGTTTGGTTTTACGAATTTAGAGTGGAAAGGAAAATAATAAAGAAAGAAAAAAAGAGAAAAAAAAATCAAAATTCTATATAGCTTTTGGTTGAAAGGATTTCACTAAAGAAAAGAAAAATTAACACTATGTTTGGTTCTAGAATAGTTGTTTGGTTGATGAAGAAAGTGATAAGGAAAAGACAAGTTAAGGAAAAATATAGTTTACGTGAATGAAAATTATTTTCCTCACTAAATGGTGAGTAAAGTGAGAGTGAAATGATTTTAACTATCTCTTATTCTCTAAAAATTTTTATTATTTTTATTTTTCTCATCTATGCTCAATTTATTTCTCTTAAATAATCAAAAAGTTATAAAATTTGAGTTTTTTACCTTATTTTTGCATTTTTTTGATTGTTTTCCTTTCCTCATGAAAATCATTTGACCAAACAACCCATGAAAATTTAAATTTCTTCAATTTTCTTTTCCTTTCTAAAATCCTAGAACCGAGAGCAAATGTGTTAAACTAGAGTATGCCATATTTAATAAAAGACAATCCTCCACATGTGCACATGGGTATCTACATAAATTTTCGCCTATGGTTAGGCACATAGGTGGTCGTGTAATTGTAGTCATGTATTTAAGTATTTTACACCAAAGATATGCCCACTTCAGGTTCATATCATTGTTGTCATCACTTATTTGGTCACCATAATGTATTTTACCATTTTTGGTGAAAATTCTCTTTCGTCAAAATAAAGTTGTTTTTTTTATGGTATTAAAGTGCAAAATTCTAGATCCATGATAAAAACTATGCCTCTGGGTTTGACCTGCTCTAGCTCATACCTTGTCTACAAGGGGCTAGACAAACTTAACAGGTCTTGCATTTAAAGCTTACCATAATGATGGTGTATCTAGATCTTTTGATTATGTGGACTTTATTTTCAATATATCCCCCTATGAGTTTTGTTGCTATTCAACTTTAATTCAAAAATTTCAACATCAATCTTCAGCAATCAGGGACCGCAAATTGATTGGGAAGGACATTTCAAAGAATGATATAGTTAAGGTCAGTAATCCTCTGTCATCCAATCTAAATATAACTTGTTTATGTCATTACTACCTCTATCTGGCTCTAACAATTTTTATATAAGAACTTTATATCTTGTATTTTATATAGCTAGGATTTGCCATTTGGTGCCTGTTAAATTATAAAAGTGTGTGAAGAGAGACAATTAAGCTCAAGCATATAACATGGTTCAACCTATGTACTTAGGTAAATGCCTAAATGGCTAAATCATATGTAATTTATTCTTTTAATAGGACAGAACAATAATCACCTATTTATGCTGGTAGTATATGTGACAAATAAGGAATAATATCGTATTAAATCATGCCAAATCAATGTATCTAACTACTATTTAATCTAGACATCTAGATTAATATTAATGAGGTAGTAAATCTTTAATTTTTATGATATATCTCACATTATAATCAATTAATATTTGATCTTCAATAGTGCCAAGAAGCATTTGCTTTGAGGCACTTACAGTAGGTCATTTTCTTTTGGTTATTTAGTGGGATGGGGAGATGAATATAGATTACTATATTGAGATTTTTAAACTAGAAGTCCTGTCTTGAAGGATACAACAATAGTTAAAAGTCACTGTAAATTATGATTGTGTGCAGCTTTTGAAGTTGGTATTTGCTCACTTTTAGGCAATTTGATATACTTTGATCCTCTTCAGTTCATGGGCATGACATCCGTTGGCATGTAGCAAGGAAACCATGCAGTTTTATGTGTTTTTCCACCACCAATTTTGCACAATGTTTTCTAGAACTAGTTGTCCATTGGTTTGTTGCTCGATTCATTGCATAAAATAACTGAAGTATGATATATTCATTTATAATTGATCAAATATTCAAATCACATGTTAAATGTATGACAAGCCTGTTGATATTGTTTTATTTCATAAGCAATTAGCATCTACTTAATCAGTTGAGATAAGGAATTGATAGATATAACCTTTGTCTATGAAACAAGATGAATATAGTATATATTCACCATGAGAACCATATATTACTTATCTAGAAATTAAACAAAATTATTGCTACAATTACTATATCTGAGTACGAATTCCACAAGATCACTTTTGGAGGATGACTATAAAATAATATTAATGATTGTTAATTAGATAAAGCTCTTAAGATGAATGAAAATTATCAAGAACAGTTATCCATGTGATTGTTTGTTGCTGGGTCATTTCTAGATTGCTGTTAACTTCATTCTTGACCTATCATTTCTAGTTGAATATTCTTGTCACACATAATGTCTTAAAGATAACTAAAGCTGCCTAAATCTATGTAAGGAAGTGAATCATTACCTTTTTCTCCGGTTTGCAACAGCTACGTCATGTATGCAAGACATATGGAGTGAGGGCCATCATTAACACTGCCAATGCACGTGATTCACTTTACCGGGAGTCAATTAACTTTGTTTTGAACTTCTGTGAGAGGTATGCTAGATGCAGCTTACTTAAATTTCTCATACTTGATTGGGATCTTCTATCTTCATGGGTTCTGTGTGTTTCCTTTTCCTTGTTTTCTTTTTTTTTTTTAACACATTTGTAATTTGATTTGATCTTCTATAGCATGTCAAATGTGTCCACCTCCATTCAGATTGACGGTGAAGATGTGAAGGAGTTCGTTGCTGGTCTTGCTTATAACATTGGACTTGACAATGCTCGTGCTGCAAAAATGGTATCTGCAGCTGTCGCTGCACGTACCCGATCAAGAATCCTGCAAGCTTGGGTGCGTTATTGGTTCTTGTCTACGAGAGATATTCAGATAACTGATTTCTTGTTAATTGATATTTCTTCGTAAAGAGGTTGTTAATTTTCAATAGATCCAAGCTCTGTCATCTTATATTTCTTTCACTTGAGGTCGTGATGTGGAGCCAATTTCATGATTTTATCAAAACATCTGGACAAAGTCTTGAAGAATATGTGACAATTGTATTTTCACACTAGTATTGTGACAATCCCATGCCCTAAGATGTTCTTGTTGGAATAAGTCTTTGAGAAACATGGTTGCCAATTCATAATTTTTATCACACTAGGTGAGGTTTGGTTACCTCATTTCAGGCATTAGAAGTTCAAAATAAGCATTCTGAAGCACTGGTTGAACTGTTCAAAGTGTGCCTTATTCACCGGATCTTCCCACCCGAGGAGAATTCAGTATGTATCTCTGCATCTTGTTTTCTGTGCAATGTTCTGTCATTTGCATATTCTCTTAGTAAAAATATATTCTTTTGAGGAATTACACCATGAATGGCTTATTATTTTGGTTGATGATTTTTGCATTTATTTATTATTCCCCTGCCCATGAAATATTGAAAAGTTAACATTGACCAAATTTCCTGTTAAGTTCTTCAAATAATGAAGCTTGTTGAGCATTGTTTTCTGTATTTGCTTCCACAGTCTTCATTGCAATTACCATGCAGAACTGTTGTGTTACTTTGCAGAATTTAAAATAGTAATTGAAGTGCCGATTGCAGCGCTCAAAACTTGATGTGTTGAAGTCGGCACATAATAATATAATGTTTGATCTATTGCCGCCTGGATGGTTCTCCTGCTTAAAAGTTCATTCCCATCTTTTGAACAGAAAGATTAATATCATTCTTTAAAATTGGCTTATGTTCCCAGCCATACTGTACAGAAGTGCTTTTGAAACAATCTGTTTGTTAATTCAATAACAAGTCTTCGTTTTAATGAAACTCACCAGGAATTAGAATTACATGCAAAATAATGAAAATAAAATCTTTTTTATTTGAGAATAAACAATGTCTAATTTGTTGCAGGTGAAAAATTTTATGGCGCATAGACATTTGTAAAGTTTGCATTTGAGTTATATTAAATATTGTTGCTTACCGTTTCCTCAATAAGCTAGAACCTTCATCATTAGGAGAAGCATGCTGTATGTTTTCTGCTCCTAAGTGCTGCTTTATGTTTCTTCTTTTATGTTCCAAAGTGTCTGTGAGCTAGTAGTTTCCATGACCATTGGCCCCTGTCAGGAACTGATTGGTGTCTGTTCAATAGAGTGCTTAGTATACGTTCTTTCTTTCTTTCTGTACTTGATCCCAACTTTGTTGGATTCATGATGTTATCTCCTAGGTGATAATTCATTTACTGCTTCTTGCTAGTTGTTGTAAACCTGTTTTGGGTTTGTCAAGATAAATGGACTAAAAACAAGTGTTAGAACACCCACTGGCACATGTATGTAAGGTGCTGCAATGCACTTTTGTATATTACCTGGAGACTAGAATGGGCTCTTTGTTACTAATGCAATATACAAGGCAAGAAATGTTTCAAAACCCAAGAATAGCAGCACATAGTTTGTATTCATCTTCAAAGCTTCTAAGATTTGCTTGCTATTTGCAATGATCCATTCAGAATATCTGATGACTGAGTCCTTTTATATAGGCCAACCAAGTCTCTCTTAATTGACATGGCAGGTGGATGGAGGTTGAAGTCCTTTGTGTTTTTGTTAAATTTGTGCTTAATTTGTTGCTTCTCTCGTTACATTTATATTCAGAGTTCAACCAATCTTTGGTAAAGTTGATTCTACAAAAATTATTTTTTGAAACAACTGAATTAGTAAATATGGATTTAGGAAATTGGCTTAATGAAATTATGGTTGGCCAAAACTCCATTTTCTTTTTAAGTTTTCTTTTATGCTTCTTTCTGTTTTTTGACGATATAGAAGTGATTGCAATTTAGGATTCCAAATTCTCTGCAAATTTCAGCTAGATCCAAAGCAATTCCTGTTTAGGTTGCCAAATGCTTTGTAAGTCATGATTATGTCCAAACCTGATTTTAGGAGTTACTGCTGCCTTACTCACCCTTAAAAGAATGCCTGAAAACAATTGCTTTCAGACCACAATTTGTCCAGTTATTCCAAGAGACCATATTTCCGATTCCTGTTTTATGTTGATGAGGATGTTGATATGTTAGTATTCTGGAATCCTATTTAAGGTTCAGTTATGTCCTTTTCTAAGTCTTGACGCTCTGAGAATCATAGGGTAGCTAAGTGGCGTTCAATACAAAATCGTACAGCTTACGCTTATCCTCTAAAAATTATGTCGAGGACAAGTGGCAAACTTTAAAATTTGCTGTTCATATAGCATGACTTGTGCTATTTGCTTGTTAGTATCTTCTTGCACTGTCTTCATTGTCTAATTCAATTACGGATGCATGTTACTTCATTAATTATTTTCAAGGTCTCACAAGTCTGGACATTGCTTTTCCTCCTCACTTTTGACTTGTGAAGTAGAAACATTACCTTATATTTTGTCTTTATCAATTTATAAAATGTTGCCATCAGTGCATCAGGCTTCTCATTTGAATCAAGATATGAGGACTTGTTCTCTGACAAAGAAACCTTCTGTTGTTCATCAATTACAGGCTCCATTATCCATAATTCAACTCTATACATACTGCTTATTTAATCTTTATTATTCACAGACCACTGTACTCTTTCAAATTTGTCCATCAGCTAATGTACATCTCTAATACTGTATACATCTATCATTACCACTTTAAAGTATCATATATGAAAATATATGTAAAGTCCTCATCTCTTTTTCAGTTTACTCTGTAATGCCGTAAAAAATCAAGTATGCTCACATTTATGATATTTTTATTATGGTTTGCTGCAGCCTGAGATGGAAATGGTTGCTCGAGGACTTGACAAGTCTTTAAGTGTAGAACAAAGAGAACATATATTGAACTCTTTCATCAGTGTTTGTGGCAGTGATGTTGATCGAAGTGTCATGGAAGCACTGGGTTTGGTATACCTTTCTAGACTTTGATTTTAACAACCTTCGCTTTCCGCAATATTGATGTTATTTTTTCTTTGAAAATACTCTGTATAAATTTTGCTGCTAAAAAAGATGATATTAAACACTAATTAAAATATTTGTGCGTGTACTGTTGCTTTTACGTATGCTTCATGCTTGAATATCTGAGTTTGCTTATGCTCCGTTTCCCAGTTAGGTGATGGTTTATGAGAACACTTGCTTTGTTCTTCAGGAGAGAGAACTGCACAACTTTTGATATTCAATATGGCTCTTATTACAGAACCTGATCTGCCAGGAAATCTTTTTAGTGGAAATTGAATCTGTGTTAAAGCTCCTATTTCATCCCAGCACTTCATCATATGTTCTCCAATATAATTGGGTGTGTGTATTGCCCAAGCCTAAATCCAGACCTAAACCTAATATGTTTATATAGACCTAGACCCGGAATCATTAAAGTAAATGCATTGGGTTTGATTTGGGTCCATACCTCTGAGACCTGTAGGGCTAGGATACCCAAAAGCCTGTTAATTATTATCCAATACCCATAGACTTTATTTCAGTAATCTAATATACAATTCCAAATGGGCCCTTAATTATTTATATGTTCTTTTGTTCTACTCCAACTTTTATTTTTTTAATCAAATTACAAAATTCTAATTATTTTAACTTTTTTACAATTTCTTTCTTTCTTTTCCATTTTATGAATTTTATTAATGATATAAATTTCTTATTTAAAGTCTTATTACTTTATTTACATTCACACAACATTGAGTATCCAACGATTTTAATTTATTATATTTTCTTCTTTTAATCTCATTTTAATTTATTGTACTTTTTGTCTTTATTAAATTTATTTATATGTGTGTCCAAAATGATATGAATTTATATTTCAAAATTTTAGTTATTCAATTATTGCCATGTTTCAAATGTGGGATGTATAATTTCTTTTTGCAAATTTCAACATAAATATTTTTATTATATTTTACTTTTTATTTTTGCATCAGTTGAAACAATTGTGATTGTTAAATCTTATTAAAGAACAAAATTCATCAAAAGATATCAATAATTAATTGGTAATTCAATTTAACTAAAATTGCATTAAATATAAAATTAAATTTGAAATGTTAATTCTCTTATCAAATTACTCAATAAATTTAATAAAATTAGTTCTGTTGAAAATTGTAAATTCATTTATTTAAATTTTATAATAAATAAATTTATGTTGAATTAATATTTATAATAATTTTTTATTTTTTATTAATAAATATAATTATTTTTATTGTTAATTTTTTGGAACTTTCAATTAAAATTTTTATATTGATTAAATAAATTAATTTTTATATAATTGTTCCTAATACTTTATTTTAATAATTATTTGGTATCCTCGTGAACCTAACTCCTATAAATTTTTAGTTAAATTCGTTCATATACTCAATTAGTTTTCAACTAAAATGTAATTGTAATAAAATAAATTTTATATTTAATTATTCATAATAGATTAAATTATCATTGATTATAAAAGATAATGAAAATATTGTCTACTTAAAAAAAATAAACTGATCAGACCCTACCTGAAAAATTGGGTCTAATAAAATAAATACCCATTGGGTCTGGGTTTGGGTTGGGGCTGGGTTTATATAATTAATTGTTTAGAGTGTATTTAGGGTCTGGGTTGGAGTCTAGGTAATAACCACCCATTTGCATGTCTTAATTCTATCTATTATTCCTCCTGCATACCTGGGCTTTGACTAGATAGATTTCCTCTGCTAAGCATTTTTTCTGGTTATTTTTATGTTCCATCTTATTCCCAACGGCATATTAACTTCCTTTTTCCTTTCCTGGTTAGGACAGTAAGATATAGCCTTTTAAACTCCATGAGCTGTTTAAACACGGGACCTTTATAGAATAGGATGTCAAACTATTTAATATATCCTGAATCACATTTAGTCTTGTTTCTGATTTTTGTATAGGTGCAATGCATGTCCTCTTGTAACAATGTGTCCTGTTGGTTTAAATGTGAATCAGCAGCTGGACCAGGTCGGCCTCTTGTTTTCTTTAATTTTTTATTTTTAACTTATTTATGTTATATTTTCAGGGAAGGGGGAGGATTGGAAAGATAAATATTTGTTTGTATTATAACTGTTTTAATAAATATTTATCATAGTTTTTGTCTTTTCATATGGTTAAATAATTAATTTATAATTAGTGAATAATGTTTATACTTAGTTATTTAAACACTCATAAATTAATTATCGTTTATTTAATTTGTTTAATATATAATAATAAATAATTATATATATTTGTACTATATTATAATGTTAATAAGGATTTTTGCTTGCACATTGTGTAATTACTTTTATTTTAAATTTTTTTATTATTTTTATCCTTTTGTTTTAACTATTACTTTTTTTTGTATTTTTCTCTCAATTTTTTTCTCTTTTCAATTTCTTTTTGAATTTTTATTTTTCTTATATATATATATATTTATTTATTTTCTATTTTATAAAGGATACTTAATTTCCTTCCCTCAATTCTGACTTATTTCATTCTATTCGCTCAATTTAACTTTTTTGTTTTTCAATCCTCTTTCAAATTTAAATTATTCTTTTTATTTTTTTCAAATTTCTTTCTTCTTATTTTGTAAATGACATGAAACTTATATATAAAAATACTAATTTATTTATATAATTACGAACACGCATCAAATGTGCCTTTAATCACTTGTATATATACTGC
This sequence comes from Avicennia marina, assembly GCA_019155195.1. Taxonomy (NCBI): domain Eukaryota; kingdom Viridiplantae; phylum Streptophyta; class Magnoliopsida; order Lamiales; family Acanthaceae; genus Avicennia; species Avicennia marina. The sequence goes on along the minus strand of CM032772.1, from coordinate 7,014,894 downwards.
ATTTATTTTTGTATTAATTAGTAATGAATTTTTAAAATATTATCAACAATTGTTCTAATTTTTAGTTAAATCATTGTATTTATAAGTTTGTAATATTATAAGCTAAGTTAATCAGTTTTTTAGATCCGATTGGACTAGTGATCTAGTGAATTGGTAGGACCAGTTGGATTAATGATCTATTGGACCGATATGTCAAAAGTTTGGTTTTCAAAACTTTGCTGAATAGGTGAACTATGGAGATTGACACAATGCCAACTTTTTGCTGGCTAATATAATTCTGTAAAAAGGAAATGGGATGAGAAAATAAGCATCAATTACTGAGACCATGATAAATGTTAATATTGCTGAGCTAGGTACATCATAGATATGGTGGCCCCATATCTCTTTATGCATAAAACTGGAACCACTTTAGATCGTCTATTTTTTTCTTCATTTGTATGATCAACCCTAAGGTTTTGATTAAGTGTCAAATTGTCAGAGCCTCATATTGTCTGCACTGTATTGTCCACTTAGCAGTGCTGCTCTTTTGCTGACCCCCTATTTATTATTTTTGTTCATTATTAATGTTAAATCTCAGCAAATTTGGTCTCCTAATATTTTTTGGTTGAGGCTTGTTTTAGAATTCTGGTCCATTTACCTGGTTTTACTCCAAACATATCTTTCTTCTTCAAAACATCTTGTGGAAGCGAAGTAGTCTTCAATATGAACTTCTGTTTCAAGCCTTGGTCTACCGTTGTACTTCCAAATTCAATTTAGTGAAGAGAAGAAGCATGACAAATGAATTTCTTTTTATCTATTTAATTATAACAGTAATTGTGTTGCAGAAAAAAAAAATCTTCTACCAGGAAGCCTTCTGTAGTTTGCTGAGAGAAATACACTCCACCATCGTTCTGGTGTATTGGGATCTTCCATTTAGTGAAATACATCCATGTATCACATGACTAACTATAGTATATAACAAGAAACAAACCTTTGAGGTGCAGAGGAGATTCAATTATGTTTTCCTTTGAATTAGAGAACTTACAGATCTCTTGCTAGCTTTCTGGGGCCATCTGGACTGGTGACTTGGTTTTGGCAGATGCTACATAAGAAACTGGAAAGGAAAAAGGATGGGTGGTTAAATTTGAGAAAGTTTTGTGCCGAGATGGTCCAAGCACAGTAGATCTTCTGGAACATGAACAGTTTAATAAATATGAAACAGGACACAATACTTCCAAAACACTGATGGTGTAATTGCCAGGATGAGAACTGCTTACTTAACAAGTCCAGTATGCAAAATGGGAGGAGAAGAAACCAAGAAAATCACCAACAGTTATGTCCTCTTGCGTCTAGCTTGTATCTTTTTCATTTTTATAATTGGCGACAGGACCCCTGTTTAATTAAGCAGGTGTTGTCATGCTTGTTTGATTTTGCTAGTTTTGCTATTGTAGTGTACTAGCAAACCTTATAAATTGTTGTGTGAACATAAGATTTGAAGCTTATTACTTTGCACAGTGCTGATTTTTGTGTTTTTGATTTGGATTAATATGGTCCTCCTAAAAGGGTAACTATTTGAATATTTCAGAGTAAATAATGTTTGAAGGGCCTGTAGGTTTTATCTTTTCCAATACCCATAAATATGTATTTTTAGAAATAGTGCACAAAATATAGTCCTAGTAAGGTAAAGATCTGAATACACAATAAACTCCTAAAAAATAAGTTACTATTACCTGTCATAATTCTTAAATATAAGCTAAGGAAACTGCAGTCCTTTGTTAGAATGTAAAAGATATAAAGAGAGAATGAAGCACAAGTAATTAACATGGTTTAGTAACCAGGCTTATATCAACAGATACATGACCAAAGGGCTCAATAATATGTTATTCTCTATTATTTTGTCTTTATTTTTTTCAGCACAAAGATCATTCATTTATGTAGTTGAATACATGTGAATAAATGAGGAAAGATAACACCTGAATTATATCGAATCAGTGAGATCTACAATATATAATTATATATACTATTATGATCTTTTAGTTATAAAAAATCAATCACTGATTCACAATATCATTAATACCTTAAACTAAGCTCACATATAACTATCACCTACCCATCTTGTGGAAAAACATAATGTAGTAATCTACTTTTGAAAACCTTAGTAAACAGATCCGTTAATTGTTTTTTCAATTGACATGATTGATAATCAAAGCTGAATCATCTCATTTTTCCTTGATAAAATGGTGTGATCTTATTGGATAGGATTGGGAGCAATATGGATAGCAGCGTTGTTATCATAGTATAGTGAATTTGTTTCTTTAGGAATACTTCTAGATATTGTATTAGTTTCTGTTGAAGCTCATAAACACCTTATGCTATTACGCCATTGCTCTTGGCTGATCTCCAATGCACAATCTTGCTACCATACTTTATTTCCTACTTCTCTAAATGGCCAATTTCCTACTAACTGAAGTATAATGTCCTGAAGTAAATTACCTATTGTTACAGAATATTCTAAAATATTTAGTTTGATTTGATATTATTATGTTACCTAGTATATGTTTGAGAGAATATTTGATTTAATAGCTTATAGGATGATTTTTATGATATTGTTGTACTTATCTCATATTATAAATTGGAACTTCTCTTCAGTAATAATACAACAATTCCCCTGATCTCTTTAACATGGTATCAGATTAAGTTCTTTTCGAAAACCCTGCGCTAGTTGTAACCTTGACTCTAGTCCGACAACTGGTGTTGCTACGTGTTGTGGCATGTGGCGTTAGTGCCTTTCCTCTCTAGAAAAAAGACCTCCATTTGGCCAAACTTATGGTCAAAGAGAAAAAAGAAAAAAATCTAAAACTCTAATTCTGTTCTAGCCAAATTTCTCAAAACAAACAAGCCCTTATTCCAAAAAAAAAAAAAAAGAAAATCAACAAAGCATTGCTGTCGTTGACAAACTGAAACCGCTATCTCCAAGCCGAGTTTGAGACACCTTTGCTGCGAATTAGCACCGTCCAATGCGGCGTCTCCATTATTGCTCAACACTGTTGTCATCTCTAAGTGTCTTTGCACAATCCTTGGAGAGAAAATCTATCGCACAATGGCACTACGAGCCAAAGTAGCTGTATTTTCTCTTCTTTAGTGACACACAAAAGTTGTAGTCTCTAAGGTCGTGCTACTTCCCCTAGGTTGTGTGCAAAGCCACGATGCTTAATTTATTGCACTACTTCCATTGATCTTTGCTCTTTATCTTAAGTTGTCACAATCTCATAGCCCCAAATCTGCCATAACCTCTAAACTCGTCAATTGTAAAATGGGCTTATTTAGCTTGATTACTTGAGCCTAGCCATATGGACTCTATGTTTCTTAGCTGACGCAATCCCCTTATACAAGCTGAACTTTCTATAGACTCTTAGTTATTTTTAACTCTTGACCTTTTTGCTATCTTGTTAAGTTCGATTTCAAAGTACTTAGGTTCTTTTAAAATTTATAGGCTGAAGAACGAGTATTGTTGGCTAGATTTTCTTCAACTATTTGGCTACTTTATTGGGCTTTGTTATTCCTTTTGAACCCATAATGCCAACTATGATTTCTTGAAAGTGTTTGTTGTTTTATGAAAAATTTTCTTTTTTTCTATCGCTTTATGATAGTTGATTACGTGTCACCTTACGACACCACTCTTCAAGTTTGTTAAGTTGCCTACAACACTTATCTCCAAGTATACAAGTGTTGCCTTACATCACTGTTTGTGTTACTTTATGTCTATCTCAAATGTCGCCTTACGAAAGTTATGTAATTGTCCCTTTACAACAATTCATTTTTAGTTTTATTGTTACCTTTCAATAGTTGGTTATATATTGCCTTATGACACCACTCTTTGAGTCTGTTTTGTGTTGCCTATGACACCTATCTCCAAATATCCAAATGTCGCTGTACGACATCTATTTCAAGTGTCACCTTACAATGACAATTCTACAGTTATCTTACGACAAGTATCTACTTTTGCCTTACTGGCTCACAAAATAAATTGGACCATGTATCAAACTCAAAGGATGATAAATTTTCTTTATGGTAATACGTAGATTATTTTGTTATGACATGGCTTACTCAACAGCATGGAAGAATCTGTAAGTGCAGGTATTGTGTTCCTACTCTCTGAGAAGGAATTGTAGGATGCCTTACACAACATGTACTCTTAAAGGGAAAAACGTGTCCTCCCGAGTTTTTGAACTTTATGTAACATTGTTCTCTCTAAAGTAGTGCCTCCTTGAAGGAGACAACTGATGAAATCTTATTGTACCATCCATTGACTTGTGACATCCAATCATGAAAGAGTTAATGGGAAGAATTTTTGTGGCAAAGTTTTTATCCAGCCTTGATTCATCTCTCCAACTAGTTTGAGATAATCTAATGGCTAGTGAAAATATACCTTCATTATCTAATGCCCAATTTAAAGTGCTCCATGTTACTACTAATCGATCTACTTTTGAGACTGTCATCCCTTTTAACAACTCTGCATTGGCGCTTGGGGGTCAAGATACATCTTGAGGTTGATAAGGTGGCTAAGGTTGTGGATTTAATACTTCTAGAAGCTCACGTCCGTATACTTATTGTGGGTGTATCAATCATTCTCCAGAAAAGTGTTGGGCTAACTTCAGAAAACTCATATGGGCAAATGCGAGCTTTGAAAGAAGTGAGATTTCTACCCTAATATCTAATAAGGTTTCCTTGAGCTGAGAAGAATATGAATGCCTACTATAGGTTGCTACCACTTCTAGCCTTATACTACTTCAACCTCCACAGGAGTCTTTAATGCTTCGCATGGTAAGTTGTTGATATTAGATTCTGATGCTATTGGCCACATGGTTGGTAACAAATCTTTATCTTTTCCTTATCTCTCTCTAAGTTTTTATCACATGTGCAACTAGCTGATAGGTCTCACTCACACATTTTTGGTTTCTAAAATAGAGTTAATTGACATGGTTTAACAAGTTTAGTTAAGTTATGCGGAACTTTAGTTTCAAGCAATTTAAGGCTGATCACTCTATGTTCACATGGCATAACAAACATGGAATAGAAATTTTAATCGTCTACGTTGATGGTATTCTTATATCTAGGAGTGATATAAATAGAATTGAAGATATTAAGTCATATCTACAATGGCATTTCGTTACTTTTAAGGACTTGGATAGTTCAAAAGATAAAAGCTTACTTTGGCGCTGATTATGTAGGATTCAAGGATGATAGGAGGTTCACTTCAAGCTACTGTATGTTTGTGGGAGGAAACCTGGTAACATGGCGTAGCAAGAAACAAAAAATTATGGCCTAATTAAGTATTGAGGTTGTGTATAGGGTTGCAAGATGAGTCGAGTTAGCTCACGAGCTTACTCGATTAAAGCTAGACTTGAACTTGACATTGCTCGAGCTCGGATCGAGCTTATTTGAGTTTGAGCTCATTCTTGTGTGTTCTCGCAAGTTTTTTTTATTATTTATTTTTTCTATAAATAATAATTTATTAATGTCTATTCAAATGATATATTTAATTAGTACCAACATGTTAATGTATAGTAATTATTTTATATGTGATTTTATCTACATGTATATACAATGTTTTAAAGTTTGGTTTGAAGAAATATATTTTAAAATTTTAAAATATAAAATTCTTTATAAAGTTTTGAAAATAGTCAAAATTTTAGTTTAGTTTTAAAACAAATGTAAGAAAGTATATTAAAATATGTATAGATTCTAAATGAAATTTGGATATTGCATATTAATATAATTGTGCATCTTTTATTAACATATTAGTATATAATAATTTCATTAATAAATAAATAAGATGTGGGATTTTTATTTTTATGTGTTTTAAAAATAAAAATATATAAAATTTTCATTTAAAATTTGGAATGTTCGTAATATGTATACACATATGTAAAGTGATAAATAATTTAAATAAACTATTAATTTTATAAATTAATACAATTATGATCTTTAGTATTATTTAACTGTATGGTAACAATTATACATATACATATATACAATACATTAAATTTTAATTTTGACGTATATTTTATATTTTATATTTTATGATATTTTAGGTAAAAAGAAATGGAGAACTTTTGAATTTTTAATTTATATGCATGACTATGATATAGATGCAGCTTGTCCTATCAAAGGATACAATTAAAACATATTTCAATATTTCTAATTAAAATAACAAAAATAAATATAATTTAATGAAAATAATAGCGAAACCTTACAAAAATCTTATCAAAATAATAAATATGTATTATTTATAAAATATCATATAAATTATATAAAACTTTTAGATAAATTAAAATTATGCCATTGTTGAAAAGTTTAAGGGGGATCCCCAAAAACTACTTTTATCTAGTTATTAAAATATATCAAATATGTGATTGACAACCTTTAAAAAAATATTTGTATCAAAAAATAATATGCTATTTTATAAATTTTAAGCGATGTTTCAAAATATTTTGTTAATGGTTATTTTCATATTGTTTTAAAATGATGTTTCATTCTCAAAATTTATTTTAAATTTATCCTCTTTGTTAAATTTAATTGAATGGATATATTTTTAAATATTTTATTGATTCTTATTAGTCAAATTATTGTAAACATTATTTTTATTATATATTAGAATTATAAAATAATTAAATTAAATAATATTTAAATTTTAAAAAATTTATGTAAATTGAATCAAATTTGAACTCAAGCTTGAGCTTGAGCTCAAGTTTTATATTTTTGTTTTGAGCTCAAGCTCTAGCTCAAATTATTAAGTTCACTGAGCTCAAGCTTGATTAGGTACATTTTGAGATAAAAAAAAAAAAAAAAGGGTGCTCGACTTGCTTGCACCCTTAGTTGTGTATGGAGCTATGGCTAAGGAACTTGTTGGATGAATTGGGATATACATATAGTGAACCACTATCCATGTATTGTGATAGTCAAATAGTAGAATATTCTTTGTATCCGTTAGAATATTTGGTCATGATTTATTTTTGTACACTTGTATAGGTAGATTTGTATCTTTGTTCTTGGTAGGAAACTCTTCATAAATATGGTACTTGTACACACCTCTGGCTATGACTTTAGAGGCTAAGTCATTTGTCTGATTATCAGATGAATAAAATTCTCTTTCTATACACTGAAAATGTTGTTATTAAGCTGTTTAACTAAGCTCATATAAAGATGTCAACACTATTATTAATTACTAATTATAGTTTTGAATGGCACGGCCTTGACGTCATTATCTTGAAGTGGAGGTTGAGTTCAATTAGGTGTGGCGATGGTGCATGTCAATGCGCCTTTTCCCCCTGGCTCTTTGGCACACACCAAATGCACCTTATTGAAGTTGGTTTTTTGATTGTTTTTCATTCTCTAAACACAGTTTTAACAGAGGGAAAGAAACGCACAACTCTAGTCTTTAGTTGAGACACCTAAGCACCTGAGTTAGACATAAAAAATCAATCGATTTAGCCCTAAAGTTCTCTGTAATTGATGGCTAGCACTGGGCTTTTCTCCTCTCATCTTCTCCCCCATCACCGTGCCTCCTCTTTACTTTCTTCTCCAATGTTTTTTGTCCCAAAACTGCCAGTTTCACATTTGGGGTTGTAGTTTCATGTGATGCTCATTGAAAGGCAATATTTGTTGCAGACTTCACTTGACAAATTTAGTGTGATTTGTTTCATTTGCTAGGCGAAGAAATTTTGGTTGGTAAATTGCCAGGTACTTAAGAAGTCCAGGTCAAAACTTCATTAAAAAGGTTTCTGTTTCATTTTGGTTTTGCAGAGTTTAAAAAGTTATTTTTGTTTTAGCAGATTTTGTTTTTATTTATTTATTTATTTTTTGTGAAGCTGCATTAGTATTGGCCAATTTCTTCACTGCTTTTTGTTGGGTCTTTTACCTCTTTTTGTTGGACTGTTTGGGTCAGTTTGTATGCAAATTTGTGAAGGAATTCAAATTTGTTTCTTTCAATCTTCCCATACGTTTTTGCTTATGGCCTTTGATATGTTAGTCTAATTTTGTTCAGAGCATGTGCTGTTATGTGCTAGTTATGAATTATGATACTACTTGTGTTTTAAGTCTAATTTTGTATTTTTTTAAATGACAAGTTGATATTTTGATGGTTATTTTAATTTGAAAAGTACATATTAGAGAAATAAATATAGTTTGTTATTTTAACAATTGTGTGCCATGCTTCATTATGGCGCATGCTGCACCTTGTGCCATGCATCATGTCTCTAGAAGGGATTTGTGCCACACTACGCCATTCACCACTAACAACTATGTTACTAATTGAAGAATATTGATTATTAAGGAATCTAACCAAGCTTTTATTTCAGCATTATTTTGATTTGCTTCCAAACTTCTTATCCAATTGTACTTTTATTCTGCCTATATTATAAATGTCATAATCACCAATTTTTTCTAAAATAGAATTACACCTACCTTTACACAAGTCTTGAATTTTTCTTGGCAAGTTTTCCATGACTACGTGTCTGTGGTTTCACACAAGTTTCAATGACTTGCTCTCAAGTCTCACCAGTTTAAACTGTGTTTCCAGTTCAAAATTCAATAAATGGAAATTATTGATGATTTGGAGTGCGTATACAAGTTTACCAACATTTTCCATTTTGATCACTGCATTGTCCACATAGTTTCTTGTTACCAAGTCCCTATGATTGTGGAATTTATATGTGCAGCACTAGAAGTTTATCAAAATTAAACTTGTTGGTATGCGTGCACAGGAAGTCAAACATGAATAGGGAAGCCAGCACATATGAGTTTAATAATGGCCAGATATCGCTTAATTGGAGTATTTGTCCAGAATGTAAGATCATTTTTGCTCCTGCTCTTTTATTTCAGCATGTTCTTTTGTTCAATGATACTGAGCAAGCTGTAATGATGATCTTCTCTTCTGATCATTTTTTGGCTACTGTATTTGGGAGTTAGTATTTTCTCAGTTAATTAAATTTCACTTAGAGAGGAAATGCATATGGATCCAAATCCTTTCTCCTAAGGTGCAAATGCCTGCACAAAATAGGTTGATGTCAAAGTTGGTTTCCCATAATGGTTTTATATTTAGTCCAATGACGAAGTTTAATCTCAATACAAATATGGTGGTTAAAGAATGGTTCTGATAAAAAATTTGGGACCAGTCAGAAATTGATTGTGCTGGTATACTTGCCCTATTGGGAAGTTTGCTTTCACAGTGATGGAGCTTTGAATTCCTTTTAATGAAGAGAGAATAAAATTGTCTTAAGATTGTAGGGCAAAAGACTTTAGAGGAAGCTTGTAAATATGCTATATATGGAATGAATTGACTGTTGCTTTTAGAGGGAGCTTGTAAATATGGTAGGTTTAATAGATTTCCAGTGCTTTCTATGGGGGAACTTATACAGTGTCCATTGTTACCCTAAATTATGGCATGACGAAGTTCCTTTAGCAGTCCACATGATCTGAACATGCTTTTATTTACATAAACTTCAAACTAAGGACAGAAGCTACTATAACAAAAGCTGCTACAACACAAGATGAATATTGAATGAGCAAAATCAATATTGAAATTTTTGTATTAGAAAATTCAGTTATCTGTGGTGGGTTCTTGGGTGCTTCTACATCAAACACCCTGGAAAACAAAGCCAGCATAGCAAGAAAATCTTGATATACTTCTATTGAAAATGCAAGATGGTTTTACCAAAATGATTTATTCTAAATTTGGCAAAATCACATTTTTTGGCCCTATAAGTAGGCCCCATTTTATTTTCCCTCACTCTATGTAATATTAGTTTTAGTCCCACATTTGAAAGTAGATGGACACATTTCATCACTTTTTAGCACATTTAGTAATTTTCTTATTTTTCATTAGAATTTATTTAAACGAATCATGTATTGGTCATGTGGTCATTATATCAGAACTTCATAGAAAATTGTATTGCATGGTACATTTCATTCTTGATTCCACATTGTATGAAATTTTGATTTTGGCCTTCTTAAAATTTGTATTATACTTGAGTATATGATGTGCAAGTACAAAACAATACCAAAAAATGATACGTATGATTACTAAGAAAAAATTTCAAAGCAATGAGAAATACTAGAATGATACATGTGACATATGCTAATCAAAACATTGTGAATTAAAATAATACTAAATATTAACCAAACTATAGAACTAGAAGTTTTTCACGTTACATGCTTTAACTTGCTCTATTCATTCTTTTTATTAGTTTACCAAAAGCTCATGTTACAAATATATAAATATAAAATGCCTTTAAATGACTTGATAATAATAAAAAGTTATAGTTGTACAGTTACCTTTAAATTTACTACCTTAATAAAAGTAATTAAACGCATCTGTGGATAGTTTACTTGAAATTTAGTTCATTTATTTATTGAGATATATCTATATATATGTGCCTGTAATGTTAATCAAAATCTAATTTTATATATAATAGTAGTATTAATGAGGCTCTCCTTATATCTTTTTCGACTAAATAGACATGTTACAAGTATTATAAAATTATGAATTTTAGATAGTAGTGTTGAAAAAATAGTCATCGATGTTTCCCTTTTATTTCAATTACAAAAAAATTCTCAATATGCATAGATTTTCTTTATTAAATTAAAAACATGGACATCATGATGGTTTTATTTTATTATTGATACACTATTCATTATTAATATATTACTCATATATAAGTATTATTTTCCTAACAAACTTTACCAAATTCTAATTTTATTGATTATTTTGGTAATTCATAATGCAAAAATATCAAAATACCACTGTAGTTCTCCAGTTTATTTATTGCAAAAATTAAAATATGTGGACATTATTAGGTAAGTAAGACAAATAATTTATCTATTATGTAATTAGTGAAAGTTAAATATTGATGGAAATGTTAAAGAGTAATTCATGTGAGATGGTTAGAAATTAATTTTATATTTTCAGATAATCTTTTCATTTCTTTATTTGTAGGATAATATAATGAAACATATAAGATTAATAAAATGAGATTAAAAATTAATTATATCAGTTGAGCACGTGATCTTTTTTTATTCATGCTATTAGGGTGTTTTGATTTGCAAGTATACTTCATTTTTATATATTTATAAAGTAATATTTAGAAAATAAATAAATTTTGATAAATAAAATTAAAGAGTATTGAACAATAAAAAAAATTATACTCTAGGCTTTGTTGATTCTTTAAAAAAATTATTTTGCTTTTTTGTTCTATTCTATTTTTTTAACAAAAAAAAATTTCACATGATTTCTTTGTCATCATAGTAACACCTATGTTATGAATTCAATGTAATATCACCTTTAAACTAAGGACCAAATAAAAAGTTGAAAACTTGTGGGGATGAAAAGTAAAATGAACCATTTTAGAGGACTACAGAATTAACATAATTTTCATTAAATTTTAATCTGACAGGCTTGAGATTAGTATGTGAACATCTCCTTTATATATTAACAGAAAAGGAAGCACATAATCAAATGTGCCAATTTGTTTGCAAAATTGAGATTAAGAACAAAATTGTTAAAAATGAGGGACCAAAAATAAAATAGACCTTTCTTTTTGGACCAAAAGTGTGATCTGCTTTCAAAAGTTTGCATGGACTGAACTTCTTTTACGTAAGCATGTGCCATTTGGAAACAATTCTTGTTTGAAATTTGCAACCACACTATTTCCTTTTTTTGTAATATTTTCAATGATTTCCATTTTCAACGATATTTATGCTTCATTATTTGCAGATTTCGTGCTTCTACAGCACACTATGCCCGTTGAGTATTATTTAAAAATGAAACGAAAAATTGAAGCTGAAATTTAGAGATCTTGAACCCAGACACAGGCTTTCCAGCTTATAAACATGTTTGCATCTACAAGAACTTGAGCTTTTAAGTTATTCTAAATTTTTCAATTTACTTTCTGGAAGTGAAATCGGGCTGGATTTGACTAATTAGATCATTAAGAGACAAGTGTGGCGGGGCTTTGCTAAAATTTCAAACCAGAAAGTCCATTAAAAAAAAAAATTGGCTTATAAATGCTTCCTGTAAAAAACATGCATTACCAAACCCTTCAGTAATTCTTGAAAGTTCAATTGATCAACTTTTGCTGAATTCTTCTGCATATACAATAGTACATACTCGTAAGGAGTCTTGTTAAAATTTAAGGACTATATGCCCACCTATTGTCCATGCTAAATGAATTAGATTTTTTCTTTTTGTTTTTTTGAAAAAACCTGCTAGTGGAGGAAGGATGCCTGAGGGGGGAAGAAATCTTGAGCAGGGCTATATATTTGCTGGCTTGAAATCTCTTATTCCATCTAGAAAATTAGACAAAACAAACAATAAATTTATTATTAAAACAACGCATTCAAGACAGTACAACAGTATAGAGGACTAGATTTCACCACATACTGACCTTCAAATCTTGGCAACTTGGGATAAGTTTTTGTAGCGTTTTATGCAAACTTTAATCAGTTTCATCCTTCACCTTTTGCATCAGTTTCTGACATGGTTCTGAAAGCTGAAATTCTGAATTCAATGCTACTTTTTAATTGCAGTATGTTCTTCACATAGATTTGCTTCATATGGTCAGAAAAAGCTTCTTTCTAATCCATAAACCACACTTTGGAATTAAAAGTACGTTTAACCAGAAACGACCGATATGCAGCCCCAGACTAGAGTTTCCATTTTTCTGTTGGTTGAAGTATGCCTAATATTTATTTACTGCTTAAATCTGCCCCTCAAGCTTAGGGTGGTATGCATAAGAATAATTAAGTCCCTGCTCTATTTGAAGAAGCCTGCCTTTCCTGTAGATTTAATATTCCCTTTGAATTAGGAATGCTCCCACGCACATTGGTTAGGGAAGGAGTCCCTAAACCAATTTATATAATGAGTATTCTTCGTCGTTAGATAATAGATTATTTAGGAATTGAACTCGCCCAATGATAAAAGTAGTATTAGGTTAGGACCTATATATGAGTTTTCAATGGAAGCTAGCTATGGGGCCGACATAGCTGATGTCCAAAGGGACTTGTGTTTGAGAGCTCAAGGGAAGCCAATTATGGGGACCACAGTAAAGTGAGTGATGCAGCTCAGGGTGGGCCCACACTGCATGAGAGAGTGCATGCATTGATTGAGGGAGAATGTAATACCCACATCGGTTAAAGTTCCTAGACCCACTTATATAGCAAGTAATCTTCCTTCTTAGATAATTATTTTTCTAGAAATTAGATTGGGCACATGACACAATGCCCTTAAAATTCTCTTCCTGTTCAGATTTGCAGATCTAGCTGCCATATGCCATATCACAAATCTGCAAAACATAGTTCATGATATTGATGGGATATGTTAGTTCTTGAAATGGAAATGGAACAGGCTATAGAATATACGAAGTTTAAAGGAAATGATCTTCTACCTATTAATCCTTTGTAGAGTACTGTTTCCATGTATCTCTCTATGAGGCTGCTTGGGTGAGCTTATAAGCTCCTCATAAGCGTGTGATAACTTTTTTGGCCATAAGAACTTATAAGCTCCAAAAATAAAATGTTTGGAGCCTATAAGTTTTTTAAAAATAAATTGAAGATATCTTATATATAAAAAATGGCATATTCTTAAATTAAATTTTATTAATGATATTTAGTTGTTTATTATTATTAGATCAAAAAATTATAATCAATTCTAATTATAAATTTCAATAAAAATCTTATAAGATGATCTTATTACTTCTATCTAAAAACTTAATTAATTTATTTTTAAAATAATATCTATTAGATTATAAGGTTTAAAAAATATCTTATAAGTTACATGATCTTATAAGCTATTTAAAATAAAGCTTAGCAAACACCCTCTAATTTTTCCTCAAAGATTAGTACTATTGGTTGGTTGACAACAGACAAAAATGGTAGCTAGTGGCTTTCATTATTTTTGGAAGATGTTGCACAATAGATAATTCTGGGAATCATAAGAGATCTTGTACGTGTTTGGTTTGTACAGTTACAAAAAATGTATCATGGAAGCAACTTAATCTCTGAAGGGGTGATAATGGCTTAATTTGCTTCCTGACATGACCTATCAAGGGAGAGGTCTGAAAAGGAGGCATGGAAAAGGAAGGTGGGGGTGAGTTTGCATATTTTGGTTATTTGGAAACTATTAGTCAAATTAATTGGTTTGGCTCTGCACTTTGGGAAACTTGCTGATAGAGCTGATGTTGCCTAGAAACAATTCTATAGATTTCATGTATGCTCATGGTCAAGCTAAGGGATTGCACAGAGTCATAAGCATGCTCCAAAGTTCCAAGGAAATTTTTGTGAGCTAATTTCCGTTTGATTTCATATCTATTCTTCAAGTGATTAAAGAACTAGGGATTTGTTTGCATTTAAGTATTTGCATTTGAGGGAAATATTTGGAGCTATGAATTTCTAATATATTCTATCTTAAGTGAATGAAATATATCCTAACAATTATCTGTAGTAATAGAAAGTTATCTGAACAAATGCAAGGGATATGTTATTTGGGGTTTGAATATCTCCAATCTAAACACAACATAACTAGAATGTATTTGATTTCAATGAAATGATCTATGAAGGCATGAAGTTTTTCCTTTTCATCTTGTTTCACCAGCACATGTAGAAAATTTCTTGGTGTTAATGATTCCTCTTTTTAATGTCATATTAGTGACTTATATTGAGTTGAAGGGAGGGAAGTTACGCATCAAATGGCATTTAACCAAGGTGTTGATTTTATTTGATAGGGTAGGAGGGCCTATCCCATCCATATATAATCCTATTCCACTGCTGTAGAATTCCAAATTGTTGTGTTAACTTGTATTGACCATTTCCATTTTTGTGCAGAATTAGAACTAATTGGTCATGAGAACTCCCCATAAAATAATAGCCATTGTGTGGAAACAAAAGGGGCAACAATGGTAGTGGATACCAATACTCTGAGGTCTTGCTGCTACTTGGTGAAGTTCATATTGCAAGGTTGAGGAGTGAGGAATGCTAATCATGTACAGTCTCGTTTGGAAATATTTAATCTTTAGTAAACACAAAGGAACTAGCAGCTTTTCTTTGCATACTGTATTTTTACGTTGATATTCTGTTGTTGGTGGATTCAAGGGGGGAAGCCACTTCTCAATTTAAACTCTGGCAGTTGGAACACCTTGTTTCAGGTATTATACTCTTATCTGCATTCATGGCAAGGGAAACTTTGGAGTTCTGCAGCAACTGTTGAGACTTGGAACCATGCCTTGATTACCCTTCTTGTGAACTAGTTTAGTGTTTCTTCCTAGCAAATTGGAAGCGCCAACACCTTCATGAAAACTGCTGACTTCCAACTATTATTTAAGCAATGGGAAATGCATGCCCACAGATAATCTATAAACTAATGTACTAATGATGATCTACTCTTCCAATCCTTGACATTTATTGCAAAACAACCTCTAGTTGTGTATTGTTGTTGCCTTGGATTCCGAGCTTCTGTATATACCTGGCTTGCACATTTGGGGTTCTGGTTGGTGGCATTTACTAAACCTTCTGCGTTTTATATATATTAGTCACTTTCATTGTCTTATTGGGGATCTGTTGGAGAAGCTGATGATGAGAATTTTAAAATGCCTTGCTTGAATGGTTTTGACCATCTGACCACATTGTTAGCTTCCTCAAATTAGCATCAATGAAGAAATTCTTGAAGCTTTATGAAAACACCGTGTAGATTTCCTGTAGGGCTGGCAGTCAAAATATTAATCGGGCATGAAGAGGCCACATTATTTTCATTGCCAGCAATGGAGATTTTATTTTGCCCAAAGAGATGACACTGTAGTTACCTTCATGAATCTGTATGGAGTCTCTTCTTGAGGATGAAATGTGGCGTGGGTGATAACTGTTTTCCTTACATTTGTATCCAAAAAATTGTTTTGAAATGCTCTACTCAAAACACACATTAGTATTTGTCTAGAATGTATTTTCTCTCTTTTACTTTTATATAATTTTAATAAAAAGATGTTTGAAAACAGACATTAAAAAATTGAAACTAGCATAGCTTAAATGGGTATACCTTAATGTTTAGTTATCTTTTTCGAGCAGTAAATTCTAAGGACCACATGTGGCTGCATTTGTTTTTGGGGTATGTAAAATTGTGTTAGTAGACATTTGAAAGCTCAGAAAACTCCTCCAAAAGATTCCTTTTTTGTCGCCAAGTTAAATTTTATTTTATTGATTGAATTTTTACTCGGTTCAGCAAAATTTTTGATTTATTAAACCAATTTATATTCAATTGGTTGTCGTGATAAAAAAAAATCTAAATATTCAAATGCAAAGAAAAAAAGATATGTTACAATTCGTAGAATTTTTTTATCCCACTGACAGGATAGAATATTTATTCTGAACTTTAAAAATTCAAACAAGCAATACTCTTGAAAGGACACTAAATATGTAAATCGCAAAAAATATTTGAATCTATGCAAACACGCATTTTGCAATTATTAAATTATTATATATATATATATATATATATAGTTTTTCTACTCTTTCAATTTTTATATTCACTCTTCTCAAATTTTATTTACTCCATAATTTTTTCATTTTTATTTTAAAATTCTCTGTTTTTATATTATATTATGAATTTTATGGAGGGTATAAAATCTATATTTAAAAAATGTTATTATTTTATTTATATGTATAAACATCGGTTGTCTTGGAATCTTAATTTGTTAAATTTATTCTTTTAATCCTTTTTTCTCAATTTTAATTTATTTAATTTTTACTCGTTTTTTGTGGAATGATATAAAATATTATTTTTCATTTATTTCTGTATATGACAATATATTATGGGGCTGTCGGTGGACTGTTGGTCCAGCAGTCTCTCCTCCACCTTTCCATCTGGCTGTTTGATTCCAAATCCAGCCTGTTTCCACTTAAACGTCGAACAACTTTATGGTCCCATCCAACGCCATCCCTACCGTCCATTTTATACTCCTCAACGACCATCTCATCATAAACTCACGATTGAATTGTCACCCTTGGCGTCCAATGTTGCTTCGACAAGCTATCGTATTTTTAATATGCATTTTTTTTATTTAGATATTATATATTTTAAGAAAAACAAGACAAAATGAAAAATATCATTGTAGGACAAAATCTTGCAATTAAATTTTTATTAACAAGACAATTATACAAATCGATTACAATTTGAATAGAATAAAATTTTGTGGGTCATATCCTCTAACTTGATTCTCTGATTCTTCTTCTGACTGATGTGATTTGAATATTGATTGAAAAATTTAATTGAAACTAGAGAGTTTTTGAACTTTGATCCTCCTCGACGTTGGCCAGAATTTTCAATAACATTAATCTATTGGTTTAACACCT
Source organism: Avicennia marina (assembly GCA_019155195.1). Classification (NCBI taxonomy): domain Eukaryota; kingdom Viridiplantae; phylum Streptophyta; class Magnoliopsida; order Lamiales; family Acanthaceae; genus Avicennia; species Avicennia marina. Next base: position 6,997,521 of record CM032772.1, on the reverse strand, counting down.
TGAATGTGGATCAAACGTTAGGATTTGATAAGTTTTTGAAAAATACACCTTGAATTTGATGAGGAATTCCTTTGAACTTCTTGAACCTGATAGAGAGGATTTGAACTCTTGTTGCTTCTTCGGTTAGTTGTTGTGTATTGTACTATCAAATGCTACCCTCATTTATAGAGAAGGGGAAGCCTAGCTACCACATATACGAGTGACGTAGTGCAGTCTGATTGGTTGTCAAGTCTTGATTTACGACATTGATTGTTCTTTCCTTTATATTTGTCAGGGCGTAAATTACGACTTGCCAAATAAGTAGTCGTGACATGTGGCATAATTTGATTGTCACATTATAACACGTCATTTTCTGATTGGTGGATCATATTTATATTAAAATATCAATTTTATTTATTATTTAATTCTAAATATCGCATTTAGTTAAATTCTTAGAATATAAATAATAAAACTTTAATTTTAATTGATATTTAATGTAATAAAATGTCACGTGGCGATATTCGATTAGAGAAATTTTTTTTATTTGTCTACAAATACCCCTTCGAAACTTGTTCATGAATAATTTTATTTATGAGAGAATAATTCTCGACATTTCTTCTTCTTTTTTTTCTTTTTTCCTTAATTTATCCTTTTTTTTGGAAAACATAAAATATATAATCTTTTTTTTCTTTTTTTTTTTTTTTGATAAACATACAGAGATAGCTAGATCTGACACCTCATTGCCTTGGAAAGTTCCCAGGGGCTCCTAAAACATTTATTATTCTTTTGATAGTACAAAAAAATCAAGACCAAATTAAAACTCAAATCCGTTTGAATTTGGTCTTGAATCCAGGCCCAAGTGTCAATTTTCTGCAAGTGGCAAAAATTTGGGGAATGCCCTTCACCCAAGTCGTCACTGTGCAGAGTCAAGCCACTGAACTGGCCATTAATCCGACCTTCCCTTTTCCTTCAATTTAGACAATTTTCTCTTGCTTAATATAGCCGAAAACTCTGCCTTGATTTTCGCTTTCTACAATGTAGCCGAGGCTGCAAATTTGAGCGACATTGACAAGAGACATATTTCTAAGCAAATAGAGAGAGAGAGAGAGCTGATATTTTGAGGCTCTGTTTGGTGCTGTGTTTTATGGGGAGAAATAAGGGCATGTTTGGCGTAAAAAAGAGAGATGGGTCGTTAGGCCATGTTTGGATGCAAGAAACAGATTGGGACTTGTTTGGCTGAGCTGTTTAAAAATGGGCTGTTGGGCCAAAATTCAGCCTAACTGCTCATTTTTTCTTCCTTTTGTGTTTTTTTTAACAATACAAAATAAATTTTTTCTCTTTTTTTTCTTTTTTTTTTAACAATACAAAATAATTTTTTTTCTTTTTTTTTCTTTTTTTGAACAATACCAAATATATATATATTTTAAGAAAAAAACATTTGTATGGTTTCTTGAAACTCAGGCCTTGAAACTTGGGAAACTTTAAGTTTGGGCCTTGGGTTTGGACTTACACATTTGGTCTTCCAACTTTTAGACTTGGGCCTAGACCCAAGTATTTGGGCTTTGTACTTATAGACTTAAGTTTAGACCCATTGAAATTTGTACTATAGACCCTTTGAGATTTGAACACATAAACTTAGGTTTGAACCCATTGGGCTGTGGATTCATAGACTCGGATTTGGACTAATTAGGTTTTTTTTTTGGGCCTCGAGCTTTACACTTCATTGAGCCTTAGGAAAATTCAGTGCCTCGTTATTTTGGGCCTGAGCTTATGAGTTTGGACCTATGCATTTGAACTCATAGACTTAGATTCGAACCTATTGGGATTTGAATTCATAAATTTGGGTTTGGACTCATTGGATTTTGAACTCATAGCTTCGGGTTTGGACCCACTAGACTTTGAACTCATAGCTTCGGGTTTGGACCCATTGGGCCTTAAACTCATAGACTTGGGTATGAACTCATTAAGTTTTAGATCCAGAGACTTGGGTTTGGATCCATTGGACTTTAAACTCATAACTTTGAGTTTGGACCCATTGGGTATTGGACTCATAAACTTAAGTTTAGACCCGTTAGGTTTTAAACTCATAGACTTGGGTTTGCACCCATTGTGATTTGGATTCATAATCTTAGGTTTGGACCCATAGACTTGGGTTTGGACCTGTTGGGCTTCGAACTCATTAAACTTGGATTTGAATCCATTAGGATTTGAACATGGGCTTGGTCCATGGGTTTGGGTCAGACCCTCGAACTTGGAATTGATCTATAGGCTTGGGTTGGACTCTTGGACTTGGACTGGACCCTTGAACTTGGACTAGTCCATGGACTTAGGCTGGACCTTTGGACTTAGATTTGGTTCTGGACTTAGGCTAGATCCTTGGACTTGGATTTGACTCATGGATTTGAGCTAGTCCCTTGGACTTGGACTTGGGCTGGATCTTTGGACTTAGATTTGAGCAATGGACTTGAGCTAGTCCCTTAGACTTGGATTTGTTCTATGGACTTGGGCTGGTCCCTTGGACTTAGACTTGTTATATGAACTTGGGTTGATCATTTGGACTTAAACTTAGGTTGGACCCTTGGACTTAGATTCGATCCATTTTAGTCATTATGTATGGTTTTAGCCTTATTTCCACCTAATTAAGTCTAGCACCCTCTTATTTTCTATGTGGCAGTTTAAAAAATGGCATATTTCAAGAGTCATGTTGCACAATTCGACAAAGAATGTTGGATCATCTTTGATGATAAGAACTAGCAGGTGGAGCAAGGCACCTCTTTGGTCGTGCATGCCCCCTGATTGGTCGCTTTGCGATTTCTTGGCTCAGGTTAACTGTTTCTAAATGTATTGATGAATGGTCGTAGCCTGCTTCTCTTGGGTGACCTACCAAGGCATGAATCATGCAGCCAAGCCACCATCAATCCTCTGATGAGGTTGTGTCTTTGCCCACACTCGACCACCGTATCATCAATGGGGAGGCTAAGTGGGCTAGCCTCTTAACTTGACTGACGAGTTTCAATGGATCCCTAGATATTGAGAGTGGATTGAGGATGTTCTCAACAAGTGCAAACCTAAGCTGGACGCTATTAGAATCTTTGACACGGTGTATGCTTCGCTGTTCTCATACGATCGAAGCACGGAGATCATGAAGGCATTTCTCGAGGCCTAGTGCCCTCTCACCAATAACGTGTTAACTTTGCTCGAGGAGATGTTGATGTCTTTTTATGATCTGTGTTCGATGGCCGGACTCTCTATTAGGGGAAAGCTTTATGACGAGGTCATCCCAAGTGCTAAGGAGTTGGTTATGTTGATGGTGCAGGTGTGAAGTTTGTTCCCCGTTCGTGCAAATATCTATTCCATACTTTCTATAGATTTTGTGGCCGAGTCCCCATGGGCCAACCTCGAAAAGTGTTGATTGTTAAGTGGGTGAAGTTTTGGTGTAAGAGGGTTACAAAATACTCTGCGCCTCCTACCTGCAAGGAAAAGAGGATAGTACACCCCTGATCTATACAATCCATCTAGGGATATTGATCCCCATGTACCTTGGTCCACGTTAGAAGAGACCCTGTTCACGAGTCTTAATATCAACGAAGGAGCCAAAGTGGAGACGTATACAACAGCTTTTTTGTCATGTTGGCTTTCTACCTTTGTTCTCACTAACGAGGATGTTGGGTTCATACGGCCAGGTATATTTACAATGGCTAGGATTATGGCTGCCAGGCAATATGTGAGCCTTATAGTCTTAGTTCTGACATCTATGTATAGTGGTTTGAATAGAATTGCCAACTCTTGCCGCCTATCTCACGAACCTGCAGCATTGCCAATGCACTATGTTTATGGGTGGATATCGCATTATTTCAGAATCCACTTTCAAGTCTTCAAGGGCATGCCAGATCCTAAGATGGTGATGTATTCTGGATAGGGATGTGTCAATTTTTATGACCCAAGTGAGGCCCAAAAGCATATTCATAAGGCCGAACAAGCCTGCTAGACTTGCAGCATGGTCACCAAAGGTAGTGACATCATTTATATAGATAATGACAATGCCAAAGAGCTTGAGCGAGATCATTCCGTATTTATTCGTTCAAGCTGCCTAACTTTGAGGCGGGTGATCATTTTGATGTAGAACCTTATAGGCCTCATCAATTTAGTTGCTAGTTTGGTTATTTTCTAGAGGTGCCTGGTTCGCTTATCTATGATTCGAGGCGGTATTCTTTGGATGATTGCCTTCACTATTAGCGCCTATGCCTTTTGCTTCAATCCATGGCTAAGGCGCGTTTCCCCCACAATCCCACTTTCGCGCGGTGATACTTCTCGGTCGCTTATAAGAAATGGTGACCTCTTGTCCATGGTAATTTCTTAGAGGAATATACTGCTCGCCTAGTTGACCCTTCATACGATGATGCTTTCTTGAGGGATAGTAGTGCTGGTCCACCTGCTGGCAATGCCCAAGACACATGTCTTACTCTTGCTACCATGGTTGATCCACTTGGGGCACCAAAGAGAAAAAATACCACCGAGATTTTAGAGGATAGCGGCAGCAGCATTGCAAACTGCCATTGGAAGAGAACTAAAAGGGGTTTGAGTTCTCTGATTCACAAGATGGGGGTTTAGGCCGTGGGCAGTCCACAGAGGAATATGCTAGAGAGGTATTTTATTAGCTCACACTTTTATGCCGCAACACCTTTGTTAATAATGATAACTTAATTGTTATTCATCATTATTATTATTTTCAGCTGGTGGAGCATGTATTTGGGAATGAGGCCATTGGAGGTTCGCAAGAGTCAGCTCGCGAATGCAACCCACTTCTAGCATCCGTTGGCGGCCAGCATGGCTCGACTTCAGGGGTAGTTTCCAGAGCTACTCCTTCTACGACGGTTTCTATCTTTAAGGTTGACAAATTCCTTCACGATTATCAAAAGGAATATCTAGAGAAATTGTGGGTCGGCCTATGTGAGAGGATAAGGAAGACCCTAACTGAGTCAATCTCCTCCTTTAGTGACAGCGTTTCATTGGTCATTCAGTCAATGAAATGCTTAGTCCAATTCGATATTTCTCACTTAGAGGCCCTATTGGGCACACTGTTTGCTAAGGTTACAGCTTATGACGATATGAGGTCCCAGGCATCTGAGAAACCAACTAAGGAGATTCTTGCCCAGCAGCTTAGTAAAGTCCGGGGTCGCTTGCATAAAGCTCAAGTTGATGAGAGCAAGGACAGTCGAGCAAATTGATCGAACAAAAGTAGAGCTGAAGAATGTGGAAAGCCAACTAGCAGGTTTGAAAGAGAAGTAGGAAGGGCTTTTCAAGTTTTTGGAGTTGCAACTCGAAACTCACGAAGGCATTTCGGTCAAAGTTAGAGAAATGGAGGAAGAGGTCAAGGTCATAACCAACGCTCTTCCATTAGACAATGAGATAGCTAAGGCCTTGAAGTCTTCGAGAGCCTTAGTTGAAGCTGCGAAGAGAGAATTGGATGATTTGAAACCCTTTAACTAGACTTTCTTTGCTTTCATCCTCGTTAGGGAGAAATGAAGTATTCCAAGTGTTGTAATCATTGAATTATGAATAAAGTATTTCTTTTGCCCTTTGTTAATGGATTTCCTCCCTTTTATCTAAAATGTTTCTGCCATTTTATGACTGAACTTGAAATTTATTATTTTATTTTTTATTTTTTATTTTTTTAAGTTGTCTACGTACCCTACAAAGGGATCTAATCATAACATAGTTCAAACAACTAAAGATGTCAAAAGATTTAGCTGTTAACAGTTTATACTCTTGCGAATCAAGAGTAACTTACAGTTTAAACTCATGTGTCAAAGAGGGTTTAATTTAACGATTTTGATAGTTTAAACTCATAATAAGGAGTGTAATGGATGAATTTTGATTAGATAGTTTATGTTTATATCAAGGAGGTTTTGTTTTTCATGGATAATATTTTTTTAGGAATTTCCCATTAATTGGGTCAACTTTTACACCGTCTTAATCGTTGAATCTATAAGCACTATTTGTGTAAACCTCTTGGATGACATATGGTCCATCTCACTAAGAGGTGAATTTGTTTCCAGTGTGGTGAGTGATGATGATGGGCCTTCTCACAGTGAGCACCAATTCCTCAACTTGAAAAGACAGGGCACACACTTTTTTGTTAAAAGCTTTGGATAGGCAAGCTTGATAACATTTGAGCCTTTGTTAGGCATCAAGTCTATTTTCATCAAGCATTTGCAATTCTTCAAGACACAAACGAGCGTTGTCTTCCTCGATCAATCCCTCCTAGCAACTTGCAGTGATGGAATTTGCTATTTAAGTGGGACAACAGCTTCAATCTCGTACACTAGCACAAAAGGAGTTGCTTGTGTAGGTGTCCTAAAAATGGTTTGATAAGTCCACAGAGCTTCCCCAATCCTTTCATACCAGTCCCTTTTTGTCTTTAACACCACCTTTTTCAACATGTTACACAAAGTTTTGTTGAAGGCTCCTACGAGATCGTTGGCCAAAGCATGGTACATCAAGGATTTCCTTTACTTGAAGCCGAACCTTTGGCATAATTTGTCAATGGTGTTGTTGACGAATGGCTTCCCATTTTTGGTGATGATGTATCGAGGAACTCCATATCTATAGATAATGTTGACACGGATAAAGTCGGCAACATTTTTCTTTTTTACTTCCTTGAGAGGGATCGCCTCTGCCCATTTGGTGAAGTAGTCAGTAGCAGCCAGGATGTAAAGGTGACCAGTAGATAACTTTGTTATAGGTCTGACGATATCCAGTCCCCAAGCATCGAACAACCATGAAGCTATTGTTGGGTGTAACAGCTCAGGTGGTTGATGAATGAAGTTGACATGGTACTGACATGCTTGACACCTTTGGGCGACATGCAATCTTTCACCATTATTAGCCAGTAGTATCCCATTCTTTTGATCAGGAACTGAAGTTTTGGTTCGGATTGATGAGCACCACAAATTCCAGAGTGTGCTTCCTTTATGGCTTGAACTGTTTCGTCATCACCTAAGTAGCGTAAGAATACTCCATCAAACGAGCGTCTATATAAGATGCTCTTGAAGTAGATAAAGCGGGCTGCTTGGCGTCGAATGTCGACCTTTGATGTGGATCATCTGCCAATTTCTCGTATTTTAAGTAGTTTACAAATAGTTGGTGTTAATCTTCTTTTTCCATATCGGGGACTTCTACGGAGCAATTTTCTTCCTCCTCCTTATCCTCAAGTGTTGGTGGCGCTACCCATTTCTTACATATAGGCACATGATGCTCAGCGTTGGGCAAGGACAAAGTGGAGGCAAGCTTAGCCAATACATCTTCCTATTTGTTTTCTCTTCTCGGCACATGCTCAATTGTGACACTTCCGATCACCTCATAAGCATATTGGCGTAGTTATAATACATAAGCAACTTAGGCTTCTTGACTTCATACTCTCTCAGTAATTGATTGATCACTAACTTGGAATCACCATAGACTTTGAGGTGGAGTTGTTTGATATCCACGGCTATCTCGAGTCCAATGATCAGAGCTTGGTTCTCAGCTATATTATTGGAGCAGTTTTTTGTGAGGGTGAACGAGTAAGGTAGGACTTCACCTTCTAATGTCACAAATACTATCCATGCACTGGTTTTACTCCTATGGGAGGCTCCATCAAAGTACATCTTCCGTGGAGGAGTAATTTCGACCATCAAGACATCTTCACCTAGCAAGTCATCAGACAGATCCTATTTAGCTAGAATAGGATGATCTGCTAAAAGGTTGGCCAACGCTTATCCCTTGTCTACTTTTTGTGGCACATACACGATTTCAAATTGTTGGAATTGTAGGTACCATCTTGCGAGCCCGTCAGAGAAAACGGACTTTGTCATGACGTACTTTAATGGGTTAGTTTTAGACACCAAGCAAATTGTATGAGCCTGTAAGTAATGGCTTAATTTCTGGATAGCAAAGACAAGCGCCAAACTAATTTTCTCAATCAGTGAGTACTTCAACTCATATGGCGTCATCAGTTTGCTTAGGTAATAGAGGGCACCTTCTTTCTTTTCACCATTTTCTTGGGCCAATAGGCTACCCATTAAGCATTCTTGTGCAGCAATGTATAGGATCAGAGGGCGGTCGGGCACCGGGGCCACCAACACTGGGGGTTTTGTTAGGTAGGACTTGATATTTCGAGGGCCTTCCTGCAGTATTCATCCCATTTGAACACAACGCCCTTTTTCATAAGTCTATTGAATGGTTGACAGTGACCTGCGAGATTCGAGATGAACATTCGAATATATGCCAATTTTCCTTGCAAACTTTTGAGCTCATGGATATTTCGAGGCTCTGGCATCTTCAAGATGGCATCAATCTTTGCCTGCTCAATGTTGATGCCTCGATGGTGGACGACGAAGCCTAAAAACTTGTCAGAAGCAACTCAAAAGGTGCATTTCAACAGGCTCATCTTCAGCTGGTATCTTCTGAGGCATTTGAACACTTTCGTAAGATTGTCCAAATGGTCTACCTTCTTCTTTGACTTGACCATGAGATTGTTGACGTAGCATTTGACATTCTTGTGGAGTATATTATTGAACATCTTTTGCATGGCCCTCGGTACGTGGCTCCTACATTTTTTAGGCCAAAAGGCATCACCTTATAGTAGTATATGCCCTTAGGCGTACGAAAGGCTGTTAATTCTTCATCCTCGAGTGCCATGTGAATTTGGTTGTACTCGGACGATCCGTCCATGAATGAGAGAGCCTCGTGTCGGTAACATCGATCATGAGTTTGGTGATGAGTAGAGGAAAGTCATCTTTTAAGCATGCCTCGTTGAGATCTCTGAAGTCAACACACATTTGAATTTGTCCGTTTTTTTCCTGACTGGGACAATGTTGGAGATCTATGTGGGGTATTTAACTTCCTGGATAAATCCGATCTCGATCAGTTTGTTGACCTCTATTTTAATTTGGGGAAGCAATTCTGGTCGGAACCGACATTGTACTTGTTTAATGGGCCGAGTTCCTTTCTTTACGAATAAGTGCTGTACAAAAACCTTTGGGTCTAAGCCTGTCATTTCCTTATATGACCAGACAAACACATCTCTGAACTCTTTCAGGAGCTCCATGTATATGTCAACCTCTTCGTCTATCAGCATGGCACTAATATAAATGGGTCAAGGATCATTGCTATCTCTTAGGTCTACTTCTTTTAATTCATCTACCGTGGACTTGGTTCATGCCTCCATTTGGCGTGGTGCAACCTTAGTATCTTCCTCGATGGCTTGTCCTTCTTCGCATAGCTTAATGTGGTTGGACGAGCCCACACTTTACTTATCATCATCCTTTACCACTTGTACTTTAGTGAAGATGACTATCTGGAATTTGACGTTAAGGACTCTGTCACAAGATACCACCAAATCCGTTTGTCACCATATGCGAGAAGGGATCAAGCTTCGAAGCTTTTCATCCTATTTTGGCGCCTTTCTAATGTCCACTTTTGCCTTCCAGCACTTTTGTTTCTTAAGTGGACCAAGTCTTTTGAAGCCTGACGCCCGTGTTGGGTTACCCTTAACCGTTGAAAAGCGATCCCGCTTAGTGATACTGTTGGCGATAGCCCTTTTTATGGTAATGTAGACAGGGCCTTTCGGCTGTTCATACCCAAGCCCTACTTGCGAATTTTGACTTGAGGATGAGGAAGCTTTCCTAATGGTGATTGCTCCTATGGGTTGTATCCAGCTTTGGTGAGGAGTTTATATGCTTTGCGACCGAAGCCTTTTGCAGTCGTCAACTCCCGAGCCTCTTGGCGTTCTCCTATAGCTTCTTTGGGTTGTGGGGCAAGTGCTTTACTATTAATTTGGGTTAGCGGTAGCGTCAAACCTTCAAGAGCATCGTTAATCACCAGACTTTTGCTTTGGTGGCTTTTGGGATGCACTTTGGCGGCCTTGTCTTTCTTTACCGAACTATCTTCATACTTTCCTTAGTTTTGGGAATTACTAGTTTTAAGAGCTTCGACTTTATTCAAGTAATACTTGGCATCGGCGAAGTGGGATTCAGCCTTAGTGAAGGGATTGCAATCGCCCAGTACTTTCTTCATGACACTGTTGCGGCAATACTTAAAATATTGATGTCAAGTAAAGGGGACTACCCCATTCTCATGAGCTATGGCCGTTTGAGAAGTAAGTTATATGATGTCTTAGTATCATTGACATGGAATATGACAATTGATTCCGTATCATCTATGAGTAGCTTCATCCTCATGGTGCCCAAAGCTCTCTACCTCTCTTGGTTAAACCCTTTAATCATTAGGCGGCTATTTGAGAGCTCAATAGTCGGGATCCCCAACTCTCTTAGTGTCTTTAAGGGCAAGATATTAACTATAGAGCTACCATCAACCAGCATTCTATTGACCATTTGTTCGTGGACATAGCCCGTAACAAACAATGGCCTGTTGTGGGCTTGAGACTCTTGCATCAAATCTTCATCCGTAAAGACCATTGTAGTCATAAAGTCTTCAATGGGCTCTTGGCTTTCCTTTTGGAAGCAGCCAACTTCATTAGGGGAGTTGTTTGCTTCATTAACCCCATTTGTTTGGTTGTCAAGGGTGGCGGTGTTAACATTAACACTATCATCATCTAATGTGATCTTTCCTTAGTAGGCCAATTCCATGACTTTGCCCTTTAATACAAAGTAGTCTTGGATGGGGTGCCCAACCAAGTGGTGGTACTTGCAGTATTTGGGATCGTCAACCTTCTCGACTTTTGCATGCTGCTTCATCTCTGGTAGGTTGATGAGTTTGGCCTTTAGTAAGTCATTGAAAACCTCGGGGACGTCCGTGTCTAGAAAAGGATACGACTTGTCCTGCATCTCCTTTAAGGCTGGCCTCTTTGGCAGAACTTCTTTTTTTTTTTCAACAGGTCTTTCCTTTACCGGTGGTTTAATAGGCTTTGCCTTGACCGCTATTGACTCCTTGGTTGGTGCTTTAGCGGTGGGTTTGCTGGAGAAGGGCTTGCCCCCTTTTTGTTTCTCCTTAGACTTTTAGAGTCTTGCATGAGTGGATCGTGGAATTCGTTGGCTGCCATACTCAACTCCATATCATGAGCACCAGTGGCTAACTCTTTGAAGGTCCTTGGTTGGATCCCTTGTAGGATGTATTTCAACCCTCAGTGCATCCTTTGAATGCACATTTCGATACCTGAAGGCTCTGAAAGCCTGTCCTTGAAATTTAGGCTCTTGCTCAATGACAGGTTCATCCTTCCATTAGCGGGTCTTAGTGAGTTCGATCATACTAACAGTTCACTTAGTGCTATAGAAACGGTTGAGGAATTCTTACCCTGACTATTCCCAACTATTGATAGACCTTGGCTCCAAGTCTGTATACCAATCAAATGCATTTCTTTTTAGGGATCGAACAAATTGCTTGACAAGGAGGTCACCGTAGGTTCCAACATCATTGCAAGTTTCGATGAAATGGGCAATGTGTTGCTTTAGATTTCCTATTTCATTGAATTGTTGGAACTTGGGGGGTTGATAACCTGTTGGCATCTTTAGGCTATTAATCCAGGCCGTGTAAGGTTTTGCATAAGTTAAGGACAATTTAGTGGTCCCTTAAAATTTACTTTTGATGGCCCCTTCGATGCAATCTTTTAGTTGATCGAGAAGAATGGAGCCATCTGCAGAGGGTTGCAGCTTCTCAATAGCAAGCCTTTTCCCTTTGTCTAGTTGCTGCTTGGATGTCATGGCCTCTTCATGGACTTCTTGAGACTTCTCTTTGACGTGACTAGCCTTAGCTAGTTCTGCCTTTTCCATTAACGTACAGATCTTGGAGTCTTGTTCTTGTACATGCTTGGTAAGACCTTCAATCAACCTGGTCAATGCAGTGACTTGATCCTCTAGATTCAAGGCACCTGTTATCATTACTAGAGTGGTGTTGGAGCGGGCGAGGCTACTAGGCGAGGGCAGTGAACCATTTTTGTTATCCTCGCTCCCATGACCTGGATAGTATGGTTTATCAGAAATCTCAGGGATGACAATCGGCTCAGAGTAAGTTAATTGCCTTGTTAGGCCTCTTGGGACAACGCCTCTTTCTGGAGTAACCCCTAAAGCATTTGAGGCGGCTGCTTTGGATGGCTTTGATTTGTCTTCAACCATTTGATATTCTTGAACTTACTTTTTGTTGAGAGAAGAGATGAGAGGTAGAGAGGTCCCACTATAGGACAAAAATCTTGTAATTGGTTTTCTATTAACAAGAAGTTTGTACAAGTCGATTATAATTTGAATCAAATGAAATTTTATGGGTCTTATTCTCTAACTTGGTCTTCTGATTCTTCTTTCGACTTGTGTGATTTGAATATTGATCGAAGAATTCAGTTGAAACTAGAGAGTTTTTGAGCTTTGATCCTCCTTGATGTTGACAGGAGCCTTCAATAATATTAATTTACTGGTTTAGCACTTTGAATGTGGATCAAACGCCAGGATTTGATAAGTTTCTAGAAAGAACACCTTAAATTTGATGATGAACTCCTTTGAACGTCATGAAGCTAATGGAGAGGATTTGAATTCCTTGAATGCTTCTTCACTTGTAGTCTTCTTGTTGCTTTTTCAATTGGTTGTTGTGTGTTGTGTCCTTTGAACCATCGAATGCTACCCCTATTTATAGAGGTGGAGAAGTCTGACTACCACATTTAGCGAGTGACGTGGCGCAGCTTGATTGGTTGTCACGTCTTGATTTATGGCATTGATTGTTGTGATTTTCTTCCTTTATATTTATCAGAGCGTAAATCACAACTTGCCAAATAATTAGTTATTACACGTGGCGTAATTTGACTGGCCTATTATAACACATCATTTTATGATTGGTGGATCATATTTGTATTAAAATATCAAATTTATTTATTATTTAATTCTAAAAATTGTATTTAGTTAAATTCTTAGAATATAAATAATAAAACTTTAATTTTAATTGATATTTAATTGATATATTTTTTAAGTTATCAAATTGATTACTTTAATTTAAGTTTAAAACTGCTCAATCTTCAAATGAGTTCTATATTTAATCAAATACAAATTCAGTTCAAGTCCATTTAAATCGAAGAATGTGATACAATAGATTTCAAATTCACAATAATGAATTTATTATATTTATTTAGATAATAATGTATTTCAAATTCTTTTTTCAAATTCAAATCATTCAAACTGAATCCAAATGAGAACAAATTAATTTTGAAACCAATCACGTAATATAATCTACATTTATAAAATTCTCACACTTGATTTTTGTTCCACCATCTAAACTATAACTGATATATATATATATTTATATATATTTATAGTTACATATAATGCAATTTATTTTATAACAATTACGCTATAAAAAGGATTGAGCTAATGACTTATGTTAAGAAATCAACAGGAAATATCATGCCTAGTGATTTTCTTAGTCGATCTAGTTACTTGAAATTGGTCTAATAAGACTAGCAATTAATAATTCACTTGGCCGGCAAATCGAAAGCCTTTAAAACAAGGGTAATCTCGTCTATGTAGCGAAGGGACGATCTATATGTAATGATGGATTAAGGTTTGAGTCTAAGATAGTACACTTAAAGGGTTGCTCTATATAACCACAACTAGTCTTCTTCTTTCCTCCCTAAGGGAAGGGTTATCCTTCAGGCTTATCCTTGTATAGTTCATCCCTTTAAATAACATATTTTTCCTTATTTGAACAATACAAAGGAGTGATTGTTACAAAATATGATTCTTACTGATATGGTGTGGACTTTTCCTTCTATATCATTTAATATCTATTTTTTCTTCCTTGATTTTAGCCCTTTTGATTGGATGGAGATATCCCCTAATTAATGTATTTAATTAACCACTTCTGTATTTTGTTCGTTGCTGCTATATTTGCTCTTATTTAGTTGCTTTATTTTTTATGCATGATAGCCCTCTAGCCCATATAGAATGTCCTTGTCCTCTTTGTCCTCATAGGACTTATGAACAAAAATCGAGCCTATGTGCCGTTTTAGTACTAGGTGGCTTTCATTAGGTCTAAACTGGACCAATGCATTAGGACATGAGTAGCTACCCCTTTGTCCCTTTTATTTATCTATGTCCCAATAGAGCCACTAACTTTAGCTAAATTTTGCCATTTTTGTCTATGTATGGTTGTTTTTGTGTGATGTTGATGCTTGATTCAATCCTTTTCTAAAGTTGTGACACATGAAACAATAAGTGGATTTATCATTTTTTTTTGGCAAACTGATTCTATATGCTATTAGCCAAAGTTTCTTTAGAACTGTATATGGTCCACAATACTTAGATGCCAACTTTTTGTTGGGCCTCCTTGCAACAGATATTTATTTGTAGGTTTGAAGCTTCAAATATACTTAGTCTCCAACTCTTAAGTTGCTCTTAGTGCAACTTTTGTCTATTTGGAATTTTATGTGATCTTGTGCTCTTTGCAACTTATCCTTATACATTTTTAGAGAAGTACCATGATCGTTGATGAACCCTATTGCCCCCTCATTAGGAGTCTAAACTGTTGCCTTGAACTTGTACTATCATAGCATTGTTTTATATAAGGCTTGAAAAGGTGTTGTCCCTAAGTTGTTGTGGTAGTTAGTATCATACCACATTTAGCTAGGGGTAACCATTTATTCCACTACCTAAGCTTGGACCATGTTATACAACGTAAATAGTATTCTAGGCATTGATTTACCCTTTGAGTTTAGTCATCAATTTGACGATGGTATAACGTACTTAATTTGAATCTAACCTTAATTGCTTACAGCAAGTGCTTCTAAAACCCACTTGTGAGCACTTGATCTCTATCATTGATTATTGGCTTTGGTAGCCTGTGTAATTTGTAAAGATTATTGATATATGCCTCAGCTACTCGTGTTGCCAAGTAGGGGTGGGACAAGGCAATAAAATGAATATATTTGCTGAGCATGTCTACTATTACCATGTTGACATCTTTTCCTTCTAATTTTGGAAATCTTACAATGAAATCTAATGTCACCTCCTACCATGCTCCATCAGGCATTGGTAGTGCACATTTCATTTCTACTTTCTTTACATCTATGAACATTCCCCTCTAGTAAAATAAGGACTTGATCCTCTAATAGGTTGCTAGGACTCTCAAATGACCCCAAATTGAATCACAATGAATACTTTTTGTGATTTGCCTCCTCACCTAGTTATTATTGGCCACATAAATCTTGTTTTTGTATTTCAAAATACTACTAGTGAAACAATAATGTGTTGATGGGCTATTACCTCAGCATATGTTTTGAATAAGTTGTTGAGTTTCATTATCTCCTTGGTAATCGCTTTAAATCATTCTAGAGTGACATGTAATGCCAACAGTTTCTCCTTCACCTTTTCATTTCTAGAAAGTGCATCAGTAGCCTTATTCTCCTTACCTTTCTTATACATAACCTTATGATGCAACCCTAACAGCTTGGTGAGGCCCTTCTTTTGAATTAGAGTGGTTATCTTTTGAGCCAACAAATACTTTAAACTTTCATGATCCATCTTTATGACAAATCTCTTACCTCTAAGTAGTGCCTCCATTTAACTACTACTACAAATAAAGTAAGAAATCCTTCTTATATGTAGATAATCCCTGGTTCCTTGGGGACAAGGCAATAGGTCTAGCTTCTTAGGTGAGCAATGCACTGATTCTAGTGTCACTTGCATCATCTCTAGCACAAATGTTTTGCTAAAGTTGGGCACGACTAGTGCTAGTGCTTTGATCGTGGCATTTTTCAACTCTCCCAAGGCCTTAACTGCATCGGAATTCCACTAGAAAACCCCTTTTTTCAATAAGCTAGTCAGTGGCTTGCCAATCTCGCCATAATCTTTAATAAACCTACAATAGTATTTAGTCAACCCCAAAAACCCTCACAAGGATTTTATAGTTGTTGGATTTGGCCATTTAGCCATGGCCTCAAACTTTCCTAGGTCAATGGCAACTCCATTTGAAGATAAAATATGTCCCAAAGACTCTACTTACCTTTGTTCGAATAAACACTTCTTGACTTTAATGAATACTTCATGTTTTGGAAACTATTGTAGAACTCTTTTCAACTACTCTGTGTGTTTTTACGAAGTCAAGCTGTAAACAATAATATCATAAAGAATTAAAAGAACGAATTCCCTTAGAAATTTTGCCAGAAAATTATTCATAAGTGCCTGAAATGTGGTTAGGCATTTGTTAGCTTAAAGGGCATAACTAAAAATTTAAAATGTTCAAGATGAGTCCTGAAGGCTGCTCTACATATGTATATCTTTGGGACTCATCCTTATTTAATGAGATCTTGACCTCAGATTTAGTTTGGTAAACCATGCAACCCCCTTTAGTTCATCTAGCAAGCCTTCAATTATTGGGATGTGAAGTTTTTATTTTATAGTCATCTTATTAACTACCTATACTCAATACACATTTGTATCATCCCCTCCTTCTTCTTAACCAACAAGACTAGTGAGGCAAATGGGCTTTGGCTGGGGTAGATCCCTTCTACGTTCAATAACTCCTTAATTTACTTTTCAATTTCTATTTTCTTGCTATAAAAATACCTATAGGGCCTCAAATTAATGAACTAAGCCCTTAGTAAGAGTGGGATTTTGTGGCCATAATCCCTCTTAGGTGACAACTTTGTGGGCTCTACAAAAATATGGAATACCTTTCAAAAAGTGATTTGATTGGCTCTGGAATTTCCTATCCTATAGTTTCCTCATGGATATCGCCTCGTTGACATGTCTAATCATGTTGGTGAGATTGAGTCAGGCCAGCTGCAAGCTCATTATAAGTGAGCCTAAAGGAATGATCAGCATTTCACTCCCTCAATATCACTGTCACTTCCAAATAATCGAATTGCAGTCTTAATTAGTTGAAATCGAATGTCACATGGCTAATTGTCTTAAGGCAGTCAACGTCCAATATCATGTCATTGGTTCCTAACTAAAGCAATTTGATGTCAGCTATAAACTCGTGTCCCTGTATTTTCCAATTGAACCCTTACACTCCAAACCACTCAACAACCTATTTTTATTTGCAACTATAACCAACAGAGGGTAGGTGTGTAATGGGTTAATAGAGGTGCCACCAAAGCCCTTAAGCTTATAAAATTGTGGTGTTGTCTGTATCTACTAGAACTAGTATTATTTTTACCACAGAATGTAGCCTTAAGGCGAAGGGTGCTTGGGGTGATTGCTTGTAAGGGTGTTTAGGGTTATCGCTTTGTCATCGCTTGTTTTGTCATTGTTTGTTTCAATGACATCCTCTGCTTCTTCCTCATCTAATTTATCTCCTTTAATCTAATTTGCGGTTTGGGCTTTGCACCTATGTCCAAGGCTCCAATTCTCTCCATAGTGAAAGCATTCCCTCTCTCTCTCTGTTTTTTTTTGAATTCTGCATTTCCTTTCTAGTGTAGTTTGACTTAGGGTTTTTGTTATACTCTTTTGTTGTTATTGTAGCTACTAGCACAGGGCGGAAATTTATGCCTTTTAAGAGTTTATATCTTCAGTTCTTCAGTCTATTCCAATTCAAAGCTTTCTCCAACATTGGCAATTTAAACATCATCACATTGCATAAGATTTCATCATTAAATCTGCTAATGAAACTGTAAACGAAATGGGCCTCAAACAAGTTAAGATTAAACTTTACCATGGCTTCTTTAAGGTCCTCAAATACCTCGATATATTCTAGTACTGACCCTTTTTATCTAAGTTTGTTGAAGGCTCCCACAATATAGCTCAGATTTTCTTGGTCAAATTTAGGAATCAACGTATTCTAAAGCTCTGGCCAACTAATGAAATATTGCCTAGCTAGGTAGTTGTGAAACCATCTCTCAACCTTCTCCTTAAAATAAAGTGTTGCCACCTAAGGCTTTTCATCCTCTTGTGTATTGTAGTACTGGAAGTATCGGTTGCATTTTTTAATCCAAAATCGGGCAATAGTTTCTTCAAAAGGGTGTGGGGTCGATTTTGGGTTTTAATTGGAAATGATGTCGCTTAGCCTCATCAGGTAGGGGGTGGCTAGATCTTGCAACATAGTGGTAGTTAGGTTAGTCCAACAGGGTTTCTAGTGATGCTAGTGGTGGTGGTGGTGTTGGCAAAATTCCTTTGTCCTTGTGTGCTAAAGTGACCCCTCGCTAGTTTGAGCTATTGTCGTAGAGAGTCTACCACTCATCTACAAGAATGTGATCAATAACCGATCCATTTTGTTAGATGTGATTACATGGGAATCATCAACCCTTTGCTGCATGTCTCTTATTTGGGAATTTAAATCCTTAGTGATTTGTCTGAGTTTTCTCTCTATGCGGCCTCCAATTCTTGAATTTGCTTTTTTGCGTTTCTTTTTGCCATGTGTTGCACCCTAGTTTTGGCTAGTTTTATTGATGTTAGAAAGTGCTCTAATACTACGTGTAATAAGAATAAAGATTGGGCTAATGACTTGTGTTATGAAATCATAAGAATTCTCAAGCCCACTAATTTTCTTTGTCAATCTAGTTACTTGAACTTGATCTAATAAGACGACCAACTAATAATTCACTTGTCCATGCATCAAAAAGCCTCCAGAAGAGGGTAATCTCATTCCCAAACGAAGGGACAATCTAGATGTAATGATGGATTAAGGTTTGAGAGTACAATGGTAATTTACCCACAAGGACACTTAAAAGGGCCGCCCTACACAATTGTCATCAGTTTTCTTCCTTCCTCCTAAGGGCTATCCATCTAGCTTCTCCTACTATGGCTCCTTCTCACCTTTTGACCATCAATCTATGTGAGGTGTTTTTCAAACCTTACTATCCGCTTAAGGATTTGATGGTTGCAATTCCTATTTTGATCTTTACACTATTGGATTGGTTTCTTGAAGGCCACAATGACGAGAGTCATTCGATTCCTGCGTATGTAATGTAGTCCTCTAATATGAGAAACTGTTCTCAAATTTTGAAAAATCATAATGAAGAGAAGAAGAAATGGAGAAAGAAACTGTTGAGAATGTAGATTAATAGAGAAGGGAAGAAGGGGGAACAAAGAGAGAGAAATTTTATTGATAAGTTTTCTGTATATCCCTACAATGACACTCTCATATCCAAGTAATATATATTTCCTTATTTGAATAGATTCAAGGTAGGAGTGACTGTTATAAAATATGATTCCTGTTGACATGGTGTGGACTTTCCCTTCATTTGGTATTTATTTTTTTCCTTTTTGATTTTGGCCCCTTTTGATCGAATGGAGATATCTTTTAACTAATCTATTCAATTAACCTCCTATTGTGATTTGGTGGCTCCAGTTGCTTATCTCTTGTTGCTTTAGGTATGCTAGGTTTGTTGTTAGGGTGGGTATGAAAATTTGGTGATTTAAATTGGAGGAAAATTTATATTTGGTTTATAAGATTTGGATGAGGAGGGAAATTATATTTATATATATTTGATATGTAGTAAAAACTAAATGATATTATAGTGTATAGGATAATAAAAAATAAATGTAAGTAGGAAAATTATAGAAATAAACATGTGTTGATTTGGTTGTGACTATTATAATATTTAGAAATTATTAATTGATTATAAAAAAGTTAAAAAAATTAGTAAGATTTGAATTTGAATTTATATAAAATTTATATGGTAAAATTTTTAGTTTGTAAGGTTTTCGATGGAAAATAAAAATATTAGATGATAGGTAACAAACATGGCATTAAACAAGGAATACAAGAGGAGGAAATGGAAATCGACTGAAAGAAAAACACAAGGGTAGTTTCGGCAATTCAAAAATTTAAGATCAATTCTGAGTTTGACTTACAAGTTTAAGAAACACAAAGGACACCTCAAAAAAATGATAAATAAATAAAATGAAAGAGAAGCCATATGGTAAGACGGTCAGCAGCGTGTCATTCACATTCACGAATGCGATGGCCGATCTAATGTTGCAACCCAATAAATTTTTTATTTGTTCCCAACTGAGAATCAATCCCAATTCATTCATTCCGCTCTCTTCTCTCTCTCTACCGTTCCCCTCTTGTTTGCAGAATAATGGCGGTTGATATCAACGTGGGTATTGTGATTTCGGTGATAATAATGGCGGCGGCGGCCGGTGTCGGCGCCGACCCGTCGAAAGAGATTATTGTGAAGAAGGTGAAGGGCAAGAAGGTCTGCGACCAGGGTTGGGAGTGTAAAGGGTTTTCCAAGTACTGCTGCAATCAGACGATTTCAGATTTGTTCCAGACTTACCAGTTTGAGAATCTCTTTTCCAAGAGGAATTCTCCGGTAGCCCACGCCGTCGGGTTCTGGGACTACAGGTCTTTCATTACCGCCGCCGCCATTTATCAACCGCTTGGGTTTGGGACCACCGGTGGTAAGCTATTGCAGATGAAAGAAGTAAGCGCTTTCCTCGGCCATGTCGGTGCCAAGACGTCCTGTAAGTGTTCTCCTTTTCTGTCCTTTTGTTTTTCATTCAATTTTTGTTCTGTGTCCGATTATTTTGATCTGTGCGTCAATGTTGGTTTACTCGATTACCTTCCTCTTTTATTATCCGGTTTTATGGGCTTTATCCGAATTGCGGTTGAATTTTTTGTTTGTAATGTTTGCGATTTTTGCCCTTAATTGTGAAATCCTGATTTCATTCCTTGTTAAGTTCCGAATTGCAGTCAACGTTTATCTGCGAGGCTAAGCCACCATTCTTTTTTGGGGCAAATCACATATACCGTGATGTTTCCAAATGCCGTTTTAAGCCTTTCGTCATGTCCTTAGTGTTGGTTATCGAGAGTTGGTTCTATTTTAGTATCCGAGATGTAAGAGGCCAAAAAATTGTGTTTTGATGTTTTCAGATGCAAGTTCTCCTTAGGCATTGACAAACTCGTATTATTAGTATTGCATCTTCTATGTGAATACTATCAATTGTTACAAGATCTTGCAATGATTTAATGGGTCTCTTAAATATATATATATATATATATATTTATTTATTTATTTATTTTTTTAAAAAATATTTCTATCGAGTCTTACTTGCAAATCTATACTCATATCGTGCTGAAAATGTCCTGTTTCTGAATTTTTTTGGAAGTATCCTCTTTCATCCATTACGTTAGTCAAATTTACATTGTCTTTCAGTTTAGTCCGGTTTAGAAATTGCTTGATATGTGAAATATAAATTTTAGACTCCAAAAAGATTTCCGTATCTTCTATGTATATAGAATAGTTTGAAATTTGGATGGTGTGGGAATTAATATAAAACAAAATTTTGAGATGCATCTTTATATTTGGTTTATCAGGATACTTCGAAATTTACCCTAGTTTGGATTAGTTCATATATCTACTCGGTTGAAATATATCAATACGGAATTGGTATTGTGATCGAGCTTCATTTACTCTCTTACTCATGGATATTTGTTGATTGGCTGGTGTCTTTTTACATCTTGCTTCTTGTTCAATAATTGTTTAATAATTTTTATGCTATAGGTGGTTATGGAGTGGTGACAGGTGGACCACTGGCTTGGGGTCTGTGCTATAACAAGGAAATGAGTCCCATGCAAGATTATTGTAATGACTACTTCAAATATGAGTATCCATGCGCTCCTGGAGCTCAGTACTATGGTCGTGGTGCCATACCAATTTACTGGTACTGGCTTTTCTCTGCTTGGTTTTTGGTATTCTTGTCTGCACTAAGTTCCCACTTTGTTTGGCCTTGGAATTTTTTCCTATTCAGCTATTCCCAAATAATCTGGCTTGATGTTGTTGACATGAAGGAAATAACTAGTCCCTGTTTGTGTATTAGATATATTGATGGTATTACTTCTACGAGCTCAATTAATGCTTGCTATATGTTTGCACATGCATTAGGCTTACTTGGATGCCTCTAAATTTCTGCTTTTTGGTATGCATATTTCGTGGCTTTCTGGTGCACGAGAATGTTCCCTAATGCTTTAGAGTGTTCCAGGAACTACAATTACGGAGCAGTGGGGGAAGGTATTAAGGAAGATTTGTTGCACCATCCTGAATACATTGAACAGAATGCAACTCTGGCTTTCCAGGCTGCAATATGGAGGTGGATGACACCTATCAAGAAAGGACAACCTTCAGCTCACGAAGCCTTTGTGGGAGACTGGAAACCCACAAAAAATGACACCTTGGCCAAACGAGTTCCTGGATTTGGAACAACAATGAACATTCTGTATGGGGATAATGTTTGCGGTCAAGGTGATATTGATCCCATGAATGTCATCGTATCTCATTACCTGTATTATCTTGACTTGATGGGCGTTGGTCGTGAGGAGGCAGGGCCCCATGAAGTACTCGCCTGTGCTGAACAGGAACCTTTTAATCCATCCTATAAATCATCTTCTTGAACTATACACTGATCAAGGTAAGCTTGTCCCACTGCTCCCTTTGTGATCTATTAAAGAACCATGTAATAACGGCTGCGAGATTTGCCTTCTCGTGCTGCCCCTTTTAGCGTGTGATTATCATTAGAGTGTGAATCATACCGAGTGAAATTGGTGTGTCCGTGGTTCTACTATGTAGGTTTTGAAAAGTCAAGTTCTTCAATGGTTGGTAGTGCGTATGGAGTTGTAAGATTGATCATTTCATTTCAAAGTGCTCTGTAAGTTTGTATCATTCATATTTGAATTTTTTTGCTTCTTTTGTATCCATCATTCATATATCCAATCTTTTATTCTGTGAGATTCTAGTGGCACTTTATGTCCGTGCAAAGCCATTAAATTAGTCAAGAAATTCTTTTCGGGGTAGTTTGCTTTTGTTATGCACGAAGCCAGTCAATTTGGGTGGTGCTCAAGTTTCCTTTGCTCTTGTTTAGATTTACATCAAGTGTTTGTCTGCACTTGAGCTTTACCAATTGGGACATGTCGTTTGTCCCTGCGACTGCCGAAACGTTGTGTCTAGTAAATTGGTAAAATTGATGTGGGAGATGAATAAATGAGTATATCCCGAAATAAGTTTCCGCGTAAAATGTGTAAATTCTATACAAAATATTTAAAATGCCTCCACAAATCCCATTAACTGTGTATCTTTAATTAAATAATAAGTTGGTTTGCATCATAAATCTGATCCCGTTATTACATATCCGTTGGACATCCAGTGTGATAATATTCGTTATGGATTCCAAATTTCAGAAACGTGAGTAGAATAATTAATTTTCACGGTGAAAACAATGGATGGTGGCGATTGGACGAATGGGCGTTTCCTGAAATGGTTTGAAGGAACTGCTGAGAAAAAAACGAATTTGAGAGAGATGAAAATAATTTGATAAATTTGTTAGGATAGATTGATTTTTACGAGGAAAAAATATAGAGTTATCATGGTTGGTATGATGTTTTTTTAGGGCTTTGGATGGATGGGAGACAGATAATTTTTAAAATTTGAAAAATGATTAGAGTTGAGTTTTAATAGAGTTCAAAGATGGTAGAAATATTTTTTTGAGAATTTATTTTCTTTAAGAGGCATCAAACAAGCGTAAATCATGAGAGAGAGAGAGAGAGAGAGAGAGAGAGAGAGAGAGAGAGAGATTATCTATGAAATACATTTTTGATGAAAATGATGTTGATGTGCCATCCAACCTTAGCTGGGTTAATTAATTCCCACTTGTTATGCTCTCCATTAAAAATGGAAAGGGGACACCCATTCTAATTTAATATGTAAAATAAATGAATTCTGAAATTTTTACTCACATTCAATTTTAACCATCGCCCTCCCAAAATGGGTTGTATATCTATTTTGTTCCTGATACCAGAAATCCTGAGAGTACAGTAACAAGAGGATCTGGCATACTCAAAATGTTACCATAATAACCTTGAGAAAATCTCTTGAGATATATGACATATTTGTAAGGACTGTGCAAACCGTAGATGATTCAAAATTACAGAAAAAAAGAAAGCAACATGTTACGGAAACCCAAACAAATTCTACTATTCGGGAAATAACAATTCAAATTCTAACTGTACAATCACCTTTGCTACTTCTACCATGCATGCCATCCAAGCCATATTCTTCATAAAGAAGTGTACGGCTATATATATGATGATTCACAATTCTAAATCCATCCTAATTACAAAGAGCCAAACCAGTAAAAGACAATCATATGCAGGCATTGGGGCATAACCAGCTAAAAATATGGTATACAGTTAGTTCTGTGTAGGGGAACAACGTCACAACACAACATCCGGCGTTGTTATGAAACTTCTTCCGTGGGCAATGATTTTCATGTGATTTGATGAAATGAGTGAACCTCAAATTGACCAATATCAATTCTGAACCTCATGTGTAATTCCAGTATGATAATTAAAAGAAGAGGTAGAATTTGAACAATGTAAAGGATTGAAGACAATTCTGAACCTCAAATTATGTTGTTATTTACAATTGAAGTTTTAGATTGAGATTAAAGGATTTGATCAATCATTTAGTTTATCTATGACTATGCAGTGATTAATGGGAATGAAACCTGTACGTTAGACATTCAATTATAAACATTAATTCTATAGGAATGATAGAAGTGATATTGTAGGATTATTATGAGCATACATTGTTAATCAGAGAATTCATAATTTGACTTGATTAGGTTAGGAAGAGCCCACTAATATCTTGAATCAAAATTTTAAGAGAATCTAGAAAGATATCCGAAAGACTTTAGGATTAACAATTTTTTGATAAAGCAATTAAATTGATAATTAACGCAAGGAATTCAACATTCTGAATCTATCACATCACAAGGGACTAGGCCACTTAATCATTGTTAGTTGCCCCAGTGTGTTTGTTGCTTTCTTTAGTGCTTGTCAGTTACCCATTGCTTGTTTTTTTTGTTACTTTTTAGTTTTATCTAGTTCATTGATTAGGCTTAACTAATAGATATTTAGTTAAATCAATAGACACACAACCCCCTTTCTTATGGACACAATATCTATACTAGTATAGTACTACTTTCACCTATTTATTATGTTGGTGTGGTGACGACACACATCACGTTTTTAATGCCATTGTAGGGGAAGGGCAACGAGTGCTATTGAATACTCTTAGTGATTGCTGGATTATGCCAATTTTATTTTTTCAATTTTTTCTCTTGTGGTTTTCGTTTGTTTGCCTATTTAGTATTGGTTTCTATTAAGGTTTTTGGACTCTTTTATAAGTAGGAGCCAAGGTTCTAATTTAGAAGAATACAATCTAGAAATAGAACACATAGCCCACCGAAGACGAGCCTTGTAGTGCCAACAGCAGATAGAGTTAGCCATCGAAGAACAGAATAACCAACAACTACCTTTATAAGATAATCAACCATGCTCACAATTGCTAGCACCGAACCATGGGCCGATTAGAGAATATATTCAGTCAATGATGAATCAAAATATGATAAGCATTGTTTGACCAGTGGTGAATGCCAACAATTTTAAATTGAAACCAGACTTGATAAATATGGTTCAATTGAATCAATTTAGAAAAGCGTCACATGAGGCTGTTAATCTACATCCTAACAAGCTTTTTGGAACTATGTGATACGGTGAAATTCTATGGAGTGTTCGATAATGTGGTGATGTTGAGACTATTTCCATTCTCCTTACAAGACCAAGCTAGACCATAGCTACAAGGATTGCCACTAGGTTGTATTAGCACTTAGTAGGACATAGTGAATAAATTTCTGACAAAATACTTTCCCCTTGTCAAGATAGCACAACTTAGGTCAGAGATTGGAACTTTTAAGCAACAGGAATTTGAGACGCTTCTAGAGGTATGAGAGCGATTTAAGGAGTTACTAAAGAAGTGCCCACAACATAAATACCCTCTATGGATGTAGATACAAACATTCTACGATGGTATTAATGGGTAACTAAGAATGATGTTGGATGTAGCGTTTGGAGGAGCTTTGATGAACAAAATTCCAGAAGAAGCATGGAACTTCATTGAGGAGATTGCCTCAAATATATATCAATGGCCAACTAAAAGATCTAACACTAAGAGGATAGTAGGCATGCATGGAATATATGCAATTACCTTCCTCGCTACAAAAGTGGACTAACTCTCTAAGAAGATCGACAATATAACTGTGAGTTCTCATACTCTTTCATCTGCTTCAATTATGCAAGTCTATAATATGTGTGTAGGACTCCATCTCTTACATAAATGTCAAGTTGGGAGCTCGAGTGGGACCATGGCCGGATTTGAGCAATAAATTATGTCAATAATCAAGGAAAGCTGTAGAACAACCTCTATTTGAATACATACAACCCAGAATGCAGAAGCCACCCAAACTTCTCCTAGAAGAATCAAAATCCCCAAAAACTTACCCGTTAGATTCTAGCCTCAACATCAATAGCAACCTCCTCCGTAATAGGAAAAGAAAACATTACTAGAGGACTTTATTGGGAGTTTGGTGAAGTCTACATAGGACTACATGAACCGAATAGATTCCATATTACAAAATCAGTTGGCTTCCCTAAAAAATTTGAAATATCTGGTTGGGTAATTTGCAAAGGAGATATCTCAGAGGCCTAATGGTTCTTTACCAAGGAACATTGAAAACGAACCCATAAAGTATGTTAAGGTAGTAAATGTAGGGGCAACTGAGTAAAAAAATGAGTCAATGTTGATTTTAAGGATGTAGAAAAGAAGAACACTAAAGTGAGGACACCTTTTGTTAAGCCACATGTGCCATCCATTCCTTATCCACAACGGCTAAAGTAGTCTAAGAATAAAGAACAATCCATGAGATTTTTGAAACTCTTTAATGAGTTGGAAGTCAACTTGCCCTTGCTTGAAATGTTAAAGAACTCTCCTCTATACATGAGGTAGTTGAAAGAAATTTTATCAAGAAAAAGGAAATTCAAAAATGTAAAGGAATGCAAGGCCACGAGTGATCACATCTAGCCTCCTAAATTGGAAGATCTAAGGAGTTTTTTGATCCCTTACACCATTGCACAAACACTTTGATAAAATATTATATGATCTTAGTGTCAATGTTAACATTATATCATTTTCAACTTTTCCAGCATAGGGATCAATGTTGTAAAGCTAACAAAGATGTAATACAACTACTTGGCAAATCTATAGGAGGCCAATGGGTGTTGTAGAGAATATCCTAGTCAAGGTAAGGGAATTCATCATTCCTATAGATTTTGTGGTGATGGATATGGGCAATAAAGGTGAGTCCCCTTTAATCCTAAGCACCCATATTTAGCAACTATTAGGACTGTGATTGACATGAAACAAGGTAATTTCACATTAAGTATTGTCCAATAAAAGGTAACATTTTTCATGTATACATTATCTTTTATTGATGCTTCACCACGCCCCAATGAGAAATAAAAGGACAATAATTCAAATTTGTATGATGCTCGCATTATTTTTATGCATGAAGTGTTTGTTATGAGTGAGTAGGTTAAGAAGAGATTTGATAAGTAGATTGAAGCAAAGGATGATGCACAGGCTTTTGTTGAAAATCCCCCATGGTTGACTAATGAAGCAAAAATTTGAGGTGTGAAGGAGAAATGCAATAGGAAAAGGAGACGAAGAAAAAGAAATATTCTAGCTACTCATGAGGGGCTGTGAATCCCTCAAAAGAAAATTGAATTGACCCACTCATGAGATGTCAGCTGCTGACCGAAAATGCAACATTGCTTGGGAGGGAACCCAAGTTTTTAATCCAATTTTAATGTTTTCTTTATTCTTGCATTCTTAGTGTATTTTTGGTTGTTTTTAAGCCTTGGAGATGTTAGGAATAGACTTGAATTTGTTTGAAAAATTTTGGTGCAGAAAATGAACTCTCACACACAGTCTCACGAGTGCGAAGAGTAGATTAGTATCAGAAACAGAATGCTCCGCGCCCTAATCCATGATCGTGGAAATCTTTCCTGCACTCACAAAAGCCACTGGTGCAATCGTGCTAATAACTACAACAAAGAGGTAAAACTTTAACCTTCAGTGCTATCAGGCATGAGCTTGGCCCTCGCATGTGCAACTTTGGTAGTTGCATGTGTGATGCTAGGCGCCACAATTGTGCATCAGGTTGCACCTAATCTTTAGCTTCTGTCGTAGAAGCCTTTACAAGTGCAATAAATGAGCTCACATATGCACCATACAAGCTCTCGATTGTGCTTTCTTGTGCGAGAATATATTTGAGACTTAAAAACATCTTTGTTCGTCGTTCTTTCTCTCCCCACCCCTACTTTCACACATGGCGCACGCAGCCATTCACTAACTGCATTCTTCCACTATTGTCAGCTACTGGAATTTCTTGCTGACATCCCTGCCAAAGCATCCCAACCCCTAATTTCTCCCTAAAATTCAAGTATTTATCCATAGCTACTCCAACCCAAATTCTAAGAATGTTGGGTAAGCTCTCTAAGTTTTCCATTCCTTTGGGCATGCTTTAGCAATACCCTTACTTGCCTTGTTGAGATGCAGAGTAAGGGTTCAATTTTTATGTGTGAATATGATTTTGAAATTCATGCTTTTTCACAATAAAGGTGGCAATGGGTTAGTTATGTCTTTGCTTAATTTTTGCATAAATTTGTATGTTGAACTAGTTGCCTGAGGATTATGTGTTGTGGAGTACAAACGTAGATGGCTTTTAGTTGATTATTGGATACCTGTTACTTATTTTCAAGTTGCATGCCAAGTGCTTGTAGAATTACTTCATAAGTCGGTGAATATATAAACAATGTTGCAATGGTGAAATGCTTGTGTTTCTGGCTTTTGCTTGTCTTTGAATTCTATTAAGCATGTTGGAATAGTCAGTTGTTGAGGATGCTTGATGCTCAGTGTATACTTAAAATGCGGTAATTGAAATTGTGTTGCAAATTGATGATTTCCTACAAGTGCCACGTGTCTGTGGGGTGCTCTCATGGTCAGTGCTGGCTTCTATGTGTGCATGTCTTTGGTTGTGAAATTGAGTACGAATAAACAAAATATTGCTTAGATGACAATTGCATCTGGGAATATGGTAGTATGACAAGGTTAGAGAATGCATGATAAGTTGATCTGTTGTTAGGAATTGAGTTGAATGCATAGTGGTTTTGCTTGACCAATGATTACCTGTGCATTAATAGTTGATGCACTTACTTATCTAAGGTTTGGAATATGTCAATCAATAGTCACTTAGTTATGCTTAGTATCTATAAAATGTTGGTGCTATGTCTAATTACCATTGGTAGTGAAGTTTTGATGCTTGGTTATTTTTGGTTTATGCAAGTCTCACTCATGAAATAGAAGCAAGTATGCTGCTAGTTCTTACAAGGTGGTAGTCAATTTTGATGATGAGAAGTTCATGTTAACTGAGGCATATGACAAATACAGAGTAGACATGGTTCATCGCAAGCATGTGCCTAAGTGAGGATTTTATGATGTGTATAGCCAGATTCATCTATAGTTTGTTTGCCTGGTAGACATGAGGGGATGGGAGGAAGTCATCAAGCACCCAAAGAAAAGGTCCTCTTGAGTTCTATGGTAATGTGCTAGACAAAGAAGATTAAACTATCTAGATTAGAGGGGTTCCACTCTTCTTTGGGCAAGTCGATATCAATGTATTTTATGGACTGAAGCCAGTAGAATATAGAGAAGTTCAACCTCGTGGAACACATTGGGGGCTACTGGGAGCTTAAACGAAGCTTAGATAACTCGGTTGTGCCCTACTCATATCTAGAGAATGGAGGGCAGGGAGCTCTTTCACACTTGGCAGTCTGCATTTTGGCTGATGTTTGATATTAGTTTACCTTAAGGAAACTAAGACCATCCAAGCATCCTACATCACTGAATCCTTAAGTAGTCATGCTTCCCTACGCACTTCACTGTTGCATTCCATTAGATTTCGGGTGCCTGATTTATTCTAACATCCTCCATATTGCACAAGGAAAGAAAGCTTCATTCACCCATACACATTTGATAGCTGACTTGTGCAGGAACGCCGAAGTGGATGTTGATGAGATCTATGATATGGACATTAGAGCAGGAAGCATTACCTAGTAGCCAAAGAGGTTTGATGCCCCAATCAATATCAAGATGAGATTGAGGGCACTGAAGGGAGGCACTAGTTTAAATGGGAGCATTGCAGCCATAGTGGCAGTGTCCATATGCATATAGGCTCCCTACTTCAGAGAGACAAGACAAGTTGGATTAAGAGATTGCCGAGTTAAGGAGGGCCCAGCAGCAGCATTTTGCTATGGTAGATTACACGATTCAAAGTTGATTTGATCAAATGGCCAGCTTTATGATGGACTTCCAGATGAATACAACCTAGTTTTTTCAATATATCTACCTAGACATCTCCTTCCAGATGGCCTAGATGCCCCTTGTTCAACCGTACAAAGCCCATTGTTAGCTTGAAGACGAGCCTCCTCAGGACCTTAGGATGACGAGTCACTACCACTTCTTTCCCTTAGGTTGTGTTTTTCTTTGTTTTATTTTCATTTTAAGCCTATTTGCACTATATTACATTAAGGACAATGTAACATTAAAGGAAGGGGGAGAAGTGTCTTTTTACTTGGGCAGTTGGATGTGATAAGGCCCAATAGCCCCATTTGGTGTATTTTGTGATGTACCTGACTCTTATTTTGATGATGTACTTATTTGATTGAATTTGTGTACTAATGTGTAGGTAATAGAGTTTGATTCTTGACGGTCTATTATTATTATGAATTTGATGGTGGTTGATTGCCATTGTGGCCATTATGCTTAATTCGTGATGAATTCTCGTGAATTTGTACTCTTTGGTTGGTTGCATGATTTAAGCATTATTCTAGGTATGGCAAGTTGTTGGCTTGATTTTGTTGCCGGAAGTCCTACATAATTGCACATTATACATTCTTCCTAGAATGCTTGATTTCTAGATGGATGATTGATTAGGAACGTAATGCTTGCCTTAGTGTGTTGAGACACTCTTAAAAACAAATAAAAATAATAAAAAGGAATGCAAATGATATAGATAGCTCTTTCATAGATTATTTTTCTTTTGTTGTACTCTTATTTGAGAATTGTTGCATATTTTTGTTGAATTTCTTTATCCCATTGACGCTATTGTGAGAATTGGCATAGAAAAATTCGTTGGAGAAAAGGGGTTGAAAAAAATAATAAAATTTGAATAAGCTGGAAAGAAAAAAAAGAGAGAGAGTGAGCATGTGCATTACTATTCTACTCTATTGGTTGGTGTGGTTTAATAACTGAGATTGTGCGTAAACCCTCGTTTTTTCTCGCACAAAACAATAATTGAATTATGAGTATGCTTGGTATTCTTTGATTATTGTGAGTTGAATAACCGGAGGTGTGCGGTCACCCTTGTGCACCTTCGCATAAAAAGGCTCCCAACATTTCTAGGAAATATCAAAAATCTCATTGAAGAAGGAAATAAGTGGGGGGAAGAAAAGAAAAGGAGAGGTGAATTCTACCAAGTTCTAGACCTTCTCTACTTTATGTAGTCTACATCTTAAAGTCCTATTAATTATCTCTTTGCATTGTTTGAGTTTGTTGAAGAAGGTGGATTGATTGCGTCAGGTGAGTTGTTTCGTGATTGATTGCCTTAACTTCTGATAGAACTATCGAGAGTTAGGTGTTTAAAGGAGAGGTATTCACTCACATACACAAAGGACTTCTTAAGAATGAAGTTGAGTTGAAACTATTGTACTTGTGGATAATCTTATGAATCATGTGATTTACTCATCTTTATATATTCTGAAATTAAGAGGAATGGACATCCCTCATGCATAACCTCCATCAATTCCTTCCCTATGTGACTTGCATCGTTGCTTTCATAAAATTGATTGACTAAGGTTGAGTTTGCTATGGACTAGCAAACATTAAATGTTCTTGTGCGAAGTTAATTGACTTTGGAATAATTTATAAACTTAAAACAAGTTTTGAAATGTATGAGTCACATGTGCAAGGAAGGAGCTCACGAGTACAAAGGATGAATTGGCAATTGCAAGATAAACCGCAAAACACACGTTATAGTCAAGGTCGCAATTGTAGAAATGCGAGCTGTGACCATAAGAACTTGGAGCACAACTGCGCAAAAGAACCGCAAGACGTTTTGGAATTCTTGTAGTTGCAAGATGAATGCATGCAATCACAAGTATCATAAAGTGGGACCACAAGCGATGCTTGCTAGGTGCGGAAGGCTGGCACATATGCAAGAATAGGCAGCGCACTTGTGAGGTTAGACAGCGCAAGGGTGGGATGTTGTGTGATAAAACTAAAAACACGATTTTCCATGGACAAACTTGTCTTTTCGTCTTATACTTAACCTTACATATAAAAAGACGCCATTTTATGCAAGGGAGATCATCTTTTGGATGAGAAGAACAACTTGGGTAGTTTTCAAGTGCTTCAAGAAGACATCAAATTTTCTTGGAAGCAATTTCACAAAGATTAGGGAGAAATCATGTTCCAACATCTCACAGGCTAAGGATTTCTTGATTTCTTCATTTTTGAATGATGTTGAGCTTGATCAATTTAGTTTTGGCTTGTTTTGTTAGATTCGTGAATTGCTAAATTATTCCTAGGACCTTGTGATTGTGATGATGAATGAATGATTGAATATCTCTTTTAATTAACTATCTTTATATTGTTATTTACAATTGAAGTTTTAGATTGAGATTAAAAGATTTGATCAACCTTTTAGTTTATATGTGACTATGTGGAGATAAATGGGAGTAAACCCTGCACGTTAAACATTTAATTGTGAATATTAATCCTATAAATAATAAAAGTGAAACTGTAGGATTAGTGTAGGTACACATTATTAATCACAAACTTCATAACTTGACTCGATTAAACTTGGGAGACCCCGCTAATATATTGAGTCAAAGCTTTAGGAAAGTATAGAAAAATATTTTAAAGACTTTAAAATTAATAATTTATAACAAAGTAATTAAATTGATAATTTACTCAATGAATTCAACATTCTGAATCAATCACATTATAAGAAACTAGACCTCTTAATCATTGTTAGTTGCTTCAATGTATTTGTTTCTTTCATGAGTGCTTGTCAATTATCCACTGCTTGTTTTTTTTGTTAATTTTCAATTTTATGTGGTTCATTGATTAGGCCTAACTAATAGATGCTTAGTTAAATCAATAGACACACAACTTCTTCCCTATCAATACAACATCTATGTTTGCATGGTACTACTTTATCTCATTTATTATGTTGGTGTGGTGATGACACGCGTCACCCACCCAACCGAACTCATTTGCAATTCACACCCCACTCATTCGTAATTTTTTGATTAGAAATATATAAGGTTTTATTTGTTTTTAAATTTTGATATGCATTTTTATCTTGAAAATTATATAATAATAAAATAGAAAAAGAAATAAACTTTTAAAATTGTAAAAATTGAGCAGGTACTTTTAGTAGCCAAAATTATGGAACAAACATTACTATAAGTTTTATAATTGGCTAAATCTTATTGTTGCAGATATTATTTGCCCTTTCCTTTTTAAATCTCAAGGAATTACATTAGTTGACATAGTCCTTGAACATGCTTGATGCTAAGAACACCATCTTTGCATTGTAATTGTGATCAATGCCTACCTCATTACAAAGATAGATTCAAGAATTCCCAAAACACCTACATAGATATATAGATAGATAGATACATAAATAAAAACTTATTTATTTTAGCATTAAATATCTATACTATTTAATATGACTAAGAGGATTTTTTTTTTTGCACTCTCCAACTCATATGCCCAATAGACACTAAATGCTTTGAATCCATAACATCAAATCTGAAAGTTTGAAAAGTTATTATTAATTCCACATATCCACCTAACTAAAAAGAATAGAGTACCTACTTTTTAGATGGTAGTTTTTGACTTGTTTTACTAGTTTTAATCAATTCACACTTATTCGAATAATGAGCTACTCATACAAAATAATCATATTGAAAAATCACCAATTGAATCAATTAGCCCAGTCAATTATAAAAACTTTGTTCAACATACAATAAAAAAGAAAAAAGGAAAAAGTTGTGGTATAAAAAATATAAGCATATTTGGCGTACGATTTATCAAATAAGCCCAAACCAAATTTAGAATAAAATTTTGCCCCCTCAATTCCAAACAATATTATTAGCATTGGACTTAACTTGCCAGTCCAACCGATTTAATCATAAATCAGTCCAAGGTCCAAATTGGCTATTGATAAAAATGAGCGATTGTTAAAATTGAAGAAAACTAGCTAGAATCAATGAAAAACGGTTACTCGCTGGATCAGTCCAATCGATTCATTATTAAAAATGAAAAATAAAGAAAAAAGAGAAGGTAAAGAGGAAGAGACCGGTGGACCAAGGATTCATTATAAGTTTCAAGTGAAAATTATTTATAGCATGTGCAAATTCCAAGTTTCAAATTTAGACTGTTTTTTTTTTTTTATTGCGATGTTTTTCAATAATTTTACGATGGCCAAAAACAATAAAATATAATGAAAAAAGTATTGATTAACATTTAAATCACAATTTAGTTTCACTTTCCATAAGTTTATCTTGTTGTTAATCACTTTAAACCCTTAAAAATTTTTAAAAAATGATTATATTATAATAAATTATTTCTTGAGTAATCAAAATAAATTTATGGTGTAATTATATTCAGACGATGACTATTCATGTATACACACAAATTTTTGGAAGTACATTTAAAAATAATTTAAATGTAGTATTTAAATACTAATAGTGCAATTTGTCCATTATTCTATATTTTTTCTTAAAATAATTTATTCTCAAACTAGATTCGATGGTTTATTTTAATTTAAAATTTGTTTTTTATTTAATTAATTCATGCATAAAAAATTATCTATGAGTGCACACACACACACCTTTTACTGCACTGTATACATATAGCTGCATGTGTACGTGTACAGGAATGAACAAGTCGATTGCTTTTTTCGTAAATAATTAAACCAATCAAACCAATTACAATAAATCAATAAGCTGATCAGTTCAATATCCGATCCAATTAATATGCTTATTTTCATTTCTTACTCATTTTATTTTTCTCTTTTTTATTTTTTATAATTTTTTAGAACAAATTCACAAACAACACGTACTTAAAAATAAAAACATAACCAATGGCGTCCCACTCAACAACAGGCGTCCATTTCGAATGACATCTGATGAAGCTGACACGTAAAATTATGAAGTTGACCACTTCACCACTCCACTATTTTATTCAAACCATGAAGCAGAGGAAAAAGGGTGGGGGCTGCACATACGTATTATAATTACAGAATTTTAGTGTAATAATAAATGTAATTATTTTAAATAATAAAAATGTAATTATTTAAAATTAAAGGTACAACAATATTCGAAAAAATAAAGAATGATCAAAAAATAGAAAAAAAATACATTTGGTGAAAACACATGAAAACTAGAAGTT
The DNA here is from genome assembly GCA_019155195.1 of Avicennia marina. Taxonomy (NCBI): domain Eukaryota; kingdom Viridiplantae; phylum Streptophyta; class Magnoliopsida; order Lamiales; family Acanthaceae; genus Avicennia; species Avicennia marina. The sequence continues at coordinate 6,962,207 of CM032772.1, read as the reverse complement.
AAAAAGAAAGAGAATGACACACAAATAACCATAATTGTGTAATTTCACATTACTAAAAAGCCATATTTTAAAAATAATCTGGAATAGATACAGCATTAAAAAATAATGATATATTAATAATTATATTCATTTGTATTTGGTCTCTTAATTTAAAATAACAGTGTAAATATTCTAATAAAGAATAAGGTTATAAATCCGCAATGTACAGAAAAATTAAGTTCAAACTTCAAACTCCTAATAATATAAACGTTACGCGCGCACGTTTAACCAACTTTTTAAGACTATTTGTTCAATACGCTACGGAAATCTGATTATTAAATAAGCAATAGTCTACAAGTTGATTTTCCGGAAATCAATAACAAAAAAAAAAAAAAAAAAGTCTGCCAATAATCAAAATTAAACGCGGTTCTGAAAACAATTCATAAGTAGACGGAAGAAGAATAATCAAAATGTACACTTTTAGTGCTTCAGTTTCAATATATATAGGGGGAGCTTTTCACAAATAACTTAATTTACAACTGATTTTCAAATAACTATAATTGCGAAAATAATCCAAATCTAACAGAGCAATTAGGCTAAAAAGCTGCAGGCAGAAGGCTCAAAATGAGTTCACACAAAAACCCGATCAAATTAATTGTGTTAGTATTGCTTGACAGAAGCCGGTTCACACACAAGCACAGCTATAACCTTCCATTCACAGTAAAAAATACAAAATCTGAAAGTACGATTCTTTCGCCCCAGCAAAATATTAAACCCACATAGTAGAAATCATTTATACGCAGACATCACCACCAACAAAGAAATGGGAGAAGATCAATGCAATTTATGCAAATATGAAACAACAAACTATGCAGAAACTCACAAAACCAAATCTGGCAAGCAACTGAACTAACTGGTACTAAGTCTCAGGAGCTGGTGCAGGTAACTTAAAGAGAGGCTGCAGAGCTTTGACAACAATGCTCATATTTGGGCGGAACTCAGCCTCATACTGCACGCACAATGCTGCAACCGCTGCCATCTGGACAAGCAAAATATATCAAGAAATTGAGCTTTTCTTGTCTTTCAATCTAAAAATGCATGAGGGAGAGGGAGTGAGCGACAGAGAGAGAGAGTGAGAACCTTGGCAACCCCTTTTGGCGGATACTCGCCCTTAAGTTTTGGATCAACACATTGTTTGACCTTGTCCTCACTAAGTCTTGGAGTGGCCTAAAAGGACAAGATACATGTTAACTACGAGTAGCAATGGGGGCACTCCAAAAACAACGAAAACGAGTCAAGTTGAGAAAGTATGAATAGCAAGAGGCTCACCCAAGTAACAAGACTTTGCTGTCCACGAGGCATGGTATGATCAACAGGCTTCCTGCCAGTCAGAAGCTCAAGCAGAACAACCCCAAAGCTATAAACATCACTCTTCTGTGTCAATTGTCCAGTCATCGCATATCTGCAGAACATTGATAAACATAGTAGAGTTCAGTGAAGATGCCTTACAACGGTGAAAAATGCATATCATGAAAAGGGACATCAACTGTGTAATACAGTATAATGGGATTTTGCCTTGTTGATCTATATTTCATAGAACATATCTAAGAAAGTTTATTTAGATAACACCAAATTCTAATTAAAATTGCTACAATATTCTTTGACAAAACAAACAGCACAAGCAATTTCTGTCACATTTTAAAATAATGAAAAAATATCTCATAAAGCAATCAAATAAACCAGCATGTATGACACAGAGGGTTAACCTGCAAAAATGCATTAAATTTCTTGTAGATTGTAAGTATTGACATCAATATTTGTGAAAAATTGAATTTCTTTTTTACTCCATAGAGCGCAGAGGATATAGCATACACAATTGCTCTTTGGCCCAGTAGAAGTCCTCTAACCGACTTGTATTACCTTTTTTGTCCCAAATTTATCATTAACCTTTCCTTTCTGGGGAATTGTCATTTCTTAAAATGAATTTCTTTACAACACTACCGGCTCCGCTCAATAAAAGTAATAATGCGACACCAACACTCTGAAGCGCTACATTCGAAGCATTAGAGCATAAAAATGCAAAATATTTGCACTTTTCAACTCTAATAAAAATCCAGGAACAGACAACAAAGACTGTGCTTTTGTTTTTAGGTATGTGTTTTAATGTATTTTTCTTAAAAATTGTGTACAAGTAAAAAGAGAAATAAAATTAAGAAGTCTAATCATTGCAGTGTGTGTTTTGAGGCAGGAAAAAATGAAAACAAACATAGCTATTTTGGTTGGAGCATATACAACTTTTGAGGAACTAACAAAATTAAGTAATGGTTATATAAATTTTACCCATAGAATTAATTACAAAAGGAAATCATTATAAAGTGCACTTAAAAATTCTCTTTTCTCACTTATCATACAAAAAAGGACTGAAGTCAAAGAAGCTTTGAATGGCTGAATGACAATAATACATGGTAATTTTAACAAGGAGAATACAAATAATTTATATAACAAGAATCTCAAAATACTGAAGATGATAGTGCATCCAACATCACAAGGTCATGTGGTTCTTAGCAAGTAAGCATCCAGGCACAACCTAAGGCATGCCGAAAAGAATTTAGTTAAGTATGATCCAGTACAAAAAAGGTACTCATATGCCCAGAAATTTCTTCCCATCATTTGACTTTTGACATATCTGTAAACGTGCGTGGAGTAGAAATATTTGCATAAAAATCATCATTTAATCTGACAAATAGAAAGTGCAAGATTTTCACTGAAAAGGTGCAGTTTCTATTTGAAGGAATCTACAGATAATTTTGTCTAATATTCAAATAAATAATTCATATACAGCAGAGTAATCAAGCCAATAGATGCTGTATCACGCATATCATACAGCCTACTTTCCTTCACATACGAGAAATGTACGACTACAACATAAGTTGATCGGCATCAATATCAACACATATTTTGGCTATATTTTTTACTCAAAATCATGAAATTTCAGTTAAAATATATTCTAGATTGACATGGATACAGAGCAGAATTTTCTAGGAAGAAAGATAAGTCCCATGTTAAGAAACATTACTCTGGTGCATGATAGCCAAAGGTTCCAAGAACCCTTGTAGAATGAAGACGAGCAGCCATGTCAGGAGACTGATTTGAAATGTTAAAATCTGCAATCTTGGCTTTGTAGTCTTCAAATAGAAGGACATTACTGGATCTGATATCTCTGTGAATTATTGAAGGCTGAACCTTCTCATGCAAATACTCCAGTCCCCTGGCAGCATCAACGGCGATTCTTACCCGTTGCATCCAGTCAAGAACAGGACCAGGCTGTGCCCCTTGCACTCCTTTTCTTCCTGAAATAAAAGATTATTATACTTCCGAGAGAGGGGGGGCAGGGGTGGGGGGTGGGGGGGGGGAGAGCTTATTAAGAGCTCATTTACACTACATACCATGCAAAATATCATGCAGAGATCCCATGGTGGCAAACTCATAAGCTAAGACACGGAGGTTGCCATCTACACAGTAACCAAGCAATTCAACAAGATTTTCATGCTTCAATCTTGACACCATTGAAACCTATGCAGAAATCACATTCTAGCTGATCAATATGCATCATGGACAGAATGATAGCATATTTTAGCTAAATCAGAAAATTTGCATCAAATTCACAAAGTTTGTTACATACCTGAGTTAAAAACTCGACATTTGAATCGGGTTCTGGTGACACATCAAGCTTCTTGACAGCAACCTCATTTCCACTGTCCAATTTTGCATAATATACTCTCCCATAGGATCCTTCACCAATTAATGCCTTTGATCCAAAATTGTCAGTTTTCTCTTTCAGCTCGTCAAGAGACAGAATAGGCACCTCAATGGGTGGTGCTGCCTTCTGAACTTCGGGCTTCACTGGAGCCGACACCTTAGAGCCTCTTTGATGCCCTGGTTATGCATAAATAAATATAGATGAAAGGCGGAAAATGTACAATCAAGTTAGATTCCCAAAAGTCCCACTGAAGGTATTTCTCACAAAAGCAGAAGCATTCTAACAAGATAAACACTCAAAAATAAAATGCAAATTGTGCTTATAGATATTGAGTAATTGACCTGCTATCCCCAAGGACATTCAGAATTACCATGGAGACATGCATCATACAATCCCATGTACAGCAGACATAACATAAAGTGAAATAAAAATTTAAAAGTCAATATGTGGAATCTTCTCACAATGAAAGAAAACTTCAAATACACCTGGACTAATATTAAATTCAAAGCAAATTCACAATAATTTTAGGGTCTAATTAAAAAATAAGGATTGTCCAGCCATTTGATTTCATCATGCTGACTAACTACATTTAGAATGACAGAAGAACTAAGGTGTTTTGACTGTTTGGCTGAGCTTATAATCCTTATAAGATATCTGACAACTTATAAGCTCTATTTTGGTAATTTTTTTAAAAACAAGCTTATAAGACTCAAAAATAAAATGTCCAGAGCTCACAAGCTCCTTTAAATAAGAATTAAGGTACGTCCAATTAAGTTTGAAACATCATATGAAATGGCTCTTATGCATTGTAAAAATGACAAAAATATTTAATTATATTATACTAATGATATCATATATTTTTTTTGTAATTGTCAAACTAAAAATTATAAATATTTACATTTACAACATTCATTAATATCTTATAGATCCAAACATCTTACTATTTTATTTTTAAATTAAGATCTACAAGCTTATAAATTTTAAAAACAATTTATAAGTGACAAGATTTTATTTTAAAAATAAAATAGTAAAGTGTTTGGATTTATAATATAATTAATTATATTATACTAATGATATCATATATTTTTTTGTAATTGTCACACGAAAAATTATAAAAATTTACATTTACAACATTCATTAATATCTTATAAATCCAAACACCTTACCATTTTATTTTTAAAACAAGATCTACAAGCTTATAAATTTTAAAAACAATTTATAAGCTACAAGATCTTATAAGCTATGAACAATAAGCTTAGTCAAATACCCTCTAAATTGTCTAAAAACCAGACATGCAATTCTTACAGGGCATATTTTGTCTGATGAAAAAGAAAATTGATTACCAGAAGAAAAATTTTGCTGATAAGACAAAATAAAATCACATGTTCAATTTAGTCAAACCAATCCAGTTGATAAATTGTGGTATTCAATCACAGAACCTAAACATTAAGGGAATAATTACATCATAGCAGAATCCCACAAAATAAGCTGCAGTTAAGGGTAGTAAAAAAGGAATATACGTTAGAGTTTGCATTTATATTTCCTAATATTAAAAAAAAATAATTACTCATATATGAGAATAAACAGGTTTACTAATCCATCTATCAGAGCCACATAAAATTAAATTTTTCATGAGTTTACAGCATGAAGAGATTTTCAAACAACATAATCAAGAGAAGAGTCTGAAACCATTTGTTGAATTGTTTGTTTGAATTTAGGGAAGCATTCATAATGAGAGCTGAAAGGATGCCACAAAAGTACTTCGGCATACCATCTATTCAAATTAATCTCCATTTCATTTGAGTAACATGGAGATTTATGCAAGTTTTCCAAGGAAAAAAAGGCCCCCATGTTTCTTGTACTAAACTTTTCATTCAGACAAAGCACAAGGAAACAACCATATGTTTTAACTATTCCTCATCCCTTCTTCCTTTTAAAGTCTGGAGAAGCACACTGCTGAAACAATCAAACAAAGATACGCACAACTTTTGCATGAGCAGGACACATTTTATCCATTTCTAAATCCAAAATTTCATGTGGCTGTGCCAAGAATGTCAATCTTTGGTATAAAAATAAAATAAAGTAATCCCAATCTTAAAAGCAGCTATAAAGGAATTACCATCAGCTTGATTCCTTGGGCTTTTGAGGTCCTCGTTTTGATGGGATTCGTAGGGCTCCTCCACTTGACAGGCGCAACACAGCCACTTGCGCATTGTTGTTCTCTTTCTCCGACTCCAATAAAAATTGTCTTCGGCACTCTCTTTTTCCAAGTATACAAAGTAACCAGGACGAGTTGCCTGAGCCTAAAACGTAAGCCAAATAGAAAAGACCATTAAAAGATGAATATGTCAAACATCTTGTACCATCCATACACATGTAGAAGCACACAGCACCAAACTACATTAGACCTATCAAATTATTATTAGACCTTCAATGTCTGGAACATTCTAAACGATTCAAAATCATAACATTACAAAACAAATTAACTGGACCAGAAAAGAACCTCACAAGTAAGAATCCTCTAAATAGAGACACTGCAAGGAAGAAAAATCCTATAGTTGCTTGTGGCCCCACTTTCAGACCCAACTTAACAGAAGCTAACTGAATAAAGAACAGTTTTTCAGTGAACTGAACTGTTTTACGTGTTAAAACAGCCAACCGGTCAACCAAAAAGGCATCTTCCCAATTTTTTGCAATAGCAATGCATACAGTTGTGGATTGATATCTCCTAGTGCAGCAGAGATATCCTCATATCTATGGCAAAACCAAACGGACAGCCCACACACCCGGCCGCAAATGCTTGTTCCCAATTCTTAAAGGCGTTCATTCAATTATACACTGAAGAAGAGTCATCCCCATCTTGTAGCCTTAAAAGGAGAGGTAGATGCATTATGTGCGTAAAAAAAAGCCACAAGCACAGCCCCCATAAAACGCAGATAACCACAATGGAAGGAGAATTAAAACCAATATGATAAAAGAATTGATACTTTCGATTCCCATGCCTAAGATAATAGCCTGCAAACTTCACCAATGAACTCATTTCTTCAGTTATTTTCTCAAAATAAAGAAACAAAATGGGAGACCCATAGAAGATTGAGGTAGAACGACACCGCCAGCCCATATAAACAGAGATCTCTGAGGTGCAAGAAGAATTAGAAAAAATATGACGAAACACACGAAGCATCCCATTCCAAGATCTCAGACGACCATATGACAAGACATAACCAAAGAACACAAAAAATGATAATTTCTCAAACCAAAAAACAAAAAAGCAACACCAACAGCGACAATAAGAATGATAATGATAAAAATACCCAATAAACCCGGCAGCCCATTAGAAGATACCAATTGATAATCTTACCACTAAACCTCGCCGATCGAAAAATCTAGTACCCTTCGCCATTTAAACAAAATTATAATCAAACGATAACAGCGAAAATGATATGCACGGAGAGCGGAGATCCAAGAAAGCCAACAAGTAGAGGGGCCTAGGAAATACGACCCACAAGACAATTAATACAAAACAGACAAGTAAGATTCAAGATCAGATTAGGGATTACAAATTACAAGTAATAACAACAAATAATAAAAGCCGTTAAAGAGAAGGAAAACCAACCGAAATTCACGGACCTCTTCTATTTCTACTTTTTTTTTTTTGTTGCCAGCACTTTTTCTCCTCACCTTTAATTCTGTGCCCGCGCGCGACTCCGTCGATGCGCTGTAGAGTTAAATAAGCACCCAATACTGCAAATTTCGCGCATGGGGCAATGGGGATGGGGGTTAGCTACAAAAGTACCACAACAATTATAAAGAAGATTGTAAAAAAAGTGGGAAGGGAAGGCAGGTGAGCGGACAGCCAGGCAAAGCAAATGAACCTGCGAATGAAGGAGGAGGAGTGTGGGAGAGAGATTCTCTATGACCTGACGGAGGGGAACGTCGATTGATTGGATCCCACCATAAAAGCAGCCCCTCGTGTCTTTCGTGTTTGAGCCTTCGAAATTACTCATTGAATTATAACTGTTCTACTTAGTGACGACGTCATTAAATTATACAAAAAATTTTCCTCTTTCTGCATTAAAAATATTGTTCCATTAATAAAATTTAGTGAATAAAATCATTTTGTATTAATTTAATTTATTATAAATGTGCACCAAATCTAACGATTATGTGTATTCGATAGTTAATAAGATATGCAAATTATTTATAATGACATAAATAAGAATATCCAAACTGGATATCACTTACATCTAAAAATGGAAAATATAAGGAAAAAAATACAATAACTTAGTTAACATCATTCTGCTCTTTGGTAAACTTAATAAAGAAAGCCAAACCAAAAATTTCAAATTACTCTTAGTAATAATTTTTTATTAGTTTTTTCCTTCTTTGGAAATATATTTTAAATCCAAATAGAGGGCACAGCACATATTTTATACTGGCAATAATTATAATATTTTTTAAAAATTAAAATAGAGTGCATAGCACAAATTTAATTCTGGTAATAATATAAGTTTAGTGTATGACTATATATTTTTTAAAAATTATTGAAAACATATGAATACATTAAGTAACTGCTAAACCAAAATTATTATATTGGTTCAAATCCACGAATTCACAATAAATTATTTAACATAATAAACTTTCTATTTTGATTTTATCAGTTTTTCTCTAAAACACAATTTCTGTAACATTATCATATATAAACTAACATTGTGATACATAAACCAAAAGAAATGAACGTGAAAGAAGAATTAAAATTAAGAAAGAAGAATTAAAATTAAAAGTATCATAAATGATAAAATATAAAATAAATTTCTAAATGAGGCTGAAAAGATGGAAAAGATAAGAATGCTCTAGTAAATTTCTGAATTTCAGAATAAAATATTTGTCATAAAAATATATTTGTGAACAAAAATTTGCTATTATTAGATATCTTTAAAGTGAAATTGCTTGCTAAACTTTTGTTTATGTTTAGTGTTTTGGTTTAGACTCGTCGTTCTTCATTACCTATTTTTATTTTTATTTTTTAAAGCAAGATGAAGGTGGAATCGTGTAGTGGCATGTTAATTTATTTAATTCATGATACAGTGCAACATATAAATTCGAAATATAACTGATTTTAAGCATACAAAGAATTTTAATTGAAACGTATAGGCAAGATATATAATTTAATGAAACAATTAATTAGTTAAGGTATATTAATGAAACATTTTAGTAGCCTCTCATTTAATCATATCATAATTAAGGCAATTTCAAAAATAGAAAGAAATAATTCGTAAATAAATATATTGTGTTTTCAACTACTATAACTAAAAATATTATATAAGTAAAAAAATTTCATTTAATTCTGCTGATATTTAAGGTAAAGATATTTAACTACCATACTAATGACCATATTCATAATTAAGGCTACTCTAAGAATAAAAGTGTATATTCATTAAATTGGTAAATTAAGTACTCAATATAAGTAAAAATATTATATAAACATTGACTGCAATTTTTTACTTAAATCCGACTATATTTAATGCAAAAATATTATATTTAGATAACATGTCATCTAATTAAAATATATTTTAATAATTAAGGCAATCTAAGAATAGAAGAAATTTTCCACATATGGGCAAGTTATGTTTTCAAAATGAAAATATTGACTAATAATATTATATGCTAATATATCATCGTTAAATCAAACACTAGTTAAGGTAAGCATTATTATAATTCTTGATCTAATTATTTTTTAATGATTAAGGAAATTCTAAGACTACAAGAAAATTTTTATTAATTAATAGATAATGTTTTCAACTATGATATATATAAATAATAAATAGTTGAAATTCTGTACCAATAAATGGTCTTTTTTTTTTTATTTTAGACTTCAGTTTTTGGTCCACCTTTTAATACTTATTTGATTTATGATTAAAATATTTATTTGGATTTTTGAATTTTTTTCCAGTTATCTTTTTATCTATGAGCATCTATATAAAACGGCTGGGGGTTGTATTAATGGAGAACTGGGCTTTTGTGTATTGTGTAGAATAACTACTGAGAAATTAGAATGGGATTCACTCATTTTTTATTTTTTTTTTGGTTACTTATAAGAAATTATGGTTCATATGGCATGATATTTATTTTTCTTTTCACGTTTTTAATACATTTAAGTTCATCTTAGTATATTTTTTTTTCAATTATATTCTACGCTTTTTGGTTGCACAGATTATTTTGTGATTATCATTTATAAGTTAGTAATCTATTTTTAGAGATTATAATTTACTGTTTTTATCATGCATTGCAAATTTTTTAGCTTTATGATGAATTATTGGATATCAAACTTCCTACAAGTCAAATTTTATAAGAAGATTTTCCATAAATCAATAAATAATTTCTTCTAAAATTTTAAGTAAGAATATTATATTAATGATAAATTATATTAATTCTATCTTTATATTTATATAAAATTGTTTTCATTTAATAGGAAATAATATCTTTAATTACCTTAATCATAATCTTCTTATTATATAAATTGTCTTTTTTTTACTTTTAGTGAAATTGCTTTCAAATTAAACTCACTCTTTTAATTGAGTGTTACACCCTTAATTTTTGTGCCATAATGTTATATAATTATAGACAAATTTTCTGTATATAAACAAAGAAAGCTAATAAATTTAAATCAAATCAAATTCAATTGCAAGTTAAACTTGGCATATTTGGGGGGTTCAACATCTCAAGAAAAAATTGCTAACTTGATCATGGTTAAAGTTAGTCTGGTCACCAAAAAATCATTAATTTTCAAATTCATTGTTGTGATTATGTATCAAATGTCAAATTTGGGAAAACACTACAATGGACACGTTGAATTTTGCTAAGAATCACACAGAACTTCCTTGAATGTGGAGAGAAATTTTGAAATCTCCATAAAAGTTCTTCACTCGACCACATTTGTTTGTTTTAAGTTATCATCTTGAACTGTAGAAGACACTCTTATTTATAGTGTTAAAAGAGACATCCTTGGCATATTTGTCTAATAATGTAGTGCAATTTGATTTTTTGTGAGCATTCGACTTATCATTCATTCCTTTTCACTGCTAGATTTGATTTAGTGTGGTTTGACTTTGCTGAATGCTAATATATATTTTCTATGATTTGAAAAGATATGATTTGATTGCCAAATTTGACGAAATAATATGACATTCGGTGCAATTTGATTAATTAAAATTATTTATATTAAAATAGGAAATAGGAAATATTTATTTTTAAAAATTGTATTTAATCAAATTCTTAAATTATTTAATTGATATTAATCTAAATAAATTCAGGTGTTTTTATTTAATTGGGCACATAATTTATAGACTTACTAATACCCCTCAAGACTTCTTCATGAATAATTTATTTTGAGTGAGTGAGTCTCTATTTTCATTCCTTTTTACATTTTTTTTCTTCAATTTCTAATATGTAGTATGTAGCCAAGATTTCCTTGCCAATAGCTCATCTAGAGCTCCAATTTATGATATAGGTAGATTTATTTTGGAAGAGGTTGCTAACTAGTATAAGCAAGTCACAAAACATAGAAAGATCATATGAGTGAGAGAGAGACAAGGAGAGAGAGAGAGAGAGATTACTTAGGAGGAAGATGTTGATCATAGATACTTGGAAGTTATGGAACAAAGAGGGTGGTCCAATTTAGTTGGATATCCTAAGAGCAAGGCATCCAGTACTTTACTTCATGGAGTTATTCACAAATGTGCTTGATAAAGACAATAATATAGTGCAAATTTGTGGAATAACTATTCTTTAGGCCTAACACTATTGTGGTTTACTTTGGCATTGATCCTATGGATCATATGGATGATTTCAATGCATTCCTCCATCAACCCAAACACCAATGTTGTTATAGTTGTAACGTATGTCCATATGCTATGCAACATGCTCTTTAATTTTTGCTCAACAAGTTGCATTCCACATAAAACATGTGGCAGTATCTCATAGCAACATGAATTTGACTTACACTACACACAAAACACTAAACATTGAGGAGGCTCTCATGATGCTTGCCATTTTAACATGTGTGCTCATTATTTTTGGTAGTCTTATCTTTAGCAATATTAAATAAGTGGCTGATTCACATGGAACTTAATCATGCACATTTGTGTAGAACTCCATAAGCAGTGGATGCCTTGCTTTTATGATGTCAAACCAAATTGGACTAACCTCTTCATTCTAGCTTCCAAATATCTGTAGCTTGCATCCCCCTCCTTAGCAATGGTTCTCTTTAGTATGATCTTTCTATGTTTTGTGTCTAGCTTATACTAGTTAGCAACCTCTTCCAACGTAAATTTGTCAATATCATAAGTTGGATTCCTATATGAGCTAGTTCCACCCATAGCCTTACTCCTCTTCCTATAAGACATTACTGCAAGAAACACAAGAAAATATTATACAAGAATAAACAAAACAAAAAATAAAAAAACATGAAAAATTAAACAACACAATCATTTAATGCCTTCCCATACAAATCCAAAAGACTCGCCATGAATGCCCTTATATGTATAAATTTCACTATGTAACGCAACATCAACATTCCTCATTTTGTCCCAACAACACACTTCATTTAACATATAACATGCATACAAACAATTTATAGGATTGATTTACAAAATATGCCAAATAATGGTGCACAAAAAAGTCATGTTGAAAGAAAAATTCTTTCAAATATCTCATCAAATACCTTACAAACAAGCACAAAGCCCTTTAATACAGTGAAAATAGGGCAGAATTTTCAAATGATCACCAACCCAAGATATTTTCAATATATGATTCCATTTTATTCACCTCTAATTCCCAAAAAAATCTGAAAATTCAACCATAAATCTAGAATAGCCTTATACCCATGAGATAAGAATCCCATTCATCAAATTGCATCATAAAATTTTCTTGCCATGTGCACAATCACAAGAATAATGAAGAAAGGAGAAGTGATTGTACCTTCTACTTCAAGAGAAATGGTAGAAAGAGAGACCCTAGGTAATTCACGAAAAAGCTCACTATGCATATGTGTGTGCATGGTGTGCTGAAGATATGTAAGTGTGAGAGGTATGGGATGCGTGTGTGTGTGTGAATTTTGGAGAGAATTTAGAAGTACTTTGTGAGGGAATTGAGTAGAGTTTATGTTGCTGTTGTGGAAGAGGAAACCAAAAGTGAGAGGAAAAGAAAAAACACATTGGCACAAACCTTTAAGAGTCTACTAGTTGCTCAATGCAGCCAACATTGTGGCTGCAACAAATATTTGTGTAGTCACATCAACAAAAATTATTGTTGCATTCTTTAAACACAATTGAACTACAGTGTTTGATGTAGTTAATAACTACAACCACAAATTTATCCACCATGGTCGCAATATTATTTGCGGTGGCCACATCACTTGAAGGCAAAGGATTTCACATTTCTGATACGACTATAGCTACAAATATCATTAGTGCAGCCAAAGAACTGGTCAATCCACACTACCTAAATATAAGAAAATTTAGTGTTTTGCTGTGGTTAGGACTCACAGCCACATTACACTCTCTTACACCTGCATTACCTAGTTGTGCAGTTGCAACATCAATAACAGCTGCATTTTGTTTTCTATTGCTACTATCCATTGAGTCACATTAGTTGTTAATATGACCACACATCCACTTGCCATGGTTACATAAACAACAACATTTGCATTTCACCTTTTTCAACCTAAAATTGTGCAAGAAAATAAAGATCATGTCAAAATACAAGCTAACCACATCAAAAAAAAGAACTAAGCAAAATAAATAAAGTTGTCAAAGTAATAAAATGCTTGAGTTAGCTTTCAAGATGTACTACATTTCATGTCAATATCTAGACAAAGCTTAATTAAGTTGGGGCTTTTGAAGTCCATTTCCTTTGTTCTTAAGGCAACACTTGTTCACTTTAAAATCCTACCCCTTTTATGTAAGTCCTTTGCACCATGATCAAAGATGTTAGAAACTTCAAATGGACTAGACCATTTAAGGTTTAACTTACTAGGAAAGCATTTAATCCTAAAATCTTTTAGGAGATCTTGTTTCCAACTCTAAAGGGTCTAATGGAGAATATAACAATCTTGCCACTTCTTAGTTCCTTTTTTTTGTAACCTGGCACTTACATAGTATTCAATCTTAGATTCAAGTACTTCCCATATTTGAACCTCGAGTCAAGACTTGGCCAAGAGTAGGCCACTTTAGGAGTGATAAGTAGTGATTAGAGTCAATAGTAGGGCAAGTGCTGCAACCATTGTGATTGGCATTGCTTCAATTATATTATTATCCGGTCATGTTTTAGCCTAAGAGATTGTCTCTTATTACCAAATGAGCTTAATAATTTTGTTCTTTGTACTATTATTGGTAAAAAGGGGTTATAAATTTTCTTTTAGAGAGAATAAGTGCCAAATTTATTACATAATAAATTGGTAGGCACTACCTCATTGGTAAATGGCTTGCACTACTTAAATTTGAATGATAAGCCTATGATAAATGCCGTATCAAACCAATGTGTTATGGATGGTTTAAATCTTAAGCAATTGTGGCATCTTAGACTGGGCCAAGCTATAAAGACTAAGATTAGTAGGTTAGAGAGAGATAGACTTATAGGTCTATTAGGAGAGGAGCCCTATTCAACTTGTAAACCTTAGATTTTAAGCAAGATGGTTAAAAGTGAATTTGTTGGGCATGTTAAGAGGGCCACATCAGTGTTGGAGTTAGTCCACACCAACATTCGTGGCCCATTCAATAAAATAGTGAGGGGAGGATTTCACTACTTCATTACCTTTATAATAATTTCTTTAAGTATCGGTATGTGTACTTAATGAAGTATAAACATGGATCCTATAAAAAGTTAAAGGAATTCAAGCTAAAGTAGATAAACAAACTAGTAAGCATGTAAAGACAATTGTGAATTCAAGGTTGAAGTAGAGAAACAAACTAACAGGCATATAAAGGCACTATAATCGAATCATGGTGGTGAATACATGAGCACCGAGTTTGTGGAATTTCTAAAAAAACATGGCATTGTATCACAATTTACACCATTGACAACTTCTTAGTTGAATGGTGTGGCTAAACGTAGGAACCAGGCCTTGTTGGAAATGGTTTGATCCATGATGACCTTCACTAACTTACCTATTTCTTTATAGGGATACACCCTTCTAACAGTTTCCCATGTCTTGAATAGTTCCCTCTAAGTTTGTTCCTTTGATGCTGTATGACATGTGGAATAGGAAGAAGTCAAGCCTAAAACATATTAGGGTTTAGGGATGTTTGCCTTACCTTAAAATTAGTAAGGCGAATAAGTTATAAGTGAACACCATTTTGGGTTGCTTTGAAGGATACCCTAAGGATTCTATGGGATACGAGTTCTACCTCCCTGATGATCAAAGGACTATTGTTGGTTATCAAGCACGCTTCTTAGAAGAAAAGTTTGTGTTGGAAAGGGGTGGGGGTACGACCATTGTGCTTAAGAAAGTTGAACTTGAGAGACAAAGTAGGGAACCCTCATAGTAATTACCTATCTAAGAAACACCTTCTATGACACAACCATTGCAATGATTAAGTAGAGACTCTTATGCACTAGAGAGGTATGGCGATATCTTAGAGAACGAATAATAGTTGTTCGTTATTGAAGATAATGATTATAGAAATGATCCTTCTACATATGGTCAAGCAATGGTGGATAAGAACTCCACATGGATTTGATGTATTCAAATCAAGTTTAGATCTTAGTGGATCCACCCAAGAAAATATTTCCCATTGGATGCAAGTAGGTCTACAAAATGAAAATTAGTTCAACTAGCAACGTGAAGACCTATAAGGGCAAGCTTATGGTGAAAGTCTATAATCAAAAGGATTGTATTGACTATGAGGAGACCTTTTTGCTTGTAGCTCTAATTAAATTCATTCAAATCCTTTTTGCAACAGTTTTCCACTTAGACTATGAGATATGGCAGATGAACATCAAAATTGCTTTCCTTTATGGGTTACTTGAGAAGGATATTTATATGGTATAACCATGCAGTTTTGATGTCCAAGGTGAGTCTCATAAAGTATGCAAGTTTAATAGATCTATCTATGGCATTTGGCTTCATCAGAAATGTGGATGAGCCTTGCATCTACAAGAAAGTCAGTGGGAGCACGACCACATTTTTAGTATTGTATGTAGATGACATACTTCTCATTGAGAATGATGTTGGGATGATGACATCAATCATAACATGGTTATCTAATATATTTTCTATGAAAGACTTGGGAGAAGCAACATATATCTTGGGGATTTACATCTATAAAGATAAAGCAAAAAGATAGATAGGTCTCTCCCAAGCCTTATACACAGAGAAGATTCTAAAGAGGTTTTGGATAGAAGCCTTTAAGAGAGGATTGCGACTGGTTAGATATGTTATCCATCTCTTAAAGTCCACGTGCTATAGATAGACAATGAGAAGAGATCAATAGTTGTCATTCTACATGTTTTGGTAATTAGAAGCTTAATGTATGTAATGCTGTATATAAGATTGGATATCACTTATGCCATAAGTGTTGTGAGCATGTTTTAGGTGAATCTTGGCAAACAGCATTGGGATATTATCAAGTATATCATTAAGTACTTGAAAAAGATTAATGATATGGTACTTGTGCATGGAGATAGAGAACTGAAAATAGATGATTATACTAACTTTGACTTTCAATCAAATGTCGATGATAGAAATATGCTTTTGGATATGTTTTCACCCTCAATGGAAGAGTAATGAGTTGCAAGAGTTCTAAACAGAGCACTATTGTAGATTCCACCATCAAGGTTGAGAATATTATGATATGTGATACTAAAAAGGAGGCTACTTGGATTAATAAGTTCCTTAATCAGCCTCAAGTAGTTCTAAGGATGGATTACCATTGCCACTTCATTGTGGCAATAACAGTGCAATTGGTCAAGAAAAGGAACCAAAATCTCATCAAAAGTTCAAAGATATTGAGAGTCAATATCATATCATTAGAAAAATCATTAGAAGGGGCAATATTTCCATATAGAAGATAGCTTTAATGTGACTGACCCATTTACTAAGCTAATAACACAAGAACAGCTAGATCGTCATTTTGAGAAGATAGGTATTGGATACCCTGTCGATTGGCTTTAGAGTTAGTAGCATTAGAGTGCTCGTTGGAGATTGTTAATGATATGTCTTCTAATGTCAAATTGTCAATGAGGGATATTGGTCGAAAATGTTATTTTTATTATTTAATAAAATATTAAGGATTATTTTATCAATATTTTGGTAGTATTTTCATGCATGTAAAGCTTAAATGGCATAAAGTATTGCATGTGCCGGTGTGATTGTGTTAAGAGATCTTATTCATAAGGAATTATGAATATGAACATAAAGCTATTTTAATACACATCACTAAAACCAGTTTGCATGTTACATACACTTTAAAGTGCATTAGGAGTCGATACAACTTACACACCTTGTATTTTTATGGTGTCATGTCGTTCAATATAAGATATGGAGAATACGTGTGTGTGGATGCATCATTAAAGAATAAGCATTCAAACATGACTTGTAGAATGAAGTAGACATATGGAGTTCACGTTTTGCTATAAATATCTTATTTTGTAATCGTGTTAAGTGTGTATGAACCTTAAACGTAAGACAACATGATTATCTTATACACATGATAGTCAATGTGTCATTAAGGCATCAATCATGGTATAGGATAGGGTCAATAGTCTGAAGTGCTATCACTCAGGTCCGTATAGAGGCATCTGTACGTTTAATAAATGATTTGTCTCCTTGTAAGTATGCAAGGCATTTGTCCTACGCAATTGATGTTCTATGATACGAAAATTCTTTGCCAAGGTACTATGTGATCGAAAAAGAGGTTCCAATAGCAACATTAGTCTCATGAGGAAACATCAATTGGTTATATGACTGAATTTGTGAGTTTGACTAAATTCATGGCTCTTGCTCGATTGGGACAAAGTAAGATAAAAGGTCTACATCACATGGTATTCATGATCAAGAGGGTTTATTGTGATCTATTTCTTTCACCTTAGATGAGCTACAATATAGGCCACAAGGTAGGTATTACTCATATCTTTCAAGCTATGCTTATGGCTACCTAAGGATGAACCTAAAGAGTTATGCACATAAAAACAAGATGGTAGCTTGAGGCATTTTCAAAGTGGTGATCACAAGGATCAAAAAGTCTTGTGGATAAAGCTTGAGAAGTCTTATGGTGGAATTAATTTAGTTGCAATTGGAATGGACAAAATTGGAATGATTTATTCCTCATTATATTTATTAGTAATAAGATCATTATTAGAAGCATGATGAGCCTTTAATTTAATTAATGAGAGACAAGGTACAAAAGAATTGTGTTGTACCTATTATATTTATTAATAATGGGATTATTAATTAGAAATATAATAGACTGTTAATTTAGTTAAC
Organism: Avicennia marina; assembly: GCA_019155195.1. Classification (NCBI taxonomy): domain Eukaryota; kingdom Viridiplantae; phylum Streptophyta; class Magnoliopsida; order Lamiales; family Acanthaceae; genus Avicennia; species Avicennia marina. The sequence continues at coordinate 6,943,986 of CM032772.1, read as the reverse complement.
ATGATTCATTAAATTGAAGGAACTAATTCAAATGAGTTTTAATTATTAATTAGATTAGTAATTGAAGGTGGACAAACTAGGGTTAATTTTAAGATTCACGTGAAAGCCCATAGAGCCTATTCCACAAGTCTTAGAAATCCTAGTATAAATAGAATTGTATCTTTAGAAATATCACTTGAAGGGTTCCAACAGAAAGACATTGTTCACATGAGCAATGCCAGCACTACTGTCCACGTGGGCCCTATTCACAACTTGTAGACAAGAGAAAGTTAGTTACTAGTCTCCCCTAGTTTTCTCTCGGGAATTTCTTCATGCGCAAGAGTTGTGGGATTTCATGAAGTAGTTCGTGGAGTATTGTTGGAGTGCCATAGCCAACGACTTATTTGTGTGAACAAACTAAAGGTTAGGACTTTATCGCAACTTGTAGATCTTAGATAGAAATTATATGATTTATTTCTAAGTAATCATTCATACAACAATCATAAAATTTATGTTTATGTGTTTTATGCAATGAAAGCATTTCGGGTTGGGATTGTTTGTTTCGCTGCATTCTCTAGTTATTTTTTAAAAGAATTTAGCATTCCACACCTAGTGAAGCTTTACAAGTTCCCCTACAAATGTGATGACGTCACATGCACAAGAAATACTCTAAACTCTAAACTTAGTGAAGGGCCTTGGTGAAAACGTTTTACAGTCATAATTTAATATTGATTTGAAGAAATTTTAGGTCCATGTGTTATGTCTCATTATGCACATTATCCAATTTAGGCTTGTACATCGCATAATAACATAGACAAACATAAATAAATATATGATTATGGATTAAAACTAGATCAAATTGGAGTTGTTCAATTTGATTGTACACAATGTATGTGAAGCATTACACTGTTATAAGGTCTTTAATTTTTTTTTTCTTGGGATTGGCATCATGCTTCTCTTTCCAAGCTCACCAATGCTTGGGACTTTGAATTGCCACAAACTCTTAGTCTTCAATTTCATGATTCCATTACAATAAACAAAAGAAAAGAAATAAAAGTGGTCTTAAGCTCAATTACAACCTATGGAAAACTTAGCCTATGCCATTACATTAACTCAAAATATATAAATCATGTTCATATGTATCCTAACTCTATAATCAATCCATTCATCCATTCACAAATTAACCATCGCAAGTATAAAATAAAAAATTGCTTAATTATCTTCTCTTGATTTACACCGTCAATACCTTAATTGTCATTTCAGAAAAACTCTTTTCCAAAGATTTAAACTAGGAAAAACAAAACTTCTGTGTTTTACTCCAAACCATGCCTTCGCAAGAACATTCCATGCCCATAAAAGGCCCTTGTGTGGCTACAAGTCATGAAAGCAGTAGAATCCAAATTCTGTTGTGGTTGGACATTACAGTTGCAAAAGCCCTACACATAGCCATAAGCAATGAAAATAATATGATTCCAAATTTTAAAGCGGTTCAAAGCCACAGCCACAAGCCTTGAACAACAACAGTACTTGTTCATTTTTTGTTTTTTGAAAAAACAAATTTTGCAAGAATAAACATGTATCCGAACATAAGTTTATAATTTTTTAACTAAACTATATAGAGAAAAATGTTGCCTTTGATACATTGCTAGGTTTTACTAGAATTGGGATGTGAAAATTATAATTTAAAACTTTGATAAAAATCCATAAAAATGCAACAAAAGTATGTTTTCAAACCTGATACGTTTTCTTCCAATAATATGTGTGATTGAATCACATAAGACATGAATGAATGTTACCTTTGAAATGCACTTTCAAAATTATTCTTTTGTGATATCACAATCACAAGACTTGAATCATAACCTTTAGTTTGTCCATGTGAACAAGCACTAGCAAGATGCTCCTTTCCCTCACAAAAATCTTTTGCATAGGCAGGGATAATAAAGTAATAGAAAAACAAGAAGAGGCTAGAAAATATATTTTCGTACTAGAATAGGGTTGGATGTCTTCCAACCCTATTTATTCTATGATATGATCCCATAATTATGACAAGAACATATTCTTCCATAATTAACAAGAAAGGTTTATGAAATGAGCCAAATCATGCATTTACATGGATCTTAATCCTAATTCAAACCCAAACTGTCTTTAATTATGAATTCAATTAACAATTAAAGTGCAATCATGTTTTATCTTTTAATTTTAATTAATCTTACTAATTAAACTAAAAGTCTAATGTGTTTTTAATTGATAATCACATTATTAAAACACACATTAGAGAACAAATAAATTCCTTTAGCTCAATCTCATTGTGGCCTATTAATTTCAATCATTGAACTTCTCAAGTCTCGATTATGCCACCTACAAAAAATTACCATCTTACCCTTGCATTGTTCTTTTGTGTATGATTTTATAAATTTATCTTTAGTTGGCAATGATCATAAATCAAATAATATAAATAACATCTAACTTATGACCTATATAAAATCTCAACCAAAATGAAGTGATTTGATTACAAAAACTATTTCGATCAAACATTATCTTGACCAAAAGTTTTCATCTCATAGGACATCAATCACATAAGACATATGCCTTGCTTACTTACAAGGAACCAAATGCTTTATTAAACATACACATGTCTTTATGCACACACAACTAATAACATTTTGAGCTCATAACCCTTCAAAGGTGAATGCAATTCTTAATGCTCTAATAATGTATTGATCATTGTACGTATAAGGTAACCACGTTATCTCAGATCTAAAATATACTTGCCCTTAATATGATCACACAAAAAGACATTAACCACAACTTGTGAACTCCATCTTTTTGCTTCATTTTTCAGGTCAATGTATGAATATATTATTCCTAAATGGCATATCAACACTCATACCAAATAGTACGATACTCATTTTACTAACACATGGTATGTAAGTCTTTTTGATATCTCTAATGCTCATTTAAAGATTCTACAACTAGTGAATTAATTCTAATTATTGTGTACTAAAAAGTCTCATGTTCAAATTCATAACTCTCACAAATAAGACTTTGTAACACAATCATATAGACACTTACAATATTTTACACTAATTTAAGATTTACGTACATGAATAAAAACTTCCCATATTGATGAAATAATATATGAATATTTTATTAATAATAATTAAAATTTACAATCAATATTCCAACAACTTCAATTAATCCCATACAACAAAAAATTTCCGTAAATGAAAGTGAAGAAAATTAAAAGTAACAGTGAAAATTAAAGATAAAATGGATGGATTAATTAGAACATGAAAATAATGTTCAATAGTACTGTGTCATCTTCCTTGGCAGCAACACCAAGCGTACATGTGGAAAGTAGTGGTACGATGGAGGATAGTGGTGAATAGGATGTCTTGTCCACGAAGAGGAGGAGCGTGTCAATTGACATGGCTCACGGTGTATTGGTTAAGCCTCAATTATCAAGTGAAGAAACTAGATAAAATGTAATAATAAAAATGAAATAAATCAAGAGTGATTATGATAAATCGATTGAGACCAACTAAAAATCTACCAAGATGGGAGGATTCTAGGGACTTACACAAATGGTTATCCATTATGTGGGTGATTTTTCTTAGTTATCAATTCATTTGTCTGTTGATGATGATCCTAATATTGTCAAGATATGGGACTTGCTTGAGATTTCAAATTCCATTAAATATGATCTCACAACCTAATTAAATTAAGAAAATTTACAATAAATCATTTAACTTAACAAACTTTTCTTTCAATTTTCTCCTTTGAAACATAATATATGTGAAATAGGGATACCATGTCATTCTTGTATATAAGCGAAAAGAAAAGAATTATGAAAGAAGAATTACAATTAAAAGTATCATAAACAAAAATAGAAACTTCTTTCGCATATGGAAATATAAAATTTAGACTCACGTGACAAGCCAAGGTCTTGAAAGGATCACTAACAAAATACCACATTTAGAAGTCCATTTATTTTACAATTTAGACAAAAATAGAATTGTAGGGTGGGATCTTGGGTGGAGATAAGTGATATTTTTGTAGGTAAATTAATGACCCAAATGGTAAAAGAATTGAAGACCCCATATGGTTGATTTTTTGTACTCACTTCTAGCTATGATGACTAATCAACTAATCTTGGGGTAAACAATCACAACAATCCCAATTGCGTTGCTTATATTTACTTTCGCTTAATTCTTGTACATAGGAAATGTACCATAAATTCTAAAATGATCCATCACATTATTAATGATCATGATCTTTTTTCCTTTTAAAATCAACATGAACAAATATACACGTAATATTAACTTTATTTCTCTAAATCTATTTTTCTTTTTCAAAAATCAATTTTTGATAAGAAATAGCCATGCTTTCATTTTTTCTAGGAGAATCACGGCCATCATATAATTGAAAAATAAAAAAGCCCATAACAAACATAGATCATTGAACTGGCACATTTTTCATTATTTGCACTCATTGTATGTTTGTGTGTGTGTGTCAACAATCTGAATAAATATTTAAACCATAAATAAAGTACATCCCCCCAAAACGAATAAACGTAAAATTAAAATTAAAATGTCATTAATGAGTTGAGATGGAAAAAGGGTTGAAATACTCGACCACTTTTGTAGAGTGCTTTGCATGCGGATTGCTTGTTTCCTCGAGTATTTTATTGGACGACAATGTCTTCGATTAATATTAGTGTGGTTTAAATGTAGAATCAACTAATGGGAAACTTTAATTTTAGCATGATATAAATGAAAATAAGTAAGAAATGTTTTTGTTTTAGTTTAAATTCAAGTATGTAAAGCCACCATCATTTTAATTGAATGATAAATGTAAAAATAACAATTTTACAAGATATTGAATTATTTTCTCTGTTAATTGACGAAATTTCCTTATGTTCATTTCATAAGAAATTTTAACAATAATATTATTAGGTTGTGTTTTATTATGTAAACACAACCACTTCCTAGAAATTAGGTTTTTTATTGTTCTTTTAATTCATTTTCTTTCCATAAATAATTATGCCAATATTTATATTTGATAATGTTTAATTTTTCAATTAATAAATTAAGCCATTATATTTTTTTCGTTTTTCTATTAAAATAGATCAATTGAGCAATTTTTATTTACTGAACTAAATATAAAATTCAATAGAATTAGCATAATTAAATTTTTATAAAATTGTAATTATAAATACTATAAAATAATTAAATTTTTACACAATTTAAAATTTCAAAATTATCTGAATTTAGAATTCGGTCAAAATTGACAATAGGGGGTCAACAAACTACTTTTCTATTTTATATTATACATCATACCTTGTTTATATTTCATTTCTTCAACAAGTTAGTAATAAGCTTAAAATTAGACTTTATGTGGGACTTCAACTTGCGTAGATAGGAGAACCTTTTCTTCCCTGCCTTAGAGGTATTGAAGCTCATCAGAGACTGTCATTGACAAGAGGGAAACTTAACAAAAGGGCATTGTTCCATTGGGGTCAACAAACTAAGTTTTTATGCAAACAAGGTCAGGAGGGTCTTTCATTGGGGGAAAAAAATGGTCAAAATGGGGATAAATTGAATGTACGGAGACAATCTAAGAATTTCAGTTTAGGAATCGAGTGTTCATACTATGTAACTACAGTTCGCCTTTCTATGTATAAACTGAATATAAATCATTTGAAATACAAACACACACACACACACTAGTCTACATATTAATTGTGCATTGGAACCATTTTGCCCTATTTAAATAAATTATCAATTTATAACAAGCATTTTATATGTAAATACATACACATATATACACACTTTCTAACGCTATAGATATAGTTTGTTTTATCGAATTATGTAAATTAAATTATGGATTCATTTTTATATACTAATTACATTTTCATATTACTAGGATCTCTTTTTTTACCTTTCATTAAACCTAATCAATAAATAAGGAATGAAAAAGACGGACTAAATGACCAAAATACAAAGTATGAACGAAATATTGGTAAACATTAACAAGGATATTAGATTATAAAAATACTTCTCTTGAATATATTTTTTATGATAATTATTTGATTATGATTTTCAAAAGTTTGTTGGAACACTCTTTTTAATTTTCTTCTTTTCAATATTATTTGGAGTTCCATTCAAGATTTATATCTTTTGCATTTATAATAATTTTTTTCTAGTTTCTTTTTTCATGGTTCTTTGCTTTGTTCCATTCAAATATTATTTGGAGTTCCATTCAACTTTGTGAGATCTTATCTATCTATCTATCTTTTTTGTATCCATTCATTTTAGTACATAATTTCATTATACCTATTATGAATACGTTTATTTGAATTATGTATATTAATTTGAATCCTATTCATACAATACATTTTTTATATGCTTTTAATAATTTCAAAGAAACATATCATTATAAACTCCACTGTCACTATTTTGTGTTGACACCCATTTCTAATAGTTTTGGAGATTTTGCATTTGATTTTATATTTCAAGTTTACTAAAAAGATGTTAACTAATTTATTATATATTTTTTTATCTATACATGTAAGTACTATAAATAACCAAACAATTAGTTATTTTGTATGTTTTTTTAAAGCAAAATTCATTTAATTTTTCATCTTCATGATATTGCTTAATATTATAATGAACTTTTTTATAATTCTTTGTTAGCTTACGAGTTGAAATACCAGTACATTGTTTACAACAAGTAGTTTAACTAGGTTTTCCCAACTTGTTAGGGACTTCAAATTGACACATTTGTTAAAGGCACCTGGCAAATCTAGACAAAGTATTTGCAAAGTTTCAAATTACTTGAAGAAATCCATTGAAGATATCCTTAAAGTTATAAGTTTGCACAAATAAGGATTTTGAAGGGTCTAGATCAATGTTCTTGGAAGGTTGTCGACAATCACGCAATAATGGAGAAAAATCCCCTAAATCTTAAGTTGTTGGATATTGATCAACTAGAGACAAGTTTGACCTAGACTTTGATGTTTCACACTATATAAAGATGCTGAAGACGTGGAACAAAAGTGAAGAAAGAGAGGCTATAAAATGTCTAGGTTTCAACAGAAAGTTTGTGCCTTTTACCTTTTGTGCTAAATTGTTATTGGCATTGTTGAAGTGGATGCGTAAAGAGTGTGAGAGTCAAAATCTCTTTAGAGGAATTCACTATAATAGAATATTGAACTTAAAGTAGGTTTTGCACAATCGAGTCAGTATTATGATTATGTTCCCAACAAATTAGGAATCTTGGAATTTGGGTAGTGGATTAGTTAAAAAATTTTGTGGCTACTATTTACCAATTGTGCTTAATGGAAGTCTTTTGACTGGACAAGGCCCCATGGGAATTGAAGACATTGCTCCAAACTATGTTATCAACTTTATGCCTAACTCTATTTATCTTTGTTGTTCTATTGCATGGTTGTGCTTTTGTTATCAACCTCATTGCGACATTTGTGAATATGGCATAAACTTCAACCCAACTTACCTGTGGTGCCAGAGCCTAGTTTATTAGATTTGTTTGGTTTGTTGAAGTAGGTGAGATTCTAGAGGGTTGAATAATGAATGCTGAAGAGGGAGAATTTGTTACATATATTTGGCTTCTTGATAGAAGCAATTATCCCTATTGAAAAGTATATATGCGTGCATTTATAAAATGAAGGGACAAGAAGACTTATTATGCTATTAAATATGATTGGCATCCCTACACCACTTGAATTGAGAAGGAAATTTATAGTACCTAAAGATGTCAAATCCTAGAGTGCTATGAGGAAAAGGTGGAATTAGGAATTTCCAAGGTGATTAATGCGATATCCACTGGTGTGGATGAAGAGCAATTTAAGCTTATATCAACCTGTGAAATGCTTAAGGATACTTGAAGCATTCTTTAGAATGTCTATGAAGGAACTAGTGCTATCAGATGTTCAAAACTCCAAATGTTAACAATACAGTTCAGAACATTAAGGATGGGACGAAGAATACACCATTGCCAAGTTCAATGGTAGGTTGTGATATATTGTAGATCAAACCTTTCAGTTAGGAAAGAAGCATTTTGAAGCAGCGTTAGTAAGGATGACATTGAGATCCTTACCTGAGAGATTCGCTCTAAAGATAGTAGCAATAGAAGAAGCTCAATATATAGACAACCTTCAACTAAAAGAACTTATGGATTCTCTATAGACCTATGAGATTAACTCGAATATTGCCATGAAAGAGAAAGAGCCTGCCTTCCATAACAAGAAACAAAGTGACAAGGATGATTATAATGATTGTTACAACATTGATAACAACTCAAACATATGTGGTAAAGAAGTTAAAGAAGTTGCTAAGGAGAAACTAGCCAAATTTCAACAAAAAAGCTAATTTTAACAAATGGGAAAAGGTTGAGACTAAGAAGAGAGGGTGCATTGCCATGAATGTAAGGATTAAAGTCATATCAAGTTAAGTATGCTAATGCACTTAAAAAGTAAGAAAATTCTACTTAGAGTGAAGAAGCTTTAGAAGAATCAATGATGAGGCCAATCACACAAGTAATCAAATTGCCTTCAACTCAGTAAGTGCAAAGCATAAAAATATTGTGATCCATGTTGCAACATTAGATGATGATCAATCAAAGTATGGAAGAAACAGTGACACAATTCAATTTTCTTGTGACAAGTTATTGGCACTTAAGTCTGAAAACAATGCCTAGAAGGAAGAGGTAAAATTTCTTAAAGAATTAAACATGTGTTAGAATAATGAATGTTCAGAATTGAGACACATAAAAGAAAGAAACTTGATAAGCACTACCATGAAACTAAGTCAACCTTGAAGAAACTAAATATGGGAAAAGCCAAGTTGAAAAATGCATTGCTTGTTGGGAAATCTACAATTGATTGTATGCGAATTGGTTATGTTGAGCATGCAGCAGTTCCTAATTCTGAGAAGAAGGAAATTAAGTTCGTGAAGAAAACCATTCTTGTAGTTTTGTTAAATGTTCTCAACAAACAGACAATTCCAAACAGATCATGTAGAAAGAAAAAATAGGAAGGTATTCCCTTTTGTAATTTTTGCAAGAAAGTAGGTTACTAGAGGGCTAGGTGCTTTTTTTAATTAAGGCACATGCTGTATAGAGGACAAGTTAGCAACACTTACAAAAACTTCAATCCAATCAAACGAGTGTGGATTAAGAAGTTAAAGATTGGTATCCTACACTTTACTGAGAGCATATTAAAAAAAAAATGATATTTTGATAATTGTTGTTCTAAGTATATGACAAGTGATAAGGAGAATCTTTTTAATTGCAAAAGCATTTTTGGAGGACATGTCACATTTTTTGATAGACAAAAATGTCAAGTAATTGGAAAAGGTGCCCTTAATATTAATAGAATGTCAAGATTGAGGAGTATATTACATATTGATGGATTGATAACCAATCTATAGAGCATAAGTCAACTTTGTGATCAAGACTCATTTGTAAAGTTTACCGAAGATTGGTGTCAGGTATATAACAAAGATAATTATTGTGTACTGTTGGTAATAGGTCAGAAATCTAGCACTAAGGAGAGTGAAAAGTCGCATAAAAAGTTTGAACACATCAACTATCATGACTTATTGAAGTTGTTACAGACTATAGTTGTTCATAGGTTGCTAACACTGGCAATCCATGGTTCAATGCTTGTGGACTATGTTAAATGGGAAAGCAATAGAGGAAGTTACACAAAGTATCACATAAGCTAAATACATCAATGATTTTGGAACTACTCCATAGGAATTTGATGGGTCCTATGATGTTACAAATATTGGAGGCAAAAGATACATTTTTATTTGTGTTAATGATTATTTAAGATTTACTTAGGTAGATTTTTTCGAAGAGAAAGTCACACCTTTCAAGCCTTCAAAAAGCTTTGCACGTAACTGGAAATTAAAAAAGGAAAAGTAGTTGGAAAAATTGTAAAAATCTAAATTGACTATTATAAGGAGTTTGAGAACTAATAGTTTGATAACTATTATTCCAAACATGGTCTGCAACATGAATATTCATCCCATAAAACATTACAACAAAATAGAGTGGTGGCACTCAAGGACCACACACTTTAAGAGATGACAAGAATCATGCTTAATATAAATACCAAATGGTTGGCCTAAGTTATCAACATAACATGCTACATCATAAATAGCATTTATGTTCACAACATTCTGTTGAAAACATCCTATGAGATTTGGAAATGTAGAAAATTGAATGTGTCTTACTTTCATACATTTGGAAGTAAATGCTATGTTTAAAGAGATCATGATAATTCTAAAAAGTTTCTAATAAGAGTGATCAAGGATTCTTTCTTAGATATTCTAAGATAAGTAAGGCATATATAGTTTATAAATCTAGAATCATGAACATAATATGCTATTATGGGTAATGAAGAGATAGCATATGAAGAATCTGTGGATTAAGAGGATCAAAAAGAGGATGATGATCATAGTGATTAGACAATTAGAAACATTGAACAAAACAAAGAACAGGATGTTACAACAACTAATAGGATATTTGTTGAGCATGAGTAGGAATCTACTTCAAACCATGAACCTTCATAAAAAATCTGCAAAAATTAGCTCTTATTATTGGTGACATGAATGACTAACCAAGGATAAGAGATTTACCTAAAGTAAATTATCGTAATTTAGTTGGTTATGTCTCTATAGTTGACTAAAGAACGTAGATGAAGCCTTTAAGGATAATTATTGGATGATGGCGATGCAAGTGGAGCTCAAGCAATTTCAAAGGAACGACATTTGGACTTTAGTTGAAAAACCACAAGATGCAAATATCATTGGCACCAAGTTGATTTTCAAAAATAAAATGCAGGAGAGTAGTGCAATCATGAGGAACAAGATAAGATTGGTAGCTCAAGGTTATACTTAAGTTAAGGGATCAATTTTGAGGAGACATTTGTAGCCATTGCCCATTTTGAAGCCATAAAACTATAGTTGGTGATGACATGTTCTTTAAACTTCAAGGTATTTCAAATGGATGTCAGAAGTGCATTTTTGAATGAATTATTGAAAGAACTCTATGTTGAACAGCCCAAGGGTTTTGCTGATCCTTGACACTCAAACCATGTTTATAAATTGAAGAAGGCTTTGTAAGGTTTGAACTAGCACCATGTGCCCAGTATGCGTAATTGGCAACATTATTTGTTAAGGAGGGATGTCCTCGAGGGGTAGTGGATAAACTATTGTTTGTACACTGACACAAAAAATGAGATCCTTGTAACATAAGTATATGTGGACAACATTGTGTTTAGATCAATCTCCCAACATAAGTTGAATAAATTCATATCAAATATGCAAAATGAATTCGAGATTAGTATTATGGGAGAGTTGAAGTACTTTCTTGGACTGCAGGTAAAGTAGATGGATGAAGGAATATTTCTTTGACAAACAAAGTATGCAAAGCACAAAGTTAAAAAGTTTGGATTGAATAGTTATCGATAGGTTATGATAGCTTTGCCAACATTAGCAAAGCTTCATAAAGATATAAAAGCAAAACCTATAGATGGAAGTCTTTATAGAAGTATGATTGGAATTTTATTGTATTTAATAGCAAGTCGACTTGATATTAGCTTTAGTGTGGGCTTGTGTGCTAGATCAAGTTGCACATAGGGAAGGTCTCTAACAGTTGTAAAAAAGATCACCCGCTAAGTAAATGGTACAACCGAGATAGAACTGGTATTTAGGAAATTCTAATATCTCATTAGTTGGTTACAACAATGCTAATTGGGCTAGAAACATAGATAATAAAAAAGTACAACTGGTGGTTGTTTCCTTGTTGGAAGTTGAATTCTATTTCACTTTTAACTATGGAAGTTGAATACCTTGCCACTGGAAGCCATTGTGTGCCATTATTCTAGATGAGGTAAATGTTGAATTATGAAGTGAAAATAAAAGACTTGACTATGCTCTGTGATGATAATAGTCTACTTAAGTTATCCAAAAATCTTAGTAAACACTCACGAACAAAATATATTGACATCATATATCATTTTATTCATGAGATAGTGAAGAAAAAGGATATTGTTATCAACTATGTTGTAATAGATTGAGAAATTCCTAACATATTTACTAAAGGATTGAGTATTGCTAGGTTTGAGCACCATTAGCGTGAACTAGTCCTGTGTTGAGTGTATTCATTGATCTGACATAGTGTGATGATGGTATAATTCTCAACAATTATAGTCATTAATCCCTCTTTTTTTCAATAAAATTTTGATTTTTGAATTGTTGTGTAGCCGCCAATTTTGTGTTTATATAACTTTTATTCCTTCTCTAAAAAATCCTATCAAATCATATTAAAACCCTCATTTTCTTTGATTGTCCTTCAATAATTGGTCTAAACTTTCTAAAAAGCCATGACAAAAATAAAAAATAAGGACATCTCAAAGGAAAGCCGAAGCTATCGTGAGAGGATCCACCTCAACTGTATAGCCTCCTGAAACTATTGAAGAAGTGTAGCAGCCACAAAAACTTGTTCCACTGTAAAAAGAAGCCATAGAAGCGGAGCCCATTAAGATGGTTCCACGTTAAAGACATAAAGGAAGAAACTCGGCAACCAACTCGAAGCCCATTCTAAGAAGGACTACAAAAGGCTAAAAACCCATGAAGAAAGGGGAAGTGAGAAAAAGAAAAGAAATTACCAAAGAAGATGCTTCATTAGAATTGGTTTGAGATGCCACAACCAAAACCAAACAATAGGTTTAAGAACCTATCAATGCTACTAAAAAGGAGATGCTTACACCGCCTACTAAGAACATCTAAACAAGAATCATCAAAGCCCAAGGAAATTGAATAGGAAACCATCCCTCAAAAAACCTAGTTTTAAACATTTATATATTTGAAGATATGCAATTAAGGTAAGGCCTTATAGGCCACACGAAAATAAATTGAATTTAAAGACTCTTGATTGTGATTTTGTTGGATATTATGAAATTTCCAAGGTTACAAGTTTAATGGTCTCGCTTCACGATTAATATTTTAGAAAAAAATGGTCTAATTCTTTGAGGATGATAAGTTTGTAGAGGGAGATAGGATAAATGACATTGTATTCAAGGAAGAATTTGTTATCGTTCTTCAAACTCATATTGAGAATGACCAGAACTTGTATATAATGCCTGACATTACTCATGAAGCAACTTTAAATCAAGAAAATGTCAGAGACTTTTATGATTCAAGATAATCATACTCTACAACCTCAAGAACTAATGTCATTAAGAAGGTCCACTAGAATAAGAAGTGTGGTGCTAGATTACTAAATCATATTTCTCTAGAATATGAGCTTAACATTGGAATGATGGAGCTTAACTTGATTAGCCTTCATAAAGCCATGGGAAGATCTAATTCTCAAAAGTGAATTGATGCAACGAGTGAAGAGACAAAGTCCATCAAGGATAATAATGAATGGGCTCCTTTTCCATTGCTTAAAGGTACAAAACTCATTGCTTGCAAATCGATATTAAAGAGCAAAAGGGATTGGAAAGGAAATTTGGAAAGATATAAGGCTTGGCTTGTAGCCAAGAGCTTTATAGAGAATGGAGACATTGATTATAAAGAGTCCTTTTCTCCAATTTTATCAAAAGACTCTTTTAGAATTATAATGGCATTAGTGTCTCATTTTGATCTGCCGTTGCATCAGATAGATGTTAAGGTTGCGTTTTTAATGGTAACATTAATAAAATAATTTATGTGGTATAATTTGAAAACTTTGTATTTAGCGATGCATAGAAAAGGGTTTGCAAATTAAAGAAATCTATGTGTTAACTCAAGCAAGTGTCCCATCAGTGGTAATACAAATTCTATCAAGTTGTTATCTTGCTTGGTCTTGAGATTAACATGGTGGATGATTTTATATATCACAAGTTCAGCAGGAGAAAGTCTATGTTTCTCGTGTAATAGGTGGATAATACATTGCTTACCACAATGATATAGATTTATTGTGAAAAACTAAGAAATTTATTGATAGAAATTTTGAAATTAAATATCTTGGTAAAGCCTCTTTGATTTTAGGAATCTAGATATACTGAGTTTGTTCTTAGGATAATCTTGGATTATCACAAAGAATCTATATTGAGAATATTCTTAAAAGATATCGCATGCTGAACTACAAACCACTTGATATTCCTATCACTAAGGCAACAATTTCAATCAAAATCAATCCCTGGAAAGTGTTTAAAAATTAAGGAAATGCAAAGGATTCTTTATGCTTTAGTGCTAGGAAGTCTACTGTGTGCTCAAGTTTGTACGTATTCAAATATTGTGTACATTGTTGGAAAGCTAAGGAGACATTGGAGCAATCTGGGAATGGATTATTAGAAAGTAGCTAAATGGGTTATGAGATAATTATAGAAAACAAAAAATCACATGTTCGCATACAAGAAATTAGTTCAATTTGAGCATGCGAGTTATTCTAGTTTCGATTTTTCTGAACGTAAAAACAATAGAAAATCCACTACAAACTATATTTACCTAGTTATTGAAGGAGTTGCATCTTGGAAGAGTGCTTAGCAACTGCATGTAACTTCTTATATAATGGCCGTAGAATTTATAGCATGTTTTGAGGCATCTAATCATGAAATATGGTCACTAAATTTTATTGATAAGCTGCGGATTATGAATGGTGTTGAAAGGATATAAAGATTATTTTATGGCTATAAGTCACTAGTACTGTTTTTAAATAATAATAGGAGCTCGACAAAGTCAAAATATGTAGAGTTCAAGTCCCTAGTTGTTAAAGAAAGAGCTTAGAATAGACTATTGTTTATAGAGCACATAAATACAAATTCCATAATTTCATATATCCACTCACCAACGGAGTACTACCCAAAGTTTTTCATGAGCAGATCACTCATGTGGGTATTATATCACTTGAAGATATATAGTTTTAGTGTGAGTTTGTAATTTATGCTTGTATAATATAGAAAATTGATACAATTATTTCAATTATAAAGTTTACAATTATTTTGACAATAAAGTTTATGGTTAACCATTTTACATTGAGTTAAAAAGTTTATGGTTATTTGGTTCTCTAAAATTATTCGTTGTAAAATGATCTCAACAAAGTGGACTTATTGAAAGTAGGCATGCTACGAATCACACCTTCATGTAACTTTCATGTTACACATCCACGCTTGATTCATGTCATTTAATTATGCTAACATGTGTGACCATTATTTGGTGTAATTACGCTAAAAGTGTAACAGCTACCCCTTTGATTACATATATATCTAATTGATGAACCAGGTGGCTTAGAGATGTATAAGGAGATGACAACGATATTTTGAGCTTGTAAATCAATATATAATTATAAGGTGCACATATAGTCCAAGTGGGGGATCCTTAGGTAAAATCTAATTGTATCAGCTAATATGTGAAATAATTGTGTGTGAAGGTGTCTTTAAAGTTTAACCCAATTAAAGTGATCTAAAAAAATTTAAGGATCTGGCCTT
This sequence comes from Avicennia marina, assembly GCA_019155195.1. Lineage (NCBI taxonomy): Eukaryota > Viridiplantae > Streptophyta > Magnoliopsida > Lamiales > Acanthaceae > Avicennia > Avicennia marina. The sequence goes on along the minus strand of CM032772.1, from coordinate 6,928,505 downwards.
TAGTAAATGTGAGCTTTATATGCATAGAGATTATACATTATTTCTACCTTGATGATGGGCTGAATAGAAATGATCTTAATTAGTGGACTTGTTAACTCATATATTATGTGTGTGTGTGTGTCAAGGTCTCCAAGTCAAGCATAGCTTCAATTCTGTCTGACATATCAAAACAAACATAGTATACGTTGGTCTAAAAGACCAGCCTCAAGAACTCTTGAATTATTTTTAAATTTCTTTTGGGAAGATTTAAATTCATTCAGGATTAATTCAAATTCAAAATTTGTGACTTAGATTCAACAATTGTGGATTTGGGTAGCCTTCACATTTACTTTAATATCTCAGTTATTGAACATAAAAATTTTAAATTGTTGAAACTTTTGATTAAATTTCTAATAACATGTCCCGAACAATTCCAGCTTAATCTATGTCTGAATCGCATCATACACCAGTGTGCCATTTGATCCAACATTGATATCCTAATATACTCTCTAGGATCTCCCATCTTCCAAATTGATTGTTGTCATCATACATCATTTCAAGACTAGTTTTTATCCTTTATTTTGGTTTCATCTTACTTACAATCACTTAAGCGCTAATATTGGAAACAAGTAATGCAAGAGGTACTTATGACTCAATAGGATGATCATCCTTGAATATTATTCTATGTTTACACGAAATAAACCATATTAGCTATAAGTAGGTTTACTCGTAAAACTTTGCTTTGATGGGACTCTTAGAACACTTTAAGGCTAGGTTATTTGCTTTTAGTAATTAACAAAGACACGAGGTGGACCAATAGGTAACATATGCTCTTGTGGCTAAAATGATTATGTATGAATGGTTTTGACCATTGTTGCCTCATAGAGTTTGGCCCCCACATCCAAAAAGATGTCAAAAGTACTTTTCTACATGATGATCTCAAAGAGGATATTTACACAATACTTCATACTAATTTATTTTTCTATCTTGGTTCGAAGGTCCATAAGCTAAACCACTAATTGTATAGCCTAAAACAAGCTTCCCACACTTTGTTAGATAAATTCTACTTTATTTCAATGTAATTAAGTTTGTAAACCTAAATATGACTATTGATTATTTCTTTTCTAAACTTTCATGAGAATTGCCATTATTTTGGTTTACTTATTTTGATTTACCTACTGATAGGGATGCCAATTGGGGTACATATGGGGTGGGGATCCTTACTTTAATTAAGTAAATACATACATACATACATATAGATATAGATATAGACATAGATATATTATTCTTCTCTACACTTATATTTTTGAGAATAAATTATACAATATAAAGTTATGTAATTATTTTAATTTTACTTTCATTTATTTTTAAATATTTTCATTTTCCTTCTCTTTTAATTTATTTTTATTTTATCTCAAAATTTCTCTCTTTACAAATTCTTTTAATTTTTCTTTATTATAATACTTTCAATTTTAAATGATGTTATTTTTGTTTTTAAAATACAATAACTTTACAATTTGTAAATAACTTTACACATACAAAAAGTGTGTGAAATTTATTAATTATAATATATTGCAAGCTAGTATTTATTAATGTATAATGTTTAGTGATTAATTTTGTATATTATTTTACATGCAATTAATTTAAAAATTAGTTATTGTAAACTTTTTTTTGATCATTATAATATAAAAAATTGTTTGCCCCTATATTTTAATGTCTTTTATATTAACTATGAAAGGTGCTTCTTATATTCTTTTTTTTTTTGGTGAAATTAGCTAGTAATATTTAATTTTGATAATGGAAACAAATAAGATCAAACTTTTTTTCTTTTTAAAATTTATTTTTTTCAAATAAAATTAGATACTTTTTCCTCCAATGAGACATTTCAAGAGATATTAGAGTAGGGAGGGGGGCAGTGGAGGGAAATATTGGTCACGGCCCCACTCCACCCTTGTACCATTAGAGAGAGAGAGAGAGAGAGAGAGAGAGAGAGAGATTTTTTAGAATTCATTTTTGTACCAATGACTAGTGGGTAGCATCATCTCCTCATCTCCTTTGCTATATGTCATGCAAGTTAATCGGTTAGATTATGCACCGTCCATCTTGAAACCATTTTCACTTTGGTTGCATTTTGTACCAACGACTAGTGGGCAGCATCATCTCCTTTGCTGTATATCATATAGGTTAATCAGTTTATGCACTCTCCATCCCCAAACCATTTCACCTTGGTTGCATTTAATCCTTTCATAAGATGTCTACTAGGTTCTTCATCTATTGATTTATTCTTTCCTATTGGAGCACCATGGCTATCTTAACATTGCTATAGAAATTGCTACTAATCTATTCTATCACGAGTGCACTAATTATATTCATGTCATTTGCCTTCCACGCCATGTGTTTCCTCAGCTATGTCTATGAAACTCGCAGGTGTGTGACAAATATTGTCAACTTGTATTGACAAATTGATGCATTGACCAAAATTTCCATCAAATCAACGGTTATCAATTTGGGTGAGTAAGGGCAAGAAGACTCGGTGCAGGCACTTCTGGGGGTGAACGAATGAAATGGAATCATTGCAAAATGTGAGCATGGCTACATTCTTCTCTAGAAGTGATAAATATGGTAAAACACGAATGAAAGAAATTGTTTGGTTTTAAAATGCAAAACTTGCTAAAGACCGCACAATTACTTCATATCATATTTGACACCTTGGTCTCATTGGAATACTCAGTTTTCAAGTGACTCTAGAATCCCAGCATCTTTTTCAGTGCACCAATGTAGGCCCGAACACTAGAAATGACAATATCCATCGCTACTCCTATCCACTGGTGGTGAAGAAAAATCGTCTTAATGAATTACAAAAATAAATGAAACTCATATTGTTATTATTTTTGCATTTCTTAAATACAAATGCTTCAAAGAATTTTTCTTAGAAGTGAACAAAAATTTCAATATTGGTACCTAAATGCACAGCTGACTATTTCTCCTGTCAAAGCATGGGTTGTTGTAGCGGTGTCCTCTACACTAATTAGAACCCTTGTTATGGCTATAGCATTAATGCCTTCATTGATCACATTCAAGGAATACTCAAGACGTATAACATGAACCTACAAAAAACAACTAATATGATGATTTTAGATAGAAGATCTAAAAAGCCAAACACAGATTATGGAAACTTCATAAAATTACAATTTGCACACTAATGAAACTAAAGTTTCATAGAGAAAAAATAAAAGTGTAATAGAGAGGAGGGGGCGGGGGGGGGGGGGACTGCTCATTGATGTTGCGAACAAGATAGTAGTCAGGATATGCATCGACATTATCCAAGTTGTCAATTGATCTAATTACTATGGAAAACACATAAGTGGCTATTACTTTCAAACCTTAGCAATAAGATCAACCGCCTTATATGCTGCATCAATTGGCCCTGTTCCAACTGAACAAGCAATACGTTCATCACCATTCATACCAGTGATTTTAACAGTTGCCGTTGAAAGGCCTAGAATTCCACACGTTACCTGCTCATATATGACCACTATAAAAAATTTGCTTAATCATCCACTAATAAATTCAACAATCAACCATTAAGCAAACAAGTGGAACATATACATGCCTATACCTCTTCAAGTTTCCATACAACTTGCGACTAGAATACTTCATTTGAAATAAGAGCAATTAGGTCATAATCAATGATAAGCTGGAAAATCAACAACATATAAAAAGTAGGCACATGCCACTTCACTAGGATAAACATGTATAAGCATACAACATATTTGCAAAATGTATTAGAAAACTTAAATAGATTTTCAAGTACCTTTTTATTTACAATATCTAATCTAACACATAAACATGAGCTAGCGGAATCATAGAGTACAACACATAAAAGTTTCATTTACAATGTACCGAAGTTTTCCAAGAGTTAAGCCAGATTCATTAGAACGAAGAAGACCAATATCTTCTAAAGATATAATTTCATATGTATTTTTATGTTTAAGCATTCCAACCTACGAAAAAAAATGGAATGTGTTGTGGATAAATCAACTTTTCTAGAAACACAATATAGTAGCTCCAAAAGATAAAGCTCAAAGATCACAACCTAAATATTTTTGTTCAGAACAAGCAAGAAATCACATATTATCAGCACCAAGAAACACAAGAAGGTTTGTAATAAACAATAGCAATTTACATGAATAAAATGCAGGTATCAAAATAGCAATCTTTTCTCTAACGAAACAACCAGGAATAATATGTAATTTTCTAAATACATTTTCATAATTGTTCGTAATATGGAAGCATAACTAGTAAAAAAGTACTAGTAAAGAAAGTAAACACATAAGCCTAAATATGGATGTAACTTGCATAATTGAAAAATCAAAGAACTAGCCTAGAGTATACCTCCATCATAAACTTAGATGATGGTTCAAATCACTGACTAAAAAGTTGACAAGGGGTATATGATTAGGACCAGTCAAACAATCAAAATTCAGGATAGCAAGGCAATAATTCATGAGTTAGCATATTTCAAAATAATTTTCATACAGGAAATTAGGGGTTAGTAAGCATAGTTTATCCTTCCCTACTGTGCATGTTAATCAAAGATCAATAAAATTATGTCTAATGCTACTATTCTTTGTTAGAATACATGTAAACCACATGAAAATAAGGGAGAATAAAATCACATTACATTGACTTTCTGGATGCTCTACCATTTCTCTGTTCCTAAAAAAAATCATCACTTGTCAAAACCTTACATGCACAGGAACACCAAAACAAGGTTACTAGAGTAGTAGAAAACAAATTACATAGATAGATTAGTGCTGCTTAAAATTATATTAAGTGTATCTCTTCGTGGCAGCAAGTATACCAGGCTACATATGTAGGGAGTACGTCATAGAACTTATGGTCCATCATAAATGTCTTTTACTCATCCTTCCTATGTCAAGAGATTTTTAAGGACATTCTCCATGACGAGTAAATGATGCAAAAGCATTGCTGAAGAAAACCCATGCTATGATGGCCATTTCAAATCTTTCACTTCATTGTCGAAAATTTTCGATTTAATTTCTGATAGGAATTTCTTTTCTCCCATAAGAAAGAATTGAGAAATGTAATAATAGAATTTCAAAATGCAATACTACATTTTAAGCCATATTAGGTAGCTAGGTAGGTTGGGAAATTTATCGTAGCCCGTGTGTTAAGTTTTTAGATGTAACAAAAGATGATTCAATACCATGCAAGAACTTAGATATCAATATTCAGTAAATTGAGTTCTCATTTTTGCCTAGGATCCAAGCAGTTCCAAGTGTAGGATATGTATAAGAGAGACAGCTCTAAATTGATTAAGTGGTCATTGCCATCAATTTTTAAGGATTGGAAACTAACCAATCAGCACCATGTGATTTTGCAAAGCGTCTAGTGAACCACTTTAATAAGACATGTAACAATTTTCATGTAATAAATATATATAACAAAGACAACTTAGCTCTAAATAATCCGACACCAAGTTACACCCTAATTTAGTATCAACATTGTCTAAATTGAAATATCAGCAAAGTATAATAAGAAACACAAAAGACTAGAACAACAAACTACCAAACAATCCATGGTTCAAAGTTTTAGTCTTTTAGTTAAATATATGAAATCTCAAAAGAAAACCAAAAGAATTGTTGAATTTAGAAATTCAGAGCTCTCAACTATATCAACTACCAAGCATTAGGAAATTTGACAGCCCACTAGTTAAAGGCTTCCCACTGACACATTGAGAAATGTCCTTGATCCTTCTTTTAAAAAATAAGTTACAAAAAAACTAAATGTATGATTGAAGACTAATCAAGAAATGAGCCTTGACTCTTCTTTAAGAAATTAAACACAAGCAAAGCTAAATGAATGATTGAAGACAATTCTATTTTCAACCTAATTCCCCCTATTTCAAGTAACCATTGATGACCAATTCAAACTCCATCAAATAAAATTGTACCTAGAGGACAGTTCACCCATAAATATAAGAGAAAACCAGGGATCTAAGAATGATTAAAGTTTATTGTCCTATAATAAATCATCTCCAAATAAAAGTAACAAAATGAAAATACTTTTTCTTTTTTGAACTGTCTCAATGTCCAAGTTGATAGTCACTCTATGTGATGTCCAGTAATATTTGACTTCATCTTTAAATAAGAAGACTCAGTTCATTCCCAACTTGCCTCACTCTGAGGTTGGCCTTTCTACTTGACTAGTTGGCGTTTCACTCATGCAGAGTATATGGATGCCTATGGTATGGTCAGCTATAATACACTTAACTTCTTTTTTAGTTGGTTTATCTACATCTTTTGGTGCCCTAGTGGGCACAGTCCTCTTGGGTGAGCTTGGTCTAATCAACATGAAGAGACTAAAATAGAATAAGAGTTGAGTTTTCACCAAGCAGGTCACTTGAGTTTATAGGCTAACTCTCTTACTCACTTTTCTACAAGGTCTACTTTAAAAACAGTCCAAGCCTTTAGGTTCTTCAAGTAGGTTTGGGCTTAGTTGTTGTGCTCAATCATTCTACAGCCATTAAAAGAAAAGGAAAAAAAATTATAGCTAAGCATAAGAAGAAAAAGATTTTAAAACTATTGATTCTGTTCGAAATAAATTCCTACGAGAAAAATTGAACACTCACATAAAATAATCAAGATAACTTAAAGAATGTTTGGTTATCTAATGCTTATGGTGACTATCAAACTTGGGCAAGGAAAAAGAAGTTATTCAAAATTGTGATGGAAGTTTAGCTTTTACATTTGAAGTTGAATATGAATGTAATTAATTTTGAAATATGAACTACAAGGATCAAAACATTGTAGGGTCATATCATTATTAATTAGAAGGAATATTTACATTTATGCATTGATATTATATCTAAAAGACAGAAGGACACATTTATGCACATGCATATATGTGTTTGTATGTGTGTGCGCGTGCAAGGAACAGAAAAAGAGGAAAAGGAGTAAAAATGGGCATTATTTGTTTTTACCAAATTCTTAACTACCCAATGTTTGGCCAAATTATGTCTACTAGACATATGGAGATTTATCATTTGTCACTCAACAGAAGCTGAATGAAAAGAGTCAAACAAAGTGTGACTGATCCCAAGAATTTCATAAACAAAAAATCAGGATTTTTAGCAAAAATACAAATCAATTTCTAAATAATGCGTCATTGTCAAATCTCATCACCTTAGAAAATGCTAATTAATCTAACCAAGATTAGTACATACTCCTTCCATGACTTCAATAATGCTAATGCCTGGTTTTTGATACTTTTAAACCTAAAAGGGCTAATTGATCATTAGTAAAACTTAAGGACTCTTTAAAATTCATATTTGAAACTTTCAAATTAGAATTTTATATCTCATATATTTAACCTTATTTTCTTTTGTTAAAATCCATTAGTTTTAAATAGTTATTTTAACATACTCCCTACTAGCAGGTTGAAGGATGTGGATTGATTTCACAAGTTGTAATTAACAAAATCAATAAGAGCAAGATTGAGCTTAAGAAAAAATTCCCAAAAGAAATGCATTTCTCCAAACACTGATTGCTTTTCAACACCCACTTGATGGATGCCACTTTCATGCGCAAAGGCATTAGCTCCCACATTCGCTTTGTGCAGTTGGTGAGTAGGCCACTGTATTTTTCAACCTGAAAATACGTTATTAAAAAGTCATGACATAAAGAATTGTGCCAAAAAAAGTACATGAGACTAAAAGTAAGCTGGAATATACCATCTTGCTTGCCATAATAATGTGTTTTGTATTGATCCCTATATAAAGCCCACCTAATATTTGCTCTCCATGGCATCTCAAGGCCATTACAACCTATAGTGAAACAAAAAAACCAACTCAGTATTGTAGAATAAAATTCATTTGGCTACAGAGCATAGGGCAACTATTGAGCCTCAAAAATCAATCAATTACTTCTGCAAATGGTGTAATGGCATAACTGTCATGAGAAGAAAATATCATTAACCCTAGATTCGATTTCATTTCTATCTTTAGTTCTTCCCCAGATCATGGTTTACCAACTTATCAATCCATGGGGGCTCATTTTCTTTCTTTGATATAATTGCACTTGATACATAACTCAAGCATATGCTGTACAAGATTTGACTATAGCATCATTAATTTCCAAAAAAAACCATTCCACATTAGACATGATTTCATAAAGTTTTATTAATTTTTAATGTTAACATTTTACAATTTTATAAAATTTGCAACGACAACTAGGGATATCAATAAAGCTATGCATGTCCAAAGCCCAACCCACTTATGCAAGAGATTTGTTTAATACATATGACCAAATTCAAGATTGAGTTTGAATTTTTAGATTGAACCCTGTAAAACCATTAATTAAGCCTGATCTTGATAAAGCTCGATTCAAATGAACCCTGAGCAAGTTCAAGAGTATGTATCATTAGACATCAAATAGTTTAATTTTTTGGTAAAACACAAGCTATAGATGACTAACAAAGTTAATGAAGTTATCCAAAAAAAGTATAGCTTAAATATTACATACATACATATATAAAAGAATTGGAGCTTTTAGTGTGTTAGAAGAGAAAATGGGAAAAATTGTTGTTGTATTTCATTACTAAGAGAAGTCCTAATTTATAGTTAAGACAATTACAATCATACCAAAAAAAAAAAAAGATTATATAACATAAACGTAAACTTATAAATTAGAAAACTAAATATTCTCACCCTTATAATAAGAAAGACAATAATACCAAATATTACTAAATATTTTTCATAATATTATTTAACACTCCTCAAGTTGAACATGTAAACACTTGAGAATGTTAATAAAGCGACAAGCATGACAAGCACACCAGGCAAGCTAATCATAATATCATCCATGACAAAAATGTGTGAAAGAATCAAAACAATCTTGAATTTTCAAAATAGAAGTAGTCAAACGGCCAACAACCAAATGTCATTGAATGTAGACGAAAGACCATATTTAGTTAATCATATTGCTACCACTTTTATTTGTCTGCACAAGACATGGGCTTGACTTATACGCGTCATTAGTGATGGCAAGCAATTAAACTTAAAAAGATTTTTCATGATACCTACACAAACATTACATGCTCAGAGAGATACAATTTTACCACTCACACCAACATAATAACACGGATAGCACTAGCTGAAATTTATATGATCATAAAAAGCCAGTGATAAAGGTCATTAACACTAAACTATATAGGTAAATGATACACTTTGTTAGTCATTACATCAAGGTTTTGCACTCAAAGAACCCAAACAAAACAATTTGGAAATAATCGATATTAACCCCAACAAAAACAAAATTAGCCCAAAACGCTAAAGCCAACAAAGACCTTTAGCTCCACAGAAGCACAATATTTATCTTTCTCATTTTAGTTTAGGTCCAACAACCCAACAAATTATTAAGCTGAAGAAAAAAGAACAAGCCCATACACACAAAATTTTATAACTACAAAACAAAACAAGGCCTAAAAGTTGGCCCCAGTCAAGCTCCAAAACCCAAATACTGTCACAATAAAAAGGCACCCCTTTTCTTCCCTTTGGCCGCTCGCGACGGTACGGCTACGAAAGAGGGAAGACAAAGGCGGTGTTGCTTTTCAGTGGAATAGGCGGTGCACTGGTAGCTTGACCACAGGGTAGTGCGACGGACACGACCGAGCTTCCTTCTTTTTTTGTTCTTTTGTGTGGTGAACGTGGCACACAAATAGAACAAGCGAAAGGGATGGCGGCGCGACAGGGTTTAATTGGGCTTTGGGTTGCACGACGCAACAAAGCGTGGCGGCACACGGCCTAGGCAGGGCCTTAGGCAGGAAGGGCCGCACTCAACGGTGGTTCTGGTTTCAGGGATAGCCACACTCACAGTGGCGTTGAAACAGAGTAATGCACACAAGAGAAGGAAAGGGAAAAAAAAAAAAAAAGAAAGGAAATAGAACACACAAGCAGGAGAGAACATTCCTCCTCTAATGAGGCATTGCCAGCCCTTTCACCAATGCCATTAATGGTCACCTCTAATTGCCTTGCACCAGCACCAGCACCAGCACAAGCCCCCTGAAGTTAAACATGGTCTAGTTGGAATGCAATGTCAACCTGGTCCCATAAATTGAAGCAAAAAAAGACAGACTGCATACCACTAAAGTATTAGCAGTAGAAAGTCCAAGGTCATTTTGACAGTGTGTTGAAATGATCACATGTTCAATTCCACGAGTGTTGGCCTTTATATCAGCAATTAACTGTCCAAATTCAGCGGGCAAAGTGTAGCCTACTGTATCTGGAATGTTAAGGGTTGGGGCTCCTGCATTTATAACTTCTCCCAGAATTTGATAAAGAAAATCTCTATTTGATCTATAAGAGAACCAAAGCAAGAGAATGATCCATCCAATAGACATTGAATTAGCATATGAAGCAGTTTAGGCGCTAATTGTGTCTAGCCAAGTAAACAAAAACAAGGAAAAAGTTGACGCAATTGCTTTCACCACCAAGTTGTCAATGTTACTAGTAAGCTTCCAACCTAAACTTTTATGCGAGAAGTGCACCAGCAACAAAAAATAGTTCCTACGGATTTCAAGATTCCCCTAGTTCTTTAAACAGCCACATTTAATTTAATTCATAGCATCATCAAGTATTCACCTTTTACACTTCTTGAGATAGTTGCAGTGTCATCAAGTTAATGATAAAGTGAAACCATACAGGTAAAAATATGAATCCTAATACAATTTTTTTGATTGAAAGTTGATAATCAAGCTCCATTCAGTTTCTTCCACAAGTGATGGACCACTAGTTCATGTGAACAGTCAACTAGATTCCAATAGGCTTAGAATTTTTTTTTGGTCAGGCCAGCCTCCACCATTATTGCCTCAATCATTTTAAGCTACATTCCTAGAACCTCAAATGTGGTAGTGACGGTGTGATCAAAATGCTACGGCTGCTTAGACAAATCGTAACTACATGGTCATATAGCAAAAACTGGTATTGGTTAAGGCATTTTAAAAAGCAATCCTCTTAGAATGAGGCAAGACAGATCCAGCCCTTATTAAGGTGATAATGATTGTAACAGTTGTGGATCAAAGGAGTAAATGAAGTTCATATATAGAACTGGTAGTTAAATCTGGACACAGCTGGAGATATGATTGCTTAGGCATTTGGCAGCCGGATAAACTATTGTTGTAGAATTTGGCGCGAACTGTTGCAACGGGATAGAGGAGGTTCGACTGTGAAGTAGCAACAGCTTCCAAGGAAAGAGGGGCAAGGTGGGATGGTAAATCATGAATGATAGGGAAGGTAATGTATTGACGGCCGTGAACCTGAGGTGCAGGTTGGTGGCGGAGTATGTGGTTCGGTTGACATGCAGTAAGGCATCAATACTTAAAGTGATAAAATAATGGAAGGAAAAAAGGTGATAAAATGGATTGCCTTCTTTTGATTATTTCTATCTGACATGAACTATGACGTAAAGGGTATTGGTTGTAATTGATACGTGAAAAAGTGAGGGTGAAGTAAAAGTATAGCTAATGGCAAAAGTTCTTCTACGTTTACATCTCGATACCTCCATAGCCAATACATAGTATATTACTCTGGAGCTGGTGGTAGAGGAATGCCAATTAAATTCCAAGACAAACAAAAAAAATCCAAAGATCGTCAATTTACGCCCAGATTAAAATATCACTTTCAGGATTGGCGTTCATATACCTTTCAGCATCTTCAGGACTAAATTCCTCGTCATCGCAGCCCAAACTCCTGCCATACGCTACCATGCTCCTGGCCTTATCGATAACCGGTTCCGGCTTCATCTTCAACTAGTATTTCATGTGAATTTCACTGGTTGCAATAAACGTGTGAATCCTAGGCTTCTTCGCGTGCTTCTCAGCCTCCCACGCCTTGTCGATATCTCTCTTGTTGCACCTCGCCAACCCGCATATGACAGGAACGTAATCAGAGCCGGCGCTCCCGACCTCGTTGGCAATCAGTCTGACAGCCTCGAAGTCAGAGTCGGAGGAGGCGGGGAACCCGGCCTCTATTATGTCGACGCCAAGGCGGGCGAGCTGTCTGGCAACGTCGAGCTTCTCCTTGGTGGTCATGCTGGCGCCGGGAGACTGCTCGCCGTCGCGGAGGGTGGTATCAAATATGCGGACGTATTTTGGGTTAGGGACGCACTCAGAGCGGTGGCGCCCGGAGAAGCAGATGGTGAGGGCGGCGGGAGGATCAGTTTTGAAGTAGAATGGGCGGAAGAGGGCCGTGGTGGGGACAAATGGGTAGGGACGTGGAGTTACGGTGCACTGCATGTTAATGGAAGACGCCATTCTTGCGGTTTCAGTTAGAGCACAGCGGAAAGAATTGGAAGCGAGATTGGTTTAAAACCCTATGGTGGCTGAATTTTCTACGCGTGTGTTTACATTTAGTAAATGTGAAATTAAATATATTAATTTATCTTATTATATAAATACACTTGATGGGATTTTTTAATTATAAAAATCTAAACTGAAGACGTTGATTGGATATTTTTCATTTGTATTATGTATCAATTTATTTCTATTTTTGTTTTTACTTATAATACATAAAATGAAATAATTAGAAAAAGGAAAGAATAAGAATAAATCCCACTCCGTTAATACATACGGTTTTAGTTACGGTGGTGCATCGCTTGGCTGGACAGTCCATTGCCAGGCACCTACCTAATACCTCTTTTGTAAGGTCTGATTTAAATCTCTTCTAACGTAATCTCAGACTGTTTCAAATAAATAAATAGTATATATAGTTGCATGGTCATATAAGACACGTGTGCTTTAATCTTTAAAGCATAATAATTAAATTTCTAAAATATAAAATTAAAGATATTTATTAAATTTATTTTGTCTACCAATATAAATAAAATGAAATTTATTTAAAAATAAAATAATATAGTACTTATACTCTTCTATATTGGTTGCGACCCCTATAGCTGCGACCCCTATAGCATGGCTGGCGAAGTAAATAAATATTCCCAACTTTATTCCAATCTATACGGTTGAATAGCCATTTCAAATAAATTCTAATTCCCAAAAAAATTACTGGTTTAATGATTTTCATTCTTCACATCAGTTAGTGTATTCAGAATCCATTCGGAAGAAGCTTATATTTCTCTTTCAAAAACTTACCCTTCTAAAATCTATTTATACTATGCATAAAGAATATAGGGAACTTTGATTGCAAAATATATGATTCATAAAATGTCCTTAATTATTAATATATATATATATATATATATGTATTCATTCTATTCTCTAAATTTTCATTTATTTAATTTACTTCCCTTAATTGTAATTTATTTTTATCTAATTTAAAGGTTTTTTCCTTTTTCGATTTTTGAAATGATATAAACTAATTTTCATGATGCATCCCTTAATTTTACAATTATTGTTATTATTGCTTTATTAATTACCACCTAGTGGTCTGGAAAGTGGGAAAGATTTTTAGTTCATGGAGAGCACGACTTCTTGCTGCGGGCTCCTTTTAGGAGACATTTCATATATCATTTTCTATAGCAAATCCGAGATCTTCATGGCCATTGTAGATTTACATCTCTACATGAATAAAATATATCTAAACTCTCCCGTGGACATAAACTAAATTGGACAAGCCATGTTAGGCGTACATTTCTCCTAGGGGATGTGATTAAATCAAAAAAAGAAAAAAAGACACCCCTAGCTTTAGATCATATGACGTCACGACTTTGATGACATTTCCCTTGATTATCACCCAAGGGGACTAGGACAATTGACCAGAATTTTATGTTCCAAGAACTAATAAAGGAGAAAGGACTGTGAGCGAATAGAGACTTAGCACATAAAATGTCACAAGCCTAATTTAAATTAAAATATTGTAGTAAAGGAAAATACGCTTTTCCGATGTGATGCGACTTCTTTCATCTTTGACTTGCCAGCTAGACAGTTGATTAGTTAAGCTAGCTAGACAATTACAGTTAAACTAAGTGGTGGAGTTGAGTGGCAATTAGAACCGTTCGAGCAACATTGTACGCATTTGCAGTTGAGGAATGAAAGCACACTATTTTGAGTTTGCCAAACTTTTCTTCTTGTTTATATTTTATCTCTAAATGTCCTTGTAGGATTATCTTCAAGATTGATTCAATCCCTCGATCTTTGAACTTCTATACCAATTGCCCAGAGATTCTCCCGTGATTGGGAATTGACGAGGTGACATTCGGTACTAGGGTCGGTGACCATAGGAAATACCACCAACATGGCTGAAAGCACTCGTTTACAAGAACTTTGAAAAGATGTGGATCAGCCACGATTCAATGTTGAAGAGATGAGTCGTTCCATGAATTAACTACAACAGAGTTAGTAGGAGTAACTGATCAAATTTCCTAAAGAGATGAAGAGATTGATTTTGTTTATAATGGTTGAACGCAAACGAGGGTTCCAAGTGAAATCCTCTCAGAATGGTAACCTAGGTACAAATATATCACATACCCACCTAGTGCTCTTAAATCAACTTTTGAAAATTTGATGGGAATGGGTTAGGGGAATGGGTTAGGAGAATGGGCATACGGGTGTGAACAATTTTTTAGGGTAGATGCCACACTAGTTGAGTCCAAAATGAAGGTTAACAAAATAAATATGGAAGGTAAGGCTTTACAATGTCATCAAATTTATATGAAATCACGCTTATCTCATGAATAGCCACATTGGAGTAAGTATTTGCAAGCAGTTTGCCCAAAATTTGGTTCATGTCTTTGATGACCCCATGGGGGACTTTAAAACCTTGTGACAGCATGGCTCAGTAAAAGAATACAAAGATTTTTTTAATGAAATCTTGAATAGGGGGGAGTTATGTGAGGAATATGCAATAAGTTGCTTCTTAAGGGGATTAAGGTTAGACATAGAGCTTCCTGTCAAAATGTTCATGTCGAGAACCTTGTCGAGTGCCATGAACCTTGCATGGGTACTAGAACAAACATTCTAGTAGCATAAGAAGGCAACTCAACCCACCTATAAGACTTCCTAGATACCAAACCCTTCTCTTACCAAAACTTTCCTAGTGGGTACCCTAATACAAATTACAACATTTCCAATACAACTAAAACCCTAGCCATTGACCCAATGTAGCCTTCCACAACCTGGTCTAAACCTTTTCTCAAAACTTTAAGAGTGCTACCCCTATGAAGATGGAGGAAAAGAGAAGCAAGGGACTCTACTACTAGTGCAATTAAAATTATGATTTAGACCACCATGGAAAGGCAGAAAGGAGTTGTACATCTTGAATGTTGACAAGGAAGAAGTAGAAGGAAAGATGAGATACCCTAAGAATCAATAGAAGAAAGGATGATAGAACATGCCTTGGAAAACCACATGAAGAAGGATCAACACAACACTACCTTGAGAAGCAACATGTGTCCATGCACACAATGTCAGGGATCCATGACTTTCATACAATGAGAATTACGAATGTGGCCAAGGGACGAGTAATACGCATTTTAATGGATACCAATAGCACCCATAACTTCTTAGGCATAGAAGTGGCAAGAAGATGAGGATGTAAGCTTACAGAAATATGACATGTCTCTGTATTTGTTGCTAATGGAAATAAAATTGTGATCTCCCAAAAGTAGATGGTTTCACATAAAAGGTCCAAGTTGCCTCTTTTTTAGCTAATATGATTATTGTACCTTTAGGAGGCTATGATGTAGCCTTGAGTGTACAATGGCAGGTAACTTTATGTTAAGTGAAATGGGATTTTAATTAACTTAAAATGGAATTCATGGTGCATGGCAGAAAAATAATTCTTTGAAGGAGTAAACCTTTTGTGAAGATAGTTTTGAAACAAAAGATAGGGAAAATGATCCAAGGTTTAGCTTATTTGTCTATGCTCATAGTGGCAATGATTAAGGAGAATGAATTTATAAACACTTAGTTTGGTGGGGACAAAGCAAAATGTGGATGCACAAGTTGAGAAATTGCAGAAAATTTTGAAGGAATATGAAGACTTGTTTAAGGAACCTCAAGGGCTACCACAACTGCAATTACATGACCATAAAATTGTATTGGGAAACGGTACACCACCCATTAGTATTAGACCCTTCAAAGAAGCGGTAGAGTAAAGCATACAAGATTTGAGGTTGAATGATGCACACACGAAAGGTAATGTTGCAGCTACGGAAGTTGAGATGCAAAGATTTATGCTAGACCATGCTTAGGGTTTGCAAAAGTAGAAAAGGATGGTGCAACCTCTAAGTTGAACATCACGGCTGCAAGATTGTGTGATAGAACATCGATATGTGATCATGCATGAAATTTTAAGGGATTTTTCATCTTTTCTCACATGTACATGAACCCTAAGCTAGGTAGTCTCCATATACATATACATGTTCTCCACGATTGTTAGGGAGTCATAGCCTAGTTTTGATTTTCCAATACTTAGAAAACATAACTCACATAACTTGGAGAAGTGTGGAAAAATCCACACCAAAGCTTAGGAAGAATTTAATAGTCCACACCATGCAAGGATACTAGCATAAGTTTTCCATACTTTACTGTTATTTTTACATTGTTTTGGGATGTTGAACATTATGGCAATGATCTTTATTAATAATATTATGAATTGCTAAATATTTATCTTGTCTCTTGTGTTTATATTTGATTAAATGCATGTCATGGTTTGTGATTGATTGTCTTTGATGTTGTTATTCACAATTGTTGGAATAAATAGTAATTAGAGGAATTGACCAATTTACTAATTAATTTATAGTTGAGCAAGGAATAGTAAAAATGAAACTTGCACACTAGATGTATAGTTGTGAATATTAAATCTATAAGAATAATAAGAGTGACATCATACGATTAATGTGAATAAATGTTGTTATTCAAAAATTAATTACTCGACTTAATAACCATAGGAAAACCCGCTACACCTTTAGTTGAAGTTTCAGGAGAGTTTGAAAGATACCCCAGAGACATTTGGATTAACAACCTATAACAAAGTAATTAAATTGAGAATGAACATAAATTAGCATATGTAGAAGATCAATACAACACAAGGAGCTAGACTTTTCAGTTTTTGATACTCCATCTATTCAAATTTACGATTTTTTTCTAGGTGATTGTTTTTATTTTATTTTTTTTATTTTTGCTACACTCTCAAAGCTTAACGAATAGAAGTTTAGTTATATAAATATACACAAAACTCCTCCTTATGAGAATGGCACCTACACTCACCACGGCATTAGTATTTTATAAATTTAATTTTAGTGTGATGATGACTCATATCAAATTTTTTTAGCGCTATTATTGGAGAGGGCGATGAGTGCTATTAAACACTTTAGGGGACTAGTAGATTAGGCCATTCTTATTTCTTTTGTTTTTTGTGTTTTCTCTCTTTTCATTCCTTTCTCTCTAATTCTTCTTTACTTTTCTTGACTTAAATTGCTACTTTTCATGGGTTGAATATTTATGTTTACTAGATATTGTATATTTGTAGGAACAAAAGTGTAGATCTTGACTTCAATCCTGAGATTGAACAAACACTCTACAGAAGGCGCATAGCTCTTTTTCAACAAAAACTAGAGGTAAAGATGGCAGAAAACAACCCATCACCACAAAAGAATCTTGAACAAAAAACAAAGAGCCATCAAAAATTACATTTAGCCAATGATGAATCCTCCTCCCATAACAAGCATTGTCAAACTAAGTCAACACAAATAACTTCAAATTGAAGCTTGCACTAATAAATATGGTGTAGCTTAATCAATTTGGTGGAGCTCCACACGAGGACGCCAATACTCATCTTACTAGTTTCCTTGAACTTTGTGATATGGTAAAATTCAATGGTGTTTCTGATGACACTATCAAATTGAGACTTTTTTCCATTCTCTCTTGGAGACAAGGCTAAACAATGGATATAATCATTACCACCTAGGTGTATAGCCACTTAGCAAAACATGGAGAACAAGTTTTTAGCAAAGTACTCCCTACCAACAAAGACTTCACAACTTAGACAAGAGATTGAGACTTTTAAATAGTTGGAGTTTCAGACATATTACATTAAGTGTGGGAAAGAGTCAATAAGCTCCTTAGAAAATACCCACAGCATCGATATCCACTAGACATAAGTATAAACCTTTTACAATGGTACATCTAAACAATTATGTATTATTCTTAATGTAGTTGTAGGGGCGACTAATGAATAAATTACTTGAAAATGCATGGGATTTGATTAAAGAGATGGAATCAAATGCTTACGAATGGTCATCTGAGAAGTCCACGACGTCATTGGTGTGCATGAAGTAGATATAGTGATGCCATTTATGGCAAAAATGGAGCTTTTGTCTAAGAAAATTGATAGTGTCTTACTAAGAACGCTCATCCCTCTTCAGTTACCTTAGTTCAGTAGTGTGATACGTGTGTAGGCCTACATCCCACTCATGAGCGTAGAGGTAAAGAAAAAAGTTGTGGGTTGAAGGAATAAGTAAATTTTATAGGTAATGGAGGAGCATGAGGTAACAATCCATATTCAAATACTTATAATCCAGGTTAGTAGAACCATCCAAATCTTTCTTGAAGAAACACACAGAACTTGTGAAGCTTTCAAGCACCCTACCCTCCCTCCATAGGAGAAAAAGCAGCTGTTAGAGGAAATTGTGAGAAATCTTGTGAAATTGATCAAAAAAATGATAGGAAACCTTGCTAAGACTATGCAAGATTATATAAGTAGGACTGATACTCTATTGTAGAATCAACAGACATCCATAAAGAACTTGGAAGTATAAGTAGTGCTACTTGCAAAAGAGATGGCTTCTAGACCTACAAGTACGTTATCTAGCAGAATCGACAATAATCTAATTGAGCATATGAAAAGTGTATAAACAATAGAAAGTTAAAAAGAAAAATAAAAGCCACTTATTGAGGAGGACAAGGCATAATTTGAGGAAAAAAGGAGGTGATGACACCATCACTATACAAGTCAAAAATTCCATATCTGCAGAGACTATATTCTACAAAGGTGAGGGAGCAAGTGAGTTAATTTTTAAGAAATTGTTAAAAATTAGATGTAAATGCTTTGTTGGTTAAGGAAATTAAAAATGCTCCTACTAATGTTAAATGCTTACGCGAAGTAGCCTCAAGAAAGAGGAAATTCGAAGAGCGAGGACTGCCACCTAAATTTGATCCAAGGAGTATTACCATACCTTGCATTATTGGGCTTTTTTCTTTTAATAATATACTATGTGACTTAAGTGCAAGTGTTAATCTGATATCTTTTTCTACATTTTAGGTACTTGTCATAGATATGGTGAAACTGACATGAATGCTGATAAAGTAGGTGGATAAATCCACAAAAAGACCACTTGGAGTAGAGGACAATGTTTTGGTACGTGCCTTTATCTTACCTATGGATTTTTTTTTCCTAGAGATGGGGAGTCAGAAGGAAACACTACTGATTCTAGATCAACCCTTCTTAGCAACTACTAAGGCTTTGAAAGGTATGGAGAAAGGTAGTCTCACCTTACACGTAGGCCCTAGTCAATTAACCTTTTTTATGTATTTCACATCTTTAAAGAAAACACACGAGGTAAGAGAAAAAGTAGCTATGTTGCTAGTTGTAACGACTCTGTTAATAATGTGCCTATTGCAAAAAGAGGTTTTGTGCAAGTATACAAGGGAAAGAAAGAGATGAGTGTGGGAAATGAACCATCATGGCAAATAGAAGAGTTAAGCCTAAGGGAGAGAGAAAGAGAGAAAAGAAAGATAATGACAAAGAAGCAAGGGAGAATTGCTGCTCATGGGGGGTTGTGGATCCTCAATGTCACAATTAATCTACCTTAAACCCTTGTCAAGTTGCAAACATTAAATATAGCTCATCTTGGGAGGTAACTTAAGCTATTGTTAATTGCTTTCAATTCATTTATTTTGTTTTCATATATGCTTTGTTTTGTGCTACGTGGATACCATCTATATCTTCATCTTGGTGTAGGATTTTGGAAGAATGAAAAAGACAACTGTGCATATAGAAGCCCAAAGAAGAAGAACAAGAAAAGTAGGTACCACACCTTATTAAGTTGTCTTGCTCTCTGTTGCTTTACTTGTGATAATTGATTGGTTGAGGTAACAAGATATGTGTGGGGGTGGGCAAAACTATAGACAAATTTGAGTGGAAATAGTGTGGATGCATGTGAGAGTTGTTGCTGAAAATTTATGCACGTACATTCAAGGTTTGCATGACTATATTGATAGCATAAGCATCCCATGAACTTAATGGTCACTATACTTAATTTATGATCAATGTCTTGCAAGGAAATTTGTGTTGCTTTGTTCACTAATTATTCATGAGATTAGCTTACTTGCCCTAGTGTTGAAGATATGGTTCTTATTTTATTGATCCTAACACCTTTCAACTTTTGATTACTAGACTAGTTCAGAAGTCTCATAGTAAAGATAGGATAATTCAATTGCGGACGTAGGTTTTGCTTTGAGTATTGATGATGTTTGTAGAAAAATTAAGTGAAAATTCAAAAAAAGAAGAAGAAGAAGAAGAAAAATATGTGAACATATATAAAAAGAAGTCTAGTCCACTAATTGGTACAATTGTGTGACTTGAATTGCGTATGCACCCCTTTACATGCTTGCGTAAAAAGGTCTGATAATGAGTGTGCAAAGTATCTTAAATTAGTTGTGAGTTGAGCAATCAAATATGCATGGTAACCCTTATTCACATTAGTGTAAAAAAACTTCTAACTACTAAAGAAAAATTTTTAAGCTCACAGGAATGTGGAAGATAAGTGTGATAGAAAGGAGAAAGGAAAAGAAAACAAAATTTTACATCCCACACTAATCTTTTTGTTGGAATTGTTTTTAATTGAACTTATTCGAAAGATAATAAATTAATATTTAAAGTGAGTGGTCTTGAATTTAATTGTCTCTAAATTATCAAATGGTTAAAATAGTTAAAAGTTAAAGAGTGTCACACACACATGAAAATTCATGTTATAAACATTCAAATCAAAAGTACAATAATTTCAAATAATGTTGAACCAAATGACATCCGTATATTTAACTTTTGAAATTAAAAAGAGTTGCACATTCTTGTATTTATGCAACGATAAATTAATTGAAAGAGAGAGAAATTTGCTTTAGGACAAACAAATGAACAAGCATGAACATAATAACACGTAAATTTATAACTTATTTGTACTCTTCGTGTGCTAAATTTATGCATGTAAATGAAATAAAATAAAGAAAGCATATTACCATGCATAAAATGTATTAAATATAATCATATTTGGTTTCAAAGTGTTGATGAGACTAAAATTTTGATTTATTAGAATATGAGTTAAAAATATATAGATATAGTTACTAGAGTTCATATATATATATATATATATAATGAATATGCATACATATATAAAAAATTATTGATTTTATTGTAAATGTATGTACTAATTGAGTTTTAAACAGAGAGATTATATTTAAAATACAACAAAATTTTATAAGACTATATTTGTTCTGTTAAAGTTTTGAAGAGTTCCAGAATCCATCAAAACAAATAAACTAGACAATCACAAACAGATTTGAGAAAGCATGCGACATTCAATTCCATCCGCAATTATGCAATCAGACGACCAAACAAGAGAGAGATTCACTAGGAATAAGCATATGCATCAAAGGCCTAGAGTAAACAAAGTACAGCACCCAAGTGCCTCCTCACACAGAATCAAATCCTTTCTATACAGTCGCCAAAGTTGAAACCAAACCAAATTACTTCTCATCGTCGTTGCCACCATATTGCGTGGAATTTCCATTCCAAAAGGCATTTCTGTCTTGGAATCGACTATCATCACTGTCATCATGTTTCAGGGTGTGGATATTGCCCCCAAAGCCAGGACTTTGCTGCCTACTCTTAGTGTTGCTGCCGCTAGCTCTGGCTGCCATCCATTGGTCAGATGATTGGTTGGGGGAAGGTCCGCCTCCATGCCTTAAGGTATTTTGGAGTGAAGGGTTTGGGCCTGCAACAAGAACAGCAATCATATTATGAATCAGATAAAGGGACAATCTGCCGGCAGGTCTGTCAAACATCAATTCACTTCTAATATAACTCAACTAGAACAAGAAAAATTTGTCCCTTCACAATCTGCTCAGCCTCACACTCAACCCAATAAAAACAACCAAAAAGCAGACAGATTAAAGAAAAGACGAAAAATCAGATCCCAAGTAAGCACCAGTCATGCCTAATAACCCACTATGAGCACCATCACGTTGTCTGTCAAAAAATGAAACAAGTATAGAGTACCAGCGTTAAGAATTACCGTCAAATGCTTTTCTTATTATATACATTTCAGCATAAATTAACATATAATCTACAAGTGTAATTATAAGTAATACTATTTAATTACTATACCAACTTTGCGGTTCAATTATACTACATTATATTGTTCTGATACTAGCATTGATACAAGTCATAATTATTGAACATATTTTTTATTTATTATCTAATATTATTTCACTTCTTATAATATTATACTACGAAATAACTGTTTAGAATTGACAATATGATTATTATCATAGAGAATTTAGGGAATTAAAATATTACTACAATCATTCAAGTTTTTATTACTAATAATAACACAATCTCAGCTATACTCCTGACGTGATCATAGCCACAACCAACACGCCTTGTTAGTTGATACATCACGTGTCTAGAAACAACCAACACGCCTTGTTGGTTGATACATCACGTGTCTAGAAACTATCGGAATGACTCAATTTGAAAGTGGTTTTACAACAATTGAGATACACTCAACTGAAAGGGAAAACAAAAGAAGACTGTAATGTTATTAATTAATAGCCAAAAAGTAGCTGAAAGTATGCAAAAGGTCCTATTTTTAATCCTAAATATCCGGAAATAATCCTAAAAATGTGTAAAATAATCTCTCCAATTGGCCGAGTATTAAAATGTTTCCACTCACTACGCATAGAATAGATAGACATGTTACTTAGAAGTGTGAAGGATTACTTATCATCCCCATGTAACTTCAGAAAAGATGACAGGGTTAAAAAAACTCACTATATTGCCATATGCCACCATGTGATTCCTGGGCATCACCTGATGAGCTGGGACTTCTGTTAAGGTAAGACAAAGGGTTCACATATGAAAACACTCTTCTAATGAAGGCCCAATATCCTTCATTTCCATTTGAAGCACCAGCACCGTCTGAGGAATTTTGATAGTTCAATGATCCTCCTCTATCATGTGAAGAGTTCTGGTTATTTGGAACCACAACCAATGCCTGCCTATTGAAGAGACCCAATTCTGATAATGTGCTGTTCAAATCTGTATGCATAAAAGCCAGAGCAGCAGCATTCAAGTGCATGAAGAGTTGAGAATGGTGATGCAGTATACACAACTAAGATACAGCTGAAATTTAGCAATTCATGGAAAATACATAGTAAGTAAAGACTATGTTATCACCAGAATAATCCATCTATTTATTTTATACCTAGTTATGGTCATTTTTGAGTAAAATACCAGGGTACATCCTGCTCAATTAATAATAATGCACATTTAAGAAAAAGGTTATTTCCTGTCTCTAGATTGAGAATACAGGCCTCGCTCTCGCTCTATAATGAGATAAGAACATAATCTTATATAATGTGAGTCTAACAATATGCAGATATCTATTTTTCATCAGCAAGTATGCTAGTAAAAAGAAAAAAAAAAGAAATTCCAACATTATAAAGATTTAGACCAGTTAAGGTTTAACAATTTGCAGTGATGACAAGTGTATGTTGAGCACAAGCATCCACAGAGACAAATAAATGTGTTTATCTAAGATGAAACCTCTTAGACCAGATCACTTGCTGTTACCTAAACAATGGAGCTCATTGCTTTAGTCTCCATGTGTGATTTGCATGACACATTTGCTCAGTTCACACACATAAAATATTAAAAAAACCAGATAAACAGACCTCAGCGAGGCCATACAATATGATTTAGAAAACATCAAAATCATGTTGTGTATGTCCTGAAAATCCCACTCCCACCTTGATTTGATAAAATCCAATATCAGTAAAGTGCACAATAGCAAGAACATATAAAATTAGAAATGATAGCATACCTTGATCATTGAAAATCTTGCGAGGGTAAGGAATTGCTATGCTAAAAGAGCTCAAGCTGCCTGTTTGGTTTTCACTTATGTAGTCTTCGACCATCTTCAAGGTGTCCATCACAGAAAACTTGACTTGTAAGCTAGAACCATCAGGGAGTCTGATATTTAGGAAAACATCATCCGATTTAATGGCAGAGGAACCTGAAGTGGCAGCTTTCTCAACTTCCTTGGGGTACTCATTATTAATATTTGCTGCTTCAACAGATTCATTGACAATCTCCCGAGAAACTTCATTGTTACTGCTCAATTTATTAGCACAGATATCTAAATTTTTTTCTTGTGTGACAAGACCTGCAACTTCGAGGTTATCTTCACCTATCACCACAGGGGTCTGTGATGAATTTCCTGTGTCAGTCTCCGGAACGGACTCATCAAGTTCACCACTGTCCAACAAATTAGTAGGAGATGGTTCCGGAAAAGCCACCCCATCCTCGGCCTCCTGTCCATATAAGAAACAAAGAAAAAATTAAAATCCAGCAGATAAAGTTAGCACAAATGATAGACATAGCCAAACTAAAGAGACCTCGGAACCGTCTTCATGAAAGCTCCTATCTTCTATTGTCTTAGAACGTAATGGTTGTCCAGCACCTGAAGATATGATATTATCATCTGTCAATGGCACTGACCCACTTGTCCCTGGTGCCGCTTGTTCAGAGGGAGCTGTCTTAGAAGTTCCAGAAGCAAGTGCAGCACTCAAAAAAGCCACAGTTGTTTCCTGGACCACATTCAGTGCATAATTAGTCCAAGTACCAGAAAACATAATTAGATCAAGCATCCAATGCACTATCCATACCTGATATAAAATACCAACAATAATCATACATATGGAAAACCAAAAATGCACCACACCCATGCACAAAATCAAAAGGAATTTTTGGCTGGAATATGGTGAAATAGTGAAGATGATTCCATATGTGAGAGCAAGGAACAAAACAATGCCAGTTTGACAAGGTAATGGTAGTGTCAATGTTGGAATCACGCTGAGGGATCTGAAAAGGACCTTAGATCACAAGCCACAAAAAGTTGAATCTGATGACATCCTACTCTAGGAAAAATGACTGAATTTATTTAGGGAAGTGCGCCTAAACTAAGTTGCTACTTGCTTGATGAAATCTTTAGAACCATCCATCTTATTAGTAAATATTTTGTCTTAACTTTTATAAAATAATTAAGTAAAACATTCAAAAATGAAATATAAACCTAACTCCTCAATTTTTAAGTATAATAGTAAGATTTACATTCTAAATTGTATATCCCCAGCCTTGAAATGAATTAATAGGTAAAAAGTTTATTACTTAAATTTTTTATGCAAGGCCATATCTACTTTAAAGAATTGGACTAGATCTGGGCTAATCACATATCCATTTAAAGAAACAGAATCCATGATATAGTTGAGGGCCCAACGCAAGATAAATAATTCTCAGTATGTGTGAAAATAATTTTTCAAAACAATAATTTTGACCCTTAACCTTTCAATAAAAGTGAACATGGCCTAAAAGAATAAACAGTGGTGAAACAGCAACAGTAAAGCAAATAAAGATCACTGCATCATTAAAATCATATTCAATATCACAACTAGAAATTAAAACACAGGGTTTCAATGCTAATCAATAATTTTTCTACTTCTCTATTCTCCACAATTTTCAGCAGTCAAAAGAGGCCAAAAAAGAGAAAAAAAAAATGACAGTTTCCTTTAGAGCATGATCAGAATAAGATTTGGTATTTGAGCATCCAGATCTCAGATCCTGGAGTGATCCCAGGGTGAGAGGTAGTAATATATGAAATAACAATGGAATATCAAAAGAAAAGCAAGCTGAAAAGACAATGCAAACCAGAGCAGCATTTGTTTTTCTGGTTTGGCCCGGTAAGATTTTATACTGAAGTTGCATAGACTTGGCTCTCTCAGATATTGACCCAGAAAACTCAGAAACTAAACCATCAAGCCTTATATTAAACCAAATCAATGTAATGCGTATACTGCTGCAGGCAAATAGCAACTGGCAAGCAAGCCTCAAAAAAGGTAGTATCTTAATTAATAAATATATACATATATACATATACACATACAAACATATATATATATTTATATATATATATTTTTTACTTGGAAATAAGGGATCAAGAAAGGATAATAAGACATTGGAAACTGGAAGAAGAACACGAAGGTAGCTGCTCCACGAGGCCATAAGAATTGGAGAATATTCTAACGAATGTTGCAGACACCAGCATAAGTCATAACCCACCTGAACATGAAGACTTAACCACGCTTTCTCAAGACTGGAAGCAAGAACATCAGCACCAACAAAGCCCCCTAAACAATTTCTCAATCAGAAACAATAAAATAATAATAAAGACTGAAATCAACTAGGTATCAACTGCTCTAAGTTTTCTTGCTTTTAGCGCTTACCTTTTTGCCAAAGTTGTACACCATTGTATCCAATCACAGTGATACAAGGGGCGGAATGCTGTGGATCTGCAGATTTTGATGCAAGGATACAGGCATATGAAAGATAGAAGCTTTATCTATTTCTACTAGTAAATGAATCAAAACCATTTAGTTTAGCATAATTTGACCTACTAGTAAATAATGTCTCTGCATTCACTTCAATTAGTGAAAGTATTCTCACCAATAATAGCTGTCAAAATAGGAGGAATAGACAGAGATAGGAGAGAAAATGATTACACTTCTACTTCCTTACTTCATTCACAATTAAATGAAATTGTTTTAATTGAAAAGATCCAACAGTCAAAGTTGCAAATTTGCTAAAGGAGATTCTTTAGCTCTCTTGTCAAAATGTAGGTTATTTAGTCTTCAAATACTTCTCCACTTGCATCATCTAAAGCATTCTAAGGTTTCAAAGTCCAAAAGTTTGCCAAAAAACATAGGCTTTGTTTGTTTTGCAATTATACACCCTCCAAAAACACACACTCATTATTACCCTTCTTTTTTATCTCTCTTTCTTTTACTTTTACACAATTCCCAAGGCAAAAATACCTAAAAACACATACCATGATTGCAAAACAAACAAAGCTATAAAATCTTGTGGAGTAAAGGCGTCATAATAAGTATATTTATAGCTTCAATTCTAATTTGTTACCATTTTCTTGTGACCTCAAATATACTAAGTCAGAAGATGAAGATACAAACTTGAGGGCTAACAGCATAGCAAGCATAAACAGTTAATAACATAAAAATTCAATAAAAAATTAACATGAAATTCCAAGAACATATATAATAGAAGGTTCTCTTTTTGAGTGGGAGCCCAAATTCATGCCCATATAAACAACAAATAGAGCTAAACCATAAAAATTTTCCTTAAAATTATTACTCTCCAATTATGCAGTACAATATTTCAGGATCTTATTATCTGGTGGCCATTGTTCAATTAGCTCAGAATGGGGGCTTCACATTTTTACCATCCCAAAAACCATGCTTCGTCTTCTAAATATTGGTGAAGCATCAATATTCGCACAAGAATTAAGCATAAATCCTAGCAGACATTACTCTAAGGCTCTATATAGACTGAGTCGATCCTGGTCATTTCCTAAAACGGATTCAGCCAACCACTATTGTTTCCAAATTGGACACCAAAATTGTGGGTCTACAGGGACATGTCTAGACAGAGAAATCCCAGGTCAAGGTAGTAATGTTATGATTGTTGATAAGTTAAAACTTAACCAAGCAGATGTTGTATCAAATATGATTCTTTAACCTTTCCAAATCTCAATCCGAGTTTCACTTAACAAATTGTTAATAACGTACAAAGTAATTGAGGCTCTGCACAACAGTAGCTATACAATAGTGTAAGACACAGAAGCAAGCAAAAATGAACAAGTACCAACAACCTACTATTTGAATCAAAGATATCATTCCAAGTAAGAATTAGAACAGTGAATAAAGATTAGTAAATGTTTATTAGAAGGCTCCAGTTAAAAACAAAAAGGGTACCTTTCCAAAATATATATATATTTACCATCATTGCATTGAATAATTCCACATTAAACTAAAATGGGTAATGATTGGGTATAGACATGAATCTAGCACTAAATCCTACCCCTTGACAAGCCTCGACAGCCATTGGTTTAATCTTTACAGCAATAAGATACTTTGAGCTAAAAGAAAACAAACTACTAAAGGTTATTTTGTTTTAATTTTTCCATATCTTGAGCAAACACTACAATCATTTTTTTCTCGCTCTTACTTTTACAAAATTATCAAGAAAACACACCAAGAGCATACATCTAAAAACATAAACATAGTTAAAGCTCCCTAGTTCCAGGGCTTCTATTCACTATGCTAGTTGTTTGTGGAGTTCAGACAAAATGTGCATCTTCATTCTATTATTTCACCAAAAGTCTATGGCAAGAGGCAAAGCTTATGCTTATTTTGCAAGTTTGGACTCTCTAAAAACACACTCAATCATTAAACTTTAAATTTTATCTCTTTTTCTTTCTTACTTTTACACAATTCTCGAGACAAAACACCTAAAATCATAAATCAAAATTTAAAAACAAAAATAGCCAAAGTTAATAACCACTACCATTGATTGTGTCGTATTAACCACAAAAAAGGCAAATTATGCGTGACTGGAAAGTAGCTTCAAGAAAGGATACAAAGTGCTGAAAAATTCGATGCTTCAGAGCTTCCTTCCAATATGTGTAACAGAACGCAGTACTTTGACAACGACTCAGAAACCTTGATGCAGTATGAGATCATAGAATAGCAATAAGTAGCAGGAACCAATTAGTTTGAGATCGGAAAAAAAATTACCAGAAATCAGGGCATTTTGTGCATAGTAGCAAAAGCAAACCTACATTCGGATTGACCCATGTGGATGTTTCAAGGATTTTAGAGTCCTGATTGTCACCTTATACAGGAAAAAGATATTGTCAAAATAGAACTTCTACATTATTAAACTTGAAAAATATAATCTTCAAAACTTTCATTCAACCAAAAGTTTAACATCATCAATCAACATATAAATTACACTAGCAAGAGGTAGTTCAGAAAGACATGCAAACACTTATGTGATAAATCTTTCACAGTTAACTAGCAAATCCAAAATCCAAGCATGTGAGTTTAAACACTCAAAATACAAATTCAAGTATGATCTATTTTAATGAAACAAATACCAATCTTGTGAGGGAATCAGGACCTTGGCCAACAAATATACAGCATCCAAAACTGATGAATGAACTCATATGCACTTTGTTACTTTCCACTTCTAAAATAACTAAATCACTCTTCTCTCATAATTCATGAACATTTAAACAATTATGTAACCTATGTTCTTTTGCATTTCATCTTTTCTTCCCATCTCCCTTCTTCCAACAATTTAATTTGCAAAAACCCCTCAAAGAATTGCTACATTGCATCCTTTTACTCCACCTTCCAAGCAAAATGCATAGACAAAAGATCTATATTGCCAAACTTTTCTAGTGCAGGGATCATCTCACTCTATTTCACAGTCACTGAAAAAATATCTTGCCCCCTTAAGTCAGAAAATTTCACTTATTCTGTTCTCCTACAGCTCTAATTAGCAAGTGAAATTTTAATAATATGACAGAAGTATGAAAGTAAATTCAAGTAAATGACACTTACCTGAAGTATAGACAACAAAAAGTTTCTTCTGTCGTTTCGCTTCAGCAATTGCTTCTGCTATTGAACCTTTGAATGCAAGGGAAGAAAGAGACTGCTCCATCTAAAATATGCAACACATGAACAGTTTAACAATCATCATTATCCATGCTACAGATTTCCAGATGTATTTTTCACATACATACTGAAGGGCAGAATGCTATTAAACATGCAAGATAGAATATAAGTCCATGTAAATGTTAGCCTGCTTTAGCTAGTTTGTCAAGTGAGGAAACTTAGCATGCAATCTCTTTGTAATCCCCCCAAAAAATCATATCATAGGTATTAGACAAATTTTATAATTTATATATCGAATAAAGATTATATCAATGAAGCATAAATTTAATACATCAAGTAAAATAACATATTGACGAAGCACAAAATTTATACATCATATAAAAATCACATCACAAGTACTACAAAAAATATATACATCCAAAAAATTGAAACCAATTCAATAAAAAAGGGAAGTCAAGAATAAATCAGTGCCTGCTAAGATGCGGCACGTGAAAAACATATTAATGAAACAAATGATTGCTTGCAGCACTGAGTTTCCCATATAATTGAGAAGCTTTGCATATAAGCCAAAAAAGAATGTATAGTCCTCAGACAACCTTCATAAATTAGACTTCTAATACTTGGAAAAGTGGAACTATTCTACAACTAAAACCTAACTTCCTTTCTTTTCAATTCCTTCAATCTCTCCACCATTTCTCATTTTCCCGACAAATTCACCCACCTTTATTCTTCTTTCTTTCGGGGAGTTGAGTTTATACAAACGCATTCAAATAACACAATTCATTATCACTACCACACCCCCCCCCCCACCCCCCAACACACACACACACACACACACCCAGAGAGAGAGAGAGAGCCCGACCCAAATACTCATACGAGTGAATTTTTATCACAAACGGGAACACCCACAATCCAAATTATGACTACAATTTGTAAAATTCTAGGATTAAAAAGAAAGGACAAAATATTTCCCCTTCGAAAAAAAATGTAAAACAAAGATACGGATCAGTTTCCAATAATTGAAAAATCAACTAAATTTACATAACTCCCACATAAAAATCATCAGTATCAAAGAAAAAAAACAATAATTATGTTCCATCTGTAAAGAATTATTACCTTGGCGAAAATAGATTGGTAAGAAGAAAGAAACAGAAGGCAGTCGAGATTCGATCACTCTTAAGAACACTCTTCACTTATTCTGCACTTCATCTATAACCCCTGAAAGGCTGAAAGTTGCATTTGTATGCTCGCTTAGTTTATTGATCTTTGCAATTCAACCCCCAAATTTACGAAATTATCATTTTTCCCCATGGTCCAACGGAACTTCCCCCAGTGCACATTTGTTCTATAAAATCGACCTTTCTTCCTGTCCAACATTCTTTAGAATTTGAGGAAAGTTTTTGAGAGTGCTTTATGTTAGAGAATTGAATAATTTGTTAGATATTTTTTTAAATATCTAATAAACTACTAAAGATCACACACTTTAAGCGTATACAAATTTATATATAAATTATAAAATTATTGTATTTCAACTACTAAATATAACATTATTTTTAAAGAGTATACAAATTTTTAAATAAAAAAGAAAGATCAAAAGATTTAAAAAGCGAGAAAATTTGAGAGAAAGTACAAATAAGAATAAAAAAGTAAAAGAAAATGAAGAAAAAAAAGGATGAAATATAAAAGATTTTAAATAAAGACAATCATGTAATTTTTTATTGTACAACCTAAAAATCTCATTTTTAAAAATAATATAGCAAAAATATAGGTTAAAAGTATAAGAATAACAAAATGAAAAATGATAAAATAATTTGAAAAGATAGAAAATTTGATAGTAAAATACAAATAAAAGTATTAGAAAGTAGAAAAGAGAAATAGAAAGGGATAAAAAAATAAGATAATTTAAAATAAAAATTATTTTTTGTAATTTTATATTGTGCAACTATAAAAACTTCATTGAAATAATAATATAATACAAATATAAGACTACCTACTTTATAAACTAACAAAAATTGTCTTAAAATCTTATTGACATATGATATTACATAAACTCACGATTATTTTGTGTATTTACAATAAATTGTGCCGTCCGACTCCCAATTTTAGACCTCCAATTTGATTTGGTATTGTTTTTACTGAGGGTTGTACATTTCAAAATTTGTTTCATATTAGAATAAATGGCATTTACGCTCATAACATTTTACTTTAGTGACACTTCATTATCTAAACTAAAATAGGTGACTTTTCAATCCTCAATATTCAAGTCATAAATTATAATAACTTGAATCCTTTAGGCCAAATTTTCATGAACATTAGATGGTGAAGTCGCCAATTCATAACACAAAATCATCAATATGAGTATTTCAAATGGACATTTATTCTAAAATTTAATAAACTAACTACAAATGATAAAATTATTAAAAAAAGTATTCTAACTCTAAACATACCGTATTGGTTAAGAAAAATATTAAAATATATTCTAATTGTGCTTTTCATATACTTTGTTTTGTGTTATGAGCTTCCATCAAACTAAAAATAGAAATCTAATCTCTAAATCAGATTGAAGGATCAACACCGAAAAAGATGGATTGAAAGTACGTGAAAACGAGGCATTAACTTTGAAGACATGTTCCTTTTGGTGCAAAATTGAGTAGGTAAAAAAATTATGAAGGGTGGCAATAGAAAAGTTTAGAATGAAGAAAATGGTGTGAACTTATCTTAATTGGGTCTTGCTTGCATAAATCATGAAATACACAACCAAAATGCAATAAATATGAACAACTCAAGTATGAAGATGGTCACAACCAACATGCCATGTTGGCAAATACTTCGTGAATCCTTCAATGATGACTCGAAATGACTCGATTTGGAATTATATTATTGAGAATTGAGAAACATTCAAATTTAAGAAAACAAAAATGGAAATAATTTCTATTGCTTAAGAGTAAAGGTTATTCTTAATACTTATTTATAGGCCTAACATTTGTTGAAAATAAGGTAAAAACATGTATAAAGAAATAAGGAAACAATTCTCTCCGAAGAGGTAATTTCTTCCATTACACATAGACAATTGATCCAAACTTTATGCCATTGATCTGACATGGCTTAGATCTATCCCGATGAGTTTGTATGCATTCTAGATTATTGATTTCAATGTACTCTAATTGATTTGGATCAATTTCAATCTATACACTGTAGCGAATCCAAACTTTAGTAGGTCATTGATGTTGATCCAACTAATGGTGCTTGATCGGTGATCAATTGGGCAAATCATATTTCACCACATGCACTTTTTCCAGTGCACCTAGTTGATCCATGAGTGCTTCTTTAGCTCTTAAAGCCTTTCTAAGTGCCTAATCTTAGTCATAGCCTCAACTTGGTAATTAGTTCACTAGTCATCATCTTTTGGTTCTCTTATATTGGCATTCGCATCATCCCCCTCCTCTTAAAAAAGAATTGTTCTCTATTCACCTCCTTGCTTATTACATGTATCAAATGGATTTAAATTTGTGGCATTAAATGTAGTACTTATATGATATTTACCCAAGAGTTTCAACTTGTATGCATTGTTATTAATTTTTTTCAAGCACTTGGAATAATCCATCACATCTTGGAATGAGTTTGGACTTTCTTTACTTAGGGGAATCTCTCTTCTTGCATGCATGTTCAAACCCTATCTTTGTGTTTGATTACCATCTTTTTCCTTTCTTTGTTTGCTAGTTCTGCATATTACTCATTTCTTCTCTCAACGTTTTGTTGTGCTCACTCATGCAATTACTTTACAAACTTCACTTACCTTTCACCATCTATACTTACTTGCTCATTATAAGATAACAAAAGCAAATTTGAAGGTGCTAAAGGATTAAAACTATAAGTCATTTCAAAATGTGACATATGAGTAGTAGAATTTGTAATCTTATTATATACAAACTCAACATGTGGTAAACATTTTTCCCACTCTTAATATTTTTTTAATCAAAACCCTCAATAAAGTAGTTAATGTTCTATTGATAACCTTGGTTTGATCATTACTTCATAGATGGCTTGGAGTAAAAAACAAAACCTCAGTTTCCAATTTTTCACAAAGTGTATGCCAACAATAGCTAAGAAAAATATCTAGCCAACACAAAGGTCCTAGGAATATTATACAATCTAACTACCTCTTTAAAGAATAAATTTGGAATATGAGATGCATCATTAGATTTGTGGGATACAATAAAGTTAGCTATTTTAGGAAATCAATCAACCACTGTCGCCTATAGAATTAAGGGATATTAATTGTAAATGTAAAATTTTGATTAATTAATAGAATATTGAAGTTTATTTATATCAATATTTTGGCAGTTTATCATTCTTATAAATTTTATATGACGTAAAGTTGTGCATGTACCCATATAGTTATATTCAAGAATCTTATTCATAAAAGGTTATGAAGATGGATACAAGCCTTCTTAGTATACAATCACTAAAACTTATTCACGAGTCACAAATTTTTTGAATGGGCATTAGAGAATTAATATGACTTACACACTATTTGTTTGTATGGTAAGTGTCATATATAAAGAACACGTGTGCGTAGATACGCTATTGAAGAATGAATATTGAATATAAACTCTAAAAATAAAGTAGATGTTAGTTTCATCAGGTTTGAGATATAAAATTTTTTAATTTTAAAACACAAAATATTAGAGATAACGCAACAAAAATTAAAGTTCCAACTTAATTCACTTTTCTTCATGTACATAAACTCAAAACAGTTAGTTTAATAGTATGAATGATTATCAAGAATCAAATTTTTAGATATATCTATCTGTGATTCACAAGATACAATAATCTCTAGTTTCTCCACATGAACAAAACACTAGTAAGGCTGCTCCAATGAATTTTCATAAATTTATTTATGAAATCTTACAAATTCTTTACGCTTGAAAAATTTTTTCCAAAGAAAATATTATAGAGGGAAGTAAATTTTCTCTCTATTGTGCAAAGTAGTAGATGAACAATAACTATACTCATGTTACTACAGTGCCATAAATAGTCTTTTTTTTAGAACTCTTTCAATTTTTTATTTCCAAATCATAATCCTATATGTATAGTTGGATTCCTAATCTACCTAGAGTAGATGGAATGGACTTTGTGAGCATCTACATGAATCTTAAAATTAATTCAAACCCATTCTATCTTTAATTATTGATCCTATTAATAATTAAACCTTATTGGAATGATATTATTTAATTTAATTAATCCCAATAATTAAATTAATGGCCGGTTATATTTCTAATTAATAATTTCATTATTAACAAACATAATAAGTGAAAAAATTCCACTTGTGTCTTGTTCTTTAATTAATTATTCTCCATTAATTATATTAAAGGTTCATATGTATTTAGTTAATAATCTCATTATTAACAAGTATAATAAGAAATAAATTATTCTATTTGGTCTAATTAAATTATAATCAAATTAATTCTGTTGTTAGACTTCTCAAACTTCATTCTAGACCCCCCACTTTGCAAAAGTCCTCTAGCCATTGTTTTGTTCTTTTGTGTATGACTCTCTAGGTTCATCTTTTTCTAACAATGAGTATAGTTTGAAATATATAGGTAACACCTAACTTGTAGCTCATGTTATGAATGTCATGTGGTATAGGCCTTTTGTCTTACTTTATCTTAATCGAGAAAGAGTCATAGGTTTAATCAAATTCACTGGTTTAATTATATGACCAAATCAATATTACTTCATAAGGTTATGTCTTATCAAAAACTTCTTTCCTGTCATACATTACCTTAACCACAAATTTCTTTTTTGTAAAACATCAATTGTAAAGGACAAATACTTTGCTCACTTATAAAAAGATAAATCTCTTATTAATTGCTTACATACTTCTATAAACAGTCGAGCAATGGTACTTTAGGCTCATAACCATATTTCATATCAAGATAAATGTTAGTCCTTAATATCCTATGATATGTTGATCGTCATCTACATAAGACAACTGTTTCGTATGAGATCTAAGGTTTATGCGCACTTAACTTAATGATGAAGTGAGACATTGACAGCAAAAATTGAGCTTTGTGTGCTTGCTTCATTCTTTAAGTCATTATTTTAATAAATCATTTTCTAATGATGTATCTACATACAAGTATTTTCAATATCTCATATTAAATGGTATGATACTCACCACATAAACACATGGTATGCAAGCTATACTGATTTTCAATGCCCATTTAGATAATTTGTAACTCGCAAACGGGTTTGAATGATTGTGTACTAAAGAGTCTTATATTCAAATTTATAACCCTTTATGAATAAGACACTTTAATACAATTATATAGGCACATGCACAAAACATGAATTATGTGTATAAATAATACTATCAGAATAATGATAAATGGAATATTAATATTTCATTAATTAATAAAAAGTAACCTTTACAACTGATATCTCTCATAAATAATTTACCATTAGAAAGCATATAACTAACAATCTTCCAATTGCACTCTAATGCCAATGATCTTAATATAAATCACTATAGTATCTAATACCTATCTTTTCAAGATAGCAATCTAGCTACACTTGCTTAATTAGCTTAGTGAGTAGGTTAGCAACACTATCTATTGAAGCTATCTTCTACATGGAGATGCCGCTACTTTTAGTGATCTTTTGAATAAATTGATAGCGCACCTCAATGTGTTTAGATTTTTGATGAGACATTAGTTCCTTTATTTGTGCAATCATATGTCGTTGTCACAATGAAGTGACAATGGCTGATCTATCTTCAGAACCACTAAAGCTCTTGATTAACTTCTTAATCTAAATACCCTCATTTGGGGCATTGCATGCTATAATATACTTAGTCTTAGTAGTGGAATCAGCAATGGTACTTTATTTAGAATTCTTCTAACTCACCACTCATTCATTGAGGGTGCAAATGTATTCAAAAGTAGATTTCTATGACCTACATCCGATTGGAGTCAGATTCAGTATAGTCATCTTTTTCATCTCTATACAAAAATACTATATCCTTAGTCTTTTTCAAGTACTTAATGATATATTTTGATAGCATTATAATGCTCTTTGTAAGGATTTACGTGAAACCTGCTTGTAAAACTTACAATGTAGGCAATATTTAGCCTTGTATATAGCATTGTATACATCAAGTTTTCAATTTTTGAAACACATGAAATGGCCTTCGTCAACCTTATCTCATTTTTTGTTGGTGGGTACATGGAGTTTGAGAGATGGATTTTGTGCCTGAACGGTAATAATTCTCTCTTAATGGCTTGCATCCTAAACTTCTTTAGGATCTTGTCTATATACAATGCTCAGGAGGGACCCATCAATCTCTTCACTCTATATTTATAGATGTGAATGACTAAAATATAAGTTGCTTCTTTCAAGTCTTTCATGGTCAACATACTTCATAATGATGTTTTGATTGAGGTAATCTTTCTTACATCATTCTCAATAACTAAGAGGCCATCTATGTACAATACTAAGAATGTGATTGCACTCCCACTAACCATCTTATGGATGCATGGCTCATTTTCATTTTGAATGAAACCAAATGATTTGACTGCACCATCAAAATGAAGATTCCAAATCCTTGATACTTGCTTAAGGTCATAAATGGACCTTTAAGCTTACACACTTTATGAGATTTAACCTTAAACTTCAAAATAGCGTGACTACACCATATAAATTTCTTCTTCAAGAAACTTGTTTAGGAAAGCAATTTTGACATTCATGTGCTAAATCTCATAATCCAAGTTGGTGACTGTCGAAATGAGTATCCAAACTGATTTAATCATAGCTATAGGCGAAAAGGTCTCCTTATAGTTAATTTCATCCTTTCAACTATAGTCTTTAGCTACAAGCCTAGCTTTGTAGGTCTCCACTTGATCAATTGAAACAATCTTCCTTTTGTAGATTCACTTACATCCAATGGGAACTATTCCTTTAGGTGGATTTATTAAGGTCTAAACTTAGTTTGAATACATCAAATCCATCTTAGACTACAAAGCCGCTTGCCACTTGGTGGAGTCCTTATCTATGGCATTCACTATTGCTTAATTGTGTGTAAAAGGATCACCTCCATGATTCTTATCTTCCCTAATGAACTACACTTGTCCATTCTTTAGAACATATCCATATCTCTTGATGCATAAGAGACTCTCTCAATCGTTTTAATGGTTGTGTTGTCGAAGGTGATTCTTGATTAAGTAGTTTTCGTATAAGTTCTTTGCTTTGTCCCTTATGCTTAACTTCTTTAAGCACAACAGTTCTACTTACCCCACTTTCTCGAATGAAATCTTTTTTGAGATAGTGTGCTTGATAACCAATAATAATCCTTGCTCATCAAAAAGATAGAACTCATATCCCATAGAATCCTTGGGATACCTTACAAAGTAACCCATAATGGCCCTCACCTCTAACTAGTTTGTCTTACTCTTCTTAAGGTAAGCTAGAAATTCCCAAATCCTAATATACTTCATGCTGAGCTTCCTGCCACTCCACATCTCATATAGGATTAAAAGAACGTTCTTAAATGGAATCCTTAGAAAGGAGTGTCCCCGCAAAGAAATGGGTAAATCAATGACGTTAATCATAGATCAAAATATATCCAACAAAATCTGATTTTACTCTTAGTCACACCATTCAATTGAGGAGTTGTCAATGGTGTTACCTATGACATCATGCTATTATCTTTAAGGAATTCCACAAACTTGGCATTCATCTACTTGCTACCACATTCTAATCATAGTACATTCACATACTTGTTAGTTTGTTTCTCTAATTTAGCCTTGAATTTCTTGAACTTTTTAAAGAATTCATGCTTGTACTTCATCAAGTACACATAACCATGCCTAGAAAAATCTTCAGTAAATGTTATGAACTAAAAAAATCCTCCTCTTGCCATTTCATTAAATTATCCACAAATGTTAGTGTAGACTAGCTCCAACGAAGAAGTGGCTCTTTGAAACTAGCTCATCAAATGGAGTCTCAGCCATTTTGTCCAAAATGTAAGGTTCACAAGTTAGATTAAGGCTCGTCTCCGAATGGGCCAATAAGTCCACTTTTCTCCAACTTGCTAACCATCACTTCTTTGACACGACCTAATCTAAGATGCCATAATTGCTTAACATTCAAGCTATCCTTAGCCTATTCATTTGATATGGCATTCATCATAGTTTTATCATTTAAATTCAAGTAGTAAAGGCCGTTTATTGATGAGGCAATGTCAACCAATTTATTATGATAATAAATATGACACATATGTCTCTGAAAGAAAATTCTTAATCCTTTTTTACCAATAAAGGTACAGAAACAGCATTTTTTAGCCTATTTAGTAACAACACACAATCTCTTAGGTATATAACATAACTGGATGATAATTTAACTAAGACAGTGCCAATCATAGTGGCTACAAATCTTGCCTTGCTACTGATTTTAATCACTACTTTTTGCTTCTCAAGTGATTTAATCTTGGCCAAATCTTGATTTGAAGTGCAAATGTGAGAGGACACACCTGAATCCATGATCCAAGACATAAACAACACACTAACAGAACAAGAAGTTTCATAAACATAAAGTTTCTCACCTTTAGTGCCATCTTTTAGACGATTGAGCCATTCGGTACAATTCCTCGTTTAATGTCCTTTTTGTTGTAGTAGAAACTCTTTTTTTACCAACATGAGCATTAGATCTTACATCCCTCCCACTAGAATTAGGAACAGAAGGTTTCCTTAGAGCCTTCTTATTATAGCATGTGATGTTGACTTTAAAGATCATATCAATTCCTTAAGGAATGAAAACATTTCAGAAACCCTAAATCCAATTGACTATCTTAATCCCAACTAAGATGATGGTATTAACAACTATATATAGAGTCTATAACATCGTTCAAGAATAATATAATTGCAAAAAATAAGCAAGATTTTTAGTTTGGTTTTTAATGTTGTTATTGAATGACTATGAACTTTAAATCATATGACCGCAATCGTTCAAGAAATATTTTCTTAGTGGCTGATTGGGGTTTTCACTAAACATAGCATAACTTATATAAACAGATTTTGGCATGCCTCATGTGTTGTCCAATCTTTCACTTCGTGATACTCACGGTTCTTGGCAATGCAGGTCTACTTAAGTCACATCTATCGACTGGCAGCTCACCAGATTAATAGCCTTGAATATAGACACAAAGTTATCTTAGTACTCAATGACTAAAACTAGACAGTGAGTCATAGACACTTTAAAGAGCATTAGAGAGTTGACATGATTTGCAGGCTATGTATTTGTATAGTGATTGTCATGCCGTATGGCATGAGCTAGTGAAAATACATGTGTGTGTGGATGTGCTATAGGAAAATGGGCATTCGGATAATGACTTCCAAAACGAAGCACACACATAGAGTTCATTCTTAACTATCAATATATAGCTTCGTGATTATGTTAAGTATGCGTAAACCTTAGACCTACATGGTTATCTTATACGCATGACCGTCAACGTGTCATTAAGGTATTAAAGGTTAATATTTATCCTAGTATAAGATAGGGTCATGAACCCAACATGCTATTGTCTGAATGTATATAGAGGCATGAGCGTATTATTCAATAAGGGATTTGTTTCCATACAAGTGAACAAGGCATTTGTCATGTACAATTAGTGTTCTATCAAATAGAAGCCCTTAGCTAGGGCAGTGTGTAATTGAAAAAGAAATTTTCAATAGAAGCATTATTCCATCGGGTGATGTGTGTCATCAACACACTAAAATTAAATTAAAGTGAATCACTACCATTGCAAGTTAAGCCACAATTGTGTAGGGAGATTGAAGATAAGAAAATAAGCACTTTGAAAACAAAATCAAAGGCTTTAAGTGGTGAAGTACCAGTAATTGAATAGCCTAGCCCCTAGTGTTGTGTTAGTTTCTAATGTATGCTAATTTATATTAATTACCAGTTTAATTGTTGGTCACAGATTGCCAATCCTATAATTTATAAAATATTCACCTGAACTCTCCTATCATTTTAACTCAACATTTTAGTGATTTTTCCAAGATAACTCAAGTTAAGTAATTAAGTTTTGTGATTAAAAATTGTTACGTACACTACTCCTAAGGTTTCACTCTCGTTATTTCTTGTGCACAAGTTTCATTCTTGTTATTCCCTGCACAACTATAAATTAATTATAAGGTTGATCAAATCTTATAATCACTATTCAATTCAACAATTGTAAATAAAAAAAAATAAGGACAATTAATCATAAAGTTGCATATGCACTTTTCAACAATTACGAACACAAGAGACTAGAATGAAATTTAGAAACTCATGTTAAAATCAATAAACACCATAGCTAAATTGTTTAATATCATAAACAACATGAAAATAGTGGAAAAGTATAGCAAAATTATTTTAACAAAGGACACTTTCTAACAATGGTGCAAATGCCTTCTTCTCCACTATTCAATCATTGTAATTTGTGTTTTCTAAGTGTGTGTGATGAAAACTAGCTAGTGACCCTCTACAATGCGTGTAGAATGTGTATATATACGTGCATGGGCCTAAGGTTTGTGTAATTGTGAGAAAAGATGAAACAATCCTTGAAAATTGTGTCCTTATAGTTTCACGCTACTTGTCGCTGACACGACACTCAACTTCACAGTCGGCAATAGTAACTTCTTTTTTCGCCTCCACAATCTCATGTGTGGTGATCACATAACTCTCACTCGCTATATCCTGCAGTCGCGCCTACCTGCTTCACAGTTGTGGCCACCTTGCTTGTTGTTGCGAGCTCTCAATGTGAGCTCCTCCAGAATACACCGTGGTTCGATCCATATGCACAGATATTATCCTTGTAGTTGTGAGCATAGAATAGGAGTCCATCTAATGTATGTTGCATTTGACTTTGCCATTGCTAACAATGGTCTCACGGTCGTGACTATTATTTCCGCGGCCTTGAGCATTGATAGCGAACAACTCCAAAATATGTTGCTTACAATCAACGTACTTGCAAACTCCTCCTTTGCAGTTGTGGGTTTCTTTCTTGTGGTTGTGAGACTTGCAATTTCAGCCAAACTAAATGTTCAAATTCACTCAATTACTACTAAAACTACACTTAAGCACTCCGGATGATCAGAGATGACACTTTTACATGCATTTAAACATAATACAACCTTTTTACCTTAAAATGCATGCAAAATTAAGCCATAATGGGGTAGAAGCACTAGAAAATCACAACCTATCAGATCCCTATACTTACTCGTTTGCTTGTCCTCAAGATAACTATTCTTCACTCCCTTACATTATTTTCAAGTAATGATGCATGAAACCACATATCATGATATTAGCTACCCATCTTCATATTAGAAATCACAATACACGCACGCTACAGTTCAAAATCATAACTTCCTCAATCCAATCATCTCCAACATTGATTCCTCTCTGTATGTGTGTGTATGTGTGTGACTCTTCAACACCTAATTACTTTAATCTCTTGATGATTCTATGGTGATTCAAAGACACTTAATTCAAGGACAACTCACTTTAAACATCAACTCATCCTTTTTCAAACAAGTTTAATCAACCATAAATATTATTTAGAGAACTTTAGTGTGGGACTAAATTATTTTCTTCTTCTTTTTTTCCCACAATTATTTTTTTACACTATTTTGTCAGCTTCATAAGTATTTGGGAGCCTTTTTTATGTGAAAGTGAACAAGAGTCACCACACACCCTCAATTACTGAACTCATAACTAATTTAAGATATTTGCATACTCATAATTGGTCAGCCATTTTACGTAAGAATGAACAAGAGTCTCTGTACAATCCTAATTACTATGTTACACCATTCAGCAGAGTAAATATTTTTTTCCCACACGCTCACTTTTGTTTTGGCCTTTTCATTTCTTTCTTCACTCCTCTTACTTTTTGTTTTCCAATTAATCTTACTTATTTTCTAGAGAATTTATTAACACTCAAAGTAAGACTTACACTCTCAAATCAACTATTTTATTCTCACAATAGAACTTATCAAGTGCTCTATGGGAACTATGTTTTCAATAACTAGGCCAAGAAACGTCATTCCCATGAACAATTAAAGAACTATGCAACCACAATTTTTTCATAATGTATTTCATCACAAATTAAGTCCAGTGGCCATAATTTCATAGTTTGTCATGCCATCATTTAAAAAGGTAAGCCATCTAATGTGCATGTAAAAATTTTCATCACTTTAAACACATGCAAACACGCTAATTCACACAAACCCTCCCCCACACTAATTCTATTGTTTATCTCATTCATATGATCTCACTAATAAAGCAAGGCAACTAGAAAATGGACAACTTGGTGCAAAATTCCTCACATCTTCTCTTTTAAAGTCGACTCCAACATGCAATGATCAATTTCTCTTCCTTCTCCTTGGATCCTATACCAATTTGGAATATAAAATGACAATACTATGCAACTACAAAACACATACAAAAATAAACTATTGAAAGCAATTGAAAAATGCTTGGGTTGCCTCCTAGGAAGTGCTATATTTATTATCTACAGCCCAATATAGTCCCCATGGCTAGGGTTTATTGATAGAAACCTTAGGCATCCACACCCAACCATGAGTTGCAACACCTTTTCTTTTCCTTCCTCTTCTTTTCCTATTTCTTGATTTCTTCCTCTAATGATTCTCTTTTCTGCCCACATGCCATGACCATTCTTTTAACAACTCACTTACACGTGGTTTTTCATCCATGCTTTGTGTTTGCACTATTGGTTCCTTTCCACTTATTGCTCCACTAGAATCATTTGTAGAAATATCAACCACATGCAACATAGAAACATTTTCATCTACCCCTTAGACATGAATAGTGGAAGGTGTAGAGTACATCAAAAATGTTACGACCTAAGATTAATAGTGACTTATTCTCACCTTCCATCTCCATTATAACAAAACCCATAGGTAAAATAAAATCTTATGCCTTAACCAACACATTTGCCACCTCTCCCATGGGCCTTTCGTGGACTTGTCTACCAACTTCACCAAAATCAATGTGGGTTTTCACAAGCCCAATGCCAAGCACCTTGAAAGTCAAGAAGGGCATAACATTAACGCTTGCAACTAGATCACACAATATTTTATCAATTGCAGTACTTTCTATAGTGTAAGAAATAGAAAAACTTCCTGGAACCTTAAGTTTTGGTGGCAACACACCTTCCATGTTCCAACTTATTCTCAAAGTCCTTCAATTTTCTTTTTCTAGAAGACACCCCTTGTAGGCACTAGACATAACTTGGGCTTTTCTTAACTTCTACAACTAAAGGAGCATTTACATCTAATTTTCCAAAATTCAATAAAAACTTGGTTACTTGCTCCTTTAGTTAGCTGGATAGAACCTTTGTGGATATAAGATTTTAGCCTTAGTGGTGGTAGTACTCTTGCTTTCTTCTTCTCTTCTATTTCCATGTTAGGCACTGGCACTTTTTTCCCTTCTTGTCTTCCACTACTTGTACACTTTATATGTGCAACAAGGTTATTGTCAATAATACTAAGTAGTCTACCTATAAATCCATTGCTCATTTCGTTGGCAAGTTGCCCCACTTACACCTCAAAATTTCTTATGGAAGATCATTGATTCTGCAAGAAGGCGTTAGTATGATTTATATAATCTTGTGTAGCCTTAGTGATATTACCTATCATTTCATGAGTAGACTTCGCAAGGTTGCTCACATTTTCCAATGATTGTTTCTTGTTTTGTTGGTGTGGTGCTTGGATTCCTGGCGGGTT
This sequence comes from Avicennia marina, assembly GCA_019155195.1. Taxonomy (NCBI): domain Eukaryota; kingdom Viridiplantae; phylum Streptophyta; class Magnoliopsida; order Lamiales; family Acanthaceae; genus Avicennia; species Avicennia marina. Next base: position 6,883,902 of record CM032772.1, on the reverse strand, counting down.
TTGTTGGTTTCTCTGAGAAACATTAGGGTCATCTAGGATTATAGATATTCAAGTATAGATTATTCGCTTATGCACCTTGGTTACCTACAAAATTTGCTTGCTTTCTTAGTCCACTACTTAATCTATCTCGTCAACATTCATTCATGGGGTGTAGGCCTACACACATGTCACAGGATTGAATCATAGGAATGAAAGAAGAATTATTACTTACCACAATGTTACCAATCTTCTTTGATAAGAGTTCCACTTTTGTTACGAGTGCTGTCAATATGTCTACATCATACACACTAGTGACTCTTTTTGCTGTAGACCTATTAGCTAGCCATTGGTACACATTTACAACCATTTTTCAATCAAATGCTAGGCCTTTTCAAGCAATTTATTCTAGAGAGCTCCTCTTGCAATTGCATTCAAAATAGTTAGTAATTATCTTGTAATCCTACTGTAAAAAGTTTGTACCTGCATCCAATATGAGTAGCCACATTGTGGGGACTTTTTAAGTAGTTTCTTGAATCTCTTCCACACTTCTAGCAATGTCTCTGAGTCCAGCTACTTGAGCATCCCAATCTTAAGCCTCAGTTGTGCAGTCGTCACAGGTGAGAAATACTTTGTTAAGAATTTGTTGACCATATCCTATCATGTCATAATGCTTCAAAGAGGTAGAAATTGTAGCCATTGTCTTACCTCGTCCCTAAGAGAAAAAGGAAAAAACCCTTAGTTTTATAGCGTCATCCAACACATTATTAAACTTTTATGTATCATAAAGCCCTATGAAGTTTGGCAGGTGTGTGTTAGCATCTTTGTGTGGGACTCTCCCAAATTAATTCAACTTTACCATTTTGAAAAGTTTAGGCTTCAGCTTAAAGTTGTTAGCATTAACTAATGGTTTAACAATGCTCGTTATGTGACGATTTGTCACTAGTTGCACATAATCTCAAATAGCCTTTTGATTTGGTAGAGGAAGTTGCTTCTATAGTTGTGGTGAGTTGTCTTCCATTCCTTTCCCTTTTTGCTCAGACCTAAACAAAGCTTGGCACATTCTTTGCGATGTTCTTTCAATCTCAAGATTAAATTCTAGCTTTAAGCTTTTCATCCTGCACATACAAAACTCTACAGCAAACTAAAAATCGAACCTACGAAAGCAATCTCAAAGTAATTCAACAAAACTAGGAAATAAAAGGGAAGAAATAGAGGAAGAAAATGAAAATAAAAGAAAAAAGGCTTAATTTAGCAATCCCTCAGAGTGTTTCATAGCACTTGTTGCTCTCTTAGGCAATAGCACTAAAATTTGATTTGTCTCATCAACAACCCAAAATTAAATTAAAGTGAACTAGTACTGTAGTGAGTATAGGTGTTTTATCCACAAGGAGGGGTGTGTGTCTATCAATATAATCGAGTTTCTATTAGTTAAGCCATAATGGTGTTAGAAGATTGAAGATAAGAAAACAAACACTTTAAAAACAAAATCAAAAACTTTATATGGTGAAGCACCAATGATTGAAGAGCCTAACCCCTAGTATTATGTTTGCTTCTAATGTATGCTAATTTATGTTAATTATCTGTTTGATTGTTTTGTTACGAATGCTAATCCTTTAGTCTATAGGATATTCTACCAAACTCTCCTACAGTTGTAACTCAAGATTTTAGTAGTTTTTCTGGACTAAATCCAGTTAAATAATTAAGTTCTTTAATTAACAATTGTTACCTATACTAATCTTATAGTTTCATTCCCATTATTCCTTCAAAATTAATGTTTGCAATTGTACATCTAACGTTTAGGTTTTGCTCTCGTTATTCTCTGCACTATCACAAATTAATGATAGGATTGATCAAGTCCTGTAATTATTATCCAATTTAACAATTGCAAATAACAAAAGTAAGGACAATTAATCATAAAGTTGTGCATGCATCTTTTACCAATCACAAACACTGAAGAGTGAATTGAAATTTAGCAACTCATGTTAAAATAAATAAAAACCAAAGTAAATTGTTCAACATCCTAAACAACATGAAAATAGTGGAAAATGTATAGAAAAACTTATTCTAAAATATGTGGTCCATGAGGAACAAAGAACACTTTCCATTATTGGTGTGAATTCTTCTTTCTTCACTCCTTCAATCCTTGTAACTTTTGTTTTCTAAGTGATCATGGGATGAAAACTAGTTTGTGACCCTGTACAATGATGGTAGAATCTATATATATAAGTGCAAAGGCCTAAGGTTTTATAATGAGTTAGAAAAGACAAAATAGTCCCTAAAAATCGCATCCTTGTAGTTTTTGAACTGCTTCTCAAGGTCACGAAACTTAGCTTCATGGCCATGACTCCTTTTTTTGCCACTACAATCCCAAGTGAAGTGATCACATAACTTTTGCTTGCTATGTCCCGTGGCCATGCTTACTAGCTTTGCCATTGTAGCCACTTTGCTTGCAGTGTCAAGCTCCAAATGTGATCTCCTTCAAAATATATAGTAGCTCAATCCACGTACGTGAACATATCGCCACGATCTTGACTCCATATCTCATGATCACAAGCATTGAACACGAGTTCATCTAGTGTGTGTTGCAATTAACTTTACCCTTGTAAACTAATGGTCTCGCAGTTGCGACTCTTATTTCTATAGCCATGAGCGCTGACAATGGACAACTCTGGCATTTGTTGTTGTTAGTTGTCATGGTTGCAAACTCCTTCTTTGCGGTTGTGGGCTTCTTTCTTGTAGCTACAAGACCTGCAATTCCAAGCAAGCTACTTTTAAGTATAGTTAATGTTCAGATTCACTCATTTAGTACCAAAACTATACTTAAACACTTTTTATTATCATAGATGACACTTTTACGCGCATTTAAACATAATGCAACGTTTTTACCTCAAAACACATGCAAAAATAAGCTATAATAGTGTAGAAATGCACCATAAAATCACAACCTATCATAAGGCAATATCGACTAGTCAAATGATCAAGTTTGTGAGTTTGACTAAATCTATGACTTTTGCTAGGCTAAAAAACTAAGGCACAAGATCTATATAGCATGGTATTCATGATCGGAAAGGTTTATTGTGGTCCATTTCACTTCATATTCATTAGGCTATGATATAAGGCTATAGGTTAAACATACCTATTTCCTTTGAACTATACTTGTTGCTAATTAAAGATGAACATAGAGAGTCACGTACAAATGGTTGAAACACATGATAAGAGTTAAATTAATGTGTTGCAAATGAAGCTTGAGAATATTTATAAAATAATTTATTTAGTTGTACTTGAATTAGACTAATTAAATTACTATGGTGTTTGTTAATGATGAGATTATTAATTGAAAGTACAATGGGGTACTTAATTTAATTAATAAGAATTAATTAAATTAACTAAATTAGAAACAAATGGGCCTTAATGATTAATGAAAATAATAATTAAGAAGACATGTGGGCTGCATATTATTAATGAGATTGATAATAAAGGTCTATAGGCTAAGTTTTAATTAAAGGTTCGTGTAAGAGGGCCCAAGGAGCCTATGTCATGTAACCCAAGTGTTTTAACTATTTAAAGTATATTTAGAAGAGTTTAAAACATACAATTAAGCAGAAAATTTTCATACACCCTCCAAGTAAAAAAAGAAAACCACCTTGGCCACCCTCTCTATTTCTTTTCTTGTCAAGAAAAACCTTTTAGTCCAAAGTATCCATACAAGAGCTTGAAAAAAGGGGTTTCGCAAAGTATATAAAGTGTCATTATGGTTCCCATTGTGTGGAAAAACTAGAGGTCAGGTTTTGAGGGCCACGACTCAAAAATCGCAAGCAAGACCATTGGAAAGTGTTTCTAACAGGTATAGTTCTATGTTTACTTAGTTATACGATATCTTACACGTTTTGCTATAAAATAGATAGAATTTGTTATGTCATATTTACACTGTTTTCATGTTTTAAATTTTTAATTTTTATGCACAAATCCTTGTGAAATCTTTTTAAGAAAAAAATTGGACCACAAATGAGATGTGTTAACAAAAGTTGCCACTCATTAAGCCTAGCATGCGAAGATTTATATATGTGAAGTATATTATATCCAGTGAAGACCCCAATTACCCACTGAGGAAAGTTTATTAATGGAATTTTTGTTTTCTATCCAAGAGAGTGCAGGATTCAAAAAAACTAGTGGGAGGCCATTTGATTTAAAATCTATAATCGTAACGGTAACACATATTACAACCTCACTAACAAAGTCTTACCTATTTTCTGCAATTTACTTTTATCTTGAATCATATACACCCTCTTATTATTATTATTGATCAAGACCTTAATGTTGACTGGGATTGAGATAGTCAAATAGTTTTAAAATTTGAGAAAAGTTTTCATTCTTGAGAGATAGTTATCAATATCTTGGAAATCGCCATCCCATTCCAAAGAAAAGGGGATCGTTGTTGAGGAGTCTAGTACTAAGAAAAGGAAACCCTCTGTTCCCAATGGTAGTTGGAAGGGCATGAGATCCAGTGCCCATGTTGACAAAGGAAAGAGTTTTTGAAGCAATAAGAAGGGGCATTGGACGAGGAATTATATCAAATGCCTCAATCACCTAAGAGGTGATGCTAGATGTATGGAACTTTATGTTTATGAAACATCTTATTCTATTGATTGTTCTTTAAGTCTTAGGTCTTAGATTTGGCTACATCTTCCCATATTTGTATTTCATATCAAGATTTCGTCAAGATCAGTAGATTGCTTGAAAAGTTAGAAATGGTAATTAAAGTCGGTTGTAGGGTAAGTATTGCAACCACTACGATTAGCACTACTTCAATTAGATTATCATCTAGTCATGTCATGGGCCTAAAAGATTGTTTCCTATTACCAAATAAGTTGAAAAATATTGTCCCTACACCTTTATTAGTAAAAGAAGGCTATAAGTTTCTTTAGAAACAATAATTGTCAAATTTATTATCATAATAAATTAGTTGGTACTGTCTCATGTGTAAATGGCCTATACTACTTAAATTTAAACGATAAGCCTATAATGAATGCCATGACGAACAAACATCCAAGGGATGGTTTAAATTTTAAGTAGTTGTGGCACCTTAAACTTGGTCATATCAAGGACACAAGAATTACCAATTAGAGAATGATGGCTTATTAGTCTATTGAGCGAGGAACCCTATTCAACTTATGAACCTTTCATCTTTGGTAAGATGGCTAGAGGTCTATTTGATGGACATATCGAAAGGATCATTTAAGTGTTAGAGTTAGTAAACACTGATATTTGTGGGCTATTTAATGAAATGCCAAGAGGAGGTTTTTTCTACTTCATAACCTTTACTGATGATTATTTTAGGTATAGTTATATGTATTTGATAAAATACAATCATGAATCATTTGAAAGGTTTAAGGAATTCAAGGCACAAGTAAAGAAGTAAACTAGCAAGCATGTCAAGGCAGATTGATGGTGTAGTTGATTATAGAAATTGAACTTTGTTAAACATGGTTTAATCTATAATGAACTTCATACCCATATCCTTATAGGGACATTCCCTTCTAACTATTGCATATATTTTGAATACAATTCCATCTAAGTTTGTTCCATTTACCTCACATGAGATATAGAATGGAAGAAAGCCAAGTCTTAAATATCTAAGGATTTAGGGATGTTCAACTTATTTTAGGAAGAGCAAGACAGACAAGTTAGATGCAAGGGTCGTTATTGGTTACTTTGTACAATATTCCAAAGATTCCATAGGGTACAAGGTCTACTTACTCGAAGATAATATGATTATCGTTGGCTATCAGGATTGCTTTCTTAGAGAAGAGTTTATTCGAGAAAGTAGTGCCAGTAGAATGATAGTACTTAAGGAAGTTGAGCATAAGGAACAAAGTATTGAGCTTATAAGATAAGTTTTCATTCAAGAACAACCCTATACAATGCAACCATTACAATAATCGAGTAGAAACTCTTGAGCACCTAAGAGATATGGTTATATCCTAAAGAATGGACAAAAGTAGTTTGTAATAGGTGATAATGATCATGAAGATGATCCTTTTACCATTGTTCAAGTAAAGTTAGACAAAGAGTTCACCAAGTGGCTAGAGGCTATACAATCTAAGATGGATTCCATGCATACAAACTAAGTGTGAACTCTAATGGATCCGCTCCAGGGAATTGTTCCTATCAGATGCAAATGGGTCTACAAAAGAAAAATTAGTTTAATTAGCAAGGTAGAGACCTAAAAGGCCAAGTTAGTGGCGAAGGACTATAGTCAAAAAAGGGAAATTGACTATAAAGAAACCTGCTTCCAAGTTCTAATGCTCAAATCTATTAGGATCTTGCTTGTGATGGCCATTCACTTGGATTATTAGACTTGATATATAGGTGTCAAAACTGCTTTCCTTAATGTGATGCTTGAGGATTATATTTATATAGTGCAATCACATGGTTTTGAAATTCAAGAGGTCCATTTAAGCATGACATCCATCTTTCAAAATCCGCATGCCTAAAGATGGATGATGAGGGAGGAGCATGGTATCTATTCTATATGCTTCGGCTATAGGGATCCTGATGTATGCAATGCTATGTATGAAGCCAGATATCTCTTATAACATAAGTGTTATGAATAGGTTTCAGGTAAATCTCGGTAAAGAGTATTGGAATGCTATCAAGCACATCTTTAAATACTTAAGAAAGATTAAGAATATGATACTTGTATATAGAGATAATGATCTAAGAGTAGGCAGATATATCAATTTCAAATTCCAGTTAGATGTGAAAGATAGAAAGTCTATCCTAGGTTTGTATTTACTGTTAATGGAGTAGTATTTAGTTAACAGAATTCCAAATATAGTATGACTAAATACTCCGCCACTGAGGTTGAGTACATTGCGGCATGTGATATTGCAAAGGAGGCAATTTTGATAGGGAAGTTCATAACATAACTTCAAGTGGCTATAGATGCGGATCGACCATTGCCGTTTTATTATAACAACAATGGTGCAATCACACAAACAAAGGAACCTACATCTCATCAAAAGTCCAAATACATAGACAGAGGTTATCATATTATTTGAAAAATCATTAAAAAGTGTGACATTCAAATTTCCATTTCATCCTTGTTCTCATGTACATAAAGAAAATTATTGTATAAAGAAGGGGAAGCGCAGGGGGAAGCTCCAATAGGTTTTGGCGCATTTGTGATCTTATCATGAATTCCTAATCCTTTTGGTACCGTTAGAATATTAGTACTAAATAATATAACTACGGCGATAAATTTACTAGAAAAAATGGTATAAAAAACTTATTACAGCTTTTTCAGAGAGTAGAGTACTTATTTGAAAATCTCCTCCAAATTTCAATAAAGAAAGTTTCATGGTAAAGCTTTATACATCTTGAATCAAACTAGATCGTCAATTCCATTGTCAGCTGCAATTTCAGAAGTTCCCAATTCCCACCAGCTGATCTAAGCTCTATATATATATTGTTTCCAACATTGGTTCAAGCACTTCGCCAAACAGGTAGAGAACACCACGATTAATGATGTTGAAGATTTGGCAATAGAATATTTCATTAGTTCATTAATATTTATAAAATATTTACAACTTTCTTTTCATTTGCTTGTTACAATCAATTTATTTCTCAAATTTATTATATTGAGTAAAGAACAAAAGAACATTAATAGTTTTTTCTTGATATATGTTTTTTTGCATTAATTTTAATAGCTCATCCAAAACTCTTTATGTTGCTATAATTAATATTAATATATGAATAAGTTAAAAACTTAAGGATTGATGTGCATGATTAATAAATGCGATTTGTTTCTAATTAAACAAATATTTATTTGTTACATATTGTTGTGAACCATTTAGGGGCTTTTAGCAAATATATTTAAATTTCAAAAGTAAATATTTTGAATTTTAATTCGATGAAAATGCATAGTAAAGGTCATCTCTCCAAACTCAAAAAGAAATAAAAATAAAAATTCCCATTTTTGAAATAAATTTTCTATATATAACATTTCGATTGTATACTCACTATTTTATGAAATTTTAATTATTTTAAAGACCATTTCCAAGGTTTCTTTACATATTGCAGTACTTTTTTACTGGTTATAATAGTAGTAAGTCAGCTTTATCGTCTCAAACTTTCTATATGCATTAATTATGTACAAAATGATATTTGAATTTTTTTATAAATAATATAACGTTAATTATTTTAACAAATATCCTAATTAGTATATGAATTTTACAATAAATATCAACCTAATATTAACTGAAGTTTTTTAATTTTTCTTACTAAAACTTATTTTTTTAAGTATAATATATTTTTTAAATATTTCATAGTTTATAGAATGAGTTTATAATTAAAAAGTTAAAAAATTGCAAAAAAAAAAAAAACAAGGACATATTGAGAGGGGGCCTGGTGGAACCTTTGAAATTTTGTTATTTTCTCTTTTTACTTTAATTGTAATTTTTTTAAAAATTTTGGCATATTTTCGTTTATGTTAGTTAGCCCTTTCAAAATATTTTATTAGACTTCTTAAGTTTTAAAAATCAATAAATCATATATTAAAATTAGTTAGAAATTTCTAAACATCGACAAATTCATGAGTTCAAAATAATTAATTTAAAAGAATGTAAAAATATACTTTTTATCTTTTGTTATGAATTTTGATAAAATTTAGAGTTACAAGTCTTTGACTCAATATATTTTAAGAGCTTAACAACTAATTAAGAAAGTAACTACTTATTAACTGAGGCCTTTTTATCAATTAACTTAAGAAATGAGAGATTTACAAATAATAATGAAATCCACTTTTAATTTTTTTATTTATATTTTTGGTCATTTAAAAAATTTAATCTTGCATTTTTATCATCTTTTTTTATCAATTCAATTCAATTATTTTCTTTTTTAGTATAAAATATGAATCTTAATATTCTACAACCATATTTTTGTTTTATGTAATTTTTTTATTATAATATTTTAAAAATCATTTTATATTATTATATTTATTCAATAAATAAATAGTAATTCAACCCCTCCAAACTTTAAGCTCTGAATGTGTCCCTAACAAGAACCTACTAATCCATATAGTAATAATAGAAAACTATCATTTATGCACATGAACTATTTAATTATGTGCATAATTGATAATGTTTTAGTCAAATAATAAATATTTGTATTCTGTATTCATTAAAAAAGATAAATGTGCATGAAAAAATAAGAGTTAAATATCACTATAATTTTTGTCATATAAAATTCATAAATTATCTATTAGTACGTGAATGATATACAACTAAATTGAGTAATTTTACATATTATGAATTAATAAATATCTTTCAATTATTTAAATAATACATGAATTTTTAATTTGATAATATAGTAGTCCTGATTATATGAAAGAAAAATAAAAAGAAAATGAGCCACAAATTTTTAGTATTTAATTGCATACATTAAAGAGTAAATTGAGCTTTTTATTTATTAAAATTAAGTACAAATATTCATAATTAATACTTACAAATATATATATATATGCTAATTTTAATTGTCCACATTTTCCCCTGTCTCGCTTACTTCTTTTATTTTCTTTCTATCATATTAGCCAAAAAAAAAAATGAATGAAAATAAAATCGGCACTGTAAAAAATAATTGTGAACCACTTATTTCTTTCTTTTTCTTTAACTAACAATTGAGGAATACTTTACTTCCAAACTTAAATCAAATATGTATAATTAAATATGATGGCATTTAAGAGTAACTTTGCTAAATTAATTTTATCATAAATACTTTTGTGGATGAATGAATTAAAAAATATTTTATGTAATATCAATTTTATTATGTTGGTATATATTAAATAAAGTACTTTTCAGGTGTTTTTCGTTTTAATTCATTTGGCAAGATTATCCAATTTTATTCTTATTTTGTACTGTTTATTTTATTAGATTTTAATAAACAAAATTATTATATAAATTCACATCATATCTTCACCATTTTAAGTTAATTTGTCATAACACTTAATTTTTATGCAATATTAAAAAAATGTAACTTTTAAAGTAAAAGTTATTTTTAGTCAAATTAAATTTTATTTATAGAACACATTTAAAATATTCAAAAATTGCACTTCTATATAAGTAAGATTTTAAATTTTTATTTGTAAATTTAGAAAAGAACGACAACAAAAAATTTTGAGTTGTTACCGGCATGTCGGCATCAAGGATGAGAGAATATTGACATCTTACCACAACTTATTTCAATATTGTTAGGATATTTATTCTATTTTACATGAAAATTTTTGGGGATACAATTTTATGACTTTTGAGAAATAAATATAAATTAAAGATCTATATTTTGTAAGTTTATGTTTTATTTTGTCATTAAACATCACTTTTATGTTGGCTAACTAAAACTTAGGAAGGATTAGATCTTAATTATATTTTTATTTATAGATATTAAATGAACTTGCATTAGTCAAATTAGCAATTGAATATTTGTGATTGAAGAAATATAGATACTTCCATCAACTAAGAGTAATTAGAATATAAATAAATGATATTATCAATTTATAATTATTGACTTTTCTTTTATGAATATAATCTTGAAATATGCATACATGTTTATATTTAATTATAACTTCTCATTGTTTGTCTCATTTCTCTTGTCAATTTTTATTTTTATTGATTAGTGTCCAATGTTTTAGCTAGTTTATTGTTTCTTTTCATCTTATCTGAACTTTTGACAAGTATAAAAATTTAAATATAAATTTTATTTAAAAACTAAGTTATTTTCAATGTATATGTTATGGGATCAATCTCATTTTATCCTTAAAATATACTTTATAGATAATTAATTTATATTTACGTGCATTTATTTAATGTTGTTGTTAAAAAATAATAGTAAAAGTAGATATTTAACTAATCTTTTTCTTATTAAGGGCTATAAATCATCGTTGTAATTTTTTAATATGAAAAAGATTTATAGGTCAATAAGCTAGAATGACGATAAATAGATTAAATGCAAAAATTAGTTGTTTCTCTTATTCTTCATATTCATCATTGAAAAAGTACACTAAGAATCCTTTCTCTAATTATCATTTAAAAAATTTAGTATTATCTAAATTTAAAAATATTTTGTTTTTAATTTAACATAATGATAATTAAACTACTATTTTTTTGAATCATTAACATTCCTTTAATAATTTTGTAAATTTCATATATTTCGCTTAAGTTCTTGTGTTATTTAATTTAATAATCTAATACCTTCAACTATCACATTGGCAATTAATCAAGTTAACCTATCATGACATAAATTTCATTGTAAAGATGTTCTTACCATACTATATGCATTGCCTCTTATAGTCAGTGATATCTTATTACAACAATTTGTAAGTTGTTTGCTTGATCAATTTTTATTATCTACCAATTAACTATTTGGACCTTATAGTTGATTCGACGTTTTTTGATTATTTATCTCTTGTACTTTTTTAAAAAATTTAGATTTTTGTTCCATTTTGAGTTTTGACTTGGAAGAACTCAAATTGATTTTTTTTTTATTAGAATTATGTTATTTAAAGTTTGAGTGTCACAGAGAAAGTCTTATTATGTCTAAATTTCTGCATTTTATAGATAATAATTAACATATACTCTCATAAATTTATCTCCCTTGCATTTCTAGAATTATTATAAAAATAATGAAATTGGACAAATTTGAGAGTTATTATTCTATGTTTTCAATTATAAACTTTTAGTATTCAGAATAATGTTGAAATATAGTTATAAATGTTTTGAAATAATGGAGCATAACTAGAATATCTAAGAGATTGGTACTTAATAGTAATTTAGTATTTTAATTATATTTAAATATACAAAAATAAATTATCTAAGTTGTTAATAGTTTTATATTGTACATGAGATATATTTTGTTATATGAATTGACAAATGTATCTTTTGTGATTTTTTTAAAAAATATTTCTATAATATTATTTTTTTCATTTCTATGAATTGACAAATGTATCTTTAAGTATTTCATGAAATAGTTCCAATCAAAAAAGAGTTGTCTTATATGCGAAGCAAGAGTAGTAATTAATACATTAAATTCTAAAACTTAATTATTTATCATATTTGTCATGATCAACATGGAAAAGCATGTTAGAGTTTTTCACTAAAAACATGATTATTTCTCTAATTATCTTCTCAAATAATTTGTATTGTTTTAATTTAATATATAGTTTTAGTTTTCACATAATTATACTTACCATATTTTTGAATCATTATTATTCATTAATTAATCACATAAATTTCAACATATTTTACAAATATTCTTGTGTTTAATAATAATGATTGCAACTAAATTTAAAAAAATGTAATATATAACATTGATTGAAACTTTTTCTATTAATGACCTATCGTATAATAACTTTTTATAAAAAGAAAATCTTGACATAATACCTGCACAGTCCCTTATAATTGTTAATATTTTACTACAATATTTTATAAATTGTTTAATTAGGTCTTCTTTCTCAATGTTTTGAAGACTTAATTCACCATGTTTTCTTACTTATTGAGAGTTATTAATCTATGATTTCAATTTTAGACTTCTAGAATTTGGGATAATGTTGAAATATAATTATAAATATTTTGAAATAATGTAGCCTAATTAGAATATCTAAGAGATTATTACTTAATAGTAATTTAATAGTTGAATTATATTTAAATATCAAAAAATATGCAAAAAAAAAGCTTTAACTAATAATGTGGCTGACTCACTTACCAAGTCAATGATTCAAGTGCAACTAGATCGCCATCTTAAAAAAATGGGCGGCATTAGCTTTATTGGTCTTAGAGTGTAAGTGGGAGATTATTAGTGATATGCTTTGAGGATATCATGGTTGTATATGTACTTTTCACAATAATTAATAGAAAATTGATTTTCTATATCAATGTCATGGAAAGTTTATTCATGCATATAAATTTTAATTGGCATAAAGTAATGTATGTACTTATGTAATTGAGTTAAGAAGCCTTATTTAAAAGAGATTATGAATATGCACACAAGACTATCTTATTATTCAATTACTAAAACTAATTTACAAATCATAGACTCTCTAGAGAGCATTAGATAGTCAACATGACTTGCACACTATGTATAGAGAGCATTAGATAGTCAACATGACTTGCACACTATGTATTTGTATGTTGAGTGTCATACCGTTTAGTATAAAATACTGAAAATATATGTGTTTAGATGTACCGTTGGAGCCTAGGCATTTGGAAAATGATTTGCAGAATGAAGCAAATACATAGAGCTTACTCTTGGCTATCAATGTCTAGCATTGTGATGCACAACAACTTTAAACTTGAGATGACATGGTTGTCGATTAATGTATTATTAAAGCATTTAGGTCCAATATCTATCATGGTATAGGATAGGGCCATGAGCCCAATATGCAGTTGTTCGGATACGTATGGAAGCATATTTACATTCAATAAGGAACGTGTCTCCTTTCAAGCGAGCAAGGCATTTATTCTATGTAATTAGTGTTCTATGAGATGAAATCCTTAGTTAAGGTAGCATATGACTAAAAAGGAATTTCTGATGGAAGTGTTAGTTTCATGAGGAAATATCGACCAATCATATGATTAAATTTGTGAGTTTGATTAAATTCATAAATCTCGCTTGGTTGAAATAAACCAAGGAAAAAGGTCTATATAGCATGGTATTTACAATCAAAAGGATTTATTATAATCCATTTCACTTCGTCTTAATTAGGCTGGAACATTTTTGGTTTTTTGTCTACTACTATTAGTTTATGTATTACTACTACTATAATAATGCTATTGTAGTCTCTTGTTATTGATATTAGACTGCTACTACTAGTTCTTGTTTTTGATTTTATTGTTGTTATAATAGCTTATTTTGATTTCTTTTCTTACAACATTCAAACCTCCAATTGGAATTCTAGTATGTTGCAACCATGTACCATTGCTTTTTGATGCTTCTACTTAAGTTTGGAGTAGTGGCATTGCAACATGACAACAAGGTAAGGTTATTACTTTAGGGAGATCTTATTGGATCTTGCTTGTGGACACTTGATGACTAGACAAATTTAGTTTGTGCCACTAATGTCAAAGAAAGAGATTACTAGCTTTGGTATTGATGTGCTGGCATGGCGTACCATAAGAATTATATAAAAATTTGTAATATCCATGTTATTACAAAAATATCATGTAATCTTTATTTCAATAACTTATGATTCATTTCTATGATTTTAGGAGGTCCACAATGGATAGCATCAGCCAAGATTTGAAGAATTTGATTAAAAGTTGATAGTCCTTATCCATTTCATATTCATAGTAGTGAAGATTTGGTTAGAATGGAAAGAATCTTGTCCAAAAGAAAAAGGTTAAACAATTTCATAACATTAATTGTAGAGGTTGGGTGAGAAATCTTTTATTTGAAATGGTGAACAAATTTCCATTGATCTAGCCTCTAAAACTTAAGAAGAGATTCATCAGTCAGTGATATCTATAGTTTGGAGGTTGAGAGCCATGATCATACTTTTTGTAGTTTTACTATACATTCTATATGTTGAATTAAATGATCTTGCAAGTGTCTTGTGAGCTTGAGTTAGGACAAGTTAGGTCAGTTGTCTATGCACATTACAAGAATGACATTGCATGAGCGCTTGAAAGGTTGAGCTAAAGGGATTGTTGGCCAAGCTGAAGTGTTACTCTATTTGTTGTATATTTGATTCTGTTGAGTTACTGTAGACTTTTTCACAGGCTATAGCCCAAGAGACAAAGAAGGATTTCTCCAAACTATGTTAACAAAAATTGTATTCATTTCCATTTACTTTTTGTGCTTTACATTTGGGGTTACAACATAACAACCATCTAGCTTATGAGGTGTTGCATCCCTTAATAAGAACTATCAAACTATTTAAAATCTTTTTTTAATCTCAACCATTAGGTGGCTTGATGTTTATGGGTTTTTTAGAAGAATTTCTTTTTTTTTTACAATTTTGTATATACAATTCTTTAATTTCCTATTCTTTTTATTAATAATCTTCTTTGTGTATAGATTTCTACATTGAAAAGAACTAAATAATTAAAATTAAATAATAAGAATCCTCTTTGATTTTTTTTTTTTGTTATCACCAATGCGACATCTTATTTGTAATCATGAGCTAACTCAAAGATACCATGGCTATGTTTGTTTCATTCAAAACTGTTTATTACTATTTAAAAATCTTACAAATCGAACAATTACCATACAAATTTTTTTCAAATTGAAATTCAAAATTTTCTTTCTCTTATTTTTTTATAAAAAACTAATAATTTTTTAATTTTTATACTTATTCACAATCAAATCAACTCTTATCCCTATAATTTTCCTATTCATATTCATTTTTCTTATTATCCTATAAACTTATAGACAATCACACCATTCAATTATTATTACATATTAAATATGTAAAAAAATAATTTTTCTACTCATCCAAATCTTACAAACCAAACATAATTTGCATTCTCACTCCAATTACCTAAATTTTCCTCCTCATCCTAATTAGGAGGAAAAAAAAAACATAGCCTATAGGTTTCTTCTACTTATCAATTAAGCTCACACGACTATCAAATCATGACTGCACATAGTTGCCTTCTAGCTTCACATATCCTTCTTTTAGCTTTATAAAGCTTCATGTAAACTAGAATTGTCCCTCTACATTTCATATTGTAAGTTCTATCTTGGCATGCTTACCAATCTCTCATTGGTCTATATGAGGTATCTTTTTTGTGTTTGTTAATCTTAATACAAGTATGTATAATTCTACTACAATCAAGGGTAGCATAAACATGTGACAGCAAAATTTGTTTTCAAAATTTCATCACTTGCGAGTGCATTAATCTATTATAGTGTCTTTGTTGAGTACGAGTAATATATCCATAAGAAGTGTGATACTATAGAAAGTGAATCAGCAGCTATGTAGTTAGAGGTTTAAAAAGGGGCTAGTAGAGTCGAACCAAAATAAATGTGTAGGTTGATCTAATTATACAGAATAAAATAAAAATATCTAGCTTACGACAACTCTAAACATCAAATTAAGTATTTTGAATCATAGGTTAAATTCTTGATGGAAGTTGTTCTTGGGGAAATTTAGTTTGGAAAGAGCAGTTTGAAATCGTTGTCCAGATGTTAACAAGTAAAAATCAACCAACTAAGTGAAGTGGTAATCATATTTCTCAATGGAGCATATCTCAGGTGACTGATAAAACAAAATGAAGTTTAACAATTATGTCCCGATGTCACTTATCGCAATAATGAATTGTTGTCCAAAAAATCTAGCACAAAATGTGTATTAGGCAGGCATTGTCACCAGCAGTCCAATAATATCTTAGTCTCAATCTAATAGATAGGATCAGGAATGTGGAGCATCTTGTAGGGCCAAGACAAAGTGTTCGAAAGTCTCATCCTTGCTACTATAACTGGCTCATCTTCTATTGTCTAATAGTTAAGCAACCCCAAAATTAGTATTGTAGCACCACACTTGAACAAAACTCTCTAGTTAAAGAGATTTTCATTTAAAAATGAAGAAAATAAGTGGGCAGAAACATGATGGGATGAGGCATGGTTAAAGTGGTGGAGAAAGGCCCTTTTTTTAGGTGAGGGGCCCTTAAAAGTTGACTAGATCATCGTCATATCCATTGTATCATATCAATCACGTTGCAATTGTGATCATGGCATGCATTCCACATTTACTTGGGCTTCAAGTTTTGTCTTAGTACTTTGTGGTCACAAAATGTCAATTTTTCAATTGCAGTTGCACTTGGAAGTTTGTGGCTGTGCAAAAGTAGTTTGTAGTTTTGTAGTGGCACTTTGTGACCATGAATTTTCAATTCCTTGTCAATAGCTTCTAATTTGTCTCACTCTTTTACTAATATCTTTTGATGCTAATGTCTAATCAACTTGTTGTTTAAAGTTAGTGTTCTATTGTCACCGCACATTCTCAACTTCACTTCTGTTTCTTCATTCTATATGTATGTCATCATTAGGTGCCATTTTTTGTTGCTTTTTCTTGGATGTTTTGGCTTTCATCTAAGTGTGACAAAGCAATATTTATTGAAATTAGCAAAATTCTAGCTTAAAACTACAAAATTTGTGCACAAGCATGCAAATCAAGAAATAATAAAATAAAAAAATTCATGAAAATGCTAAAAACTAGCACAAAGATGACTACATTAAATGGAGTCATCAAAATACATTCTCCACATATGCTGTATCTGCACATTTTATTGTTTAGGGTTGTAAATTTATAGATTATTACCTTATATTAATAAAATATGCCTTATACCCTAACCCAGGCCCAATATAAAATATAACTGAAACTCGTACTTGTACACACTATAATTAATAGTATAGGTGTAGGTCTTATCCATATCTATTGATACCCATGAGTATTTATATCTAATACTTACCCATTTATGCCTATTGGTATTTAAACTCAATATATGTGGCATACTGAAATATTTTTTAGAAATATTTTTATTTTTTTTAAATTTAATATTTCTTTAATTTAATTGATTGTTATTTATTATTAACTTTTTTATTTTATATATTCTTTGATAATTTTGATTTCCAAAAGTGAAATATATTTTTAATTTAATTTAATATGAATTTTGTGAGACAAAATAAAAAGAATTTAATATATCTTATGAATATAATATTAGTGATGAATAAAAAATAATTTCAAATTTAATTATTTAATTATTTATTTGCATAAAAATAAATTTTTTAAATTGAATTTTATTATTATTTTCTCGGTAAGACACACATTAGGCAACCCACATACAGAGAAAATCAATTACTTTTCACAATTGGCGGATCAATAATTTAACAATCACTTGAACCAAAAACTTGAAAGCACCTTGATTAGGATGTCAAGAATCGCCTTTTTTGTACTAACTAGCTCATGAGTTACGATTTTCTTATGGGATGCCCTTAAAAATAAATTCGAGTGCCAATATTAAAGGAGCTTTTCTACATGAAAAGTTTTTCAACTTAAAAACAAGTAAAATAGGTGTTTGAAAATTATAGTGGAAAAAGGCTACTCAAAAAGAAGGCAGGAGGCTCTATATATGGTTGAGGTTTTTGGAGAGCCTGGTTGAACATTTTTATTTTGTGACTTTTACAAAGGATGAATATCATGAAATCATGAAGCAATGATTTCATAGTGAATACTACAAACATAGAAATATCTCTATGTGTGTGCAAGCACTTTCTTCCTTTAAAAATCACTGGCTAATAAATTTTAAACTCAATTTTGGTATAAGCAACTAAAGGAACTACTCATAATGGATTTTATTCTACTTTTTTTAGGTAGTAGTCAAAGATGATCATCAAGTCTAAGGGATTTATGATTTCTTCCCCCCCCCCGCTCCTCAAGTCATTAGACTTTTCATAGAGCTTTAATTCACTTTCATCTAATCATTTAAGCCTTTTTACACGAAACTAAACATTGAAGATGAACAAGCCTGATAAACCATCTTTCCAACATGGCCTTAGGATATAGAGTATATTTTTTGATTCAATCATCATTTTATGTGAAAAGTAAACATTTGGGATGTGCGTTCTCAATTACTAAGTAATATGAACAAGCAAAGTAGCATATGATCATAAGCTCTTCCACTTTTTCTTGACCAACCTTTCTTTTTTTTCTTCTCTCATATTTTGTATTTTAAATTATAGAACAAGGGCCTGGATCATTTCCTATAGTGACCTCCATCTTTCAAAATTTCTCAAAGACACTCTACTCCATCTTGATTAAAAAAAATACATTTTTTAGGGTAATGACTTTGTTTATAGAATTACTTATCAAGCTTTGACTTTATTAATGATGAAGGTACTATTTGCTAGAAAGTAAAAAATTTCTAGATGAAAAACAATAAAGCTATTTTCAAAATGACAAAGATGTTCCGACAGTATTTTGCATGACATTATAAATTTCAAAACATAAATACAGTAAAACTCAATGACTACATAACTTTTTATCAACAGCATAATTTATATCAAACATATGCAATAAAAAACTCTAAGAAATAAAGAAAAAAATAAGAACAATTTTTATATGATGTTGATTCCGAAATGATGCAACAATTAAAATCCAAATCAAATTACTATTAAGCAAATATTCAAAAGCCTAAATTTAACGATCGGATTTCCCTATATACGTACAATCAAACAAGCATCATCAAATTCATCCAACAAATACTAATATAGATTATTATAAACTTAGAGATATGTGGCAATCATAGACAAAAATAAATATGTCAATCAATCACCTCCGTATACAAGATTAACATTATTCCCAAAGTAAAGTGTAATGGAAATAATGTGATGATTATAGCCTAATGATGGTTATCATAGATAGTTAGGATTATTTAAAGTTGGTGGCCAAGATAGTTTTAAATTGTAGAGAAATATTACTACACCTAGATGCAAACGTAGTGGGACATCCTTATAGTGCACTCCTCTTGGATATGGGTAAGGTTGGGGTCTAGCATTTGCATTGCGCAATGGCATCTGCATGAAAATATAATTGTAATCAAATTTCATACACTTATATTTGAAAATCATTCCAAGTAAGGCTTTTTGAAGAAAGCTTGAAGAGTGCATGTCTTTAAAGTAGCAATTTCATTCATTCTTGTCATTCAAGCACATTAAGTATATTTCAAAATATTCAACTAATGAGTCCTTGAGATATCTCAGAAGCAACCCAAAATGACCTTCATCACTTAACTTATTCATCTTACTCTTCTTAAAGTAAACCAGACATCTCAAAATCTTGATATACTTCAAGCTCAAGTTCCTCCCACTCTACATCTCATTAGGGGATGAATGAATAGATTCAAGGGAATTTTATTCAAGATATACACACTAGTTAGGAGAAAAGTATACCACAACAAAATGGAAATATCAGTAGAGCTAATCATATGTCTAACAAAGTCTAAGCCCTATACTTATCTACACCATTTATTTGAGAAATTGTTGATGGTGTTAATTGTGACACAACCCCATTCTCATTGAGGAATTCGATAAACTTGGCTCTCACGTACTTGCCACCACAATGGTGTTAGTATCTCAACATGCTTACTAGTTTGTTTCTTTACTTTCACATTGCAATATTTGAACTCTTCAAAAGATTCATGCATATACATCATCTAGTGCATATATCTATACCTACAATAATCACCAGTAATAATTATGAAGTAGTGAAATTCTCAATTAGCCATTTCATTGAATGGCTTACAAATGTTTGTGTGAATTAGCTCCAACACTGATGTGGCTCTCTCAATATGCCCATCAAATGGACTCTAGACCATCTTACCTAAAATACAAGGCTTGCAATTCAGATGGAGTTCCTTGTACAATCTTTCTCAAACTTGTTTATCCTTGCTTCCATAGCATGACCCAATTCAAGATAC
Organism: Avicennia marina; assembly: GCA_019155195.1. Taxonomy (NCBI): domain Eukaryota; kingdom Viridiplantae; phylum Streptophyta; class Magnoliopsida; order Lamiales; family Acanthaceae; genus Avicennia; species Avicennia marina. The sequence continues at coordinate 6,863,461 of CM032772.1, read as the reverse complement.
CACAATTTCTTAGGTTTTAATTCATCCCTCGCACATTTGTTGGATATGGAATGTATCACAATATTATCATCAATGTTAAAGCAATAGTGACTGCTCACTAAAGATTTGTTGCCAAACAATACATTACAATAACAAATATAGCACGCATGTTTCTAAAAAATGCATAATTCACTTTTATTAATAATCGGTTGGAAATAATATTTTAAAGCCCATTGGGCAAAATTAAACAATCTCTCAAAACTGTAACATGCCTTCATGATAATATAATTGAAGTGGTTCCAATTACAATAGCGGCAACACTTGCAGTAATGCCCACCGTGATCACCACTTTACATTTCTCAAGTGTTTGACTTTGAGCCAGATCCTAATATGTGAGATGAATGATCAAAATCTAAAATCCACAAAATAGAAAATACACCAATGGAATAAAAATTTCATAAACATAAAATTGCTTACATCAGGTGCCATTTTTCAGGCTTTTGAGGCACTCTACAGTTCCTTTTCCAATGTTAATCCTTAGTGGAAACACTTTCCTTTGTTAGTGGAGGTTTTGGCGTTCTTCACACTCCCACTCACCTTAGAATTGTAGGCTTCCTTTTTAGTCTTGCCTTGCTTGGTTTTACTAGATAAGCTAGATGTGGCTAGGACAAATTCTTTCCCTTTCTTCTTCACACTGGCTTGTCTAGTCATCAACTTATTAAGGAATGAAGAGCTCAGCCAATATGTACTTGATATCATACATATAATAATTAATGATGATCTGAGAGAAGAATTCTAAAAGAGATTATAGGATCAAATCTATCCTTAAATTAGCATTAATGATGAAGTTAAGTGACGTGAGCTTTTCGATGAGTAAAGTCATCTTGAGGACATGCTAACCAATGTCACTGCCCTCAACTATACAAATCTTGAACAATTGCTTGGATATATCATATTTAGAAATATGACTTTATTCACCATACAATTCTTGCAAGTCGTAAAGGATCCCTCTAGAGTTTGCCATATCCTTATATGTCCTTTAAAGATCACTGGTCATAAAGGCTAACATGTAGGTCTAAACCTATAAGTTGTCATTGGTAGACTTTTCCTTCGCACTAGCCATCTCAACAAGAATTGGTGGGATGTCAGCCTCGACAGTGTTGGTTTGTAGTAATCTTGTAAGAGGGGTAGGTATCATTCAAGCTAATCATAACCAAAAAATATAAACAAAATTAGTAGCTTAGTTGTAAAATGTATTACAGAATGATTATAGATTAGAAAGTGATTGAAGTCTTTATCAAACTTTGCATTCACACGTATAATTTTTGGCATGTTAGATTCAATGTGTGACTACTCTTACCAACACCTCTCATGCATAGTCCAGTCTTCATTCATCCTATGACCCAATGAAACCTCACATATACAATTATTAGCATCGCGGGTTCACTTAAGTCACATCAAGCAACTAAGTACTTTATTTTTATTATTTAATGTATTAACTTTTTAATCCAAATACACACTCGAGTTTATCGCTTGTTTGATGCTTTATCGTTGATTCAATGTTAGGATAGCATAAAAAAATGTAATTTATACAATAATAAAAATTAATAATTTATTAAAAACACTTTATATTAAATAAAATTAATTGAGTTTCATAAACAATATAATGTAAATATCAAACTATTGATAGGAAAATTCTCTTTATATTACTTTATCATTGTATTAACTTTCTCTCTCTTTTTTTAAATTTTATTTATCTATATATTTTGTTTTTAAACGATACACTATAAACTAAAATTTATTGATTGCTTAAATACATTTATTAAAATAAAAATTATCTTACTATTAACATAATTTAGATTATACTTTGAACTCCTGTAAGTAAATTGTTGATATTAATTCTCTATTTTTTGCATTGATTTTAAATGTTGTTAATTATATCAATATTAATTAGATTGAATTTTAAATTATCATTTACCACCTTCTTGCACATAAATATTTAAAATTCTTAATATAATTTTTTGTCAATGCATTATTAAAGTTGATTTCATTTTCTTTAACTTTGTTTTCTTAATCCAAAATATTATGTCAATATAGTTTTAATTATTATTTTTAAAAAAAATATTTTTGGTCTATATTAAATTTTCATAATGTATATTTTAAGAATATTATTTTTTTAAATTATAATTTATTATAAATTTTAGTTGTACTATATTCCATTTTTATTTATTTTATATGATATTTTATTATAGTATAAATAACTACAAATAAATATAATATTTAAAGAATTATCACATATTTAATAAAAATGATGGTCAAATACTGATTTGTTTTAAATATTTTATGATTTATTATTTTAAGAATAGTGTTCTTTATAATGGAAATTTATTTTATTTTTTAATTTTAGTTCATTACATATTTGACAATATTGATGGTCAATATTCACTGATTTTAAATTTTTATAACATATATGAAATTTATTTATTTATTCAAATTTTTTATTTCATAATTATAACTTTATTTATTTTGTCATTTTTCATTGTTTCATATTTTAATTTAACTAACATTTATACTTAATTTTTTTAACAAATTATTTTATCGTGTATTTGTTAGGTAATATAATCACGACATCGATGTCTTCTAATTAATTTATTGTTAAGTTTTCACAAAAGTAACTATGTAACAATAGCATATTTAATAAAGTTGATAGTCATAAATATATTCATTTTAAATTATATTTTATAAGAATATCGATTCTTATATATGTTTGATTTATTTATTTATATTCTTAACATATTGTTGTAACTCTATCTTTTTTGCTATTTGTTCTCTACAATATTTACTAAATATAATTAACTACGAAATCAAATAATAATATAAAATGAATCACCACATGCTTGATAAATTTGGTGATCAAAGTTTCACATTTTATTGTATATTGTTATGATAATAGCAAAGTCTTCATATATAAAATTCGTTGTTTTTTTAAATTTTAGTTCCTTATTATGACTATTTATTTTATCATTCATAATTTAATTAACTAATTTCATATGTAAATTTTCATCATATATATATATATATATTTATTTATGTTCTACTTATTAGGCTATATAGTTATGAAGTCAACGCACCTCATGGAGTTCATTGCTATTCTTTTAAATGCAATTATACAATTATAATTTAATTTATTATGAATTTAAACTTATAAATATTTTTAAAAAATTACGGTTCTATTAATTTTTTTAATTTGACTTAATTTATAAATAATTTAAAATTCTATTAGTTTCCTACACTTAATTTTTATTTTGCACAACTTAGAAATAATTATATTAGTTTAAATATATTGGGACCATATTAATCTTCTACTATTAAAATACGTATTAATGAAAACTTCTATTCATTTCCTACTACTAAAAATTTTTTATTTTACATAATTTAAAGATAATTACAAAAATAGATTAGATGTAGTAGGACTCTATTAATCTTTTACTACTAATGATAAATATTTTAAATAATATTTTATTTTTACTTATATAACCTTATCTATTATAATAAATATAAATATTTAATTAAATACGCATACGTCCTTTAACAATTTACGTCCCTAAAAAGTGAAAACATAACCAAAAATTTACGCGCGGCGAAAGAATGAAGTAATCTGTTTTCGAAGGGAGTGGCCATGTTGTGTGCTCTTCGCATTAGGTTTTGGCATTGGAAACGGCCCATCTGGCCATTTAAACGGGGTAGGATCACCTTGGGACAATTTTTTCATTAGCATTAAATTTTTATGATTGAATTTTATTTTTTTTTCTTAAATGAGGATTTAAAAGTCATTTAAACAAATTCCATTTAAATTATACCAAGAACCCTTTGTCGGAGGAGGTAGGCGTAGTTTTAACAGTAACAGTAGCCATGATGCACACTCATCTTCCACACAACCCTCTGCCCACACCGTTCGAACATCTAGCCTACATTCTTTCTTCCTAACTTTGTGGCTCACACTTCTAGCATCGTTAACAGATCTCCAGACTTGTCTAGCGTGTCAACTTTCCCAAAAATCCACTGGTAGGCTTTCAATCCTCTTTAAAAGAGACTCAGTGATTTTTGCATTTTTTTAACCAAAGTGATTTTTGCATTTTTTTTAACCAAAACCCAACACTTGGGTTCAAATATTGATAGTTTTCTCTCTACAGATAACGCCAATTCATAGCCAAGCCCACTCAGCAAAGATGCAGAAGCGGTCCACAACTACTACTAGGCCAATGCTATCTGTACCCTTGCTAAGATCCAAACCTTCAAAAGGAGAGAATCACAATACGAGAACTAACGAACCAAAAACAGAGAGAAAAAATCAAAATGAATGTCTACATTAATTCAAGGGAAGCGCACACTGTTTCTCAACACCGCAGATTGGCCGAAATGGCATATAGTAATCACGTAACAAAAAATAGGTGACCTGAGAAAGGTTACCCTTTCAAATTTGATTACAATATCACGTTGCAATGGCTATATAACTATGGGGCACTTAAAGAGAGCCCTATAATGACCCAAAAATAGAAACAACTAATGAATATGACGCAGAAGGAACGAATAAATGGATATGCTACATTCAACACGAAAATTACACCAGAACAAAAACTTCATAGCTTTCAACATTGAACATAAAGTTGTAAATCCACATTTATGGTTTTCTCTGTTTTCTATAACTGGCAACATCACCTTCTTGCTTCCCACTGGTTTACAGTGGCTCTTGCTCACCGATAACCATGTGGTTGCTGACCATAACCAGTCCCAGTCATATGATTATAACCTCCGGGCATGGTATATCCAGGAGGAAATCCCATCTGCTGTGGCATGTTCACTCCATGGCCAACAGCCATGTTCATTTCCATACCCATATTTCCAGGCATATTCATTCCAGTTCCCCTCCCCAACGGTTGGCTCACTCCATAGCCTCCCATGCCAATTCCAGTACCTGGTCCACCAGCCATGCCATTATTCATACCAGAAGCCATCACTGGGTTTGGTGGAGGCCTGAGAGCATTTGCAACAGTACGGCCCATGCCAGAGCCAGATCCCATGGCTTTGCCCATGGTAACCGTAGAGGTTGCTGGGGCAGTGGTTGGTTTTTCCATTCGTTTCTCCTTGCGATTTATAGCATCAAAATCAACTCCAATATCAGCCAACGGATTTGCTTTAGCTGCACAGAAATATATTAAAATTAATAAAGCATTAAATACACTACTACCAAAACTAAACTGCAAGCACGTACGTCCAGAAATATTCAAATCAACCAGTCCACGGCTGAGAGTGTCGGCCCAAATGGTGGATTTTGTCTCAAACTTGTCTTTAGATGATTGAGGAGCTATAGCTGGACCGGTTGAAGATGGATTAGTTGATACTGGAGCCACAAGGCTACTAGATTGCACCAGTGGAGGTTGAGGACCCATTTGTGAAGCTGTGGGAACTGCAGAACTTGACTCTGTGAGAAAATTTTGGTGTGTGGCAGGCCCAGTGGAACTAGGAGGAACAATGTAAGCAGCGGTTGGCCCTGTAGATACTGACTGGGTATTGTAAGTCCCATAGAAGTTTGGGTTTGGTAAATTTGGCTGCATGGTACCACTTTGAGAATGGAAACCCAATTGTGATGCTTGAACAGCTTGAACTGGGTAGTTCGAAGGCATGGCATGAGTTGTAAAATCTGTCTGTAAAACATTTTCAACTGGTTGAAGAGGATAACTTGTTTGTGGTGAAGGCTGGTCAAGTTGAGTGGTAAAACTGGCATGCAGCCCAGTTTGTGCCTGGTAACTGTTTTGTGGAACATTATGTATAGTTGGAGAAGATAAACCTGACTGGAATTCAGGTTGATTGGTTTGAGGAAAGCCATTATGAGACACAGATTCACTTGGAAGAACTGGATACCCAGCTTGTGCATTGACCGAAGAAGAAGTTGCAGGTGGTGGGAGGATGTCCGCTAATATATCAACCTCCTGGCTGGGCGTTGGCGGCTCCTGCTTTGGAAACTGTGTGGTTGTAGGAGGTTGGGCGGCAGAATCTGATGGCAAATTAGCATCATGAAAAGTTCCCCCAAGTTCAGTCATTGCATTTACAGGAGCTGATTGGTGTACATCGACCCTTTGACTTGAGTTCACGTTGAAAGAATTAGAGTGTTCAGCAATATGTGGTTGACTTGATGCAGTATCTGTGGAAGGACCAGCTTTAAATGGACCATCCCCAAAAGGGTCATCAAAAGGCTGCAAAGAACACCAATAAATGTAATTATCAAAATTTGCAGTCAATGGCAAACCATATAAAATTTCGAGAATGGCTTGTAAACATGTAAACAAAGGATATAAAGTTGCACATCGTCTAAAAAATTTTATCAGGCACAAGGACCTAAAACCGAAACATAGTTTCTTATTTTAAATATATATTTACCCGGGAACACATGATAGGGTAGGGAAAAGGATGGTGTCTGTTTACAGGAGGAAACAATGGTATTAAGAGGCAAGTAAAGTGACCATCCTTTTGGGTTGCACATCTAAACATCCCTACAGCTTTTACCTTTAGCAGCAGGAGGGGAATTAGGACAGGCTACAACAAGCAGTAAATATTATTACATAAGTTTAGCAAAACAAAGCACTAATTCATAGCAAATGGCACATATTTATCAAGAAATGACAGCCAGAGACGTTGGAAAAATAAAATGTAGGATTAAGCAATTAAATATGATTTGGTATGTGATTGTACAGGTCATTTTCTTCGCAAAAAACATGTCAATGATTATTGATGTGATGTATTTAAGAGTTTAGGAAAGCTTTGACTGTTGATACATTTTTAATGTAGGCAGAAGAAAAATGAATTAATGACATTATGAAAAATACCATGGCTCAGAGCTCACGGTAGGTGAAACTCATAAATTTTGAGGAAATGTTTTCTAGATATGCCAGACAAACATAAGTTTCAGGTAAAAATGCTATATCTTTCACAAAATGAAAAGCCATTCAATCTCAACCTTCAGTTTCCAACTATTTCTTTGTTCATATTGGAAACATCATTAGATTGCATGGAACATGCTCTCTCAGATTCAATAATAAATTGAGTTCAGCCAGAATATGATAAAAGGTTTTCTGGAGAAAGAGATGAAGTTAATAACGGAGAATATACCGAACAGAGAAAAGAAAAAGGCCAAATGAAAATACAGTGGATGCCTTCATCCAAGTCCAGATATCCATTTGCTTAAGGATAATACCAAAAACAGGGTCAGGAGAATGAAACAAATCATCAGTCAGCCGACATTATATGCACAATACCTGATTATTAACCATATCTGCTGGCAATGCAGCTGCAAATGTGGCTCCCAAATTAACACTTGCTGAGCCATTAGCTTCAGAGGTCATGGCAGGTTGGCTAGCGGGCATGAGAGCCAACGAATTTGGGGAAAAAGACTCAGACAATGAACCCAGTAAGTCCATTTCCACACCAGTTGTAGCAGGGACAGTGTCACTTATAGGTGGGACAACTATTCAAAGATTTGAAAATTAAATTAGAAGGAAATTGACCCATGTAATAAATGATAACGCACAACAATGATAAGTAACAATAAATGAAAGTTTTCTTGATCAGGCCCGATTGAGCAATACAAGAACTTACACGTACCAAATGGAGGCAAAAGCAATTATCTTACACATGGCAGAAGGATGTACTGATAGTTGTCAATAACTAATAGAAAGAAAACATAAATAAGCTCTCTTTCACACAATTCAGTGTTGGCTATGGGAATCCACCTTTCAATTCTTTCTTTTTACATATCAGCTTACCAAAAACATTTCGCATGCTCTCAATTGAATATTACCTGAAGGGTCAGACTGATTATGCAAAATAGGGAGGGGAGGGGGGCGCAAAAAAGATTTCATTTTTTTGATTGCATTGAAATTTAGGAAAGCACAAATAAAAATTTATAAGACACACAAAAATTAGAAATATTGAATTGTATGTGAAAAAAAAATTAGAAAAAAATATATACTGCAAAGGTTTTTTCACCCAAAGAGAATAAGGATGCAAGTTTTGCAAAACCAAATCTGACAGATATCTTGGTTAACCATAAACTTGAGAATGAATCACGTTCAAAAGAAATATTATGCTCCAGAAATACAATCAAGACTTGTAACAAAGTAAGTAAGGGATTAAAATTTAGTCCCAAAAGAAGAATTTTTATATTCATACTACCCCTTCAATTTCATGTGAATTGATAAGAGATCAGCTATTTCGCATCAACATTTTAAATACTATATAATTTATTAAGTATAGGAATGTTTAATTTTCCAGGAGAATTTTCATTATTTCACTCTCTGGAACATTTCCAGGTTTCCAAACACTATATTGGCAGCCTATCCTCAAATGTTTTTAGAAGTACACTTCACAATTTCTACTATTTTCAAAAACTCTTCTCCTTTCAGACAATACAAGTTCCTTTCCAAAGAACATTAAACCCGTGATTAAGGTAAACCAACCATATTTTCAGCTTTCAGTCTATTGCATCAACATTAATACACCAACTAGTAAACATTTCATGTCAACTAGGGGTGTTATTAAGCCAAGCTACTACTCTCAAACTTAATTAGATTTGAAAATGTTTTTGAGCCTAATCGCAATCAAACTCAAACTTAAACAATTTTTTAAAAACTCAAGCTCACTGTTTAACTTAAACTAAAAATTGATTTCAAGTTTTATGAAATAGAGAAGAGTATAATTCAAGCAATTTTCGAGATTGAATTACTACTCAAACTCGACCCATTACAGACCCAGGCAAAATTTTATTCTCATCAATTGATCAAATACGTTATCATTCAAATAGATTGCCCAGTAAACTTAATTTTGAAGTCACAGGAAAATTTTCCAGAAAATGGATATTAAATCAAATGCACCCTCATGTCTTGTTTGGCCAGGCTCTACAATCAACTATATACAGGCTCTATACTTCAATAACATAAGCTTATGTCACTTTCAATTCACAAAAAAAGAACCACATTGGCTCATGTCACTGGGTTAACACATGCCATGTCAGTTTCAATTCAAGAAGATAAATCACGACTGAAATATATATATATATATATATAGATCTCAAATGCAACCAAGGGCAAATATTTTAAGAAAATAAAAGCGGAAAACTCCCACTATCCATCTCTGGTCAGATAAAACTTATATCACTTCCTTGAAATATGGCACAGGCAAGCAAGAAAACCAAAACAGGTAACTAATGAGTATAAAATGCCTGCCAAACCATCAAATAACAGGTACAGGATAAATGTGCCGTCAAATATCTGTTTTTGTCATATTGAAAGCATTTTAAAAACTTCAAGACTCAGATGCTTTGTAATCGACAAAAATTGAAAGGCAACTCATCATTTTAAATTATCTACTATTAGGTAAGTCTTAATAAATGGACAATTAATGCAGTCACAAATTCCACGCCAAGATTATAACAATGATCTTTAAGACATTAACATAAAATGAATATGAAGTAACAGATTAAGATGTACAAATTTTGATGTGCATAATTTTAGACACAATATGCATAAGCATCCATCGGCTCAATCAAACAAAATATCCCAGTAAACATAAGGAGACCACAATTTAGCAAAATCCACAGAGTCCAATTGAGGACATCTTTTTACCTGAAGATGAACCTCTGGGATCAAAATCATCAAATCCATCAACTTCCTTGTAGCTATGCTGAACTGCAGTCTGAGAAGAAGCAGGAGGATGAACTGAAGCAGGTGTGGACACTGAAGTGGGTGCAGGAGTGGGAGCAGAAGATGAAGTAGGTGGTGAAGCAGGAGCAGGGGCTGTTGCAGTTATATGACCTGAACTAGCATGCAAGACTAAGGATTCTTTAGGCGCATTTGGTAGTGAAGATTCTCCATCCCTGTTACAAAAATTAACTTAGAACCAATTTAGAGATTGTCAAAACAGAAGGCAGGTTGATGGATATAAGCTCATTACCAATCACTATAACTAGGGCTGCGGGCAGCACCAGCACCATCCTCATAACTATGAGATGCAACAAGGTGTTGACCAGAATATTTATGATCAAGCCTCTTCCCAGTAGTACTGACATTGACATGGAAATTAAACAAATTAAATGACTTAATTAGTCACATTTACAGGGCCAACTGTAAAAAGAAAATGATGAGACAGCCAACTGAAAGTACCTTCCATCTTGAGAATTATCATCAGCAATGGCACCACTTCCTCTGCTAAAACGAAAATAGAAGTTTAAAAATTCTTTTACTCAAATCATATTTATTCCCAAAATTTGAAATGAACTTAACGCAATCTACAAACATTCCGCCTCACTTTAGAGTGTAAGGTTAGGTAATAATTACAATAAACACCAAAATAAATCCTATTACATAGGAGACAAATCATAAATCTAGGAAACAAAAGATACCTAGACACCTAAACTAGGTAGCAGAATATATACCAAATCAAATTAAATATTTTAAAATATTTTCTTATAATGCCCTCCCATAAGTTGAACACGGTAAATCTTCTTAAAGTATTAAACTTGGACTACAGAAACCTCAACAGACTCTAATAGTGAAATCACACTTCATGTAACACTTAGGTAAGTAAAACCAAACACAATCCATAATACACATTTGGGACACACCAACGAAGTTAACTGGTCAAGACACTAGACTGAAGACCATCACTTTTTTTTTCTTCTACAAAATTACAAGGCATTGGCTTGACAGCGACAAGTTGGCAAGACCAATAGCATCGCTAGAGATAACAGGCTTTACTCTACTCTTGAAAAAAGACATGTCTTTCATAACACCTGTAAGTGACACACATTCAGAAACACCTAGAAGTACACTCACATTGGCGAATCAGCATAGTAACAGGGATTCCCTTGACCAACAGTTAACCATAAGTCACTAAACTATTACATAACCACATAGCTAAGAAGACAGACTTTTGTCAGCAACAACCCAGTAGCACAGAGATTTTAGAACTCAATTTTTAATACCAAAAACAAAGAGAATGACATGAGAACAAAAAGACCCAAACAAACCCAATAAATATAAAATCGACAGCTTTAGCCCAAAAGCAAAACAAATAATGTTCCAAAAATCTAACCCACAAAAATAGGACCACAGCCCAGAAACAACAGGCATAACATGAAACCAGTCCCCAAAGGAAATTGTCTAGCCTGACATAAACTACCAAACAACACAAGCCCACAAGTTCAAGCCCAGTTAAAACACAACTCACAGTCACACACTACAGCACACACCCTAGACAAGGTCTGGGCCTTTTTCGTTTTGTATTTTTTTCACCACGACGTGAGACCTTGACAGGTTTCTAAAATTTACTGAATGAGGTGACGCACAATTGGTTCTTTGGGCACCAAACAGATGGTTCTTCTCAATGAGCTGAAAGCACACTAAGGACGGGGCACAAGTTATATGTGGATGGAGAAGATGCAGAGCCAGCACTGCACAGGATGAATAAGCACAAACGGCAAGTTTGGGTGGCCCACAGAGCATGGGCTTAGTTGTCTCTATAAAATTGGTGAAGACACAAAGGCAGTCGGGTATTTTTGGATGCGTTTGAAGCTGCATACCTACAATGGGCTTCAATTACACAGGGAATTGGTGCTCTGGTTTGGGAGGTGCCGACGATTTGAGATTTAGGTAGACAGCACCAATTAAAGTTGGCAGTGGGCAGGGTTGGTCTACTAGGTTCCACCGCGCTGAAGCAGAGCAGCAACGGAGCAATTAGAATCTGGAAAATTTGGGTTTGTTTGGGGCTTAGTATTAGGGCATGTTTGGGGGAATGCCTGATTATTGATTTCCTCCCTTTTTTGTTTGAATTGAAGGTTCTGATGAGTATTATTAGGTTCCTTGTGCCCATTACATGTTTGCTATGAACCAGTAAAGTCAAGGTGACTATGTACTGGGAGTATTTTCTAGTTATATTTCTCATTTCTTACGAAAGGCTATATTCACTTCTCTTGAACTAGTTTCAGGTCCTGTGCACCCAGCTACACTCAATTATTATTACCTCAGAAAAAATTAATAGATTCAGATCAGCTAAAAAACAGAAGTTAGTATCAATAGTTTCATTACACCGCATATTTTAACAGACAGACTTGCAATTTCTGCAAAGTAGGTTCTCTACAGTTTCAGACAACACAGAACGGTAGCATTTGGGTTTCATAATTTACAATTAAAAAGACAACTGTACTATTTTAAAGAATAGAATGCACAGAACCGCCATTGGCATTTTATTGTTTTCAAAACAAGAGAAAGGCCTACATCACAATCTTCTTTTATTATTACTCTACTTTTTTCCTGCTGTTTATCAACTAAGAGCAACGAACAGGTTGCCTCAAAGAAGTACTGATCCGTCTGACTTAAGAGTACTCCAGCATGTCTCAGTAAATAACTTTTTTCTCCTGTAGAAGTCAATTATTTTACAAATATCATGTGTTTGTATTCTGATAATGGCTATTCTAATTAAAATTCAATCAAAAGATTTCTTCTAGCTTAAAGAATTTAGTGAGCAATTTAGTTATAAAAGCTCTACTTCAAACACTGTTCAAGACAGGTATGACTACAGTTGAATTTATCCAAATGAGTTTTGGCATATCAAACTCAATTCCAAGAAATGCAACTCAAAAGTGGCAATACAGTCACATTAAAATTTAAAAAAAAAAAAAATCAAACTTGAACTCCCATACACTTCTCCATAATACATATTATCTATCTATTCCCATTTAATTTTAGAGTTGCTAATTATTCTTACAACCTAATCAGTCATCATAAGTTTCCACTCTTACACCAAATCAACAAAGATATTCACCACCCTGATAAAAATTAATATAAAATGAGTCCTTCCACATAATTTGATCAAAATTCAGGAACAGGAATTCAACAAACCTGGATGAGTATTGGCCTTCATCCTCATTTCTAAGATTCCTATCTTGATCAGCACTTCTACTTCTGGAACTGTAATTATAATCATCAATGTTCCGACTTCTTCCTCGGTAGTCATCATCCCTGTACCCATCTCGGGTATAGCGCTCCTCATAATCTCTACCATCTCTCTCCCCCTCACGACCATATGAATCTCCATACTGACCATATCTTTCATCATCATGGGAACCCCAATCTCTGTCTCTACCATAGCCATTACTGTCATCATCCCGGTTTCCATATCTCCTTTCATAACAATCATCATCATATCTATCACCATATCCCCCAGAACCAGGACGATACATACTACCCACAGGGTTGTTGCGGTAACTATTGAATTAAATAAAATTCAGTTTATGGAAAACCATATAACTATGCACACAAATATACTTCTCTTTGTGCTAAAAGAAACCCTTTGTACAGCACTTACAGAGAACTAAAGAAAATAGGGAAGCATGAAATACATCATAACTTACAGAGGTAATCAAAAGATAAAAGATTCCAAACCACAAAGGGTAACATAAGAAACTAAACAATGCACAGCTAAAGAAAAGAAGAAGAAATAGAAATGAGATTTTCATTAGAGTAATTATACAAAATCAAGATTTTCATGCACCCAAATGTTTGAATTTGTTATGCTTCCATTATGCAGACTATATTAGTGGAAGCTAACCTGCCATATAAGTCAATGACAATAGCAAACTATAATATCCTACCATACAATATATTTATATAAGCAAACTTAGGGATGGCCCCCCTGCCCCCGGCCCCGGCCCATTTCACCCCCACTGGCACCATCGGGGGTAAAAAATTTAAATTTAAATTTATTTTATTAATAATATTACAATAAAAAAATATTATTTTATACATGTAATAATTAATGAACTGGTTTAATGTAGCAAGAAAAATAAGTTTCAATTTTTGTATTGATTAAAATGAAAACTTTTATACTTTTGTTATTATAGTTAATTTGATTTTTTTTCATATTTTATGATTTTTTATTGTAACAAAAGTATATTAGTTTTGTGAAAGGTGCATATTTCATTACAATTAAAATGTATATTTATTCAAAATTAATTCTTTTTATAAGAATTTTTCTTTTAATTCTAAGTAGAGTGATCAAATTACTAATTTAGCAAACTAATTTTCAAATTAACCAAACTTAAAATTATATATAAATTTGAATTATTTAACATTTAACATAACTAATTTTAATTCGTAATTTATTTTAGTTAAAATAATATATATTTTAGTTCGTTTATGATTTATTTTAATTAAATAATATATATTTATATGTACATAATAAATATAATTATATATATTATTTAATGAATGTGGGGGGTGGGAAAAGGATGGGTAGGGGTAGATTCCCCCATCCCCTGCCCCATTTCTCCCACCTTGGGCAGGTGCCGTTGCCATCCCCAGGCAAACTTGTGAAATTTAAAGTGAGCATGCAGTGCTAGTTGGTTCCCCGGAGGAAGAAGATATCTCAAGGAGAAAAGTCATGGACCTAGTCAATATACTTTACCTTGACCAATAAGTAATGAAATATAGAATTAATGAATTCCCGCTGATGCCGTAACAAGCTCATTGGCATAGATTTAGATGAACAATACAACTTTATGTCACATAGTGAAAGAAGAGAATTATTTTTGCCTTCTACTTTAACCAACCTTTTATTGTTGTTGAACTTCTTTTGGCATTTTCAATAAAAGAAAGCATGGTTGTCTGGTTGAATGGAAACTGATTCTTAGCATACCAAATTATGATAATTCAAATTTTTACTTCATGTAACAATTTAATCTATTGCTTAGTCCTAAAACTAAACACCAAAAAGAAAATCAAAAGGATTCCGATCAACTATATTGGAAAGAGTTGTGTGCCCATATTTTTAACAATTCTATGGAAAGTACAGCATAGTTAACACAAACATGGCAGTAACAGCTCCACTTACTTATCCCTAGTAGTAGCAGCCTTCTGGCGAACTTCTTGTATCCTTTCCTTGTCATTTACAAGAACTACAAGACTTTGAGATTTCTTTCGAACATTGTTTCCCTGGTCTTTCCCACTGGAATTGATATATTGAAAATCTGATAATGTCTATCACAAGCAGTAGCATGATAAATGCCATATGTCAGCCTATTTTTCAGAGAAACTCTAAAAGCAAGGAATTCAGCCTATAAAGAAACTAACTGATATTTGATTTGCATGTTCTCTGATGTCATCTATGACTCTCTCTGAACCATGGGCTACCAAGTACTCCAAAACTGTCAAAGCCTTCAAAAAGCAAAAAAATAGAACTCGTGATTGTTAGAAACTGCAGCTTCTAGGAGAGCAACACAGTACAAAAATGCAACAATCACAAAGCACAATAGGCACCAAACCCAGTATTTGAGCATGAAAAATTTTTAACACAGAAAATGATTCCCTGACCCAATTGTTGCTAAGCACCATATGCAAGGGTTATCAGTAAAATTATCCTAAATTTGTATCCAAGCTTGGGTGTGCATAAAACAAGACAGCAGGGGAATTGTGATGAATGTTAAAGAAGTCCAAATTTTCAAACTAATGAAAACAAACCTTGTACACATGCCGCCAATTTTTTCGAGTATCATTTACACGCTTCCAGATTACCGACATGATGATCTGGTACTCGTGACTGTCAAAAAGTAAAAAATGAGTAATGAAACACAACCCCTATTTAGTACTCTTCACCGAATTAATCAAAACTTACTAGTTTCTTGTTGCCTGAGCAATATCAGCAAGGAGCGATCCATGAGGACCCCAGGGCTCATTGCTAGTTGCATCAAGAACCTAAAAACAGAAACCATGACCACTTAACACCAAAGAAAAATAATTAAACAAACAGCTCATTCTACCACTATACAAAGTTCTCTGGGAATAAGTACTGGCCAAAATAGAGAACACCTTTTCATACAAATCTGACAACATAAATATGCTTATGTTTGAATCTCTTTTTCAATAATCTGAAAATGGGACAAACAATATCCATGTTGGTTCCTCCTTACTTTTCTCCAATCTCAGGACTTCTCTAAGATGACCAGAAAACTTTAGCCCATTTTGTCTCCATTACATCTCTCCAATCATTAATCATATATACATATAGATGCACAGATCATTTAAAATACAATATCACCATGAATTATATATGCATGTAGATGTACAGATCACTTAAAATATAATATCTACATAAACATAAAATTTCCATTAACTATACATGACGTAAAATCTACATTGATATCTACCCACCCCCCTCCAAAAAAAATAAAGCACAAAAGCCAACCATATTTTTCAATTTGACTTCTTTCTTTTAATTCCAAAAATTAATACCAAACATCCATCATATTGCCAGAAACAAGCCCAAAACACCTCTTTCTCCAAAGTCACGATTAAAAATTGTCCAAAATCATTTTTCAACTTTGAAAAATTCCCTAAATCATTTTTCAAGAGTTTCCAACATAAATGACATGATTAGAAATGAAATAACTCCATAAGGGAAAGAAGATAATCACCTTCTGTTCAATGGATGGTACTTTCAGAACTTTCTTGTTCACTCCTCTCTTGCTGCAAGTTGACATATAAAATGCAGATAAGGGCTGTGCACAATTAAAATTAAGACATGATCTTAACTCTTAAATTAAAGAGTTGTCCATGCTATTAGAATCAAAATAGGATTGTAAATCAAACACCTAGGATTAATAAACCGTATTAATTAGCTAAATAAAGGAGCACCAAACAGTTTGAACTCAAGCATTACTGAATTGCATATATATATTCGACTAATATCTACAACAGAAACACTTTTTGACACTCCAAATATTCTTAGATACAGTAATTGAATAACAGGAGAAGATGGCCCTGCAACAAAGTGCTGAACCAATACGGCATGTGTACAGGTTAAAAAACAAAACTCACAGGTCACGAACAGTTTGATCAAAAGCCTTCTTCATCGCACCCTTGGCTTCCTTATTCAAGCAATTCCCTGGACAGCCAAGAGGCAACCAATAAATAACTCGCGTAGCGCATGACACGTGTTCATATATCTTTCAGATCTACTCTTCATTGAATCACAAAGAAAGCTCTCAAGAGAACGAACATTAATTTGTAAAATAAACACATTCCAATGGCATCGGTAATTTCGATCAATTAAATTATTAAAAATGCAAGTGACGAAAAATTAACCGCCAACAAAAATCCATCACCAACCATGAACAACCAATCAACATAAAAGGGAAAACCATTCATGCACAGAATCATTGTGCAGAAACTAGCAGAAACGGAAAAACGATGCTCGAAAAGTGATTAAAATTTCCCAAAAAAACAAACGAATCTTAATGCAACCAGCCACGTCAATGAAAATACAGATCTGAATAATCAACAATGAAAAGGAAGAAGACGCGCCGAATTTATACAAATAGCTGGGTGAAATTAGACGTGGAACCCCAACACGGACAACCAACTAACAAAAATCTTGAGAAATGGATCGTACCTGAGGAATTTTCAGCCGCCTGCAAAGTACACCAGATCTAAGAGAGGAGGAAATTGGGTTGATGACCGTCTAAAGCGAGAGAAACAGAGAGAAAATTGGGCAGCGGTAAAAGCGGAACGTAGAGCCCAGCAAAGAATTCGTCGGACTGAACGGAAGAGCCGCCTGTTTGTTCATAAACTAATTTAATAAAATAAATGAAAAATATAAACAGAAAGTTGTTGAAATGTAACGTTGTTGTTAGAGCGCGAGTCATAGTAAGACAGCGCAGGATACCGTCCAAGGGTTTTTTTGTCCTTTTAAAAAAGTTTAACATTCCATTCCTGTGAGGTGTCAGCTTTGTAAAGTGAGGGTACGGCCATATATACGAAGATTCAATTCCATCAAGTTCATTATCGCAACCATTATTCACTTTATCAAAATTTTAAAATTAAACACGTGTTAACAAACTTTTCTCTCAATTTTGAACATAAAAATGCATATATAGACAAGTATATTTAAAATTTAATTATTATATTTATACATAATTAAATCAATACATATACATATATATATACCTATCATAATTAAGCATTTTTTTTATGCTATCAGATTATGTAATTATTAATTGTTATAGATTATATATATATATATACACGAATTCCAACAAATTAAAGTTTTGTCCATATAGAATCTATTAACTCAGACTTTTGCTTATCTTATCGTGCCAAAGGTGTCATCTAATTAAGTTAAACACCTTATCTAAGTGCAGTCTAAAATTTTCATCTCTAATCGACTATCAAAATTTTAAAATAAACATTAGTTTACTTCTTACTCCCTGTCAAAATATTGAACTCCAAGCCATTGCACTCAAATTGAACATAGAAGGTTTTCTCATTTTTTATTGAAGATTCTTTTCAAGTATGTGTATTTTCACATTAAATATTTTGCATTGTACTTTGTTATGCTTATTTATATTTATTATATATTTTTTATATAATTTTGGGAAGCAAATTTATATTTGTTTTATATCTTTGAACATGATTTTGAGAGGATCTTTCTGTCCAATGCTTGCTCCTCTCTGCTTTTTATCCCAATTTGACGAACCGGTTGACTCAATTTTATTATTGTATTTATTGATATGTTTTGGTGGTTTTCTAGGAATTAGTGGATTTATGATTAAAAGTTAATTGGTTACGATGGTGTGAATGTTAATGATACACTCCTTAATGTCAATAAATAATAAATAATATTGGTTGTTTGTATAAACATTTGATTAATTAATAAAATAAGAATTTCTTTTATATCAATATTATAATAGTCTTTCATGCATATAAATCCTATATAGTGTAAAGTTTTGTATGTGTCAATGTGATTACATTTAGAAACCTTATTTATAAAGTGTTATGAATATGGTTATAAAGTTATTTAGTATACAATTATTAAAACGTGTTCGCAAATCACAAATTCTTTAAATAGGCATTAGAGAGTTAATACGACTTGTACACTATGTTTTGATATGGTGATTGTAATGTTATTCAATATGAGATACTAAAAAACATATGTATAGATATATTATTAAAGAATTAGTATTCGAACACTAATTTGAAAGACAAAGCAACTCATGAAGTTCATTTTTTGTCATCAATGTCTTGCTTCCTAATCATGTTAAATATGCATGGACTTTCTTAACCACGATAGTGTATAATCAAAAAAGAGTTTTCAATAGGACATTATTTTCATAAGGCAACATTGATTTAATCATATGACCGAGTTAGTAAATTTGATTAAATCTATGACTCTTATTTCATCGAGACAAAGTAAGATAAAATGTTTATATTGCATGATATTCATAATTAAGAGGGTTCATGTGATCTACTAGCTTCATTTTAAATAGGCTACAATAAAGGTCGTAAGCTAAACATTACATGTATCAGTCAAGTTATATTCATTGTCAATTAAAGATAAACCTAAAAAGTCACACACAAAAAGTTGAAATAAAAAACAAGTAGTAAATTAGTTGGGGCATGAATGAGGTTTAAGACGTTTTGTGAAGAAATTAATTTGATTACAATTGAATTAAACCAAATAGATTTCCCAATTGAATTAGACCAAATAGATTTCCCATTGTCTTTGTTAATAATGGTTCTTAATTGAAAGCACGGTAAGCTTTTTATTTAATTAATAGGATTAATTAAATTAAATAACATGATACAAATAGGCTTAAATTATTGATGAGGTTTGTAATTAAATGGTCTATGGGCTAAAATTAATTAAAAGTTCATTTTGAAAACTCATGCCATGTGTACCTTATATACTATACATGAAAATAAAAATTCTATCAAGTGTAGAAAATTGCTTCTTAGAAACAAATAGATCTAGAAAAGTTCCAAATCACACAAAAAAAAAAAAATCAATAAAATTCCATCTTCCCTCCCAAGTATGAAAGATAAAAGTTCTCTAGCTACCTTTGTATTTTTCTCTCCTATCCTAAAGCTTCCTTTCCCAAAAAGTTTTTGAATTAGAGCCTTTAAAGGGGGTTTGTAGAGGTGTAGGAGATGCTTGGTCGCGTTCTATCTGTGTGGATGAACTAAAAGTGGGGGTTTAAATACCACAACTTGTAGATTACGAGTTCGTTCAAATTGGAAAACAATTCCAAGAGATACAATTTATACAATTTTATGCATATATTATTTTATGTATGTTATATGGTAAAAACAAAATGGATCTGGATTATGTTTTTTCTACTATGTATTTTCTAATAATGAATGTTTTCAAGTTTGAAATTTTTAACACCAAATTTATTGAAACCCAACAGTGGACAATTTGGCAAGACTTAATGATGAAGTGGGGCAAATTCTACATGGTATATCAGTATAACTCTTCATCGGTTTGCATCCATAACACTGTTGCCTCCCCCTTCTTGGTGATTGAATAATGTCCAATTTAAGCCTTTGTTGTATATAATATTTAGGTTGTGCTATCATTTGTTGGAAGTTGGTTTTAGTTAAATTATGAATGCTATTTTGGATTGAAATTTTTAAACTTTTTCATGTGTAATGGCAATTTTTTGGTTAGTGGCATCAATCGCCACTACCATCGACAATTGATGATGACAATTGGAGTAGCAACAACTCCCATACCATGATTGGGTTGAACTTTTTTTTTTTTTTTTTTTGCACGGTAGATAATGTGATATCTATGTTGTTTAAAAGAAATAAAGCTGATCGTACCCAAAAAAAGAGAAGGAAAGGTTAAAATTTATAATCGTTTGTCCACATGCAATACATACAAAATATTTGATATAGATACAGTGTATTGACAGTAAAAGTTGAAATATATATGTGTGTGTGTGTGTGGTGTGCCAAGCTAATGTGTACTGTTGAGAGTTAGGTAAGAAAATTATACATGTAATGTTAGAAATGGTTGTAAAATGAGATTTATTTATAGAGGACTTATTCAATTTGCATGTGATTTGCTTTTAATGTTATTAGTGCCAAGCATTACATGACTTCTCATTTTATGATATGTAACCAATTATAATGCGTAAGAAAAAAAAAACTTTAATGTGAAGCGTAGGTAAGACATAGCAATTACAATTTTTTTGAACAAGATGATGGTAGATTTCATGTTATCAATGTTAAGGAAAGTTTTAAAATTAGGAGCAAGAAATATGTTATGCATCAATATATACTAATTTTCACCTTGGTCATCCATATCCATTGTAATGACCGAGGTATGTTTACCTTATTCAATATTGTTAGCAATTTTTTTTTGTTGTTGTGTAATATAATTTAGATTTTTTTTATTTTTTTTTGCGCCTTTGAGTGTAACAATACGATGGCATGGATAGAGGATTTTTTTTTTTCTCGAATTCAATAATGAACCATTAACATTTTTTACACAATAACTCTCTTGATAGCATAATTTATTAGAAGAGTGAAGGTGATAGACGGCACTGCCTTAATTTTTTTCTATGAAGTTAATGTATTATAATTCAATGCAAAATTAACTTTAAAGATAATGTAGAACACTTAGAAACGATTACAATTTAGTATTTAATAAGTTAAAATAACTAAATACTAATATCATGTAAAACCAAAACAATGTATTCTTTTGTAAAAGATTAATTAAGTAAAGTTTAAAGTAGAAATTGTGGTATATAAGGTTACTAGAAGTTAAAAAAAATTAAAATTAGTTCAAAATTTGAACGGAAATTAAATTTTTTTTAAAAAAATTTGACTTTTTAATAAATTTTCTTTAAATTTTTAAGAAATATAAAAAAAGAAAAATGTTTAGAAAATTCTTATTGCAACATTAAATTTTGAGTAAATTTTATTAGATTTAAACACTAAGTTAAACAATTCAAATTTAAGTTTTTTGTAAATTAAAAACTTATAATATAAATTCAATTTATTCTTGACCACTTTAAAACATTTTAAAATATGATGTAATAGTTTAAACATATTGTAATGTTAAATAATATCATATAGTATATAACGTTTAACATAAGATATAACAATTTAAGGCATTAATTTAAATTCTTTTATTGGTGTAAAGCATTTCTACATGTTGATTGTAATGCAAACTTTTTTTTTCCAAAATGTTGTAAAATATTTTATACCAAATTATTTATTTTATACTAACTCACTTATACATGTTTGATTCTTAAATGGTTTTAAAAAATAGCATATTGTACATTATCTTTCATTGTAAGAGAATTTTTATTCCCTCTATAAATCTAGTGTTTCAACATATAGATACATGGTGCTGGATTACTTTAAAAACAACATAAATTGACAATCTAGTTGCAAATTATATTAAGTGAATTCAAGTTCAAAGACAAGCAGTGGGCAAACCTCATTTTATAAAGGAATGCTTAAGTTTAAAACAAATGTAACTAGTAATCTGATTCCAGTTTTGGAAAAGATGACAAAGTATGATGAAAATATTTATACAACGTACTAGTAAAACAATTCATAAATTGTATTGGTGGTGTAATACTAATGGATCATCCTAGATTTCACTTTATGTATGTCATCATCTAACCCATAAAGCGCGGATGTCAATGGCATAGATGATATCCATTGGTTTAAAATAATTTTAGACCTTCACTAATATCATATATGATGAGGACATGCAAGGGAACCTACTTACTTCCAAATATATTTCCACAAAGTAGGCCATACTATGATAAAATGTGGAATGCTTGCCCAACTCTGAATTAAATTGTAAATTGACTTATGGACAAATTTAATTGACATAAGGCCAAGTAGATGAGACATCACCACCTATCAACTTCAAAGGTGGGATTTGGTCAGAATGGGTTCAAAACCTTCTAGATTTTAGTTAATGTTGTTATCTGAATTGTTAGGATGCAACAAATATTAAATGTGAATGTCTTTGTTTAGGTACTTCTGAAATATAGGATGCTATAAACTAAGGGATGCCCACAATCTTTGCATCATGCGCCACCACTGGATGCGTTATGAGAGCATTCACACGGTTGCTCGTGAAGTGGTTTGTGCATTGCTAACACAAGTATGGGATGGATGACATTGATACTAACGGTGCCAAGTGCAAGAAAGCATTGTAGGCATTGGCTGGACAAAGCCAATCGTTGAATAAATGTATATCTAGTAATAGGTTTGGAACATTGAGGCAAAAAAAAAAAAAAAACCCTCCAATCCCACTATGGCATTAGCCTTTATACTCATGAAAGAAGAAAAATAACATTGTAGCCTCATAGTTGGATCCTTAGTCCATTAGTACCATAGAGATGTGCATGGAAGTAATGATACAGAATCCATATCTTCTTATTGCATTGTACTTCATTGCCTCTGTGATTTTTGAGGACCTTACACTCCATCTTAGTCATGTAGCCTAAGAAGTGTCAGTACCTAAAGAAGCTAAAGTAGGAAAATGTACTGCTCGTGTTATATTTTAGTATCGGTAATAATATATTAATAGATTAGCTATATATCTATATGAACTTTATATTTAATTTTATGTTGAACGCAATAGTTATATCATTACACCCATTGGTTATTAAAGCACATATTAAAATAAACGTTTCCCTTTA
The DNA here is from genome assembly GCA_019155195.1 of Avicennia marina. Classification (NCBI taxonomy): domain Eukaryota; kingdom Viridiplantae; phylum Streptophyta; class Magnoliopsida; order Lamiales; family Acanthaceae; genus Avicennia; species Avicennia marina. Next base: position 6,839,928 of record CM032772.1, on the reverse strand, counting down.
GGTCTTGCATGCATGATAACACACAATTGTTCTCCTAGCTTTAGGGACCTAAAACTTACCTATACATATTACCCTGTGTGTGTATGGTGCATTGTGATGATTATGACATCAACATTGATGCTTGACATCCCAATAGTGTCAACAATGATGCTATCCATATAGACACTACCACAAGGGAGCATTTAGATCAAACATGATGCAGCCTCGCACTCCATGTCCAACGTGTTCAGACACCCATATTGACATTAGAAGTTTCATGGACTAGATAGGATTAACAAGTTACTATTTGGTCATGATGATTGTTTCTACAACACTTTGTGCATGCAAGGAGAAGCTTCCAATTATTTTGTCCAAAAATCATATAGGGCAGTTTCTCACCATACATGATAAGATGAGGTGCATGTGATTTTAGAGGAGTTCATCACCATACTTGTCCATGACGATTGTTATGCATCATCAACATTGAGATGTTACATATTGTTTCAAATAATCACACAAAACTATAATCTGAAACCTCCGCAACATTTGTGATACCCTACATGCAATGGTGACACCTTTAAACATGATCTCATACTGATACTTGCACTTTAAGGTCAGCCCTAAAAGTCTTATTAGTACTCTTGTATCCTCTTTCAAGGCATCCTCATTGAATCAATAACTAATATTCTCTATATATGTATATGATTGTGTTAGTGCCAATTACAAGATAATAGGACCAAGATAGGCACTAGCCACAAGATTGTTGCCTATCTAAATGGCAAATGATATGAGAATTCTTCATCAAGTCATTCAAAATCTTGAACGTAACTTTCTATTACGACACCTATGTCCTGATTCCCTATGTTAAGCCATATCAAATATCTTATCAAGTATCAATAATAATAACATTCTCCCATTGCAGGTAAATACTATGTGGTCGTCGATGTCAAATATGCTAACATTCTATAGTCCTAATGCCTTACCATGATAAGTAGTATCACATTCCCAAGTGATATAGTCTTACTATGTTTCTAAAATTGTTGAAAGAAATGTTTAATCAGTGATACTTATTAGTTCACAATCACTTACAAGAGGACTTTGTTATTGCCACGTGCGTCTTTCATAACTTCAATATCACACATTATCATGATAACCAATTTCTAAATGAAATTGTGGATCTTGGTTGGGCCAATGAGGACAAAGATAAGTAAACCAATGTTCTACTAAGAGAGTTTCATTTGCTAAATCTATCAAACAAGAGCATATTAGGGATCAAACCATGCAATAGATATGGGAATATTTAGCAACTAGAAATTTGGTTTGACCATTTTAATTGAGCATTTATTATTAATATAATGGAAATTGTTAAGCTTGCCCTGTTACAATGTCCATCACGTGAGCTAGGATACTAGCATATATTTTGATGCATATCGACTACACTCATTCATGTACAAAATATATATTTTCTTTATGACAAAGCTCTTCTTGACTTTCTTTTATTTTTGCAGATGTTCACATATAGGACCCACTCGTTTACCTAGTTCTACCTATATGCTCGGCATTAATGTTTCCAAATACAATATGACGTCTAGTAGAATAACAATTTACTCCACTAAAAAACATAAAATTACAATATAATATTTTGTGAACTTACATTAATAAAAATCTTTCGAACAATAAGGTGATGCCACAATTAGTTTGGAAATTAATATTTTCTAAGATGCCACAATATCCTACAGTAAAATCTTGTAACAACTGTCCTTTTCCTTTTTTGCAACGTAGGATGGATGTTGTATTAAAGGAACTTAATCTTTATCTAGATACTTGATGCCTCATGATGGGAGGTAGACAATGAGGTATTCCTTATACCCGACCTCATAGATGCATGGGGTGAGCATTCGTACACATAGGACCACATCATCAAGCTCATTACCTAAGATCTTACAAGCACCTCATCATTGCAATTTTGGGGAGTACTCCCTAATGAAGGTTATGAGCAAGATAAATAACCTTAAGAGATTGTTACCTAGCCATCTTGTCATTTTGCAATCTCTGGATGTATCTTAAAACCTAAAATGTGACATAAGTGATGGAGAAATATTGTCAACACATTCACAATTTAAAAGCCTTATCATTTGCATTTATTGCAAAATCCACCGTGCTTACATTAGTTCTGTCTATACAAAATCTTAACTATGTCCATGCTGATTATTTTTATTTTTATTTTTTTGTAAGACATCCCTTCACAATGCCAATTCCATAGCATAGGTGAGTATCGATACAACATCCTCGAGCACTCGTTCAGGAAGCCTATTACACAGCCGCAACCTTACCTTATTCCATTACCAAGAGCTACATTGACACTGTTTACGATATCTTCATCTAACAATTCAAATTTACAGTGGCTATCAATTGTATTGTAGAATGAGGAGACACTAGAGTTTCTTCATCGTGAGCCCTCTACAGGCCCCAACAACATTACATTGAGCACAATCTTTGTCTTGAGTGACTTGTTGGAGGTTGTACTTTTTATCAACGTTTCGAGGTGAGAAGCAGATCATCGGATCTCAACACTGTGGACAATATAGATCTTGGCATTGATGTGTGGGATGACTTGTTAGTTCCAGATGCCTTACTACTTCCTGTTGTTGGCCACCTATTTACCTATTCCGTTACTAAATGTTTTACTTGATGTATTAGCATTATTATGTATATTAGTGCGATGATTAGATCATATGTCAAACTAATTCATACTATGTGTAGCTATTCTAGCATGGCTTCTGCTTCTCTTTATGCTTTTGTGTGCAAATAATTATTGATAATTACTAATAACTTCAAAGAATAAATATTCATTATATATATATGCTAAATTATCTACATTAAGGCATTAAAAATTTTAATGAAAGATATAGTACTAATTTTCATAATATTATATACAAACTTCTAGTATCAATAATTCCAAGATCAAATAAACATACTATGAAGTTAACTTATACTAGTTGCTTACAATTCCAATAAACAATATTGATTAAATTGCTACCATGATTACTTACATTACTCAAAATCTTGAAATTTTTAATAAAAGATAATGTTATTAATTTTCATAGAATATTATTTAGAAACTTACAAACAAAATTAATCCCAATTTAATTAAACAAACCTGCTATCAAGTTAGCATTTACTAACCACTAATAAATGCAGAGGAAAATATTGATTAAAAATTATTAACAAAATTTGCTATAACAATCAAAACCCTAAAGTACATAATAAAATATTAAATTGTTACATTAAATAATGTTAATTACAAACTTACACACATAACTAATCCCAATTTAATCAAAGAAACATGCTTTTACAAGCATTTACTCCAGTATTGTATATCTACATGACACAAATATTATTAACTTACTAAATCAGCATATTTCTCAACAAATAACTATCCATCACATTATAGTAATTGTTATGTTCTAAACCTAAAATACTATCACTTCACATGAAAAACGCCTATTTCATTTATCCGGTCTTCAAAAAAAATCTTATCCCGCTCTTTTGTGTGAAAAAATTTTGTTTGAAAGGAGTGTTCATTCAATTACAACCATAATGTATACGAAAGGTTAATTTGATTAGTTAGAATACAAATAGGTGCAGGGGGATTGATAACCTTAATAATTGAAGAGATTATGATCTTGATTTATGCTTAAAATTATGTTATTTATCTTAGGAAATCATATATAATGGAGCAAATAACCATATTTCATGTTGCAACCAGTATATAATAAATATAAGTGAAAATGAAGAAATAAATACACTTTTGGAGCTATCAAATTAAGAAAATTAAGTTTATGACTTGCACGGTTGCTTAAGAAAGGATTAGGCTTCAAGATTGTCATTTAAGCCCAACGCCCACAAGGAAGAAAAGTCAAGAACCAATTGAATGTGCCGCTTGTCACTTGTTGCCTTGCCCAAGTGACAATTCAAACTTTGGTGCCGCTTAAGGGACAAGGAGACGACGGGATGCACTTGGAGGCTCCCTTAGGCAATGGAAGGAATGACAGTTCACTTTTGGCCATCAAAAGGTCTCGAACTAATGGAAATAAATGGAAGAAATTGGCAACCAATTAAGGCCCTCGGACGGTGGAGACTAACACCTAGGGGGTTATCTTACAAGTCAAAATCATCAATTCCACTTTAGAGTTCACTTAGATAATGTTAGCTATAATTGTAAAATAGTTTTTGTACAAGGAACTGAGAGTAAATTTGGTGCCATCACAAGACAATGGACATGGCAAAGAATTGAGTAATTTTTATGGGAAGAAGATCGGAACGAGCAATAAGTGCTTCTTTTATTTTCTTATCTTAATTCCTGATATACTTAAACAACTAAGATAAGCAAGTAAGAACTTTATTTTATCCATTAAACTTAATTGTCTTTTTTTATTTAGTTGTGATCAATTTATTTTACTTCTTTTCTTCTTCTTTTCCTTCTTCTGTTTTTATTTTATTTTACTTGACTTTTGGTTATAATGGAAGTAAATTTATAAGTTAAGAAAATTAATCTCAATTGTAAATAGTGGATTTATAACGAAAGGAAGGTCTTACATTTGCAAAAGACTTATGATCAACTTACTCTTCTCTTCCTTCTTTGCTTTTATTGTTCTTCTTTTTAACTTGTAGTTATAACAGGAATGAATTCACAAGTTAAGATATCTCATCATAATTGTGAGTAGTAAACTTATAACGAGAGTGGATGTTCTACGCTTATAAATGATCAATATTAATCCATTGATTTCCATCTCAATTTAATTAACTCTATAAATGATTAGGTTAATTCAACTAAAACTTTAGTATAACTTAATAAAGTAAACTAAAAACTAATGAGATTAATAACTTCTAAATAAGAAATTAAAAGGTGATAATTAATTATGTAATAAAGAAAGTTCTTACATGCTATTTCATTGTAAGTGAATTGCCACTAACTTTATCTTGTGATTGCTACCTTTACTTTTATCAATTTACTCATCTTAGTTTATCAAAAATTAAATTTACTTAAATTCATTATTTGTTGATTGATTACAAATTGAAATTTTATTTGAATTTACTTAACTAAGACACTAGATTATTAAAAAAAAAACCATTCTTACTCCTTGTAGATATGATAATCCTTACTTCCTTATATTACATGGTACAATAGTTGCTCACTTGCAACTTTCTAATTTCTTGCATAAGTGACAAGCAAAACAAAATAGTAAACATCTGTCCCAAAGCAATTGTTGTTTTCAAGCAGCAAGATATGTTGACCTCAATTGCTAATTTTGACAAAAATTATGGAACTCCTAATTTTGACTTGGAATTTTTAAATTTTTATTTTTATTTGGAAAATGATTGCTTAATGTTATTGAATCCAGCATATTAATTTTTTAACTAAGAAATTCATTAATTTTAATTTTCATTAAACTAGAATGATAATTTAACCACAAAAGTTAAGACGAAGAAGAAAAAATTAAAGATAAAAAAGTAACAAAAAGGTAATGTTTGTTTTAATTATTAAGTGTGTGTTTTTAAGTATATTTTTATTGAAAATTATGTAAAAATAAAAGAGATATAAAAAGTAAATTTAAAAAAGAAAATGATTGCAATACGTGTTTTTGAGTGAAAAATATGTAAACAAAATAGAGATTTTCTGCGAAAAATCACAAATGTAAGAAAGTAGCAAAGATTTAAAAAAAAAAGGATAAGGTTTTAGAAAAAATAATATAAAATCATAAAATTTAAAGCAATGGAAAAGAACTTAAAGAAGAAAAAAATTAAAAATAAAAAAATAAATGGATTTCATACAAAAATAAGTAGGAATATTGTATACATCGATAGCTATAAAATATTATTTGAAGGGGTGGATTAACTAAAATTGTACAATTTTGACCACATTTTGAATTATTAAATTTTGAGATTTTAATTATCAGTTATTTTAAACTTCTTAATTAACTTATTTCTATATTAACTTGGATTTAGAAATTAGCTAAGCCATTGATGAAAACATTTAATTTTCCGTACACAATATGTTAAATTTATCTTTCATATATTTGGAGCTACGTTTTAGTTATAAATATAATTTTCATAAAATATGCACTAAATGTTTTGAAAAGGAAAATTATTATTTATTGACAATATTATCATGTTATATATTGGGTTATTAATGACATTCAATAATTTTCCTACAAAAATAGAAAAAAAAATGCTTTAATCTTAAACAACCAAAAATCCCAAGAATTTTTAATTATCTCTATATATACTATATAAAATGGAAGAGACTTTTAGAGAAACTAAGTAGAATTACAAAACTAACTTTATTTGTTAATTAAAAAAATAAACAAGAGGTTTATTTAAGTAAAAATACCACTCTCTAACTTTTAAAATAAATTAAAACTGTCATGAAAAAACTTTCCTTGAAAAAGTATCAGAAATTGTGTGTATGGCAATTTTGTTTCATTTTCTCTTTAAATAATTATTTATATTTATTACATGTATGAAAAGAATGTAATTTTAATGTAATTTTGAATAAAATTAAGAATCATATATGTGGTCGTGTGTGTGTGTGTGTGTATACATATATATTTGCATGTACATTGTAAATGTTATTCGGAACGAATCAATTACTAGTATCTATACATTTATTCTTATGGGATGTGTGTTAAACCTTAATTATCCAACTCCGAATTATTATAACTTTGAAATTTTAGAATGAGAAAAAAATATATGTACCAATAAGCCGGTTAATTCTTAAAATACATAACCTATGTTTGTTTTCATTTTTCTACTCAAAAAAATACATGCATTATAATTATTATACTTTTAAAATTTTATTTTTATCTTTCTCGCTTACTTTAACATACTTTTTAAGAAAAATATATCTAAAAATATGCCCTTAAAATCAAAACAAGCTTTGCCATAGCATTCTCTATTTATGTATACCAATAAAAATAGTCTTAATTCATGGAGTTTGTACCAATGAAATTAGTTGATTTTGTAGGATTCTATAATTATTTCTATTGATAAAAACTTGCTTAATTCCTTTAACTTTAGGAGACCAAACTTCACCAAATATAATTGGGTCAATCTATGAATTTAAATAGACGTCGACTTACAAATCACAGTTAGGCAATTTGCGAATAATAGGCGACAATACGTTACTAAATATAATTATAAGAATGGTTAGATATGGAAGCAACATGGTACATTTCAACGAAATTTATTAATTAAAAAAAGAAAATTTCATTCATGTCAAGACATTGACCATTTATATTTCAACTTATAAGCCAATTAAATTGCTTAACTTATGAAAATTATCTAATTAAATTCATTAATTTTTTGCTGTCATTAAATTTGAAATAATTAATAAACCACAAAATTTAAAATAATGTAAAAACCTAAAGAAAAAAAAAACGAAATTAGATTTCATTGGTTGTTGTTATTTAATTTAGCATATTAAATTTAGCTAATTAATTGGATTAAGTAGTTGAAAGAAAACCACCATGAATCGGAAAATCATACAAAGAAAAAAAAGAGAAGATTTTATACAAATATTATAGAAAATGTTATGGAAAAAACAAAAGGGAAAATCGTAATATTTTGGGCAAAAAATACAGAAAATCACAAAATTTATTGCAAAGGAAAAATTTTAAAAAGGGCAATAAAAATAAGATTTTGGGCAAAGTTAATACAAAAGTACTGAAGTTAAGGCCAAGAAAATGCCCAAAGATAGAACACATAAAATAGTAAGAAATTTTAATTAGTTAATATGTATATAACTTGACATATTTAATTTAAAAATAAATTCATTGACGAATAAATAGAAACACTTACACACAAATCAAGGCTCTGAAATTAAGAAACACCCATGAATTAAGATGCATTCCAAGAAAAAAAATTTATAATTAAACTGGCAATTTATATTCATTAATTCTTTTACAGAAAATAAAATAATCATTAAGCTACAATGAATCAAAATTTTCAAAATAAAAATTTTAAAAACTAAGAAATATAATGCTTCAAATGTTCGATTTTTTAGAAAAAAGTATGAATTATGAAATTTTTGAAATTTATTGAGTCAAAATTTCCTTGGTTAATGCGAATTCAATTTAACATCTTAAGTTGGCTAATTGATTTATACAATATTCCTACTTATTCCTACTCAAAGTGGTTTATACAATATATCCTGATACGAAAAAAATATTCATTTATATATAGAATTTAGTATAAAGTTTTTTTATAAGATCTTATATTTTTAAAATAATATTTTTTAAAAAATTAAAATATGTGCTTAGCACAAGTTTTACACCAACAAAATAGGAGACCCATTGACTGTAGATTGCAAATTTGAGTAAAATTCTGAATTCAAATTTCTAATTCTAATTTTAGGTTTTCTTATTCTTTTAAAATATGATTGGTTAATTAAATATATTAAATTTACCTGATTAAATTTATTAATTTTAATAGTCATCTAACATGTAGGTTTAAGAAACTATAAAAAGTAAAGGGTAAAGAAAATAACCAAAAAAGAGAGAAAAAAGAAAAGGCAACTTGTCGTCAGATATCATATATTATGTATAATAGCACAGTGATTTGACCACAGTGAGATCTGTCATCAACCACGGTGCTTAAAAAACAAGACGGGTTATCAAACTAAAAAAATTACCGTTTAAAGATTATTAATTTAACTAGTAGTTCAACCATGATCAAACTGGTGATTTCATATATATACATTCTAAATATTAAATAATATGCTAAAAATATATAAAATAATAAATATTTAGAGAAATACTTGAATTTTAATTTTAAGAAATTTTGTTACAATTAATAGTTAAATGTATTGCACTAACATAATAAGAATACCACAAAAATTAAAACCATAAACACTAATCCAATAAATAAAATATTAAAACATATAAAAAATGTAGTAGAATTTAAATAAAATTCTATATATTCAATATATATTTAAATCAAAAAGTGTGACGTTTGAAAAGTAATTTATTTAATTCATAATTTTTTTATATACTGAAGAACAAATTGGAGATAGACTACAATTAAAAAAAAAAAAGAAATTTGAATTAAGATGAGGAAAAAAATTAGAAGTTCGAAATCTATTTATTTAATCGTTTAATTTTCATTTCGGTTTTATTGCATTTTTTATTTATACCAACAAGAATTCTCTTGAATTATGTAATCTAATAGAAAAAAATTTAACAAATATAATGGCTTAATACATAAATTTTATTAAATAAAACATTATTAAACATAATTATTGGCCTAATTACTTATAGAAAGAAATCAGGAGAATTATGTTAATCAAGAAAGTAAAAATTCAATAATTAGGAAAGTTGTTACGTGTAATTTAACTAAAGCGATGGTGGTTTACATAATTTAAGTTAAGAAATTAAAGAAAACATTTAATTAATTTGTCGATTATGTACTTTTTTCGAAAGCGATCAATATTCAACTCTATCAATTTAAATTCAAGTTTTTACATGGGAAAACATAAACAGATATTGAAGAAAATAGTAACAGAAAAATTTACCATCCTAACAAAAAGATAAAACACTTAATAAAATTTGGTTATTAATAATTATATATAGGGCTAATACTTATTCGTGAATGGCCAATTATATGCCCTAACTAAATTTTATTTTAATTTAATGCATAAATTCTTAATTCTAAATAAATAATTAAATTATGTTACAAATTATACTACTAATTAAATTATGCCATCATGTTAGCCATATTTCATGTAAAATAATTCCGCTTATGAAAATTAATTTGAATAAAACATCCACACTTATAAACATACATCATATTTTTCCAAATTTTCCATTTAGTATCTATAACGATTCTCCATTTCTCTCAAAGTCATATTCATGGCCTCCAACAATTCACTGCCCAACTCACCTACCACCTATTAGGTCACACCTCTCCGCCACCCTTTGCCACCTTAAATTTGTCTCCTTTTTTCTTGCCAACTTTCCACTCCATACCACCCTTAATGGGATTCATTCATTTAGTTTCTGTAGTTTATTGATGGCAATTGGCAAGCTCTACCATTATTTGACAAAAATCCATTGCCCTGTACGTCAAGTGATGCCCAATATCTTAAGCTTGGTATAGAAATCCTACTGGAAATTTGACTATCTCAAACTTCAAGAAAGAAATCATCTTTTAGGGTAAAAAAGCAAGAGTTTAATATGATAAGAACCCTCAAAAGTACATAGGAATTTCTGAGGTGAAATATTTCTTTAACTGTGCATTTTGAACTATACACTCCTTTGTCAAAGTAACATAACTAATGTTTCTTATCACTCCTTTGTCAAAGTAACATAACTAATGTTTCTTATCACTCCTTTCTCAATTCAGAAACTCTTTTAGTATTTATGATAATATTATACCAAGAGTTTCACTGTTTTCCAACTCAACGTAAGTACTGAGGCATGCAAAGTCATTACTACACTAGCTTTTAGATAACCTATAAAACTTCATTCCTTAAAATGTTGCTAAGGGATTCTTTTGTATGGCTTTTCATTAATAACATGTGGCAAAAGTTGGATATTTGGATTTTTTGTATCATCTGTCTACATTTTTCACCATGGATTGTTAAAGGTAAAAACTTCCAGAAACCCCCGTCCCTGCCGTTTTCTTAGCCTACTAATATTTATTAACATAGTGCAAAGGCGTGTATCAATGTTGATCGATTTCGGAATTTGCAAAAACAATCAGGAATGTAGTGTACTGTATTAGTAGACGCGGCGAGAAAGTTGTGGAGGAATCACTTCAGAAAATTTGTATATGTTATTTTATCAAGTAGTCAGTAATTAAGTAATGCCATATTTTCATGTAAAGAAAGCTTAAAATCATTGCATTCACCATTCATGGTAGCCTAATATTCCTTACATACAAAATACTTTTATATATTTCATATGCTTTTTCAATTAAGGAATGAATCAAATTTCATTCACCACAAATAGGCAAGTAATTCTACTAATTGGCTATTTTAAACTTTGCGTGTGTATATAGTTTCAAAAAATTGGTGATCCGGTATAGGTTATTGTTGAACCTATAGACAAAGACTACAGCTTTTTCGTTATGGAATTTTATGAATGGCACCCGGCACGATTATTTCATTGTCATCTCATGCAATTTATATAAATAAAATCCTGGAATTTGAGAACAACAACCCAAAAATGTGACAGATGACACGTTAATGGTAATGTCCTTCTCCCACTCGTTCCCTGGCCATACTTTGAGATTTGCTATTTTGTTGCCTCAGAGATGATGTTCATTTATGCACCATGCTGTATATAAGTAACATGAATATGAGAATTATTGTAAGAAAGTCCTGCCATTCAATTGAAAACGTTCTATAATTCATAGTGAAATGAAAATTGGTAAGAATATGTAGTAGTTAGTTGGAAAAATAACCCTAAAGAATCAACAAATTCATGGAACTAAATTATTATAATTCCATTGTTTGTTAGCATCTAACCCTCACTATCAAAAAGTGGGGAAATTGGGACAACAAATTTGGGACGGTCAAAATATGTTCTAGATTAGGGACGACATATTTAAGTACGTACTAAATCCGTCCCAAAGCTATTTCAAAAATGTTTAATTTTAAAAATAGCAATGCCGTGACAAAGTCGTCCCAAATTTGGCATGGATTTTTAAGCTGCCCCAAAGCCGTGCCGAACGAGAATGGTTTTGGGACGGTTTAACCCTAAAGTTCTAAAATCCATCCCAAAGTTGTCCAAGTCAAATTGTGAAAGAAACTGTTCCAAAAATCGTTCCAATTTTCGGATGACTTTGGTATGACTCTTCCCAATGAATTGAGTTAGCCGCCCAAAACTTGGCCGTCCCAAAATTAGGTGTAATGTAGCTGTCCTAAAGCCATTCTAAATAGGGACAACTTATTTATTTGGTTGTGAAAAACCGTCCCAAAGCAAACCCAAAATGTGACATATAATCAAACAATCTCTATCATTTTTACATTCGAGTGAGGTTAAAATTAAGGATTTATTCACACTTTAAGTGTCAGAAAGGCATCAATTCTAAGTGAGTCAGTGGATTTATAATACAATGCCATAGATTATTGATTTCATTAGCATTTTACTAGAATTATACCATTTATATATATGTCTATGTTATTTTTGTAAATTTATACCCTTTTCCCAAGCAATTTTTGTCCTTGGGGTGAATGTAGAAAATGGAAAAAATATAATTTGTAAGCTATTGGTGTTGATTCTTTATACCTGCTTCATAATTTTTAGAAAACAATATTTGTAATTTTCATATTTTATAATATTGTTTGTATATATATTGTTTGGAATTAAGAAATAATGAATTGTGCTTCTAATGCTATTATAAACTTATAGTGAGTAGAAAATTCAAGCTCAATATGTCATGTCTGGATTGAGAATAAAATTTGTTAGGTGATTTCTATATTTCGAGTGAATGTGTAATTAGGATTGGGTATGTTATGGAAACTTAAAATCCATCGCTTTTATTTCTTAATAAGATGTTACGCAATATTAGATCATAGATGTATAACAAAAACTTGCCTGGGCATGGAGATTTGACACCACAATTTGAAAATGGGGTTAATGAATTTGTTGAATGGGCAATGCAGCAGTATCAGCATATGGATGGGGTTAAAATTAGATGTTCATGCTCTCGTTGTAAGAATACAAAATTTCTCGAACCTAATGAAGTTAAGGTTCACTTATTGAAAAAGAAATGTGTTCAAAATTATTATAATTGAATCAGTTACAGTGAAGTTCAATATCGCGATGTAGTGCCAAATGCAGAAGGGAGTACCATACAAACCCTCTCGACATCGGAGGACTTTAGAACAACACAAAAATTTAGTTGGGAGTACCGTATGGTATACGATGCAGTTAGGCGTTTTAGTGGCCCTCTAAATTTTGAGCTGGTTGGGCCTTCCTCAGGGGTAGACGAGTAGCAGAGTTACCTTGAGTCATCAACCATCCAATTCTTGAAGGTACTACATTCAGTGCAAAGGATGTCGGTGGAGCGGATAGGGACAGATTTTTTGAGGTACTGCATGCAATGGACTAACCATTGTATAGTGGTTGTGAAAATTTCACACAGTTGTTTGCAGTTGCCTGAACGATGAATATTAAAGCAGACCACAACATGTTGTAAAGTTGTTACGATGATATTTGTAAAATAATTGATGAGATGCTCCCAACTGATCATCGAATGCCCCCTAATTTTTACAGTACTAAAAGGCTGATACAAGAGCTGGGTCATTCAGTAATGAGAATTGATTGTTGCAAATCTGGTTGTATGTTGTACTGGAAAGAGGATTCCACATAGGTGTTTGATCTACTTGCTTCTTATTCCAATACTACAAAGGTTGTATATGTCGCAAATAACTGCTGAGCATATGACTTGGCATGCTGCTCACAAGATGTTGAGTGGTTGTATGCATCATCCTTCAGATGTTAAGGCATGGAAGTACTTTAACAGGACCCATCTTAATTTTGCAACGGATCCTCGTAACATACGGTGGGGTTTATGTGCTGATAGATTTGCCCCCACATGGGTCATATTAAAAGACATATTCGTGTTGGCCTATTTTCGTGACACAGTATAACCTACCACCAAGAATGTGCATGAAGTATCTATATATGTTTTTATTAATGGTGATTCCAGGTCCGTCCAATCCAAAGAAACTTATAGATATATATATGCAATCACTTATAGATGAATTATTACAATTGTGGACGGTGGGTGCAGTCACATTCGATGCATATAAGAAAGAATATTTCAACATGTGGGCTACTCTCATTTGGACAATTAATAACTTGCCTGCTTATTTCATGTTGTCTAAGTGGAGTGCAGTCAAAGTGATGGGATGTCCAATTTGTCTTGATTTGAACAGTGCTTTTTACCTACGCTATGATAGAAAGGCTTGTTACTTCGATTGTCATTGCCAATTCTTACCACCTAATCATACCTATCGAAGGAATAGGAAGCATTTCACTAGAGGCTGAGTCGAGACGCACATTATGCCAGAGAGAGAAACGGGTGATCAATTATGAGAGCGTGTGAGGAACTTACAATGGAAGATGGATGATCTACATAGTCGATGCCTAGGATTTGGGATTAATCACAAGTAGACCAAATGAAGTATATGTTGGGATTTACCATACTAATAGACAAACATACTATGGCATAATTTAGATGTTATGCATGTAGAGAAGAATGTTTTTGATAACATTATTAATACAGTTATAAATGTCAAAGGTCAATCTAATGACAATCTTAATGCTTGAAAAGACATAGGTGTCATATGTGACCGTCTTGAGATTTCAGTCTTAGTGGACAGTGTGGGTTAAAAGCCAAAAGTTGCGTACACCATTTCCCAAGAGCAAAAAATAAAATTTTGTCATTGGTTGAGGAGTTTAAAATTCCCAAACGGGTGTGTTGCCAACATTGGGTGATATGTCGACATAACTAAGTTGAAATTACACGGTCTTAAGTCTCATGACTGTCATGTTTTTGTGAAGAAGTTGATATCTATAGTATTCAAGGATTTGTTGTCCGAGTTTGTGTGGAGTGCCTAAGTGGAGGTTAGCTTACTTTTTCAACAGTTTTGTATGCCAATCCTTTATATATAGTGGGTAATGGAGACGGAGGGTAAGGTAGAAGATATAATGTGCAATTTGGAAAAGATATTTCCTCCGTTGTTCTTTGATTCCGTGGAGTACCTAATAGTGCATCTACCATATAAAGTGAAGGTTGGGGGCCCAATCCAATATAAATGAATATACCTTTTTGAGAGACATGTTAATGCTACACTTTATTTGAATGGCATTATTTTTGGGAAGATGTCTCAGCTAATCTTCAAATTTTGTATAGGTTATTACGTAGTTTGAAGAAAAAGTTGAAGAATAAAGCCCACGCCAAGGCTTCGATTATGGAGGCATATATAGTTAAGGACATAAGCAATTGTGCATCGCATTATTTCAACACAAATGTGCCATCTCAGTGAACTAGGCCATCGAGAAATGACACAAGAGCCACTTCGACATATAGCCCCTCTTTCTCCATATTTAACCATTTTGGACATGCATTAAGAGGACAGGATTCGAGATATCTCACTACAAAAGAAAGGCATGCTACTATGACCTATGTGCTTCTAAAATGTCCAGAGGTGGAGCCACTTTACAAGTAAGACGATTGTAAATATTGTTTCTTTTATTGAGATCCCACTTAGCCAGTGGATTACTTACTGGTATGAGTGAACACACTATTTTTGCGACATGCTTTTTTGGCAACACTTTGGAGGTGATCATGTTGATATCGATGCCATAGTTGTAGATTTATTTGCAGAATGGTTCAAAAATTATGTGAGTTTTCTTTCCCATCTCCTTTGTCGGCTTTATTTACCTTTAGACCAATTTAGTTCCTATCCACCAATGGTGAACAAGTCGACAACTCTTCTAACAATATATCGGACCCACTGTTACGTAGCTTGGCTTATGGGCCTTGCAACCACGTTAAAACTTACTTAAACTACTTCATTAATGGTTTTAAGTTTCACACTACACGTCATGCACAGGGGAAGCAAACGCAGAATAATGGGATTTGTGTTCATGGTACGTGTTATGACAACTCAAAGTATGATTTTTATAGAGTTCTTAAGGATATAATCCGTTTTGATTATATGCTCATATAAAATATACATGTAATGTTGTTTAAGTGTCGATAGGTGGATCCTATGAGAGGGTAGAAGGTGCACCCAAAGTGCAAGCTTGTGGAGGTGAACCATTCCCAAGTTTTCAAAAAGAATGAGCCCTTCATCTTGTCCCAACAGTCCAAGCAAGTATATTATACTGATGTTTATATCATGAGGAGGGATAGGAGTGATTAGTTGGCAGTATACGGGACAAAAGCTAGATCAATCATTGAGAAGTGATAAGAGGATGTAGCATATCAACCAAATGAAGATCTAAGTTGCCCCCACTTGGGCAATATGTTCGACGTGCTGAATTACATGATCCTACAGGTGTACAGTTGTACGTGGATGTCAGTGAAGTGGTAGCATACGGCCATGCCCACTCACCTATTGACCAATTGGATTTTTCATCTACTGGGGACGAATCCTTATTAGATGACACTGATGATAGAAGAGACTCTAGGAGTGAAGATATGCTTTAAGTATCTTAATATGCTCACTATTATTTAGATTTGTACTCTGAGATGGAGAAGGTGACATCTTATATTTTCATATATGTTAATAACTAGTTTTATTCAACATAGTGATAATGCATCCAAGGCTAAAATAAAATATAGTATAAACTCGTCATTGTTAATGAATCATATTAGATACATGTACAAAATTAGTTACAAGATGTTTTGTTTCACCAGAAACAAAAACAAAATCCTGAAAAATTGGCAACTTCTTCTTCTGCATTTGCCACTCTACACTCCTAATCTTGCTCATCATCCTGCCCATCGTGTGGCATGGTGTCTCCCTCACCGAATGAAATTGTATGACAAAGTGGGACATCCTTGGGAAAAGGAGGGGTCTGGCTTGATGGACCAATGGGTGAGCCACTAGAGGTAAATGGTCCCACTACCGACAGTAAGTGTGCAAATATGAATCTCATGAAATCATATAACTGGCCCATAGCATGCGTTTGTCAGTACTCCATGCAACTCAACCATAATATTACCTTCCAACTGGTGCATCTGAGCTTGGAACTAATCTGAAGGTGGATGCTCCTCATGGGCGAGGACTGGGATTTCTGCATCGTCAACAGGTCATCCCTCAAGTGCAGCTAAATCAGCAGTGGGAGTAGGGTGTTAAAGAATAAAGTATATGGCAGTAGATGAACCCCGATGCTCTTCTGTGGATGACACTGGCACACCACCTCCAACACATAGCTGTGTGATAAGATGAGGATACCATAGAAACTTACACTGGTTCTGTGCACACTGCAATAAGCCCTCATAGATCACCTGTCCAACATTAAAAAAATGCACTTCCAAAATGCATTATATCAAGGTTGCATGCTCACTTGTGATGGTACCGTGATGGTTGATTGGTCGGATCCTTCGGCAACGAAGTACCACCATGTCATACGTAACTCATCCAACCCACTTATAATGAAAGAATTGACGAAACGGGTGACGAGAGAGACATTCCAGTGTCCTATGTCAGGATATACCACATCAGGAACCCTTTCTAGTGCATATTTATGATTGATAAGATCCCGAAGTGTGTCATTGTGGGGTTCATCCGACGTATGTAAATCTGTATTGATTGCACCACGGCTAATATTAATGTACACACCACGAACATAAACTGCTTTTCATAGATGCTTTGCTAGATTAGCATAGAACTCCCTCACCAATGGCATGTTAGCATTGATCTTTGGTTGTTTTGTTAATTGGGTCCATTGCCACCGTGTTGTCATAGGAGATAAGATGGGGCTATTCCTCATTACATCAGCCAAACCCCTCTAAAAGACAATTGACCGATGTTTGGTAACTTCCTCAGTACAGTTGAAAGTTTCTAGTGATACATATTTCTGGTAGTCGTATGATGGGCATGCTCTTTTCATTTTTGGGGCCATTAAACTAAAGAATCATATATGAAAATTTCAGGTGTTATATTAAGACGACTGGCTCACAGATAATAGAAATCTTCAAGTAAAGTAGCCTATCAAACTGGATATGCAACCATAGGAAAAAAACTCACAAAACCTTCTTCACATGTTTCAATAACCTTCAATTAAGTAAGACCTTCACATATCAACTATTATGGTTGAAATTCTGTAGTATATGCTTATAAAAGAATAAAGTAACATGTTTCCTATATAGGCATTTCATCAAATAGTTCAGACGCATAAATTAGTAATGGCTCGGGATTTCTAATGCTTTGACATGTTCTTACCCAAATACAACAAACATAATATATAATTGCTTCTAATCTTCACACTCCCACCAAGAAACACCCATTCAATTGGCCACATTTTCAATTTCAATCCACAATGGATACCATTTAAATTTCATGACAAAACATAACAAAAAAACCAACACATTGCAAAATATATCAGCCAAATGGAAGTACAGTAAGCACGTACAAAAAAAATAGCAATAATACTTGAAAGAAAATAGTTTAAATTCAAGAAATTTGAATTCACCACAAATGCACCCATAATCTTGCAAATTTGGGGATTTCTCCATAAATTATATCAGTTGTAAGAGTTATATGTGAATAAATTATGTACAAAGTACCTTATCAAATGATCTACAAGCTCTTTTGCAATTTAGGAGGTGAATCACGTCAAGATGAGAAAGGATGGAATGTTTTTCCTCTCAATTCCACGTATATTTATGCCCGCACAGTTTGAATGTCAATGTCGTCTCGCGACAACGCATACAACATTGACAGATGTCGCGCTTGTCATTGCAATGATGAGCACGATGTGTAGAGTGAAAGTCATGTCGCACCTAATATCGCAACATCAAGCGCGACGTCTAAAGCCCAATATCGCAACATCAAGCGCTACGTCTAAAGACTGTGCACTAATCCATCTGTACATTTTGGGACGGCTTTAAATTTTCCATCCCAAAGTCGTCCTAAATTCTAAGAATCAAATTTTTAAATCCCCTTCTTGTGCATTTTATTCCGTAATCTGAAATTTTTGATTTCTATTGTTCCTTGTCGTATAACCTCCAATTCTCACAACTCAATTAGGTATTTGTTCATAATCTTCTAACTTTTTTTGATACTTTAGCTCTACTCCAACAAGGTAAGTATTAAAGAATTTAACTATGTTATGCAAATCCATATTTGTTATCTCTCAATGTAAATATAGGGTTTTTGTAGAAATCTTCCTTTGGGAGAAATTTAGGGTTCTTGTTTGGGCTTATTGTAGATATCAGTGAAAGATATAAATCCACTTTTATGGTTTCTATGTCTTGGACAATTAGCTTGGTTTGTTAAACGATGAAGGTGAAATTTCTTAGAGAAATTCATGTTAGTACTGTATTTATTTGCTTGGTGTTGTTTATTAGGTGGATTGAAACCCCTTTTTAGAGTTGTTTTTTTATTAAAAATACTTCCACATCTAGTGTTTGATGAAATGTCAATTAATCTCATTACACACAACTATTGGTTGATAACCTAAATTATAACCTTGTTTAGTGGTAAAATTTGTTAGTATATTAATTTTGAATAAGGTCTATTGCAGGTTGGTTTCATTTAATTGGTGGATATTTGGATTTCAAATTAGACATATTAAATATCTATATTCATGCACATTACATGCTTGGTGAAATGCCTTTGAAAGATGTTATTTGAAATGGTTTGCTTGTATATGGTACATGTTGAAAACCTCATTAAATATTTACTTTCTATTATTATGGCCAAAAGGATTATCTTTACTTACATGTACCATTTATTTGGGAACATTTATTGCCCCATTTTGGATTAGCATATAATTTGGTAATTGATGTGTCCCTTCTATTTGATTTTGTGAGATTATATAATAATGATAAAATTTTCATTTGGTTTATATATTTTCAGAAAGACTCGGGGAGCCTTCTCTAGGGACAAAGCAGGACGTGGTGTTAACACTCCACATGGAAAGGGAGGGGAACAAAATATGAACGCACCACGCTTTACAATTATTTCATCTTTTCCCTCGAGTGACGAAGACGAGACCCAACTTCGAAGTCCAATACAAGGTGATACACCTTCCACACTGACACACAACTCCAACGAACCATCACAGTCATGCGGGGAGAGAGAATTTCTTATTGTACCTATTATATCTAAAGCACCTACTGCAGGTGAACCGTCCCAACCCCAAGCAAGTAGGCCAAAACAAGTGATATCTTGTCAGTTTTAGTCAGTATAAATTTGATTCCACGTGTCTACAATTAATCACATGGACCCACACATATAAAAAGAATAATTAATTAACTACACTTACATTTTAACTTATCATTGTAGTACATGGAAAGAAGTAACAGACTCGAAAAAGTCTATCATGTTTGGACATTATAATGGACTATGGATCTGTTACACTAATGTCCCATTTGAACAAAAGCAAAAATGGTTTCAACTTTTCAAGGTATGAAAAATCCACTGTACGAGAAGGATGTTTTTGATACTTATATGAGCTTTTTTCATAAACACTAATTTGGTTTTCTACTATAATTTTAACCTCTTCCATACATGTTCATAGTTCTTGTACTTTTATGTCGTCATGTTTATTCATAGAATGAATTTAGTTGGGACCCAGTAGATAACATAGCAATATAATGCGCCTTCAAGAAAAAGAACACTGAGTTAATACGGAAACACTTACATAGGGCTAGAGTTTCTAACAAAAGAGTTGATTGGATCCCATAGGAAAGTGGGATGAAATGTTGGGCAAATGAGAATAGGATACATATCAACTAGTATGTGAAAAGAATCGTGTCAACCGGCAACTAACAATGCATCTGCATCTACCATCTATTGTGGTGGCTCGATTTCAATGACCACACATTGTGAAAGAACAGTAAGAAAGAAAGAATATCTATTTCAAATCTTCATCTTTTTTTAATACGGTCCATATTCATTTCATTACCTTAAAATTATATTGGATAATACAAGAAGCATAGTTACAATAATCGCCAACTCCCCTTGAAGTGTACTCTAAAGTTTAGAAGAACGCAACTAACGTATCGGCAGGCCCTCGTGCACAATCTTAAGGGGTAAGTACAATTACTTAAATATGTCAATGTTACCTTAACATTACGTGCAACAATCTATTGATTTTCTATGTTTATAGGATGCAAAAATTATAGGTAGATCAAAACGCCGTCGAAGGCCTAAAGGAATAAGAATTAAAGGCGGTGGGACTTCATTTAACCCAACTAATAGCAACATGGTCATCCTCAACATGCTTGGTGGCTTTAAAAAAGGCTACTTACTAGTGATGGGCTTAGAGTCTCAGTCTTTTAAATAGTTGTTTCGTGGATCGACTAGCTCCACCACTTCCTCACATAATCCTGAGTTACAAGCAATGCAAGCTACATTTGAACGTACTCAATAGCAACTACGGGAGAGAGATGTAGAGATGGATGACTACAAGACCATATTGCCCCAAACAGAGGTGAAATTAAACAAATTTATATGACTTGCTTTTGAAAAACTTGGCTTCAACTCCTTCAACGACAATAAAGATGACGAAGAATTTGAGAACCTCGGTAGCTAGATGTTGATGTTGATTGCCCAACATTGACCATTTTGTATGTTTTATATTAATGTCAAAAGATGAGATTGTATCACACTTTTAATTGTGGCTTTATTATGTGTAAATATATCCATCGTTTTGAAATTATTACATTACTATTAGCATATTTTTCTTAGGAAAATCGTGTATAAAAAATTAACACATTAATTGTATTAGAGTGGTAAGATTTTAATTTTAATTTAACAAAAGTTTTCCTCCAGTTCAATGCGAAAGCCATCCCAAAATAGTTGTCCCAAAAAATTCATCTTAAAACCATCCCAAAACTGTGCCAAAGCCGTCCTAAAAAAGTCGTGCCAAAGCTGTGCTAGAAAAACTGTCCCAGAACTTGGTCGTCCTAAAGCCATTCCATAAAAGCCGTTCTAAAGCTGTCCTAAAGTAAGCCGTCCCAAATTTGAGATGACTCTAGTTTAACCATTCTAATAGGGTAAATAGGGATGGATTATTTACCGTGCTAAATTCTATCTCAAATTTAATTTGGTATGGCTCATGATCTCAAATCTATCCCAAAAAGCCATCCCAAATTAAATAGATTTTGGTAGTGGCTCAAGAACCAGCTAATGCATAAAATTAAATTATTATATTTCATTTCTTGGTAAAATCTAATGCTAAATCTCAAAAGCCATTCATATTTAGGTTGATTAATTTTATATATTGTAATTCCACTAATGTTAAACAAGGACAATTATCAATTTAATGTAATACATAACACAAAAAATCAACAATGTTACACATATAATGTAGAAAGTGAAACTATGATAATTAATTTCAACTTATTGAAATTAAAATACATACCTTATAATGGTTGAAATTAAGAGTATAAAATCTCAAAAGCAATCAATGGAAATTGAAGAAAAATAAGAGTAGTATGAAGTTGTGGAAAGTACTTAGAAGAATTAAATGTAATTGGAGTGTATTTTTGGAAGGCCAAATGGTGCTTAGGAATAGCAATGCTAGAAAATGGAAATGAGGAAAAAAAATCTAAGTGCCTAATGTACATAGACACACTTGCGACGGATTTTTAATTAAAAAATCCATTCCAATTCAAAATTTTTTGGGTAACGATAACTACAACAACAATAAAGACAATAAATATATAAAACAGGAGATGTACTCATCAAGCTCTCATCTAGACAAGAAGGTCTATGATATAATATAGAAATCATCCACATTTTCTAACAGCATCTCGTCAAGCACGTCATGTAGATGACATGATTGATGAGGAGCTCTTGAACCTTTTGGTGTATTCTAGAGCTCCTTTTTGATCTCATCGTCTAAATGAGAGCTCAATGTGAAGCTTTAGAAATTTTTTCCAGCCTGTTCAACCTCGTCAAGCTCCTCGTCTTGATGGATTGCTCGACGATGAGCCCTAGACTAGTTTTTCCATTGTTGTACTTCTCTTCAAGTTTCTCATCTAGGTGATGAGGTTCATGAGGCTAAACATTGTGTACAAATGGCCCATTGGGAACTTATCATTAAGCTACTCCCCCTAACCTTGATAGCACACTAAACAATGAAATCAAATTTCAAATAGAAATAAGTTCGACCTTATCAAACCCTTTGTATCAATGAGGTGGTGGAACATGAGGCAGGGTATGCTTAGATTTTGAAGGTCTTAGAATAATGTGGCTTGTGTGAAATTCCACTAAATCTTTGTTCACTTATACAATGTTATTAAAATTTTAGGGCACATTTTGTTTTTTGTGCACTCTTGTAGCATCATTGGAATGTTATGTAGTGAGTCTTAACAAGTGTGATTGAATTAAGAATAAAAGAGGTGCTGATATTAGATAAAAAGATGAGGAGCTACAATAACTTCATTTTTTTTATTATACTCCTTTTCATAGATGTGGTGAAAAAAGTTTGAAGAATTAAAATTTTCAAATGGTCATGAGAGCAGAGGTCTTAGATGAGAATATTGCATAGGATGGAAGCATTGTGATTAGGGGTGTGAAAAGGAAACATGGAATTGAGGACGACATTAGTTGTAATAATTTGAAAACTAATACGACTAGCAATAGCGGCACCAATATTAATACAAGTGGTTTGATAATAATAGTAATAATAACAACAATGATGGAGTTAACCATATTATAAATAAAAGTACCAATAGATGTAAAGAAACCATACGGAATGGACCTAAAACCATAGTTTATGTAGATGTCATTATTGTGACAATGAGGTCGACAAGGAGCAATGATTTAGAAATTCATTTTGAAGTTTATCATTGAGCTTATCGTGATGAGCAGCTCGATGATGAGCTCTAGACTCATTTCAATTCATAGGAGTCCTTCTCAACCTTAGCGTCAAGATTCGTAGTTAATTTAGAGCCCATATGAAATTTACTAAACCAACTTTCACATATGATATGCTATTATGAAGTTGGGGCTAATTTGGTTAGTTATGTATTTTTACAACATTACCAAAAAGTCAATATGACGAGGATTATCTATTGTGATGGAATGAGGACAAATGAGGCAATTTTGATTGAAAAGTGATGAGGTGCTCCTATTTTTTTCTCCAGTTGTATTCTTGTTGATGTAGGCGATATAAAAATTTAGAAGAATCAAACTTTAGCTGCTAGTGAGAAGTTCTAGAGGTTGTCATGAGAATATTGCATAAAATGAAAGTGTTGGGATCAAGAGTGTGAAGAGGAAAAGAACAGTGTTGAGGACAATAATAGTTACAATAAATAAATACTAATATGATTAGCCATAGTGGCGCCCATATTAATATGAGTGGTCTAATAATAATAGAAATAATAACAACAATAATGATAATAACGGTCATAGTAATAATAAATGATTCCCTAGACCTAGAAGAAGAAACTTAAACCCTAGTTCTCATCGAGTTCATCATCTCAATGAGATGTTTGATGTGAAGTTAGAGCATTAATTGACATTCTAGAGCTTCTTATCATGACACACATCTCAATGATGAGCTCGACGAGAAGCTCGAGAATGTGTTGATGTGGTGCACAATGGGAAGCTCTAAAATGCTTTCCACGTTCTTGAGCTTCTTGTCAAGACTATAACTTTGATATTGAGCTTGATGAGAATCTCCAGTTTGTACAAACATTCTAAAGTTTGTCGTTGACCATGTTGTCAAGATGAGGTGCTTAGACCTTCTCACTAAGCTCAACATTAGGCTATAACACCCGCAAACGCCTTATTTTCCTAGGCAAGGTAATGTTCTAAAGATAGAAATCTTAAGCTTTCCATATCATATGACCACGAATTCATCAAGTTAAGGACTTTCCACTCATTATTAATTAATTATTACTTGAAATTTTAGGCACTAGAAGCTTGTATGGAAGTTTTGATAAGTGTGATAATTGTTCAACTTTTTGTATGTTTGGCATGATTACCAATATTGTGACTATGTTTGTGTTAATAATAGGTGTGTAATGTTGTTGTCAGATGTGTGGCTTGTATCATAAGTAAGAATTATTTGAAGGATTTCATATTGCTTTTCACACACAACTTGTTTAACGAAATTCCAATTAGATGGCTTAAATTGTTATTGCAGAAATATGATACCAAAGCGATGTAATGAAGGTCCATTATATAATTATAAGTATGCCTCATATTAGGCCTACCACAAGCATGAGGAAATTATAAAGCACTAAAGAATTCAATTAAAGCATGGCATAGCTGAGTCATAGTGTTAGATGACTATTACTCCCATGCAATGGCAGCCTAAGGATGAGAGGAATTTGTGAAGGGACTTTAAGAGGATATCATCTCATTAGTTGTGAAGGAGTTTTATGTAAATGTCTTGAAGAAGGAAGCAGGGGGTCCTTGAGGGAAGGGGTGGTCTTTAGTCCCAACATTATTAATACTTAATTAAAGACACCAAACAACCCTTAAAGCACCCAATTTGTTCAACTCATGTAGTCCCTTGGGGCCTAATTTGATGTAGCACCTATCTTATGCCATGGCTTGTTTGAGTACACAATGTCACACTAACGTTGGGAAGTTCCAATTAACTTCAAAACTAAGGGTCTTGACCACATAGTGAAGATGTGGTGGTATTTTTTTAGTAGCATGCATTCGTCTCATTAGCCATCATCTAACGATTAATATAAGTAGGCCATGGTCTTAGATGCCATCTAACCTAGCACATATTTCAATGTTGGGAAGGTTATATATGAGAGCATAGTGCAATGTGCAACGCTACACCATGAGAATTTATGGCACCCATACTTGATCACAAAGTCGTGCGCTTAGGCGGAGTCACCTATGAATCCAGTGAGGATAATGTCCTTATGCAATAGATAGTTTACTTCACCAATCCTCTAGATCCATAACTAAAGTAGCTCCTTGGGCAAGATGGCATTGGTGTACCTCCTGCTCGTGCATCTCGTTAGGGGCACTTGCAAGCATCAAGCCAAGGTGGGGACCTATAGGAGCTGAGGGACTGCATGGCTACGATGGAGAGGTGCTAGGCCTAGCATTACAGCTAAGAGATTTTGTTTTGGTTAAACATGATGGTATTGAATTATGCTTTCCTCTAGTTTTGCACAATGATGTTTGCACGAATGAGTGTACCATACACATGGTAAGTTCCTAGCCAATTATTCTTCAACCATTCTCGAACGATGTTTGCTATTGCTGTTCAATCACTAAAACTGAACCAAACCAAAATTTTGGTAAGCCAAAATCACGTATCAAATGCCGAACTGAATTTTTTAGTTCAGTTTAATATGTATCAAATTTTTTTCTATTGGTTTTGGTATGGTTTTCGGCAAACCGAATTTTAGCAAAAAAAACTAAAAAAACTAAAAATTAAATTCTTTATCACTAATTTACTATTTAACACTGATAATTTAAAAAATATATATTAAAAAAATTAAAAAATATATTACAAAAGAAGTAAAACATATATTAAAATAAAAAAATAAAAAAATCGGTATTCGGTTCAGTATAGTAAATCGAAGCCAAATACCAATACCGAACTGAAAACTGAATTTTTAAAAAATTATATACTAAATACCGAACTGAATTTTCAGTTTAGTCTTCAGTACATACTGAAATTTCGATTCCGACATTGGTTGGTCAGTATACCAAACTGTGCACAATCCTAATGTTTGTCCACCCTACGACAAAGAGGAGGACATGCATATGAAGGAAAATGGGGACTCCAATAGAGTTAGTTTCTATGAAGGACTTCTATATATTTGGATGATGTATATGTTATTTTTATTTGCATGCATGTACTTTGTATTTAAAACAAACATCTAATCTATGTAATGATATTTGTGGCCTTACATATATTGTGAATTATATATGTTGTTACTTACGAAAACTCTTGCTGAACATCAGCATTACGAATTGAATTAAAATTCATTGAAATGAGGCATGCATACTATTCAATTTGTAAATGTGTATATTAGGTTAAATTGTAAATACAATAAGCCATCATCATTAACGTCATTTTCATCATCTCTCTATTCCTCTACGTCTAATGTCTTGTACTCATGGAACTCATCTTCATTATCCTCATATTGTGGGACACCTTTCATAAATTCATCCTAACTGAAAAATATATTAATTCTAGTTAAATCATGCAAAACTTGAACATTAGACACTATAGTCCACTGTGACTAAAGATATTTAGGTTTCAACTGGTATAGAACATCAATCCACTTAGTCTCAACCATGCATCATGCTTTTATTTTGTATATTGCTTGCCAACCAAACTAACTATGCCTCAAACTCAGGTATTCTACATTACATACTTAGATAACTTGTTGTGCCAATTTAAATGACTTATCAATTCTATAGTCTTTAGTGGTTCTCATCCACTAGTCTATACTTAGGATGCACTTTCTACCCTCAAATGAGATCTACCCACTTACACTTGACATGCTTATTTGGCATATCCAAGTAATTAAATATAAGATCTCAATGACTACACTGTATAAGTTATAGCCAAAGTTCAAGTAACTTGATGTCTGTATGAAACCATCTAAATTCATCTACCAACTACTTGTTCTATTATAGTGTGACATTTAAATCTATTGACAAAATATTTTGAAAAAATCTTGACTCCGTTGATGGGGTCCTAAACAAGTTTCATAATACTTCATCGCGGATTTTGTTGTTTGGATCCAATATATGTTCATTAAATCAACCTTAGAAACACCAAACAAGAAGACACATATAACTAAGGAAATGTATTTGTAAGAACTATTGTGCGACGATGCTATCCATCTAGGTATCATTCTCATCAAATTGCTTTATGAACATCTAGTAAATTGAATCTAAAATGACTTTTTAATAACATAGAATACTAATTTTATTAATGACAGTAGTGTACCAATGACATACTTGTAGAAAGGTTCCACTTTGGGGCAATTCAAACCAATATATGTTTTTGTGACATGTCACTCAGTACACAAAATGTACCACACTCTATGTTGGTGAGATGATTATTCGACATGTTTGAAGATGGAAAAGGATGGGTTACCTTCTTGTGTGCACCTCACATCATTTTGCTCTGGCATTATTCTCCTTGTACAAATATCTGAATCAAAATAATAGGTATCAAATATTGCTATCTTCACTATGATGTAGGTATTACATATGGACACCTCTATATGTACTTTGCTCTTTACCTTTTTCTAGAGACTATGTAAAGACATGTAATTACAACATAGTTGAACTACAACTACTACAAAGAATATCAATACATAATTAAAATTATAGATAACATAACTCTCAAATGGGTACATATCCATCTGTACTACAAGAGATCCCCGACCTTAGCCTTGCATGGGAGATGTACAATTAGATACTCTATAGAATCAAAAAAATGTTTGAGAAATCTTCTCCAAATTACATAGGCTAACTGCAATGTTTTCAACTAACTCCTTAACTACTCAACATTTATTACTAGCATACACATTTGTTAGAATAGTAAACTCATTTCTATTAATACATTCCAAATGAAGGGCAACATCTCTCTAAATGCTCTCAACATTAATATCTCCATAAATACATGACAATCTTGACTTTTCATCCTAATTGGTTTTAGTTCCTGCATGTCTATGCATTCCCTAAAGTTGGAAGTATACTGTTTGGAAACTTGATGCTTTTTATCCATTTGCTTACGTTTTTCTTTTAATCCTAAATCTAGGTGTAAGTTGCTTTAGGCTTTAGTCCTCCACTTCCAATTGCCACCACAATCCTAAGACAATTCCACGTTAACATTTTACAACTGTAAAAGTTCATCAATTAGTTTTTTCAAATTGGACGGCCTCAAGATCACTAAAGAGAGGAACATGTATACTCTCTTCTGCACATGCTAAGAGGCAAATTATGTGGCATGACTATGATAGGCCAACAAGAGTACATTTGCCCGTAAGAACCATGCAATGCGAAATCATCAACACAAAGGCTAAGTTGAACATTTTGCAGCTTCACAACAAATCTAAGTGTGTTCAATCAAAATATTGTCATGCCTTTGTATCTAAAAGATGACATAAGCAACCTATTTAAATGACTAGCATAGCATGCATAAGCTTAGTTGTGGTAGTCAATGCATATAACCTCTATAAACAAGGAATTAGTAGGAACTTGTGCAATCACATGTAAGAGAACATTTTTTGCTTTCAACTCTACATTCTCACTGGTTTGTACCTTGGTTTAGTAAAAAATTTGTAATATTCAAAATTTCCATCTTCCTTCTATTATAACATACAACTTGAATTACAACAATCAATCTTCACAACCAGTAATCTCAAATCTGTTATTAGTTTTGTAGTGCCAGCGAAATTTAGTGGCATTTGTTGATCACATGGAAGCACTTTGCCCTTATGTTTCAAGAGGTCCCCATAACATCTTTTTGACATTTTGTGCTCTATTATAATCCAAAGATTTAATCATTTTTTAGATTACACAAAACAAAAGAAAATAAGAGAGAGAGATAACAAATTTCAACGGTTTGATTGTCCATGGTTAGAGAATTATATTATTCATATATAACAAAGGGATACGATAGATATGCCAATTAGAGGTGTACATCCTAATCTATTTTTCTACATCTGTGTACTCCTCTCACTTGTGCTCCTTTATATAAGATGGCCTCATCTAGCAATTATTGCCACAATTTGTCACATTCATTAATTGGGCCACATTTCCTTTCCACGTTCCCCTACTATTAACAAAGTGAGTAATTGACAAATAACCACTTGTAGTCGAGCGTGCAACATGGATAATCAAGGGAGGTCAAATCCCACATGTACTCATTTGTTTATCCTCTAGCAAACACTATCTTCACTACTCGATTAATTGATGCATGAAATCATGAAAGCCACGAATTTAGTCATCCTTCTAAATTTTAGAAATCAAAATGCACACACATCACGTAGTTTAAAATCATTCAAAATCACAACACCCTTATTCCAAGTGTTTTCAAAATGAATTCTTGTGTGTGTGTGTGTGTGTGTCACTTTTCAACTCTTAATTACTTTAACCATTTGATTATTCTATTGGAATTCAGAGACAATTAAATCAAGGATGGCTCACTATGAGCATTAACTCATTCTCCTTTGAATAAATTCAATTAACAACAACAATATTCAAGAGGACTAGTGTGGAGTCTAAATTATTTTTCCTTTTTTTCTTTCTCCCCTACTTGTTTTTCTCATTATTTTGTGAGCTTTATGATCTTTCTTAAGTCGTTGTGCGCCTTTTTATAGGAAGGTGAACTTGAGTCACTGCACACACCCGGTTACTCAACTTACAATTTTACTTAAACTGCTTTGCATACGTGTCATTATGCAACCATGTTACGAGAGAATGAATAGGGGTCTCTGTGTAAATCTTAGTTACTAAGTCACAACAATCAATGGAGTAGTTAACTTTTTTTCATATGTGCACAAATTTTTTTCCAGATTTTTATTTCTTTTACAAATCCTCTCTTTCCCTCTTTTTTTTTATTTTTCCATCAATCTCACTCATTCTATAGAGAATTCATCTAAACTGAAAGTATGACATACATCCTTAAATCAACTACCCGATTCTCACAATAGAACTTCTCTAATGACTTAGAAATTAAAGAACTAAATAATGGAATTTCGTTATAGGAAGAGTTCATCATAAACTAAGTTTAGTGACCATTAAATTCGTGGATTATCATGCCATCACATGAAAACCATAGACGTACAAGCACAAATTTTCAACAATACATATCACTTGCAAACACATTGTTCTTGTGCAAGTTTGCCACACAACCCAACCTCTATTGGCCTTCCCCATACTTGTGGTGTTGCTCATCTAATGAATATAATCAAATTAAGAAAATAGAGTAACTCAGAAAAATACCATCTAGTGGGGTAACAATAGTTCCATTCTTTTCCCATGTAATCCTTCCACACTTGCTCACTTATGCACCCTTAGTCAACAAACTCTCCTATATTCTAGCACCAATTCAGAACATAAAATATTTTTTCATGCCAACACAAAAGTACACAAAAGAAAAAGGAAAAACACTCAAACAACTACTAAAAGCAAATAAAAAGCTTGGGTTACCTCCGAAGGAGTACTATATTTAATGTCTGTAACCCGAATATGTACTTATAGCTAAGGTGGATTGATGAGAAGTTTGGGATTCACAATCCCCCATGAGTTGCAAGTATCTCCTTCTTTCTTCTCCTCTTCTTCTGCTTTCTTACCTTTTGCCTTTGCACAGTACCATCTTCTTCATCCACGTGCTAGGGAAATTCCTTCAGTTCTATCCTCACACTTGTCTTCTTATTCATTCCTTATGCCTGCAATGCATCTTTTTGATCTATAGCTACTTCACTAAAATTATTAGTACAATTATTGACCATGTGTAGCATAGATAAATTCTCCTTTTCCTCTTGTGCAAGTGCAGTGGAAGGTGTAGAGTGCATGAAAAAAGTTACTTCATTTATGCCTATATGCAAAGTTATGCTACTTTTCTCCATATCAATCAAGGCTTTTGTGGTAGCTAAAAGTGGACAATCAATGATAAGTGAAGGTCTCGTTTCACCCTCTATATCTATCACCACAAAGTCTACTAGCAAAATGAAATCACTTATCTTTACTAGCATATTCCCCACAATGCCTAATGGCCTTTTTGTGGATCAATCTGCCAACATAAAAGCATCTTTGTGGGCTTCACCAGCTCCATTCCAAGTTCTTAGGAGGTTGAAAAAATATCACATTTACACTTACACTTAGGTCATATAAGATGTTATCAAGAAGTGTTTTCTATAGCGCAAAGTATTGACAAACTCCATGGGTCCTTTAATTTCAATGGCAGCCTAGTTCCATGGCCTAAGTCATCTTTTAAGTCTCCCAACTTTCTTTTCCTACTGACTACTTTTTTGAAACAATTAACATAAGCGGAAGACTTCTTAACTTCATCCACCAAAGAAGCATTGACATCAAGTTTTTCAAAGTCATCGAAGAACTTACTTACCTACTCCTTCCCTTTAGCTTGATAAAAACTTTGAGAATATGGGATATTTGGCTTGTATAGCAGTAATACGATGGCTTCGTTCTTTTTTTCTTTGTCGTTAAGCTGCACCTATTGTTTCTTCTTGATTTCTTCCATTACTTACACACTTTTCACGTGTTCCTCAAGGTTAATTTTAGTGGTGCTAAGAAGTTTACCTATAGGCCAATTGGTCATTTCCTTGGTGAACTATTCAACTTACAATTCTAAATTTCTAATGGAAGATTGTTGGTTCTATAGAAGAGTGTTAGTGCGATTCATATACTCTTACATTATTTTTCTGAGATTACCTATCGTCTTGTTAGTCAACTTTTTTACATTGCTCAGCACTTCCACTAGTGATTACATCATTTCTTGCTGCTGATAAGGTGTTTAGAATTCGAGCGGGTTTTGTTGATTCCTTTAAGAAAGGTTTGGACAATTCCACCCTCCTCGATTATAAGTAGAGGAAATGGGATTGTTAGCTTGTGTTACTTAATTACCTAAAAAATTCTCTTACTCTTTTGGGCCAAAACTTATTCCTTCTCCTCGATATTTATGTGTGGGATGAGGACGTATACACACATCACATGAATGAACCATAGAAACCGAAGAGGAATTATTATTTACCACAATTTTCACTTCTTCTACGAGGGTTGTCACTATATCAACATCATACACGCTAGCGACCCTTCACGTTATAAACCTCTCAGATGGCCACTAGTAAGTATTTAATGACATTTCCTTAGCCAGAGCCCATGCATCTTTAGAAAACTTGTTCAATAGATCACCTGCTACAGTTGTATCAAAAACAGCATGTAACTTACCAGAAATTGTACTGTAAAATATATGTACCTACATCTACGGTGGGTAGCCATGTTGTGAGCATTTGCATAGTAGCTCCTCGAATCACTCCCACACCTCTAGCAAGGTTTCAGAATCCAGTGATCTGAAGGTTTCTACTTCGAATCTCAGCTATGCAGTCTTGGTAGGTGGTGACAAACGGGAAGTATTAGGCCAAGAATTTGTTAACTGTATCTAGCCAAGTGACAATACTCTTAGGAGTTAGGGAATGTAGCCATTGACATGCCCTGTCTTTGAGAGAAAAAGGGAAAAACCCTTAGTTTTATTGCGTCGTCAGAAACGCCATTAATTAGTGTTGACTTCAATTCAAAGTTGTTGGTGTTCATCAATGGTCTAACTATACTTATCATGTGAGGATTCATCATCGGCTATATGTAGTCTCAAATAGCTCTCGGATTTGGTGAAGGTGGAAACTCCTATGGCTATGGTGGTGGGAGGGGGGGTTATCCTTCATCTTTGCATCTTGCTCACGTCAAGATAAAGATTGACATCTATGTAATATCTATTTAATCTCTGGATCAAAATAAAAAATCTACACTCTCACATTACGCATACAAGATTCTCAAAAAATGTAGGAATTCAACCCACAATAAATCAAACTAGAAAAGCAAAATAGAGAATAAGGGGAGAAGAAATAAGAAAGAAGAATAAAAACAAAATAAAGCAAAGGCTTAGGGTTTTGGCTTAGTCTGCTAGAGTATTTGATAGCACTTATTGCCCTCCCTAGCGACAACACCAAAATTAAATTTAGAGAAAACTAGTACCGTGGTGAGTACAAGTGTCATGTCCACTAGGAGGAGTTGTGTGTTTATGAATCAACCAGGTTTCTATTAGTTTTCTAGATAGAAGGTCGCAAGAATAAAAGTAATAAAATGAAATCGAGTACTTCGAAAACAAAGTCACTAAATTAAAGTGATGCAATACCAATAATTAGAGAGTCTAACCTCTTGTGTTGTGTTGGTTCTCAATGTATACTAATTCATGTCAACTATCAATTTACGTGCTTTGATTATGAATTGCTAGTCTTAAAGTTTACTGGATATTCTCTCAAACTCTCCTACAGCATTGACTCCAGATTAAGGCAGTTTTCTCATGCTAAATCAAGTCAATTAATTTAGTTATGTGATTAATAATGATTTTTCTACACTAATCCTATGGTTTCACTCCCATTATTACTACAAGATTAGTGTTTAGTTGTCGAGCATGTAGATTTCATTCCCATTATTCTCCACATAGCCACAATCTAATTATAAGGTTGATCAAATCTTATAATTACAATGCAAAGCACCAATTGTAAATAACTCAAGTAAAGACAATCAATCGTAATATTTTGCACACATCTTTTGCAAAATACAAACACAAGAGACTAAAATATAATTTAAGAACATATAATATTATCAGTAAAAATCAACGCTAATGAGTTCATCGTCCAAAAAACTCCAAACTAATAGAAAAGGTGTGGGAAAAGTTAGTCTAAAAATCATGCATCATGTGGAAGAGTGAAGGCCTCTCCAACTTGGTGCGAATCCTTTTCTTGAACCACTTCTATCCTTGTAACCTAGGTTTTCTAAGTGTTTAAATAATTAAAACTAAGCTAAGACTCCCTTTTAGACGTGTAAAACATGAATTTATAAGTGCATGACAGCTAAGGTTGAGTAAGGATGGTGAAAAGACCAACAACCCTTAAAATTGCAACTGCTGCACTTTTCACATTACATCTCATGATGTCGACTCTCGTGATTGTGACATCCTTCTTCGTGCTTGGGAATCTAGGCGTGAAGTTTACATACT
This sequence comes from Avicennia marina, assembly GCA_019155195.1. Classification (NCBI taxonomy): domain Eukaryota; kingdom Viridiplantae; phylum Streptophyta; class Magnoliopsida; order Lamiales; family Acanthaceae; genus Avicennia; species Avicennia marina. The sequence continues at coordinate 6,805,504 of CM032772.1, read as the reverse complement.
TTAGTTCCCAATTACTGCAACTGTGCTACCCTTCCTCATAGTTGTGCCATCTTGCCCTGCAATCACAACATTCAACTATGGAAATTTCTAGTATACTTTATGTTTAACTTCGCATTCATAAATAAGGTTTTCGCGATCACAACCTCTTATCCTGCAACCACTAGCTTTGAAAGCGAACAAATCTAAAATGTGTTGCTTTCCTTCTGCTTTCCTCCTTCGTTGCGACTGCAATACCAACAAATCAACCAAAACAATGTTTTATGTGGAGATAATACTCATATTCATCATTTTATCACCAAAATCACTCTTAAACGCTCTCATTCATCACATTTCACATACTATCATGCATGAGAACATAATACAACCATTTTAACTTAACATGGACGTAAAAATAAACCATTAAGGAGCGAAAACACACTATAATTTTGTGGCTTATCAGATGCCTGAGTATGAGTATCTAAGTATGATAGCTTGGGTATAGGTATCCAAGTATGAGGACTCGAGTACGGGGGACCCAACCAAATTAAGAATGGCTTGCAAGGTTTAGAGGTTGTACCTCTTGAGTTTTCCTAAACTGAGGCCTCTTTTATGGATTTCTCACATGGACATATATGTGGTATTGATAAATGAATAGAATTTCAGTCACATTATTATACATTAACACCAATAATTGAGAGGCCATAATTTAGTGATATAACACTACTTTGCTCAAGATCTAGATCAAGAAATTAATCTAGAGTTTGATTCTTTTGAGAGATGATCCTTTAAGCTATGAAAGCTTTTGGCCTTATGAAACACAATAATGTGTACTGCCTACAAAATATAATAATTTTCATGAAGGCATTAAAATGTATGAAAATGTGGTAACAATTCTCATCGTTTTACTTGTTTTTTGTAATCAAATTTAATGATATCTAATGGTGTGCACGTTCATGTGTTTTACTGTTATGTAGAGGCATGTGACCCATACTTCATTGTAGCACAAGCTTCGTCAATGTTATGTGGAGGCACGTGTTATGAAGAGGTGTATAACTTGATTTGTTTTCTATATCTGTGTGTAATACTCTTTCACTTTAACCCTTTTGCATACAGATAGGCTCATCTAGCAATTATTGCCTCAACTTGCCACATTCACTAAGTGGGCCACTGTTCCCCTCGATGTTCCTACACTATCAATAAAGTGAGTAGCCAATAAATAACCACATGTATCTAAGAGCACAGCATGGATGACAAAGGTAGAATGCCTCAAATACGGGTACTTGAGTATGAGGACCAGAGCATGGGTACCAAAGTATGAGGACCCGAGTGTGATCGACCTGAGTACATAACGTGGTCAACCCAAGCATGACTAATCTGAGTATGCTTGACTTGAGTACATAACATGGCCAACCTGAGTATGGCTGCCTCAACTAGATTAAGAATAAGTCATAGGGGTTGAGAGGCTATACCATTTGAATTTCTTAGGGCTAGGGCCTCTACTATGGATTTGTTACATGGAGATATGTGGGGCCTTAGCAAATAAATAGAATTTAGGTCACATCATTATGGATTAACACCAATAATTGAGGGATCATAATTTAAGGATGCAACATGCTCATTTTTAATGATGAGCAACTATGCAACTATCGACAATAGAAAAAAATCCTCATAACCTAATAAACAATAGTTGATCCGTAGTGTGTCAAATATCAAAAATTCTATCTAGCAGTCCCACGACATATTCTGTTTCATTAGAAACTCTTCCACCGTGACTACTATTTAATTCATCACACTCACCTAGTACATTGTTGGCACTACCTCTAAAACTTGAATATTGTGATGTACTTGACCTAACTTTGCTATACCCGTGGCTCTACAATAACTAGTGGCATCATTTATACCATATAGCGTGCATGTTATCCTTTAAGAAACTGTTTTTGGTCTCAAAATCTATTTACAAAAATAGCCTCAAATAATTTATTCTTTACATCACATAAAGGATATAAAAATAATTTTTTATAAAAAAATTGTTACAACTTGCAATCTTTCTCTCCAAGACAACCTCTCCTCCATTTTAGTTTTTTTTTTAATCCCTCTATAATTTCAAAATATTTAAAATACTTATGTAAATAATATTATTTTGATTGGTGCTTTATTATTATTGTGTTTTAATGTAATATGGGTATATTTATAATTTTTTAAAGGTGTATTTATAAAAATGATTATTAAAATTATTGATGTAGTTATTAAATATATATATGTATTTAAAATCTGATTTATTCTCCTTTTTATTATTATTTGACTGCAATCATAGAAAAATCTACTTAAGGAGTTTAGCCTGAAGTTACATACACTTAAAATCATTTTATGAGATATTTGAGAGTTTATAAAATAGTGTAAATTGTTTGACAAAACATTTTAAAAATTATAAAATTTAAGAATAGAGTCTATAGTCTTATTTTATCTTATGGAGTCTATAGTCTTATTTTATCCATACGCATCCAAAACTTATTCTCTATCATCTTAACTATGCAACATGCTGTAAAGATCCCTTTAACTTAAGATGTGATTTCACATATTCAACCAATTGTAATTTCACTTCGTATTCTGCCAATAATGGCGACCAGCATTCTGGGTTAGGCCCAATTTTTGTAATGGGAGGTTCTGTCCAGCCCAACTTCATCTAGTGAGCCCATCACAAGACAGGGATCTGAGTCTGGCCCACCATGAGTACGATGGATGAAGACTCTGATCATACACAAGAGTTCTCATCTAGGATTTAAGAACAAATAAAACTACCCCTTGAGTAAGTTGACAATTATTACTCATTCAATATATGTGTATTTAATATTTAAAGTAGGAATTGTTATTAAATTAGACTTAAATTTGAATCATATTAATGTTTTGAATTATCACGTGTACGTATTTTATTCTACAATTAGTATTGTAGAAAAAAAATAACACATTATGTATGAATGAATATCAAATATTGTATAATTTATTATTGTAATGGAATAAAAAATAATGCCAATAGAGACAGAATAAATAAATGGCTCAACATGAAGCAAGCAAAAGTATACTATGATAAAATATAAAATTATTGCACTTTTATAATATAAATAATTAAAAATAATAACTATATAAAAATTTAAATTATAAGAAAATTTATGAAAAAGAATGGAGAAAGAAACAGACTAAAAATGAAATAAAATATAAAATGAAGCAGAATAACCTAAGAAAGATGAAAACCAAAGTTCGTTATCATAAAATGTTTTATGTTTAATATATATATATATATTGAAAAAAGAACCTAATATTGTAAGAGAAGAAACTCAGAGAAACATGGAACACTGAACAAACACTAAACAAGGGAAGCAGAATGATAGACAACCGCTAACTTCATGCGTGGTGCGTATTGTCGAGACTGCACATCTCATGAAAATACACAAATTAGCATCGGTGCACATTTGCTAATATATTATATGTATACATAAAATTATATTTCTATTTTATGAATATGTTTCTTTATATTGCATGCATATTTTATTTCATAATTGAATTATATTACACATGTTTTTAATTTTAAAATTTGTCATCTAATAAAAACTACATATTTTTGGATATGTGCATACTTATAAAAACAAATATATAATTTTATTATTAATAATAAAAATAAAGTTGTATATCTTAGTAAAAATGAAATTATTCAAAATTTTATAAAATGAGAGTGAAAATGTTTCTGGAAAAACAACTAAGAAAAAAAAAGTCAATTCAAATTTAATTGGAAAAGATGAATAAAATAGTAAAGAAGAAAGGAGAAAAAAGTTGAAAAAAGAGAGAGGCATTATAGAAAGTTTAGATCTAAAACCAAATGATGGTTATTCTAAGGCATTTAGACTTAATGTTTAGTATAAACACTACAAGAAATATGCAAATTTGGGACAAAAATTTTGAATGGAACAATCCCAAAATGCAAACGAAAATTTCGGATGGATTTTTCATTCCAAAAGTTGTCCCAAATTTAGAAGAAAATTTTAATTTAAAAAATATATATATTCCTTCCCAAATTCATCTTAAAGTATGAGATGAACAAGACATCCGTTCCAATAATTGAGATAGATTTGAAACAGATTTTTAGCAACATTTATTATTATAGAAAATTTGGCTCGATTTGAAGATGGATTTGACCATCTCCAATAGCAAAATTTAAACACAGTTGTAGAAAATAACTTCAACGAATGAAACTTCATCCCGCTGTAGGACAAAATCTTGCCGTTGAATTTCCACTAACAAGAAATTTGTACAAATCGATTACAATTTGAATCAAATAAATTTTGGTGTGGGCTCTATTTTCTAAGTCAGTCCTCTGATTCTTCCTCCAAAAATATGATTTCAATTTGAAGTGTCTTCAAGGAAAGGGCTTGTGCTTGATCTTCCTTGAAACTTGTTGATTTCTTCAATTAACGTTGATCTTTGAGCTTGGCACATTGACTTCGAATCAAAAGCTGAATTTGAAGACCGTTGACGAAGAACACCTTGAATTTGAAGATGAACTCTTTGAACTTGATAAAAAACGCCTTAAATGTCCTTGAGTGCCTTGAGAGGATTTGCGTGTTCTTTTCTTCTTCTCCTTGGTTTGTTGTCTTCGTTCTTCCTTCAATTAACATTGATCTTCGAGCTTTTCGCTCTAATTTCGGATCAAACGTTAAATTTGAAGACCTTTAACGAAGAACGCCTTGAATTTGGAGACAAACTTTTTGAATTTGATAAAGAACACCTTGAATGTTCTTTAGTATTCTTGAGAGAATTTGTATCTCCTCTTCTTGCTCTTCCTTGCTATGTCCTCTTTCTTGTGGGGTTTGACCCCTATTTATAGTTGTATGAGAGATAGTGTAGCCACCTAACCCGCTGACATGGAGCGTTCTCATTAGTTGGGGTTGTTGGCCTCTTGCTAGACTGTACTATTTGTCACCTTCTGAGTGGCCCTCTTGATCATTTATTGCCTCCTTACCGGATTGTGCCATTTGATTTGGACAATTTCGATTGATTAATTATTTATTAAGAAAAGTATATTTTTTTTTAAATTCTGAAATGAAATTATTTAATTCATGTTTTAATTTCTTTATTTAATTTTATTTGATATTTATTTGTTTATTTATTTATTTTATGTGTCTACAAAATGCCCCCTCGAGACTTGTTCATGAGGAAATCATTTTTTTTTCGTCATGAATGAGTCTCGATTTTATTTATTTATTATTATTTTACTATTATTTTATTATCACTTTATTTATTTATACATATATATATATTTTTCCAGCGGTGTTTTTTTTTGACATATGTATTTGTGTGTATGTATATGTGTGTGCGTATACATACATTTTGATATTTTACCGCCGTTATTATTTGTTAACATTTATTATCATCTTAATAGCATTTATTACTGTTTTTACTTTGCAGTGAAAATCGTGTGGGTCGATTTTCAATGTTTCTACCACCTTTTCATATGTGTTGGGTCGTAAATCATCCGTCCATCCGAAGATTGGCTGGAAGGGTAAGTCGACGTCTTCTTCCCCCCATTCTGCTCACCCTTTTTTTTTTTTTTGAGACAGAGCAATCTCCTTCTCCACTGCGATTCTCACTTTTCGACTCGAACCAGTCGCAACGGCGTTTGGAGTAGTGGTGATGGGCGCTAGGTCGCGTTGGATGGCAGCGAAGGCTGAGGTCGGCGGCCGCAGCGTGAGGTGCTGGGCCTGCAGGTGCGCGAGAGCGCGGTCTGATCTCGCGGCGTCGTGCCGCGCTCTGTGCAGCCCCGCGATGCTGCAGTCAAAGGGCAATGGCTGTGCTATGAGCCAGCGTCGGGGTCGCATCGGATGGTAGCTTGGGCTAAGATTAGCGGGGGTGCGGCGCGCGTGGCCTAGTCGCACGGCATTCGCTGGGCTCTGCCTGTTCGCGTAGTGCTACGGCCGACGAGTGGTGGCGCGATAGGCTGGATGGAGCTGGTGCGTCTGGCTAACAAGAATAGTTCTCTTAGTGGAAGAGACGATCAGTTTCTTCATGGGTTTGGCGGTACGCATGGCGGCTACGTCGGGTGGCGCTAGGCAAACATGGGTGACGATGCTAGAGGGAGAGAGACCTTCATGTGGCGTCGATTTTGCATCTCTGGCGAATTGGACCATGCTGGTGCAGATTCCCATGCTTTGGAAAATGGGCGGCATTTGGTGTTGATTTATGAGCTAGAGGCAAGGCCATGTTTGGGCGCAAATCCGATTTTGGGGCTAAGGCACTGTTTGGTTTTTTTTTTTTTTTGTTGAATCGAATTTGATTTCGGCCCATGCGTACCGACTGGACTTGAACTTTTGGGCTTTCGAGTACCAAGCTTGATTCGAGTACCAAGCTTGATTTTAGCCCATGTGTACCAGCTAGGCTTGAACTTTTGAGCCTTTGAGTATCAAACTTAATCTTAGCCCACGTGTACCAGTTAGGCTTGAACTTTTGGGCCTTTAAGTACCAGGCTTGATCTTTAGCTCGGTACTGGCTAGGCTTGAATTTTGAGCCTTTGAGTACTAGGCTTGATCTTAGCCCACGTGTACCGGTTAGGCTTGAACTTTTGGGCCTTTAAGTACCAGGCTTGATCTTTTAGCTCACGTGTACTGGCTAGGCTTGAATTTTGAGCCTTTGAGTACAGCTTAGCCCATGTGTACAGTTAGCCTTTGAGTACCACTTGATCTTAGCCCACGTTGTACCTAGGCTTGAACTTTTGGGCCTTGAGTACCAGATTTTAGCCCATGTGTGGCTAGGCTTGAACTTTTGAGCCTTTAGTACCAGGCTTGACTTTTAGCCCATGTACCGGCTAGGCTTGAACTTTTGAGCCTTTTAGTACGAGGTTTGATCTTAGCCACGTGTACCGGTTAGGCTTGAACTTTTGGGCCTTTGAATACCAGGCTTGATCTTGTAAGACTTGACCTTGATGTGTACCGGCTAGACTTGAACTTTGGGCCTTTTGAGTATCATGCTTAATCTTTTAGCCCACTTGTACCAACTAGGCTTGAACTTTTGGGCCTTTGAGTACCAGGCTTGATCTTAGCCCAGTGTACCGGCAAGAAATTTTGGACCCCCGTGTATGGGTAACTTTTCGGCCTTTGGATCTTTGTGTAGGCTTGAACTTGGGCCTTTGAGTACCAGGCTTGATTTTTTAGCCCTCGTGTACTGGCTAGGTTTGAACTTTTGGGCCTTTGAGTACCATGCTTGATCTTAGCCCACGTGTACTGGCTAAGCTTAAACTTTTGGGCCTTCGAGTATCAGGCTTGTTCTTAGCCCACATGTACTGGCTAGGCTTGAACTTTTGAGCCTTTGAATACCAAGCTTGATCTTAGCCCATCAGTTGAAGGATGCTGATAACCGGCTTCGGGAGGCTCTAGACCAGGAAGCTAGGGGGCCAAAGAGCTTAAGCAATAAGAGGCTGAGTTGAAGAGTGTGGAGGAATAGCTCGAGCTTTTGACAAAGCATAAGCAGGAGCTATTCTTGTCCCTTGTCCATCAGAGGGAGTTCTTGCGAGAGACAGCAGTCGAAGTTGGAGAAATTCATAGGGAGGTAGTTACCCTACAATCCATGAAGCCTTCAAATGAGGGAGCTACTGAGGCCTTGCGTATTGTTAAGGAGGAGCTAGTGATGGCCAAAGATGAGCTAGAGGGTTTGAACCCTTTTACTTAGCTTTTGTCAAGGTCTTTTTTTTTTTCAATTCTCTGAACATTGATGTAATTCTTTGGTTAACATCTGATCTTATCAATAAAATGTGATCTTTTGCTCCACCGTTTGCTGCTGCTTCTTTTTGCAAATGCCCCCAATGGTGGCTACTAGAGCATGACCCCTTTACAAATTTTGGTGACTGAACTTAGAGGATGTCTAAGCTGCCTACGTACCCAAAAATGGGATCAAGTCATAACGTAGTTCGAAACTTCTTAAATTTGCAAGAAGTAAAGACCGTTCACAGTTTATACTCTTACGGACTAGGAGTGTACAATTTGTGTATTTTGTTTCAACATTTTTATGCCTTGCCTTCAAGCATAATACTTCTTGAGGAATTTCTCGTTGATTGGGCCAACCTTCACGCCATCTTGATCAATTAATTTGCAGACGTCATTTGTGTAGACTTCTCGGACGACATATGGTCCATCCCATTTTAGAGTAAACTTCTTTCCAGTGTGGTGAGTGATAATGATGGGCCTTTTTACCTCAAGCACTAAGTCTCCGATTTGAAAAGATCGCGTATGCACCTTTTCGTTGAAGGCTTTGGATAGGCGAGCTTGGTAGTATTCAAGCTTTTGTTAGGCATCAAGCCTCTTCTTATCCAGTGCCTCCTGTTCTTCAAGATGTAAGTAGGCGTTTTCTTCTTCAGTTAGTCCCTTTTATATAGCAACTCGTAGGGATGGGATTTGCTGCTCAAGCGGAACGACCGCTTCGACTCCATATACTAGAGCATAAGGGGTTGCTTGCGTGGGTGTCCAGAAAGTGGTCCGGTAGGCCCACAGAGCCTCCCCGATTCTTTCGTGCCAATTCCTTTTGGACTTCGACACCACCTTCTTCAACAGGTTGCATAGGGTTTTATTGAAGGCTTCTGCAAGACCATTGGCCGAAGCGTGGTACATTGAGGATTTTCTTTACTTGAAGCCGAACTTCTGGCATAACTTGTCAACGGTGCTGTTGACAAATGGTTTCCCGTTGTCGGTGATGATATACCGGGGGACCCCATACCTATAGATGATGTTAGCACGAATGAAGTTGGCAACGTTCTCTTTTTTTACTTCCTTTAAGGGAATCGCTTCCGCCCATTTGGAGAAGTAGTCAGTGGCTGCCAAGATGTAAAGATGACCAGCGGATGATTTTGTCATGGGTCCAACGACATCTAATCCCCAAGCGTCAAATGGATATGAAGCTACCGTCGGGTATAGCGGCTCGGGTGGTTGATGAATGAAGTTGGTGTGGTACTGACATGCTTGGCATCAGCGAGTGAACTCCATGCAATCTTTCACCATTGCTGGCCAGTAGTACCCCATTCTCTTGATTCAGAAATGGAGTTTTGGCCCGGACTGATGAGTGCTGCAGATCCCAGAGTGTGCTTCTTCCATAGCTTGAGTAATTTCATCATTGCTTAAGCAACGTAGGAACACTCCATCGAACTAGCGTCTGTATAGGACACCCTTAAAATAGATGAAGCGGGCTGCTCGGCGTCGGATGTCAACTTTTTGGCGTGGATCATTTGGCAATTTCTCGTATTTCAGATAATCCACAAATGGTTGGCGCCAGTCCTCCTTTTCTATGTCGAAGACTTCTACGGGGCAACTTTCTTCCCCTTCCTCATCCTCAAGTGTTAGTGGCGCCACTCATTTTTTGCATATGGTCAATTGGTATTTTACATCATGTAACGATATGGTGGAGGCAAGCTTACCAATGCGTCAGCTTGTTTGTTTTCACTTCTTGGCACATGTTTGATTGTGACGTTCTCGAGCCAACTCATGATTTTACTTACATAATTGTGGTATGGAAGCAATTCGGGCTTTTTGACTTCATATTCCCCAATAGCTGGTTGACCACTAGTCGAGAATCCCTGAAGACCTCAAGGTGTAGCTGCTTAATATCCATAGCGATCTCGAGTCTGAGGATCAAGGCTTGGTACTCAACCACGTTGTTTGAGCACTTTTCCGCAAGGGTAAACGAATGGGGCAGGATTTCATCTTCGGATGTTACGAATACTACCCCGGCGCCAGCTCCTTCCCTGTGGGAGGCCCTATCAAAGTACATCTTCCATGGATGGGTGACTTCAACCAACAAGGCGTCCTCGTCAGGTAGGTCGTCGGAAAGATCCCATTTAGCTGAGATAGGGTGGTCTGCCAAGAAGTCTGCTAGAGCTTGTCCTTTTACTGCCTTTTGTGGTACGTAGATAATCTCGAATTGTTGGAATTGGAAGTACCATCTCGCGAGCCTATCGGAGAGGACGGGCTTTGACATAACGTACTTTAATGGATTTGTCTTAGACACTAGATGAATCGTGTGAGCTTGGAAGTAGTGTCTCAACTTTTAAATAGCAAAGACGAGTGCCTGGCATATCTTTTCTATTGGTGAGTACTTCAACTCGTTTGGTGTCATCATTTTGCTGAGGTAATATAAGGCATTCTCCTTCTTTTCGTCATTTTCTTGTGCTAGCAGAGCTCCCACTGAGCATTCCTACGCGGCGATGTACAGGATCAACGGACGGTCAATCACTAGGGCTACCAACACCGAAGGTTTTGTTAGATAGGACTTGATGTTCTACAGGGCCTTTCTGCAAGACTCGTCCCATTCGAAAGGGACTGATTTCTTCATGAGGCTAAAAGGTTGGCAGCACCCTGCCAGGTTGGAGATGAATCTCCGGATATAAGCCAATTTCCCTTGCAAGCTTTTGAGCTCGTGGATGTTTCGAGGCTCTGGCATCTTCAAGATGGCATCGATTTTTGCTTGCTTAATTTCGATGCCACGGTGGCGAACAACAAAGCCCAAAAATTTACCAGAGGTGACCCCAAATGCACATCAAGGGGTTCATCCTCAGTTAGTGCCTTCTCAAGCGTTCGAAGACTTTCCTTAAGTCATGCAGATGGTCTCCTTGTTTATTTGACTTTACCACGAGATCGTCGATGTAGCATTCAACATTTTTGTGTAGCATATCGTCGAATATTTCCTGCATGGCTCTTTGATATGTTGCTCCAGTGTTTTTGAGGCCGAATGGCATAACCTTGTAGCAGTATATGCCTTTAAGGGTACGAAAAGCCATGAGTTCTTCATTTTCAGGTGCCATTCGTATTTGGTTATACCCGGACAATCCATCCATAAAAGACAATGCCTCATGCCCTGTGGTGGCATCGATCATGAGCTCCATGATGGGCAGAGGGAAGTCGTCTTTGGGGCATGCTTCGTTGAGATCTCTAAAGTCAACGCAGACTCGGATTTGCCTATTCTTTTTTCTTACTAGGACAATGCTAGAGATCCATGCAGGATACTTGACTTCTCGGATGAATTCGGCTTCAATCAATTTATTGATTTCAGCCTCAATCTGTGGGAGGAGCTCGGGCCAAAAACGGCGTTGTGCTTACTTGACGGGGCGGGCTGCCTTTTTAACGGCCAAATGATTTACTGCTACTTTCGGGTCTAAGCTGGGCATTTCTTTGTATGACCAGGCGAAGACATCCCTGAACTTTTGTAGTAATTCTTCATATGCATAGGCCTCTTCACTTCCTAGCAGGGCACTGATATAGATGGGGCGAGGAGTGTTATCGTCTCCCAAACTTATTTCTTTTAACTCATCCATTGCGGACTTTGTGCCTGCTTCCATTTGAGGTGGCGCAAATTCAGCGTCCTCCTCGATGGATTCTCCTTCGTTCACAGTTATATGGTTGGATGAACCCACACTTTCTCTATCACCGTCCTTTTCAGTTTGAGCTTTGGTGAAGACAATTGTCTGGAATTTGGCTTTGAGGATTCTGCCACATGATACGACCAAGTCCGTCTTTCTTTTCATACGGGAGGGGATTCGACTGTGGAGCTTTTCCTCGTGCTTTGGTGCCTTAACAACTCTATTCTTTATTTTCCAGCATTTTTGCTTCTGGGACGAGCCAAGTCTTTTGAAGACTAACACTCGCACTGGCTTCTTTTCAACTTTTAAAGAGCAGTCCTCTGCTATAGTGTTGTTAGTGGAAGCTCTTCTTATGTTGTTAGGAAAAGCTCTCCTTATGGCAATGTGCACAGGGCCCTTTGGCTGTTCGTACCCGAGTCCGGCCCGTGGGTTTTAATTCCCAGACTTTTATGGGAGTTTTCCCAATGGCGACTCTTCTTGTGGATTGTATCCCGTTTTGATGAAGAGTTTGTATGCATTGGGATTGAAGCCTTTTGCAGTCCTCAGCTCTTGAGCCTCAGGGCGTTCCTTTATGATGTCTTCGGGTGGTTGAGCAAGTATGCTGCCGTCAATTTGAGTTACAGGTAGTGTCAAGCCCCTCAAAGCATTATAAATTTCTGGTGTCTTACTTGGATGGTTCTTGGGGCAAACTTTGTCGGCTTCATCTTTCTTTGCCAGAGCACCTCCCGCCTTGTCATTTTGCTAGAAGTTGCTAACCTCTGAACCCTTGGTTTTATCCAAGTAATATTTTGCATCAGCAAAATGGGATTAATCTTCGGTGAATGGCTTGCAATCACCCAGGACACTTTTGACGACACCATTGCAGCAATATTTGAAGCATTGGTGTCAGGTGGAAGGGATTACCCCGTTCTCGTGGAACCATGGCCGACCGAGCAGTAAATTGTACAAAGTCCTAGCGTCAATGACATGAAACAAGGTGGTTGATTCCATGTTATCTATGAGCAGGTTCAATTTCAGGGTGCCTAAGGCTCTTTGCCCGCCTTGATTGAATCCTTGGATCATCAGGTTGCTATTTGAAAGCTCATCTGTTGGGATTCCTAGTTCTCTAACTGTTCGTAGTGGTAGGATATTAACTACTGAGCCGCCGTCGACTAGCATCCGGTTGATTCTTCGCTCATGGATGTAGCCAGTTACAAATAATGGTCTATTATGAGGTTGAGATCCCAACATTAGATCTTCATCTGTAAAGACCATTGCGGTCATGCAATCTTCAGAGGGTTGGCCTTTCTCATGGAGACCACCAATTTTGTCCAAGGAGTGGTTGTTTCCATGGACTTCCTTCATTTGGTCATTGGAGGTGGTAGCGTTAACATTTGCGCTATCATCTTCCAATGTGATTTTTCCCTGGTGGGCAAGCTCCATTATCTTTTTTTTTGAATATGAAGCAGTCGTGAATGGGGTGTCCAATCAGCCAGTGGTACTTGCAGTATTTGGAATCGTCAATCTTCCCAGCTTCTGTAGGCCTTTTCATTTCAGGGAGTTCAATGAGGTTGGCCTTCAGCAAATCGTCAAAGATCCCAGGAACGTCTGAATCAAGGAAGGGATAGGATTTGGCCTGCATTTCTTTTAGTGTTGGCCTTTTTGGTTTTTGTGGGGCTTCTTTCCTTTCATCAGCCTTTTCCTTTCCTTTGATTGGGACGGGCCTGGCACGTACTACCATGGATTCTCTTGTCGGAACTTTGGGGAAAGGCTTGCCCCCTTTTCTTACTTCTTGTTTATCCTTCGCCTTATAAAATTCCGAAATAGGTGGCGCGCCAATGCCACTTGCGGCAATGCTTAGCTCCATATCATAGGCTCGCATGGCCAATTCTTTAAAAGTTTTAGGCCGAATCTCTTGAAGGATGTACCGTAGTCTCCAATGCATTTCTTGTATACACATTTCGATGCCTAAAGCCTCAGAAAGTCTATCTTTGCAGTTTAGACTTAGATTCCTCCACCGATTGATGTAGTCAATGATCGGCTCCTCTTTCCACTGGCGGGCGTTGGTGAGTTCGATCATGCTGACAGTCTGCCTTGTACTATAGAAGCGGTTAAGGAACTCATACTCCATTTCTTCCCAGCTATCGATGGACCTGGGTTCGAGATCGGTGTACCATTCGAACGTGTTTCCTTTTAATGAGCAAACGAACTATTTGACCAAAAGATCTCCATATGTCCCGGCGTCGTTGCATGTTTCTATGAAGTGTGCCACATGCTGTTTTGGGTTTCCTTTGCCACCGAATTGTTGGAATTTAGGAGGCTGATAACCCGTTGGCATTTTCAGGCTGTCGATCCTTGCTGAGTAGGGCTTGGCATATGACAGAGTTGACTTAGTGCCTCTTTCGAGCTTGTTCTTAATGGTGCCTTCGATGAAGTCTTTGAGTTGGTCGATAGGGATTAAGCCTTCTAAGTATATCTGAGGTTCTTTGGCTACGGACTCCCCTTGGTCATTAGTTGGCTGTTTGGTAGATGCATCGGCCCTGCTAGGGACTTTAAGTGCCATTTCTGCCATTTGACTAGTTTCAGCATTGTCTATCTTGTCCATTACCCTTGAGATCCGGGAATCTTGCTCTTGGACATGCTTGGCCAGCCCTGCCATAGCCTTAGTTAGTGCGGCGATTTGGTCCTCCAGGCTCGAGGCATTAGTCATCATGGTTGGGGCATCATTGGAGGTAGATGAAGCATCAAAGCGAGGGCTCGAAGGTGCTGAGTCGTCCTCATTTTTTTTGCTCGTGAGGAGTAGATTGTTGACATCTTCATGGAGGGGGGCTGGTTCTAAGCGTGCTGCTTTCCTTGCCAAACTCCTAGTGATGATCCTGACGTTCTTTGTGGCGGTTTCACTGGCGACTGAGGTAATGGCTTTGACAGCTTTTCCCTTGTTGCTGGCCATGATCACTTGCTCAAAGCTTGTAGTCCACTTGAAACTCTGAGGAAGGAAGAGATGAGAGGTAGAGAGGTCCCACTGGGCGTGCCAGAAACTTGTAGGACAAAATCTTACTGTTGAATTTCCACTAACAAGAAATTTGTACAAATCGATTACAATTTGAATCAAATGAATTTTGGTGTAGGCTCTATTCTCTAAGTCAGTCCTCTGATTCTTCCTCCAAAAATATGATTTCAATTTGAAGTGTCTTCAAGGAAAGGGCTTGTGCTTAATCTTCCTTGAAACTTATTGATTTCTTCAATTAACGTTGATCTTCGAACTTGGCACCTTGACTTCAGATCGAATGCTGAATTTGAAGACCGTTTACGAAGAACCTTGAATTTGGAGATGAACTTTTTGAACTTGACAAAGAACGCCTTGAATGTCCTTGAGTGCCTTGAGAGGATTTGCGTCTTCCTTTCTTCTTCTCCTTGGTTTGTTGTCTTCGTTCTTCCTTCAATTAACGCTGATCTTCGAGCTTTTTGCTCTAATTTCGGTTCGAACGCTGAATTTGAAGACCTTTGACGAAGAACGCCTTGAATTTGCAGACGAACTCTTTGAATTTGACGAAGAACGCCTTGAATGTTCTTAAGTATCCTTGAGAGAATTTGTGTCTACTCTTCTTGCTCTTCCTTGCTCTGTCCTCTTTCTTGTGGGGTTTGACCCCTATTTATAGTTGTAGGAGAGATAGTGTAGCCACCTAACCCGCTGACATGGAGCATTCTCATTGGCTGAGGTTGTTGGCCTCTTGTTAGACTGCACCATTTGTCGCCTTCTGAGTGGCCCTCTTGATCATTTATTGACTCCTTACCGGATTATGCCATTTGTTATCATTTGATTTGGACAATTTTGATTGATTAATTATTTATTAAGAAAAGTATATTTGTTTTAAAATTCTGAAATGAAATTATTTAATTCATGTTTTAATTTCTTTATTTAATTTTATGTGATATTTATTTATTTATTTTATGTGTCTACACTCGCACAATAAATTTTAAAGGTATTGCCAAAGTTTTAGAGAGGTGGCTAAGTGTAAGTAGGGGATTTTGTTAGAAAGTTTGATATAATGAAATAATTAGAATTTTCATAGTAAATTAAATCTCACTGGTGGGATTTGTAGCTTGAATGTATGCAACAAGGCATTTATCTTGTATATTTATACATAGTGGTGAATATTTTTCTGACACATCCAATTGCACATAAAAATGTGGGTCGGACATATATGTTTTTTTTTTGGTAGTAATGTTAAGACATGGATAGTAATTTACCACCATATATATATATATATATATATATTATGCAGATGTTAGTAATATCTATATATACATATGTGAATGTAGGTATGATTACACGTATTTCATGAATTTTTCAAAAAATATAAAAATGTTTATATGCTTATGTTGAATGCTATTGATATTTGTCAGAGAATATCAAATTTAGTAAATTTTTTGTGCTAATTGTGCCATGAGAGAACATTCAGTTGAAATATAATCTATGAAAGTGGCTCATAATTTTGTGAAGTAACTTGAGTGCTTACCTTGTGTGAAACATAGCAGTGTGGACTAATAATTTTAGTGCATTCACAAACTCTACTAATAGATATTATGATACAATATGAAAAATGTTGCGACAAATGACAAATAAGGGTGTGAATGTATAATAAAAATTTGTTTGATTGTCAAGGTCGTGACTAAAATTTAAAAATAAAGTAAATAATGGATTGAACGACAGATTAACATAACTTTCAAAGACAAGTATAAGATTAAATGTTCGTGTTCCTAATGTAAGAACAATAAATTTTAAGACTCAAATGAGATTAAGATGCACCTGAATTGATGGGGTTGTGAGCTGTTATTACAACTAGATTAGACATTGCAAGACAAAGTATTTGAAGCCTTATTCATTTGGACTCATTCCTCCGTCCAATCTGTCATTTCTTTTCTCCTTTTTTAGTTCTCTTTTTCTCTCTTTTTCTTCAACCTTTTTCCAATCCCAATCTCCATCGTTTTGGCTTCCACGTCTCTTTTCTCTTCTTCCTCTTCCTTTCTTCCTTTTTCTTTCATTGCCAATGACTCCTTCCATCCTCCATTTGTGGCCTTGGACCAAACCCCACACCCAATACAAAACATGATGAAAATGGGTCTTGATTAATAGCTTGAGATGTTTGGAATAATTTCATGAAATTATTTTGAGAAGGAAGAGTTGATTTGGATCAAATGAAACATTGAAAGTTCTTTTAAAAAATAGTTATAATGTTTAAATATTATTTTTTTTTATGTAAATAGAGTTATTAAATTTACCAAAGCATATTTAACATGGATTTGATAAAATATTTTTAGATTATTCAAGAAGATAAAGAGATTTGATAAAGAGATTTATAGCAATTATTTATTAATTGAGTTCTTGAGTATTCAGTATAATTTCTTGGCATAGAACGACCATGGAGGCTGATTTAGTTTTATGCTAGTTTTATTAAAATTTTGTTTTATAATCAATTCTATTTATTCTACATTTTATACATAATCGTATCTCATGATTCCTATTATTTTATATATTCTGTATAAGTATATAATGCTTTAATTATTTTTACACACGCAACAAGTGTGCATCACTACCTGCTATTTTATTATTTTATATATGTGTAAATTGTTAATTAGTTGTGAACAATAAATATAAAATCTACACTATTTATCTATATTATATAAAAAGTCTTCGACCCTCAAAGTTTTGGGTGGCGTAAAGTGAACTTCGTTTATTGTCCTTATTGATACTACAACATTCACTATTGATACCATATATTTATTAATTGATTCATAATATAATGAAAGTTTTGGTTTTCTAATTGAGTTCCTAAATTAACATCATTCATAAATACCATGTATTTATCGTTGGCACACTTTTAATATATTATTATTTCAATAAAAATATTTAGTTACACAAAGTGAATTTATACAATTATCTTTATTCTATAATTTTATTTGTTTTGTTCTTTTCTTTCTCACTTTTTTTTCTTTCTATTTTTTTTATGTTCTCTCTCAAATTTTCTCTTTTTTTAAAATTTTTTGACCTTTCTTCAATTTATTATATTAAATATTTTTTGCATAAAATAAAATTAACCAATTACTCCTAGCATGAAATCTTTAACTTTTTTATATCTTTATTTTTTCTTTAACTTATTAATTTTATGTTATTTTTTTCAAGTTTATCATTTTTTCAAATTTTTATTCTATCTTTTATTTTTAAAATATAAAATTTTAATAATTTATAAATGAATTTACAAACCTATAAAGTGTGCAATTTTTACTGGAATTATTAAAAGTTTGGAGGTAAGTTAATTTCACATAGTAAAATTTCACTCCTTCCCATAACTATTAAATTTAAAAGATTATCTTTAATTAAAAAAACCAACACAGATAATTCCTAAGATACCATTTCTTATTTATATATTTTATTCTCAACCTTCTTGTCTGATTTATAACTATAACTATACATATATTATTTTTAATAAAAAGTTTTAGTTATACAAAGTAATTTCACTCAACTATCCTTATGTTAAATATTTTTCATTATTTTTATTAATTTCTTCCATCTTTTCATCCAACTAATAATTTATTTTTATATGTTCTATCAAATTTTATCATTTTTAAAATTCTTTTAATCTTTCATCATTTTTTATTTTTAAATTATTTTGCATAATGTAAAATCATATAATTTTTTTATTTTTATTTTTATTTTTTATTTTCCTTTTAACTTTTTTTATCAATTCTCTCTCTCTCTCTCTCTGTTAAATTCTCTTATTTTTATTTTATTATTTTAAATATTCTTTATACTTTTTAATATTAAATAATTTTCTTTCATTACTTGAAATATAATAAATTTACAATTATAAATAAATTCACAAGTATGTAAATTTTAATAATTTATTATTAATTTTTATCTAAAAACCTGATCTACTTTACGGAGAGCGTGGGAACCCATCGTCCAGATCCTTCCGTTCAACCTCCTTTCTTTTCCATTAATTTAATATTAGCATAATTGCTGGACAGCACCTTGTCTTTATTTTATATAAAATTTAAAAATTTTGGCACACAAAAAGAGGTTCTTTATTTGAATCTTTTCCGAGCTGAGGTATGACGAAAGAACTTTCATCCTCAAACAAATGCTACGATACAAAGGAAATGATTGACAAGTGCATAGTTAACTTTCAGTGCCATATAAATTTGCAATGGTAACTGTGTTGTTTATTTTTAATCTTTTAATATTTTTACCTACTTACATACTTTCCCAAAGATTAGAATTATGATTGAAATAATAAATATTAAACTATTAGAGTGTCTTCTGAAAAACATATTATTAACTTTAGGAGTGTGTTTAGTTTTAGAAATTTAAGTGGAAAGAAAAATGATAGAGAAAATAAAAAAATGAGAGAAATTTTAAATTCTATGTAGTGTTTGGTTGAAAGAATTTTAATAAGGAAAAGAAAATAAAAAAATAAATCAAATCAAATGAAAACTTATACTATTTTAACACTAAAATTTTCTCCCAAAGAACAAATCGTGGCTTGTGAGGTATCATTTTTTTTTGAGGATCATTATTTATAATTTACAATATATTTATTATTATTTCAATAAGAAGTTTTGGCTGCACAAAGTGGATTTACATAACTACCCTCATATTAAATACTTTTATCCTTTATATTATTTTTTTCTCTATTTTCATTTTACTTACACTCTATATTTATATGTTCATTCAAATTTCATTATTTTTTTAAAATTATTTTGATTTTTCATTATTTTTTAAAAATTTTATTCTAAATATTTTTGTACAATGTAAAATTACATAAATTTTTTCTTTTAACTTTATTTATTTGTGTTTTTCCTCAAATTTTTTTCTTCTTTTTTTCACAAATTATCTTGATATTTCTTTATTTTATTATTTTAACTATTCTTTATAATCATTTTATTTTTATAATTAAAATATAATAGTTTTATAATTTATAAATAAATCTATATAGGTGTAGAGTGTGCAAATTTTATTAGTTATTAAGAGTTTGAGATTATTTTAGTTGTATTAAATTAATTTATAAAAATACCCTTATGCAACTTAATATATACTATATCTATACTATTGAGTTAATAAGACTTTTTTGATGCACAATATCAAATTAGGCATCTACCTTATTTAAATTTTTTTTATTTTTCTATGATTTTCTTTCTCCCTTTTCATTTTGTCTTTTCTTTTGACTACTTATTTTTATTTATAGTTTCCGTCAGTTTATCCTTTTTTCAAATTCGTATGGTCACTCTTTTTTTATTATTTAAATATTTTTATATTTTTAATTTGAATAATTATATTTCTATTATTTAAAATATAATAATTTTATAATTTATGAATAAATCTATATACGCGTAGAGTTTGTTATTTTTATTAGTGTGTATTAAAGTTAAGGCCTAAATTTGGTTCTCCAATGTACATCGTCTTTTATGCTTTTATTTTACATTTTTTTTTATTTTTCAACCTTTTCATCTTTTTTTTTTTAATATATATTTTGATTTGTGCATTCTCTTAAGTTTTCTCTTTCCTTTAATTTGTTTTTTATTTTCACTTTTTTGCATACTATTATTTTAAAATAATTTATTTTTAATACTATAATTTCATAATTTTTTCAAATAGCAAATTTTATATAATTTATAAATAAATTAACATATACATAAAGTATGCCATTTTCACTGTAATAGCAGGTTTATGACTTTGAGTTATGCGACGTCTTTCATAATTTTTTGTAAATAATTCGTATTACCGAAGCATACTTTGTTAGATGAGTGCCGTGAAATTATTATCTGGAGTAAGTCGATAATCAACGAAAATGTGGTTAAAAAAAAATAATCGTAGGAAGTTACATGTGATGATTATTCCAAGATTTAACATGACACATTAAATTTATTTATTTATTTGTTATTTCAAAATTAGAATAAGAACCAGGGCTTTCCGGAGATTTTGACAAAACAAACGTCAATTGTAAATCCCCATATTATTCAAAATAATTGTAGCACCACATGGGCTGCTTCACTTGCCTGCACCGGCATCCGGACAAGGCATTAAATCAGGAAACCTTGAAATTATCACTGGTGGGTGGGTGTGTGTTGTATATATATATGCAACGCATTATCTTACATAAACGTCGAATCAAAGCACTAATAAAACCTAATAAAAAAATTGAATAAAACGTGAAGATCTTTGAAATGGAAAACATTCAGCAAAAGCAAGCAATATCAGTGGGCAAATTCGGAGACAACTCACCCACTGCAAAAGTACAAACGACGCGAAAAAATAAATAAATTAATTAACAATAGGTGGCTGTACGGCATTAAATATTTCCTTGCGAGTTGCTAAAGTAAGGGGACACTCAATCCATATGTAAAATAATACACAAATTATATAATATAATATTATTGACTATATTTGTTTTTTTTTCTATCTTTAAAAATATAAATACTTGAAACATTATATTTTTTAAGTTTAATTTATGTCTTTATCTTATTTTTATATAATTTTTGAAAACTACACCTAGAAACCATAGAAAAACATTACACTTTTTATCCAAAAATAATAAAAATGTTAAGAAGAAAAATAAATGAGATAAAAATAAGACACGTGGAAGAGAGAAAAAAATGAGAAACAAGCAAAAATATTTGACGAAGAAAAAACAAATAAATAAAAAATATATGGTAAAAAAATGTAGAATAGGGTATTTTAGGAAATAAGTATGTGACAACCACAGAGAGTTATTTCAAGGAATTTAGCCTTAATTGAATAATTTAGATATATACAAAAATTAGGCGCCATTCATAAAGTAAAAATAACTCAAGTGGAACTTGATCGAATATACAACTATATAGTTTAAAATAATATGCTACGTTGTTTATTACATTGACATGCAATAGAGTAAAAGTTGCACATTTTGTTTGTGTGAGTAAAATTATTTACAAATGTTATAACTTTGTTAATTACAATGAATTATAAAGCCATTGTTTTTAAAACAATAGAAATCGAATGATTAAAAATTACAAGTATAAAAATATTTAAACAGAGAAATATAAATAACAAAATAAACTGAAAAGAGAGAAATTTAATCAGAAAAAAAAGATATATAGGAATAATTTAAAATAAAAGAAAGAAAATTGATTGAGGGATAAAAATAAAATAAGAATATAAAATTAAATTCTTAATTTTCCACCAAACTAAGATCCATAGTCTTTACATATCGTATAGACATCGATACATATATAGCATAGAGGTTAAATATTAATTAACTATACTTATGTATCTTTTATCGAATTGTATTTCTTAATATAAAGAAATAATTATAACTGGTAAAAATCGCATTCAGTATTGCAAATTAATTTATAAATTAAAATATTATTGTTTATCAAATAATAAAAATAATATTATTTAAAATTAAAAGTACAAAATATTCAGAAGAACAAAATAAAGAAAGATTAAAAAGAAAAAAGTAAAGGATAAATAATAAAAAATCTAAAACAAGGGTAATTTTGTAATTTGATATCATGTAAAAATAATTTTTATTTTCTTTATATTTAGTATAGATAAATTAATTATCTGTAGGAAAAAAAAATCATAATTAAAGCATTCACATGGAAATTTCATTGAGTGATATTGACTATTCTGTCACAAGCTTTCATTGGGAGTTATTTAGAATTATGAGAGGCGGCTATCTTTGGAGTAATATCAGCGGTACCTAAACTTGGCCCATGCTTTAACCCTTGCTTTTGTACGATATAAATTGGATTTTTTTTAATTGCATTAAATGTATAAATTTTAAAAAGTCAATATTAATAACTGTTCCATATTGGACTCATAATTTTAGGGGTGAATAAAAAGTTATATATATATATATATATATATATTTATACAAATAAATTCGATCTTTAATAGAATATTTTTGAAAATAAAATTAAAAGTTTGTTGCATGTGTGACTTTGTGCTTTTGCTGGCACATTTATCCATAACGTAAGGAGGAAAACAGCCTTTGCTTTGGAAAAAATCTGGCGTCGTGTGGGGATCCCATGAAAGGGAGGCTTCATCAACCATTTGCCCCACAAGCACTGTCTTGAAGAGGACTTAATTAATGAAAGAAATCCTGCTACCTGATCATGCAATTTTCTTTTTGTTCGTTTTCTCGACCATAATTGCCATCACCAGAGTATTCTAACCAGTCAACTATTGTGATTGTGTATCATTTTATTATGAACTAATGATGTCATGCAGGAATAATCATGTAAGAAACTGGATTATCTTTTTATTATAGTAATGTACGAGTAATGATTTAAGAGACACTTTTGCGTATGTCTGGTTGATGATTATGGTGAGGGATGAAAATGAAATATATATTTTTTTATCATAATCATGCGCGAATAATCATGTAAGAGGTAGTGGGTATGTTTGGCTCCTTATTAAGATTAAGATGTATAAGAAAAAATTTTGTGATTTGAGTGGGAGGGACAATTTATATTTGGCATTAAGATTTGGTTGGATAGAAAATTTATTTTTGTATATAATTAATTTATAATAATAATTAGATGATGTGATTTTATATATGTTTATAAGGTGTAAAAAATGAATATGAGTATAAAAATTATAAGGATATGTGTTAATTTAATTGTAAATAAATATAATGATTGAAAAATAATTTGTTACTTATAAAAGTTAAGGATTGAAAATTTTGAATTTGAATAAAATTTATATGGTAAGATGTTAAATTTGTAAGAGTTTTTAGTATTAACAAAGAGTGTGTAATAATGAAACAGACAAAGCCAGTGTTATTCTTTACTATAATCATGCATCAATAATCATGTAACAAACAGTGTTATTTTTTATTATAATCATGGACGAATAATCGTGTCAGGAACAGTATCCCTTTTTTTACTATAATTGTCTTTAATGAAATGAGCAGTTATTCAAAAGAAAGAAAAAGAAGCCCAAAGAAAAAAAAAAAAAAAAGCATCTCCATTGCCATGTGGGAGTAGTTGAAAATAAAGGCATTAATATTCGTTTGAAGTACAGGGATGTGCGCAAATAATGACATTTTCTTTTACAATTGGGTGTCATGTCTCTAATTGAGAAGGATGTTTGGAATCGAGTTTCAAGCATGACTATGAATGATAATGTATTACAAAAAAAATAAAAATAAAAAAATGATAAAGTATACAACGTAGATTTTGTTGATTGCTTGTTAATTTACGGTAATTGTTTACTTAAAAATATTAATCTTGATACTTTTTATAATAAATAATATTAATTGATTAAGATATAATTATTTTTTCTTTTGAAGGATTTTTACATCAATAAAATTTTAAATTCATAGTTTCCTAATCAAATTCTCGATCCTATCATTGATGTGCTTTTCTTTTTGAATTTTTGAAGCCAATGTTTGAATAATATAGGTATAGTCGATCTTTTTGAAAAGTTGCCTAATAAGTAGTATTAAAGAAAAAGGTAGTCTGCCAGCTGCTCGTGCATCTTTTCTTTGCCTTTTTTTTTCCTCATCCTACATTATGAATATCAAAAGTTAATCCTTATGATTTATCTCATTCTCCAAGGAACCACATACGTCAATATGATTCGAATATCCTTCGGGAAATTCGTTATTTCTATCTTACAAACTAATTTCTCGATTAGTTGAAGTTCAGCAGTTGATAACGAGTAAAAATCAACCCTGGCAAAAAAAAATTATATTAATTTATTAGTATGTTACTAATGTATCTAGCGTAATTTTCTATGCTGTTTTACATTTGTTGCACCAATTATGAGTTACTAGAATAATTAAATAAGAATATTCATTTATTTTCGAATGAAAAGATCCAACTATTATAGCAGTGGAAATCGCCGTTATGTTTCATTTGCTAAGTATCATACCTGTTTAATTTGTGCTTTTTGGGATTAGATCATAAGGTATAATACTTGTGTCACTGAGAAAGATCACTTCTTAATTTAACTATTTATTTCCCCGTGGAAATATGTACTTCATTTGTCGGTAGTGTACTATCAAACTGTTGACAGTACCTGTATTTCTGTGTACTTTATTTTGTTTAAGCCATATAAACTGTGGCTATGTTTGGTAGAGAAATTTTAGTTAAAGACAGTGTTTGGTACGAATTATATAAATAGTATATTTAAAAAAAAATAGTATAATTTGTTTAAATATATATATATATATAATATAATTGAATGATGTGATAGTATATAAGAATAATAATTATATTTTAAAGTTTAAATAATAAAAGATATGAGTATATGTATATATATATATATATATGTATTGATTTGATTATTAATAGGTGTAATCATTGAAAAATAATTATATATAAGAGAAAAAAATTGAATTTGAATTTGAATTTGGAGAGATTTTTTATTAATTGATTGTTAATAGGTGTAATGATTAAAAAATAATTAATTAGTTATATATATAAGAGTAAAAAATTGAATATGAATTTGAATTTAGAGAGATGTTTTATTATAAAGTATGGAAAACTAAATGATTTAACATATGGACATGAGATAAATAAATAAGATCTTTTATTGCTAGCTTTTGAGCCCACGGAACACAAGAAAACAAACAAACAATAAAAAAAGAATTCAATCTAACAAGGCCACCCGCCACACAAGTAAAATAGAAAAATAGGAAAACAACTCCAATAGATGCAATCTCGAACTTCACTATTTAAGTCTTCTTCGTGCAAACAAATTGTCCATCATTGAGGCACTTCCAGTCGATGATATAACAAGAAAAATGTATAAAAAAACAGCAATAGAAGTAGATGCAAACTGGTCCAATATGTGAAGTATGGAGCTTTGTAATGCTTGAAGGACCTTATTAAACATACTAGTTACACTAAACAATTGATGCTTCAATCTCAACCTCAAGAAGCCTTCCTTTATTCGATAGTTTCGACTTGATGCTGCAAAATGAATAATGAGAGTCAAGTGACACTGAGAAACGGTGATCAATTAAATGTCAATCTATAATAATTTTTGCTAATGAAAATCACTTACGTGCATGCTTGAATTTATCATAGCTTAATAATGAGTTGGAGGAGGTGGAGAAGCATAGATGTACACAGGTGGTGGAGGAGACTTTACGGGTGGGGGAGGTGATGTGTAGTAGTAAGGAGGTGGAGGTGACGGTGAAGGGGGAGGTGGAGACTTGTAAATGTAGTGAGGTGGATGTGAGGGTGATGGTGGGGGTGGAGAGTTGTAGTGGTAGGGAGGTGGAGGAGATGGCGATGGTGGTGGGGGAGATTTGTAGTAGTATGAAGGTAGGGGAGATGGTGAGGGAGGTGGCGGGGATTTGTAGTAGTATGGTGCTGGAGGTGAATGAGATGGAGGTGGTGGGGATTTGTAGTAGTATGGTGGTTGGGGTGAAGGAGATGGAGGTGGTGGGGACTTGTAATAGGTATGGAGGTGGAGGAGATGGTGATGGTGGTGGGGGAGACTTGTAGTAGTAGGGTGGTGGTGGTGATAGAGATGGAGGTGGTGGGGACTTGTAGTAGTATGGAGGTGGTGGAGAAGGCGAAGGTGGTGGTGGAGAATGGTAGTAGTATGGTGAAGGAGGAGAAGGCGATGGTGGAGGTGGAGATTTGTAATAGTAAGGAGGTGGAGGAGATGGTGACGGCGGTGGTGGAGACTTGTAATGGTAAGGAAGCTTTGGTGAAGGTGATGGTGGTGGTGGGGACTTGTAATAGTAAGGTGGTGGAGGTGATGGTTCCTGAGGTGGTGGAGATATGTAGTGATATGGTGGAGGTGGCAACTTCATTGGTGGTGGTGGGGATTTGTAGTAATATGGTGGTGGTGGGGATGGGGAAGGTGGGGGTGGAGACTTGTAGTAGTAAGGAGGTGGAGGAGATGGTGATGGAGGTGGGGGAGAGGTGTAGTAATATGGTGGAGGTGGCAACTTCATTGGTGGCGGTGGTGATTTGTAGTGGTATGGTGGTGGTGGGGATGGAGAAGGTGGAGGTGGAGACTTGTAGTAATAAGGAGGTAGAGGAGATGGTGATGGTGGTGGAGGTGACTTGTAAATATAGGGAGGAGGTGGAGGAGACTTGTAAATGTAAACCGGTGGTGGTGGTGACTTGTATATGTAGCTTGGTGGTGGAGGGGGTGGAGATTTGTAAACATAAGGAGGTGGTGGTGGGGATTTATAAAGGTAAGTTGGTGGTGGAGGGGGTGGAGATTTATATACATAAGGTGGAGGCGGTGGGGACTTGTAGATGTAGGTTGGTGTGGGAGGTGGTGGAGATTTGTACATGTAAGGTGGTGGTGGTGGTGACTTGTACATGTAGGTTGGTGGTGGAGGCGGTGGAGATTTGTAAACATAAGGAGGAGGTGGTGGGGATTTATAAAGGTAAGTTGGTGGTGGGAGGGGGTGGGAGATTTATATACATAAGGTGGAGGTGGTGGAGATTTGTATATGTAAGGCGGCGGCGGCGGCGACTTGTATATGTAGGTTGGTGGTGGAGGTGGTGGAGATTTGTAAACGTAAGGAGGTGGTGGTGGGGATTTATAAAGGTAAGTTGGTGGTGGAGGGGGTGGAGATTTATATACATAAGGTGGAGGCGGTGGGGACTTGTAGATGTAGGTTGGCGTGGGAGGTGGTGGAGATTTGTACATGTAAGGTGGTGGCGGTGGGGACTTATAAGCATAAGTTGGTGTAGGAGGTGGTGGAGATTTATAAACATAGGTTGGTGGTGGAGGTGGTGGTGACTTGTACATGTATACCGGAGGTGGTGGTGGAGACTTATAGTGGTATGGTGCAGGGCTTGGCTTAGATTTCTCACATTCATGGTAAAGAGTTTTTGGTGCATAAGCAAAGGGCTTAGCATAGAGCTCAATTTGATGATCTGTGGTGGACATCACTTGAAGCATTGCTCCTTTCTTTCCCCAATGAAGGTTTGTGGGGATATTACACTTTGAGTGTTTGGGTGGTGCATGGAGTTTAGCTGTGCATGCCTTCGCTCCATATTTGCCATAATCAAATCCTTCAATTGGGATGCTATATGTGCCATTGCTAGTTGTCTTGCCATATGCTAAAATAATTTCATAGTCACCCACCTTGCATGTTACCTCCACTACAGCACCTGGACCATGTGCATGTAAAGTGTTAGTTTAAAATAGAGTGTTAACTAAACTTGTTTGAAGAATCTTGCATGCCAGTCAAATTACTAATTCTTAGTTTAATAGCAAACAAATCGTACAATTTAATATATAATGGAGTCTTTCCAACTTATGGTGTACTTAGATGTATGGATTTTATTTTTCCAAAACTGATAGTGAAACGATGAACAACAACAACAGTAATAATAATTCATTTATTTTAAAAACTCATTTAATGAAAAAATGGTAGCATAAATAGGCTCCTCATGACTTAACTCTTTGAATTATTGACTAATAGACACTTCAATAATTGAATGCTCATTAGTCAACAAACACAAGAATATAATGCTAACATTTTATTTCAAAGAACAATGGCTAAATTAAGTGCTAACTATATCATCCTTTAACATTAATGAAAATTCGCATTCATCCTCACAGAATTTAGAGGATTATTATAATCATTATCATCAAGGAATTAATTATAAATTTGAGCAGAATCTAGCACTACAATATCCCACTGTATTAAATCATGAAATTTTTAGAAAGCCTATGCATATTCTAGGAGGCGCGCGCGCGCACACACACACACACACACACATATATATAAATACAGAGAGAGATAGAGAGTTTACAATCAAGCACTTTGCAACATATTAATATCTCTATGTTCGGGTTAGGTAACCTTTTTATTCTTATTCTTCTAAACACATGTAGATACTGAATGATATAGAAAAATTGAAGTCACTTGTAGTTTTATATTTGCTCCTTATTGGTAGGATTGTAGAACTAGATTGTCAAAATTAAAGCTCTTAAATACCCAACAGAGCTTGAGGAAAAAAAAATAAATTTTTAATATACCTTTGAGAGGTTTCTTGTCGTGGGACTTTGCAGGGTATTTCCAATCATAGCACTTATAGCAATAAACTTTTCCTGTTACCTTGACCATCATTGGTTGTTCATGAGGGTAGCAAGTAGCCGGTGGTGGAGGGGATGTGTAAATGTATGGGGGAGGGGTTGACTTCACTGGTGGAGGTGGAGATGTATAGTGGTATGGTGGTAGAGGAGACTTCTTTGGTGGTGGAGGGGATTTGTAGTAATAAGGAGGTGGTGGAGACTTCATTGGCGGCGGTGGTGATTTGTAGTAATATGGGGGAGGTGGTGACTTAGTGGGTGGTGGAGGAGAAGTGTAGTAGTAAGGTGGTGGGGGATACTTAGTGGGAGGGGGTGGTGAGGTGTAGTGGTAAGGAGGTGGCGGAGATTTCATTGGTGGTGGTGGTGATTTATAGTAGTAAGGAGGTGGTGGTGAAGGAGAGGGTGGTGGAGGAGATTTATAATAATAGTGAGGTGTTGGGCGGCAGAAGGTGGTAGGAGGGGGAGATTTCATTGGTGGTGGTGGTGAGTTATAGTAGTAAGGAGGTGGTGGTGAAGGAGAAGGTGGTGGAGGAGATTTATAATAATAGTGCGGTGTTGGTGCAGGAGAAGGTGGTGGAGGGGACTTATAGTAATAAGGCGGTGGTGGAGATTTCATTGGGGGGTTGGTGGTGACTTATAGTAGAAGGAAGGTGGTGGTTGGTGATAGGAGAGGTGGTGAGGAGATTTAAATAATAGTGCCGGTCGGTGTTGGTTGTTCTAGGAGAGGGTTGGTGCGAGGGGGACTTATAGGTAATAAGCTGGTGGTGGAGATTTCATTGGTGGTGGGTGGTGACTTATCGTAGTAAGGAGGTGGTGGTGAAGGAGAACGTGGTGAGGAGATCTTATAATCCTTAATGTGGTGCTGTGCCAACAGATGGGGTGAGGAGAGGAGACTTATAGTAAATAGGTGGTGGTGGTGACGGGGATGGTTGGTGGTGGTGGTGACTTTTAGTATTATTGTGGTGTTGGTGTAGGAGAGGGTGGTGGAGGAGATTTATAATAATAAGGTGGTGGTGGTGATGGGGAGGGTGGTGGAGGGGATTTGTAGTAATAGGGTGGTGGTGGGGTAGGAGAAGGTGGTGGAGGGGATTTATAGTAATAAGGCGGTAGTGTTGAATGAGAGGGTGGTGGAGGAGACTTATAGTAATAGGGTGGTGGTGGTGGTGAAGGAGAGGGTGGTGGAGGAGATTTATAGTAATAAGGCGGTGGTGGTGAGGGAGAAGGTGGTGGAGGGGACTTGTACACATAAGGTGGTGGTGGAGGAGACTTATAGACATAAGGTGGCAGTGGGGAAGGAGAGGGCGGAGGTGGTGACTTGTACATGTAAGGTGGTGGTGGCGATTTGTACATATAGGGCGGTGGCGGAGAAGGAGAAGGTGGAGGTGGTGATTGGTACTTGTAAGGTGGAGGGGGTGACTTATACATGTAAGGCGGTGGTGGAGATGGAGAAGGTGGAGGTGGTGACTTGTACATGTAAGGTGGTGGTGGTGGAGAGTGTGATGGAGGAGGTGGAGATTTGTACTCGTAAGGTGGAGGTGGTGGAGAGGAGTAAACATACGGATCAGCTGAAACCACATTATTAGCCGCAGCCAAAATGGCCAAAGCCACTAGGAGCTGTGGCAGCATACGACCCTTTGCGGCCAGGCCGCGGCCGTGAGTCCTCATTCTGTCGCCGGAGACAACCACCAGCTCCGCCCAGTACCTCTGTTTGGCAAGGGATGAAGAAAGGGTTGTACTGGAGTTGGTTTATCTGGGGATGAGATGAGCCGAAGTGGGTCTCATGAGTGATTATATATAGGGACAGTTTGATTGGAAACAGTCGTTAGGACAGAGCTGTCAATTGGGAACCCATTCAAGATTCAAATTGATTTCTCTAATTGTTAAAAGTAATTAGTTTAAAAAGCTCATTACAGCTGGACTCATCAAGGCGTATTTAGGCCCATATTCAGATTATTTTCGTTTTTCCACTGTATTTTCTGGCATCAACTCTCAACTGCTACATAAACAAGTGGTCATATAATATGGTTAGTAAACAGTCCTTTTTGATTGTTTCGCTTTTGTACGCATTTTTTTTATATCTGTTTAGGCTATCATCACGAACCTTCGCACGAATAACAAGATCAAGCATTTCTGTGTCTTGAGTTGTCACCAACTCTTTATGCTTAAAATGTTTTCTTTTTCTCAACCTGAGAAAAAATAATAATAAGAAGAAGAAGAAGAAGAGGCCATGACATTCAACTATTGAAGTATAAGGATAATTTTCCCTGTTTCATTTTATTTTATTCTTTATTTTCAATCATATGAATTGTAAATATATTATGTATATTTTCATCCTATACAGTTGTCAATTACATAGTTGCCGACCTTGCAAACAACAAATCACAAAAATAATCGTTGAAAGTTTCTTTTAAGAGTTAGTTAAAGCCTAGAGGCCGTCCGAAATTTGAATAGTCTACGTAAATCATTACCAAAATTTTTAAAAGTCATATGCATCTTCCAACTCGACAAAAGGGAGTGGGGTGGGGACGTGGCGGCGATTTATTTCTTAACAAATTAAAAGCTAAAGTAAATTTTCCGTAGAAGATGAAATTGTTCCCTTATCCTTTTGCCAACTGGGGAATTGGAATCAGATAAAATTAAGAAAATGGAAATAAAATAAATTTTCTTTTATAAGTATAACCCATGTCTTTTCGCTTATTATTCGTATGTCAAAGTGTATCTTAGGCGTCCAAACATGACAATTCATAGTGCACAATGATCGTTACTGTTGGTGTTATATAATTGGATTTTTTCCTTTGACGAATCAAATTGTCCAAATTGCAAAAGCATATCGAGGTTCCTGGCCACTGTTCTTCCATAACTATAGATTTATATAATTTACATATATTTATTACACTGTTGTTTGTTAATCGTATAAGGAAAAGTGCAGTTTGTAATAAAATTTTTGTGCAAGGGCATGTGATGTCTCAATTGTGGGAATTGGCATGTGGAAGCATCAACATGTTTTGCAGCCTTTTGTGGGGTTAATGATCAACGCACAAATAACACAAGTGAGAAAGAAAAAGATGAGCTACATTTTGGAATTCTGTTTTTCTTGAGAAATAATAATGCGTTATGGTCACTACACTCTTCAAGATACAAGTGAGAATTCATGTTTGCCGTAGAAGTATATTTTAAGCCTCCTATTGTTGATTTTTTTTAATGTAATTTGATGATCAACATTGTTAAATTCAGAAAATTTTCAAGCAACCCTGAATTTTTATTAATTTCTTGCATAATGAGCGAATTACTTAGTTCCATATAGTTTCCAAATAATTTCAGGAGTCTAATTCATTACGCACACGCACATGTGTTTATATATATGTATCCCTATATATATATATATATATATATATGTTATATTTAGTTTTAATACATGAGAAAAAAGAATAAAATTGGCGATGGCATATTCCTCCCCCCACCAATAATTCATCCTCACCGAAAAGTCATTGGATAGAAAAGCTGAGTCACATCACATGGAAATACATGCAAAGCACGCCCTTACATACACTGTGTGTGGAGCATAAAATATAATATGAAATATAAAAGAAGATACATTCCTCTGCACAAGTCAGACATTATGACTCTCACCATAACTCAATTATTGCAGTAAAATTTATAGGCCAAAGGGGAAGCAACTGGGGCTGGAATGCAACTCGACCCTGCAAATTGTCAGACGGGAACGAAAACTGATGACTGCGAGCTCATCACTTTTGATTTTAATTTCTGAACTTTACTTGATGCAGGTGCATGATCAATTAGTTGTTCTATGAATTATTATACCTTTAATAAAATTTGGCCCCTTGACGTGTGTTTAAATCTATAAAATATAGCTTTAAATATAATGATTTTTTATGTTTTATTTGTAACACATCAATTTACCTCTGTGTTTACATTTTTACGCATTCAAATGTAAATAGTACAGCACAATTTATAAGGAAAGGAAAGGAGGAAATATAATTTAGGAAAATAAAACAAGAGAAAAGATGACAACATCTAATTATGGAGCAAGTTGAACTGATGTGATTTTTATTATTGCAACTCTTTGGCTCCGTAATATATTTTACGAGACAAATATACTTTGGAGGTTGACAGTAAAACGCACCATAATTTTCACGCTAGCTAAATTAAATTGACAGTAAAATTCGCAATAATTTATGCATCAAACAAATTAGAAGAAGAAAAAATAAAAATTAAACTATTTCGATAATTTACTCTATATACTTGTATACAGGCTTTTGTATATTTAATTTAACATGTCTCACATGTAAGTTTTTTTTTTTTTCATGACTTTGTTGCAAACTGAATGTGGAAAGTTCAAAACTTCGTCACACTATAGTTTGGTCATTATTAAAAGGGAAGCAAAAATTAATTTGTCCCAGCTACATTAATCGCTGTCCATCTCTTCTTCACGTTCTCAATAGTTGATCCTGCTCCAATAATTGCCCTTTTTCTTCTTTTCCCCACTTTGCTTGAAAAAAAGAAGTGATGTCTTTTAACACGCCATTGACTGGAGAAACCAGCTCAAGAAAGAAAGCACATTTAAAAGCTGGGGACAATTTTCCTTTGTAGCATAATAATTATGGGGATTTTTCTTCCCTACACTTGTATGCTTTCCATTCGTGATTCTAAATTTGATTCTTCCGAACGAAGCTGAAATTTAGAGAGGTGGGTGAGAGCCGAAGCTGTGTTTTTGGATTTTTTAAATTAAAAGAAAAATTCAGAAGAGAACAAATCTATCAATATCGAGCACCCAGTTTTCAACATATTTTATAATTTTTTAATCCCGAACAGTCCGTGGGGATTGTAAGTTCAGGGCTACACTAGAAGAATATTTAGGTTAACGAGGATAAGGGGAGTAAGTTTAGGTCCTTTTCACGCACCAATAATTTGGGTTGGAATTTTTCATTTTTCTATTTCCCTTTCAGTCGATTTTAATGTAAATAAGATGCTTTTAATGCTTTTACTCCATCTAGAAACAATGAGAGCAGCCTATGTATAATGTTTCATCGGTAAGAATGAAATATTTTTATTAAAAAAATAGAAGGGTTTCGAATTCATTTTATTAAACATTGTCCTTTCGAATTGAATAAACTTTTGACAAGTTGTTGTAAATATTCTTGCAAGCAAAGTATAGTCCAATAGTATATATGATAATGTTTAGGGGTGACCAAAATTAAAATGATTCAATTTGTTATATTGACAGGACGACTTCGAAGGCATCTTCCATTAATCGACACGACGTGGCTGATGAAGGCATGCACCTTGCTCACATGGTGTGGACTGTGGAGAGCAAAGCAACAAAGGTCGTTGCAGCCTACGCTAAGAAATTCCCTTTAAAAATTGATTTAAACTAGTAACTCAATGATCAATTGAAATCCTTATCTTTTAAGTATAATATATATAATATATATGCAAATATAACTATTATTTATTTTGATTTTTAAGTTAATTTATTATGCATTTGCATTTTATAAAACTCTATATTCAGGGCTAAAATTTTTAAACGCAATTATATATCTACTAATTTACATTCATAAATTACTTTGATCTAATATTTAGATTATAGATCTTATTATCCTAAACTTTTCCAAGGTATATTTTATTTTATAAAATGTTCAAGCTTTCTGTAATATAATTAACTCCATATTCATCACTTCTTAATTTTGTCACTGGAAAATAATACAAGCAATTTGCATTTCACAATTAAAATACATTAAAAAGTTCATAGGAAAGAGGGTCCCAAAGTTGCAGTTCGTTTAGGAGCATTGACGAGTCAAACTGCTCATTTTCTGATAATTGAAAAAGTGATTTTTCAAAGCGTAGTTATAAAAATAGTAGTGAATTCCTATTATAATTTTTCTTAAAAATCTGTCTATGATGTATAAAAATTACACCTTAGACTCGTCACTTCTGCAAAAGGTAATTGGGTTATTAAAATGATAAATATTAGTAAAAATTGCATACTATATGAGGGTGTAAAATTATTTATAAATTATAAAATTATTATATTCTAATTAATAAAAATAAAATTTTTTAAAATTAAGAAGTATCAAAAGTACTTGCCAAAGAGAAATTTTGAGATAAAATACAAATAAACATGATAAATTAAAATAAGATATATAGAAAACAAAAATTAAAATAAAGAAATTGTGTGATTTTATTTTGTTTAAAAATAATTGTTAACTAAAATAACATAATAGAGAAAGATTAAAAGAATATAAAAAATAAAAAATGTTGAGTGAAAAATATGAATATAAATTGTAAGTTAGATGAAAAGAGAGAAAAAAAATGGTAGAAATAATAAAAGAATTTAACATAAGGGTAGTTGAGGAAATTCATTTTTTGCAACTACAAATCTTTATTAAAAAATAATAATATAGTGCATATTAATTAAGTAGGTTGTCTTTTGCAGAATCAAAAATTCATAATTATCAATTATCTACAATATATGAAATTTAAAAAAAATTAATAACAATTGCAAAATAGACAAAAACGTATATTTTTTAGGATTCTAATTTCAATCCAAGAGCTCATAATCCCACGCTCTTATTAATTGATTCAGGTATGCGTATACATTACACGATGAATTTCAATATACAAAATTCAATAATCACGAATTATGTATAAGGTACTTCTTCCAAAAATTTAATAGTTTTTGATATATTACCCCCTATAAATAATATAAATACACTTTACCTCGTAAAATTAAGATAATCAGAGCACTTTGCCTTCAAAATAAATTTATAGAAAAATCTAAAATTAAAACTATCACATGATTGATTTGTAAAATTTTAAAATATATTCAATTCATATTTATTTTTTATTTTAAAATTTCATTTGACGTGACCTTAAAAATTCTATGGCTAACTTGATCTGTTATGACAAGGGATCTAGCCCGCCAAAATTTGACCAAATGATGAAGCCAATGGGTTGATATTGGGCCGTTTGGACATAAGCCTAAATGCCTAACCGATTGCTTCAAATAATTGAAAATTGTCATTTGAAGATAGTGTCGTGTTTAGGACTCTTCTAGGAATGAGGGTAGTATGGTAATTGTAGGAATTTAATGGACAAGATCTTGTTGGTTATAGGATTGGAGGCTAATTGATCACTTCCTTTTTATGGTTGAATAAAAAGCCTCTTACCGCCTGGTGTGTCAAAATTGGTTTCTTCTCCCTCGCTAATTCCTTCTTTCTCGACTGTCAGTGCTAGGGTTTCTCATTTTTTAGCCTTTTTTTGGTGGACTCTAACTTTCTAGGCGGTCCTACCCTTTTTAAGTTCTCTTAGCTTGTGGTGATAGTTTAATCAAGATCATATCTAATTTTTAGATTCTCTTTTTTGTCGTTCCAAATCTTGATTTATTGTAGTGAGATTTTTTTTGGATTACAAATCCTAATGTCCTGTAGCCCTCTTTGACGACTACTAAGGATAACTTCACAATAATGATATGGAGCTCGAGTTGACATAAAATGCACCCATTAAGTGTGTGGAAAAGAGAGAGAGAGAGCCTTGGTGGAGGAAATGATGATGATAGAGGAAGAAGCGGCTACGACAAGAAGAGAGAGAAAAAGAGAGAGAGAGCCTTGTTGGGGGAAACGGTGATGATAGAGGAAGAAGCAGCTACGACAGAAAGAGAGAGAAAAGGAGAGGAGAAACAGGTAAGTTTTATTTCTGAACTTTGCTTGACTTCTATTTACTACTTGCAAGATATTTGTATACATTTTTTAATAACTTTTCCTCTCCGTTTGTATGGCTCTTTATTGTTGACGTCAACTACCCTCTTAGAGCTGCTTTCCTTATGCTATAGAGTAATTATTCTTATTGCTCACTTCCTTATTTTCTTGGATGGAAGTGTGTAATTCCCCCTTAAATGTATCAATAGTGCACCCGATGCAATATTTAAAACCATTTGAGCGCTGTTATGTTCCTATATGTTTCTAATGCTTGCCTTATCATAACAATCCCCTTTCCATTAAGGTAGTCCTTGCCCTCAAGGACTAAATGTGGGGAATCTTCACCAAAGGGTATTTAAATCCTTCTAGGTGGCTTTCGCTAAATTCAAGTTAGACTATTGCACTAGAATTAGTGTGGCTATCACCCTTTGGGTTTTAATGAGTTTGGAGTGGAATTTTAAAAATTTCAAAAGATAAAACAATATCATAAATGAATGAAAAAACATATCAAAACAGTTCTATTTTCATCATATAAAACGAATCAATTGAAAAACATTGAAAATTATACAGGAATGTACCTTTGGAATTATATTGCAATTAAGCGTACTTGAGATCCTTGAGTTGTAGCTCTCGAACATCGACCTTTAGTTTGATCACACAATTGGATCATGAACAAGTGACACTTACATCTCTACAAACCCTTGGTAAGACTCTTACTTAGAACTCATTTGAGCAAGGTGGCTTTTGGACAAGAATGAGAAGCAAGAGGGGGGGGGGGGGGGGGGCTAGCAAACTTTTCTCTTTCTTACTTGGGAGGGTCGATGGATTTTCCCTAATTTTTTGATGTTGTATGATTTGGAGCTCTTCCTAATTCATTTGTTTCCAAAACATAATATTCTACACATAGTCAAATCTTATTTCCAAGTAAAACATATAAGGCATACATGGTCTGGGCTCTAAGCTTCTTATATGAACCTTTAATTATTCTTACGCTATAAACTATTTAATTTTCAATCTCATGAATAATTAAATCCCACTTAACCTTTAATTAATAATTCCATCAATAATTAAGGCCCAATAGAATTGTATCCTTTAATTTAATTAATCTAAATAATCAATTCAAAGGCCTACCATATTTCTAGTTAATAATCTTATTATTAACAAACATGATAAGAACTAAATAATTCTATCTATCTCTTATCCTTTAATTTAGTTAGTTAATTAATCCCCACTAACTAAATTAAAGGATTACTCTACTTCTAATTGATAATCTTATTATTAACAAGAATAATGGGATATTTATTTTGTCCAATCTAATTTTAATCAAATTAAATTTTTTCAACGAGGCTTCTCAAGCCTCATCTTTGGGACTTTTCAAGTCTTAATCACATCTAACCAATTTACCACCCGTTTCTTGTTTTACCTTTTCGTATGTGACTCTGTAAGTTCATTTTTAATCGGCAACGAGTATAATATAAAGGATATGAATAGTGCTTAACCTACAACTCAAATCGTAACTCAATCAAGATGAAGTGAATAGATTACATGAATCATCCTAATCATGAATACCATATAGTGTAGGCCTATTTTCTTAGTTTGTCCCAATTGAGTGAGAGTTATGGATTTAGTCAAATTGAAAAACTCAATTGTATGACCAATTAATGTTACTTCAAGAGACATTGTTTCTATTAAAAACTCATTTCTGATTACACACTATCTTCGCTAAGGATTTTCATCTTATGGAACATCAATTGCAAAGAACAACTACCTTGCTCACTTGCAATAAGATAAATCTCTTATTAATTGTACACATGCTTTCATATGGACAATGACATGTTGAGCTCATGACCCTATTTCATATCAAAATAAATATTAGTTCTTAATGCCTTAATAAAAAAATCGTCATGAGTACTAAACAATCATGTCATTTCAGGTCCAAGGTTCACATTCACTTAACTTAATCATGAAGTATGACATTGATAAAAAAGAGTGAACTCCATTTGTCTGTTTTTGTCTTCCAGTCATTATTCGAATATGTATTTTTTTATAATGTATCCACACACATGTACTTTCAATATTTCATATAAAATGGCATGACACTCACCATATAAGCATAAGGTTTGTAAGTTGTACGGACTCTTTAATACTCTTTAGGGAGTAATAATTGTGTACTAAAACAGTCTTGTATCTATATTTATAACCCTTTAAGAATAAGGCGTCTTAACATAATACATGGGCACTTGCAATACTTTAGGCTATTTAAGATTTATATGCATGAAATACTTGCCATAATATTGATAAAATGTTAGTGAACACCTTGTAGTTATCACGAACTATTGATTTTGGTAACCTATGCAATTTACAAACATAGTTTCATAAAATGTTGTGCTACTAGAATAGTTGAGTATTGGTGTGATAGAGGTATGAAATGTGTATACTTACTGAGCTTACCCACAACTATCAGGATGCAATTTTTTCCCATTGACCTTGGTAAAATGAAATCTATGTTGATGTCTTTCTAAGCCCCTCTTGTGGAGTGGGTAGTGGTTGGAGTAAGCCTCAATGATGAACCCTCATAATTTTATTTTATATTTTGACATGTTTTGCACTATTGATTTCACATGCTTGAGTAATCCTGCCAAATAGACTATGGATTTTATCCTTTTCTAAGTTCCTAGAATTCCCAAATGACCTCCTACAAAGTCACTATGGAGGTTTTCTATCAATCTCCTTTAGGTTTCATTCTCCTTCCTAACAACTATTTTAGTTTTATATATTAGAATTCCATTTTCAAAAGACTAGTGAGATGATGGTCCTTGATTTTCCTGCACTCTTATTATTAGGAACAGAATGTCCTCATCTTCTTTTGTACATCCATAAGCAATTTTGGGATATTTGATCGTGTAAAAGTAGAGTTCGCAATTATTCACAAGCTCAAGGTATCAAGTTATAGTACTTAGAAAGCACGAGTATCGACCTATTGAGATTGAAACTAGATTGTGCCAGCTACTATTATTTATTTTTGAATTCAAGTTAAGCAATCGTAACAAGCTAGTAAAATTTAAATTGAAAACAAAGTAAAAGTAAACAAGAATCAAGTATGTAGATATTTTTTTGTTCACTAACCATGCAAGAAATCAGGAAGTCATCAATGTTAGAAATTGCCTAAGAACTTTGTCTCACATCTCTTCGCTAAATCCAATTACTCCCCTAGATTTTAATACTCATCTCATCCAGATAATTAATCAAGGTTTTCGAATATAATTTCATTGCCTCTCTCAAGCACCAAATGAAAATCTATGTAAATTAACCAGGAATCTCCCCTCAGTCTCATCTTGTTCTAGACTTATGCATTCAGGTACACCTTGTTGATTTATTAGGATTCACCGGTCTCTCAACTCAAACTTCACATAATGTGTATTCCTTAGTTCTACGTGGAAATTGGCTCTCTCAAGTCTACAATTCGATGTGTAACAAATAATCCAAATACAAATAACGGAGGCTCAGTTAAATCTGCATATCGCAAATCTTACACATGGTGTGATTTAATCACGAACTATGCTCCCAACAGCTTCCTCGGATCTCTCCACAGTTTGGTGAGGTTTTTCTAAGGTATTCAGAAGCCTCCCCTCTCTGCAAGGTGCGTTTGGATTTCTTTTTATAGTTATACAAGAGTTTGACTTTGTTTGGGATTCTAGAGTTCTTTTTTTTTTTTCAAAAATTTCACTTGCATGCTTGATCCTGTCTGGTCTCACAATCATGTGCAATCTTAGCGATTGTGTGCTGCTACTACTTCTTTGGTCCTGGGCTCGATCTCCTACATCCTCAAGTTGATCCTTAGCTCAAGATTGACATCATGCTCAATTGCAACAAGCATGATCGCAAAGACAGAATCACA
Source organism: Avicennia marina (assembly GCA_019155195.1). Classification (NCBI taxonomy): domain Eukaryota; kingdom Viridiplantae; phylum Streptophyta; class Magnoliopsida; order Lamiales; family Acanthaceae; genus Avicennia; species Avicennia marina. The sequence goes on along the minus strand of CM032772.1, from coordinate 6,765,485 downwards.
ACTTGATCGCTTTACTACCATGCTGCCTCTAGATCGATCACTCTCATGATCCTTTGGCTGCGCTCGTTCTCAAACTTCACCCAGATCGATCTGGCGCTAGTTTTGACCATTTTTTTGCATTGTTTGGCTTGCTTTTGAGCTTCAATCATTTTCATATCTATAATTCAACACTTAACACACAAACCTTTAAGTTCAATTATTAGACCAAATTATATCATTACATACAAATTATCAATAACTATGGAAATAGCTTCAACCTTCTTAGCCTTTTCATCCTAATGCCTTAATAGCATACCAATTGCCTTATTTTCTTAGCTTTTTCTAGATTAGATCCTGCAGCCAAGCCCTAACAATTTAGTGAGCCCCTTCTTTAGATTAGAGTAGTAATTTTCTAGTCAAGCAAGTGTTTAAGAATCTCATAGTCTATTTTGATGATAAATGGATTGGCATGTAAGTAGTGCCTCCATTTTGCTAGTGCTATTAAAAGTGCTAGAAATTCTTTCTCATAGGTTGACAACCCTTGATGTTTAGGGTATAAGGCCTTGCTTAAGAAGGCTATGGTTCTAAAATTTTGCATAAGCATTGCCTTAATGTGGTTGTTTCTGGCAACTGTTTCAGACACAAAAGGTTGATTTAAATTTGGAAGTGCTAACACTAATGCTCTAGTCATGGCTCCTTTAAGTTTTTTGAATGCTTCTATTGCCCTAGATTTGTCAATCTTTTGAAGGTGTCCTTCTTAACTAGATTTGTCAATCTTTTGCTAATCTTTCCATAATCCTTTATAAAAGGCCAGTAATAACTTGTTAGCCCTAAATAGCCCCTTAAAGATTTGACTGTCCTAAGAGTGGGCCAATTAACCATTGCTTCAATTTTCTCTATATCTGTGGCCACTCCATGTGATGATATTGTGTGGCCTGAGTACTATACCATGGGTTGCCCAAAAGAACATTTGGCAAGCTTAACGAATAGTCTATTTTTCCTAATCTAATGATAGTTTGATTGTAGATCTAGCTTCGTGTACTAAGATGCCCCTTCAATTCATCCAACAAATCTTCTATAATAAGATTTGAAAATTTGACTTAACAATTATCTCATTAAATTTTCTATAGTGGATGCACATCCTTATAGTGTTGTCTTTTTAAACAACACTAGGGATCCAAATAGGCTCATGTTGGGACAAGATGAATTATCCCTTGTTTTGGCAATTCCTATGCCTATTTCTCTATCTTCTCTTTTCCACTATGCGAGTATCGATAATGCCTCAAGTTAATAGGTTGGAAATCAGGCTTGAGTGGTATGTGATGACTATGAATCCTCAATAAGAGAAGTCTTGCTAGCTCCAAAAATACTTCAGAATACCTTTCTATTATGCTTTTAATTGGTTCTACAATTTTTTGTACTATAGGCTCATCATGGATGTTGATAATTTTGGTCATCCACTCATCTAGTGGTAAGGTGGTTATACTATCCACTGTCTCTTGACAAGTGATCCTAAAAATGAATTTTTGATTTCTGTCATTCAAATTTACAACTTCTCCTCTATGTTGGAATTGTAGTGTGATATTTTTGAAATCAAATATCATGGGGCCTATTGTTCTAAACTAATTGATGCCCAACATCATGTTGCAATTCCCTAGTTTGAGGATTTGGACGTCAAATTCATACTCATTTTATTGCATCATTCACCAATTGTATCCTATGTCTTAGCTACCATCTAAAACAAAAGGTTCAATCTTAGGTTTTAGCTAGAAATGATGGTGTTGGGGGTCAGCTTGTTGTGGTTGACTAGTGCTGGCTCCTAGCATATGTGATTTCTAATGTCCACCTGTCCTAGGTTATATATGTATTTGTTGAGTGGTAGGTCGAATACCCTTAGCCCCTACAATTAAGGGAGATCCCTTGCCATATAGTATGTTTGAAGGCACCGACTTATTGCTTATGTTTTGGAAGGTCAGCAGTATTTGATCCATTTTAGTTTCAACTATTTCATTTTGTGTATTAAAATTTTGGGCATTTGTTGAAACCTAGACTTAATTCTATTCTTATGTTCCTAGATCTTCTTTTTGTTATTCGTTTCTGCCATATGTTGCAATGGGGTCTTGGCCAGTTTCTAGTGCTAGGAAAGTGCTCCAATACCAGATGTTATGACACAAGATCTTCGACTAAATATGGCCTAGATGATGAAACTAATGGATTGGCATGGGTTAATACTAAGCAGTTTGGATATACGCACAACCCATTTGCTTGACTTCTATTCACAGCTTGAAAGATATTTATATACATATTTGAATGACTTTTTCCTTCTATTTTTATGGTTATCGATGAGGATGAATCTTCAAGTTTGATCTTCCATGTTGATGCTGACTCTGCTCATGGTGCTGCTTTCTTTATTGTGTGGAACCATTTTTCTTATTGCTTGCTACCGTATCTCCCCAAATGGAACCCTTAAATGTATTAGTAATGTTCCCCGATGTCAATTTTAAAACCATTGGAGTCGTATTATTTTCTTGTGTTTCTGATGCTTGCCTCGTCATTATAGAATGATCTAACGAATTGTTGAACACTTACATCTGTGTGGTTTGGCTAATGTTGCCTACCTCCATTGACAAAGAAATTCCTACGTCTTTTATTGATAGTTTTGGAATACAATAGAGAACAAGAAATAGTTCATAAAATTCAGGACTTGCTTCCATCTCCAAAGTATGTCCTATTTATACAGGCCTGTCTAGTCATCCATTTTCCCCACGTCATAACACAACATCTGGCATCACTACTACTTTTGCCATGTTCACCCACAAAAGGAGTCACATGTAAGAACCAAATAACCGTTGTCTCGAGTAGCTGAAACTTGAGAGCACCTAAGTACCACCATTGGGATTAATCAAAGTGGAGGAACTTGAAGACGCCTAGGTACCAATTAAGTCTCCACCCTCAATCTCATTGCCATGCTATGTTTTTGGTCAATCCCTAACTCAAGCGTGTAGGGTTGGGATACCAACTAAATGAATTGATCTTGCAGACCATCAAGACGTGTGTCATAACCTATAACGAAGAGCAAATATTGGGTCATATCATCGCCATTTTTAACTATCTTTATCACATGATAAATAATATTGTGTCATATTAAATATGAAATCATCTATTGTATTTTTAATTATTGATTGTAATATACAAATATTATGAAGCTTTTCGCTTAGTTTTTAAATTAAAAACTTAAAAGAAAAATAGCATAAAAACTAATTTTGAACACCAAATACGTTTTCGTTGAAATTTAAGTTAAATTGTATTTGAAGTTTTCCAATTAATATAAATGTAAAAGAACTCTTTTCATTAGTAGAAATATTTTTTCAGATTCATTGTTGTATTATTTAAAACTTTAAATTTTGATTGCAATAACTACATGAATATCAAGCTCTTCTTGATGTATGCCATTCACAATTTGTTGTAACATTGTTTTATACATTAAAATTGATTTTATATATAATAGAAATACAAATATATATTGCGCATTTTTGTTTGGCATCAATAAAAAATATGAGAAAATTTTGTGGCTTTTGAGATAAAAAAAAGTGAAAAAAGAAAAATAGTAACATACGATGAATTTTTAGTAAAACTTTATTCTAAAAATACAGTTAGGGGAAAAAGAACTAAAACTAATGTAAATTTAGTTAGTAAGTGCAATATCATGTTACTTTAAAAATGTAATTTGCTAAAATAATGACATTTAGGGAAATGAATAGCTATTAAGTTATGAAGATTTACAATAAACTAATAATCATTATTTAAATAGACAAAAAGCAATGTATTGTAGGATTCAATATATAATCCGACCTCTAAATCCATGATCGATTTAGTTGGTTGTGTTTCAAATAGGGGTGTAATCGAGTTGAGTCAAACTCGAATAGATTACTACTCGAGCTTGACTTGAGCTAATTATTGACGAGCTCGAGCTCGAGATCGAGCAAAAACTATACAACTCGAGCTCGAGCTTGACTGAGCCTGTCGAGCCTGAGAAGTGAGACTTAGGGCGTGTCTGGTAAAACTTCACTGTGAAACTTAGGACGTGTTTGGCAAAAATTGTAAAAAAAAATTAAAATCAGAAATTGAACTCAAGCTACTAGATCGAGCTCAAGTATCCTTACGAAATACTCGAGCTCGACTTAAGTAACATTTCGAGTCGAGCCGAGCTCGACTCGAGCTTGTTGTTGACCGAGCTCACGTCGAGCTTTGACCGAGTTGCTCGACCGAGTTGAGTTGAGCAACTCGGTTAAAATACACTCCTAGTTTCAAAATATCGATACGTTTGTTTGTTTTGAAATTTTAGATCCAAATTGTATCTTTTAAAATTTTTTATCTTCCTCTATCTCAATTTTATATAATTTTCAAGATAAACTTATCTAAAAACGTACAATCAAATTTAAAAACAAATAGATCGTGAAAGGACACATGAAATCAATATCCGTTGTTGAATTTATTACTCATCAAACCAATTTGTCACCTGGCCGAATTCTCGATGGTTGTGTCTGCTTCTGTCATAGCCTCTTTCCAACATATTGCCCTTGAAATGCCTGAAGTAATATATATTAACCCTCCCCCGAGATGACATTGCCAACGGACAAAAGTGAATTGAATCGCCAAATGAGGATTGGCGACAACAATCTCGTGGACAGCACAAAGTGCCGTGCCACACAATTATCGTAATTCAAATTAATATATAGTAATAAGCTCTCCGACAATGCAATAAGTGATGCATTTCTTGTCCAAGTATAAAGACAATGAGGCACTTTTATTTGGTTCCAAATGGATTTGCATATTTTGTAATCGTAACATACTAAAGCCGCCGGGCAAGTCACTTTGGGGGCACAAACTGTACCAAAGGATGTATACCCTTTTACTTACATTTAAGGGCAATTTATTTTAATTGATTTATGGATGCTATTGAAGTTACGATTCTAGTAAAACTAGTTTGATGTTTAGGTGTGTTCATTTAAATATTTTGTAAGTCTCAATATGATAAGTTTTCTAAGCCTAAAATATATTGGATGATATTTTTAATTTTTTTTTAAATTTGTAAAAATAAGATTATGAGTTTATAGAATGTTAATAACGATAAATTTATAATTAATTTATCAAAAATAAAAAATGTTTTTAATATTTTAAAAATAAATAAGAATTTCTTAAACATTGTTTTGTAAGTTCATTTCTTAAAAATATTTAATCTTTTTAATATCTTAAAAGATATTCCAAGAAACTTGTAAGTTGAGTCGAACACAATACTAATATGACATAATTTCAATGCTACTGTGCCTTTATTTATACATTCTAAATATTTTAATATCGATCTATGTATGGCCCTACTTTTGCGTTCAGTTGTTCGTTTGCTCATTTGGCATATTTAGAAAGGAGAAAAGGAAATAAGGAACAATACATTCTTAAATACAAGTTTGTAGCTATTAAGCAAAGTTATACTATATTTTATACAGGATATGTAAATTCATTTTTTATAATAATTTTGCAAGTTTTCCGGTTATGGGAAATGTGAGCAGTTTTGATGGTGATTAATTACTAACATCAACTGTACATGTACCAATGAAATTGAGTTTGAATCTCAACATATACTCAACATTTATATATTTTCATATTAGTTGTTCCTGATGATATGTCACGTATTGTTTGTTGACCCATTATTAGTTAATGTTTAGAATAGAATTTGATAATATTTGTATTGTTTTCAAACTTATAGAATTAGAATATTTTGATTTTATTTTATTGAACTAGAATTTATGCCAATTTATATTCATATTTATGTCGCTTTATGACACGGCTCGTCGTGTCCGCCAATGTAGCCTCACCTTACAATGTTTGTTTTCAAGTGCTACCTTGCGATGAGTGTCCAGCATTACCTTATGAAAGTTGTCTAATTATTGTTTTACAACAATTCACTTTTAAATTAGAGTAACCCAAATTGAGCATTCCATATTCAAGTTAAGGGAGACTGTTGGAGTAGAGTATTTGATTTTATATTCTTACCAAAATTATAGATTTGATACATTTTGTTTCTTATTTTATAGTTTTAAAATTTATGTTAAGCTATATATTTTCCTATTTATGACACTTATTCATAATTTGTGCTCAACTTCGTATATAAATTGATGTGGGAATTTTGTCAATGAACTAAAGTTTTATTCTTTCATTTCACTGAGGTATAATATAATGACATATTTGATTGTTAAAAAATAATAAAAGGTTCGTGTAATGTTTTCATTTGATTTAGAAATAGGTTTCGAATTAATTTATGTAGTAGGATGTTATGTCCCTATCATAATCAATTTTACAGATGAAAATAAATGGATTGAGTCTTAGAAAATGACTCTTTCACTTTCAAAAAATTGTGACCTGTACGCTCTTACTAGAGGGGTTTTAATAATTTAAGTTATTGGATTTAAATTCGATTAAACTCAGTAACATTTTGAAATTTAAGCGAACTCAAATTCAGAATTAAACAATTTTTTAAAAACTCATTCTTATTTCTTATTTCAAACTTTAATTTAATTTTAAGTTTTACAAAATTGAGGCAACTAATGTTTAAACAATTTTCAAGTTCAAGTTGCTATCCTAAGTTATTAATAGTGACTAGATCCTCCTAATTGAAAGGTGCTTATATTGTTTTTAAATTTTGATATGTGTTTTTAGATATTTTTATCTTAATAATTATGTAAAAGTAATATGGAGAAATAATTAAATATAAAAAATGTAATGATTAAGTGTGTATTTTTGAACATTAGAATGTGAAAATAAACATAGCTATAGGTTTTTCTGCTAATTGACGTCCACCTCTTTTATTATTAACTGCTTAATTTTTTGATTGATGTGTATATCATATATATTAGTTTTCTGAAAATTTTCCTTTCTTCTTAATTGAATATTTTCAGTCGAAGTGATTGTTATATAATTTAATATTGTCAGAAGATATTTTTTAGAAAACTTGCACAAATGAGAATTTAATATTACATCTGAAAAGTAATTAAATTAATTTTTGAATTCTGAAGATACAAACTTATTTATTCTTTTTGCACGCACATATTATATAATAAAAATATGAAATGTTCTTTTTATTGTAATTTTGTACATATATTTGAATAAAAATTATGATTTAAACTTGTTTTGTATATACGTTAAATGTTGGATAAAACAAGTTCAACGTTTGTATATTATCTATTTTAAATTATTATGAAAATTTTATCGTAGCCATGTATAAATTCTTTATTTAACTTTTAAACAGATGCAAGACAGTTCTATGTTTGGAACACATGTTACGCTTCCTCAATTTCTCTTCAAACTTTATTTAATCAAATATATTACTTAATAAATCTTTTCTAAATATATCATATATTTTATATATATATATCTAAAAAAATTAAAATTTTCAAACTATTAAAATTTTATAATTAAACATATTATCATCTCCACACAATCCACACAACACTTCATTTTTCAACCGAACCCTCTCGCAAACAACCAGTAATTAATAATGGAGTGTACAATTCAATTCTGGACCAACAGCATTGACTGGCACAGCTGGCTAGTGCTTCATTAATTATTATTATTATTATTAATGTTGTTGTTGTTATTATTATTATTATTATTTATTACTCTGTAGAATACTAGAAAACCTTATAAAAATTGCATATATTTAATTACAAAAATAGACTTATTTGTCAGTTATAAAAAATAATAAAGAAAAGGTTAATTAGTAAAATTACTCACCCACTTTTAAAATGAAATTGACACATGGAAGTTGAATTTTGAATAAAAAAAAAACTATCCGCAAAATTTGATTAAATGAAAACCATGAAGTTCATTAGAAAAAGAGTAACAAGAGAGAATCAATGCATCAGTATAAATGAAAGTTGAAGGGAAATGAAGAAAAGGGAAAGGTGGAATTGTGGATTGTCAGTTTCCATTTCTTATTTGTTATTTGGAGAAGGTGACAAAATCAAAGCAAGAGAAAGATTTTGGGAAGGTTATTGTACTTTTGTTTTCTCAAGTTTATTGTTATTTTTTTTTGAAATATTTCTACTATTACTATTTAAGTCATCATATGTAAAAGGTCAAATTCCTCCAAAAAAAAAAAAAATTAAAAATGATTATATTGTCAGTAAAAATTAAATATTCAGTAATATTGATAGTGATTAATTCGTCCGAACTTGAAAATTAATATATATAGTTCTTGAATTTCATCAATTAATTTATAAAATTTATTAAATATTAATTTTTAAAATATATAAATTTCGTGCATAGCTTGTATAATATAATGATACGTATGATTGTTTAAAAAAAGTAATAAAAAGGGATGGTATAATGTTTTTGTCCCAAGTCAATATTAAAAGAGCTTTTAAATTAATTTATGTGGTTGGATTGCCAAAAATATTACGATGATGTGAAGTTATTTAGCATGACAATCATTACCTGTGTTTGTAAGGATGATGTGTTATGATGTTGAATAAAACATTTTTATCTATACTATAAATTATGGGATTGGGTCCTACATTATTACACTAAGTAGATTTACACATATATCCTTCCTCAACTTAATAATTACAAAGTTATCATTTTTTGTCATTATTTTTTCTTTTTCTTTTTCTTTTCACAGCTTTTTATAATTATGATATTTATTACGTAAGTATAAAATAAAAATTTAGATAACTAAAAATGTACTAAAATAACTTAAATTGAATAACTATTGTTCTTTATGTTGCATAAATTTAACATATCTATATTATATATTAAGATTTCCATTCTCACATGATTACATTAAAAAAAATTACATAGGCACTTCTCTTCAATTAAACTATGACAAAGCCATGATTTATTTTTTTATAATGATTTTTCTTTCTATTTATTTTTTAATTATAATATTTTTGTAAAAGTATAAAATAAAAATTGAAGTAAAATGATACATATGACAAATAAATAAATTAAATAATTATATATTGATTTTATATTACATAAATTCAAGCATTTATGGTATGTGCGTGAATTATGTGATATGACGGATAAATAACATATTGTTACTATGCGAGACGCATTTTTTTAAAAATAACATGCCAATCCGTCAAAACCATTTTCATTGAAAAAATGGGGACTCTGTAACCTCACCAGCCACAGAGCACCCTCACTGTGGTGCTTCAAAAAATTGCTACTGATATCCTTGTTCATTAAATCTTCAGCCGGTGAATATGTCATATATATTAATTTTTCTGAAAAATTTTCCTTTCTTTCTAGTTTAATAATTTCACTCGCTGTCATTTTGCATGTAGTTTAATATTGTCAGAACACTTTTTTAAGAAAACTTACAAATGATCATTTAATGCCACGTTTCAAAATAATAAAAACAATTTATAATTAGTAATGATTGTACCATTCAATTCTGGATCAACTGCAAAAGTCTAGCGGGTGCTGAATTCATTCGTTCATTCATCCATTCATCTTTATCATCAATATTATTATTGAAAATGTTTTGGATCGTCCATGGAGGTGTGACAACGCGGTTGGTCAACTGCCACGAAGGGAATAAATGGAGATATTATTGTGATTATTTTGTTGTATTAATTAAGCAAAGTTGTTCCTCCGCGTTAGCCTTTTCCTTTGAACATATTGATTAGTTCCTGGGGCTTCTATTGTATGCTGTGCGAAGGTGTTCGAATTGTGACTATCATGAAAAGAATCTGGACAATTTTTTCCATTACAACGACACACGCATATGACGTAGGTTTTATTAGTTTTTGCAGTCAAATTATATTTGAAATACGTAACCTTATAATTTGGTTTCTTTTTTTTCTTTTTTTTATCTCAAGCATTAATATGTTTAATATTTGATTATGAAGAATTATATGACATATAATATGAGATGTGATTATTGCTCCTGTTAACCCAATGCAGTCTTCATTATTTATTTAAAAACTAATTAAACAACGAATTATATATATATTTCTCTGCTTTCACAAAAAGACAATAAATGAATTACTTTGTTTGACATGTAAATTTCCAAAAGAAAACTAAATTCGATAATAACCTTTAGTTTTTGCTTTACGTTTTATTTATGAATCTTCAAAAATATAATTTATCTATCTTGACAGACTCAAATACAAGCCGATAGTCACAAATATCCTATAATATTAAGTACATGTATTTGTTTCTTTACCTAGCGCTGTAGTTACCATAAAAAGCTAAGTACTTTTATATGTAAGCATATGTGTGTGTATGAAGTGGCTCTCATTTCTTATAAATTTATGATTGCAACAATACATCAATGATTATCCTCCTATCAGTGACTCGTTTAATTTTCACAATGGTTGCAACAAATAAGACTAGTACTTTTCCACTTCTTACAACTTCAAAAGACCAAAAAAGGGTGATTAAAGAGAATCATATTAGGTAAAAAGAGGGGATTTTGTACCTAGACAAATCATCCCAAGAGGTATTTTTAATTCGAGTTGGACCATGTTGGTTGTGATTGGCATTTGATACCATTAAACTTTTTTGATTGCTAATTATAAATAAAAGTACAGGTGAATTAACAAATTATTAGAAATTTGATTTAAAAGATTTTCAGTTTAAGCAGCCATCGGCGGCAGCAATTCTAAATAATTTGTTGTCAACCTTCTCAATTTAAAAAATAGAAAATACTTTATCTCTTAGATTTAGGACTGCATAAACTCATTCAAGGGAATCCAACTGCCCACTTCAGGCCTATTTGGTTTTTTGATTTTTCACTAGTGTGGTTATCCACTAATTAAAAAAGATATTTCTGTTATTATTATTATCATCAATTTGTGTTAAAGCTATACACAATCAAAACCACAAGGAATAAAAAGATGCAAGAGCTTTAAAACTGATAATTATCATTACTATCCACCTGTGATCTTGCCTTTGCATTTAAATTATGAGCGAATTCTTTTTTCCTTGTTAATTATTTTTTTTTTTGATACAGTATCCTTATTCTCCATAATAGATTACATCATTTTGCTTTCGTCTATTTTGACTTTCTCATTTTACCATTTATGTATACCATCTCGCATCATTTTGCCACACAATGCTCTTAAAAATGATTCAATTATTTGATGGTCAAATGGGTTCATAATAAATTGGCAAAAATAAAGATAGCTGATGTTGATTAATATCCTAGTAACAAACAGGAAAAAAATATTTCATATAATATTGTTACTATTAAAGTATCTGCCATTTATCCAAAGACAGAAAGTTGACAAAAGATTAACAAAAAATCATTTCGGTTAATCTTCTTTCTTTTGTTTCCTCGAATTCAATATGAGTCCATTAGGGCATTAAGCAATTTAAGAGTAAAGAGGCAAAATGATGAAATTTAATGTAGATGGAGATAGAGTAAGATTAGTCAAAATATAAGGGGCAAAATTTTTGTTCACTCTTTTCGTTGCAAGACCTAGCCATGTTCGGTTCACTACATTTAATCCGTATTAAAATTTGAAAGCTGAAGTCAACACAATGATGATTATTCTATTTAATTGTAACGCAGTCCAATCTCTAATAAATAGTATTATGGCTAACCAATTATTACGACAGTTCATTTCCGGGGAAATGATTACGAACTAACATGCGGTTGCTTCTCCATCTTAACCATTCAAGATTTTCATAATGTTCTTCAATGAGCCATTGACCTCTAATTTGTTTTTCATCGCGGTTCATGTATTTAAAAATTTAAGGGATAATAATGTAACAGTTATTTCTCTCGAATTATTACTTATTTTACTGCTGTTTAAGTGTAATTGAATAGTTTAATTACAAATTATAAGATTACTATTCTATTTTTTACAATCGTTATCATTACTTATACAAGATACATTGACATGATTGATAGCATGAAATATCCCAAACCAATAGTAAAAGTCTCTTCATTTTGGAGACGAAGTCCAAGCTCAAAACGTGTTTCCATGTTGAAAACGAAAATTTATGACACAAAGTAAAGGTTAGACATGTTGCCACTTCAGGTCCATTTCTTTTCATGATATCACGAATAATGACCCTTCTCCTGTCGTGGGTTTCAATATTAATAGTGTGTTTGATTTTAAAAATTCAGAATTCAAAGAAAAATCATAGAGAAAGAAAAAAAAATGAAAGAAATATAAAATTTCATGTATTATTTTGTTAAGAAAGATCTCCGGAGAAGAAAATTAGAATAAAAATTAAATACAATCGATGGAAACTTAAATTTAATTTCCTTATAATTTGAAAAGAAAATATAATGAAGAAATTGATAAAAGAGATAGAATTGATGAAATTTTTAAAGTAAGAATAAGAGTTAAAATAGTTTTTCTTCTATTTAGCTCACAATTCTCCTTAAAAGGGGAGGAAAAAGAAATTTTCCTCCTACAACTACAATTTGACAATTTATGCACTAAGATATGGATTGTATTTGTGTACATGGAAATTTTTGGTAAATTGATGAATTATAAGGTCATGTCATACAGACGTGGCTGCACTAAGAGAAAGCATCACGGAGAGTTTATCATGTTGCTGAGATGTGATCCAAATGTTGATGTCATGCAACTGCATAACATATTCACGCGACCACACCACTAGACAATATTAGAGAGCGAGTTTTTCATGCTACTATGATATGGTTTAGATGCTAACATCATGTAACTATTAATACCTAAATGTGACTAGGTTGGCTACACAATAGTACATATAACCACACCATGGCTGCATGATGCCTGCAGCTATTATCAAACTAGATGTTGCATGAACAAGAGGAGAAAAAGAACATACAAAACAAGCTGAAAAAGACGCAAAAAAGATAGGAGGAGAAGAATTGGGAGAAAAACAAGGAAGCATGAAAATACTCGAAGAACTTTAAAATGCATCATCAAAACCAATTTAATATGTTGGATTAAGAGTAGATCTAGGACTTATAGTGCGAATTATGTTGTTTAAATTTCATGGTTTAATTGTCTTTAAAATATTTCATGTGATTTGTCTCTTTATATTTTTAAGAATTTGATTATTTCTTATGATGATTGTGGTTTTGGAATAGTATGAAAGCAAATTTCTATAACTTGTAAATCAAGCACAAACATAAATCTCTTTGAAACAACAGGAGTGAAATTAAGAAATTTATGCATTGAATATGCAGCAATTTTAATTAAAGTGATAATTAACATCAATTGAACATAATCATGATACATTGTGGTACAAGAACTAGATGATTTAAATAATTGAGAAATTTCAAAACATTTCTCGTGTTCATTCATTGAATCTTGATTTAATAATTTTAAAGTTTGCGATTGATTACTAAATTTGCTCATGAAATGATCAACTAAACTAATATGCCCATAGATAAATTGGCAAACATAAATTAATATTCTTGTGGATTCGATACTTGAGCTCATTTTGTACTACTTGATCACGATTGTTGTGTACTTGCAATTTGAAATTGATTAAGTTTTGGCACTATTGCTAGGAAGGTGATGTGTGCTATTAAACAGTCTTTGCGTGTACCATATTAGGTTATTGTTGTGTTGTTATTTGTTTGTATTCTTTATTACTTTTATTGTTAATTTAGTATCTTTCATTTATTTTTATTATGTATTTGTTGATTGGCATTTCTGTAGAAGTTAAAGTATAGATTTAAATATCTTCAATCTAGCAATAGAAGGAACTTGTATATGGAATTGTGTTGGGCAAAGGAAGAGAAGAGCTCAAGCAAGAATAGAGGATACTGCACAGCATAAGATTCAGCATAATAAGAATCCTAGCTAGTTCAAGATTATGTTTAGTCTGTTATTAACTTTAACATAACTTGTTAAGCAACCAGTATATACCAACAATTGAGCTCATGCCAGCTTTAAACAACAAGGTACAATTGAATCAGTTTGGAGGTACATCAAATGAGGATCCAAACACACATTTGGCCAACTATTTAGAATTATGAGATATATTGAAATAAAATGGGGTTCTAGATGATGCAATTAAGCTATGATTATTTCCATTTTCACTGAAGGATTGGTTTAGGTCCTGACTTCAAAATTACCACTAGTGAGCATTATAACTTGGAATGATAGGATGAACAGCTTCTTAGCAAAGTTCTTCCCACTAATTAACACAATAAAACTGACAAAACTAAGAATAAACCTTGGAACTTTCAAGTGAATAGATTCAAAATTACAGAGCATAGGAAAGATGTAATGAGTTGATTAGAAGATGCCCTCAATGTGGAGTTCCCTTGTGGTTGTAAGTATAAACATTTTATAGAAAATAACGAGCTCATTTAAGGACAGTTCTGGATGCAACTAAACTTTAATGAGTAAATTACCTAAAGAAGCTTAGGATATGATTGAAGAAATGATCTCAAATGTATATCAATGACCATTAGAAAGAACTACTGGTTGTAGAGTAGTAGGACTACATAAGTTAGATGCATTCATATTCCCAGATGATTTCAAAGAATTTGGATGGTTTACACATCAGTGCATCATTTGATGTTGCCATGCAAGTCTATGACATTGTGCTTGGTTTTACATCTGACACATGAACATCAAGGTGGGAGATCAATCCCAAATACTAACCAAGTAGGACAAGAACAATTAAATCATGTTAACAACGTCGGGGGCCCAAAATAATCCTTACTGGAACACTTATAACGAATCATCCAAATTTCTTATGAAGAAATTAGTCTTCACAAGTACCTCCACCTAGATTTTAGTTACTAAGATTGAGAGGGAAAATTCCATATCTAGAAACAAATTCAACCTTGACAGTCTACACGAGATATCATCAACAATTTAGCTAAATTCACTTAAGATTATATAAGTAGAGCTGATAATGTGTTGCGGAACCAATAGGCTTCACTTTGGAATTTGAATAGCAAATTAAGCAAATTTCAAATTCTATGGCTAGTAGACCTTAAGGGTCATTATCTAGTAACATTGAGCTTATCCCTAAAGAGCACTATAAGGCTATTACTTTAAGGAGTGGAAACTAGCTAATGGGCACGCGTCATGTGATGACGATGTATAGAATTTAGAAAAAATAAAAGAAGAAAGAAAGGAAAATTCTCATATGGAGAAAGAGAAGTGAAAAGAGAATGTTTCGGTCAAGCCTTATAAGCCATTAATTCCAAATCCACAGAGGCTCAAAAGCTTCAAAAGAAGATTAAAATGTAAAGAAGTTTCTTGAATTTTTAAAGAAACTTCATATTAATATTTCATTTACTGAGTCCTTAACCCAGTTATGCCAAGTTGTTGAAGGAGATACTTTCTAAAGTGAGAAGTATCGATGATTATCGAACAATGCTACTTGTGGAAGAGTATAGTGTAGCCATTCAAAATAAACTACCTCTAAAACTAAATGATCCAGGAAGTTTTATTATTCCATTCAATGTTGTAAATATAGAGTTTAGTAAAGCTTTTATGATCTAGGAGAAAGCGTTAATTTAAAGCATTTTTCTTTGTTTAAGAAACTTAGATTGGGTGAAGTGAAGCTATCCACTTGGTAGAAAATTGATCAAGTTTTCATTGGGCCTTATGGAGGATGCTTTAGTAAAGGTTGACAAGTTCATCTTCCCTCTTGACATTGTGGTGTTAGATATGGAGAAAGATAGGGATGTACCCCTTATACGAGGTAGGCCTTTTTTAGCTATTGGTAGAACAATCATTAATGTCCATCAATGTAAGTTAACATTAAGCATCAGTAGTGATGAGGTAATATTCAATGTATTTAATGCTTCAAAGTATCCTATTATTAATGAAATGTGTTTTTGCATTGAATATATTGATGAATATGTGATTGATATGAAGAAAAAAAGACATTATCTAAGTGTTTAATTAAGAATGAAAATGGAGGGAATCAAAGAAAGCCAAGTAAAAAAGGAGGTAGAGAATAAGGATAAACAAGCTTAAAAAGAAGTGTCATGGTCAGTTAAACCCCTTAAGGCATCACTTGAGGTAGCTTCTAAATTTGAACTTAAACAACTTCATTCTCAATTAAGGTATGCTGTTTTAGGAGACTCTGGCACTTTACCTATTATTGTTTCTATTTATTTGTCTAAGGGTAAGGATTTAAGATTGTTGAATATCTTGAAAAACACATCAATGCTATAGATTGGACTATAGCTAATATTAGATGATTATGAATGAATAAAATTTTGATGGGAGATGGTGATAAGTGATCTAGGTAGCCTCAAAGAAGACTTAATCCTCATATGCAAGATGTAGTAAAGAAGAAGTAATTAAATTGTAGGATACTGGTATCATTTCCTCAATTTTAAACAGTGCATAAAGCCCAACTCAAATAGTTCCTAAAAAGGAGGAATAACTATGACTAATAAAGAACAAAATGAATGATAAATTCAAGAGTGGTCACAGGATTGAGAGTATGTACTATAGAAACTAAGTAGTGCCACCCTTGGGGATCATTTTCAACCATTCTTTATAGATCAAAAGCTTGAGCATTTAGTAGGTCATTCCCATTACTGTTTCTTAAATGGATACTTAGGTGATAATTAGATACCTATAGCCAAGGAAGATCAAGTAAAAATCACATTTACTTGCCTTTATAATACATTTACATGGAAAATGTTACCGTTTAACCTTTACAATGCATTTGTTACATTTTAGTGATGTATAATAGTTATATTTTCTAATTTGGTTGAAAAGTGAGAGATTTTTATAGATAAACTTTGGTTTTGCAAAGATGTGGGGATATTAACTTAGTTTTAAACTGAAAAAATTGTCACTTACAAGAAAGTATTGTCTTAGTCCATAAAATTTCTATTGAGGGCTTATACGTATATAGAGCAAAAATTGAAGTCACTGCTAATCTACCACCATCAACAAGTGTTAAAGTGTTTGAAGTTTTTTAGAGCATGTAGGGTTTTATATAAGATTCGTAGAAGACTTTTTGAAAATTGCAAAGCCACTTTATAACTTGCCTGTGTTTGTTTCGATTTTGATGATGAATGCTTGGATGCTTGGATGCTTTTATCAAGTTGAAAGAAAAACTTGTTATAGCTCCCATTATTACACTAGATTGATCTTTTCTATTTAAGTAGATGTATGGTGTAGGTGACTATTCTATTAGAGTAGTATGAGGATAGTGAAAAGATAAGAAACTCTATGTAGTAATGCTAGTCGAACCCTAAATGAAGCTCTAGTTAATTATGTTACTACAAAATTGGAACTTTTAGCAATAGATTTTTCCTTTCATAAATTTAGACCTTATCTTGCTAGGGCTAAATTTATAATTTATATAGATTACTCTCTAATAAAATACTTTCTTGAGAAAAA
Source organism: Avicennia marina (assembly GCA_019155195.1). Lineage (NCBI taxonomy): Eukaryota > Viridiplantae > Streptophyta > Magnoliopsida > Lamiales > Acanthaceae > Avicennia > Avicennia marina. The sequence goes on along the minus strand of CM032772.1, from coordinate 6,748,164 downwards.
GGATGCTAAATCGAGTTTGATTAGATGAATTTTATTATTTCTAGAGTTTGATGTGAAAATGAAACATAGGAAAGGGTTGGAAAATGTTGTGGCTGATTATCTTCGTAGAATAGAAGGTTTGAGTCACAATGAAAAGAATGATATTAATGAGGAGTCCATAAATGGGCATTGATTGCTTTATTCTCTTCTTGTACTCTTAGGTTTGCTAATTATGCAAATTATTTTGCATGTGGATGTTTGTCTTATAAAAGTTGTTAGCAATAAAAATTTTTCTTCTAATCTTAAGAATTACTTTTGGGATGAAGTTGTATTTGCACAAAATTTATGTTGACAAAATCATACATAAGTGTATTCCAGAAAAAGAATCAGATGATATACTAAGGCATTATTATGCATCAACTTGCCAAGGCCATTTTGAAGTTAATTGGATTGCATGTAAGGTAATTCAAAGTAGATTTTATTACCTTAAATTGTTTATAGATACTTATGCTTTTTGTGATAAGATGTAAGACATGCCATTTGTTAGGTGCTAATCCTATATACAATAAAGTGCCATTGACTGATTTTTTAGAAGTTGAGATTTTTTATGTTTATGAAATTGATTTTATTGGGCCATTTCCAAATTCCTTTGAACATATATATATATATGTGTGTGTGTGTGTGTGTGTGTGTGTGTGTATATCTTTATGTGTGTGTATGTGTGTGAGTGAGTGAGCACACGTGTGTGTCTATGATTGTTGATTATGCATTCAAATAGGTGGAAGCTGAAGCCTTTCCAATTAATGAAAGCAAACATGAGTTTAAATTTCTACAAAAAGAACATATTCACTAGGTTTTGGTTCCAAGAGCTATAATCAATGATGGTGGGAATCACTTTTATAGTAAATAGTTTGAATCACTAATTAAGAAATATGGTGTCACCCACAGGGTAGCCGCACTATATCACTCTCAAACTAATGGGCAGACTGAGGCTTCTAACCAAAAGCTAAAGTGGATTTTAGACTACTATGAGTCACAGAAAAGATTGGTCTAATAAATTGGATGAGGCATTGTGGATTTACAAAATTACATTTAAAGCACCTATAGGAATGTTTCTATATCCATTAGGTTTTGGAAAGGCATGCTATCTTTTTGTTAAGTTAAAACATATGGCTTACTGGGCACTTAAATTGTTAAATTTTAACATAAAAAGTGCAAGAAATAAATGATTAATGCAGACTTAAATGCTCATAAAATCGTAAGTCACATAAAAAGCAACCTAAAAAATTCCATGATTGGAGAATTAAACTAAAGAAACTTAATATAGGACAAAAAGTTCTTTCATATAATTCTCACTTGAAGTTCTTTCCATGTAAGCTAAGATAAGGATATTTGGGTCCTTTTGAAATTCCAACCATTTGATTATGGTGTAGTTGAATTGAAACATGAAGATTGTACTTTTAAGGTCAATGGGCATCATGTCAAACCACGCTTTGCAAAACAAGTCTAGCTGTTGACCTGAAATGCAATGTTTCTCAAGAGGCAATATGAGCGTTTTGGCTTTATCAGTGATTGTTGCATTTCTTTGTCTTGCTTTAGATTTTATTCATCTAGTTTCATTTTGATTGTGAATGTTACATTATGCTTGATGTAAAGAGGCTTCACGATGTTTTGCAAAAGTATTGCAGAAAAATAGCTTGAAATTTGTTACAACAGACTGTATGTAGCCTTGGTGCAGTTGCTTGTTAAAGACTTCAGCAAGCAAACGCATGGTCTAGTTTAGATGCTACCCCACACTAAGCACAACATCAATATTAAGAATTAAATATAAAAATTAGAATATTAAATCATAAATATAAAGAATTTTAAGAAAAAAATAAGTAAAAAATTATGATTAATATTAAAAATAAAAATAAAATTTGGTATTCATTATGGTATGGTACACCAAAGTTAAATACCAAAACTAAACTGAAAACTGAAATTTTAAAAGTTGTTATATCGAAAATTGAATTGAAATTTTGAATCAGTATTTAATACATATCAAAATTTTGGTTTCTATTCAATTTAGTCAGTTTATTGAATTGTGAACGTCCTTATATCACTGAGCATGTACTCCTATTGTATGCAAACGCTACATGCGGTAAACACTCTTCCCATATTTTAATATTCCTCTTGATCAACACACGTAATATAGCAATCAAAGTTCTATTCACAGCCTTGGTTTGACTATCAGTTCGTAGATGGCCAATGTTAGAAAATAAGAACTTAGTTCCTAGTTTACACCATAAAGTATTCCAAAAGTAACTTAAAAACTTAACATCTCTATCCAAAACTATAGTTCTAGGCATTCCAAGTAATCTTAGAATCTCCTTAAATAACAAATTAGCTATATGGGTAGCGCCATTTGTTTTATTGTGTACCATGAAATGTGCCATTTTAGAAAACATATCCACTACCACAATATGTAATCCTTATCCATCCTTTTCCATGGAAATCCCAACACGAAATCTATGGAAAAGTCTAGCTAGGGCATGCTTGGAATAAGTAATGGTGTGTACAATCCATATGGTTGTTCTTCAGACCTGGCCTCCATGCACTTAATACATCTCTTAATCACTTTCTCTTTATCTCTTCGCAAATGTGACTAATAAAAGTGTCCCTACAGAATTAAGATTGTTTTGGTAACACTATATTGTCCTATTAAATCTCCATTTTGTGCTTCCCTAATAAGTAACACTCGTAAGTTTCATTTAGAAATGCACAATTTGTCCACATAAAACAAATATCCATGATGCAAGAAATATTTATCTTGGATTCCTTTGCTAGTTAGTTCATACACATCTCCAAAATCATTATCTGGAATATACAACTTCTTTATGTGTTCAAACCCCAATAATCTAGTATTTAAAGTATTAAGAAGTGAATAACAGCTTAAGAATGCGTTAACATCGATGTTATCAATCCCTTTCTTATGTTAAATCACATAAGAAAATGCATCTTTGAAGGATACCCATCTAACATGTCACTTACTCAACATACTTTGACTCTCAAGTGCTTTAGCAAATCATGATCCATATGAATAATAAACTCCTTTAGTTTCAAATAGCGCTGCCATGTCTCCAACACCGTCACTAGCGATTACAACTCCTTATCATAGGTAAGATAATTCAATGTCACCCCACTTAATTTCTCACTAAAGTAAACTATGGGTTGCTTCTCTTGCATTAAGACAACTCTAATTCCTACATCAAAAGAATCACATTAGAGCTCAAATGTCTTAGAAAAATTAGGTAAAGCAAGCAAAGGAGCATTAGTAAGCTTATTCTTTAATATTTGAAGGCTCGTTGTGTGCTTCTTTCCATTGAAATCTCTCATTCCTTTTGACAACAGCTGTAAGTGGCATCGTGATTGTGTTGAAATTGCGCATGAATCTCCTATAAAAAGTTGCCAGTCCATAAAAACTCCCTAACTTTAAAACTACAATGGCATCGTGATTAGTTTGAAATTGCGCATGAATCTCCTATAAAACTTGCTAGTCCATAAAAACTCCCTACCTTTCAAACTACAATGGGGGTCAGCCAATCTTTAATGGCTTTCACTTTGTTTTCATTTATTTGAATTTTCTGTGTACTTATGATAAATCTAAGAAATACATAATGATCTATACAAAATGTGCACGTTTTTGGATTAGCATATAATTTCTCTTTATGTGAAGCCTTAAATACACTTCTTAAATGCATGGCATGGTCTATTATGGATCTACTATAGACTAAAATGTCATCAAAATAGAGCACTACAAATTTTTCTCAAACTGCACACAGGATATGATTTAGTAGCTTCATAAATGTACTAGGTGCATTTGTCAATCCAAATGACATTACTAGCCATTCATACAAGCCAATCTTATGAGTTATTTTCCATTCCTCACTCTCTTTTATGTAAATTTGATGACATTCACTCTTAAAACCAACTTGTGAAAATACAATGGAACCATGCATTTCATCTAACATGTCATCTAACCTAAGAGTGGGATGTTGATACTTTATCGTGAAGGAATTTATAACTTGGCAGTCAATGCACATTCTCCAAGATCCATCATTCTTAGGCACTAGCAAAATAGGAACAATGCATGGACTCATGCTCTCCCAAATCCAACCTTTATTGATTAATTCTTCCACTTGCCTTTAAATTTCTTCTATTCCTTTGAGATCGGTATAGTATGCCAGCCTATTTGGAATTGAAACTCCTGACATTAAGTCTATTTGTTTCCCTATGCCATGAATTAGTGGCCAATATCACTCTTTGCTCAATTTTTATATCTATTCTCACATCTCTCGTTCTAGCTAATATACATTCTTTTTTCTCTTTTTTTTTTTCTCATTTGTTTTTGTTTAATTGCTACTCTCATCTTTCTTCATTCTTCTTTTTCTTCTTCATTATTTCTAAATCAAGCTCATATAGTTACTATAAATATATTTGATCTTCATGGTCTGCCTTTGGTGTGAATGGCACCAATATAACCTTCTTGTTGTAATAATAAAATATGTAACTATTGGTCTTTCCATCAAATGTTACATACTTGTCATACTATCATAGTCTTTCCAATAAGATGTGACTAGCTTGCATAGGCACATCACACAATGCTTCATCCTTATATCTATCAATTTCAAGAGGCAACTTTTTTTGTTACCTTTACTTCACTATTATTATCCAACCATTGTAGCTTGTATGGCCTATCAATAATCCCTCAAAGGAAAGGCTAATTTTTCCACTGACATTGTGCTAGCCACATTTTTACAACTTAGACAATCAATTATAAGACTATATGTCTTACCTTTAACTGGCACCTCATAGAAGATGTTTTCTCTTTATTCCTTAAATTCTTCCTCCTTGGCTTAGGCATTTAATGTATGCATGACCACCAAATTGATTCCTCTAATCCTGTACATACTTCCTTTGCATCCGACATCACTTCCTCTAATGGTGGTGTTTCATCTCTGCTACTACCTTCTTCACTTGTCACTATTTCACCCTAGTTCATCAATACAATGGTCCTTCTATTCAAACATTGTGTTGCAATATTTTCTCTACTTTGAGACTTAAGACACATGATTTCTTGGTTATATGTAGCAGAAGAATTAGGGTTAGAAGGATTTTGTACTTTTAGTACCTTCACTTTTGATGTCACCTTCAACTTATTAGTTACATGGCTGATGCCTTGTCATCATGTGTAGGAAACCACCTAAAGGTAGTACTGGGTTGTAATTGTTGTCTACCCCTCCTCTTAAGTTATTTCTCTAGCTAAATGGCTCCACCAATCCTCTAAGTCCACATATTTATGTAGCTCAAGAATATCTTACTTAATCCATCCATGAGCCTTGTTATGATAGCTTCTCTATCTTCCACCACATCAGCCCTCATTAATGCCATTTTCATGCCCTCATAGTAATCCTCAACACTTCAACTCTCTTATGTCAAGGTCTATAGCTTGTGGTGCAAATCCCTATGGTAACGGCTAGCAAAGAACCTCTTCATCATCAACCCCTTCAATTCACCTTTAGTGCTAATGGGACATGCATTGGCTATCTTTCTACTAGTATGTCCTTGATCCTAACATATTGTGGCATAATAAGCAAATTCAACAATTGTTAACTTTACCTTTTACGCCACTAACTACCCATGGCAATCAAATGCCAAATCCAGGTGTCTCGTTCATTCCAAGTATGCATCAAGGTCAGAGTTTCCTTAGAAAGCTAGAATGGTATGCTTGTCTCATTTTGGAATTTCATCCTTCTCATCTCATCCACACCTATTTAGTCTCCTAAGACCGCCACAATCTTCAAATTCATCAAGGAAATCTAAATTATCATCACCCACATACCTTTCCCTTTGAGCTTGGCATGTAATTCTATCTCTCCTAGGTACAGACTTATCTCGACTCCACTCACCTTAAGGCATCGGGCTACCTTGTATAGAAGCTTGTGATACCTCTAAATTCTCTAACTGTTTATTGATCTTGGCCAATGTGTTTGTCAGTTACTTTACGTTAAATTTATTATCACCAACTGTTGATTCTCTGACATCCTAAAATAGTGTAATATAGAACAAGAAAGGAACATGTAATATATGTGAGTGTTCTCTCACCTCTCAATATGTAAATCACTCAATTCTTACTTCTCGATCATGTATTACAGAATAAATCACTCAATCAATGATGACCAACTCAATTCTTATGTTCACCTTATGGAATTTCAATTGTTCCCTTAAAAACTCAAATGATGTATTCCCTAATAGTATGTGAGTGAGTGAATGGACAAAAATTGGGGATGTGTGATTAATTTGGAGACAAAAGGATCAATTCGAGGTTTGAAAAACAAACTATCAAGTCAATTCAGATGTAAAAGGATTGATCTAGTGCTGTGAAGAAAGTCAATAATAAATCTAAAATTTGACTAGATTAATCTCAAGCTAAGCAGGCGAGAATTTTCCAAGGAACACTTAGAATAACTGAGTTTGAAATTTACAAGAAATTGAGAGCACTCAAATTTCTAGGATTGGAAAAATAATATTCAATAGCCAAAAGCATCGAAAGTCTATGTGAAATATCATAGGGTCCTTTTATAATTGTTAAGGCCTGTAAAACTAGCATTAAATTCATCCAAAAAAATTAGGAAACTTGAGCTCCAATCATGCATAGTAATCGATCTAGAACCCTATGCAATCAATCTAGACCTCCTTAGATCTGCACAATGTTGATTTTATCATCTAAATCATAAATCTAGAAGGTTGGCTAGGTTTGGACTTTATGATTGCAATCCATGTGATCGATCGTGCTCTAGTGCAATAGTAATTCCAATATGTCCAATTTTATCTTATCGATTGTTCTCCAGCCTAGATTGACCCAAGCTCTATGTAATCAATCCAGATTCTATCATGATTGATCTAGACTCTACTATAAAGTTGTTCCCTTCCTCATTTTGCACTAAATTGATTCTTGGGTGCTCTTCAAGCCTCAAGAACCTCTCCAAACATCTAAAATCCTCTAGAAACTCCTTCATGAATGATGCCCTTGCTTTCTTAAGCTTCTAAGCCTAGGAATGTGTCATTGGTCCTCCCAAAAGTCTTGAATATTCTAGCTTTCCTTGGACACTCGTGATAGTTGGTTTAAGTGCTTTAGTTAATTGTGAAGGTGCTCTAATGATAGATTTTGTGATAATTGTTCTTTGAATTTGTTATGTTGAATTATTTAAGCTATTGTTGTAATTGATAGTATGTGTACATGTTAATGTAGTTGGGTTGATGAGCTGAAATGGGACATTTTGCAATGAAATACTATATAAGACTATGACATTATAGTGACAATTGGCATATTAACTCTTCATTTTAGAGCATGTCACTTGGTACTTATGAAATGATTAGAGTTTGAGAACTTCTAGCTAGGAATCGAGCTTGATGCTTTAGAATATAAATCTTACGTTAAACCCTATTTCAAATGTACGTAAGGTGAAATGTGAGTGCTTTATCCAAAACAATAAATTAGGTTACATGTCTTTTCTTCTTTGTTCAATAATTGTTGAATCATCTACTAAAAAACTACTACTCTGCTAGTTAAAATACTTTGTAGTTGTGAATGCGCAAATACCCTAGTTCATCCTAGTGTAAAATGACACTTTAACTATAAGTATGCAAGACATTTTAAGTTGAGTGCTGAGTAATCAAGGGTACATAGAGATTCTTGTTTATTTTCAAGTGTACTCAACACCTTAGGCAAGCTATATTAAAAAAAAAAAAGGTAACTATAAAAGATTAGTTTGGGCAAGAACCCTTTTAGAAATTTTTACTAAAAAATTGGTGTAAGGCATTCACACTAGCTAGAAGAAAAGAAGAGAAATGTTAAGAGTGGATAATTCTATAGATTTTCTAGGATAAACCTACCTATCTAGAGCTATCAAAAATGTTGAATTTTGTGAGTACTAAGTCATTCACACACACACACACACACAAAGAGTCTTTGTCTACGTTAAGCTACTCTTACGAAGTTTATGGTTTTATATAGATGATTATTAGTATGAACGACTGAAACCTTATGAACTTGATTTTGTATGTAATGATATTAGATAGATTAAACCATCATTTAATAACTTTAACACATTTTGTTTGCTTGAGGAATGGCAAGAAGCTAAATGTTGGGTTTTAATGACTCCATGAAGTGGAATTATTTAACAATGTATTTTAATTCAATAATTGCTAGTTTAACGAGTTTTAGAAATATTTTAATATCATTTTGAGATTATTACTCAAGTATTAATAATCATATATCTTAGTGTGAAGTTTTTTATATCTAATTTAAAGCATTTTGAACAACTTAAACTCAAGGATATGGATTGAATTTGTGTAGGAAAGGAAATATTGGGTAAATTGATGCATTATAAGGTCATGCTGCTCATATGTGGCAGCTCCACGAGGAAAGCATTAGAGAGGGAGTTTTTTTATGCTGCCTTGATTTTGTTTAGATGCTGATGTCGTGTGACTGCATGCCATATCTATGCAATTGTACCATTAGATAACATTAGAGAGGACAAGTTCTCTACTGTTGTGATGTTGTTCAGATGTTGATATTGTGTAGGCATGTAACACCTAGATGCAACTGCATGACATTACATGCAGCTACGCCATAGCTAGACGGCAACCACATCAGATCACGAGGATAGTTATTTTCAAATTAGACATTGCATGAATAAAATAGGAGATAAACATGGAGGACAGATGACAAAAAATGTAGAAAAAAGAGAAAGAAGGAGAAGAACTGAGAGAAAAAAGATGGAAGCGTGGAACTTTTTGAAGAACTTGAAGATTCACCATTAGAACCAATTCAAAATACAACACTAAGCTTTCTATCCTTGTGTTTAATGTGAATTAGTGTTGTTGATTAATTAGTTCCTATATTTTAGTTGGAGTCTTATCTAGTTATGTTGGATTAAGCATTTATTTAGGGACTTGTAATGTGAAACAATCACAAGCATAAATCTCCTTGGGGTGTTGGAAGTGAAACTAAGAAATTTATGCATTGATATTGTATGTCACGTTTGAAACTCAATTTTCAACCTCAAAATACCCTCTCAAACTTTATACTATTAAACATATCATTCAATATCATTTTCATCAAATTTAAATTCAAAATTTCATTTTCTCATACATATAACTAAGTAATTACTTTTCAATCATTACATCTGGTTCACAATCAAAATCAACACACACACACACACACACATATATATATCAGACATATATTCATATTTAGTTTTATTTATACCCTATAACATAATTATTATCCTTATTAACTATCACATCATCTAATCATCTAATCATTGTAATATATTTTATACATATATTCAAATAAATTATATTATTCATCTCATTAAAATCTTTCTTCCAAACAAATTACTTACCTCAATACAACTCTTATCAAATATTATATCCAACAAAAACTCTTCTCCCAAACATAGCCACAGTAATTTTAATTAAAATGATAATTAACATGAATTGAATATAATCATGATACATTACGGTGCAAGAACCTTGATGATTTAAGTAGTTGAGAAATTGTCTAACATTCCTTGTGTTCTTTCTTTGATTGTGATTTACAATTAAAGTTTGCAATTGATTAATGATTTTGCTTATAAAATGAGCAACTTAACTAATATCCCCACAGATAAATCAATAGATTAAGTTAACCTCTCTATGAATTAGGCACTTCAACTCATTTGATACTACTTAATTATGATAATTGTATATTTGCAACTTAAAAGCAATTTTATACACACACCCATCAAAATAAGTCCCATCTATGCATGTTTTATAACTTCATTTTTAATAAATAATTGTTTAGTGCAATATCGATAATTTGTACTTTTGTATTTTTTTATCAACTTTCAATTTATTCACAATGTATTTTTGTATTACGAACAATTTATCCATACTATTTCATTTATAATGTTAATCTTAGACAATTAGTTAAAAAATTAAAAATAATATATTTTGATTAGTAATAGCTATATTTATTTAGACAAATATTTCAACACAAATACAATTGCTATTATCTTCTTGTATAATATAATTTAAGACAAAAAAAAAATCCTTTCAGCTCCTATTTGTAAAAAAGACATTATAAAATTATTTAAAATTTTTGTACACATACACACATATTTATATATATTATATTCATTTTATTAATAAATATGTAAATTTTGGATATATTATTATGTTAATTAACAAATATTCACATAAGTTCAAATTTTTTAATTTTATTTTAAGTATGGTAATATTTCAAATTTAATATTACTTTTATAAGTTTAAATATTATCTCAATACTCTAGCATGCTTAATTTTTTATATATTTTTTCATGTTTTATTACTAATTTCAATAATAAGGATATATTTTGTTAAAAGATTTAAAAATTAATGAATTTGAATTTGTGCTCAAGCTTGAATTGATTCGAATTGGAAAAATGTTGTTTGATCTTAATGAGTTGTGTTGTGGATCAAACTTTAACTGCACTTGAATTACTATTAGTCAAGTTTAAGCCTAAAATTTTACTTGAACTCAACTAGTTTGTACTCACATAGATACATACAGACTTACAAATAAATAAATAAATATATATATATATGTATAAATGCATACATACATACATACATATACACACACACATACATACACATATGTACACACACACACGCATATATTAAAAAAGAGTTAAAAAGTATAAAGCAACAACAATCTACATTAGTTTCATCCTACAACTTGTTGATTATCTCAACTTTTGGTAACTTTGTGGGGTGAGTGAGAATGTTTTATTTGACTTAAAAAATCAATAAATCAATTATGTAATCAATCAACATGCAAATTCAATGTTTGCAGTATGTATCGAAAGAATAAAGTAAACAAACATTATTATAAAGTGTAAAGAAAACCAAATCCGATTTCAGTAAAAAATGAAGTTTTGAGATAGCTCCAACCCGACTAATTGTACAATTTCAAATGGTACATGTCAATCCATGCAATATGTTTAGTTGAACATGGATCAAAATCTTAGTTTGAGAGAACATTTCCGACGGTTTTATGAGAAAAATGTGAGATTAGGATTTAATTTGGAAAGGAAGATAATAGGAAATGGGAAGAACAAAAAAAATTGATTGAGCAATCTGGATTCAATTACGATTTGGGATGATTTTTATTTAACTAGGATTTCGTGTGATTTTTGCTTTTCCTCCATCTCAGTTGAATTCATTTTAATTCATATATGTTTCATAGAGGAAATGATCTCAACAACCTAATGAAAATTTTAGTTTTGGCAACTTATTAACAATGCTGATCTTTCATTTATCCGAAAAAATACGTACATTTCAATCATTAATCTCTTTAACCTTTTTCTTTCTATTTTTTACTTTTACACAAATTTAAAACAACTACAACTAAAAACATGTATCCCAATAAATTGGTTTCTTTTCTTCTCAAAAAATACACACAATTCAATCATTAAACTTTTTCTTTCTCTTCCATACTTTTAGACAATTAAAAAAAATACACTTAATATGCATACCCATAAACCTAAACAAAGAAAACATTCATTTTTTTTTTCCACTAAGCATGTTGTTGAGTTGACGTGCTCAAAGAGTTGAAATAAATTTTATTTAGCTTATAGACCTCCTCAACTTAACAACAGCATAAAACCAAAACAACACCTTTTATCAATGTAAAAGGACACCTTCGAGGCTATGCGCCTGACATCCAAACCACAGAGTTGTGTTGAATTATATTGTGGTAGTTGAGTACATTATCATGATGATGGCTGCAATAGTTAAAAATGTGAGTCCAACAGCCATGAATTTGTAGTAATGTTTCTCTTAGAAGTTTCTGCACCGTAGAACCTCATGGCTATATAGTACACATAGGAAAACTTGGAGAGGACATTAAAGAAAATTAATACATTGTAAAACATTGGAGGAATGTTCTAAATGTTGTTAGAGGATCTATCGTTTTAAACATTGCTGGAGGCATCAAAAATAGATATCAAAACATTAGTTCAAATTCTCAATTTTCTTGTTAAAAAATTTCAAACTCTAAAGAACTAAAATTAACTTGGGCCAACCACAACCCATGCACGGGAGGTAGAATGGGGAGTGGGTGGGCAAAACCATCAAGTTGAAATGTGCCCAATCTAGACTTCCTTTAATATGTGCAAGCCCACATAATTATTTAGTTCACTACAAGCCCAATATGATAAAAAATAATATAAAGGTTGAGAGTGTTTTTAATGTTCAACGTGGGACAAGAAATCTGTGGCAATTCCTACTTTTTTGCAACAATCTTCCACATTTTCTAAAAGATTTTTAAAAAATAAAAATTTGGGACACAGGGATTTGCGACTGGCTTGGTTTGGGATCCAAGAAATCATTATGGTGTCTTTTGAATTATAAACCAAACTTAAATAAATAAAATTTGACTTACAAAATTTTTAGTGAAATATGAATTTTTGTGAATTAATATTTTTTGTCGTCTGATAGGGAATTTTGCCAATAACAATGTAAAGTAACAATATACTGTTCAATATAGATTTGTGCTTTTTGGTCGGGTGCATGACTAATTCTTTATGAGAGCTCTAAATATTGGCTAAAATATTGTCCAAGAAGCTTAACTCCACCCTTATATAGGTGAATTCATCCCATTTGAATTATTTTAAAAACACTATTCTTAATAACACTGAATTTGTCAAGTATTCTAAGCTCAATCTTACTAATCTTAGATGAAACACAAATTTGGAGTGCCCACAGTTAATATTTATATTTTTATCCATGTGAACCTACTTAATGAGAGCTCTAATTGCATTAGTTGGATTATTATCTCTATTGATAATTTGTTAGCTTAAGTCCCATTTTCTTGTGGCTTGAAAAATTAATTTTCTTCCTATAGATTTAGTAAGAGGATCGACAAAATTCAACTCAAATTATACATAAGCAATTTAAATAAATACATATCTAAGCAACCATTTTATTATATCATTTCTCAACTCTTTATGCGAACCTCTACAAGCAACAGTACAAGGACATTGGAAGCAACAAATCCATAGTTGAAGAAATGTAGGATAAGAAACTTCCTAGAGAGTTAGTCTTACAGCCAACCAACCCTAGAGTCATAAACTTATTCCATAGTTGATATGGCTATGATTTTTTGTCTAGTTTATTTCTATGCCTTGCACCAACACTAAGGGTAAATACATAATTACTAATGGTTTTGTTTCATTTGAATCAAATTTTCAATTTGCATCGTTGCATCCATTTAATAAGGTTGAAAATTACCATATAGGACAACATAATTTATGTTTCCTCTTAATTTCACTAATATAACTAATGTAGACCTACTCATAATTGGAATTATGAATATATCTAGTCAGTCTACTAATAAGTTATATCAAGTCTTGTGAAATTTGTTAAATGCATTAAACTCCCAATAATATGTGCGTATTTAGATTAAGCAATGGAGTCACAATTATTTTCTATTTGAATTGAGTGTCAATATTATAAGGAGTGTTCACAGTTGCACATTAAAATTTCTAAAATTCCTAAGACATCTCTCAGTATATTTACTTGTAACAACATAATACTATCGCCTTTTCTAGAGACTTTAACCCCAATATCATATTAACTATACCAGATCTTTCACATTAAGGCTTGAACATAAAAAAATTTTAGTACTATTAAAAATATTTGAACTTGGACCAAATATAAACACACGTCTTTCACATATAAACTAATAATCACATAATTGATCAGTCACAAATATCATATATACACATTTATCTACTTCTGTAGATTAAAATTTATCTCTTATCAAAACATAATTAAATTTCTTATGTTACTCCTTAGGAGATTTTTTTTTAGACCATAAATATGTTTTACCATCATACAAAGTTTATTTTCATGTTCTAGTACAACGCATCCTTCAGTTGAGTTATGTAAATTTCTTTTTCTTCTATATAGCCATTTAGAAAAAATTTTTTGACTTTCATTTGACAAATGAAAAGCTTGTGAATAGAAACTAAAGCAAATAAAATATGGTTGGCAGCAATTCTTTTCACTGTTGCAAAGGTGCTAAATAGTTAATATTTTATTTTGGGAAAAATCTTTTTGCTATTAAAAAAGCTCTGTACATATCTATGGGGCGACCAAAAGTATTTGTAAATCTACCAAAATCCAATTTTCATTTTTAATAATAGAAGCAATTTCCATTATAATTATTTCTTTCAAAATTTACTATTACAAGAATAAATAACATCATAATAAGTTAATGGATCACTATTGAAAAGAAAAGGTAGAAAATTATTTCCAAAAAATAAATTCTTTTCTTGGCCGTTTTATATGTCATTTCCTCATTAGGGTTATTTGTTTATCTTGTAACATGTGTGTGAGAAATTTTAGTTTTATGAAAATTTTAATTAGATAGTGGAAAATATGTCCAAAGAATTTGCCATTCTTTGTATCAATAATCATATTACAATCAAGCAGAAAAGTTTCCCAAACAAGGAACCTATACGCAACATTATGTTCAATATATCCAATACACATATAATTGGAAGTTTTAGAACCTAATTTTGTATTTTCAGATTTAGATAACAATTTTTAGTGAGACGCTCTCTAACTTTTAAATATTTCAAATTAAGTTTACAATTTTTCCACAACTCATATGGTGTTTTGCTAATTCTTTTACGTGGAATCCTTGTTTGTAAGTGACATACGAATAATGTAATTTATCCCCCAAATTATCCAGAGCATGTGATATTCATTGTTTCTCTAGTGTTCTATTTTTCTATTAGCTACTCCAATTCTTTAGTAGAACAAGGAAGCGTTATTTCAGCTATCATGCCTTCATGCTCTAGAATAAGGAGGTGCTATTTCATACATTATGCCTTTATGCTCATAAAAGTTATTCCATAACAAACATTCACATCCTTTATCAATTTTGATTCTCTTTGTCTTTTTATTAAGTTAATTTTCTACTTATAAGATAAAAGGGCATTATCAGTATCATTTTTTATTTCCAATTATATAATTTTTGGAAATCTAGGATAACCATTTATAAACATGACACAACACCTCTTGCCACCCCTACTCATAATTTATTAAGTGTAGCGGCGTAGTTTATCTTGGGATAGTTATACAAGTTTTCTTTATTATCAGGATTGTGCACAGGTGTCACATTTATTGACAACATCTTTAATATCAGAAATAACACCACTTTATTGTAGTTTTATTATGTAGTTAATATTAATATGCCTAGATATGGAATGTAATAAAGAAATTGAATCAATGGTATAATCATAAACGATCATTTTCATTAATTACATTATAAAAATTGAGGAGAAAAAGCCCCTAATAATAACCCTTGCCTACAGACACATTATTTTTCGTCATTACAATCTTTTGCATTTGAATGACACATTTATCTCAACTTTTTCTATTAATGCTTTGAAACACACATCATATCATTGAGGGTCAAAATTTTTCTTTGAAATGAGTCTTAATAGGACCTACCTTGACTTAAAACTTTAATTGTTCATGAGTTTTTAAATTAGACCACTTCTTCACCTTCTTCTATTGAATTATATGAGAAAAATACTTTTCAATTTTCACATATTTGTCAAGTATCCTCAAAGTCTACCATCAATTCTTTTCAATGGCTTCGATTTTCTCCTAAGAGATTACTACAACAATTATTTCATCACCTTTGGCTAAATTAACATTAGAAGGGTCAGTATTTGCTTTGACATCTTTCTTTCTAAACGTGCAGTGAGTGGCATAATGTTTCGCATTTCTATGCAATTGATTTTCTTCTTTCTAACATTTGGTTTATTAGCTCAATATTTTGAGACTTACTAGCATGCCTTTTATTGTTTGATTGAACCAAGTTAACTTCAACATCCATCTCCTTGCCTTTGGCAATTTTGTCTCAGTTGTGTTGGTGTCTTTAATAATGTTGTGGTCCGTGGATTCTTAAATTATGTAATTTTTAGTTTGTTCTTATGATGTTTTTATAGTCCAACTATGATTCAAGCAACTTTTTAGTGGGCACAGTTGCAACAAACATTTTGGCAAAGACAATATCCTCATTTTTCAAATCCTTGAGTAACTTTTTATACTTAGTGATTTGAATCTTCAACTCAATGAAGTTAGAAATTTGGTACAAATAGAATTTTCCTGTCACACCCTAGACCTAGAACCATGACACAGCAACACTTGCGAATAACCTTAGCAATACTAAAGTCAACATATCATAGCAAACTAACTCAACGATCAATACCATAACAATCTAAAGAATAGTGCCACACCCATCATTTATCCAAAAATGCAATAGGAATAAAATCATCCTATCTATTGTAACCATAAGCGCTCTTTAAGAAACATGACAAAAATCAAAATCAACATCCTAAGCTAACATCCTCGTGCTTGACTCTACCAATCCCATGTTTGGCCATCGTCAATCGCTTCCTTTGTAAAAATATCAACGACAAGTGGTGAGTGATGAGTTGCGTAGTAAATTGTACCTTCTACCATTTTCTTTTCAATAGATGTGAGCCAAATAAAATAACACAATTGAATAAAATATATTTTATAAATAGAAAACATAGCCCTAAATTTCGCATAAAGCAAGTTGTAAAGCTTGATAGAAAACACCACATTTGAACAAAACATAGAATTCCAACACTTATAGTCATTCCAACGACTTCTCATTTACACAGTTCACATGTTCATTTCCTAGCCTGCTCATGGAGCTATGTACCTCATATACTTATTTCCACTTATTAGGGTCTCACTATTTAATCCGACTAAGAAAGATCAAAATCCCAACCTATTACTCAATTGAGTGAGGTAGAATTCCAACTATTCACTTAGTTGAGTAGGGCAAAATAGCTTTACACTATTGTGGCAAAACATGAGAGGCATGCACCTTTATTCCATGTATATCAATTTTCAAAATATTTAGTATTAGACTATCTCAATTTGTGTATTTGATTTTAGAAGAATCCATTAAGTCAAATCATTTACAAGTGAATCGCATCCATGTTTTTCAGAAATTAATAAACATTTAAGTTTCACAAAAATAAACATGGCAAGTTCACGCCTTTGTAGAATAGGAAATATATTTGAAAAAAAATTGTGAAGAAATAAAAATTTAAATGTATCACAAAACAATTTTGAAAGCAATTATAGAGGCTAGCAAGGACCAACCACTTATCTGTTTCCTAATTTTGCAGCTTAACCAGTTCCTCGGCTATGGACTCTTGATTTCCTAATCATATATACAATTTCTCATTTAATACTTAATTCATGTAAATCTCATGCTTTCAAATGCCTTGTGTGTACTAGTTACTATTAGGGTAGTCATTCCTATTTGGATTCTTTCACCTACTGTTTCTATTTAATATTTGACTCAATTAATAATCTATCTTGGTAATGCTGCATGTGCAACATATGTATGCTTTTTTGAATTCTCCTAACTGCTGTTTCACATATACCATTACATCTTATTCAATGGATTTCTGCCTATCTTGGTTCCAAAATTAGAATAATTTAACTTAAATTTACTCAAAGATGAAATCTACATAGAGCTCACAATTAAGCCTTGTGATTGTGAAGTTTAGGTTCACGTTTGCAACTGCCAACCATGGAACACACTATTTTTGCCACGTCTAGGACTACGGCTGTAGGTCATCTTCTTGTGACTACGAGCCCTCCTACAGCCACCACACTCAGTGACCATGTGACATTCTAGAATTCTTACATTTAGGGTCACAACCTTTGCACAAAATTCACCAGAAATAATGTACTTTAATACTAAAAAATTTTGGTAAGGAACTACTAGCCTCATAGTATGTATATTGCCTTCCACGTGTTCTTAATATTGCCTAAATAAACTTAAATGAAAATACTTGAATAATTAGGTTAGTATTCTAATAAATCATCTGCTAGAATTATTTCTATAACTATTATCATGTCCCAAAAATTTGGAATATTACATTTCCATTCACAAATTTTGGTTTAGTAGCATTTTCGGTAATAAATTTTGTTATTAGAGCTTCTTCTCTTATTATTTTGACTTACTTGTAACTGTGCAAATATTGAATAAATAATTGGTATATAGTAGGGTGACATACTTTGTTAGCACGCTTCCATGTTTCTTGCATCTGGGCTTCTGCAATGACAACCAGTTGAGACTTTAGTGAGGATGAAAGTAACTATGCATTTCGAGTAGAAAGCACTCCCAGTCTTGCCATCTTTTAAAATTTTCATTGACAAAAAGCTCAATTTTTTAGACATCAGGAAATGACTTGGCCAATGGCAATGAGAATGGAATGTAATTAGATGATTGCTACAAAGTGGCAATTGGTGGTGGGTGCTGACACTTTTTAAGGCTAAAGTTTCTTACATTGTTAATAAACAAAAAGTTGGTGCTGCTTAGACTTATATTGAAAAGCATTGCCCTAAAAACTGATTTTAGGGCCGACGTGTTTTCTTGGGATAAACAAGTCATTCCTCTAATGATGGGAAGGAATTCAAAATGAATTTTAAAATTTTGATAACATTGTTTTGTTGTGGTTGTGGCAACATTTGACCAGATTATATCTCATTGTAAGCCTTACAAAGTGTAAGATGTTGAGAGATTTTTAAATTTTTTATGTCAAATAAAACATCTTTCTAAACATCCACTTTTTCCTACATAATGGAGGATCCAAGTTTGGAACTAGGAGTTCATAATCTCAAGAACTCAGCGTCACTCACCATTAACTACCTGATTGTGTTAATTAGTTGTCTTCCAAAAACGTTCAAGTGCCTAAAATCAATATCCATTATTAATTTACTCTTTAAACCAATTTGTCAAATAGGTGATTCTCAGTTCAAATCCAATTGCCTAAAAAATGCCACAAAATTATTATATGAGGTATTGAACATTAACTTCATGGACAACACAGAATGGAGTAGGATTAATAAACTTTTTAACAATGCAACAAGCGGCACATTTCATGTCCAAGTTAAAGACAATGACGCACATTTATTTTTGTTCCAAATGGATTTGCACACATTGAAATCAGAATGTACTAAAGCCTTCAGTCAAGTGCCATTGATCGTCCCAAAAGACGTAATATTCTTTTATTTACTTTCTTATTGATTGATGCAAATTATAAAAGATATGATTCAATTAGTTGGATGGTGTCTAACTGTTAAAGACATGAGAGTACTATGCTAACCTAGATCAATGGCATGAGTTGGAGTTGAAGGAAGTGGAGCTGCAAGGTTAATGACAGGCTAGAGTTTTAGTTAATTAATGTAGCTTTTAGTAGTTATGTAAGGTAGTTACTTAGCAGTTTCTAGAAGTAGCTTAATGGTATAAGTTAGTTCTGCAACCATAAGTCAGTTGGGATAAAAGATAGTGCACATGAACTAAATGTAACAGTGCAGAACAGATTGAGTTCCTTTTTCATCTTATTCTTTTCAATCTTATCATCAAAAGCACTCATGACTTTTAGTCTCATCTCTTAACATGGTACCAAAGCCAAAACCATTCAAGAATTGATCTTTATTGCCCCATTGTTTCTTCTTCTTCAGTCTTTCTACTATCTTCACACTTGTTCAACATTTACTCCAATGGCCTCAGCCTCGAGATCTATCAACCAACTAAACCACCAGCAAACCCCCTTATCACCTGATGATCTAAATTCCCCCTTTTACATTCACTCGGCAAAGAATCAAAACACCATTTTAATGCATCCAAAGCTTAATGGATAGAACTTTGCAACTTGAAGTAGATCTTTCACCCTGGCACTATTAATAAGAAACAAGTTAGGATTCATTGATGGTACTACAAGGCTATAATGAAGAGGTTTAAAGGGGGGTGAAACTTGCTCATCAGTCTTAGAATGAAAACTTTGCACTTCTCACAAAAATTGGAAGAAAGCATGTTGTGTGTACACATTGTGGAAAGAAAGGCCACACTAAGGAGAACTGCTATAGAATTTTAAGTTTTCCTCTAAATTTTAAGTTCACCAAGTCAAAGACAAATGAGATGCCATCCAATGGTAATCAGACCACAGACGGCTTAGATAATCCAGTGACTGGAGGTGGTGAGGAGTCAAAGGAATGTGCAAGAGGCTTTAGTTTCTCTCTTAGGACCAGTATAAAAAGCTGATACACCTATTGGAGACTCATGGACCCTTTGATTTGCCTTCATCATAGAAGTAGCAGGTTTAGGCTTATGCACAAAGAAATCTAGACCATCAACCTTCTTCAAACTTTTTAGGTGAGAACCCCACCTTTAAACACTTTCATAACCCTTAACACCTTTCCTTAATGTCACAAGTTCTAGCATTCCAATCATAAACATTCAAAAAATGCCATATAATTCAACTTAAGTTTATTAGATTAGATTGTAGATACAGGGGCATCAAATCATATGTGTGTCTCACTTGACCTTTTTATATCCTATCAACCTATTTGTAACTTGTTTGTCAATCTTCCAAATAAATCCAAAGTACCAGCCAGTCACATAGGCACGATAAAGATCTCATCAATTTTGACAGTCATTAAAGTCCTATATGTGCCATCTTTTAAACTTAGTCTCTTATTAGTAAGCAAACTAAGCAAGACTCATTCATGCTTTTTTCTGTTCAATTCCAATTCGTACTTTATTCAGGCTTTTTCACCTTGGATGAAAATTAGAGTTGCAAAGCAACAATTTAGTCCTTATATCCTACACTAGAATAAGGTTAACACTAGCTATTTTCTTGTTTCATTGATTCAGACTCAAAAGCTACTACATGACTAGCAGTTTAGGCTAGGACACCATTCACACACTATAATAGAAAAGCTATATGAAAGTTGTCCCTCTATCAAAACTTTGACTCACAAAGTTTGTAAAATATGTTCCAAATCAAAATGAAAGAGGCTCCTTTTCTTGTTCATCATTAACAAGTGACAGACCTTTTCAACTTCTTCATATTGATACATGAGGTTCATATTCTTCAACTGTTATTGGTGGTTTCAACTATTTTTTAATTATTCTTGATGGTTTTAGTAGATGTACATGAACTCACTTAATGAAACATAAGGATGGGGCAAAACAGATTTTGTATGTTTTTCACTATCTTATTCAAACTCAGTTTGGCTACATGATTCAAACTATAAGGACTGATAATGCTCTTGAACTAAAAATGCCAATTTTTTTTACTGATTTTGTTATTATCCATTAGTGAACTTGTGTTCAGCCACCATAGCAGAATATTATGCTGGAAAGAAAGCATCAACATATCTTACACGTAGCTAGATCTCTCATTTTTCAAGCTTATATGCCACTTAAATTCTGGGGTGATGTAATGCTAACAACAACCTATAATATAAATAGACTTCATTCTAAACTTTTGCATTTCAAATCTCCATACCAAGTCTTGTTTGGTCAACCACCAAAGTATGAACAAACTTTATGAGGTAATGCAATCCAATACCGTTGCTCCATATGTTTACGAACTTGTATTTTATAATGACCCATTTTAGGGTCGTGCATCTAGTTTTATTATTACCAATAATTATCTCCAACAATTTGCTGCAAGAATGAACAACAGAAAGAACAACCCTTATATTAATGACATAATTGATTATTTTATCTAATATCTATGAAATTAATTTGACCTTAGGCTTACTATTATTCAGACTAGCATAACGACTCAAATTTGCCTCCTTTGGTATTTATTTCTTAGCAAATCTTGTTTTGCCTTTTTATTATTGATTGACATTGATTCAATATCACTTGATGCCCCTTGTTAACAAATTATATCATTTTGCTTTAAAATGTTGTGACCAATATGTTACCAATAATTTATACACATCACTAGTTGTGACCAAATGCTTGGAGACTTTGTGATGTAAACACACGCCGAAAAATAGCAAAGCAAATGCTGATATGTTAATATAGTTTAAAGTAATACTCTTACATCTGTGGTAGTCAATTGAAAACTTAAGCTTAAACCCACTGTCCTAGCTTTAAGTATTTGACTAATTGGTTGCTATAAAACCTTAACCAAATCTTTTTGTTCTTAATCTAATCTACCTTTAGGCTTAAACCTAGTGCTAGTAGACTTGTCTATCACAAAAGAGTTGATTCACCAAACATGATACAAAGTCATTGACATGAACACGTACGGCACTCAAAACACTCTTTTAGCTCCCACATGGTTATGTCTTCCAAGTCTTGAATCCTTGACTTAATGTCGGGTATTTATAATTGAGAAGACTCAAGATTATCGAATTAGAAGTCTTTTGTGGATCAATTTGATTGTACATCAAAACAGCTTCCAGATTAGCTTGTCTTTTGTACGCACATATGTTGCAACAATTGAGTTGATCACAAACGGTGTAATACTTATTTACAAGTGCCCAATCTCGATCCAAGCTACTTCATTTGAGGTTGTACATGATCAACACAAATTTTCACTCTTCTACATTAATTCAGATATCATTAAGAGTCCTAACAACTCATGTTTAATTAGTTTGGAAACGTCACCAACAAATGTCCTAACAAATATTATGTTATCACCACTTTCGCCTATTTTGACCTTCTGATTTTACCTTTAATCAATGTTTTTTTTCATCATTTTGCTATAATCTGCTCTAAAACAAGATTCAATTGTCTAATGTCAAACGGGCATATATTAAAGAAAGTCCAATTTCAAGACTAATGGTATAATAGCAAACAAATTATTCTGACAATTCACTTTCAAGGAAATGGTGGCAATCTAACATGCCTTTTCTTCCCCAACTCACCTATGTATTCAAGATTTTCATATTGACTTCTAATTTGTTTATCATTGCGGTTCAAGTATTTAAAAAATTTAAGAAATGATAATATAATATTTATTATCCTCAAATCATTACTTATTTTATTGCTATTTAAGTGGAACTTTTCACAGTTAAATTTTAAATTATAAGATTAAAATTGATAGCATCGAATTTCCCAAACTAAAAAGAAAAATCTCTTTATTTTGCTGGCAAAGTCCATTTTCAAAACGTGTTTCCAATGTTGAAAATAGTAAAAAAATAAAAATAAAAAGACAAAAAAAAAATGGCTACACATTAGACCACTTAAGTCCGTTTCGTTTTATTATCTATCTATGACTCTGTATTAAGGGTAAAGGCCTAATTCTAGTGGTACATAATTGAATTATTATAATACCTTTATTTCTTAATATTTTTTACTTTATTTTTCTCAATTTTCATTTATTTCATTTTCTTCCCTCAACTTTAACTTTTTGTAGTTTTTTTTTTTGTATCAATTTCCTATGCCAAATTTAATTTATCTATCCATACTTGTATATTTAGGATAAAGGCATAATTTTAATTGTATAATATTAAATTACTCTGATACTCCTATTTTGATATTATATAATATTCCTTTTTTCGGTTATATTTTAATAAAATTTTATACTTTTTATTTTATGTTTAATATTTATTTCAATTCATTCCTTGTGTGTGTGTGTGTGTGTGTGTATGAATATTTTTAAAAAATATTTCATATATTTTTATTATTATCTGTTACAATAAATAAAATCTTTTAAGTTATAAAAATTTTCATACGTGCAATAAGTGCACGAGGCCGCGGGGGCGGGGGGCGCTGGGGAATGGCCTAGTTATTTTTAATGTGTGCGTATTGAGTGCATGCCGAATTTTTGCAGTAAATATAATTGGGCCGCACTAAGAAATATGGTCTAACGTACGAAATTTCTATAGTTCAAATTTTCGAAAATGTTGGGCCTCTTAAAACTAGTCCATTCTTTATAAACATATGTTCATTGGGCCACTTATTTGGGTTTGTATTTTTTAACGTTAGTCATGTTCTTAACTAATATATAGAAATCACGGCCCATCAAATTAGGTTAATTCGGCTAAATTAGTACCAAAAAAAAAAAAAAAAACTATACATAATAAAAGTGGCTGCAAGATTCTTGTTTTCTAATTGACAACTTCAAGCTGTACTCAACAAGAGTTGCATCGATAAATTTTTTTCTTTTACTTCTGCCCTTGGCATATAAGGTATTTATGTCATCCAAGTAATATTAAAAATATAGTTTTTATATGTTTTGACAAGCATGTTCATTTATTTTTTGTTTTCAATGAGAAAAGATATGAGTCGAATAAACAGGCTGCATAATTGATATTGTACTTCATATTATACGTGATTTTGTTGAAATTTAATTTGATCATTCTATTGATCATGGGATTTATTTTATCGTTGAAAAATTAATTTTTATGAATATTTCACAAAGCTAATAGAAATACGTTTGTAGGACAAAATTTTTAAATAATAAGAAAGCTTGTGCAAGATTGAATAATTTAGATCAAACTGAATTTTGTGGGTTCTACTTTTTAATTTTAATCTTCTAATTCTTCTTTTAAGAATATTTGGCTTGAAACTTGAACAATCTTCAAGGAAATGGCTTGTGCTTAATCTTTCTTAAGGATTGTTAAGTATTTAGTAATGTTGATATTTGGGTTTAGCACCACTATCTTAGATCAAACGCTGTATTTAGGGACTTTGATGGAGAACGTCTTGAATTTGATGACGAACTCCTTGAATTTAGTCAAAAACATGACGAACTTCTTTGAATTTGATGAAGAACATGACAAATTTTTTGAATTTGATAAAGAACTCTTGAATTTGGAAAATACCGAATTTGATAAAGAACACGATGATTTTTTTGAATTTGACGAAAAACACTTTAAATATTCTTAGGAATTCCAGAGAGAATTTGGAGAGTTTCAAGTTTTCAGTTGCTTCACTTTCTGACTTTTGTCTCTTTTTTCTGTAGAGTTTGACCTTTATTTATAATTGAAGGAGAGATAGAGTGGTTGTATCATCTTATTGACGCGGCGCAATCCTATTAGCTGTCATAATTTGAAGCCAATCCAACAATCTTAATAGATAGGTTTAATTTTGTAGAATTTTCATTTCTCCAACTTCTGAAAAAATCGCGCCATTTGTTACCTTTTGATTGGGTAATTAAAATATTATCTTATTTATTTATTTAATTTAGGAACTATGTTTATTTAAATTCTCAAATAAATAAAGAAATGATTTAATTAATATTCTAATAACATATATTCCATGTTTCGTTATTTGATTGGCACAAAATTTTAATGTGTCTACAAATACCTTCTTGATACTTGTTCATGATAAGTTTACTTTTAAACGAATAAGTCTCTTTGTTTTTTTTAAATAAGCCTCTTTTGTTTAGCTGGGCTTTTTGAACTTGTTGACCCATCCTTTTATTCACAACATCAATTCGTAAACCCGTCAAAATCCAGGCATGATAAAGCTGGCTTCTTGTCAAATTCTTCACAGTGGCGACTAAAACATGAACTCTCTATCAAAGATAGGCACCCAAAGCTAACATGGATATCTGAACAAAGGATATTCCCTTTCGTACTGATCTAACATAGAGTTTGAATTTCACACAAATTTCATCTTCAATTGCTTATAAATAATTTGTGAATGTTCCTCCCGGCTTTGCCAACAATTCGTGCCTTCTTTCCTTTCATGCCCAGGTGTTGACTATAACACTTTTGCAATCGGGACCGCTAAGAGCAAGAGATAAAGGTAAGCTTTTTCGTTCCTTTTTTGATCCTTGTTCTTCGGTTTTCTCCCTTCTTTTGTGTACCAGCAAACCTCATCGGCGCCACACAATGCTGGAGTCTGGACGCTATTCACTGCCTCTATGGTGGCATCCAATCTTTGAGAACAGCCGTGGTGCAGTCTATGGGCGAAAGGGGGGAGATGATGACTTGACATGATGGACTCCCAGTGGTTGCTAAAACGGTGGTTCTGGTAAGCTTCCGGTGGTGGTGCGACAACAGTGGCGGAGGTGTAGGTTTCCAACGAATCAGCCTTGGTGCCGATGTGTGGCGACGCTGACGAGTTTCATTGGTGGTGCGCAACAGAATTAGATGGTTTCAGTGGTGGTGCTATTGGCAGTTTGGTTTGATGTGGTGGCATTGACCATGGTGGAAGCGGCGGTGCAGGCAACGTAGCATTGGCGTCGGGCTTTCGCACAGGGCGGCACCGATCGATGGTGTCTTTTGGTGATGAGACGCTCGGGCGTCTAGCGGTGCTTGCATCGGGTGTGGACGTTTGACTGGCGCTGCGTGACTTTCGGTGGTGCAGATTCACGGTGACGAGTGATGGTTGCAGCAGCGGTGTGGGTTTTCGCGGCTTTTTTTCTCGGGGAAGAAGGTCGTGTTTGGGCGCAATTTTTGTTTAGGATAAGGTTGCGTTTGGATGTTGATTTTTGGTTCGGAATAAGGATGCAGAATTCGTTGGACATAAGGCAGTGTTTGGATGCAAAATTCATTGGACATAAAGCAGTGTTTGGCTGAAGATTTCTAGTTTTGGGCATAAGGTCATGTTTGGGCAAATTTTTTAGTTTGGGAGTAAGGCGCGTTTGGGCAGATTTTTGGTTTGGGATTAAGGTTGTGTTTGGCTGGAACCCCCCCCCCCCCCGGTCGTTATTATTATTATTTTTAGCCCACGAACACCCGACTCAATTTAGCCTATGTGTATCATTTAAACTTAAATGTTTTGGCCTTTGCGTGCTATGCTTAATTTTGCCAATGAGTATCATTTAGGCTCGAATTTTTAAATATTTGAATATTAAGCTTAACTTAGCCTACGAGTACCATTTATGCTTGAACTTTTAGGCCTTCGAGTTTTAGGCTTAATTTCACCCACGTGCATCATCTAGGCTTGAATTTTTAATCCTTTGAATATTAGGTTTAATGTAGGCCACGTGTACCATTTAGGCTTAGACTTTTAAGCCTTTGAATACCATGGTTAATTTTTGCCTACGAGTATCATTTAAACTTTAACTTTTGAGTCTTTGAGTACTATGCTTAATTTTGCCCATGTGTATTTTTTAGGCTTGGACTTTTTGAGCCTTTGAGTATCAAGCTTAATTTTAGCCACGAGTACTATTTAGGCTTGAACTTTTGAGCGCTTGAGTATCAGGCTTAATTTTGTCCACATGTACCATTTAAGCTTGGACTTTTGAGCCTTTAAGTACCAAGCTTAATTTTTGCCCACGAGTACTGTTCAGACTTGAATTTTGAGTCTTTGAGTACTAGACTTAACTTAACTCACGAATACTGTTTAAGTTTGAATTTTTGAGCATTCGAGTACCAGGCTTATTTTGCCCATAAGCACCGTTTAGGCTTGAATTTTTTGAGCCTTTGAGTACCAAACTTAACTTTGCTCACGTGTACTATTTAGATTTAAACTTTTGAACCTTTGAATACCAGGCTTAACTTAGCCCACGAGTATCATCTAATTTGAATTTTTAAGCTTTTGAGTACCAGGCTTAACTCAACATAAGTGTATTGTTTAGACTTTAACTTTTGAATATTTAAGTACTAGGCTTTATTTTGCCCAGTTTAGATCGAGGCCCGAAGTCTTACTTTCTTGGCACCTTTTACTCTTTGGAATTTTTTGATTTTACATGGCTCCTTTAAGGGCTATACATTATTTTTTGCACTTCATAGAGCTTTCATGTATTCATGACCCTCTTTATTTATCAAAATTCATTTCTAAAATTCCTTGCCCCTTCTTTCTAGTTGATCACCATAATGCATTTTAAGAGCAATATGTCTTCCTCTAGCATAGAGCACTTGGTTATTCTTGATAAGGAGGGCCATCTTATAGAGAAAAGTACAATTTTAGTAGTTTATACTTCCTTTATCAGTTGTCCTTGGTCTAAGTTGATGATCCCTCATTGGTTGGATAATTGGGCTTGGGAAATCCCTTTCAGTAAAACTTTGAAGGCCTGGATCATATAGCCATCTCACCATCATCATGCGGTTAGGTCAGTTTTGTTGCTGACTTTAGGTTATAGGGTAATCAAAGGAAAGGCTAAATGGGGGAACGCTTTTCCATCCACCGTCGAGTTCCACTTCACCAAGGGCTATTAAGGGTTGGCTGAATATGTACTTGGTCGATGTGGACGTGAGTTGAAGGCAGCTTAGATTTTTGACATGGTTTATACCTCACTTTCACTTACGATCATATTTCGAACATCTTACAAGCGATTTATGAGGCATGGTGTCTTCCTGCCAATATGCTCTTTACCTCTTATGGTGAGGTATCAATGTCCCTCTGTAACTTGTAGAACTTGGCGGGTCTTCCAATTTATGGAAGATTTTATGATGAGGTCGTTCCGAGTGTAAAGCAAGTTACAGGTGCAAACGAGCAAGGGAAGAGGTATGTTCCTTGATCTTGCCAATATTTATTCCATACTTATCACTTGCTTCAGGAAGAGCCAAATGACGCTCGAGCTTCTTCGGTTTCTATTGAAGATTAGATCAGCTTTTGGTGTAAAAGGGAGGTAAAGTACTCAGCACCCGTAGTCCGAAATGAGAAAAAGACAACCTGTCCTAGGTCCACTTGCAACCCTTCTAGCGAGATTGGCTCTCATGGGTCTTAGTCATTTGTCCATAAGAAACCTTTTACACATCTCAATGTTGGCGAGAATTTCAGAACAAAGACCTACTTGGCAGCATTTCTTGCTTGCTGGCTTTTCATCTTTACTTTTCCCATTGAGGACGTTGGCTTTGTTCATCTAAATACTTTTAAGATGGCAAATATTATAGCAACCAGAAGGGTGGTAAGTTTAACCGTTCCTATTCTTGCTAGTATTTATTGAGGTTCGCGAGTGTATTCCCCATTTTCTCTTTATTACGTTTATGCATGATTTGCTCATTATTTTGAGCATTATCTGGTCCATAAAGTAGTTGATAGCCCAAAGATGATTGCGTATTCTGATGAAGGTGGGGCCAGGTATTATGACCCACACGAGGTGCATTAAAGAATTCATAAAGGCAAACTCTTCGGTTGGACCGAGACTATGATTACCAAGTAGAGGGATATCTTCTACATTGATGATGATAGTCGCGACCAATTTGAAGATGATTATTTTTGCAACCATCCGTTTAGGTTATCTTTCATTGAGGCACGGTAATCAATTTGCTATTGAGCCTTGCAATCCGCATCGGTTTAGTCGCCAATACGGATTCTATCAAGAGATTCCTAGCATTCTTACATGTGATGTTCATGAGACTTCTCTAGAGGAAGTCCTGTACTTTTGGAGGATGCCTACCTTAGTTACTTCATGGGCCAAGGCATGCTTTCCTTGCATTCCTGCAGTTGTGAGTAAGTTTCATTCTAAGGCCTAGAACGAGTGGTGGGCTAAAGTTAACGAAAACTACTTTGAAGAACATTTCGTGAAGTTGTGCATTACTCTATCTCAAGGTGAAGTCCTTAATATAGGAAGCTTGTCTCCTAATATTAGAGATTCGCCTCTTGAACCTGCAGCCCTAACTGTCCTTACAAAAAAGAGGCCATGTTTGCAGATCTTACATGATAGTATCAGTAGCAATGAGGATCGTCACTAGAAAAGGGTTTAGAGAGCCCCTTCTCCTTTAAGTCTAAAAGAAGGCAAACTTTCCAGTTACCCAGAGTCGGTTAGAGATCTTAACTAGGGGGTGGTTTGTTACTTTTCTCTTTGTTGCATTCTTTCTCTTCCTTTTCAATTTACCAACACATTTTTTTCTCTTCTAAGTGGAGAGGCAGCCATTCGAAAGTAGTAGTGGGGGTTCTAGTGGTAGTCATAAACTTGTTGTGGTGCCAAATCCACTTGTAACCGCAGCGCCCGAGAAAATTCGTGTTTCGAAAGAGAGCAAGTAAGCACCTTCTCCTATGGTAGCTTCCATATTTAGAGCAAAGAAATTCCTCTAGAGTCACGAGGAGGTGTTCCTTTTCCAGTTGTGGGTGAGTCTCCGCGAGAGGTTAGCTGGCACCTCACCTGATCTCATTTCTTCTCTTAAAGATGAAGTTATGCTTATCTTTGAATTTATGAAATATTTTGTCCACGCCAACGGGTTCCTTGTAAAAGAGTTTTTAGAGGCACTTTTAGCTAGGGCTATAGTTTATGATGAAGCAAGATCTATAGTGGTTGATATGCCTACCAAAGAGGTCTTCGCTAAACAATTGAAGGATGCAGAGTGCGAGCTTCAGGAGGCCTTAAATAGGGAAGCTGAAGGACCAAGGCAAGTTGAGGTTTCTGAAGCCAAATTAAAGAGCGTTGAGGAGCAACTTGAACTTTTAACTAAGTGACGGTAGGAGTTGTCTACATTGCTTTCACAGAAAAAGGAATCCCTTGGAGAGGCAGCAACGAAAGTTGGTGAGCTCCATAGAGAAATTGTTGATATCCAATTTATTGAGCCTTTAAATGATGTGGTTGCAGAGGCCTTGCGCACTGTTGAAGAGGATTTAGTAGCTGCCAAAAATCTGTTGGAGAGCTTGAATCCCTTTTCTTAGCTTTGTTAGGATCATTGTTTAGTTGACATTATTCTTATGCCAAGCACTTGCTTGGTCAATAAAACGTCTTGTTTTGCTATTTCTTGCTTTCTTTGTTTGGATGTGCAACCAGCAATAATCATGAATTAAAACATAACCTATCATAAATTCATGACTGAACTTAGAAAGTATTCAAGCTACCTACGTACCCGTAAAATAGGATCAAATCATAACGTAGTTCAAACACTTTTAATTCATGAAAAGTAAGGCCGTTTATAGTTTATACTCTTACAAGCCAGGAGAAACATACAGTTTAGGCTCATATGTTGAGGAGCATCTTGAATTTGATTTAGGTTTGATAGTTTTAAATTTATATCAAGGAACTTTGATTTAGATTTGGTTTGATAGTTCATGCTCATGTCAAGCAGGAGTTGATTTTCATCATTTCTCTTTTCCTATTTTTCGCATCCTTGATTTGATAGGACTTCTTGATTTTTTTTTGTAATCAATTTTTTTTTCACTTTTCTTTTCTTCATTTTTTTACTACCTTTTTTTAAGAATAATATTTTTTCAAAAATCTCCCATTGGTTGGGCCAACTCTTACGCCATCTTAGTCAACCAGCTTGTAAGTGCCGTTTATGTAAACTTTTTTAACGACATACGGTACATCCCATTTGGAGGTAAATTTGTTTCTAATGTGATGAGTGATGATGATAGGCCTTTTTACTACGAGCACCAAGTCCTCGACTTGAAAAGACTGAGTGCACACCCGTTTATTGAATGTCTTAGATAAGCGAGCTTGATAGTACTTAATCTTTTGTTGTGCATTTAGACTCTTTTCATTAAGTGCTTTTAGTTTTTCAAGGCGCAGGTGAGTGTCGTCTTCCTCAGTCAGCCCCTCTTGTATGACAATTCATAAGGATGGAATTTGATGTTTAAGTGGGGTGATAGCCTCAGCGCCATACATCAATGCATAAGGAGTTGCTTGCGTAGGATTCTTGTGAGTGGTTTGATAGGCCCATAAAGTTTCACCAATCTTTTTATGCTAATCTCTTTTTTATTTTGACACCATTTTCTTCAACAAGTTACACAAAGTCTTGTTGAAAGTTTTTGTAAGACCGTTTGCAGGGGTATGGTACATTGAAGACTTCCTTTGCTTGAAGCTAAATTTCTGACATAGCTTGTCAATTGTGCTATTGACAAACGATTTTCCATTATTGATGATGATATACCGAGGGATTCTGTATCTATAAATGATATTGACATGGATGAAGTCGACAACACTTTCCTTCTTTACTTCCCTAAGAGGAATTGTCTCTATCCATTTTGAGAAGTAGTCAGTTGCAGTAAGAATGTAGAGATGGCTAGCAGATAATTTTGTTATAGGTCCGACAACATCCAAGCCCCAAGCGTCGAAGGGCCATGAGGTAATTGTGGGATGCAACGGCTTGGGTAGTTGGTGAATGAAGCTGGCATGGTACTGGCATGGTTGACACTTTCGAGTGAATTCCACGCAATCCTTTACCATTGTCGGCCAGTAATACCCTAGCCTTTTGATTCAAAATTGAAGTTTTGGTTCTGACTGGTGGGCACTACAAATTTCGAAGTGTGTTTCCTCCATAGCTTGTATGGCTTCATCATCGCCCAAATAGCATAGGAATATCCCATCAAAGGAGCATCTATACAATGCACCCTTGAAATAGATGAAACAAGCTGCTTGTCATCAAATATCTGCTTTTTGGCATGGATCTTTGGGTAACTTGTCGTATTTTAGGTAGTTCACAAATGGTTGGTGCTAATCTTCCTTTTCAACTTCGAAGACCTCTACAGAATAATTTTTTTCTTCACCTTCTTCGTCCTTGAGCATTGGTGCCACTCCCTTTTTTTGCATATAGGCATGTGGTATTCTGCTTTAGGTAGGGACAAGGAAGAGGCAAACTTGGATAATGCATTTGCCCACTTGTTTTCCTTTCTTGGCGCATGTTTTATAGTGACATTTCCAAGCCACCCTATAAGTATATTGGTATAGTTATAGTATGGAAGTAGGTCATGCTTTTTCACTTCATATGCCCCAGTAGCTGGTTCGCCACTAACTTAGAATCCCTATAGAATTCGAGGTGTAGTTGCTTGATTTCCACGGCGATTTCGAGTCTGATGATCAAGGCTTGATATTTAGGCATATTGTTGGAGCATTTTTTTTATAAAGGTGAATGAGTGAGGCATGACTTGTCCTTCAAATATTACGAACACTACGTCGGCACTAACTCCTTTATGGGAAGCTCCGTCAAAATACATCTTTCATGGAGTAGTGATTTCAACCATCAAGTCATCTTCATCAAGCAGGTCAATAGGAATGTCCCACTCAGTTGGAATAGGATGGTTTGCCAAGAAGTCGACCAACACTTGTCCCTTTACAGCCTTTTGTAGTATATATATGATTTCAAATTGTTGGAATTGAAGGTACCATCTTGCCATTCTGTTAGAAAGAATGGGTCTTTTTATAACAAACTTTAGTGGGTTAGCTTTGAATGCCAAATGGACTGTATGAGTTTGGAAGTAATGTCTTAACTTTTGCATGGTGAAAATAAGTGCCAAACTATTCTTCTCAATTGGTGAGTATTTTAGTTCACTTTGTGTCATCATTTTGCTTAGGTAGTAGAGAGCGTTCTCCTTCTTTTCATCATTTTCGTGTGTTAATTGAGCTCCTACCATGCATTCTTGTGTAGTAATGTATAGGATCAATGGACAGCTGGGCACCAGGGCCACCAACATTGGAGGTGTTATCAAGTAGGACTTGATGCTTTCAAAAGCCTTTCTGTAGGGTCCATCCCATTCAAATGGACTACCCTTCTTCATAAGGCGGTTGAACGGTTGACAACGTCCATTGGGACCTTTCTACCTCTCATCTCTTCCTTTGTCAAATTTCAAGCAAACTTCAAGTTTCAAATAAGTCACTATGGCAAGCAACAAGGGAAAGTCTACCAAGGGTGCTACCTTAACTGCTACTGAGACTGTTGTAAGAAATGCTAGTGCTGTAACCAGAAGGGTGGCAAGAAGACTATTGTACTCTGAACCAACTTATCTCCTTGAGGCTGGTAATAATCCATTCTTTACAAGTGAAGGCCATAAGGACGACTCTGCATCTTTAAGCCCTCTCTCCAACGCCTCATTTGTGTCCAACATGGCACCAGTCATGACGACTAACACTTCAAGCTTGGAGGACCAAATCATTGTGCCAAACTTGTATAGTAGCAAGACTTGGGAATCTTAAGGCTAATGGACAAAGTAGATAATGCTGAAAGTAACCGCAAAGCTGAAAGAGCACTTGAAATACCTCATCAGGCTGAATCATATGCCAAATGACTGGTCGATGACCGAAAGCAGTCTACAATCAGAGAACACCAAATTTTCTCTGACAGCTTGATCCCTATTAATTAACTGAAAGATTTCACTGAAGGCACCATCAAAAGCAAATTTGATGGAGGCATCAAGTCAACTTTGAGATAAGCCAAGCTTTATTTGACAAGAATTAACAACCTGAAGATGCCAATGGGTTATCAAACCCCCAAGTTCCAACACTTTGATGGAAAGGGAAACCCCAAATAGCACATAGCTCACTTTATATAGATGTGTAACGACGCTAGGACATATGGAGACCATTTACTCAAGCAGTTTGTTTACTCGTTGAAAGGAAATGTGTTCGACTAGTACACTGACCTCGAGCCTGGGACTATCGATAGCTGGGAACAAATGGAGTATGAATTCTTCAACAGCTTCTATAGCACAAGGCGAATTGTCAACATGATCGAGCTCACAAATACCCGCCAATAGGAAGATGAGCCAGTCATTAACTACATTAACAGGCAGAGCAACTTAAGTCTGAATTGCAAAGACAGATTCTTTGAAGCCTTAGGCATTGAGATGCACATATAAGATATGCACTGAGGGCTACGATACATCCTTTAAGGGACTCGGCCTAAAACTTTTGAAGCATTGCCATGCAGGCTCACGACATGGAGCTAAGCATAGCTGTAAGTGGTGTTGGTGGACAACCTATTTCAGAGTTCCGCAAGCTAAAAAACAAGTAGGAAATAAAGAAAGGAGGCAAACCTCCCACTAAAGAGTCTATGACAGTACGTGCTAAACCTATTCCAGTGAAAGGGAAAGAAAAGGTATACGAGAAAAAAGAAGTGCCTTAAAAGCTAAGAAGGCCAACCTCAAAAGAGTTGTAAGCCAAATCATACCATTTTTTAAACACATACATCTAGTGGATCTTCGATGACTTGTTAAAGGCCAACCTCATTGAATTACCAGAAATGAAGTGGCTTGCGGAAGCTGGAAAGACTGATGATCTCAAATACTGCAAAAACCACTACTTGGTCGGGTACCCTATCCACGATTGCTTTATATTCAAAGAGAAGGTCATAGAACTTGCCCACCAAGGAAATCACGTTGGAGGACAATAGGTTTAGTGCCAACACCATCAACCAAATGGAGGAAGGTCTCCAAATCGACAACTCTCCGAGCGAAGCTGGCTGCTTCTATAAAAAAAGCCAACTCCCCATCGAAGACTGCATGACTATAATGGTCTTCACGGAAGAAGATTTGATGTTGGGGTCTCAACCCCGTAGCAGGCCATTATTTGTCATTGGCTATGCGCACGAACAAAAAATCAATCAAATGCTAATCAATGGTGGCTTGGTTGTCAACATTCTGTCCTTATGAATTCTTAGAGAGCTAGAGATCCCATTTGATGAGTTTTCAAACAGCTATTTAGTGATCCTATGATTCAACCAAGAAGGGCAAAGGGACTTAGGTACTGAAAGAATGAAGCTACTCATAGATGGCATGAAATCGACAGCCTTATTCCATGTCATCGATGCTAAAGCATCATACAACTTACTCATCGACCGACCATAGCTCCACAAGAATGGAGCAGTCCTTTTTACTTGACACCAATGTTTGAAATAATGTCAAAGTGGTGTTGAGAAAAAAGTGTTCGATGATTGCAAACTGTTCACTATGGTTGAGTCCCATTTCACAAATGCAAAATATTTCCTAAGTAAAGTTGGGACTTCCGAAGCTAGTGACTCTCAAGAAAAGGAGAAACGAGACAGCCTGGAAAAGAAAGACGCCCTAACTAACATGGTACATTCCAAAAGTTGCATGGGTAAAGAGCCAGCAATCGATAATGCTCCTAAAGGTTTGACACTGCCTCTGACTCAAATTGATAGTGGAACAGCTACCTAAGCACCCAAAGAAGCTATGAAAGAACACCAGGAAGCTCAAAGGCTAAGGACTGTGAAATGCTTCAATCCCAAGGCATACAAACTCCTCATTAAGGCTGAATACAACCTACAGGAGCATTTGTCATTGGGAAAGCTTTTGTAGAAATTATCAAGCCAAAACTCGTGAGCAAGACTTAGGTATGAGCAGTCGAAAGGTCCCGTTCACATTGCCATAAGAAGAGCTTCTAAAGAAGCATGTCCTAAAGATGATTTCCCTTTACCCGTCACAGAACTCATGATTGACGCCATGACAGGATATGAAGCACTCTCCTTCATGGATGGATCATCCGGATATACTCAAATACTCATGGCGACCAAAGATGAGGAATTGACAGCCTTCTGTACACCCAAAAGCATATATTGCTACAAGGTGATTCCATCGACTTCAAAAATGCTGGGGCCACGTATCAAAGAGTCATGTAGAAGATCTTTGATAACATGCTTCACAAAAACGTGGAATGGTACATTGATGATCTTGTGGTAAAGTTGAAAAAAAGAAAAGATCATTTGTATAGCTTAAAGAAGGTCTTCAAGCGCTCAAAAAGATACCAACTGAGGATAAACCTATTGAAATATGCATTTCGGGTAACCTTTGCAAATTTTTGGGCTTTATTGTTTGCTATCAAGGCAGCAAAATTGAGCAAGCAAAGATTTATGTCATTTTGAAAATGCTGGAGCCTTAAAACATTCATGAACTTAAGAACCTACAAGGAAAATTAGCACATATCAGAACATTTATCTCCAACTTAGTAAGGCGTTGTCAACAGTTCAGCCGCCTTATGAAGAAGGGCATTCCATTTGAATGGGATGAGTTCTACAAAAAGGCTTTTAAAAGCATCAAGTTCTACTTGACAACACCTTCAATACTGGTGGCCCTAGTACCCGTCCGTCCATTGATCCTATACATTGCTGCACAAGAATGCTCTGTATGAACCTTATTAGCACAAGAAAATGACGAAAGAAGTAGAACGCTCTTTACTACTTAAGCAAAATGATGACACCAGATGAGTTAAGATACGCACCAATTGAGAAGGTTTGTTTAGCACTTATTTTTGCCATCCAAAAGTTAAGGCATTACTTCTAAGCTCATACGGTCCATTTGGTGTCCAAAGCCAACCTATTGAAGTTTGTCATGATAAAGCCTGTTCTTTTCGACAGACTTGCAAGGTGGTGGTACCTTCAATTCCAATAATTTGAAATCATATATATACTATAGAGGGCCGCAAAGGGACAGGCGTTGGCTGACTTCTTAGCAGACCATCCTCTTCCAATAGAGTGGGACCTTCCCGACGATCTACTTGATGAGGATGCTTTGATGGTTGAAATTACTCCTCTATGGAAGATGTATTTTAACAGTGCTTCCCATAAAGAAGGAGCCAGTGGCGGTCTGGTGTTCGTAACATTTGAAGGATAAGTGTCCTACCTCACTATTCACCTTTATGGAAAAATACTTCAATAATGTGGCTAAATATCAAGCCTTGATCATTGGACTTGAAATCGCTATAGAAATCAAGCAACTTCACCTCGAAGTCTATGGAAATTTTAGGTTAGTAGTCAACCAGCTACTAGGGGAATAAGAAGTCAAAAAGTTTGAACTACTCCCATACTATAACTATGCCAATATGCTAATAGGGTGGCTTGGAGATGTCACCATAAAACATATGCCAAGAAGGGAAAACAAGCAGGCAAATGCATTGGCCAAGCTTGCCTCTTCCTTGTCTCTGCCTGAAGTAGAATACCACGTGCCCATGTGCAAAAGAAGGGTAGTGCCACCGATGCTCGAGGATGAAGAAGGCGAAGAAGAAGATTATTCTGTAGAGGTCTTTGAAGTTGAAAAGGAAGTTTGATGCCAACCATTCATGAATTACCTAAAATATAACATGTTACTGGAATATCTACACCAAAAGGTAAATATTCAATGATGAGCAGCTTATTTCATCTATTTCAAAGGCACATTATATAGACACTCCTTTAATAGGTTATTCCTATATTGTTTGGGCAATGATGAAGCCATATAAGTTATGGATGAAGCACACTCTGAGATTTGTGGTACCTACTAGTCAGGACCAAAACTTCATTTTACATCAAAAGGATGGGGTATTATTGACCGACAATGGTAAAGGACTGCATGGAATTCATGCCCAAAAGTGTTAACCATGCCAGTACCACACCAACTTCATTCACCAACCGCCTGAGCCCTTGCACTCCACGGTTGCCTCATGGCCCTTCGACGCTTGGGGCTTAGATGTTGTCGGATGCATAACAAATCATCTGTTGGCTATCTCTACATTCTTGCTGCAATTGACTACTTCTTAAAACGGGTAACAGCAATTCCTCTCAGGAAGTAAAGAAGGAAAATATAACTGACTTCATCCATGTGAATATTATTTATAGATACGGAGTTTTTCGATATATCATCATCTATAATGGAAAATTATTTGTCAACTACATAATTGACAAGCTATGTCCAGAAATTTAGCTTCAGGCAAAGGAAGTTTTCAATGTACCATGCCCTAGGAAACTATCTTGTAGAAACTTTCAACAGGACTTAGTGCAACTTGTTGAAGAAAGTGGTGTCAAATCAAAAAGGGATTGGCATGAAAGGATTGGTGAACCTTTATGGGCCTATCAAGCCACTCACAGGACTCCAACGTAGGCAACTCCTTATGCATTGGTGTATGGTGTTGAGGCCACACCCTACTCGAACAGTAAATTCCATCCTTACATATTGCCATACAAGAAAGACCAACTGAGGAAGATAACACTTGCCTGCGTCTTGAAGAATTGGAAACACTTGATGAAAAAAGGTTAGATGTACAACAAAAGATTGAGTGCTATCAAGCTCGCTTATCCAAGGCATTAATAAATGGGTGTGCACTCGAACTTTTTAAGTTGGGGACTTGGTGTTCGCAGTAAGAAGGCCAATCACCATCACTCACCGCACTAAAAACCCATTTGCCTCCAAATAGGAAGGACTACATGTCGTCAAAGAAGTTTACAAAAATGGCGCTTACCAGTTAATTGACCAAGATGATGTAAGACTAGGCCAAATCAATGGGAGATTTTTAAAGAAATACTATGCTTAAAAAAATAATAAAAAAAAGAAAAGAAAAATGATGAAAATCAAATCTTGACATGAGCATAAACTGTCAAACCAAATCCAAATCAAAGTTCTTTGACACGAACTTAAAACTATCAAACCTAAATTAAATTCATGCTCCTCGACACATGAGCCTAAAATGTATGTTACTCCTGGCCCACAAGAGTATAAACTGTAAACGACCCTACCTTTTGCAAATTAAAAGTGCTTGAACTACGTTATGACTTGATCCCATTTTATGGGTATGTAGGCAGCTTGGATACTTTCTAAGTTCAGTCATGAATTTGTGATAGGTTATGTTTTAATTCATGATTATTGTTGAAGGTACATCCAAACAAAGAAAGCAAGAAATAGTGAAATAAAACGTTTTATTGACAAAAGCAAGTACTTGACAAAATAATAATGTCGAAAAAGTAATAATCCTAGGGAAGCTAAGAAAAGGGATTCAAGCTCTCCAACACATTCTTGGCAGTTACTAAATCCTCTTTAGTAGTACGCAAGGCTTTTGCAGCCACATCATCTGAAAGCTAGGCAGACTAGATAGCAAACAATTTCCCCATGGAGCTTACGCACTTCCGCTGCTACCTCTCTAAGGGATTCCTTTTACCGTGAAAGGGATGAAGACAGCTCATGCCATCGCTTAGTTAAAAGTTCAAGTCGCTCCTTAACACTTTTCAATTTGACTTCAGAAACCTCGACTTGCCTAGTTTATTCGGTTTCCCTATTTAAGGTCTTCTGAAGTCGACTTTAGGCATCCTTCATCTTCTTACTAAAGACCT
This sequence comes from Avicennia marina, assembly GCA_019155195.1. Classification (NCBI taxonomy): domain Eukaryota; kingdom Viridiplantae; phylum Streptophyta; class Magnoliopsida; order Lamiales; family Acanthaceae; genus Avicennia; species Avicennia marina. Next base: position 6,708,576 of record CM032772.1, on the reverse strand, counting down.
CTTTGGTAGGCATATCAGTCGCTGTGGATCTCGCTTCATCATAAATTGTGGCCATAGCAAAAAAGTGCCTCTAAAGACTTTTCTATGAGGAACGCGTCAGCATGGTCAAAACATTTCATTGATTCAAGGACAAGCATAACTTCATCTTTCAGAGAGGAAATAAGATCGAGAGAGGTGTAAACTAACCTCTTATGGAGACTCACCCACTGTTGGCAAAGAAACTCCTTCTCGTGACTCTAAAGGAACTTCTCTACTCTAAAGACAAAAACCATTGCAAGAGAGAGTGCTTGCTTGCTCTCTTTTAAAACACAAATTTCCTTGGGCATTGCGATTATAAGTGGATTTAGCTTCGCAACAAGTTTATAACTATTGTTAGAACCTGCACCACCGCTTCCGAAGGGCTGCCTCTCCACTTAGAAGAAAAGAAAAACGTATTGGTAAATTGAAAAGGAAGGGAAAGAATGCAACAAAAAGAAAAGTAACAAATCACCTTCTGGACAAGATCTTTAACCGACTCTAGGTAGTTGAAGAGTTTGCCTTCTTTCAGACTTAAAGGAGAAGGGGCTCTCTTAATCCTCTTCCAGTGATGATCCCCATTGCTATTGGTACTATCATATAAGATCTGCAAACTCGATCTCTTTTCTATAGGCACAATTGGGGCTATGGGTTCACGAGGTGGATTTTTGACATCAAGAGACAAACTTCCTACATCATGGATGCCACCTTGAGATGAAGTAATGCACAGCTTCGCGGAATGTTCTTCAAAGTAGTTCCTGTAAACTTTTGCCCACCACTCCTTATAGGCCTTGGAATGAAACTTTCTCACAACTGCAGGAACGCAAGGAAAGCATACCTTCGCCTGTGAATTAGACGAGGTAGACACCCTTCAAAAGTACAAGCCTTCCTCTAAAGAAGTCTCACGATCATCACGTGCAAGAATGTCAGGAACCTCCTAATAGAATCGGAATTGGCGACTAAACCGTTGCGGACTATAAGGCTCAACAACAAACTGATTACCCAACCTCAATGAAAGATAACTTGAATGGATAGCAACAAAATAATCATCTTCAAACTAGTCACGACTACTGTCATCAACGAAGAAGATATCCCTCTACTTGGTAATCATGGCCTCGGTCCAATTGAAGAGTTCGCCTCTATGAATTCTTCAATGCGCCTCGCATGGGTCATAATACTTGGCCCTACCTTCACCAGAATGCACGATCATATTTAGGCTATCAACTACTTTATGGACTAGATAATGAGTCTTAAAATAATGAGCAGACCACGCATAGACATAATGAGCGGAAAAGGGGAATACACTCGTGAAGCCTTTGAGAATGTGCAATTCTACCTAGACCTTGATAAATACTGGCAAGAATAGGAATAGCCAGGCTTACCTCCCTCCCAATTGCCATAATACTTGCCATCTTGAAAGTATTTGGACAAATAAAACTAATGTGCTCAATGGGAAGGGCAAAGATGTAAAGCTAGCAAGCAAGAAATGCCGCCAAGTAGATCTCTATTCTGAAATTCTCACCAACATTGAGATGTGTAAAAGGTTCCTCATCGACAGATAACTAAGGCCTATGAGTGCCAATCTCGCCAGAAGGTTGCACGTGGACTTAGGATGGATTGTCTTTTTCTTTTTTTGGGCTGGGGGTGCTGAGTACCTTACTTCCTTTTCACACTGAAAGCTGATCCAATTCTCAATAGAAACTAAAGGAGCTCGAGTATCATTTGGCTGTCCTTGAAGCGAGTGATAAGTATGGATCAAATGTTGACAAGATCAAGGAACATATCACTTCCCTTGCTCGTTTGCACTTATAAGTTGCTTTGCACTCAAAATGACCTCTTCATAGAATCTCCCATAGATTGGAAGACCCGCCAAGCTCCACAAGTGATAGAGGGACATTGATAACTTGCCATAAGAGGTAAAGAGCATATTGGTAGAAGGACACCATGCCTTATAGATCACTTGTAAGATGTTTGAGTTACGATTGTAAGTGAAAAGCAAGGCATAAACTGCTTTTAAAATCTGAGCTGCCTTTAGGTGTGGTTCACACCAGCCACGTACATCTTCAGTCCACTCTCAATAACCCTTGGTAAAGTGGAACTCGCCAGTGGATAGAAGAGCGTCCCCCCATTTAGCCTTTTCTTCAATAACCCTAGGCCCTAAAGTCAATAGCAAAACTGACCTAACAACATGATAATGGTGAGATGACTACAGGGTCCAAGCCTTTAAAGTCTTGCTAAACCGAATTTCTCGAGTTCGGTTATCCATCTGACGAGGGATTGTCAACAAAAGCCAAGGACAACCATTAAAAGAAGTATGAACTACCAAAATTGTGCCTTTCACTATAAGATAGCCTTCTTCATCAAGAATAACCAAGTACTCCAAAGAAGACATGTTGCTCTTAAATGCACCAAAGTGATCAACTGCAAAAAGGGGCAAGGAATGTTAGGAACGAATTTTGGCAAATAAAGGGATCTATGAATAAATAAAAGCTCTATGAAGCGCAAAAATAATATATAGCTCTTAAAGGAGCCAAGTAAAATTAGTAAATTCAAAAGGAGTTAAAGGTGCCAATAAAGCAACGTCAACAAAGTAAAAGCTTCGGGCTTCAGTCCAAGTTGGGCTAAAAAAAATTAAGCCTGATATTTAAAAGCCAAAAAATTCAAGCCTAAATAGTACTCATGGGCCAAGGCAAGCCTGGTATTCAAATGACTAAAAATTCAAGTCTAAATGGTAATTGTGGGTTAAGGCAAACCTAGTACTCAAAGACTTAAAAATTTAAGCCTAAATGGTACTTGTGGGCCAAGTTAAGCCTGGAATTCAAGCTTAAATGGTACTCATGGGCCAAGTTAAGCTTGGTACTCAAACGCTTTAAAATTCAAGCTTAAATGGTACTTGTAGGCTAAGGCAAGCCTAGTACTTAAAGGCTCAAAAATTCAATCATAAATGGCATGCATGGGCTAAGTTAAACATGGTACTCAAAGTCTTCAAAATTCAACCCTAAATGGTACTCGTGAATTAAGGCAAGCTTGGTATTTAAAGTTTCAAAAATTCAAGTCTAAGTAGTACTTGTGGACCAAGTTAAGCCTAGTACTCAAATGTTCCAAATTTCAAGCCAAAATAGTACTCGTGGGCCAAACTAATCCTGATACTCAAAGGCTCAAAAATTCAAGTCTAGATGGTACTTGTTGACCAAATGAAGCCTGATACTTAAAGGCTCAAAATTTCAAATCTAGATGGTACACGTGGGCTATATTAAACCTGGTACTTAAAGGCTCAAAAATTTAAGTCTAGATAATTCGCGTGGGTCACATTAAGCTTGATATTCAAAGACTTTAAAATTCAAATCTAAACGGTTCTCGTGGGCTAAGTTGAACCTGGTATTTAAAGACCTAAAAGTTCAAGCCTAAGTGGTACGCGTGGGCTACATTAAGCCTGATACTCAATGGCTCAAAATTTCAAGTCTAAATGGTACTCGTAAGATTAATCAAATTAGGTGTTTATGGGATTAAAAAAATACTGCCTAAACATGGCCTTACTTAAAAAAAAAAACTACCCAAACACGGCCTTATTCCCAGCTGAAAATCTGTGACGAGATATGGTATTATTTCAAGCCAAAAACTTACGTCCAAACATGGCCTTATTTCAAGATTATAATTTGCATCCAAGCATAGCTTAGACCTTTAATATAAAATTCTGCATCAAACATGGTCTATTGCTATGGCACCTTCACCCCCGTCTCCAGGACACCACTATGACCTCATTAATCCAAATCCTGTGTCGCTATTAACTTAGCCACAATCCCCACTCCAAATATCGCACCATTCAACACCACCGCCGAGCTCAGGTCAGTGTCGTCGTTGACATCAGAAAAAGCCATAGCATCGGATAAAGCCGCGCGTCGCCCTTCGAGTCGCTACCATGGGACCACATGCCGTTGTCAACCCAATACTACACCACACTGGACAGAGACTCGCTCATGCCCATTCAGTGTCGCATCGTCGCAGGTCCACTGTTCAGCGCCACTGAGCCCTTCACTGCTATCCCAACAACCGTACTCAACCCCACTACTGGTTTAGCCATCACTGTTTGATAAATGGCAATAAGTGGCAGAATCCTGTTAGAAGTTGATTGAATGAAGACTTTATTAAATTGTTAGATAGGATACAAACTCTGACAGCTAATGAAATCACGCCACGTCAGTAGGTTGATACAGTTATTCTATCTCTTTTATAATTACAAATAGGGGTCAAACCGCATAAAAAAAAGTACAGAAGTCAGACAGTGAAGCAGTTGAAGACTTGAAGGTCACCAAATTCTATTTGGAATTTCCAAGAACAGTCAAAGTGTTCTTCATTAAATTTAAGAAGGTCTTCACCGATTTCAAGAAGTTTTTCATCAAATTCAAAAAAGTTCGTCGTATTCTTCACCAAATTCAAAGAACTTCGTCATGTTCTTTACCAAATTCAAGGAGTTCATTACTAAATTTAAGGCGTTTTCCATCAAAGTCCCAAAATCCAGCGTCTGATCCAAGATTGTGGTACAAAGCTCAAAGATCAGCATTGCTAAAGATCTAACAGCTCTCAAGGAAGATCAAGTACAAGCCCTTTCCTTGAAGCATGTTCAAGTTTCAAGCCAACCCTTCTTGAAGGAAGAATTAGAGGATTAAAGTTAGAGAGTAGAACCTACAAAATTCAATTTGATCTAAATTATTCTATCTTACACCAAGTTTTCTTGTTATCTAAAAATTTTGTCCTACAGGGACATTTTAGTTGCTCATACGCAAGTCCTACTTGTGGGTTTTGGCTTGATGATTTCTGTGAAAGCTTTTCCAATGGCGATTGCTCTTATGGGCTGTATCCAATTTTAATAAGAAGTTTGTATGCCTTGGGACTGAAGTATTTTGCAGTCCTTACCTCTTGAGCCTCCTGGTGTTCTTTTACAGCTTTTTTGGGCAGTTAAGTAGGTGCTCCTCTATCAATTTAAGTTAGAGGCAATGTTAAACCTTTAAGAGAATCATCGATTGCTGGCTCTTTGCCATTGAGATTTTTAGGATGTACTTTGTTGGTTGGGGCATCTTTCTTCACCAGGCCATCTCGTTTCTCTTTTTCTTGAAAGTTGCTAGCTTCGAAAGTCCCAACTTTACTTAGGTAATATTTTGAATCGGCGAAATAGGATTCAACCTCAGTAAACGATTTACAATTGCCGAGCACTTTCTTCACAATACTGTTTCGACAGTATTTGAAATATTGATGCCAAGTAGAAGGGATTACTCCATTCTCATGGAGCCATGGTTGGCCAAGGAGTAGATTGTATAATGTTTAGCGTCGATGACATGGAACAAGGCTATCAATTCTATGTCGTCTATGGGTAGCTTCATTCTAATAGTACCAAAGGCCATTTGCCCCCTTGATTGAATTCTTGGATCACCAAACGACTATTTGAATCCATCTTGAGAGACAAAAATTAGTTAGTGATTGTGTCCTAAGTCAATCATGTGAACATTGTGTAATTCTGTTTTTTTTAGAGAAGTTTATTATTACAATATTTGCATGTTAACTTTGAAATAATGTACATGAATATTTACAAATATTCTTCTAAATGTCCCAAGTCACTCATTATTGTGCGAACAATAATGGATTAAAACTAGTACTATATTTGATGGATGATTACAAGATGATCATGTGTATAGATATTCAAATCAAACTTGTAGGTATATATTGGTAAACAAGGTGCTAGATCAATTGGTTGTGAGGTCACAATATGAGTTAATATCATAAGTGACACTCATGATAGTTGAGTTATTGAATTCTTAGACCCAAAGTCACTATAGTTTCCTGTATGAGAAATACTGTGTTTAAACACAATCAAACATTGTCTTTGATTAGATGGCTTTGAATATTTTTGTTGAACAAAATGAGAGGGAGATGAGTAATTGAGATGAAATTTGTCCCCCCTCATTATAGGAGAGATATCTTTGGGCCCCTCAATAAGTGAGACTGAAAAATGCTTAACTATGCTCAATGAATTGATGGAGAATCTAATAACATTTGTTATATCGTCTACTTTATGATCAAGATAATATGATTGAACAATATAAGGGTGACATTTCCATGCCTTATGTTCAGTTTAGATAATGTGAGACAAAAGAATTGTGACAAAAGTTATAGATTAGGTTGTATCAAATTATTGATATTTATTTAACTTGGGTAGTCATAATGCCTCACTAGAGGCCGCTTATGACTTGTGGGCTTGAAATGTAATTGAAGTCTACCACCCACGTTAAGGGACCATACATAGTCACACACTTAGATTGAGCTGCAATGAATTAAGGTTAGTTTTGTACAAATTCATCGAATTCAGATTTACTCAATTAAAATTAACCTAATTATCCCTCTAGAATTTTATTTAATATTTATATTTTAATTTGATTTAAATCTTGAATATTAACATAGAAAGAAAAAGGAAGAGACTTAAATTCAAATTTTATGAAATTTGAAATAATAACAAAAATTTAAATTTTAAAAGGGAAATTCAAATATAATTTAAATCTGAATTTTGAAGGGAAGTTTGGATATGATCAAAATTTGAAAGGAATGTTCGGATTTTTAGGAGGAATTTAGGAGTCCTTAATTGTTGAGGATTCTAAATGATAGTCTCTTTCATCTCTTTCCATAAAAACTAGATTTCACATCTCTTTATGCATGGATACCTTTTTTCATCTTAAAACATATACAGAGACGGAGGAAGTGAAGATAAAAACTATCACAGAAAAATCCACAATACCTGATAAAAAAATTGAGAGAACATTATGTTGAAATGTTCAAAGTGCTAGCACATCTCAATTTGTTTAGACACTAGATCTTTTTCTCCTACACCTTCCAATTAAATTGTACTACCAAAGTTTAATTTTCTTAATATTTGTATATTTTTAAGCCTTTTGTTCGAAAAAAAAGTCATGAATATAGGTTAAAAGAAATGAAAGTTCATATTAACTCTAAGTTTAATTCTTTATGCATAAAATTTTCAAATAAAAATCAGAAAACATTAGAATAAAATGCAATTAAAAGTATTTGTGACAAAATACTAGAATAACAATCGCATTATGATTTGGCATGTTTGATGGAGGAAAATGTTAATTTTACATGTAGCAGCACTAAAGGCAAATATGTAATTTCTTAAGGTGATTTAACAGAACTCCACAATTCATTCCTAACCATAGAAAATAGTACGCCGTACGTTGGACAGCAGCACAAAATCTGAGTACACATGGGATTTGGTTCTCACTCTAACTATTCCATCTTCAAACTCAGATATAGATGATGAGATTAGTCTATAATTATAATTTAGAAGATGAATAGTTATTCTAATATTAACTTAGTTAGTCCTAGAGCAACTATTACCATTGCAATTGTTTCTACGGGGTTCAATGGAAATATAATCTAATTCGACATCCTTTTTGTTGACACTATGTCGCATAAGATAAAAAGTGACTTAAAATTTAATCTTTGTACAAAGATCCATAAAAGGGTGATTTTGACAATTTATCTTATACACCACTTTATATATGCCATTATATATATATATATATATATATATAATATGTACAAAAACTATCTTATTTTATGTGCTCATTGCCTCATCTACAAAAATAATCAATTTGCAATTTTAGATTTTTCTCCCATATAGCATGTAACTCTACAGCCAAGCCTTTCGTTTCTTTGGCTTGTTGCCTCCAAATATGCCAGAAAGGCGGTACCTATCTTATTTACAGCTCCATTAATGATGAGTGGGTGTGCTTAACTAGCAATGGTTTGTATGAGGACATAGTGATATTTTGTGCTAGGTGTGAATGAAGATTATTTTGAATGATACTTTTTGAATCAATTCACCCTTTAATCTTTTTGATTAATTTTCTAATTGATTTTATGTTGTCATATTTCGGATCTCTATTTGAATTATACTAGTTGTTTCTTTGCCCTTTTTGTGTGTGAAAATGTGACCAATTTATTTGTATGAAATTTATGATATAAATAAAGTTATGCAAATCTTTTACACCATATATAGGCAATCTATGTATCTATAAATAATAGAAAAAGTGAAATTCAAATTTTTATAGTTTGAAAAAAATTATTTGTACATGCCTGTGGATTTGTTTGCTTCAATTTATCAAATTTACATTACTTAAGCTTCTACAATAAAAAAAAATACCAATTGAACTTAAAAATGTTTGAATTCAAATTTTGCAGATGCAAAAAATGCATAGATATATAAATATTAAAATTGAAAATTGAAACTTTGGAGGTCTCAATTTACAAAAAAAGGTAAATATTTGATTAATTAAACCATCAATTTGAGTTTACATAAATCAATTTGACTTAATTTTTAAAGTTTCTTGCAACGACATTTCATTAATTTAATAACTTAATTGTAATAATAAAATTAAATAACCAAAGTTTTTTACTGGGTTTGCACTATTTATCTATTTGCAGGAGTTCTTGGCAAAAATTTGACAAATATTATGCCTTTAATTATTGCTTATATTTTATTAATTATTATAATATGTTTTCTTAAAAAATAGTACGTACACCCACTAAAAATTGCAACATAAATTTCAAAATATAAATATTTATATATATATAATTGTTACTCAAAATCCAACTAACTCAAAAAATATGTAGTTATGTTGAATTATGATTTATTATATATGTGTTTAACATTGAATATTAATAAATGTGTGTGTATCATATTATGTGTGTAATCCATAAATTATTTATTAACAATATCTATATACTAGGTCTTATTTTTATATATAATATTAAGCTTTAACGTAAAATAAAGATTATAAATAAATTTTTTAAGAAATTTTAATAAGTACTTTTATTTTAGCGGTTAGATTACCATAGAAGCACCTAAATATTCATATTGTTTAGAAGAGAATGTAATCTACCTGAAAAAACTATAAATATCATGTTGTTGAATATTCTAAAAAAACTATAATGCACTTCATTAAAAAAAGTTATTTTACTTCTATATTACAAAGTAATATTGGCCATATTTTTGAATATTATTTAAATAATATTGATGTTTAATATTTATTTTTATAGGTTTTTTTTGACATTTTTCAATTTTGCAAGGTTAACGGTAAAAGCTTGAATTTGTTGAAATTTAAGCATGAAATTGGTTAGCTTTCAATATTTGTACTTAATGTTTCAAAAATATTTCAATTGTGTTTACATTTACCACACACACACACACACACACATATATATTCATTAAATCTTAGAAAAACGAGAAAATTGCATTTTATTTTACATACATTTGTTTGTACATAATAAATATAATTTTCGAAAATGTTATTGCTTTTTATTGAGTTTTTATTATAGTTGTGTGGATATTCAGTTATGTTTGTTTTGAATTTTTGGTGTGCATTTTTATATAAAAATAAAATAAAATAAAATAAACATAAAATTTAAAAATTGTAATGATTAAAGTATTTTTTGAGGTGAATAAATAAAAATAAATATAAAAAATATAATAATTGTAAAGTATCTTTTGATATGAACAAATAAAAACAAATATAGTCATTCTTTCACTAATAAAATGTTTTATTACAAGGAAAAAACTTATTTAAAAAAGTTTACATAATTAATTAAATTTAAATATGATTGAGCACGGCTTGCGCACGAGTTTCCATTATAAAGTCGAAAGCCCCATCTCGTCTTCTCACACTTTGGGGTCTCTCCTTTGCCGGTGTTCTTTGAACTAGCTTTAAGTTCAAGCCTTCCTTTTATTGGATAATTGTTTGGATCTTCCATTTCTTCTGCAGAGAGGGATCTTGGTTCCTTTAATTGGCCGGGCGGGGAAGATGCCGTATGAATTGAGCGAACAGAAAAGTGGGTGACTTTGTTTTCCCCTCTCTTTTCTTCGGCTTTAATTGCCCTATCTTCTTCTTTGTTTTCCTTTCTCTGTTTGGGTTTCCGTTTGTGTTTGATATAGTAATTTATTTTCTTATTTTGGAGGGTAGTATCATATTCAGATGTTCTATCGTCTCATTCTGCTGGAATTCATGGAACTGTTTGTATGTTGGATGGGATTGGAGTAGTGGGTTTAGTTGAGGGACTGATGAAATATCATGGAATGGATTGTTGCCACATTAACGCCGGAAAGGGATGTATTATAAAATATAACAATGGGTTCTTCAAAATATGGTGTGTGGATTATGTGCCAGTTGCGTAGATCCTTTGATTGTTACCTTACTTTTGCCATTGATTTAAAATGGACGAAAAAGTTAGTTGCCTGTTATATGTGTAAAGTAACGTTCACACTGTACGAAATATGGAGCAAATTCTTTTAAATATTGGTGGTTCGGAGGTATTGACACAATATCTATCAGTCTTGGACTAAAATAATTCTGGAAATTTTCTTTTCTGGTAGGATTCGTGGGTCTTGCCTTTTGTGTTGAGCAGATTAAGCATACATTTTGGAAGAAATTGATAAATGATAAAACTCTTACAGGGATCAGTGCTGTAGGCTATAGAACTGCAGTTTGTCCGAGGTGGCTTGGGCATATCAAGGGAGGGGAGATAATGGATCATCTGGCAATGAAAAAAACCAAAAGAAGTTATCTTGCAAGGAAGTTGAACAAGAATTATTTGAAGAAGTCGTTCATTCTATCTTTATAACTGCCTAAATTGCAACAATTGAACAGTAGATTAATGCCTGAACTATGAAGTAAGTGTTAAACATGAATTACTATCATTAAGTGTGATTAGTTACATGTGAGAGTAGAAAACACAACTAACCGAGATTAGGACTTCGAAGATTAACAATGATGATTAGGTTGCTAAATTGTGTTTGGGTGGATAGGTGTTAGAAGTTTGGCTGAGAGTGTAGCAGGGCTTATCCACAGCACTTGAAATGGTAAATCTGGTTTATTTGGAGGGTGCTTGGGTGAGTTTATGAACTTCTCAAAAAACTTTATAAGATGTTTGAATGCTTACAAGTTTTTTGTGAGCGTTTGGTAAATTTTTTAGTAAAAGAGCTTGTAACCTAAAAAAATTAAGATATTTAAAGCTTATAAACTCTTTAAAGATGAGATTAGTAATTTATTTTTAATCATTTTATAAGTTACTTTATTTTTTGTATTAAAAATGACATAAATATCTTTAAATTACATCTTATTAATGATATTAGGATTATATTTATCATTATTGTAACAAAAACATTTGAAAAAAATACAATTATAAATTTCAACAAAATCTTCTAAGACAATCTTATTATTTCTATCTAGTCATTTTATTAGCTTATTTTTAAAATAAGATCTATGAGTGTATAAGCATAAAAAAACATATTATAAGATCATTAAAAATACACTTGGCTGAGCACCCTCTTAGCTTTAAGGAAACCCAAAGAAAATGATGAGGAAAAAGGGGAAGAAGAGAAACTGGGACACTCAGTAGACAAGAGAGAGGACCTGAATGAAGAGAAATGAAGTAGGCAATGAAAATGGTAAATAAAGGAATATGTAAATAATTTGTGAGGAGATTAGTAGTGAAAGAATAAAAAGCACAGGAAAATAAAGAGAAGGGAAGATGATAATTGAATCAAAAGAGGGAATAAAGGAGCAAATGTGAAAGGCAATGACTTGGAAGCAAACACTGTAGACAGATAAAGGGTGATCAGTAATGGCTGCATATTTGTTGGTGGTTGAGGAGAGGCATTGTGGTGGAATTTCACCTTGACATATAAAGAGGAAGGGTAAACAGGCTGAAAGAAGAGTTGAACAGATTAACAGTTATGCATAATAGTTGCAGAAACTAGGAAAATATAGCCTGCAGAGCAAGTATGGAGTAAGACATAAAGGGGTTACCGGGTTAGAGATTCCATGGAGTGCATGGAAGCTGTGAAGAGAGGAGAAAGAAACTGAAGAAGTTGGAAGAATAGATGAAGTATCATGAGATTTTTCCATCTTGCATGACCCATACTTCTATTTTATTACTCTTTATTTAAATGGAGATGCCTGTATGTGTTTGCTTGCTAACCTGAAAGCTGTTAATGTGAACTTGCTAAAATGTGTTTACTTTGCTTGACAGTTGAGTTTTATTTCACCATATTAGGAAGTAAATTTCTTTTTCACCAGTGGAGCATTGAGTTGGTCAACTAATCCTAAATATTAAGCAAGTAGACCATTCTAATCTATATTTCAGTTTATATGCTTATGGAGGCATCAAAGTTCTTAGAATTTATGTTAGAAACTATTTGATAATATTTGGTGTCATATTTGTTACCTAATATAGGTGTAGGAATATTTTGTTTCTTATTTTATAGGACTAGAATATATGCGAAGTTGTGTTCTTATTTTTGGTACTTTTATAATTATAACCCAACCCCATACTATAATTGTATCTTTTATTTTTGGGTTTTCCATTAATGAATCATGGTTTAATTCTTTCAGTATTCTAACATAAGTAAATTTCTTTTAGTATTGCAATTATGCTGTTGGTTTTCTCTACAACTGAATGTCAGGTTATTGAAAGTTCTCTGCCTCAAGTTAATGTAAGACAGTTAAAACATTGAGGTGGATATGGTGAAAGGAAGTAAGGGATGACTTTTTGGAGCCTATTTATAAGTTTCTTTAGTCAGGGATAGTCTTTTTGGAGTATATTCATAAGTTTGTTTAGGTTGTTGGCCTTCCAGGAAAACTTAAGTGAGTTTATCTTAACTTGATTTGGGAATATGCTATTTGATGCAGTAGATAATCCTTAATCCTTATCATGTTAAATGAAGTTATTGAAAGTTTTTTGGCTTTTGCTGCATATTTTGGAGATATGCTTTGATAGAGCATCAACATTGAACTGAATCCATTAGCCAATGTGCAAGTTGTTCAAGAATATACTTGAATGCTTTACCTATCTGTTTATGTGTGAAATCTTGATAATTGGAGCAGGAAAGTTGAGGCATGACATGTAACATGTTGATATGTTAAATACATTGAATCCCTGTTATATGTAGTCGCCATGCTTTTCTCCTGATTCTTATTTTTCTTATTTTTTTGCATCTTGAACTGCAAGGTTGATATCTAACATTTATATATTGAACTATATACACAGAGATTGGCCTTGGTCTTATTGGCTTTGGTATATTTTTCACGTTTCTTGCCATAGTTCTGTTTTTCGATAGAGGCTTACTGGCTCTTGGGAATGTAAGAATTTCTGTTACATCAGTTTCCATAATGCTGGCCTTTTTTCTCCAGTGATCCAAATTTATGCTTTTTCTTTTGCCTTTTCCATTAGATATTTTGGCTATCAGGTGTTGCCGTTTTACTGGGTTGGCGATCTACATTGCAGCTCTTCACAGACCAAAGAAACTACAAGGTACTCTTTAAATATGTATGTAAAATTTTCTGTTTGTAAATTATCTTGTGCAGTAATGTTCCTAATCCAATCTCACTTTGTTGGTTCTCATTTTTGTTCAGTTTTTTGGAGTAATTAACTATACAATGTGAGGTCTATTTTCTGTTTTTGTCCTACTAAGGGAAAATTCTATGAGGATTTGCTATTTTTTCCTTTAAAGTTCACAAAAAAATAGCATGTCATTATTACTGCAGAAGTTTCAAAAAGTTACCCTGATAGTATGTGATGTCTTTTTGTCAATATAATTTGTCTGGCAATGGGATATATGGTGAGTAAAGATTTATAGCTGTTCGTCTGATCTTTCTGCTTTTGGATTCAGTTTCTTACTCTAAGGTGGAAATGGTTTTAGTTATTCTTAAGATGTCTTGTGGAATAAATCTGTTCCCATCGACATATTAACTGTTGAGTACTTTGTCCTATTTTTTTACATGTTATCAAATTAATTTGTTTCTTGCTAATGTTGATTGTATCTGTCTATAATTAGATGGGAGAATGTATTCAGATTCTTCATGTCACCTGATTTGCAAATCTTTTGATTGTATTGAGAGCAAACGTTTATGAAAGAGGATATTGAAATGGATGTTGATGTATAGCATTTAATTGCTTGCTGTCATGCAGGGTTCAGTTTCATTTCTTCTTGGATTATTCTTTATATTTGTCCGCTGGCCCGTAGTTGGGATACTTGTGGAAATTTATGGCTGCATTGTCCTTTTTGGGTAAGCAAATGTACTCAATATGCATCTCTTGATTTATAGTGTTTTATGTTGGTAAAATCTGTTCACATGCTTTATAATATTCAACTTTCCTGATCTTAACTACAAATTCTATGCTCTGCCTCCCAGTGGTTTCTGGCCCTCAATCCAGGTGTTTCTTTATCAGATTCCTGTATTTGGCTGGATTTTGCAGTATCCTGTATTGGTGAGTTGGTGTCGACTTTCTGTTTTTGTTGCTTTGAGTGAGCCATATGAGGCTTCCCTGGGTTGAATTCGGCAGCACAAGCATGTGGGTAGATTTGTTTCCTGTGCAGTGATTTAGTGTATATGAAAGTTGATCAAAGGCAGTATTTAGCCATATTCTGCCCTTTTTACTGAGTATTCAATTGCATGATTTTATTTATTTATTATTATTATTGTTGTTGTTGGTGTTATGTTTGTTTGAATGCAAAGCAGAAGTTGAAGGACCAAATGATTAGAGAATTTTGGTTTAGTTATTTATTCATTTGTGTTGCTGCTATATCTTTGTACATAGATCATGTCAAAATGATTGCATATTTAAACCTTGGTTGATTGGTTTACTTTCATACTATATCTTTTAAGGGTGCGTGCGCATAGCCTAATAGTTTGAATCCTTTAACTTCAAAGAGAGGTTGAGGGTTCAAATCCATTAGGCTATTGGGGCTATTGGGTGGGTATGTGTTAAAAATAAAAATAAAAAATACTGTTCTTGAGGAAGGGCTTTCGTTGGTTTAATTTGATTATAGTCATATCATCTCGTGTTTGATATCACATTGATTGCTATATTTCTTAATGAAGTGTTAGCTTCTTCTCAAATGCCAGGACTCAGGGCCTTGTTTATACCTTTCGGTTGCTACTTGTGCATTTGCCTGTATATTCAGTGCCTTTAATGGAGGATGCTTGAGAAAGATATGCTACCTGATTTCAGAATGTGAATCACCCAAGAGTAGTCAAAGCTTTAATATCTGAATTGCTAGTAATATAATGTATTTGCTGTCTTTGCCCCCTGGGAATCTGGTATTTTTAAATCTTAAAATAGCATATTCCTAAAGTAACATGGATTTATAGGGATTTGCTGGTTGCAATAAATTATGAGATCTTTATATCCCGCCTTACCTTTGCTGGTTACAATACATTATGAGATCTTTATATCTCGCCTTACCCTCAACTAGGGAAACACTTGTCATAATTGAGAAAATTTCTTACTTTGATGTTGGTCACAAATGGCACCTTGCCCTTGTTTGCATTTCCTTAGTTGACGCATGTCAACTTCTGACATTATTGCACGAGTTACACCTGTTATCTTGTTTAAGTTTGAACTGCTAATTGTTGATGCTCATATTTGGATTTTTTTTTTTTTCAGCTTATCAATCAGCTAAGGAGCTCCGGCTGAATGCTAGTTCTGCTTGCATGATCAGTTCTGTTGGATGGAGTCAATGAGTCGTGGATCATCTGGTTGACAGAAAAGGTGAGATCAAGGTAATGAAGGTGTTAAAAATACGTGGACAACGGAAGGTCAGGAAAATTGCAAATGGACTGTTTATCTCAGTAAACACTTCTGTGCTTCCAACAATTCTTTGAGTTAGTTCATTTTATACTATTAGAAGATATAGGTGATGAAAGGAAACAATCGGAAGAATGTCGATGTTTGCCCTGTTGTGAAAAAAGGTTTGATTGATTTTGGTGGGATTAGATCCAGCTTGATAGATTTTTGGAGGTAAGGATTCATATCCTGCGAGAAAACTAACGATTGCTGATTTGCTGAATCCATTCTTGCTTCTGTTGTTATTCGCAGGAATGGGTAAATTTACTTGAAATCTGAAAATACGAAAGGTGGTTCATAAATTTGACATTTTGGTTTTTTCAAATTGATTATGATTTCAAATATGAAACTAGTAAAATTGCACTATGTGTAAATTTGTTTATAAATTATGAAGTTGTAATATTTAAAATACAATTATTTAAAATTAAAAGCACAAAAAAATTTAGAAGAACAAAATAAAGAATGGTAAAAAGGAATTTGGAAAGAGAGAGAATTTGAGAGGGAATATTTAAAAAAGTAATAAATTAAAAAGAAAATGAAAAATAAAATAGAATAAAAATTATTTAATGTGTCGGTAATGGTATGATTTTACTTTGCTATTAAAGAAACTGGAAAATTCTTGATTGCACTATATAATATTGCTGAAACATCTTCAATTCTTTGTATATTTTTTATATTTCTCTGTTACCTTTCTTTTCATCTATTTCATTCATTTTTCAGAGTTTTAATTTATTCTATTTTTATCACTTCAAAAATTTTATGAATAGTTTGAAGTTTAATCTAAAAAATATCCATTGATTTATTTATGCAACCCTTGAGGATTGCATGTGTTGTGTAGGCATGGAATGGTACAATATGCGAACGTTGCAACATACATTACAGTAGATCGTTTGCTTATTATAACAAGATTTGAAGAGTATGAATATGGTTGATTTTATAAATCTAATCAGATTCTTCATATCAGTGTGGATATATTAAATCTGAAAATAATGCTTAATAATTGGAGCATATCTGGTTGAATAAATGAGAGAGAGTCTAACCAATCAAAATGATATTTAATCAAGATATGGAGTGTGCAAATATATTAAAATGATCTCACTAAGAAAAGAAAGCTAATTGTATTGTAACGAAAGAAATGAAAGAGTTATAAAAATTGTTGGATGAGATTAAATGATTGATTTGCTTTTTATAATTGAAAAATTCAATTATTTTTCAATTTCTATATGGTAGAGGTTTGCCAAGATGGAGAAGAAGACAACAAACTAAAGAGAAAAGCTTGGTAGAGTTCTGTCCCGTCTTGTGAGTCTTTTTAAGTGCCAAGAGTTGAGCTATTCATGCAAATGCACTTGTGATAGTGTGAGTTTATTTAATATACTGAAAAAGAGAGAGTGAAGAAAAAGCTTGTGGAAGTTTTATGTGAGTCTTCCAAAGTATTAAAGTTAAAATGTTGGCTGGATGTATTAAGAGTAAAGAAAATTTACTACATTCCTTGGTGAAGGAAATATACAGCAACATAGGTAGAGGCCAAAATGAAGTTGGGAAAGGCATAGACAAGAGGGCTTGTGAGAGATGCATATAAAAGTTGGGGTTAATAAATAGATTGAATTAGGTGGTGTTGTAGAAAGAGCTTGCATTTGATGAGTATGTTGTAACATCACATAGGTATATGTACATTTAATAAGGAATTTATCTCCTTGCAAATCAATAAGGTATTGTCTTATGTGATTGATGTTTTAAGAGATGGAAATCCCTGATCATGGTAGTGTATGATTGGAAAATGAGTTTCTAATAGGACATTAGTATCATGAGGCAAAATTGATTTGATCATATGATTGAGTCAATAAATTTGACTAATTCATGAATTTCGTTCAATCAGGACAAATAACCTATACCGTTTGATAATTACAATTAGGAGGGTTTGTGTGATCCATTCACTCCCCTTGACTGCACTGCAATATAGGCCTTAGGCTAGATATTATTGATATCTTTTGAACTATACTTATTGTATTAAGGATGAATCTAAAGAGTCACATAAAAAAAGTTGGAATGACGCATAAGTGGTCAATTGTCTAGAGTGTGAATGAGGCTTGACAAGTTTTGTGGTTAATTTAATTTAATTGCAATTGGATTGGAATAAATGGATATTTTATGGTGTTTGTTTATAATGATATTATTAGTTAGAAGCACAAGGGGCCTTTGATTTAATTAATGAGAATTAATTAAATTAAAGAGTAAGACACAAATAGAATTATTTAGTTCCTATCATATTTGTTAATAATGTAATTATTAGTTAGAAATATGATGAGTTTTTGATTTAGTTGATAAGATTAAATGATATAATTCCAATGAGCCTCAATTATTAATGAGATTAATAATTGAAGGTTGAATGAGTTTTAATTGTTAATGAGATTAATAATTAAATAATTAATAAGTTTAAATTAATTAAAGGTCTCTGTAGGAAGCCCTAGAGCCCATGCTAAGTGTGTTCTAAGTGCTATACATAGTAATAAGAATCTTACTTTGAGTGAGGTATTGTGTCTTGAAAATATAAGATTAGAAAGAGTTGCAAATTAGAAAAAAGAAAATCAAAAAATTAAGAAAAATTCGTATGCCCCCTGCAAATTAACAAAGAAAGGGCCTTGTAGCCTCCTTTTAGCTTTCTTTTTTGTCATAAAGCTTCCATGCCAAAGAAGTTTGTGTCAAGACCTTACAAAGGAGTTTGTAAAGGTATATAAAGGCTTTTGTTTGCATTTTTTATGTGTGGACAAATTAGAGGTCGAGATTTAAGGGTTGAGATTGGTGGATCATGCATATGGATCTATTGGAATACAATCTTAAGAGGCTAACTTTATACACTTTTTAGATACATTTAGTTCTAGCATATTATATGGTGAAAATGAACAAATTTAGTATGTTGTGCTACATATACTTTGTTGTTTTATAATTTTAAAATTTAAAATTTCCTCCTTAAACTCGATGAAATCTAACATATATATCATATTAGAACTTTTGAACTGGACAATATTCTGCAGATATAGGAGTAGTTAAGATTTCAAACTACGTTAAAGAATTTATGTGTTGCTTCTTTACTATTTTATATTCAGTCATGTGTTCAATACAATGAACGACATAACAAACTTTCACTGTATCACAACATCTAAGCTGAACTTACAATTTACTTAAGAATTTTCAATTTTAATTTATTATATTTTTTTTTCTATTTTTCTAGTTTATTTCCTTCTCTTTTATTTAAAAAATAATATAAAATTATATTTTAAATATTATTTATCCATTCATGCAATTATTCACACACGTTAAGTATATGTCTATCTCTGGTGTTGAATTATAATGAATGGAGTGAACGAAGAACACAATGATATAACCTGTGTTGATTTTTGGAATTATTTTACGAATTAATATCTAAAATAGGGAATTGATTAAACTTTAACATTGATTTGAGATAAATGACAAAGTAAGATTCAGTTCATTATCCACGTAAATATTGATGTTTTCAATGAGATGATACGAAAGGGTTGAGAAAAAAATCCTCGTATCTTGACTTTCTTGTGAGGAACATGGCCTCCCTTTTTCTTTCTTTTTTTGTGTGGTAAACTACTCCAATTGTTTATGTTTTAAGTTTCGGGAGTGAAACACAATGAGTAGAATTTTACGAGGTATTAGAACAAAAAAGAATTGCTTTCAAAAAGGAAGGCATTAAATTTGGATGTGCAGTTTCTTGCAGAAATTAGCAAGGGTGTCGGGGTAGGGGAACCACCCCTCATTTAAAAGGCTAATAAATGGGCGGATGTCCCAACACTCATTATTAATGTGGGAGCCTCCATTTAAGTTTTGTTGCTGGCGTTGCCCAATCACTAGTTCACCTTATTCATTTCATACATCGACTCCTCGGGTCACCTCATTTTTATCAGAACTCCTTATGAAAATCATTTTGAATAAAGTTGTATGAAACGAGGAATCATATTTAAGATGAATGAATTAAAAAATATTTGCTCATTATTTTCATCCAATCTTCAATTAGCTAAGAAAACTTTTCTGAATAGATACTTTGATATTTTTGGAATTTTCTTCGAATAAAGCATTAATTTTATTAAGTCACACAAATTTTGGGTAAATAAAAAATTGGCACCTCAATAAAATAGAGTTATTTATATTCCCTTTTTTTGTATGTGTTTATAACTAGAATATTTAAATTTAAGTCTTTTGAGTTAGCTTTTTTAATTTTTTTTTACTAAAATGAATTTTTTACCAATTTGTTCATTTGGACATGCGTGCTTTTTTTTTTTTTTTTTTCCTTTGTTCATTTCAGTGTCTTGTGTGATTTCTAGTTGTCTCCTACATTCTTTTTTATTGGGTCCTATGCCTGCAAAGTGCTTGCTTTTTTGTATTGGTTTGATTGACAAGCTACAATTTTAGTTATGAGAGCGTATAGTTGGTTGGTCGATCCGGGGCATGTATCAATCTTTTAGGATGCTATAAATTGGTGGATTTGGAGGGATGTGTTTTAAATTTATAATAATAAATTTATTGTATCTGTTTGATAACAATTATTTTTTAATTTTTAATTTTTCCTTTTAAAGTGTTATTTTAGTAACTGGGGTAGATTTAAAATTTATTAAACTCTATCTTAGTTGCACACATCAACGCTTCGTTAGATAGGGGGTAACTCAGTTGTATTATAACTTAGCTAAGTTATTTCTAGGGGTAGCTTTGGTATTTTGTGTTAGATAGGTAGTTAGTTAATGGTAGTGCTTCTTTGTTATTCGTGGGATTACATTTTAAAGGAGTAGTTACAGTATAAGTAGTGTAACAGTAACTCTTCGCTCTTTGCAAAAGGTTGAATGCAGTAACCCTTCTCTTCATACATTTTTTGCTTCCTTCTTTGATTATCATGTTCTCATCCTTCATAGTATACAACTAGCAATTTAACATGGTACCAAAGTCATAAGGAAGCAACCACAACAATTGAATCATCGTAGAAGCATCATTGTCCATAAGGAATCCATATCAACTAGCCCCTGACAGATTTCTAAATTTTGTAGATCCAACAAATCCATTTCGGATTGACCGTGGTGATAAATTAATGGTTGCCTTGGCCCCTGACTTACTCACAATCGAGAACTATATGGTGTGGGCATGTAGTATGAAGAGGGCACCAAGGCAAAGGCTAAATTAGGTTTTGTGACTGGACAGATTAGGAAGCCAATAGATTCAAACCAACCCTGGTTGAAGCGAGGGAAAGGAGCAATTTCATAGTAGTCTCTTGGATCCTAAACTCTATCTCATCAGTTGTTGAAGTCTAGTTTATTGTTTGCAAATGATGCTTATCAACTTTGGAATGAACTACATGAAAGGATGTCACAGCATAATAGGCCTAGAATATACCAACTTAAGAAAGCTCTTGAATACTAGTTCAAGGAGATGATATGGTAATCACATACCATGCCAAACTTGAGGCTGTTGAGGATGAGCTTTCCTTGTATCATAATATGCCTAAATGAACATGTGGATAGCTCAAAAGCAGCGAGATTGTGTTATCTAATTTTTGATGGGATTGAATGATACCTGTACACATGTGAGGGATCAAATTTTGATGTTGGATCCTATCCTTCCAAGTTAATAAAGTGTTTGCTAATAGGAGAAACAACACCAAATTCTTGAGGTAATGTAGGGGCCTGAGAGTCTTGCATTGGTTGTATAAAAGGGACTTAACACCTCTAAAGGCACAAGAAAAAAAGAGAGGCTCTACTGCACATATTGTAAGGTCACTGTCTACAGCCTTAAAAATTGTTTCATGGTTGGTAATGCAGTGACACTCATATGTTCCCATTGTAACATGTTACTACTAATTTCACCTTTAGTACTTAGTATAGCAATTGCTCAAGAACAGAAGGATTCCCTGGTTGATGATGGTGATAGAATGACCCTTACTAAGGCACAATATCATGAGTGCATGGCTATTCTTGTAACAAGAAAGATAGTAGCTAACAACTCTAGTGAGAGGGATCAACTTTAGAATCTTTTAGTAGCCAACGTAGCCACTATCCTCTTTTCCACTCACAATGCTAAATCCTTGAGCATGATTGGTAACCTTTTACATTTAACTAATAAACTTCATCCTTAGCCAAACATGATCCCCAAACCAACCTGGTAGCTAACCATGTTTAGATAATAGTCACTGGGGCCACTGATCATATGATATGTGACCCAACTCTCTTCACTCTCACTGTGGTTATCCTATCAAGTTTCCAAATAGCTCAAAGGCACTTGCCACACACATAGGCATAATCAATTTAATTGAGAACATTATATTGCATGATGTGCTTTGTGTTCCATTAATTATAATCAATCTCATTTATGTTAGAAAACTTTCTCAAAGCATTTCTTATGTTGTTTTCTTTTCCTCATTTTGCTATGTGCAGGACTTTGCTTCTTACACCACGATGAGGAAGGGTAAAATTAAGGATGGCTTGTATAGGTTTCTTGGAGGGGAGTTGCATCACCAAAGCCTTGTAGCCAATAAACCTACCTTTTAGCAACCATATCCATGTAATGCCTTTCTAGTTGTAAATCAAAATCGTAGCCATTTTTTGTGCCATTGTCATCTTAGTCATGCATTAAGCAAGATCATGAAATTGATTCATGATCCCATTGTAAACATAGACTTATTGGATCTCAATGAAATTCCTTGTTCTATTTGCCCTTCACCTAAATTGCACAGGAAACTTTCATTCATAGTGACCATAGAACGTCACACCTTTTTGAAATGTTGCATTTTGACTTGTGGGGACTTTTTGGTGATAATAGGACTGGATATTTCTTGATTATAGTAGATGATTTTACTAGAACAATATGGATATACATCCTTAAAACAAAATCAAAAACTGGAGAGTGCATAAAATCATTTTACAACTTAGTACAGAATTAGTTTGGAAGAGGAATTAAAGTGATTAGGATAGATAGTGGTTCTGAGTTCACTCTCAAGAATTTTTACCAAGAAAAGGGAATGTACATCAAAGAACATGTGTGGAAACCTCTCAACAAAATAGGGTGGTTGAAAGAAAACATTAGCATTTATCAAACATAGCTTGGGCCCTTAGGTTTCAATTTAACATACTACTAAAGTATTGGTCTGATTGCATCTTGACAATTGCTTACATGATGAATAGAACACCTACCAATGTACGAAACAACAAAACACCTCATGAAATGTTGTTTGAAGTCAATCCATCATACTAGAACATGAAGGTGTTTGGTTGTTTATGTTATGCGGCTACCTTAAACTAGGGTAAGAAGAAATTTGATTCTAAGAGAAGAAAATGTGCATTTTTGGGATACCTTTAGAGTGTCAAGGGATATAAGTTGCTTGACATGGAAAGTAAGAGTGTATTCATTTTAAGAGAAATGATATTCTATGAAAACATTTTCCCATTTGAGCATAATGATCCTAGTGCTGCATTTGATCTAGCTGATCTTCCTTAATCCCAACCTCATGCTTTAGACCTCTTTTCTCATCTTGAACTAGTGTTACCACCCACCTATAGTTGTAACCTTAACACACCATTTGGAATACTTCTTCAAACCAATCTAATCACTCAGGCCTAGAAAACTATAGTGATCAACAACCTACACTAGATCATTCAACTGGCCACATTGCTTTACCATCTCAACCTACTCCTATTCCATTGGATAACCAGTCACTAACTAGTTTGAGGAGGTCAAGTAGGGTAAGGGATGCACCTAATATCTCCAGGATTACCATTATCAACAGGCATCCTCACTCTTACCCTTTTCAGTCCAACAAGGTCATTGCAACATCACTAACAACACTAAGTATCCACTTTAGAGTGTTTTAACCAACCCGAAGTTCTTATCCCATCACCAAGCCTTTTGGGCTACTATTTCTATACAAAAGGAAACAAAAGATTTATGTAGAATCATTAAGAGATCCAAGATGGGTATATGCCATGGAAGCTAAGCTAAAGAACTTAGAAGACAACCAGACCTCGACAATGACAAATTCACCAGTTGGGAAGCAACTTGTAGGGTGTAAATTTGTGTACAAAGTAAAATATAAATCAGATGGTAGTATGGAGAGATACCAAGGGTTTTACATAAAAGAAAAGAATAGATTACCAAGAGATATTCTCATTAGTGGCTAAATTAACCACAATGAGATGTGGCATTAGTTGCTGCTAAAGGTTAGAGACTTCAACAATTTAATGTGAATAATGCTTTCTTGCATGGGGATTTGGCAGATGATATATATAGGGTAAAAGCACCAAGATATAGCAAAGGAGGACCAACATAAGTATGCAAGTTGAACAAGAGTTTATATGGCTTAAAACAAGCCTTAAGGTAATGGTATGCTAAATTGTCATAGTACTTATTAGCTCTAGTTTTGAACAATGTAAGGCTGATTATAACCTTTTTATCATGAGAAAAGATTACTCATTTATTGCCTTTTTAGTGTATGTTGCTGACATAATAGTTGTAAGATATTCAAAAAAGGAGACAAGAAATATAAAGGAATTCCTTGATAGCAAATTCAGGATCAAGGACCATGTGGACTTGAAATATTATTTGGGGATAGAAGTTGCACGAAGTGAGAGTGGGATATACATTAATTAGAGGAAGCATGCTTTGGACATCCCAGTAGATAATGGCTACTTGGTGTAATACGTAACAAAGTACCCATGCAGCAGAACACTAAGCTGAGTAGACAGGAAGGAAAATTAATGGCTGATGCCTTTGTTTACTAAAGGTTGATTGGAAGATTACTTTATTTAACTATAACTATACCTCACATTTCTTATTGTGTGCAAACCCTGGGCTAATTCATGCAACCTACCACAGATGTCCATATGAAAGTAGCTTACAGAGTGCTTCACTACGTTAAAGTAGCACTAAGACAAGGGATTCTTCTACCTTCAACCAATGATCTTCAACTCAAGCTATATTGTGACTCAGATTGGGGTCATGTCGTGACTCTAAGAGTTCCATCACAGGGGATTCCTTAGTATCTTAGTGATCTAAAAAGCAATCTGTAGTGTCTAGGTCATTAGCAAAAGAAGAGTATCGTGCCATGGCATCAACATGTGCTCAACTAACCCAGTTGAGGTACATCTTGATAGTGTTGAATGTGGATAATCTAGGCCCAGCTTTGTTTTTCTATGATAATTAGGCTGTACTTAGTGTTGCAGCTAACCCAATTTTCCATGAGAGGAGCAAGTATATTGAAATGGATTGCTACATTGTGAGAGATGAACTTCAGTGAGGAATGATCAATACTTGTCATGTCTTTGCCAGGAACCAAGCAGCTGACATTGTAACCAAGCCTTTGGGAGCTCAATTGTTCGAGGAACATCCCAGTAAGATGGGAATGGTAAACTACCATTCCTCATCTTAAGGGGGGCTATTAGCCTCCATCTCTGCTGCACACATCAGTGCTTCATTAGACAAGGGGTAGTTGAGTTGTATTATAGCTTAGCTAAGTTATTTCTAGGGGTAGCTTCAGTATTTTGTGTTAGATAGGTAGTTAATTAGTGGTAGTGCCTGTTTATTATCCGTGAGATCACATTTTAAAGGAGTCGGTACAGTATATGTAATGTAATAGTAATTCTTCCTACTTTGTAGAAGGTTGAATGCAATAACTCTTCTCTTTATTCCTTGTCTACTTCCTTCTTTGATTATCATGCTTTCATCCTTCATATTAAACAACTAGCAACTTAATAAAATTCCTTTAATTTTGAATAATTTGGAGTCTTTTCATCCAAATTCTCTCTCCAAATTCAAATCCTCGCATCTAAACTTGTCCTTAAAGAATAACCAAATGGAGTGGAATTGTGCACATCTGTAGTAGGATGAATTGACTTTAAAAATGGTTTAAATGGTAGATTAATTAGACATAGCACAATAAAGTTAAGCATGATAGCCACAGCGATGAGCAATGGAGATGGTCCTTGAAAGCTTATTTTTAGGTTGGAAACATTTTCAGAATACCCTTGGTGATTTCATTGTATTAATAGATAATGTTGATACTACTAAACACGTTTGATGCAAGGTTTAAATGACTCCAAGTTTTTGGCCGATTTGTGGTTAAATTGTCAATATGTCGACGAATAATAAGACAGAAACTCATATGATAGACTATCAAATACATTTACACAAGTTGGGGGGATAATGAAACTAAAACCTCAAATTTTGTAGGTAAAACACATTATTCACCATTTTCCTATTTGACTTGGTGATTGTACGTTATTAGTTAGTGCATGCTTGACCAATATTAAAGTGCTAATTCAATTCCAGATAATGACTTGGGAATAGCAATTATTGCATGCAATAATTAAAATGATTGCAAATAAACAATTTCATATTAGAAAATAGTTAAACATGCTACAGCTTGTTGGATTTAAAAGGTGGCTTTCAAAAGTTAGTTGGAGCCTCAAAGTTAGGTAATTAGTCATCAAGTGCAATTAATTAATGTAGTCAGTTCGAGCCTCAATCAGTTTCCTTTAATTGATTTTTGCACAGCTGAGATCAGTTAGTAAGTTTTTGTATGTCAATTTGGCTTCTAATGAACTCTATTACTTGAATTTCAATAATATAGACCCAAAAAATAAAGAAAACGTTTTTTCCTTGATTACACTTTGCTTATTGTGCTTTTCAAGTTATATCAAAATACTAAAGCTGTAGGATGGTTCACCTTGAATCCTATGCCTACAAGTACATCCACTGACTCACAAAACGTGGCTTTTGAGGTTAGATTTCTCAGTTTTGCTGATCTAAACAATCCTTCGAGGATTGATAATGGAGATAGTCCCATGATTGCCTTAGCAACAGAGTTATTACAGTTAAAAATTTGGCCAAGGAACATCAAGAAGGCACTAACGGCAACGTACCAGTTAGGATTTTTGATAGATTAGATTACAAGCCAAGAGCTTGAGAATGATCCATTAACAATGTCTTGGGAGCATTGTAATGAAATGGTTGTGTCGTGGTTGCTAAACTCTATCACAACAATAGTTAAGTGTAGTTTGATTTTTGTTGACAATGTTCATAAGCTTTAGAATGAATTACAAGAAAGGTTTTCATAACAGATGGAACCAAAGACTAGTCAATTGAAGAAGTCCTTGTGCTCTTTGGTTTGGAGGAAGGATTCAATCATGACATACCCTGGTACGTTGAAAGTGATTTGGGATGAAATCTCAATATATGATCAAATGCCTAGGTGCATTGTGGACAACTAAAAATCCTTGCAAATATTTATGCAAGGAATTGTGTACTTTAGTCCTTGTGGATACATTTAGCAAACCTATCACGACCTCAACAAAGCTATGACTGTCATGGTTGGCCAATTGTTATATACCTTTCCTTAGCACTACAGGTTGGGTCATGTCCTTATATAGGATATAATTGATCGATGATCCTAGTGTAATATTTCACATAAAATCTTTAATGGAACAATTTTTCATGTTTATCATTTGACTAAGTAACATAGGTTAACTTTTCTAAACTGCACTTGTAAAGCATGAAAGCCCTTTCATATTATTCATTGTAAATTGTGGGGATTTTGTAGTGCGATTACGCATGATGGAATTGGGTTTTGTGAGTATAGTTTAATTTACTGGAACTACCGAGATATATCTACTTAAAACAAAGTCTAATGCAAAAATTTGTATTGAGAACATTTACAACCTTGTAAGCAACCAATTTGAAGCCATTGTTAAGATTAATAGATTTAACAATGGCTTTGTATTTTCCCTTCTAGCCTTTTGCCATAACTAAAGAATATTCCACCAAAAACTTGTGTAGAAATGCCACAAAAAAATAGAATAGTGGACATGAAACATTAGTACCTTTTGAGTACAACTAAAGCCTTGAGATACCAGTCCTCGGTTCCCATGGAATGTTGGGGGGAGTGTGTTGACTACTGCCTATACTATAAGCCGAATCCTTACCTAACTACTTTAAAACAAGACCCTATATGAGGTTGTATTTAAAACCAAACCTACATATGACCATATGATTTTTTTTTGTTGCTTATGCTTTGCTAGTACCCTTAGTCATCAAACACAAACACAAATAGAACTAAAAAAGTTAGACCAACAATTTCGTACTCATGAGAATGCTTAGATCCATAGAAACAAACAATGCACCTCAATACCTCAAAAACTACCCTTATCATCTAGCCACTCTGATCTTATCATCTCAATTAAAACCACAAACAATTAGTCATAAACATAACACTAAGTACCTTTTCTCTAGTGTTGTTCTTTCTCACAAATTTTAGCCACATTATTAAGCTTATTATACCATGATCAATTCCAAGGTTGAGCCATAGAGTTACAAAGGAGCATTATAGCAACCTCAAGGGTGTGAAGCAGTGGAAAGTGAGTTGAAAGCATTTAAGGATAGCTAGACTTGGACCATCATAGACCTGCCTCCTTGAAAATGATCAGTGAGGTTTAAAATTGTGTATAAAATTAAGTATAATGTAAGGGGATTAATAAGCTGATATAAGGCTAGATTACTGGTAAAGATTTTACACAAAAGTAAGAGGTGGATTATCAAGAAACTTTCTCACCAGTAGCTGAAATGAGAGGTTGGCAATTACATCAATTTGATGTAAATAATGTTTTTGTACATGGCGAATCAGAGGAAGAAATATATATGAAAAAGCTACCAATGTGTTTAAAGGGAAAACCAAATCCATTTTGCAAACTTAACTAAAGCTTATCCAGCTTTAAGCAATTAAGACAATGGAATTCTACTCTTTGTGATGGACTCAAGAACATTAGATTTAGTCAAAGAGTTGTAGCTTATTTAAAATGAAGAAAAGAAGTTTCATTCATTGCGTAATAAGTTTATGTTAATGGTGTAATTATGGCAAGTGATTTTACTTGAAGGCCTTTATTAATGAGAAATTTTAAATTTAAAACTTGGGATGCTTGAGATATTTATTAGGAAATGAAGTAGCAAGAAACATAGGAGGAATTTATATATGCCAACAACAGTAAGCACCGGATATACTGTAGATTTAGGGAGTGCAAGTTGGCCAAGATGCCAATGGAATAAAGCTCTAGGCATAGCAGACAAGGTGGTGAGCCAATTTCAGATCCTATAGTGCGTTGAAGATTGGTGGCAAGGCTTCTTTACTTAACAATCTCAAGGCTAAATATCTCTTTTGTAGTTCAAAGCTTGAATACATGGAGAGCTCTCTTAAGGTAGATTTAAAGGCTGTGCACACAGTTACACGTTATATCAAATCTTCACTAATTCAGGGAATCTTCTTCCTAGCACAACAAAACTTCTAATTACAAGCTTATTGTGAAGAAGATTAGGTTGTATGTCCTAACACTAGGAAGTTTATCACAGGGTATTGGATTTTTCTTAGAAACTCACTCATATCCTAAAGATCAAAGAAGCAAACAATTGTTTTAAGATCCTTAATAGAAGTTGAGTATCATGCATGGCTATGACACATACATAGAGATCACCTAGATTAAGTATTTTCTTAAGGCATTATAGTGGAACATCCTCAACCTATTGAACTTTATCGTGATAACTTGGCTGCATTGCATATAAGTGTATATCCAATATTTCATGAGCACACTAAGTGTATAAAGTTAGATTATCACTTCGTAAAAGATCAAGTTTAGTCTAAACATATCACCACCAAGAATATTGGGACTTATCTTTAACAAGCTAATATCATTACTAAGGCTTTACCATAACAAACATTTAGCACACATCTTAGTAAGATGGGAATAGTGAATCAGTATTCTCCATCTTGAGTGGGTTTGTTGGAGCTAGTTAAATATGTTAAGTTGGTTGGAGCCAAAAGGTCATGTTCAAAAGTTAGTCGGAGTCCCACAACGAGTTTAGTAGTTAATCGTTGAGGAAAGTTAATTGATGTAGTTAGTTAATGCCTCAATTAGTTTCCTTTAGCTAATTCTTTTATCGTTAAGATTAGTTAGCAAGTTTTTGTATATAGAATAGGCCTATGATGAACTTTGCTGCTTGAGTTTCATCGAAGTAGATCCTTGTATTACACTACCCTATTGTGCTATTAAAGTTTTGTGAATATGTTTGGAGTGCATGATCTTGAGCAATCCCGATGATGATAAATAAAGTCTTATCACTAAGGTCAGAATAGTTGTGTTGTTTAAATTATGGCTCACCTATAATTATTAACTATTAGTAACGTTGGCTTCATGTATTGACAATTGTATGATATACATATGGTTGACATGCCATTATAATCATTCCCATAAATATGATGGAGTCCAAAATTATTATGCATCTAATTTCTAAAATTGTTGTTTGATTTTTCTAGATTTGGGATGCAAAATTACAATTTAAAATTAGATAAAACCCTGTATGTGCAATATAACAATAATCCCAAACTTGGTAAATGCTTCTTCTTATAACACATAACATCGAACTATAGAAGAGAGAAGTAGATTTTACCTTCAAGCGTGAATTTGATCCTTCTTGTCTTGATCCTTAAACTACAAAACTTTAGTTATGACCCTTAGTTCATCCACATGAACAAGCACAAGCAAGAACAATCATCATCCTACAAAACTCTTGTGTAAAGTGCAGAGAATAAAGTAATAAAGAAAAGGGAGGAGGTCAGAAATTTTCTTTTCTTTGCTATGAAGTGAGTAGCCACCACTCTTGGAAGTAGGGTTGGAAAGACCTTATTTAATTCAAGAAACGATCCCACTCTTATGGAAAGACCATTTTCCTTAATTAGTATGAAGTGTGTATGGAATGGGTCAAATCAGACTTTTACATATACCTTAATCCTAATTTAATTCCAATCAATATTTAATTATCAGTCCAATTTGTTGGGTTACACTAGGTGTATGATGCCAAAATTTTCAAATTTTAATCACAAAATAACTAGAGACGTAGTGGAATATAAAATTCCTACCTGGTACACTTTTCGTCACACAAAATGCACAAACATTAAGTGTTAGAAAGTTGTACGGATGATTACCTGAAAATAAATCTTGCAATTTCTATCTATAATCTACAAACCGCAATAAAGTGTTGACTTTTAGTTTATCCACACAAACAACTCTTTGGTTATGGGTATCCAATAAAACTCTATGAACTCTTTCTTGAAATTCCACAACTCTTGCGTTTGGAGAATTTCCTAAGAGAAAATTGGGGGAGACTAGTAACTAATTTTCTCTTGCATGCAAGTGGTGAATAGTGCCTAGATGATCAGTACCACTTCTACTGTTCACATGAATAATGTTTTTTGGTTGGAACTTTTTCAAGTAATGTATTCTTAAGATACAATCATATTTATATAATAGAATACATAAGGTTGGTAGCATAGGCTCTATAGGCTTTCGCACAGACCTTTAATTAACTAAAGCCCATCCACCTTTAGTTATTAGCTAATTAATAATTAAAGCCGATTTGAATTATTTTTCTCAATTTAATATTAATTAAATTGAGGCATATTATGTCTCTAATTAATAATCCTCATTATTAACAAATATAATAAATACAAAATAATTCTCTTGTTTCTTGTCTCTTTAATTTAATTAATTCAGTTACTTAAATTAAGGGCTTATCATGATTCTAATCAATGATTTCATCACTAACAAAAATAATGAGGAATAAACCATTCTAATTTAGTCCCATCCAATTGCAACAAAATTAAATCTAGCTTGAGACTTTTCAAACTTCATCCACAAGTCTTCTCAAACCTTGTGATTGCCACTTTGAAAATGTCTTAGGCCATCGTCTTGTTCTTATGTGTGTGACCTTTTAGGTTCATCCTTGACGACAACGAACATAACTTGAAGGACATTGGTAACATCTAGCCTATGGTTTATATTATAATTTATCCAAGGTGAAGTGAATGGACTACAATGAATCCTCTTAATTGTGACTACGATGCGATATAGACCTTTTGTTTTGTTTTGTTCCAATCGAGCGATGGATTTAGTCAAACTCTTAAACTCAATAATATAATCAATTGACATTTCCTTATGAGACTAATGTTTCCATTGGAACCTCTGTTTTGATCACATACTGCCTTAGTTAAAGATTTCTATGTTATAGAACATCATTTGCATAGGGCAAGCGCCTTATTCACTTTTAAGGAGATAAATCCTTTATTTAATACACACATGCTTTCATACGTACCCATGCAATGACATTTTGGGCTTATGACCTTATCCCATCTCAAGATAGATATTGGTTCTTAATGTCCTAATGTCACATTGACCATCATGTGCCCAAGACAATCATGTTATCCCAAGTTTAAGGTCCACACACACTCAACAAGATCACGAAGCAAAGCAGCACAAAGTGAACTTCATGTATTTGCTTCATTTTGTGAGTCATCTCTAAATGCTCATTCTTGAATGACGCATCTATACATATATATTCTCAGTATCTGATACTGAATGGTATAACATTCACCGTCAAATACAAAGCGTGCAGGCGTACTGACTCTCTAATACACTTTAGAGTGTTTGTGACTAGCTGACTGGTTTTAGTGATTGTGTACTAAGACAGCCTTGTATTCATATTCATAACCCCTTATGAATAAGACCTTTTAACACAATCACATGGAAACAGGCAATACTTTACGCCATTGAAAATTTATATGCATGAAAATACTGCTAGAATATTGATAAAATAATTATCAATATTTTATTAATAATAATGATAACATTTACAACTGATATCCTTCAATGTATCCCTTATTAATAATTTAGCATAAAAGAGCATATCACTAACACAGTTAATATTTAATGTCCAATCATATCTTAGGTTTTAATTTTTATTAATTTTATTAATTAAATTAAAAGTCCAACGTAGTTTCAATTGACAACCACATCATCAATAAACCAATTGAAAACCAAATATATTTGTGTGGCTTAATCTCATTGTAGTCTATGACTTTTCTATTACTAGACTTCTCAACTTTTGATCGTATCACCTACATTTGATTACCATCTTACTTTTGCATCATTCTTTTGTGAGTCTTTTTACGTTCATCTTTAATTTGCAATGAACATAGCTTAAAGGATATGATTAACGATTAGCTGATGACCATAACTGAATCCAAGCTAAAGTGAAATGATTTAGTTATAAGAACCTTTCCAATTATGAATGTCGTGTGGTATAAACCTTTATATTTCTATATTCTAATCGAGTGAGAACTATTGATTTAGTCAAATCCATTAACTTAATCATGTAGCCAAATTGACATTTCTTGTGAGAATAATATCCATCAGAAACTTCTTTGAAATCATGCTTTACTTTAACCAGGGATTTTCATATCATAGGACATATGTCTTATTTACTTACGAGAAGACAAATCTTTTATCAAATGCTCTTATACCACCATATGTTTATGACGATAGCCCTTTAAGCTCATAACTTACTTAGATGGGGATCTTAATCTTCTAATGATGCATTGATTGTGATACATCAAACTAACTATATCATTTTAATTTAGGGTCCACTTGTACTTAACATGATCACAATGGAAGACCTTGATCACAAAGAGTAAACTTTTCATGTCTGCATCATTATTCAATTTAATATTTGAACACATCATTCTCTAATAACATATCAACACAACATGGATTCACCAACTCTTTTGCTTGTGAACCTTCATCAACTTGAGTTGTAAACTCCATGGTTAACTCCTTCCCAATACTTTTGTGTTCCTAGAAGAAAAGGTCAACAAAAGGCATAGGACAACATAATATGTTAGTGAAAATAATCCTCCATTCACAAAGCCTCATATCTTCCTTAAACCTTAAAAGCACTCTCCTCATCCTTTGTCTTTGTCTACTCCTTTTCCTTCCTCTCATACTCTCCTTCTTCTTTCTCGCTCTCTTCTACTTTCTCCCTTTCTTTTCTTCATTCTCTAGCTATAGTTCATTTATATTTTCATCATATGGTGGATTATCATGAACTAACTCTAGGTAATGTGCAGGAATTTCTTCAACATGGCTAGAATCATTCTCTCTCATGGATGCTATAGATCTATCTACATTTAATGCTTGATCTCCAGGATCCATCAATGCCACGTTTGCAACATTCTCACTACTGGCCTCATATTCTAAATCTAACCTATTCTCAACTTTACAAACTTCTTCTACTGTGACATCATTTATAGTCCTGTCTTTATCACCATTACATGCCTTTATCATTGATGATTCCAACTTTAGCTCATTCTTTTTATAGGTTGCAACACTACCAGCATCAAAACATTCAAAATGCAAATATGTATAGCCTACCTCCTTCATTGGCATGGATGTGGTGCCAATAGTACCCACCTAGGATCTCCAATCAACATCTCATGTGGATCTCTTGCCTAGAACTCAAAAAGGGTCATATCAGTTTAGTCCTTTTGGTAATGGCTTCATAGGATCGTGTAGACCTCTCAACAACTTCTCCACGAAGGTCATACTGTATAGATCTTCTGAACCCCTCCTCTTGAGCCTACACTCAATTTGAATGGCTCTCTCAACCATGTCCTCAATGCCCTCATAGCTATGATGCTCAACAATCTCCACATTATCATCATCTAACCTACTAAGGAATTTATTCATGGTTTTTTCAACATTCACTTCAACATTAGCTCTCTACATTGCATATTTTAACTCATCATAATATTTTTCCACACTTAATCTATCTTGAGCTAAATTATCCAACCAATCAGATAACTCTTGCTACATGGAATATGGAACATACCTATCTTACATTACCTTCTTCAATTCCTTTCATCTCATGACTTGATTGCCTTTGTCATTCTTGTTGCCATAGACAAATTCATTTCAACAATATTTATCATATTCTACAAAACAACGGGAGGTTAATTTTACATTGCCTCTGAGCAAGGGTGAGAATCAAAGGCTAGTTCCACCTTTTGTTCCCATGCCAAGTATACATTAGGGTTAGAAGGTCCTACGAAGAGTGAAATACCAAATTCGTCCTCCCTTGATGACTTACTATCTTCCTCATAATGTCTCTAAGTACTCTTAAGAAAGTCATCAACTTCATAAATACCATCATAATCATTTTAATTATCGTCTACATACCTTTTTTGCCTGCCCTGATGTGTAGCTCCTCCTAATCTATACATTTTTTACCTTGACTCATGGGAGATAATGAACTGCTTTGTGGGGTACCATATGTCTCCTCCATATTATCTAGCCATTGCTTTTTGCTCATCATTATCTTCAAAAACTATCTATTGTAAAATGAATTGTCTTCCAACATTATGAAAATATGGGTAATATAGAGTGCAAGGAGTGTGTCATGTGTGTGCAAGTGTCCTCTCACCTTAGAAGGGGTAAATTGTTTGTTTCTTACCTCTCACTCATATATCACATAAATAAACACTCAAACAATAGACTTACCGGCTCAATTCTTGTGTCCACCTCAAGGAATTCCAAGTAATTCTTGAAAATTCTAGTGACGTATCTTTTAATAGTGTGCAAGTATGTGGAATTTTAGGGTATGGGATCAAATTGGACACAATTGGATCAATCTAGTGGTGGAAAGAAGGCTGGCGGGTCAATTCGAGTGCAAAAGATTGATCCTGGGCTGACAAATACGGTGAAGATCAATATAGGGGCAATAAGGATCAATCTAAACTCAAACAGGCAAGCTATGATCAATGTAAACAAGATGTGATTGATTAAAAATTTAGTAGGTAAGATCGATTAGGTTGGCTAGACAATGTGTAATTGATCTGTCAGGTGGTTTGATTGATCACTATTATAAGTTCTAGAAAAAATTTTGACTCCTATCACAAATCTCACCAAAAATTCTGATGTTCTAGACCAACCAAAGAAGTCCCCTAGAACAAATGTTGGGCTAAGATCATAGCTTTTTTCTCACTTTTTTCCTTAATTTTTTGCAAATTGTTTTTCTATTTTCATTGCTATGATTTTTTTTTCATTTCCTTTTTTCCTTGTTTTGATTTTCCTAACTCTCACAATATTAGTAACCAAACAAATAATAATAACGCGTTTGAAATCACAAAAATACACCAATGTATTTTTTCCCTCTTTGACTTTTTTCAACACTCACCAAATCACAACTAAACAAGGAACAAGGATTGTTGGAAAATCCCCAAAATCAAATGAATGATTTTTGGTTTTTTTGAAATTTATGAAGAAGATCAAGAAATAAGATAATAAAAGAAATAAAAAGACACAAAAAGATTGTAATTGGTAACTGAACCGGTGTTTGGATTAGAAACTGAAGTAGTTGGCTCTGTGTCAACTGATGTTTGTACGAAAGTGCAAAGATACAAAATTCGGCATATGACAGAACCCAATGAAACCTACTTATGCAAACTGTATAAAAATGACCTAAATGCAATGATCTTCGATGAATTCTAGTTAAAAATGGCCATGACTAACATGCCTAGTTAGTTTATACATTATGAATTAATCTAAGAAACACTTGAAATAACTTGATTTGGTATCGGATCCAGAAGCATTGAGGAAGCACTCAATTGAAGAGAAAACCAAAGAAAGAATTTCATTCATCAAAATACCAAAAGGGTTCTATTATAAAATAACTAAGCCTCTTTATTTATAGTCCAAACTAGGGCTAAAATATGCTTGAAAGTTGTTTATAAGAGTTTGGAAACAAATAAAATAAAATTGGTAAAGAATTCTAATCAAACTAGAAAAGAATATTTTGAAAATTGTCATTCAGATTGATTTGGTAGTGTTGGCGATTGATCTAGCTCTAGTTAGGTCGATCTTAGTTGATCTGGGACATCATAATCATAAATCTTGTGAGTTTGGAAGGTTTTGACATTGCGATCGCAAATCCTAATATCAATCGCATTCCCGTGTAATCGTCTGATTTAAAAACCTGAGATTGACCCTACTTCTTTGAGATCTATCTAGCATGAGTGCGATCGATCCAATTGTTAATACAATGATGGAATTTTACTATTTCACCCTTGTTTCACACCTAATTCATCTGTGAGTTCATCTTTAACTCCCGAAACCTCTCAAAATGTGAAATTACTTCTTAAAACTTGTGTAAGAGTGCTCTTTTGGACCATTGAAGCTTGTCTTCTTCAACTTGCATGATGAATCCTTAACTTGGCCTTTTATTTTTCTCGATGCTCTCCTTAACAAGATAAGAGAAAGAAGGTAATTTTGGTGTGAGAACTTGATCAAGGCTTGAGAAGTCTCATGGTGAAGTTAATTTGATTGTTATTGGATTCAACCAAATGGAACTATTATTTTCTATTATGTTTGCTGATAATGAGATTATTAATTAGAAACATAATGTACCTTTTATTTAATTAGTGAGATTAATCAAATTAATGGGGAAGACATTGATGGACTTTAATTATTAATTAGATTAATAATTAAAGAGAAAGTAGGCTTGAATTAAATTTAAGTTGCATGCAAAAACTCACGGAGCCCATTTCAAGTGTCTTAGTTGGCTAGACACATAAAGAAGAATCCAACATTTTTTGGATATCATTTCTAGGAAACAAATTGAAGAAAGAGTTCCAAATGAAATAACAAGAAAAATTCATCCTCCCCTCAGTCATAGAGAGAAATTTTTCTAAAGCCCTTACTATATTTTTCTCTTGTTCGAAAAATGTACGAAAACAAAAGAGATGTGTGGATCTTTTCAAAGGAGTCAAGGGGAAGTTTTGAAGAGCCTTGCCCACACTTCATTCATGTTGAGAAAATTTAGGCCATGGCTCTAGTTGCGACTTATGGATTGCATGCAAATTTTTTCTAAAATTTGATTCTAAGGTAGCAACCTATATAGCACCCTGAATTTATTGTTATATGAGTCATGCAACAAAAAACATATTGGGTTGGGATTTTATATTTTGCTGCATTCTTTTTGATGTTTTAACCCAAACTTGGTGAAACTCAATGCTGCTATATCT
The DNA here is from genome assembly GCA_019155195.1 of Avicennia marina. NCBI lineage: Eukaryota > Viridiplantae > Streptophyta > Magnoliopsida > Lamiales > Acanthaceae > Avicennia > Avicennia marina. The sequence continues at coordinate 6,670,919 of CM032772.1, read as the reverse complement.
TGATAAAAAAATATATCAATCTTTTATTAATAAGATTAACTCTACAAAAAATATTCCTACAAAGTAATAACATTTGTCATTAGAGAACATATCACTAGCAACCTCTACTTACACTCTAAGTGCTAATATCTCGAATGCCAATTGTGATGGTGCCTAGTACCCATATTCTCGAGATAGCTATCTAATAGCTCTTGTGATAGGATTATTGAGTGAATTTGTTACATTTTCTATTGAAGCTTTTTAGTGTATGGTAATATTACCTTGTCCATTGATCTCTCACAATGTGGTACTACCTATCAATTGCTTCCTTAGCTTGTGAAATCACTTCATTTTGTCATAATAAAGTGGAATCAGTTGATCAACACTAGGAACCATCTGAAACTCTATAATAAACTTGTAATCCAAATTGCCTCCATTATAGCGTGCCATGCAATAATATACCAGGCCACGATGGTGGAGTCTATAGTGGTACTTTATTTAGAACTGTTGCACTCATTGCTCCTTGATTAAGGCAAAATATGCATTCCAAAGTAGATTTTTTATCATTGACATTTTGCTAAAAGTCAGGGCATGTGAAGCCATCCACCTTTGTCCCTATTTCAAATAAGTATGATATCTTTAGTCATTTTCAAGTACTTAAACATATATTTGATGATGTTCCAATGCTCCTCCCTACTTGGATTTTCTTGAAATATTCTTAAAGCACTTACAACACATGCAATATTAGGCCTCATACATAGTATTACATGCGCTAAGCTTCCAATTGCCAAATTATGTGGAATGGTTTCCATGTTCTTTCGATTGGGTTTCATTGAGTTTAGGATTTAAAATTTCAATTTAAAATCTCGAATAAATCATATAAATTAAACTACATTGAGTTGTGTGCATTGTTACCTAGATTTAAATTCCTAAAAAATTTTGTTTGCGATTCACAAGCCACGGAACTTTTGCCATAACATCTAGTTTGTCTACTCAAACAAAGCACAAGCAAGGCTTCTTTAACGAATCTCTATGAACTCTTTCTTAGAATTTCACAAAACACTTTGTGCTTGGAGAGTTACGAAATGAGAAAATATGAAGTAGGCTAGTGAATATTTTCTCTCTGTTATGCAACTAATCAACTCTATATTGTGCAAAGTGGGTAGCACTATTCACGGTATAATATCGTTACAACAACTATTTGAATACTGTTCTCTTGGTTTTGGAACTATACTAAATAATTCTTTTTTCCAATACATAATGTTATATATATGGTTTGATTTCTATATCATTAATGTCCAACTAGGGCATATGAAATAGACCTTAAAATTAATTCAAATCCATTCTACATTTAATTTTTAAATTAAAGATGCATTATGTTTCAAGTTAATAATCTCATTGTTAACAAACATGATAGCAAATAAATGATGTCAATTGTATCTTGCCTTTTAATTTAATTAGTATCATAATTTAATTAGTACCAATTAATTAAATTAAAGACTCATTATTTGTCAATTTAATAATCTTATAATTAATAAACATAAAGAGAATCAAATAATTTAATTTAGTCCAATTCAATTACGACTAAATTAATTTTACTATGAGATTTCTCAACTCTTGTTCAAGCCCCCACTTATAATATCCTTTTTAGTTTTGTCTTTATTCTTATGTGCGTGACTTTTTAGATTCATCATTAGCTGGTATCAAGTATAATTTAAAAGATATGGATAATGCCTAGACTGTGGGCTATATCATAGCCCGTCTAAGATAAAGTGAACCGATCACATAAATCCTCCTGATCGCAAGTACCATGTGGTATAAGCCTTTTGTTTTGTATTATTCTAATTGAGTGAGAGTTATGGATTCAGTCAAACTTATTGTCTTAATCATAAAACTAAATCATTATTGCATCATTAAACTAATGTGAAATTAGAAACTCCATTCTAATCATGAATTACCTTAGCTAAGGATTTTCCACTCATAGAACATCATTTGCATAGTAAAATGTTTTACTCACTTTCAAACAAACAAATTCCTTATTGATTGCCACATATCTCCATACGTACTTGGATGTGCTATTATCATGCTGTCCATGATATGCACAAGGTATCCATGTCATCTTAGATTTAATGTCCGCTCATACTTAATAGGATCTAAAGCTAGATATTGACTACAAAGAGTAAACTCTATGTATCTGCTTAGTTTTTCAAGTCATTATTCAAGTACATCATTCTTTAATGACATATTTACATACATGTCTTCTTTGTATCTCATATTGAGTGGTATGACAATCACCACATAAATAGATGATGTGTAAGTCATACTGATACTGTAAGGCCCATTTACTCACAATTAAGTTTTATTGATGGTGTATTATGAAGTCTTATGCTAGTATTCATAAGTCTTATGAATAAAACTCCTTAATGCAATCATATCGACACATACCTAAAATTACACAATGAAAAGAATTACATACATGAATAAACTACCATTATATTGATAAAATGGAATATTGATGTTTTGTTAATTAATGAAAATAACATTTTCAACCAATGTCTCTTACTAAATAATTGGCATTCTAGATATATCACTAATAATCTCGCACTTGCACTCTAATGCCAACAACCTTAATGTCAATTGCTATAGTATCTAATACTCGTCTTCTTAAAGTGGCTATCCAACTGTACTTGTGTCATGGGTTTGGTGAGTGAGTCAACAACATCATTTGCTCAAGCAATTTTCTACTTAGTGATGTTGTTCTTTATAATGATTTTTTGAATAATGTGGTAACGCTTTTCAATATGTTTGGATTTTTGATAAGACCTAAGTTCCTTTAGTTGTGTGATCACCCTATTGTTGATGTTGTGGCAATGATAGATCCATCCCTAAAATGACTTAAAACTTGGTGATAAATTTCTTAATCTAAAGTCTCCTTTGCTACATCACAACCTATAATATATTTGGCCTCAGTGGTAGAGCCACAATGGTACTTTGTTTAGAACTCTTTCAACTCATTGTTCCTCCATTAAGGGCAAAGATGTATCCAAAGTATAGATGTTCTACCATCAACATCTGATTGGATGATAGCATTCCAACACTGGTTGGTAGGTTTCACTAAAAATCTACTCATAACACTTATGACATAGGTGGCAACTGGCCTTATTCATAGCGTTGCATATATTAAGCATTTAATCACCAAAGTTTATGGAGTGGCATCTATTGTCCTCTCACATTCGTTTATGGGCACATACACTATGAGAGATAGATGTTGCACTAAAATGGAAGCAATCCTATTTTTATAGGTTTCTATTCCAAATCTCTTTACGATCTTTACTATATATAAAGCTTGGTAGAGACCCTTCAATCTTTTTACTCTATCTCCATAGATACAACAGCTAAGATGTAGGTCACTTCTTCCAAGTCTTTCTTGGAGAGTGCACCGAATGACTAAATCTTAACCGAGGTTAGCATCCCAATGTCAATCCTCATAAGTAATATATTATCTACATGTAGCATTGGGAATGTAATGGAGCTTCTACTAATTTTCGTGTAGACGCATAGTTCATCCTCATTTTTGATAAAGCCAAATGATTTAAATACACCATCAAAATGAAGATTCCAACTCCTCAATGCTTGCTTAAGAACATAACTGGACGTCATAAGCTTGCACACCTTCAGAGATTCGCCTTGGAATTTTAAAACTATGTGGTTGCAACATATAAATGTCTCCATAAGAAACCCATTGAGGACAACAATTTTAACATCTATTTACCATATCTTATAATTTAAGTTAGAAATTATCACAAGGAGTATCTAAATGGGTCTGATCCTTGTTCCATGCAAATAGGTCTCATTGTAGTCAATACCCTTCTTTTAACTATAACATTTTGCCACAAGCTTAGAATTATTGGTCTCTACCTTGCAAATCAAACCAATCTTTCTCTTGTAAACCCATTTGTATCCTAAAGCTCTTTGATGTAATTCTTAATTCAAACAACTTCCTTCATAACATCACATCTTATGATGTACTCAACTAGAATGGTGGAATTTATAGTGGTACTTTGTTTAAAACTCTTTGAACTCACTACTCCTCTTTCGAGTGTGAAGATACATTTAAAAATAAACTTTCTATTATCGACATCTTAGTGGATGTTAGAATTAGTATAGTTATTTACTCTTAGTTTTCCATCTTTATACACAAATACCATATCCTTAGTCCTTTTCATGCATTTTGGGATATACTTGACACCATTCCAATGGTCCCTACTGGATTTCACTCAAAACTTGATTTCAACACTTATGACATAAGTGATATTTGGCCTTGTACATAGCATTGTGTACCTTAAGCTTCCAATTGCAAAAGCATATGGAATGGCTTCCATGCTTCTCTTTTAATCGCTAGTCTGTTGACTCAGACTTTGAGAGATGGACGTCATGTCTGAGTGGTAACAATCCTCTTTCAGAGGCTTCCATCCAAAATCTCTTTAAAAGCTTGTCAATCTATAAGGCTTGGAGGAAACCAATCAATATTTTCACTTTATATCTATAAATGCGAACACTTAAGATATAGGCCACTTCTCATAAGTGTTTCATAGAGTATGTATTGGGTTGCCATGTTTTGACTGAGGTTGACATCCTAACACCATTCTTAATAAGTAGTATGTCATCCACATATAGTATTGAGAATGTAATAGCATTTCCATCAATTATCTTGTAGATGCAAGTATCATCATCATTCTTTATGAAGCCAAAAAATTGAGCTGTACCATTAAAATGAATATTCCAACTCCTTGATGCTTACTTAAGGCCATATAAATTGGCCTCTTAAACTTGCATACTTTATGTGATTCTCCTTAGGGTTAAAATCTGCACAATTGCACCATCGAAATGTCCTTCTTAGAAAACTTATCGAGGGAAGTGATTTTGATATCCATCTATTAAATCTCATAATCTAAGTTGGTGGCTATTGCAAGGAGTATCCGAATAAATTTAATAACAACTATTGGTTAAAAGTTCTTATCATAGTTAATTCTCTCCTTTTGACTATAAGCTTTTACCCCAAGCTTGAATTTATAGGTCTTTAGCTTACTAGTTGAATCATGTTGCATCCAATAAAAACTATTCCTTCAAGTGGATCTACTAAAATCCAAACTTGATTTGAATGCATTGAATTCATCTTAGATTGCATACCCTCTTGCCATTTAGTAGAGTATTTGTCTAAAATTACGAGATTGTAGGTAAGAGGATCATCTTTGTGATTATTATCCCCTATAATAAACAACTTTTGTTTGTTCTCTAGAATATAATCATATCTCTCTAATGGATGATAGAATCTATCTAATCGTTGTAGTGTGTTGGAGAAGGCGTTCCTTGAATAGGATTTGTCTCTTGGGTTCTCCACTTCGCTGGTCATTCTTAACGTCTGTGAGCATAATTGTTCTACTCTCATTGCCTTCTTGAAAGAACTTTTCTTCAAAAGTGTACTAGATAACTTATGATAATCCTTTGGTTATCAAGTAGCTAAAACTTATATCTTGCAAAGTAGCCCATAAAGACCCTTACCTCTAATTTATTTATCTTACTATTCTTAAAGTATGATTGACATTCCCAAATCTTGATATGCTTCAGGATTGGCATCCTTCCACTTCATATCATATCCAAATATGATGGATAGGCTTAGAGGGAATCTAATTTAAGATGTGTGCAGTAGTTAGAACGCCAAGTCCTTATATTAAAATGGGAAGGTTGGTGAAACTAATCATAAATAGAACTATGTCTAACAAGGTTCAATTTGTGCACTCTACTACACTAATTGATTAAGGAGTTTCTAGTGGTGTAAGATGCGATATGATGCCATAGGCCTTGAAGAACTCAAAACAAACTCAACACTTATATATTCACCATCGCAATTCCAATTTTGTCTTATCTTGCTCATTGAATTCTTTGGATATTTCAAAGGATTTGTGTTTCTACTTTGTTAATTACACATAACCATATGTAGAGTAATTTTTAGTAAAGGTTATAAAGCAAAAAATTCTTCTCCAAGTATTTCATTAAATGACCTACAAACATCGTTGTGAGCTAGCTCCAACACTAATGTGACCCTCAAGACATGTCTATCAAATAGATTCTAACCCATCTTGCCTAAGGCTCACAAGTTGAATATGGTCTCTCTAGTAAGCCAATGAGCCCATCTTTTTCCAATTTCTATTGTTGGCTTCTCCAACATGGCCAAATCTATGGAATCATTGCTAAAGTAGTAGAGGCTGTTTACTAGAGAACCTGTGCTAACAAATTTATTACAATAATAAATAAAGGCACATTGTTTCTAAATGAAAAGTTATTATTCTCTTTTATTGAAAACTAAATAGAAACAATGTTTTTGAGCCCATTGGGTTAAGGTAAACAGTCTCTCAAAACTATAACATGTCCCGATGATAATCTAATTGAAGAAGTTCTAATCATGGCTGCTGCAACATTTGCTTCACTATCTAACTTAATCACCACTTCGCACTTCTAAAATGTCCAAATATAAGTGGAAGCATTGGAATTTAAAATCCACTAAGTAGAAAATGCTTTAATGGAATAATATGTTTCATAAACATTAAATTGCTTACCTCCTGCACCATTTTTCAGGCTCTTGAGGTATTCGACATAGTTCCTCTTCTAGTACCTATGTTTGACATCATGAAAACACTCTCTCTTTTTATCAATAGCCTTGATCTTCTTAACTTTCTCACTCCAAGGAACCTACAAACCTCTTCTTCTTTGTTTTAAATTTCTTAGTCTTACATAAAGAGCTAGAAAAAACAAGAAAAATGTCTTTTCCTTTCCCTTTCATGGTGGTTTGTGCAATCACCAGCTTATTGATGAGCCTAATCAATGTGCACTGAATATCATTCAAATAAAAATTGATGACAATCCATTAAAAGGAATTTGAAAGTGATTGTGGGATCAAAATTGTCTAGAGATTCACATCCATAATAAAGATGAGTGAAAACAGCCTCTCGATAAGTGAAAACATCTAGATGATGTGTTCCCTAACATTAGTGTCGTTTGCCATCTACATCCTAAACAATTGTTTTGATATCTCATATCAAGTAAGACAACTCTACTCACCATATAATTCTTATAGGTGGTAAAGAATATTGACAAAGCTCACCATACCTTTTTAGGTCTCTAAAGATCATTGGTCATAGAGGCTAAAAAGTAGCGTGTCACGAGCAAGTTGTCATCCACCTATTTACGATGGGCAAACTTCTTCTCCTCGCTAGCCATCTTCATAGGAACCGGTGTGATGTTAGCCTCTAGTAAATTGGTAATGCTCTCTAAATTAAGAACTAAAATCCACATAATTAGGCCTGGTCGAAGTATAGGTCTCAAGCAATTTAGGACGAGGCGTTGAAATTATTCATGATAATAAAACTATAGAAACTAAACAAAGTTATTACGTGTGACTAAATGATTATGGACTTTAAATCAAATTGCCTCCCACTAATTTTTTTTTATCCTATACCCCTTACAAAGAAATTGAAAATTCCTTTAAACAATTTTCTAGAAGGTGACTAGGATCATCATTGTGCATAACATACCTCACACCACGGAAAATGAAATCTTATTTTATTGAAAAACTTGAGGTTATAGTGTCACAACCCATAAGACAATTTATACATCCATAAGATTAAAACCAAAATCAAAATTAAATCTACCTACATGTGTCCTAAGTCTATAATCCATCCAATCATACATGAATATTGTTTTATGTCATATGTATAATTCAATAAATCCATTTAATAACTCTTATATAATGTATTCATTTTATGTCTTATTTCTCATTTGTTGAAAACCGTTTTTCTAATTTTCAAATTTGAGAAAGACAAAATCTTTGTCTATTGGCCTTTGTGTGGTCATAAAAATAGATCCTGTGGCTATAGGACCAGCAATGATAGAGAACTCTTCTTTGTCTTGGGTGGGAGAATCATCCACTTGACATTGAATTTCTTGAATTTCAAGTTTTCTACCATTCATGCTTTTCCTAGAATTCAAGCCATGCAAAATAAATTTGCAGCCATATAAGCATGTATCAAAATACATGTTCATCATAATTTTAATTAAAAACGATCTCAAATCATAGAATGAAACATTAAACTTTGCAGTTATACAAAGGAAATGGTGGTTTACATATCGTTGTTGGGTTTCACCACCTTTGGGATGCAAAATATATGTTTAAAATATCACACAAATCTTTAAAAACACAATATAATTATAAAAGTTCCAAACTTAATTTGTTTCATCATGTAATGCACATTACAAATTAACTAAGAGAATTGTATGAGTGGTTAGCTTGGAATCAAATTCAAAAAGAAGATAGCACGTGATCCACGAATCATGACGCACAAGCCACTACCACTAATTTGTGCAAATGAATGAATATGATCAAGGATCTTCAAAACTCCCATACACTCCTTCATCAAATGCCTTTGTCTTTGGAGATTTTTCGTACACTAGGAAAATAGTATGTGGAAGTTAGAGGGTGTCTTTTTCTTGCTTGTTGATTGAAGTACAATTTTTTGGCCTAATTGTGTGATAAATCAAATTTGGAACTCTTCCAAATCTACTTATTTTCAAGACACACGTTCCTATGCATGGTTGGACAAGTATTTCCATATGTATGCAACTAGGGCACATGTAATGGGCTCTTATATGGACCTTTAAATTAGTTTAGGCCCATTCCATCTTTAATTATTAATTGTTATTTAAACCCCATTAGTGTCTTGTTCTTTAATTTAATTTATATGCATTCAAAAAATTAATTGACCATCATGTTTCCAGTTAATAATCCTTATATAGGAAATGAAAAACTCTATTTGATCCAATCCGATCGCAATCCAATAAATTTCACCACAAGATTTTTCAAGTCTCAATTATGTCTTGACACCTAAATTACCTTCTTAGCCTAATTTTTTTAAAATTAGACTAGTGATTGAATCGAAAAACTTTCCAAGTCACTAGGCCACTGATTTGACCAGTTGAACCATTTTAAAACAAAATTGGTTATTTTGAATTATATAATATCATACGCGTGTGAACACACACACACACACACATTACTATTAAACTAATTTACAAAATAAATGTATTTCAATTTAACAATATACTAAATGATGGATTTTAGATGTAACATAAACAATCAAATAATTCAACTAAAATAAAAAATTATTATACAAATTAAAAATGATCAAAGGTATAAATTTGAAAAATTAGTTTCAAAAAATAAAATAGATTAATTAATATGAACTATTTTGATTTTAATATACAATAATTAAATTTTCAAAAATTTGATTTGAAAAAAATTAAAGGATAAAATTACTAAAAAAAAAGTCAATATAAAAAATGAATTTTTTAATTAATATTGAGGAGTTGTAAATGTAATAAATTTTGAAAAGAAAATGAGTGAAAAATTATTTTTTATTTTTTTAAAAATTGCTAAAATTTCTTTTTTTTTAAAAAAAAATTGTTTCAAAACTGGTTTGACTGGTTTTTTAAGTGGTTCATACCAGTTTTGATTGGTTTGCACCGATTCTGAGCACTTTCGGTTCTGGTTTTATCACCTTAACAAGATTGGAAAACTAGACGATTTCCAGTCAAATTGGCCAGTTCGGTCCAATTTTTAAAACAATGTGTTGGCTTTGCTTCATTCTTACATGTGTGATAGTTTTGGTTCATTCTTGATAGGCGATGAGTATAGTTCAAATGACATGGATAATCCTTAGCTTATGGCCATATTATAACTCAATTAAGATGAAGTTATTGGATCACACGGACTCTCCCAGTTGTGAGTGCCACTCGACATAAGCCTTTTGTTTTGCGTTATCATAATCAAGCTAGAGACATGGATTTACTTAAAATCATTAATTCAATTATATGACCAAATCAATATTTCCTCATGAGAATAAAATCCATTAGGAATTCCTTTTCAATTATACACTACCCTGGCTAGGGGTTTATGCCTCATAAAATATTGATCACATAGGGGAAACATTTTGCTCACTTGCAAGGACATAACATCCTTATTGATCACACACATACCTCTATATGTATAAGGTAACAACATGATGGTCTTAGAACCCTATCTCATATTCGATAGAAATTGGTTCTTAATACCCCAATGATACATTGATTATAATATGCACAAGGTATCCGTATTGTCTTACATCTATGACCTATACTCATTTAACATGATCATGAAGTAAGACATTGGTATTTAAAAGTGAATTCCATTATCTATATCGTTCCTTGAGTTTTTGTTTAAATATATCATTCTTTAATGACATATCCATACACATCTTTTCTCAATATTTGATACCAAATGACATGACACCCACTATATAAATACATGGTGTATAAGTCATATTGATTTTCTAATGCCCATTTAGAGAATCGATGACTTGCAAACTAATTTTGATGATTGCGTACTAAAACATCTTGTGTCTATATTTATAATCCTTGTGAATAAGGCTTCATAATGTTATCATATGGGCACATAAAAAACTTCACACCACAACATAAATTACATGCATGACTGCAATAATGTTTATTAATTAATCAACAATTATATTTATAAATAATATCCCTCACAAGTAATTAGAATTAGAGGGTTTATTACTAACAACTATATGACAACTTACATTTACCAATATTTCTAAAAATCATGTGTAACACTCAAGAACCAAGCATATAAACATCTAATACCACTTAATTCAAGAATTAGGGGTGAAACAAATTGTTGTGGTAAAATATGTTCTAAAATATAGATAGTATACTAACATATCTATCAAGGCTTTGGATGCAATGAAGTTTAGGAAATTGAGGAGTGATATAGGTGTTAGTGTAAATAAATTTTTAATCCCTTTAATCAATTTTATTTTTGTATTTTGTTTTTATATGTTTATAAAAAATGAAAATATTCAAAAAAGGGAAAGAATTGGAGCCATTGAATGTGCAGTAAAAAAGGTAGCAAATCTAGATAGTGATAATGATGTGCCAAGGGGGGCCTTTCAAATTCACTATACAAATTTGAAAGTTTAACATATATTATTGTGACTTACTGTATGTATATAACAAAATCTGGTAGAGTCAAATCTTTCCATTCCCTAAATAATTTCCAAGAATTTGTGTTAGACCTTGTTGGAGCTTTCTTTATTTCATTACTATAAAGCACATGCAATAAAAAAGGGTATGTTTTTTATTTCAAAATTAATCTTCAAAATTCTATTTTCTTGAAGTTCTTGGAAGTTTTTTCTACACATGCCATTTCATCTCCTTCGTCAATCAATTTTGAAACCATGTTTTGAATGTGCATGTATCATCGAATAGTGCATAGTGGGCAATGTTTGTTCGTAGACCACCAATAGAAAAAGCCCCTCTTGATGTAGTTCTCTTGGAGCCAACAAGGTTCTTGAACAAACTTAAGATGATGAAGAAGAGGAAGAAGAATTTCAAGGAGGCCATGTTGAGATATCACTAGTTGACACTAACTAACTTGTTCCAACATCGACTACATGTACTAAAGTAAATGTTGGAGCACCACACTAATTCAAGAGGAGACTCCATCCACAGTTCACTAGAGAACATTAAGATGAATGTTAGTTTTTGAGTGTGTCACTTTCACAACCTTCCAATTCCAAAAGAAAAAGGACAAGATTAGAAACTAAAAGACTAATAGATGAATATTCAGAAGAAAAACTTGAGCATGTTATTGCTGATTTGGGGTCATTAAACAAGTATTTTAGTGTTGGAGCCCATCATAGGGCAAGACATGTTACTATAAGAGCTATAGCAATTGAGCATAGAATTGACAAATAGGTTTATACGGAGATAAGGTTCAATGTTATGCTATACAAGTTGGACCTCACAACTATGGAAATAAGTTTCAACAATTATAATCTAGGATTAGTTCTTGAGTTTTGTTGTATCTCTCATGTTCCATTGTCGACTACCTGTCCATCGCACTTTCAGGTCTATGGTTAGAGGCAAATCTTGGAGTTTGCACTAGCAAGAATTAACAAAATTTCAAGAAAAAGAAACTCTTCTATCACTTTGGTTCATGTAGAAGATTTCAACCCCAAGTTTGTTGAGCTTGTAGCCATTATTCATGGAGGAAAGGTAAATGATTAGCCTAGAGGAACTTTTTTTTTAGCCAACCTTTTAGTAATGTACTACTTGTTCTATTTGGCTATCTAAAATTTTTTGCCTACCATGAATTATGTTATTGTGATTAAGGAAATGACCCTATTGATTTTTAGGTTGGGAAAAATGTTAAAGTGAATCTTAAGAGACTTGTTTTTGATGCGACATATAGTTGAGTTAAAGGAACGTCAAAATCATCTTTCACATCTGTGTTTGATTATTTCACTACTGAGATATCAAAATGTTTCTAAAAAGCTAACTAAACTATCTATTTCTTTGGTATCCATGGATTACACATCAAAGGTTTTCAAGACTAGTAAAGTAAATGATTTGAAGGGAGCCTAACCTATCATGAAATAGCATTCTCTCTAGGCTATTAGATGTAAAGCAAGCACTTGTTTGGTTTTCCTCTCTCAAAACTTAGAGCATCAAATGATGTAGTCATAGGTATAGAATTTTACGTTGGATGAAATATCGCTACTATTTGTTTTGTTTTGCCTATTGTTCCAACATTTGATGGAATACATGACTCAAAGGCTGGACCATGTAGAATAAGTAAGACATTAAAAATCCCTCTAGAACTATTTATGATGATAATGATGATGATGTGCCATTAAGTACTCCTTTTGTCATTCTGTGACATAATAGATGTGTGAGATGTAGGCAGAGCACAAGTGTTAGAGAGAGAATCTAAAGCTTTTTTACTCTATTCAAATTGTCTAGATACTAAAACATGATTTCTCGGTTGTTGCTTGTGGACTTTTTTTAGTTTTCTTAGTTGTGATATCGTATCTTTGTTATAATAGCTACCTATTAGGCGAATTATAGGTTCGATATTTTGATGTTCAAAGCCATGTTATCCAATGCATGTGAAAAAATTGGCGATTCACAAGATACCAATAACTCTAGTAGGTTGCTACATGATTGTCAATATTTATTATAAAAATGATGAATAGGTGTTGTGCCCCATTATGCTAAAAGGGAAGAATATCTGTGCTAGGTATTAGTCAGTTGGCATTACTTTTGGCATAATGTTAATAGGTTTATATGCATGCTCACATGGCAAATGACATGGTTAAATTAATTATATGAAAAATCCCATGCTATATGATAATGTATTTCAATAGATGGGTTAACATATGCTATATGGAAAGTTATTATGTAGTTCACCAACTATAGAAAGGATTTTAGCTTCCAATCTACTTAGATTTTCTGGATTTGATGTAGATTTGTTAAAGATTTCTATGGAAGGATTCTTACCATAATGGATGAAGATTTGCAATTGATTTACATCATCTAACTTGGACTTTAATGGATAAAGGAATAACCAGAATTCATATTTGTGTGGGTATAAATGTTACAATATAGAACTTAACAGAATTGAATTTTTTTGAAGATGTTTTAAATGACTTTCTTAGAGCTTATTTCAATTCATAATTCTTATAAATTTGGATGACTTCAAGTTGTGCAAAAAACTAAAAGTGAGTGAAAGAATTTCTCTGTATATTCTTGAGACAGAAATGGCATTCTTAGTGAATGCTTTGCACAAGATCATCCCTCGACACTAAACAACAAATATTGTGATTGTATATTCATACCCTTAAGAGGTGGAGACTCATACCAACATTTGGGTAGATGCCAGGACAAAGCCAGGGTCATGTCAAAGGTAAGGAGATTTTACTTCCTAGAAGAACTTGATTAGAAAAGCATTGATAAGGTTAAGACCAAAGGAATTTGTCTAAGGTGAGTATAATTTTAGCTAGGGTGCCTAGCTTCGTTAATTTTAAAACACTTTGAACTTTGGAAAACTTCTAGTGTGGTCCTGGAAACCTAAGAGATTTATTGTTGAATTGTATAAACAACTTTGGTATCTCCTTCACATTTCCACAGTGTGTTGCATTGCATTTTCAAACATGAATGTTCCTATAATTCTAGCAACATTTCTTACATCATATACTAAAAAACCAACCAAATACTCTATTGAGACTGCATAGTAAGACTAATGACATGGTTTTGGAATTGTGCCAAAAATAAAGGTAACATTATTATTATGATACTAGTAGTATATAATAATGTTCGTACTAAGCATTATAACTAATTGATCATTAGGATACACTTATAAGTGTGCATGTAACCCAACAAAAGGGCTATAATTGCATCCTTTTTTCATTAGCATCAAAATAACGATAACATTAATATTATGACACCAGTAGTTTATAACAATGTTTATATTGAGCTTTGTACCTATTTGATCATCAAAATACACTTATACATATGCAAGCAACTTGAAAAAGCTACTATGATCGCATCCTTTCTATTAGTGCCAATATAATGATAATGTTAATATTATGATACTGGTAGTATACAATAACATTTATATTGACCATTGTAAATCGATAGGGCGCTATGATTGCATCCTTTTATTTTAAAAGTACAAAAAATAACGATAACATTAATATTATGATACTAGTAGTATATAATAAAGTTTTATATTGAGCGTTGTAACTATTTAATTACCAAAATACACTTATATGTACCCATGCAACCCAAACAAAGGGGCTATGATTGCATCCTTTTTTATGAGTGGGAAATAATGATAACATTAATATTATGATACCAGCAATATATAATAATGCTTATATTGACCATTGTGACGATCAGCGAAATGCACTTATATGGATGCATGTAACCAAAAAAGGGGCTATGTTTGCATCCATTTTCTGAGCATAAAAAACATCATTAAGAAATATTAATTTCCAAAAGTAATAATTTTCATTTTTTAAAAATTTTTACATTACCTTAAACATACACTTTTGAGTTAAAAGTGTAATAACATATTACAATAATGATTATCAAAGTCATATATTGAGAAAAATCAATGATAAAGTAATTAACTATTACAAATTATTGCCTAAAACAGTAAGTTTATTGAATTTTATTTGGAAAAGTGTTAAAATATAGATTATTTAAAAATAAAATTTTTTAATATTAAAATCAAAGGAAGAATGAATCAATAGAAAAATAATCTTTATAAAAAAATAGTTAAGGCAAACCAAATGAAATTAAGGATATATTTAATAAATAAGTAAAATATAAAAATTATTTTTATAACTATGCATGACACCAATTAAAAGTGGTCACTAAGAAAATCTCAACAATAATAGTTTTTATGCATATATTATTCATAATTATGTCAAAAAAAGAGGCCAAGTCCATTGGCTATGTTTGTTTCCCAATTAGGATTGAGAGGAAAATTTGAGTAGGGATGAAAATTATTTTTTGTTTAAAATATTTAAGTTAATCGGAAAATTATTCATATATATATTTAATATGTAATAATGATTGAATGATGTGATAGTATATAGGTTTATAGGATAACAAAAAATGAATTTGAGTAGCAAAATTATATGGATAGATATGAATTTGATTGTGAATAGGCGTAATGATTGAAAAATTACTAGTTAGTTAAAAATATAAGAGAGAGAAAATTTTGAATAAAATTTGCATGGTAAGATGTCTGGTTTGTAAAATTTATAAGTGGTGGTGAATAGTTGATAAAGGATAAATGAACATAGCCATTGTTATTATTGCCTTTTTTCTTTTTGGTAGATTAATGAGAACTTCAAATAAAAAGTAACAAATATGGATAAGTCGAGACTCACATAGAAAAACTAAAATCAAACAATAAAATTAGTATTGACTATGAATTTCCTCTATACATATCTCTACTCTTTTTATAAAGTAGCTACCCTGTAGGCTTCAACTTTTAGTAGACACAAAGTAAATTCTCTTTGTTGTCATTATCATCATTTTATGCATAAATTATGTAAAGGAAAAATATGTAAATTTGATTGCTGCAATTTCTTTGAACTAAATCCACATTTCTATACGACCATATTATGTAGGTATGGCTAGAACTGATGTTGCAATCCTAAGTTAAAATTAGTGCAATGATGTGATCTTGCTAACTAGTTTTCAAATAGATGTAACATCACTATGCACATGGAACAAAAAAAAAAAAAAAAAACAAGTATACACAACATGTTTATTCAATTTGGAAACCAACTCCTATGTATATGGGCACTTGCCTAAATCTAACAATCCACCAATCAAAGTGAATGATGGTGCATCATATTACAAACAAGACCTTTGTCTTTCCAACACTTTATCTAAATCAACTTCACACTTAATTTTAACTGTTTAGTACACTCTAGCACTTTACTCTTGTTAACTGACAAGTAAAACTCCCATTTGTCCCCTACATCACCATGATTTACATAAATGTTTAGTTCACAAGGTCTTGTAGAACCTTATCACAGATGTCACATGTGTGTAAGTGGGTGTTTTCTCTCTTATTCTCACTAATCTTGCATGAAAGGCAAACCCAAACCTTATCACATCTCTAAACTATTTGTGCTTACTTTCTACCTGCAAAATCCATTAATGTCAACTCCAAAATATTACCAAATATTTGATTAAGATCTTCATGTAGATCTATCCAAGTCAACATTCTAATTTTGCAGTTTTAAGTTATAATTGCTTATTCCAGTAGGATTTGTTTCTAAGTTGTGTTGATCCATTCTTATTTTCCAAGCTTCCATATCTTCCCTTGAATGTTGATTATATGATTTGATTTGGTCAAAGACTAGTCAGTTTATGAATAATTTTTTTTATCTCTTATTAGACTTTAATAAATTTCAAATCTTCCAAACATAAAAATGGATAAAGTCCACATCTCCCAGATTTGTCAACATCATTATTGATATTTTCCTGTTTTTAATTGTGCCACACAAGTGCTAACTCACAAAAATGTTAAAAAACTCCCCCATTAGCATTTTGTGGAACAAACATGATACTGTAGATCTTGACAAAAGAATACATCCCAAATGGTGTGGAACATTTGTATTACTATAAAAAGTCTAGGTTCTAGGTGTAACAAATTACAGCAAGGTGAGCTTAGGATATTTTCTAGTATATTCATCCATAAATTAGTGAACTACTCCCCTTGAGCTTGTGACTGCAATTTAACATCTACCTACATCATGTTAGTATCATCTGTAGATGCCATTTGACTATCATAGGCCATGTAACATTATTTTATCTCTCCCTTTATGATTTAAAATGCTGAAGAAGACTAATTAAAGTAGATGAAATAGCTAACCAAAAACCAAGAAAATTGAAATTAGACTACCCCTTAAATAATTGTTTCCTCCATAAACTTATGCATAACCAAAATTGTGTTCATTTACCAAAGTCGCCTTAGCAAGTTCTACCCTTTAACATACACTCCCCTCAACATATCTGATCTCTCTTTTGTGGCATGTAGTGTTAAAGATCAACCGTGAATGGAGGAGGCCAGTGTTGTAGCTTCAGTGTGAGAAGGGGCTAGCCATGAATGGAGCTTCATCAATGGATAGATTAAAGGAAAGTGTTGTAGCAATAGTCTTGAGTGCAATAACAGAAAGGTCAATATCCTACTTTTGTACCTACAACTAGCTGATTTGTAGATATATTGCCTACTAGTCTAGAGTGCGGTAATGGAAAATGCTAACCTCAACTCATGCATGAGAGGATAGAGTAGGAGTCAAGGCAGTTTATGGTGTCTCAATTCCAACTACATCATTTACCTTTCTCAAGTAGATCAACTGTGCACTATAGGTGATGACCTTTTGCAACTAGGCTCATTTGCATAAATATTTATGCTCACGACTAGCAACTTAGACTTCATCAAGGTAAGTGGTACTTAGGTCCCACATTTGGTGTCCTAACACCCAATTGATCTTATTAGGTAAAACCTTAGCTTCCATTGAACATGAATTTTATGGCACCATTAGAACTTGAAATCACTAGCACTTTTTGATATATTGCGTAACTTGTCGTTGATCTTCCCTTTCTTCTTTTTCTACTTTTGAAGTTTGTCCTCTTCAAGTGTCTACCTCTTCTTTCTCTTTTGGTTACTAGGACCAAGAATTTTGGATAGTTCTTTACCTTCAACTAAGGATCTACAACTAACACTTCTTGGTTACAACAACCTTCAGCATTGGAGCATGGGGTGTTGTCTACTTTTTTGCAACTGAACTTCCACTTTCTAGGTTAGGAAGTTCAATTTCTAGATGACTTTTAGCAAGTACTCCCAAAATTTCTTTAGGTGACATAATTTATTCCTTAGGTTGGGCATGATCATAGCGAATTTCAGAATCTTTGGCCCCTAAGAATCCTCATTTTTTAACTTGCATTGGGTGCCTCTATTTTTAGTGCTAGAGTCATACCTGGTAATGACTTTAGTGGTGCTGTGCTCATTTTGTGTATCACTTTAGGTGGTGCCAAGGTACTATTTAGTGATGGAGTGGCTGGTGCTAGCACGCTGTGAGAGATCCTACGCCTAGGTGGTCTGTTGGTGCCTTTTTTCTTCATGGTAACAAGTGTAAGTCAAAAAGGAATGGAAAAAGACAAGGACAATGTGTCATATTTATAGAAGATGAAAGTATCATAATGCTTAGGGAAGAAGAAAACTTGATCTTCAAGAATAAATATTATTAAGGAAAGTGGTCGAATGGATTTCAATGAAAATCTCCCTCCAAATTTTGTCACCTCTTCCTCTAAGTTCTATGCTTCTTAGGCTAGATTCTAGGCTAGGCGTAAGCCCAAATTTCTTCTAAGGCCTCAAATCTCCTTTGATCTAAAGCTTTGGTCATTACGTCTGCATGTTGTAACTGTGTTGCAACATTGGTGGTGCTTTCATATTACTTGTCATTACCTTCGGTGACTTTTTGTATATCTTCAATTTTGGCTATCTTATTAGTAACACTTCCCTTTTTTGTTTGAACTTGACCACTCGCCATGTTAATGAGGTCCTTCAAATTTATATGTTGCAATTCTAGTGCTTTGGAAGCATGTTAGCATTGCGATATCAAATATGATCTTTTCATTTATTTTTCTTGCTAGTTTGATTCATATACACCTTTCACTAGTTTTAGCATCTAATAAGCATTCAAGATTCATTTTTTTGCATATATTTTAACTATCCTCAACTATGACAAATCTTTTAGAGAATCTTTTATGGTTAGTTAGATTTATGTTGTCTCCAGTCTGACTCCTTAACCTATTAAAGTTTTAGGTAGTGTTGGAACACCTTTACATAGCAATGCATTTAGTCTGATAATACAAATCTAACTTTACCTTCTTGTATCGTCCTGTAGTTCTTGTCTTAAATTTGGATTAATGCTTCTTCCTTCCATAAAGTCCTTTAAAAGAGTGATGCATTTTGAGATTGCATGGCCACATGTGTGACAATTACTCAAACTAAACACTATACTATTAGGTTCTTCTTACGCCTTTTTGATTTGGTGTTGCAACATCAAGTGCAGTAGTTTGTTCTGATGCTTGCATAACCTAAAACTAGCCAACCAACCCCTAAGGAGAGGAAGATTGTGGGTCATCGAGTTTTGCCTTTTGCTTGTTCAAATTCTCCAGTGTCCTCTTTACTTGTTTAGCTTGCTTAATGGAATCTTAGCATTGCTTAACATCATTATAATTTCATCATTTAGTTCTTCCTTTTCCTTCCATAAGGTCTCCAACCAGCCTTCCATTCCTTGACTTCACTTTCCAGAGATGGTATTTTGTCAAACATAATCTTTTATGTGGACATAATATTTTCATTAGTTAGTTTACAGTCATTGTCACTACTATAGTTTTTCTATGCATCTTGAGTCATAGTAGCTATGATGTTAGAATTAGCCTTTATTCCTACATCATTGAACATGATATGATTACCTTATTGTTCATTCTCTTCTAATTGTTTTAAATTAACCTTTCTTTAAGTCGAGGCCATCAATTTTCTGTGTTTCTTCCAAGTGTTCATGCACTGGCAAGGATATGCCCCAAAATGCAATACTTGTGACATTGAACAATTTTCTTTTGCAAATTATCTTTAATGTCTATCTTAAAATTCTTGTTTCGAACAACCTTACTAGCTCTTTTTAAAGTATTTTCATTGGTGCTTGAAGGTTTTCTTTGCTATTCCTTATTACATCTTTCAATTTATTAGCCACCACGACCTCATTATCATATGTGTTGCAACAATACCCCTTGTCCAACCTTTTACATTAAATCTTTAGGGCTAATTCCGCATCTTTTTTGGCATAAACCACATTCATTTCAAACATTTGTAGTGAACCAATTAAATTCGTTAGTCTCATCTTCCCAAAATCTCAAGCCCCGTCGAAGGACGTCACCTTTCAAGAAAATCATCCTAGAAGAGAATGTAAAGTTTTCTAAACTAAGTTTACTTTTGAGTACCACTTCCAAGATTGGTATGCTTGGTTAGCTATGTCCCAGAGTTCTCCATTGAAGATGGTGTCTGTCTCATCCTTGTCCATCCTTTCATTCTCTAACCATGATACAAACTTTAGAAGTTTTGAGATTCAAACACTACTCGTACCTTCATAGATAGGTAGTAGTTTCATATGTGAAGATCAATTTGAATAGTTCTTCATCCACACTTGTGAAAATGGCATTAACTTTGAGTTCTTAAAGGCTACCTTTTCCTCAGTAGTCATCTAGTCCTTCACATACTTCCGCTCTTATGTGTGTGAATCTAGGTTTATCCTTAGTTGACAACTAGCATAGCATGAAGGATAAGAATAACACCTAGCCTATGACACATATTGTAGTCTAATTAAGATGTAGTGAACAAATCACATGAATTCTCTTAATTGTAAATGCCTTTGGTATAGGATTTTTATCTTGCTTTGCCCTGATCAAGGGAGAACCATAGATTTTGTTAAACTCACTAACTCAATTATATGATAAAAAAAATATTTCCTCATGAGACTAACATTTATTTGAAATTCCTTTTTGATCACATGCAACCCTATCTAAGATTTCTGTTTCGAGGAAATTGCCTACATAGGCCAAGCGCCTTACTTATTTATACATCAGATGTAATTAAATAATTTCATTTAATGATCCTTTCCATAAGCCAACTCCTCCCACGATCATGAGAATGCTTCTTGCAATTGTGCAGGAGCCTATCGCGATCATGAGAACAAATCTCACTATCGCGACAATAGTTGCGAATTGCAGTAGACTTTCGACTTGACAATCAAGACTCAATTTTTTCTTATTTTATCAACTCTAAACACTTAAAAAACACCTTTTAAAACATTTAAAAGTATTAAATTTGTGTTCATGTTTAATAAAATTTAACATGAAAACTATTGGAAGTCATGGAAGAATTACTAAACTGTATAGTTTTGTAAGGAAAATGGTGCCTCTGATGCCATTGTTGGGCTTTGTTGGGGTTTTGTCGTTAAAAATTCAAACTTTGAAATATAAATACATGAAAAATATGTAGGGAAGCATAATGCAACAAACCCCATTCATTTTCATGATAAAAGATGCATAATATTGCAAGAATACAAAAGCATAAAGTTATACCTCTTGGAATCATATTCTTGTGGGTGTGTTTATGATCCTTGAGTCATGGCCATCATATCTCAACCTCTAATTGGACCACACAACTAGAATGATGATGAGCACTTTCTATACCTTGAAAAACCCAAGTTATATGGTTCTTATGCAAACTCCTTTAGGCTAGAAGGTTTTTCTTGACATGAAAAAAGAGAAAGGATGCCTAGAGAGCTTTCTTCTTTCCTCGGTATGGGGTGCACGAAAATTAAGATTTATTATGTGTCCAGATCTCTTCTAAACATGTTTAAATTATTAGATAACTAGGGTTTCAAGACATGGGCTCCATGGGCCCTTCGACAAGGAGCTTTATTTTAATCCCACTTCATAGACCATTGATTATTAATAACATTAACAATTTTTAGCTCATATGTCTTCTTTAACTATTAATCTCAATTAATAATTAAGGCCCACTTGTATCTAACTTCTTTAATGTAATTAATCTCATTAATTAGTTTGAAGACCTCATTGTATTTCAAATTAATGATCTTATTATCAATAAACACCATAGTGATTTATTTAGTCTAATCCAATTACAACTAAATAAATCATTTCACGAGTCTTTTTCAAGTCTCATTTGAAACCCACCAATTTTAACCCTCATTATAAATTCCAACCTTTTGTGTGTGACCATTTCTTAAATGGCAACGAGCATTTCCTGAATAATGTGGGTAGCGCTTAGCCCACATCCCATATCATAACCTAAAAAAGACAAAGTGAAATAGATCACAATAAATATTTTTGATCGTTAATATCATATAGTATAGACCTATTATCTTGCTTTGTCTCAATTAAGTGAAAATATAGATTTAATCAAACTCTCAAACTCAGTCATATAACCAATTAATGTCACCTTAGGAGACCAATACTTCTATCAAAAACTTCTTTCCAAGCACAGACTACCTTAGCCAAAGATTTTTATCTTATAGAACACTAATTGCATAGGACAAATGCCTTTCTTCTTGCAAAGAGACAAATCCCTTATTGAATGCATACATGCATCCATATGCACTTGATGCAACCACACGGTAAGCCAAGACCCTATCCAATACCAAGATAACCGTTAGCTCTTAATGTCCTAATGACACATTGATTGTCATATACACAAAACAATTTTGTCATCTCACGTCTAGGGTCCATGCGCACTTAGGATGATTACTAAACAAGGCATTAATAGCCAAGAGTGAATTCTATGTGTCTGATTTGTTTTGCAAGTCATTATTCGAATGTTTAGTCTCTAATAATTTATCTACATATATGCATTCTCAATGTCATACTAAATGTCATGACACTCATCATATAAATATGAGATGTGCAAGTTATATCGATACTCTAATGCCTACTAAAGTGTTTATGATTTGAAGACTGATTTTAGTAATTGTATATTAAGACAACCTTATATTCAAATTTATAACTTCTTATAAATAAGCTGTCTTAACTCAATCATATCAATACATGCAATACTTCACACCATTTAAAATTAAAACGCTTGAACAAAATTACAAGAATACTAATATGAATAAATTAATATTTTATTAATTAATGTGTGAAAAGATATATATACAACTCTAATGTCCTTTAGTATGCCACATTAAATATTGGCATCAGAGGGCATATCACTAATAAAATTTGGATGCCAAGGCCACAAGTCATATTCAAGTGCAAGCTTTCAAGAACTCAAGAGGCTAAGGTAGAGCACCTCTTTAAAAGCACTTAGGAATTGAAGATGTTAAAGTGATCAAAATTACTAAGGCATACGCTATCAAAAATTTGAAAGGCTAAAGCCATAAACGTAAATTATGATAAGAATTTTCAGTATATCATATATGCAAGAATGGAAAAAATCGAATTGGTTAGTATCATATAAATATGGAATATTTACAAAGTAGATTCATTGCAAGGGATAGTACACTTATGAAAGAGAAATAGGTTAAGCATAATCTCCGATGAAACCAAAAGGGCCATTGTCTTTATCTGTAATAGAAGGGAAATGGTCTTCAATAGAAATAGCTTATCTTGCCTCATCTTAGGAATGCATAGCTTCCAAATCCCTATCTTCTTTCACCACAATGGGTTCTTTGGGTCTTTGAAGAGTAGTGCAATGATGGATTGTTAGGCACAACTAAGTAGTGTCTGCATGTGTGAGATTGCTAGACTCCTTTGCCTTTTGTTTGAGCCCTTTGGGTGAGATGGCTTTATGCCCAATGTTCGTGGTAGCATCAAAGAAACTTGTTGGGGTTAATGTGGCTATCTTTATTCAAGGCTTCCCACATGAATTCTACCCTGTGGAAATAGTTGGTAGGCACCATGGTGTACTAATCTTTATGGGAATTCTTGAATCTCTTTTTACTCATACACTTTATCCTTGCCATGTTTGGTCAACACAATGCAACTCTAATCCAAGTCAAGAAAGTTTTGCACCACCTCCTCTATCAATTTCTCTTGGGCTTAATAGATTTATTCTTTAAGGGATCAAGCGACTTTCTTAGCTTGCCCTTTCTAGTATTAAGCTTTGTTACCTAAGATGATACACTAACAAAGGAAAGCCTTTATCCTTCTTTAGTAGATTGCCACAGTATTAAAGAGCATGTTAACCTTGGTAGCCTCCCTTTTAGTTACCTTCTTCTCTTAAGGAAGATAGCCATAATTTTCCCTCAACATGTGTAACATCTCTAAGCAGTGATGTTTCTCACCACTAGCACCAAAAGCCTAGGAATAAGGTCATAGGTCAAGAAAGTTATGGTCCATTAATAAAGTTGAGCTATGAGCAAAACTCTTAAAATAGAATAACAGTCAATTGAGTGGTACAACAGCTCATCATCATCTACACTAGTGTGCAACTCTAATCCATAAACCCTCTCTATCACAGGCTAGAACCATACTACACATGAAGTCACAAGTAGTTCTATAGTTCTTTGTAAGAGAAGATTGGAAAAAGGAAGATCACTTAGGCTCAAATCAGATGGCACACTAGACCCAAAGATGATTGTTGAAGTAGGGGCAGTGCTTAGTGGACACGATGATGCCATTGCTATCTCAAGGAGGTCAAGTGAGTAGTTGGACAAGGTTGGGACCTAAGGGCAGCTACTGAATCTACTTAAGTTCTTGGGAAGCTAACCATCCAAGGTTAACTTCCCAAGTGGAGGAGGACAAACCTTGGGAAACATTGAGTGTACTAGCACTAGGACGAGATGTGACGGAAGCAATTGTTGAGGGGCTATCATTAATAATAATCCCTGAGTTATTAGAGGGCAATAAGTTAGACCTTAGATTGTTCTTTTCCGCTTCACCTACTCAAGCCTCTTCTCAATACCCCCACATGATATTTTACCCCATTAACTATTCTATGAACATAAAGGAAAGAAAGGTTAGTGCTACTTAGTAGGCTAACTTTAAGAGACAAAATGGTTCAAATGCTACCTATAGACTAAGTTAATATTTCTCTTTTATTAGATAACCCAACTGATATGCTCTCTAACGTTAAATGGTATATGAGTGATATTGTTGTAAAGGTAACATTTTAATTAATTAATAAAAATAGATGTTTTCTCTGCGTCAATACTTTGGGAGTTTTGTCATGGATGTGGATCTTATGAGCCGTAAAGTTATGCATTTTCTGATCTGGTTGTGTTAGGTAATCTTGTTCATAATGAGTTATGAATTACACAATTATTAAAACTTTTTTACAAGTCATAGATTCTCTAAATGGGCATCAGAGTATTGGTACAATTTGCATACCATGTCTTTGCTGATGGCTGTTATGATATTCAATATGAGATACTAAGAATACGTACGTAAATATGTTATTCAAGAATGATCATTTAAATATTGGCTTGAAAAATGAAGCTAACACATGGACATCACTCTTAGCTATTAATATCTTACTTCATTTTGTGTTAAGTGCATGTGGTCTTTAGAATTGAGTTGGAATGATTGTCTTATATGCATGATGGTTAATATATCATTAGGCCATTAAGAAATAGGCTTGAAGCAAGTTAAGATTTTGAGATGTCAAGCTTACCTTAAGAAAAAGTTAGAGGTAAGGGCTTCTATTTGTCACCTTTTTAGATATCCCAAGGACTAAAATGGGATATTGAGTTCTACCTACTTGATGGAAATAGGATTGTAGTTGGTTATGAAGAACGCTTTCTTAAAGAAGTGTTCATGGAGAAGGTAGAATAGTAGAGCTAAAAGAGCTTGAGCTTGAGCAACCAAGCAAGGAGCTTGCGTGACAAGTTTCTATTTAAGACCAACCTTCCACGATGTACCCATTATGATGAATGGGTAGAATCACTATTGCACGAGAAAGATATGGTCATATGTTAGAGAATAGATAAATGTTCATTGTGAGAGATAAGCACTCCAGCACTCTATCACTCTAGCAATCATAGATAAAACACTCACAACATGTAGTGGAAGCAAATGAACTAAACTGCATCCATTTTTAATGCATAACATGCAAGAAATCACATAAAGAAGTATGCATGTGATAATATCTTTGGAATCAAATTCTAAGTTGAGTGTGCTTGTGATCCTTTGAATCATGTCCTAGAAGCCCCACTTCTAGTCTATCCACAGAGTTGGAGTGATAAAAAGTGAAATCACCATGCAAATCCCTTTGCAAGGTTCTTACGCAAAACACTTTCGAGGCAAAAAGGCTTTCTTGAACAAGAAGATAAGAGGTTGGCTAGAAACTCTTTCTCTTATTTCATCGAGGGATGCACTAAAATTCTCACAAATTTTCTCACGTGCCTTATGTTGTATGGAATTTAGAACTCTTCTAAATATATATACATCATCAAGATATCTATGACACACATGGCATGGGCTTGATGGGCTTCATACATAGAATTTAGTAATTCTTAGCCCATGGACCTTTAATTATTAATCTTGATTAATTATTACAACCTAAATGGCTTTTAATTAGTAATCTCTATTCATAATTAAGGCCTACTTGCATTTTGCCCCTTTAATTTAATTAATCTCTATTATTTAAACTGATGGCCTTTTATCTTTCCAATTAACTATCTCATTGTTAACAAGCACCACAGCTATTCATTTGGTCCAATACAATTGCAACCAAATAATATAATTCTAGGGGCCTTCTCAAACCCCATTCACATCCCACCAATTTACCACTTGTCACACATTCCAATCTTTTGTATGTGATTCCTTAGGTTTATCATTAATTGGCTATGAGTATGGCCCAAAGGATATAAGTAGCACCTAGCCTACAGCCCATATTATAGCCTAATTAAGATGAAGTGAACAAATCAGATGAACCCTCGCAATCATGAATATCATGTAGTATAGACCTTTTGTCATGCTTTATCCCAATCGAGCAAGTGCCATGGATTTAGTCAAATTCACAAACTTAGTTATATAACTAATCAATGTTACCTTATAAGACTAACATTTTTATTAGAAACTATTTTTTGATTACAAACTTCTAAGGATTTTTGTTTCATGAAACATCAATTACATAGGATAATCACTTTGCTCACTTCCAAGGATATAAATCCCCTATTAAATGCATAGATGCCTCCATACACAATTAGGCAATGACACATTGTGCTCATAACCCTATCCATTTTTAAGATAGATATTGGCCTTTAATGCCCTAATGACATACTAACTATCATGGGTATAAGACAACCAAGTTGTCTTAGGTGTAAGGTCTCCATGCACTTAACATAATCACAAAGTAAGATATTGACCGCTGAGAGTAAACCCCAAGTGTTTGTTTTGCTTTATGCATTGTTGTTCAAATGCTCATTTTGTAATGACTCATCTACACATATGTGTTATCAGTATCTAATACTGAATGTTATGATATAGTGCAAATATAAGGTGTGCAAGTCATGTCAACTCTCTAATGCCCTTTATAATGTCAATAACTTGCGGAATGATTTTAGTGATTACATACTAAGACAGCCTTGTATCCATATTCATAACTCCTTATGATAAGACTTTTTTCTTAATAACATCGCCACGGATAATACTTTACACCATTTAAAATTTACATGTATGATGTACTTGATATAATATTAGTGCAAAAGAATCAATATTTTATTAATTATATATGAGAATGTACATATACAACTACAAAACCTCTAGTATCCCTCATTAACTAGTGGCGTTATAGAGCATGTCACAAACAAGAGCTCTATTTTTAGCATTAAGAAAACATCAAGGAGTTAAATCTTTTGTTTAATGTTGCAATTAAATTGTTTGCCTTCATTAGCGACGAAGATGAGCCCTATGTCTACAAGAAGATTAGTTGGAGTGCCATAACACTATTAGTGTTCTATATGGATGACAGACTTCTCATTGGGAATTATGTTAGGATGCTTACCTCGGTTAAGGCCCAGTTATTTTATACATTCTCCATGAAACACTTGAGAGAAACAACCTACATTTTAGGCATTTGTATATATAGAGACAGAGCAAAAAGATTGATTGGTTTCTCCTAAGCTTTATACATAAACAAGTCCCTGAAGAAGTTTAGGGAGGATTACTACATTTAGGTGTGGAATCTATCTCTTAAAGTCCCTATGCCCATCGACAGATATGAGTGGAGAAGCATGGAAGTTGTTCCACATGCTTCGACTATTGGAAACTTGATGTATAGAATGATATGTATGAGGCTTGTTATTGCCTATGTCATAAGTGTTATAAGGAGGCTTCAGACAAATCCTAGGCTAAAGCAATAGAATGTTATCAAGTGTAACCTTATGTTCTTGAGAAAGAGAATGGAAACTATACTTGTGTATTGAAATGAAAAAGTAAGAAACAACAAATATACCAATTCTATCTCTTCATCCTTAATGTAGGATTAATAAGTTAGAAAAGTTCTGAGCAAAGTAGTATTACAAATTCCACCACTGATGGTTAGTATGTCGTAGCATGTGATGTTGCAATGGAGGTTTTTTTTATAATGAAGTTTGTCTCAAAGCTTCATGTTATTTTAGATATGGATTGACTATTACTACTTTATTGTATCAATAATGGCATGATCGCACAAGTGAAGGAGCTAAGGTCTCATCAAAATTCCAAATATATTAAGAGGCATTATCATATTATTTAGAAAATTATTAAAAGGGGTGACAATTTCCATGAAGAAAATAGCTTTAGTGGACAAACATTTTGACCTACATACTAAGCTGATGACACAAGTATACTTGGATTACTATCCTGAGAAAATGGATATTAGATACCACAGTGATTGGCACTTGAACTATAAGCAACAGAATGCAAGTGAGAGATTTTTGCTGATATGCTCTCTAATGTCAACGACATATGAGGGATATTGGTTTTAAATATAAAATTTTTACTAATTAACAAAATATTGATATTAGTATTCTGGCATTTTTGTAATGCATGTAAAACTTATATGGCATTTTCTTTATATTAGTATTTTAACATTTTTCTTATGCATATAAAATCTTGTACGGCATAAAGTTGTGCATGTGACCATATGGTTTTGTTAAAGAATCTTATTCATAAGAGGTTATAAATATAGACGTAAGACTTCTTAGTACACAATCATTATAACTTGATTACAGGTCATAGATTCTCCAAACGAACATTAGAGAATTCATACGACTTGCACGATATGTGTTTGTAAGGTTAGGGTCATGCCATTCAGTATGAGATATTAAAAATATATATGTATAGATGTGTCATTGGAGTATGAGTATTCAAAACACTGATTTAAGGAGCATTTTAGACACATGGAGTTCACTTTGAACTATTAATGTCTTACTTTGTGCACATGTTAATCACATGTGGACCATAAAACTGAGACAACATGGTTGTCTTGTGTACATGATGTTTAATGTGTCATTAGAACATTAATAACTAATATTTATCTTGATTAGGTTATAACCCAATGTCCTATTGCCTAGATTCATAAGGAGGCATATGTGTGATCAATAAGGGATTTGTCTCCTTGCAAGAAAATAAGGTATTTGTTCTATGCGATCAATATTTTATGAGGCAGAAACTCCTGGCCAAGCTTGTGAGAAATTGGAAAAGGGTTTTTGATGGATAAATATTAGTCTCATGAGATAATATTAATTTGGTCATATGATTGAGCTAGTAAATTTGATTAAATTTATGTCTCTTGTTCGATTGGGATAAAGTAAGATAAAATATCTACATTACATAGTATTCACAATCGGGAGGGTTCATGTGATCTATTTACTTCACCTAAATTAGGATACAATATGGGCCATAGGTTTGGTGTTACCCAGATCCTTTGAACTTTACTTGTTTCAAATTAAGGATAAACTCAGCGAGCCCCACACATAAAAATGAAAAAAGAACAAGTTTGTAAATTGGTTTTGGCTTAAATTATTTTGGTTGTAATAGGATTAGACCTAATGCATTTTTCTTTATATTTGTTAATAATGAGATTATTAAGTATAAAAGTAATTAGTCTTTAACGAAATTAATGTGATTAATTAAATTAAACGATAAGACACACATGGACTTTAATTATTAATGACATTTATAATTAAATATTTAATGGGATTGAATTAATTAAAGGTCTTTATAGGAAGCCCATAGAATCTATCCATCTATTCGTGGAAATATGAATCCTATGTTGAGTGGGATTGTTTGTCTTAAAAATAAATAAATTTGCAAGAGTTTTAGATTTTAGAACATCACAATTTTCACCTAATTTTCATATTTCACCTTTCCAAACTAGAGAAAAACTCTCTTTGGCCTCATTTACAATTTTTTCTCTTGTCCAAAAGGTCTATAGACGTGAAGGCATTTGTATAAGGCCTTAACAAAGGAGATCATAAAGGATTTTGTGAATCCTAATTTATGTTTCATCTCTGTGGGTA
This sequence comes from Avicennia marina, assembly GCA_019155195.1. Lineage (NCBI taxonomy): Eukaryota > Viridiplantae > Streptophyta > Magnoliopsida > Lamiales > Acanthaceae > Avicennia > Avicennia marina. The sequence goes on along the minus strand of CM032772.1, from coordinate 6,640,428 downwards.
AACTTGAGGTCAAGGCTTGAATGTTGTAGCTTTTGAGTCGCACATTTGCCCCACCTAAAATCAGACTCCAAGAGGTAACTTTCATAGGACTTCATGAATACATTTAATCATGGTTGTTGTATGATGAAATTGGTTCAGGTTTAGGGTATACATTCTGCTACGTATTTCATGAGCATGTGATGCTTTAAATTCAAAAATTTGCTCCCCAAAACTAGTGAAACCCAATACTTACACATATGCAGTAGTTTTCTAGTGATTTTAAGTCATTCCATATGTTCAAGATGACAAACTCTTTGGTTTTTAGGTGTTAAGGGTTACTAATTTGAACACCTTGTTGGAAAGTCCCAAGGGTAAACAACGCATTGGATATAGAAAAAATCTTCCTTTCAAACCTTGTTGGAAGAAGGAAGTTCCCTTTGGAAGGGATGGCTGCTCCTCAAAGTATGGCTGCTCCTCAAAGTAAAGTAAAAGATGACCTTTAAGGAGTGGATAGCAAAAGTATGACAAAAATAAATCCTCCTTCAGCTTTATCCCAGTTGATGGTGAAAATAACAAAAGCAGCAAGGGTTTTGAAGTAGTTAGGGAAAAGTTATGAAAGTTAGATCTCATATCATTTTACAATAAACTTAATAAGATCAAATTGGGGAAAAGACAAGCCAAACTACAACTATTGGATAAATACTATAATATAGCCTAAGGGAGGTTAGATTAGATGGTTGTTAAGACTTGAAGGCCAACAGTATACTTTCTAGGGCCGGCAAAACGTTCTATAAGTTGAGGAATAGATAAATGCAAATTTGTTGGTGACCCTAAGGTGGAAAGGTGGGCAAGGTGTAGCCATCACCATAGAAGTAGAAAAGTAGAAGAAAATTTGACTTAGTAAGGTTAAAAGGGGAGCTTCAGGAAGCTTATCCCTTGGAGAAGCTAAAGCAATTATAAACATAAAATTATTGTGGACATACAATGTGGAGTTTGCCAGATAGTTGAAAAGTTTTTATAAGAACTACAGATGGAATTCCAACCATCCACTTGGAGGGATCACAACAGTTGATCCCCTTTAAGAAACAAAAAGATGATTAGTATACATCAATGGTCATTCTAGAAAGACGTATAGGTAGCATGGTAATCATTATAATGGGGCCTCTCTAAAGTCATAATGTTCATACTGAGAAACTAAATGGGATGTAAGAATACGATAGTTTAGTGTCAATGTCCTAAATTATTAATGAAAATTTATTATAGATTGCAGTTATTTATTCTCAAAAGTGTAGAGACTGAGGGGCTCATAGAAATGAGGTTGAATCATTTGAGTATATGTTATTTAAACATGAGTGTATAAGTTTGCATAGAAGAATGCCATAGGTAGACATCATTTAATTGGAATTTAAATTTGTCAATTAGAACATTTAACTCGAAAACAAAGCTAAGTCATTTGGTTTATTAGTTAATGTTGTAAGTTATATCAGAAAAATTAACACCACAAACTCATACACACAATGGAAAAGTAAAAGAGAGACTAAAAGTTTGTTTACGTTGTTTAGAGATAACCCTCCTACATCTGTGGGCCATGCCTAGAAATTTCCACTAACAAATAATCAAACAAATGTTAGGATAACTAGATCAACCTAGTACAGAAATGCTCACCTAACATAAACTCTGCTTGGACACTTAGCCTAGCTCTCTCAAGCAGCAAGTCCTCTTGTCTCTGATTCGCTAAAGCTCTCTCTTGGCCACAATAACTAGTATTGATTAGTGAGCTTCCCTTTCCTAATGTCTATTTCTTTACTTGATGAATTTGATGGTTTTATTCATAGATGGAAACTTCAGTAATTCATTTAAGCCCTTCAACATCTTTCTTCTTGAATATTTTGATAATGAAAACCACTTGGAACTCCATAAGAATAATCACTCAAATATGAGTTTTAAAGTAAACTAAAGAGTTCTTTCAAGTGTGCATGTTTTCTTTATTAGCAATGCTTATGTTTTTGCTCATGCTTGGCCACTTAAAACATCAATCTTATTAGTCCTTGAAGATGGAGAAAAGTTCTAATAAAATTAGCAGAATGTCTTCAAGATATTCGAATGTGTTGCTTACCAAGTTAGGATATCCAGCATAACATAGTTGGAATTCACTTCCTTTCTTAATTCACAGTAGATCAATAATGTTCTTAAATGATTTGTAATGATCTTAAAACCTTTTGTAAATGCTCCCTTAAATGACTAAATATGATTAGACGAAATAGTTTTAGATGTGGTCAACCAAAATATTTGTCCATATCTTTTTATATGAAGTAAACTCTTTCTAATTCAATTAACTATAATCTCATGTAATCTCTTCAAATTAGCTTAAATCAGTTACTTCAATGAAATATCATCATATTTAGAAAGGAAAAAATCTAATAAAATTGATGCAACAAATCTAGCAGATTTTGTGGTAGATTACATTACAATGTCTCTTAAGACATATCATAGAAATTCTAGAATTCCTATAAAAATTCGATATGCCAAGTCAGTGTCACATTGGAGTTCATGCCAAGAATAATTACATCTACAATATGATGCACACATGGCACTAACATTCTCTCTCTTTATCAATATAAGGTGTAACACTAATGCCAAATTAGAAAAACAAGTAATGGCATGCCAACTTTTATTTATGTTAGTTAAAGTGAAATTTTGTTGTATTGTATGTAGTGACATGTTTTACCACTAATTGAAGTCCAATTGCATTATTTACTACAACTGGACTATTACTAGCAGAGCAATGAAAAACCCAGAAATCTAAATAGTAATAGAAATGTAGACCAGATGTTATTAGAGAAAATTATAGTCAATTGTTTATAAGGCAACGGTAGAAAGTAGCAACAAGAATAAAAAGCCTTAGACTTTAAATCTTTTAATACAAACACCCCCTAAGTGAACTCCCCATTGATGAACTAGTAAACGTTGGACCAGATCCAATAACATTAGTACATTTGTACATTAGTAATACTCTGTCTTTGGACCCTAGAGTGGTGTAGGGTGCTTAAAGGAATATGGTAATAATAATAATCATCATCATCGTTGAACGTGGTCCCAGATGGACTAGGAGTGGGAAAATCTTGTTTGGTACCTAATGGTCCAGCTTTGAAGTTATGTATCCTAACTAACATTGGAACAAAGGGAAAGACCAAATAGAAAATGGCTATTTGGTCATCAAGCTTGTATTTCTTTTCTTGTAGCATCATGATTTAAGATTTTAAGTTTTGTAAAAGGTGAGTTGAGCATCAAGGGTAGCTTTGACATCATTTAATGTGGGGCAGACATAGATGTAAGAGTTGATATTTCAGTAGATGTAACCCTCTTTAAGTCATTGATTTCTCCATTGATGGACATGAAATTGATAGTTCTTTGTGTCATTTAGGTGTGCCTTGGTCATGCAATAAAGCTATGATTAGTTTAAGGTGAGCCTAATATCCTACTTAGTTCTTGCCTCAACATGTGATATAAGATCATCAAACACAACATGGCCCATGTTCACATCTAGGTGAGTATTGAAGAAATGAACTAGAACACCAGCATCATTTGCAATGCCTGAAGAATTTATGGTGCCAAAAGTGTTATAGGTAACCAGCCAAAACAACAAGTAGTACTTGGTGGTATGGAATGCAAAAAATAGAGGTCCTATTGGCCATTCTTGAATGTGACCTCCAGTAATAACACTCACAACCTCATAAAAGTTAGGAGTGAAGTCTTGTGGATAAACCGCTAAGAAATACGGATTAGCTCTCGCAAGCAATTGATTCATTCTTTTGCACTATTGGTCAGCTCAACTTGATTCAGTAAGGAAGTAAACATATTGTTAGTGAAGATTTAATGGTTCACTCTACTTTTTATTGCAAATGGCCTTTTGTTTGCATATTTCCACATTTGTTTACAATTACATTATAGAACATATATAAGGCAACATGATCAATTGTAATTTATTAGATGGGCTATCATGAATAATTATCCCTGAGTAATTAGAAGGCAATAAGTTAGACCTACTCAAGCCTCTTCTCCGCTTCGCCTACTCAAGCCTCTTCTCCATGCCCCCACATCATATTTTACCCCATTAACTACTCCGTGAGCATAAAGGAAAGAAAGGTTAGTGCTACTTAGTAGGCTAACTTTAAGAGACAAAATGGTTCTAATGCTACCCATAGACTAAGTTAATACTTCTCTTTTATTAGATAACCCGACTGATATGCTCTTTAACGTTAAATGGTATATGAGGGATATTGTTGTAAAGGTAACATTTTGATTAATTAATAAAAATAGATGTTTTCCTTACATCAATACTTTGAGAGTTTTGTCATGCATGTGGATCTTATAAGGCGTAAAGTTATGCATTTGCTGATCTGGTTGTGTTAGGTAATCTTATTCATAAGGGGTTATGAATTACACAATTATTAAAACTTTTTTACAAGTCATAGATTCTCTAAATGGGCATCAGAGTATTGGTACAATTTGCATACCATGTCTTTGCTGATGGGTGTTATGATATTCAATATGAGATACTAAGAACACGTGTGGAAATATGTTATTCAAGAATGATCATTTAAATATTGGCTTGAAAAATGAAGCTAACACATGGACATCACTCTTAGCTATTAATATCTTACTTCATTTTGTGTTAAGTGCATGTGGTCCTTAGAATTGAGTTGGAATGATTGTCTTCTGTGCATGATAGTTAATATACCATTAGGCCATTAAGAAGTAAGCCTGAACAAGTTAAGATTTTGAGATGTCAGGCTGACCTTAAGAAAAAGTTAGAGGTAAGGGCTTCTATTTGTCACCTTTTTAGATATCCCAAGGACTCAAATGGGATATTGAGTTCTACCTACTTGATGGAAATAGGATTGTTGTTGGTTATGAAGAACGCTTTCTTAAAGAAGTGTTCACGGAGTAGGTAGAATAGTAGCGCTAAAAGAGCTTAAGCTCGAGCAACCAAGCAAGGAGCTTGCGTGACAAGTTACTATTTAAGACCAACCTTCCATGATGTACCCATTGTGATGAATGGGTAGAATCACTAGTGCACGAGAGAGATATGGTCATATGCTAAAGATTAGATAAATGTTCATTGTGAGAGATAAGCACTCTAGCACTCTAGCACTCTAGTAGTCATAGATAAAACATTCACAACATGTAGTGGAAGCAAATGAACTAAACTGCATCCATTTTCAATGCATAACATGCAAGAAATCACATAAAGAAGTATGCATGTGATAATATCTTTGGAATCAAATTCTAAGTTGAGTGTACTTGCGATCCTTCGAATCATGTCCTAAAACCCCCACTTCTAGTCTATCCACAGAGTTGGAGTGATAAAAAGTGAATTCACCATGCAAATTCCTTTGCAAGGCTCTTACGCAAAATACTTTCGGGGCAAAAAGGCTTTTTCGGACAAGAAGATGAGAGGTTGGCTATAAACTCTTTCTCTTATTTCATTGAGGGATGCACTAAAATTCTCACACATTTTCTCACGTGCCTTGTGTTATATGTAATTTAGAACTCTTCTAAATATATATACATCATCAAGATATTTATGACACACATGGCATGGGCTCGATGGGCTTCATATATAGAATTTAGTAATTCATAGCCCATGAACCTTTAATGATCAATTGTAATTTAGCCAGGCTCAAATTCAAGTTGTCTTAGCTTTGTAGGGTTGGAATTGCTTTCCTCCTTTTCAAGGTGAAAGGTGGTGATGGAGATGGAGATGGTGTCATCACTAACAGGCACTTCAGTCTTCTGCTTCTAATAGTGGGCAGAGTCTCTACATATCTTTCTCCTTCTACAACAACTTCTAGAGCATTAGTGTCTATTAGTGATTCAACATCCAACCCTCTATTGCAGTGGTGATTGAGACAGGTGAACTAACTAAAGCCAGTTCAACGGCTATAGTTTTAGGTGTTTCGAGCTTATTTTCTTGTGCTCCTTTAACTACTTTTTGAGTGGTAGTTTCTTGATGACCACTATGTGTTTAAGTCATTTCCTAAGAGGTTTATTTTCAACCATCACGTTTAGTGGAATAGAATGAGTTTGGAGCTTTAGCTAATAGTTTGTATTCTACCATGACTAGAGGTGCACTTCTTTTTGACAAGGACTCACTAATAGCCTCTACCTTTCCCTTATTCAATGATGAAGAACTTCTCATTTCTCTCTCCAAGAAACTCTTTAAAAACATATTGAAGATGGATTTGAATGTGAAATTTGAATGGTAGTACATACCTCTTTTTATGACCTCTAAGTCTAATGGTTGTTATAAGGAAAATTGTGTTGCCATTTGACATAGAATCTCAAGAATTAGGTATGATATGGAAAACTTTAATTTTGATTAGATTTTGTCTATTGCAACCTATTACAAAATTATTCTTAGCTTAGGTTTCTTAAACTTCCCATAAAATTCAAATCTCCTCTTGCCACATTAGCATCTTACCCCTACATCTCAGATGATCATCATCCAATCTTCTCCAAAATTAAATGTCTAAGATTCATTCAACCTTCACTTCCCCAAACATAAGAATTTTTAGAATGTAAAAAACATATGTACAAAAAAAATAAATAAGTAAAGGCAGAGGTGAATCGAGAGTAATGAAATCAATGAAATAGGCATCTACTAATAGCGCTCTGTAGAGTCTCAATTGGTGCATCAAAAGCTTTAGTATATAGGTCTACATATTGACAATCTGTTGGAACATTTTCTACTGCAATGACTCTCCCCTACACTAATTCACGAATAAAGTGGTGTCAAATATCAATGTGCTTTATCATTGAGTGTTACACAAGATTTTTAGAAATGTTAATGGCACTCATTGTAATAACCCAAATTTTTGGGGCACAATAATGGTTATAGAAATAATATTGGGGGATATTTATTTAATTACTGGCATATTTACTAACTACTTTTGTTTGAATTTATTGGGATACTATTAAGTGCACAAGGAAGGTAACATACACATTATTAGGCTAGTCAAATCACTACTTAACCAAATTTTAAAGTAATATTATATTGACAAATGCTTAAGGAAATAATTTAAGCCTTCACCTTATTATTTATTGTGGATTTTCGTGTGCAATTTTTGGGAAATAAAGCAAGTAAGTATGGGAAGAGATATAGGGATCATAAGGCAACCAAAATTTAGCCAAAAGTATAAATTCAACTGAAAATTTGGAAAATGAGACAACAAAATTCTTGTGAAAATCTCGCATGTTAAATAAGGACATGTAAGGGAATTTTGATTCCCCTAGAATACTAAAATTTCACCCCTTCCAGATTCCTACAGAAAACCTAGTTTAAATACACCTATTAAGAGAGAGTGAGACCATTATTTCGGAATCCTAGATAGTTAGTGGCTGACCAGAGAGTGTGAGATAATTTTTTTCCATCTAAACATCACAATTTAAGGTAATTCCTAAGTCAAATCCTTTGTTTATCATGCATATGCACAAGAACATGAATTTTCCACATATAGGCACCTGAAAATATGAAAGTTTAGGAGTTTTCATACATGTATAACTTATAGGAAGGAATATTTGGTGTGTGATAATGTGTAGGAATTGAAAGAAGTGTGTATTAGTATACTGCATACAATTTGAAAAATGTCCTAAATTCTTTTAAAATAGGTGAATATACCTTGGCTATAGTTTTCGTGGATCTAGAAGCATAAAAACATGGCTAGAGACCTTAGAAACCATGATAAACTCAAGTTTTGGTGATTAGGATGTTGTACAATGAAAAATTTTGATCAAACAATAACTATTACATAGGTCAGGGACTTATTGCAGTCGTTGTCACAATCACAAAAGGTAGCGGCTAGGGCACAAGGCCAAGACATGCATTCACGGAGTGGACTATAGGAAAAATAGTACACCTTGTAGTTTCTTGCAGTTGTGACTTGTGGACATGACACCGTGGAGTGTGATCGTGCCCTCTCATGCACTATCATGGAACCAAGCACTAAATTTACAAAATGTTTTGTGCTTGTAGGTCATGGTCATAGAGTAGAGCCTCGTAGTATTGGGATTGAGTCTTTCAGTCGTAGTTTGACTTGTGAAAATTGGACGGATTTCCTATTTTGCATATTTTAGGCTGAGGTTTTTGATTCTGAGACTAAATTAAGCCTAAACTCACAGCTTAAGACATAATAATGTATGGGGAATAATCACTAGGAGAATATGAAATGGAATAATTACTTAGATGATGACCAAATACAAAATGGATCATGAAATATGCCATTGAGGCTACACACGAGTCATTTGAAAGTGTGTGGTTCACACAAATTAAGCATTGAATGAGAATTGTATGATTAATTAGGAAATCAAGAGTCAATAGCTAAGGAACTAGTTAAGCTACAAAATTAGGAGACAAGTAAGTGGTTATTCCGTACTAACTTTTACAAAATGTGTTCAAAACTGTTTATGTGACAACTAAATTCTTAATACATGTTAAAAATTACTTTTGAATATTATTCTTGTTTTATGGAAGTGTGGTGTTGCCATGCTAACTGTTGTGACAATTGAACACATTTGTTATTTTCCTAAAAACTTGAATGTAAGTTATTTGCGAGTCAATTTTATGAAAAGGACTATTTGGGAAAAATGAAATACATGTAATAAGTGTTAAAACCTCTCATGTAATGCAGATAATAGTGTGGGAGCTAATTTTGACCTACTCAGTCAGGGTTGTAAGCAAGATTCTAACCTACTCCGTCGAGGTTGTAGGTTGAGATTCTAACCCACTTAGCCAAGGTTATAAGCAAAATTCTAACCTACTCAACTGGGGTTGTAGGTTGGGATTCTGAATTTTATTAGTAAAGATCATAGATTGAGGTCTTGATCAGTAAAAAGGAATACACGAGGTACATAGCTCGATGAATAGGCATGGGAAAGTGAAAATGTAAACTATATGAACAATAAGATGGTTAGGAATACCTCTGGAATGCAATGAATTTCTATGAACTGCTTCAAAGATGATTTCTACTACTTGTTCTGGAAAACTTATTTTTATGAAAGTCCTAATTTATGATTTCTACCATAAACTGTTCTTATTCAATTGTGTCATTTTATTCAACTCATGTCCATTGAAAAGAAAGCTATAGTAGGTACCATTTACTAGGCGAATTATCACTCACCACTTTTAGTTAATGCTTTTGGAGGCGAAGCAAGTACAATGGTCTAACATGGGACTGGTAGATTCGATGTCAAGGACCTAGCTTACTTTGGTTTAATTTCATTGCTATTATTATTATTCATCAAGACATTCTTATGTTATAGTTAGGCATTTTTCTTTTTATTGCGCACGGAAATTCAGATATTATAGTGGATTTTACATTGTTTATCCTTTGGATTATTATGGAATTTAATGTTAGATTAGTTTGCTATAGTACATGTTGGTTTTGATATTCGCTGATGTTGTTTTGTAGGTACTGTCGTGTCACAATCTTGATGACACTTATGTTGTCACAAAGTACCTTGAACACATCCTGTTCAAACCCATAATCCAAGATCGTCTACTTTATCCACGACAACTATGAATAGCCATGTTCTGCAACAATAACCATTGCTTCAATAGTTGATAGGGAGACGTAGTTTTGTTATTTTAATGTACTTGGACACTACATTGTTGACCATGAAAAGGAAACATCGTATTATGTTCTTCCTATTGTTATCACTACTTTCCCAATGAACATCACTATATTTGAGCTGTTCGATGTTGTAAGATTTGTCATAACATATTCTGTAGTCTATTGTTCTCCTGACATAACATATTATCCTTCATTGCAAACAGTGGGGTTCCTTTGGTGTAGCTTAGTATCTTGCACACACAAACCTATGTTGTGCCTACTGGTAGTTAACTATAGAAGCCCTACAATCATACTTTACTGCAGACTCAAATCTACTAGCTTCCCTACAACATCTCTCATTAATTTACCATTTGTGGTAAGTGGTGTTCTAACATGTCTTGTATTCTCTAGTTGAAACATTTTGACTAGGTACCTTGCAGTCTTGGACTGTGATATAATTATTCCATCTTTGGATTGTTGAACATCCAATCCCAGAAAGTTCTTAAGTTTGCCCATCAAGCTTATCTTGAACTCACTCTACATGTAAAACACAAAATCATTAAGTAGTTAGATGCGGTAAACCCTTAAACTATGTCATCCAAGTAGACTTAAGCTATAATAATATCTTTCTTAATTCCTTTAAGGAATTTGGTCTTGTATGCTCCCATCTTTAGTAGCCATCTTGCAACAAATACTTGGGCAATCTCTTATACTAAGAATGAGGGTTTACTTCAAGCTATATAATGCCCTTTTTTAGTCTACACATGTAGTTGGAAGATGTAGATCTTCTAACCCTTTCGATTGCTTAACATAGATCTCTTCAACAAGAAAACCATTCAAGAAGGAGCTCTTGAAATCTGTTTAGTCTGCCTTGAAATTCTAGCTACAAGCTACAACTATCAGCATTTTTATAAATTCTAGAGTTACAATAGATGTGAAGTTTCATCAAAGTCTATTCCTTCCACCTACTTGTAGCCTGGTGCCATAAGTCTAACTTTGTTCTTGGAAATGTTGCCACATTTATCGATCATGTGCTTGTATACCTACTTTGTTTTAATTACATTGACATCTTTAGGCCTTTTCACTAGTTTCCATATATCATGTTACTAGAATCGAGGTAACTCTTCCTACATAATTGCAACCTAAAATTCATCATTGAAGGCTTTATTAATATATATTTTGGTTCAGTAAAGGATGTGAAGCACAATATCCTGCAAACTTCCTATAATTAATTCTAGAAACATTTTTAAACCTCCTTCCATCAGCTATGCTCCCAATTATAGTTTTTAGTGAATGATTTTGTTTGATTCTACTGGAACCTTTAAGAATATTGTTTTCATTAGCTAACTCATCATTGGTGTTCCATCATATGTTAGAACAATAATTGACGCATTTGTGGCAACTCTAGTATCCTACATTGCTGGATCTTTTCTATCTAGTTCTTGTTGTGCTAAATTCTATATAGTAAGCTTCTTAGGCCCAATGTCATCTGAAATCATGTTGATGGACTCCATTATGGTATTGGTCCTTTTCTTGAACACTCAATAAGCTTTTCTTGCACTAGATTATCCTAAGAAGATTCCTTCATCCAACTTAGTTGCAAACTTACCCAAACGGTCACAATCATTCAAGGCGTAACACTTGATCCTGAAGATGTAGAAGTAGCTCATATTCAATTTCTTACCCTTGCAAAGCTCATAGGAGGTCTTTCCAGTGATTGGCCCTATAGATGATATAACATGCATCACTCAAGATTGACATTGTTAATGATGTCACATGTGTTGCTCAACTCACTTCAAACATACTGCCTTAGCATTTATCATTACCCTAGCTATTTCTTGCAATGTACTATTCTTCATTTTAACAACTCCATTTTGATCTAAGAGTCTCAGGGGAGGAAAATTCATGCATGATCCTAAACATGTCATTGTAATCTACAAACTCTTAGTCTTAGAATTCCTTTCCGTAGGCAGTTTTGTTGAGAGCAACTCCTCCAACATGAGAGTTTTTAGTGAGAATTCAAGTACACAACTTTCAAAATGCTAAAAAAGCATTAGATTTATTTTTAGGAAATTCAACTTAAGTGTACCTAAAGTAATCGTTAACACATTCAAAGCTGTGTTTATTACCTACATAACTCACATTATCGGCAGGCCTAGCCAAGTTTGTGTATAAGTTCGCAAATCCTTAATGTTCCCACATCTTGCAACATTTTGTGGGACACACATCTTTGTTTGCCCAGCTGGCATGCCCCACATGGACTTCCATACTATTCTATGCTTAAAACCGTTAGGTTAAGAAATACATCAAGTCTAGATAATCTCTTTAGATTACATTAGTTGGTAACTTTTAGTTCCATAAGACTACTTCATCGACTTTAGCTCTCATACATGTGGCAGAATCTTTCAGTAAGTAACAATTATCTATTGATCGACTTTCTTTCCTGATGCATAAGTCACTTTCAAATACATATGATCCTTGTTTGTTAAATTTGACATCTAAATTGCTATCACAAAGTTGGCTAATGCTTATGAGGTTTGCTTTAAAGTTCTTTACATGCAACACATTCCTCATTATACATTTAATGTTCCCTTTCCAACTACCTTACTCTTGTGTCCATCTCCACAGCTTATCATGCCTTCTAAACAAGATCTATAGTTGCTAAAGTTTGTTCCAAGGCATGCGATAAGAGCAACCACTATTAAAGTCCCAGTCATCACATGTAATGCCATGTAGCAAGGTATGTGCCATGACACACTTCTTAATAGCTTTTTTAATCCATATGTACCTAAAGAATGTCTACTTGGTTCAAACTTGCCTTCTTTACATCATGTGCTTCGACAACCAGCAACAAAAAGAAATGCAATGACCACTAAAATAGCAATAAGCACATGTAAGACTTTTCATTAGTTTTTTGGCAACCTATTTCTATTTCTTTGCTCTAGGCAATGTTGGAACATATATAGTCAATCTTAGAACATTTTTTGAGACATGTTTGGTCTTCTTCACAAACTGAACTTCTCTGTTTCTAGAGTCTATCCTTGTCAATAATGGTCTCGAGACACCGTTTCCAAGATTAGAATGTCCTCCATGTTTGCCTTCTAGTGTTAGCTTACTTAAAATTATTATTCTAATGCATGTGCTTCATCTACCTCCTCTTGCAACGCTTCATTTTCCAACTTCAACTTTTTGTCGCTATTATGGGTAGCAGACAACTTCTTCATTAGTGTCCAGTTGATCTTCACAAGTCCTTTATAAGAGGCCTCATTCTCACTCTCACAACTATAATTAGAAACATCAAATGTTACAAAAGATGTTATATCATCAATACAATAGTTACCTTACATTTTTATAAGACCGAGTTGTGTGCTATGAGGTTATTGGTGTGATCGTCATCCTTTTCATAGCTCACCTCAAAACCATCACCACTCCATATGGTGGTTAAAGAACTTCTTTGTTTCTTTCGAGTGATGGCACACTTTGACTAGATGTGCCTATAACCTTCGGATTCTTGACATTTTACTGCTTTACCAGCATTTGGAGGTTCAAGTTTTTGCTGCTTCCTTTGATTTGTGATAAGAACTTTCATTTTTCTTTTATTCTTTTGGGAATGTTGGAACTTTTCTTACCTTTTTTCTCAACACTTTGGCAAATCTTCTAATCAAATAGGTAATCATCGTTTTAGTTTGTGATAGATGATTGCAGTACTATTGCTTTCTCCTTTTTAGCTAATGTTAAGTTTATTTCATTAGCCTACAATGATCTCATTAGTTCATCAGGTCACAGTGTTGCAACATCTATTGCCTTTTCATAGAAAGCAACCTTTAGGGTAAAGCATTCCAATAGTGACCTCAATGTATTCCTCACCAACTTTGTTTTTGAGTTTTTCTTATCCAACTATTATGCTTAATTGTAATGTCTCTTAAATTTGTATTAAATAAAACCACAGTCTCATCATCATTCATCTAGAGATTTTGAATTTGGGATGCTAAGATTTGTAATTTAGACATGTGCACCAAGCTTGTGCCCTTGTGCATGTTTTGCAAAATCTCTCATATTTCTTTTGTTGCATCACGTGTTACAACAAACTTTAACAGCTCTTTGTTGAAACCTATAAAAATTACATTTATAGCTTGGCAATTCTTTAGTGTTGCTTTTTTTTGCTTGGGTTGCACAACTTGATGCCTTTTCAAGCAATTGGGCTGCTAACTTTATGTGTTGGTGGTGTTTATCCTTCTACCAGAATCCATGCCTTCTCATCTAAGGGTTCAATGAAGGCTCTCACCTTAGCCTTCCAATAAAGGTAGTTTGACCTATCTAAGAGGAAAGGATGTGATACAGATGCATTTCTTTAGTGAACATTCTAACTACCAACTATTTTAGATGTCACTTGCTTGAAACACAAGTATGCCTGGGCGACTAAGCTCTGATGCCACTTGTTAGTTGAATTGTTTCTAAATGTTGTAAGTTATGTTGTAACAATTAGTATGGCAAACTCACATGCACAGTGGAAATGTAAAAGAGATATCGTTTAGAGATAAACCTCCTACATTTATCAAGCCACATCTAGAAATTTCCACTAACAAAGAATCCAAAAAATTTTAGGATAACTAGTTTAAACTAGTACATAAATGCTTCCTTCGAGCTTGCTTGTTAACATGCTTGTAGTTTAACTCTCCTAGGCAACAAGTTTCCTTGCCTTCGCTTTGCTAAAGAACCCTCTTGGCCCTAACTACTTCCTTCTTCCAATGTTTGTTTCTTCATTTGATGATTTTGTGGATTCATAGAAACTTTTGCAATTCATTTAGCCTCTTCAACATCTTTCTTCTTGAATTTATGAGTTTCTTAAGTGAGTTGAAGCTTTGCTCGAGGCTATATGTTTTCTTTCTAAGCAATTCTTTTGTTTTCCCTCACACTTAATTGTCCAAAACATCTGTCCTATTAGCCTTTGAAGATGATAATTATTGGGTTTCACTGGGTTTCACATGTAAAAATTTGAACTTCAAAACACAAAACCATGATAAAAACACAATATAAATAAATGAAACCAAACCCAATCCATTCTTTTAACAAAATACTTACAAAATTATACAAACAAGTAAGCATGTAGATGTACCTATGAAATCTTATTCCAAGATACGTTTACTTGTGATCCTTGAGTTGTGGCCTTTGAACCCTAACTTCTAGTTTGTCCACACAATTGGAATGTTGACAAGTGCCTTCTTTACCTTGTAAACCACTTTGCAATGCTCTTACTTAAAACACCTTTTAGGTACGAAGGCTTTTTGAACAAGAGAGAGGGAGGGAGGGATAGTGGCTAGAGTTGTTTCTCTTTTCTTGGTTGGAGGGACGCACAAAATTATGTATAATTTTTTGAATATATTCTAATTTAGAACTCTTCCAAAAAAATATATTAGCAAGACACAATGCCTTACATTTAGTAGGGTTCCCTTTCATATATAGCACTTATGAGATGTTTGGTTCTTGGAATTCACAGAGGAAAAAAAAAAGGAAAAGTTAACAAAAATATTTTTGCTTGTTTGGTTAATAAGGAAAATTCTATAGAAAAGAAAACTACAAGGAGATTGTAGTTTAAAGAAGGGAAAATTCATTTTCCTTACAAAAGGATGAGGAGAATGGAAAGAAAATTATTGTAACTCTTACTCCTACTTCAAAAACTTCATCAACTTTATTTCTTTTATCAGTTTCTTCATTATTTTTTTTCAAATTATAAAAAGATTTCAATTCTAAATTTTTATTGATTTTATTTCTTTTTTTCTAAATTTTTATTTCTTGATTAAAATCCTTTTTAAGCAAACAATGAATAGAACTTGAACTTCTTTTATTTTCTTTTCCTTTATCATTTTCCTTTCCACACTTAATTCTTTAAACTAAACATACTGTTAGGACATACATGGCATTGGTTTCATGGGCTTCCTACATAGACATTAAGTTATTCCTAGCTCTTAGAGCATTTAATTATTAATCTTGATTAATAATTACATCCTATATAGACTTATAATTATTAATCTTCATTAATAATTAAGGCCTAGTTATGTCTTACCTTCTAATTTAATTAATCCCCAATAATTAAACTAAAGGCCCATTTTGCATCTAATTAACAATCTCATCATTGACAAGCACCATCGTAAATCTGCTTAGTCCAATCCAATTGTAACCAAATAAATTATTCTATGAGTTTTCTCAAGCGTTGTTTATATCCCACCAATTTCCACTTGTCTAGCATTCCAATATTTAGTGTGTGATTCTCTAAGTTCATCCTTAATTAACAATGAGCATAGCTCAAACAATATAGGTAGCACCTAGCCTATAGTCCATTATGTAGTCAAATTAAGATAAGGTGAATAGATCACATGAACCCTTCCAATCATTATTACCATACCTATAGGCCTTTTATCTCGCTTTGTAACATGACTAATATATGTTACTTCACGAGACTAATGCTTCTATCAAAAACTACTTTTCAGTCACACAATACTTTGGCCAAAGATTTCAATTTCATGAAACATTAACTAAATAAGACAAATGCCTTACTTGCAAGGAGACAAATTCCATGTTAAATGTGCACATGCCTCCATAAGCACCAGGCCTAGCACACATTCGGCTCATAACCCCATTTCATACTAAGATAGATATTAGCCCTTAACACACTAATGACACCTTGATTGTTAAACACACAAAATAATCATGTCATCTAAAGTCTAAGGCTTATGCACAATTAATATGATTACAAAGCAGGATATTGACAACCAAGAGGGGACTAGATATGTCTACTTTGTTTTTCAAGCCAATGTTTGAATGCTTGTTCTTTAATGACTTATCCACACACATGTATTCTTAATATTTCATACTCAATGGCATGACACATACCACACAAATACGAGGTGTGAAAGTCATACTAACTCTCAGTGCCCTTTAGAGAGTTTGTGACTTGCAAACTGGTTTTAGAGATTCCATATTAAGACAACTACGTGTCTATATTCATAACTCCTTATAAATTTAACTTTTTAACACAATCATATGGGCATGTGAAACACTATATGCCATTAATGATTTATATGCACGAAATACATACCATAATTTTAATATAAAGGAATTAATATTTTGTTAATATATAGGAGGATGTATATATATAACAAATATACTTTTAGTATCCCTCATTGATTATTGGCGTTAAAGGGCACATCACTAAAATCTCGCACTTGCACACTAACGTCAATAAAGCTAATTCTAATTTCTTTAATATCTAATACCTATCTTCTTAAGATAACGATCAAGCTATTGTGACATTGGTTTGATAAGTAGGTCAACTGCATTATTTGCTAAACATATTTTCATCATGGCTACGTGGCTTGTTCTAATGATCTCTTGAATAATATGGTAGCACCTTTTTTTGTGTTTGAATTTCTTGCTTTTCCTATATGATTGCACAATTGTCATAATGAAGAGGAAACAACTAATCCAACTCTAGATCCACTTGAAGCTTTGTTACGAACTTCTAAACAACCTTCTTCACAACTTCACATGCCATGATATACTTAACCTCTATAGTGGATTTTGGAGTGGTATTCTATTTGGAACTCTTCTGACTCATTGCTCCTTTATTAAAAGTGTAGATGAACCTAGAGATTAACGTTTGACCATATCTATCTATTGTTAGATCTCTTTCTCTATACATAAGAACCTTATCTTTAGTCATTCTCTAGTACTTAAGAATAGACTAGACAACATTCTAATGCTCTCTACCAAGATTTGCTTGAATCCTACTTATAATACTTACAACATAGGTGATATCAAACCCCATACATAGTATTGTGTACATCAGACTTCCTATAACTAAAGCATATGGAATGACTTCCATGCTCCTCTCATCATCTGTCTTTAGGCACATAGATTTTAAGCGATGGGTGCCATGCCTAAAGTGTAGCAATAATCTCTTAGAGACTTCCATACTGAACCTTCTTAGTATCTTGTCTACATACAAGGTTTGGAAGTGACCTAACAATCTCTTTGCTCTATCTCTATAGACACGAATGCCAAAAATATAGGTTATGTCTCCCAAGACTTTCATTTTGATTGATGACACCATCCTAACATCATTCCCGATCAATTGTAGGCCATCTACATACAATACTTGGAATATGATGGCACTTCCACTAACCTTCTTGTAGACACACAGCTCATCTTCATTCTTAATGAAGCTAAGTAATTTGATTGCATAATCAAAATAAAGATTCCAACTCCTCAATGCTTACTTAAGGCTATAAATGGACCTCTTTAACTTGTACACTTTATGAAATCACTTTTGGACTTCAGAAGCACATAGCTAGATGATATAATTGTCCTCCTTAAGCAACTCATTGAGGAAAGTGTTTTAGAAATCCATCTACTAAATCTCATAATCGAGGTGAGAAGCTATTGCAAGAAGAATCCAAATGGATTTGAGTATTGCAATAGGTGAGAAGGTTTCCTCAAAGTTAATTCCTTCTTTCTAACTATAGCATTTCACCCCCCAGCTTGGCTTTATAGGTCTTTACCTTGCCAGCCAAACTAATTTTCCTTTTGTAGACCTAATTTGCATTTGATGGGAACTCTTCCCTTAGATGATCCACCAACGTCCATACTTAATTTACATGCAATGAATCCATCTTAAACTTCATAGGCACTAGCCATTTGTTAAAGTCCTTTTCTGTTATCGCTTGATCAAAGGGAGAAAGATCAACTCCATAATCTTTATCTCCCTTAACTAACAAGCCTTGTTCATTCTCTATGACATAATTATATCTCTCTATTTCTCAAGAGATCTTACCTGATCATCACAATGTTTTCATTGTGGAAGGTTGCTCTTTAATAGGAGTTTGCCGCCTTGTTCCTTCTGTTCAATCTCCTTAAGCACTACCTTCTACCTACACCACTGTCTCAAATGAACTCTTCTTAGAGAAAGTTTTCCTAATAACAAACAACAATCTTATTGTCTTCGGCCAAGTAGAACTCATATCCTATGGAATCCATGAGATAACCAACAAAATGGCCCAAAACAACCCTTGCCTCTTTAACATATCTATTTTACTCTTCGGATAAGCTAGACATCTGAAAATCCTTACAAGTGAGCAAGGCATTTGTCCTATGCGATTGATGTTCTATGGATGGAAAGCCTTGGTTAAGTTAGTGTCTTATCAAAAAAGAGTTTCTAATAGAAGCATTAGTCTCATAAGACAACATTAACTGTTTATATGATTGAGTATGTGAATTTGACTAAATCAATGGCTCTCGCTCGATTGCAACAAAGTAAGAAAAAAAGTGTATACTACATGGTATTTATGATTGGGAGGTTTCATGTGATCCATTTACTTCACCTTAAATTGGCCATGATATGAGCCATAAGTTGGTGTTACCCTTATCCTTTGAGCTATATTCATTGCCAGCAGATAAACCTAAAAAGCAACACACATAAGAACAAGGTGATGGCTTAAGACATTTGTTAAGTGGTGATAACAAGGTTTGAGAAGTCTCATGAACAAGAGAAGTCTCATGGTGGAATTAATTTGTTTATATTTAGATTGGACCAAATCGAATAATTTATTTCTCATTATGTTTGTTAGTGATGAGATCAATAATTAGAAATATAATGAGCTTTTAATTTAATTAATGGAAGTAATTAAATTAAAGAGACAAGTCACAAAGTAGTAATTTTATACCTATTATGCTTGTTGATAATAGGGATTATTAACTAGAAACATAATAGGCCTTTAATTTAATTAATTTGATTAATTAAATTGAGATAAATAATTCAATTAGGCTTCAATTTTTAATTAGAGTAATAATTATAGATGGATGGACTAGAAATAATGTCAAGATCCATGTAAAAGTCCATGAAGCCCACTCCACAAGCTCTAAAAATCCTAATATATATATGGTTGTGCCTTAAGAATAAACTGATTAGAAGAGTTTCAAATGAAAGGATACTATTCACGTGAATGGTAACCAGCAACACTTTCATCTAGTTACTATTGACAAATCACTTCGCACACAAGAGAAAATAAACACTAGCCTCCCTCTCATATTTTATCTTGGTAATTTTCCATAGCGCAAAGAGTTGAGGGATTTCATAAAAGAGTTTGTGAAAATTCATTGGAGTGAGCTAGCTAATACATTGATTGTATAAACAAACTTGAGGCTGAGAACTTATCATGGCTTTTGGATCATAGATAGAAACTATAGCAATTGGATTCCTTGTAATCATCCATGCAAGTGACCCAACAGTAGTTATTAGACTTGCCATTTTTCTTTGTATAAATGTCTTGGATATATTCATTTTATGATTTATGTTAGTTTTCATTCTAAAATTTATAATCTAGTGTTTAGATACTTGTTTTTTTTTGTAAGATTCATTTCTACATGTTTGGAATGGTGAAAAAGTGTTAAAAATCAAATCTTAAGTGTTAAGAAACATTGTAGAGCCATATAGCAACTAAAGTCATGATCACGAGGAAGGTCCTTGCGATTGCCCAACCATGGTCCATGATCACAACCTTTAGTAGCGGGATTTCCATAAATCCTTCTACCATCGTCGCAATCACAAAGAGTAACTTCATGACCATGAGATGAGATCTCTTGACTGCGAGGCCAAGCTCGATAGAATTTGTGAGCATTTGTCACACAAATTCTGTTACGACTTGATTGACGACTGTGAGGAATGACCAATACAACTACTATAAAGAAGAATGTGTAGAAAGGCAAATTATTTCTATGGCCACGTAGAACCTACAAAATGGTTTTTCATGTTTTTCCAAAAATTTGAAACTTCGGAAAAGAATTTTCCTCAAATAAGAACTAAGGAATGAGATACATAAGTCACATAATGTTTGTTCAAATAAATTTATTGCTTCATACTTGTGATGTATGGATGTTGTATAGATGTATGGATAAATTATGGACTTTGAACACATGTGGATGCATTTTCTTTGTTATAGTTTTGGTTTTCCCAAATGTATAAATTAATTTTCATGGGTTGTAAGGGCATAAACCAAATTTTTTTCTAAAGTAGAACAAGAATTAACTTTTTGGGGTATGCTATAATGTAATTGAAATTCAAAGACCAATGGTTGATGATAGCTTGGAGGCTAAGGAGTTGGCAGTCATTCAGGACCTAGAGTTAGAGTCTATTCAATGGTCTATTGTTGTGAGCTCATGAACTAACAAAAAGTTTTTTGAAGTTTTATAATAGTATGGGACTTCACACATATGTGCACGATCTAATATCAACTTCAATTAAATCTAGAAAGCCTGTATTCATCCATGTTATTTCTATCTTATGTTTTACAACACGTATGAGATATGTGTGTGTAAAATGACTAATGTGCAAAGTGGAGAATAATATATAGATCATATACTTCC
Source organism: Avicennia marina (assembly GCA_019155195.1). Lineage (NCBI taxonomy): Eukaryota > Viridiplantae > Streptophyta > Magnoliopsida > Lamiales > Acanthaceae > Avicennia > Avicennia marina. The sequence continues at coordinate 6,619,420 of CM032772.1, read as the reverse complement.
TCATCAACAAGAAGTTGAAATGACAAAATTGTTTTGTCGTGCCCTTTCATCGAGTTCGAAGTTCTAAGTGTAGTCTTAATATGTGATATCATCACATTCATGGAGTAACATTGCAATGGAACATTTAGGGGTTCTAGTTTATTAGATGCGACATTTAAAAACAACTTTACCTTGATAAGTTGATGGCCACTAGTGGGGTTATAAATCCAACATGTTTAGTTAATCAATGTAATTTAAATGGACCTGTAATGCCAAGAACTACATGTGTGAGGCTTGATTAGGCCATGGGTTAAAGTGAAAGATTGGACCACACATGAGATTTGTTGGCAAGAGTTACCACTCATTGGGCCTATCATGATAAGAACTATGTGTGTGAGCGACACTATATCTAATGAAGACCCCAATCACTCAGTAGGACAATTTTCCAATGAGAATTCAGTTTTCTACTTGAGAGAATGTGGAGTTCAAAAAATCTAGTGGAAGGTTATATGATTCAAATTTCATAATCATTTGGTAACAACCAAATTAATAATTTTGCTTATTTTTTACAGTTATATTATCCTTAAATGATGACACTCACTTTCAAAATTATTGTTGTTGTGACCATCATATTAGTTGGTACTAAGATATCCAATTAGGTTTGAAGTTTAAGAATAGTTGTCATTCCTAAAAAAAATCAATGGGATCTTAAAAGTTTTCATTGTATGCATTAGGAAGGAGGTAGCCCAAGAGGTGTCTAATTCCTCGATTAGTGAGATTAAGGAGGACAAGACTGAAAAAAGGAAACTTAGCATTCCCAAGGCTAATGGGAGAGGTGTGGCATCCAATGCTCTTGTTAGTAGAGGAACGAGTTTTCAATTCAATAAAGAAGAGCATTGGAGGAGCAATTACGCCAAATGCTTGGATTTCCTAAAAGATGACACTAGAGGTGTGGAACTTTATGTTTATGAAATATTTTATTCCATTGGTGTATTCTCTATGTCTTGGATCTTAGATTCAGATCACTTCAATAGCAAGAAGTAGTGATTAAAGTTGGTAGTGAGGCAAGTGTTGCAGCTATTGCAGTTGTGTTGCTTTAATTAAGTTATCATTTGGTCATATTTTAGGCCTTATAGATGGTCTCTTTAAACCAAATGGGCTGAAGAATATTGGCTCTATACCATTGCTTATCTACTCACTAAACCATTGATGCAAGAATACCTAGATCACCATCTTAAGAAGAAGAGTATTAGACATCATAGCAATTGACAACATTAAGGTAATTAGCATAAAAGTGAAAGTAGGATATTGTTATTGATATGCTTACACTAATTATCAATAAAAGATATTTGAGGCATATTAGTTGTGAATGTTACTTTTATTGATTAATTAAATATTGATGCTTATTTTATCAATATTCTAGTATTATTTTCATTTATATAAATTTTGGATGGTATGAAGTGTTGTATGTACCTCTATAATTGTATTAAGAGACCTTATTCATAAGGGATTAAAATATGGACACAAAGTTATATTAGTACATGATCATTAAAACTAATCTGTGAGTCACAAACACTCTAGAGGGAATAGAGAGTCGATATGACTTGTATACCTTGTATTTATATGGTAAATATTATGTTGTTCAGTATATGATACTAAGAATACGTGCCTGTGTGTAGATGCATCATTAAATAATGAACATTTAGATAATGATTCACAAAATAAAGAAGACACATGGAGTTCACTCTTTTGCGGTCAATGTCTTCCTTCATGATCTTGTTAAGTGCGTGTAAACTTTAGACCTAAGATGACATGGTTGTTTTATGTGTATGATGGTTACCGTGTCATTAGATCATTAAAGACTAATATCTATCTTGGTATAGGATCAAGTCATGAGCTTAAAGTGTTGTTAGCTAAGTGTGTATAGAGACATGTGTGGATTTAATAAAGGATTTATCTCCTTTTTAGTGAGCAAGGTGTTTTGTCCTATGTAGTTAATGTTCTATGAAATAGAAATCCTTCGTCAAGGTAATGAATGATTTGAAAGGAGTTTTCGATAAAGGCATTAGACTCTTGAGATAACATCAACTAGTCATTTGATCAAGTTTGGAAATTTGACTAAATCTATAGCTCTCACTCAATTGAAACAGAGTAAGATAGAATGTTTATACCACATAGTGTTTATAATTGAAAGGGTTCATGTAATTCATTCACTTTACATTGTATGGGTCATGATATATGTCATAGGCTAGATGTCACCTACATCTTTCAAGCTATGCTTGTTGTTAGCCCAGAATGAATTTACAGAATTACACATATAAGGATAAAGTGATAGTTTAAGGCATTTACGAAATGGTGATGAAAAAGCATGAGAAGTCTCATAGTGGAATTAATTTTGTCGCATTTGAATTGAACCAAGTGGGATAAGTTACTTCTCATTATGTTTGTTAGTGATGATATCATTAATTAGAAATATGAAGAACCTTTAATTTAATTAGTAGGATTAATTAAATCAAAGACACAAAACATGAAGTAATTATTTTGTACCTATTATGCTCATTAATAATGGAGATTATTAACTAGGAACATAATAGGCCATTAATTTAATTAATGAGATTAATTAAATTAAAGGAAATAAGTCAATGGGGCCTTTAATTAATTAGATTAATAGTTATATGTGGATGGACTAGAAATAATTTCAAGGTTCATGTAAAAGTCCATAAGGCTCACTCCACAAGCCATAGGAATCCTATTATGTATATGATTGTGTCTTAAGAAAAAATTGATGGGAAAAGTTCCAAACACAAGGACACTATTCACATGAATATTAATTGGTGGAATTGTTCATCTAGGTACTATTCACAAATCACTTTGCATGCAAGAGAAAACAAACACTAGCCTCCCTCTCATATTTTTTCTTGGTAATTGTCCAAAGCAAAAAAAGTTGTGAGATTTCACAAAGGAGTTCATAAAGATTTGTTGGAGAAGCTTAACCAATGCCTTATTTGTGAGAATCAATATGAGGCTAAGATCTTATCATGCTTTTCAGATCATAGATAGAAACTATACGAATAGGATTCTAGGTAATTATCCATACAAGCAAATTAAATTTTAATTTATACATTTTATACAATAAAAAGTAAATTGAGTTAGGAATCTTAATTCTATTACATTCTTTGGTTATTTTTGTGATTTAATTTTGAGAATTTTGCATTCCTAACACAGTGTAACCCAACAAAAATACCATTGGAAAAATTTCCTTAGCAAGCGATTGGGTTTTCATTGAATATAACATACCTTACACATACAATTATTGGCATGTTAGGCCCAATGAGTGGCTACTCAAGCCGACATATTTCATGCATTGTCCAATCATTTCTTTTAGCTCATGCCCTAACACAACCTCACACATATAGTTCTTGACAACACAAGTCCATTTAAGTAATGTCCGTTGACTGACAAACCCCATCTGCGACCTTTTTAGTTTATAAGATGAAGTACCCTTTGAATATTACATATAATATGCCTAAAGCATTAAGTACGACATCGCAATGTGACCTTATGAATGTGATTATGTTACATACAAAGACTGCACCTAGAACTTCGAACTTAATAGAGGGCCACGACAAAATAATTTTGACATTACAACTTAATATTATGTGAAGAAGTTTTTAGTTCATGCAGTTTTATGTTTCACTTTGTACACTATCTGGTTCCTGCATATATCTCATACATGCCTTACAAATAATATGCAAATAAAATAATGTGAAGGATTATGAATTTTTAGATCCAATTTAAGCCATCAATTTGATAGTGAACGTGTGTGTGAAATCCTATACTGTTAAATAGAAAATCATTGAAGGTCATCTTTTGACTTGACCTTCATGTTTTCCTTTATAGACGTACCACAGCATGGAACTTCAAACAACACTAATTCTTGGCCTTTGCATGAACTTCAATTCCACAATACCTTTCATGTTTATATTTACACATGGTATACACAAAGAATAATCCTTATTTTATGTAAAAGATAGAATACTTGAACTTATACCCTTACAACCCATTAAAATAAATTATACAACCATGAAAAAAACAAATCCAAAATGAAAACATCTATCCACTTGTATCCTAAGTCCTTAATCTATCTATAACATACATCCATGAATATAGTAAATCACATGTATAATTGAATATATCTATTTATTGACCCTTTTCATGGCTTACATATCTTATGCTTTATTTCTCATTTGTGGAAAACTCTTTTCTAATGTTTTAAATTTGAAAAACATGAAAAACTACTTCTATTAGCCTTATGCGACCGTTGGTACAGTTCCTGCGACTACGACTCGCCTTGTGTAGCTACATAGCTAGATGTAGCAGAGAACACTTCTTTATTATGGGTCTACTGTGGCTGTGAAGAGGATAGCAATAGAACCTTTGTTGATTTTCTGATAGTGTGTGATGTTGATTTTCTGATAATGTGTGATGTTGATTTTCTAGTTCACCAAGTTTTATTGTTTTTCTTGCTTTTTCTCAATTCAAAATATGCCAAACCACTTCCTGCAAATATAAAAATGTATCAAATACATGTTTAAATGATTTTCAAAAAAAAAAAAAAACTACTATAAACCATAGGAAGATCATTAAATTATAACAACTTATATAGCCTTCTAATTATTAATCTCCATTAAAAATTAAGACCCACTTGATCCTCTAATTCAATTAATCTCCATTAATTAAATTAAAGATCTATTGTGCTTCCAATTAACAATCTCATTAGTAACAAGCACTAGGGTAAATTGTCAATGTTCCAATCCAATTGCAAACAAATAAATTATTCCATTAGTATCCTCAAGCCTCATTTACATCTCACAAATTTACCACTTGTCACATATTCCAATCTTTTGCATGCGACTCTTTAAATTCATCCTTAATTAGCTACAAACATGGCTCAAAGGATATAAGTATCGCCTAGCCTACGGCCCATAATGTATCCAAATTAATATCAAGTGAATGGATCACATGAACCTTGTCAATTGTGAATTCCATACGGTATATGCCTTTTGTTTTACTTTATTATAATTGAGTGAGAGTCATAAATAAAGTCAAATCCACAAACTCGGTCATATGACCAATCAATATTACTTCATGAGGCTAATAGTTCTATTAGAAGCTCCTTTTTGATTACACATTATTTTGGATAAAGATTTTCATCTTATGCGACATCAACAGCATAGGATAAACATCTTGGTCAATTTCAATAAGACAAATCTCTTATTAAATGCATGCATGCTTTCATATGTATTTAGACAATAGCACGTTGGGTTTATGACTCCATCTCATACCGATATAAATATTAGCCCATAACATCCTAATGACATGTTAACCGTCATGTGAACATGCTAACTATGTCACTCTCTAATGATGCATCCACATATATGTATTCTCAATATTTTCTATTGAATAACATGACATTCACCATACAAATATAAGGTGTAAAAGTCATGGCTAGTCTCAAATGCCTTTTAGAATCTCAAATGCCATATTGGAGAGAGGGCATATCACTAATACTAACAAGTTTCCTTGAAATTTAATTAAATATCTTCAAGATATTTAAATATATTACTTATCATGTCAGGGCATTTGGTGCAACAAATTCAGGATTGCCTCCCTTTTCCGATTCTTGGCAGATCCACAATGTTCTTCTACTGAAATGATCTTAAAATCTTTTGTAAATCCTTCTCTAACTGGCCTAATATGATTAAACAGAAATAGGTTAAGATATAGCCAATTAAAATTCCTCCTGATATCTTTTTGATAAGGTAAGTCTGCTATATATAATCCACTCAACTATAATATAGTGCAATCTCTTCAAATCAACTCAAATTGGTTAAGTCAACAGAATATCAACATATTTAAAAAGGAAAAAATCTTGTAAAATCAGTGCGACAATTTTGGTAAATTCTGTAACAAACCTTGCTATTGCATCTCATAAGACATATTACAAAAATTCTAGAATTAACATAAATTAATTTGATCTGTCATGCCAGTGCATTATTAGAGTCCATGCTAAGAATAATGACAAGAACAATACCCACACACTTTTGGCACTAACATTTTCGCACTTATTCTTTGGTAATTTGAAGAACTAAAGATAAATACATTAGTCAATAACACAACCCTCCCCCACCTCCTCTCTCCATATATGTACATTATAGCAATATTTAAAATAAGATTATCAACAAATTTCATATATATATTTACGCACACTTACTCTGTAAGATATATTTATAATTATTTTTTGAATATAATAATTTTCATGTATAAAATTGCATTGCCAAATTAATATACGTTTTAATATCTAAAGTAATTTTTAACCCAAAAACTAGATTTTTTATTTTTTTATTTTTGTCATGCTTATTCTACTTATAAAATATCCATTCCGCCAGAATGCACGGGACAAAAATAAACAATTATAAAAAAAAAAAAAAAAACAGGAAGAATGAAAAATCCTTAAGACTGTCACAACAATAAATGAGAGGTTGATAAAAGCACCTTTCGCGTTTTCGTTGTTTGAAGGATATTGCAACTTCTCATTTACAATATATTAATTCCAACGACCAACCCATTTAATATACCACTTGAATCAAAGTTATGACCATATATATAGTGGCAACTTCGTATTTTTTTGCGTTAAATAATTAATAAGAAACATGGATACATAAATATTGATTTATGTTTATAGATAGGTGAATACATTGAAGATAAATAATAATATTTTAAACTAAGTTGGGGAATGCCCCACAATCTCTGAGGTATTTTGAACCATGGCATATAGGCATATATATCATAGATTACTTTTATTCATATTAAATAAATAAATAATTGTAGCGAAATAATAATGGCATTTAAATACTTTGAAAAATGTTAATGTGACATGTTTACTTGGTAAAATTCCAAACTTCGGGGGTCATTCTTATTTCAAAAGGTACTTACCGTGTTTAGTGTCAACCAATGCTTATTTTATGGTATACGGATATGACAATAATAAACAGACTAAACTAATATTTCCTTTATATTAAAATGAAATTAGAAAATTTAATGAAATCGTCATTTTTTTTTATTTTTCGAAGTTTGTTTCTATTATCCTGCTTATGATTATGCTTGTTACTTATAATTATAAATTCAATAATTTAAGTTTTTTCTTGGGTTAAGTTCTTGCAGTATTAGTTTATGTATCTTCAAAAATTTATTAAATTTTTTATGATCTATCATGCATTACCAGCAATTTGTATAAAATTTTTATCAAAATTATATTATTGGTAATGATGAATCAATATATCCATTCTATATCATTAAAAGTTCAAACCTAATTTAATTGCACCATCTAAATTTACAATGTTCCCTTTTAACGAGTAAATATGCACTGTTTCCCTTACTTAAAAAGAGTAAATACATTTGAAAATAATTACTAATACGCCATTACCTTCACTATATTTTATAACTGTATATATCTATGTTTGAATGCATTTTCTTGTACAATATAAAATGACAGTTTACCCCCTTTTGGTGTTATATAATTTGAAATTACACATTTACCCTAATTTAAGTTCTTTCATTCTTTTCTATCCTTTTCTATCTCTTTTGTTGAATTTATCATGATTTGTGCTTTCTTTCAATTTTCTGGTTTTCTATTTCTTTTCATCTTTTTTCAATTTTTTATTTTAAATATTTCGTTTTTTAAATAACACTTTTACACAAACACATGGCACGGACATTTTTGCAAGTATATAATTATGAAATAAACTTTTTAGTTGTAAAAAAAAATGTACACAGAAATCTTTAATAATTCTTTTATTATTGAAATATAGTAATTTTAAAATATATAAATTAATTTCCACACATAAATGAGCAACCTTTACTTGTATAGATATCTACATTTAAAAGTGATGAAAGGCTCGGGCGTAATTAAAGGAGTATGTCGATGAACCAGAAGAAATTATCATTTAACAAGAAACATAAAAGGAAAAAAAGATGAAGAACTAGATCGATTGATAAAATCAATGCATTATCAGCGGTATTTTGACTGTTATTTATTTATAACGTTACACTAAAATAATGAATGAAGTTATGGATGAGTAAACTATTCATTACATGGATTTTATGTGTAGGGCCTACATCAAGATAGGCTATATTTTGTCGGGAGCCCTTCTAAGCCACTCCTGCACTGAAAACAATTTGGAAATTTGACTGTCTGTGTTTGATTTTCTATTTTCTATTCATCAAAACCAACATATCCTAAAATACCAACGGCGTTATTGGTATGAATGAATGGAATCAATAGAATGCTTTGACATATTCTACACTTAGTATCTACAAATATTGACGCTGGGATTAAGAAATGAACAAAATTGTTATTCGATTGTTTTATATTATATTTAAGATAATAATTAAAAATGTAAATTTTTAATCAAAAGAATATTATCTAAAATGTGCAATTAATTATTATATATTTTTGTAGCATGGTTATATAAATTTTTGATATTTAATAAATACTTAATATTGATATAACAACCTCATCTTTCAATGTTTATACTGCATATATAAATAATAAAAATATATGGATTGTAGATAATTGAACAAAAAATATAATTGATATCTTAATTACTTATTGTAAAGTAAATATTTATATTGTTTTTAATTTTTTAACTTTATATTGACATTCATTATGCAAAAAAAATTAAATTTATAATTGATATAATTTTACTAAAATATCTACAAGTAATATACTAAGCAATTCAGGTAACAAAATATCTCCATTACATTATATTTTTTTAATAAGTATATCAGTATATACAATATTTGAAAATATTCATAATATTGAGAATTAATTAATACTTTTATATGATATAATAGATTATACTAAATTATAAGTTGTTGTTTAGGGGTTTTAGTGTGTATGTGTGGATTGGCAAATTGATACTTAAATTTAACTTATATAACAAATAAAAACAAGATAATATATATATATATATGTATATTGGTAATACATCTGTATATATTTAATTTTATGCTTATTTATGTAAGTTATATGTATTCTTATTTTCATAGATGATATTTTGAAACTTAATTTATATAATAATGAATAATATTTATTGATATATATCATGTAAATTTAAAAATTAATAAAATTATTTTAATAGTGTAATAAATAATTGTTTTCTAAAAGGCTAAGAATGAGTAGACCATAAAGGTTGGGTGGAATAAGTGTTCTATACTTTTAAGAATAATAATTCTCGAAAAATGGAGATCTGTGAAAATTAATAATACCAAGCACAAAAATAATAATGAGGATGAAAACGACAGTTCAATTACTATCTCATTCCTACTTATCAATTAACTTATAATGGAAACACTGATCCTAAAATTATGAGTTGCTTTTGCTTTTGTTTTCACAAGTATCCTTGCTGCTGCACTATAAAACACAGGTTGGAACCACTTCTGGGGAAAAGCGTATGGTATGAAATATTGTAACGTTTTTCACAATATATTGTCCAACATATTTCAACCAAAAATTGAAAAAAGAAAGATCATGTTAATTTCTAACAGTCTCAAGTGAGAATGGACACTGAGATGTAAACAATTAAAAGAAATTCTCCAGGTATGGGTTTGAATATTTATCAAAAATTTTAATTTAAGAATTAAGTAAATAAGTTCAGTTTTGAACGACTTTCAGCAAGTCAAACATGACCTCAGCTTATTCAACTTGATTCCATAAACTGTATTTTGTTACTTTTTATATATGTTAATGAGTGGAGTTTAAATTTTGCCGTAATCCGCATGGTACATAATATAATATTTTTAAAATAACTATGCATGTAAACCAGGATTATTTGCCGCTATTCCATTGCTGAGAATTTATTGGTCATGAACCATGCACAGAAACTCATTAACTGATTATGATGAACTGCCAAAGGATGCAGTGGGGTACCTTTCAGTGTGTTGATATCTGATGGTGGGCCTCAAACAAGACAGAAGTGAGTGAATTCAAGATAAATGTGAATATACAAAGTATATTTGGCGATGTTCGTTTCACCAGTTTAATCATTTTTTAATCCCATCAAAATCTACTCAAGCATACAATCTAATAAAATTATTATTTAAATTTTAAATTTAAATTATTAACTCTTATAATATAAACAAATATTTAAAATTTAATTATTAATTAATCAATACTTATTCATATACGCACTCTAAAAGCCAATTATTATATTAATTTATTATCATATTATTCAGTCAATAATATATACATATATATATAATTACCAAATTTAAACAAATAAAATATTTTATACTATCAAAATTTTATAATTACATGTAATTTTCATCCGCAATGAATAAAATCTCTTTCGTTTTTGCCTCCATCAAGTCTTAAAACTAAACAAAGAGTTTATTTTCAGAACATAAGATAACTATGTCACACTTAAACGAACAACAATTTTTTAAGTTCTCTTTGGAAAATAATTTGAACCATTGTTTGCGTAAAATATCGAAAGGAGAATGAGATAATTTGTTTTGATGATCTACAACATCAAAGAAAAAAAAAATCTATCCAAACATTACCGTTGAATTCAACTTATTAACCTGAAAAAACTTAGTCTCAAGATATCAATAAATGAAAAAAAAAACCCTTTTTTCCTCAAGAAAAATATTGATATCTCCGTGTTCAAATTAAAAGAAGTACATAAAAAGAACATTTTTATTCATTCAAAGTGACAAATAATTTTATAATAAATCATGCATATCATTGTTAATTTTGTATAAATTCGTTGTCAGTTATCCCTTTCCAAACTCCATTTATACTTCGTAAACTCGCATTAAGAATACAAGCCCTTCTAATTTTTCCCTTATTATTCATGAAACCAAAAATGCAGGGCAACAATCCGATAGAACCATCATGTTGGTTGGTGGACACCAATCACAGGACAAATGCAAAATATTTTTAATATCATCGATAATCCGAAAAAAATCAGTCAATGTAATAATACTGTAATTCATATAATTTAACGAAATCAAATTCAGTATATATATATATATATATATATATGCACAAACAACCCGTGCAGGCATAATAAATTCGGAGGTTTCGTTTCAATGCGTTTGATGGTCATAAATGCAGTGTCCTGAGAGTTGGATTTCGGCATTAAAGTGACATCTACTTATCACTCTTTAATGCGCGGCCTGCCCTCCTTTAATTGTGTTTGATGAAAGCCCCCATTTACAAGCGCTCCCTCAGCTATCCCTTCTGCTCTACACACTAATCGACATCTTACCTTTGCTTGCCACTGAATATTACTCTCTATGCTTCTCTTCCCTTGCAAGTTCTGGTTCAGTAATAGTCAGACCTAACCTTTCTTCTCAAGTTATTTGTAAGTGAGGAAACTTTTGTCGGCCGTCGATGGAATTTACTCGGCTTTCTCTGGCTCGAAAAAGCTGCAGTGAAAGCGAATCAAACCTTCCCAGTATGAGAAATAGGAACACAGAAGCCCCAAGTGTTGATCTTCAACTTAAGCACCCCTTGCCCTCTGACTGGGAGCAGTGCCTTGATCTTCAAGTATACATTAACTACACGCTTCTATGTGCATGCCTGTGCCAGTTATTTCCACGGCAGTAGTGTTTTATTTGTTTGTTTCCAAGTAATTCCTCTGTTTGACTCTGAAAGATGATCAATTAGCTACAGCGTAAAGTCCTAGTGTTCATATATATTTAATTTTTTTTCCAAGCAAATTGTTATATTTATTTTCCATAATTTTAATGCTATTTTTTCGAACTATTAGTATATGATATGTAGTTTATTATTGTTGAAGTTTTGGGCTCAAAGAGCAGATAAATATCTGGCACGCCATCCAAAACTACAAATCATATACGGAGTGTCGAGTCATATGCTTACATTCGTATATATCCGTACATATATACCACGAAGAATCCAGCCCTACAAGTAAATTCAGAAGTGTACTTGTGTTGGCAAATTAGGAGTTGATATTGCAACTTCTCTACCTCTGATTCATGTCAAGCATGCAGAATATATGTGTGTTGTGTGTATGTGGCGCTACATATTTGATATTCCGCGGGTAATTAGGTTAAAATTGAGTAGGTTATGATATGTCTAAACGATTTCTGCAGTCGGGAAAAATGTACTACGTGAATAGAAAGACATCAAGGAAGAGCTGGAACAGGCCTGAGGAGCAAAAGCTTGACCTGGAACTCAACATCTCAACAGGCAGCAGCAGCAGACAAAATGATTCTTCATCGACCACCAGTAATAATATGGTTGCATTGGCTTGTTCAAACTGCCATCTTCTGGTTATACTTAGTAGGTCCTCACCCTCTTGTCCAAATTGTAAGTATGTCCATTCACTTGCATCCTCACCTAAATCCAAAGCCCCAATTGGACCATAATCTGATTGGAGTTTTTTGTGGGCATACTCTAGGGCTAGTGTAAATCTGAGGAGTAATATTGATGTCTTAGTTTTTAGCTTGGGGTTCTGTATGTCGAGTTAATGTGGTTTGTTTCCTGGTTAGCCTAACATATGTAATTCTAGTACTTCACCGACGGCTTGGATCCAAGCTTCTTGTCATATATTTTCTTTGTTCTTTTTCTTAACTTTTCTCTACTCAGAGAGAGATTGAACTTGCTAATTAGCCCTTGTAATTTCACCAATTTAGCGGATCCACCTGTGACGAGGAGAAATGTGAAAATTCCTACGCATTGCGACCTATGCTACGTGGCATAGAAAATCTCAAGATATGTTGTTCTGAGCATCGATGGGCCAAATTAATGCCCTAACGCCTCGACACTACTAATTCAGAGTGACATTTCTTACTTAGAAAGTGCCCATAAAGTTGAAATGCTGAAACCACACTTACAGAATGCCTTAAGCTTTGGCAACCAAATTTGAGTTAATTACAAAATTGGAGAAAAGTATCTCGGCTTTGTTGTTTCCTAATTTAATGCTATTTATTACCACTTAAAAATCTTCAAAAACAATCTTATCATTCAAATTTTATTCGCTCTATTACTTTTTATAACTAAGTTATAATTTTTCAATCATTATATTTATTTATAATTAAATCAACAACTGTCTCTATAATTTTTCTACTCTCATTTATATTTTTTTCTTATAAACTTATACACTATTATGTTCTCAATTTTCTTACCCACCCTAAAAAGAAACCAAACATTCCCCTAAGATTTTGTCAAAATTATATTTTAGTCCAACAAAATGGGAGATCCAGCAACTTTGTTTGTTTCCTAATTTTTAACTATTTATCACTATCTAAAAAATTTAAAAACTAAATATTTTACTATACAAATTTCGTTAAAATTTAAAATCAAAAATTTTTCTTTTGTATTTTTTATGACTAATTAATAAATTTTCTATGCACAATTAAATATACACTTATCATTATAATTTTATACTCATATTTATTTTTTAATATTCTGTAAATATATTACTATCGTATTATCTAATCATTATTGTATATATATTGAATAGAAAATAATTTTCTCATCCTCTTAAATTTTGTAAACCAAATATGAATTTTTTTACAACTTAAATCACCAAAATTTTCTTATCCACTTAATAAACAACCGAACATGTCCAACGAAATGGGACTGCAACTTAAAATACGCCCAAAGTTTAAACCAGTCACCCGGATTCGAAACCGACTAATCACTTATAAGTATTATATTTATATTGAATTATTATTTCAACGAGGTTTTTTGGTTCCACAAATTGAATGTACACAACTATAGACACAGAGAAATTTTGTGTCAAATTAAATAATGACATGTGAGAAAAATGATGTAGAATATCAATTAAATAAAATTCAATTTATTTAGGAAATATAAAAAAATATAATTTTTAAAATAAATAAATAATTAATTAATATTTTAATTGATTAATCAAATAGTATCAAGTAATGAAATGCCATCAGAAGTCAGGGAGATAAAAATTCTACAAGATTGAGCCTATCGGTTAAATTTTTAGATAGACACAAAATTATGACAACTAATAAAATTGTGCTACATTAACAAGATGATATAGTTGCTCTATCTCTTATCTAATTATAAATAGGAGCCAAACTCTATAGTGGAAGAGGGTAGAAGCCAAAGTTGAAGCACCTAAAGACTTAAAGTAGTGAAAGCTCTCTCCAAATTCTCTCTAAAATTTTCAAAAATATTTAAAATATTCTTCATCAAATTTAAGACATTGTTGGCCAAATTTAAAGAGTTTGTCATCAAGTTCAAATAGTTATTCACCAAATTTAAGAAATTTGTTATCAAATTTAAGGCATTCTTCAAATCTTAGTGTTTGATGCAAAATCATCTTATTAAACCTGAAGATCGATGTTAATTGAAGCCCTAACAACTCTTAAGGAAAATTAAGCACAAACCTTTTCCTTGCAAATTGTTCGAATTTCAAACAAGCGATCTTAAAGGAAAAATTAGAAGACTAAAATTATAGAGTAAAACCTACAAATTCAGTTTGATCCAAATTTATTCAATCTTGTACAAATTTTTTTGTTATTCAAGAATTTTGTGCTACAGATTTGGAATATCTCTACCTCTCATCTCTTCTTTTCAAGCAAACTTCATCAAACTTTAATCAAGTCACTATGGCCAACAACAAGAGAAAGTCTTTCAAGGCTACCACTGCTAAGGCTACTGCAAAGAGCACTGATGCTATCACTTGAAATGTGGCAAGAAGGTTAGTATACTTTGAGCTAACTCCTCTCCCTAAGGCTGTCAACAACCTACTCTTTGCAAGTAAAGGTAATAAGGAAAACTTTACACCTTCAAGCTCTCACTCCAATGCTTCATCAGTCTCTAACACGCTGCTAGTCATGAATACCAATGCCTTAAGTTTGGAAGACCAAATTGTTGCTTTAATTAAGGTCATCAAAGAGTTGGACAAACATGTAAACCTATGGATCTCAAGGTTGATAGATAAGATGAACAATATTGAAGATAGCCAAGCTGTGAAAAGACACCTGAAGTGCATGACGAGGTCGAGACATCTGCTAAACAGCCAACCAAAAGAAGTCTATAGTCAAAGCTCCAAATTTCCTCTAATAGCTTGATCCTTGGTAATCAACTAAAAGACTTCATAAAAAGTTACTATTAAGAACAAACTTGATAGAGGAGTTAAGTTAACCTTGGCATACACTAAGCCTTACTTAACCTGGATTAACAACTTGAAAATGCTGATAAGCTATCAACCCTCCAAAATTCTAACAGTTCGATGGGAAAGGAAACATTAAGTAGCACGTGGCTCACTTTGTGGAGACATGCAATAATACTGGGATGTATGACGATCATTTGGTTAAGCAGTTCATTTGCTTATTGAAAGGATATGCGTTCCACTAATATATTGATCTCAAGCTCAGGTTCATCGATAGTTGAGAGCAACTCAAACGCAAGTTCCTTAACCGCTTCTATAGCACAAGGCAAACCATTAGTATGATTGAGCTAACTAATATCCACTATTGGAAAGATGAGCCGATCATCAACTATATCAATAGATAGAGGAGCCTAAGTTTGAATTGCAAGGATAAACTCTTTAAAGCATTAGGCATTGAGATATGCATACAAGATATGTATTAGGGGCTACAATACATTCTTTAAGGAATTCAACCTAAAACTTTCTAAAAATATACCACGCAAGCTCATGACATATAGCTAAGTATAGCTGTAAGATGTTGGTGGACCTTTTGTTTTTGAGTTTTGCAAGCTAAAAGATAAGCAAGAAGTAAAGAAAGAGGGCAAGCTTTCCACTAAAAATGCAAACAAAAAATTCATAGCAGTACATCAATCTTTGCTTGCTCGATTTCAATGCCTTGATGGCAAACAATGAAGCCTAAAAACTTGCTAGAGGCAACCCCAAATGCACATTACAATAGCTTCATTCTCAGCTGGTATCTTCTTAAGCACTAGAAAAAATTTTTCAAGTCATGCAAATGGCCTTCTCTTCTTCTCAACTTTACCCCAAGGTCATCAACTTAACTTTTGACATTTTTATGAAGTATATCATCAAAAAAATTTTACATGGCTCTTTAGTACATAGCCCCAACATTTTTGAAATTGAATGGCATCACTTTGTAATAGTATATGCCTTTGGTTGTGTGAAAGGTTACCAATTCTTCATCTTTAGGTGCCATGCATATTTGATTATACCCAAATGATCTATCCATGAATGAGAGTACTTCATGTCCCATAGTGGTGTCCATAAAGCTCGGTGATGGGTAAAGGAAAATCGTCTTTAGGACATGCCTTGCTAGGATTCCTGAAGTCAACAAAACCCAGATTTATCCATTCTTCTTCATCACTAGGATAATGTTGGAAATTCATGTAACATATTTGACTTCTCCGATGAATCCAATCTCGATTAATTTATTGACTTTCTCTTCAATTTGAGAGAGGTGTTATAGTCAGAATCGGCATTATGCTTGCTTAACGGGATGAGCTCCCCTCTTCATGGCTAAGTGATGCACGGCCGTTTTTAGGTCCAAGCCAGGAATCTCTTTGTGTAACCAGGCGAATATATCTCTGAATTCCCTTGGCAGCTCCTTACATATATCGACCTCTTCATTTGTTAGCATAACACTGATGTAGATGAAGTGAGGGTAATGTGGTTGGATGAGCCTACACTTTCTCTATCATAATCTTTTTTCACTTGAGTTTTAGTGAAGATGACAGTTTGAAACTTAACTTTGAGGTCTTTGTCACATGATACAATCAAGTCCGTTTGCCACTGCATACGAGAAGGGATTAAGTTTCAAAAATTCTCATCTCATTTTGGTGCTTTAGTGATGCCCCTTTTTGTCTTCCAACACTTCTTGCATTTAAGCGAGCCAAGTTTTTTGAAACATCATTTATAGGTATGGATTCCTCTCAAGGAAGTAAAGAAGGAAAATGTTGCAGACTTTATCCATGTCAACATCATTTATAGGCATGGATTCCCTTGATACATCATCACTGAAAAACGGAAATTATTTGTCAATAGCATCATTGACAAGTCATGTTAAAAAATTGGCTCCAAGTTGAGGAAGTTTTTAATATACCATGCCCCAACAAACTATCTTGCAAAAGCTTTCAAAAAAACTTTGTGTAACTTGTTGAAAAAAGTAGTGTCAAAATCAAAGAAAGATTGGCACGAAAGGATCGACAAAGTTTTATAGGCCCATTGAACCACTTACAAGACCCTTATGAAAGTATATCCTTATGCGTTGGTGTATGCTGTCGAGCTAATCATCCTACTTAAATAGTAAATTTCATCCTTGTAAAACACCATATAAGAAGGGTGACCA
Organism: Avicennia marina; assembly: GCA_019155195.1. Lineage (NCBI taxonomy): Eukaryota > Viridiplantae > Streptophyta > Magnoliopsida > Lamiales > Acanthaceae > Avicennia > Avicennia marina. Next base: position 6,602,071 of record CM032772.1, on the reverse strand, counting down.
ATGAGAACAATGCTCGCTTATGTCTTAAAGAATTAGAAGGGCTTGATGAGAAAAGACTTGATACACAACAAAAGCTTAAGTGCCATCAAGCTCTCATATCCAAAGTTAGGGACTTGGTGCTCACCATAAGAAGACTCATTATCATCACTCACTGCACTAGGAAGAAATTCACTTCTAAATGGAATGGATCGTATGTCGTCAAATAAGTTTATACAAATGGTGCCACCAAGATGGTTAACTAAGACTTGGCCCAATCAAATGTAAGACTTGGCCCAATCAAATTTTTGACGAAGTATTATGCTTGAAAAGAAAAAGTAAAAAACCGGGAAAAGAAAAAAAATAATACTCCTTAACATGAGTATAAACTATTAAATCAAAACCAAATCAAAATTCCTTGGCGTGAACTCAAAACTATCAATCCAAATCCAATTCAAATGCTTCTCAATACATAAGCCTAAACTGTAGATTCATCTTAGCCCACAAGAGTATAAATTATGAACGACCCTACCTCTTGTAAATTCAAAGTGTTTGGACTACTTTATGACTTGTTCTTATTTTTTGGGCACATAGGCAACTTAAATATTTTTTAGTTTAGTCACAAATTTGTAATAGGTTATATTCTAATTTATCGTACAAAATGATTATCACTAGGGGCATATTCATCAAGAAAACAAAGGAAGCAAGCAATAGTGGAATAAAAGAGAAAATGAGCACATTTTATTTATAAAACTAAATGTTTATCAACATCTGAAATGCCAAGGAATCCTATTAAGCCTAAGCAAGAGGTTTCAAGTTTTCTAGTTCTTAACCATTACTAAATCCTTTTTAGAAGTGCACAAGATCTCGACAGAAGCACCATCTAGAGGTTTAATTGACTCTATGGTAGCAACCTCCTTTTCAATCTCATGGACTTGTTAAAGAAACCTCTTTTGTTGTGCAAAAGATGGGGATAACTCGCTTTGTTTCTGAGTTAAGGTTCTAAACTTCTCTTTTAAAGCAACAAGTTGCTTCTCAACATTGGCTTAGAATGTTAAATCAACCTAACTTTCTTAATTTTTCAATTTCAAGCTCCTTAAGGATGACTCTTTACTGTACTTGGTCATTGGTAAAAAACCCCTAAGTAGGCTTCTCAACTATGTCATTAGCGAACGACACCTTCACCAATTAGCAAAGTGGTTGAAGTAAGTCTCCATAAACCCCACAGCTACTCTCCATCTCAAAGTGACATCAAGGGACCATCCTTAAAGACTCTTTGGTGGCCGCATTTCAAAGTTGACTTCCATAGACTCTTTATCAACCTTAACTTGAAGTTAGCCCTGCATGTAAACTCCAACTTGAAGGTAGTCCTTCATCTTAGCCTTACCTTGAAGTTGTTCATTTCTTGAATTCTTGTCAACTACCTCAAGCCACTCGAGAGACTCCTTATTGGCTTCATATGGAAGCTATGCTCCTCAATGGTTCTATCTCAAAGTCATCTTCGAGAGATTATCTTTGGCTCTAACTTAAAGTTGTTTCCATTGGCTCAAAATTGGATTTTTATTTAATAATAGCTCTTGGAGTTGGCTTCTAGTATTTGACTCCTTGAAGTTAGTTTTCACAAATGTTTTGGTAGGCTTTCCCTCAAAATTTAAGCCACAATTGAGTTGGCAAACTTCAAATGCAAAGGCTAAAAAATTTAAGCACAAATGATACTCGCGACCAAAATTAAATCTAGTATTCAGAGGCCAAAAAATTCAAGCATAAATGATATGTATAAACAAACTAAGTCTAATACTTAAAATCCCAAAAATTCAAGCCTAAATAGTTTTCGTAGGCAAAATTAAGTTTAATACTCAAAGGCCTACAAATTCAAGCCTAAACGGTACGCATAAGCAAAGTTAAGTCTAGTACTCAAATATCAAAAAATTCAAACCTAAACAGTACACACAAGTAAAATTAAGTTTAGTATTTAAAGGCTCAAAAATTCAATTTTAAACGGTATATGCAGACAAAATTAAATTTAGTAATCAAAGCCTAAATAGTACGTGTGAGTAAAATTAAACCTAATATTCAAAAACTCAAAAATTCACATGTGCTAAATTAAGCCAAGTATTCACGGGCTGAAAGATAGGTTCATATAAGGCTGGCTGGGCCATTTCCACGAAGCTCAGTTATATACGTGGCCCTTTCAAACATGGCCTAATGTCCAGCCTAAAAGCACGCCCCAAAGAAAGCCTTGACGCAGGGTCCAAAGGCCTTGTGGTGGAATCTTCCAAACAAGGCCTTCATTAGAAAGGGCCACCCCCAAACATGTTCCTATTCCGCTTCTCCTTCAAGTCAAGTCTTCTCCCTAAGTCAACACTCACCGAAATCATCTCTGAACAGTGTTGTCTCCTCAGCTCGTCCATCATGTCTACAAGCCGCTCGACCACCGCGGCAAGCCCAGCGTCACGCCGTGGCTCACGCTTGCCGAATGTTATGGCCTGTTGAGCGATCGTTGTCACGTCGAGAGGAACCCAACATCTGCGCCACTGTGCACTCTCACACTCCACCTCCAGGACCAAAACAAGAAGTGTTTCACTCTTATCTCCTTCAGCAGTCACCACCGGCGCCACTGCAATCACAACTCGCTGCTGTCAAGGCCCAACCCAGGCCATGTCATTCGCCATCAAAACACCACGTCACCCAACCGTCGTGAATACCGCTGCCATGCCATCACACCTTGTGTCGCTGTTATTGTTGGAAGCCCACCACGACCGCGCCTCTCCCACGCCACGGCTGCTCAAGGAGTCACCACCAAAGTGCCGACTGTAGCTGCGTTTTGCATCGCTTCTTCCACCACTAGACACGGACGACCGACGACTCGGCCCTCTCAGCCCGTAATGGCGAAGCAGCAGAGAAGAAAAAAAAAGAAGAGGCAAAGAGGGAGAGAGAAGAATGAGCGATGGGGATAGCAATGAGCTTACTATGGTTGTGTGAAATCTGCGACGAAACGACAGTGGAAAGGCTTCGCTTTTAGGATGCTCGGGAGTGTGCTGCTGTTGTCGTGTTTGGGTTTGCCGTTGCCTCTGGGTGTGGTAGTGACGAAAAGAAGAAGGGTCCCATTATTTAGGGCTGGTCGATCACTTAGTCCACGTAAGTATGGTTTTCTTTGATGAAAATCTGATAATACGAATGTTTATCTACTTTACGTTTCTGGTCGGCATGGATACAGTTAAATCTGCAGAATTAGAGCTCGAATCGGATAAGGGAGATGACATTGCATGCAAATAGAGTTCTGTTGATTTAGCTACTGTTGCTAGGGAAATTTCGGTTCAAGAAAGGGAGTTCATGCTGTTGGTGCTTTCTGAACCCTTAAAGGCAATCTAATGGGCTTGAAACGGCATTAAGGGCAGGTTGATAAAAAAAAAAGTTTCAAGACTTATTTGTTTAAATAATAATAATAAATAATTAAATTTTTTATGAACAAATCTCAATGGAGACATTTGTAGACAATTTTTTTTTTGGTCAAATTAAATAATGCCCTGTGAGAAAAATGGCACAAAATATCAATTAAATAAATTTCAATTTATGTAGGAATATAAATAAACATAATTTCTAAAATAAATAAGTAGAAACTTAATATTTTAATTGACTAATCAAATAGTGTTAAAGTGGTGAAATCCTGTTAGAAGTTAGAGAGATAAAAGTTCTACTAGATTGAGCCTATCGGTTAAATTATTAGATAGGCATCAAATTGTGATAACTAATAAAATTGCGCCACATCAGTAAGATGATACAGTCACTTTATCTCTCATTCAATTATAAATAAGAGTCAAACCCCACAATAGAAGAGGATAGAAGCCAAAGTTGAAGTAGTGAAAGCCCTCTCCAAATTTTCTTTGGGATTTTGAAAAACATTCAAGGTATTTTTCATTAAATTTAAGGAGTTAATCATCAAGTTCAAAGCATTGTTGGCCAAATTTAAGGAGTTCATCATCAAGTTCAAAGTATTCTTTATTAAATTTGAGGAGTTCGTCGTTAAGTTCAATGTGTTTTTCAGCAAATTCAAGGAGTTCGTCATCAAGTTTAATATATGCTTTACCAAATTCAAGGAGTTTATTATCAAATTCAAGATGTTCTTCAAATTCTAGTGTTTATCCAAGATTGTGATGCTGAACCCGAAGATCAACATTAATTGAAGCCCTAAAAACTCTCAAGAAAGATTAAACACAAGCTTTTTCTTTGAAAATTATTCAAATCTCAAACAATTAATTTTGAAAGAAGAATTAGAGGATTAAAGTTAGAGAATAGAGTCCATAAAAATTTAATTTGATCCAAATTTATTCAATCATGTACGAATTTTCTTGTTATTTATGAATTTTATCTTATAACAACTACCCTTTCTTTTATCCTTTCTATTATTTTATTCTCTCTCTTCATTAAACTTAAAATTTATATGTGTATATATACGTTCTCTCAAATTTATCATTTTTTAAATTACTTTTGATTGTTCTTTACATTATTGTTTTGAATATTTACAATTTTTAATATTAAATAATTTTTTATTGATAAAAATATAATAAATCTTCATAATCTATAAATCTATCCATACATGCATCGGGTATGCAAATTTTGCTAGTATATTTTATTTGAAAAACCACAGTCCATACCGCCTGAAGGCAATTGACTTCTCTTAACTTTGTCACTTGCCAATACACTACGATATCACCTGCACTATTTATACTATATTGTTAAAAGTTTTGAACTAATTTAATTATGCGAGGTAAATTTAGAGCATAACCTAATTAGTGAGTTTACGTCACTATCCTTAAAGAGATCAAATATACACTCGAATATAAATACTAATACACCATTACTATTTCTTCACTTCTAGCTATACGACACACTCTATGAGTGAAAATTTTAATATTTAAATATATTGAAATATGTTACACATATATATATTGTATTAATTATTATTTAGCAAAAATTGTCTGCACTAAATATGTACATAATTTTTATCAATTTGATAAGTACAAATTAATCATATTTTTAAAAAATTTAATAATATAAGTGAATTAGTCAAATGAAAATTTATGATAACAAAACTTAAATCTAGTATATCTTAGGAAATTTTAGTAATAAAAATAATTTATCAAAAATAAAAAATTATCTCCAAAAAAATTTATAAAATGAAGGAGAAAAAATGAAGAGACCAAAAAATAATAAGTAAAAACAAGAAGAGAAAGTATAAAAAATAAAAAAGAAAAATAATTTTAAAAGGTCATTTAAGTAAATTAACTTTGAAGAACTATCTGCCCTTCATGCATTCTATGTAGGATAGATATTATAATAGAAATGAGACTCATTGATTACATGGTTCCACTTATTCTTTTTGTTTTTTCACCATTTTCTTTCTCACTTTCTTTTTTACTTCTTTTTACATGTGTTTTCTCTTGTATTTTCTCTCTTTTAAAATGTTTTCGTTATTCTTTGCTTTCAATTTTAAATATTCTATACATTTAATTTTAAATAAATTATTTTTATTATTTAAAATACAATAACTTTAAAATTTATAAATAAATTTGCACAACGTATTAACTAGCACTATATTATTATCGTTAAGGTTTGTTGTTTTGCTATAACAATTTCATTTGCTAGATTACCTATTATTATATTAGTGTGTGATGACTACTATAATAACTATCTTTAAAGTTACAATCTTGAATTTCTGAAGTAGTTCCATGTTTAATATTTTTATTTTCTCCATTCTTTTACCTCATTAATAATTATTTTCTTCTTTCTTTTTATAATTTTTATTTATGAAAGGTATAACCCTTACAATAATAATAATGAGTATTTATTATTTATTATTATTATTATTATTATTATTAATGCCTGGATATAAACTTTCTCAAACACTTCTAATCTTCTATCATTTTCATTTTCTCCTCATTTTCTAAATATTTAACCTCTTTAATAACTATTTCTTCCAATTTCCTTCTTATAAATTTTTAAGTAATTTTATAATTTGAGTGTTATTGCTTGAGAATTCACTTTTATTGTGACACGTGTTCGGAAGTGTATAGATTGAATTGGTGTATGCTTTAATCCCATGGAAATCTAATAACATGAACAGTTCGAAAACAAAGCAACATGGCAATCTATGAGGAACTCTAATGAATGACGGCTACAACTAACACTCCATATTAGTTGATATGGCACAAATTATGCCAAGTGCATTTGGAATAATGTGATTCGGATTTCATAAGATATTGAGAAAAGCACTCAAAATCTAGGAAAAGATAAATTGTATTCAATAATCAAGAGTTAGAAGTTGTAAAATAAAGGCTAAAAGACCCTTTATATTGTGCTAGGGCGACCAAAAAGTCAACCAAAACATGCACAATCTAGTTTGGAAAGTATAGCAATGTAAAGAACATAAAATTCTAGTCTAGATAGGATTCTTGGCCTCCAAGTGGCAATTGGATCAATCTTGAGCCTTTTCAAATTCAATCAGGCTATATTGAAATGGATTTGGGTGTTGATTGCGTTTCCTAAATCATAAAAAAAAAATGTCACCTAGCTTTAGAGATGTCAAATGGCTAAGTCATGATCAATTGCACTTGGCAATCAATTATAGAATGCTCTGAATCATAGCCCTATCAATAAGCTACTGTGCTGGATCAAACAGGCATACTTTGGATCAATTAGCCTTCCTCTTAGATCAATTTGAAACCTATTCCAAGGCTTGTTTTTTTTTACTCCTTAAGACATTCCAAATATCCAAAAGCTTCCTTAAACTCCTTCATTTGTATTATCAAAGTTTCCTTGAGCTTTTTAGTTTTAGTTCATGTCATAGGTCCTTCAAAAAGTCCCTACTAGTTCGGTTTAGTTTTGGTGCCTGCGTTAGCCCTCTCTTATTGAGAAGGCATTGCATTCAATTCCAATTATTCTTCATCACTTGCATTAAAAGGATTTAGGTCAGACACATCAAATGTAGCACTAACTTTAGACTCACCTTGGCTACTGCATGACTTCTTTGTTTTGGAAATCTCTCCTTGCACATTTGAACCCAAACCTAATCTCCAAGCTTAAAGACAATCTTCTTATATCCTTTGTTAGCTTGCAAGGCTTACTGCTCATTCCTCTTTTAAATACTTTGACACAAGTGCTCATGCAATTACTTTATAAACTTTGCCTTGAGTTTCCCATTTGCACTAATTTGCTCATTATGAGGTAATAGCAGTAAATCTAAGGAGGTTAGTGGATTAAAGCTATAAAATATCTCAAATGGTGACACGTGTAGCAAGGCAATTAGTGTTAGTGACATGCTCTCTAACACCAATAGAAAATGAGAGATACTAGAAGGGTATTTCATTTGATATCAGTGTTGTGGAAAGATTTCAAGGATGTAAATCTTGATTAATGTAAAGTATTACATATGCCTATGTGTTTGAGTTAAAAAACCTTATTTATAAGGTATTATTGTTACTAACATATCCTTTTTAGACAATAGAAAATGAAGGATACTAGAAGGGTATTTGATTGTATACGTACTTTTCCCATAAATTAATAAAATATTAATTTGTTTATATCAATATTGTGGAAAGTTTTCTTATGTGTGTGAATCTTGATTGGTGTAGAGTGTTTTATATGCCAATGTGTTCAAGTTAACAAGCTTTATTTATAAAAAGTTATGAATATGGACACAAGACTTGCTTGGAATTTAATCACTAAAATTAGTCTACAAGTCATAGAGACTCTAGGGGTACTGTAAAGTCGATATGACTTATAAACCTTCTATTTATATAGTGCATGTCATACTATTTAGTATGAGATAATGAGAATATTTGTATGTAGATATTCCACTGACATGTAGAACGAGGTAGATGTATAGAATTCACTCTTAGTTATCAATGTCCTACTTTATATCGTGTTAAGTGTCCCTAGACCTTAGAGTTGAGATGATATGGTTGTCTCATGTGCATGATGGTTAACATATCATTAGCAATTAAGAGTTAATATCTATCATATTGTAGGATAAAGTCATGAGCCCCACTTGTTATTGCTCGGGTGTGTATGTAGACATGTGTACGTCCAATAAGGGATTTGTTTCCTTGCAAGTGAGTGGGGCATTTGTCTTAGGCTATTAGTGTTCTATGAGATAGAACCCTTTAGCCAAGACAATGTGTGTTTGGAAAAAGGTTTTCGATAGGAGCATTTGTGTTATGAGGAAACCCTAATTGGTTATATGATCAAGTTTGTGAGTTTGATTAAATTCATAACTCTTTTTCAGTTGGGATAAAGTAAAACAAAAGGTCTATGCTTAGTCTCGATTAAAAAGGTTCATTGTGTTCAAGTCACTTTATCTTAGTTAGACTACAATGTGAGCCGTAGGCTAGTCGTTACCCACATCCTTTTACCTGTGCTCATTGCTAATTAAGAATGAATTTAGAGAGTCACACACGCAAGATTGGAATATGTTGTGAGTGTTAAATTGATGGGGTGCATAATTTATTTAGTTATAATTAGATTAAACTAAATAAATTGTCATAGTACTTGTTAATGATGAGATCATTAATTAGAAGCACAATAAGAATTTAATTTAATTGATGAGATTAATTAAATTAAAATAGTTCTATGCAAGTGGACTTTAACTATTAATGAGATTAATAATTAAAGAACTTAATGGGCTGATTTATTAATGAGATTAATAAATAAGAATTCATGAATTATTTAATTAAAAAGGGTCCATTCAGGGGGCCATGGAGTCTATACTCTTACCCCTAATGTCTAAAATATAAATAGGAGTTCTGAAAAGTTCAAGATATCTTTCCAAGATACAAAAATTCATGTGTCCCCTCAAGCAAAAGGGGAGGAAAACCCTAGCTTTCCCTTGCATCTCTATTTTATCAAAGAGTCATTCTAACCGAAAGAGTTTGTATTAGAGCTTTGTAAAAGGTGCTTTGTGGAGTGTAGGAGGAGCTCACAAGCATTACGATCATGTCAAAAATCTAGACGTTTAGGTTCAAGGGCCACAACTCCCTAAATTATGCACGAAAACTTTTAAAACTTTTCTAAGGTATCATCTCAAACTTGTTAAATCAATATCTTGTGTGTTTTGCAACCAAAATGAGTGTGATTTGTTCCGTTAGCTTCTGCTATGCATCTATGAATTATTTATATGATAAAGTTTTGATTTTTACAGTCAAACCCCCACAAAATACAATAGTGGTATTAGAGACACTGTTTTTCTTACAAAACCATGAAATTCAATGATTTAATCCATGTTCTATGTTAGTTTTCCATTTATATTCAATAAAAAATGTATTTGATGCATGAAAGGCCTTTCAAAAATATTTGGAGGTGATTGGAATCTAAAAAATTGGAAAAGAATGGTTTTGGATTGAATACCTGAAGTTGCAGAATGTTTGCAGCATTTTTGCTATGTTCCACGACTAGTAGCTGCAGTCATGAGAAGTGTTCTCAGGATTGCGATGCCAGCTCATGTGGATTCATTGCCTACTATAGGGTTACATGAACCTTGTAGCTCGATATGCACATGCGGGGAAGAGCTCCTATGGTTGCAATAGGCCTTGTTGTCATAACATAAGGTACCATGACAAAAACCTTAGGATTTCTGCTGGAGTTAGCCTCCCCGATCATGCATATGGGCAACTATGGTAGTGATCCCTACAACCACAAGGAACTTTTGTAGTAGAATCAATATTTCAATTTTATTTTTGAAAAATTATTTTTCAAGGGACGAAAACTAATGCATGACATATGTAGAGCATGGAAATAATAATTAAATAGAATTATTTAATTATACATGTGATATATAATTGTTTGGATGGATGTTGTGTTTGCATTATGAACTTTGAACACTTGTGGATGAATGCACATTATTTTATTTTCAGTTTTTTCTAGGTTGTATAATTAATTTTTTATGGGTTGTTAAGGCATAAGTCTAGTTTTTATTTTGTATTTCATAGAATAAGATTCTTTATGGTATGCTACGTGCATTTGTAATTAAATTTGGAACACACCAAGAGTTAGTGTTCATGCCAAGGTCAAGAGTTGGTGTCATTCAAGGTTCCAAGACATGGTGAACCCTATGAAGCCATGAAGACTAAGACAAAGGCATTTAAGAAATCCTTATGAAATAGTGTAGGATTTCATATAGTTGCACACGATCCAACCTTAGCTCGAGTTGGATCTATAAGTTCATAAACCTCCACTTTTATTTTTTATATTATTTTTTGATGGATGTATGGGATGCATGAAAATGGATAATGTGTAAAATGAAATCTAATCTACATGAACCTAAAACTTCCTCAAGAAAAAATTAAGTTGTAATGGCAAAATGTTTGTTGTGACTCTCCACCGAGCTCAATAGTCTTAAGTGTAGCTTTGGTATGTGATATTATCATAGTAGTAGAATCACATTATGATGGCATATTTATGACTTCAAGTGCATTAGATGTGAGATTCAAAGGATACTATGCCTTAAGAGCAGTTAGTCATGGGTGAAGTGCAAATTCAATGAGTTGTCATTCGATGGGTGTGACTTAAATAGACCTAGCATGCAAAGACTCGATTACATATGGCATTGTTAGGCCATGGGCCGCAGGAAAGATTGGACTTCACATGAGATATATTAGTAAGAGTTGCCATTCATTGAGCTTAGCGTGCCAATACTCAATTACATGAGGCATTGTTAGGCCATGGGTCGCAAGAAAGATTGGACCACACATGAGTTACATAGGCAAGAGTTGCCACTCACTAGGCTTAGCATGCCAATACTTAATTATGTGATATGTGTAATGTCCAATGAAGGCTCCAATCTCTCCTAAGGACATATGGAATTTCTATTTTTTTCCTAAGAGAGTGTAAGTTTTGAAAATTCTAGTGGGAGGTCGTTTAGATTTAAAATCCATAATCTCAATTATAACATATAGCAAAACCAAACTAATTAATCTTGCTTATTTTCTATAGTATTATTTTATCTGAATAATGTTTATGCCTTTTTTTAAATTGCTTAAGAACAAAGTTCAGCCTAGGCCCAACTATGTCGACTGGCTTTGGAATTTGAGAATCGTTTTCAACCTTGAGCAGCGTATCTATGTTTTGAAGGCTAATATCCCATGAGCTTTTATAGATATGGCTAATGAGGAGGAAAAATTCTCTTATAAAAAATGGGTGGAGGATGATTTGCAGGTCAAGTGCTATATGTTAACTGCAATAACTAATGATCCTCAAAAGACCCATGACGGTATGGAGATAGCAAGGGACATCTTATTCCACCTACAAGAGTTGTGTGGTGAGCAAAGTTGTATTGTAACATATGAGATATCCGAGTAGTTGTTTAGGATACGTATGGTAGAGGGTAGTGATATGAGTGAGCATGTCCTTAAGATGATTTTACTTATCGAGAGGCTTGAGATAATAGATTTCATTATGGACATTAATTTGCATATGATTCTTCAGTCACTTTTGGATTCCATCTCATAATTTATTATGAATTACCACATGAATGATATTGAGTAGATGTCAGTTAGGCTCTCTAATAAGCTGGTAACTGCACAACAAGTCATGAATGGGAAAGGGAAAGAGGTGATTCTTGTTGTGTCTAGCTCCTTCAGAACGACCAAGATGAGCAAGCAAAGAGGAAGAAGCTTACCATTTACAAGGCCAATAGGAATATTAAGATGACTAAAGCTCCTACAGGAAAAGGAAAGTGTTTCCACAACAAAAATAATGGGCACTAGAGAAGGAATTGTGTTAAGGACCTCAGCCTTGAGAAGGTATCAAGAGGCAAAAAAATTTATATTTATGAAGCATCTTGTTCCCTCGGTGTATTTTTTACTTCTTAGTTTCTATATTCTAGTGCTACTTCTCACATTTATACTTCATATTATAATCTAGTTAGAAGTAGGACTCTTAGGAAGCATGAAGTGGTGATTAAGGTAGGGAGTGCAGCCACCATAATTGGGACTAGTTCAATAAAACTATCATTAGATCTTAGTTTAGTATTGAAAGATTATCCTTCGTTACCGAATGGACTTAAGGGTATAGCTTCCATTTTTTTATTAATAAAAGTGAATTATGATTTTTTTTAGAATTAATGTGTACCATAATTATTATCATAATAAATTAGTTAGCACGAAATCTCTCATGAATAGCTTATATTATTTTAACATTGAAGATAGTAATCTGATTGACACCATCTCAAACAAACGTCCATGGGATGGCTTAAATCCTAAGTCCTTGTGGCACTTTAAGCTTGGTCATTTTGGAAACTTAATGATTAGGGAGAAAGATGGGCTTATTGGCCTATTGGGATAAGAATCTTACCCAACTTGCAAACCTTGCATCCTAAACAAGATGGTTGGAAGTTCATTTGATCGATGTGTGTCAAAAAGGTTGCTAAAGTGTTGGAGCTAGTCCACATTGACATTTATAGGCCCTTTAATGAAATGACAAGGGGAGGATTTCTCTACTTTATAACATTTACCAATGATTATTCACAATATGGTTATGTGTACTTGATAACGTATAAGCATGAATCTTTTGAAAGGTACAAGGAATTTAAAGCACAAGCGGAGAAGCAAATTGGCAAACATATCAAAGATTACAATCAGATCATAAAGGCGAGTATATGATTACTGAGTTCCTCAAGGAGAATGACATTGTTTCACCATGAACACCACTAATAAGTCCTCAATTAAATGGTGTACTAGAATGTAAGAATTGAACTTTGTTGGACATGGTTCAATTTCCGATGAGCTTTACCAATTCACCGATATCTTTATGAGGGCATGCATTACTTAGAGTAGCATATGTTTTGAATAGAATATCTTTTAAGTCCACTTCCTCCACCCCTCATGAGATGTGGTTTAGAAGGAAGCTAGGCCTTAAACACTTGAGGATGTAGAGATGTTTGGCTTATCTTAAGAAGATTTAGATGGACAAGTTGGATGCGAGGGCAATTATAGACTGCTTTGCTAGATATTCTAGAGATTCTATAGGGTATGAGTTCTACATACCTGAAAATAATAGGATTATCATCAGGTATCGTGCACATTTTCTTGAAGAAGAATTTATTCAATAAAGTAGTGCTGGTAGAACCATAGTACTCAAGGAAGTTGAGCATGAGGAATAAAGCAACTAACCCATACCACAAGTTCCTGCTCAAGAGGAACTTTCTAAGATACAACCATTGTGATGATCAAATAGGATCTTTCAAGCATTAGAGAGATATGGTTATGTTTGAGAGAACAAACAAGAATTGCTTATAATAGGGGATAATGATTATGGAGATGAACGTTCTACTTATGATCAAGTAATGGCAAACAAGGTCTCCACTAAGTGGCTAAAGGTTATGAAATCTAAAATGGATTCAATGTATACAAACCAGGTATGGACTTTAGTGGATCCATCTAAGGGAATTATTCCAATCGGATGTAAGTGTGTCTATAAGAGAAAGATTGGTTTGATTAGCAAGGTGGAGACTATAAGGGCAAGTTGGGTGGTGAAGGGCTATAGGTAAAATGAGGGAATTGACTATGTAGAAATCTTCTCATCGGTAGTTGTGCTAAAGGTTATTCAAATTTTACTTGCAATAGCCACTCACTTGGATTGTGAGATCTGATGGATGGATGTCAAAATCACTTTCTTCAATAGAATGCTTGAGGAGGACATTTATATGGTGTAATTTTAAGGTCTAAGATAAATCTTATAAAGTATGCAAGCCTAAGAGGTTCATTTATGGCCTTAAATAAGGATCAAGGAGTTAGATTCTTTGTTTTAATGGTGTAGTCAAATCGTTTACCTTCATCAATAAAAAAGATGAGCCCTACGTCTATAAGAAGGTTAGTGGGAGTGCCATAACCCTCCTTTTATTGTGTGTGGATGACATACTATTAATAGGGATTGATTTTATGATGCTAAGTTCAGTTAAATCCAAGTTATATGGAACCTTGTTAATGAAAGACATAGGAAAAGTGACCTCCTTCTTGAGCATTTATGTATATAGAGATAGAGCAATAAGATTGTTAGGTCTCTCCCAAGCTTTGTACGTAGATAAAAGTATTGAATATGTTCAATATAGAGGCCTCTAAGAGAGGATTACTATCATTCAGATATGGCATCCATCTCTAAAAGTCCATGTGCCCAAAGATGGTAATGAGAGGACAAGCATGGAAGCCATTCCATATGCTTCAACTATTATGAGCCTGATGTACACCATGCTATGTACGAGGCCAAATATCACCTATGCCATAAGTGTTATGAGTAGGTTTTAAGCAAATCCTAGTAGAGAACATTAGAATGCTGTCAAGTGTATCCTTATATACTTAAAAAGGATTAAGGATATGACACTTATTTATGGTGATAGTGATCTAAGAGTATATGGATATATCGATTTAGACTTTTAGTCAGATGTAGATGATAGAAAGTCTATGTTTAAATTCATATTCACTTTTAATGGAGGAACAATCAGTTGGAAAAGTTTCAAGTAGAGTATGACCACATACTCCACTTCAGAGGCTAAGTATACTACAACATGCAAAGTAGAGAAAGAGGCTATTTGGATGAAGAAGTTCATGATAGAACTTTAGATGGTTTTAGATACAGATCAGTCATTGCCATTTTATTGTGACAACAATGGAGTAATCAAATGAGCAAAGGAACCAAGGTCTCGTCAAAAATCCAAACATATAAAGAGTCCTTGCCTTATTATTCAGGAAATCATTAGAAGAGACAACATAGCCATGCAAAAAATAGCTTCAATTGATAATGTAGCTGACCTAGCCAGTGCCTCAAGTGTAGCTGAATCGCCATCTTGAGAAGATGGATATTAGATACCTTAACGACTGACATTAGTATTATTGGCATTAGAGTGCAAATAGGAGATTGTTAGAAATATGTTCTCTTTGCTAAGAGAAAATGAGGGATACTAGAAGGGCATTTGTTTATATATGTACTTTTGACATTAATTAATAAAATATTGATTTATTTACGTTAATATTGTGATAAGTTTTTTGATACATGTGAATCTTAATTGGTATAACGTGTTGCATGTGCCCATGTGTTTGAGTTGACAAGCTTTATTCATAAGGATTTATGAATATGGACATAAAGCTTGCTTGGTACTTAATCACTAAATTAGTCCATGAGTCACAAAAACTCGGAAAGGCATTATATAGTCGATATGACTTGCATACCTTGTATTTACATGATGAGTGCCATATTGTTCAGTATAAGATATGAAAAATACATGTGTGTTGATGTGCCATTGGGGAGTGGGGCATTTGGGCATTGACTTGCAGAACAAGCAAACGCATGGAGTTCACTCTTGGCAATCAACATCCTGTTTTGTGATCGTGTTAAGTATCTGTGGATCTTAAACCTCAGACGACATGGTTGTCTCAAGTGCATGATGGTCAACATGTCATTAAGGCATTAAGGGCTAATATTTGTCCTATTATTACATAGAGTCATAAGCCTAACATGTAGTTGCTCGGGTATGTATGTGTGCGTCTAGAAGGGATTTGCCTCCTTGCAAGTGACTAAAGTATTTATCTTATATAGTTAGTATTCTATGAGATAGAAACCCTTGGGTGAAGTAATATATGATGATAAGGTGTTTTCGATAGGAATATTTATCTCATGAGGAAATGCCAATTAGTTATATGTTTGAGTTTGTGAGCTTGATTAAATCTACGACTTCGCTTGGTTGTGGCAAAGTGAGACAAAAGGTTTATATGGCATGATAGTCTTGATTAGAAAGGTTCATGTGATCTAATTGTTTCATCTTAGTTAGGCTACGATGTAGGTAATATATTAGACGTTACCCACATCTTTTGAGTTATGCTCGTTGCTGATTAAGAATGAACTTAAAAAGTCACACGCATAAGATTAGGATGTGTTGTGAGCTTTAAATTGATGGGGTGCATAATTTATTTAGTTGCAACTAGATTAGACTAAATAAATTACCATAGTACTTGTTAATAATGAAATCATTAATTAGAAGGACAATGAAAATTTCTCAAAAAGTCTTCATAACCTAAAGAGTTTGTGTTAGAGCTTCACAAAAGGATTTATATGTAGTGTAAGAGGAGCTCCCAAGCATTCTAATTATGTGAAGAATCTAAAAGTCGAGGTTTGAGGGCCACGACTCCAAGGTTCATGCACGAAAAGATTGAAAGCATTTCTAAGATACTGTCTTGACTCTTGCTCTTGTTAATTTAATGTCTTGTGTGTTTTTGCCGCAAAAATGGATGGGGTTTGTTCCATTAGATTCCGTTGCATGTTTGTGATGTAGTTATGTGATAAAGTTTTGATGTTTATGGCCAAACCCTAATGAAATCCCACAATCATGAATATGGGCATAAGACTCTCTTAGTATTCAATCATCAAAATCTATTCATGAGTCACACATACTCTAAAGGACCTCAGAGAGTTGGTGTGACTTGCACATATTATATTTGTACAGTGAATTCCATGCCGTTTGGAATAAGATACTAAGAATATTTGAGTGTGGATGTATTATTAGGGAATGGAGCATTTAAGCTCTGACAATGAAGCAAAAGCATAGGGTTCACTCTTTGCCATCAGTGAGTTGCTTCGTGATTATATTAAGTGTTTGTGGGTCTTAGACCTGAGAAGACATGGTTGTTTTGTGCGTGTGACGCTCAATGTGTCATTAGCTCATTAAAGGCCAATATCTATCCTAATATAAGATTGCGCCATGAGCCCAACATATCATTGGCTAAGTGCATATGGTGGCATGAGTGCATTCAATAAGAAATTTGTTTTCTTGGAAATAAGGCAATTTACCTTATGCAATTGGTGTTCTATAAGATAGAAACCTTTAGCCAAGGTAATTTTTTGATCAGAAAGGGCTTTCTGACAGGAACGTTTGTCTCAAGAGGAAACACTGATTGCTCATACTGAGTTAATGAGTTTGGCTAAATTTATGACTCTTACTCAATTGAGACAAAGATAAAAGGCCTATAGAACATGGTAGTCACAATCAGAAAAGTTCATTGTGATCTAAATCATTTTATTTTAATTGGGCCATGATATAGGTTGTAGGCTTGGCATTAACCATGTCTTTCAAGCAATACTCGTTGCTAATTAAGAATAAATATAGAGAGTTACACATATAAGATTGGAATGTATTGCAAGTATTAAATTGATGAGTTGTATAATTTATTTAGTTACAATTAGATTAGACTAAATAAATTGCCATGGACCTATAAATGATGAGATCATTAATTAGAAGTACAATAAGAATTTAATTTCATTAATGAGATTAATTTAGTGGGACATAAATGGACTATAATTATTAATGAAATTAATAAATAAAGAACATATGAGCTGATTTATTAATGAGATTAATAAATAAGAGTTCATGAATTATTTAATTGAAGAAGGTTTGTGTAGGAGGGCCCATGGCTAAACCTATTGTTTTAACTATATAAAGTACTTTTGAATAGTTTAAGACATACAAAAACAAACTCTCAAATTTGTGCACCCTCTAAGCAAGAGAGAGAGCAACCCTTAGTCACCCCCTTTCAATTCTCTTTGTAAAAAATTTATCTTAACCAAAGATGTTTGCATTAGAATTTCACAAAAGAGTTTTGTAGAGTGTAGGGAGAGCTCACAAGTATCCTAATCATATGGACAATCTAGATGCAGAGGTTTGAAGGCCATGACCCAAAAGATCATGCATGAAAGCCTTGGAAATAGTTCCAAACATTCTGTGTTTTGCAACAAAAATAAATGTGGAGTGTTCCATTGTATTCCGTTGTGTGTGCATGATGATTTTATGTGCTAAGTTTTAATTTTTCATACTAAACCCCAATGAAATCTAACAATTAGTATCCAATTTACCACTTTAATTTGGCTATTGGTTTATGGGTGACTTGTGGTAGAAAATTAATTTTGTTTCTAACTTACACCACAATATCTTCAAAAAATAGGTTAGGAACTTCGCATCCCCATTAGACACTACTATTTTTAGCACTTCATACTATCTAACAACCTCTCTAAAAAATAAATTCACAACATGTGTAGCATCATTGATTTTAGTGCATGCAAAAAAATATGCCATTTTAGAAAATCTATCAACAACCATGAAAACCTATCCTTACCTCTCTTAGTGCGTGGTAATCCTACTACAAAATCCGTTAAGAAGTTTGTACATGGCATATTCGAAATGGGTATGGACATGTATAGCCCATGTGATTGGACTTTTGTTTTGACCTCCTTGCATTTGGTACATCTCTTGATCCCCTCTGGATCTTTACCTTAGATACAATCATGGGGTTCAGCCATTCTTGTATGGCTTTCGCCTATTCTCTTCATTTGAAAACCATGTGCACATACAATAAAGCCTAAAAACATGCAATGGTTTAAACAAAAGTGCACTTCTTAGGATTTGCATGCAACAATTCTTTTCGTAGGGTTTCAAATACATTCCTAAGATGCATGGAATGTTTAACAATGGACCTACTATATATTATCAAAATATACCATAACAAATTTAACTATGAAAACATGTAATACATGATTCATAAGTCAAATGAAAGTACCAGGTGCATATGTTAAACCTGACAGCATTACTAATCATTCTTATAGACCATACTTAATTTTACATGCCATTTTCCATTCATCCCCTTCTTTTATGTGAATATGATGATGACCAATCTTAAGATTTACTTATGAAATTAATTTAGCACCTGGTAATTCATCAAGCATATCATCTAACCTAGGAATAAGATGGTGATACTTTACCGTTATGGCATACTCTGCTTTATAGTCCATGCACATTTTCCATGATCTATCTTCCTTAGGGACGATTAACACCATGACAACACAGGACTCTTGCTTTATCATACCCATCCCTAGCTAATTAGCTCCTCCACTTATCTTTAGATCTCCTTTGTTTTTCTAGGTTTGCTTGATACACCAGTTAGTTGAGAATGGCTACTCCTAGTAAAAAATCGATTTGATGATCAATTCCTCGAATTGCTGGCAACCCACTTGGCAATTCTTCTAACATTACATCCTAAAAATCCTAGAAAATAGAGATAATAATCTTTGGGAAGGAAGATGTGGCCTCTTAAAATAGAAATTGAGTTTCTTTGTACATGAGTAATACATCTCCTTTCTCACTTCTTATTGCTACTTTTACATCTCTCATTCTTGGTAACATGTACTCCTTTCCCTCATTTTCTTTTGTCTCTTTTTTTCCCTCTGTTTTCTTTTCCACTCATCCTCTCTGACTCTTTTTCTCTCGTTTTTGTTCTTCTTCTTTTTCTCTAATTTTAGCTCATATTACCATAAATATCTTTGATCCTCCTAGGCTTCCTTTGGGGTCAACGATATTAAGGTGATTTTCTAGTTGTTGTGATAAAAAAATGTATCTGTTCAATTTTTCGTTAAATGTAACATCTTTGTTATATGGCCAAGATCTCACTAAAAAAAATATGGTTGGTCTACATAGGCACAATATCATATAACACCTTATCCTTGCAGTTGCCAATCTTGAACACTACCAAGACTTTGATTTTCCATCTTCACCTAACCACTATTATTCGACTAACACAATTTATACATACATCCATGATCCCTAAGTGGTATTGCAAGCCTCTTTACTAACATAATACTAGTGACGTTAGTACAACTTCCACCATCTATGATAAAGTTGCAGGTCTTACCTTTAATTTAGCACGTTGCATGGAAGATGCTTTCCCATTGTTCTTCTAATCTTTCTTCAACTTGTCCAATCAATGTGTACATCAACACCAAACTCACATTCCTAGTTTCTTTGTAAACTCCCTCATCATCATTAAACGACACCTCGTCTAACAACGGCACCTCATCTCGACTAATATTCTTTACATTGGTCATTATTTCTCCTTTATTTGTTAAAGCCATAGCCATCTATTCAGGTATTGGGTAGCAATGTGCCCTGTTCCTTAACATTTAAAGCACATAATATTCCTATTACATGTAACAAAAGTACTAGGGTTTTGATTTGGTACCTTAGATGTTTTAGCTTTCAGTGTGACCTCTACCTTGATGTCTCCACTAGGGATAGTCGATTGCTTCTCCTCTTTCTTAGCAAATGGCCATGTAGCTATACTTTACTATTGTTACCACTAACTTCTCCTTTTTTGCTACTTGTTGGCTTTGATGGCTTGCTCCACCAAGTTCTCCAACTTTACACAATGATGTAGCTCAAGTACATTGGCAATGTCCCTATTCGATCCACTAATAAATCTAGCAATGGTGGCCTCCCTATCTCCTCAGTACTCCTATTCCCTTATGTTAAGGTCTACAATCTGTAGTATAAATCACTATAGTAATAACTAGGCACAAAACACTTTCTCATCAACATTTTCAAATCATGCCAAATCTCAATTAGGTGCTCACCAGCTCTACTACAACTAGCACAAACTTGATCCCACCAAACAATAGCACAATCGATAAACTCAACTACAACTAATTTTACCTTTTGTGCTTCCAAGTACCAATGGTAGTTAAAAACAAGTTTGACCCATCTCTCCTACACCTAGTAAGCATCCAAATCCGTTTTTCATTTGAATGCAGGTATAGTGAGTTTTACTTCCTATGAGGTTTCATCATTCTCATCCCTTCTACACTTATTCGACCTTCTATGCCTATGAAAATCCTCAAACTCATCAAGATAACCAAAACCATCATCACTCACATATCTTTCTCTACGAGGTTGTCATATAGATGGTCCTCTCCTGGCATCAACTCCTCTCATAGTGTTGGGCTACCTTGTGTGGATACCAGTGATGCCTCTAAATTCTCCAAATGCTAGTTAATGCTAGCCATCATGTTTGTGAGCTATTTCATGTTACATGTGTTATTCTCAACTCCTGATTCTTTGGACATTCTATAAATTTGTGTATTATAGAGGGAATGGGAAAGGTTAAGTGTGTGCAAGTGTCCTCTCACCTCATAAGATGTAATTCACTTGAATTTTGCCTCATCCATGTATCACACAAATAATCACTCAAGTCGTGCTTTTACTAGCTTAATTCTTGTATCCACTTATTAAAATTCAAAGAGTCCTCAAAATTCAAACAATGTATCCCTAAATGGTGTGTAAGTGTTTGAAAGGGTGAAGACCAGGAATTTAGGATCAATTTGAACACAAATGGATCAATATAGAGGTGAAAAGCAAAATGTTGAGATCGATTCAAGCACAATCAAATCAATCCTGGATAGAAAAGGAGCAAGTGATCAATTTGGGTAGGAGTTGTATCAATTTGAAATAGGCTAAAAATTACAGTCAACCTAGGCACAAGCTTGATCGATCAAATGAAGGATGAATTGTTTAGTTAATGTGCAAAAAGACATGTGATTGATCTAGTTACATGGTGTGACCAATCCTGCATCTAAAAAATTTGACCAACATAATTCAGTCTTGTTCAAATCATTGCCAATTTTAATTTTTTTTTTTTGGTTTTCTACTGCTCTATCAATCAAGGAACACTGTTGTGGAAATTTTTAGCTAAAGATCACAACTTTTCTCACTTTTTTATCAATTATTTTGCAACACCTTTTTTCACATGATCTCTTCTCACTTTTTTTCTCACTAAATCACCAACTAAACAAGGAATGAAAATATACTAAAAAATTCACAAAATTTCAAGAACAATTTTTTTTTTACTATGAAAAAGATGGAGACGAATATGATAGAAAGAACATGAATGAAAGAAAAAAGATAGAGATGATACCCAGACTAGTGTTTGGATTAGAATTTGAAACATCCGAATCTGATGCCAACTGACGCATGAGCAAAATCATATAGATTGAATTAGCTTATACTTGAACCTAATGGAAATCTGATTGTGTGAACTATGCGAAAACAACATAACATAGCGATCTACAAAGAACATCTATGATTGCTGGCCACAACTAATAGGCCACATTAGTTGATACATCATGAATTATGCTAAATGCACATGGAGTAATGCAATTTAGGATCTAGGAAAAGATAAATTGTATTCAATAACTAAGAGTTAGAAGTTATAAAATAATGGCAAAGGGACCTTTTATATAGTGCTAGGGTTCCCAAAAGGTCAATTAAAAGGTGCACAACCTACTTTGGAAAGTTTGAAAAGAACATACAATTCTAATCTAGACAGGATTCTAGGTAGCCAAGTAGCAATTGGATTGATCTGGCTACATCAGAGTCGATCTAGGTGTTGTTTGTCGCATACAAATTGTAAAAATAGAATGTTGCTCAACTTCAGACATGTTGAACAGCTAAGTCGTGATCGATCACGCTTGGTTATCAATTAAAGAATGCTTTAAATCCCAGCCTTGCCAATCAGCTACTATGCTAGATCAACTGGCCCTACTCCTGGTTCAATCCAAAAGCTATTTCAAGGATTGTTTCAAGCTCGTTTCACACTAAATGGATCCATAGATGCTCTTCATTCTCCTTGAGGCCTTCAAAACATCCAAAAGCTTCCTTAAACTCCTTCACAAAAATCATAGATTCCGTGAGCTTGTCATAGTTTCTCTAGAAATTCTTAAGTAGTCAACTTTGACAGCTACATTATATTGAAACTAAATAAATTTTCAAAATTATGAGTTTGCAATTTCACTTGTATAAATAAGATAATGATTAATAGAAGTTTTCTCACACAAAGTAGTGGATGGGTACTAATAGCTTAAAATCAAATGTCATTCAATCAAGTAGGTTTTAAAAAATATATGACTAATTTGGAGCAAAATAACCAATTAAAACTAATCATAGTTCATATTACAACAAGGCAATCACAAAAAGGGTGATTTTATCAAGATAAAGGCGACAAGAATATTATATTTCATCATGTGATGACTTAATATAATTGCACTTCAACTACTATTGCTTTTTCACTAGTTTATTCAGTGTTTTAAGTATAAATTGTCTGTAATTTGTTACATGTGCTTGTAAGTATTAATTATGTTGTTCTTGAGGAGTATCGATGAGTTTAGGTGGAAATTTTTGTTAAATTTGTGTGGAACCTACAGGGAGTACCTACATGTTTGATTTATAGGACTTGTACTTGTAGAAGAATGCTTCACAACCATAGGATTTGATAGAAGTAGAGAATGAAAGTCTATTGCCATTGGAGCTACAATTGCAAGTTAGGTTGTGGCAATCATGAGGAAATCTCCCACAAACATGGCAGGAGAGAGCAATAGAAAGCAAATTTTGTCAAGTTGATGTCCACAAGCTTATGCAAGTGAGTCATGGGCTCAAGAAGATAAGTTGTAGGTGAGAACTAATAAGTAAAAGTTGATGTATGATCTATAATTGGATCCATGGGTGTGAAGGAGGAGACCATGGTTGAAGAGTATGAGTTGCAGTTGTGAAGTAGATAACGAGGAGTAGTTGGGGTAATTTTAATGTAGGGATAAATTTGTCCTCTTCCATTTTTTAATCAACCCTAGTTCTACAGTATAAGTAAATAGATAAAATCTAGATAAAGAAGAGAGTTTTTAGAGACTTTTATGCTTGGAAAAAGAGGGAAGAACCAAAGGGAAAACAAGAGGAGGATCCCACAAAAAGATTGAATAGATTGCGTCGAGCCACATTTAAGACTAATAATTTCTTTACTTTCTTTAGTTTTGGGGTGTATAAACATGATGATTTTAGCTATGTTTTTGTTTGACTTTATTGCTATGGATTGCTAATTTCATATCTAAGACCCACCCTCTGATGGAACTTGGTTATTCATGAATGAATGATATATTTGCGCAACTATCTTTGTCTTTCTATTCCGAGTTGTTCTTAATGCTTTTAAAGGATTGGCCAATCTTATGTGATTTGTGAATATATGGGAATTAATCGGAATAAAACCCATAGGTTAGACAATCAAACACAAAGGAGTAGAGCTTTTAAGCATTCATAGCTTGTTTGCAAGCTTATCAATTGCCATGATTTCTTGTTAATTAGTTGTTTTAGTTCTTTGTTAAATTCATTTAATTGGTTTTTTTTTGGGAGGGCGGCTGGGGAGAGGGGCCTAACAAATACAAAGGGAGGATAGGGAGGGGCTTAACTAATACATTAACAGTTACACCATTAGACATACCCGACCTAACTGTGGATATGAGAGCCTACCCATTACTATTTATCATTCTCACATCCTCAAACATCACATTAGCCCTTAACTAATGTGTAACTTTAATATTGACTAATGACTACACCTGTGATAGCATACAAAACCAAATTCAACATAAAAATCTATGCATATCAAGGTTACCCACTCACAATTGAAGTTTAACTTCCATTATTCATTTAAATTGCATGTTTTTATTTAATTAATTTTAAACTAATAAGTGTCCTGTACTAATAATTCAATCATGCTTTTGTTAATCACTCTAAAGCATTCGCTATCAAACATAAAGAATATAGAGAAAGGTGATGAAATTAATACTGAACAAATCAATCTATTAAAAGTCTCTAGAATTGTAAATTTAGTTACACATAGCCCTAATCCATTCTAGTTATAATTCAAGTGTTGATAACTTTACCTTGTAAGGTTACACATGTTTCAATTATATATATTTTTAGCTAGTTCATTGAGCTGGGGGTAATATTTTGTAACATTTAGGGTAGATATTCATGTGCTACTAATTTTTATTACACATTGCACATTTTGGAGATAATTGAGATTTCTTAGGAGCCGTGCATACACAATGAGGTTTGATTTATGTTGAATAGGTTGGCCTTGTAGTTAAAGTTATGGCAGCAACAAACAATAATTTGGCAATAAGGGGATGGCATGTTGCTATGAATCAAATAGCAAAAGGAGATAATTTTAGCTGGCATCCAATATTTATAATCGCAAGGAAGTGTGTCATGGGCAAATGAAAACAAATCATCAGGGAAGTAAATAATGTCCCAATCAGAGATAACGGGTGCAAGATGCACATTGTTGACACATTACATTGAGACACGACTACAATGCAAGAAGTAGTAGTTCAATCAATTGTAGTGGTTAGAGTTTCAGGAGTGAGAAGAGGAGTTGTAGACATAAGGTATTGGTCATAGACATAAGAGGGACTACAAGGTGTAGACATGAAAGTTAAGTAAGGGGTAATTTCATCCAATTTAATTCTTAAGCTTTCCCTACTCCAAGATTATAAAAGGGCAAGGTTTTAGCAGAGAATGAGAGACTTTATGGCTAAGGAAGAATCCACGAGAGCAACCAACTTAGATAAATGACGGGATTTTGACTTGCTAAGGATTGAAGAGCTCCATTAAATCTAGCAATCCACCATTTGAAAGAGTCCTTTATATTTTCTTTTAGTTTTGAGATTGTATTAAAATGACAAATACTTTAATTGTTTTGGTTGAGTTAAATAATATTAGTTGTTACACTTTTATCGAATACCTTGTTTATTTTAGTGGATGATTTATGCATGATGAACTTTTAACCAATTTTCCTTACAAAAGCTATCTAAAATTAAATCTGACACACGTGTTAAGCCTAAGCAAGAAGAGTAAACGAGGATGGTCAGAGGACCAAATGCTTAGGCTAAGGATAAGAAGCTCAAGGAGGCCATGGCAATGCTCATTTAAGATGCTCAAGATGAGTTTAAAAGTTGGGAAAGGTTTGGGAGCTAAAGAAGAGCTCATGAATCAAATTAGTTCATTGCATAAGTGAAGATAGTTAAATTGGATTGACCTAGGATTGATTAGAGATTCCCATATTGATAGAATGTTGATTAGAGCAAGGGAAGATCAATCGAGGAAGGACAAATCAACAAAGATTAAATTTGGCATCTTCTATAATTACGATTGGTTCCATATAGATCCATTTGAAGAAAGAAAGATTGATAAAAATAGAATGAAGCAACTTTGCAATTATGATTGGACCACACATGGATCAATCAAGCTAAGGTAGTTTGACATTCTTAAACATGGGTAAATTAGCCAGGATTAGTCATTCCATGTCATGATTGATTTGAGGTAGTGCAGATCAATCTATAGACAAAAAGATCAATTGTGATAGTCGTTGAAAGTAATAAATTGCCTATTTGAGGAAATTTCTTTCCAAATCAAAGTAGGATTCATCTTAATGGTTACCACACATTTTTAGCTATATTTCTATAGATATTTAGGACTATAATAGAGCCTTTGCTAGACTTTAAACAATTTTTTCCATCTTGATTAATTGAATTATACTTTTTCTATTGTTTTCCTCAATTAACAGTATCTCAATTCATGTGAATTGAATTCCTCATCTTATGTGTTGTGATAAATCACTAGTTCTCTTAGCTACATCACATCCTTGATTGCATTAGGATTGATCTTCTACACAACCCCTAAGATCATTTGCAAATACCTCATGATTGATTGCATCTTGTTCCTTTTACTTGTGGTTGATCTTTCTTGTGTAGAGATCAATAGAACCCTACTCTTTTAGCTGAGGTCAATTGCACTTGCTCCGTGAATAAACAACTAGCATATTTTTACCCACATTAATCTTTCTTATCTGAGATTGATTTTGTTGTCTACATTTTCATATTTTTACACACTTTCACATCATTAGTGATGCTCACTTGTGTCATCTTAGACTTTATTGGAGTCCCATTTGGTGCTCACTTTCACATGAGGTAGTTTAATGCCACTAGGAGATTGGAGTAAAGATAAGTCAGTGCCTTGATGAGATAGAGCTATATGTTAAGCTAAATGAGGCAGGTATGTACTAATGAGTATTATTTCTACTGATGCATTTGAGATTGATAAGATTCCTAGGAGATAGTTAAGGAGGAATCAAGATGTTGATGAGCTATTGGATGGGGTCAATTTACTATCCTTTTGTGTCAAGGTTGTTCCAATCTTAATGATTACTTGGAATGGGAAAGGAGGGTAGAGTTAGTGTTTGATTGTCATCATTATTTGGAGGCATAAAAGGCATCATTATGCTATTATATTCTGGGATCAATTCTGTATTAATTAAAGATATGTTGGAGAGAGGCCAATCTATACATGGGAGGAATTGTAGGTCATAATGAAGAAGAGATAATCTTGAGTCACTATTATAAGGACTTACACTAGAGATTAAAAACTTCAACACAAGGTAATAGGAATGTAGAGGATTATTAAAAATAGATAGTAATTGCATTGATGAGGGTAAATCTAATAGAGGACTGTGAAGCAGAACTGGCATAGTTCTTGAATGGGCTTAATAAGGAAATATGTCCTTAGGTTGCATCAATATACGGAGTTGGAGGACCTAGTTGAGAAGGTTATAAAGGTAGAGAAGCAAAACTAGAGAAGGGGTAGGAGTAACTTTTAGCTGAACAACACAACTAGGACTTTTCCAAAGACGAAGGATAAGGTGCCATCCACCACAAGTTCTAAGCCAAAAGTGACACTGAAGGTGGAAACATCTAAGGTACCAAATCCTTCCAACTCTAATCCTTCTACTACTTGTAACCATGATATTATGCATTTTAAGTTTCAAGGAAGGGGCCATATCATGACACAATGCCTAAACAAACAAGCTATGGTCTTGATGGACCAAGGATGGATTGTCACAAATGCTAAGAAACTGCCACCATTAGAAAGGGTGTTGTTGAAGAATGATGGATTGTTTATGGCTACTAGAGGGTTAAACCTGGTGTCATAAGACTTTTAGTGCATAATTTAAAGAGAATGAGCATGAGGAGCATGTGTAGAAATTTTTTCACACGTGGTGTAAAATCAAAGGTAAAACTTATATTTTAATCATTGATGGAGGTAGTCATACAAATGTTTCTAGTACAATGCTTGTGGAGAGATTATAATTGCCATTGAGGGATCATGCTGATGAAATGGCTTAACAATAGTGGTGAGTTTAAGGTGACAAATCAAGTGTTTGTTACTTTTGAGATTATTAAGTATGACGATGAAGGCTTCTGCGATGTTAGCACCTAGGTAAGCGGGCCACATCCTACTTAGGCGTTCTTAGCAATATGGTTCCAATGTTACCTTTGATGGAGTGATGAATAAGTATACCTTCCATTTTTGTAATAAAATCACCTTGCTTCCACAAACACAAGCAAGTCAATGATGATCAAGTGGATTTTCAACACCAGTTTGAGATAGAGTTAGAGAAAAAGAAAAAGAAGAAAGATGATGACAATAAATAAAAGTGGAAAGGAAAGCAAAGGAAAAGAGGAAAAAGTAAAAGAGTAAGTAGAGTGTTTATTGGTATGCAAGGGAAATGTAAGATTAGTAGTAGGGTATGAGAGATTAGTGACACTTTGATGCTCAAAGAAACATATTTTCTTTCAAAAGAGATCACATCATCCCTCCTTGAGATTGTTTTCTCTATTTTGCAGGACTATAAGATTGTGCTTCTAGAAGTGCTTCCTAGTGGATTATCTTTGATGAAGGAAATTGAGCATCTTGATTTTGTATTGAACGAGCCATCTCGAACATGCCAGCTTGTAAAATGAGTCTAGATGAGACCAAAGAGAATTAACACTAAGTGGAAGAGTTGATCAATAAAGGTTCGGTTCAAGAAAGAATGAGTCCATGCTTAGTGTTGGTGTTGCTAGTGCCAATGAAAGATGGATCTTAGCACATGTTTTGTGGAATATCAAATAGTTAATGCCATTATGGTAAAGGTTTGCCATCTTCTACCTAGGTTAGATGATATGCTTGATGAGTCGCAACGTACCATGATGAGTGTTGTCATCACAACAAAATTTAATTTCTACTAAAATCAATACCGTGGTGAGTACGAATGTTATATCCACAAGCAGAGGTCAAGTGTCTACAAATTTAACTAGGATTTTTTTAGTTTAGCATCAAGAATGCAGCAAATAGAAATTAAAAAGTGAAAGCTAACACCTAGAAAGCCAAAGTAACAAAAGTAAAGTAGTGGAGTACCAAATATTGAAGAACCTAGTCCTTTGCCATGTGCTAGTTTCTAGTGTATGCCAATTTATATTAATCATTAGTTTAATTTCTTTGTTATAGAATTTTAATCAAAATTCTATTGATATTTTCCCAAACTCTCCTATAACTTTAACTCTAGATTTTTTTGGGTATTCTTAAGCCAAATTGAGTTAAGTTATTAGGTGCTTTGATTAACAATATGTTGTCTACACTAATCCTATGATTTCACTTCCGTTATTCCCACAAAATTAATACTTGTAATTTTATGTCTAGCGCAGAAGTTTTATTTCCACTATTCCTTACATAGTCAAAAATTAATTATAGGGTTGATCAAATTCTAAATTGAAGGGCATAAGTTTTACCAAAAATCCAACAGAGAACAAAGTTAAATAGGTGACTTAGCAAACTTGATGCTGGTTGTTGCTCAAGAACAAAAGGATTCAATGGTTGATGATGGTGATAGAATGACCCTTACTAAGGCACAATATCATGAGTTCATGGCTATTCTTGCAACAAGAAAGATAGTAGCTAATAGCTCAAATGATGGGGATCAACTTCAAAACCTTCCAACAACCAACACAGCTATTGTCCTCTCTTCCATTGATAATGCTGAATCCTTGAACATGACTGGCAACATCTTGCATTTAACTAATAAATCTGCATCCTTAATCAAACAGGACCCTAAAACCCACCTAGGAGCCAACCATATTTGGGTAATGGATACTAGGGCCACAGATCAAATGATTTGTGACCTAACCCTCTTTACTTCTACCACAATCAGTGCTTCCAACCCTATCAACCCAAACCCACATCTAGGCATAGTTAAGTTAATTGAGAACATTATATTACATGATGTTCTCTATGTTCCATCTTTTACTAGCAACTCATTTCTATCAGAAAACTCACTCAAAGCCTTTCTAGTTATGTTGTCTTCTCTTTCTCATTTTGTTATATTTAGGACCTTACTTTTTGCACCGCGATTAAGAAGGGTGAAATTAAGGATGGCTTGTATAGGATTCTAGAAGGGAAGTTGCATCAACAAAGCCCTACAACTAGCAAACTACCTCTTCTATAGCCTTATCCGTGTAAGGCTTTTTTAGTTGTTAATCAAAGTCCTAGCCATTTTTTGTGGCATTGCCACCATAGTTATCCATCAAACAAGATTATGAAACTAATTCATAATCACTCTATAAACACAGACTCATTGGAACTTAATGAAATTTCTTTTCCTATTTGCCCTTTAGCCAAGTTGCATAGGAAGCCTTTCACTTACAATGATCATAGAACATCACAACCCTTTGAAATGTTGCATTATAACTTATGGCTTTGGTAAGGTAGCTTATAATGGGACTAGATATTTCTTAACCATAGTAGATGATTTCATTAGAACCATATGGATTTACTTGCTTAAAACAAAATCAAAAAACTAAAGAATGCATGAAATCATTTTATAACTTAGTACATAAGTAGTTTGAGAGAGGATTTAAAGTGATTACTATAGATAATGGTTCTAAGTTCACTCTTAAGCATTTTTACAAAGAAAGGGGTATTTTACATCAAAGAAAATGTGTATAAACCTCTCAACAAAATGGAGTGGTTGAAAGAAAGCACTAGCACTTGTTAAACATAGCTAGGACCCTTAGGTTTTAATCTAACATACCACTAAAGTATTAGTCTAATTGCATCTTGACAACAGTATACATCATGAACAGAACACTTACGAATGCACTAAACAATAGAACACCTCACGAAATGTTATTTAGAGTCAAGCCATCATACCAGCACATGAAACTATTTGGATGTTTATGTTATGCCACCATCTTAAACTAAGGTAGGAGGAAATTTGATCCTAGGGGAAGGATGTGTATTTTAGGATACCCTTATGGTGTTAATGGATACAACTTATTTGACATAGAATGTAAGAGTGTATTCATTTCAAAGGATGTAACATTCTATAAGAACATCTTCCCTTTTAAACATAATGATCACGATGCTCCTTTTGATCCAACCTACCTTCCATAGTCATATCCTCATACTCTTGACCACTTCTTTGATCTAAAACCAATGTCATCATCACCCTTGAGTAGTTGGAACCCCAACACACCATCTAGAACACTTCCTCAAACCAATCCAAATCACTCTAGTCGAGAAAAGTAGAGTGATCAACAACCTGCACTTAATCACTCAAATGATTACACTACCTCACTATTTCACCCTAGTACTGTTCTATTGGATAATCAACCCCTAACTAAATTGAGGAGCTCATGTAGGACAAGAAATGCACCTAAATACCTCTAGGACTATCACTACCAACAGGCATCCTCAATCTCAACCTCCTCAGTCCAGCAAGGTTGCTGCAACATCACCGACAACATCAAGTATCCACTTGAGAGTATCTTAACCAACTAAAAGTTCTTACCTCATCACCACGGCTTTTGGCTACTATTTCTACACAAGAAGAACTAAAAACTTATGTAGAAGCATCAAAGGATCCAAGATAGATAGATGCCATGGAAGTTGAACTATAGGCTTTGGAAGATAACTAGACTTAGACATTGATAGAGTTACCGACAAGGAAGCAACCTATAGGGTGTAAATTTGTTTACAAGGTAAAATATAAATTAGGTGTTAGTGTTGAGAGATATAAATCTAGGTTAGTAACTAAGGGTTTTACATAAAAGGAAAGAATAGATTACCAAGCGACATTCTCACTAGTAGACAAATTAACCTCAATGAAATGCCTGTTTGCAGTGGCTGTTGCTAAGGGTTGGAAACTTCAACACTTTAATGTGAATAATGCCTTTTTGCATAGGGATTTGATAGAAGATATATACATGGTAAGACCACTAGGATAGAGTAAAGGGAAACTAAAATTATTGTGCAAGTTGAACAATATTAATCCTACTCATGTAATCTTGAATTGCCTTGGCTAAATGCCCAATGTTTTCATACATTAACCATGCTAAATTACATACAATTACCTCCAACAATTAAATGTTTTCTTGCTTGATAGGATAGGTAGCAACTTGCAAAGTTAGATTTTTAGTGGCCACTGGTCTTAGCATGGAACACTTATGGATTGGCTTGAAGTGATTGATTCCTGTATGAAAAGTTAGAATAGTTCCTCCACCATGGTTTATAAGTATTTCAAGATTATTTTAGAGCCTTCCTTTATTATTCACATATTTCAACTACTCCATGTTTGCTTGCTACCACTGGAGCTTAACTTGACATTTACATATAGGGTGTAGGCTAATACACATATCACAAACTTTGCATAAAATTTGAAAAAAAGGCATTACAATTCACGTTTAAATTATCATTCCTCTTAGATGAAATTCAACCTTAGTAGTTAAAGCATTGAAAAAAATCTAATTTATAAACTCCCATCGTTATCTAAGTGGTGGATCTCTTGAAGGGCCACTAATATGCATTTGAAACCATCTTGTTATTAAAATACCAAACTTACTCGGGCAATAATAAGAGTGCCTACTTCCAAAACTGACCTACTTTGCGCACTAACACCACTACAGAAGGTTTGAAATTGAAGTCATATTAGGTATCCACGAAAAGGGCAATTCCTAAGAAATTTTTTAAATTTCTCCCATACCCCTAGAAGTGTTTTTTAGTCTAGTTACTTAAGTGTTCCAATTTCCAAGCAAAACTGAGCTTCTTGGGAGGTAGAAAGAATTTGACTAAAAACTTGTTGACCATGTCCAGCCATGTCATTGTACTTCCCTAGTGGCAATCAATCCTTGAAGCTAGACTCCAGCCCACTCACACAAAGAAAAATGAAATAATCGCAATTTTCGTTGCATTATAAATGATAGCCCGTTATGCTTCACTACGTGACAAAGCTCCTAGAAGCTTGCCATGTCAGTGTTGGCTTCTTCTTATAAGGCTCCTACAAATTAGTTCAAGTATTCCATATTTATGAAAGTGGTTCAAGTTCAAAGTTGTTCACATTTAGCAATGACTTAACTATTCTTTTCATATTCTAGTTCATCACTAGCTCCATATAATCTTTAATAGCATTTTGATTTGGCTAGGAAATCAACATTTTTGAAGGCTTCAACAAACCCCACAAACAAAGATCTTCAAGTTAGCTAGGAAAATAAAATATAAAACAAACTATAAGAATAAAGAAAAGAATGGACTAATCTAGCACGTAATAAGAGTAATCAATAGTACTTTACCCTCCCTAAAAACAGTGCCAAAATTGATTTAGGTTTTGTGGAAATGTGCACCGAATGTACGAAGGGTGTACAGTGGATGTGAGTATCATATCTACGAATAGGATGAGGGTGTCTACTAATGTAACCTACTATGTACTATTCAAGCCACTGAAATCATGGTAAGGATTGTGCAAAAGAAATTAAAAAAAAACAATCAACTAACAAACTAAGCAATTCAACAAGCACATGAACAAGGTACTAAGGATAAGAAATTCTAGGCCCTTGTGCTACGTTGATGTCTAATATAAAGCAAATTACATCAGTTATTAATTTAATTGTTCTCTATTGATTTTCAATCCTTATTTCTTCAATGTGTCCTCCTGGATTTTCTTAAAGCTTTAATTTAATTTAAAAGTGCTCCTACAACCTAATCAAACTAAGAAATAAATCAATAATTAACAATGATTGCCTACACTAATTTCATAATTCCATTTCCATTAATCTTATGAGGTTAGTGTTTATGATTGATTGTTTTACCTATAGGATTTTGTTCCCATTAATCCGCTTATAGTTACAACTAAAGCAAGGTTGTCCCTCAAAAGCATCATGAGATCAATTACAAATAGAAAGACAAGGACAATTGAACACCAATATCAATCATTCATTGATTATATATAAACACAAGTTCGTGCATAAAAAATTAGCAATCCACATCATAAAAACAAACCAAATCATAACTAAAGTCATAATA
Organism: Avicennia marina; assembly: GCA_019155195.1. Classification (NCBI taxonomy): domain Eukaryota; kingdom Viridiplantae; phylum Streptophyta; class Magnoliopsida; order Lamiales; family Acanthaceae; genus Avicennia; species Avicennia marina. The sequence continues at coordinate 6,568,242 of CM032772.1, read as the reverse complement.
TCCATAAAATCCCAAAACTAGAAGAGAAGAAATTCTTAGTCTATTAGATGTGGGTTGCAAGAGTTGATGGTGCTCCTAAGCAATATTTGCCATCCATGCAACTTCTTCTCGTGGCCACGAATAGTGTTCTAGCTTCCATATCGATTTGCCATGACAGAACACTGCTTTCTGCTTCTTTCCTCTTTTATGCCCGCACCATCCTCACATGTGATTATGAATTTTCTCTTGTGGCTGCAACTCCAAAAGTGGCTAAAACCCATTCCCTGATGTTGTTTATTCCCGCCAGTGTGAACATAGCTTCTGCAGTCCTTCCTTCTCTCTTTGTGGCTATAGTAAACCTGAAATCTGAAGAAACAAACTTCTAAGTGTAGGGACAACTCGTTTTGCAATTTCCATCAAAACTCATCAACATCAGCATGAATTACACTTTTAAACGCATGCAACAAGGTAACAAAATTGCGCATAAAATACTCCATGGACTAGTGAAAAACAATGATTATTAAGTGCAAATATGCTATAAAATTTCAAGCCATCATGTGGCACATATTTATACATATATGTATAACTTTTATGAATAGAAAGATAATGTGATTTTAATACACATAGAAACAACAATGATATTTTTATTTCTTTCTTTTCACAGACTAAAATATTTTACATGAAATATTTTATGAGCAATTCTCATTTACTAAATATTCTTTAACTTTAAAGCATGTCTACCCTAAATCTCTCAGGATCAACTCCTAAGTCTTAAAAGTTATCTTCATTTTTAGTTTTGGGTGCATTTTTATTAGGAATTGTATATAAAAAAAAGAAATATAATAAAAGAATTAAAATGTACAATGATTATAATGTTGTTTTTATGTATCAAGAATACAAACAAACAGAAAAATTTTATGTGAGCAATATGAAATTTTCTGAAATCCATCCCATCCCTCCTCCGTTGCCATCCCAAACTGGCATTGGGTGCCATATGGAGGAAGACTCATGTTATAGAAAAAGAAGAAGCCTTACTTTCTGAAAACATACAGGGTACGCTTGGGAGATGGGTTTTTGTTAGGGGCGATGTTTGGTGGAATTTTCGTTGAGTTGAGAAGCATATTTTGGTAGAAGATATTAATAAGATAATAAAATTGATTTATTTGAATATATATATATATATATAACATATAATAAGGAATAAATCATGTAATAGAATATATGGTTAATAATTAATTTTTGAGATATAAATAAATATAAATATGAATATATGTGTGATATATATATTTATATATAACTATTAATTAAATGTGAATATGTATAATTATTAAAAAATAATTAATCATTTATGCATGTATGAGAGGAAAAGTTTCAATTTGAATTTGATCGAAAATTTTATTAAATAGTATGTTTGGTAAAGTATAATAAGGGGTGTGGAGATTGAAATTTCAGTTACAAATACAGGCTATGTTTGGATGCAACTTGGCATCTGTTCAAATCAATTCTTTCGAGCATATAATATATTAAAATAATATTTTTTTTAATCTCTTTTGCTTTGGCCTCTAAAGTACCAACCTTACACAATATTTGAAAAGAATGATCAAGTACACGTGAGAGTGCAAGAACCACTGAGAGGAGTTGGAGGCGGATAGCGTCAGGGACCATCGGGTTATTTTGATTTAATAATTGATTAACAAAGATTGTCTTGTGTTTTGATTTAATAATTGATTCACAAAGATTTTCCACAAGAACAATGCAACGCAAAAAATGGGGTACGTGACAAAGTTTATTTTGGTTTTTGTAAATGAAAGTTTAGGGAAATTTGGATATTTGGTCCTATCATTATTGTCATTTTGGATTTTTTTTTCTTTTATATTTTTTAACCATAAGGACATTAATTTTTAAAATGTTTACTGTTGAGCGAAAGCTTTATCGATGTATATTACATGCTGCTCACGTGAGACAAAATTTGGTGTTTTTAAATTACGCTCATTTTTTTTTATTTTAAACTACTAGTTAAAGTTATTACGGAAATTACAAAAAATATTTTTTAATCCCATCAATATTTATATTATATTTTCTACTTTAATGTATGTTTTTACTAATAATTTTTTGTGTAAAATTTTATTTCAAGATTTAAACTATTCCAATAGCTATTATATAACTAAAAACATATACAGTTTTGTTTTAGTTATATTATTCAAAATACTTAAATTTCAATTATAAAGTTATCCTTTATTATATTATATTATTTTTTAGGGTTATTATAATAATAAAAAATTCAAACATGCTTTTTTTCCACTTTTTAAAATTAGTTTGATTTTATTTCTTATTTTAACTTAATCAGTTTTATAAGTCGTACTTTTTCTTCGATTTTATTTGAAAATTTAATATCCAAGTAGCAATAGAAATATAAGGAATAAGAATTCACAATGTAAAATGAACTATTTATTTAGAATTTTATATTAAACACGATTAAAATTCAGTTTTGTTATATTTATTTTTTTAATCAATTTATGTCATTAATTTATATTAAATTTTTACCTCTATTTACATTTACACATGGGACTAAAACAAAAATAAGTGACTTGTGGGACCAAAATTCGAATTCGTTCCCTCCAACTTTAGGATTTAGTGTTGCATTTACTTCATGTGGCTAATTTCTTTATTTTTTCATTAAAATTACCAAAGAAAAAACATTGACTAAAATTAATTAAAAATAATAATCAACGGGAGAATGAATAAGAAAACATAGACCTAATATCAAATCTGATACAGTATAATAAGAAAACTCAAATGACCAGACCAAAAATGCAATTTTGCTAAATTTGTTACTTTAAATCGTAGATATCAATTTATATGACATTTAAGAAAAAATATTATGAGATTTAGTGTCAATACTGAGAAACTAATTCCATGTCATTTATAACGTCAATGCTTCTTATAAAACGCTATATAATAGTGATATAGCTCTGTCGCCTCATATGAAAATATGGCAACATTAAAGGGGATGTGAAAAGTAATACATGAAGGCTTAATTTAGCATTCAAGTTGATCATAATACAGATAATATTACCTTGTTCATAAGCTTGACAAATTTCAACTATTTGCAAAAACAATAGCAAATCAAAAAAGTTTCATATGATCTCGTTATCTTTTGTAATAAGCTCTAAGGGGTTGTCAGGTGAACTCCATAAGCATAGAAGGTACATAACTAGGAAACATGAAAGGATATTGTTAGCATTATGATTTGTTGATACTTGTGTGGTACTCACATGACAATCCAAACTACAAAATCATTGCTATATTCAAAAGATATTATTTTATTATTATTTTCCTGACCTTTGGTTGTGAAGATATGGTAAGAAGTTGACTAAATATTTGAAAAAGATTGTCATCATCTAAATGGAGAAAAGAATGAACATATTTAATCAAAATATTAACCAGATTGAATCAAATCATATCATGAAAGATTTGAAATATTATATTTTAGCTTGTAAAGATAAGGTAAAGTTTGACCAAACATTTGAAAGATGTTTTGATCTCACCAGAAGATGAAAGATTAAACTTATCATTTGGAAAATTTCATCCGAAATACATTAGATCATATCTAAGGAAGATTGAAGAGATCAAGTTTCAATAATCTAAAGATTTAAAGATATGAAGAATCTCATATTGGAAGGAAAGTCAACTTAGTGCTGTAACATAGAGGCAACAAACTATGGCCACTTTTAAGTTATCAAGAACATTTCAAACTTCATGGAAAGTTATTGTAGGATAATCTACTTATATAGGAAATGAGAGAAATGATCTCTTCAAGCCTAAAGAGTGATTATGCTGAATTTAGCAAAGTCTTGAAGGTATTCATTTACTAGCTATGCAAGTTTGAGTGCAATATTCATGTAATTTTGAAAGTGTTGAGTTTCTTGAGTGCAGCTTTTGTAATTAAGTCGTAGAGTTTTGTACTTCTTGTTTATTGCTCACTCTGATGGATGGTGAGGACCTTTGGTGTTTGATTTTTATTCTAGTAAGTAGGACTTATAAAATTCCACTTAGTTGTAATCTTAGGTTTGTGGGAAAATTGAGCTAATTGAGTGAGGTCAAAATTAAGCTTTGGCAGCTGTGTAAAACTCATTTGATTCTAATAAGTTTATTTTTACTAAGCAAGGCCTCATAGATAAGTTAGCAAAGAAAGCTTGGGTAATCATATAAAATGTCCATGAAGGAATGAGTACAATGAAAATTTCTAAATTGCAAATGTTGGTTTCATAGTTTGAGAACCTATGAATGTCTGAAGGCATAACGATCTCAATTTTTAAAGGGAAACTATGAGATATTGCAAGCTAAGCCTATTAGTTTCGTAAAAAGTACTTAGAATCTAAGCTTGTGAAGAAGACTTTAAGATTACTCCTGTAGAGATTTACAGCAAAAGTAGTTAGAATTGAAGAAACTCATGATGGGGTAATATGAAATTGGATAAACTCATGGCTACCCTTCAAATGTACAAGATGAACATGAAACAAGCGAATAAAAAAACAAGAAAGCTTTGAGAATGAAAAAATACACACATGAAGATGAATGTTACAACATTGACGAGGATGATGCTACACCTATTAATGAATAAAGGAATTGCCTAAGAATGGACAAGAATCTAGATTTAACAAAAATGGAGCCATGTACAACAAGGAGACAGAGGAAGTTTGCAACAAAAATATCAAGAAAAATCTAAATTTTGACACCAAAAGGAGAGGACTCCAATGCTTTGAATGTGGTGGCATTGGGCATGAGATGACTGAGTGTGCAAATACTCTAAAGAAATAAGGAATGGCTACCACATGAAGTGAAGAGGACACTGACCATTCAAAAGAAGAGGTGGAAAGAAGTAGCCACATTGCCTTCAATATTACAAGATGGAAGAAGGTGACGGTAGATCATGTCACAACATTGACAGAACATGAAAATATTTCTGAAAGTAGCAACTGCAATGATGAGGAAATGTCACTTGAGGATCTAGTAGAAACCACCTAGTTGATGTATAACCAACGAGAGGTTACTCGTGGTGAAGTAAAACCTTGAAAGTGAAGGTGAATGGTATCGAAGGTAAAATTTTTGAGCTCAAAAACACTTGTAGCAAACTAAAAGATGAAAATCAGAATTGAAAGAATCGAATACAAAACTAGAGACAACTGTGGTAAAACAAAAACCTAAGAATAACAAGTTGAATAAATTGTACCATACTACCCTCATGAAATTGGATGAAGTTGAGTTACCCTTAGCAAATTAAATAAGGGCAAGGAAAAGTTAGATAACTTGTTGATGATTGGAAAGCAAGCCAAGGACCATTATAGGATTAACTACGCATGAGATGCAACCCTACAGAGAGAGACACAGAGAGTTTGTTAAAGAAATGGTTATTGTGATGACAAAAATGCTGCAACATCGAAATCACAAGCTAAGTGTTCCTCTCGTGTTCTGACATCGCAAAATCATGAGTATATTCTTTCCATGTTGCAACACTACAAGCTATAGGTACTAAGAAGATGGGTAAGCAAGAACTTAGATGCCAATTCTATTCTAAATTTTGACACCTTATTTCTAAATGTTACACTTTGTTGTAGCATGTCATGAGAAGCAGGTCAAGGACAACCTATATATGAGATAGATAGGTGAAGACCAAGCAAATTTTGGTCAAAAAGAAAGACCTAAGGTGCAATTCATCATCAATCTCTCAACATGCATGTGAAAAACTTTCAGTTATTGTGCCAAAAGATGGTTAAAGAATATGATAGGAAATAATACAATATGATCAAGAAAAAATTTGGAATGTGTTAGTCGTGTTAACAAGCTAAACAATAAAAGAGGCCTCACTGGATATTGCAACAGCAATGCAATGTCAAGTTACTTAAGTTGGTTCATATGAGTCCATCTAATAAAGTAAGTAATGTCATAAGGAATTTTCATGATGGTTATGTTGGAACACTAGCTGAGGCTAGTGCCTATCTCCTTAAAACAAGTTTGTATTCTCTCTGCTTTTTTTTATTTCTTTACATGATACATAATTAAAAGGGGAGTAGCTTATGGTGAAGTAATAAACCTTGTAGAGCTTTTATAAGTTTTTATCTCTGGCTATTATCTGGTTATTGTCATTGATTGCTATTTTGAAATTTACATTTTGGCTATCTATGGTCTCAACTCAAACCTATCAAGGCTCTAGATTCGTCTCAACTATGTTTGCTTGTGTGTTGGTGTTTGGCTTTTCTTTGAGCATCATTATCTTAAGATCTAACTGGAGAAGAAAGCTATGTACGAAGAGGCACCATGTCATTAAAGAGTGGGTTGAGAATAATGTTGGTAGTTAACTATGTTGCCACATAGAAGTAACATGCATATTCTCTTTTCTGAACCCTTGAAGTTCAAACAATTCAAAGCTTTGATAGGTAATCTCTAAATGTTAAAGTTGATCTGAAAAGGTCATTGAGTAAAGAAGGATGGTCCTTCAAATGAGTATGCAACGAGAAACCCGAATGTTGCAACATAAAATAGACAAGTGATATTAATGTTACAATATTAGAGTTACGGAGTAATACTAATGGTGAGCAGAATACTCAAGAATGAGAACTAACTTCTAGAGTAAAGAAGAATCACCTACAAAAGGCTGTGATTAGAGATCTTAATGACCAAATAAGAACTTGATGAACTAAACCCACAAATTATAAAGAAATTGTTGGTGAAAATAGCATAATTTGAGAGAGAGAAAGTCTGAACCTTGGTGCCTAGACCTAAATGTACAAATGTTTTTTGTACGATATGGTTATTTGAAAACAAGTTTAATTAAGAGAGGAAGATCACTAGGAATAAAGTAAGACTACTTGGCCAACCTTAGCTCAAAGTCATACTAGTCTAAGAAGAAAAGAGAAGAATCAAAATTAAAAGAAAATCTTGAAAAAACATCATTGTTTGGTTTTCTCATAAGATTGCCCTCTTAAATGGTGACTTTAGCAATCACTTTCCTAGCCTGTATATGGTAGGTATTACTCAAACCCAAATTTAAACATAAAATAGACCCTAAACAATTAATTGTTCAAATACAGACTCGACCTAAACCCAAACCAAAACCTAATGGGCCGTTGTTTTGGTGTCTAAGTAACAGACCCAAAAGTCCGCGTTGGGTCCAAACCTAGTCCAATCAATGTTTTTTTAAGTTGCTAATTTTTCGTTGTTTTTTATAATCAATAATAATTTAATCTATTATGATTATTTTTTTTGTAATTATATTTTAGTTGAAAATTAATTAAGTATATTAACGAATTCAAATAAAAATTTATATGAGTTAGGCCCACAAGAATGCCAAATAATTATTAAAATAAAGTATTATGAACAATTGTATAAAAATAATGCTATTGAGAAAAAAAAACTTAATATCCATATGTGAAATCCAGATCAATAGATAAATAGTCCAACACACGTAAAGAAATACTAGAGCGACAATAGTCAAACATATCCAAAGAAATATTACAGACGCCAGCAACGTCCCTATATGATATCGCCATTAATCACTTATTATCGGCGATAGCAACTTTAATTATGCAATGAAATGTGTCACACAATGCCACAAAAAATTATTTGTAATTAATGACAAAATTAATTAAAGTAAAAGCATCAAAATTATCACTAGTTATACGTATTGAGAAATATTTTATCTTTAAGAGGTATGATTAATAACTACAACAATATCTTGCACAATGTTAACAAAGACAAATAATGATTTTCAAATAATCATTATTGATGGTTAATATAAAAAAATTGTAGATAAAGTTGTTATAGCCAAGTGGCAATAACACGTGTACCCACCGTAGAAATAATAAGTGTTCATCGTATTTTTTGGTCGTTTGTCATTAATTATTAATATTAGCAATGTCAATTCTCAATTATATTTTTCTCATATTTAAGCCATTTAAAATTATATCATAATTTAAAAAATGACAATGTTAGAATCCTCGTCGTAATAAGTTTTCATCATAATTTAAAAAATGACAATGTTAGAATCCTCGTCGTAATAAGTTTTCATCTCAGTAAAATAGACTCCAAACATATTACTTTCTAAATTTTTTTCTCTCCCTTGTATAAAATAAAAATAAAATAAAATTATTTTTTACATTTTATTATATATACTCATTAACTCGGATTAAGCCAAGGACTCAAGAGTAATCTGAAAAGAAATAACAAGAATTGAAAAACAAAATGGCATGGTGAATGCTCTCATCTCAAAAAGGTTGTATTGTCAATTAATTATTGATATTTGTTTTGATGAATTATGTTCTTTAATAAAATTTAACAATCACAATTGTCTAAAATAATACAAAAATAAAAAAATTATAATAAAAATATTTATGGTTGAATTTGCAATATATATATATATACACATAGCACATTTGACACATGTCAACAATTAAATAAAAAGTTTTTCAAAATATAAATTTATTACACTTTGGACAATGAAATAAATTTAATAAAGACAAAAAATATAACAAATTAAAATTAAAACTGAGGGACAACCAATGTTGTTTGAATGTGAGTAAAGAAATAGGATTTAAATAAGAATTTTAGTTCATTAATAAAATTCATGAAAAAATAAAGAAAGAAAAAATTAAAATAATTACAATGGAGTATTGTGATTTAATAAATATAGTTTGACAGAGTAGAACAAAAGATTATATAAATAATTAAGGGTATATTAGGAATTGCACATTGGATTATTAAAATAAAGTCTATGGATATTGGATAATAATTAATAAGCTTTTGGGTACCCAAACCTTATGGGTTTCATTGGGTATGGACCCAAACCAAACCCGATGTATTTAACTGGTTTAGATCTATGTCTGAATATTATATATTAGATTTGGGTCTGAGTCTAAGTTTTATTTATAATTTTGGACCTAGGTTTGGGTAATATCCATCTATTCACAAACCTAATTTCTTTATCTTGAGAGTCTCTCAAATCTTTCGAGATAATATTTTATATTTAAAAGTTTGCCTTCGTTATAACTATTTCTGCTCACGAGTGTTGTAAACAAATAAGACTCTTCTCCAGTTTTTGTAATTTTTGTAGTTTAATATATATATGTAACTCTTCATCTTCCTTACAATAAAATCTTCTAAGACCAAAGTCTGAGCCCAAGGAGACACCTACATCAATTGAGGAAGTACATGCACTATCATTGCCTAAAGTTCCACAAAGAATAGATCCTTTTCCAATGGCCCTAGCTATGAATCCCCTTGAGTTTGTTGACACTAAGCCTTTAGACCTAATTTTCCCACTTGCACCACCGACAGAAGAGAAGATTTAAGAGTTTGTGAAACCATGCAAAGAATCTAAAGAAAGTGATAGGCATAATCCTCCAGCAAAGATTTTTCAAACCTTAATGTTGGAACAGAGACACAATGTGCTAAGCAACAACCTATTGAAAAGTTGCCTATTGAAGATGTGATTGAACAGAATGTTAGCACTCATGGCATGTGGAGGCTGTAGAGAAACGAGGGATATGATAGATGTGGAAATTCAAATTCAATGTGAGGATATAGAAGTTGGATGTTAATGTGATGTTGCAACATAGATGTAACAAGATGAGTAGGAAATTGATGATGATGCACCTTTTGTCTTTTGTTCTTGGCAATATGAGAAGATGCGAGAGACTCTAGACAACCTCTGGGTAATGAAATATGGCCAAAGAAAAGCAAGGTTATCCCTAGAGAAAGTAGCTAAAGATCACTTTGAGTTAGATCCAGTATTAACGTCAGCAATGCCTTCAATTAGAGCTTCTGTACAAGGGACAGCAAACATAGTCCCATTACTATATTGTAAGGCGTTTCACTAAAGAAAAGGAGCTTAAACAAATAGTATATGTGCAAGGTGAAGTGCTTGAGTTCTTTTCTAAATTCTTGGATAAGAGATTGGGAAGACCTCATAATGGATTGAATCATTGTATGTGAAGGATTTTGTGCCTAAATACAAAGTGATTGCAAGAACGTTGATAGGGAAGAAAGCAATCTCTTGGCTATCTAGCATTACATTAAAGGCTCTAGCATCAACTTTGAGATTCGTTAAAATCTTAGTGAAGTTGAAAGTGACTATTGATCTCACAAAGTTGACAAGAAAGATAGATGAGCTTTAGTACATTTAAAGAATTATGAGGGCTAGAAAGATTGATGATTTCTCCCTCGTTACAACATTGAAAACACGTCCCTGAATCTGCCTGGAGGACAAATTATTGTTTCATAATTGTAGGTTATTGAACCTTTATTAGACATCTATGTAGGTCAAAAATGAAGGCCACTGGATGGAAAATGTTTGAAGATAAACTAGTGAAAAATTAAAGCAACCCAAATTTTTGCAAAAGTGAATGATAAGTAAACCTTAAAATATTCATTGTTAAGTCTACAGTAAGAATAAAAAAAAGTTGGCTAGATGTGGTTTCTCTATTGTATTGCTAACAAATAGAGGAAAAGTAGATAAATTAGAATATTTCTATTAATCAATGGGAGTTGACAACTAGAATCAAATGTTATTCCATTCAATTAGAATGGATGTGTGCTGGCCTCAGCCAAAAAAGAAAAAGAAAAAAGAAAAACCTTGCTAAAAATGTTATCTATTTTGAGGGACTAGTCAAAACTATTGATGCACATAGATTGGAACAAAGCACTACCATGTAGTTGGAAGTTGTGGATCTCTAATCTTTGATGGATGCTTTGCTCCCAAATGATGAGCAACACATTGAAACAAAACCTATAATTGGTCATGTTGCATTTGATAAACCTAATGTCAGAATGATGTTGTAACATCTCCAGAACTAGTTATGAAGTTGGACCCTCTCACTCCTAATTTTGCTCTTCTGATAAAGAAAGAGTAAGGAGTTAATGGTTTAGGGGGGTTGAGGAAGCCTCTAATTGTGGGGTTAAGGGGGAGTATGTTTGGTCGAGATATTTGAAGTTTTACTTAGTCATGTCACATTGATATTACAACATCAATGCATTTAGGTGTGACAGTTATGCTTCGTTTCCTTTTTTGTTAAACTTTTGGATGAACATTTTCTGCACTAAGCTTTGAAATTGGGATTTAGATGATGATTGGGTTGAGAATGCTAATTTGTCATTTCAAAAAATTAAAAGAAGTTATGCCACATATTGTTGAAGGGGGATATTATTGGTATTATAGTATGTTGACACTTATATGCCACACACAAGGCTATCCAAATTAGCAAGATCATTGTTATATTCAAAAGATATTATTTTGATATTATTTTCCTCATCTTTGATTGTGAGGATATGACATGAGGTTGACTAAACATTTAAAAAAAATTATCATCATCCAAATGGAGGAAAGTCTGACCATATCCAGATTGAACATCATTAAGATTGAATCATATCATATGATGAAATATTTGGAAAGATTATATTTTTCTAATTATTGTGCCTGCAAAGATAGATAAGGTTGGCAAAAATATCTGGAAGATATTTTGATCTCACCATATGAGGAAAGATTAACCTTATCAATTGGAGAATTTCATACAAAATAAGTCTGATCATATCAAAGGAAAATTGAGGGCATCGAGTTTCCAGAATTCAAATATTTGAAGATATAAAGAATCCCATACTGAAAAGAAAGTCAACTCAGTGTCACAATATGAAGGCGATAGGCTATGGCAACTTCTGAATTAGTCGAATTCACGGAGATCTTAGTGTACAAAGAAGATCCCAAATTTCATTGAAGATATTGAGGGATGATATACTAATGTAGAAAATGTGACAAATGACCTATCTAAGCCTAAAGAGTGATTTTGCTAAATTTGGCTCAGTCTTGAAGGGTGCTCACTAACTAACCTATAGAGTTTAAGTGCAATGTTCATATAGTATTGAAAGTATCTACTTTCTTGAGTGAAGCTTCTATAATTGAGTCCTAGAGCCTTATACCTTGTGTGTATTACTGACTTGACAGAAAGGTGGGGATTTTTAGTGTTGGATCTTTATTCTAGTAAGTACAACTAGTAAAATACTGCCTACTTGTGAACCTAAGTTTACGGGATGTTGATCTCCTTAAGTGAGGTCCAAATTGAGTTGTGAAAGTTATGTAAAACTCATTTGATTCTAGCAGAATTTCTACTAGGTGAGACGTCGTAGATAAAGATTTGGTATGCTGAATTACGTAAACAATCTCTTGTGTTCATCTATTGCTATTACTTCATTGATTAAACAAAAAAAAGTCTTGGTGGGGTTGAATTTTCACCTAAACATTTTGAAAATATGCTTGGTTAATTTTTTTCACTACTCGGTTAGTTGTTTGTTTGCAGTTCTCACACAAAACAAACATTGAGTGTTGATTACACTCGTCCATGCCAACAGATTTAATGTTGCCATTATACAAAACTCTTTAGATAGAGTCATTATACTCAACCGCATTTTGTTTTTTTGGGTATGGATAAGATTATTAAACATCTGTCTCAGGAAATTAAGAAAAACAACTAAGAGTATCCCATTCACTTAGACTAAGTTAGTAGGTTTGCAAATGCTGGATGACCTAAGTTGAAAACAAATTACTAAAGATATCATTCAAATTCACTAAGATAGCCATGTTTAGCACAAGGTTTAAAGTATCTATAACTATAATATTTTATTTTGAGACCCTTATTTGGTTTTCTAATAATTCTTTTTAAAATTCCTTTAGCAACCGATATTTATACTATATATGCTATCTAATTAACTTTAGTCATTTTAATAAATTTCTGAAAACACTCACATAGATTACTATATTTAAACTATTTAATAACTACTTGTAATTTAGAATATAAATGAATTAAAAGAGCTTTAGTTCTTTTTTTTTTTCTCTCCAATACATCTTTTTAAAACTCTTTCTATCTTATTGTTAAGTAATATTTAGCTTCTTTTTCCTCATCGTTTTTATTACCTCTAATTTTTTCTTTGTTTTTTAAGAAATATATAATTAAATAGTTGATACGATGTCCTCACCACACCAAAATTATATTTAAAATTAAACTAGTACTGTGGTGAGTATGGATGTCATGTCCATGAGGAAGGATTTCGTATCTATTGATATAACTAAGTACCTATTAGCAAAACAAAGAAAATCAGCAATGAAACAGCTTAGCCTTAACAATGCATGAGATTCTTAGAAATGGCAATAGTAACAAATAAGTTGGCCACCTTTCCCTATTTTAAGAAGATGTCATCAAAATAAGTTAAGCAGTTTCAAAATCATTTAAGAACAAAACATCCTTTTATCATCCATCTTCAATACAAATCCCCTTGAAAGTGTATGAATCACTCCTATCCTCTAAACGCTTTAGTCACTAGAATGTACTATCACTTAGTAAAGACAATTAATTCTTGGGCAGCTCACTTCAACGAATCCACTTACTCATCCTTACACTTACTCAAATAATGGCTAAAATAAGATCAATAGGGCTTTTATGGAGTTGAGTGACAGAGACAGGGTGGTATTTGGCAATATCAACCTCACTGGATTCTACCATTTTCTCTCTCTATTTTCTTTCTTTACTTTTCTTTTCTTTTCTCCCCTACACTTATTCTTTTCCATCTTTTTGCAAGCATATTTTTGTAAGTTTTCTAAAGTTGTTGGAAAACCTTTTATGTAGAGATATACAAGGGTCACAGCACACCCCTAATTACCCAATCTACAACATCCCTGAAATGCTTTGCATACTCATAATTAGGTGACTATTTTACTTGAAAATGAATAGAAGTTTCTACACAATCTCGATTACTGAGTCATGCCAACTAGCTAAGTAGTTTCTTTTTCTCAACTCAATTTTGCACCAAAAAGGAAAATTTCACCAAAATTTCTCCTTTCACACTTCTTTTTCTTGTTTTTTTCTCCTTTTTGTTGCCAAGTAATAAAGGTTAAGAAAGATGAGGCTTAAGGAGTTTAAAAAAGTGCCTACTTCATCTCCAGTTTCACTTACTATTTTCATGCATATTCCAATGGTTCATGAACTCACTAAAGCATGACTTACACCCTCGAACCATCATCCTTTATATAGTAATAGAACTTCTTAAGCTACTAAACAACTAAAAGTAGGGAGGATGTACAAAAATATGGGGATTTCACTATTAATAAACTAGCCTAAGATGTGCTATATCCAAGAATAATTAGGGAACAACCAAACCAATTACCAATTCATGATTCAACACTAACTTTCATCATAAATTAAGTTTAGTGACCATGAAACCAAACCTTTTTAATGTTGTCAAAATCATCCACATCACATTACCTTCAAATGTCATCAACCACAAAACATAAACACTAAACACAAAAACCATGCAACAAATATGAGGAAGTATATGCAACAAAATCACACAAAATGAGCAAATGCAAGTTAAAACATCAAAAATGTGCATCATCCTAACCAGTCATAAATTTTTCAATAGAGAGTTTAGTTTTTACACGCTCTCACCATTACATCACATCAATAATCAAAAATCTACCCTTTTTACAAACTATAGCCTCCCCCACACTTGAAATGTTGCACTGACCACAATGTAGCTTGAACAATCAAAAGCTCAAAATGAGAAGATAGACAAATATGACCTAACACATTAAGAGAAGCCTTCAACAATTCACTCCTCATACTTCAACTGGTGTTGAAAGTATGGATCTAAAGTGTAGTAGCTGGTAAACAGCTCCTCTATAGGTTGATGTGGCCAGTGTGCTTATAATGGAAGTGCTAAGCTGGTAGCAGCAATTGGGAAGGAGAAAACTAGACATCAGGATATGTATGCTAGAGCTATGTAGCTATCTCGGCCCTAACATTAGTCACGACACACTATAATCTATCAAATCTATCTTCCGTGTGCTAGCTGAGATGCTCTATATTGTGCTTCGTCCTCCCTAACTTGATATCTTGATCATTTACTGCGAGTATGGGCCTTCATCGGTATTGCAATTGATGTGCCTAAGCTTTGCCTCCTGATCCTCCTTGTCCACCTCTAACCTTTGGTAGGTTAATGGGCCCCATAGGTGCAACATCCATTTGAAAATTTCTCTAGTCCACTCCTACCCTCTAACATAACTCCATGATCACATACATATGTGCCATGCCAAGCTTCCTCTTACTTGCAACATGCACAATGTCATTAAAATTAAATGACCCAAATCCAATGGAATGCTTGTGAAGATGGCGTTAGGAACCATAAATTGATTGGTGTTGATAGTAGTGTGGTGTGGGTTATATTTTGCCACAATTGTATGTCAACTACACTCTCACTAGCTATAGCAGGCTACTATAATGAAAAGGATAGTGCCTACCATTAACCCATAGGACTCTATCTAGCTAAAACTCACATACTAACGCTTCCTTAAAGCTATTAGTCTTGATCAAATGCTTAAATCTACTCATGTTCAACAGGTTCTAATTGAGTAAACAGCTAATATCAATGTGGTTTAACGAGACAGATACACCTCGAATGGTGAACGAATTGTTCATCTATTTCGATACATTAGCATAGAATTCTCTTAGTAGCCCTTTTGAAGCCCAACCCATCAAGTGTACGATAGTGGTCTCCCATCTTTGTTAGGCTACCAATTGTGTAAAGGCTGGATCAATGTTGTTGGCAGTGGCAAATCCTCTCTCTAGTATTGCATTACCATGGATCATGTCTTACTTATAATGGTCCTATGCATCCTTAGATAGAAATCCAATAGGGCTGGTGATGCTAAAGAGGAATTGGCTCCTCCAATGTTCCTGCTCCTTTTTCTTGCACCTGCAATATGAATCCATCAACAATAGTGCAGCAAGCCCAAAGACATACAAACTTCATAATTTACACCAAAAGCATCCCACAATCATGTGCTAACCAAGTTTAAACAAGGTAAGTCGCCCTACAAGCAAAGCTCATTTAAGAATTTTACACAAAGATCATAAAATCATGCCAAAAGCACTAGTATGCACTACATACAATGACTATCAAAGGCATGCTACAATGTACAAACCATTAAATGCACTAGAATAAGGTAATCTAGGTAGCTCATTTCCAAAAAAAAAATCAACTGGAAGTAACCACTTTTTCTTTATAACTACTCAAGCACCAAGAACACAAGGGCATGTCACCAATTAATAACCACACAAATCAACTAAAATAGACCAAATTGAGCTTAGCAATCTTTTTGAGGCATTGTGTCAAACACCTAACAAGCAGGATATCTAAGCCATATGTTCAAGCAAAACTTCAAGCACATAAACTAACCCATATACTTAGAAAAATTACAATTACTGAGAATCTCAACAAATCCCAACACAATATTCCAAATCAAGTACGTAACGCTCCCAAAATTACGACTATAGAAACCTCTACATATGCAAATGAATGTATGCCACAGCATCATCCATACCCAAAAGATAAAGCCAATTTGTTCAAACAATCAAGTTGTCTCAACATTGCAACAGAGACTAAGAGAGGGAGTGATATACTTAACATTTTTAAGGAGTGAAGTGGGTGATAACCTATGCTTGAAAGGCAAATGTGGAGAGGATGCAAGAGTGGGTGCTATGCATGTGGTGACGTAGAGGTGGTGTGTGCATGAATTAGAGCACGAGGAGGAGGGCCACAGGTGCATGTATGTGTGTTGCAATGGTGGTGAGGGTATTCAAAGGTTTTAGGAAATGTGGAAGTGAAGAAAAATAGTGCCCTAATGTGTTTTGCACAAGCTAGATCCCATCTGCGTGCTTCTCTCACAATTGCAATTATTTTGACTGGATGGAGATAGAATACCTTACTGTTGACTTTGCCCTCATGATATTTGCAATTATGAACACTGGTGTAAACTCTGCGAAAGCAAAACCAGAACATGGATCAAAACAAAATGGCATGCGATTATGGGTGTTTTCATGGATGTGGCAATTGCTGGCATGGGTGAAAAGTCTATGATTGTGAGGTCAAATAGCAAACATTTTCTAGAATCATGGGTAGTTGAGTCTATAAATGCTATCTGATGACCAATAGTTGTGATGCTGCTCTTTGCGACCACGAATAGCCTTACAAAATAGTTCACCTTAGTAAAATTTTTAACAAATTTGTCATTTAAGTACAAAATATTCCTAAATTTCAACCCTAACCCATTGACAACTAAAAACAAAAGAAAACAAAAAAATAAGCTAAGAAAAGTAGATAAAAACACAGGTTGCTTCTCGAGAAGCACTGTATTTTAGGTCAATAGCCAAACTCGATATTCATGGCTTAACATGAATTAATGGAGGCCTTTGGGACCCACAACACCCCATGAGTGGCACTCCTCTTTTTTCATACTTTCTTCTTCCTTTTCTTTACTCTTTCTATCAAACTTCTTTCCACTATTGCCACTTTTGATGTCTACTTTAGGCTCTTCCTCACATTTTGCTCTTTCCATTCACCTGTTGCCTAAGCTAAACTTTCTTCTACACTAGGTAAATCACTTGAAACATTAGCACATGCATCAAAATTTTGTAGCATAGCTACATTCTGTCATGTAAATCCTTACGAAGTATAGAATACATGAAGAAGGTTACCTAGCCAAGACCTACTTTCAAGGTGAGACTACACTTCTCCATATCTATCACAGCCTTACTTGTGGCTAAGAAAGGTTGGTCTAGGATTAATGGAGCTTCTTTCTCGCCTTCCATCTCCATCACAACAAAATCCATTGACAAAATTAGGTCACTTACCTTGATTAATATATTCTCTACCACTACTAAAGGCTTTTAGGTTAATCAATTAGCAAGTTTAGCAAGCATTCATGTCGATTTTACCACTTCTAATCTAAGTTCTTGAAAGGTAGAATAAGACAGGACATTAACATGGACACCTAAATCAAATAAGATACTTTCAAAAGAAGTAATCCCCATGGTGCATGGAATGCTAAAGCTTTTAGGGTCCTTTAGCTTCAGTGGCAAAGCGCGTCCTTCTTCTTGATTATCTTACAACTTACCTAACTTCCCTTTCCTAGAGGCAACTTCTTGTAGAGATTTGGTGAAATCCAAACTTTTCTTGATTTTTGTGATCAAAGGAGCATATACATTTAATTTTCAAACTTACGGAAAAATTTGCATACCTACTGCTCTACTTTTGTTGAAATTTACCTTTGAGAATATAGAATTTTTATAGGGTGGTGCGTCTACTTGTTTCTTGTCCTCCTCTTCTTTAATGCACTTCTTCTTTCTTTTCTTCCACTACTGGAGTTAGCTCCTCTTCATCCTTGTGGCTCACCACCTACGCACTTTTAACATATGCTAGGTGGTGTACCTGTGGGTCAAGAAGCCATTTCCTTTGTTGGTAGTCCTATTTACACCTCTAAATTTTTAGTTGAAGATTATTAGTTCTACAAAAGAGTGTCAGTGCAAATCATGTAATCTTCAGTAGTTTTTGCTAAATTACCTATCATTTTATTGGTACATTTCACAAAATTGTCAACTATTTCTTCCAACAACTACTCCTTCTCTTGCTACTGGTAATGGAGCTTGGAAGCTTAGTGGGTTTTGTGCAATTCTCCAAGAGAAGTTAGGGTGATTCCTCCAATCGAGATTGTAGTTATTGGAATATAGATTTCTACCTTATGTAGCTTGATTCCCTACAAAGTTAACTTATTTGTTTTAGCCATTGCTTGTCCCTTCTGCTTTGCACTCATTTGTTGGATACAACCAAACACACATATCACAACTTTGTACCATGGGAGCCAGGGAAGACTGAGGATTACTTACTAGGACATTGTCTACATTTTTGGATAATAGCTCCACTTTTGCTGCAAGGATTGTTACTATGTCAACTTTATGCATGCTAACGACCCTGCATGCTATGGACCACTTAGATAGCCACTGGTAAGCATTTAAAACCATTTCTTCAATTAGAGCCCATGCGTCCTTAGGTAATGTTTTTTGTAAGTGCACCCTCCATAGCTAAATCAAGAATAGTGTGCAATTGTCTAAATATAGCACTGCAAAGGTCAATACCTACATCCATATCAGTAATCAAAAGGATAGTCATAATTGAAAAGGTTCATTTTGATCCTAATCACTTCATCTTAATTGAGCTACAATATAGATCGTAGGCTAGATGTTACCCATTCCCTACGCGTTATGCTCATAGCTAATAAAAAATGAACTTAGAGAGATAGACAAATAAGATTAGGATGTGTTATGTGTTAAATTAGTGAGCTGCATAATTTATTTTGTTACAATTGAATTGGACTAAATAAATTGGTATGGTACTTGTTAATGATGAGATCATTAATTAGAAGCACAATGAAAATTTAATTTAATTAATGAGATTAATTAAATTAAATTATTTAGGGCACAAATGGGCTTTAATTATTAATGAGATTAATAATTAAAGAACATATGAGTTAATTTATTAATAAAATTAATAAATAAGAGTCCAAGAGCTATTTAATTAAAAAGATTCCATGTAGGAGGGCCCTTGGAACCCATACACCAATCCCTAGTGTCTAAACTAATTATAACGGTCTTGAAGGATTCAAGACACAAAAAAAAAAAATCTAAAAATTTGTGCACCCTCCAAATGAGACAAAGAGAGCACAACCTCTAGCCACCCTCTTACATCTCACTTTTGTCAAAAATTCCAGCTAGCCTAAAAGTGTTTGCATTAGAGCTTCATAAAAAGAGTTTTCTTAAGTATAGGTGGAGCTCACAAGTATCCTAATCTTATGGACAGTCTAGAGGTTGATGTTTGAAGATCACGACTCCAAGGATTGTGTATGAAAGGCTTGGAAACATTTTAAAGACACAATCATTATGCTTAAGCTTGTTTGATAAATATCTCACGTGTTTTGCAACAGAAATGGATAGACTTTGTTTCTTTTTCTCCTTCTACTTGTACATGATTGTTTTAAGTGTTAAAGTTTTAATTTTTGTGGCCAAACCTTAATGACATTCAACAGTGGTATCACAGTCACTGCTTTTCTTGTAAAATTGTAAAGTTCAATGATTTTCACCATGTTTGATGTTAGTTTTTGATTTAAATTCCACTAAACATGTATTTGACACTTAAAAAACCTTTAAAAAGTGTTTTACGGATGTTTGGAATCAAGAAAATTGGAAAACAAATGGGTTCACTTTGAAAAACTAAAACTGCAAAATTTTTACAGTGCACTACGACTAGTAGTCACAATTGCAAGAATGGTTCCTATGGCAATGACATTAGTTTGCATGGGGACACCATCACCAAAGAGTTGTATAAATCCCACAATTCATTCTTCAATTTTGGGAACCCCTCCCGCGGTCACAATGGGCCTTCTTGCAACTATGAGTGGTGTTGCTAGAGGAAACCAAGTGTTGCTATTACGGTCAGCCTTTGCAATGGTAGAGGCAGCCCACAACTATGGTAAAAGTCACCGCGACTACAAGCACTAAGCATACAGAAATCTATTTTCTGATTTTAATTTTGAGAAATTATTTTTCAAGAGATGAAAACTAATGCATGAGATGCATATGCCATAAAAATAGTCATTGAATGTAATTGCTTAATTATAGATTTGATGTATAATTATTATGGATGGATGTTGTGGTTGGATTATTGACTTAGGACAGTTGTAGATGAATGCATTTACTTTAGTTTTTGGTTTTTAATGAGTTATAAGGGCATAAGCCCAATTTTTATTTTATATTACGTAGAATAGGATTCTCCATGATATGCTACATGTATTTGTAAATAAATATAGAAGACATCAAGAGTTGATGGTCATGAAAAGGCCAAGAGTTGGTGCCATTTGAGGTTCCAACACATGGTGAACCCGATGAAGCCATGAAGATTAAGATGAAAGCATCCAAGAAATTCTTATGTAATAGTATAGAACTTCACACACTTGTACACAATCCAACCTTGGCTCAAGCTTGATTTAGAAGTCCATAATCCTTCACTTTTATTTTTTCATATTATTTGTGATGGATGTATGACATACATAAAAATGGATAATGTGCAAAGTAAAACTTAATCTACACAGACCCTAAAACTTCCTCAAACAAATATTAAGTTGTAAATAGTCCGCCAAGCTCGAAAGCCCTAAGTGTAGCATTAGTGAATCACATTGTGATAGCATATTTATAACTTTGGGTGCATTAGATGTGGCATCCAAAGTATACTATACCTTAGGAGTGATTAGCCATAGGTAGAGTTCAAATCCAACAAGTTTTCAGTCAGTAGGTGTGACCTAAATGAATCCAACATGCTAAGATCCAATTATATGAGGCAATATTGGGCCATGAGGTGAAGGAAATATTAGACCTTGCATGAGATGTGATAACAAGAGTTGTGACTCATTAGGCTTAGTATGCCAAGTCTAGTGAAGATTCCAATCCTCACTAAGGAATTTTTACCAATAGAATTTCCATTTTTATCTGAAGGAGTGCAGGATTTGAAATTTTAATGGGAGGCCATTTTGATTTTAAATCCATAACCACAATGGTAACACATATAATAAACAAACTAACAAGTCTAACATATTTTTTGTAGTTTGTTATTGCCTTGAATAATGTATGCCTTCTTACTACTAATAATGATTGAGACTTTAACATCGACTGGTTTCAAGATTTGAGAAAAGTTTTCATTCTTGAGAAAGTTAGTAATCTTTTGGTTGCTAACATCCCAATGCAAGGGAAAGGGGTTATCGTTGAGAGGCTTGGCTTCTTAATTATGAGACCAAGGAGAACAAGATGAAGGGAAGGAAACCTATAATTCCCAAGCCCAGTGGGAGGGGCATGAAATTCGGTGCCCATGTTGTAGATGAAAAAGTTTCTAATGTAATAACTAGGGGAATTAGAGGAGGAATTGCACAAAATGCGTCAATGGCCATAGGGATGACATTAAAGGCATGGAACTTTATGTTTGTGAAACATCTTATTCCATCAGTGTATTCTCTATGTCTTGGATCTTAGATTCAAGTGCTTTTTCTTACATTTATCTTCAAATCAAGATTTAATCAAGAGTAGATCACTAGAGAAGCGAAAAATGCTAATTAGGGTTGGTAGTAGAGGTAAGTATTGCAGCCATCGCAATGGGCTCTACATCTCTCAAGTTGTCATCCAGTCGTGTTTTGAGCCTAAAGGATTGTCTCTTGTTACCAAATGGGTTAAAGAATATTATATCTATACCTCTATTTGTGAAAGACGATTTTGAATTCCCCTTCAGGGACAAGAGGTGCCAAATTTATTATCATAATAAATTGGTTCACACTACCTCATTAGTAAATTGCCTATACTACTTGAATTTGGATGATAGACTGATAATGAATACCATTCTAAAGAAACATCCTAGGGATGGTTTGAATCTTATGTACTTGTGGTACCTTAGACTCGACCATGCCTAGGATACAAGGTTTAGTAAGTTAGAGAAAGAAGGGCTTATTAGCCCATTAGAAGAGGAGCTCTATCCAACTTGCAAACCTTCCATCCTAGGCAAGATGATTAGAAGTTTATTTGATGGATGTGTCAACAGGGTTACTAAAGTATTGAAGCTAGTCTATACTAACGTTTGTGGCCCATTTAATGAAATGGAAAACGGAGGATTTCTCTTCTATAACCTTTGTCGATGATTGTTAACACTATGGTTATGTGTAATTGATGAAATATAAGCATGAGTCCTTAGAAAAGTTAAAAGAATTCAAGGCACAAGTAAAAAAGCTAATTGACAAGCACATCAAAGTGATACGATTAGATTGTGGAGGTGAATATATGAGAGCTGAGTTTGCTAAGTTCCTTAAGAAGAATGGTATTATATCATAATTAACACCACTAGCAACTCCATAGTTAAATGGTGTAGCTAAATGTAGAAATTGAACTATATTGGAAATGGTTCGATCTATGATGAGCTTTACCCATCTACCCATATCTTTATGGGGACATGCCCTGCTTACCACAACATATATTTTAAATAAGGCACCCTCTAGGTCTGTTCCCTACACCCCATGTGAGATGTAGTATGGAATGAAGCTAAACCTTAAGCACTTAAGGCTTTAGGAATGTCCAACTTATATTAAAAAGGCTAAGACAGACAAGTTAAAGGCAAGGGCTTTTATGGGCCGCTTTATAGGATATTCTAAAGATATTATGGGATGTGAATTCTACATACTTAGGAAAATAGGATTATTATTAGGTATCACGCACGTTTTCTCAAAGAAGAGTTCATTTGAGAAAGTGGTTCTAGTAGAACTATTATGCTCAAGGAAGTTAAGCAAATGGAACAAAGCACTTAGCCTATAACACGTTTTTAATTAAAAGGAACCTTTTGAGATGTAGCCCTTGTGACGATCAGGAAGGATTTCTTGGGCACCAAAGAGATATAGTTATCTCCTAGAGAACAAGGAAAAGTTGTTCAAATGAGAGATAATGGCCATGGAGATGATCCTTCTACTTATGATCAAACAATGGTAGACAAAGATTCTACCAAGTGGTTGGAAGCTAGGAAATCCGAGATGGATTCAATCCTTGCAAACCAAATATACACTCGGGTGGATCCACCTGAGGGTATTTTCCCATTGGATATAAGTGGGTTTATAAGAGAAAGATTGGTTCAACTAGCGAGGTGGCAACCTATAAGGCCAGGTTGGTGGCAAAGTGCTATAGTCAAAAGGAGGAAATTGACTATGAGGAAACCTTCTCACTGATAGCCATGCTAAAGTATATTTGAATTTCACTTGCAATAATTGCCCACTTGGACTATGAGATTTGGTACATGGATGTTAAAAGCATTTTCCTCAATGGTATGCTTGAGGAAGACATTTATATGGTACAACCACATAATTTTGAAGTCCAAAACAATCTCATAAAATATGCAAACTTAAGAGGTCCATTTATAACCTTAAGTAAGCGTCAAAGGGTTGGAATCTTTATTTTAATAGTTTAATTAAATCATTTTACTTCATCATGAACAAGGATGAGCCTTGCATCTACAAGAAGTTTAGTGGGAGTGCAATAACATTCCTTGTATTATATATGGATGACATATTTCTAAGAGGGAATGATATTAGGATGTTAAGCTTAGTTAAGTTTGATTATCCAAAACCTACTCCATGAAAGACTTGAAAGAAACTACCTACATCTTAGGCATTCACATTTATAGGGATAAAGTGAAGAGATTGTTTGGGTTTAGTATAGAAGCCTCTAAGAAAGGATTACTACCATTCAGACGTGGCATCCATCTCTCAAAATCCATGCACCCAAAGACGGATGACGAGATGAGAAGCATGGAAGCCATTCCATATACTTCGTCTATTGGAAGCCCGATGTACACAATACTGTGTACGAGACCAAATATTGCCTATGTCATAAGTGTTATGGGTAGGTTTCAAGTGAATTCTAGCATAGCACATTAGAATGCTGTCAAGTGCATTTTTAAGTACTTGAGAATGATTGAGGATATGGTACTTGGCTATAGAGATGATGATCTAAAAATAGATGGATATATCGACTCAGACTTCCAATCAAATATGGATGATAGAAAGTCTATCTCTAGATTCATGTTCACTCTTAATAGAGGACTAGTTAGTTGGAAGAGTTCCAAATAGAGTATGACAGTAGACTCTACTACTAAGGCTAAGTATATCACTGCATGTAATGTAGCATAAAGAAGTTAGTGACAGAACTTCTGGTGGTTCCACATGTAGATTGGCAATTGCCACTTTATTTTGATAACAATGGCACTATTGCATGGGTAAAAGAATCAAGGTCTCATCAAAAGTCCAAACTTATAGAGAGGTATTACTGTATTATTAAAGAAATCATTAGAAGGAATAACGTAGCCATATAGAAAATAGCTTCAACTAATAATGTAGTTGACCTACTCACCAAGCTGATGACTCAAGTACAGCTAAATCGCCATGTTGATAAGATAGGTAGTAGATACCATAACGATTGGCATTAGTAGTATTGGAATTATAGTGCAAATGGGAGACTGTTAGTGATATGCCTTCCAACACCAATAGAAAATTAGGGATACTAGAAGGGCATTTGGTTACATATGTACTTCACATTAATTAATAAAATATTAATTTTCATATCAATATTATGACAAGTTTTTATGCATGTAAATCTTAATTGGTGTAAAGAATTGCATATGCCCCTGTGTTTAAGTTAAGAAGCCTTATTCATAAAAAGTTATGAATATGAACACCAAGCTCTCTTGGTACTCAATCACTAAAACCTATCTGTGAGTCATAGACACTCTAAATGGCATTGGAGAGTTGATATAACTTGCATACCTTGAATTTGTATGGTGAGTTCCCTATTGTTTAGTATGAAATACTGATAATACATGTGTATAAAGCTCTATTGGGGAATGAGGTATTTGAACAATGACTGCACAATAAAGTAAATGTATGGAGTTCACTTTCAAATGACATGATTATCTTGTGTGCATAACGGTCAATGTGCCATTAGGGCATTAAGAGCCAATATCTATCCTAATATGGGATAAGGTCATGAGCTCAACGAGCTGTTACCTGAGTGAGTATGGAGGAATGTGTGCATTTAATAAGGGATTTGTCTCCTTACAAGTGAGTGAGACTTTTGTCTTATGCAATTGTTGTTCCATAAGATAAAAGCCCTTGGACAAGGCAATGTGTAATCAAAAAGGAGTTTTCGATAGGAATATTTGTCTCATGAGGAAATATCAATTGATCATATGACCAAATTTGAGAGTTTGACTAAATTCAAAACCCTCGCTTAGTTTGAAAAAAATAAGATAAGAGGCCCATACGGCATGGTAGTCTCAATTGGAAAGTTCATTGGGATCCTAATTACTTTATCTTAATTGAGCTATGATATGGGTTATGGGCTAGATGTTACCTATGCCCTTCAAATTATGCTCATTACTAATTGAACATAAACCTAGAGAAAATTAGTGAGTTGCATAATTTATTTAGTTGTAATTGGATTGGACTAAATTAATTGACATGGTACTTGTTAATGATGAGATTATTAATTAGAAGCACAATGAGAATTTAATTTAATTAATGACATTAATTAAATTAAATTGGTTAGGACACAAATGGGATTTAATTATTAATGAGATTAATAATTAAAAAAATATGAGCTGATTTATTAATGAGATTAATAAATAAGAATATATTGGCTATTTACTTAAAATGGGTCCATGTAGGAAAGCTCATGCATTAAACTCAAGTGTCTCAACTATGTATATGAGTCTTGAAGGGTTCAAAACAAACAAAAAAATCTTAAAATTCGTGCACCCTACAAGAAAGAAAGAGAGCACCCCTAGCCACCCTATTCCATCTCTCTTTTATCAAAAATTCCTCTTAACCTAAATGTATTTGTGTTAAAACTTTGCAAAAAGAATTTTGTAAAATGTAGAAGGAGCTCATAAGTGTCCTAACTCTTGGAATTGTTTTAAAGATACAATCTTTATGCTTGTGCTTGTTTGATAAATATCATCCATATTTTGCAATAAAAACAGATACGGTTTATTTCATTTACTTCCGCTGCTTGTAAATAATTTTTTTAAGTATTAAAGTTTTAATTTTTTTTGCCAAACTCCAATGAAATCCAACAGAGGCATGCCTAGGGTGTCCTACCCATGAACCACAACTGTCTTCTCATTATTTGCCATGGTTGTGACTAACTTCCATTTACTTAGTTTTGTTGTGATGAAAATAATTTGCTTAGTCTTGGAGTGATGAAATATAAGAAGAAGAAAGGGTAAGTTGCTAAATCTAGGGATCCATTCGAATCTCTTAACAAATTGGGGCTTGGCATGTTTATCAAGGCAATGTCTAAATTCCATCCAATTCCTTGCTGGTGTGGCAACTTGTTTTCCACGTCACCATCCACGTGGCTTGCTCAATGCACCTAGTTGTCAATGTAGCATGTCACTTCAGAATTCTAGCATCACATAGGACATGGGACACTTTTGGCATCACATGTCAAATATTCAAGCTCTCACATAACCACCACGTGTCAATTTCTGCTGGGAACACGCATCCTAATAAAATTTAATCCTCCTTCCCCCACTTTTTTCTAGTTATACTCTTGAGTCACCAGTTTTTGAAGGTGTGTCTTGAAAGTGCCACCCCTTAAAATTAGTGGATTAAAATTGCATTTTCCTCTATAATTCACTGCAATGGCTGGCTGAGTTGGATAGGTATTTCTTTGTTATTCTTGGCTCGCCTTTCTTGAGTCGTAATCTGCTTTTTAGGGCTCAAGTTTCTCCTCGTTCTCTGGCCCATAAGATCTATTTACGTTGCCCAAATATTTGTACATTGTCCTTATATTTTTCTAGACACATTTCCTCGTTTAATTTTTATCTTAATTTTGCAACGCAGTAAAATCAACTATCTTATGCAAAACAACAATATGTCCCCATGCTGGGTTTCTATCCTGGCCTGAATTGTGGAAAGCCAAAAAGAATTTAAAGTAAAATACTATCACATTAGTTCCGAATCTGAAAGAAAAGAAAGACACCTCAATTCGACATGTCACAAATCTGAAATATCACAAAGCATAGGGACTTCTGGTCTCTACAAAATGCAAGTCTACAGCTTAAGAACTTGGTGCAGGTTCATGGTTTGTTTTCTATTGCACACAATACATTTTCGTTTAAAGGGAAAAGGGAAATTCTTCATAACCACGCGAAATAAGAAAGACCAAACCGGCATCAAGTGAGTTTAATTATGAGGGGCATGGGATTGGGCAGCCATGGCTAGTTCAAATTGTTGCAAAGTAATTGAAGGAAATGAAAGCGTTTCTGAAGGTTTTAAATTTTCCCAGTTGGGAACTGGATTGAGTTTAGTCGATCCATCCAATCCTATGTGGGTAACATGCTTCACATCTGTTGGAAACCCTATTTCCATTTCCTTCTCCTTCGTTTGCTCCGCCTTGTCTTTGAAAGCTGACAAGAATAATAAAACCAAGTAGAAGAAATGCAATGTGACATATCAATCTGTCAATCTGTACACACACACACACACACACACACACAGAGACGGGGGTTGGGATATATATATATACACATTTTATATTTAAATTTTAAATGCTATGCAATTATTACGTGTATGCAAAATCAAATTAATATTTTATATATATTTACATGCATTCATATATAAAGAAACACAAAAGCATTCAAATTAAATACACATTTGCCATTTTTGTCCAGTTATAAATCTTTTACACAAAAATAAATTATTTTTAAACCTCAAAAAGGCCAAACCAGCACTGTCTGGAACGAATAAAAACCTTCAAGTTAGCTTTCACAGATGGCACATTAAACATTATTTATAAATAATACAATTTTATTCATTATGAAAAAATGTAAAATTATATTAAAATTGAATTTATAGAAGAAACATTGAAAAAGAAAATTAAAGACAGATATAGAAAACTTAATTTGGGGGATATAAATAAAGTATCAGAAAAAATTGAATGCATTAAAAAATATTGGAGAAAAATCCAAAACATAAAATATTAAAATAAGAATGTTACAAAAAATTAATATTTAAGTAAATGAGCCATAGGCTTAGTAAATAACAACAGTGATGAAAGATAAATTCAAAGTGTGCAAAATTCGAAAAATGAAAAAATAATAAATTATATAGTTAGAAAACAAAATGTAAAGAAAACAAATTAAAACAGAGGGACACCAAAAGTTTGTACATATAAATAAAAAACATAATATTGTTTGAATACTAATTTCATATCATTTAAGAAATTCATTAAACTAAAGAAAGAAAAATAAAAGAAACAATAGAATAAATTAAAGTTGTCAAGTATATAAAATAAATGAAAGTTGAAGTACAACAAGAAAAAAATGCAATAAAGAGTTAATGATAATTTAGTAATCAACATTGTGCAACCATACCTCCTTGTATACTTAACACATAACAAATAAAATAAGCACATGCTATGCGCGTATATAATTTATATAAATTTATTAATATAATAATATATTATGTTTTATCATTTCAAAAATTAAATAAAATTATTTAAATATTAAAAATTGAATTAAAAATTTATACAAAATGAGTGAGAACATAAAAATTTAAAAGAGAGAAAAAAAACAAGAATAAGGAATTAATTTTTAGAATAGAAAAGAAGAAAATAAATGGAAAGAGGGGTTTTAAATTTTAGTTAATTATAATTGATGACCAAATAGTTATTTTGAACAATTCCTCTTGATATATATGTATGTATGTATGTATGTATAAGTTAACATGATAAACTGCAAGATATTACCTATGTTTGGTTCTATTTTTAAACCCTCTTTGTTCAAAAATACACAAAATAGAAATACAATTCTTAAATATGCAATAGTTCCAAAGTAAATTTTCTTCTTTTATACACTTAACTTACAATATCCAAAATAGTTAAATATACGAGCACACATTAATTTTGTATACAGTTTAAATAAAAAAAATTATTATTATATTATTTAATTATTATGTAATATTTATCACACAAACACACAAAATGAACAAATTAAATATGCACATTGTTATTCTTACTCTATTTATAAAATATTCACTGGGTTTTTTTTTGAAAGTGGGACTTTGGTGAAAGGTAATGTTTGGTGTGAGTTGTGTTAGGATAATTAATACGTTTGGCAGTATGATTTTGATGTTTAAAAATTTTTATTTATTTGAATATATGTATAAAATATATAATAATAATTACATGATACGATAATGTATAAGAATAATGATTAGTTTGTAGGGTATAAATATATATAAATGTGAGTATATGTATATATATTTGTGTGTGTGTAAGTATTAATTTAATTAATAATAGGTGTAATGTTGAATAATAATTAGTTAGTTAGGAAAGAAAATTTTAAATTTGAATTTAAATAAAAAATTTATTCAGATTTATATTTAGTTGTATTTGTTGGATGGTATATTGAATGTTGAAAATGGATTCCAAACATAGCCATCGAAGCCTCACATCATTTCTTACCCTCAAATATTGACATAAAATGAACTTTGTGGAGTATTATTCAATAAAGTAGGAGAGGTAGAATAAAAAACTGGGCGGTTCTATTAGAGCTGTGAAGGCATTGCCTCCACAAATACTAATTCTAATAATAATAATCAAAAGTAATTAAAAATTGTAACACAGAGTTAAAGTTAGCATTAACTTACCAAAGAAGTGCGAGAAACTTTTGATGCGATAGATTAATCTCTGTAATCCATTGGTGAACGATGCTTTGAAAAGGCACTGTTTGTTCTTAATTTTCAACTTAGGCGACTTCTCTGCTCCACGCTTCGCCCCTGTAATTTAGTAAACTGTATGACAACCCATGTTTCTAAGTGAAGGTTTGAGGTGATTTTTTTTCTTTCATATTAAGTAAAAGAAAACAATTTCAATTGCTATGTGTATTACAACCTCTCTCCAGAGGCACAAGCAATTTATTTTATTTATTTAAGACTCAATTATATTGGCTTTGCTTATTTTCTAATTTAATACTACTCATTGTCATTTAAAAATCTTACAAATTAAACATCTAATTATAGAAATTTTATTCAAATTTAAATTTAAAATTTTCTTTCTTACTTTTTATAATTAACTAATAATTTTTCAAATTTTATCTTTATATCTATTCACAATCAAATCAAACACATATCTTTATATTTTTCTACTCTATAAACTAATAAACTATCAAATTATTCAATTGTTATTATATATTAAATATATATAGATATAAATAATTTTTTTATCAACCAAATCATATATCCTAAACATAAATTTTTTTCACTCAAATCACGAAAATTTTACTACCTCTGGGAATGAACCTGACAGACCCATGCTTCTTTTAAGACAAATCGATGGCAAACAAATAATAATAACATACGAATTACTGTAAAAAAAGATTAATGATCACCCACTCGCGAGTATAGACAACAGACAGGCAAGTATATGCATTGTAAAGTTTACAGTTGGTAGCGACTAGCGATTCAATCATTCAACAAACATACGTAGCAGTCAGCTGCAATCCACGATTCCACGACGCCCACCTCAAGTGAAGGCTGCCCTACCCCGTGAGCCAAAAATTACTTGAACACATACGCTATGGTTGGCTTTATTTTTTGACGTGTTTTTAAATGTAAATCTTTCAAAAATTGTGTAAAAATAAGAAATATAGAGATAAACTTTAAAAGCCATAATCTAGTCTATATAGATTTGCGGGAGAGTCAGTGACTTGTGTGTGCGCACGCGCGCGAGAGAGAGAGAGAGAGAGAGAATACTTGTTGTTTCAGAGTATTGAGGCATGGGGGCGGTGGCAAGAGCAACACTCGAATCGGAGCCACAGCCGATGGAGAGCGGAAGAAGCAAGAGTCTTTCCAGGCGCCCTTCTCTGTTCATCATCTTCTAATTAATATATGTCTACAGATATCCAAAGCCAACATAAAACCTGTTAAATCTTCTTGCAAAGTACACAACCTTAATGTTCTCCAGAAAGAAGATATGCCGAGTATCCCTGCTACTTCTCGTATTAGAGAACTGTATGTTACGTCTAACTTCACGGACAAGAAACAATGATTTTGTTTGTGTAAACATAGAATACACCCGACAAAGGCTTAAGGAAGGGTAGGAAGGGTGGCATTATGATTTGTGGAGGGGTTGGAGGGAGTTGTTAGTGAGTTGAACTGTACAACTCAACCTACTGTTGTCTTGTTGTAGTTATTAGCCTTATTAATTTGAACCCCACACTAACCAACTGCTGATCATTTTAGGTTAATTGGTTTTTAAGTAATTGTTTTCTTCAATATGGTGGGAACCTACCTTTCTCTTACAAGCTAAGCCACCATTTTTAAGATTCTTCCATGTCTCGCAAGTTTTGTAACATTTTTATGACGTTTAGGCTTCGTCTTCTTCTTCTTCTTCATTTTTTTTTTTGGTCTTTGTATCGAGTTATTTTTGAAGTTATAAGTTTCTAATGCATTTATATTTGGAATTATGTTTTAAGTTGTTGGTTTTTAACTAAAATCATGTTTGGTGCAATTGATTTGATGGGATAGTAGAGTATAGATTCTACTGTTATGCCAAATTGATATCTTTTATATTCGAATTTAATTTAATTATAATAATTTATATGGTGTTTAGTAGATCGATCAAATTTAAATTGGTTTGATTAATTGAAAGCCTGACTGTTTTGACAAGGATTTGGTTTGTTTGAATAAGGACTAGATCAATCAAAAAGTTGGCTTGATTGTATAAGAAATCGATTAGCCTTGCACAAAGTGACTTCATTGACTGAAAATTCATTTAACCCTTTATCTTGAATGTCTTTATTTTAAAATATTGATATTTAGCACGTAGTTTTTAGGGATCAAATTTATACAAAGCAAAACATTGATGAGTTGTGAGAACACTTTGGACCCATAGAGTTATTAAACAAACATTATCTACACACACACACACACACACACACTTTATTATTAATTTAATTAGTCTTTTTGGTTACACAATATCAAATTACTACTCTTTTTATATTTTCTTATCTATATCCTTTTCTGTTCCTTTTTTCTACTAACTAATTACTTTTATTTGTATTTTTACATTAATTTTTTAGCTTTAAAAATTCTTTATCTTTCTTTATTTTGTCACTTTATATACTTTTAAACCTATTATCTAAAAAAAAATTTTAGATTGCATAATGTGAAATTAAACAATGTCCTTTGCTCAATTTTTTTTTATTTTTTCATC
Organism: Avicennia marina; assembly: GCA_019155195.1. NCBI lineage: Eukaryota > Viridiplantae > Streptophyta > Magnoliopsida > Lamiales > Acanthaceae > Avicennia > Avicennia marina. The sequence continues at coordinate 6,535,540 of CM032772.1, read as the reverse complement.
CTTCTTTTTCTTCCCATTCTTTTATATTTTTATTTTTATTTGTGGTTTCTCTGAAATTTTCTTTATTTTCACATTGATTTGATATTTTTGTTTTTTACCTAGATTTTCTTAGAATTTTAAAATAATTTTATATCTGTTATTTTATATATAATCTATACACGCATAGAGTGTGCAACTTTTACTAATATAGATATAATTAAAATATTACAAATTTTACTACCAAGACAAATTTCAAACAAAGTAAAAAAAAAAAACCTTAGCACTAATAAATTAATCTATAAAAGATATTAGGAATGTAACATACTACTATGAACAGCAATGAAGAACAAACAATTTTTTCTCTTTTGTTTATAGAAATGAAAATCTACTGACAAAAATCATTCAGCCAAACAACAAAATAGATCCACAAAATACCAATAATTTGATCTCAACCTTCAATATTCCGATAAATTCATTCAAACTGGATAGTAAAAGTTAGAAAGAAAAAGAAGAACCAAAGCAAAAATTATTATCATAATTTTTTAAAATTTAATAAAATTTAGTAAAATTAGATGCCAATATATAAAAACAAAATAAAATTTTCATAAATAATAATTTTTAATATAATAAATTAATTTTAAAAAATTACAAATCATTTGTCAAATAGTTATTTTTTCAACCCTTACAATATATAATAAATATATATTTCTAATCATTTGCTTTTTTACAATTATATTTTATTATAACACAGAATTGTTTTTACAATTCATCTGATTATTATATTTTATATTTACAATATCAATGCTTTAATTTCAAAATTTTGTCAAAAGACAAATTATTTTTTACATTAATGAAATTAAACTAATGATATGTATAAAATATGAAATCTTAATATCATGTGGTATATTTATTAAAATATGCTATGAATTGTTCAAAGTTTAATTTTTTAAAATTTATTATACCTTGTAAATTAGTATAGCTCACTTGATAAATATTATTCTTTTTTATCATTTAAAAATTATAATTACGATTTTTAAAAATATTTTAAAATTTATAAAAATTAAATTTCAATATAAAGCATTAAAATTAAGTTTTTTAAAAATATAATTTACTTCTAATTATTAAAAATTAATTTAACATCGTAAATTATTTTGGCAAATATTTATTTTTTGAAAAATTAAATAATAAAAATTTTAATATTTTAATTAATAATATATATTTTTAATTGTTTATAGATGTGTAAATAACAACAACTGTGTCCTACATTGAGTTGACGTCACGATATATATATTTACACGTACACATACGGTAGTGTTTATAGTGTTTATTATCCAAAATTCTGATATTCATGTCTAGATTTAGGAATAGTCAAGTATTTTTGACTAAGATTGTCTTGGGTAGTAAATCCAATAATTGGCACTTAATCCCATATTGAAAGGTTTAGGATTGTAAGTTATTCTCAATATCAAAAATATAAATGTTAGAGAAATGAATTCTATTTTTCATAGATTTACCTTCTCAAACTTTACATCTAGTTCTTCAGATTCTTCTAGAAAAATTATTAATACCGAAGAAATGATAATAGAACATTTCAAAAAATCCATAGATATTTGGAAGATTTCAAAAATTTCCAAAGACCAAATCTACAAAATTTTCAAAATCCTTTCTTTCAATACAAATCTAGCTATTAAAACGCAAGAAAGAGACATTCAACTTACAAAACTATTTGAAACAATCCTTCTTTCTAAAACATCTTTATAGAAAATATAGAAACAAAGGAAACAAATATATTCATATAGGATTAATACAAGTAGCTATTAAACCTTTAATGAAAGAAGGATTAGACACCTCAATTCTTGGCATACATAGAGATGCCAGATTTACAAATTTTAAAGATTTCTTATTTAGTTCTATTGAATCCAGCCTTTCACAAGACTAGTATCTTTTGATTGCTATCCAAAACTTATAATTTCGCTAAGGAACAAAAATATTATGAAATCTCTTGTATTACAAATCAAGATTCATAACTACAAAATGTTTAAAAGACCAATTTCAATAGCAATAGTTTTCCAAATTTATTACACAGCAGTCCTTTCAACCTTCGCAACCAATGTAAGATTTCATTGCAAAAAAAAAGAGAAAGAATTTTATTACAAATAGATCTTAGAAAATCAAATGTTGTTGTTTCCAAATCTAATTAGTGTAAAGATATATCTCTCCCAAAAGAATGGATTCTTGAAGAAGCTACCCAACCAGAACATACTCAACTACTAAGACCTAATTCACATTTTAAATCCATTATCCAATCAATAAATGGAAAAGTGAAACTTTCTTTCCATAGAGATTCAGTCAGTAGTTTTAGATCTTTTAAATCTGAAGATTCTGAATCAAATATAATAGATTTAGAAAGAATTTCTCAAATTCCTTTTGTTATTGATATACCTACAAAACATAGATATTCAACATCTAATATTACAAATCTGGTTCTTAGAAATGTTGATTATACTTCAAATATTCCACGACTAATTTATACAAATCCTATTAATCAAAAATTGGAACAAGATCCCTCTAGTCCAACTTTTTCTATTGTTATTGAAAACATAAATGAATTAAGTGTTATAAAAATGGTATTTTACATTAATAAAGCCCTCCTTCACAATGACTTTTGTCCCCAAAAAAATTCTTAAAAGAAACAATGGTTTTTCAAAAATTTGTTGGATATCAGAAAACAAGTCCGAAAGAACTATTATGAATTTATTAATAATCATAAAATCCATATTTTATCCTTTGATTGGTTTGAGATTTATGCTTCACAAAACTCAATAGATTATTCTTTTCCGAAAATATTAAATTCGATAACTTTAGGATTAAAAGGCCTGAATGGCAAGCAATTACCGATTCTAAAAACCTTCAATAAAATCATTCTCCTCTACAAGAAATTAAGATTACAATCCAAAATTAACCAATAGAGGCTACACCCCTTAAAAACCCAGGGGATGGTGATAAGAAAAATATAAAAAATTTAATAACCCAAAATAATTATATAAACATTAATCTAAATAATATTGGACAACAGTTAGATAGAATTGAACATCATATACAAAAACAACCTTTAGTTATAGTGAAACCAAATAAATCCAAAGAACTCTCTCTTACAAAACCCCTTTTTAAACAATATGAAATTTTCAAAGGAAGTGTAAAAAAATATTTATGATAATAAAATTGAATTTATTAAAGAAATTCAAATTCAATTGTCCAAATTAGGAATGACCACTAGTAACTCAACCCCCAATAACGATTATGTTGCTCCAAAAACTCCAACTTTCCAATATCACATTAATACTTTAAATTATAAATATGAAAACCTTGAACAATCACAAACACTGAAACAACAAGTGAATAAACTTAAATAGAACTCACAACCTTTATAGATGATTTATTCTAATACTATTCCGAAACCCATTGTCTAAAATTGTTTCAATGCTTCATCCCTCTACAATTGGAACCAAGATGATATTAATGAACAGCAAATCATTAGCATACTCTAACAAATGACCATGTTCTCAAATGTTTACAGGACTCAAAATAGTGTTCAAGATAACACCATTGCAAAACTCCTTATAGCAGGCCTTTTTGGTCAACTTAAATGATGGTGGGATTTCTATCTCACTCCTAATCAACAAGAAGAAATCCTAAATGCAGTAAAAACTGATGGCACGTAATTTTAGTATTGTAAAAAGAAATAAAAATGTATTAAATTAGTTATACTACAATTGTTCTATTATTACATGTACACAAATTATACCTACAGAACAAATAATCATGAAAAAGATTGGTAAACAAAAATGTGGTAGGGATTTGTACGTGACAAGGTTATTGCATTTGGTTAATGTTTTAAAGCATAAGGCAAGCCATATAAGCAAAGGATACATCTTGTGGACATTTTAGCAATACGTATAACATAAGATAAAGCAACTACAAAAAATTTCTTCATTAAACAATATTGATTTTGATTTTTAGAAAGTGTATGCATTTGCATATTGCACACTACATGGTATTCTAATCCCCGTTTAGCTATTAATGCCATAAGGGAGAGAGCATGGAATACAACAAGATCTATGTGATGGTGGATCAACATGTGATAGCTTGAGAGATGCAAACTAGGCTCATGTTGCTCATCATGTTGTTTGGGACTTATAGAAAATGACTCAAATGGAACGAGGGATGCATGATAGTGGTGATGTCGTGACTGCTTGAGGATCTGCTCCAACTATAATGTATATCTGTAGTACATGTGTGGACTATACTCTTAAAATGATGTATAGGGTACGACATTTGCATATTCATATATATTGAACCTAAATAAAAATTTTATAAATATGTGAAACCACATATATTTCATAACTATAACATCACAAGTAAATCAACTAAGATTTGTTTAATTAAGCAAGGCCAAAAATGCCAACAACACAGAACACCCAGCAAATTCAATTAACTCATTTAAATCATGCAAATAACAATAAATTTGAATACATAAAATTTAATAATTGTTGCATACTTACAAATTATCAAATATTTAATAAAATTTAACAATTTTGCATATTTAATTTATTCTTGATAATTGTCCCACATTTAATTAACGTTACTATCTAACACATTTTAAAATTTATCACATACATGACAAAATTCAACAAACACCAAATATTTCCTAATACTCCTTAATTAATATTTATTTAATATATATTTATATTTAACAATTTTGTTAACATATTAATCTACTAACCCCTAATTATCAAAAAGTCTAACACCCCAACCCTTGCGCCAAACACACCCCTCCACAACAAAACCCTTCTTCCCTCGCCAAACGCAAACTCGTCTGACTAAATCTCGCTTGCCTCTCGTCGCTCACTCCTCTTCTAAAATTGCCCTACTTTTCTTTCTCGATCGTTCCACTGCTCTCGTTTGCCGCCTGTTCCGCTCTCTCCACTCTCCGTTATCACCCCATTCGCACCACAAACATCGCTCAATTGGCCCTTCAATTTTGAATATCTTTGTCCCTTTCCCATGGCTCCAATCTATAAGTCTCTCATGGCCCCGATATGTAAATCTCCTATGGCGGTTTCTGATGAGCGACAGACACCAAACTAGTCACCGCCGGTCACATCTCAATCCAAAACGGTGGAGGAGCAACAACCATGCACACATCTCACATTTTCCCAAAACTTTTAAATTTTCTTTAGGTATATTTCCACTTTTGGAAAATTTCCTATTTTTTTGTATATTTTTTAAATTTTTATTTTTATCCCTGGTAGTAGAAGAAATTTTGCATTTTCTTCTTCTTTTTAGCAAATTTCTCCATTTTTTGCATTCCCAATTTTGTTTTCATTTTTTTAAATTTTCTTGATAACAAAAAAATCTAGATCCGTTGAATTTTTGTAGTTTTTTAATATTTTCAGACTATTTTCCTCCTGAATAAAGTCCTTTCAATATTGTTTTATTTTTCATAATTACTTTCAATATTTTTAGAAATATTAAGAATATTTTTCAGATCCAATTTTCATTAATATTTCCAGATCTGCTTTTTCTCCTGAAATCTCTAATAATTTTCCTAATTATTTTTACATATGAATTATTGTTTAAATGAAATTTACATATAAAGAATGTAGACTGTATATGTGTGGATAACAAATGAAGTAATGGGCGAAGGAATTTTACATACTTGCTTTTTGTTTGGGTAAATTGAAATGTTGGAGTTTGGTTGTAATGTGCTTAGTGGCTGAATTCTTGTTGCTTTTTTGCAGGCTTGGTGCAGCCCACTCCTTCTCCAAATACTTCAATTTTGCTTCAAATACTTCAAGTGATTGTTATCATTTTGGGTGAATGACGTGTATAGGGATGTCTCCATGCTTATGGTTGTATAACATAATCGTTTCACTTAATCACAATGCTCATACTCATAATGCATGATTTATGTTAATTGAATTTCATTTAATGTAGTCAAAAAGCACCACCAACGCACCTGTAAAGAAATAATTTGGTACTTCATATTTCCTTTCTTTTTCTTGATTTTTTAAAATTTATGACGTCATCTGTCTCTCGCCCTTGACTTACACCTGGAGACCACATACGTCCACTGAATTCATTTTTATTTATATTTAATAGGCGTGTCGACGTTTAGGGTGTTAGGATGACATCCGATGACGGAATCCAACTTCTTCAACATCGACATGGGTTAGAATAACAAACTCCTCATAAAGGGGTCATTTCGTCAAATGCGTAATATTTTTAGAATTAAAAAAAACAAAAAATTTGGTATAATATTTATTTTGTAAAAACTACAAAATAAGCATGTGTATTCGTTTCATTCCGACATACATAAAGTCCAAATAGCACATTTCAACAAATCCTCCACAAACGGGTAACTTTGGTATAGGAAATTTTTTAATAATATTTAAATAATAAACCTGTTGCGTCTTTATGTGTTTTTTTAACTGGACTAACAAATCGAATTATTGGAAAATCTTTAAGCTATTCATTTTCCGATTATATTTTATTATTATGTTGTTTTAGTATCATTCAACTTAAGAAATCAACTAATTTGTTCATCGTTATACATAAAAATAATTCAATTGATTGCTCAACAGTTAGTGCAACCTATTTTTTGGGTGGGTTCATTTATATTTTCTCTTTGTACTTCCTGCGCATATATATAGATTTCATTCTTAAAAAAAGAATGGTAAATGTCTTGTATTTAAGGGTTATTCGACGGTTATCGGGATAAATTCATTGATGACAGACTTCAAGTATTCTTGATATTGTGTTTACATTTTTGATATTGCGTTTCACGCGAAACATAAAAAGATTATAAAATTTATATAAAATACTGCATATTTATACCAGCGCCTTAAGTCTCTTTTACGCCTTAATTCAATTTTATAAATACCGCATTTTTATCCGCTTAATTCTGTTATTATGCCTTTATTCATTTTATAAATACTGCATTTTTATCCCAACGCCTAACATTTCAGCAAAACAAATATTATATATGTTTATGTTCAATGATTGAGACAGAAATTGAAAGGTCTCAAACAAAGGTGAGTTTATAAATCTTAAACTCCATAAGAACTTTAAAGTTGTTGGATTCAAATAAACTACCATATACTTATGATGAAGATTGAGTGCATAAAAATTCAATTTGAGTAACCACGAATCCAAACCACTTGGATTAAATTTAATGGAAAATTGAGACTTTGGGAACTGAGCTCTTTATGCTCGTACACTTAAACCATCAAAACAAGATTTAAGAATGTATAAGATTTTGGCATGTTCGGAAGAGGTAAAATTTTGGCAATAGCAAGAGGTAAATCCTTCTCTTTTCTATGTTGTGGCAACGCTTGTTTTTTACCTAAATATTTAACATGTGGCATTAGATTCTTAAAAGACTTCTGCTTTGCATGGTATTAGATTCTTAAAAGACTTCTGCTTCTTAAAAGCAGTGTAGCTGAATAGGCAGAAGATGTGAGGGGGAATCGAACATGCATTATTGAGCTGGTAAGGAGCGACCCCAATAACTGGGCTAGTTCAGAGCTTAGTAAGCTGTGCGCCACATTAATTATAAATCTTCTGTGATCTGAAAGATGTACTGCCACCGCATCAAATAGGACTCGGATCTTGGGAACTCAGCTTGTTACGCACTAAGCTTCTGCTTATTCAGCTACACTGCTTTTGTACTTTTATTTCACATTTATGTATATTTATTTTGTTTTCATGCATGAATTGTGAATAAAATTTAGAATAAATGACTTAGTGATCAATATAATTAATAATTGATGGGAGTTTAGCATTAGCAACCCTGATCATGTGAAATTATATAAAAGATCACATAAAGTGTTAAGACATTTGATTGTAACAAAATTATTTAAAGATGATAAATTTTAGCCACAAGAATTTTTATTGTATTGAAATAATTGATTAGGATAAAATATATTAACTCTCCTAATTTGCCCACATAAATTATGAATGCTTTTAATAGTTTTATCATAATGTTTACATGAATCCTATTGAATTAAAAATTTAGCCCATAGACAATTTTTATACTCTTGGATTTATGTTATGTATTATGTCTTACATTGGGAGACTTATATTTGGATTGATTAGCCTCAATTTTATATTTAGCATGTATGTTTGTACATACATAAATTTCTATAACTATTTGTGGTTGTATCGATCAGTATAAAGATGATTGTTCTTTGCTTAAAGACATTGGTAAGTAATTTGAAACCTCAAATAAGGTGTTTGCGAGTACCCTAATAATGAACTTCTTCTTAATGAAGCTCATCACTCTCTCAAGTGTGCGCGAGCACATCATGAAGATGCAAGACATTGCGACTCAATTAATACACTTAGGTTGAAATGACGAAGTCTTTCCTAGTGCACTGTATTGTGAATACTCTCCACAATAATGTAGTCTCTTTAAAATATCATATAATACATCTAAAGAAAAATTAATGAATTGATGACCATGTGTGTACAAAAAAAGGGATGGTTGTTAATGGAATAAGAAGAGTGTTCTAATAGTGCATATGTGACTGACAACATAGCGAAAATGCTCAGATTGAATCTAAACAAAAGGAAAGGGTAAAGTACCCACTCATAAAGCTATTAAAAAGGAATTCAAGTGTTACTTCTGTAAAAATAAGGGACACACAGGGAAGGGTTGCAAAAAAATGCAAGAGATGACTTGAATCTAAAGGTCCAAAAATCTTGTTTGTCTGTTATGAATCCAATATGATAAAAATTAATCATGACACATGGTGGATTGATTCTTATTGTACAATGCATGTTACAAATTGTGTTGTAGGGCTTACAAAACCTAAGGAAACCAATGAGAAATGAGTAATATATCTTTTTAAGAAATATGATTTACTAACATGTGAAGGGCATTGGTGATTGAAGCCTTGTTTTGAAAAGTAGGCACGTTTTAAAATTAGAAAAACTTTTTAAATTTCAAGTTTTTCTAGAAATTTGATTTCTGTTTCAAAACTGATACCATTTAGATATTTTTTTTTTTATCTTTTCAACAATGAATCAATTAAAATTTTTTTAAATCTATTGTTGTTGGAAATGTTATTATTTCAATTAATCTTGTTAAATTAGATTTACAAAGTGATGCATGTTATAATATAACACATGAATGTTGGTGTCAAAAGATGGGTCTTGAATGAAGAATACTCAATGTTGTGGCACCGTAAATTAGGACATATATCCTTGATAGATTTAAGAGATTAGTAAAGATGGAGTACTTGGTACTTTAAATGTTACTGATTTTGATACTTGTATAGACTGCATAGATGGAAAGTAGACTAACAAGTTAAAGAAAGGTGTCAAAAGGAGTTCTGACATATTATAGATCATACATGTGAATGTTTGAAGTCCATACATGGACTTGTATGGCCACAAATACTTCATCTTATTTATAGATGATTACATATAATAAATGTATCTTTAGTTTCTTCATAATAAGAATGAAGCAGTTAATGAGTATGGTCCCATACTAATGTAATAAATAATAAAAAGGTAGTATTAAGTAAGCACATATGTCATATCTATAGGGAACAGGGTATCCAATTCAATGTTTATTAGTTAAGCCTATTTAATTAGCTAGATTGAAATAGAAAAAATAACGAAAGAAATAGATAATGAAGTATCTGACAAGTACTCACTGAAGCAGACAAATACAAAAACAAATAATGATGATTAGGAAATCTAGTCCCTTATGATATAATTGACTCAGAATGATCATTGTCTTGTGTTAATTTTCAATATAATTGCTTTGTCAAGGATTATTAATCCTATAGTTTCACTTCTATTATTCCTCCAAGATTATTGTTTACAATTGAATGTCTAACATACAAGTTTCACCCCCATTATTTTCTACACAGTCACAGATTAATTAAAGGGCTTATTAATTCCTTTAATCACAATTCAAAGCTTAAATTGTAAATAACAAATGCAAGGACAATTAATCAAAAGAAAATTTATGCATTCATTGTTTATCATAATTACAAGGTTTTAGAAAATAATTCAGAAAGCTATAAAAATATCAAAACTAATTAATGCCAAATTAATCATACACAACATAGTCTCAAAAAAACAAAAGAAAAGAAAGAATCCTTAGTCTATGAGATGTGTTGAATAAGAATTATCCCATCTTTTTGTATTTGCCTCCAAGAAATTTGTCTTCTCTCAAGAAACTTGTTTGACCCTCCAAAATCTCTCGTCTACGTCTCTAAACCTTCTTCTCTGTGAATTATGGCCTCCTTTTATATGTAAGGTTGAGTAGAGGAGGAAAAGACAAGTTTGCCCCTGAAAAATCACACTTGGTGTAGTTTCTCAATCCGCTCTGCAATTGCGCCATTGTCTCTCAATGTCGTTGTGGCCATTCTCATAAGTGTGAGTGCCTTTTGCGTTAAACAGCATTCGTCCTTATGCTTGATTTATAGCTACGACAAGTTCCTTCACAACCGCAATACTCCATTTTGTGACAATGAGTGCCCAATGTGAACAATTTTGGGATGTGTTGCTTTATTCTATGTGGTTGCAAACTTTTAACTCACAAACATGATATGCTCTTCCACGAGCGTGAGAGTTGAGCATGAGTCTATCTTTCACACTTTCTCTTTGCAATTATGAAAACCTCTCTTGCATTTGCAACTTTCACATTCCAGAAATTATATTAAGTGTATGAAATGCTCCAAACTCATTTATTTTCTCCCAAAAATACTTAAAATACAAACATAACACCTAATTAACACTTTTAGGCATTATCAGTCAATTCCTCTTGCCATTAACACAAATGACTAGTGATCCCATCATGGGACACACGTCGGTAAAATTGTTATGGTCGACCCAGAAGGATGTGGTATGCTTGCATTGGGACCACATCACACAAAACTTCATCTTCATATCCACCAATCTTGAATAGAATCCTCCCTTGCTTTGTGACCTAAACTTCGCCACTATTGTTAAACAATTGAAGTTAGAATGGTTTTCGGTGGGCAATGGTAGGCAAACTCAAGCTTTCAACTAATATATTGCTAACAACATTGGTGTAACTTCCTCCATCAATGATCATGCTATACGTTTTACCTTTAAATTGGTAACGAGTGTGAAAGATGTTCTCCCTTTGCTCATCATCCAAGCCCTTCTTAACTTCTGTGCTAAGGACCCTCATGGTCACTTGTTTAGGCTCTTAATCATCACCGTGCTCATCAACTCTGCCTTCTCCTTCACTTTCATCGGTGATGATCACCCCATATCGTTGAGGATCATGATCTTCTTGTTTAGGCATCAGTTTGCAAAATGCCCTCACCCTTGGCATTTGAAACACACAAGCTCTCTATTACGTGAAGTACTAGTAGTAGTGTTAGAATGAGGTCTCCTGGATATTCCTTCCTTGGGTGCCTCCTTTGGCTTGGTTGCACTAGCCATGGGTGATCAGTCCTTCTTACTAAGGAAAGTACTAAGGCATGATGTGCTTAGTAGTGCTCCTTCCCGACCCCTCCTCTTGAGTTGCCTCTCAACCTTGATGGCTTGTTGGGCCATCTCATCCATGTCTACATAGTGTTGCAATTCAAAAACATCAATTATGTCATGGTCTAATCCACTTAAGAACCTTGCCATGGTGTCTTCTCGGTCTTCCATTGCATTAGCTCTCATCGTTACTAATTTCATCTCCTTGTAGTAGTCTTTAACACTTCAAAATCCCTATGCTAAACCTTGCAACCTTTGGTAAATATCCCAATAGTAATGTGTTGGAATGAACCTTCTTCTTATGGCTACTTTTAATTTTGTCCATGACCTGATTAGCCTTTCACCAACTCTCCTTCAAACTGTCACCATTTCGTCACACCAAATCATTGCATAATTAGTGAACTCCACGACTACTAATTTCATCTCTCTCCTCTGTATACTGGTAGCAATCGAACACCATCTCTGCCCTTCTCTCCCATTCAAAGTAAAGCTTTGGATCAAATTTTCCTTAGAATGGTGACATCTTGAGCTTAACCCCCTTAAGCTGTTTTTCATCATGTGCCAATCTCCTTCTTTATTGTCACGTCAGCTCATTAAATATATCTTCATTAAAGTTTGAATACCTGTTTGGTGACCTCTTTTTTACTTTTAGGTCATGTTCTCGATCACTAACCCAACCATTGTGTGGCAACAAGTCATCTCTCATACTTATGGTTTGAGAGGCTTCAATCATCTCCAACCAATCATGCATACCCTCAACTATCTAGGTTATTTGTTGCATTTCTTCTCTAATGGCCACAAGCATCAATTTCATGTCATAATTTTCTTCTGCACTATTGGACATATTGAAAGTACGTGATGAAATCAAGGGTGTGTGTGTTCAAGTGCATATATGTACAAGAACAAGAAATGAAAATCACTTAATGAATTTTAACAATTCAAACCAAGTCGCCTCAAAAAATTTAAAATGATTTTTAGGCTCAAACCTAAAAAATACAAGTAAAAATTGTGTGGAAATCAAGAAAATGGGCATTGGGATTGATTTAGATACAAAAGGATCGATCTAGTGTGAAAGACAGATTGAGCGATTGATTTGGAGAATGGGCAATTGACCTCAACATGTGTAGGTGTGTGCAATTGTGTTGCAGCACGTATGTGTTCCTAGCAAAATTAAGCAGCACGATCGAGTGGGTAGACATGCTATCGATTGTTAAGTTTTTAAAGTAAAAGGATTAGAGGATCCTAGTGTCACTTTTTTTGTAATGACTTTTCTACTTTCTTTTCTTCTTGTTTTTCTTCTTTCAAAATCTCCAACAAGTACCTCCAACAATATTCCTTCCAAATACAACCAAATATTCAAAAATATTCCAACAACAATATCAACAATAAGATTTCACAATATTCAACACCAAATTTCTTAAAAATTGGTCCAAACAGCTAACAATATAATTTTTTTTTGGATTTTTGAAGAAAATGGGTCAGAAATGAAATAAATATAGAAAAAATATAGAGAACACAAAAATGGAACCCAACTAACCAATTGGATTTAGAAAGCCAATTAAGTTAGCTTTGACACCAATTGATGTAATTGACAGAAGTAGGGATTGAAAATGCTTAGGAAAAATTGGGAAAAATTAGTGAAAATGAAAACAAAGGAAATATCAAGGAAAATAAATGAATAATCAAATAGATTGAATTTGGTTCAACGAAGCAAGAATGTATCCCATACAGGGCAAACCCTTACAACAAATTGAAAAATGTACAACCGAAGACCCAAACACCACATCGGCTAATGTGTGCCACGAACCACTAGATACACCCAAATAGCCTAATTTGTACTTGAGCTTGGGAGTGTAACTCACTCACACTCACAAACAACAAGCATGAAAGTGGAAGAGAATATTCTTCAATTGCATTTAATGACTAAGAGTTGTTGTACAAGGGTTTTTGTAATGTATTTAAGAGTACAAGCCAAGGACTAGGTCTAGGGAGGGAAAAAATGGCAAAAATGCTCTAAAAAATGTGCTCCAAATGGTTAAAATTTAAAAAGGAGACAAAATTTGTCTTTTCGCCTACATTACGATTGAGTTGACCCTTCTCTAGATTAAGCGCAACGCCTTCAACTAGTGCACTAAAGTAGTGATCGCTCGGCTTGCGATTGATCGCTTCCTTGGAAATCTCAATTCCAGAACTTTTTCCATGTCAATCGCGCCTCCTTAGCTCAATCTTGTGGGGCGTGATTGTAAAGTTAGAAGCCTTTCGATGTCAATTCGATTAGCGTGGCTCAATTGAGGCTAGTTCAAATTGTAATTTTAGAGCCTTTAGATGCTTCTTGAACCTCTTAAGTCAAAATTTAACACCACATTCCTTCCTTTGGCCCTTCCATCATGTCCAAATTCCTTTTAAGCTCCCAATTGAGCATGAAGTTGGTGAGGGCCTTCTCAAACATGCGAGCCCTTGCTTTTGTCAGGGGTTTGGGTTGCAACTTGAGAGGGTTTCATCCTTCGAATTTACACATTAGGGAAGCATGTTAAGTAACTCCAAACTTCCAAAGTTTCTGTGGATTGAGGCTCTTAAGATAGTTGTGTACACATTGAATAGGGTTCCGATAAAGGATGTGTCAAAAACACCCTTTGAGTTACTTAAAGGTTAGATTCCTCTGTGTGTGCCACTTCTCAAGCCTTATTCACTAGAACCCCATTGATGATTCTGTGGCAATTCAAAGATAATCAATGCTAGGACAACTCGCTTTAAGCATCAACCTCCTTTGAAAAAGTTCAACCAACAACAATAATAATTAAGAGAACTCTAGTGTAGATCTAAATTATTTTTATTTCTTTTCTTCCCTATGTTTTTTCTTTCATTAATTTGTGAGCTTAATAATTTTTCTTAAGTTGTTAGAAGCCTTTTTACACAAAAGTGAATAATGATCACTGCATATCCTTTATTATTCAATTCACAACTAACTTAATATGCTTTGCATACTTTTGATTGACCAACCATTTTACATGACAATGAATAGGGGTCTCTGTACAATTTTGATTACTATTTTAGACCAATTAATGGAGTAGATAACCCTTTTAGACATACTCACATTTTTTTGGAATTTTCCAAAAAAATTTTGTTAAGTCTCTACCATTTTTTCTTTTAGTCAATCTTACTCATTCTCTTGAGCATTTGTCAACACTCAAAATAAGACTTACATTGCCTAATGAATTATCCTCTTCTCAAAATAAAATTTCTCAAGTGATCTATCAACTAAAAATTGAAAAGTGTTGCGCATAATAAAGTGGGAATCATGTTTTCAGCAAATTAGGCTAGGATAGCCATTTTCAAGAACAATTAAAAAAGTACGCAACAAAAATTTTTACATAATACATTTCATCACAAATTAAGTCCAGTGGTTACTACTCTCATGAATTGTCATGTCATCATTCCGCAATGTAAACCATTCAACATTCATGCGGAACTTTTCAGCAACATTTGTCACACATAATAAACACAACTCCTCATGGGATCCTTCATAATATTTCAACATGTATGGTTGCCTTTACCCACACTTCTATTGTTGCCTATGCTACAAAGATAATCACAATAAGAAAATAAAGCAACTTAGAGGGATATAACCTTGTAAGGTTGGAGAATATCCATCCATCCTTCTTTTTTCTATGCTATACACCATGCCAAATCACTTTCCCTTTTCAATACTACTCTACTTAGAACTCAAAGTAATACTCCACGCAATCACAAAACAAACAAAAACACAATAACACTCAAAAATAAACTACTAAAAGTAAGTAAAAATGCTTAGGTTGCCTCCCAAGAAGCATTGTATTTATTATTTGCACTCATCAAGTGTAGCTTCTTTCAGTCTAGCACATGCAAATAAATGCAAGCCATTCTAAGCAACCATAATATTAACATTTGTTGGATCTCATCCACAACCCTAGTGTCGATGATCCAACAATCCATAATAATGTCTTCTATTGACATTTGTCTAGGCTCATTATTCATCTTCATGGCATCTGTGCTTACATCATGACAACAACCCCAATTTATTTTTGAATTAGTGTCTTCATAAATAAGTGACCCATTATATCCGTTATCTGATTTTATTGAAAAATTAAAATTACATGGAAAAGAATAACTCCCTATATCATAATTAGTTGTATTCCTTAACTTGTTCACAGCTTCTCTCTACCCTTGAGGTTCTTCTACTACCTTTAGTTGTGGTCATCAAAAATTGTGTTGCAACGATCTATATGCTCCCATGAGATACTCAAGGTCACCATAATCCAAATGCCATTCCTTTTGAGTATTCCCTTTAAAAATGATAGCGAATTTTAGCTTCAAAGCTAATGATTCTACAAATGAGTTAATAGACATAAGTTCGTTAAAGCAATACTCAGTTGGAGAAATTTCTTACTTTCTACATAATTCATTAAGGTAGGGGAAACATAAGTAGGGAACATATGAGATGCACAAGAATATAAATCTTCCTTTTATTTCCTTTCTTGATTCCCTTCTAGTTGATGCCTCATCTCAATAGTGATTAGTTTCTCCTCTTCCTTGGGCACTAATTGATGACATGGCTCTCTAAAGACATTAACCCTCTTTAAGGTGTCTTCTTCAACAATTGGTTCCATGTGGCTCGAATTCGAATCTTGGTCTTCCTCAAATTTTGTTATGTTAAACTACTCTTCATGGTATTCCAAAAATCATGAATTTTGTCTAATATAGGCTCAACTACTACTCCACACCTTCTTCACCATCTTTCTATGCACTGATCCTAATCCATCCTCTACTTATTCCTTAATGCTTCTCTTAATATACTTTAGTGTTGCTCAATAATGAATCATAAGATGAACCAAATGCTACTCTAGCTAGCTACTCTGTTTGCTCTTCCAAATGCACCATGGTAGCTTGTCGTTCTTTAATGAGGATATCCATCCCTACCATGGAATTTTGGGCAAACTTTATAAAATTCATAACAATGTCTTCTATTAATTGCTATTGTGGTGAAGGTGTCATCATTGAGCACATCATGTCTTGATTATTCACCCAAGAGGACTTCAGCTAATACTCAAATC
Organism: Avicennia marina; assembly: GCA_019155195.1. NCBI lineage: Eukaryota > Viridiplantae > Streptophyta > Magnoliopsida > Lamiales > Acanthaceae > Avicennia > Avicennia marina. The sequence goes on along the minus strand of CM032772.1, from coordinate 6,518,939 downwards.
CTTGATCACGTGTGCTTTTTCATGGATTGTATTAGCTAAAACATTGGTACTCATACTCTGTGCATTGGGATGGCCAATAATTTTCTCCTTGACAACAGGATGAATCGTGCAATCCCCCACACCAACTGCACACCTACGTAAAACATGAGTCAACATAACATCTCAATTGATCAATTTATCTTTGGACAACATTTAAGGCGCAATTCGAGGAATAATATTGAGTTTGTAACCAATCCCAATTATCATTAGCTAGTGAACACCTATCATAGGATTCAAAGTAAGGAAAAGGCATTAAAATACCACTATGTTACTATGCACAAAATGGGGGGTTAAATAGAATAACTACACACATATGCAAGATATTTGATAGAAATCAATGAATAATACTGGTGCCGCATCAACCTCAAAAAAAGGGAAATGAAAGAATGAAAGAGAAAGAAAATTAGACAAAATAAATAAGCAAACAAATATATACAGAAAACTGGGAATGGTTTAATCTTGTAGTCTCCTAGAATGTTTCAAAGCACATGCCACCTTCCTCAGCAACGATGCCAAAATTTGATACGTGTTGTCACCACACTAAGATTTCAATTTATAAGGAACTAGTACTATAGTGAGTATAGATATTGTGTCCATGAGGATAGGTTGTGTGTCAATCAATATAATTAGGATTCTATTAGTTAAACTATCAAAAAGTAGTGAGAATAGAATTAATAAACTAAAGGTGAACACTTAAAAAAATAAAAGCACAAAGTTGAATTGATGGAATACCAATAATTGAAGAGCCTACACCCTTGTGTTGTGTTAGTTTCCAATACATGCCATTTTATATTAATTATTAGTTTAAATGTCTTGTCGCGGATTGCTTATCCTAAAGTCCATAGAATATTCTCTCAAACTTTTCTATAGATTTGACTCAAGGTTATGACAATTTTTGCCAAGCTAAATCAAGTTAAGTAATTAAGCCTTGTGAGTAACAATATGTTATCTACACTAATCCTATGGTTTTATTTCCATTATTCCCACAAAATTATTATACGTCTGGCATGCAGGTTTCACACTCGTTATTCTCCATACAGCCACATGTGATTATAGGGTTAATAAAGTCCTATAATTATTATCTAACTCAATAATTTCAAATAATTAAATCAAGGATAATTAATCACAAAGTTGTGCGTGCATTTTTCACTAATCCCCAACACAAGAGATTAGAGAATAAATTAGCAACAAATCATAAATTCCATAGCAACCATTGGTAATTAGTTCATCATTTGAACAACTCAACAATAATAGAAAAAATTCAAGAAAACTTAGTGTAAAAGTTGTATGTTGCATAGAAAAATGAATGCCTGTGCAACTTGGTGCGAATTCTTTCTCTTCTATCTCTTTAATCTTTGGGTCCTACATTTTCTAAGTGTTTGTACATTGACAACTAGTCTTGGACCCTTTATAGCCATGTAGGAATGTGTATAAATAGGTTAGAGTGGCTAGGACTTCTGTAAAAATTGATAAAAGTTGAAATAGTCCTTTAAAGTTGCGTCCAAGAAGTTTTCATGCTATTACTCTCAACTGTGGGCATTCTGATCATGCCCATGGTGTTCTGGTCACCTCTATGAACTTAGGTATGAGTTTTACAAGTCCTACTTCCTAAAACTCATGGCCACAACACACCTTATTGAGATCACTCCTCCATTTTCTATGACTGCTTTGGTAGTGTACATTTTTCTTGTATGTAACTTTCTTGTTCAATATTTGAATGACCTGATTTTTGCACCATTGGAAAGCTAATTTCTTTTTTGTTTAGTCTATGAAGTATCGTATCAATTAACTACTCCATCAAAACAAGGAATCCTTCCAAATTTACTGTTTAATGTTTCCTTTTGAACTATTGCTCCTTCCAAGTATACCCCTTTTCTTCAAGTTAAAATTATCTAAAAATTCTCAAACCTAAAATATAACGATTAAACACCAATATTAACCATAATTATGTAAGATTTAAATAAATTAAGCTTAATGTTTATCAATTACTCTACATATTTAAATAATGCCACAAAGTATTTAGGAATTTGAGTATTCTAGCATTAAATCAAATGAATTGTTTAGAATAAATGATTCCTTTTGTCGAGTCATCACATGCATGCATTTGGGGATATCTATCTAAAATAAGCATTCATAATCTACAAGAAAAGAAATTGGATCCAAGGACCATTAGTGGGTATTTCATAGGATATGTAAAAAAGGTCCAAAGCATGCCACTTTTATTGTCCATCACGGCACACTAGATTTGTGGAATCAAGAAACATAAAGTTTCTCGATAACGACCTAATTAGTAGGAGGGATTGTTTCCAAGATATAATTCCTAAAAAGTATCATTTAAGAATTGAGCCTTATACTGCATGTACTAAAGTGATCATTATTTGTGACGTCCCTTATTCTTCATCGGATCTCATACAATCGGCTATTGAAACTCAACAAGCTGAGAATGATAAGTAAGAAATTCCACAAGATGTTAGACAAATAATAGATCTAATTGTTTGAAAATCAAGTAAAAATATTGAACAATGAGTTGAACATTAAGAAGATCTACTAAAACAAAGAAATCAACAACATCTATTGATTATATAGCATATATACAAGAATGTAACTTTAATGTTTGAGTCAAAAATGATCTGAAGTCTTTTCACAAGTTATGAGCTCTAGAGAATTAGACTTATAGTATGATGCCATGAAAAAAGAGATGGATTCTATGAAAAATAATGATGTTTTAGACTTTGTTAAGCTGCCAAAAGGGGTAAAACTCATTTGATGTAAATGGGTCTTTAACACCAAAATAGGCTCATTAGGCAACATTAAGCAATATAAGATAAGACTCATTGCTAAGGGATTCACTCAAGGGAAAGAAATTCATGACACAGAGACTTTCTCCTTTATCCAAGAAACATTCCCTCTACATAATCTTGGCATTAGTTAAATGTTTTGATTTAAAGTTGCAACAAATGAATATGAAAATAGCATTCCTTAATGATAACCTAGTGGAAGACGTTTATAAGACACAATCTAAAGGATTCCCCTCTAGTGGTGTTGAGCAATTAGTTTGCAAGCTTATGAAATCTCTATATGAGTTGAAACAAGACTCTCGTCAATGGTATTTAAAATTCCATAATATTATCTCATTATTTAGTTTTGAAGAGAATACCATGGATAAACGGATATACCATAAGGTCAGTAGGAGTAAAACTTATTCCTTGCCCGATATGTTGATGGTGTATTCTTTGTAATCGATGAAAAAGGTATTCTATTAATGTAGGTTTTCAATATATCAAAATTAAATTTATATTAAGACCAGTACTGTGGTAAGCACAGACATTATCGTATGAGAAAGGGCTTTGTGTCTATTGATAAAACAAAATTCCTATTAGTTAGGCCTCAAAAAAAGGAGTGAAAATAAAAGTAAATAACAACAAACAAACACTGAGAAAAATAGCGACGCTAAATAAAGAGGTAAAGTACCAATAGTCAAAAAATCTAGCTACTTGTATTACGTTAGTTTCTTATGTATGCCAATTACGTTAATTATCAATTTAATTGCTCTAGTTATAGATTGTTAATCCTAATAATCATAGGATATTCTCCTATGCTCTCCTATAGCTTTGACTCTAGATTCATGCAGGTTTTTTTAGGTTAAATTAAGTCAAGGATCCAAGTTTTGTGAGTAACAATGTTTACTCGAACTAATTCTATGATTTCACTCCTCTTATTCTTATAAAATTAATGTTTACAATTTGTATATCTAGCACGAAAGTTTCATTTCTATTATTCCTCATGTGGCCACAAATTATTAGTAGATTAGTCAATTGTCCTAATTACTATTCAGTTGAACAATTGTGAATAAACAATGCTAGGACAATTAATCGCCACTCATGCATACATATTTCATAATAAATTCAACAAAACTTAAAGCTAATTTGTTCATCATCCAAACAATCATGAAAGTAATAGAAAAAGTCTAGAAGAACTTAGTCTATATGTTCTATGTTGCGTGGGAAAATCAAAGCTCTTCACCTTTTAATGCGAATTCCTTCTTCTTCACACCTTTGATCTTGGTCTTCTACACATTTAGATATTTCGAGAATAAAACTAAGCCTAAGATCCTCTCCCAGACATGGAGAACATATATTTATACTTGTATAATGCCTAGGGTTTGTGTATGAAAAACCCTCAAAAAAATTGTGCAGAATCGTAAGTCGTAGCGCTATCTCACTATCCTTTGTGAAGAACATATATTTATACTTGTATTATGCCTGGGGTTCATGTATGAGTGGGAAAAGATGGAAAAAAAACCACAAAAAATTGTGCAAAATCATAGGTCGTAGTGTTTTCGCACCATCCTTTGTGGCCACCAACATAATTTCACTCTTGCAAAACCTCTTTTCTCTCTCATACCTTGGATAGAAACCATTACATCCATGGCCACAAAACTTAGATCAGTGCTTGTACCTTGATATTTTGGTCTCACAAACTCGGGCATGAGTTTGCATAAGTTCTGCCTTTCAACTCTCGCTACTGCAACAAAGCCTCTCATATTGAATTCCTCAGCCTCACAACCACGACCGTCAACTTTCGAAATTCTAGAATGCTTCATGGTTGAATCATGTAATTGAATTTCCACCTTTCACGACTGTAAAAATGTAGAAAATGTTCAAAATTAATAATTAACCCCATATATATAGTATTTCATCTCAAAATCATCATGTTTTATATAATTCATATATGATAACATATTTTCTCCATTTCAACTCACATGCATACATAAATTAAACACCCAAGGGGTATAAATAAGCTATAATTTCACATGTTATCACACTTCCACACTTACTTATTTGCTTGTCCTCAAGAAAATAATTTTTTTCCAATTTCTTTATTGATGCACAAAATCATGAACTTGGCCACCATTCTTAATTTCAGAAGTCAAATATGCATAAATTACTCACTTTAGAATCATTTAATATTATAGCACTTTCAACCAAAATGCTTACAACTGAGTTCTAGTGTGTGTGAGACACTCTTCAATGCTTAACTACTTCAACCATTTGATAATTTTATAGCAATTCTAAGATAATCAAATCAAGGACCGCTCACTTTAAGCATTAAGTTGCTTTGTTTAGAACAAGTTCAATTAACATCAACTCTAATTAAAGGACTTGTATTGGCCAATAATTTTTTTCTTTTTCAACTTTCTCCCCTACACTTGTTTCCATCTTATCTTGTGAGCTTTAATTCCGTTCTTAAGCAGTTAAGAATCTTTTTACATAAAGGTAAACAAAGGTCACCATGTACCTCTGTTTACTTAACTCACAACTAACTTAAGATGCATTGCAAACTATTAATTGAGAAATCTTTTTATGCGAGAATGAATAGTGGTCTTTATGCAATCCTTTGTTACTTAATTGCTCTAATCAGTGATGCAGAACTAATGTTTCTTATGCTCACATGTATTTATTTTCCCTAAAACTTTCTTAATTTTTTTTCACTTTTAGTCCTCACTTATTTTTTTTAAGTTAATTACCTTCATTCACCAGAGAATATATCAACACCTAAAGTAAGGCTTATGTCCCTAGTTTAAGCATCTCATCTGCACCATAGAACTTGATGCAAGCGTCAAGGCTAACATCCAATATCCAAGGATAACTAGAGGCCCATTGACTAGTACTAAGGCTAAAAGGCTCAAAGAAGCAATGACAATACACGTGAAAGAGTTTCAAGAGGCTTTTGGATGCTTGGAGGACTTATGAAGGAAAAAGAGCATCCATAAGTGAGCTTGACGCAAAGAGAGCTTGCAACAAGGTATAGACCAACCGTCAGATCAAGCTCAGCAACTAGTTGTTCAATTGCAAGCATTTTAGATTGATTCAAGAGCTATGCGATTGTCCTAAGGCTAGAAGCCAATGTTCTACCTTTATGATTAAGGGAAGCAAGCTTAATCGCGACCCACGTGATAGTAAACCTTATGAGCCCACCAATCTAAAGTTACATTCGTGAACTTGACTGCTTGATCGTGCCTTGTGTGATCATAAATGCTGGAGATGTTATTGTTCTATCTTTGTGATCTAGACATGGCCGATCGACTTCTAGAACAAGCTTTAAGACAAAATAGTGCCATAATTGACTAGGAAACTACCTTTTTCATTTTTTTTGTTTAATTTATGAATTACCATATGAATTCTAAGGTTACAAGGGTTCCTAAACACTACAAATAGGGTTATTGGGTATGTTGCGAAAAACTTTCGACACTTTGATTCTTTTGATATTAAATACAGCAATACTTTCTTCCTTGAACATGAGTGCATCAATTTCTTGTGAAGTATAGATCAAAGTATTCCAGATGTGTTCTTAGTTGATTTGTAGCGTATCAACTAATTAGGCCTGTTATTTGTAGACGTCTTCTCATTAGAGTTTACATAAGATTGTTGCATTGGGTCGTTCCTTATAGTTCGTGCAAGCAGATTTCTTTGGGTTCTAGCATTCACTGCTGTCATTTATTTTTTACTCTTCTGTAGATACATCAGTTGACATCAAAGCTAGTTATTTTAGATTCTTATTCGGGCACCGGTCTAAGTACCAATTTATCCTGTCTCATTTCATTTTCGTTACTTTCTGTTCTTCATATCTTAGCATTTTGTTGTCTTCCTATAGTCTAAAACAAATTCATTGCTTGTGATTTATGTGTTTTGTGGGAGTTGATTGCTGCAAAGTAAAAAAAAAAAGTGACAAAAAAAGGAAGAGAGTTTATGTGAAAACCAAAAAAAAAATTGAAACATTGCAAAAATCGTGATCTTTACTTGAAATTACATCCCAATGTGTTCCTTATAACTTGGAGAACATTGAGAAATTAAAAGAAATTGAATTGGGAGTGAATTTGTAGGAGTTCAATTGATTAAATTTGTGAATGTAAGATCAATCACATTATTGTTTCGAATCGATTGCGCACGTTCTACGTCACCACTCAGGTCGATTACCCTAGCCACATGTAATTGCATTAAATCCTTAGGTCAATTACGTCGACCCACTTTACTCCAGATTGATCCCTCCTCTATGATCGATTGCACCATCTCTTTATAGCTAGGATCGATCTCTTTGAGATCAAATCGACACATTAGCCTACTTTTACATCTCGGATTGATCCCACACCCCCAAGTTTCCATCTTTTCACATATTTACACGTACTTAGGAGTTATGCCATTTGAATTATTAAGAACTTTTTGGAATTTTATGAGGTACCCATGAGAAATTGATTTGGTAAGTACATTACCAAGTAGAGTGTTACATCTTGTGAGGTAAGAGGACAACACTTCACTTGCCTATTTCTCTTTTATATTACATAAACTTATAAGATGCTGGGAGAATCAGTGGTGAGAGATAATGCCTTTAGTTTGAAGCTGCCCAAAAGCACACTGGCTTGTATCAATTAACGTTTGGATAATCTGGAGGAATCACAGGCATCTACACGAGTTAACCCATTGCCTTAGGAGGAGCCGGTGCTTAAGAAAGGACCAGCTATGTGCCAACCATGTCAAGGGAGGTATGTTAGTGATGGAGACTTTGATTATCATGATGAGTTTGAAGATTTTGGCAGTCTGAGAAGAAATCATAGGCACAGGCGAGATGAAGATGATGAGGTGCCAAAAGGTGTTAAATTGACCATATTAGCGTTCTAGGGAAGGTCCAACCCATATGTATGTCTGGAGTGGAAACGATAGGTGGAGTTAGTGTTTGGCTATCACAGGTATTTTGAAACTTAAAAGGTAAAGTTGGCAGTGGTAGAATTCGTAGATTATATCATCCTATAGTGGAACCAAGTATGCATTAGCTATAGTAGAAATGGTGAACACCTCATAGAGACCTGGAAGGAGTTAAAGATGTTGAAAAGAAAGAGCTTCATACCGAGTCACTACTATAGAGATGTATATAGATGGCTACAGACATTGATACAAGATAGTTGGAGTGTAGAGGACTACTACAAAGAGATGGATATGACACTAAAGGCAAACATAGTGAAGGATAGAGAGGCAACTATGACAAGGTTTAAGGGAGGATTGAATCAAGAAATTTCCGATGAGTTACAACTATACCACTACATAGAGATTGGGGACTTGGTGGAGTAGGCCATCAAGATTGAAAAGCAGCGAAAGATGAGGGGTAGATAGTAGTAGCCACTGTACATATCCTCACGACATTTTACTCACTGAGAGGAGAAGCAATTGGCTACGGAAGTTGGAGTTTCTAAACCAAAGGATGCGGCTTGGGTTGAAGCATTCAAGGTATAACATCCAAACCTTACTACTTCTAGTACACGTAGTCAAGATATCTTATGTTTTAAGTGTTAAGGGGAGAGGCCACATTGCTACTCAACACCTAAATAGATGAATAATGATAATGATTGACAAAGGAAAGATAGTCATCGATGAGGAAGAGGGTAGTAGTGGAGATGAGATGCCACCATTAAAGGAGGTATCATCTAAAGCAAATGAAGGAGTTTACAAAAAGATGGGTAGTGCAAGTTAGGTGGTCATGAGATCATTAAATGCACAAGTAAAGGAGGAAGGATTTGAAGAATGTTGAGAGAAAGGAAGCAGAAGACATCTTGTTGAACCCTATTACTAGTATGGAGCCATTAGTGATGAGGTGGAAAGAGAGGTACCACAGGTGCATCATCTAGTGATTCTCTAGTCGATTATGGTTGGTTTGTTAGTTAGATTAATTATAAGGATTAACTAAAAAAGCAGAAAACTGCCATCGGCTATAGTTGAGGTTTTAAGAGATCAATGGAATAGTGCAGTAATTGAGCTGTGCATTTTTTCTCTTCATCTGTTCCCTTCTTTTCTTTATTTCTGGTTACTCTTTTTTATGCCTTTTAACATGGTATCAGAGTTAGTGTTGATCTAGAAATCTTCTTGAAGCAAGTTTTCTCACACCATCACTTCAGCATCATGGCTTCCAACTCAAGACATTCAACCAGTCAACCAATTCCACCTCTCAAGACAGATGGTAGTAATTCACCTTATTTCTTTCATCCAGCTGATAACCATACCACTGTGGTTCTCACGCCAGGGCTCAATGGATTAAATTACTTGTCATGGAGTAGATCCTTAAGCCTGGTGTTGTCGATCAGGAACAAGTTGGGATTTGTGGATGGAAGCATCAAGGAACCTAACCTAGAGGATCCACTATGTCCTTCATGGTGGCGCTATAATGAATTGATTGTATCTTGGCTCTTGAAGTCCATCAACCCAAGCACCGCCTCCATAATCTTTTACATGAAACATGCACACCAGATCTAGAGTGTGCTACAGAAACGATTCTCCAAACCTGATGACAGCAGGGTATGTAAGTTGTAGAGTGACTTATGTACCATAACACAAAGATCTAGGAGAGTGGATCTATATTATAATAATCTGATGAGCATATGGGAAGAACAGCGTCATTTTAGGCATCCACCACATTGTACTTGTGGAGGATGCAATCCAGACTATTTCCAAAAATATGTGGAGCAACAGAAGGATAAAGTCTTCAAATTCCTAAATGGACTAAATGAAAGCTATGCTGCCAATAGGTCACAGTTATTGAACTAGAGACCATTTCCACCCTTGGATGAGGCTTACAACACCATCAAGATAAAGGAATCATAAAGAGTTAGTGGCACAATGTAGCTGAGTTGGAGTGATGCATTTGGAATGGCTGTGGAAAGTGAGAAAAGAGATAAGAAAGCAGAGCTCACTTGCAGTCATTGTGGAAAAAAGGGACACACTAAGGAAAAATGCTATAGACTGGTAGGCTTCCCCTCTAATTTCAAGTTCACAAAAGGCAATGGAAGGGGGTATCAAAAGGTAGCTAACCAAAGCTCATTAGATTATGCACAAGAGGCTGGAGGTACTGAGGAGGAAAAGCAGATGCCACTCAGTCAACAGCAAATGAAAAAGTTGATGGCATGGTTGGCTTCACAAGATCTGGCTAACTCCAGCTTTGGGGTTTCACTAATGTATTAGGTGGTTAAGAAACAACCAAAACCACAACACCACACCAATCCATGTCAAACCTTGTAGGTAAACCTTTAAAGGAGTCTTTCTATTCAAACATTTATAAACAGCACTATCCTATTGAAAAATTGTCAACAAGTTCATTCTAGTGGATAGTTGACACTGAAGCCACTGACCATATGTGCAATTAATTGAGTCTTTGTACTTCTTGCAGTCCAGTTTACAACATTTTTTTCAACCTTCCAAATGGGTTTAAGATTGAAGTAACACTTGTAGGCACTGTCCATATTTCAAACACCCTAATACTGAGCGATCTCCTATACATTCCATCATTCAAATATAATTTGTTATCTGTTAGTAAACTCACCTAAAGCTAAAAATGTAGTTTGATTTTTGATTCTAGCATGTGTTACATCCAAGCCCCATCTTAGTTGATGAAGATTGGCATTGCTAGGCTCAAGCAAGGACTCTTTATCCTAAAGCAAAAGGCAAAGAACTCTCCTGTCATCTCCTTTACCTCACAAACTAACACAATGTCTTGTTGTTTTATGAACAAAACTGTGCCCTCTTTAGCTAATTCTATTTTGGATGATGCCTTTGATGTCTGGCATTATAGACTAGGACATACAACTCATCAAGTGATCAATAAAATCCAAGTTCATTGCTTGTTACTGTTATGCCTTAAAAGATATGTGAAGTCTGTCCAAACGTAAAACAAAAAAGAATCCCTTTTCCCACACATGAAAAATCTACTTTAGCACCTTTTGAACATATCCACCTTGATGTTTGGGGGCCTTACAGTGAGTTACCAATTGGGGGCTACCAATATTTCTCGACCATGATAGATGATTTCTCAAACATAACTTGGACATGGATTATGAGGCAAAAGACTGACGCATGCCATTTAATACCCATGTTTTACAATCTTGTGCAAACACACTTTGATGCCAAAATCAAAACTATAAGGTCCGATAATGCACCAGAATTAACACTAACCACTTTCTACTCTAACCATGGTATCCTTCACCAAAGAGCACCAACATCTTTTAACCATTGAGTGGTGGAAAGAAAACCCCAACATCTTTTAACCATTGCTAGAGCCCTCTTATATCAAGCCTCTTTACCAATAAAGTTTTGGGGTGAATCAGTCCTTGCAGTGAAACACATTATCAATAGAATTCCATCACAATCACTGCACACTTTAGATCACTTTATAAATGTTTTTTCAAGAAATCACTAGATTATCATCAACTTAAGGTTTTTGGTTGCCAGGCATTTTCTTGTAGCTTGAAGAGAAATATAACCAAGTTTGATCCTAGGAGTAGAAAGTGCATTTTCATTGGCTACCCTATTGGTATTAAAGGATACAAAGTATATGACCTGGAAAGCCACAACTTTTTCATCTCCAGCGATGTCACCTTCTTTGAGGATGCCTTTCCTTTCAGCAAACAATACAATGCCCTTCTAAACACACCTTCCTAAACATCTGTCAAACATACCTACCTTGACTCTCTGCACAGGATGGCTCAGACACTCACGACCACTGTCCACAGGATAAACATGCTGATAATAATTGCACACATGTCGAGAGTCAACCTGACCCTTTGTCACAACACTCTCCCTCTCATGAAAGCCAAGGCACAAAGAGTTAAGAATCTAACCAATAGCCCCTTAACACAGCAATCCTTCCCTCTGGTGAGGATGTGTCCTTACCTCCTCATCAAATGCCATTTGTTTCTCCCCTGGACCTAAGAAGGTCTGGAAGAGTCAGAGCCCTGCCTAAGTACCTTGATGTGTATGAACATAGCCTTCCAACACCACTACAGCTCAGCACACGCACATACAGCACCCCATTGCTAACCATCTAGGAATAGTACACCTCACACCTAAGTATATTAATTTCCTAAATAGAGCCAACTACCTATGATGAGGCAGTGAAGTCTTAGGACTGGATTAAGGCTATGAATGAGGAGCTGCAAGCCCTAGAGAAAAATAAACTTGGGAGATAGTTCAAGTACCAAAAGAATAACATGTGGTTGGATGCAAGTGGGTTTACAAGGTGAAATTAAAGGCTGATGTCTCAATTAAAAGATATAAGGCAAGATTAGTGACTAAAGGGCATAGCCAAGTGGAGGGGTTTTGACTACTAAGAGACTCTTAGCCCTATTGTAAAACAATGTACTGCTAGGCTTTTTTTTCCCTTGCAACAAAAGCTCAGCTGGAAGCTTCAACAAATTAACTTTCATAATGCTTTTCTCAATAAAGACTTACAAGAAGTTTACATGGATATACCTCAAGGGTATGAAATCAAAACATGCAGAAGACGTAGCAAATCTATGATGACAATTTGCAAGTTGAAAAAATCCCTATATGGGCTAAAACAAGTATCTAGGCAATGGAATGCCAAGCTGACTGAGGCCCTTTGTCAATATGGTTTCAAGCAGTCCAAGGCTGACTATGCTCTCTTTATCAAGAACCTTGAAAGGGAAATTTCTTTGGCACTACTTGTATATTTGGATGACATAATGATAGGAAGCAATAGCTAGGAGGTAATGGATGAAGTCAAGAGTGCAAATTTAGACTGAGAGATTTAAGAGTTCCAAAGTATGTGTTGAGACTTGAAGTGGCTAGCTTAAAGGATGAAATTATGCTGTGCCAAAGGAAGTACTGCCTAGACTTGTTAGATGATTATGGAATGTTAAGAGCAAAGCCAGTAAAGACTCCAATTGATGTCAACCATCATCTGAATTCTGATGGGGAAGACACACTGTTTGATGGTAGCTCTTACAGAAAATTAGTGGGGAAATTGATTTACTTAACCTTCACACGACCTAATATATCATATCCAGTACACATATTATCACAATTCATGAGAAAACCTAGGAAAGCTCATATGGAAGCAGCTTACAGAGTTTTGAAATACTTGAATAATGAACTTGGAAAGGTCATTCTGTTAGAGAGTGGACCAAAATTGCAGCTGAAAGCATTTTTTGATAGTGATTAGGGAAGCTATCTAAATACAAGAAGGTCTGTGATAAGATTCTACACCTTCCTAAGATCGATGCTTATCAACTGGAAATTCAAGAGATAAAGTGTGGTGGCAAGAAGTTCAACTGAAGCAAAGTGTAGAGCCCTCTCCTCATCTGCTTGTGATGTGATCTGGATTAAGAATTTGTTGTAGGATTTTAGGATGGCACATTCGCAACCTGTAGAGATATTTGTGACAATCAAAGTGCGTTACAAATTTATAAGAATCCAACACACCATAAGAAGACAAAACATTTTAGCATGGATGTACACTTTATTAGAAAAAAGGTGTAAGATGGTGCGTTTGAGGTGAAGTATGTGCCAAGTAAGGCACAACCTGCTGATCTGCTCACCAAGGGATTATGCAGCATTCAACTTAGCAAATTGTTGAACAAGATGAGCATAAAAGAAATCCATGCTCACCTTGAGGGGGGGTGTTGAGAGAAAGGAAGTAGAAGACTCCTTGCTGAGCCCTGTTGCTGACATGGAGCCATTAGTGATGAGGTGGAAAGAGAGCTGCCACGGTTGCATCATCTAGTGATTCTCTAGTTGGTTATGGTTAGTTTGTTAGTTAGACTAAAAGTAAGGATTAAATGAAAAAGGAGAAAACTGCCACCGGCTACAGTTGAGGTTTTAAGAGATCAATGGAACAACATAGTAATTAAGCTATGCATTTTTTCTCTTCATCTGTTTCCTTTTTCTTTATTTCTGGTTGCTCTTCTTGATGCCTTTTAACAAAGAACATGAGAGAATATTTTTCATGGAAGGTACAGGATGAAAGGTAAGATGTGCACTCTTACTATAGATAAAGGAAGTTGCATAGATGTAGCAAGTACAATGTTGATGGAAAGACTAGCACTTCTACTTTGAGACCACACTCAACCATACAAATTGTTGTGGTTAAATAACAACGGTCAAGTAAAGGTGACAAAACAAGTTTTGGGGAAGTATAAGATAGGTAAGTACAGGGACATGTTATATGATGTGATACCTATGCAGGTGAGCCATATCCTATTAGTAAGACCATGTTAATTTGATAGAGATGTAGTATTCTATGGCAAGACAAATAAGTATGCATTCTATCACAACAAGAAGAAAGTGACACTTGTACCACTTACATTGAAAGAGGTGCAGGAGGATTACCACTATTTACAGAAATAATATGAATTAGACATCGAGAGGAAAAAGAAAAACAAAGAGAGTGGAAAGGAATTAGAGAACGAACAAATAGGTAGGAAGAGTAAGAAAGAAAAAGGGGGAAAAGAAAAGAGGGAAAAGGAGTGTATGTTGGTGAGGATGAGAGATGTGAGAATGGCTTTAGGGAGCGAGCAAAGAGTGATATTACTTTTGTACAAAGAAATTTATTTTATGGTAGAGGTCATATCTTCTCTTCCTGAAAGTATAATGTTTGCTTCGTAGGATTTTCAGGATATCCATCTAAAGGAGTGGCTAAGTAGATTACCATCGATCAAAGGGATTGAGCATCAAATTAACTTCATACTCATAGTAGCCATTCCAAACTGATTGGAATACTGAACAAACCTGGATCAGACTAAGGAGATTTAGTAGCAAGTGGAAGAGTTTATTAGCAAAGAATGGGTTAGAGAAAACATAAGCCCTTATGCAATCCTAACATTGCCCGTACTAAAGAAGGATGGGTCTTAGAGGATATACATGGATTGTAGAGTTGTAAATACTATAACAGTAAAGTATTGACATCCTATTCCTAAGCTAGATGATATGCTAGATGATATGCTTGATGAATTCTATGGGTCGAGTGAATTTTCTCAAATTGATCTTAAGAGTGGATATCATCAAATCCGTATAAAAGAGGGAGATGAGTGGAAAATAGCCTTTAAAATAAAAACTAAGTTGTGTGAATGGTTAGTTATGCCGTTTGGATTAACAAATACACCTAGTACATTTATGGCTTTAATCCGCTAACATCTTTGGACTTATTGCCACTCCCACATAATAAGCAAATTAGTATAGATGGAAAGCATAAAGTAAAGTTTATGAAGTAGCTACATGAATGTGTACATCAAAACAATGAAAGGAGAAATGAACAGTATACACAGTAAGTGAACAAAGGTCATAAGAAGATTATGTTCAAACCTGGAGATTAGGTCTAGGTTCACATGAGAAAGGAGAGATTTTTGGATCAAAGAAATCCGAAGTTGTTGCCAAGAGGTGATGGACCATATCAAGTGATAGAGCGCATCAATGACAATGCTTACAAGTTACAATTACTAGGTGAGTCTAGGATTACTACAACAATCAATGAATCTAAGTTGAGTCTTTTTCAATGTAAGAGATGAAAGAGATATAGAATTGAGGCCAATTCCCTTCCAAGAGGAGGGAAAAATGTGAGTGTCTAGTTTAACATTGAGTATCTAAATATAACGAAAGGTCTATTGACTACTAAAACTACACAATTGCATCTTGAAATAGGTATCTTCAAGCAAACAGATTCTAAAACACTCCCCGAAGCCTGGGAGAGATTTAAAGAACTATTGAGGAAGTTCTCACAACATGGATACCCAATCTAGCTTTAAATTCAAACATTTTACAGTGGTATCAGTGAAAACCTGCAAATATGCTGGATGCCACAGCTAGCGGCACCAAATAAACAAAAGGCTAGAAGAAGCTTGGGACCTCATCGAAGAGATGCATCAAATGCCTACCAATGGCCTTCTGAGAGATTTAGCTCTCAACAAGTGGTAAGAGTTCACGATATATATGCTTTTATTACTCTAACTACCAAAGTCGATTTGCTTACATGGAAAATTGACGGCTTAAACACCCATACAAATTTGTTCTTCTATGCAGGTCTATGACATGTGCTCCGGCCTGCACCTAGTACATACCCACAAAAGCTTATCCCCGTTGAGCTAAAGGAATAGGTAAGTAAATTTCTGAAGAATTTTGAAAAGTTAAATGTAAATGTTCCATTAGTTGTAGAAATTCTAGAGAACCCTAGTGTGGTAAAGTGCTTGAAGGACATAATGAGTGGAAAAAGAAAGTTGGGAGAATGGGAGGACAATTTAGAAGAGGAGAACATTCTTCCATTGAAGCTAACGGACCCAAGGAGTTTCTCTATCTCTTACACAATAGGAAGATCCTCTTTTAATAATATCTTATGTGATTCAGGTATTGGCATTAATGTAATTTCATTCTCCACTTTCCAAGCACTCGGTGTGGAGTTAGGGAAGCCGACGTGCATGAAAATCAAGCTAGCAAATCGATCAATGACAAGACCACTCGGACTTGTGGAAGATGTTTTAGTAAAGGTGAGTAATTTTGTTATCCTCATGGACTTCGTCATAATAGATATGGAGGTCAAAAATGGGCAAAGTATCATCTTTGGCCGCCCTTCCTTAGCTACCACAAAGGCAATCATAGACGTGGAGTAGGGTAGCTTGACCTTGCACATTGGACCTAGAAACGCAACATTTTTTGTATACCTTAAACCCTTGATCACTCAACAACCAACCAAAAATGCAAAGGATGTATTATTACTGAAGTGTAATAATCCCCCTAACAAGTTTGCAAAGAAAACTATAGCTAGCGAACAAGAAGCATAAGGGTCGGAAGAGGTACGATGGCCAAGTGTAGAGGAAGAACTACATCCATAGTCTTGGGTAAAAGAGGAAGGGAATTATGGAAAAAAAGCAAGGAAGAGGAGAAAAAGGATGCAAAAAAGGAAGGAAGAAGTTGTAGCTCATAGGGGGTTGTGGAAATCCAAGTCTTCAATTGAAACACCCTGACCCATAAGTACCTTATCAAACTGCAAACATTAAATACAGTGCTTCTTAGGAGGCAACCCAATTTTACTTTTCCTTTTCAGTTTTGTTTTAGTTTGTTTTGTTTTATGTTGCTTCGAGATCATGTCTTCTTGTGAGTTAGTATAGGATTCTGAAAGATTGAAAGAATAACGATGCATAAAGAAGCCTAAAACAAAAAGAAAGATGAGTGAATGCCACCCCACCAAATTGTCTCATTCCTTGTTGTCTTGCTTTATGTATAATGAATGTGTTCAATTGTGGCAACAAACTAAATGTGGGGGTGGTGAGGAAGAAAAAAATTTGAGCATGAAAGGTGTAATTTCATACACTAGAACTGCTAGATTTTAATGCATGCAAACGTATGGTATTATGATTAAATTAATAACATGAACATGGTATGAAATTATAGCTACTATACTTAATTTATAATGAATGCTTGCAAGAAATTTTTGCTACTTTGTTCTATCAGTGTTCTCGACATTAACATGCCAGACTCAGTGTTGAATGCATGGTTCCTATTTCATTGAGCACACACTCTTTACTTTTGATCATTAGACTATTTAGGAAGTTCTATAGTGAAGATGAGATGATCGAATTGAGGGTGTAAGCCTTGCTTAAGGTGTTGGCGCATTCTTCGATGAACAAGGAGGATTAAATTGAAAAAAAAATTAGAATGTGAGGACTTAGAAAACTTTAAGGAATAGATGTGAGCATGGAAAAAATTAGGTCTACTCTGCTAATTGGAGCAACTGAGTAATCGGGATTGCACAAAGATCCCCTATTCATTCTCATGTAAAAATGTTTCTCAAGTAAGTGTAGGGGTGTGATAACATGTGAAATAATAGGCATATTTGTACCCATATTATGCTTAATTAATGCATTCATGTAAGTAAAAATGAAGAAAATACATTATCATACATGAATCACATTAAATATTATAATGCATGTATCTTAGCGTGAATTAGATTAAATATTATGATGCTTGTGAAGATCATCATGGTTGCACAGATTAAGCATTGATTTTGGAAAGATACTATATTGTGGTGGAATATGAAATTGACCTGAAGCTTTGAAGAATAAGGGAAAAATGAATTAGCTTTCCGACAGTGCAAGAATCAAGTTAATCAGACATCAGATGAGAAAGTTACACATAAATGTATATACACCACTAAAATAATCAAAAACCTTAAACCAATGTAGTTAGGGCCGTGATCGCGGGAAGAGAGCCGCAGTCGAGAGGTGGAAGTTCGTGGTCACTATGGAAGACTACAGCGTGCACTGGAATTATTGCAATTGAAGGTGCGACTGCAATTGAAGGGGCCGTGATTGTGAGAAGAAGTTCTAGGCTGTGGGTGAAAACTGCATTGTGCACTGGAATTACCACTGTTGGAGCCACGACCATAGTTGAAGAGGTCGTGACCATAGGAAGAAGAGCTATGATCGAGGGAGACTGTGCAAGCAGATATGTTGTTTCTGGAAACCAAATTTTCTTACCATTTTCGAGGATCCATTGGCTTTACCTAGTTTTCCACTATATAAAGAAGAAATTTAGATGAAAATTAGAAGGCGACAATTGAGGAAAAAGCTAGAAACTTGGACTTCAAGTAGCCTACATCATTCAAGGACAATTGGGAAGAATTCTTGCGATGTTGAAGAGATAATCCAGCGCACAGTTGTTCAAGACTTTAGACTAAGATTTTCTAGCTTTTTCTTATTTTCTTGAATACTAGGATTATAAATTCAATTATTGTACTTGTTTTTATTTTTACGGATCGCTAGACTTCTACTCTAGGGCCCTATGTCAGTTGAGGATTTTTAATGAATACGTTCATGTGATTTGCTTTTGTTGCTCTTATTATTTACAATTGTGATTTCATGTTTTCAAGCGTTTAGTGGCTTTCTGATTTAAGTGTGACCAGGTGGAGAATAAAAGAAGTGTTAGACATCAGTTGAAAACGAAAATTCCATGGGAATAATGGAAGCGAAACTAGAGAATTTACGTGGAACTAGTGTTAATATTCATATTCTCAACATAAGTGGGATGTGGGAACACACTTGTTAGGTTGAAGCTTTGGGATAATTTAAGAGAATGTCTCAAAGATTAAAAGACTAACACACCATAATAAGCCAACTGAATTTGATTGCAAATGCATTTGTTATTCATTAAACCTCCACATTGCACAGAGGCTTAGGCCTTCTCACCACTAAATCTTCTTCAATTTGCGACTAGTTAGATTACTTCATGAAGTCTATGTTTTCTCATTTTCTTTCATTGCTTCTATTCTCTCTCTCACTTAAGACGGTTTAACTGATACATTCTCAATCATAGCAATAGACACACAAACCTCCTTATGGATACGACACTTATACTTACCTAATACTAGTCATTATAAATTTAAATTTTAGTGTGTTAATGATACACATCAGTAACCCTTATTCTGTTCTTATCAGCTTAATGCCCAAGAAGTATGATAGATTTCCAATATCTTCAATCTTAAATATATCATTCCAATAAGAGTTCAATTGTTGGATCAGTTCTGAGTTATCCCTGCAATAATTACAACATCAACATACAATACAATGGCAATAAAAGAAATTTGACTTACCATAATAAAGAGAATATAATCAACCTGGTGTGGTCCTCATTTACTATAGCCTGGTGGTGGCTTGTTAGTATAAATATCTTTTTCTAGCTTTCCATACAAAAATGTATTGTTAATGTTCAATTGTTTTAAGAACCAAACATTTTTTAACAACCACAATCAATAAGATTCTAATAGTTGTGATTTTAGCAATAAGGGAAAATGTTTCCTGATAGTCTATTCCACGCTCTTGAGTGTAACACTTAGTAATTAACCTTGCCTTGTAACTTTCAACGAACAATTCTAGTTTGTATTTTATTTTATAAACATACTTATAACCTATAGGTTTCTTACCTGATGGCAAATTGGTGAGTGACTAGGTGCTATTTCTTAAAAAGTTGTCAGCTCCTTTTCCATTGCACACCATTTTGAAAACTATGAAGCTTGATTTTAGTTGCTTGGTTCAACTTTGGAGCTGTGAATTGTTGATTTTTCATCTCTGCAGTGATCAAAATTGTTGCTGAGATTTATTGCAGAGCACACATTTGTTGAATTCTTTGTGGTTTCCCCAATTACTTTAGCTTTTAGTGTTGGAAGTTTAGTCCCTTGTTGACAATAGTAGTCATTTAGGTACTTTGGCATATTCCTTAACCATGTTGGTCTCCTTAACAATGTTGGCTAAGGATCTGGCACATTATCACCTAGCAACACAGGTTGTAAGGCTTCATCCATTTCAACTTTAGTGTGTGCAAATCATTCTAGTTAACTTAGTTGTGAATTATATGGAATGTTATCAAAGGGCTCATTATATGGCATTGAATGGTTAAAATTATTCACAGCAATATGCTAGTAGGGGAAATGAAATTGCTCAACACTTTGCCTTTGTGAATGCCCAAATGGGAACACATTTTCATAGAAAATGACATCTCAGACACAAATATCTAATTTGCTTTTAGATTTAGAAGTTTATATCCTCATACACCAAAAGGATATCCAATGAAAATACACTCTCTTACCCTCGGATCAAATTTCTTCCTTCCACTTTTGAGGGTGGTAACATAACATAAATAGCCAAACACTCTCATCTAATTATATATTGGTTTAACCTTAAATATCATTTCAAATGGAGTCTTGTTATCGAAATTAAGTGTGGCCAACCTATTAATGATGTACAGTTGTGAGTACACATTCACCCCAATATTTGGCTTGTAAATGTGACTAAAATTTTAAGGCTCTAGCAACACTAATCAAGTGTTGACGTTTTCTCTCTACAACACCATTTTGTTCTATAGTTTCAATACATGATTTTTGCTGTGCAATTCCACTACTAACTAAATGTCCTTAGATTAAATTCAGTACCATGATTAGTTCTTATGGTTTTTATGGTTGACTTAAACTAATTCGAAACAAGGTTGCTGAATTTTTGAATGCATATAAGCAAATCTGATTTATTTTTTAGTAGATACATCGAAGTAGCCTTTGAAAAATCCTCCACAATGGTTAAAAAAATATCTAGTGCCAACATGCCTAATCTCACTATAAGGCCCCCACAAATCACAATGGATAACCTCAAATGGTTTTGATGTATTATGTGAACTATTATGAAAAGGCAGCCTATGTTGTTTTGCTAAGTGACATACAATACAAGATGAATTTTCATGATCATGAAAGGAGATATTCAACCCTTGTTTATTGTCTAACTACAATCTATCATTTGAAGGATGTCCTAACCTGTTATGCCAAAAGGTGTATAAACTTTGTGAATGATCAGTACAAAAAAATCTAGAAGAATTAACAATGATATTGATCCCTTCATTAGCTAATAAGGTGGATAAACATTCCTCATACCTGTTGAAAGTATATAAACCCCTTTTCACGTCACCCTTACCAATTGTTATCCAAGATATTAGGTCCTGAACAAAGCACTTATCAGCCATGAAAATCAGACAACAGTTCAAATCAATAGTTAGTAATTTAACTAAAATGAGTTTGAAAGTAAAGGATGGTATGTATAGCACATTATTTAAGGTGATGTGAGACAATTCAACTTGTCCCAAGTCAACAGCAAGTGCTATATTAGCTTAACAGAGTTTAACTAGATAAGAGCACTTAATGTACTTACCAATATACAAGGAATCATCACTGATCATATGATTGGTTGCCAATGTCTCTAAAATCCATATATCCCTATTTTTAACAATAGATTTTAAGCAACTAATAATGAAATTTACTTGCTCACCTGAGGCATTCAGGCAACTGGCAGTGGTCCCTTGCACCTTATCGCTTTGATTTTCCAAATGCTTTAAATTCTCTACGATTGAGCATGTTTACTAGCTACTGGAGTTGGAATTTGTTGAGATGAAACCTTTCATCTCCTTGTGCTAACCTATCTGTTGAAACCTGCCCAATAAATAAGTTATTAGTTGCCTATTGATAAAATTTGTGTCCAAAAGGATAGCCTTTTTAACTTGTAGTATTTGTCAATTGAGTGGCCAATCATTTGACAGTGACTGCATTTAGATGGTTATGCATTCCCTACTTTGAAGGATTTTTCAAGAGTATGCCTAGGAATTTTACAATGTGTGCCGAATGGCCTATCTCTCCTTCCTGACTGCTTAGCACTGCCAATGAATTTGTGTGCTGGCATGGCTAACACATTAGTTCCACTATTCTCTCCAGCCACCAAGTGATACCTTTCCTATTGTTGAACAATGGCCAACACTTTATTTACGGGAGGTAAGGGTTCCATCATAATATTTGGTCCCTTACTTGAGAGTATACTTCACTAAGCCTTGCATTACACGGTCTCTTTGAATTCTATCTCTCAAAACTTGGAGTTGACCACATGTACAATTAGGCATCTTATCATACTGTTGTAGTTCATCCCATAGAGACTTCAGCTTGCTATAATAAACTAAAATAGTGTCTACGCCTTGTTGCAAATTTACTAACTCATTCTTTAATTGATAAATCTTAGCCACATTATGTTAAGATATGCGTTCATGCAATTCATTCCACAATTCCAAAAGCATCATCAACAAATATAAGACTGGTTTTAATAGAAGGTGAAATTGAATTTAATGGCTAAGATACTATCATGTCATTACATTTCTCTCAAAGTTTGAGTGACAAATCTGTGCTAGAGGTAGGCTTTAAGATCGGACCTATAATGAAGTCTATTTTATTTTTGGCTCAAAAAGCTTGCCTAATGTTCCTTGACCAGCTAACATAGTTCTTAGTCATCAATAACTCAATGAACTAAGGTACCCTTGGATTGTTACTACTCTTAAGCCTATATGGACTCAAAGGATCCATGTGGTTAGAGCAAAAATCTAAATGATTATTGTTCATTGCAATCGATGATGATGAGGCTTGCATGCTAATAAAGTTGAGGTGCAAAGTCTACAAATATTGTATAGAGATAGGAGATCACTGCAACTAAGTTGAATCTTCCCTAATCAAACACCAAGAGCTAAAAATACATGATTCACATTAAATCAGCTTCATAAATAAGCCGCTCCATTACAATTCTTGATTAACCATAAGCTAGTAGAGAACATTTAAATCAAGTCGTATCCAAATGATTTCAACACGAAACCATCAATTAAAAAGCTATAGACGGCTCTGGTACCATATTGGAAACTACACTAAAGATTTCCATAAAAGGAAATTGGAAGAGAATAAAGAATGAGTAAAGAAAACTGGTTGAAACTAAAGAGAAAGGAGGGCGATCGATCCGTAAGTCTGTTGAAGTGAAAAGGAACCTAAAATCTGATACTATACAAGGCAAAGGCCCTATTTATACAATTAAGATAGTCAACTAACTTAACTGCACTTTAACTAACTAATAATGGCATTAATCTAACAAATCTCTTAAATAAAGCAAAACAAGAGCTACTACTGAGAATAATAAGTCACAAGGCTTTGGGAGTCCACTTCAGCACCACATCGCAACTCATTGGCATATGCACTAAGGATGTAAGTTAAGGAGTCCTCTATTATGTAATATGACTATAAAAATCAATGACAAGCATTGTTAAATTCTTCTAGCATAATTCGGGGACTATCATACAGAATATAAAGTTAATCTCAACATGAAATTCAATTGATTATACCTAAAAAATTCACTCCATAAATTACTGTTCAAATAGCACCTCTATTCATCCTTCAAAAATTTTGACTTTAATTTCTCAAATTGTGATGAATCTCCCAAATATAATTCCTAAAGTATTTACAACTATTTTATTGTTGAATTATTCCGTAAAGACACAACAATCTAAATGAATTGGTCCCAATTCTAGCACACACTTGGTAGCCCCATTTCAAATGGTTTAGCAAAATTTTATCAAATTCTACCGATTAATGTCAAAATTATTGATCAATTCATGCTACCAATACCTCATTGAATGAATTCATGAATGAATTTAAACAAAAATTGAAACCCTAAACTTTGGCCTAATTTCCATGTTCAAAGGAGAAGATAGCAAAGAAAAACATGTACCTTTGCAAAATAATGAATGTAGAATTTTAGAAACCAGGTCTAATCATTACTCTTGAAGTGAAGTAGACACAAAATTGGTTGTGAAATTGGAAGGTTTGAAAGTTGCCAAATGATAGTTGTGTAGAAAATGGTATGAGTATGTAGATTCAAAGCATGTTAAGGACAATCACAATCAAAGAAGGAAGAAGGAATGAGGTTGATTAAACTGAAGGAATGGTTGCTGCCTACAGATGAGTGAAGTTATTGTTACATTGATCTCTTAGTCATCTCCTATCCTTTCAGTCCATTAGGTACCATTCTAATCTACACTCAATAACTAATCATTAGGCATATCCACCTAACTAAGTACCATAAATATCCTAGCTAACCAAAATTGTAAAGTGTGATCAAAATATGATGTGCCTAACTGATGTCGATGTGTATTGCTATGCAAAGTAATGCTAATGTATGTTGTTGACTGGATTCCAACAACCCCCCTCAAGATGAGGACTGGCAGTTTACCATTCTCATCTTACTCAAGTGAAGGTTTAGTCATAATGTCAGTAACATGAAAAGTAGTAATCTTTCCTTCTTGCAACTAACCTCTTACAATATGGAATCCATCTCTATATGTTTACTGCATTCATGAAAGACTGGATTGGAAGCTATGTGGATTGTAGCTTAGTTATCAAAATGTAATGAGGCTGGTTCTGTATGTTCAACTCCTAAAGCAGCAAACATGTGTCTTAACTAGGTTAATTCTCCATTATTTTTAGCTATAGCTCGGTATTTCAGCTCCACTAATGACCTCTAAACAATAGACTATTTCTTTGATCTCCAACACACTAAAGAGCTCCCAAGGAATATGCCATAACCTATGATGGATCTAAGAGTATCAAGACATGAACCCCAATCCAAATCATAGTAAGCCTTCAACTTGAGATCATAATTTGATGAGAGTTAAAGGCCTTGTCTTAGTGCTGCTTTAATGTAATGAAGCACCCCGTAAGCTGCCCTCATGTGTAGGTTTGTAAGTGCTTATATAAATTAGCATAGTGTTTGCACAGAATGCAATATATCAGGTCTGGTTATTGTCAAGTAAAGAAGCTTCTCAATTTGTCTATGGTAGATAGAAGGTTCCCCTAGCAGTCTGCCTCCTTTCTTATTTAAGGTTTTGTTTCATTGGTGTTTTTCATAGCTTGCTTCCTAGCAAACCACTATCTGTAAGGATATCTAAAGCATACTTGTGTTGATTAATATGTATGCCACTAGCACTCCATGCTACCTCTATCCCAAAGAAATACTAATATCCCAAGTCTTTAATCTTGACTTCTTATACAAAAGGTTCTTCACATCTACAATTATCCCCTCCAGTCACTTGGCACTATAATATCACTTGGCACTATAATATCATCAACAGATACCAATAATATTGTGAAAGAATCCACCTTTTTCATGAAAAAAAGGCTGCAATTAGTCCTAAAATATTGGAATCCAAAGTTCACCAAGGTAAGACAGTGTTGCACACGATTATCTTGAAGCTTCTTCAAACTATATAAACTTTTATTTGATTTGCACGCCTGAGTAGGACCTCTTTTGTTGTGACCTAGTGGCTTCTTTATGTAAATTTCCTCTCTCAAAACCCCATACAAAAAGGCATTGTTAATATCAAACTAATGCAACATCCATCCCTTTGCAACAACCACTACTAAGGCGTCTAACTATTGTCAACTTAGCTACTGGAGAGAAGATTTCTTAGTAATGTTCCCCTTCCTTTTTTGTGAATCCTTTGGGCACTAGCCAATCTTTATATCTTTCTATGCTTCCATTAGATTTATACTTATTTTTTTAGATAAATTTGCATTTTATTGGTTGCTTCCCAACTAACAGGTCAATTAGTGTCCGTGTCTGATTTTCTTCTAGTGCTTTCAATTTAGTATCCATAGCATCTTGCCACCTTAGATCTTTTAGAGCTTCTGCATAACTTTTTGGCTCTTCTTGTGAATAAATAGTAGCCAAGAAAGCCTAGTGATGAGGAAGTAATCTATAGTTACAGAGGACACTCTCAAGTGGAAGTTTGATGTGATTTTCTGGTTCTTATTGACTTTAACTAGTTGGTATTCGAGAGGATGAGGAGGCTCAATGATAGTAGGTTTCCTAAAGGTATTTAGGTGCTCTCCTTATTATACAAGACCTGCTAAAGCCAAGAGAATGGAGGGAATCTAAAGGAATAGTAGAGGGGGTGTTTGATGCAGCGATGTGATCTTGTTTAAGATTGTCATCATGTTGTTAATTATGGATAGTTTCTGAGACTAGCTGGTTGAAATCTTCCTAAAAAGGGGTTTAGTTTGTCATAACAAATTCATTAGTGTCATAGTAGGATGGCATAAGGTCAAGACTTGATAGAAACAGCTGGAAGCAATCTGGATGCTTAGAGACAGTGTTGTGGTCCTTGGATTGAAAGGGAAAAATATTCTCATAAAAGATCACATCCTTTAAAATGGTTACACGTTTATTCTCTAGTTCTAATACTTTGTACCCTTTTACCCCTATAAGCATAACTTAGAAACACACACTGCTTGCACCTAGGATCAAATTTCTTTCTTCCTTGGCTTAAGGTTGATGCATAACATAAGCTCACACAAACTTTCATGTGTTGCTAAGTTTGCTTGACCCCAAATAGCATCGCATAGGGAATTTTATTGTTTAGAATAAGGGTTGGTGTTCTGTTTATGAGTAAGTTGCTATCAAGACACACTCACTCTAATATCTGAGAGATATGTTGGATTGAATTTTCAAGGCCCTAACTTCATTTAATCGGTGTTAATGTTTTCTCTCAACTATTCCATTTTGTTGAGGAGTTTCCACACTAGTTGTTTAGTGCAACATTCCCTTTTCTTGGTAGAAATCTTTGAGCATAAATTCAAATCTGTTATTAATTCTAATCAATATCACTCTCCCCCTAGCCCCCAATCTGATTTATGATCAGATTATAGGACCTTAAACACTCTCTAGTTTCTAACTTAACCTTCATCAAATATACCCAAGTTGTCCTAATGTGGTCATCCACTATGGTTAAGAAGTACTTACTCCCATCATGTGTCACCACAAGTCACAATGCAATAATTTAAAGGGATATGATGCTTTATGTTCATTATGGCTAAAAGATATTTGGTGCATTTTGGCAATGGAGCAGATTAAACAAAGGACTTTATTCAATTCAAAAGAGTTTGTTTTTACAGCTAGATCATCAATAAACTCTATGACTATATGTAGTCATAGTGTTTGCTACAGGATTTGGTTGAGGCTGATCCTTCTCACCAAACTTCGTGGCTATTATCTTTCTACTAGCAAGAATTGCCATCAACTCATGATATTGTGGCTTGGTTACAGTCATTCTTTTCACCATTGTCATCTTCAGTATTACCTTGTTCTTGATGCACATTCTGTGTCAAGTTACCATAGGTTACATTCTTACTATTCTTTTCATTAAATTTATGTCCAGTTGGATATCCCTTCAATTTGTAGCATTTCTCAACCATATGGCCTCTCATGTTGTAGTGTGAACAAATAGGAACCTCTACGTTGCCCATCTTGTAAAAATTTTCAAGATTGCGGCCTAAGATCTCACAATGTGTGCAGTACAACCAATCCTTCTACTATTTTTGAAGCCCATTCTGTACAACTAATGCGAGGCTATCTGCTCCATACATTGTGGCAAGAATTTGATGTTGCTTTTCTTGGTGCTGCACCATGGTAAAGACCTCGTTCACAAGAGGAATGGGATTAACCATCAAAATATGGTTCCTTACATGTGCATAGGTTCCTTTTAACCCTATCAGGAACTAAATAACATAGTTCCTTTCCTACCTCTGGTCAGAATTATTAGTTGTCCACAAGTACACTCAAGCGTAGTATCATACACTGAGAATCAATCCCAAATTCCTTTAATTTTACCATAGTATGTCATTATTAAATCATCCCCTAGAACTAGTGAAGCAATCGACTTTTTCAGTTGCTAAATGCTAAGACAATTATGCTGAGACATCCTCTCACTCAATAATAACCTAAACAAAACTATACTTTATTTGACTAATTTGGGGCTCAATTTATGTTTTCTTGTTTAAAATTTCATTCAAAAAGAAAGATTTGACTATCTTGTATGTTTAAAATGAAAAAAAGTGAACAAGAAGTGGAATAAAACTCAACCTGAGGTACCGGACCAAGGAAATACAAGATTGTGACTCAAGACATTGTTGGAATGAAGAACCATCGCCTAAACTATCAATTAAGTGAATCTCCAATGAAAGGATAGGCTGGAAGCAATAGAAATCTACTAATCATTGCCATCTTCTTGCCTAAGCGATGAGAGAGCAACAGCTATCACCCATTATGTCACCTAAGTGATGGTTCAAATTCCTACACACCTACCCCCCGAACTAATGGATGGAAATGATGAAATATATCAACCAATCAAGGAGTTTGGGAGGTGGGATTTCAAGCCTATAAATAGAGGGCTGTTCCACAAGCAAGAGGCATCCAAGATACTAGAATTCCTATACGTCTTGCATTGTATCATTCCTCTTTTCTTAGTTGTAAAATTTGAGAGTTGGAGTAGAGTTTGGTGTCTTGTCCAGGCTAGATCAAGGTGAAGAAGTGAAGGATTACTATAATAAAGAAGGTCCGAATACAAGATAAGTGGTGATTACTTCTACCTTAGGGCTTAATGTACTTGCAATCTTGAATAACAAGTAAGGGCTTTTGTTATCAATTTAATTTTCATTGCTTTTTCTTATTTTATTGTGATCAATTATCATCCTTCTCTCTCCTTCTCTTCTTCTTCCTCTTCTTCTTCCATTCTTCTTTTTATTTGACTTAATTTTTGATTATAAAGAAAGTAAAGCCACAAGTAAGTAAATTGATGTCACCTAGGTGATAGTTCAAATTCCTACACACCTACCCCCGAACTAATTGATGGAAATGATGAAATATATCAACCAATCAAGGAGTTTGGGAGGTGGGATTTCAAGCCTATAAATAAAGGGTTGTTCCACAAGCAAGAGGCATCCAAGATACTAGAATTCCTATACATCTTGCATTGTATCATTCATCTTTTTTTAGTTGTAAAATTTGAGAGTTGGAGTAGAGTTTGGTGTCTTGTACAAGCTAGATCAAGGTGAAGAAAATAAGGATTGCAATAATAAGGGAGCTCCAGATATAAGATAAGTGGTGATTACTTCTACCTTAGGCCTTAATGTACTTGCAATCTCGAATAACAAGTAAGGGCTTTTGTTATCAATTTAATTTTCATTGTCTTTTCTTATTTTATTGTTATAAATTATCATCCTTCTCTCTCTTTCTCTTCTTCTTCCTCTTTTTCTTCCCTTCTTCTTTTTATTTGACTGAATTTTTTATTATAACAAAAGTAAAGCCACAAGTAAGTAAATTGATCACAATTGTGAATTATGGGCTTATAACAAGTAAATTGATCACAATTGTGAATTATGGGTGTATAACAAAACATTCACAAGGAATAAGAAAAGTAATTCATAAATTCCATTCTCAATTGGATTAATTCAATTAAAGCCTTTGCATAACTTGGGAAAGTCTACAAAGGACTTAAGGAATTCCATATCCCTAAAATAAGAAATTGAAATTGATAATTGATTTAATTGGTAATTAAAGTTCTTACATGTTACTACTTGTATCTTGCCATATTTATCATACTCCTCTCTACTCTATTTAATTTAATTTACTTCATTACTTCCTTAATTATCATTACATATTATTTATCCACTTAATTAAAACGCAATACTATTAAACAACATTCTTACTCCCTATGGATACAACCCCACTCCCCTATATTATAAGTACGGCCATTGTATACTTGCTACGTATTAAATTGAATTTGCATCAAGTTTTTGGCACCATTGTTGGGGAGTAACGAGTGTTGTTTTTTTGTGTTTTAATTAAATATTTCATTTTTCTATTCTTCTTTGATCTTTTCATTTTATGCACAAATCTAAAAGTGAAGAATTAGTACCATTTGATTCTGTAATTGAAAGAAGTCTAAGACAAGTAAGGGCACTAAACCAAAAAAATGGAGATGGAAGAAGAAATTCCAAAATAGTAGCAGCCTCAAGCCATAAGGGATTTTAGTCAACTGGTAATAAAAAATCATATGACTAAGGTGGTAGGACCTTCTATTAATGTTAATAATTTTGTACGTAAACCAGTGATAATAAATATGGTACAACAAAACTAATTTAGTGGACAACCCACATACTCATTTATTTAATTTTTTGAAAATTTGTGATACGATAAGGTAAAATGGGGTTTTTGATGATACCATCAAATTAATTTTATTTCCCATTTCTTTAAAAGATAGGGCTAGATCATGGTTGCAAAGTTTACCACCCATTAGTATAACCACATAAAAAGATATGGCAAATAAATTCTTGGCTAAGTTTTTTCCACCATCAAAAATTGCACAATTGAGAACTAAAATAGGCACATTTAGGCAGTTTGATGGAGAACTTTTATTTGAAGCATGGGAAAGAATTAAAGAGTTGCTTAGAAAATACCCACAACATGGCTAATTGGTTGCAAGTTCAATTATTTTATAATGGAATAAATCTACAAACTCGAACGATTCTAGATGCCACTGCTAGTGGATCTTTGATGTTCAAATCAATAGATGAGGCTTGGGAATTATTAGAAAACATGTCTAAAAATGCTTATCAATGGCCATCTAAATGGGAAAGTACAAGAAAAATTGCAGGAATGCATGAATTAGATGTTTTTACTTCTTTGGTACGAAAGTTGAATTATTAACAAAGAAAATTTATAACATGCAAATTAATTCATCTTCAATTATCTCGTAGGTATGTGACATGTGTACAGGATCAAATCCTACACATGAATGTCAAATTGGAGAAAGTCAATTTGAAGAAGTTAATTATGTGAACAATCAAAATCTGGCTCTAAGTAATATTTTCTCTAACTCTTAAAATCCTGGATAGAGAAACCATCCAAATTTTTCTTAGAGAAATCAAAATGCATCACCTTCAGTGCCACCGGGATTTCGAAGAGTACCATACCCCCAAGGTAACATTTCTCCTCCTTCCAAAAAAAAGAAACCTTCATTAGAGGACTTAATGCATTCACAAAATTACACACTGAATATATGGTTAGAACATATAACATTCTTCAAAATCAGCAAGTATCTTTAAGAAATTTAGAACAACAAGTGGGGCAGTTGACTAAGGATTTAGCAAATAGACCTCAAGGTGCATTTCCAAGTAATACAGAGCAAAATCTAAAGGAACAATATAAAACAATAACTTTTAGAAGTGGTAAACAGGTCAAAAATCCTAAGCCTAAGGAATAATTAGAATAAGAGAAGGATGAAAAAATTAAAGAAGAGTTTAAGCCCTAAAACCCCCAATACCCTATCCCCAAAGGTTAAAGACAAGTAAAGATGAACAAAATTTTAAAAGTTCCGAGAAGTATTCAAGAAGTTCCATATCAATATATCTTTTGTAAAGGCTCTTGCACAAATGCTAAGTTATGCAAAATTTTTGAAAGAAATTTTATCTGAGAAAATAAAATTGAGGATCAAGACACAATAATGTTAACTAAGGAATGTAGTGCTATTATCCTAAATAAAATTCCAAAAAAATTAAAGGATCCTAAAAGCTTTACAATTCCTTGTCGTATTGGTGACACTGAGTACAGCAAAGCTTTATATGATCTTGTTGCTAACATTAATTTGATACCCTTCTCTTTGTTTAAAAGGTTTGGACTAAGAGAGATAAGGCCTACTAGAACGTCACTCCAATTAGTTGATATGTCTATTGAAATACCACTTAGTTTAATCGAAGATGTTTTAATTAAGGTTGATAAATTTATTTTAGTATTGATTTTGTAGTACTTGATATGGATGATGATAGATGCACCTCTTATCCTTGGAAGACCATTTTTGGCAACAGGAAGAGCTTGAATTGATGTGCAACAAGAAAAATTAACATTAATAATAAGAAATAAAGAACTAGCATTTGATATATTTGATTTAATAAAAAGAAACAATGATAACACATGTTTCTTTGTGGAAGAACTTGGTACTTCTTTTATTTTGCGCATAGATGCTAACATAAATGAGATGTTAGAAGAAGAGCTCATAGCCATTGAAGAAGAGATTCAAGAAGATTGAATCTCTGGTGATACCTTTAGAATTCAAGCTTATAACTCCACTTAAAACTTTACTTGAAGAACCACCGAATGTGGAGTTAAAGAAATTGCCTAAGTATCTAAGGTACGCATTTTTTGGAACTTCTTCTACTTTGCATGTAATTATTTCATTTGATTTAACTAAAGAACAAGAGGACCAAGTTTTAGAAGCTTTAAGAAAATATATTAAGGCAATTGGTTAGTCAATACCTAATTTAAAAGGAATAAGTCTTTCAATTTGCATGCATAAAAATTTTATGGAAGAAAACTTTAAACCTATTTGACAACCACAAAAAAAAATTGAACCCACATATGCAAGAACCGGTTAGAAAGGAGATAGTAAAATTATTAGATACTAGAATGATTTATTCTATTTTTGATAGTGAATAGGTGTCACCAATCCAAGTAGTGCCTAAAAAAGGAGGCATAATTGTATCAAAAAATGAAGGGAAAATAATATCCTTGAAATAGGTAACGGGATGGTGAATGCGCATACATCATAGGAAATTAAATAACGCCACTCATAAAGATCATTTTCTATTACCTCTTGTTGATCAAATGTTCGAAAAAATTGCTGACCATTCTTATTATTATTTTCTTGATAGATATTCTGGATATCACTAAATACCGATTATTCTAGAGGACCAAGAAAAAAACTACCTTTACTTGTCTCTTTGGAAACTTTGCTTATAAAAGAATGCCATTTGGGCTTTGCAATACCCCTGTTACATTCCGAAGATGTATGATGCCAGTTTTTTCTAATTTAGTTGAGAATGTTATTGAAATATTCATAGATGACTTTTTAGTTCTTGGAAATTCTTTTGAACATTGTTTGAATAATTTATCTTTGGTTTTACAGAGGTGTGAGGAGGCCAATTTAGTATTAAATTGAGAAAAATGTCACTTTATGGTGAATGAAAGAATAGTACTTGACCACAAAATTTCATGAAAGAATAGAGGTCGACAAGGCAAAAGTGGAGATAATAAGAAATTTACCCCCTTCTTAAAATTTGAAAGAGGTAAGAACTTTTATTAGATATGCTAAATTTTATAAGAGGTTAATTAAGAATTTGTAAAAGTTGCTCGACCTACAACTAAATTGCTTTCAAAAGACACATTGTTTGATTTTAATAATGAGTGCTTGTTGTTTTTTAATACTTTAAAAGAAAAAATTGTCACTGCACTAATAGTAATAGCATCTGATTGAGATTATCTGTTTGAATTAATGTGTGATGTCAATGATTAATACATTAGTGCAATATTAGGACAAAGAAAAAATAATAAACCCCATGTGATTTATTATGCTAACAAAACTTTAAATGATGCCAAAATAAATTATACCACACCTGAGAATGAATAATTAGTAATAGATTTTGCTTTTGAAAATTTTAGATCATATTTAATTGGAAGTAAAACTTTAGTCCACATAGATCATGCTGTTGTAAAATATTTGTTTGATAAAAAGGATGCTAAACCAAGGCTTATAAGATTGATTTTACTTTTACAAGAATTTGATATTGAAATAAGAAATAGGAAAGGGATAGAAAATGTAGTTTCTGATCATTTGTCAAGAATTGTGAGGAAGAAGATGATGTAGAAATAAATGAAACTTTTCCTGATGAATTTCTTTTCTCTATTTCTACTAGTCCTTGGTATGCTGATTTTGAAAATTATTTAGTATGTGGTATTATTTCTCCTGATTTTAATTATAAGCAACAAAAAATTTCTCCATGATATTAACACTTACTTTTGGGATGAATCGTATCTTTATAGATTATGTGCTGATATACGTAGGTGCACCCCAAAGGAGGAAATGGAATTCATCTTAAACTTTTGTCATATGGAAACATGTGGAGGATATTTTAGAGGTATTAAAACTGCACATAAGGTATTGCAAGCTGACTTCTCTTGGCCCACATTATATAAGGAAGGCCATGAGTATGTTAAAAATTGTGATAAATGTCAAAAGATGGGTAATATTTTTAAAAGAAATGAAATGCCTTTGACAAATATTTTAGAAGTCGAACTTTTTAATGTTTAGGGAATCAATTTTATGGGTCCTTTACCTTCTTCTTTTGGAAACAAATGTATTCTTGCTGTTGTTGATTAAGTTTCAAATTAGGTTGAAGTTGTTGCTTTACTAAAAATGAAGCTAAACATGTTATTAAATTTTAAATGAAAATATTTTTTTTCAATTTGAAGTTCCTCATGCACTAATAAGTGATGAAGGACCCCATTTTTGTAATAAATGATTAGAAGTTGTTTTAAGAAAATATATTATTTCCATAAAATAGCTCCCCCCCCCCCCCCCATCATCTCCAAACTAGTGGCCTAGTTGAAATTTCAAATAGGGAATTAAAAAAAATTTTACAAGTCATAGTTAACGAAAGTCAAAAATAATGGGCATCCAAATTGGATAATGCATTATGAGCCTATAGAATTACCTTTAAAACTCCAATTGGCATGTCTCCATGCTGGCTTATCTTTCGTAAAACATGTCATTTACCTATTGAACTTGAGCATAAAGCTTATTATGCTATTAAATTTTTAAACACGGATTTAAGGGTGCCAGGATTTAAAAGATTACTTCAATCAGATGAACTTAATGAACTACATCTTCATGCATATGAGAATGCTAATTATACAAGGAGAAGATGAAACACATGCATGATAAAATTATTCAAAATCAAAATTTTAGATAGGCCAAAAAGTTTTGTTATATTATTCAAAATTAAGATTGTTTCCAAAAAAAATAAGGACTAAATGGTCTGGGCCCCTTGAAATTACTAACATCTTTGAGTCTAGCATAGTTGAGCTACAAAGGGAGACAGGACTTTCAAGGTTAACGAACATCATTTAAAGCATTATTTGAAGAATGAAGAGAAAAATATTGATACTTATAATCTTAAGCTTCAATAATTTACGTCAAGTAGGTAGTAGTAGTAGTAATAATAATAATAATAAATAAATAAATAAATGTTTTTATTTTACCCCTTCTTAAATTTTTTTACAAGACAAAGAATACTTTAATGTGGAAAAAAAATTTAGGATCATAGGCAATGATGAAAAAATTCTCGAAAGGTAATGAATTAGTAGTATAAATGGGGATTTATGTATTACATTGCTTAGTACAAATTGTCCTCTTTTGAGCAAACATCAAGCACTTTGATATGAAGACAAGTTTAGAATTATTTATGATTAGATGTTAGTGTTGCATTCAAGGTATAAATCTTATTGGTGTTTTGCTTTACTCTTAAATAAATTGCAATATCAAATTGTAGGGAACTTTAAAAAAAATGAGTGGACTTTAAATGAAAAGTCTACTCCGTTGAGTCAAATGCTAAGTAATCGGAGGTGTGCGAGTAACCCTTGTTCACTTTTGCATAAAAGGCATAAGAATCATGAGTATGCAAAGCATTCTAAGTTTATGATATATTGAGTAATCGGGGACACACAAGTGACCCATGTTCATCTTTGTGTAAAAAGGTATGTGTCATCTTAGAAAAAGAAAATAGCCCTTCGAAAACAAAAGAAAAAGAGAAAGAGCAAGAGAGAGAGAGAGAGAGGGAGAATTAAAGAGTTTCCTTCTGAGTATTAAAAATCAAATAAAATATGAGGTTAAGCAGCTCACTAACAACTAACCAAGAGTGTGGCACAATTGAAGAATATAAATTTTTTCCAAACCCCTTTATGTTAAAGTTACTTGGGAATCACACAACATAAAAGGATTTTTGTATGAAGGTAATGTGATAGCATAAATTCATACATTTAGAGGCTAGTTAGTTGCTTGAGAGAATTTTGAGATACAATTGTGATCTAAATGTTCTAAATCTACATGAATTTATTATTTTGTCTTGCTTGAGAGCTAGCAAGAAATAAAACGTGGGGGGTATCTAATAATTTAAATAAAACTATGCTTTAGTTGAATAATTTGAGGCTCATTTTATGTTTTCTTGTTCTAAATTTCATTCAA
Source organism: Avicennia marina (assembly GCA_019155195.1). Taxonomy (NCBI): domain Eukaryota; kingdom Viridiplantae; phylum Streptophyta; class Magnoliopsida; order Lamiales; family Acanthaceae; genus Avicennia; species Avicennia marina. The sequence goes on along the minus strand of CM032772.1, from coordinate 6,482,829 downwards.
AAAGAAGGATTTGACTATTTTATGTGCTTAGAATGAAAACAAGTGAACAAGATGTGGAATAAAACCCAACTAGAGGTACCGGAAGGAAATGCAAGATTGTTACTCAAGACAAAGTTAGAATGAAGAACCATCACCTAAGCCACTGCCTAAGCGAGGAGAGGGTAGTTGAGAACCAATAGAAATCTATAGATCATCACCACCCTATTGCCTAGACGACACCCAGGCGATGGCATAAATTATTCATGTCACCAAGCTCTCCCCTAGGAGATGAGACAACGATGGCCATCACCTGTTCTATTGCCTGAGTGATGGAATAGGCGATGATTCAAAATCTTGCACACCTAACCCCCGAACCAATGGATGGAAATGATGGAATTTATCAACCAATCAAGGAGTTTGGGCAGTGAGACTTCAAGCCTATAAATAAGGGTGGTTCCACAAGCAAGAAGCATCCAAGAACACTAGAATTTCTATAGGTCTTGCATTGTATCATTCCTCTTTTCTTAGTTGTAAAATTTGAAAGTTAGAGTAAAGTTGGGTGTCTTGTATGAGCTAGATCAAGGTGGGAAAGCAAGGGATTGCTATAATAAGGGAGCTCCACATACAAGATAAGTGGTGATTACTTCTACTTTAGGGCTTGATGTACTTACAATTTTGAATAACAAGTAATGGCTTTTATTATCAATTTAATTTTCATCGTCTTTTCTTATTTTATTGTGATCAATTATTATCCATCTCCCTTTCTCTTCTTTTTATTTTCTTCCTTTTATTTGACTTAATTTGTGGCTATAACAAAAGTGAAGCTACAAGTTAAGTAAATTGATCAAAATTGTGAATTGTGGGCTTATAACAGAAGTGAAGGTTCCACATTCAAATAGGATAAGAAAAGTAATTCATAAATTTCATTCTCAATTGAATTAATTCTAAGATCATTAAATTAATTCAATTGAAGCCTTGGTATAATTTGAGAAAGTATATTGAGGATTTAAGGAATTACATATCCTTAGAATAAGAAATTAAAATTAATAATTGATTTAATTGATAATTAAAGTTCTTACACATTAACACTTGTAACTTGCTATATTCATCATACTCCTCTCAACTCCATTTAATTTAATTTACTTCGTTGCCTCCTTAATTATCATTTCATATTATTTATACACATAATTAAAATGCAATACTATTAAATAACATTCTTTCTCCTTGAGGATATGACAACCCCACTTCCCTATATTATGTGTATGACTGTTATATACTTGCAATGTAGTGCATTGAATTTGCATCACTCAATTCATTCCAGAGTTCATATACATCATCAAAAAACAACAAATTAGAATTAATAGCTAGGAAAATATAGTTTGGGATCCAAGAGGTTACCATATCATTGCACCTGTACTAAGCTTCAACCATGGCAGTGTTAGCTTTAGTAGGTCTCCTGATTTGGCCATTGACAAACCAAGCTTGTTCTTAGCCTTGAGAGATCTTCTCATGCCCCACGACCACAGGACATAATTCTTAGTGACTTCACTAAGATTTCTACCATCTATGAATTAGTGTTGGTGTATCTAGTAGCAATCATCCCTAATTAGATTGAGTCCATCATAAAATGGCAATCTAGCTCAATGTGTTTTGTGCATACATGGAACTTAGGATTAGAAGCAATGTGAAAAGCTAGTTGGTTGTCACATTATACATCTACTGGCTACTGATGCTCAATCTCCAACATCTACAACATTTATTTTATCCACATGATCACCAGGCATAGGTCGTCGTGCATAGAGCTACCATGCCACTATGCTCAACTTCAGCTAATGAACGTAATACTATAGATTATTTCTTCAACTTGCATGATAATAATCAGTCTCCAGTAGAATGCAATACTCGTGTAATGGACATCTTAGTGTCAGGGCATGAACCCCAATCTACAAAACAAGAAAAAAAACTTTAAGTTGGAAGTCTTGCTTTAAAGAAAAAAGTAATCCATGTCCTGGATTTGATTTTATGCAATATAACATGTTGTAGGTAACCCCCAAATGTGTCTTTTTAGGTTTGTTCATAAACTGGCTTAAGATTTGTTTGCTATGTGATATGTCCGGCTTTGTGATGATCAAGTAAGGAAGCCTACCAACCAGTCTTCTATAAGTTCTAGAATCAGTCGACACCTCTCCTTCATCTTTGTGAATGTAAGGTTTTAGTCCATAGGCACTTTGGATGGCTTGCATCCTAACATACCACAATCAGCTAGAATGTCTAGTGTATATTTCCTATGATTCATGGAAATGCCATTATCATCCCTTCCTATTTCAATACCAAAGAAATAAACCAAATTCCTAAAATCTTTCACCTTGAACTATTGATCAAGGTATTGTTTTAGGTCTTCTATGACCTTTGCATCATTCCCTCCAACTGTTATATCATCTACATACATAAGAAGCACAATGAATAAGGCTCCTCTTCTTAAGGTGAACAAGTTATAATAAGCTATACTTTGTATGAAACCAAACTTCTTCACAACTTCACAGAATGTGGCATTCTATTATCTAGAGGCTTATTTCAATCCATATATGCCCTTGTTCAATCTACAAACCTTATGAGGATCTTCCTCATCATAACCTTGTGGTCTCTTCATATATATCTCCTCATCTAAATGACCATGTAAGAAAGCATTATTCTCTAAAATGAAAATGACGATTTTCTAGAATAATTCGAGTGAATCCTAATTCTATGAGTTCATTCAAATTGATTTATTCAAGAGATATTCTTGTTGAATCGTGACATATTAATTGACCAAGTGTGTCAACTAAGGCTATCCTATCAACTAGTTTTTCTAATTCATTAGGTTCAATTTTAATTCCATCACATTAGGTCGAGCAATTGACGTGCAATTCACATCCCTGAAATATAGAATTAGGTTCAATTTATATTTTTTTTTCTTTCATTGCTCCCACTAATCATATCAGATTGGCTCAAAGTCCTTAAGTTTAGATATTGTCATTTGTATTGAAGTAACATGTTATTGAGTAGTAGTCTCCATCTCTATTAGAATAGCATGCATTTAGATGGTATGTTCTATCTCAATCACAACATCAAGTGCTAGTTTCATAAGGGATTCCTCATCCTGCTCTTCTCTAGTCTTTTCTTTTCCCTTCACTCCACTTTCTTTGTACTCTACTTCCCTCTAGTAGTATGTCTTAGTATAGAATCTACAAGGAGTTGAGAAAATTCTTCCCTTACATCCTACACAAGATCAATTGGAAACACCAGTTGTGAGAGTTCCACTTCAGTCACCTCTTCTTGATGTTCTACACCCTCTATTTACTGTGGGATTTCAAAGGTAGTTTTATTAGTTTGTGTAGCAGAGGCAATGCCTCTTTGTGTTGCTCTTTTTTTCTTCCACCACCATAAGCTATTGGTGGTTTTTGTATGATTTCTAATTGTAACAAGTTTTGAAGAAGAAAATGAGGTATTTTGAAGTGAAAGCGATAACAATTTAATGCAAAATGGTGAAGAAAATAGTCTTAGACAGCATGAGTTTGACATTAAGATCGATCACAAGTAAGGTTAGATCAATCACAACTACCTTAGATCACTCTAGAATATAGAATATTGACTTGTAGAGAAGCTTAATGCCCTAAAAATATGATCCTGCCGAACAAGATTAATTACATTACATTGAATTGACTTATATGTTGATTGCACATAGCAGGATAGATCGCCAACACCGCAATTGCCCACACTTGTTGGAATTACGATTGGGAGGTCTCGAATTGACCAAGAATGGCCTAACTGAAGCTAAATTAATGGCATAGCCATCCAAATCGATCATGACGATATTTTTCTACTCTAACTTGCCTATTTGTGTAAGATTATTTACCAAATTCATTTTGTTCATTTCCAAATGCTTATAGACCACTTTTAGGAGTATCTTGACCCTAGCTAGGACTACAACAAAGTGTCTTAGTTGTTTTATCATAACACTCTCTTGGTATTTTTATGAATTGAATGTTTTTTTGGTTTTCGATAGAATTTGAGTGTGCCTCAATTCTTGTGATTCCAAAATCCAAATCAAGTTATTTTAAGCATTCCTTAGATTAATTAGTGATATATCAACTAACTTGGCATGTTAGTTATGGCCATCCATTACCAAAGTTCATTGAATTCATTGCAACATAGTTGATAACAATCTCTTTTTTTTTCTCGACTAGCTCGCGATTAAATGATGTTAACTACCAATGTATTTGGTATGTGAATGCTAGAAAGGATTCTCAAACAAATTTATTGCACTATTATTATCACACAATACCACTAACTCTTCAACATTCACCCTATAATCCATTAACATTTACCTCAGTAAAAGTAATTGCAGGGAACAACTTCCAACTACAAGATATTAAGCCTCTATAGTTGAAACTAAAATAGAGTTTTACTTTTTACTATACTGTGAGACCAAGTTATTGCAATAGGGAAACAATCACCGGCAGTAATTTTGCTATCATTTATGTTTCTAACCCAATCAACATTGCTATAACCAACTAATGAGATGTTGGAATTCTTTAAATACCATAATCCCAGCTCAGCTATATCATTTACATTGTGGATGATCCCTTTTAAAGTTATAAGGCGACTCCCCTTGGTTAGGGCTTGATACCTTATGCACAAGCCTACATTAAAACAAATATCAAGTCTACTAGCCGCTAAATATAGTAAATTTCCAGTCATGCTTCTAGAAAAGGCTTACGTCCTCTAACTTTCCTTTTTCATCTTAATTAAGTTTCACTAATGTTAGCAACAACTTGCAACATGTCTTGAACCTTTTAGTCTAAACTTTTCAAAATATAATTCTTCACATATCTAGTTTGTGAAAGAAATGCTCTATCATCTATCTATTTCACCTAAAGTCCTAACAAATATTTCAACTCACCCACCATACTCATCTTAAATTCATTTTGCTTATTTAGAGAGAATTTTTCAACATATGTTAAGAAGTTGTTCCAAATATAATGTCATCAACATATATATCTATGTAACGAGTATATCATTGTTGTAATGCTATACAAATTATGTTTTGTTCACTTCCCTTTCAGTGTAGTCCTTTTTGACAAGAATGTTGCCAACCTTTCATACTTTAAATCATACAAGGCTTTCTTCAATTTATACATATGATTCAAGTGTTGGGCATCAGCAAACCCCTTTGGTTGTTAAACGTAAACTTCTTCTTTCAATAGTCTATTTTAAAATACACTTTTAACATTCATGTAAATTGCCTTAAAATTTAAGGAACATGCCATAGCTAAAAGTAGTCATATGGCTTCAAAGTGAGTTACAGGTGCAAAAGTTTCCTTAAAATCAATCCATTCAACTTGAATATACCATTTTGCAACCAACCTTACTTTATTCTAAGTGATTTCAGCATTCTCATCCATTTTATTATTGAAGATCCGATTGACGCTAATAATATTTGGATCATCTGGTCTTTCAAAAAGGGGCACATCATTCATATGAAATTGATTTAGATTCTCTTGCATGGACATTACTAAATATTCATGCTTAAGTGCTTCATCTACATTCTTTGCCTAAATTGTAAAACCTAAACAATAGTAACTAGCTAAATCTTGATTATTTACCTCAAGAATGTCTCTTGTCCACTGTTAATCATTTAGATCACCAATGATAACATTCACAAAATAATTTTTTTGGATTTTTGAAAAGGGTTTGCAATTTGAAATGGAACCCTCCTCACATTCTTCATATGTTGAACCCGTTGTTGTGAGAGTCCACTCCACGTTATATTCAATGTTGTGAGTTATAAACTCTATATGACTTGTATTGGAGTATCCAAGGAAGAATCTTTGATCACACTTGCTGCCAAACTTTCAGGCTTGTCTCGATCACGTAGGATATAACACTTACTTCTAAATGCATGAAAATAAGCCACATTGAGCTTTCTACCCTTCCATAACTCATAGAGAGTTTTCATCAAGATGCTTCATAGAAATACCCTATTTATGATGTGGCATGCTGTGTTGATAGCTTCTACCCACCATTTAGCATTCGTCTCCTTAATACTGAGCCTAACATTTGTCATTTCCTACAAAGTTTGATTCTTACATTCTACTACACCATTTTGCTAAGGTGTCCTAGGGGAAGAATGCTTATATTGTATATCATATTAGGAACAATAGTCATCAAAATTGTTGGTTCTCAAGTTTCTTACCATGATTCGTTTGGATTTTGAAAATTCTTCCAACCTTTCCTTTTTTAATCTCTAGTTGAGCACATAGCTTCTTAAAGGCTTGAAAAGCATTTGATTCTCCTTTGAAACATTTACTTAATTAAATCATGAATAATCATCAAAACAAACAAAAATATGCATTTTTCTTGTAATGCTTGTAACATGGGCAAGACCTATCAAGTCTATGTAAAGTAACCCTAAATTTGTGTTGTACTCAACTACTGTGTTACTTTTTATGAGATTTTCTATGTTTTTTTCTCAAATTGACATGGTCCACAAATATTTAGACTAGGTTCTGACAATGTTGACAACTCATGAACAACTATAGTCTTTAACAACTTCAACAAATCATAATAAATGATGTGTCCAACTCTTCTATGTCACTATTCACTCTCCTTACTATAAGACTTTGAACAAGTTGTGGTACTCCTAAAATAGTTCAATCATCTTTATTATATACCTATCATTGATCCTTGGTAAACTTTACAAATAGATCATGGTTAAGAAGTTGACTAATGTTGAGTAGATTGGCTTTTAGTCAATCAATGTGCAAGATACTTATCGACTTTGGTATTCCATCTATATTTAAAGTGCCTTTTCCAATCCCTTGTCATCTTTATCCATCACCAAGTATGACATGCCCTCTAGAAAAGCTCTTATAATAGGAAAATTTTTCTTTGTTAATTGTCATATTCTTGGAACAACTAACATAAAAAATACCAAGTTTTCTTGGAGCATGCTCTCAATGATGTGTAGGATACTAAATTCATGAATCTTGTTTTTCTAACCTACACATGTTTAACTGGAATGGTGTTCCTACAAGTGTTGTCAACATGGTTTCCAATTTGTCCTTCATACAACATGTGCCTCAAAATAGAAAAGTGCCTAGCCATCAAGTGACTAGCTTTCTTGCAAAAGTTATAAAAGGGACATCCTCTCTACTTCCTTCTTTTGTTTGATTTGTTTTGTGTTGTCTATTCATTGAGCATAATTGGTGTAACTACAGCAATAGTTTCCTTGACAACTTCAATTTCTTTCTTCTTAGGATTATAACATGTTGCATGCTCAAAATAACTGATCATATACAATCAAATGCATTTTTTTCAATAAACAACACATCTTCCAACTTTGCTTTTCCCATGTTCAACTTTTTCAAGGTTCATTCAGCTTCTTGATATTACACATCAAGTCTCTTGCAATAGTTTCTTAATTTAGAACATTCATCATTCAAACATATATTTTATTCCATGAGAGATTTCACCTCTTCCTTCAAGGCCTTATTTTCAGATTGGAGCACTAGCAAGTTGTCATAAGCGAGTTGATAAGTAGAATAAAGTTCCTCGTTTATATCACTATTACTTTCATATTCTAATTGATCATCATTGAATGTTGCAACATAGGTCACGAAAATTTTTCATTTTCCTCTCATTAAATCAAAAGCAACTTGATTACTCATATGATTAGCCTCATCATTAGAGTCTTTAAAACCTTCTTCACTCTACGTGGAATTCAAGAACTTTCCTTACTCTTCGAGTGCATTGCACAGTCATCTTGAATATGGCCATAATATTTGCATTCTTGACATTGTACACCTTTCTTTTATGGCTCACCCATCTCATATTTCTTAAAATTCTTTTTCTAGATTGTGGAAGGTTTGTTGGATGAATTCCACAAGTTTTGTTAAAATTTGGCTTCCTTTTTCTTAGTAACTTCTTAAGTTTCTTTGCATCATAGGCTATGTTATCATTAATATTGCAACAATCATTATCATCACTTTGTTTCTCACTACAGAAGGCAAGCTCCTTCTCCTTCTTTGTAATATTCAAGTTTATCTCATAGGTCTGTAGAGAACTCATAAATTCATCTAATCAAAGATTATCTACATCTCGAGCTTCTTTTGTTGTTGCCACTTTTGGAGAAAATCTCACAAGCAAGGTTCTTAGTGTTTTCCTCATTAAATTTGACTCCAAATACATTTCACCTAATTGGAAGGCCTGGTTGCAATGTGTCATAACTTAGCATTGAACACAACAAAGGTTTCCTCTTTACCCATCTTCAATGTTTTGAACTATGTTTCTAATATCCAAAGATTCGAAGATCTAACAACACCAATTCTTTCATGAATGTTTTAAAGATGTCCCAAACTTCTTTGGCCGCCTCAAAAGTAGATATCAACTTAAATTGCTCTTCATCCACACTAGTAAAGATTGCATTAATCGCCTTGGAATTTTCTAATATCACATTCTTATCTTCAGCACTCCAAGATTTTACATCCTCGATAACTAAAATTCCTTCATTAGTTTGGATGGTAAGGGGATGCCAACCATACTTAATAAAATACTAAACTTTCTCATCTTGTAATTTATGAACACATTCATTTGCACCTTTGAATAAGAGTAATTGCTTCTACGAAGAAGTAGTCAGGTAACAGATTGTTTAACCCTTCAAGATTTCACTTGCTCGGACAAACCAAGCAAACCTATTGAACCATAAGGTTGAAGTTCATGACACACCCACAATGTTGTAAAAAGGTTGGGAACACACACATAACCACATAACAAAGAACAAAGTAAAGTGTGCAACACTAAAGTTGTTAGTGCAGTTCAAAGAATGTCTCTTGAGTATGCTAGGCCTTGTCTAGATGAAACTTTCCGCTAAGCTTGAAGGTGAAATGTCAATGACAAAAACTCTCACCTGATTAACTACATGGTATATGTCATCAACATACTAAAAGTAAAATCAAGTGAACTAATACTAGATGAACACAAGTGTCATATCCACAAAGTAGGGTGTGTGTGTCTATCCATGTTGCTATGTTCCCATTTGTTAAGCAGCACTAAGGTAGTGAGAATGAAAATAATAAGAGAAAGTTGGAAACCTTCAAAAATAGAGTTACAAGCTTAAAGTAGTGAAGTATCAATAATTGAAAAGCTTAGCTTCTTGTATTCTATTGATTTCCAATGTATGACAATTTACGTTAATTATCAGTTTAACTACCTTGTTATAGATTATTAATCCCAAAGTCTCTAAGATATCCTTCTAAATTCTTCTAAAACTTTGACTCAAGATTTCAATCAGTTTTCCAAAGGCTAGCCGAGTCAAGTTATGAAATTTTATGATTAAAAATATTTTACACACACTAATTCTATAATTTCACTCCCATTCTTACCATAGAGTTAATGTTTATAATGGTGCATTTGCACATATGTTTTGGGCTTGTTATTTTGTGCACAACCACAAAGGCACCACAGAGTTGGCTAATCCCTCTAATTGCTATTCATAACACCAATTGTGAATAATGAAAGTAGAGACAATCAATCATAACATTGTAACTAGATGTTCTACTAAACACAAACATAAAAGATTAGAAAAGAGATTAGCATCTCATATTATAATCGATAAAAACTCATAGCTAAATTGTTCAACATCCCAACAATACAAAATCACATAAAAAGATAAAGAAAAACATAGTTGTGTTTTGTGGATTGCGTGAAACAATAAACTCCTTTTCAACCTTAGCTAGGATTCCTCCTCTTCACCTTTTCAATGTTGATCCTATGTCTTCTAATTGTTTTGTAATGTTAAACCATGCTAATGACTTCCTAAAAGCTGTGGAGAACATGTATATATATAAGCATAAGGCTAGACTTTGAGCCAAGGATGAGAAAAGATGAAAGTAGCCCTCAAAATCGCATCCAAATAGTTTATCACACTGTAATCCGTGGTCGCAAAACCTTCACTTGCAATAGCGAACCTAGCTACAAGTTTTACATAAATCTTGCCATGTCTATCTTGCTATTGCATCACTTTCTTCTACAATTATGCCACCCTTGCTCATGATCGTGAGTTGAACCACAATTGAATCCAATGTAAGCTGTGGTTCGATTTGCGCTTGCATCTCCCTTTTTTTGAGGTCGCAAACTTCTTTTTTTGCAGTCACAAGCACCAATTGTGACAATGTCTAAAACCAATTACTTTTGGTTTTCACTAGTGCAAATTCATTTATTGCGGCAATGGACTCTTTCATTGGGGTCACAAAGCCTACAATTCATACAAAATAATTTCTAAGTGTAGATATTGTCCAAATTTACTCAAGTTTCGACTCTTTCATTGGGGTCGCAAAGCCTGCAATTCATACAAAATAATTTCTAAGTGTAGATATTGTCCAAATTTAATCAAGTTTCCTCCATACTACACCTGAACATCTCCAATTCATCAAGAATAATATTTTTACCTATTTACACACATAATGAAACAATTTTAACTCTAAATGCAAGCAAAATAACAATGGGGCATCAATATACACATAAAATCATGGCCTATCACTACCTAACTCTAAAGTTTCTGACGTCTTGAAAATGCAATCTCTCTCAAAAGATTTTGACTCTCAGACACTTTCCTCACTCACACAAACAACATCAAGGAATTTCAAGCCCAAAGTTTAAAAGACTCTAAAACTTGAGAACAAACTCGAACTCTCTCTTGTGTCTCTCAAGTCCTGATCTTCTTCACATTTTCAGCAACCTTTATTTAGGATCGAAGACTCAAAGTCTATGATGAATTTGACTCTTGTAGATCAGTTTCCACTTGCCTAAAAGTTAGGCAAGTGTCTCTCCAATGTTGCATGTTTTTCACCAACCAACTGAGAATATAAGAATACATTAGCTTGAACTATTCACAATCCTTATCCAAATGATCTTCTAACCTTAAGAAATCTCTCTAGCAACTCTCTCAACGTGTTTGCATTACTTCAAACACTTCGTCGAAGTTTATAAAGCATGTTAAACTATAGAGTCCAATTTATCAAACACTAAACCCTTAAACACATCAAATTATAGAATCCAACAAGGAAACCAAGTCAAATCAATTATTGTCCATGATGTACCGATATTTTAGCTAATAGTTACTACAGTTTGTATATATAAGGTTATTGTTGTTACATTATACTAAATTGATTGCTACATGCAAGATTTTCATGTGGCATTGGATTTAAAAGTAAAAGTGCATAGTATGTAGGGTAGACATAGCGAATCAAAATATTCATTCGAATTCTTCATTTTCAAAATATGTTTAGATTTCTAAAAAACAAAATAAAGTATAAATATTTATAATTTTTCTTGGAAAAAACAAACTTCTATAAATTTTATAATTATCTAACATATATTTTTTATAATTTACTATAATTATTATTAAAAAAATGTCGTTGTTTTATTCAATTACATATGCCTTCTCGCATGAATGGCAGGTGTATTTTTTTTGTATTTGTTTTTTTGGGCAAATCCTAGAAGGGAACCTCCCCTCTAAAAAGTGGCATATGCCACTTATTTGCGGCAGGCACGTGATATTCTTTAGTAAAAACCGAAAGAATTCACTCTGTGCCTATCACACAGTTGTGTGACACGTAGAAAGGCATTTTACCATGAACAAACAAACAAGTTACGAAAGGGTTAAAGTCGAATTTCAATACAATTTTTCCTATGCCCTCATCAAATTTTAACTACCTTATCATCGGTTCTGTCTAATTATTAATTTGAGATATATCTCAAGGAAAATTTCTTTAATTTTTAAAACTACAAATAACTTATTTGTATATAGCAATATCCTTTGACTTTCTTAGGCCAAGGTTATGTTTCGTACCAAGTCCACGATGCCCTTTCCGCAGCCCGCGAACAATGCTCACCAGCCTAACAAAATATTAATTTGCCCGGAAATACTAAAATATGTTCACAGTTGAGGTTATTTAAATTTTTTCATGATACAACTTACTCTTTATCGATTATCAGGATTTTAAATAGAAGGAGCTCCGAATAAAATGTGTTATCCCTCATAGTCCACTGTGATCTACACCCATCAAATAAAAAGAACAACCCCAAAATAGTAATATTAAAAAAAATAAAAATAAAATTTAAAAATGGTAAGAGAATGGCTGCATCACTTCTCCAATATATAATAGAAAGTAAGCGTATATCATGTATTATTCATGTAAACAAAATCCGGCAGAGAGAAGAAAAAACGAAAAAAAAACAGAGAGAGAAAAAAGTGCGCATGTCCAAAGATTTCTCAAATGTGCCTGACAATACAACACCCTATAATGGGTGACCTCTTTGCATACTCCTCAGCAGAGACTTGGATGACGAAATGGTTCCAAATGCTCCCAAAAGTACACCGCATGTTGCAAGAACCACGTTCAGCACCAGCAGGGGCCTTGCAGTTTCTCTCCAGAAGATCTTTGTGTAGAAAACGCACGGCCAAACGATGCAAATTCCCACACTCACTAGTGAGCCTGTGAGGCCGAGAACATGCTCGAAGTATGGCACGGATAGAGCCAGAACGAGAATTATCAGAAGAAGAATCGACCCGACGGAGCCCCGAATAATCATCTTCGTTCTGAATTTCATCGACTGTGGAAAGCTTTGCTCGAGCTGAATGGCGAAAGGTGTGAATTCAAGTGCATATTTTGTCATAGGGGTGAGGACTGTGGCCCAAAGAGCAATCTTTGTGACTATGTGATTCCGAGGCATGCTTAGAGTGATTTGAGGATTGACTTGTGGACCAAAGAGTGCGGCTCCCATGAATGCTAAGGCCGTGTAGAGAACTGTAGACAAGGAGAAGCTCACAATAGATACCTGCTCATGATCAGCACAAGTTATAGACAATTAGTCCTCTTAATATTAATGACGATTGAAGAATTGGTTATCGTTTGTATTTTCATTTGGCAACAATAGTATGAAATATCATAAAGTAAATAATGAATTGCAAATTTGGGCCAAATGACGTGGCACAGTGTTGTGACGTTTCACTTAGGCAAAGTATGCTACTTCGTTCAGTTGTTTTTAATTGCAGAAGGAATGATTTCTGAAATGGGAGGGGTGTAGGCTTTTGAAAACCATGGCACGCACTTTAAACTTACCTTCAAGATGCAACATCCAAAATTAACAAAACAAACACATTGTCTGACTAAAGCTAAGAAAAGATTTCGACAAAATGAAACCGAAGCATCTATTCGAGTTTGTTTTATCAAAAAGAGAAATCAGTTCAAGGGATGGATATAAGGTTAAAGTTAGTTACCTTCGTGAACTCGGAGGGGTCTTTCATGGCAGTGTATATATTGGGGAAAACTATATGACCTGCCAAACTGAACATATACAGTCCAGAAACAGCAGGAATGTTATGCAGCTGCAGCGGTGGAATGTCATGGTTAGCCCTCACACCTCCAAAAATTGCGGTGCAGGCCACCGTCACAAAGATAAGTAGGGACATGAGGATGCCAGCGCTCGATACCAACGATATCTTTGACAGATCCCTGAGCCACAAGCTCGGCAGCGCCACCAAGACGGCTATGGTCGCTAGCAGCTGAGTCTCGGACAAACCAGACCAACTGGAGTCGATCTTGACCCCTTCGAAGACAGTTGCTAGGTTGTCATGGAGAGATATGGTGTAGGAGACGAGGGCCATGAATATCTCCATGTAGATGAAAGTTGTTGCTATGATTCTTCCTTTTGTGCCAAATGCATGGAAACCTATGTCCTTGTAGTCCCTCGATTTTGGATTCCTCTTCAGGCATTTCCCGAGTAGATGGGAACTATAAGCACCTGCCGCTCCAAGGCCTATTAGTAGGAATACAGAAATCCATCCGCCATTTTCCAAGGCATAGGGAGTCGATAGTTGTCCTAAACCTGTTGGTTCATGGGTACTTGCATTAGATATGGGCAAATTCTTCTTTGTTGTAAAATTGTGTGTTGGTGATTTTATTAAAATACGGTTGATGCTTGCCATGTGATATCTGTATTCCATATTATCCGTCCAGAATAATAGTTTTTTTTTTTCTTTATTCAGATTATTCTCCTATAATCGGATGGTACTAATATCCAGGAACCAAACAAGCAGTGGGAAAGAAAAAGCGAAGTGAGTGGGAATTAATTACCAATGAGCATTCCGACCATATTGGCGACAGCATGAAGAAAAGAGCTGTTGTTTTCCGCGTGCGCCTCGACATCTTTCTCTTCTTCTATGTCGGCTAAGCTCTCCAAGTCCTTTCCACTCTCACCACCACCGTTCTTTACCTTACCTTCTTCTCCAGCATCATCAACGGCGCTCGTCCACTCTCCCTCCGCCGATCCTTCACCGGTCGTTTCGTTTGCCACTCGATTCTGATGAGGCAAACAATCTGAAATCTGGCCAGTTTTTTCCTCTCTGGATTTCCAAATCTTTGCCCACATTGTTCTCTTAAGGCACATGGTGTTTGCTTATGGAAACAAAATAGACGATGTGTTATGGTGGATGGCAGAAGTGAACGCCTGGGTGTGCATATTTATAGATAGCTTAAGTCGATGCCTAGAAGCACGCAGATGTTTTTCTTCAAAAAAAAAAACTAAAGTTTGGGCACGATACCGACTGCAACTTCTTGGGTTAATTCCATGTTATGTTGGGTGGATATACGCAGCTACACCATACCATCCATGCGTCTGTTCACACGTCTTTAACGGAGACGCATGAGCCTATTAAACAACGTGACGATATTGAGCTGTGGTGCTAGAATATTGGAAAGATGTCATATCGAAGAATTTGAAACAATAAATATTTGTATCGCTGTAGATATATCTTTGCCAAGCCTTTTTCAAATAATAAAGGAGCTTGGGTGTTTTTTTATTTTTATTTTGTTTTTTGACTTAGGTCTTAATTTAAAATTTCAATTCTTACTATATATATAGTTGGTCTCCATGAAAGGAACAATATGAGAATTAAGTGAATTTAAGAATGGAATAACAGTAGAAATAAAATGAAACTGATATAAATTATCTCATGACTATTATAAAAAGGAGAAAGAAATAAAATTGTTATTTAAAATTTCATTTGTGATAATGGCCAAATAGAACTGAACTTATAGTTACTTAAGGTGTATTTATTACTATGATGATGATGACATGACCATAAGGTGTATTTATTACTATTGTGAATATGATAATGACAACGATGATGATACCTTATCACATCATCGGGGTTGGTTATAGGTTGAGTTCATGAATTCACAAGTGGAGTTGAAACATAAATATTACATACAAATTTATCAATACAAATCAAATCTATTTAATTTTTGCAGGTCAGTTTTGTTGACTCTAACTTGATCCACTAATTTCGTACACCACTCAAATCTTGCCAACGTGTGATTAAAATAAAATTTTACATATTGCAATTTTTCTTCAAATTTTAACACTATTATTTCAAAAAATAATTCTAAATTTACTCTAAATTTGAAGTTTTCTACATTTTTGTCATGTTAAATTTTGCTAGATTAAGTTTTAATAAAATATATAGAATTATGCTAATTATAAAAAAATAAGAAGGAAAGGAATAAGGCAAATATAAACTCCAGGTGTAGTTTAGCTAAGTCAAGGTTGAGTATGGTGCTACTCGAGCTTGACTCAATCAAATTTTGATGTACTCAATCTTGAGCTACACCAAGCTCAAAGAAAAAAGGAGCTCAAGCTGAATCGAGCTAGGCTTTTTATAATAAAAAGACTCTATATTGAGTGTAGTGAGTTCATGACCTTGAATCAGTTCCAGTCAATTGAGTATTTGCTGTCCCCGGGAGACAATATTACAAACAATATTTAATGAACTATGTCCCTTGGGATTTTGCTCACATCGCCGTCTGTCGCTCATGCCTGTGAGTCCATTAGGGACTTGAGGCAATTAAAAATGTTTGATAAAGTAGTTGAAATTGTCTGAAAAAGTAGAGAAGGGAAATAGGGAGAACGTTTTAGGAGACTAGAAAGTAGAGAGTTGCTGATTAGCTTTGGAGAAAAATGAAATGGGAATTGTTTGACAGTTACAGTGAGAAAATGGGGTGGGTTAACTTACGAAATGGGGATCAAAATTTGAAAACATTATAGAAATGTCATTGAGTTGAACTACTCAATACTTGCCAAGTAGAAATGTGAACTCTTCGGGCTTGACTTGTTTTATTGAGTCAAGTCAAGTAGTTTGTCCCAACATCATCCCGAATCTAAATCCAACGTCAAATTTGTCTAGGTGAAGGTGCAAGAGTATGGATTCTGATATGCGAAATGAAAAATTGAATTTAAAAATATAATTATATGGTTTAGTTTAACATAATATTTAGATTTGAGTTTTTACATATTTACTATTTTAGCAATTAATTTTATTTAATTAGTTTTTTATTTATATTGTTAACAAAAATAATTAAAAATATTTTTTAAATTATTTGAAATATATAAGCTAGTCGGCGGGTTAACTCATCAGGTAACCTAAAATTAACTTATTTTTCTTTTGGGTTTTGTGGATTCAATCCACACCTGCAAAGATTTAACCTAAACCTATTAATTTTATGTTAGCTTCATGTCATATTTTTGGATCTCCAAAATTGCCACCCTTATTCTTCTTTATCATCATAATTAAAAAATTACCCTTGCGTAAGGTAATAACTTAACACCACAGAATTCTAATCACTATTTTCTAAGAGTAGTAACATAGAAAATAAACAGATAATTAAAAGTATAATCTTATGTTTCTTGCCAACTTTAGTAGAATCAAAATTTTAATTTTAGCAGGGGAAAATAATATGACTTTTGGTACTCTAACATGAATTAGAAATCACATAAAATATAGAGTAGATTTACATATATATTTTACATCAATTTAATAATAACAAAATTGTATTTTATTATTTCTTTCTTTTTCTTTTTCTTTTTATTTCTTTCTTAGGTATAATTTCTGAGGCTGTGCCAAAGTTATTAGTTATTACTTATGTATCAAGTTGTTTGAACTTATCACATTGATTACAAGCACAAAGAAATTACGTAATCGCATCAATTTGAAGGGCATAAATGATGACGCAACGAAGAATCATTGTTAGGCCTCAAATTCCAGAAGAATCACAATTATTCTTACAAAGAAATAATACAAAATTAAGTCATTACGCATTAACATAAGCATCATTACAATGCGACCACCAAACGTGAACTCACCTCGTAGACACTTCATGTATAGACACATATATATAAGTGAATGTATCATTTGCTATTGCGGGAGGAATAAAACAAGATTCGGGGTGGTGTGTTGATGATATGTTCATATTATAAGTTGACAAATTGGACGAACAGTGTGATTTTCTGGCCTTGGTTCCGAGAGATCTGATTCTCTGCAACTATCAAGTAATTGGTCTCTGTATGATGTTAAATGTAACTGCCGTAAGTTGAATTGGAATGATAACAGTAGAGGAAGTTAATGTCATCATGGATAGCACGTATATTGAGATTATGTTACTCTCAACATAATACTGTTTAAGATTGTTGGTGTAATCATTTTTCATTGGTACTACACCTTAAAAGAAGATGACTATCAAGACTATATTTGGTTCAGTTTTTAGAACTCCAAACACACGGATAAAAAATACAAACCAAATACAGCATACTTTAAAATTTATTTTTGCACACATACATTTGAAATCCTATGAACTTATTCTAGATTGATTAACCTCAAAAAGTGGCTTGTGATTAATTAGTTCTTAATCAATTTATATACCCAAAAGGCAATTAGAATGATTATCTTGAACTACCAAATATACGAAAAGAAATTGAAATGATTGCTAAGATTACCAAATATAGTAAAAAAAAACTAAGTGATTTACGGAAACAATTTTAGGGATATTAAATAGATGCTTCGTATAAATTGCAGTTGACAAAAATTAGGCAATTCATACTCTTCATCCGTATTCATATCAATAATAAAATATACAAGAACTCTTATTTGATGTACGCAAAAAAATTGCCGAACCACTACGCCTTGTTAGTTTTTCTTGTATTCCTTTTACGTTTTACGAGCAATTCGAGATTAAAAACACAAATTTTGAATCACATCAATTATCAATTTTCAATATCCAAAAGATCATATATTACCCACATATGAACGTTTATATATATATATAGACACACACACACACAAACACACACCTATATATATACACACACACATACAAGAAATCCCAATGATCAAATATGATTTGATATCTATAGTAACTGTTACCACAATAAAAAAAGATAAAAACACAAATCGACTCTGACAACACTCAACCTTATACTACACACACCTAAAATACTAAGAATAGCAGTTTACGTTTGTAGCCCAACTTATATCAATATAAGTACTATGCTCATTTAGAACATGTAATGAAGCATACATGGAATATCATCGTGTACTCTCCGTTGCCCAAATTCAGTTATATATCATACTTTTTTAAAATGCCCAGAAAATGATATATCTAATTTTTCAGATAATAATTTACTTCTGCGAAAGTGCTTCACTGAATAATTATATAAAAATATCAACTCTTAGTTACTAAAATTTCTAAAGTTTCAGAAAATTAAGTTTTAGTAACGTTCACTGTCAAATCAACTATTCAATATCCCTACAGAAGATATCTAAACTGAGACGAAACAAACATAACACATAAATGTCATATTTAAACTGAGACGAAACAATGCATGGTGCATTAATGGAAATGACTTCAACCTACCAACAAGTAGACACCAATTTCTGTTAGTTGAGAGCATATGATTTAGACACAGGGAAAGTTTCACATTCTGATGGCTTCTCAGAGTGGAAAAATACAAAGCTTCATCCATAAGTTTCGTGAATGAGATTCCCGCTTTCCCTTATTCCCCATGGTATAGCATATCTTTTCCTTTGCATATGTTTCAATTCCCTTAGGGATGTATTTTGCGTGAAAATGATGCCAAACGAATCGTAATCAACTGGAACAAGGTGATGATGATCTTCCCTCGTGGGAAAAAAAATGGGTAAGTGATTCCCGCGGTTGAAAACTGTTGTTTCAATTGTCTCTTCATGATAGGAAACTCCAACAGCATATCATGTAGTCATTTTCATTCATTTGCTGCCTTTTTGGGTTGAAATTGAATTATCATTGACGAGTTTCTAGTTCTTTTTTATCATCAGTTCAAAAAAAATAGAAATAGAATAATTTAGATATATAATTTTTGAATTTGGTATTTCTTATACATGTCTTATGAAGAAACTAAATTATTCAACGAATAATGGCTGAAGTGAGTTGTTTGTTGATTTTAGCAAGAACCTCTATTCTAGTCTTTTGTAATTAGAATAATTTGTAAAAACAATAATTAATAAGTTTGAGAAAATTTAAAAACACAAGGCGGAGAATAATTATTAAATAGAACAATCTAAGACAGCATGGAATGCGTTCCATATCAATACTGTAATATTATTACTAACTTCTCATTGAACTTTAATGATATTCCTAAAATACCCTTCATAACTAATCTACTCCATAATAACTATCTTTAATCTTTTAATATTTTATAAACTATATTCCTATTATCTCACTACAATCAATCAACTAATCATATTTTCTTTTCAATCTTGAACTTAGAGTTAATAACTTTTATTTTTGTTAATATCACGCTAATTCATTTTTAATTATAAAAATGTCAGGGTTATTTATAGTTGCCATACACATTCAGACACATATTATATAATAAAAATATAATCTTAATTATAGTGCAATTTTTTTTATTTCTGATAAAACAAAAATCATGACGTAATTTTTTTATATTTATACTAAAGTTTGAATAACTTAAGTTCAATATCTGTATATCATTTGTCACAATTTTCAAGTTTTATTATATTCATAAATGAATTTTTTATTTAATTTTTGCACATTCACAAAGTTTACACTATTAATGCTTGAATTACATGCATAAAACCATATCACATAATAATCTCATCAAATAAATTTAATGAATAAATAATGTGATATGTTCCAAAATCTAGGGAAAAACCATGACTTCTAACTTGATGCAAGTTTTTTTCCATGTAAGATTCCAAAATACCTCAAAAAAAAAGGGTGCATAAGGTATTGAAGAAATGGTGTACGTCACTTACCACTACGTTCTCCAATTAGGTAAGGCACGTTCCAACTTTCAAGCATGTAGATTTGGCTCGTACAAGTTATATATTCCAATGGATATTCTCAATCCAATAACATGGAACATAAACCATAGCTTTTGTGAACTTGAAATATTTGCCTATCTTTTTCTTGGATATTTACACATATTTAGGAGGAAAAAATCAACTATGCAAAATTCTTAACAAGTTCTCAATTCATTAATTATAATAGATTATCCCAAATGTTCATCAATGATAAGATGTAAGTCCAAAATTTGCTTTTATATCGCAAAAATAATAATAATATATAAGGGCACTACTGTTACATATGTGATGGTATATGTCTTTTTTGTGGTAGCTTGTCATTTGCTTTGGTTGGTTGTTTTTTAAGATATATTTAATTAAAATTATCAGAAATAAAATTATTGAATAGATTTTGATGATGGAAAATTGGTTAAAGTTTAAATCTAAATTTTGCAATTTTACTTAACTAAAAAGAATTTTGGGAAGACTTATGAAAGTCAATAATTTAGAATACTGCCAAATAATTGAACTTTTTAGAAAGAAGTCACTTCTTCAACAATGACGATGAAACCATTCAAAGATTATACATGAAGGTCACTAAGTTGATGAAGTCACTAAGGCTAGAAGAAAAGGAAGTCAACCTAAGGAGATATCTATTGCGAATTCACTTTCAAGTAATACTAGTAAAGTTGTAGACCATCAAATTATAGAACTTAATGAGAAAAATGAAAAATAGATTATTAAACATGAATATTTCAAATGACTTTTCTCAAGTATAAGTGAATATTCAAACATCAGGTACATTATTGAAAAACCATTAAAATTCATATGCATTAGCTCAAACTAGAAATAAAACTATTGTGGGTGTAGTGTGAATGGAAAGAAATAATCCATCCTAAAGCTACTATAAAAATTACTTGTATTAGTTTAATTTGCTACAAATTTATTCAACTAGATTTTAAGAAACTTATGAAGTTGGCCATCTTTCGAAATTCTTCAAGTTTTCAATTCTGTTTTAAAAACTTTTTAAAATGTCAGTATTTAATTAAAATCATGTTTAGCTCTCATATAGTGCACCTACAAAGTTTTTTCTACTCCATACTTGAATGAGTGTTGTAATTACTTGATTTCAAAATTTAAAATCTCTCAAAGCCATTCCTTTTCAGTACATGGCACATATAAAATAAAGGTCATCCTTACACAGTCTCAGAGTAAGGGCTCTCTCAGACACTTAAGCGTGGATGGAGGCTCACCTTGTGTGATGGGAACCCTACTTAGACACCTTCCAAAAATCAACTCAAAGGTGTAACTATAATTTTGACTATAAAATTTAAAGGTCTATTCGTCCTTTCTTCATAGTAATTGCAACCAACAAGTGTTATTAGACTTGATTTTGAACTAAAATATTTTTTATTGAAAGCTTTTTCACTTCAAAAATTCTTCTAACATTTTTTAAAAGTTAAGGACTTCAAAGTATATAAACTTTAAAGGTGCTTATATTTTTTAGAGAAAATTTTGATTGAATGGAAATTTATACATAGATATACTTATCAAATTTGAATGATGACATGTGGTTAGTAATAAAAAATATTTAAAATCTTTATGAAATTAGATAAAAATATACATCAAAATCTAATAAGTAAAAAAATTTTAATGAGAAACGGAGAGCCAACTTAGACAACACGGCCAAGAACATCATATTCAAAATAGCTAACAAGATTATGCTTAATAAAACCAAGAAATGTTAATAAACCAAAGGAATATGGAAAAAAAATATTTCCAAATTTTTGAAGAAATGTTTCAAATAAAGTAAGGCTACTCAAACATTTAACATGTTTAAACGTAGCCTAGAAAAAAAATTGATGGAATGAATAGATGCTTTACTAATTTCATCATGAACTAGCATCCTTAAAAAATGAATATGTTAGTAAGGAAAAATGATTTAAAAATGACAAAAGCATGGCCCAAGCAATGACGCATAAAGAATGTGACAAAAAGATCAAAGGACAAAGATAGAATGAGCATTCTTTCAATGATTTAACAACTCAAGACAAATGAATTAAAGATGTTTTTTGAGGATGAAAATAAAGCATCTACCTTAAATATTGTTCCATTGCTAGTTTATTATACCATGAGTGGCTACCTTACATGTGCTTGATGTGTTTAATGCTTTTAAGTCCATTTCTTCATTGATTAAATGAGTTGTTGGATGACAATGGGAGTGAGATCTCTACCTTAAATCCACAAACTTATACATAGAATTCAAAAGAATAACATGAGTGAAACTTTCAAAGTTGTGTGAGTACATATTGTTGTTCATTGATTTAGCTTCTAGTTTGGCTAAAGTTTTTTTATCTACTAGGTTCAAATAGATTTGGAGATAATATTTTGAAAATTTTTTGAATAAAAATTCATGACATTAACAACAAAAGTGATAATCAACTTGATTGTTCAAAGTGGGATTCACTATGATACACAAGAACATGAGTTATCATTAGTCAAATTTACTTACGTTTTTTGTCTTTCCCTAGACTTTTTGAAATGAACCAATGCTTAATTTATTTTGCATCATTTCATTTACTTTATTCTTGTTGGTTTAAATATATAATAAAAATTACATCAATAAGAGCCAATATACCTCATGAAAACAATGCTTTACCTTTTCCTATTACTTGAGGAATATTGTGTACTTATAACGCATTTAGAATCAATATAGGATGCACAATAAATGATAAGAGAGAATAGTGGTATGAGTGTCACACACCCTTGGTTATTGCAATAAGCTAGAACATCGGTTTCAAAATAGTATCTCGATATGCCACGTAACACATGCATATCATCTACCATAAAAAATGGTAGTAGGCATCTATGGCCATAATCATCACCTAGTTGTCCTAGTCAACCCTATCTACCCTTGTACACAACAAGTGTTCCATGTCTCAAATACCCTACAAGATCTTCATCACCAAATTCGATAAAACTATCTCTATTGAGCATCCTCTCTTTGTTGTTGTTAGCTTTAGCATTGCCTCCTTAGGCTAATAAATAGCCTTAATTTCCATCTCATCTCCTTTATTTATAATTAGTTCATGTCTACACCTCTATGTTGATACCGGCCAACTTTCTTTTCTCCATGCCCTAAGCTAGTGAATGGAAATGTATTATATGTCAACTCTCTATTCTTAACTTTAAAATCTACAATCACTAAAATAACCCTAATATAAAGTGCTAATGTGCCAAGAACTCTCTCCTGTTTTTTGCACTCTATCCAATGCTATTAGATATGAGCTCTCCAATGTTAACCTAAAGTGTTGTCCTAATAGCATGGACTATAGTGCTAAAGTGGGAAATTAGCCAAAAACATCCAATGATAAGGTTCAATCATATCTTAGATTGGTTATCAATGCTCCTCATCCTAAATATGTAGCTCCTCTCCTTGTCTACTCTGATGTAATCTAACTCCACCTAAACATAACTCATTCACCACCAAATCCATGTCCATTCCTATCCTTAAAAATCTATCAGCATGCCTGTAACATGAGCTACTCAATTTTTTCTTCAATAAGCATTAGTATAGAACTCTTTGAGTAGCTTTAATGAGGCATATTCTTATTGATGCCTTACAAATGTCATCCTGTATCTCTCATCTAAAAAGGGATGGACCCTCAGGTCTTATATCAACTCCATATGTATCCCTTAAAAATTAGTTAACCGTTATCTTCCTTAAATATCTGCTAAACCTTAGTGGATTTTAACATGTGTTGATTGCATTCTCCCTCTCATGATGGTGGCATGCTCTTGTAAGAGCATATGCATCAATCAATCTTTTAGCAAAACTATAATCAAATATACATAAGTAAAGTAACTCAATTAAAACTTAATTTTTTTGCATGCTTTATCAATAAATGGACCTAATTGATCCATTACTAATAGTGTACATGCTTAAACTTTATAATTCAAATTAATGAATTTACTTGTAGTTCAAAATATGAAAGCTTTAAAAACAATGCTTCAAATCATAATGTAGAATCTTGTGTGCATATTTTCTTTCCTGTAGACAATTTTAACATGAAATGCTTGAATTATTATCATAAAAATTCCATTTTCGAAGAAAGCATATCAAAATTTCTCTGAGGATAAGTACAAAAAAGTTTGAATATAAAAATAAACACGAATAGTTTATAAGTTGATATCATCCTCACAATCTTTATGAAAGGTGTGAACCACTGAAAATTGATATAAGCCAATCATATGGATGTATTGTTCAAAGGATGTATCCTAACTAACAAAGTATTTCAACCATGAATACAAAAGAAGTAGACTTCTATTGCTCCAATAAAAGTGTTGTTGGGTAAAAAAGAAGCTATATTCTTTGGAAAAAAAATAAAAGAGAACTCTATTCATGAAGAAATCTGTCTTTTGAGTTTATACCTATAGTAATAGAATTCTTAAATTTCTACATGTTTTAGAGATCTTCTAAATTTTATATTTTTTAACATTTGAATAAATTTTACTATTGTATCGAATAATTTTTAATTTATATAATTAGAAACTTTGATATAAATTACCTATTAAATTTACTATCAAGGAACAGCTATTACCAAGTAAATTCAAATGCCACAAAAAGGTATAAGTGAATTTTGCTTTCTTAGATTGGATTAGAACAAATCTATTGCCATAGATCTACAAAATTTATAAACAATACAATGTGAAAATGATGGATAGTGACCATGATCATCAATTCATTGTGTAGTCAAAACACTACACCACCCATTTTAGTAGAACTACCTCAATTAACTAATCTTGTCCTACATATGTGTTTCCACTATAGCTAATTGATCATAAATGGTATGCTCCACATGGTGGAGAAAATTATAAATAAGAAGTTTCCCAAGCCTTTTTAGTGTGGTTTCAAACTAGTGAGAGTCCCTTTCTAATATATCTTGTCCTATTTATTAAATTGGGACTAAATGGACTTGGGCCATTTTGTGACAAAATTTGTCTAAAGTTTAGTCTATGCTAGTTTTTTGGTTGCTCAATGGAATTCATGATATATAATTATTGAATTATTTTTCCACTGAGTATGAAACTTGTTTATATTCTCTATTTAATTGGCCACCTAAAACATGCCCCCACGTGCAAAATACTCATCTTCTTCATGAATGGACTGTCATTGGTTTCAAGACTGCTCAATGTTAAATTCTAACTCTCTATAAAAGTAAACTACCATAAGAAAATTTTTCAATTGTTTTTTCAAGTCAATTGAACTCCTATTAACTAGAAAAATGATGTCCAAGCTTAGAATGTTTGTAAACTATATTGTTTTAACTTATTTTTATAGAATTAGCATAACCCATATTTTTTAGTTGTTCAACTCAACTGCTATTTCAAGTCTCTAACTGAATATACGTTCTTGTAAATCCATACGCACTCCCCATGGATCGATACTCTTAGTCACCCAGAAGATAGTAATTGGTACATGTCTAGCACTTGATGGTTGGTCTTGTCTCTTTGCACTCTAAACAAGCATAACAAGGAATTAGCCCACATTAGAACTTGCAACAGTGTCTTTTGGAATTCATTTAGGGTCTATTTAGATGGAAATATTTGGATTTGGAGGAAAGACTTTGATGGGAGGATTTCCAATTACTTCAAAAGAAAGGAATTTCAAATCCACCCCAATTACTAAAATTATAGTTTAGAAAAGAGAATTTAAGGATTTGAAATTCATTATTATTCAAGCAAATATGATGAATTTATTATTTTGAGTTTGAAATCTATACCTTCAAATTCATCAATCCAAATGCATCCGTAAGGAAATCATCCTTTTCACTTTTCACACTTCAGCACTCATATTTCTTCTTGTTTGGGTATATAACCCTGGTAAAAGAAATTGAAGGGTTCTTCTCATCAAAGCATGCTTTAACTTCCATCTTTAATTACGGAAAACAGAAAAACCTTTTACAGATGTAATCATGGAATGATTTCTTTCCAATGATACTTTTGTGGCTTGCACAAGCTTTCCGTTTTTTCATTTTTCACATAATAGAATTCCCATACTCACAACTTCTTATATAAATGTTCTTAAACTCAACATCTTGCATGCATTTATGCTAGTTTCCATGCACAACCATGTAATCAAGATCTCAATGATTTTGTCTATGTGCCATCCAAACTTTAGGAACTTCCATAGCTAAAGTGGTTAGTATATTGATGAATTCTTTCCATATTTGAGAGACCTTTAGATTAGAAAACTTTGTTTTCACGCAAATGGCAGTTTTAGTTGCATTGCATACCTTGCCTTGGCACATCCAAAGTAAAAAATTTCCTTTTCTTTGATGAGTTGGCTACTGCTATGAAAGGAAGGCCACGCATGCGTTTCTTGCCAATAGGTTTGGAGAGAAATTTGAAGCTTTGGTGGAGCCATCTTCTCGCAGCATCCCAGAGGTAAAAAAAATCTCCTATGCCTAGTTTTCTTCTTCCACTCCCTTTTCTACTTTTCTTTTGTTTTTTTTTCCTTGTTTCCTTGAATGCTGCTTCATTTAACCGTTTTCTTCGGATTAAGTCATCTTCATGAAGCATCTGTTAATCGCTAATCAAGCAGGCACTGCCACTATTCAACCTGAATAGCCCTCATGTCTGCTAATTAGCCTTTGAGCTTGGTGATCACTGTTGAGTTGCAGTAGAAGCAGGAAAGTAAAGGGAATGAAGGACTCCATAATCATCAACAAAAGAAGCTTCAACGATGCTCAGAAATTCAAAGAACTAAACACTTATTTTGTTATTCAACTCTAACAAAAAAGTATAAGTACCACTAGTTAAGATCCTTTAATCCAGTACTAGCTACCTCTAATTATATTTACAATTAATTAACTACTTAGTGTACATTTAAAGATTAAGTCTTAAGGCTCTAGCTCATCAATGCAAAACTTGGAACAACAATCTAATAGTTAACAGCAACATTCATCTAAGTTTCATCCTTCTTCCAACTGTACATGTTGGTTCTCTAATTTAATTCTGCCTCCTTTTTTATCTGATGGCCCTTAATATGTAATTTGTTCATTATGAAACCCCCCTAAAGATGAGTGTGTATGTTGTCCGCACTCATCTCTCCTAGTAGTTTGTTAAACTAAGTAGAACTAAGTCCTTTTGTGAGAAGATTTGCTAGTTGCTCACTTCCTATGATATGTTTGACTTCAATTATTCTTTCTTGAACCTCTTCCCCGATGAAATACAGATCTAGATCAAAGTGTTTAGTTCTCTCGTGATGGGTGAGATTCTGGGTTATTTGCACTGCGCAAAAGCTATCACAGTGAACTAGAACAAGCTTAGTACATTCAACATTCAACTCTTTCATCAAATTTTGAATCTATAACACCTTACACATACAAGAGGCTAGGACCCCGTACTCTACCTCCATGGAGTTTCTTGCCACTATATTTTGTTTCTTCAATTTCCAGCTTATCAAAGATTCACCAAGTGTAAAATAATAACCAGTGACCGATCTTTTAGTATCATAGCATGCTCCCCAATCACTATCCAAGCGGGCCTTAAGCTTGATGTTGTCTCCTTTCTTCATGAGGATCCCTCTTCCTAGAAAGGACTTAGGACACCTCAGAACCATATATGATGTTTGGAGATGGCTTTTCCCAGGGTTGCTCATAAACTGGAATAGAATCTGTACTGCGCAAGTTATATTAGGTTTAGTAAATGTTAAGTATTTTAGCTTTCCCATAAGCTTCTTGTAGTAAGTTCCATTCTTTAGAGTGCCATGATTTTCCTTTGTCAGTTTGTGATTATAATGTATAGGTGTGCTAATTGGTCCTACTCCCATTAGTTCCTATGTACTAGTAAGTCTAGAACATATTTCCTTTGACATAGAAAAGGTCCTTATCTAAATTTTGTTATTTCTATACTAAGAAAGTACCTTGGTGTCTCAAGATCTCTTAGCTTAAATTTGGAATTCAAATATTCAATAATTTTGTTCACCTTAGCTAAGCTCTTGCTACCAACAACTAAATCATCCACATAGATTAAGAGAGCCACCTTGTTATGATCTTCTAACCCTTTGATGAAAAATGAGTGGTCTAAACTTGATTACACAAAGCCTTATTGATATAATACATTTATAAATTTCACATTCCATTACCTTAAGTCCTGCTTGAGACCATACAAGGCCTTTCTCAATCTGCATACTAGCCTCTGTCCCTTGTTCTGCAATTCCCTCTTGAGTACATAGCCCCATGGAATTTCCATGTATACTTCCTCAAGATCACCATTAAGGAATGCATTATGAATGTCTACTTGCTATAGATGTTAACCATAAGTTGTAGCCAAAGAGAAGGACAATCTGATAGTGGCTTGCTTAACTATAAGGCTGAAGGTCTCGTAGTAGTCAAACCCTTCTGGTTGGCTCTATTTCTTTGCTGCAAGCCTTGCCTTATACCTTTCAACCCTTTCATTGGATTTAATCTTTGTTTTATACACTCACTTGCATCCAACAACATGATGTCCCCCTGGCCGCATAACTATGCCCCATGTTTTGTTGTCCTCTAAGGCTTGTAGTTCTTCCAACATAGCTTACCTCTAACGCACTTGGTTTGTAGCTAGCATATGACCCTGGTTCTTATATGGCATCCAAAGATGCTAGGAAACATTTATAAGCTTGAGAAAGTTTGGTTGAGTCAAGGTAGTTGGATATAAGATAGAAAGTGTTGCTTGCTGCAGTAGGTTTGTTTAGGTTATGGCAGTAAATGTCAAGGTATTTAGGGATTTATCTTATCCTAAGTGGCCTTCTAAGTTATGTTGGATGGTGTTCATCATGTAGCTGAGGTTATGAATGTTGCTAATCAGGCATATCAATATGTGTGTTTGGAAATGTAGCATGATCAAGACCATCACTAGTAGGCTCATGAAATGAATCATGTCAAGATGGGCCCCAACCATTATGCTAATTAGACAGCAAGTGTTGAGGGATAGTAGGCACATCAAGTGATTCATGTTATAGGTTAGAAGCAATGAGTAAGTCATGAAAATGTTTGTCAAATGGGAAGACATGCTCATGGAAGACAACATCCCTAAAATAGAATACCTTTTAAGGTCAAAGTCTAACAACTTATATGCTTTCATACCATTTGGATAACCTATAAACTCATATTTTCTAGCCCTTGAATCAAATTTAAATCTGTTTATTTTAAGAGTAGAGGCAAAAGCTCGACAAACCGAATACTCTTAAATGCTAATAGTTGGGTGGTTTGTTGAGAAGTGCTTCAAAAGGTGACTTATAGCCAAGATTTCTCATAGGAAGTCTATTAATAACATATGTTGTACATAATACAGCATCACCTTAGAACTTTTTGGCCATAGATGCTTGGTATAAGAGTGCTCTAGTAGTGGAAATGATGTTTTGGTGCTTCCTTTCAACTATAGCATTTTGCTGTGGAGTTTCGACATAAGAATATTTGTGTGCTATGCCATGCTGAAAAAATGAAGAAGTAAGGTGTAATTCAAGAGCATTATTAATTTTTATGGTTAAGACTTTTCCACGGAATTAAGTATGAATCAAATTATAGAAGGAAGGCAGTAGAGATGCAACTTCATTTTTATGTCTCATAAGGTCTGTTTAAGTGCAATAAGTGCAGTCATCCACAATAGTCAAGAAAAAGTGGTATCCATTTATTGCAGCCCTAGAATAAGGTTCTCATACATCTATATGTACAAGCTTGAATGGTTCGATTGTAGTTTTATCATGTACAAGAAAAGGAATTCTTTTATATTTTGCATGTCGACAAGTTTAACAGACCCAATATGGCTTTTCATTGATATAAGGTTAGTGGAGTGAATTATTTTAGCTATGTGATGAGAAAGGTGGTCTAATCTAAAGTGCCAGATACCAAAGCTATCCTAAGGACATGCCTTTTGTGACTTCACAGTAGTGTTAGGTTTTAAACTAACATGACTTCTTTTTTTATGCAAAATGTAGATGTTATGAGACTCTTTAGCAATTCCAATCCTCATGCAAGATGAGTGGACATAAATATGACATGTGTTAAAATCAACCACAAGGGAGCAACAATGAGATTTGGTAAGCTAAGTTAACTTAAAGATTGGTACGTAAAGAATATTGCTTATCATAAGGGAATTTGATATCACTACAGTTCCTATGTTTTTGACAAAGAGCAAGTGGTATATATGATTGGAAAAGGTCAATAAAGTAGCATATATGATTAGAGGCCCCATTGTCAATGATCCAGTAAGTTGATCCTAATAGTGATTATCCACACTTACAAGTTCACTCTCAACATAGAAGGATGATAAGGAAATAGGATGGTATGTTTCATGAAACAAAGGTATAGGTGTACCTACAAAGTTGAAGTAAAAGGAATGGGAATGATTAGGTCTTTAGTTGTTGGTTTGCTTATGCTGACTATGTTAACCTTTATCACTAGATTCAACCATGTTGTGAGACTCTAGTAGCCTCAACAACTTCTTAACTTGCTCCATTGAGAGCTTCAAACCATCTCCCTTCTCCTCCATTCCATTGTCTCCACTATGTGTAGAGGAAGCTTGATTAGCATTAAATGTGTGTGAGATCCCTACACTCCCTTTCCTTTGTCTTTTGTAAATTTGAAATTAAGTGGAAAGCCCATGATCTTATAGCATATATCCTCTAAATGACCCCTCTTTCCACAATGTGAGCATACTAAATCTTGCTTCATTCTTTTCTTATCAATTTGAGACACCATAACAAATGCGTTGCTCAGTGTCCTATCATGGTGTGCAGCCCTGTATGCCTCTTCAACAACAATGGCATTATAAATCTTGTTAAGTATTGGAAAAGGCTTTTGTCTCAACAATTCAAACCTAACAGATGAGTAAGTATCATTGAAACCATTGAGAAACTTGTATTGTCTATCCCTTTCTTGCATGTTAATATATCTTAGAAGCAATTCTCATTGCATGTGCCATATTTGCAATGAAGGGGTGGCCTATATTGCCTTAGTTCTACCCATATAGTTATCAACTTAGTGAAGTAAGTATCTACTAAACTAGTTCCTTGAGTAACATTGTGCAACTCACCTTGCAACCTATATACTTTGTTATCATTTGGTTGTGAAAACCTCTTGCTTAAGGTCTACTATATATGGTCTGCAAACTTCATGTAAAATCATCGCATCACATCCATGCTTGGTGCAGAGGGTCATCTGGTGATGGTTCCCTTATACAACCATTAATAAATCCTATCTTATTCCTCATTGATAAAGCTAGGGTGAAGGAAAGCTCTAGATTGCAAAATTTGAACCCATAAGCTTAAGTTGGTATATGATTGTGTTGTGGTTATCACAGGTTGGATGAAGTAGGGAGAGTTTGGATCTTCCACTAAAGTGTTAAGAGTTATTTTGATAGGTTAAACTGATGTTGATGAGGAATCCATGGGAAGATGAAATGATGAGTTGTGAATGGAAGAAAGATTGATCAAGAGTTCCAGAATTGACGAAGAGGAGAAGCTGAATGATGAAACTGGAGATAGGTTCCGTTTATGGCCCTGATGCCATGTTGAGTTGCACAAGGGAACGAAAGACTCCATAATCATCAACAGAGAAAGCTTCAACGATGCTCAGAAATTCAAAGAAACTGAACACCTGTTATTCAACTCCAGCGAAAATGTACACGTACACTTATTTACCACTGTTCCATTAGTTAAGATCCTTTGATCCACTGCTAAACTGCCTCTAACTATATTTACAGTTAATTAACTAGTTATTGTACATTTAAATATCAAGTCTTGATTCTCCAACTCATCAATACAAAACTTGGAACAACCGTCCAACAGTCAGCAGCAGCATTCATCCTAGTTGTCATCCTTCTTCCAGCTATGCACTTTGGTTCTCTGATGTAAGTCTACCTCCTTTTCTATCTGATGGCCTCTAATCTGTAATTTGTTCATTTTGACAATCGTCCTTTAGTGCTATGCTAGCAGCTGACTGGACTGCACGTGGGTTGATTGCGCCAGCTAACATATGTTCAAATGCGTTGCCTGACTCCAACCCACTTTGTACATGATTTTAGTCTCCGATAGGGCAGGGGCGCTGGCATGATGGCAGAACGGATGTGGTGGTTGAGACGGGGCACAATTGACTTTAGTGCAACGGCGACAGTGTGAGTCCCAAAGCATCAGAATTTGATGCATGGGCATGTGTCACGGTTGAGTCCAGACAGAAATGAGGGGGGCGCTATGTTAGGACTAGTGGGACTCCCTTTAGCACTTTTTCTTCAAGTGTAACATGGCCAAAGTTAGCCCCAGACAGCAGCTGCAACGGTGACAAGCTCTGGAGTGGCCGTGAGATGTTGGAATGCCCACGACGACAGCTTCCAGGTGGTGGCGCGACGGAAGAGTTATTAGAGCAGGCAGTGGCCGAGACGACGTTCCCAAGTAGCGCTAGTAGTGGGCTTAACAGGGTGGCTAGGTGCAACTGACTTTGGTGTCGGAACGCTAGTCCAGATGCAGCAGCTGGTTTAGCGAACGAGCGCATGGTGGGACGGAGAAAGAGCAACGGTTGGGCAGAAACTATGGCAGACGGGCGTGGTAACATGGCGTAGTGGTTGACGCAGTGCCAGGCTTCCGCGGAGGGTGAGACAGTGGGTGGACGGTTGCGAACTTCATTGCTGTGAAGGAGCAGCAGCAAATCCGTGTTGGGGGAAGAAGATCATGCCTTGAAAGGTCGTGTTTGGAAGACAGATTTTTCAACATGATTTTTTTGGGTCCACTCTTTTGTTTCCTTTTTCCCCGTTTGTGTTGCCATTAAGTAGTAATTCCATACATTTAAGCCCTTGCCCAAGATGAACTTTAAGAAAGATTCAAATGAGCATGTGAAGGATAATTTTTAGAGGGAGTCCATAACAAATCCACAAGCAGGCTAGCTTCGGGAGTAGTACACCAAGGCTTTTTTTGATACTATTTTCAAGAAAAAAAAGTCCATGAAGAGTTTATGGCGAGGCTACAAAGGTAAATTTTGAGGGGCTTCTTCTTATGAGTCCAAGGAAGCTAACTTCAACACCGAGCCAATTAGAAGCCTATCAAGGCATTTCAAGATGGAGCCATCAAGGTGACCTTCCAGGCAACTTCAATATGAAGGCAATGACGAGTCCACATATGAAACTTTGAGATGGAACCTTCAAGGAGTATGCGAAAAACAACTTTGAGATTGAGCCTCGGGGAGGCCATGAGAAGTCTCTAAAGGTTGTACGAGGTAGTTGACAATGAATCAAAGGAGGGCCATGGAGGACTAATTTCAAGATGGAGTCAACATGAAGGGCCAATTTTAAGTTAAAGTCGTTTAGAGTCCATGAAGGCCACTTTAAGACGGGGGTGATGAAGGTTTCATGGAGCTCATCTTCAAGCACCTTAACATCTTCGAGTAGAGGGATTGCTAAAAGTATGGTTTTCCAAGGACTTGATCGAGAAACTTTCCCAAGAGGTTTGCCCAATTGTCAAGTGAAACAAATAATTGCCTTGGAGGAGCCTAGAATAAGAAGATTAAGGAAGTTAAGTAAGGTCTACACACCCAGGCATAATTGGAGAGCCTCCATAAGCATGCCTTGCTACCCTAGAGAAACAATTAGAAGAGTCGTCCCCATTTTCAGAGCAACAAATTAGTTCCTAAAATATGCTTCGATCAAGGTTGGTGAGATCGAGAAGGAAGCCATTGAAGGCAACTAGGGAAAATACTTGAATCCTTTCTATTTGATTTGCATAGAATTGTTTTTTAGTTTTCATGTTGTAACCATGAAAGAGTTCAATTCTATCAACAAAATGTTCCCCTCTTCTCACTGTGTAATGAATTTAAATTTTTTTTCCTAGTAATTCATCATCAACGTCATATGCTTGTGTAATGAATTAAAAATACAACCCATCACAAATTTGTAACTAAACTTGAAAAATATTCAAGTTGTCTATATATCTAATAAAAGGATCAAGTCATAAATATAGTTCAAATACTTTGGAATTTGCGAAAGGTTAAGTTGTTTACAACTTATATTATTGTCTGTCATGAGTAACTTATAGTTTAAAATCGTATGTTAAGGAGTGTTTGATTAATTTTAATTTGGTTAGTTGGTTTAAACTTTTGTCAATGAGCATTTTTTGACTTCAATTTGGTTTTGGCTAGATAGTTTATGCTTGTACCAATGAGCATTCTTCAATTTGGCTTTAGCTAAATAGTTTATGCTCTTGTCAAGAAGTATTTTGATTTATTTTGATAGTTTATACTCATATCAATAAGTATTTTATTTTAGATTTGGATTGATAATTTATATTCATATCAAAGAGCATGAGCTTTTTTTTGCTATTTTTCTTCCTCGTTCTTTTATACATTTTTTGCACTTTTTTTTTTGATTTGTTTTGCCTTTTTTTTTTTTTTTGCTTTTTTATTGATCAATAACATGGAATAAACTACTTGACTCCATCTCATCTATTAGCAATTTCATTCTTAGGATGTCCAAGGCTTTTCCTTTTCACCCTCTTTGGTTGAGTCTTGGGATCATTAATGGACTATTTGACAATTTATTCATTGGGATCTCAAGTTCTCTTAACATTTATAGGGGCAAGATGTTAATTGTGGAATCACTATCAACCAACATTTTATTGATTTTTTACTTATGAATGTAGCCAGAAACAAATAGATGCCTATTGTGGGGTTGGGGGCCTAATATCAAATTTTTGTTTGTGAAGGTCATGGTAGATATGCAATTTTCGATATGGCTTTCTTTTGGAAGTAGCTATTTTTATTGAGGGAGTCATTCGCTTTGCCAACTCCTTTTACTTGGTGGTTGAGGATGATAGGTTTAGCATTTGCATTGACTTCCTCCAACATGATTTTGCCTTGACTAATTAGTCCTATGACCTTGTCTTTAAACATAAAATAACTGTGAATAGAGTGGCTAACAAGGTAGTAGTAATTGCAATACTTGGGGTTAGCAATTTTGGCAACTTCTTCAGACCATTTCATTTTAGATAATTCAGTTAGGTTGGCTTTAAGTAAGTCATTAAATATTCCTAAACAATCTAAATTGAGAAAAGGATAGGTTGTAGCTTGCATATCTTTTAAAGTCAGATTCCTTAGCCTCTGGGGAGCTTCTTTCTTTTACATTACTTTATTCTTTCATCACATCTTGGTAAGTTTAGCGTGTATGACAATAAACTCTTTGTTTAGGACTTCAGTGAGAGGCTTGCGCCCATTATATTCCTCATTGCAAAACTTTTGTATAAGTGATCATTAACCCTATTTCCAGCCTTTCTTAATTTCATGTTATGAGCTCCTATGGCCACCTCTTTAAAGGCTTTAGGTTGGATTATTTAAAGAATATATCGTAACTCCCAATATATGCTTTATATAAACATTATTATGCCCAAAGCCTTATAGAGCTAGTCTTTGTAATTGAGACTTGGGTTCCTCCCATTATTAATATAGTTGATGATTGACTCGGCAAGTATTTGAGAGTTCTATCGTATTGATAGTTACTAAAAACACATATAATAACATTTCATATTATACAGTAATCATTACTTTCATAATTGTTTTTTCAAAAAAGACATATAGTCACCCCACAAATATCAACTATTCATTCTGAAAAGCATTTTTTTCTCCATGTATTTCAAAATATAATGTACAAAGTTATATCATTTACTAGTTGAATGTTAATAAGTTGAGTTGGAATAGTAATTTGAGTTTAATAATTATTTAAATTTGATTCAATTTTCTAAATCTTAAACTCTTAGTTAAAATTGAACAAAGTAGCATAATTAAATTATACTTTTTCAAATATAAAATTGAATTTCATTAAGTTTAAAAATAATTTTGATAATTGAAAATTTTAAATTTAAATTTAAATACAAGTAGATTCAAAAGTAATATGTTTGTTTTTAATTTGAGTGT
Source organism: Avicennia marina (assembly GCA_019155195.1). Classification (NCBI taxonomy): domain Eukaryota; kingdom Viridiplantae; phylum Streptophyta; class Magnoliopsida; order Lamiales; family Acanthaceae; genus Avicennia; species Avicennia marina. The sequence goes on along the minus strand of CM032772.1, from coordinate 6,446,697 downwards.
GTGTCTTTAATTTTTTTTGGAAAATTATGTAGACATAAAAAAATAAAATTAAAATTTTATAATAATTGAATATATATTTTTAAACTTTAAAATTATAAAGCAAACGTGGCCTAAGATAATTGGACTCGAGCTCAGACCGTAGACCACCCTCTAAACCCTTTCTGTTTGGGCTGAGCAAAACCCCACCCCTACTTCGGCGCAGATAGGGGATGGCGGCGAACGACGCCCTTCTCCTACGCTCTCTGGAGCTCCGCCTTCTCCGCTGCACTCTGCCGTCTGAACATACCTCACCTAGCCAATCTTCTCCACCTGCTGCTCCGGCCTTTCCCCATCTCCACTCCCTTCTAAACGACGTCGTCGTTCACATCGAATCAGGTCACTATCTCCAAGCCCTCGCCTCTTCTTTAGCTTCTCAAGCCCTGTTCTTGAATCTTCAACTCGAATCGTCCGACTCACCTCAGAGTTTCTACTCGGAGATACTCCCCGAGCGCGTCAGCACGTTTTTGAATGTTAATGGCTACGAAGATTCAGGAGAGTTGGGGTATAAAGCATTACTTGTGATGGCTGTTGGAGTTGCTGCTTTGCTTGCCTTCACTCAGTGCAATTTTACTGGGTCAGTCACTCAAGATATCTTGTTCTATCTCATCTTTGTTCATATAGGATTTTAGAATATTTATTATTTGTTTCAATCCTGAAGCTATATTACGTCTATTGCGCCTTTACATAGGAAAGGTGGAATCTTTCTAGTTCATAGTTCGAGATTATTTGGTTTTATTTTGAATTTTCAAAAAACTCCAAAGTTTGCATTTCCAGCCTTGATAGAATGACTTGAATTTCACTTGATTGAATTCTTTGTTGCTTGATCACAATCTTCTATAAGTTCCTTTGTTTGATCTAACTTTTTGGTCACTTCATAGCAATCTTTTGTAACTTCATTTGCTCTATTGAATATGTTGGTTCCTTTCTTGTGGAACAATGGTGGTGTTTTTAGTCAACAATATATTTTCTCGCTTAATCATGTGTCACGTTAGACGTTTCATTTTTTGACCTTAGAAGTACATGTTTTTGAGGACCTCAAAAACATATGATCCAAACATTGAGTTGGTGGAAAACAATTTTTGGGTCCTTAAAATGGGATTCCAAAGAAGTGCAACCATTTTAAGTGCAAGATGAAAATTTGGGAAAGGAATGTTGTTTAATTTATTCAAAGCTACATTTTATTAATTAGAAAAAAGTACAAAAAAATTGCTATTTTTGCTTCTTTTCTGCTGCAAGTTTCTCTTCAAATAATTCTGTTTCCATGGTTTTTCTACATGATGTTGCTTATAGGTGGGGTGCTTCCCTGTACCCTTTCCTTGTTTCTGCCATTGTTGCTTGATATATTTGTAATTTTATATTTTTTAGCATTGAACTTCGTGTGTAGTAAAGATTTTGTCATGTAAAGAGAGTACTAAAAGGCATGCTTCTATGTGTAGGGTTACAAATGTAATTTATGATGTAATATTACAAACATATAGATGATTTTAATTAATAGAACATAGCCTACAAATTTTGAAGAAATACTACAAAGTAAACCTGAGACTCGTATGCCTATAACTTGCGGATGAATGATGGGCTCGACTTACCAAGCTAGATTAGTTTATCTTTTAGCTTAAGTTGACTAATGAGTTAAGCTTGAACTAAAGTAAAGGTATTGGGAACAAAATTTTTAAAATTGGACATTGATTGAACCGAAGAATTAACTGGGTCTATGGCTTGACTAATTGAACCATTTTTGAACGATTGGCTATTTTAAACTATATAATGTTATTTATATACATATAATATTAATTAATTTTACAAAATAAATTCAATTTAATTTATTAATTTACTAAATGTTGAATTTTAGATGTAATATTTATAATTGAATAATTCAACAAGAGTGTAAATTTGTTAAACAAATTTAAAAGAAATTCAATTAAACTCAAAGAAAAATACATATACTGCTGCATTTTTGTCACCTTATAAAAGGAATGAAACTTTCTATTTTTGCTTATTTTCTGCTACAAGTTTCTCTTCATATACTTCTTTTTCCTATAGTTTTTCTGCACAAAGTTGTTTATGGCTGCTGTGCATCCTTGTATCTTTTCCTTGTCTTTGACATTGTTGCTTGATATGATTGTAATTTCATATTTTTTAGCATTGAACCTCATGTGTGGTAAAGATTTGTCATGTTAGCATTGAAAGGCATGCCTTTGTGTGTAGGGCTACAAAAGTATTTTATGATGTAATATTCAAAAAATATGGATAATTTTAATTAATAAAACATAACCTACAATATGGAAAAATAGTACAAAGTAAACTTGAGATTCATAATGCTTGTAACTTGTGGATGAATGATGGGCTAGACCTACCAAGCTAGACTAATTTATCTTTTAGGTTGAGCTGACTGATGAGTCAACCTTGAACTCAAGAATAGGTATCATGAACAATGTTTTCAAAATTGGATTGCTAACCGAAGATTGACTGGGTCTATGGTTTGACTAATTGAACTGTTTCTGAACAAACGATAATTTTAAATTAAATAATATCATCCATATATGTATAATATTAATTTATTTTACAAAATAAATTCAATTTAATTTATTAATTTACTAAATGTTGAGTTTTAGGTGTAATATTTATAAATTTAATAATTCAACTACAGTGTAAAATTGGTACACAAATTTTAAAGGAATTCTATTAAACTCAAAGAAAAATAAATACAACTATTGAAAATTAGTTTTTTGAAATAAAAAATCTGGGAGTTAAAATACTAGAGATCATGAGAGAAATCATAAAGATATTTTTATTAAAAAGGGAATAAATTTGTTTTTTCATTTTATCAAAAATAGTTGTCTCTTTAACTGATTTTGACTGTTTTTTTCAAATCTATTTTTGGCTGGTTCAGATTGTTTTTTGTGTCTGACAATATATAATCTGCTTGGACCAAAAATTGACCAGTTTCTGGCTGAACCATCCGGTTCAGTTTTAAAAACCTAGATTGTGAATGCTCACATGTTTTTTTTTTTTTTTCCCTTTTTAAGATTTCTTGTTGTAAATGTTCCCACAATGCTATATGTCCAATTTGACTTGTAACAGCTTTTTTGATGAGTTCAAAAGGTAAAATTTTTCTGTATGAAGTAGTGGCTAAATTTTTGTGATATGGTGTCACTATAGTTTAAATAATAGTGACAATTAATCTGTCAAATTAATATGCTTTAAAATGACAAAAGCACATGAACTCTTAATTTAATACTCATTTTTACCCCCATCTTTGTTCTCTTTCAGCTTTGATTTTAGATGGGGCAATATTTATATGCATATCCTTTCCTTTTCCTTGAAGTAGTGGTGAGGTTATACCATTAAGTCTCAGCCACTCCAAAATTTTACTTTTTCAAATGTCATCTAAGATTCTATGTCAGGTCTAATTGGACCTATGAGATGGGAATGGGGATTATACTAAACTAAGATGAAGAGGAATTTTAATGAGCTTAGATACCATTATTATTTTATTCGTGCAATCAGGATTCAATGAAAGAATGATGCTAAATGAGGAGTTCAAAGTCGGGCCTAATTTTACATGCATGACGAACTTGTGCTTGTTATTTTTCAAAGGCTCAGTTCAAACAATTTATTCAGCCTTACCTTTCAAAAACCTAAATTAATAAATGGGCATTTTTAACCTTTCAAATATCAACACAAGAATTGCTTTGCAAATATTAGACCAATAACAATGTCAGATAAGCTATAGATAAAAATGTGTTTGAAAAAAATGATATTCATAAAGTCAACTTTTAGAAGAATGAATAATTTGAATTTTAGTATATGGACTTCTCAAAATTGTATAAAGAACTTTTAAACCCTCTCTGAAGCATTGGCAAGGGGATGCTTTGGGCTAGAAATTATAACTGAATGCCCCATCATGTGCCTTGTCAGAGAAGTAGCTTCTGCAATGGAACTGCCCCAAGGCATTTTTGCAATGCCTTGCCTCCAGGTTGTCCGACAAGCCCCTTTTGAACATGGTTGTAATGCAACAATGATTACTCTGCAGCTTTGCATTTGGCATTCTTGTATTTCAAATCTAAACCATATAAAGGATTTTTAAATTTATTTTTTATTTTTTTATTGCTGATATATTTTCAATGATGAACCAAAATTGACCTATTCTATTATCTGCACCTTGTAACAGACCACTGGATGACCTTCCTTTGATGCCGCTTGTGGTATTATCTATCCAAAAAGATGAAATTGGAGGCAATGATTGGATGGAGTGGGAAACGTGTGCACTTAAGGAAGTAACATCAGTTGGTTCTGACTTGCTTGCTAAATTCTGTAATTTGCAGGTACTTGAAGCTTTATTCTTTTACCTTTTTGAATTAATCAGAAGTCATTCACGATGTTCATTATTTCTGGATAATATTTTTTACTGTTCGAACTCATTCTGCTATTATCTTTGATTTTTACTTGGGTGGTTATTCCTGTTGAAGAAATTGTTTGTGCTCAGCAGTTAAACATTCAGTTTCCTTCTCTTCACTTTTATTTTTGAGTTATGCTGCTCTAAGGCATATGCAGTTAGCTTTTAGTTTTGTCTGTCTCTCAATGCATGCCTTTCGTAACCATTGAAGATCATTCTAGAAACTTCTTGAAGATGCAGTTTGGATGGATAGATGAAGTTAGCATCTGGTTATTTAATCTTGTGCCACCATTTTAAATGTTCCTTGATGTGTTCTTTTGTTTCTTCCTTCATTGTTTACTGATGGTATTTTTTTCAATTTTTATGCCTTCTTACATGTTGTGCTTGTCAATACATACATTGGTCCCTTATCTTGCTAACATCATGAATGTTTCCTTAGGTTATGTTTTTAAATTTTCCACCGTAAAACACACAATTCAATCATTATACTTTATTCTGCCCCCCCCCCCCTCTGTCTCCCTCTCTCTCTCTCTCTCTCTGTTATGTAGTTTCCAAAAACACATGCCACGAAACTAAAGCAAACATAGCCTTTCTTTTTTCTCTTATCCTTGCAGTTAGGATTCTTTTTTCTCCCCGAATATTTAAGTTGGTGCACATTCTATTATATGATATCACTATTTCCCTACCTATTTATGGCATTATAATGAAAACAAGTAAATTCTTTGGCTGATATTGCACCTTATTAGTTTAATTTTGTAAAATTACTGTTATCTGGAAATGCTGTATAATGTTAACTTTATGGTTTCTACTATATGACTGAGCGTTGGCTTCGATTATCTCAACCCAAACCCAGATTCAAACCATTTATTTTTATTGCCGCTGCTGTTCTTGTGCTGTTAGTAATTTTTATCATCATCATCTCAAATTTTAAAATAATTTCACTATTGGTAATTTTAAAACTACTAAAATGATATTAGTGAATAGCATTTGTCGGTGGTGGATTTCTTTGCATTTGTGAGGATGGTATATATTTGATATTATAATTAATTTTCATGTGTCACTGAACAATGTATTTTTGCATGAAAATTCTATTTTTGTCTAATATCACTGTTGTTTTCCGAATTAACTTGTTCCATTTTTTTTATATATATTTATTGAAATTTTGCTTTCCTTCTTTGGCTTGCAGTACTTAGTTCTTGCAAAAACTCTGCTGATGAGGACAAAAGATGTTCTGTTTGAAGGAAAATTTTCTTCAATTGATGGTGTAAGAAGCATCCAATGGTGGTTGGCTAGAGCTTTGTTCTTGCATCAGAAATTGTTGGATGAGCGTTCCTCTTTTCTTTTTGATTTGTTACAAGTCTTCACACGTGAAAGTTTGTTTTATCTGGGGACCTTGGGGAAGATAAATGATTATTGGTGTGTGAATGAAGATTGTTCAACTGTTCTGTCGATGCTTCATTTGGAAGTGGGGATAATGGAACTTTATTATGGGCGTGTAGATGCTTCCAAGTGAGTATTATATTATGTTTTTAGTATCTTTTACTTCTTGCACTGGCAGCTAGCATTTGAGATAATGTAATTGTATTTAAATGCAGAAGTTGATGGCCAATTTGTCCAGTAAGTTTGAATGGGGAAGTTTGGTGATAGTAAATGAGTATAAGAAGCACTAGTGATATATAACCTGGTTTGACTTGTGAATAAAACTCAAAATGTCTAGTGCCTATATAAAATATCTTACGTTGATAAAAAGCTGATATTTGTCTGAATTCTATAGTCCTTTGCTTTCGAGTATATGCAATTTTTTTCCAACCACTGGCACAGATTATGAGGGACAATTCCTTGTTTGGTTGTGTGATTTCCAAGTATAGGCCACCTGTCTAAGAAATTCTATGTTCGTAAGTGACAAGCCATAACCTTTCACATCATACTAACATCAGAAAATCCCCTATTTTCTCAGATTTCTGGTTCTATATTTTTTAAGGAGCTGTAGAGTAATCAACTTTTTTGGTCAGAAGTCCTTCAATGATTGAATTATCAGGTCCTTTATCCTCCTTGTAGAGCATGACTTGTCGGAAACATGTGTAATATGAAATGCTGGAGCACCATTTAGAGTTGTTAAAGCATGAGATATGCTCTTATATAGTGAAAGCTTGTGTGCCAGTGTTTTATAATTTTACACAAGCTTCTATGATGGTTTACATTTTCTATTTAAAAAGATGCCAACCCAACCCCTTCTTTACTTCCTTTTCCGCTCTTATCATATGATGCAATCCTTGACTTGCCCATCTTAATTTCTCTTTCTATAAGGTTAAATCCACGAACCACTAGATAACTGTCTCATTTATATTACCCTCTGCATCTTTTAGATGGCACTGCATACTGCCTGTCTTCAACACTGAAAATGTTTTATTTCAGGCTGCATTTTGAATCAGCAGCAGGGTTTTCCAACTATAATTTTTATGTGAGTGGGGCTCTTGGTTTTCGGACTGTCCATCAGGTATTTGCTTCAGATTTTATGCTTGTAACTGTTTTTAAATCCTTGTCTCTCTTTGCATCCACTGATGATTATTTGGTATAGGTGGAACCAAAGGCACAGCTCCGTCTTGTTTCTGGAACAACCTGTGCGGAAACCCGCATGCCAGTAAGCCATGACTCAAACATTGATAGTTCTCCACTTCTTCGGCCATATGACTCGTATGAAGCATCTGATGTGTTGATGACCCCTAGATTCGTAGAGGATGATAGGCATTCTAAAAGTGTTGAGCAGGGTGTTCAGCTTCATGCTGTTGCAACCTCCCAATTGAAGGTGGTGCACCAAGCAGTGATTTTGGCACAATGCTGTCTTCTTGAGAAAATTGCTCGAAATGATGAATTGCAAAGTATGCATATATTTTTTCTTTAAAGCCAATCTCCATTTACTGTAAGTTATTTTTATTCTTTATTCTAAGTGAACTGGTCCAAGTTCTTGATGATCTCAGAATTTCATCCATTTCTTTGTAAGGGAAATTATAGAATGAGAACAAATTTCGTAAAGAATGGATGTTAAGGATGCTAAGAAATGATAGATTGCATCAATTTGTTCATGCAAAAGGTACTTAAAGTGCAACATACTTGTCCTGCTTAGTCATTACACTGCAACCCAGAGCATGGATTTTTTCTTGTTGAATGTGTGCCATCTGAGCTGGAGATCTCTACTCGGCTGTTCACTCCCTTGTTTATCTTTAGAAGGAGGTAGGACAGACAAAGGGGCTTATTTCATTGTGATTAATGGAAAATATCTCTTGCTAAACTTTCTGTGTAGGTATTGAAAACATTTCCTTAAATCATTTTCCTTCACAATCTGGTATTAATTGGCATGAATTACTACATTTTAGTATCAAAAATGGTCGGATTAAAGGTTTTCAGGTTGTTCTCATGTTTCATGTGTACGCCTTGTCTTTTCATTTTCGGTGCTTGAGTTTGTATCTGTCTTTATTAGCATCTATGGTTAATAACAGGCAAGGTTACTTGATTCACTTTTGAAATCTATGGAGTGGGACACTTTTTTGGTGGGCAATCCTTAAATTAATTGTCTATTACCTTTCTATGACATTGTTGTATGTCTTTAACTTTGATACTGGAATCACTTGTAGATATTAGTTATTAAGAGGTAGAGGACTATGCTAGCTTTGTGGATTTTATTGATTTGTTTTCTTTTACCTTTTGTGCATATTGGGGTTTGTAAATTTGGCAAATTTGGTTGTTTTGTGTTTTGTTTTTCTCCTCTTATCCTTTTTATGTTGGAACCTTTTTGATGGTTTTTCTTTTGAGAACACAAGCCCATAGTATTAAAAAAATAAAAATAAAATTAAAGAAAGTTTGTTTGCATGGTCTTTGCTATACAAAAATGCTTGGATGTTCCTTGCGAGTGCTGGAAAGTTCTCAACAGGCTATCCATCTAGCAGTGTTGTTTGCTGCTGGAAACACAGTTTCAACTATGCCATCTTGTAATTTACCTAGGAAAATATGGTTGAAATTTGTTGCTGACTTGGCTATGATGAGTTCTATAGCTGTCTAGTGAGTGCGTGTTGTATGGCTGGTGGCAGTTATTATTTGTTGACTTAGAGATGCAGGAGAGAAATTCACTGGTGCTAATATTGTGATTCCTTGGACTCTTCAATGAGTAGATGGATGTGGGAAAGACCAAGCTTTGTTTCATTATAGTCATCAAAGCTTGAATCTACACTATAGAAAATGTCCTTAAGGCCCTATTTGGATTGGAGGATTTAAATTTAAAGAAGGATATGAGATGGATTTCAAATGACTGTAAAATAAAAGAGTTTCAAATCAACCATACTTACTAAAAATATAGTTTAAAATGAAAGGTTAAGGGTTTGAAATGCATCTTCATCCAAACAAGTGCAATGGATTCATTATTATGGATTTGGAATCGTTCTTTTAAATCCTCCAATCCAAATGCACCCTAAAGGATTAAGGTAGACACACTCTCTGCTCAACTGATATCAATATGTGATCATTAGTTACACTAGGGAAGAGTGTGAGGATCTATTATTTTTCCAGCTGTAATTATGTTTATGCTGATACTATGATCTTCTTTGGAGAACCATTGAAGGTGAATTACTGCAATTTCAGCAACGAGGTATGGCTGGAACTTGTAATTCAAAAACAAAAAAGATTGGAGCCAGCACAAATAAGCTCAAGGGGACCAAAATAGAGGTTGTTGCTGAAGACTATAACAAAATGCTATCCTTAAGGCTGTCAATGTTTTACATCTGTCACGATGAGAGGAGCAAATTAAGTCAAACTAATAGAATATTCTGGATGTACCACTGAGTTGCCTGTTGCATTTTTGAGCATATCTAATTCATTACATTTATGCTTATCTGGAATCATTATTAATTCTGATTATTTTGATCCAGAGTGGGAAATGGCTCCGTATATAGAGGCAATTGATTCTCAGAATTCATCTCCTTTCATTGTAAGTGAAATTCCAGTTTTTGTTACTATATGTCTCTTAAGTCTCAAGACAATCTCCTGCTACAAATGTCAAAATTATTTTATCTTTGTTTTTTGGAATCCTTATCATCTGACAGTCATATAAACCTGGGGTTTGTTATAATGCTAATATCTGAACTATGAATTCAAAAGTCTGCAGTGCTAAAGAGATTGAATATTAGAATTGGGCTGTCATCATCTTAATTTATCGACTGAGTTCATATGAAGTCTGATCTTATATTTTTTCCTATTTTGAGATTTGATGTTACTTATACTCCATGAGCTTGCCTTAATGCATCTCAATGTTATGGTGTAATAAGAATGGGCAATGGGAAATACCATGGACTATGAGGAATTGTAATCACCATGTTGGTGGTATGTAGTGTAAACTATTTTTAGCCCTGCTAATATTGTCTTCAAAATTGAATACATTGAGCTTGAGTTGAATTTTGGTTGGTCCAAAATGACTGGAGTGGGCTAAGCTTAATGGAACTTGTTTCTTTGCTTCATAGTCCTTTAGCTTTAATTCATTTTTAAACAATTATTATCTAATATGATATTGTTTTCGTTAAATAGAAACACTTAAGTATACAATACAAACTATTCTTTCTAATCAGCAGCCCACAAGTAGGTTTAAGACTAAGAAGGAAAGGGATGGAGCTCTAACTTAAGAGTTCATCTCTTAAGCTGTGCTAGTGCCTAAATATTTTAGGCTTTGTTTTGAACTTGTGAGATTAGAAAGTGGTGGTTTGAATTTGACGTCATTGGAAGCTTTTAAATAGAGAAAATGATAAATTTTATGTTTGGTTTGTTTTTGTATATATACGTAATATTATATAATGATTAGATGATGTGATAAGATACTTGGGAAATGATTAGCTTATAGGATGTAGTTTATATATGTGAGGGTTTGTGTATATCATAGCTATTTATGGTGAGAAAAGGCAAGGGCTTAGGCATGAGGCACCAAAGGCATATGCCCATTGCCATTGAAGGTAGTGGCACAGACCTTTATGAAGTTGTGCTGTAGGCATGTGCTTGGGAACCTTTTTTGGTGGGGCATGGTGCGCTTGAAAAATCCCTTTCTATTAAAGTAAAAAAACAAAAAATATAAATAAGAAAGAACAACTATCGTTGATAAAGCGGCAGAAAGGAGAAGTCACCCAGCTCTGTTAGCAAAAAAACACAAAAAGTGAATTGTAAACTCCAAAATAAAAAAGCCCAGGTATGTCCACCTTTTGTTCTCTGCTTCTTCTTTTTCAACTTATTCTCTGTTTTTTAGAATTTTTTGTATCTTGAAAGCCTCTTTTAACTGCAATTTTAACTTTGATTTCAGCATCTTTCTTGTGGGTTTCTCTCATTTCTTTTCCTTTTTTCCGCTTAAATTTTGGCTAAGTAGAGATTTTCTTTTTTCTTTTTCTTGAAAATGTGGGCTTTCATTTTCTTTTCCTGTTTTTTCTCCTAAAATTAATGGGTAAATTTTCCATTTTTTTCGTTCTTAGTGCTGACAGTATCCCCTTTGTCATCTTTTTCTTTTTTCTTCTTCCTCCAAAAGTTTGGATAATTAGAAATTTTCTTTCTTCTTCTAGTGCTAGACTTGTATTTTCTTTTCTTTTTTCCCCCTAAAATGTAATAGGTAACTTAAACTTTTAGTTCTATTCTTAAACTTTTAGTTCTTCTATTCTTCCGTCTTCTTGCAGACATTTGGTTAATTTTGGTGCTAAAATTTGCTTCCAAATCACTAGGCACTGCCAAATCATTTTCTTTCTTCTTCTTCTTTGTTTTTGTAATTTGATATTTGCCTCTATTGATATTATATTGTTGAAGTTATGAAAATAATTGGTATTAACTTATTATTATGAAACTTTCTTTGTTAAATTTGGTGCTAGTCACTTAATTATAATTATGCTATGACATTTGTTGAAATTTTTTGAAATCATGCATACACATATATAATTCATTGGAATTTTATTTTTATAAGTATTTAAAGTTGAAGTTTATATATAGTTGTTTTTGTAGCATAGTTTATGAGAAGTTGCATAAATATATTGGCTTTGTTTGTTTTGGAATTTTGGTGTGTTTTTAAGTGTTTTTGTCATGAAAATTGTGTAAAAGTAAGAGAGATAAAATTTAAGAAGTATAATAATTGAGTGTGTTTTTGGGGTCCATAATTTGAAAACAAACATAGTCATTTTATTTATCATGCAATATTTCAATATGGCGCACGCCATGGCTCCAAAAGATTTTTGTGTCATGCATCGCCATTTGCCACTAACAATTATGGCATATATATTGGCAACTCTTTGATTTTTAATAAAGTTACTAATTGGTTTTGGATATTTGTTTGTTTATACACACATGGACGCATACAAGAAATAAATTAGGTAAGCATGTTTGGGAGTTACATTATGTGTGTGCATGCGTGTGTTTGTGCTTGGAAGGAAAATAACAACCGAAAATGGGCTTAGGGTTTTAAGCATCAAACTGAGCACCGAATTTGAGATTTTTAGCACAAGTAGAACTTGTATTGAACTTGTGCATTATTGCTGGCATCCTATTCTAGCTGTAATTTTGTGATTAAGTAGGCTTATGGAGGAGGGTCTAAGTGTGAATTAAACAGCCTGAAGTATACATCTAGTGTCTTTGAATTCACATAGCTGGAGATAGAATTGTTATACTACTGTTGTTTACTGTCATCACGATACAATGGTAATAGTCTTAGATTTATTTGATCCATGAATATTACATCAAGAGCTTTGTGAGCATAGTACTTGGGTAATGCATGATGAATGTATTCGATATGCCTTCTTCTTTTCCGTTTAATTTTGCAATGATCAGTTGGATCTTCTTGAAGATGCCTTGGGTCCATTAACAGAGATAGTTTGTATTGCAATGCTTTAGAAAATGTAGCTGGTGCCTGTAGGAGTTGTTGAGTAATGATGTGCTCATGCAGACTGCCATGCTTCAAACTTCTGGCCACAATCCCAAGAAAGAAATACCTTTTCATGGATCTAAATGTTGCCACTCGTTGCACGAAAAAGTGGCAAGCATGGTCTTTCTTTCTCTTCATGTTGGATGTGGTTTGTGTGGATATCGTATTAAGTATTCAAGTGCAAAATTTTGGGGGGTTGATCATTCAAATGATGCAATCTAATTTTATTTGTTGTTTGGAAGAAACACTTAGTTTACATTAATACTTTGATTTGACAGTTTACAGTACAAAAGTTTTCCTTCGATACCTATAAATATTGCTAAAAGGATTAAAAGAATTAGTTTATGCTAAGAATGGTCTTAACTTATTGTATGAGACTAATACAAAGTTGCCAAAAATAAAAACCAGTTAACATAAAACTAATTTTATCAAATAGGAAACTAAATATTATAAATCCTATACTAAGTATCAAAATATAAAATATCAAATAATATATTGCAAAATATTCGAACATATATCCTAAATATTCTTAGATATTTTTAAACACTTTCCCAGAAGTTAGGCATGAACTGAGAACGAGTCTTCTACAAACAACTAGAGATTAAGAGGAGTGAAAATGAATAGACACTGGAACATGCCTCAAACATACTAAAACTCTGCTCACTTGGGTACAAAACAAAATCCGAACTTGAGCTCTACGAACTTGAGCTCTATGGCAATGAAACAGGGTTAAAACTTAAAACAACTTTTCACACTTGGGTAGAGACCAAATTTCACATGGCATACCAAACTAATAACTAAGAGCACCAATCCATTGGCAGTAGATTGCCCATTCCAATGGCGTTTGAAGGGGCAGCCAATTTGAGTGCAACAAACAAAGCTCAAGTGGCAGTCACAATAAACTCATCCTCTGAACTGCAGAAACAAACCTTCAAATCAACTGCTCCATTGGACAAAAGGAACAGAGTCCAGAACTGAACCTAGAGCAAAATTGGCTTCCATACCATGTTAGAGATTGAAATGATTAAATCATAGGTGAAGTGGGGGACAATGAAACACAAGACAAGAATTACGTGATTTGGCCATATAAGCTTACATCCACGGGTTAATGTCCCATGGGGCTCAAATATATTTTTTTATATCGATTCTCTTATATATTCATTACAATAACTACCTATTTGTATGTAAGGCATAAAGTATAATAATGGAAACAAATCAACAGAGATATTCTTAATTTTATAATTATGATATGATTTATCTAGTTAAGTCTATTCTTAAGAGATGTGATTTAGTTTCCAATTTATATTATGATCCCAATTTATAATAATGGATTAATATAAAGTTACTAAAAATGCATATAACTAATTTTATGTAATCGGAAACTAAATATTTTAAATTCTATAAAAAAATATATGGAATATCAAATAACATATTTTAAAATTGTCTAACAGATATTCAAAGTATTCAATGATGTTTTCTGACAAATACATAGATTTTTGTCCTTTGTTACCAGTAAGCGGGAGGCTGTCTGTTTTGAAAAAGTTCTGAGAGTAATGTTTATCATATTTCTCTCTTTTTGACTTTTTTTTTTGGTTAAAATTTGAGTTCAAGTCCTTTGTTACTCTCAGATGGTCTAAGCTTTGCATCTTTACTGGCCTAAGATCTCTTCTGATTGCAATCTGAATATTTTGCTTTTGTAGCTTCAATGCTTCTGCAACGTGTTGCGTGTTCGGTGGGAATCAAGTCGTAGTAGAACAAAGCAACGTGCATTATTGATGATGGATCAGTTGGTACAGTCTTTTACCATTGTTACAATCTTGTTTCATGCTGTTATCTACAACACAATGCACTGTTATTTCTACCTGCCTTCTTGCCCACATTTTCTTCTTACTCCATACTGAAATCGTCCAACAGGGCGGCTTTTTATTTATTTTTAAGTTGAGTTTGTGAAATGGAGAATAATACAGAGATTTTGTTGCACTCTTGATTCTTATGATTTGGCATTTGATGTATTTTTTTATAGACATTTCTGAACTTCATTACTTTCTATGATTAGAAATTATGAGAAGATATTCTTTATAACTATGATTTTCGATCTTGCTATTAATCATTTAGTGGAAATTCATAGATTGCTCTTTCTTCATTTCTTTGGTATGATGGTATTCTTTTGTGTGGTTCAATTTGGACTCATCTTTAACTTGAGCTGAGACTGAAGATTGTGTCAGTGGTACTGCCTGGAAACTTGATTGATTGGGATCTGTTGAATATGGGAAAGTTGGTATCAGAAGAAAAAAGAAGGGAAAAAAAGTGGGAGACAGTGGAGGAAAATACTGTCTTGTTTATTTATTGCCAAAATAATATTGAGAAAAGCTTACATTTGCAACAATTCTTTCTTTTCATTTAGTGTGCTTGAATTGGCTATGGTAAATGGACAAACTTCATGATATTTAAAATGTAATACTCACATTACTTATCAAATTATACCCTATTGCAGTACAGTGATCCAGAATTATTTAAAGCCACAAATTGGGTATCTCCTACAGTTCAATTTGAATGGCAATCTTGACTTCTTGAGATCATACATTGAGTTTCAATATTTGATTTGTTACACTAGTAGGTCAATATTGCCAAGACTGGAAACTTCATTAAAAGCGACAGACATTTTTTGAATTTTGTTGGAAATCAAATTAGATTTGATATCATCAAATGCGTACAATTATATTGATTTGTTTTTATTATTAGACCTGTAAATTATTTTAATGCTACATGCTTCAAGAGATTAGGAACATGGTTTTGCCTTTTGAGCCTTTGTCCCAGGTGTCTGCTGAACGGCCAAACCATGCTATTATACTCCTTGTCTTCATCGTCTCTTCAAATTTTATCATTCCCTGCAATTAAATTTCATCAAATTTCCACATGAAGCACATTGTATTTGTTTAACTTGTCTCTGTGTTTTTTGGATGTATCTCTACCTTTTTGACATTTTTTCTTAATGAAAATTTTTTCTAATAGTTAAAGAATTACTGTAAATATCAGTATATGGATTGTCATGCTTGCAGTTAGCATGTAAACTCATTGGTTTGTTGTGAATACTTTCATTTTTGAACATTATTGTAATTTGCATGTTCTTTTAATGGCTTTTGTCCACTTCTGTAACAGGTTGAACGTGTGTGTAACCATTCTCCAGGAGTTGCTCAGAGACTATATTACTGTTTTGCAGTTAATGTGCCTCCGATTCCTGCTCTACGCAAGTATGGTCCTTTGTTTATTATTTTCGATCCTTTCCTCTTGAGTTTTTTTCTTCCTTTTTGAGACTGATATATTTCCTTAACTATTTATGTCCAACTCCTTACCCAGGGAATATGGTGATCTTTTAGTGAGTTGTGGCTTAATTGGTGAATCTGTTAAAATATACGAGGATCTTGAGCTATGGGATAATTTGATATATTGTTATCAGCTAATGGATAAGAAAACAGCAGCCGTTGAAATCATCAAGAAACGCCTATCTGAGAAGCCATTTGACTCAAGGTTATGGTGTTCACTTGGTGATGTTACTCATGATGATACTTCCTATGAGAAAGCCCTCGAAGTCTCAGGAAGTCGGTCTGCACGAGCATTCAGGTCTCTTGGTCGCTCTGCTTATAACCGAGGAGATTATGAGAAGTCGAAAATCTTATGGGAGTCTGCCATGTCTTTAAATTCCATGCATCCAGATGGCTGGTTTGCACTTGGTGCTGCTGCTCTAAAGTCGAGGGATGTTGATAAGGCACTGGATGCTTTCACACGTGCTGTTCAACTTGATCCTGAGAATGGAGAGGCTTGGAATAATATTGCTTGTTTACATATGATTAAAAAGAGAAGCAAGGAGGCTTTCATTGCATTTAAGGAAGCTCTAAAATTGAAGCGAGACAGCTGGCAAATGTGGGAAAATTATAGCCATGTTGCCGCAGATATTGGCAACTTTAGCCAGGCATTGGAAGCTGTGCAAAAGGTGCTAGACATGACCAAAAAGAAGAGAATAGACCCTGAGTTATTAGAAAGAATCATGCTAGAAATCGAGGGGCGTGCTTCAGTTAGTGTTTCTCAGTCTCATGTGCCAACCGGTGGTACCAGTGATACTGATTCTTATAATGTTGACTCAAATGTTGTTAATAGCAATGAAACAGGGAGTTCGGAAGTTGAATCTGCTAGAGAACGGGAAACTGTGCACTGGATTGAATTGCTTGGGAAAATCTTAAGACAGATTGTTCAGAGTGGTGGGACAGCTGACACATGGGGACTATATGCAAGGTGGCACAAACTGAAAGGGGATCTCGCAATGTGCTCAGAGGCCCTACTCAAGCAAGTTCGATCATATCAAGGTTCTGATTTATGGAACGACAGGGACCGGTTTGTGAAGTTTGCACATGCTTCCTTGGAGCTTTGCAAGGTGTATCGAGAGCTTGCCCTGTGTGGCAGCAGTCGTAGAGAACTGTTTGCTGCTGAGATGCATTTGAAAAGTATAATCAAGCGGGCTGCAAATTTTTCCGACACTGAAGAATTTAGGGATCTTGTAGCTTGTCTAGAAGATGTGCAAGAGGCGTTGAAGGCTGTCTCATTACCTGGTGCATGAAGCTTCTACTGTCGTATCCGAAAGACTAAAGAGACGGCAGTTATTGTCCATTTTCAATTTAGGTTTTGGATTGGACATGAACTCAGTGCCAGACAGCATGCAAATATGTGAAAGTGGATGATGGATGAAGGTAATTGTCGTGTTTGCATTCTCTGGTTGTCATCCATCGGAGGATGAGCAGAAGTTTAGGTTTTATAATTGATGTGAGTACCGAGGCCAAGTTCTCACTGTTGAATGTTTCTTCCAACTTTTAATGCGTTGGAGCCGCTGGATCTTAATGCAGGGTTTTAACATTGTCTGGAATTTGTTCTACGGGCCCGACTCAAGTATTTAGAAAATTTGATTTTATGGCAAGTGTCATTATTCTCTCTCTGCAACTTAAATTGATCACGCTGAGAGATGCAAAGAAGAGAAATAGGGGAAAGTTTTCTTTTCATGTAATGCTGAGCTTTTCCTTGTGCTTGCAATACTGAATTGTGTGCTGCTTCAAGAAAGAAAAGGGAAGAAACTATAGTTGAAGTTCGATTGTAATTATTATTGTTATTCACCCAAAACAACCTTGCAATTAAATTACCTGCATACGACAGGTTCATTAAAATAGGCCTTTCAAATGGTGAAACTCGATAACCATTTTTTATTAGGAAAAGAAACGAATGCTATGTTTGTTTTGTAATATAGAACTCTGAAAATGTATATTTAATTATTACAATTTTTTAAAAAATTTTTATCTCCTTTTCTTTTATCTTGAAAGATCGAAGGTTTTGCTCTTCTTCTTTTCTACGTTTTTGGCTCTTCCTCAGTTTCTTGGTCTCGTTTCTGTCTTACTCTGACTCCCTTCTTTCTGGAGATAAATTGCCGGCCCTCATCTTTTCCTTCTCTTCTCACCAAAACGAACGTGTTCCCTGTACATAAGTACCTATGCCCACCTGCATCGCTGCATCTCTCTCTCGAATAGCTTCTCTTATTCTCCTCTTCTATAAGGAGGACTAAGCTCCAGCAGCTGTCGTCGTACTGACAGTGCTGGCGCTGACGCCCCGTCTCCCAGCACCAACTTCACCAAGTATAACTTCTTAATTTTTTGGGCTGGTTTTTGCTCTAAAACTTGGCCAAACTGCTAAATTTTGCTTTGATTTGTCGTGGAATTGTATTAGAGTTTTGTGTGTATGTATAGATTAAAGTTGGATTCTGTTTGGTGTGTAATTGATGTGAATTAATTTTGAAGTTATTGTTGTTTGTTGTCGGAAAGCAAGAGCATTCGCTGACTTTCTTCTTTCTGCTAGCTCTTTGGTCCTTTCTGAAACCCTAATTCACAAGTCGATTCACAGATTTCGTGACGTGTTTTTTCCTCTTTAAATCCTAAAATTGATTCTCATATAAAATGGCAGTATCGATTTTCTTTTTTATTAAATAAAATAGCTTAGTTCGACTCTTAACTAGCGGAATGAGTAATTTTGGTAGAACTCTCCTGGCCGGGACCAAGTGCCTTATTCTTAGTTCAGCACTTTAGACATAACTTGGGCTGCCCATATCAACAAGCTCTTTGTTTTCAGTTCAGTGTCTATGGCTCCCCAAGATCCTTAGGGATGAATTGGGAGCAACATTGTATTTGGATGAGAGCGTCTATTTTTGCATTAGTAATCATAGTCTCGGAGTGCAAGATGATGATTTTATTAAGTTTCAGTTACTGGTGCGAGAAAAATAGCTGTAAAAAACTGTATTTCGATATTGTTACTGCTGTATGAATCTTAATTCAAATTTGATTCTTGTATGTCAAGAATATTTTCAACTTCAGTCCATTAAGTTCTCTCATTGCCTCATAAATAAACTTCTTAATGCGAAGGGCATCAACCAAGGCGTAATCATTTTTTCTTTCTTTTATGTTCAACAAATTATTTTTGATTAACTTTGTAACTTCATCGTGAGCAGGATGCTTTTCATGTGGATGTTGCTTCAGTGAAGAGTTCTTATTATTGAATTACAATTCTAGTATACTCTTCTGTATAGTAGCACAGGACAACTAAGGATTGTTGTTTCTCTGGCTTCCTTGAGGAATATGAAGTGTCCTATGTGCAGTTCCTTCCGTGTTCTTTCAATTTTACATTGTACATCTTGCATATTTGTTTGTTTTGTAGTGGTGTTAACTTACATGTTGTATGCAGAAAGTAACCTTAGTTTGTGGCCAGATGAATGAACCGTTTGAGAGCTCGTATAAGGGTTGGTTTGATTGCCCTAACAATCCTTTATGCATGCCTAGGTGGGGGTCTTCCATTGAAATGGGACTCTCCGAAATCCAAATCCAAGAAGAATGTGCCCCGACCTATAGAAAAGAATGCTGAAATTGACCCTTCACCATTTAAAATTGATGTACTTCCAAGTCCTCAATCTATATTGTTAGAACTCGGCTGCTCTGTTGGGTGAGGATTAATGGGATCCATAGGTTATATTGTTAGATTGACTTGATAATTATATATAGGCTAATATCTTTTTTACTTTAGATTAGGGATGTAAGATAATTTGAGCCAATTCATGAGCTGGCTTAATTAAAACTCGACACTATTCGAACTTGAGTTGAGTCTATTCGAGTTCAAGTTCATACTCGAATCGAACTCGAGTTTATTCTTGTGTGTTCAAACTCACGAGTTTTTTCTATTTTTAATTTTATACTCCGTATTTTTTTTATGAATAATAATTTATTAATATATATTCAAATGTCACATTTAATTAGTAGCAATATGTTAATTTATAGTAATTATTTTATATATGATTTTATCTAGATGTATATGAAATGTTTTAAATTTTGGTTTGAGTAAATATATTTTAAAATTTTAAAATATAAAATTCTTTGTAAAGTTTTGACAATATTCAAAATTTTAGTTTTGTTTTAAAAAAATGTAAGAAAGTATATTAAAATTGTATAGATTCTAAATGAAAGTTGGATATTGCATATTAATATAATTGTGCATCTGTTACTAACATATTAGTGTATAATAATTTTATTTATAAATAAATAAGATTGTGAGATTTTAATTTTTATGTCTGTTTTAGAAATAAAAATTTATAAAATTTTCATTTAAAATTTGGAACGCTTGTAATATTGTATACACACATATATAATGATAAATAATTTAAATAAATTATAAATATTATAAATTAATACAATTATGCATCTTTAGTATTATTTTACTATATAGTAATTGTTATACGTATACATATATACAATACATCAAATTTCAATTTTGATGTATACTATTTATTTTATATTTTATGAAATTTGAGGTTAAAATACGGAGCACTTTTATTTTTAATTCATATGCATGACTATGATATTGATGTAATTCGCCTATCAAATGATGCAATTAAAATATATTTCAATGTTTCTAATTAAAATAACAAAAATAAATATAAACCAATGAAAATAATAGTGAAATTTTACAAAAATCTTATTTAAAGAATAAATATGTATTGTTTATAAAATATCATATAAATTATATAAAACTTTTAGGCAAATTAAAATTATGCCATTATTGAAAAGCTTATGGAGAATTCCAAAAAATTATTTGTATCTAGTTATTAAAATATTTCAATTATGTGATTAAGAACCTTGAAAGAAAATATTTTTTCCAAAAATTAATGTGGTATTTTTATAAATTTTAAGTTATATTTAAAAATATATTGTTTATGGTTATTTTCATACTGTTTTAAAATGATCTTTTATTCTCAAAATTTATTTTAAATTTATCATCTTAGTTAATTTTAATTGAATGGATATATTTTTAAATATTTTATTACTTCTTATCAATCAAATTATTGCAAGCATTATTTTTATTATATATTAAAGTTATATGATATTTAAATTAAATAATATTAAAATTTTAAAAAATTTATGTAAATTGTGTCAAATTTGAACTCAACACTTACGTATCGAGCTCAAACTCGAGTTTTATATTTTTGTTTTGAATGTATTTAGGCATATTCGAGTTAGAGCTTGAACTCGGAAAAATAAGAGTATTCGACTTGAGTTCGACTTGTTTGTACTCCTACTTTAGACGATAAAAGTCTTTGATTAATTAGAAATTTATTATAATATAACTAAAGTGTATGAGAAATAATCTTATTCAACATATATGATAAAATAATTTATCAAAATAATCTTTTCCATGAGAAATAATCTTATTCAACATATATGATAAAATAATTTATCAAAATAATCTTTTCCAGTCCTTATCCTGTATCCAATAAAGTAAACATGGCTATATAATTAGATCTATGCATATGATAATGTAAACTTGGTGTCATGTCGCTTAAATGCATGCCCTTCAAAGTTGCTGAATACAGAAAATATATTCCTCCTTTCAGTTTGTTTTTCCACCAACAGCCATATCCTACGTGCAATTCTCTTCGTAGGAAGTCGTTAAACTTGACTTTCAAGGGAAATTGTGCAGTCTTTCTCGTAAGATAAGTTCAACTTTTTAACAATTTACGAAGTTTAATTTTGTTCCCTAATTTGAAAACTAAAATAAACTTAAGTATATAATGTATAGGAACTAATCTATTCTTGCTATATACGAAGGTGTGTGCTTTCTATTTTTGAAAGGGTATCTATATCTTTAATTAAAAGTTTATATTTATTAGGGTTAATTTACATTTACTTTTCTTTTAAGTTAGTATAATTACAAACTATACACTTTTCTCTTTTAATATTACAATAATTTCTCCTTCCAAATTATTCTCACTTAAAAAATAAAATAAAATAAAATTTGGAAAGAAAATTTTGGGCCATTCTACCTCCGACATGCGTCCTTTTGTTTCCAATCCATCTCTCCTACATAGATCAATTTCTCACATTTTTTATCTTCTCCTGCTTTTCACAATTTTCGTCCAAATGAAAATTGCATAAATTAAAAAGAAATAGTTTCATTATTAGTCAAAGTGACACTTGAATAGATAATGTCACAATATTTAATAACGACATAAAAATATGGTAATATAAATATAGAATTAAGAGTAATAATATTATTATTATTTGAACCTATTAAATTTAAATTTCTACATAATTTTAAAGGTTTGCTTTTCCATCTTCATATCTATATTGTCTTGTTTTCCCTAACTCGATGGGTCTGTGTCTTCTCCAATGGACTTTGTTGCTCACTGGAGTCTGTCAAGATTCTCTCCTGTCAACTTTTTTATTTCTTTTATAAAGTACATAATAGTAACAATAAATAGGAGTAACAGTGCAGGATGTGCATATTCAATTCATCTTTTAGACGCCTATAGTTAGTTGTTACAATTATCATATTTAACAATTGATGACTCCGTTCCCTTCATGGTTTTGGGGGTTGAACTGTGCCGTACTGCAGATTCCTTCTTCGACACATTATTATTTGAACCTATTAAATATAAATTTCTACATTATTTTATTTTTAATTCTCTATTTATATTGCCACATTTTTATGTTCGTTATTAAAACATTGTGATATTATCTATTCAAGTGCCATTTTGACTTATAATGAAACTTTTTTTTTTTTAAATTTATGCAATTTTCATTTTGGGAGAACATTGTAAAAAGTTGGAGAAGACGAAAAATGTGAGAAATCGATTTAAGCAGGAGAGATGGACTAAAAACAAAAAGATGTATGTTAGGGGTAGAATGGTCCAGAATTTTCATTCCAAAATTTATTTTGCTTTGTAATTTTTAAATGAGGATAATTTGGTCTTTTTCTACATTCTATTGAAAGGTTTGTAATATTTAAAATTTAGATAGTAGGTCATTGTAATATTAAAAGAGAGAGGCGTATAGTTTGTAATTACGCTAACAAGCATATTAACTTCATATTGTAAAAATAAATAAGTTATTTGATTAACAAATTACTAATAGACTTATATGAATATATTATTATTAAAAATAGATTTACAATATGAGAAAAACATACATGTTTTAAAAAAGGCCGTTGTACGAAATATAAGTTGAAGATGAGTGTAAGTAATGTTTTAATTATCAACTGAAATAATATATAGGTAATTAATCTCAATATACTATAGAAAGAATTAATAAAACATAAAAAATAAACTAAAATGTAAAAGGAGTATTTTTAAAAAATAAAATAAAATAAAATATTAAATATAATAAATAAATATTAAAACTTTTGGGTGCCAAGTACATCAACAACAAATTAATGACAAGCTTTGCCATAATTTTACTTAGATTTAGTAAGCAAAACGTGCAGCAAATAAATAATAGACTAACGTGACGAATAAAATATGGTATTTCGTGGAGAAATAAACAAAAGATTGAAAAAAGTAGCAAATAGATATTACAAAATAAACATAAAGGTCCTTCAAATAAAACACCACAAACTTTCTAAAATCAAAATTGTTCACAAAATATCTAGAAAAAATACATTCATATTAATAATTTTCAATATAAATATCACAAATTATGAAAAATAATAACATATCCGTTATGAAAATTCATACTGTAATAATGAAAAATATTTAATACATAATATTAATTAAAACCATATTGATGAGATTTTTTGGAATAAATTAAGAAAAATATAAACAATATGTTAAATCTAATTTAGTAATGCATAGATCCATATAGAAAAAATGTTTAAAAATTTTAAATATTTATATGCAAGAAGGTGATGATATAATAAGTTAAATATCAATTCAAATAATATTAACATAAATAATTATGTCTTAATGCTAATAATTTAACTATGCAAATTCACTATATAATCTAAATTATCTTAATACTAAGATAATTTTTTAATTGAAAAATCTATTTAAGAAATTAATTAGTTTTTGTTTATAGCCTATCTATTTTAACACAAAATATATTGGCATATAAAATTGAAAAAGTGAAACCTAATGCTATAATGAGATCATTAAAAGATCATTTTTAAACCAAAATTTAAAAGGGCTATTCTAATCTTTGTATTGAATTTCTTACTGACTAACTGATGTTATCTTAATATAAAGTGTTTTATATGAATTAGAATTTTTGATACTATATAAATTACATTTTATTATGCTACAATAAAGGTAAAACAAACAATAATCACGGTATACCTATTTTGATCAAAAGGTTAATATATTAAATAATGAGATAAAGTAGCATTAATTCAAACCATTTCATTGAAATATCATGTGCAATATTCAGAAAACAAGCTGCAAATTCTTGTACAAAGTTTGTATATAATAGTGCCATGGCAAAAGTTTAAATTAAAAGCAATTAGATTGATATGTATCTATTTTAACTAAATGCAATTAATTTGGTTATAATATTTAAAAAGTAAATTTTGTAAGCACAAATGTAATTTAAAGTGCAAGAGATATTAAATTAAAAGATATCCCAATATAGTCACTTATAAATAACTATTTCTTAATAAATATAAATGTATTTTTATACATCATTTTTATTTTTTTTAACTCTTTTTAAAACGATTTAAGATTAAATATATGATCAAATAATTTTCTTATCATTCAAATTTTTATTTATAGAAATTAAATTTAAATGACAATTTTTTAGATTGTTATTTTACTTAATTAAATGATACTACTAAAAATTAATTTATTGTTGAAATTCCAAACAATAAAACCTAATTTTCAGCTTTTTATTAGCTTTTATGTAACTTGTTAAACTATTTTCAAAAGGAAGACATTAATTTAATTTATCATTTGTGGGTGTACACAAAATTGAATGGGGAGTAGTGGTGACTAAGGCATTGTATCTACAGAGAGGGTGCAATGGGGTGTCCATTGATGTGACTAAGTATATATTAGTTAAGTTATCACAATAGAATAAGAGTAGAAATAATAAAAATAAACAACTAATCTAATGCTTGGAAATAAAGCCACACAATGTAAGAAACAAGTTTTAGTTGTGATGAACTTTAGTCCCTTGTGTTGATTTTTTATGAATGGTGAATTATGTCAACAATCAATTTAATTGTCTTAAAATAGATTGCTAATGTTATTGCTTTTAGAATATCCTTCTAGGCTCTCCCAAAGTTTCAATTTCTAATTAGATGTGTTCTCACAACCTATTTAAATTGAGATGGAATTCGATAATTAACAATTGGTTCCACACTAAGTTTATAGTCTCACTTCTGTTAATCTCACAAAATTAACATTTGAATTTATGGTCTAACTTATAAATTTCACTTCTATTATTCCTCACGCGATCACAAATAAATTAAAGGGTAACTAAACATTTAAAAGCATTACAATTACAATTACAAATAACAAAGATAATAGAAGTTAATCAAAATTCATGCATTCATCAATTCTCAAATACAAACACAAGGTCTTAAAATAAAAAGTTAACAATCCATAAAATTATTCAACCAAAAGACACTAAGTTTAATCATCCACAATGTCAAAAGCTAAAGAACAAGATAAAAGAAAGCTTATTCTAAAGTTTTGAATTACAACGCATTGGACAAAGTTTTCAAAATTGAGATGAATCTCTTCTTCTTGCCTCCAATGTATTGCTTGGCTCCAAGTTAATGTAAAATTCTCTAATGAGTCCCTAAAACCTTTTCTCATGTTCCTTATATACAAAGGTAGTTGGGTTAAGGAAAAAGAGTGCAAAAATCGGTTAAAAATAAGCTTCCAAAAATAACTCGATAGTTCCTTGCTATCTCTCTCCCTACTACAAAGATTACTCTCACAACCACAAATGATTAATAGTCCTCCGTGAACTTAGGCATGAACTTTACATCAAAATTGTAATTGTGTTTCTTTTCCGCAAATGTTGTTCCTTTGAGCGTGCCATCCATTTCTGCCCTTGGGACCATCGACTGTAGTCTCATCTAGAATGTCTTATGTTTCTCTTCCGTGCTCACGACTTCTACTACTGCATAACCCAACCTCGCATTTGCAATTCTCAACAATGATAAATTCCAAAATGCGTTGTGCTTGAACTCGCGGTGGCCAACCTCATCCTCGCGGTCATAGGTCTAAGTTCTGTGGTTGCAAAGCTTCCTGTATGAAATCCCTTGCTACTTTTGCTTCTACTGGCTTGATCATCTCGTTTGGAGCACAGTCTCCTCATCCACAGTAGCTACTCACACTGCAAAACACACTTTGTTAAAATCATGCCCAAAATCATAATTTTTAGTTCTGTTGTCATTCAACCACATTCAAACACATGAATTTTAATTAAAAACACTTCCATATGGAATTGTAACGCTTTAAGACATCGAATAAGTACAAAATCCCTCAAGTGAGAGGCTAAAATTACTATGAAATCAAGTATTATCACATCCCCACATTTAAGGTTAGCTGGTCCCTAACAAGTAAAAATTCAATAACAAGACAAATGGCACTCAACAATGCATACATAATTAAGATACAAAAATAGTAGAATGCGGATTGGCCACCCTTCTTAATTTCAGAAAGATTTAATCAAAATTAAGTCAAGCAGTTCCAAAATAATTCAAAGATACATATCATTCTTAAAACCATTCATCTTTAATGCAAATTCCTGTGTAAGTGCGCGTCATTCCTATCCTATAATCACTTTAGTCCCTTGATGGTGCTAATACCTATTAAGGACAATTAGTCCATGAATAGCTCACCTCAATGAATCCACTTATCAATCTTCACATAAACTCAAATAACGAATAAAACAAGATCAATAAGACTTAGGTGGGATGGAGTGAAGGACATAGGGTACTTGCCAACATCAACCTCTATTGATTCTTCCCTCTTTTCCTTTCTTCTTTCTTTCCTTTTTTTTTTTTTTCTATTTCCCCCACATTTAATTCTTTTCGACCCTTTTGTGAGCATTTTTGTAAGCTTTCTCAAGTTGTTAAGAACTTTTTTGCATGAAAGTGAATAGGGTTCACTGTGCCCTCCTAGTTACTAAGCTCACAATATACTTGAAATGTTTTGCATTCTTATAGTTAGGTGACCTTTTATGTGAGAATGAGCAAGGGTCTATGTACAATCTTTGTTACTAAGTCACTCCAGCTAGTCGAGTAGACTAATTTTTTTAGCTCAAATTTCACCAAATGTTCTTTTTATCTTTAGTATTTTCACTCCTTTTCACTGCCAAATGGTAAATATTATGACAAATGATCAACAAAGATCAAGAAGTTCAAAAAATTGCCTACTTTATCTCTCATTCCACCCTCTATTTTTATTCATAGTCCAGTGGTCTATGAACTTACTAAGGCAAGACTTACACCTCTAAACCATCACCCTTTTCATGGCAATAGAATTTTTAAAACTACCAAGCAACTAAAGGTAAGGTGGTGTGCAAGAATTGTGGGGATTTCATTGTTAATAAATTAGCCTAAGGTGTGTTATATCCAAGAATAATTAAGAAATAACAAGACCAATTAACAATTCATACGTTAACAATACTTTCATCATAAACTAAGTTCAATGGTCATGAAACCATATGTTTCACTACTGCCAAGATTCTTAAATTTTATGGCACTAATAATCTCACAAAAAAAAACTAAAAAAAATATGCAGAGGTAACATAATTGGCATTCAACATTCAAATTAGATCCATTACATAGCCATCCAACATTAAACAAATTATATCATAAACAAATTAAGGGTTAGTACATCCTACAGTCACCATCAATAGTGCATATCCTTAAGAATTAGTAAGAAAATAAGAATAACAACCCTTTTACTAACCATAGCAATGCAACTACAACTATCAAAAGCTTAAAAATAAAAAGATAGAACAATACAACCGGACAAACAGGGGGAAGGCTCCAGCAACTCACTCCTCTAGTGGATGGCCATCAGGGTTCAGCCGATACTAATAGGCAAGGTCTGATGTGTATTTATTGGCAAAAGGCTATTATTATATGAGGCCAATAGGGGTTAAAGTGGTAGTGCTGAGCAAGTGGCATCGGTTGGTGAAAAGCACAAGGAACATCAGGGTATACATGCTGGAGGTATGCTAATATTTGGACCTAAAAATTTGTAATGGCCTACTTTGATTGATCAAATTTATGATCCACATGCTAGTCTAGGCACTTTATGTTGCACTCCAATCTCTCTATTCTAGCATCTTGGTCCTTCACCTTGGGTAGTGGCCTCCTCTGCAGCTACTGTTGAGATGTCTAGGCTTATCCTCCTAATGCCTCTAGGCCATCCCTAATCTTTGGTGGGTTAATGGGTTCTATAGACCCGACATTCACCTGATACACCCCCAAATCCACAACTGCCACCTTACACAATTCAATGATCACATAGGTATGTACCATGACGTTCTTGCTTTTCTCTGGGACACACACAATATTATCAAAGATTAAATGACCTAAGTCCAGAGGTAGACTTGTGTAAATGGCATAGGGAATCATGCATTGGTTGGTGTTGATGGTGGTGTGGTGTTGACTAAGTTGAATTCTACCGTATGTACATAGCTGCCTAGGTGTTAATGCTTGTGCTCCTGACATGGTGTAGTCTAAAGTGCTACAGTTGCTTAGGATTTAAAACATCCCCTGCACGCTTGTTGAAAATGGTATTCATCACAATACTATCATCCATATTCAAGAAATATAGGTTATCCATAAGAAATGCTGTGCCAACCAATTTATTACAATGATAAATATTGTGCGCATTACCTTTAAAAGAAAATTCATAATTCTCTTTTATTAATAAGAGAATAGAAATAATGTTCTTAAGCCTATTAAGTAAAAGTAAATTGCACGTTTGTTGGAAATTGTATTAATCACAATGCTCTCATCCATATTCAAGTAATATAAACTATCCATAAGATATGTTGTGCCAACTAATTTATTACAATAATAAATATTGTGTGCATTGCCTTTAAAAGAAAATTCATAATCTTTTTTATTAATAAGAGAATAGAAATAATGTTTTAAAGCCCATTAAGCAAAGGTAAATAATCTCTCAGTATAATAGTATGGCTTGATGATGGTTTGGCTGAAGTGGCCTCAATCGTGGTGGCTGCAATACTTACTCCACTACCCCCCTTGATCACTACTTAATACTTCACAAGTGTCCTACTCTTGTGCAAATCTTGAAGCAAAGTACAAATGTGAGATAAATTATCAGAATCTAAAATCCAAGAAGAAGAAAATACACCAATAGAATAAAATGTTTTATAAACATATAGTTCTTTGCCTCAAATGCCCTTTTTTAGGCTGTTAAGTACTCGATGTCATTCCTTTTCTAGTACCCATCCTTACTAAAGTAGAAAACACTTTTCTTTATCAACAAGAACCTTAGCCTTCTTGATACTCCCATTGGCCTTGAGAATAATAGGCCTCTTCTTCTTTGTCTTGTCTTTCTTGGTCATACTAGATGAGGTAAACATAGCAACAATTACCTCCTTCCCTATCCCTTTCATAGTTGTTTATACAACCACTAGCTTATTGAGGAGTTCAACTAGTGTGCACTCTATATCATTGAGATGATGTGCTTGAAATTAAGAATAATTCTCAAGTTCTAGAGCCAATCGACCTAGTTTAACTCCATTAGCATATTGATCTCAGGTAGTTTCATAATAGCATAGACATTATTTGAAACAATGTAAACTGTAGAAGATAAATAAGACTTTGTGAGTGTGGTTGTAATATATGTTATAGTATGATTATGGTCTTTCAACCAAAATAGCCTCTTAATAGATTTTTTGAATATGAAATTCCATTAGGTAGAAAACAAAAATTCCAATGGTAAAATTTTCTTAGTGGGTGATTGGAGTTTTTATTAGATATAACATACCATACACATACAGTTTTTGGTATGCTAGACCTAATGAATGGTGCTTTTGCCAGTGCATCTCATATGTGGTCCAATCTTTACTACATCTCATGCCTCTTAACATATATAGTTCTTGGCAATGCACGTCCATTTAAGTCATACCCATCGATTAACAACTTGTTGGACTTAAATCCCACCTATGGCCATCAAGCTTGTAAGGTGAAATATCCTTTGAATATCATATTTAATGCATCTAAAGTCCTAAATGTGCTGTTATAATGTGACCTCTCAAATATGATGATATTAAACACTAAAACTACATCTAGAACCTCAAGCTTGGTAAAGGGACCTCAACAAACAATTTTGTTGTTTCAACTTAATATTAAATGAGAAAGTTTTTGGTCCAGGTAGATTTAGGTTTCGCATTACACATTATTTGGTTTCATGTATCTCATACATCCATCATAAATAATATGCAAAGAAAAATAATGCTGGGGATTGTGGACTACTAGATCTAATTTGATCTAAGAATTAAATTGTGTGCATGTGCATAAAATCCTATACTATGACATAAGAATTCTTTGAATGTCTTCTTTTGTCTTGGCCCTAATGATTTTCTTCATGGGGCGTACTACATCATGGAACTTCACACGGCACAACTCTTTGGTCTCCACATGAACACTAACATCTTAATGCCTGCCATGTTTACATATACGTAACAACAACAACAATAACAACAACTTGGGCTTATGCCTTTACAACCTATGGAAAATAATTATACTACCATGAAAACCAATTTAAAAAGAAATACATTCATCCACAAGTGTCCTAAATGCACAATTCTTCCACAACTTACATTCATATCATTATACATCCATGCATAATCAAACAATTCCATTTAATGATTCCTTCCATGACCTACACATCTCATACATTAGATTTCATTCCTTAAAAAAAAAATTTTAAATTATAATTTCAGAAACTTTTTTGCGAGGCAGGGTCTATAGTTGTGAGAACAGTTCTTGCAACCATGAGCTCTTGATTCACAATCATGAAACTTAGCTACGATTGAAACCTTATTCTGTTATAGGGCCATTCGTAATCGTGAAACACTTTCTCACAATCACGAGTACTCTGTACGCAATCACCAGCTTTGTAAGTAAGATTTACATAATCCTTGCTTCCAACAGCGTAACCACAATTCTACATAACGTGATCACACAACACTAGCTGCAAATCACTGCAATAACCTGTTTTGACAATCAAGACTCCAGTTTTATCATGTTTCCTAAATTCGAAAACCTTACAAAACACTTTTGCAATCAAAAATAGCTATATAATACATGTTAAAATAATTTTAATGGGAAAACTAACGTGAATAATGGGAGGATCATTAAAACTTTACGGTTATGCAATGTAAACAGTGTCTCCAAAACCATCGTTAGGTTTGGCTAGAGTTTGACGCATGAATTTTTTTAAAAAACTTAAAAAGAATGCATAGCACACATTGGAAACAAATGCAATAAAATCCATCCATTTTCAACATGCAAGAGATCGCATAAACTTTCAATCCTTAAGTTGTGGCTTTCGAACTCTGACCTCTAGTTCATCCACACAATTAGAACATTGATGAGCATCTTTTACACCTTGCAAAACTCCTTTTACAATGCTTTTACTCAAACATGTTTGGCCAAGAATGCCATTGGATGAGAGAGAGAGAGAGAGAGAGAGAGAGAGAGAGAGAGAGGGTTTTTCTCTTGCTTTGAGAGATGCACAAAAATTCTAGGTTAAAGTATGTTTAGAACTGCTCTAAATATATATTTATAGTTAAGATAGCTAAGGCATACTAATGATGGGTTCCATGGGCTTCCTGCATGGACCTCTAATAAATCCCTTAGCCTATGAACCCTTAATTATTAATCTCCACTAATAATTGTAGCCTACAAAATCTTTAATTATTAATCTCTATTTATAATTAAGTCCGCTTGCATCTAGCTCCTTTCATTTAATTAATCCCCACTAATTAAATTAAAGGCCCCATTGTACTTCTTATTAATAATCACATTATTAACAAGTACTATGGTAATATATTTAGTCCAATACAATTACAACCAAAAAAATTATTCCACAAGTTTTCTCAAGCTATGTTTCTATTCCACCAATTCACCACTCATCATACATTTCAATCTTTTGTGTATAACTCTCTAGATTCAACCATAATTAGCTATAAGCATAACTTAAATGATATAGGTAGCCCTACAACCTATATCGTAGCCTAATTAAGATGAAGTAAAATAAATTATAATGAACCCTCCCAATTGTAAATATCATGCAGTATTGACTTTTCATCTTGCTTTATATCAATCGAACTAGAGTTATAAATTTAGTCAAACTTACAAATTCAGTCATAAAACCAATAAATGTTACCTCATGAAACTAATACTTTTATTTGAAACTCCTTTTCAATCACACACTACTTTGGTGGAGGGTTTTTGTCTTATGGAACATCAACTGCATAGGATAAAGCCTTATTCACTAGCAACGAGACCAATCCTTTATTGAACACACACATGCCTCCACAAATATTGTGCAATGGCATGTCGAACTCATGACCCTATCCTATACTAAGATAAACATTAGCCCTTAATACCTTAATGAAACATTGACCTTCATGTGTACAAGATAATTATGTTGTCTCTCATGTAAAGTCTACATGCACTTAACATAATTATAAAGTAAGATATTAATAGACAAGAGCGAATTCCGTGTGTCTATTTCGTTTTACGAATCATTGTCTAAATGCTCATTATCTAATAATGCATCGACATACAAATATTCTCAGTTTCCCATATTGAACGGTATGATGCTCACTCTATAAATACGAGGTGTGCAAATTGTATCGACTCTCTAAGCCCTTTTAAGAGTCTATGACTTGCAGACTGATTTTAACGATTGTGTATTAAGACATCCTTATGTTCATATTCATAACTCTTTATTAATAAGACTTCTTAACATAATTACATGGGCACATACAATACATTATACCATTTAAAATTTACATGTATGGAAAAACTTGCTAGAATATTAATGTGGAAGAATTGATATTTTATTAATTAATGTGAAAAGATATGTATACAAATATGATGTTCTCTAGTATCCCTCAATAATTATTGGCATTAGAGGACATATCAGTAATACAACAAGTTGTTTTAAGATTATAATGTGCATTTTCAGGCAATACTGAGCCCAACCAAGGGAGCATGGTGATAACTCCAGATTTTATAGCATTTTTTTTACCCTCTGTTATCAGTGTCTTTGCTAGCATCCCTACTATTTTGTGTGCTAATAGGAAGGTAAATTGATTTTAAATGCTTAAAGGTTTCATTATGGTGTTTTAAAATTGTTTTGAGTGTTAAATATGTGAATTTGAATATTAAACACACTTTAAACAATTTCTAGTTCTTTTTGGTCTTGTTAGCAAAGAGTGTGTTTACATCACAAATGTAAGAAGAAATTGCAAAAACCAAGCTCATGATTGTGAGGAGGCTCGTGATGATGAAGTGAGAATTGGCACTTGCAAGCATGCAAGCAATAGAAAGTTATGTTTTGTCGCGATAAGTCTTGCAATCATGAGAAAGGAGTTTGCGATCACGAGAGGTAACCTTACAATTTCACTGTTGGAAGCGAGAATTACATAAAAACCACTACCAATGCTCACAATAGCGGCGGAGGTGTTTTTAATTGCAAGGAAGGATTCCGTATTTATGAATTGAATTGTGAGGGCACACCAAACATGATTTTTCATTGGTAATCCTGTTTTTGCCACTTTTTCTCAACCCCACTTATAAAAAGGAGTCGCAATTCTGATTATAGAGGAATTTTGGATATGAAGAAGATTGTATTGAAGAAGGCACAAGCTATTTGGGAGAAGGGCATGAATTCAAGGAGGGGAAGACACAAGGATTAGGATTGCTTCTATCCTTTGTATCTCACAGACTGAGAATTCTTCCTTTTCTTGTGTTTTTGAGATATTGTTGAAGATGAAGAATTTTCCTTTGGTTTGTTTTGCTATTTCTATAGATTGCTAAATTGTTTTCTAAGACCTTATGATTTTGATAAACTCAGAATGCATGAATTTTTTTTATTAATTGTCCTTGCATTTATTATTTGCAATTGATGGTTTGAATTGTGATTAAAGGACTTGATCTAATCATTAATTAATTTGTGATTGTACAAAGAATAATGGGAGTGAAACCCACAAATTAGATATTCAATTATAAACATTAATTCTGTAGAAAGAATGGAAGTAAAATTGTAAAATTAGTGTGGATACATATTCTTAATCACAACATTCATAACTTAACTTGATAAGACTTGGGAGAACCCGCAGATATCTTGAGTTGAAGCTTTAGAGAGTTTAGAACGATATTCTAGAGACTTTAGGATAATAATCCATAACAAAGTAATTAGATTAATAATTAATGTAAGGCATTGATCATTCTATGTCAACCACATCACAGGAGGCTAGATTTCCTGTTCTTGGGTAGTTGTTTCTAGTGTTTGTATGTTTTTGTGAGTTCTTAATAGTCACTTTATTGTTCAATTCTTTCGTTATCTTTCCATGCCATTCTCAAAATTTGAGTAAACTTAACTAATCAGGATTTAGTTATACTAATAGACACACAACCCTTCCCTTTGGATACAACGTCCATGCTCACTAAATACTATCATTTATTCATTAATATGTTGGGGTAAGCCAACATGCATCACATTTTTGGCATCATTGCCGAGGATAGGTGACAAGTGCTGTTGAATACTCTTTGTGTTTGCTAGACTAGGCTAGCATTCTTCTTCTTTTTCTTTTGTTTTTGTTGTTCTCTTTTCCTTTTTCTTTTTCTATCTATCTCATTTATTGTGTTGGTTTTTGTTGAGGTTTGTGTGACTATTTTATGCATAGAACCTAGGTTTTAATTTGAAGAAGTACAACCCTAATATAGAGCAAACACTTCGATGGAGAAGAGCCTCATAGCACAAACAGCAGAGAGAGTTAGACGTGAATGACAAACATAATTCACCACCAACTTCACAACTTCCACAACCCAATCTAAAAGCTAATTAGGGACTATATTCAGACAATGATGAATCAAAATGTGATAGGAATTATTCACCCATCAATGAATGCAAGAAAATTTAAATAAAAACCCGCCTTTATTAACATAGTTCAACTGAACCAATTTAAACGAACACCACGTGAGGATGCAAATCTGCACCTAGCAAGTTTTCTAAAGTTGTGTGATGTAGTGAAGTTTAAAGGTGTATCAGATGATGGAGTGAGGTTGTGGTTATTTCCCTTCTCTTTGTGGGACTGATCAAGGCAGTGGCTACAAGGATTGCCACTAGGCGGCATTGTTACATAGCAACATACGATGAACAAATTTCTAGCAAAGTACTTTCCACCTGCAAAGACAGCCCAACTTCAGTTATAGATAGGAACTTTTAAGCAATTGGAGTCCAAGACACTTCTAGAGGCGTGGGAGTGATTTAAAAAGCTACTGAGAAGGTGCCCAAAACATGGATACCCCTTGTAGATGTAGATACAAACTTTTCATAGTAGTATTAATGGTCAATTGAGGATTATTTTGGATACATCATCTGGAGGAGCATTGATGAATAAGATGCTAGAAGAAGTTTGGAATCTCATCAAGGAGATGACCTTAAATGCTTATCAATTGCCAGCTGAAAGATCCTCCACATAAAGGGCAACAAGAGTCCACAATGTTGATGCTTTAACTTCCCTTACTGTAAAAGTGGAATTGTTGTCTAGAGAGATTGGCAATACTAATGTAAGTTCCTAAACTTCCTTATATGCAGTTGTGATGTATGTTTGTGACATGTTTGTAGGACCCTATCCCACGCATCAGTGTTAAGTTGGGAGCATGGCTAGGAGTGTGGCAAACAAAGAGCAAGTGAACTACATGAATAACCAATGATGGCAGCTAAACAATCCTTACTCTAATATGTATAATCTAATAAGGAGAAATCATCCAAATTTCTCTTGGAAGAATCAAAATTCCCAAATGCTACCT
Organism: Avicennia marina; assembly: GCA_019155195.1. Classification (NCBI taxonomy): domain Eukaryota; kingdom Viridiplantae; phylum Streptophyta; class Magnoliopsida; order Lamiales; family Acanthaceae; genus Avicennia; species Avicennia marina. The sequence goes on along the minus strand of CM032772.1, from coordinate 6,410,938 downwards.
CCTAGATTTCAATCCTAGCCACAATAGCAAAATCAAGCTCCCCCACAACAAGAAAAGAAGTTGTCATTGGGGGACCTCATTAGAAGTGTAGCGAAGTCTACACAAGAATATATGAATTGCATAGATTCCATCTGACAAAATTGGTAGGTCTCCCTAAAAAATCTTGAGTATCAAGTTGGACGAATTGCAAAAGAGAAATCACAAGGCCCAATGGTTCACTTCTAAGTAACACTGAGAATAGCTTATAAAACATATAAAGGCAGTCAGTGTAGGGGAAATTGAAAAGAAAATTGATGTAGAAAGTGAATCAAAAGCTACAAAAGAAGAGAAAAAGGAGGTAATGGCACCTATAGTGAAATCGTATGTACCACTAACTCCTCTTCACACCGAATGAAGCAAACAAAGAAGAAGGAGCACTTTGCCAAATTTCTAAAGGTATTCAAGAAATTAGACATAAATTTGCCTTTATTTGAAGTTTTGAAGAACCCCTATGTGTACACGAGATATCTAAAAGAGATTTTATCAAGAAAAAGGAAGTTGGAAGATGTGAATGAATGCAAGGCTATAAATGATCAAATCTTACCTCCTAAGTTGAAAGATCTAAGGAGTTTTTCGATCCCTTGCACTATTGACACAAAAATTTGATGGAACATTATGTGATCTTGGTGTGTGTGTTAATGTAATGTCATTTTCTATTTTTCAGGCTTTACAGGTTAGAGTAGTGAAGTCTATAGAGAAGATGATACAGCTGGTAGATAAAACCATGAGAAAGCCTATGGGAATAGTGTAGAAAATGCTCGTTAATGTTGGGGAGTTCATCATTCTCATGGACTTTGTTGCGTTGGATATGAGCAATGAAGATAAGTTTCCTATAATTTTAGGCACCCATTTCCTGCAACTGTGAGGGCCATTATTGACATAGAAAAAGGTGGTCTCACCTTACATATTAGCCTTAAAGAGGTATTTTATATATACTCTGTCTTCTATTGATTTGGTAAAGCCTGAGGATAACAAAATGAATAATGTTTCCTCATGGCTTTGTGTGTATTTTTTATTGGTTTTGAGTCTTAGAGGTGCTTAGATTGGATTAATTTTGTTTTGAACTTTATTGTGCAGGATATTTTAGTTCACAATCAAGTTTGCGATAGTGGACAATAATTTCATGAGCGCAAGGAACGGATTCGTGATAGTAGAAACAATGGCAATAGAAAAGTACATTTAGTTGTGATCTAATTCGTGATCATGGTGAACCATCTCGTGATCACAAGGATTTTTGTGATAGGTAGGTGAGTTTTCCATTTCCAAAGTTTGTAATTGCAAACCTCATTATAGAAATTGTGACTTACGGCCTTATGTTAGTGAGAAGGGTCAAAACAAAAATCACGCTTTCTGTCGCAAAAGGTTTCGTGAGTGTGGACAATGAGCTCGCAATCATGAGTTGTGATGGTGAGCTTTGATCTAGAATTCAACTTACTTGTGCCTTCGATAGTTATCTTCACTTCTTTACCCAAACACCCACGGTTGATGACACCAAGCCACCCACACAGCACTTTATATTCAATTTCTTCAAGTTTTGCTTCAATTTGCATCTATCCCCAATGCAGTAGCAATGATAGGTATATTGACACAATTTAAACTCTTTTTGGTGTGTTTTGGTTTGATTTTTACCTATATTATGGATTCATGGTATCAAGTTTTGGTTTGGAGGGGTGTATTGAATTAGAAAATTTGTATTACGTTTAGTTTGGGAATGGTAGAAATTCTTCCAATTCACATGTACATTCTTGCAATTTATATGATAACTAGATATGAAAATGAGATTGATTGCATGGTGTGATGTTGAATTGATTATTGGGATAGACTCTGGGTGAAATTATGTGCATTTCAGTATGTTTTTCGAAGTGCAAGTTATGTGTTAGATAAAATGCCTAAACGACTATTTTCGGCTATTTTAACCTATTAGGCATATGCTTCATAAAAATTCATATTTCTAAACTGAGTTAGGGTTGGTTGGTCATGAAATTGTTTTGACTATATTCCCATCATGTTTGGTTGGTGATTATTTGATTTTGTAGAAACGAATTCACAAATAAGAGCAAGATTGGTGCTAGCTCATCTCGAGTAGTAATTAACTTTTATGAGGAGAAGTTCATGTCAATGGAGGCATAGGATAGGTATAGATTAGACATGGTGTCTCACTAATTTGTGATTGAGTAGGCCATTAGTGAGGAGGACAATCCTCACCCACACTTCACCAATTAGGTGTATATGAGGGGGAGAACCACTATTATATGCCACCTAACTGGGAGATCCTTCTTGGAGTTGATGAGGGAGTTTTATTTGAATAGTTGGATAAGAAGGATTATACCATGAGGATTAGTTCCCAATATGCTTTGGTCCACAGGATATGAATGCATTATATAACTTGGAGTCGATGGACATGAAGGAGTTTGAGCACGTGGGGTAAGGTGTCCTGAGTGAGGCCATGGTTGCTAAGATGTGGCCTACTGGAGTTAGATAGGTTAAGGGTAATCATTTGTTCCACACGAACCCTATGGTATCCTAGTGAAGGTGTGGTTGTAGTTCACCTTAGGGCAAATTAGGTCATTTAGGCACGCCACTACTTGCTCCACTCAGGCAGCTATCCTCCCCTAAGTATTTTTCACTGGCATCTTGTTGGATTTAGGTCATCTCATATATTCTAAAATTTTGCAAATTGCCTAGATGAGGAGAGCCTTCATTGCCCATACACATTTGATAGTAGATTTATGCAGGGTAGCCAAGTTGGATGTTGAGTAGCATTTTACTATAGATATTAGCCTAGCCAACTTTATCAGATGCCCCAAGAGGGATGATGCCCTAGTTGACTTAAAAGATAAGGTCGGGGCAGTAGTAACACCACCACCACCATTCCAAGGTCCTTGAGCTTACAGGATTTTGACTCTAAACATGCTGGAGAGGTTTGACAGGGACATCCATGCCATGGGGAGGGATTACCACTGAGTTCATGAGGGATTGATGAGGTGTATAGGAGGGATGGATTGGTGGCTTGATCAAGTGGACTACACCATTCAGAATCGATTTAATTAGATGGTTATATTTAAGATAGATTTCCAGAGGAATATTGCATTGTACTTCTAGCAGATCTACCTAAACATTCTTTTCACTATGGCGCAGATGCCTCCTATTATGATAGCAGAGGGACAAGACACCATAGGATCCACTAATCGAAAAGTGATGCCACATTGCATCTTCATCCCCTAAGTTGTGTTCTTCTTTATTTTTATCCTTTTAAGCTTATTTGTATTTTGGTATATTAAGGACAATGCAACGTCTAAGTTTGAGGGAGGATTATATTTGGTGGTTGGTGTGAGTGGTTTGTTGTTGGTGATTTTGATGGGATGTACCTATTTTATTTTGACGTTGATGTACTTGTACTTGAATGATGAATTTAGATGAAATTGGATGTAATCTATAGAAAGGTAATGAATTTTATTATGCTTTATGGTAGTGTAAATTGATGAATTGGTGTAAATTGAGACTTGTGAACATTATACTTAATTTGTGATGAATTAGTTTGGACTTTGCACTTTTTGTTACATGATTTTGGGATTGTTTTTGGGTATAGCAAGTTTTTGGCTTTATTTGTTATAGGAAGTTCTACAGATTTATTCACTTTACCGTCACTGTAGAATGCTTGATTTCTTGAGAAGTGCTATCATGTAAGAATGAATAGTGCATTGAGACACACTTAGAGAATGAATAAGCATAATAAAAAGGATGAAGATGACATAGGCATTTTTTTTTCAATTACACTTTATTTCTTCCTTTAATTAACCTATTTGAGCCTATTGCATTATCCTATTATTGATTGTTCCCTTGATTTTATTTTATAAACTTGGCAAGGAGGAAAGGAAGAAAATGAAAAAAAAATGGCTGAAAATATTGTCTGAAAGAAAATGGAGTGAAAAAAAGAAAAAATTGAAGAAAAAGTGAGCATGTGCATAAATATTCTACTTTACTAGTTAATGTGACTTAGCAATCGGGATTATGTAGAGACTTCTATTCTCTCTTGCATAAAATAGTTACTAAATCATGAGTGTGCTTAGCATTTTAGGTTTGTTATGAGTTGAACAATCGACTTCCAACAACTAAGGAAACATTGAAAGAAAAAGTTCACTAAAGAAGGAAAGAAATAAGTGAGGGGGAACGTAAAGAGAGAGAGAGAAAAAAAAAAAAAGAGGTCGTGAAGTGAAGTTTACCAAGTTCTTGTTCTTTTCTACTTGATTTAGCCAACACCATAAAGTCTTATTGATTGTCGCTTGTGGTGTTTGAGTTTGTTTGGAAAGAGTAATTGATTGCATTAAGGTGAGTTGTTTCAAGATTGATTGACATTACTTGTAATAAAACCATTTAGAGTTGAGTGTTTAAGGGTAAGGTATGTGAAACACACACATATACAGGACTTCTTGAGGATATTGAGTTGAAAATGCTATACGTTTGAATGATACTAGGATTGGTGTGATTTATTTATTTTTATATTCTAAAATTAAGATGAATGAGCACCTTTCATATACTATCTTCATCAATTCATCACTTACATAATTTGCATAAGTGTCTCCATGTTTTAAATTGCAATTGGTTAGCAAATGATTAAGTGTCAAGGTGTGATAACTTCAGATTTTATAGCTTTTTTTACCCTTCCGTTATTAGTGTTTTCGCTACTTTTTCTTCTAGTTTGTGCTCTAACTAGAAGCTAATTTATTCCAAATGCTTAAAGGTTTCATTCTTCTATTTTGAATGTGTTTTAAGTGTCTTTTTGTAATGAAAATAAATGAATTTAGAATATTACATACATTTAAAATAACTCTTTGTGCTTGCAGGTCTTGGTTGCAAAAAGTGTGTTCGCAAGAGCAAGGAGTGGTGATGCAATTGCAAGAAAAATTACAAAAACCAAGCTTCCAATTGCAAGAAACAAGCCAGCGACCATGAAGTGAAAGTTGGCACTCACAAGTGCACAAGTAATAGAAAGTTGAATTCTATTGTGATGGGTCTTGCAATTGAGAGAAAAGGGTTTGTGATCACTAAAGTTAAGCACACTCTTGCGTCATTGGAAGTGAGAATTACGTAACAACCGCTACCAAAGCTTGCAATTGCAAGTGAGGTGTTTGCAGTTGTGTCCACAATCATGAATTAAATCGTGAAGACGCACTAAACATGATTTTTTATGGGTAATCTCATCTTTTCCACCTCTTCTAAACCCTACATATAAAAAGGAACCATAATTCTGATTAGAGAGGACTTTTGGATATAAAGAAGAGAGCATTAAAGGAGGCATAAGTTACTAGGGAGAAGGGCGCATATTCAAGGAGGCAAAGACATGAAGATTAAGATTGCTTCTAGTCTTTGCGTCTCATAGACTAAGAGTTTTTCCTTGTGGTTTTGAGATATTGTTGAATATGAAGAATTTTTTTTGATGCATTTTGCTATTTCTATGGATTTCAAAATTGTTTTCGAAGACTTTACGATAGTGATAGACTATGAATGCATGAATTTTCCTTTGATTAATTGTCCATACATTTGTCATTTACAATTGATAGTTTGAATTGCAATTAATAGACTTGATTAACCTTTCAAGTAATCTGTGATTGTGCAGGGAATAATGGGAGTAAAACCTGTACATTAGGTATCAATTGTAAATATTAATTCTATGGGAAAAAGGGAAGTAAGACCCTTGAATTAGTGTGGGTGCATATTGTTAATTATGAAATTGAAAAATTGACTTGATTAAGCTTGGGTGAACCTAGTAATATATTAAGTTAAAGCTTTAGGAGAGTTTGAGAGAATATTCTTGAGACTTTAGGATTGAGAATCTATCACGAGGCAATAAATTGATAATTAACATATGACATTCATCATTTTGTGTCAATCACATCACTAAAGACTAGATTTCCTAATCATTGGTAGTTACTTCCAGTATTTGTATGTTTTCGTGAGTTTTTGATAGTCGCTTCATTGTTCAATTCTTTTATTATCTTTTCATCCCATTCTTAGAATTTGAGAAGGCCAAACTAATATGTATTTAGTTACATCAATAGATACAAACCCATTCCCTGTGGATATGAAATTTGTGCTTACAAGTACTACCCATTTATTCATTAATGCATTTGTGCAAGACAACATGCATCACATAACAAGGAAGTTGCAATGCAAGGGATAAAAAGTTTCATAGACTACTCATTTTGTGATGATAATGATGGAAAATGTAGAGAGTTAATGTTCGAAAAAAGTTAAGGATACAACCTAGGTTTGGGATATCATGATGAGCAGGTAGAGAAGACAAATTTTAAGGGAAACTAAATATCAATTTCAAGCCACATGAAGCTACCCTCTATGAAGTATGTGGATGTAATTAGTTTCATCAAGGACAAGTTTTAATGAATCTGTATGTTTGTTTGAGGACTAATATAAAGATAAGTATGGGAGTGTGATAATTGCATAGATTAGAATTACCTATACCTATTATATTTAATTTTAGCTATTACTATGGATTATTATTGTCAATTATTGAGATTCTTTAATTACAAAGTACATTGTTGAGTTATTCCATGTCTTATGCATTGTTGTATTTCATTTGAATGATTTTTGAATGGGATATACACTAAGGTTTCCTCATACTTTTCTAATCCAGTCACTATGTGGCTGCTTGAGAAAAAAGCATTAGTAGGTTGATTTTCATGCTGCTGTGATGTTAATGTGATGTTGTCTATGTGCAATCAGGATGCAGCCACATGACAACCGCATTTCAACCTCATTAAGTGCAAATTATTTTTAATTGAAAAAAAAAAGGCTTTAGGAAGATTAAAAAGAGAAATAAAAATAGATCAGAAGCATTTTTTTTTTCTGGAGAAGAGGAGACAAAGAACTAAGGATAGGCTATGGGAAAAAAAATGAAATTCAACAAAAGCTAGAGAAATATAGGAGATTCACCATTAAACACCAAGCACAAAATAGACTAAGCTTTATTTTTCTTTTATCTTTTATATTTTAGTTTGTGTTGGGGATTTTTAAGATTTCATGTTGAATTATTTATATTTGTGCTTGTGGTAATCTAATTATAATACTCTAGGAACTTGTGTTTATTGTTATGGATTATTTCAATTTAATATGTTGTTTTACTATTTTTAATTAATATGTATTATTCATCTAAGAACTTTACCAATTTTTAGTTGATTCATGGTTTTGATAAAATTAACTAATGTGAAATTTCTTAACTAAACTTTCAATAGTAAACAGACATTCCTTAGGAATAATAAGAGTGAAATTACAGATTTCATGTGAGTAGCATTATTAATCATAGAGATTTATACTCCCCTAGCTAGATGTGAGAGTCTACGAGTACATGTTTAACCTTCAAGTTGAAATTCCAATTCTGTCTCAAAGAATATATTGAAAATTTTAAAGTAGCAACTGAGCAATAACAATTAAATTGATAATTAATAAAAATGAAACAAAACAGAACATTCACAAGTACCTAGAATTCAATTGTTACCAAGGAATTTTAATACTTTACCTAGTTTTCTTAAACTTTCCAACTTGGTAACTATTATTTTTGTTGTTGGCATAATTATGCAACATCTAATTGGGTTAACTTAACTAATATACACTTAGGCACATTAATAGTGTTGGGTTTTAATGGGTTTAAAGTGGATTTTTTTTTAATTTTATAACATCAAAATAATCAAAGAATATGTAGCGGAATAACAAGACTAAACCTAAATCACTTTCATTAGATAACACATATAAACTGAAAAATCTCAAAGACACGTGCAATTTACTTTTTAGAATCGTATTCTAGTTGAGTTGTATGTGTGACCCACAAGCCACAACTCTCAAACCATAAACTCTAGTTCATGCAAACAATTAAAATGGAAACAAGCACTTGCAAAATTCTCCATGAACTCTTTCACAATTACCTGATGCAAACTTTTTGGTATGGAGGCTTTAGAATAAGAAAGAAAACCAAAAATGAGGTTATAGAACCTTTTCGTTCTTGCTTAGGTAGGGCACACAAATTTTTAGAGTATTATTTAAATTGCTTCTGATTTGGACTCTTCCAATCTATGTATTTTTAGGACATGAAATCCTACACATGGTAAGATTCTTATTTGAATGTATAACACCTAGATGTGGAATGGTCTTTATGTGCTTCCTATTTGGATATTTAATTAATTCAAGCCTAAAGCTGATTAATTACTAATCTAATTAATAATTAAAGTCTATATGTATCTTGTCCTTTATTTTAATTAATAATATTAATTGAATTAAAGACTCATTATGCTTTTAATTAGTAATTTCATTATTAACAAACACAATGAAAATCTATTTGGTCTAAACCAATTGCAACCATATTTAAATTCTTTACAAGGCTTTTCAAGTCCCATTCGTGCCCCAACCTAATTACCAGCTTATTTTTGTTCTTACTTTTTGTGTGTGACTCTATAAGTTTATTGTTAAAGATAAAGAAATATCTCAAAGGATATAGATAACGTCTAACCTACAGTCTACATCGTAGCTACTAGATTTTTTGAATCTTATACTTCCTTGAGTAGAAAATGGAAATTCCATTGGAAAAATTTCCTAACAAGTGATTAGGGTCTTCATTGAGTATAGCATACCTTACACATATAGTTCTTGGTATGCTAAACCCAATGAGTGGCAACTCTTGCCAATTCTTCTTGTACCCAGTCTAATCTTTCACTTTGCCCATGGGCCAAGGAAACCTCATAAGTCCATTTAAGTTATACATACTTACTGACAACTCGCCGGATTTGTAACCCTACCTATGACCGTTTTAGTTTTTAAGGTAAAGTATCCTTTGGATGTCACATCAAATTCACCCAAAGCCATAGATGTGTTGTCATAATATGATCCCACAAATTTGATAATATCTCATGCTAAAATTACATCAAGAACCTCAAACTCAATGGTGGGCCATGCCGAAACAATTCATTGTTACAACTTAATATTGAGTAAGTTTTTTCTGGTACATGTAATTTTATCTTCCACTTTACACATTAACTAATTTTATGCATATATCTCATGCATGCATCACATACAATAAATAAAATTATTATATGGAGGATTACAGAACTCTATATCTAATGGGAGCAAATAATTAATTTGTGCACAATTGCGTGGATTCTTATACTGTTACATAGGATAATGACAATGGTCTTTTGTTTGTCTCAGTTTTCTTGGCTTCCTTTGTAGGTCCACTATCAGCATTTAATCTCTTCGATATTATATATACACGAGGCATACCATGAAGAAACAACTCCTATTCTATATATAAAAAAAACTAGGGCTTATCTTACAACTCATTAAAAATAATTATAAATCCATGAAAAACCAATCAAAAATGTAAAATCATTCATTCACAAGTGTCCTAAATTTATGATCCATCCATAACATGCAGTCATACAATTATACACCACATGTATAATTTAATAAATCTAATTAATGACCTTTTTCATTATTTATGCATCTCATACCTTAGTTTTTATTTGTGAAAAACCTTTTTCCATGTTACAAATTTGAGAAAAATGCCAAATACCCTATGCATTCTTTTGTGTAGCTGTAGGAACAATTCCTGTGGCCACAACCCACACAAAGGTGGCTGCAAGATGGACCGTGATAGAACGACTATGAGCTACCCATCCACCGTCACGTCCGCAGCTACAGGACTTATGTAAGTCCCACATTTGAGTTAGTGGCCATGGCCTTTGGCTTCACAGTTGCAAGAACTCTTCCCACGAGTGTGAGCCAATAGCAACAATGGTGCTAAAAACTTGCCTTGACCATCAAGACTCAATTTTTATCAACTTTTCTCAAATTAAAATATCTACAAAACAATGTTGCATGTATAAACATGAATCATATACATGTTTGAACAATGTTTAAATGAAAATTGCCATAAATCATAAAGAAATCATAAAACCTCACTGTTACATGAGGAAAATGACAGCTTTGATACCATTGTACCCAAAATTTCAAGACATGCATAATTATATTAAGCACAAGAGAAAAACAAAACCAAATTTGTTCCATTTTTTACATACAAAATGTTAAAATTAATATATATGAAAAGTATATAAAGTGTACTTTTTGGAATTATATTCCAAATAAAGCAAACGCATGACCCACGAGTTAGAACATTCAAACCTCAACCTCTAGCTCGTCAACATAACTGGAATGTGAACAAGCATGTCAAAACCTCTGAAAACTCTTTTGCAAGACTCTAACTCAAAAAAATTTTAGGTAAGAAGGCTTTAGGACAAGAAACAGAAGCAAATAATAGGCTAGAGAATTTTCTCTTTCTTGCTTGGGAGAGGGCGACAATTTTTTTTGTTGTTTTTCAAAATAATTCTAATCTTTTGTGATTTAAAACTCTTTAAAATTTATTTATTTCCAAGACACAACATCTTATACTTGATAGGATTCTTATTTTCATGCATAACACTTAGAGTAACACATGATATGGGCTCTATGAGCTTTCGACATAGACCTTTAATTAATTCAACTCAAAGATTATTTAATTATTGATCTAATTAATAATCAAGGTTCACTTGTGTCTTGTACTTTAATTTAATCAATTCCACTAAATAAATTAAAGGCCCACTGTGATTCTAATCAATAATCCTATTATTAAAAAATACAATTGAAAATCCGTTTGATCCTATCCAATTGCAACTAAACTACTTTCTCCATGAGACTTTTCAAGCCTTACTCATGCCCAACCAATTTACTTACCTCATCTCGTTCTAACTTTTTGTATGTAATTCCTCTAAATTTATCTTTAATTGATAACAAACATAGCTCGAAGGATAAAGGTAACGCTTAACCTATGCCTCATATCATAACCCAATTAAGTAAAGTAAACAAATAACATGAACCTTCTCGATCGTGAAGCGATATAGGCCCTTCGTTTTACTTTGTCCTAATTGAGTGAGAGTCATGGATCTAGTCAAACTCATTGGCTCTTATGACCAAATTATTATTTCCTTATAAGATTAATATCCTATTAGCAACTCCTTTTCGATCATACACTTTCTTAACCAAGGATTTCTATATCATGAAACATCTATTGCATAGGACAAAAGCCTTGTTTCCTTGAAAGGAAACAAATTCCTAATTGAACACACACATGCCTCCATATGCATATAGATAATGGCATGTTGACCTCATGACTCTCTCATATTAAGATATATATTAGCCTTTAATGCTTTAGTGACATGCTGACTATCATGCGCATCAGATAATTATGTTATCTCGGATCTAAGGCCCACGCATACTCAACATGATGATAAAACATGGCATTGATAGCAAAGAATGAACTCTATATACCTGTTTCATTCCTTGAATCAATGTTTAAATACTCATTCTCTAATGACATATCCATACATATATGTTCTTAGTATCTTATATTAAATGACATGAAACTCACCCTACAAACACAAGGCATGCAAGTTATATCAACTCTCCAATGTATATTTAAAGAGTTTATAACTTGCGAAAAAGTTTTCAAAATTGTATACTAGGTAGTCTTGTGTCTGTATTTATAACTCCATATAAATAAGACCTGTTTACACAATCACATGGGTATATGTAAAACTTTATGTCATACAAGATTTACATACATGAACAACTTCCAGAATATTGATGCAAATAAAGATCAATATGCTATTAATTAATCTAAGGTTTACCTATACAACTAATATTTCTTACTATCTATTAATGCTTGAAGGCATATCATTAACACATGTACTGTATTGGATGCATATTAAATAAATCATATAAATATCTAGGGATTGTAATTGAGTTATTTGAAGCCATTTTAAGTAAAAATGTTATTATATGAAAAATTACTTCATCTTTCTACTCTTTAATACTCTCTATTATTATCAAATATATTTGTATCATGTGAATATTTTTTCCAACAACAGTAACTGAGCCTCAAATGCTATTAAGGTGATGAGGAGTAAAAGGAAAAAAAGGGAAAATAAGAGGAAGAACAAAGAAAACAAAAGAGAGTTGAAGCTAGATGATTTTTGGTGTACTTCTAGTTCATTTATTCAAATTATGTTGAGTTTGACTATACAATTTTAAATATTAGGATCTCTTGATTTTTCTAAAAAGACAAGATTGTTGAAAGAGGCTTTTAAGTGTTGAAGTCTTCAGATAGTTAGATGAGAAGCCCATCAAGAAAGTTATGAGTTTAATGGAGAAACTTCTTAAAAGAGAAACAAAGACAAAAAGTGTCTTTAAAAGAGAAACAAAGACAAAAAGAGTCTTCAAAATGATGTGATCCAAATTTAATGGAGCAATGATGTTTTTACACCATGGTGACTAAGACCATGCAAAAGTTGCACCATAGCAAAGAGAAAAAGACAAAATTATGGAATATATTTGGCATAGTGAGAGTCTAGTCTAAGGGGGCACGAGGATTAAACTTATTTATTAATATTTGGAGACTAATTTAAAAATTGCTAGTGTATATATCAATTGTGTGAGTGCATAACTAGTATCAAGTATGGTTCATGCATTAGTCCACTGTTATGCTCATGCATTAGAATAGGGGAGAATAGAATTAAATGTTAGTTTATGGACTATGTAAAATGCATGTTAGATAATTTCTATAAATACCTGTAGATTAAAAGTGAGTTACTTGATGTTATTCGAAATAAAAGTCTATTATGTAAAAAAAATGACTTCCTCTTTCCACTCTGTAGTACTCTTTAGTATTCTAAAATATATTTGTATCATGTGAATATTTTTTCAATAGTGACCATGGTAGAATATAAAAGAGGGTGCAATTAGGAGAATCTACCTCCCCGTAGAAACGTGTAAATCCCCATTGTGCCAAACCATCCTTAAGTGAGACCATCACTTCTATATGGTTCTTGGAACTACTAAATAAGGTGACAACTAAATAAAATTTTCATAATAGTGCAAAACCTTAGATTTTCCCACTAAGTCTACAATAAATCCATATAAGCCAGACCTACTTTTTAGATGATCAACCTTATGGACTTTACACTATGTTTCAATAATAAACATCACCAAGGGATTGCATTTTCAAAGAAGCCCTCTAAGGTCGTGGACTTTAAGATTTTCGTCAAGCCTCGACAATTCTAAAATAGGCAACTTATTTGCATGGGTAGGATTGCATTGCGGTCTCGGCTAAGTACTACTTTCTTCGTCAGTAAGGTGGAGGTCCACAATATTCCCTTTTTAAGGTGGAGTGTAAGGGATATGTGCTCTTCCTTTGTGAGTAAGAAAATGAGGCCCTTGAATAAAGCATTCAATGTGAGGCCTCGGTTTAGAATATACACAAAGAAATATATCCACAAGAAGCACTATAGATCCCATAGCCGAAATTAGGTTATTGTGATTATTTCAAATAGGGAACAAAGAAGATCTCTGAAGGCGCAGTGGAATAACACCCTCTCACCTTGTAATTTGGATGAGGAACCAATTCCCTTCCATCTTTGTTTTGTTCTTTGTTTGGTTATTTGGATTTACCAGTTTGACTATGTGAGTTCTCAACCAAGAGTTTTACGTTGATGTGTTGATAGGTACAAGTGCAACAACAAAAGTTACTTTAGTCTAACTAGCTTCCTTACCTAAATTAATAACTTGAGTCTTTAGCACAGTAGATGTAATAACAAGTGTGTTAGCAACAAAATCCATATTATCTTTTACATCTAAACCTATGGGATCCTGATTTTTTTATTCAACACAATTGAACATATACTCGCTTATTGTTGTTTAAAATTTTAAAATTCAGGGGTTTGGTAAGCACTCAGTTTTCTTAAGTATATCCCCTTTTTCTTAGGGCAACCTCATCATGGTAAAAGCTAAATACTTGACTTCCACTCAATGCTAAGCAATGCCCTCTTTTACATTCTTTGATTTATGGTGGCTCTCAACTAAGGCCTAAATGGTGGGTGTCAACCAACACCTGTTGTAAGCCGATTGTAGTACAAATGATAAAATTATTATGTTCACTAATTGAATCACACGCTCTTAAGTTTTTCCATTGTCAAAGAATTTGGTTTGTAATAGTCTTGGGCCCTCTTCTCATATGCATTATGAATAACACTTCCCTAGTTGAAGGAGGTTGGATGTTGAAAGAAATGCTATGCTTGGATGAACTCCTTGTTGGCGAATAAAGGGATTTGGCACCATGGAGAAAAATCCAAGTGTATCCTCTCACATTGTTCTGAAATAATATTATCTCCCAACTTCACCTCAACCCCACGTGACTACCACACCTTTTGCTTTCTTTGGTATCACTTATCCAATTCCATTCTCTTTCCACACCTTGTGCTATTTTGTCCCCTATTCTCCATTCTCCCCATGCCTACACTATCATCATTTGTCTTCAGTTTGGTCATCAACTTCATTAGCATTGAAGGAGCTACTAAAACGATCTCCCATGGTGGCCATTTTTTTAGGGATAACAACAAATCGACAATATGTTTTGAGGTCCCTCTAGTGGTGTCTTATTTTTTGCACTACCATGCCCTTGGATTGGTAGATTTGGTGGCAAGAATTACATGTGTTCCTTAGTTGTCTGGTTTTTGTTGGGAAAATGTGCATCCATAAATGGCATGGGGTTTCAATAGAGGTAGGTTGCAAATTTGAGTCTATCCTCTATCACTGTCTTTCCTAATTCTTAGGTCTCCTTCTCTTGTCTTCTGTGGCCCCTACTTAGAAAACAACACGATCCTCAGATATTTCTTTCTAAGAATGATTTTGCCTTACCTCCATGTTGTACCACCAAATATTGTCCCAATCTGTAGCCTTATTCCACTGTCATTGGAATAGTTCTTGGCACTACAATTGCTTCTAGCTTGACTATCGGTGGTGGGGATGTTCACTTGACTTTGATTCTTTTTTGTCTAACTTTATACATGGTTGTTGGATTCTTTTGTCATTGATTTTGAGTTCAATGTGCATATTTAACACATATCCATGCACATTTTTCTTAGTAAAATTGTTTGGTTGTTTGGATTTTTTTTTTAATCTTGTGTGTATTTTCCTTGGATTCAAGGTGGGAGTCAATTTTGCCTCTGATGGGGTTGGCGGTATGCTTAAAGATGGAATGCAGTTGCTATAGTATTATATGCAAGGGTTACCTCTTCAATTATGATTAGATTATGTTTTCAGGCATAATAATGCTCATTTCAAAACTATAAACCATAGTTACATCAGCACTAATGAATATAACAACAATAATACTAACACTAATAATAATAATAGGAAGAATCGAATTTGTAGTAGTAGTAATAATAGTGATAATATCAAAATTGTCCTCAATCAATTTAAAATTCTACATGTCCCAACTATTATTATATTGTTATATTAACTTATCACATCAATATCTCTCCACTTTTAACTTTTTACACTATAATATAATTATTACTTTTATATTATAACTTTATTATTATATATTTTTTTCGCTTTGACTCTTTGTCCATCCATTCGTAGCTAAAGACGTTCAATTGTGTAATAGGCTAGAAAGGCAAGGGTTTTTAACAGTCTATACTAAAAATTTATTTTATTTTCTTAAATATACTGATTTGGAAGGGATTTAAAAATCTAACCTAATTCCGTGACTAGGTATCACGAAATTATCATTTCCATGATTGGCCTTCACATATAGCCGGACCAATTCCATGATTGTGAGTCATGGAAATGGACCTCATTTATAAAATAACATATAAAAAAAACTTAATAAAGAAAAAAATAATAAATTACAATTAATTTAAAAATCATAAAAAAAAATGGTTCTAATATGAAGTAAATGGGTTTGAAATTTTGTATTACGTAAAAATGTCTTTGTTAAAATAACATATAATAATATAAATTTAATAAAAAAATTTTGTTGGACAAAGTGAATTAAGAGAATTATTTTTATGTTAATTATAATTATAGTTTAACACTATTATCTGTTTTTAAGTAATTAGTGTAGGTTTTAAATACAATTAGTGTATATATTTTCATTATATGTATATCATCTTACTTCTATTTTTTATGTTGACATGTACGAGTAATGAATAATAAAACATGATAATTTGAAAATCATTCTCATAAACATATTTATCCAAGTAGCTTCTAATAAATATATGTCTATATAATATAATATAATCCTATACAAATCTCCTATGTCCTCCAGTGCCACACTTGGGAGTGTGTCGATCTCTGAAAGGTCTCAAGTCAACATTATCCACATGTTGTGATATGTCATCATGCAACGATGTAGTAGATTGCTCCGATGTATCATCCTACTGCACATCTTCATGCATCTGGTGGCTGCTCCATGGAATAGGTGATGTACAAAATGTACGTCTATAATCCTTTGGTGTTCCAAAGTACTGCATAGACGTCCATACACTATCTCCTGAATAGTAAGGTCCCTGCATCACCTACAGTGAGTATGGACTTTGTAAGGATGGATCCGGAGAAGCAAGTATATAATTATCATCATACTATTGCAATGTAGTTGGCATGTAAGAGACCTATGCTGCACCGTATATCGAATGGATAGTCTATTAAAGTCTGAAGATGTTGCACTATGTGATATAGAGTGGTGTCTACTACCCTGCTCGACCCTAAACCTACTCATCAAGGGGCACATCTCTGTAGACGTACTATGTGTCATAGGAGTGACATCCATCTTACTATAGGCATGCAATCTATGGTTTGCCTGGCACAACCATGCTCCAAAACCCACACAGGATGATTGGTATCATCGCCTATAAAGAATTGCTCCATCTCATTAACCTAAAATGGATATATGTTTTAGTACACGCTAAATTTTAACTATGAAATACGCATAAATTAAGTAGATAAAAAATATTATTTGAAATTAGATACCACGTAATCAATTCAAATACCATTTCTGGATTGAAATCTAGACTTTACGAAGGTAGATGATGGAGTAATCGTGTGGCGAGTGATCTGATAATACTAATCAATGTACCCGCTCACTACTTATGGTACATGGTGGTGGTGTATCTATCTCCGTACAACTATTGCTAGGCTGCGCTAATGATCCATGTATGACTGATGATACGTCACTCAATCTCTTGTGAAACTCCATCCACGACAGTCAATACTGTGTAGGTGATCCTCATTGAGTCGAGGGGTACGTGAAATGTCCTGTACCATCATAAATTGCCTTAGAATTCACTCTAATTGGTATATCTCCACAATATCATATAGGATGAGCGGATTCAAGTATGTTCATATATGGTACTCAAACCACACTGGTAAAACGGTATACCACTCAAGAGTATATGGCAGCCAATTAAACTACATATTGTTTAGGAGACATTACAATGATTATTTAAATCAAATATTCTATTGACGATACCATATAATAGTCAACTAACAAACCTAAGTGTGTGCCTCAGAATCCAAAATCTCCCAAAAAATCTGTATGCTGTAGCTTTTGTTCTCAGTCATTTATCTCCATGCACAAGACCATCTATATATTTATTAAGAAAAGTATTGGTAAAAGTAACAATTATGGATTCCGTAGAGAGAGATTGAAAGATTAATAAAAATTTGTCAAAAACATACGTGGCACCATACGGTGCTGCCGGAAGCTCATCACCATCAGGTACAGTGTGTGGACCCAAGTCAAAATGATGCCCTATAATCTATGGTGCAAGTCCTAATACTCAAGACCATGTCTATGTTTGCATCGTTGATAATGGGATTACAATCACAATCTAGTTTATACTTGGAATCAAAGTTATATTATGCCAACACAAGGTATGCTAAAGATATTTGTAAAAGAGGTAATAGGCCAGAAGTGGATGATCACCCTCTCTGGCAAGCACTGTAGAGATTTTGGTACAGGCATGCTAAAATTATACTATCCTAACTGTATCTATCAGCACTATTTAGGTCAATGATCAGGTCAAGGTAGAGTAGCCTAACCCGATTTTTAGATGAGTCAGCAAATAAGCTATCTCCGAATAGTAATAAAATGAAGCTACGTGCCCACTGTTGTACATCTAATTGTGTACTATTCGCATGCAATGGGTGCAAGAGAAAGACCGTAACCTTTGAAATCCTGATCTCTAGGTACCGAACTTAATGCCTCTATGCAAATCTACATCCACTACGCGCGTGTCAGCCAGGACTCTCTACTAATGACTAGGTCGCCCTCCACTAGTAGATGCCATATTAATGCCATATTCTCTAATGCAATAATGGCCTCTCTAGGTACAAAGTTAAATCTGTGTGTCTCCGCCACCACCTCTCAACTAACGCTGTAATCAAATGACAATATAACTGCAATGTATCGCATCTGTATACGTCGTACAAGTCGATATGGTGAAGAATATGAAGCACTCTAGAGTCTACATCTTCAAAATGCGACTAGTAGCCATCAGGGACCTATGGAGTAAGGCATCTATCGAGGGTGCCAACTCAAACATCCTTTGAGCAATGATTCGCCTGTAGGCGCAACATTGAACTGTCAATCAAACTAGAGTGAGTTGAGGTATCTTTTGACATCCTATAATTTTGGTAAAAAACAAGTGTTAGCTTATGTCCAAAAAAATTGATAAAAAATATACGTCAATCAAATATATATATTACTAGACAACAAATTTATTACTTATGTAAATTGATTCACATATCAAAAAATTAAAAAAAAAATAGAAAATGTCTTCCATTAAAATAAGTATTCGATCATTTCTATTAAGGAACAAAATTACACACCCCATACAATTTTCAACTAAATATCTTTATAGTAGTGAACAACATATTAAAATACAAGTGTAAGACTTTTGACTATTTAAACTCTCCTACACAAACTCTTTGCCTCTGCATGTTTAAGGGTTTGCTTAGTTAGTATTTACCTACGATCCATCTCATTTCTATAGCGAGTTGTTCAATCCCGCCCTCTACGTTGAACCTACTGACATTTTGCATTGTGCACCAATTGAAACGGTGCAGGGTACCAATAGTCTTTGGACCATATTGCTTGAAATTTGCCATAGTAGGTCTCTACCCATGCATTAATTGAGTAATAGGCGTTAACAAGCTCTTTTGGGTTAACATGATATCAATGGCACACATGGATAGCATGAGAGTATGGAATCCTACTCGAATTCCATTTGCCACAACTATACTCGTGTCATATAAGACAAACAACATAATTGGTCCCACGGCGACCATCATGGTACATTATTTGTACATTAGTGGAAAGCACACACTTGTCAATTAAGTATGATGTGTGCCTAACAGACTCCCTTTGTGAAAGTAAGTACTTTTTTGTAGGCCACGTTGGCCAACCATGACCCTTTGTCTTCATATTTGTCACTTTTGTCAGTCTATCTAAAAAGAACCCAACAATACGATCAAATGTAAGCTAGACAAATTAAGGCTGTTGGGAGCCATCTTGTACCTTTCAAAACTCCATTAAGAGACTCTGAAATATTAGTTGTCAAGATCCCTGTTCACCATCCTCCATCATGCAATAATGTCCAATTCGTCTGATTGATCACCATTAGCCAATTCCATGCATTAAAATTGATTCTATGTATCTATTCCATGCATCCATTGAATTTCGGTAGTTCGTGCTCAGACCCCGTCTTCCAATATAATTCTTTTAGAGCTTGACTCCAGAATGCTTTGCTAAAGTTTGAATAAAGATGCCTCAAACAATAAACATGTGCCCCATATGCTTCTTGAAAGATAGGAACCTCTTCTACTGCTGCAAGTAAGTGTGCATGACAATCAAAGAAAAGATATGTGCGCTCCCTATCACGCACAATATAATGGCTGATCAATTCCAAAAACCATTACCATGACTCTATACTCTCCTCATCCACAATGTGTAAAAGTTAATGGCAACACCTTATGGTTCGTATCCAGTGCCATAGCAATCAACATTTTATGTTTGTACCTCGAATACAAGTGGATCCCATTTACACTAATTATGTTGCGGCAGTGTCAATACTCATCCAAACACAGTTTGAAGGCCTAGAAAACATACTCTAATGTGTATTGACTTCAAGCACTACTCTCAATGTGCCGCCACTCCACAATGGTTCTAAGGTTGTACTTCTACAGTGCAGCCATATACATAGGTAGTTTCTGAATTGAACTCTTTCACGTAATATACACTATCTCAACAGTCCAACTTAAATCATGCCATGCCTTAACGTAGCTAACTTCAAACCCATACTTGTCTTTTACTGTCTAAATAATAAATTTTATCTCGTATGATGGGTTTTTGCAAACCATGTCCAAAAGCAATCAAGCTATAGTGTTCTTGTCTAGGTTTCTATAATCTATAGACATCGCATTCGAAAAATAAGTGTGTGGACCTTCATATTTTGTAATTTTTCAGAAACCCAACTTCGGCTTAAGAATAGCCCTTAAACCTCATTTATAGCCTTCTTCATCTTGCCTGTATTTCACTCTCTACAATACTGGTGTGCTTTTTACCATTTTATATTCACATTGTGCAATGATGAATGAGTATTCTTTAACGACATAAATTACATGATTCTTATCATTGAAGTTCATACCCATGAGTAGTTCCCCACTTTCCTCTTCATAAAATTGGTCCAACGTACTAGGAGGAATATCCTGAGAATTTTGGTTATAGTCATCAGGAATGCTTTGCAAGAATTCAGTAGATGAGTATGTAGGTTGTCCAGAAGCAAAATCCGACTGCATATAAGGTTGACTAGACGTATCAACATACCCTAGGTTAATTTGTTTCTGTCTCGATTCCATTGTACTTACATGTGTAGGCCTCTCGTGATCATCTTCCTCTATATCATCATTTAACTGTATATCTGTGGCGCCCTAATCTTATTCAAAACTTTCACCATATGTTTCTAATACATCATCATGCAGTTTTGTCTTAAAAGTATCCTTCTCATCTAATGTATCATCTAACCGCAGAGCCACATATATAGGTCCCCACATCAAAATTATGCCCTCCGGGACTTTCGTGAACCTCCATACGTGTTAAACCTTCTGTAACCTATGGTAGCTCTTTCAACTGCTCATTTGTTGGAGGATGTAGCGCCTCATCGAACTCTAAATATAGCTCTAAAAAATGGATCCATTTATAGGGTTTAGAAAAAATTTAGGTTGTCATTGGTGTTCAAATTAATTACGGTAACTCTCTCTAACCCATGTCCATGGCTTAGCAAAAATAGCATGTAAACTTTCAATTCAAACTGATTACAGTCAATATCATTCAATTGATACAATTTTGTGAAAAGTTGCATTAAATTTGTGTTGTAGGAGACAATAATTAAGCCGTGTGGCTCATGATCGTATTTAACAGAATTTATATCTCACAAAATAATGCCACTCCAATAGAGCACAATTTGCACATGATATCCACCAATCGATATATCTTTATAAAAATTAGTCACAAAGAAAAATATTATTAACTCCATAGATTATGTAGTTATGTATTTAGAGTCTCAATCAATTAATTATACTTCTGATTAATTTAAACTATTTAATAGATAATTTAATTGTTATAAAACGATATAAAAAACTTATATATATCTTTAAAATAAACTCCAATGTTCATTATATGCATTGTGCTTCCTTAAATAAATTTATTAATAATAGTTTTTTAAGGTAAATAAGATTTTCAAGATGATTTGATTACTATAAAAAAATATGTAATATGTTAATAGATATTTACAATAACCTCTACATATTTTTATATATTAAATTAAAAAATATTTTGTTAAGATAATGTATAAGTGGATATAATTTTTGTGAAAAATACTCACATATATATGAAAATTATACAATAAAAAACAAATTTATGATTAATTTATATATATATATGTGTATCAAAGAATGAAGCAGCCTACTAAATTATGAATTATACTTCTGATTAATTTAAACTATTCAATGGATAATTTAATTGTTATAAAATAATATATAAAAAGTATATATATATATATTTTATGTATTCATTATACACATTGTGTTTACTCAAATAAATTTATTAATAATATTTTCTAAAGGTAAATAAAATTTTCAAAATGATTTCATTGTTGTAAAATAATATGTAATAGATAAATAAATATTTAAAATAACTTCTACATATTTTTTATATTAGATTAAAAAATATTTTTAAATTGTTAAATTAAAGTGCAAGGCATATATAATTTTTGTAAAAAATACACACATATATATTAAATAGTAAAATAAAAAAAATTCTAATTAATTCAAACATATTAAACATCATATTTATCAAAAAGTAAAGTAACCTACTAAAATTTTGATTAATTCAAACACACAGGTCATACAAAAAATAATACAAAAAAATATCAATTGCGACAATAATTTTCCATTATTAAATTAATATTTTTCTACTAAAACAACATATTTATATATTCAACATGTATAAATATGAAAATATTTTTATACATATCAAATAGCACACACAAAATCAACAAATATATCTATATATTTTATAATAAAAATTCTGCATATACCTTATAAATTTCAGATCAAATGTTGTCTTTAATCAAACGCTGTTTGACTCTAAATTCCAATCGTGGCCTTAAACCTCTAAATCAACCACGCACAGCCTATCCATATTTAAACCAAATAAATTTATTATACTCTAATATATAATATATGATACATAAATAGATATTTATAATAAATTTAAATTATTTTTACTCTATTAAATTAAATATATTTTAAAATTATTAAAATAAATTATTAAGTATGTATATGTAACACATACATATCAAACTGAAAAATATAAAATAAATTTTTGATTAATTCATATACGAGAGAAAAATAATAAAATACAATCATTCAATTATTAAATTAATTTAAGTATATTTACTTACTAAAGCAGTATATTCATACATTAAATATGTACAAAAATAATAATATTTCTACAAATACTAAAAATTATAAACATAAAATCAAATAATATGAGATAATATTATATGACAAAAATTGTGTACATATCTTAAAATATAAATCTACAAATTTAAAAGTTCATACAAACATAGCCTTAAATAAAATTTGAAAATATAAATTTAATTCCAAATCAATCATTTTCTTTGCATAAATCTGAAAATTTAAATAAAAATCAAACCAAATACAATCTTAAATCTAAAATTTAATTAATTAGATAGTAATTTATTCTAACCGAACATGATGTTAAGCTAAAAATTAACCAAATATTAAATTTAAAAATAATATTTCAAAAATCTAATTAAATAGTGATTAAACAACTACATATCAAACACATCTTTAAACATATAATCTAAAATTATAAATAAAATTATACAGCTTAACCATAAAAATCAAAATTTAAATCAAAGTAGTAATTTAATTGAGATTAAAAAGAAGATAGTTACTGTAGATCGTCCATTGTTGAAAGAAAAGAGTAATGTTTGCTGGTAAGGAAATGAAAAAATTGTTGCAGCTGAGGTGAAGAAGAATAAGAAGAGTGAAAAGAAAGAGAAGAAGTTTTTGGGAGAAAATCGACGGTGGATTGAGGGGAGAAGACGTAGTAGGGAAGGAAGAGAATATAAATGTGGTCAAAAGCCATTAACGGAGGGTGTAAGATTATGTGAACTGATATTACGGAATTTAATACTAATTCCGTGATACAAGCGTGAACTCATATCACGAAAATATTTTTTTCCTTTTTTTATTTGAATTTGATTTCGTGATTCACAATTATATAACCAAACTTTTTTGGTTCCGTACAAACATTTTTTATTTTATTTTTAATTCTGTGATTCAGTTATTTTTTTTTAAAAAAATTTCATGTCTGTGAATCACGTAATCTTTAAACATATGGAACAATGATTTGGGACAAACTGCTAAAAACCCGAGAAAGGCATGCGGAGGCTGAGGGTATTTTTGTCAATTAAATCACTGTTGGTTTAATTTTTCAGCTTTTAAATTTTTTCAGACGAAGGTAAAAGGATCACGCGACCGATCTCCGCAGCATCCGATGACCGATCGTAGAGGGGACAGCACATTTTTCGCTCTGAAGGAAGCAGGGGAATGAACATTCTTTCTGCCTTCCGTCTCCCCATTTTCTCCCATGCCTTTTTCTCAAGTAATCATTGATTTCATTTATCGGATGCCCTTACTGTTGTAGCCATCGACCCAGATATGATATAGAGCGGCATTTCACGAGGACATACCCGGTTACTCTCCCCCGATTAAACAGGAGAAAACCTAATTTTATGAATGGCCGCTACTTCAGCATATCAATTGTGTTTGGGTTTTGTTGTATTTGGGATTCTCTTGTTTTTCCAGTCATCAGTCGCCACTGCAGATGACGTTTCGCGGCCCTCCCCTAGTGGTGTTTCAGCCGCTTGCAGAAACGACTTTCGCTTGGTATAATTCTAACTTTGTCGGCTAGTGAGGTTATTTCTATTTTTTTTCTGGTTTGCTGTTACATATGTCTCGCTTTAATTGCTATCGTTATTTTGCATATTTTATGTCTTCGTTTTGGTTAGGATATTGTTGAAGGTGATCTGACTTGTACTGTGATGGAGGTTAATTAGTATTGAGAAAGTAACCTTTATGTGCAATTTTGGATAACTTATTGAGGTTTTATGGTTTTGTGTATGTCATTGTTTTCTCCTAGCACGTGTGTGTAATAATTGTTATTAAATCAAATTAGGTTGGGTTTTTCGTTTTCTGAATTTTTAGATGAATTGTGATTCAGTCACGACTTCTGATGTAGAAGGATGTAAAATTGAGCACTTATTATTATTGAATTCTGAGGTGGAGCAACAAAAGTAGCTAACTTTTCTGATTTTCTCTGAGGAGAGCGAAATGGAAATGTGTTTAATATTTTCTTCTGTCACCAAGTCTAATTTAATTTTTCTTGCATGTGTTTGTGAATCCACGAAACTTAAAACTGGTGGTCCTTCTTTTTGGAATTTCCTAAATTTCTAGTTTATGTTTTGTGTGTTTCTAGGTTAAGGTCAAAAGGTGGATGAATGGTGTGGAAAAGGAGCCAATTGGTGGATTATCTGCAGATTTCGGCTTTGCATTACCTTCTCATGCTAAACAAGGCCACAGATATGCAGCTATTTTTTCAAAACCCTTAAATAGCTGTTCATCATCTTCTTCTAAGGTAGTTTTCTGTCTGTCAAATTACTTTTAGCTGTTATGTACTTTTGGATTAGAAATTTGATGCTAACTGTGTATATTTCTTGGAGATGGCAAACTATCCATTTGATTATTGCCCATCGCCGATCACTTCCATCACAAGCCTCGATATTGAACTTGGTTTTAGGCTAAACCTGTTAATGAGTTTATTCTTAGCCATCTGATTAATGGGCTCTAATGATCCGATCACATGGTTCATGGTCACAAACATTAGCATTAATAGAAATAATGTTATACTGGGTATATTGGCCTTTGTTAATAGTCAAAGAGGACTAGAAAATACTTGGTGAAGCTAAAGCAGAAGGCTGTCTTATGTGATCATATCCAGAGCATCAGTTTTATTTAACTAATGTGGGCGATTAACTAGTTTTAACAAGTGCATGTTGCTATTCCACGGAAAAATGCGCCAGGCAGGCATTGTGAGTTAGATTTCTCCATGCCAAGGTGGTCTTATAATGGAATCGGAAACAATTGTTTTATGCCCCAAAAAAGATCAGTCTTATAATAGCGTATGAAAAATCCTTTTTTTGAGCCTATACAGCCTCATCTATCAACTTATTCTCTTCTGTTTTTGCTTCAACTGTGTTGGAAGCCTATTTTTCTTTTCTTGCTACTTCTTCTTACCTTGTGGAGCCAAGGCTTGGGGGCCCTTTGTGGATTGGATTTCAGATTTTATTTTGGAGTACTAAAAGTTAAGCATCTTCTTAATGAATCAGACTAATTCATTAATGATAGGTCTGGACTAAAAAATAGTGATGGAATTTCTCTTGGTTGAAGTTGGCTCCTAGAAGTCCAAGTCCTAGATATTATTATTTGATTCAGTTATTTGATTGTTGATGGGTGATTTTTGTAAAATTTTGTTTAGAAAGTTCCTTTATCTTGTTCTTAACTGGAACAAAATATCTCCACAAGTTTCCTCCTGTTCTTGGCTTTATGTGATGGTAGATTTGTTAATCCCTGAAGAGAAAGCTGAATAAGTTTCCAAATGTCACCTGTGAATGTGTGTCGTTCACCATAGCAATAATGCCTGACTTTTGAAGTTAAATAAAACATTATTATTGGACACAGATACTCTTGGCTTGCTAACTATTTGAAACTTTGATATTATTTTCTGGCCTTAATTATCTACTGTTGTATGTTAACAGGAGCAAACGTAACTTCTTAAGAATTTACCACATAAGTTTCTTTTATTACCATAATTAGCTTTTCAAGCTCAATGGAAGATTTTACTCTATTCTCTTGTAGATATCAGGCTTTATTGTACTGGCTGTGCGTGGTGATTGCACCTTTACAACCAAGGCTAAATTTGCACAAGCAGGAGGTGCAGCAGGATTGGTGGTGATAAATGATGACGACGGTAACTGCACCTGATGCTGTATTTTGTGCAATTTCATATAGTTTGCCATTGTTTAATACCTCTTACCTTGGTGATGTGCCCTTATTTTGGCTTTTAAATATGATGCCTAGTTTGCTTGAACTTTATAGGTCTTGTGCAGATGGGTTGTGGGAATGAAACTAATCTGAACATTACGATTCCTGTTGTTATGATCCCTAAGTCAGGAGGAGAAGAAGTAAAGAAATCAATGGATGGAGGGGCAAAAGGTGAGTTCTCTTCTTGTAATTTGGTGAAGTGGTTTTAAATGAATGTTTGAAAGTTATATTAGTCTTAGTCTGGAAACATGATCAAAAATTGCTGTATTGTGATCAAAGTAGTTGGCAACTATCCATATAATGTTTGTTAAATGGCAATTCTTTAAGGAGTTTGTTAGCCCAATTTTTCTGTTTTATGGTATAATCAATGTACTTGTGCTTTACTCTATTTATGGTTCCTTTCAGAAGCACCAACTTTGCATCAACTTTACTTGTATAGTTATCCTCTCTGTTTTCTTCTCCATCAAATCTGTAGCCTTTCAGTGATAATTTCAAACTTTATGGCTATCAAGGAGAAGTAGGGATCTAATTGACTGATCCTGTACCCTTTTCAATTCCTGTTGGAAAATATTTTTATAAGATTAACTCAGTCTCCCTATGTCATAACCATGAAGAAAGTGAACTAGGTGTCTGGCTATGTAAACTAAAGGTTCGAGAAAGTTAATCATTAGAAGTTGCATGTGGATCTGTAATGCAATATTATATAGATTGCAAAATGGTCATATTGACACTTTATACCTCTAGCTACAAAAATTGACTGCCTAGTGTACCTGAACCCTTAAAAGAAACCTCTTTGCCTGAAAAGAAACTGCAATTTTTTGCAGTGCTTTATATCTGGAAGGAATTATTTATGAGACAAAGAAACTCCAATTTTTTGCAGTGCTTTATATCTGAACGGAATTATTTATGAGAAAGTAAGGCTCCTTCACGTAACTAGTATGAAAGCCTTGTATCATGTCTTCAGTTGTTGCTTGTCTAAGATTTTTGCCTAATTTGTTGGCCTTTTGGATGATGACTTGATCTATCATGGTGTTCATACACGTTCTTCTGATAAATTCAGAGTGCTAATCTCTTTTTTTTTTTTTGTGTAGTGGAACTTCTGTTGTACTCTCCGAATCGGCCAATTTTGGATTACTCCGTGATATTCTTGTGGCTGATGGCTGTTGGAACAATAGTTTTGGCTTCACTTTGGTCAAAAATCACTGGATCAGAGCGAAGTGATGACCGCTATAATAAATTGCCTCCAAAGGTTCCTTTAAAAGCAGAATTTGTCTTTTGTTCCTGTGCAATATGAATTCCTACTGTAAAGGAGTTCTCTATTAGTCTATACTGTTAAGTGGATCATTATGTGGTTATCTGCTGGTTGTTTATATTTTAGCTTAGATCTAGTATGATTTTATTTTATGTATTATTATGGTTTCTCATAGGTCAGTGTGCTGCTTGCAAACTGAAGTTTTGTCTCTTTTCTGCTTTGCAAAATGTGATGTCAGGAATCAGTTGCAGCTGCAGCCAATGACGAGGAAGAGAAGGAAATCATCCATATTAGTTCAAAGAGTGCTATAGTCTTTGTCATAATGGCATCAGCTTTTCTGCTGCTACTTTACTTCTTTATGTCGTCGTGGTTTGTCTGGGTTCTAATTGTAATTTTCTGCATTGGAGG
The DNA here is from genome assembly GCA_019155195.1 of Avicennia marina. Lineage (NCBI taxonomy): Eukaryota > Viridiplantae > Streptophyta > Magnoliopsida > Lamiales > Acanthaceae > Avicennia > Avicennia marina. The sequence goes on along the minus strand of CM032772.1, from coordinate 6,382,611 downwards.
CATTGAGGTGAATATTCATGCTAATTCTTGTTTAACTTTTAGATTGTGATAATCTTGTTGCGTACTAGCATTGAGTTATGGGATCAATTGCTAGTTTCATTAATCTATTATGCCTACTCGATCCCACAAATAGGTGACCTAGGTTCCTAGTTAGAAAACCGAAATTTTTTTATCTCAAGCTATTTATATTCCACAACCCTTATTTTGTTACACTGTTTTGAAAAATGCATTAAGATCTTGTTCTTAGTCTTCTAATGAAGCTCACTGTAGACAACGTAGTGTTTTCTTTTTTTTGAGTTTTCTTGGATTTATCTTGGGTTCTTAGCGAGCTACCAGTACCTGCACTGATACTAAGCCATTATGATTTTAGATTGTTGTTGAGTAAAATAAATAAAACACAGGAATGCATTTAATTGACTTTTTAAGTATATAATATAATATTACTGTAAAATAAATGGCTGACCTATGAGAGAAGTTTACAACTGTTTTGGGCAAAAGCTTAATAAGTTGAAAAAACTGAATTTAACATGCAATTATCAAATATGAAAGTCCATGTTAATATCAGAACTCAAGTTGATTGGTTTTGCAGCGCACTAGTAAATGAAAGTCCATTGGTTTTCAGGGACTGGAGTTAATAGCTAGATATATGGTCTTCAAGAAGCAATAAACATGTTGTGAAAACAAGGCCTTGTCTTAGTTAATCTCAGATATACTGAAGCCAATTGATTGCAACTTAAATCCCTGAGAAACTTTGCCGTCTTAAGTGGCTGGAAGAAAGGTTTTTGTATAATCGATAATACATCCATGTTACAGTGTCTCTGCAGGACTGCTAAGCTATAAGTGCAATTAACTTTAATGTGAGTTCTAAAACGCTGAAGCATTATAGTTTTTGATCTTTGACCTTGAGGACTTTTAAAATATAAACAAGACTCCTCATAGCATTTGGTGTTGAGGTAAGTATGGTATGTTAAGTGCTTCTGAGTACTGTTTCAAAATGAGACAATCTATTTTGACGGATCCTTGGATTAAGAATTGCTTTTTCCCACTCCATGCTCTAAGGCTATGGAGAAAAGTTTTAAAAAATGCCCACTGCTGTATGTGTGATTTCTCAACGTTGTCCTTGAGTACACTTTGTTCTTGGGTTGATGGTGTGTACCTGATGTCTCCCTGACCCATAGGTCTACTTCTGTTTCAACTTGTGCCTTCTGGAGCAAATCACACAACTTTTAAGGCTTAAGCTATGTTGCGTCTGAAATTTCAATGTGGAAGCACACAGCTACATCATTTACTGCAAGAAACCCTTTTTATTGTTCTCATCATTAAAAATCCAAAATCCAAACATGGTATTAAAAGTTTTATTTTTTACTATCTCAATGTAATCTGTATTTCATTTCCTTATAGCGTGTATATGGTAGAAGTTCTCTGAGTTTGATGAAATTTTACTTGATAGTGGATCGTATTTTTTCTCCTAGTTTTGCAGGCTTATAATGATCTCATTCAGTTTCTGCATTACTCAAAATTTAGGCATATTATTCAGCAGGAAACAATTAATGCATGGTCATACTATTCCCTACTTATTGATTCTTTTTTCTCATCAGGGAATGCATAGTTGCATTGTTTCATTGGTCTTGAGGTATGGTTTCTTTGTGTTTGTGAAATGAATAATACTATATTGTCATTCCTAATACATTGTCTTCGTCTAATCTGTACCAGTATGCTCTTGTTTTTATCAGCAAATACAAAGGTTGTGGACAGAAGACAGTGAATTTGCCACTTCTAGGAGAGGTTTCCATTCTGTCTTTTGCTGTCTTGATAGCCTGTTTGGTTTTCACCATTGTTTGGGCTGCTACTCGGAAGTCATCTTACTCTTGGATTGGACAAGACATTCTTGTAAGCTAGCACACAAATCTGGTAGCTTCTTGAACTTTTGTTTATTAAAGTTCTTGATGATTCATTTTTCTAATTCATTAAATACAAATTATAAACAAAATTAATAAATTCTGTTCTCTTGCAATTTTTTATGGTTCTAATTCATTAAATATAAATTATAAACAAAATTAATAAATTCTGTACTCTTGCAATTTTTTATGGTTTCGTTATGGTGTCTTTACTTTTTTATAGAACATGATTTTGTCATGAAATTTTGTTTTTAAAAATTGACAGGAGGACCAAATAATAATCAGCATTCAATTTTGTGATGGATGAAGTGCACTATATGTGATTTTCATTATTCATGCTTGTGAGATGGCCTCCTATAACTTTTGTTACCTCTGCACTTGTTGTGTAATCTTGATGTTTATGGGATGTTAAGAGTTGTCATGTCTAATCTTTCTGTGGGCATTGATTCTTTTGCAAGCGTCATTATTTCTTTTTGGTATTTTTGCGCCATATGGGCGACCTTTTGAAAGTTTTGTCAATATACATGAATCATGCAACAGCCATCAATCATTTTTATCAAAATTTTGTTCATACCGATACGATATTACAATGGAACAGTGTTTTTGTTGCACAAAATGAATTTCCACAACTATGCTTGTATTAAATTCTTTTTATTTTTTAATATCATTTTCTCTCTCTTTACACGTAACTTGTAATTTATATTTATGTTCTCTTTCAAATTTTCTCATTTTTCAAATTCTTTTGATCTTTCTTTATTTTTTATTTTAAACATTTTTGTACAAAGTAAAATCACACAATGTTCTTATTTTGATTTTTTATATTATATAATCATTCTCTTTTTTGTTAACTTATTATTTTTATGTGTTTTCTTTCGAATTTTCTCTGTGGAAATTCTTTTGATATTTCTCTATTTTCTTATTTCAAGTTTGTTATATACTTTTTAATTTAAAATAATTTTATTTTTTTATTAATTAAAATGCTACAATTTTATAATTTATAATATAAATAAAATTGCTCACGCCTAGAGTGCGTAACTTTGGTTAGTACTGATGATTTCTGTGGGCGTCAGGGTATATGTATGATGATAACTGTCATGCAGTTGGCTCAATTACCAAACATAAAGGTATGTGGGCAAGCTATATTTGATGACTCAATTGCTAACATCTTCTTATTTTCATCTGCTGACTGTTTTTGTATTTTAGGTTGCCACAGTACTTCTGTGTTGCGCATTCTTATACGACATCTTTTGGGTTTTCCTATCTCCATTTATATTCCATGACAGTGTTATGATTGCTGTAAGTACATATGTTCTGTCATTTATGATGTTTGCTTTCATGTAATATTCCTGTCAACTTTGCATGAGAAAAACTTCTTTTTTTCATACTTTGCTTCCAGAGGTGCTTTCATCTTCTGGATGATTGTAGAGGTCTGATAATTTTCCTTAACTTCTTTTAATTTACTGATGATGTGGTCTTGACATTTTTCTTCCTCCATTTACAAATCATCCTTTGTCCTTGATCTTTCATCTGTTTATTTTCCTATCTTTTGTTAATAGAACATGCTTGTCTTTCCAAGTATTGTGTTTTATATTGCTTTCAGAATAACTCCTAGTCAAAGGATATGAAACTAGAAGAATGCAGTAGGGCAACTCCTTGGTGTATTCATTTGAGTAGTTGATGCTACTAGAAGCCAAGAAAAAGATGTCAAGCCTGGTTGTTTTTCGGTGAATCTCTTTCTGAATGGCCCCAGTGGCCTAACTGCCTAAGAAAAAGCTAACTGAAGAGTCAAAATAGGATTGCACGTTTTTGTTGGTGATATAGTTGTGTTGCATTGGTGATTTCTAAAATTTTCTGCCCTTCAGAACTTTTCCAAGTTGAGTTGCATATCATTCTTTCCAGTGCATATGAATCGTTTTTGAATTTTGCATCGTTTGTGTACAACCTGACACAACTGAAGTTCTTTCTGGTGCTTGTTAGTATAAAACAGTGATATGATCTATCAATAATTAGAGTTAGGGAAGTTTGTGCTACTCTAGCAATTCTGGTTAAATTATCTTGCCACCTCTTTTTCTCCATGTCCTTTAGGTTGCAGAAGGTGATAAAAGCGGTGGAGAGTCAATCCCCATGCTTCTGAGAGTTCCTCGACTTGCTGATCCTTATTACGGCTATAACATGATAGGCTTTGGGGACATTCTGTTCCCTGGTTTGCTAGTTTCCTTTGCTTCTAGGTATATTTATTAGCCCCTAAAATCTTATGCCTGACAACTATAATGACAGGAGTGATACTTGTACCTCAAATCTCTTTTAATTGTTTTGGATATATAATACCATAATTCAGTACCCTATCCATTTGAGAACAGCATAGCAACAATTTTTTTGATGAAACTTGTGATAAAAAGTTGATATATGTTAATATGATGAATATACATGCTAAGCTACGAGATGAAAAGGTATGTTGCGTTTGGATTATATTTTTAGTTTTCAACTGCCTTGACTGACAAGATCTATTTATGGGTGTTTGTTTCAGATTTGACAAAGCCAAGAAGAAGGGGGTACTTAATGGATATTTTCTTTGGTTAACAGTTGGCTATGGAATTGGTGAGTGTATATGCTGCTTGGTTTTGAATCTCTGTTAGTTGTATACTTATGGACTGCTCCTTGCTGTTAACGATACTTGAACTGTATCTGAGTCTGTAATTTCCTGCACTAATATGCATTCCATTTGTTGAAATTTTGAGAAAATCTTGAATTGAACATGCTGTGGATTTTTGTAAAAAATTGGACAGTGTGAAGTTGTTGAATGTGGAGATCTTCTACTGCAGGTCTACTCTTTACATACTTAGGGCTATATTTGATGGACGGACACGGTCAACCGGCTCTCCTCTACCTAGTCCCGTGTACCCTGGGTATCAATTTGTTTCTGCCATTTGATTGATCGGACAAACTGTTCCATTTTCTTTCCCTTAAATTCTGCTTCTCCTCCAATCTCAGGAATTTGCATAGTGCTGGGATCAATGAGAGGTGAGCTGAAGCAACTTTGGGGTTACGACACTGATGCAATTGAATCGACTACTTCTGGAGAAGCTTGATACAGAAGATTTCATGCTTCGTGGGCAATAATCGACTCTTTAGTTACTTGCCATCAATTTTAGGCTTTCTTTTGAGGGTGATCCTTAAGCTTTGTTGCTCATTTTGTGCATGCTAGACTTCAAGGTGTACATCGTTCTGAGCCTACAGACAGTCCAATAAAGTTGAATTATTTATGAAAGAATTTTCTTCTCTTTTCCAGTGTTTTCTTCACATCTAAGACCTACCACTCCCATTCAATTCTGGCAGAATGTTCATATTCTCTTCCATTTTCTTGTAGAAATGGCACCCAACCCTAAATCCGAAAGGGTACCCGACAAAGAATGGCACACATCCTCTCTTTGAATTAGAAAAGTTAGTATTCCTGTTAGTTTACAAAATTTTCATCTTAGAGCACATAAATCATTAAACTTTCTAATTTTTTTCTTTTTATTTTTACACAATTTTTAGCTATATGTTTTTAAATTTTTGTCTTGATAATTGGGCAAAAAAAAGAAAGAAAATTTTAAAAATATAATAATTTAGTGTGTGATTTGGGATTTTAAAATTTGAAATACACAGCCTTCGTTAGCTAAAGTAATGACGGAATTTTACTTAAATAATGACGTGGTAAGGCTGAAATCTGTTTGGGGTGTGACCACATGTAGCATTTGGATTGAACAATGTGTCAAGAATTTTTGAATTTAATAATAACATATAAGTATTTTGAGGCTTTATTTGGATGTCAATTTGCAAATATATATATTTTGTCAAATAATTTTTTTTTCTTTCTTACTATTATACTATTTTTAGAAACCACCCCCCCCCCCCCCACTTAATGTGCATCCAATGAAAGTCTAAAATTTCAACACGAAATTGAATCATTTTCTAAGATTCAAATTCTTGAAATTATAAAACCACCCCCAAATTGTAAAGTGTTGAAGAAGCCTCCTGTGCTTCTTTAGGTAGTTTGCAACCAATTTGGTCCTTTCTAGGTTTACTTTTTTCATTTATACCCTGCAATTTTTAGATGTGATGGGCCTATAGATGCGCCATACGTGTGATTTGTTTAGAGCTATAAAATGTGTGACACACGTAGAACTGTAATTCATCATTCTTTCCCCTAACAATTTCTAATGTAAGACATTTCCTAGTGACAAATTTTTTACGAATTAAATGGATTCACATGCATGTTATATTTTCTCGTCTTTCCCAAGGGTCATTTTCCAATATTCACTAGGGATTTGGAAGTTTGAGAAGCGAGCATTATTAGTGTCGGATCATAGCTACACTAGCAGCGTGGCTTTCTACACGATGGTATATTGAACGATAAAATAAATCAAGTCATCAAATTTTTTCAAACTTGCTTGGAGCTGTGTGAAAGGAAGCGTGAAAATTTCCACCCTAAAATTGTAAAATTGGCAAGGTCCAGCCTTCAATTTTTATCTCCTTGGCCATTTGAAAAATTTTCCAATACAAGTTTCAGCCTAAAAATCATTTCAACCTGTACCTCAAGGGTAAATCTATCCTTCCAAAGCTCTTCTCTTGAAAATATGCATGTGAAATACGTGTGTTTGATTGATAATCCGTAGGGTTCCCTCCCTTCAATTTTTTTGCAATCCAAACATATATATATTCATCAAAATTCCATTTAATTTTTTTTTCTTATGGATATATAAATATTTAAAAATAAATCATTACATCTATGTACGTACAAATATATACTTATATGGGTGCCCAATCACTTTTATATATTCATGTTTTAAAAATTAATAATTATTCTTATATATTATTATATTATCGAATTCTTACGATATATTTTATAAATATAAAATTACAAAAAAAAAATCAAAGTTTTCATTTCCTCAAAATTATAGAATTTATTGATTGGTTAGCACGTATATGTTCCATGTATAAGTTGCAAGAAATGCTATAACATGAAATGAAACATACAACATAAAAGTAAAGGATGAGATACCAAAACTGTTTACACAATTCAAAAATAAACATTCTATGTTCGCAAGGTCACACCCAAAAATTTTCCAATGTAATAAGTGTTCACAAATCACAAAAGGTAGCTTCTTTAGGTAAAATTAAATTCTCGTTAGTCACTTCCCTTTGGCATCAACCTTAATGATTTGTTTTAGCCTAACTCCCTTAGGCAATAAAATTGATCTTCTTGCTTTTGCCTTGATTAAGACTTCTTATTGGTTTCAACTAAGGCATTGACGTAAGCCTCCTCCTCCCACAAAGGATATGAACAAATGATTACAATGAAGGTTGGATAGTGCTTTAAAGTTGAACTCATTTAGTGCATAGCCAAAAATGTTGTTTTCTTTATAAAATACTATGTGTAAATTCCTTTTAGTCACTCTTGATCTTTTTTCTCCTTATCGCTGACATATTTCATCAATAACTGAAAACCTTATGGATAGAGATAATCTCGCAAAAAATCTGGTAGAATATCTCTAAAAGAATTGAATCTCTTATTTTCTATGTTGAGACATGAGCCATCATGTTTGTGGATTTTGATCTTTTCCCTATCCAAAACAGTGCAAGTCTTCAAGAATTCTTTAGGTAAGGTAATTTAGCTATGAATCTTTATCCATATGGCAATAATAGTTATTAACTAGAAAATTCACAAAATAAATCAACCTAAAGTCCTTTTTGACTACAAATTTAGGCACTAGAATCATTGCTTCATTTGTAACCTAAACAAGGTAAGTTATTATACCAACTTAGGTTACCTCATCTAGTGCAATATCATCCTAACTCTCACTAAATTACTATATAATCAGTTCTGTCATGTCATTTGCCACATAAACATCCTCATTAGTCAATTTGGTATAGTGGCAAAAATAATGACAACTTACAAATACATGGCATTAACATTATCCACATACCTACTCATCATTCTTATAATAGGTGAAAAGACTGTGTACTCTAATGTAGCAAAATGCAAAATTTATTAGTACTTGCCAAAATTCAATTTTTGAGCATTACATGGTTTAGGTTTAAGTACATGTGATAATGTGTCCTGCAACATCAATAATGTTAGAGCTAATTTGTATGCTCACTAAAAATATTAGATTTAATTTAAGGTATCTAAACTCACAAACACTAATATCATAGCTAATTTAGAAAACAAAATAGAAAATCATAAGAAGACTGTTTAACGATTTTATCAAAATAAGCAATAAATAACAAAAATAATATGTAGCATTAGAGTAATTATTGTAGCAATCAAAAGGCTTCAAATTCACTTCTACTTGCACTTGTACTACACTTAGTCCATTCCATGAACTCAACCCCCCTTTATACTGTAAAATGACAAAGGGTAGTACTTAACGGCACATCATCATAAAGATTACCATATTTAGTACTAGAGGTTCCTGGTGTGTTTGTTGCAACTTTAGCTAATGGTTTAACTTCAAAGTCATGTGTTCCATTAGATGTTGGAATAGATGGTAGGAAACATCACATAATAGCAACATTTTCATCCAACTTTGGTTTCTTTCTCTATGCAATCTGATGCTTCAAGTCTTGTGAAACGATAACTAAATTATCTAGTGCTTTTTCAACGTCCAACGGTCCAGAGAAAGATCTTTTCTTTGTAGGTTAGGTTGTGTTCAAGTCATTCATTTTATTAGACTTAAAAACCGTTGACATGTATCCCATTAACTCTGAGGAAATAGGCAACTCAAACAACCTTTTGGCAACATTTTGGTCTTTACAAGTGCAATATTCAAACATGGATGTGGAAAATAAGTTGAAGAAGCATTTTTTTTAACTTTTATTACATTATTGTCAATAACTAATCAACTGAAATTCACATCCAATAGTTTCCCAAATATAAAATCAACACAGCCTCTTCCTCTATCACAACTACAAAATACATAACAAGTAACTAATTATAGATGGCCAAATAGAACTCAAAGATTTGCCACAAGAAAAGAACTTTTGGGCCTGTCTATGACTTCTACACTTGAAATTATACCAGTAGTCCATCATAATTGGGATTAAAGTCATGTGGGTAAATTTAAGTAAAAGGAGGGCTTTTTCGTCCCAAGACCCCATTAATTCTTTAAAATGAAAATTTAAAACTTGACTTCGAACATACACTTGAAGTGCCATAAAGACATATAATCATCAATAGAGTGTAAAAGATCATGACAAAACTCATGAATTAATTCAAGGTCTTAATTCTTGAAACTTGTTGCAACAATTGTCAAACTCACTTCTTGCAAAATTATAGTGAAGCCAATCTTACTGAAAAACCTGTCTCTCTACCCTGTGACCCTGTGCTTAATTAATATACCTAGCGTTGCAACTTGTTATTCATTAAGCTCTAATGTTGAAATACTTTTCAATTAAACTTTGAGCAGTAGTAACCTATTTAAATTCTTAAACTGAATGTTCATCTCTTGTCCTTACCATGTTTGATATGGCTCTTTTTCTTTCCAAACTGAAGATGGTGATGGTGATGGATTGAGAACAAACCTTAATTTCAACCTTCTCTGATGAGAGGTGAATGGATTCTCCCTTAAAATTCTATTGATGTTCCAACATTATCTTTTATTGATCCAGTTGGTGTTGGAAGAGGTGACCTAATATTAGTAAGAAGTATCTCAACACGAGCTCCCTGAACTTCTCCTTCCTCTCCCCCATGCCCTTAGTCTCTTCTTAGGCCTAAGGGAATGGCATAAAGAGGCATTTTTTCTATCATTAGTTCCTGGACAAACATTCCACCATGTACTCTTCAATGACATTAGCGCATTAGAAATAGGGCATCCGACATTGCTTGGAAAAGGGCTTGGCAAAGTAGTTTCAAATAAAAATATTCAATAATTTCAAGGAAATAGGGTTTTTGAATATTAATTTTGACATAAAGATTATAGCATTCTTTATAGTTAGTTGTGCACTAATGATATAAGTTCTAACATCATCTAAAAATTTAAAAGTTTTGTTTCTTGTAGATTTGTTGCTACATAAACATGATGTCACAATAAATGGTAGGTTGGACTTTTGAACTTACCTGGGGAATTAAAAAAGGCTCCTCTTCAACACGTCAACATCTAATTCGGATTCTTCCCTTTTTTTTGGTTGTACTTCAAGAACATCACATCTTTCTTCCTTCATTTTTTAATTTTAAATATTTATAATAAGCAAACTAAAAATATAGAAAAAAAAAAAGTAGAATTGATCAAAGAGGGGTGAAACTTTCAGTTGAGAGGGTTTAAGCCTATCTCACTCCTTAGCTTTCAAACCTTGCTCCATCCAAGGCCTAGGTAAATATGTCAACACATTGTCTAGATGTGCTAACATATTCTACCACAACAATATTTTTCTACCAATTCTTGAAAAAAGTGATTTTAAATGTTAATATGTTTGGCAGTTTTTGAAGAAGTTAATAATACTTAAGTTATCACAATGAACCTTAAATACCTCTTATTGTAACCTATAATCTAACATATGTGTCTCATTCATAGTAACTGTGAACAACAACTCCCTACTTAGTGTACTCTTCTTCAACATTTGATAAAGAAATGCAATTATACTTCTTGTTGTACCAAGACACTAAATTGTATCCAATAAAGAAATGGCTACTTGTTGTACTCTTCCTATCATAAACATTGCTTACCAGTCAACATAACTGTACCCAATTGACCTCATATTATAACTTTTGGTGTAACAGACATGTCATAAAATCTTATCAAATAGGACTCTTGAGCTGTAACTTGATATCTGGCACAAACTTCACACTATGGAATATGTCAAGTTTGCTTGCCATCAAATACAAATTCTTGTATCATACTTTTGTAAAGAATTGGATCTTTAGGTTTTCCACCATAATCTCTTGTCAACTTGACATGTGTTTTGAATGGTGCCATAACATGCCTAGTAGTTTTAAGGTCAAACTTCTTCACCAAGTATCTAGCATACTTAGACTAAGATAACATATTCTATCTTTCAAATGCTTGACCTATAGCCTAATAAGTAAGTCAACTCACCTTCCATGCTAATCCTAAACTCATTTTGCATACATGGACTTATGCCACATTAACGTCTTGCTTCTCACTCCTAACAAACAAATTTTTGTTAGGTCCCCCCCACCCCAACAATTAGTAGCTATCTTACAACAAATACTTCAATAATCTCTCATACCAAACTTGAGGGCCTTACTTTGAGCTAGATAGTGCTTTCTTCAATTTATAGATATGATTGGTGAGGCTTAAAGTCATCAACCACCATGTTAATTGACTACATCATGGTGACAGATTTACCTGCACAAATATGAAACTTTCATATATTGATATAACAAAATATTAATATTTTACTGATTAGAAATATTTACAATTAATATTCCTTTAATGCATGAATATTTGAGGTTAGAGGATACATCACTAACATCTTCCACTTGCACTCTAATGCCAACATGCCTAATGCCAATTGTTATGGTATCTAATACCTATCTTCTCACGATGGCGATCCAACTAAACTTGTGACATGGACTTGGTAAGTGGTCCAACTACATTATTTACCAAAACTATTTTCTACATGGTTATGTCAACTCGTCTAATGATCTCTCAAATAATGTGGTGCTGCCTTTTATTGTGTTCGAACTTATAGGGAGACCTTAGTTCCTTAGCTTAAGCAATCACTCCATTGTTTTTAAAATAAAGTGGCAATAATTTATCTACTCCAGGAACTACTTGAAGTTCAATAACAAACCATATCACATGTCGCGATGTACTCAGCCTCAATAATAGAGTTTGTAGTAGTATTTTGCTTGAAACTCTTCCAATTCACTATTTCCCCATGGAGGGTGAATATGTACTTAGAAGTATATTTTCTCTCATCGACATCAAATTGGAAGTTAGAGTCAATGTAACTTTCTTAATGATGCACTTTATACTATTCCAATGCTCCTTTACTTGAATTTACCTAAAACTAGTTGGAAACTTTGACAGCATAGGCATTATTATGCCTTTTACATAGCATTGCATACACTATGTTTCTAATTATCACAGCATATGGAATAGCTTCCATGTTCCTAATCTCATCCTCAGTTAGAGGGCTCATAAACTTTGAGGGATAGATACCAGTGCCCAAATGTAAGCAATCCTATCTTAAAGACTTCAATCCTAAAGCTCTTTAAGACCTTTTTATGTACAATACTTGAGACAAGCTCATTAATCTCTTTAATCTATCTCTTTAGATTCGAAAACCCAAAATGCAGGTCGCTTCTTCCATATTTTTCATATAAAATACATTGGATAACCATACTTTGACTTAGGTCATCATTCCAATGTCATTGCAAAAAGCAATATGTCATCAACATATAGTACCAAGAATGTCATCATGCTCCCACTGACTTTCTTGTAGACACATGATTCATCTTCATTCTTGATGGAGCTAAATGTGATTGTCCTAACAAACTAGAAATCCCAACTCCCTAATGCTTGCTTAAGGTCGTAAATGGACCTTTTAAGTTTGTATACTTTATGAGATTCACATTTTGTGAGGTTGTACCATGTAAATATTCTCATTAAGAAATCCATAGAGAAAAAGTGGTTTTTACATCCATTTGCCAAATTTCATTATCCAAATGGGTGGTTATCTATACTATATTATTAAGAGTTTGAATATAATTTGGTTAGTCATTGTAAATTTACAATTGCACCATTACCTTTCATTAAAGAGACCAAAATAGGATTATTTTTCTTCTATAATATATCTTATATACTATATTATTATAGAATAAAAAATGTTATACAATTTGAAATTACACAATTATCCTCATTTTAACTTTCTTTCTTTCTTTTTAAACTTTATATTTTTTTATGTGTTTCAATAACTTTATAATTTAAAAATAAATTTATGCATACATTGAGTGTGCAATAGTACTTGTTAAAAGAAGTATCTAAATGAATTTGATTATAGTTATAGGTGTAAAGCTCTTATCATAGTCAATTGCTTCCTTTTAGCGATACCCTTTCACCCAATCACCCAAGTTTGGTCTTGTAGGTCTCTAACTCACCATTCATACAAATCATTTTTCTTATAAAAATTTACATCTAATGGGAACCATTTCCTCAAGTGGATCCATTAGAGTCCAAAATTGGTTCGAATAAATCGAATCCATTTCAAATTAGAAAGATACCATTTGGTACAGTCTTTGTTTATCATTACTCAATCATATATATAGAGGGATCATCACCATGATCATTATCTCCGATAACCAACAACTGTTATATGTTCTATAGGATATAACCACATTTGTTATGTTTTTGAAAGATTCTACCTGATTTTCCCAATAATTGCATCACAGAAAGTTGTTCTTGAATAGATGTTCATTGTATGGGTTGTTCACTTTGTTCTCAACTTTCTAAAGCACAATTGCTCTACCCACCCACCTTCTTAAACAAACTCTTATTTGAAGAAGTGGGATTGATAACTAGTAATGTTTCATATAGTCATTATGCAAGTAGAATTCATGTCCCATCAAACTTTCTTAAGTGCAATTGTTCTACCTATACCACCTTTCTGAACAAACTCTTCTTCAATGAAGCAGGCTTGATAACCAATAATGATCCTTCGATTATCAAGTAAGTAAAACTCATATCTCATGAAGTCCTCGGGATATCTAACAAGGTGACCCATAATAGCTTTCTCCTTTATTTTGTTTGTTTTACTTTTCTTGACATAAACCAAACATTCCCAAATCCTAATGTGTTTTGGGTTTGGTTTCTTCCCACTCCATATCTCATTTGGGTTCTTGTGAATAAATTTAGAGGAAATCTTATTTAATTGTTGCACTATGATAGGGAGTGCAAGTCCCCACAATGAAATGGGGAGATCGATGAAACTAATCATTGATCAAACCATGTCTAACAAGATTTGGTTCTTATGTTTAGCTATACCATTCAATTGAAGAGTTGTTGGTAGTATAAGTTGTGATACAATAGCATTCCCTTTAAAGAATTTATCAAACTCAATACTCATATATTTGCCACCACAATTCAAAAGAACAACGTTTACATGACTATCGGTTTGTTACTTCAACCTTGAATTCCTTGAGCTTTTCAAATGATTCATGCTTGTACTTAATCAAGTACACATAAACATACCTATAAAAATCATTAGTTTTTCACCTCATTTGTCTATTTCATTAAATGGCCCATAAACATTGAAGTATACAAGCTCTAACATGAAACTGACTCTCTTAATTAGTTAATCAAATGGACTTTTGGCATCTTCTCTAATAGACAAGCTTCACAAGTTGGATAGGTTTCCTCTTCCACTAGGCTAATATGACCATGTTTCTTCAACTTGTTTGTCCCTTTTTTACAACTTGGCTAACTCTAAGGTACCACATTTTTTTGGGATTAAGTCCCTTCATTATCATTCATGTTCAAGTAATAGAGACCATTCATCAATAAGCTAGTGTTGACCAATTTATTGTGGTAATAGATGTAGCAAACACTGTCTTTAAAAAAATTTCATAATTTTGTTTTACCTACAATGTATTAAGAAAATGTTCTTGAGTCCATTGCGTAACAAAAGGTAGTCTCTCAATGTGAAGACATAACTAAATTATAATCTAAAAAAAGCACTTTCAATCTCCATAGCCACCCCACTTGATCAACTCATGACTTTGATTACCACTTATTTCTTCCCAAATGATCAACTTCTAACCAAATCTTGTTTCAAAGTTCAAATGTGAGAAGATGCACTTGAATCTAAACCCAAGAAATAGAAAATGTACTAATGAAATAGGATATTTAAAAAACAAATAGTTCTCTACCTCTACCATCCTTTTTTAGCTCTTAAGGTACACGATGCAATTCCTCTTCAAATATCCCTCCTTATTGCAGTGGAACCACTTTCCTTTGTCAATAGGAGGTTTGGATTTTTTGGCAAACTCACTAGCCTTTGGGAATGATAGGTTTCCTTTTCTTAGTTTTGCCCTCTTAGTCTCACTAGTCGAAGAACTAGACATAGTGAGATTAACTTCATTCCCTTAGGGTAGGACATTGACCTCCAAGTTATAGCTCATTCCTTCCAATTTGAGAACGATTTTCAAATTTTGAATCTAATTGAAAACTTCTGACTTAGCCAATATAATAATCTCAAGCAATTTTTTTTGGAGAGTTTAACATAATTCGAGATTAATAACTCCAAAAAATAAGTAAGATTATTAGTTCGATTATAAGCATTGTTACTGCTTGATTTTAGCCTTTAAATCATGTAGATTCTATTAGATTTTTTGAATCTCACACTCCCTCAGTTAGGAAATAGAAATTCATTGAAATTTTTCTAACAGGTGATTGGAATCTTCATTAAACATAGTATACCTCACACATACAATTCTTGGCATGTTAGGCCTAGGTAGTGTAAACTCTTGCCAACATATCTCATGGTCCAATTTTAATTTGGCCTTTAGCCCATTGAAACTTCACATATATAATTCTTGGCATTGTAGGTCCACTTGAGTCACACCCACTAACTAATAACTTATCAAATTTGAATCTTATCCTTCACACATATAGTTCTTGAGGTAGAACATCCTTTTAATGTCACATCAAATGCACCTAGAGTTCTAAAGCATGCTACAAACATGTGACCCCATGAATATGATGATACATATGCAAAAGTCTTATCGAGAACCTTGAGCTTGATGTAGGGCCACAATGAAATAATGTCATCATTTCAACTAAATATTGATTTAAGTTTTTGGTTGATGTATAAACTCTCACTTTGCACATTAATCAATTTAAAAACATATATCACATACATGTTGTAAGATAAACATATAAACAAACAAACACGGATGATTGTTGACTAATTATAGATCCAATTAAAGCAACTCAATTGGATCATGCATAGTGTGTGTGAAACCCTCATTATTACAAGATTCCTAGCCTGTTCTCTTAGGCTTGACATCATGCTCCTTGCACCATAGGCCCATCAACACTTGCACCTTTGAATTGCCATCAACTCTTTGCCTTTAGTAACATATCTCTTCTACATTAATGGAATTACAAAAGAGAAAATCTAAAAGTGGCCTTTGCCCAATTATAACCCATGGAATAGCTTTGGTTTATGCTATTTCATCAATTTAAAACAGCACATTCATATGTTTTGTAAGTCCAATCAATCCATCCATCCATGGAAAAATCATACACCACTTGTATAAAATGAAAAACATCACTTTGATGAGCCTCTTATGATATATGCAACTAATGCTTTAGTTTTTATACTTGGAAAATTCTTTTGTAAAATACTAAATTTGATAAAAACACAATTTTGGTACTCTATTGCCTGAAGGGTGGCCATAAGAATTGTTCTCGTAGTTGCAAATGACAAACTGCAGCTGCACGAATCAGCTACGATAGAATTCTAAATTGTGTTGCAGCCAAAGTTGTGGTAGTAGAGAAGTGTTTCACTATCACACCTTGAGCCCGAGACTATGAAACGGTAGCACTTGCAAACCTACTCAGTGAGTACCAAAGCCAAACATGTCACAGAGTAACTAATCCAATAAAGTAAATTTAAGACCATTCAAGGTACAATATGATATCCATAACAATAACAACATCTGAACCTTAGTGCATAGTGGAATTTAAGAACCTATCTATTACGTACAATGTCTGTCCACAAATAGTAGTAACGAAATTAAAGCTAAGGCTAAATACTACATCACAATTCCTGTCCCTAGACTACCATACCCAAATCTATCCATTGTCATTCACTTCATTTGCAAAAATGTTAGCTAATAAAGGTGAGCAATAATGCACTTAATAAATGATATCACTTCTATTTGTCTTGTAAATAAGATGTGAGCAGAAACAACAATTTACAAACGTACTTTTCTTGAAATATACGTGTTTAATAAACATTTGTAAAAGCATTGAAAAGAATTTAAATCACATTTAAGAATAAGGTCCAAGGATAACCATCTCATTATCTCATTTTCTCATGTCATCGTTTCTCATTTCTCATCCAACTCATAGTTATGTACACTGTGATTGCTCTTCTACTAATTAGAGTGTTAGTCTATATTTTCTTAACTAAGGAGGATACATTGACTATTGGTTGCTTCCACTATGAGCTTTAGTTTTCAACCCCAACTAGACTGTATCCCAATCTACTGTTACCTAATTGGTAGAGCCACGTATAAGCTTCATTCGCTACAAGTCTTAATCTTCTACCATGATTAGATAAGCCCCAATCTATTACCTGATTGGTAGCACGAAACTCGTTCCTCATGCATATCAACAATCACATGAATGGCTATTGAATTATTTTGTTACATGTATTTAAATGCCACCCACTTAGTTTAAAAGGGTTTAATGGTAACTAGCTTTCATCTGGTTTTTAGGAAATCACAGTTTAAATTTTTTGAAACATACCAAGTTGATTTTTATGCCCTTGCAAGTAGAAAACATTCAAAAATTTACTTAAAAGCACGTATAAAAGCATTCAGTTGCAATGCCAAAGCAATTTTGAAAACAGTTTAAAAATAGTTATAAAACTGATAAGATGTAACCACTTACCTGTTGCCCAATTTCAACAGATATCGACTCTTTAGCTATTGTCTCTCAGTTCCTTAATCAATGACATTCACATACCTCATTTAATACTTGATTTGATTAATATCTACGCTGCATCAAGTGCATCCTGCGTGTTTATACTTGCTTGAATTCCCTCGATTACTGTTCCACTTATCCCATTACATATTATTCGATGAGCTTATGCCTATCTTCAAGAATCATTTCTTCACTTTTAAATGATCCTTAGGCCTATTTTTACGGGTTGAAAATTACGGAAATCAAGTTCTTCAAATATCTACAAATTTTGCAACATTTGGACCTGTTTTCAAGTATTTGCACGTTACACCAATACGCGCTACTATGGGTTCTACACATTATCACACGATTTTCACTTAATTCCTACACTTGAAACACATGAAAAACCTTAATAACTAGTATTTTGATAATGTCTATGGTGTAAAATAAATGGCCTCATGTGTGTACATAAAAATCATGTGACTAGGCAGATAAAGTACCTTGCATTCGCAAATTGGAAGGTCAAAATTTCTACCCCACTTTTCAAAACACTATCAGCTTCTCCAAGGTCCAATAATAGGGTTTTTCCATCCCTTTAAAATTGTATTTATACCTAGGTTTAATTAGGGTTTGTATGGAATTAGGATTATCAATAGTTTAGGCCCTTGTGAACAATTTCGCACTTTTTTTTAAGGCTATTTTACTTGAATTTCCCATAAATATTTAGGCTCTATTTCCTAATTTCCAAGGCATGGAGATTATTCTTCTTTAATATTAAATCATGCGGCAAAATTTCATTGCCTTAAAATATCAAAAGTCCTTCTTATGCTTCCCTCATTAAATTCTTAATATTTTCACTCGACAATAAGTAGAAAATAAAATTAATTCAATCGCAATTGAATTGTTTAACCATTGAATCTTTACATAAGGTATTGACCGATTCTGTAGGTGCCTCTCTTCTCAGACTATTATTTGAATTGGATATTTCTCATATGTCAGGTTCTCATTCTCTAACAATGGTTTAGGCTCTAGTATGTGACTAGGGTCAGGCACATGCTTCTGCAACTATGACACGTGAACATGTTGTGTGTTCTTGCCAGTTGTGGAGGTAATGCTAGTTGGTACACCACCTCTTCAATCATTTCCAATACTTCAAAAGGTTTAAAAAATCCCAAACTTAACTTCCCCACTTTGCCTAACTACATTATGCCATAGGTTAGGGAGATTTTTAAGTACACTTGTTCCTCAAGCTGGAACTCCAATGGTCTCCACTTCAAGTCCACCTAGCTTTTCTATCTATCTTGGGCCTTCTTTATTCATCTACGTATAATATTTACCTTTTCAACTGTCAATTAAACCAACTCTAGCTTTGTGATCTTTCTTTCACCTACTTCATCCTGACAGATTAAGGATTGACATCTCCTTCTGAAAGGGGGCTCATAAGGAACCATTCTAATAGTTATGAAATAACTATTATCATAAGAAAACTTTACTAGTGGCCATTGATCACTCCACATTCCTTTAAAGTCTAAGATACTTGCCATAAGCATGTCCTCTAATGTTTGAGTGGTTTGCTTAGACTTCCCATCCATTTGTGGGTGGTATGTTGTGCTCAAATCTAATTTTGTACCCATAGCTTCCTAGAAGATCTTCCAAAAGTGAGACATAGATCCAAGATCATAGTCAAATAATATACTCGTGGGCATTCCATGTAACTTTACTATGTTATCTATATACACCTTAGCCAACTTATCTAGAGTGTAAGTCATTGATATAGGAAGGAAGTGTGCGAATTCGGTTTGGCGATCCACAGTGACCTAAATTGCATCATAACCTAACGGTGCTTGCAGTAAGCTTACAATAAAGTCCCACTTCCACTTGGGTACATCATGTGATCCCAATGTCTTTCTTCATTCCATTCTACCAAAAGTTCCTTTTGAGGTTCTTATATATCTTAGTACTTCCCAGGTGCACTGAGTACTTCAACTAATGTCCCTCCTGCAAAATTTAGTCTCATAACTCCTTGACATTCGGAACACATAGTCCTCCCTTCATTTAAACAATTCCATTTTCACCTAATTAAAAGAGTGGAAGTCACCATTGCTTAATTTTGGCCTTTCATTCCACGATGGCCAAGTTGATCGCTTGAAACTTCTTAATTTCCTCAATAATCAAGGGCTTGGCATTGAGATTTGCTAGTGCCCCATTGATTGATTCGATGATCTCTAGATGTAGGGAATCGAGCTGTCAAGCTAACATAACTACCATAGCATCACCTCTTTTCCTGTTCACAGCATCAACCACTCGATTGGCTTCTCTAGGGTGGTAGTTTATAATCAAATTATAATCCTTAATCAACTTTAACCATCGCCTCTATCTCATGTTCAACTCTTTCTACATGAAGAAGTACTAGAAGCTTTTATGATCAGTATATATCTCGCATTTCTTGTCGTATAGGTAGTGTCCATATTTTAAAGACGAACACCACCTCTGGTAACTCAAGGTCATGAGTTGGGTAGTTCAACTCATATGTCTTTAGCCACCTTAATGCGTAAGTGATAACTTTGTTGTTTTACATTAAAACACATCCAAGCCCTCTCTTGTTGGTATCACCATAGATAGTAAACCTACTACCTTCAGTAGGTAGGGCAAGGAATGAGGTTGAGATCAATTTCTTCTTCAATTCTATGAAGCTCCACTCATAGTCTGAGGTCCATTCAAATTTTTTTCTGTTTTTATAGCATCTAAGTTAATGGAGTAGCAATCTTGGCCAATCCTTCCATGAACTTTCAATAGTAACATGTGAGTCCAATGAAGCTTCGTACCTCGGTAATGTTAGTAAGTCTTGAGCCAAAATTCACATTTGTTAAATCAGCGTATAGTTGTTTCTCCTTCAGAATTTGCAGCACTACTCTCAAATGCTTTCATGCACTTGATCATCAGGTGAGTAAACTAGAATATCATTAATAAATACCGCTACGAAATTGTACAAATGTGGTTTACATATCTTGTTCATTAAGTTAATGAAGGCCGCAAAAGCATAAGTCAATTTGAATGGTAATACAAAAATTCGTAATGCTCGAATCTCGTGCAAAAGGCTATCTTCAATTTCTCTTCGGCTTTGATTTTCAATTGATAGTATCTCAACCTTAGGTTGATTTTGGAGAACACCCTAGCTCCCTTAAGTTGGTTGAATAGGCCATCTATCCAAGGTAGAAGATACTTGTTGTTAATGGTCATCTTATTAAGGTCTTAGTAGTCAATACATAGCTGTAAACTTCCATTTTCCTTCTTGAACAAAATTATTGGAGCTCCCCAAAGTAATACACTTAGTTGTGTCCACTTCTTATTCAGTAACTCCTATAGTTGTATCTTTAGCTCCCTAACTCCGTTGGAGCCATCCTCCTATAAGGCTTTCGAAATAGGTGCCGTGCCTGAAATCAAGTTTATCTCGAACTCAATTTCTCTATCCAGAGGCAATTTAAGTAGGTCATCTAGGAACATGTCAGGAAATCCACTAATCATTGGAATGTCCTCTAATGTCAACTTTGGCTCCATAGCATCAATAACACGTGTGAGGTAAGCCTCACACCCTTCCCAGCTAGCCTTCTTTGCATTAGCTATGGAGCTGAGGGAGTTAAGTTGATTGGTCTTGATCTGAACTTTTCTGAGGAAAAAGAATCCATCGGGTGATAGAAGTTAACAACCTTATTTCTATAATCCATATAAGCAAAGGTCATGGCTAGCTAATCCATTCCTAAGATCATGTCGAATTCCCTCATGTTAAGTCGAATAAGACTCAAAATTCTAGTTAATATTTAAGTTACAGCCTCTATAAATAAAACTAGCTACTAAGATTTTACCTTCAGGAGTAGCTACTCTATATGGATGATCTAATAACTCAAGTTCAATGTCTAAACACTTAGCAAATCTCTTGGGTATAAGGGAATGTGATGCACTACAAGCAAATAATGCATAAGCATATCTAGCAAGTTTATAGTGATGTCACCTCCCACGACCTCCTCAGCATTGTCCACCTCCTCTTGAGTCATGGTGAACAGTCTTGCATTCCCTGTAGGCCTTTGCTTGATTTGGTTTTTAGCAATGGTTGTTGCCGTTACCATTACAAGGTCCACTGTTAGGGATTTCGCCATCTTAGCTATCATGATTGGCACTATCACCACCATTATAGTTGTTAGCTAGGGTAGGATTTCTTACATTATTAGTGCATTCAATGGCCTAGTGTCCATGCTGTCCACATGTGAAGTATGTGCCAGTGAGGCATCAGCATACCCTGGCATGTCAGCGTCCGTAAGTATTGCACTTTGGTAAAGGAGGGCATCATCCCACTATTGCTCCCTTGATTCAGCCTCTTATTATTGTTAGGTTGACCAGTAAATGATCTTAGAGGCTAAGCATTGGTGGACTTAGGATTCAGCCTCAGCTACTTAAGGTTGCTCTCAACTTCTCGCCGATTGATATTCACCTCAGCTCCAATAATAATGCCAAGTAATCATCAAAAACACACACCTCATAAAGAGCTAAGGCTATCTATAGCCTATTCTTCGATCCTTTAGTAAATTTGTGCATATTCAACTAAAGATTCGCCATCACTATAGGGGAATACTCGCCCAAGGTGTGAAACTTAGTAGAATATTCGACCACTGACATGATGGGGCCTTGAATCAAATTGTCAAACTCCACCATCTTTTATAGGTGGAGGACATTTAGGAAGAAATGATTTAGAAAGGCTTTCCTAAAACGGGCCCATGTGAGTGGCCTTTCCTCAAGCATAGTTAGTGAGACTCTTTCCCACCATAGTGCGGCTTCGCTAATTAGAAATAGAATGGCCACCTTTGGCAATGCGTCCATGGGTACCACCATGAGTTTGAAATTGTCTTTCATCTCCTTAAGCCATTTCTACACTACTTTAGGGTCATGAGACCTATCAAACATCAACACATGCTCACCACAATGCCTTATAATATGCCTTAGTCCCTTCGTTGTGTTGGGCCATAAGCTGAGTAAGTTGTTGTTGTTGAATGCCCATCACCTATGTTACCACTATTGCAATGGTAGCTAAGTCCTCTCGGCTGAGGCTCATCTGTCCAACCGCTAGTTACGGCTGCAATTGCACCAGAGGCAGAGGTAGAGGATAAACATACACTTGTCTAGTCGAATCTTTCATAAAGGTAGTATGAGGTAGGTTTTGTGCACCACGGTGTGGTCTGTCTACCATTTTCTTATATGGGAAAGGGTTCTTCCACTTATTAGGCCAAATATGCACTCTATTAAATAAACACGTTAATGAAGTAATAGGTAGGCACTAAGAGACTCACCGAATAAACGAAATCACTTGCATTTACTTTGTAAATAGAATGCCAGTAAAAACAATAGTTTACAAACATACTTTTCATGAAATACATGTTTTCAGTAAACATTTGTAAAAGCAGTGAAAAACATTTAAATCATAGTTAAGAATCAAGTCAAGGATAGTCATCTCATTGTCTCATTTTCTCATGTTGTTATTTCTCATTTCTCAGCTAACTTATAGTCATGTATACTATTCATTCTCTTCTATTGATCAAGACCTTAGTCTATATTCTCTTAACTAAGGACGGTACGTCAATTATTAGCTATGCCCACTATGAACCCTAGTTTTCAACCCAACTAGGTGATGTTCCAATTTACTATTACCC
The DNA here is from genome assembly GCA_019155195.1 of Avicennia marina. Lineage (NCBI taxonomy): Eukaryota > Viridiplantae > Streptophyta > Magnoliopsida > Lamiales > Acanthaceae > Avicennia > Avicennia marina. The sequence goes on along the minus strand of CM032772.1, from coordinate 6,359,376 downwards.
GATTGGGAGGGTCAAGCATTAGCTTTATCCGTTATGGGTCCTAATCTATTACCTAATTGATAGGGTAGAACTCACTCCTCATGCTTATCAGCAATCACATGAGTGCCTATTGAATTATTCTCGTTACACGTATCTGATTGCTAAACACTCAATTTAAAAGCATTAAATAGTAACCAGCTCAAATTCAGTTTTTAGGAATTCAAAACAACACGTTGATTTCATGCCCTTGCAAGTAGAAAACATTCAAAAATTTAGTTAAAAGCACATATCAAAGCATTCAGTTGCAACGCTAAAGCAATTTTGAAAACAATTTAGAAATAGTTATAAACCCAACAAGTTGTGACCATGTCACTTAATTTTGTCATATATCGGCTCTTTGACTACTGTCTTTTAGTTCTCTAATCAATGACATTCACAGACCTAATTTAATACTTGACTTGATTAATATCTATGCTTTGTCAATGCATCATGTGCACCCTACGTGCTTATGCTTACTTGACTTCCCTCAATTACTTTTCCACTTATCGCATTACATATAATTTGATGAGCTTATGCATATATTGGTCCCAAAATTGGAAATTTCAGCCTAAGTTATTCAACATATGAAATCTAGTTGGTGTCCATGGTTCTTATCTATGACCGAGTCACTTGCTTTTGCGACTGGGTGACCTTGGTCCGTATTCTCGATGTTTAACTGCAGAATGCACCAAAATTTCTACTATCCTTCTTGCAATCGGGACAAGCTACTCCACAACTGCAACACTAAAGTTTGCGACTGTGCCTATGGCCGTGGCATGTTTTATGATTCCTACACCTGAATTTGCAGTTGCATCTAGCCTTCCTGTGACTGGGTCATTGTGTTCCGCTATTACATTAGCATTCGTGGTAGAGCACTAGAGTTCACGCAGAACACTATTTGATCCTTAGGCCTATTTTTATGAGTTAAAACTTATGGAAATCAAGTTCTTCAAATATCTACAAATTTCGCAACATTTGAACATGTTTTCAAGTATTTGCGTGTTACACCAATACACATTCCCACGGGTTCTACACATCATCACACAATTTTCACTTAATTCCTATGCTTGAAACACATGTAAAAACTTATAAACTCATTTCATCATGCCTATGGTGTAAAATGAATTGCCTCACATGTGTACATGAAAATCGAATGGCTAGACATAAAAATTACCATGTGTTCGCATGTTGGAAGGTCAAAATTTCTCCCCCACTTTTCAGAATGCTGTTAGCTTCTCTAAGGTTTGATAATAGGATTTTTTCCAGCCCTTTAAAATTGTATTTATACCTAGGTTTAAGTTAGGGTTTTGCATGGAAATAGGATTTTCAATAGTTTGGGCCCTTTTGAACAATTTCCCATTTTTCTAATCTTAGGGCTATTTTTATCCGAATTTTCCATAAATATTTAGGCTTTATTTTCTAATTTCCAAGTCTTAGAGGTTATTCCTCTTTAATATTAAATCATGTGGCAAAATTTCATTGGCTAAAAAAACCAAAATTGCTTCTTATGCTTCCCTTATTAAATTCCTAATATTACTTACCATTTGAACAAAATTTTATAGTTAAACAAGAACTCCTAGTTCCCAATCATGTGTTGAGAACACCTATCATCGAAGTATCATTTTTCACATGTAGTGGCACAAGGTGATGTATGGGCTATGAAACACTTCAATTTTGGCTTCTTGACTGATATCATTCTAAAATTTCTTGACTGTATTGTTTAGTACATTAGACTGGCCCTTCTTCCGTCAAGGGTTTAACGACTTATAATAAGATTAAATAGGGTAACCAATCTAATGACAATAAGTACAAATAAAAATTTTCCTTAGAAGTTTTTCAAATTGTTTAGCAAACAATTTTCACCTATTTAACCTAGCCAATGTTGTCACATGCGGAGTAGCAAGTATTGTCTCCTTGACAAGTTCAACCTTCTAGCCTCCAAACTTGATCGTACTGGCTTGGTCCATGTATCAAAGTTTATAGTAATTTGGATAGCTTTCCCATGGTAAAGACGTCCTCCAATTTTGACTTTGAAATGTTTAGCAATTCAACACTATAGTAGATTTTTCTGCTTGCTATAGTAGATTTTGGTAGAACATTTAATAAAAATCTTATAACAATTTTAATTTTGAAGCTCGTGCATCTTCTCTTTTTGATGTGTGTGAAGAAGCATAAAAGTAAAGTGTAGCAGCGTGGGCTGGAATTTAATGAAAACTACTTGCACGAACTGTGAAGAACAACCCAACACAATGATCTTTAGTTAACTCTAGTGAAGAAGACAACCACAACTAACATGCCTTACTAGTTGATATGCCACGAACTAACTAAGAACATACTTGGAATAATTTAATTTGGACTTCACGAGAAATTAATGCACTTAAGTTCAAGTAAAAAAATAGTGTATTCAATATCAATAATTCAAAAGTAATTGTTTTCAATAACATAATCAAGCTCTATTTATATATTAAGGAGCTTAGCAACCTTAAAACTTGTATGGAAATTAACTTTAAAAAACATAAAAAGAAGTTTCGAACAAAATTCTGGCTCAGTGATGTCCACTCGTTCAATCTAGATGTCAATCTTTTACCTCTAGATCATAAAATAGTATGTTAAATCGTCCTAGTATTTAAAATTGCACCTTAAGTGATCGAGTGTTACTTTAGAAATCGTAACTGTAGAATGTCACGTTGTTCAAGATTTTCAATCGTGCCCTACGCAATCGAGCGTGGCTCGTCTGATCGCAAATGCAAAAGTCTGTTTTTGGCCCACTTTCGATCGCATATGCCTAGGCTCAATCCGTCGGCTTCACAATGAATTAGCTAACTATTGGGATTGATCCAGAGGGTGCTCCAAGATTTGTTTCTAGTTCTCTTTACATCAAGTTCACCCATGGAAGCACTTCTTCTTTCTTGAGCTCCTCCAAATGTCTAAAAGCCTCTTTAAAATCCTTCACAAAAGTTGTCATTGCTTTCTTAAGCTTTTTAACATTAGCCCTCGTCAATGGACCTCAAATTATCCTTAGATACTCGAGATCAACCTTTACACTTGCGTCACTTTCCAATTTTAGTTGCTTAACTTCTTCCTATAATTTCTTTTTATTGTTGTGAGCTATAGACAACTTCTCAACTAGCCTTTGATTAGTACATGGTAACTCTTCATAGTTAATTTCTTAGTCATTACTACTACATTATTAAAAAACATCAAGTCTTATAATATAACAATACTCTTATATTTTTTTGAAACTAAATTGAATACCTCATGGTTGTTAGTATGCTTCTCATCATCACAACTTTCATATGATCCATTATAACTCTAGGTGGTTGTGAGGGACTTTCTTTACTTTTACATGTGTTGACACATTTTGATTGAATGTGACTACAACCTTTGCATTCTTTACTTTTAATCCCTTTACTTGTCTCTATCACATTAAGTTTTTATGGATTCTCTAAAATTTTTAGTAACAGCCTCCTTTCTGAGCTTGTTCTTCAGTGTAGTAGAACTTCACTTGCTCTTCTTTAAGACTTTTGCAAACCTCCTAGTTGGATATGCTATTTCCTATTCTAAATTTTCACACTTCTTATCATATTTATTGCTATCGTAATTGGCTACAGAAATTTGCAATGCCATTCCTCTATTCATTTTAGCTTGTGTAAGGTTCATTTTATAAGTCAATATTAACCCCCATCATTTCATCCAATCACATTGTTGACATATCTTGCCTCATCTACTAGAGTGACCTTTGAAGCAAAGCATTTAAGCAATAAGATAAACCTTTTTCTATCCAATTTATTTCAAAATACATTTTTCCCATATGGTGCAGCTAGTTGGCAATATCTCTCAACTTGCTATTGAAAACAACTATAGTTTCATCTCCACCCATTAGAAAATTTTGAATTAAGGTATAAACATATAAAGTTTTGACATGTGTACAACACTTGTGCCTTTATGTACATTTTGTAAAATCCATCGAACTCGTTTTACATGTTGAAATAAGATTAACTTATCTTCTTCAACTCTTCTAAATATAGTATCAATTAAACTTGAATTGCTAAGAAAAGCCTTCTTCTTTATCGGTAGTCCATGATTTAGCATCCCTGGGCATGACCTTTCCTTCAACTTTGTTAGTTGGTGGATGCCACCCACCGATTATAGCACGCCAAGCTTTCTTGTCTAGCGATAGAATGAAAATGGTCCAAATCCCTTTCTTTGATGTTCGTCTTATGTTGACTAACTTTTCAGGATCTCATCCACTTGAAAAATAAGCATCTATAGGTGACAAAGCTCTGATGTCACTTGTTGGTTGGATATCACATATATGTTGAAAGAACATTTTTAGATGCAATGAAACACACAATAGTAAAGTAAAGAATTAAAAAGCTAAATAGTGTTTATGTAGTTTGGAGAGAAAACTATGACATCTATAGGACCACCTCCAAAAATATTCTAATATAGTAAATGTTGAAAAATAACAAAAGATAGCTTCTCCAACTAAAATCAAACTTGGATTAGCGAAATCCCTTGTGCCTTAACCTCGTTAATGTGCTTCTAGTATAACTTTTTCAGATAACAAGATTCCTTTGCCATCATCTTGACATGGACTCTCTCATAACCTTAAGAATTGACTACAATGAACGTTTGATGATGTTTTATCAATAAACTTGTTTAGTGTATGGCTAAGAATGTTGTTTTCTCTCTTGAATATTATGCAATGACTTCCTTTCAATCACTCTTAGTCCTTTTTTCACCTAGTCAACTTGTGTATTTCATTCATATTCAACTGACTCCAATTGAAAAAAAATTGAAAGTAGTTGATATGAGTATAAACTATCAAATAAGTTCAAAATCAAATTTAAGCAATTTTAAAGTTAGCTCTACACAATTATTCATGAAATTGCCCTTTGTTGACTTCATCTCAAGTTATCCCCCACATGAATCCCTTCTTGGACCCTTTACGAGGTTCATCTTGAAGTTGATCATCATCATTCTTCATCGGTTTCATCTTATCAAATGCATGTCAAAGTAGCCTCCATGGATGGATTCTTTGATGTTTATCTCAAAGTTGCTTCATGAACCCATCTCAAAATCACCTTTGTTGACTCATTGGCTCCATGTTGAAGACGTCTCCATGGACTTTCAACAACTCCATAAACTCTACCACACTACAAGAAGCTTTAATCTACCCCATTAGTCATTGCTATGCACTAACCATTTTGAAAAGTTACTGGCTACTCCTATTGCCCAAAACACTGTGCCACTATTAGCCACCTTCCGACACAAATCTACACTGCCCATCACTACTCATTTGTGACTTTATTCTTGGTCTAGGATTCACTGCCCTTCCAGAAAGCCTCCTAAGTCTTGTGGGATGGTAAAAATGAAAAAAGAAAAAGAACAACATCAAGCACAGAAAACACTCTCTAAAGTGATAAAGCTAGCAAAGGCTTCAAAATGAAGACGAGATCCCAACAATTGTTTGCAAGGGGTGACGACAAAGCTAACCCAAAGGGAGATGCCATGGAATTTGTCTGTGCTCTCAATGCTAAAGGTTGTACTAGGATGTTTCCAAGAAAGGAAAGATCTTTGACATGGATGATGTAGGTTCTCCCTCACTTGCTAAGGGATTCAACACCATGCAAGCTGCCAATTATGGCAACAAGAAAAGCACTTATACTACGAGTCTTAGTCAATGTTTTTAAAATCGACCTGACCTGTTTAGCTTGACAAGTTTAACTGAGAACCAACTGACAACACAATCCAGGTTATTATAAGATTTATTTATTTATTTAGAAGAAGATGAAGAAAAATGAACGAAGAAGAGGAAGAAGAGGAGGAAGAGAAGGAAGAGGAACAAAAAGAAGAGAGGAGAAAAAGGAAAGGAAGAAGAAAAAGGAAGGCAAGGGAAAAAATAAAATGAAGTAAAGGAAGGATAGAAAAATAGAAATAATCATTAGATTGAAATATACCAAAAAAAAAGGAAAAGCAACTAAAGAAAAATGAAAGTTTATAAAAAGGAAAAAATATTATACCATTACAATTGTTAAAATAAGTATTTATTATTTTTTCTCTTTGTATATGATTATATACTTGATTTATCATGATAAATAAGTTACTAAAAACTAATAAATTGATTATTATATATTTAACTTTTTTGAATTTTAAAATTAATTAATTAATTATATATTGTTTACTCAAATAATAATTTCATATGATTAGTATACAAATTAGTTATGTAATTTTAAAATATTATTAACATATTTTTTAATTTTTGTTATTAAAACAACATATATGTCTCTGAGTATCTATATATAATAAATAATATTAATTAACCGACTTTTAGATTTGGTCAATTGGACCAATCGAATTAGGAACCGATATGTTATTTGATTTTATCTCGAGTTCAATTCTAAAAACATGGGTATGGTTGGAAAGAGTAGAGATGGTGGCGCTTCGTCCAAAGGCTTCGATAAGAAGGTAATTCTCCTTTGAATTGGTATAGCATAAACTTCAGTTGTCACAAGAGAAATAAAAAAAAAAAAAAAAGAAGAGTAGAGGATAGTTGATGGAGACAAAGCAAGGAGACGTGCTGCAGGTCGTTTAATTTCTCTCTGCTATACTTCAAATTATGGGTTCTTTGGGAGAAGGGTTGTTATAAATTAAACTTGTAAAGATGGTCTTGTGACTGTTGGTTGGAGGGACTGTAGATGAATAAACTGCAGATTGTTTGAAAACAAAGAGCGGATAGAACTCAAGATGAAATGTCAACAAGTGAATAGATTCACTGGGAGTTACATTTCTTGCGGGAGCTGGTGCTGTCCAGAGAAGACCCTTTTGAGTTAAGAAGAAAAACCATGTTTTCTTTCCTTCCCACTTATAGGTGGAAGCAGAAACAGCATGAGGGAAGCTTCAAACACCCTTCTGGCCAATGAAGGATGAGATGCTTGAAAATAGATTTTGAGGAAATATGGACTCAAGAGTTTGCATCGTTGAAAGATATGTGTGGATGGTAATTTAAATAGGGAGTTTGCTTGCTTTGGATAATTATAGACGTGGGAAGATTTGCAGAATGTATTCCGGAAAATCTGCAACCCCAACTTATGTGGGATTAGAGCTTTTCTCCGGAAAACGTTTGTTGGATTCATCTAAAGAAAGATGCTGACCAGTTGAATCCATATGTGGGCTCATGAACACCCCGTGATCTGGCGGGCCCAGAAGACTTGTCAACAAACACTTCAATTTTTATGCTTCGAGCAAGGATTTTAAGACGGGCTTTTGATCTAGGCAAGCCTAGTAAAAGGGCCCCAATATTCAAGAAATGAGTCATTCTATAAAGCCCAACAAAAAACCGATACAAAGTATGAAACTTATTCATTCAAAAAATAACTTTCTTCATGAATAAGTCTCAAGAGATATATTTGTAAATATAAAAATTTTGTGTCTTATCAAACAGTGGTATGTGGAATATGATATTAAAGTATCTATTAATATGCTTTATTTATATTTTGAGAATTTAAATAAATATAACTCTTAAAATAAATAAATAAATAATTATTATTTTAATTGACCAATCAAAATATCCCAAAATAACAAAATCTCATCAAATTCATAAAAGATGATGATTCCAACGTATTCAAACTTATCAATTAAATTTTTTGATAAGTTGTAAGTTATAATGTGTTCAAGAGAGTTATGCTATATCAGTATGTTAATGTAACCAAATTCTTTTTCTTACAACTATTAAAAGAAGTTGATTCCATTGAAAAGTAAACAATTGAAATCTTGTAAAATTAAAGTTTCAAGGAGATTCCAAAATTCTCTTCACAAATCAAAGAAAATTTAAGGCATTTGTATTCAAATTCAAAATGTTTTTATGGAGATTTATCAAATTTCAATATTTGATTCAAAATTATTACGCTAAATCAATGAATCAATATTAATAGAAAATCAACAAGTTTTAAAGTAGGTCAAGCAAAAATCCTCTTTTTAAAGTTTGTTTAAATTTTAAATCTTTTTTTTAAAGGAAAAATTAGATGGTTGAATTTTGAGGTTTGCATCTAAAAAGTTTGTTTGATTCGAATTTGCTTCAATTTTTATCAATTTTCTTATTTTATAAATTCAAATACAAAAAATTATTCTACAATTATTTAGAAGTATATCATCCAAATATTCTTTAGAATTTTATTAGTGATAGCGGGTTTTTTACTATAATCTTTCTCAAGACCCTCAAATAACAATGTTGCACTAATTTTATTTTTCACAGCAGTTATTAAATAACTTATTGTTTCAAAAACATATTTATCAAAAATATTCTTTTGAAAACTTTTTGTGCTTCTAGATTTTTTTATTCTCATTTGCTTTTAGGTTGACCTATAAGTATATAGATATTATTTTATTTTCTGTTTGTTTCTTGACATAATGTAACATGTTAAATGTGTTGTTGCAGAGCAATATATATAAATTGTCATATTTCATATTATTATGTGATCATTTAAATTTAGACATATTTGCATAATTTTAATGTGTTCAAGTTTTAATTTTCACTGCATTATCTTTAGTTTAGCTATTGTAATCCATTTTTTTAAATATAAATATCTGTTTTAATATTGTTATTTTCTCCATTATTAGGCAATACAATACACACCTGTATAGAAGATAATTTATATATTAATTTTTTTAGTTTATGTGGATAATAATTTTTGTATGTATCAATATAATTATTAAGTTTATTATTTGCATATCATTCAAATTTTAGAGAAAAAAATTGCTACCCAGTTGAACTTTAAAAAATCTAATTTGAAAATTTATGGACTAAAAATTATGTCACTTGCATAAATATTAAAATGAAAAATAAAACATTGGAAGTCCTAACAAACAAAATAAAAATAAATAAATATTCAGTTTAAGTTTCTGTAATTCTAATTGACAAAAAGTTCTGAAATTTCTTGATTATATGATAACTTGTTTTTGGAATTTTGAATTAACTATAATAATAAATTAATCAATAAAATAAGTGAACTTATATGGCGAAATAGCACAAAGACAGTTAGACATGGTGCTTTAATTCTTAATTTTATTTTATTAAATTATTAAATATAAATATTTTAAAAATCTCAATTCAACCTATTTAAACTAGATGTCAATTCTATGATATAGACATTTTTTACACACACAGACACACAGACACACACACACACACACACACACATTTATATTACCCAAAATAATCTCATTTTAACTTCCTAAAAATTTAAAGGTTTTTAATATGACTTTTTTTATATTTTATTTAGTTTGAATATGAAAGAATACGTATCATATTTATTGTGTGATTCTTAAAATATTTCTTATTGATATATTGGTTTATTTTTATACATTAATTAAATTTTATTGTGAAAAAACTATGTACGATAAATTTATCTTAAAATAATTTTCGTTTTTTTATGGAATTTCTCTTTAGTCGTTGATTGGTTTGATGGGTGCATCTTCCAAAAGATAAAATCATCGACATGCAAAAAAAGTGTAAGTATAGTTCCATTAAATATTTTTAAAAACATAAATTTTTATCTTTTTTAAGAAAAATTCCAATTTAATTTTATATAAATAATTAATATTGGGCATGTTTTTCAGCATTGCTATAAGATAACAATTAGTGAGTTATAACTGCTATTTGACTTTTTGTAATATATTTTACGAACTCAAAGCTTAAAAATAAAAAATTTGAACATATTCAAACGTAGAAAGTTCTAGAATTCATCACCTTTTTCAATATTTGTACTTAAATTTTCAATATATTTAAAATTATAATTAAAATTAATTTATATATGTACAAAAAATTTTACACAATGATGATATTGTTTATTATTTGATATTTAATTCTTTGAAGTTGTGAAAATTTGATTTATGAACTTTTATTACCATAGTTAAGTTTGCATTGTAGTTGAGTTATTATTTTATTATTAAAATTTTTTATATAATCAAAAAAATGTTTATTTAAAATTTATACTCGAACAACAATAAAAATTAAATATAAATTATCTGTGTATAGCAACGGGTACATGCCAGTATTAGAAATGGGATGAGATGCCCCTTTACTAACATTGCCATCAAAATAAAATTTTAAATTTAATGTTGGGACTCAGTCTTATTGCAATAATTTATAGTAATGTCTTTGAATTAAGTAAAATAATGATTAAGGAAATGATTGATTAAATTTTAATTTATATCAATAACTTTGTTTGATGAGAAAATTATTGGATCATATATTTCATTTCTAATCTACGTAAAATTATATAATTAATAAAGAAAATGTTGTATAAATTTTTATTTATACAAATAAATGAGAAAAATAAATTTATATCTACTATGAAAATAACTATTTATAATATTGAGAATTGAGATATACTTTGAACTACATTTAATTTGTAAAATTTACATTTCAAACATAATGAACAAATTTAAAAAAAGAAAAAGAAAACAGCAAAATTGGTTTGTCTTAATTTAAATATTTTTTTATTTTAAAATTTTCACATAGCCTTTATATGGAAACTTCACTATATTTTTTTTAAAAAAAATTCTTTGCGTGAAGAATTTGTAACATAATTTTAAATAAACTTTTATTTTTTTTAGTGACATACAAGCTAAAACAAATTTCTCTCGTTGACTAAAACATCTACTTTTTAATTCAAATCTCTACATTTCATTTGTTGCTTGTTTTGTTTCATTATAACATTACGAACCACAATTCTTATACAATTTCAAAACTACGAAAGTGTAAAACATATTTTATATTAAAATAAAATCAATTTCTATTGAGAGTACGAAACCAACATCATTAATATCCAACTGATTTTGGGTTTTGAGTTCTATTTACTGAATTAAACTAGATATTGAAATCTATTTTACTTATATTTTTTAGGTTTTTTTTTCTTGAGTTTTAGTATAAATCCTATATATATTTATGACTTGATCCTTTACTACCTAACTTTTAAAATTTTATATATTATATTGTATTTGTTGAATGAGAATATGAGAATATTTTACTAATAGTAATAACTTCTATATTTAAAAAATTAAAGTGGAAATAAATAAAAGAATTTAAATGTTTAATATCCCTAAGTAGTATAGCTAAAATTTAGTGATTTGAAGGTAAAATTTACAACTTTCTTACTTCGAATTTTTTTTTCTAAATGATGATTTCTCTGTGTACCAAATAAATTATTGAATGGAATGCAAGTTTGGAAGTTTGAAACTTCAGTATTATTGAATGAACACTTTTAAATTCAAACTTCACTTCTCTGGACTATTTAATTAAGCAATAAAGCAATTTCAAAATATGATTTTTTCCCACCATTTTATTTTCCGCTAAATTATAAGTAACGAGCATTGTTTACTTAATAGGGTTTAGGTAATCTATTTGTTGAAATATAATCTTCCCATTATTAATTGTTACTGGTTAAATATCGATATACTTCAAATCATAATCCAAATAAAATTGATTAATTAATATTACATTTTCATAATATATATATATATATATATTATTTTGTCTTATATTACAATTGAACCCATATAAAACTAAAATAATAATAAGTTAAAGAAAAATTTTGGAATTCACTTGTGATGTTATTATGCATCATTTTGTAAAATAATAAAAATTGATAGAGAAATTTAAAGGAAATTGAACACTTAAAAAGCTCACTTGCATGCTATGATAATTTTTAGATTATCTTTTTTAAGATTATAACAGAATCAATTTTGATTTGAGGATCCAATTTGGTCCATCATCCGCTATCCTTGAATCCAAATAAGCCCTGGAGCAGTTAATCTTTTTACGGTTTACAGTTACCACACCAACACACAAAAAAATTGTGTAACAATGACAAGTCAATAAGGACAAAAAGGTTTGTTTTTTGAGAGAATTCTTCAATTAGTTGAATGGCGCAATTTGAATTCAGATTTTTTACCATCCACCGCAATCCGTCACAATGTTTTGAACGGCAATGAAAGATGAAATACAATTTCAAAAATAAACATTGCATTTATATACTAATAAAAATGACACACTCTATAGATGTCCAAATCTATTTTTAAATCATAAAAATTATTATATTCTAAATGATAAAAAAATTTATTAAAATTTAGAATATAAAAATATTTTAAAATAAGAAAAAAGAAAATTCAAAAGAATTTGAAAAGAGATAAAATTTCAGATAAAATCAGTTAAAATTATAAATTAAACAAAGAAAAAGAAAAGGATAGAAAAATAAGAAGTAAGATTAATGGTACTTGTGTAATTCTATAATATATGATCCAAAAGTCTACTGTCATCACAATAATATAATATAGTTATAGATTACAAATAAAAAATATTTAAAATAAAAGAAGAAAGATAAAAATGAATTTGAAAAACAATTGAGTGAAATAATAAAAATAATAATTCCAAAGAAAAAAAGTAAACAAAAAGGGTAAAAAATAAAAATAAGTAATTAAGAATAGTTGTGTAATTTTATGACGTGCAATAAAAAATAAATAGTATAATAAAAAATAATAATATATTAGTAATTGCACTTGAATAAATATGCCTCTTTAACTAAAGAGTAATGAAATAAATTTACTAATTAAAGATGATATTGTAAATTCACAATAAAAAATCAAATTATGCTAATATATATATATTAATAAAAATCGCACACTCTACATGTACAAATTTATTTAGGAATTATAAAATTATTATACTTTAAATAGCAAAAATAAAATTATTCAAATTAAAATATAAATATATTTGATATAATAAAATAAAGAATCACCAAAAGAATATGGAAAAAAGAGAATTTGAAAATAAACATAGAAAAAAATAATAAGTAGAAAGAAAAGAAAGAGAAAATTATACAAAAATAAAAATAATAGTGTAATTTAACGTTATACAAAAAGCATTATTAATCTAATAACATAATATAACATAGACAAAGATGTTTGATAATGTTATTCTTTTCAAGCAAAACAATTATTGGTATCTACATTTACCTTTCATGCCGCTTTTTCTTAAATGAATTGAAAAACATAAAAATAAAAAGGATAAGAATGTTTGAATTAGAATCAATTCCACGAATAACAAAGGAAAAGATAAGTTTATTTTGCTCGGCTTCCAGCACTGCCGACAGCCATGCCAAAACCTACGACAGCTACGCAGATGTAAAACAGGTACTCTACAGTGACAACATACTTGTATGCTCCCAGAATTCCAAATGCAGATCATGTGGGGCTCACACCCAGCAATTCGTACGAAGAAAATATGTACGTCCAGCAAAGTTTCTTCAACCAAAATCATACTAGATTTGAGAGGCAAGATGGCAATCCGCACCATATATCTCCATTGATACAAGAAGAGGTAGCTGTGTGGCTTGTCCAGGTCAACCGTTTCCACAAACAATTTGTAATCCAGCATCTTTCTAAATCCAGAGAACCATATATCCCATTCTAGTGAATGCAGGCTTGAACCAAAGCAATGTGTCACTTTGCTAATGGAGCTGGAGTTACCTTGCAGGTCTCAACATTGAAGCCACAGTCCATTAGAACTAGCAGCCATGCACGCTGCTGCTCTGAAAGCCTGTCCCTGGGACCTTTTACTTCTACAAGCTTTGCTTCGCCTCTGTAACAGTCATGGAGGCGCCAAAGCAGTAAATCAGGCATACCACGAGACCAGCTGCGGTAATCTTGAGCCAAATGCCGGCAGAGTGATGAAAGGCAGGGGCCACCAAGGCATTTGACGGCTGCTCGAAGATCAGACAATGAATGCTTCTCCCAGTTGACACCTCGACAAGCTGTACCAACATGTGATTCCCATGCTGTGATGAGTATCTCTTCTGCCATGCCATCTTGGATTTTGTCAAGAAGTGCTTCTATCAAGCCCTTTCTGACTTCATAGAAACTATCTGTCTCAAGATCCAAGGGCGCCGTCTGCAAAAGATGAGAATTCATGTCTCAGTAAAGTCTGAAAATGAACTTGTGAGACGGGAAGGGTGAGAAAGTGTACAAGTTAAAACATTTATGGTAAATAAGCATAATTTAATATCAAAGTAGTTTATAAACCTGCATGAAACACATAAACCACGTAAAGGACATATTAGCTAGTTAACCCTCTTGTATCTCTGATGCTACACGATTGAGCATGCCCTGCGTTCAGTTTTTTGTTTTAATTTCAATGTTATGACATTATTCTGATGCGTGTCAACTTAGAGCCTGTCTTTTCAATCTTAAAAACTGTATGCCCCATCTAGCTTTTTCATAGAATATAACTTTACTGTCAGTATTCAGAGGGCTGACTTAAATGATGAATCCAACCAGACCAGCACCAGTTCACTGATTGAACCTTCAAATACACGGCGCTCAAGTAAAGGAGGTTGGGCAAGCTATGTTTGGATGCAAAGGTTTTCACGGTATATCAAATTGATGCTTGGTCTTTTAGCTTCCCCCATTTCTTTACCCTTTTTCTCCTTGTTCACCTTCCTTGATTATCTTTTCCCACTAAGGAAAAGCTCAAGAGGGGGATGGATGGCGCTATTAGCAGCGATTTCCTGTCTGCACAACTTTATGGAATAGCACAAAGTGATACAAGTATAGGGCAGCAGAGATTGAGCACCAGCTTAGGGTTTTTGTGATCGAGATGTGGTGCAATTAGAACTTTAAGAGTGGCGAATTGAAAAAATTAGGGCTTGTTAGGAGAAAGGCTATTTGCCCAAACATTTCTAGCCAATCGGGTTCAGGATAATCTGCCCTACTACTATAGTCAAACAACTGATTGAAAAAATTAACCCACACTTTTATTGATAAGGATTCTATCTCAATTTATAGTACAATATTGCGTAGAATTAAAGTAATTATCAAAATCAAGAAAATAACTCTGCATAAATTCTAGTCCTATTACAAAGTAAACAAGGAACAAACTATTCTAAACCTTTAAAGGTAGCAAAATATTACATGAAATATTGTTAAATATTCTTTCCTAACACATTCTAATACTTTTGTTGGCAAAATAAATTGGCAAGATGAAGTGTGATTTTACCAAACCCTAGCAAGGGTGACGTGACAATTTTTTTCTATCATCTCCTTGCTCTTCTCTATCCTCAATTTCACGACCAATTTATAAAGTGGATTGTGGTCCAAAAATAATTGAATCAACCTTCAAAATTATTAAACAATATCATAGGAATATCATAGCACTACTAGCACAACAATAAGAATACAACATGGCTCAAATATTAGGCATAAAAGGACAAATGCCTAAAAGGCTAAATAATGTTATTCTCTCCTAATTAGATCATTTCAGGACCATTTATATATATAGGTTACTACATATGATAAATAATAAATAATAGTACCAAATATTATACCAAGTTAAATGTTCCTAACTAATATTTAATTTAGACATTCAGGTACACGAACAGAAAAAAATTAATACATGGTAGTGATCTTGAAATTATGGTAATGAATTCTCAACAAGAATGAAATGGAAAAGTAAGAGCAAGTTCATGTTCCTACAAACGTTGCTTCCAATATTAATGGTTCACTTAGAAATAACTACTACAAAATATTATCTGGTTTTGTTTTGATTATTGAGTGTACCTGAAATTTGTTGCGGAAAACATTTGGCGCATCTGCAAAAATAATATCCCACATCAAGATGCCAAAAATGGTCAGCCAAATGCCACTCTCCGAATGAACACCTTGCCAACCACCACCTTCCCCAGCATAATACTCCAATGCAAGTTGTTCTACTCCACATTGTTCACCATCTTCACCATAAAATATACTCCTCATCCCTGTTTTAGAATTCAATGGTCTTCCTTGAACACAAACCTAATTTTGATTGGACCAAAGAACAATTAAATTATAGTCAAATTAGTCAGGGTAAGGACAAAAGCTTGACATATCAAAATCATAGGGAAGATCAGAACCTCCCCCTAATGTTTGAAGTAATAACAAAAACTGCCCCTCGATATTTTGAAATTATATATACTAGCCATGATGTTCATCTCCACCTTACATATAGATCCATCTAATATAAATTGTTATATAAATTGATGATATCGATGGAAAAAAACACAGGATCCTCCACCATCCCATTAGGGTGGTGTTACTCATGAACTTTATTGAGACAAAAGATGCCATGGATAATGCTTCACATTCCCACTTTTATTTTCATTTATATGTAAAAGGGCTAGAGATGACTCAACCAATATTTTTGATATCTACTAATAAATTATATGAGTTTAATGTAGAAGTACAAGATTCTAACAACTCTTCACAAATATAATATATACATACATACATATATATATATATATATGCTTAATCTACTGTAAAATTTCAAACAGAATTCTCGTTTAAGTGTAAAAGTATATAATTGAAAACTATTTCACTAAATTACAAGCTTTTATATTTTAAAATAATGTAACATAGTTCTCAAATTACAGTATTTCTGAATCAATATTTAGCATTTTTCATAAATAAAAACTAGAAATTCATTTCAAATTTAAAATAAATACAACACAAACTAATGCACACAATGCTTGAATATCTACACTGGCCTGTCCATGAGAAGCATCACTATCGCACCAACACCAGCATCAACCTACTTTTCCACAACCTAATCCACCACCGCTCCACTGGCCAATGGGAACTGGGGGTAGTAGTGGAGTTTGAAGGCAAGGCCTACCTTCAACACCCTCCTCGCTTACTACACCCACCTATCACCCACAGAAGTAGGAAAAATGATTTGAAGCTAGGGCCCACATTGCTATGGGGCACAGTGGAGGATATGAAGAGGGGGCAAATTATAGATTAAGATAATTATTTGGTTTGCAGTTGAATTTATTTTTTCCATCTGAAGCTATTTTATCATTTTGTAGTTCTCTGAGATAATACAAAAGTAAGTTTTGCTTTGACTATTCATCTATGCTTAATACACTCAACTAGACTTTAAGATTTTCACCTTTTCTGTTCAACTGAAAATGGGGTATAATAATTTAGGGTATAATAATTTATAATCTTCTGAAGGGTTTAATGGCTGTTAGTTGCAAGGTCTTTCATAACTTAAACATATTCCCATGATGAAATTAGATGTAAATCTAGAAAGCCCCTTTTCATGGTTGTAGAAAATGTTGTTATTTTGAATCCTTTCATTTCAAGGAATTGGTTGGAACATAAAGGAGATTTTTGTAAGTAGGCACCCCAAGGTAGGTTTTCGCAATCTATGCAAACAGTAAGAAGGTATAAACAGTCATTTACATTACCATCTACCTCAAAAATCTTCCTCTGAACGGACTTGGAATAACTGGGTATTTTCCAGCGTCTGGGTGGTCTTCCCAAACGCAGTACTCGCCTTTGCAAGGCCACTCTTGAACCAGCACGAACCCATGGATCAAGTAAGCCATCTTCCGCAACTCTTAGGCTCTCATCTACACGACCCAGGTGTTCTAAATCAACAGAAAGTCTTAAAGTCCAATATCCCCTTCGTCCATTGGAAATGAATCTATTTAGTAGTTCTTTGAGTAGATAGACGGCATCAATGTACCTGCGAAAGTTAAAAACTATACTTCAAAAGAGTGCCAACTAGCAAGCAAGTTCACACAAAATAACTATCAGGTTTTCTTCACACATGCAAACCATGGACTTAGTAAGCTATCTCCAAGTTCATTATCCAGAGTGTATGTTTAGTTGACTTTCCATTTTGCTTCCTTACTTTTTCTATGATCCTTTCGTTTGTTTTTATTCTTTTGAGTGAATTGCATTTGTATGTCGCATATTTTTGCTCAAGTGGCTTTATGTATTTTTCTAAATAACTATCAGATCTAGTGATTAGATTTTAAAACATGCAGTGTATTATAAGAATAATAAATGAATAAAAAATAATAATGAATTAATAAATATATATCTGAAGGAATTAAATTCATAAGTAGATCTATCTTCAGAACGGGAGTAGAAGGCCTAAGGCATAGGAGATTTCATACCCTCAGTAATCCCAATACATTAATTTTTTATAAATACTAACTCATTAGATCGTTATTTCCATAGGGCTCAGTATCAAAGTTGTTTTGCATGTGAAGCAATCTAAGCAGGCCCTACTGAAATCTGAAATATTGAATAAAGACAACAAAAGAACATATGGTTTAGTTATTGGACCTACATCCAAAAGCAAATGCAGATGCCTATAGAGGTAAAATATATTTTCTTTCTTAAAATTACATTACAATGACTACCTTCAATAGGTAAGCCATATGTTCAAATATGCAAACAAATAAATATTAACATATCATATCAAATATAATCAGTCTTAGATATATGATATTTAATCTGATAGACATTCAATATTCTGAAATATGTCTTTACAAATTTGATGTTATCAATTTTACTACATGGTTCTTTTAGAAAATCATTGTCTTTGTGCACCAACTCTCCAACCCTAGTCTCAGGTTGTATAAACTAAGGAGATTTTTGAATAAACAATTCTGAATATTTCCCCATCTTTTCTCTACATGTTTGGTTTCATCTAATTGAATCGAGCCCTATCAAATCTAATTTGATTCCAACACTCCCTATATTGGTTGTGGAAATTTCAATTGGATTGCTCAACTTGAACATTGGAGGAGAAAATTTATGAAGGGATAGAGGCCCACTACGATTATTTAATCATGTTTCATAGATTGGATTATTTATTTATCATTTTGGCTATTTTATACCAAAATTCTCTTCAATCACAGGCTTTATCCATCAAAAATATGTGTGATTAGTTGGGATAAAATAATTCATCTCACGTAATCATTTAAAATGAACATAGCCTTTGTGTTTTCAATCATGAAAGATCAACAAACAAATTCAGAAAATATATATTGTTGACATTCATATGGAAGAGCTACAACTAAAGAGTAAACCAAATTATATATTGCACTAATTTAGCAAATGAAATAGAACTAAAGCCTAATATGATATTAATTTGAAATTCAAAAACACTAAATAGAAACAATGAACACATAAAGTACATATGGTCAAACCACACATCATACATTCAAGGACAAATACCTATACAGTTATAATATATTCTCTCTCCTGAATTTGGTGATAGAATCTAGCATAAAATAGGTTCAAGCAAACTAGCTAGCCTCCACATTTTGCCCACAAAGCTCGTTTTTGGTTTCTACAACTGCATCACGTAAATGCCACTTACATATATTGTCTTTTTCATTTTGCGTTGGAGTAGAACCTTAATGTATTTCTTCTTGTTAGTTAGTTACTAAATGAGATTTTACAAGAAATTTTTTTCTAGGAGAGAAGAAATATTTATTTGCTTGTTCCAGAAAATATTTTATGTTTAAATATCAAAGAAAATTGCAACAGTACCACAATCTCAAATAGCCACATGCACACGCGCACACACATACATGTAGCAATGTGCAGGTAGAAACTAAATGGCACACATATTTACAGATATATTTTGCAACCTTGCATTAATCCATCAATTTTAATACAGGGATCCATGGTTGCCAGATTTTGCATCTCTCTCTACCATGAAAAATATGTAAATCAGCAGAAATAAAACGTTGACATCCCTGCACAGATGGGAACATTGACTAATCCATGTGGGGCACATATGCTACCTGTCAGCTAGCAAGTGTACAAGTTAGTTTGAGTCCAAAATTTCCAAGCACATGCCCCCCATACGACCGGTGAACATTGCACCAAAAGGTCCAAAACTAACTCGAAAGATGATTCACAAATGTTGATCCATAACACCCGGTGTCTACCTGCTGCATATTCCTGTCAGCCTTGCCCAGGCACAACAGGTAGTATAAAAGGTGACTTGGCACACCTCAAGTGTGATATATTCCGTCTTTCCCACATTTATTATATACTTACATATTTTTGAACACCCCAAAGAAGAATTTCATTTTTCAAATTAGAACTTTTCCCCCATAATTATCCAATCCTTCAAGTAATTATGAGACTCCACTCTCTACCACTACTTTAGAAGGCCAAAGTGTATAGGTTCCCAAAAACCTTCATTCCTTCAATCCTAATCAAAACACCATTTCAAGTCAAAGTAGGACAATAATTTGAGGGTGGTAAAGTGTTTCATGATTTAGAATCCTTATTACAGCTTTGAAAGGGAATACAACTTACTAAAGAAAATGAACCATTGTCAAGCTATCATTAAATTAAGCTTGTTTTGCAATTTAATATTTCCTATGAAAGCATAGGCCTATGTCATCCCTTCTTCTCTCTTTATTTTTCAAATATAAGCAGTCTTCGATATTTGATTAAAAACCTCTAAATAAAATTCAACTAGTCCGTTATTATGCCATGATAGTAGCAGACTAATAATTTGAGCTGCCATGATTGATGCTATCTAATCTCTAGTTTCCCTTACTTGATATGAAGCTTTAGCCACCCAAATAACTGATAAAGGAAGATAATTTTGTGCAAAAAGATATTTGCTGTTCTGATCAATACCTATCAAAATTCATCTTTTAATATTCTATCAAATAACCATGCCTCAGTTTAGCATTACTAATATAATTCAGAAGGTAATTGGTATGAAAATATATCAGTTCTAGCCTTCCAGGAAAGAGGAATTATAATGGGTGGAAAGGCTTTACTTTAAGCACCATTACCTCTTCTCTTGCTCAAGAAATGAAACACCCAATAAGACCACCTTAGAGTAGACCCATGAAGCCGAAAAGAACGACAAAAAAGCTTCCATTGATCCACCACTTGAAGTTTTCCTTGTTTCCGAAGAATTTGACATGCACGAAACAGAAATCTCTATACATCTTAAAACCAACTCAGAGTTGTTCTCATCAAGAGATTCAACCATAATTTGGGAAATTTCAATAGCCTGTCGCCACAATTATACCTCAGTGAAGGCAGAATATTTTGATGATCTTGGTTCACAAAAGTAGAGCATACCTCTTCATAAGAAAGAAAGTCACTCCTACTTGAAAAGATCTGCTCTGAGATTATACAACTGTATGCAGGATATCTCACAATGCCCAAGTCCACAAGTAAAAATGCAGACAGGTCATGATCTCCATTAAGGAAAAAAAGCCTCTGTATGAAGAAAAGAAGATTACAAAATAATCAAAAACAATGTAGGGTGCTAGGATGATTTTATGCACAAGGTTATGATAGTTTACAATATGGTCATAAAAAAGCTACTATGCCCAATTTGTCAACACGAATTACGTCTGATGACTCATCAAGTTGCTAAGACAAGATATTGTTTAACACAAAGACAAGATGATATGACTTCAAAGTATCATTAGTTTCTCCCTTGTGGAAGCTTTTACAAGAAATAAAGGCACACCTTTATATAGCACAACAGATCCCATAGTCCCCTATGCTTTATAAATTTTTCTAGAGATGGAATCATTTCATTGGAAAATGGATAATGCATGTTGCATATCAGTGTAGAGGAGACAAAATAACAGCTACAGATTGTTGAATCAGTCTTTTCTTTTTTGTGGAAAAGAGGGAGAGGGATTGGTGTAGAGAGGGGGAGTAGGACCTTTGGCAGGAAGTTAGGAACTAATAGAGGAAGATGGAATAATTGAGCACAAACATTCCTACAAGAAATAAGTTGGCAACTCCTGCAACCACCCATGTGAACATTGTGCACTAGGTACGCTATGACACAAATGGCTCTTCAATGACAACGCATGCGCCTTATAAAAACACAATGCAAGAAAACATAAGTAAATAAAATATTTATACTAGGTGATTTTCAACAAAATGAAAATGGACAAACATAGACGAATTTTACCCCCCCAATTGCAACATAAATTTGATGATTCAATTCAAATATTAATATCTAACAATAATTTGACATATTTTAAGCCTCTAGTATTACTGTTTAACATATAATTTCATAAAACTACACCATAGATATATTAAGCGAAAAAACTATTTAAAATTTCAAAATGAAGCAATTTCAACAAGAAAAATATAAAGGGGAAATGACCAAAAATAGAAAAAGAAACGTAGGAAACATAAGTTAATATATATATATATATATTACTTTATAAATTATAATATTGCAATTAATTATATGTAACATTTTGTAATTAATTTGCAAATTAATCAATTCAATTATTTGTTTGCTCATTCAAGGAGAATTAAAATAAAGAATTTTAATAGAATTATTTATGAAGGTATGCATATTTTAATTTGATAAAATATAAATCTTGTCATATTTTTCTTTACAATAAAAAAATTAAAAAGTAAGACAAAATCACATTCATCACAATACTGTTTCTTCAAATTCTAATTTTTACCTAGTTTTCTTGATTTTTTTAATATACTAATTGGATAAACATTTTAGTCTTTATTCTTAATTTATATAACTTTAAAATAATTAATGATTTATCATTCTATTTCTTTTTTTTGGCAGTAAATAGATTTAGTACATTGTTTTTTTTACATTTATCATTTTTTAAATTGAATATATAGATTGAATATAAGTTGTTCATTTGTGTTGTACCCACTCATCTACGTGTGACATATATATATATATATATATATTGTTGTTGTCGCACCCATATTGATTTTTTTTATTTTAATGTGAAATTTAGTATGAAAAATCGCCTTTGTAACTATTATTTTGTGAAAAAATTAAATTTTACCACATTAAACATGCTAAAATAACAAACATATCATTCCTCAAAATAATTTTAAATATATTAATGTGACAAATATGTCATGTTTACTATTTTTATGAGGTTAATTAATATATCAGATTTTTACTTATTTATGTGAAAGTTAATATAATTAAATTTTTATTTTTTAATATAATTTTTAAATTAATTCTTTTTTTTTAATAAGCACCTATAGAGTCACTCGCAAGGAAAGTGGGGTGGGGGATGAGGCACGGCAGGTGTAGTGGTGGCAGGGGTGGGGGAAGACTTTTAACCATGGGGTGGAGGATGCTTCCCCATCTCCCACCCAATTGCCATCCCTAAATGGACCATAAAAATAAAAGAGGGACTTTTAGAATGCGCTTGTGCAGGGTGAAATTTAGCTAACCCACGCCTTAATATTTAAGAACTATGGCATTCGCCATAGCAATTACAATGCATATGGACACAAATACAGCACATACTTATAAACTGGCTCAGCATTTTAGAGCAAAATGAAATCACCTCAGCTCGCCACATTAAACATTCAGCCAATGGAGATATTCGAACACAAAGACCGGCTTTTGCTAAAACAAAACTTTGGAGCTCAAGCCTGCACCAGATAATAAAGCTCAATCATGTGGAGATGTAGCCTGGAATTGATATGCAAATTATGGACAAAGTTAAACTTACCTTACCATATTCTTGCTTGAAGATAGAATCAAATCAATGATGTCTTGCTTTTGTGTACCATGACTGCATTTCTGAAGTTCCATTAGAAACAAAGTGAATCAAAAGTTATCAAAAAGCATCAAGCAAAGAATACTGTTAGAAACCATTAATTGCAAAATTAAATAGATAAATAAACAAAACACCTCAAATTCTATAGCTTTGATAAAAAGGTTCTAATGGAGGCATATGCAGGAAAAATCAAGAGAAACATGTCTAAAGATGAATCTATCAAATGTAGCTGAGATATCAACTTGTATATTGTTCACAATTTGGGATATCACACAAATTATATTAAAATCCAAATGGATATCTAAGTATTAACATTTATCAATTGAAAATGCTATTGTAAGGGTTGAGAAGAAAAGGGAATTTGATGACATTAAAAAGAAAAACAAGAAAATCAACTGAGTTGAAAAAAAATAATAAATAGATCTAGTGTATCAAGTATGAAAAATTACATAAATTAATATAGTAACAACACTATTTTCAAAGCCAAACAGCCCAGCCAGTCCAACAAATTTAACCGAGAACAACCGGTGGTCTAGTCTAAGTGGCAACTAGGTCACTTTTTTTATTTCATTATAAGAAGAAGATGGAGAAGAAAGAGAAGAGATAAAGAGGAAGAAGAAAGGAAGGGAAAAATGGAAAATATGGTAGGAGAAAAAGAAAAATGGAAATGAACTAACAAATTGAAAATTACCCAAAAAAATTAAAATAAAGAAAGAATGAAAATGTATAAAGGGAAAAAATTTCATTCTATTATTATTATTTTTTGACAAAAAGTTTTTGTTTTTTTGTCTTCTTATGCAATCAAATAATTAGTCTATACATTTTGAATAAGTTATTCAAAAACTAATAAATTAACTATTACATATTTAAGTTATTTTGTTTTTAAAAATAAATAACTAATTATATATGCTTTACTCAAATAATAATATGGCATTAATTTGTATATAAATTATGTATGTAATTTTAAAATATTATTAGTTTTTTCTCAGTTATTTATGAAATGAATAGGCAAATATATATTATAAATTGGATGAATCAATGAACCAGTATGTTCGGTTTTATCACTAGACCGGTTTTGAAAACATTGGGTAATAGGACAAATCCCAATTTTTATCATATTTTAAAAGAGTGCATGATAAAAAATAAAATTTTCACAACCTAACTAAATCATTTTCTTTGTTCAAAATTAACTTCTTAGAAACAAAAATTCCACACGAAAAAAACATTCATTTTATACTCAAATGGTGAACAAGGATGAAAAATAAGTGTTATAGTGAACTCAACTAAACACATTTTGGTAAAAAGGTCACGTTAAACGACAAAAAGAAAAAGAATAGCTTCCATGTGGATGATACATTAAGGACACTACAACTGCTGCACACAAGTTTGTCAAAATGCCTTTTTGTGGTACTACAAAGCCTTTTCTTGATGGCCTCATGGCTCAAATAAGGTAATTGGAAAATGCTCTTAAGATATATATATCATACTTGTCCACACAGAAAGCCTTTTTCCTAAGCAGTCATCAAAAACTAATATTTATTAGTGATACGTACTCTAATACCAAAAGTCAACGATGGATACTAAAGGCATTACGGTTTTATATGTATGCATTTACATTCATTAATGAAATATTGATTTATTCATATCAATATTATGGAAAATTTCCATGCATGTAAATCTTGAATGACATAAAATATTATATGTGCCTATGTAGTTAAGAAACTTTATTTATAAAGAGTTATGAATATAAACACTAAGGAGTCGTATTCAATTACTAAAACCACTCCGCAAGTCACAAACACTTTAAAAGGCATTAAAGTCAGTACAACTTGCACACCTTATATTTGTACGACGAAAGTCATGCCATTCAATATAAAATATTGCAAATATATGTGTGTGGATGCATCATTAGAGAATCAACACTTGAACAGACTTGTAGAACAACATGAATGCATAGTGTTCACTCTTCGCTGTTAATATCTTACTTCATGATCATGTTAAGTGCACGTGGATCTTAGACCTGAAACAACATAGTTGTCTTATGCACATAACAGTTAACGTGTCATTAGAAAAATTAAGGGCCCATATTTACCTTGAGATAAGATAGGGTAATAAGCTCAATATGCCGTTATCTGGATCCATATAGAGACATGTGTGCTTTCAATAAGAGATTTCTCTCCTTGTAAGTAAACAAAGAGTTTGTTCAATGCAATTGATATTCTATGAGACAAAAATCATTGACTAAAGTAGTGCATGATCGGAAAAAAATTTTCAATAGAAACCTTGTCTCATGGGGCAACACTAATTGGTCTATGACCGACTTATGAATTTGATTAAATTCACGACTCTCGCTCCATCAGGATAAAATAAGAAAAGGTCTATATTGCATGGTACTCACAATTGGAAGGGTTCATTGTGATTCATTTCACCACGTCTTAATTGGACTACAATATGGATCGCAAGCTAGATGTTACCCGTATCCTTTAAGCTATGCTAATTGCTAATTAAAGATGAACCTAAAAAGGCACATAAAAGGTGGTTGTGTATGATGAATATTAAGTTAGTGGATAGCATAATTTATTTAGTGATAATTGGATCGAACTAAATAAATTGTCATGATGTTTGTTAATGATAAGATCATTAATTCGAAGCACAATTGAAATTTTAATTTAATTAATGAGATTAATTAAATTAAAAAGACAAAACACAACTAGAATTATTTGAAGTCGATCATATTTGTCAATAATGTGATTATTAACTAGAAACATGATAATCTATGATTTAATTATGAGATTAATAAAGTTGAAAGATATAATTCCGTTAAGCCTTAATTATTAATGAAGATTAATAATTAAAAGGCTAGATAGGCCATAATTATTAATGGAGAATAATACTTAAGAGTTATACACTGCAATTATTAAAAAATTTAATAATTCAAAGTTACATAAGCTAATAATTACTAAAGGTCCATGTACTGAACTCATAGCTAGTGTGCCCTAGTGTCTTAATATAAATAAATGTTTTAAAAAAGTTCTATGCATGTGAAAAATCAAAAAAATTCGTGTGCTACCCTCCAAACAAGAAGAGATATTATTCTATCTACCCTTTACTTCACTTCTTTTCACTAAAAATCTTTTAGCCCAAAGTAATTTACGTTAGAGCCTTACGAAAGGTGTGTTGCAAGGTGTAGAAGACGCTCGTCGTCACAACAGCTGTGTGGACAAACTAGAGATCGAAGTGTGAGGGCCACAACTTAAAGATCCCAAGTGCACCTATTAAACTGCGATTCCAAAAGTACATTCTTTTCAATTTTCTTCGGTGCTTTTTGGTTGATGTGTTGTATGGAAAATGTGGAGCGAGTTTGGTATGTTATTCCGCTGCATTTATATTGTTGTTCTAAGGTTTTAAAGTTTTAAAATCCAATCCTAAATCTGTTGAACCCAACGATGGTATCAAAGCCATCGTATTCCTCATACAACCATGAAATTAATGATCTTTCCACGGTTCATGGTATTTTTTGTTCAGAAATCATTGAAACATGTATTAGATACTTGTTTACATGTAAAAGAATCATTTCTGTAGGTTTTGAAACAAAGAAAAGCGAGAAAAAAATCGAAAACTTCTTGTGTATGAAATTCTGCACTGCCACATTGTCAAGTTCCACAGTCATGATTGTGTTCACAATCGTGGATCGGGTTTGCAACAGAACATGCATTTTGCTTGTTCTGCCACTTATCGCATAGCTGCGACTAGTCATGCAGCCACACAGGAATGGCTGTGGCCCAAGAATAGTTCCCGTGGCTGCGCAAATTGGCAATGCACTGTTTTCATGGTTTTTCAATTTAAAAAATTGGAAAGGGAATTTTCCACACACGAGCACTAATGCATGAGATGCATAGGCCGTGAAAAGGGTCATTAAATGGAAGTTAATTAATTATACATAAGATGTATAATTTTTTGAATCCATGTTGTGGATAGACTATGGATTTAAGACACTTATGAATGAATGCATTCCCTTTTAGATTGGTTTTCATAGTTCTATAATTATTTTTTATAGGTTGAAAGTTATAAACCCAAGTTTTATTTTACTATATAGAATAGGTATTCTCCATGGTATGCCACGTGCAAAAATAACATGAAAAGTATCAAAGAGTTGAAATTCATGCAAAGACCAAGAGTTAGTACCATTTGAAGTTCCATGGAGCCACGTGGAATTAATATAGAAGGTACTAAAGAGTTGATGTTCGTGCAGAGACTAAGAGTTTGTGCCATTTAGAGTTCCACAACGTGGTGAGCCCTATGCAGTCATAAAGACCAAGATAAAAGGAAGCATTCAAGAAATTCCTATGTAATAGTATAAGATTCTACACATATACACGATCCAATTCCTCGCTCAAATTAGATCTAAAAGTCCATAATCTTCCACATTACTTTATTTTGCATATTCATGATAGATGTATAAGATACATAAAATGAATAATTTACAAAGCGAAACATAAATCTATATGGACCTAAAACTTCGTCAAATAATATTAAGTTAATTGTTGGTCGCGGCCCCCTAAGTGTAGCCTTAGTGTGTGATATCGACACATTAGTAGCGCCACTTTACAATGGCGCATTTATCACATTAAGTGCATTGGATGCGACATTCAAAGAATGCTTTGCCTCAAAAGTAGTCACCACAAGTGAAGTTCAAATCCGACGAATTGTTAGTCTATGGATGTAACTTAAATGGACTTAATATACCAAAGAACTAATTACGTGAGACATTATTGGGCCATAGGTCAAAGGAAAGATAAGGCCACGTATAAGATGCATTAGTAAAAGTTACCACTCATTGAGCCTAACAAACCAAGATCTAATTATATGAGGAATGTTATGTGTAATGAAAATCCCAATTCCCAGTAAGAAAATTGTACCAATAGAATTTTTATCTTTTACCCGAAGGAGTGTAAGATTTGAAAAATCTAATGAAAGGCCATTTTGATTTAAAATCCATTTAAAATAATGTACACCTTCTCAATACTAATAATGATTGAGACTTTAATGTTAATTAGAGCCAAAATAGTCGATAGGTTTCAAGATATAAGAAGAGTTCTCATGCTTGAGAAAGTCAGTGATGTCTTGGATATTACCATCTCAGATTAGAGAGTTCTCATTCGTGAGAGAGTCAGTGAAAGGGGCAGTCCTTGAGGAGTCTCGTCTCTCGATTAATAATTCTAAGGAGAGCAAGACCAAAAGAAGGATACCCATTATTCCTAGAGCTAGTGCGATAGGCGTGGCATCTAGTGCCCAAGTTTGCGAAGAAAAGAGTTTTTGAGGCAACAAAATAGGGTATTAGAGGAGGAATTGCACTAAATGCCTCAATCGCCAAGGGCTTGGCATTGTCAGTATGCAACTTTATATTTGTGAAACATCTTATTCCATTAGTGCGTTCACCACATCTTGGATCTTGGATCATGGATTCGGGTGCATCTTCTCACATTTGTACTTCGAATTAAGAATTTAGTCAAAAGTATATCACTTAAAAAGTAAAAAATGGTGATTAAGGTAAGCAGTAGGGCAAATGTTGCAACCAATGTGATTGGCACTGCTTCAGTTGGGTTATTATCTTATCACGTTTTAAGTCTAAGAGATTGTCTCTTGTTACTAGATAAGCTAAAACTATTAGCTCTAGACCTTTATGGGTAAAAAAAAAGTTATGAACTTTCTCTTAAAAGATAATCAGTGCCAAGTTTTTATCGTAATAAAGTGATCAACACTGCCTTATTGGTAAATAACCAGTATTACTTCAACTTGAATGATAAACCTATAATGAATACCATGACAATCAAATAAGCTAAGGATGGCTTAAATTCCAAGCACTTATGACATCTTAAACTAGGTTATACTGTAGAAGTTAGGATTAGCAAGTTAAAAACAGATGAGCTTATAAGCCCATTAGGAAAAGAGCTTTATCCAACTTGCTGACCAAGCTCCTTAAGCAAGGCTGTTGAAGTCTATTTGATGGACAAGTCTAAAGAGCACATAGGTATTAGAGTCAGTCCATACTAATGTTTGTAGGCTGTTTAATGAAATAGCAAGTAGAGGTTTTCACTAGTTTATTGTATTTATTAATGATTACTCTAGTAATGGTCATATGTGTTTAATGAAGCATAAGCACGAGTCCTTCGAAGAATTTGAAGAATTTAAAACTAAAGTAGATAAACAAACTGGCAAGCATGTAAAGACACTGCAATTGGATCGCAGTCAGCTGTACATAAGTACCGAGTTTGTGGAATTCCTCAAAGCAAATGACATTATGTCACAATTCACACCACTAGTAACTCCTCAATTGCATAGTAT
This sequence comes from Avicennia marina, assembly GCA_019155195.1. Taxonomy (NCBI): domain Eukaryota; kingdom Viridiplantae; phylum Streptophyta; class Magnoliopsida; order Lamiales; family Acanthaceae; genus Avicennia; species Avicennia marina. Next base: position 6,329,614 of record CM032772.1, on the reverse strand, counting down.
AGCCGAGCATGGGAATCGGGCTTTGTTGGACCTAGTTCAATCTATGATGAGCTTCATCAAATTACCCATTTCTTTATAGGACACGCCGTCCTCATAGTCGCTCATATCTTAAATAGAATTTACTTTAAGTTCGTTCCCTCAACCCCACATGAAATGTGGAGTGAGAGGAAGCTGAGCCTAAAACATATCCAGACTTAAGGATGTCTACCTTACCTTGAGAAAGCAAGACGAATTAGTTAGAGGTCAAGATCATCATAGGTCGCTTTGTTATTTATCGTAAGGATTTCAGGAGATATAAGTTCTACCTGTGCGAAGACAATGGAATTGTCCTCGATTATTGGGCGTGTTTTCTCAAAGAAAGTAGTAAGAAATAATTTTTAGGGAGGTTGAGGATGAAGAACAAAGCAATAGGCCCATAAGGCGAATTCCTACTCAATAACAACTTCGTATGACATAACCATTGTGATAATTAGGTAGAATATCTCATTCACCAAAGAAATGATTATCTCCTAGAAAACGAACAAGAGTTGCTTGTAATGGAACGTAATGATCATGGAGATGATCTTTTCAACTTTGATCAAGTAATAGCAAATAATAACTCAACCAAGTGGCTTGAGGCTGTGAAATCATAGATGAATTATGTGCATGCCAACCAAGTGTGGAACTTGGTAAATCCATCCAAAGAAATGGTTCCCATTTGATGCAAATAAGTCTACAAGAGAAGGATTAGTTCGACTGGCAAGGTAGAGACCTATAATGCCAAAATTGTAATAAAGGGTTCTAGTCAAAAGGAAGGAATTGACTATAAAGAAACCTTCTCACTAGTAGGCATGCTTAAATGCATTCAGATTTTACTTATAATAGCCGCCTACTTGGATTATGAGATTTAGCATGTTAATGCCAAAACTACTTTTCTTAATGAATTACTTGAGGAAGATGCTTATATGGTGCAATCAAATTGTTTAGCTTTATCAAAAACAAAGATGAGTCTTGCATTTGTAAGAAAGTTAGTGGAAGCATAATCGCACTCTTAGTGTAGTATGTGGATGGCAGATTGTTAAGAGGGAAAGGTATTAGAATGTTAAGCTCAATCAAAACATGGTTAGTTTGCAACTTCTCCATGGAAGACTTGAAAAAAGTGACTTGCATCTTGAGCATTCATATCTATAGAGAAAGAGTGAAAAGATTGTGAGGTCTTTCCTAAACTCTATACATAAATAAGAAACTCAAGACGTTCAGTATGAAAGCCCAGTGTGGGCAATGCTATATACAAGGCCAAAATCGTTTATGTTATAAATGTTTCGAGTAAGTTTTAGACAAATCCTAGTGAAGAGCATTAGGATGCTCTCAAGTGTACCTTAAAGTACTTGAAAAGCACTAAGATATGGTACTTGCAATTAGCGATTGTGATCTACAAGCAGACAGTTGGATTGGTCCCGACTGTTAGTGATGTGAAAGATAGAAAATCTATCGTAGAACTTTTAAGCACTCTTAATTGAGGAATAGTGAGTTGAAAGGGTTCCAAGCAAATTGCGACTGTGGACTCCACCGCTGACGGTTAAGTAAATTATTGCATGAGACGCTACAAATGAGGTTGTTTGAAAAAAGAAGTTTGTAGCAGAACTTCAAGTGGTTCCACATGAGGATCGGCCATTGCCATTTTATTAGGACAACCATGGTGCGATCGCATAGTTGAAGGAACAGAGATCTCCTCAAAAATTCAAACACAGAGAAGCGTGGCAATATTATTTAAGGAATAATTATAAAGGACAATATAGCCATGCAAAAAATAATTTCAGCCCATAATATAGTTGACCCACCTACTAAGTCAGCAACACAAGTGCTACTTGATCGCCATCTTAAAAAGATGGGTATAAGATACTATAACAATATAGTTGTTAAAGGCGTATGACGCTTAAAGGTGAAAAAATTCCCTAGAGCTATGGCGCAAGACGAATGGCGCAGCGCGTGCCATTGTCAAGCACGGCACACAATTTATGTAATATATAAAATATGACCACGTGATTAGCAATTTCATAAAAAAAATATAAATAACAATAAACTACAAATTTTTAATAATAAAGCAAATAACATAAAACTAATTAGCGTCTAAAACTCTAAACGAAAATGTTTCACATCTTTCACACATATAGCAAATCAAGTAGCATAAATAAAAACATGTAAACTCTAATCAAATGATTCTTCAGATTCTTCTTCTGCCACATCATCAGCATTAGACTTGTAGCCTTCCAGATCCTCTTCTTTTGTCTCCATGTCATTTAAGTTGATTTCTTGTTCTTCTTCATCAATCAATTGACGAGCAATAGATTTTCCTTTGAATAAGGCGAATTTTTTAGAACTCGATCCAACAGCACTCACTTTCTTAGATCGAAATTGATATAGAGTTTCCTCAACTCTTGAAACTTTTGCAACATCACCCCAAATCAAATCCTCATCACCAAATACAAGAGCATATTCATCATCACTGCCTTCATCCACCCTCCACAACAACCATTCACTGCTTGTCTCATCAAATTCAAATCCATCCAATTCGATTGAATCAATAGTCTCATGCATCGTATCTTCGTTTTAACGCCCTATTATACTTGATATAAATCAAGTCATTAAGGTGTGATTGCTCCAACAGATTTCTTTTTTTAGAATGAAACTGCAAGATTATAAATAATTAACATGCATTAAACTTTAATTGACAATGTCATAATTTTATATGACAAAATAAACATGTACTTACATGTTCAAATATACTCCAATTTCTTTCACAACCCGATGAACTACAAGTGAGGCTAAGCAGTTTAATTGCAAACTTTTGTAAGTTTGAAGTATCACCGCCATATGCAGCCCACTATTCAGCTAGTAGTTTCAAAAATAAAAGTCAAAATAAGTAAAAAGAAGAAATACATTAAATAATGAACGTTAATTTTAAAAGCATCAATTACCTAGTGATATGAGATTCCTTTGTCTAATAGCAATTGACTTCCCAAAGAGACCTTCAACCCTTTTATAATACACAAGCTCCATGGTCATTTTATCTTGTAAATCTATACTTGGTACCAATCTTTCTATGCAACTATACAAAGCATTTATCACCTCTGAATCCTGTTCAATGTTAAGATTTGCATAGAAAAATTCTAGATTCAAAAAATAACCGGCCGCTTGCAAAGGTCAATGTAGTTGGAACTGTCATTTATCATCAATTATTTTGAAGATACTTTTATACTTATCCTCATTATTGCCAAATGAGGCCACTATAGCCTCTTTTGCCTAATCCATTGCCTCATAAATATATCCCATCACTGGCTTCTTCTCACTATCAACAACACGAAGCACAGTTAACGATGGCCCACTAACTTTTAAAGCATAGGAAATGTGATTCCAAAATGAAGGTATTAGAATCACTTTAGCCACATTTTTCCATGCACCTCCTTTGAATATTTTGATTTATTCTACTCATCGGAAGTAAACATTTTCTTCAAATTTACTTTTTGAACTTGAAAGCGCTTCAAGGTCAACAATGCTGTGGCACATCAAGTTTTCCCTACACGAACCATATCCTTTTGGCCAGTGAAATGCCTCATCATACTTAAAAGATACGGCCTATTATATATATACCCATTTAACATCACCGATCGCTCATAAGTTTTTTTCAAATTTGATAGTTTGAAGATATCTTCAAAGATCAATTCGACGCAATGAATGGCACACGGTGACCAATATAAATGTGGATACTTCTCTTCTAAGAATTTCCCTGTTCATTCAAAATTATTAAATAAAAATAATAATAATATAAATTTAACAATTTAATAAATAAGTAAATAGAACAAAACTTAATGAATGAAAAATTAAAATACTTTCTTACCAGCTACAACATTTACACTAGCATTATCAGTAATTACTTGCACCACATTCTCTACACCAACTCGTTGAATGAACTGTTCCAACAACTCAAACATTTTCCCTCCGGTGTGAGCAAATGAAGATGCATCAATTGACTCTATAAACTTGCTTCCTCTAGTACAATTTACTAAAAAATTGATTAATGTCTTATTTTTTAGTCGGTCCAACCATCAGCCATCAATGAGCAAACATACTTCAATATATCTTCATCATGACTTTACAAAATTTCGTTGGTGTGCTAAAGCTCCTTTTTTACGCACACAACTCTTCCTTCGCAATATGTAGGTGATTTCATATCAAGGCCAAACTGACCAATTGCTTCAATCATTGGAGCAAAACTACCATGTTTCACGGCATTAAATGGAATCATAACATCATACATCCACCTCTAAAATTTTTGCACCACATAATCCCGCTTTATCTTCAATGCTTCGTCAAATTTCAAAGTAGTATTTTTTTTCCCTTCTCTTTTAGAACATCTTCTACAAACTATGCAAAAAATAAGTCAATGGGACCTATTTGCTTCGACTTTTTTAGTTAAAGTAAAGGAAGAGCTTACAGTAGATGTTCTCTTCCCATGACCTGTAACTCCTCTTCCCAAGTAGCACATTCTTCAGCAGTTGTATCAAAATGAGGTAATGCATTCATTTGATTTTTCAACTCCTTTTCTATGTAAGCCCTAAGTTCATCCTTAACATGTTCAGGACACTTAAGACGTGCTTCTGTGTTCCGAAAAACTCCAATAAGATGTTTATGTTGCATAATCCCTCCTTTTGTAAATTTTCCACGAAACTGACATTTAACAAAGTTTGTATTGTTGGGATCGGGCAACAATGCATAATTCCAAGCGGGGTCTTTTTAGTTAAAATTCCCGTCAGAAGATGACATTTTTCATTATCCAAAATTTCAAATTCCAAATACAACAATTAGCAAATAGTCAAATACAAATGACAAAATTAATAATTCCTAACAATCAATTTAACTCAAGTACTCAACTCAACGATCAACATAAAATTCTTAGTCTCTTAAAAACAGAAAAAGACAATAAACAAAACCAGAAAAAAACAGTAAATAAAAAATAGTAAACAAAAAAACATGTACATTTAACAAAAGCAACAGCATTGAGTCTCCTCCAAACTCCAAAGTCCAAACTTGTCAACAAAAAAACAGTAATCTAATTCCCCAAATCACAGTCTTTTAAATCCTAAATCATGTGAGCAGTGGACAGTGGTGCAATTGTGCAAGCATCAAGAATTAAGATACTTTATTTGACCTCTTTGTATCACTAATATTAATTTTCCTTGTCAATCACATAATTTATCAAAAACCATATCCATTCTCCCGTTATCATCTGGTAAAACCCTATTCTATGAAACCTGAGTTCTTAAATAAAAGGACAAAATAAATATATCTTTTATCTACTGTGTTCATACCCAGAAATTTGCAAAACTTATAACAAAGGTGCCAACTTTTCATCCATACTAATAAGCATTTTTCTTGTCGGCAGAATACTTATTAAATAAAATTAGGGCCAAAATTTATTAACTAAAAAACGCACTAATAAGCATGCTTTATTTATTGTTGGCAGAAGTCCATCACTTACAAGAGTAGGACAACTGGCAAGCTTCAAAAAAAAAAAAAGGGCTTCAAGTTTGCGAACCATATAGGAATAGGACGAACAGAGAACATGCTTCTTCGCGAACAAGTTTCTCAATTTTCTGTTTCTTTTTTCATTTTATTTTTTAATTAAAAAGAACGGGCAAAAGCGTTATTTTACGCCCAAACGTGTTTTAATTTTTTAAACACATTTTTGTATTTCAAAAATTAAAAAAATTAAAAACAAGCAGAAAGTTCTAGGCGCGCGCCTGTGCGCCTGGAATGAAGGTGCTAAGGCATGCGCCTATGGCTAGCCTCTACAAATGACTGCGCTAGAGTAATATTAAAAGCACTGCGTCGGCGCCTTTAACACCTTTCACTATGGCACGCGCCTTCGAGCGCCTTTAACAACTATGTATAGCGATTGGCATTAACACTACTGGTGGAGATTATTTATGATATGCCCTCTAATCCTAATGGTTAACGAGGGATATTAGAGGCATTGTAGTTGTATATGTATACTTTTACATTCATTAAAAAAATATTGATTTATTCATATTAATATTATGGCAAACTTTCATGCATGTAAATTTTGAGTAGTATAAAGTATTGCATGTGCCCAAGAAGTTATGAATATGGACACAAGGCTATATTAATACTAAATTACTAAAATCAATTCGCAAGTCATATATACTCTAAAAAGTATTAGAGTCAATGCGACTTGCACAACTTGTATTTGTATAAGTATCACGTCGTTTGATATGAAATATTGAGCATACATATATGTGGATGCGTTATTAGAGAATAGGCATTTTGATAGTGAATCACAAAACGAAGCAAACACATAGAGTTCACTCTTTGCCATGGTTATTAAAGACGATCAAAGGCGCGCGCCATGGTGAAAGAAGCTACAGGCACCGGCGTAGCACCTTTAATATTAATCTGGCACAGCCCTTTGTAGAGGAGCGCCTGGAACTCGCTGCTTGTTTTTAATATTTTTTTATTTTTAAAATACAAAAACGTGTTTAAGAAATTAAAATACGCTTGGACATGGAATAACGCTTTTGCTTGTTCGTTTTATTTAAAAAAAAGGCAAAAAGAGGCAAAAAATTGAGAAAACTATTCGCAAAGAAAAAGAGTTTCTGTTCATTCTGTTCCTCCACGGTTCTTCCCCAATTTCTTCCTTTAATAACTTGGTTTATATCAAGTACAATAGGGAGTTAAAATGAATATACGACGCGCGAAACTCTATTGATCTAATCAAATTGGATATATTTGAATTTGATGAGACAAGCAGTGAATAGTTGTTGTACAAGGTGGATGAAGGCAGTGATGATGAAAATGCTCTTGTATTTGGTGATGAAGATTTGACTTGAGGTGATGTTGCAAGAACTTCAGTAGTTGAAGAAACTACATATCAATTTCGATCTAAGAAAGCGAGTGCTGTTGGATCAATCCAAAAAATCCACCTCATCCAAAGGAAAATCTATTTCACGTCAATTGGTTTATAAAGAAGATATCAACTTAAATGACACAGAGATGAAAGAAAAGGATCCCAAAAGCTACAAGTCTATTGCTGATGATGTGGGAGAAAAAGAAGAATCTGAAGAATCATTTTATTAGAGTTTACATGTTTTTATTTATGCTACTTGATTTTCTATATGTGTGAAAGATGTGAAACATTTTCATTTAGAGTTTTAGACACTAATTAGTTTTATGTTATTTACTTTATTATTAAAAATTTGAAGTTTATATTATTATTTATGTTTTTTCTATGAAATTGCTAATCACGTGATCTTATTTTATGAATTATATAAATTGTGCACTGTGCTTCACAAAGGCACGCGCTGTGCCATTCGCCTTGTGTCATGGCTCTAGGAAATTTTTGCACCTTTAAGCGCCATATACCTTTGACAACTATGCTCTTTACTATCAACATCTTACTTCATAATCATGTTAGATGCGTATGAACTTTAGACCTAAACTAACATGAGTGTCTTAAGCGCATGATGATCAACGTGTCATTAGAACATTAAAAGCTAATATCTATCCTGATGTAAAATAGGGTCATGAGCCTAACATGTCGTTGTCTAGGTGCGTATGAAGGCATGTGTGAATTCAATAAAGGACTTTTCTCCTTGTAAGGAAGCAAAATATTTGTCTTATGCAATTAGTATTCTATAACATAGAATCTTTAGTTAAGGTAATGTATCATCAGAAAAGAGTTTTCAATAGGAATATTAGTTTCATAAGGCAACACCAATTGGCCGTATAACCAAATTTATAAGTTTAACTAAATCCATAACTCTTACTCGGTTAGGACAAAGTAAGATAAAAAGATATATACCGTATGATACTCATAATCGGGAGGATTCACTGTGATCCGTTTCACCTCATCTTAATGGGGCTACAATATAGGTCGCAGGCTAGGCATTATTTATAGTCTTCAACCTATGCTTGTTGGCAATTAAGGATAAACTTAAAAAGTCACACACAAAAGAATATTATATATGATAAGTGTTAAATTGGTGGGAGGAATAATTTATTTAGTGAAAATTAAATTAAATAAAATAAATTATCATGATGTTTGCTAATGATGAAATATTTAACTAGAAGCACAATCAGAACTTTAATTTAATTAATGAGATTAATTAAATAAAAGGGACAAAACACGAATAGAATTATTTGATATTAATTATATTTGTCAATAATGTGATTATTAACTAGAAACATGATGACCATTGATTTAATTAATGCGATTAATTAAATTGAAAGATATAATTCTATTAAACCTTAATTATTAACAACAATTAATAATTAAGAGGCTAGATGAGTCATAATTATTAATAAAGATTAATACTTAAGAGTTATAGGTTGCAATTATTAAAGAATTTAATAATTGAAAAGTACATAGGTTAGTAATTCTAAAAGTCCATATAGTAAGTTCATGGAACCTATAACTAGTGTGCTCTAATGCCTTAATATAAATATATGTCTTAGAAAAATTTGTTTGCTACCTTCCAAGCAAGAAGATATATTATTCTAGCCACTCTCTCCTCTTCTTGTCGCCAAAAGCCTTTTAGCTCAAAAGAGTTTGCGTTAAACCCTTACAAAAGGTGTTTCGCAAAGAGTAGACAATGCATGTCATTACAACTACTATGTGGACAAATTAAAGGTTGGGATTTGAGGACCACAACTCAAGAATTGCAAACGTACCCATTAAAATGTGATTTCAAAAATATGTTCTTTTCAATTTTCTTCGGCACTTCTTAGTTGATGCGTGTTGTATGGCAAATGTGGAATGGGTTTAGTATGTTTTTCCGTTGCGTTTATATTGTTGTTTTAAAGTTTTGAAGTTTTAAATTCTAAACCTAAACCCATTGAAACCTAACAATATTAATATAAGAACACAAGCAATCAAATGTCTCAAAGATATAACTCTTTTTCTTTTCAAGAAATAGAGTTTATGAATGTCAAGTATATTATCATGATTTTTAGTTCACTGACAAGATGCATAGTAGAGTACACATCATGAAAAATAAGAAAGAAATTAGTCCACCTATTGCTAAGCTATATCTTCGTTACAAGCTAAAAGTTTCTGTTTAGGATGTCTGGAGAAAGGGAAACTAAGACTTCCCAGACAAACAAAAGTTGCTAAATGCACATAAGCCAAACTAGACAGATAGGCTATGTCACTACTCAAACACTAATACCATCCAACTAATATGTGAATTTTAAGGTTGCCTTTTCTCATAAATACACAGCAACCACAATAAGAACTAATTCAGCTGAAATGTCAGCACTGGTTGCTGAACAAATGCATTTAAGCAATGCCCTTTTTTATACGCCATAAGCATGACTAAGCTTTAAAAATATATAATTTTTAAAAAGTATACATAGCACAAACCTTTTTAAGCACCCTCAAAGCTTCCCGAAGCTCATCAATGTTAAGCACGTTCAATAACTCCTCTAAGCCATTGTCTTCTAGTTCATTCCTCCCTGGGAAGGAGCATACATAGCCTGCTTCTATAATATGAGGACAAGCTTTTTTCACAAAACTCAATTCAAAATCATGAAAAGATGATAGAATGAATTTAATGATTGGCAAAATCAATTATACTGGTTTTTTAACCTAATAGCTCCTCTATTGCTTGGTGGTGATCAGTTATCTCAGGATATGATATATTTGACATCCGAAACCAGGGCCCTGGGAGGAGAGACCAACAAACTCTGACTGTCAAATAGTGCATCAGAAAGCAAAAACTAAAAGGTTGAAAACATTAAAATAATGCCACTTGACATCACTGGCAAGTAAACACTGATCAGTCATTAAACTAACTATGATATAGAATAGCCACTTGACATTAATATAATTCTCAAGAGATAAGTCCATACAGCCATTTTTCTCACGAATGCTTCATTCTCCAGTAAAAAATGTATCAAACATCAATTTTCTTGAAAAATACACAAAACAAGGCAGTTAAAATTTGGTGGTATCCAATTTCAATAGCTGGTACCAGGAAGATCCTTATTTAAGTTCACCAACATCACCCTATTCTGCAACTTCATTTAATAGTCATGTAAGTATTTACCAATATAACTAGACAAAACTAAACCTCCATATCTCCTTTTATCTTCTAAATAACAAAGCAGTTTTATCCATGTGTTAACAACATCAACCATTATGAAACTCATCCAAAATCGTAACTCATTTTTTGGGGACCCAACAGGAAGCATTGCCAATGCAGAATGGCTTAAACACATTTAGGACAACTGGTAAAGAACATTATGGGCATTATTTTCAGCTATTCCAGACATTGTTGAGCCAGCAAATGACCAATCTTGGCAGATCACCTCTTGCTAAGTTTGCAATATTGACAACTCTCAATTTAGAACGTCTAGTTCAACTAGACATCAATAGTGCAACTACAAAGGCAGAAACCACAAACTGGAAAACTACAAAGGCATGACTTAAAATTTATTTAATGCAGCTCAGACTTCCTATCTACTTGAAAATCTGAATGTGGATTATGTGCAATATCTATAATATTTGGATCATATCAAGACACCTCTCCTTCACACATGGTCTAGAAAAAGTAAAAAAAACACCATGAGATTTTATCCATTTGACTTTATCTGAAACATAAATCATAGAATCCAAGAAGAGTCGAAAGAAAATGAGAGCTTAGTGTTTAACCTTTGCGAGTATAAAGCCGAGCAAAAAGTCTCTGACTATCATTTGAAAGTGTGGTAAATGCTTCTGGAAAGAGAAAATGCACATACCCATGGCAAAGTTATGAAAAGATGGAGAACATATCATTATATTGTACTATATGCTCAAAATGGTACCTAGGAAAGACATCTCACTGATTGTTAAAAGATGTGCGTTGCTCTTTAAAACCTCTTGTATGAGCATTACCAGGTTATGCTGATACCTGATTGTCCCCGAGGGATTGGACTTTGCAAATTTAACAACACGTAGGGCCTCTCTCCATAAAGACTTAAAATCTTGAATGTTTTTGTTATAAATTCGATCATGTAATTGAACATTACTGCATACAATCTGAATTGGAACTGCAGCATGAGAATCTTTTGGCACAGAAGATATGATTCCCTGTAAAAATTGTTATGAATTAAAACAAATGATTGCCAAAAACCAAGAAATATTATTTTTTATGCCTTAATCACAACATTGTAAACCTGCATGACAGAGTGAAACAAAGATAATGATGAAAACAAAAAGAATCACATCTGGAATGCTTAGTGACATCAACATAATTCAATTTCATGGACAGATGAAAAAGAAAATAAGAATCTCACTTTAAAATAAAGAAGTTTGCTATAAAGGTGAACCTCTTGGTATAGTCTTCTAACTGAATATTTAATATAGCAACAATCTAAAGCCTATAACAAGACTCTTTCCACTTTAAGTTTTCTCAATTTCCTTGTTCTATGAATCACAATGTCACATGCTATGCTATTTGAAAGTTAATTTTTTTCATCAACACCATATTTAAAAAATAAATTGAAAAGGTATGTTTCCTGTATAAACTAAGGTATTGTTCAGCAAACAAAAAGTTTCATCAAAAGTCCAGACAATTAAAACAAAAGAAAGTCAGACCATCACAGAAACTTTAGCCGTGCATTAATTGCACAAAGTGGTTAGCAGATGAGCAAGTTGTGCATCTAAATCACCCATAGTTGAGAAGACTTCATTTTTCACCTTGCAGTGTACCAGCAGAAAAGATTCACCAGTAAAATTAACTACTTGACCCAATGAGAAGTTCACTACAATATGCAAAATATACTTCATCAATAGAGCTCTATACCTCAAAGTTCAAGCCAAACTTGTCTATTAGAGGAGACAGATACTGGGCTAACACCCTGGGAATATAACCCAGCATGTTATCATATTCACAATCTGCATAAAGCACCTGGTCAATGGCACATAAACAATTTTATTAACCGAATCAAGTAGAATCAGAATAGTACAAGAGTCAAAAACATAAATTGAACCTTAATAGCATTTGGATCTTTAACATTCAGAGGGTCTCTAGAAAGGCATATCCTTGATTCAGGATCCAACTCCGCCCCACTAACATACCTATGCCCAACAATGAAAGTTGGAATCAAAACTTTAGATATGTCATCCAAATATTCCTCTGTAGCATATTCATCCCTCTCAATTTGTGAAAGTAGTGATCGTGGAGCAAACTTGTCATCGGCAATGTCTTTAGCTACCAAATTTTCTACACAACTTGCAAACGGACTGCCTCTCAAAGAAATTGAATGGTGGTAATTATCAAATGCAGAATTGTTCAACAAATTTGGACTATGAAGTTTATCATAAGTGTCAATCTCACTGGGGCCTACTGGAATAACTTGGTTTTCTGTGTCGTCAGGCTGACTGGAACTGGAGTGAAGTTTAACTTTTGACCTCCTGAAGTTCATCTGAAGAAGAGTACGCTGACTCAGTTTCCTCTTACTTCCTTTAGCAAGGCACTCATCTACAATCATCAAGTATAATGCACATCATTAAAATCAGTTTAAACTGAAGGAAACACTATACAGGCTAGAAGGATAAATCATGCATTACATGTACAAACCTCTATTATAAAAAACTGGAATTTTTCCTGCCATACTATGAAAAAATGAAAAAGTGGAAAGATGTAAAAGAGAGAGAGGAAGGGAGGGGTAGAGAAAGAGTATAAAACTGCATAAAAATCAAAAGAAATTGCAGAAGTAAAAGATTTCATTAATTTCAACCGTAAAGCTTAGTTTATTACTTTGTTTAAATTCACTGGCCAGTTTTGGAGGCTTTTATTTTAAAGCCGGATCAATCAAACATCTGTCAAGCTCATTGCTCAAAACAGTGGAACATAAACGGCAGTTAACACAACAGTTTAGCAAATAACTCCTTTATAATTATAAATACCTTTTTATATCAATAGCGATTTAAAAAATTTCAAAAACCTAGATATAGGTACCTCGAGATCATAGCATTACGAGCATATTCTTACAACTGATTTCTGTTGAGTCGGGAGACCAGCTCAAATTCATTTGAAAATGAAAAACGAAAATGGCAAAACTGCATAAATGTTTTGTCTAAAGTAACTCCAAAAAAATAAATAGTATCATCAAGCTTGTTTTCAGAAATTAAGGATTAAAGAACAAACTGAAGTTGGCACAGAGGAAAGCTCAGAGAATGATAAACTGCACTATCAGATTCCAAATTCTATCAGAACAATCCCACCTTGTGGCCATGTCTAGCAAGTTATCAAAACGATAAGAAAATGCGGAGAAGCAAAAAATTCAAAATGGAAGCCATCTACTGGTTGAGTTCATAAATCACCCGCCTGACTAATTCATATTTGGTTATGCAAATTGTACACTGAATTCTGCACTTTTCCTAGCTTCGTACATGTTTATGGGCTTTCTTCCTATAACGAAAAATAAATATTTTTTACAAGGAACATACAAGAACCCATAAAAAGACTATAGTCAAATATTACTTTCGGGAATTTTTACGCCCAGAATGGAATCAGCAACGCAAGCTCTTTTTTCTTAAGAGGAAAATACAGGACACAAACGATCTAAAATCTCAAGCAAAATAATACATCTACCTAAATGAGAATTGATTGCGGTGTTATCCAGGCCAGGAAGCCAGGCCCCACAGACGGGACAGCTCGCTGATCTGGCCGGGTCCCCACCGCCGTCAGCTTTTTTACCCGCTGAATCTCTCTTCACATTTGCACCTTTCAGGCACTGACTCGAACAACTCTGACATTTGGAAAAAACGTAAGAAAAATAATCTGGGGAATACACACAAATGTCTGTGCGCAGAGAGAGAGAGAGAGAGAGGGACGAAGATGCGCTGAACATTTAAAATTTCGAAATCTATTAACTGATTAGGCACCTTGAAGGTAAAGGAGGAAGCGGAGAGTATAGATCGGCGGTTGGGCAGGAAACGGCGTCGTTTACCAACAACCCTGAGCAAGCTTTCGCGCCCGATCAGCATGGTCGACTTTGAAATGGATCCCTTGATGAGTATCATATTTATAAACCCGCGCCAGCGCGCGGGAAGGCCAATGGGGATGCAGAGTATATAGTTGTTTAATTTTCAGGTGGCAAAAAATAAAAAAGAAATATATATTTATATATATAGATAAAATTTAGAAATATGAAAACAAAATGCATCACATGGATTTGAACGCAATGATTTTCTTTTAATAAATGCAATGATTTGTACATGTATGATTTTCTTTTCCAATGTGGAAAAACAAACGTTTATTTATAGAGTCAAAGTTTCAAAACATCTCCTGTATGCGATTAATAAAGGGAGGCTCCCTGCAACAGGCACCCTTCTTGGCTAGAGGTGGGGGTGAGTCGAGCTACTCGACTCGACTCGTCGAGTAGCTCAACTCAAAGCTCGGTTCGAGCTCGAGTATTGTCGAGCTCGAGCCACTCGATCCGCCACTCGAGTCGAGTTCGAGTTAACTCTGTGCGACTCGACGAGTTTCGAGTAACTCGACTCAATAGCATTTTTGTAATAAATGTTATTTGCATGGCATTTTGGACATTTACTTTCGAGCCCTCCTCACGCGTCGATCTGTTCAATTCAACCGTGCCTGTCTGCGCGCCAGTCTGTTCCTCAATCCTCACCACTCACCAGTCACGACAAGTCCGCTTTACCCACCGACGCCGACACCGACGCCGACCTTCTCCCTCACTCTCAACGAGAGAGCGTCAATCTGTTCAACCCTGCGCTGCTCCTCACTCAGCGTCTCAGCCGGTTAGTTCCTCACCGCGATTCCATGACAGAGTCGTTTCTTTACCCTCCGACGCCGACGCTGACGCCGACGCCGATGCCGGTCAGTTCCTCACTCAGCGTCTCAGCCGATCAGTTCCTCAATCCTCACCAGTCACCACGAGTCTGCTTTACCCACTGACGTCGACCTTCTCCCTCACGCTCAACGAGAGAGCGTCGATCTGTTCAACCCTACACTGTGCCTTATAGAGTCGTCTCAACCAGTCAGTTCCTCACTCAGCGTCTCAGCCGATCAGTTCCTCAGTCCTCACCAGTCACCACGAGTCCGCTTTACCCACCGACGCCGACCTTCTCCCTCACGCTCAACGAGAGAGCGTCGATCTGTTCAACCCTGCGCTGCGCCTCACTCAGCGTCTCAGCTAGTCAGTTCCTCACCACGAGTCCATGACAGAGTCGTTTCTTTACCCTCCGACGCCGACGCCGACCTTCTCCCTCACTCTCAACGAGAGAACGTCGATCTGTGCCCACCGAGCAAATCGAGTTTGGATGGAAAGCTTTAAAGGATTCTTCCAAAATTTGTTTTCGACGTCGTTTGTTTTCTGATCTGAGCGCCTGTTGGCTTTCACGGTTCCACCATAGTTGCTAATTCTGGGTCTGCAATTTCACACTTCACAGATACATCAAATCGAGCCCTCACTCCTCAGCCTTCAACCCTGCGCCGGTCAGTTCCTCATCGCGAGTCCGCGACAGAGTGGTTTCTTTACCCACTGACGCTTACGCCGACACCGACCTTCTCCCTCACTCTCAATGAGAGAGTGTCAATCTGTGCCCGCCGAGCACGGTCTACATTGAGGTGGGTCACTAGTCCAATATATGAATTCTCTTTTATTTTTAGTTGAAACACGGCATGTCTGATTTTCTTGAATATTTGGCTGCTAATCAGAAGTTCTCTAGCTTATGCGAGTCCTTGTTGTTTGAGGTTTCAATCATTTGGGTTCTTCGATTAGTAATTGCTGCGTGAATTGGAACTGAAGTTGCCTCCTTTTTGCTGCTTTCTTTGGTTTCCCCGTTTCTTTGTTTTTTTGTTTTGTGTGATTTAAGATTCTTAGAGGCTTCAAACTTTGCAGCTGCATTTTGCCTATCGTTGCATGTCCCATTTCCATTGTATTTGTTCCTGCAGTTAATAACGGATTGCATGGGGCAATTTAGATAGACTAAAATTTGGGGCTTCGGCCTGTGTACATTTAGGAGCAATATGCAGGTACGCGCAGCAGCAGCAAACAATATGTAGGTGGATGTATGATGTATATAGGCATAGCCCTGGTTCCAATTGGAATCGAGAACTAGATTGGACTAAATTGTGTTGGAACCCAAACTGGAATCGGGACTTGGATAGGAACTGTGCAAGATTCATATAAGATGATTTGAATTCTGGTTTTCAAAAATGAAATCGAAACCATCAGTTCAGTTTTAGTTTCAGAATCGTAAAATAAATAATAAAAATATATTATATATAGTATAATATATAGCATGTGTTTAGTAAAATATATTAATTTATATTAGTAGTTATATGATATGATCTATATTTTTTTCCTACTCAAAATGTTTTTGTTGTTGAATGAAGATTTGTGGTAGGGCTGAGTTTGAGTCTTTTGTAGGTTTGTTTTGCTGATTCGTTGGTGATAAAAGTTTGCCTTTGTTGCTGATTTGTTGTTCGATTAAAGTTATGGAAGGCGATAGTAATCGTGACTTGCAAAGAATTCAAGGTTAGAACTTCTATTGCTATTCTTTATACATTTTAGATTTCAATCTCCTTAAATCTTTATATTAAAGTTTTCTTATGTGAAGACAATGCCATGCTTTTATAATTGATTCAGTGATCACATTTATATGATTTTCTTATTTTAATTACCCATACTTTAATTACATTGTTTGCATTCTGAAGTGAGGATAAAAAAATAAGAAAAATTGTTGTTTTTCTACATTACAGGCATGCCTTATAGTTCTAATCCGCAAGAGTTGCATGGTGAGTCATGTGCACCTACTATAGATTCATCAAATCCTGTATTTATGAGCAGCAACGTGCCAGAGTTAAATGTTGGTGCTTCTGAAAGTAGAGATGAATTTGGAGATGAAGATACATTACCAACTGAATCTAGGATATGGATGTGGATGAACAACAACAAGGAGAAGATGTTGGTACAGAATTTGATCTCGAGCCAGAATTCCATGTGCCAAAAAGAGGCAAGACATCTGGAGTTTGGGAACATTTTGAGGAGATTATAGAGAATGGAGAATTGTTTGCAAGATGTAAACATTGTGGGGCTAAATTATCTCGAATTAAAACAAAACAAACATCAAGCATGCTGAGGCATCTCAAGACCTATAAGGTGAAAAAAGCACAACTTAGTAGGGAAGTGAGTCAATCATTAATCAACTTTCAACCTCAAGGTTCCAGTTCAACAAATGTTCCAGCACTACATAAGGGAAAACTAAACATGGAGAAAGTGAGAGAATGTGCTGCTCATTGGATTTTACTGCATGAGCATCCATTTTCTATGTTGGAAGAAGAGGGATTCAACCTTATGATGAAGGAAGTTGCACCTGAGTATAAACCAATTTCTCGATTTACGGCAAAAGCTGATTGTGAGTGGGTTTATGATGTGGAAAGGAAGAAATTAAAGATGTTAATGAATAAAGTCAACAAGGTGAGTCTCACAACTGACATGTGGAAGTCGAAGAACCAAAAAATTGAATATATGTTTGTTACTGGACATTGGATTGATGCAGAGTGGAAACTTCAAAAAAGGGTTCTCAACTTTATTCAGATGTTACCACCTAGGCGCGGAGTTGACATAGCTTCTGCCATATTCAAGTGTGCAAAGGAATGGGGTATTGAACAAAAGATTTACTCTATTTCTGTTGATAATGCCTCGAACAATGATGTTGCTGTGAATCGTTTGAAAATTGATTTTGGGAGAGCAAAAAAGCTACTGGTTGAGGGCAAGTTGTTTCATGTTCGTTGTTGTGCCCATGTGCTAAACCTCAAGGTTCAAGATGGGCTAACTGAGATTGCAGATATTTGTGAAAATATTAGGGATAGTGTGGATTACATTTGTCGCACTGATGGGAGGTTCTTAGTGTTTGCTGAAATTGCTCAACGATGTAGTGTTCCGGGGAAAAAGTTGATTCATGATTGTCGAATTAGGTGAAATTTGACTTACGAGATGCTGAGTTGTGCCTTAAAGTTTCGAGAAGTTTTTGCGCAGTATGCAGAGCGAGATTCTAATTATAACATATGCCCAAATGAAGAAGATTGGGATAAAGTTGAAAAGGTTTGTGTTATTTTAGCTACATTTTGGAATACCACACATGTTATTTCAAGTAGTGATTATCCGACTAGCAATTTATTCCTCCCAGAGGTTCTTAATGTGAGATTGATTTTGGATACTCAAGCTGATAGTGAGCATGAGTTCATTAGAAGAATGGTAGCTAAAATGAAGCTTAAATTTGATAAGTATTGGAAGGAGTGCAACTTGTTGATGTGCATTACAGCCATCATGGACCCAAGACAGAAAATGAAAATGGTACAGTTTGCATTTTCTAATATGTATTCTGAATTTGAGGCATAGGTGCACTTAGCAGGAGTACGAAAGGTCATCTTTGACCTTTATGAAGAATATGTGAAATTGTCTGCGCCTACAAATGGGGAGACTTCAGCATCAAGTTCTTCTCTATCTCATGGCTATAGTAATGAAAATATTAGTGTGAGCTCAACACCAAATGTATGGGATAAACTGAAGGAGTGGGAGTTTCCTAGAGATAGCACTAGTGAGCCCCAGAGGTCTGAGTTGATGGAATATCTTGAAAAATCTCGCGAGCAACCATCATCTGATCCCGAGGCATTTGATTGTTTAGATTGGTGGATGAAGAATCAGACCTCATACCCAGTGTTGTCTCGTTTGGCAGCAGATATATTGGCTATTCCTATAACTACCGTAGCATCTAAGTCTACTTTCAGTGCTGGGACAAGAGTGATCGATTCTTATCGAGCTTCACTAGCTCCTGACACTGTTCAGATGCTTTTATGTGCAGGTGATTGGTGTAGACATTTGCATAGAGTGAAAAAGAAAATGAAAGTAAGTTTTATTCTTTTAATTTTATTATGAATGTACAATCTGTTATATTGTGTATTAATTGTTACTATATTTGTTTGTTTGTATTTGTAGAAAGAAAAGGCTCCCTATGAATATTTTCTTCCAAATCCAAATCCATGAAATTTGTTTATGCAGGTACTTGGTATTGATGTTTCAAGTTTCTTTCTTACTTACTATTACATATACCTTTGTTCTCACTACTGTTGAGTCTGAGGATAGGCTACCTATGTCACAACTGGACAAATTGATTAAGTTAGTGATATGAATTGATTCATGATCCTTATATTACGTGGTAATGTTAATATTTTAGAACCAGCACCTTATTAAGGTTGTCTTCTACTACTTGTGCAATTTTTATGGGAGTAATAAAAGATCTTGTTGTATTTCATTTGAAATATTGTTGGCTAATTGGGTTTTTCATAGCAGATGATTGATGATCAGGATTCAGGACTTTGGCTTCTTTGCCAACTTTCTTGATATCTTCACATTCATGCTGATGATTGCTTATCATTATGTGATGGCTGACCCAAAAGAAATGGTTCTCAAGTATCCGCATGTAGACTGTGTGAAAGTACTATTTCTCAAGAGATGTTATGTTTTAGGAAGGGATGTATGTTTGATGATTGAGGATTTTTTGCTAGACAATTGATATATCTTACTGTTTTAAGTCATTTATAATATTATTAATATTATTCAAAGTAGTGGCATATGATGAGTACTTTTTTTGGTGGAATTGTATTTTGACTAACACTTTAATTTTGGTGAGTGATGAATTGGCTAAGGGGTTTATAGATTTTTTTTTTTATCGATTGAGCTGAGCTTTTCGAAAATTTATTTAACTTCTCAAACTGATCTCTAACATTTTGCCTAAAACATGATTAAACGAGCTAATTTAATTTCATAAAATAACTTCAAGCCCTCATTTCCTAAATTAATAAAATTTTAAAATGTGATTGTATCAACCATTTCCCTCGAGGTCTCGACCAAGTAGTAATTCTCCATCGCTGTCTTGCTTAATTACCCACGACAACAACTTAATCGCATTTCGATGATAATGCAAACTTTGATAGATGCGACATGGAATGGCACCATTAATCAATATTTTAATTTATTTACAATGTAATTAATTTAAAGAACAACTACTTTTAGATGGTAATAATGACATAATTATTGGGGATTTTTTTTTATTAATTTTCTCAAGATTACATTCCCACTCCAGTTATTCTATCTTTTCTAGCGCAATCCCATTTGGTTGATTTTGTCCTACACCCCTGCACTTACATCCGTATCAATATTCTTGTATCTTCTTTTTATTAATTAATGTTCTTTTAATGTGTATTTTTGTACTAATTTATTTTGTAAGTGCACACTGTTTTCCACATTCGGACATCTGCACATCGTATGTCTTAAAAAAATATATTAACGGAAATAGGTTGGGAAGATTAACTTAATTAATCAATTCAAATATTCACCTTTTGAAAATTTTTAATATAGGCCAACAATTTGTTTAATATAGTGTCACAAAACTTAGAATTGTGATTAGTTTTATATTAAATGGAGTTAGGATTTTGTTAAAAGAAGGAGATTCCATTGAATATAATTATTAACAAGGGATGAGATTAAAATTCAAAAGGCCTTGATAATTTACGTATTTTGTTCCACTGACGAAATGAAATAGTTGAAGTATTTATAGGCAAATTAATTCTAGGTGGATATGTACTAATTAATTAATTAGCCAAGAAAACTTCTTACATGCATCAAAGTAATTTATATCACAAGTAATAATTATCTTTAATCATTTAATAAATTTCTTAAAATACTATTTTCTATAATTTCAATTATAGCTAATTTTATCTATTCCCTGGTATAAAATGAATAAATAAATTAAATAGAGGGCTTATAAGTGAAAATATATATCATCTCCTATTCTCCTTCATCAAAAAATCATTATTTTAAACTTATATCTAGTAGTTTATGTATATTTTTATTTTTATTTATTTCTAAAAAGTTTTTATGAATATTATGAAATTATGCTAATAATATAATTAGATGATTTATTTATCAAAATATTTTGTTACACCGCGATGAATGTGCCAAAATATTAGTTTATTAGAATGCCAAAATCATTCGAGCTCGAGCTCGAGTACTCGAAATCGAGCTCGAGTTATTAGCCGTGCGAAACTCGATCAGTACATCTGGAGTTCGAGCTCGAGCTCAAGCTCGAGCTACTTGATCCAGGCTCGAGCTCGAGCTCAGATCATCTGCTTAACTCGAGCTAAAGCTCGAGTCCGAGCTCCGCCGTCGCATCGTCGAGTCGAGCTCGAGTATACCACTACTCGAGCTCGACTCGACTCACCCCCACCCCTATTCTTGGCTAGTGCATGAACTGTTCTATTGGCTGTGCATTTAACAAAATTGGATTTCAACTGAATGAGATTTTTGGGACATTTGAATATTTTCAAACTAAGGTCAAAAGTCATTTTCTGCAAACATTTGTTGGCTAACAGAGCAAGGAAACCCCTTCCATCATTACCTCTTCCAATTTAAATGTCATTGACGACAATGCAGCCGAAAGATTTTCCTATAAACGAACAAAACGCATGGCTTAGGCAATGCATGTGCCAACTCATTTTGGCGTAGTAAAGTAACCACCGTCAAAGTTAACTTCATTGCTTTGTCCTTCCAAGTTTCAAGTTGGTGTTGAGACTAGCCAATCTTGCAGAGGTAACATGCTAAGTTGGAATGCTGACATGGAGCAGAGCATGATGGGAGAAAGTTGGGTATTATAGTTAGATGGGCAGTTAGTAAGTAGACGTAGTTAAATTAGTTAGATGGTTAGAATCTAAATTAGTTAGGATCATTAGTCAATTAATAGGCTTGCTAGTCTTCCAAAAAAATTATTAAGGCTAGTTCTATAAAAGGACAAAAGGTGTGTAGATGTCAAAATGTGAAATCTTTTACTGATCACTCGATTTCACTTTCTCAACAAACTAAAACATCTTTCTTTCACATGTTGTCACAATTTGTAGCAAAGCTTGAATTGCACATAAAAAAACCCATGCTCATCATCAATCATTCACTTCAACCATAAATTTAACAAGGTACCAGAGCACTAAGTTAGCTTGTTTTAACCTTCTATGGCAACAAGCACTTCCGCTAGTTCACAAACATGGCTATAGAAGCAAGATTTCTCAACTTTACTAATCTGACCAATCCTTATAGGATAGATAATGGAGATAGCCCCATGGTACCATTAGTTACAGAGTTGCTAACTATCAAGAACTTTGTTACCTAGTCCAGGAATATCAGGAGGGCACTAAAGGCCTAAAATAAGCTGGATTTGTTACTGGTCAGGTTCTAAAACCATAGCATGAAATGACCCCCTTGATAGAGGGGCTGGAAAAGTTGTAATGACATGGTCGTATCCTAGCGATTGAGCTGCATCACACTAGCAATAAGTCTAGTTTACTATTTGTGGTAATGCTCAAGAACTCTAGAATGAACTACATGAAAGACTTTTTCACAATAGAATAGACCGAGAATCTATTAGTTGAAGAAATCCTTATCATCCCTAGTTCAAAAAGGTGATTCAATCAAGACTTATTATGGCAAGCTAAAGGTGATTTAGGATGAATTATCAATATATGACTAGATAGCCAAGTGTATATGTGGACAACTTAGAATTCTAGCAGACAGGTATGAAAGAGATAATGTGATTTAGTTTTTAATAGGTTGAATGAGAATTACTCCTATACAAGAGATCAAATAATAATGATTGAACCATGGCCCTCGATGAATAGGGTATTTGCAATGCTACAACAAGAGGAGAGGCAACATCATTTAGCAAATGACACTGTTGTGAATGAATCCATTATCTTTGCAACACAGAAAGAAGGATTCAAGTAGAAACAACAAGTTAAAAGATGACCCTATTGCACACATTGAAAAATTCAATGGCACACAATTGATAAATGTTTTTAAGGCTGTGAATGCAATGACTCCCATCTACAACCACTGTCACATGAGTGGACAATTGACTAAAAGGTCTCACAAGTTGAAGAGGTATCTACAAGGGCATAAATATCATCAAAAGGGAAAATATAGCAGTGCATTTGTAGGAGCATCCACTACCAATCAACAAATGAATCTTGAGGTGAATCAAGAAGAAAAAGTGACACTTACTAGATAGAACTCAATTGCAGTAGCTCATCTCAGTTCTTAGGCTAAAAGACATGAGTTAAAAATAAGTTGCATCAAGTGCCCATGATCCATTAGGCAATGTCTCAAGCCAATTCAATGTATCTGGTAAGGAAATTTACCTCACCTCAGCAACATATAGATGTTAAAACCTTGGAAGCATGTGTTAGATACTTGACATTGGTGCCATAGATCATATGATCTATGACTACAACTTCTTTACCTTGCCACAAACTAAGGTTTCATGTAAAGTTAGATTGCTAAATGGAAATGAAGCTTTCACTACCTACACAGGGGATGTAAAACTCACTAACACCATCACATTACATGGAGGCACTGTGTGTGCCTCATTTCTTTTTCAACCTTATATTAGTTAAGAAACTAACTAGTACATTAACTTGCTACCTTATTTTCTTGCCATCTTCTTGTTTCATACAGGACCTTTTCATCTAAAAAACAATTGGGAAAGGGGAGATTAGAAATGGTCTTTACAACTCTCCATGGGAAAGGTGCATTCTAAATATCTTGTAGACTTACTGGGTAAAACCATCACCAAACTCAAGACAACCATGACAGTGAAAACCAACTAATCCATAGATCCTCTTCTTTCGCAGTACAAGTTAAGCTATGTCTCTTATGATAGAATACAACTACTTGATGACCCTCATGTTGTCTCTCATGTAAATACTTTAAATGAAGTAGCTTGTGACATCTGCCCATTAGCTAAGCCACATGGATTGCCTTCTCTAAGTAATGTTCATAAAGCATCAAAGCCTTTTGATATCGTTCATTATGGCTTGACTTGTGAGGACCTTGTAATATGATTTCTTATTATGGAAGTAGATATGTTCTAAACATAGTAGATGAATGCACAAGGACCAGCTGGTTATACCTCTTCAAAAACAAATCAAATGCGCAACAATGTATCGAGAACTTACCTTTTGAGCAACTAATTCAAGGCCACTATTAAGATCAATAGATCGGATAATGGCTCAGAATTTGCCCTTCCAACATTTTGCCAAAACAAAGGAATAATCTACCAAAATCTTGTGTAGATATTCCCCAACAAAATAGAATGGTCGAAAGAAAGCATCAACATATTTTGAATGTAGCTAGAGCTTTGAGATTTCAATCCTCTTTTTCTAAGGAATACTAAGTGGAATGTGTCTTGATAGTAACCTATATCATGAATTGTATTCCCACACTATTACTTTAAAACAAAACACCATTTGAAGCCCTATTCTAAACCAAACTTGCATATCACCATATGAGAGTCTTTGGTTGCCTATGTTTTGCTTACACTCTCAACCATCAAAGAAGATAATTCGAGCCTCGGGCTAGAACATGTCTATTTATAGATTGTCCATTTATTATGGAAGGATACGAACTTTTGGACCTAGAGAGCAATATGACCTTTATATCAAGGGACATGTTGTTTCATGTGAAAATTTTCCCCTTCTAGAAGGATCACATGAAACGTTCAACCACAAGCCTTTCTATCCCTTCTTGTTTCAAGAAACTCACCTAAATTAATATGTCATCAACTTGCTCTTGTTCACATACCTCAAGACCATACATCATCACTACTGAACCAAGATCAAACACCTAGTCCTATAACCAACCAAACATAGATAAAACTAGAAAACTAGAACCTACAGTGCAACATCACCAACTACCACCACTTCGTAGGTCCACAAAGACAATGAATACACCACAGTACCTTAGAGATTATCACTATTAACAGCCCAGTCTAATTTCACCATCCCAATTAGAGATGTACACAATCAATCATAGGCATAACACTAACTATCCTTTACATAATTTTCTCTCTTGTCAAAAATTTGAACCTAATTACCAAACCTTTTGCACTATAATCAATTCTAACCTTGAGCAATAAAGTTACAAAGAAGCATCACAACACCCTCAATGGTGTGACGCAATGAAAAGTGAGTTGAAATCCCTTGAAGACAACAACACAAGGACCATCCCAGACTTACCACCTCAAAAGTCAGCCATAGGGTGCAAATATGTGTACAAGATCAAATACAATGCAAATGGATTAATAAACAAATATAAGGTTAGGTTGGTGGTAAAGGAATTCACAAAAAAAGAGGGAGTAGACTATCAAGAAACTTCCTCACTAATGACAAAAATGGAAACTGTCACAATGTTGCTAGCTATAGTAGAAATGAGAGGCTAGAAGTTGTATCAATTTGACGTTAACAATGCTTTTCTACATAAAGATTTGGAAAAGGAAATGTAAATGCAGAAGTCTCTAGGGTATTCGAAAAGGAAACCAAACCAAGTGTGCGAACTCAACGAAAGCTTGCATGCCCTGAAGCAAGCCTAAAGGCAATGGAACTCTACACTTTATGATGCAATTAGAGACTTTGGATTCAATCAAAACAAAGCATATTACAGTTTGTTCATGATGATGAAATGAGTTCCATTCATTGCCTTATTCGTTTATGTTGATGAAATAATGTTGGCATGAAACTCAAAGCAAGTTGTTGATAGGTTCAAGGTTTTCTAAATAACAAGTTTAAAATCAAAGACTAGGGAAGCTTAAGATATTTCTTAGGAATTAAAGTAGCAAGGAATGCAGAAGAAATTTACATATGCCAATGTAAATATGCACTAGATATTCAAGTAAACTCAGGGTATTTTGGATGTAAACCAGTTAAAACACTAATGGAGTAAAGATGTAAGCTAAGCAAAGATAGTGGAGAAATGATTTTAGATTTAACACTTTATAGAAGGTTAGTAGGCAAGCTCCTATACTTAACGATCATTAGACTAGACATCTCTTTTGCTCAACAAAGCTTAAGATAGTACATGGAGACACTAATTGATGCACATTTAAGGGTTGTACATAGGGTGATTCATTACACCAAGTCTTCTAGGACAAGGAATGTTCATTCTAGTGCAGTAGAACTTTCAATTACATGCATATTGTGATGCTAACTAGGGGGCATGTCTTAATACTAGAAAATCTATCACAAGCTATTATATCCTTTTTGGAAATTCACTCATATCTAGGAAGTTGAAGAAGTAGATCGTGGTTTCAAGATCCTCAACAAAAGCTAAGTATTGAGCTATAGGAATGACTTACACTGAGATTACTTAGAATAAGTGCTTATTGGAGGCATTATGAGTGAAACATAGTCAATGGGTTGAACTTGATTATGATAACTTAGCTGCTATGCACATAACTGCAAATTCCATATTCCATGAGTGCACAAAACACATAGAACTAGATTGCTACTTAATAAGGGATCATGTACAAGCCAAAAGGATTGTTACTAAATACGTCAGGACTCATTCACAATTGTGGACATCTTTACCAAGGCTTTACCACTACATATCTTCAATAAATATTTGAACAAGATAGGAGTAGTGAATCACCACTCTCCATCTTTGGAGGGGAGGGAGAGGGTTATTAAGGTTGGCCAATCTTACTAAGGTAGCATGCTAAGTTGGAATGCTAACATGGAGAAGGGCATAATGCTAGAAAGCTAGGAATTACAGTTAGATGAGCAATTAGTAAGTAGAGGTAGTTAATTTAGTTGGATAGTTAGAATCTAAATCAATTAGGATCATTAGTCAGTAAATAAGGTTGCTTGTATAAAAAGGAAAGAGGTGTATGGATATTAGAACATGAAATCTTTTATTGATCATTCAATTTCACTTTCTCAACAAACAAGAAACACTTTTCTTTCACATTTCTTCACAACCTATAGTAGAGCTTAGATTGCACAACAAAAAATCCATTCTCATCATTAATCATTCGATGCAACTAGAAATTTAACAGTTGGGTCATGCTAATTGTGGTTCTGCAAATAGATGTCTAAGAATTTCTCATGGGCCGACTATAAGCTAACTTTGTGACCTGTTATTTTAATTCAAAACAACTAACTAGGGAAAATTTAATAGAATCCAAACTTGGCAAGCAAATAGACACCCAAAAAACTATTTCAGACTTAGCTTCACAACTTTGTCATTCTTTTGAGTATATTTCCAGATGTCAAGATTGCTTCCTTACAAAGTCATCATGTGAATAGCTCAATCTTATTAGGGATCTAGTTCACCTCCCATTGAAAGATCTAACTTTCTCATTTTCCATTTCTTGTTTGGCCCTAGAAGGACTTCTCTGCATTCACTGTGTTGTTCTTCCTACATGGCATGTGATAGTTGTTATAAACAAATTTGATAAGATGAAATGCCAAATAAGCCTACCTAGTGCATTTAATATGCTTAGTGGAATTTGATTATATGCATAGTGCATTTTTCTTATAGAAAATGTCCACCTTCCAAGTCATGCTTTTAGCTTGTATTAGTTCCTCAACTTTAGAATTGAGACTTGATGCATTCTTTGGGGTAATAGGACAAAAAGTGTGTGGTTAGGGTAGTCACTCATCTCCCATATGTACATATATTATTTCTCAAACCAATTTTCCATCATAAGCTATGTTCTTGTAATTTGTTGCCATTAAAAATGCTCCCCCATGAATAGGAAGGGTTAGAGCATATTTCAGCTTCAAGAAAAGAGCAACAACGGAAATAACAAACTTTGAGCTTTCGATCAAGTAGGTTGTCATGCTTATTATGCTAAGACTTGAGAGTACCGCTTCAAAGATAGATCCCAAAAATCTAATCCTCAATCCACCTTGCTTTGACAAAATCCTCTTAAGCAATTTGATGCAACTTATGTTCAATTATGCAAGCCACCACAAAAATCCACATTAAACAAATGTATAATCTTAAACAGTGCTCTTGGAAGCCTTAACAACTTCCTTCATAGGTGGGGATAGTTTGAATGATAGTTGTGTGATGCAACTTAAGTTTAATTTTGTGGATTAATCAAAAATTGCTCATGGAGTATAAATAAAAGAAGATAAGGAAACATAATTTAATGTGATTTGACCAAATGGTGCCTACATCCATGAGATAGATATTGTGTACTTTCTTTGTGAGGTAAATACATTTACATGAAAGTAGAAGAAAAACCTCCATGGACATTGTTGTAGAGAACACATTATGGTTTATTGCCTTTTGTTTTTCATTCTTCTTTTTCATTCTTCTTTTGATGTCTCTTTTTTGTATTTTGAACATTTGTATTTATGATCGTCATCTAGATTTTGTGGGCCCCTATCACATGAGGGCTGCCCTACCTGAGATTGTTATCTCCCTAACTATACCTAGACCTACCAAGTTGTGTGATTGCCACCTTAGTCTAGTGGAGAGAGATAAAGGCCTTGTTTTCAATAGATGCATTCTCCTTGGTCCTTTTCCATATAAATACATACATACAATCTCATATAATATATAAATATATATGTTATTCATCATTACCCCCTAAGTTGATGGGAGGTTGAGATAAGGACTAATCTTATGTTGTCTTCTTTTAGCCTCGCTCTAGATTATTGAATTAGCTGTGTATTCCAAACTTTGATAATAGTAAGCATAAGAGCCATAAGTAACATCACAATCACAATTAGAGGATGTCCATAAGCAACATTGAGCATGTCGATTGAATGGCCATGATGTAGTCCAACCATCATGCAATAAGTAAATAATTCAAAGAATCTAACGGATTAGTCATGAAGACCTATTAACCTATAATAAGTAACCTAAAAAATCAATCATGAAGGCCTATTGATTTGTGATCAATAAGTAATCCAAATAATCTAAGAAGTCAGTCATGATGTTCTATTGACGTAAAAGAAGTAATTTTAACTTGGTTGCACATTACTTTGGACTTTCCTTTATTTTGAATAGTAAAAAATTTAAATTTTAATGAACTAGCTCGGTTGAACAGTTTTCCAAAATGGCATAAAATTTTAACAAGTAATGCCTAAACTATGCAAACATTGGTCTAAAGTTCTTCATATGACCTAAAATTTCACTAAATAATGGAGAAATTGTGCACACATCATTCTAAATTCTTCATATGGCAAAAAATTTGACTAAGTAAAAAGCTAAACTATGCAAGCACTACTTTTTCATATGGCCCAAAATTGTACTAAATAATGGTTAAACTATGCTTGTCTTTAGTAAGGGATTATCTTTGGCAAAATAACAATCACGATCAATTTCATAACTTAATTAAGATGTTTTTTCTACCCTATTTCAGGTAGCTCAATTGAGCAATTCATCTCCCTTTGTATTTTAGAGTAATTCATTAGCTCAATTGGTCAATTCAAATACCATTGTATTTTAGAGTAATTTTTAACTCAGTTGGATAAATAAATGACCTTGTTCTATTAGTTTAAGGAATTTCTAGTTCAACCAGGGTGATGTCTAACCCATTTTGTTATTTTGAGTAATATCAAACTCTGTTAGGGTAATGAGTGATCCTTAACTATGAGTACTTTAGAGCTCAATTATTGGGCAATGAATAACCCCTGTAAGTGTAAGCAATTTCTAGCTCAGTTTTCAAGTAATGAATGACCCTTCGATGTGAGAAAATTCGAGGGTGGTTTTTGAGCAATGATTTGATTCTTGTAAGTGTGGGTAGTTTTTAGCTTGGATTTTAGAAAATGAAAGATAATGTGAGCAATTTCTTGCTTGGTTTTTGGGCAATGAATAACCCTTATAAGTATGAGCAATTTCAAACTTAGTATTCGGTATTAGGTGACCCTTAACCCATACTTGAACACTTTATAGCTCAGTATCAAGTATTGGGTGACCCTTTGCACATGTTTGAGCACTTTATAGCACCCTTGACACATACTTGAGTGCTTTCTAGTTGGTTGTCAGTATTAAGTGACCCTTGGCACATACTTAAACATTTTTTAGCTCGGTACCAGGTATTAGGTGTGTCGAGTATTGAGTAATCCTTGGCACATGCTTGAGCACTTTCTAACTTGATATCAGGTATTAAGTGATTGTTGGCACATGCTTCAGTACTTTTTAGCTTGGTTGATATTAAGTGACCCTTGTAATATTTTTGAGCAATTTCTAACTTGGTTTAGGTTTTGAATGATCCTTGCTTTATTTATGAGCAATTTCTAACTTGAATTTTTCTTGTTAGCAAAGTTGATGCTTTTGGGGTAATTAAAAGATGAATTTCTTCTGACTATATTGTTGTAGCTACTAAAGGCATTACTACTGCTACTCTAAGCCCATCATGTAATTCTTCACCTCCATCCTTACGGTATCCTACCTTGCTACCATCAACTCCACATTCAATGGCGTAGCAGCTTTGTCCAATTGCCGCTACTGCATCTGCGCCACTTCTGGAAATGATGGTGTGGCAGCAAGTAATCCAAATCCCACCTCACAGTTAATGGAAGCTAATTGTTGAGATGGTAGTTTGTCTAATGGATAATGATGATGGCAGCAGAGTAGGCAAAGTAGGCAAGAGTTGAGGGGATCAGTTTTTACTTGAGTTGCTTCAGTCTTGTGATTGGTTGATTCTGTGGTCTCCACTCTAGAAAGGGAAAAGGTTACACTACTTGTGGGGTATTGGGTAGCCAACATAGTTTTGATCTGTGTCAATAAGACATTAGCAGCTCTTACCACTAGATTATATGTAAGGGAACTGGTTTTTTAGAAGGATTGGAATTGTTGACAACAAACACAAATAGGTTTTTAGGAATGCTAGAGTGGCACAGGCAGATTTTTTTCAAGGGCTACTCTAGTTGACTCTACCACTGGTCCAAAATCCTCGAACGTAGTTTAGTCAAGTGCCAAGATAAATGCCATAACACTGGCTTGACCCACACTAAGTACTACAACCACTACCACAAAGTGTGTAAGTTCCAATCTAGGGCTGCCACCATTGTTGCTATTGGGTTAACACAATGCTTTAAAATGGTAGGAGGAGACCCAACACAGTAGCATATGCTTTTGTCACTTAAGTTTTGCTCCACCCTCTACGACCAAGGGAAAATCCTATGTGTTTGTAGCTCAGGTCTCATAAGTTTGTAGCATAGGTGTCCTTAGTTCAAAGAGGTGGTAGGTTAGCAAATTTATATTCAGCAACCTAGATGGTTATGTAGTTTAGGATCATGTGAAGATTGGAACTCATTTTTTTTTCGAGTCATCAGCTGCTTGGGATGATTATAGCTTAATAGGTTAGGGTTTTTCTCCTCACAAGTAGGATGGTTTATCAAGGATAACTCTCGATGGGTTTTCTTTTCAACGACTAAGATGAAAATATTTCTTGGGATGTTGTGAAGAAATCCTCACATCTTCTTAGTGAGTTCGAATATCCACTAGTTAGGGATGGCACGTGAAGTAGAATCTTCAACTTGTAGCAGCAACTTAGTGAGAGTTTTTTTAATCGATCACAGCAAATTAATTCAACCCAACCTGTAGCTCGGGTGTTTAAACTTAGGTAGTTGCTCACTTGCATTCAATCAACAAGAATGAGAAGGACTTTTCAGTAGGTTTATACAATATGAAGGTGCTCTTTTTCAACTTAGAATGGAGTGTACCTACCCAGTACCCATTTTTTATTTGTTGGGATACTCAAACGCCTTTGTTCTCATGGCACACTAGCTCATGAGGTTTGTTTTCATTTTATCATGTTACATCTAGTTCGAATTCTATTTTCAATAGTTTAAATGGTAGACAACTTACAGAGTTTCATCTTAAACACCTAAAGTGACCATAGAGGTAGGTACAATATGGTTTTTCCCAAGATGTTGCTCCCTTGAATGTAGCCCAACTTGATTAACCATACTAATTTTGAGATTCATGGGTGGTTCAAGTTTATGTGAAGTACCTCTATTTTTGGTGATGCTCTTGTAAAGCCCACATCTTGCTTCAATTTACATATATCTTTATCCTTAGCTTAAGTTTGTTGAATCATGGAAAAATAACTTATTCCCACAGATGACGCCACATGATATGACTTCAGATTAACTTTGTGGATTAATCAAAATTTGATCATGAAATATAAATATAATAAGATAAGAAAACACAAGTTAATGTGATTTGACTAAATGGTGCCTATGTCAACGAGATATATATTGGATGCTTTATTTGTGGGGCAAATACATGTACATAAAAGTAGGAGGAAAACCTCCATGGACTTTGCTATAAAGAGCAAGTTATTGTTTCTCTCTTTTTGTTGTTGAATTCTTCTTCTTTTTTTCTTTCTTGTTTTTGATGTATCCTTTCTATATTTTGAACATTTGTAATTATAAGATTGTCATCTAGACTTTATAGGCCCTAGTCACATGAGAGTCGCCCAACCTAAGGTTGTTTACACTCTAGCTATAATTAAACTTGCTAAGCTATGTTTTATATATTTAATAATTTTGGTCCACATCACTTTGACTAAAATTTTGTGTCATTTTTAAGCTAGCAACTTTTCTTTTCACCCCAACATTCATTTTTAGATCTTATCACTAATGATGCTAAATATAGATTTATTGAAAGTCATATTACATAAGACAAGCCTAAGTGCTTGTTATATTTCTTCTTCACTTGGATTCTAATTAGCTTGATAAATGTTTCTTGAATTTTGGCTGCCATGTCCTTACTTGAGACCAGAATCGATTTTTAAAAGTTAATGCTCTGCCTGATGTGAGTGAGTAAGAATGCAACACATTCTTCCTTAAGTAATTGCTTCTAGGGTGGTTTAACAATATATAAGCTTGTCACCTCAAACAACAGATGAGAAATATATAGTGCTCCCTTAGCCATAGCTACATGTAGGATATAACAACTTGCTACTTCATGTTTTGTAGCACTAAAAACCTTAGTGCATAATAGAATAAACAAGGGGATGGGGGTTTTTGGATGTGTGCACAAAAGCATAAATTAAGATAGACAGTGTAAGTGTGAACTCGATGAAGTCTTGCTTGTGTGAATTGTGTGAAAATGACCAAAAACACAATGAATTTAAAGAACCCAAGCGTAGGATGGCTACAAATTCTTCCAAGGCAGTTGATACATAATGAATTCTTCCAAGTAATGCTTGAAATAACTCAATTTTGTAAATGATTTCACAAGAATTGAGAAATTTGCAAATTTTGAGAAAAACAAAGAAAAGGAAATTTATTATCAAATAATCAAGAGAATATATTATTCCATATGCCAAGGCTCTTTTTTATATCTATAATTGCTGGCAAAAGTACCTAGAAATTATGTATAGTTGTCCTAATAAAGTCTTTGTTAAAATTGGAAAATAATCCTAATGAAATAAGGAAAACTTATGTTGCACACTGTCATCACGATCGATCTAGTGGACCTCAAATCAATCCTAGTTGATCCTCTTCCTTGCACGATTGTAATTCCAAAAGATTTGTATCCTATCCTATCTATCGACACTTGGTGCAATTAATCTCAACATCTACAATATCAATGTCTATCCTAAACTCATATCATAGATCCTAATTTCCTATGATTGTAAAAATAGAACATCTAGAACCTTGCAATGTCGATCTATCTCCCACAAATCAATTGAATATATCTGCAATCAATCTTGACCTGAGGGAGATTGATTTGGATGTTAGGATGTTCTTTCTCTATCATTATCATGCTTACATAGCTTGAAATGGATCCATGAGCTCCTCTTTGGCATCCAAACTTTCCTAAGCATCAACAATTCAATTGAAACATGCACAAATGTGCCTTCCTTGACCCTTAGAGCTTCCTACCTTCAACTTATCTATTGAGTCCTCCAATTAGCTCTTGCTTGGATATGGTTCTCATGTCTTTCCCTTTCTTTTAAAAGAGAATTGTCCTTAATTTAATTTGATCATGGTTACCTACAAGAAATAAACTCAAGTAAGAAACAATATAATATGTTACTTGTAATGCCCTTACCTCATGCTTTTGCTTTGCAACTTGGATTTTTTGTGGACATGTAAACACTCATTGAATTCCACAAGTTGCCAACTTAGCCAAAATTATCTCAAAAACTATAGCTTGATTCCACGATGAAATACGGTTATGTGGAAAGGTCTCTTAAT
This sequence comes from Avicennia marina, assembly GCA_019155195.1. NCBI lineage: Eukaryota > Viridiplantae > Streptophyta > Magnoliopsida > Lamiales > Acanthaceae > Avicennia > Avicennia marina. Next base: position 6,295,553 of record CM032772.1, on the reverse strand, counting down.
CTTTCCAAGCATCAAGAACAGTGCTACTAGGCTATGCTACTTTTTAATAAATGTCATCATCCTTGTTCGAGCATAATTCTTCCTATTCCTTTTAGTTTTCTTCTTTTAATGACTACCTCAACCTAAATTTGGTAACACATGTGTTCGAATGTGTTAGTGCAAGTGTATCCCAACAATCCAACCTCACCAACATGATAATCACAGAGAAATAATTCATAAGAATACACTTCAAATAATAGCCAATCTATCATATCAATGCACATCATTTTTCTATAACTTCCATAATAATAGCCAATCTATCATATCAATGCACATCATTTTTCTATAACTTCCATAATTCACATGTTGCAACAATTCATCTTTAGGATCCTTGGCAACTTGCCCACATCCATATACGAATATCTATGACTCATGATCCAATTTCTTTAACATTCCATATGATGCCATACATATCACAACTCATGCATTCATGTAGAATATATGCAAGACCTTTATCATTTTGATCACAAGTATATGCAATGACATGTGATTTAATCCCAAAATAGCCCTTATGTTCAAACATGCCATGTGTAGGAATTTTAACACATTTAACTATTAAGTCAAGATTAAACATGAATCTCATATATTCCTTTGGTCTAAGGTAATTTTGCCAAAATCCAAACATCTTTATGATAGCAACTAAGAATAATAGTGCAGCAGGCATTGTGACACTTTGACAACACAAGACACAAACTTATGTGTACCATGCAGACGATAAATGACACAAAACTCACTCAAGTGATGGTTATAAAAGGAATGTAACCTATGATGCTTGAGTTTAATAGATGATACCACCACAACAAGATCAACATAAAATGGGCTTCTATATTCTACTTGTGACAACCACGCAGATATCCTAAGGTGTATACTATTACTATGTGTACATCATGACTCACATGCAATTCCCAATACCTCAAGCTACTTAATAGTTTTCATACTATAAGTTGCACTCCTTTAAATTCCACTAAGGTGTCTTAATAAGCCTGGCATGCATGTGGTGTTCATTAAAATTTACACACATGCATGATGAAATATAACTTTCCAATTACGAACTACAATCATGCAAGTCATTTAGAGTTATGCACTCGAAACTTAAAATTCCTTTCACTCCCTTAACTCTCAAGAGCTCATGATTTGTTGCTAAACTAATTATGTAGAAATCATTCTCAAGATCAAGTCTAGCACTCAATACAACATTAAGTACCTTATTCAAATAGCCAATTGATAAGTCATCATGGCTTCGGTTGCTTACATCTTTTCTTAGTGTAAGATCACATGGACTCACCAATACCTTTACATATAGGAATTCATTAACTTGTGCTGGAAATTCCATAGAAAACACCCTTCCAAAACTCTTGTAATTTTACAAGAAAGAAAAAATCTAAAGCAAAGGATATTCTAATGAGTTAGCTAAAATTTGTGTCTCTCTTCTCCAACATATTCACCCATGTTGTCATCCTCTAAAATTTGTCTCTCTCTTCTCCAACACATTGAAATATAAATAAATTTCTCTAATAAACATTACTAATGTCACACATCAATTAGTTGTCGCTATTGCACATGACGACTACATTAAAATTTACATGTAGCCTATTGGATATTGGTATTTATTTCAAGTTAGAAAGTGACCATTTAGGCAGCTTGTTAGGGCTTCCAATGCATTGAATGGAGAGCCTTACTTTAAACTTTTGTTATCCCATCAATGACAATAGTCCTTAGCTATTTGCCACCTAGTTGATTTTAGCAAAGCTTTATTGAAAGTCGCCATGTGACCTTTAATACCTTCGTCATATTACATGCTACCATAAATATTAATAGCCTGTCCTTTAGAAGGATAAATGATAACCTAAGTAAAATAAGGTTTTATGTGAATCAATTTATGTTATTTATTTTAAATTATCAATCAAAATAAAGAAAATTAGCTCTCTTATGTATTATAGTTGCTGTATGATGAAAATAAGTGAAAAGGAAGACAAAAAAGTTCATCTAGAGAAACTAAATCATGGAAATTTAAGTTCAAGGCCTATTGCATCACTTGACCACAGTCTAGGAGCTAGCATCATCACCTAAATGAGCTACTGGCAAGAGAGTAGGTAGAAACCAATTAAAAACTACCATTCATTGCTTGTTGGTCGCCTGAGCGATAGTTAAATTTTAGCTTGTCACCTGGTCGTCGCTTAAGTGACAAGGAAGCAACAAAGCTTGTTCCATCACTTAGATGATGTATGATGGAAGCTCAAACCTATAAATAGGGGGTGTTTTTCAAGCTAAAATCATTGTAATATTAATTTCACACAAGTCGAGAGTTAAGAACGAGTTTGGTACTTTCACAAGACATAAGGCATGGCTTGGTAGCGAGGAATCACCAAAAGAAGAAGGCCAACAAGTGATCAGTATTTATCCTTTGTTTTCCTAATTTCCTATTCATAGTACTATTGACCAAAAGAAGTAAGAATTTTTATGTTATTATTTTTAATTAATTGTCTTATCTTATCTAGTCACAACCAATTCTCTTTTTCTTTTTCTTCTCCTTCTCCTTCATCTTCTTCTTCTTTATTTTTATTTTGTTAGCTAACTTGTAGTTATAACAGAAGTGAATCCACAAGTTAGAGAAGTTGTTTACTATTGTGAATAGTGGATTTATCATGAAAATGAAAGTCTTATATTCACAACAAAAATTGTGATCAACTTATTCTTCTTCTTTATCTTTATTTTCTTTAATCCTAACTTGTGGTTATAATGGGAGTGAATACATAAGTTAGGCCAATTGATTATAATTGTAAATCATAAACTTATAACGAGAGTTAAGGTCTTACATTCACCAAGAATCAATTATTAATCTATTATTTTTATTCTCAATTAAGTTAACTCCGTAAATAATTGGATTAATTCAATTGAAACCTTAGTATAACTTTAGAAAGTGTACTAAAAACTTAAGGAATTATTAACCCCTAAATAAGAAATTAAAGCTTGATAATTAATTAAATAATAATGAAAGTTCTTATATATTTTTGCATGATAATTGCCATTAAACTTTTCTTGTAATTGCTACCATGCTCATCTCATTCTATCTACTTATTTAAAGACTACTTTATTGTTTAATCAAGTAATATTAAACTCAACTTTAAATCAATTTTACTTAGTCAGAAAAACAACGCTCTTAGTCCATATGGATATGACAACCCTTAATCCCCTATATTAATTGGTGCAGCAACTGTTATATACTTATAAAGTTAAATTTCACTACATCAATATAATACATCCTCACTTAGAAATCATTATGTTTTGTTGTTAGACATAAGGGATTATCCAAATTCTAGGGCGTGAGGGGTGTGACAATTCATGCTGTTGTGGTGCAGATGTCCAGGTGTATTGACTGATGAGCCCTACTACTGAATTGATTTATCCCATTAATAAATGGGTCCTTAACTTTTAATGTGTCGTCATATTAGAATCCAAGGTATGGTACATTGCTTACTACTTTAAAAGATGAACCCTAATTCTAATTTATGTTATCCTATTAAAACCAATAACCCTTTGCAATGTTTCACCCTTGTTACAGCTTTACTGACATCAAGTCATGTAGCTTGCTAGATTTTTCGTACACATTTATTACAAGTAACCATGTGACTATTAAGGTAGGTGTCATGTATTTATAATCACAAACCTAAGTTTACCTACAATGCATGGTCATATCAACTAGTCATTATTGGTTGTGGTCTCCTATCGCACTATCCTACTTAATTGCAAATAAGAATGTGACAATTCATGCTGTTGTGGTGCAAATATTGCAAATGCATTAACCGACGAGCCCTACCACTGAACTGATTTATCTTATCAATAGATGGGTCATTAACTTTTAATGTATTGTCATATCAGATTGCGAGGCTTGTGACCTGACTCGCTGCATTGTATGACAAACCCCACCTCTAACTTGTATTACCCCATCAATACTAGTAGCCCTCTACAATGTCTCATACTTATTACAACTTCATTGACAACAAATGATGTGGCTTGCTCAATTTTCATACACATTTATTATAAGTAACAATGCGACCATTAAGGAAAATATAAATATCAACATGCATTCAAAATCAAGTTCTCACATCCTTATTCAGAAGTCATTGTATTTTGTTGATAGGTGTTGATGCTTATCCAAATTTTAAGGTACAAAGGGCGTAACTGATTATAGAAAGAGCTAATTATGCGTCCCTTATTGATAATAACTCAGTTAATCATTATTTTGGTATAAGTATAAGAAGAGAATAAGTACATACAGTAGAGGAGTTTGAGGCATTGGTCCACGATCTCTGAGACGTGGCTGTGAAGGTTCCTAAACCATAGTCGTTGTTTATGGTAAGAAACTTAGTATTGACATACAAAATTGCCATCCGATAAATAAGACATGAAAATAATTGAAATGCTAGTGCACCACTCTAAGTATTAAATACTTGATTAGCTAAAGGAGTCACATTCTCTCGAGGGCATAGACTATCAAGTCGCAAAATTTTGAATGGTGTCTGTTGTCCAAAGTATAAGTCAGACTATTAAAGACTAGATAAAGATGAATAAATTTCTCTCAGTTGATGTTTGTTACGTATGGCTCATATTATGTTATGATTACTTTTATTGAAGATGTTATCATCAAACTATATATTTTTCCGCATATATCATGATTACAATACCCTTCGATCTTGCCCCTAATTACTAACGAAATTAATATGAGAATGCATCACAAATCTTGCAGAATTATATTAATATTTCTATTATTATTTATCATCAACAAACGTATGCATCTCGAAATATATTTTATGCATGGCAGTATAAGTTATGATACTATGCATAGTAAATTTCATGAAATATATTAACATTGAAGATTTATTTTACACAATAAAGAATTAGATAAGAAATCGTCAAAAACTAACAAACCCTAACTACAACATATACATTAAAAAAATATGGGGTATACCACACCTATAGGAGTGTAGTACTTGAAGATGTCTTAGAGGAAGCTAATCAACCATGTCGACAACATCTACATCTTAGCTGAGGTGCCTGAAACTAAATAGGCGAGCCTTTATCCTACATCCCTAAGTCTGACACCTCATACTTCCTTGGGACGACCGATGTATCAAAGACCCATGTAAAGGACTCCTACATGTGCTAATGCTATATCAATAAGGCCACATTATCTCCCTTAACATATGTACTCTAAACTGTGTATGTAAACGGTATATGTGGTGAGTACAACTATGGGTTTGGAGGTGCAGGAATGTAAACAATGTCCAAAGCCAAATGATGTGAAGAGGATGGTATGTCGTACACAAGCAAAGATCCTAACATGCTCATTCATGCTTGCACATGCCCAAGTGAGCCTGAGTTTGGGGGCAGAGCATCTACCTCAGCATGTTGACCAAATGTCCTAGTCATCCGATTGTCACCAACCTTGATGACCTCATCTACCATGCTTCACTCCTACAATAGCTTGGATTCTCGCAATTTACAGACCAGCAGTAATGGTAAAATGTTAAAAACCATTGCTTGTTATTATACATATGAAATAAAATGTATAATAGAATGAATAGGCACATACCACACACTCAATCCAACCCCCATCTTTGTATTAAAAACTAGTGCAAACAAACAAGGCTACAGAACTAATGATGTGCTTAGTCACAAGGTGATACGATTTAGGGTATCCATGAATCACATGGGACATGCAGTCGACATAATGGATCTCCTCAATAATCCTTACTTAACTTCTCGACATAGAGATATATTCATGGTGGTATGTCTCCTAATCCTTACCTTGACTACCCCTAAAGTCAATCATGTAGACCGTTTTCCTAAATTTAGGGATCATTTAGGATGGGAGCATCCCAAACTAGAGTAGCACCCAATCTATGTGACACATTTCAACCACATCATAAAATATCGATGGACCTCAATACATCCACATCTCATGCCCGACAATGACGGTAATGATGTATAGATCTTAAGCGTGTAGGAATTCCACACAAATTAGGTAACTGCATAATGTCAAAATGTTAGACTGTAACACATGTAGTGATGAATGATGGTTAAGCAAAATTACTAACATCACTAAGCTTGGGCCATCAAGTCTAAAATCTCTTGGAGTTTGCATACATTATTATTCTCAATTTTTGTCATAGACACATCCACCTATAGATAGAGAAATAGTGCTATCATGAACACAAATGCATTAAAATTATTGAAATTAAATATTAATAGATAAAACAGATGCGTGAAATACGCAAATAGAGTCATAAGTTGTGACTAGTAGTGCAACACCTCCATACACCTCTAAGGGCTCAGTTTTGAAACACTGTACTAATAGTAATAACATTTTTATTTGAATATTCAAAAGCGTCCTGAAAAGTTTACATCATCAAAGCTAGATCATTAGCTTCCACATCTATCCACATTTATGAGATTTCACAATTTAAAGTTTTAGCTCATTTAAAATAGTTTCAACATTAATTTATGAGAAGGACAAGGGAAAGTCGAGAAGATTAAGGGAATAATTTCAAAAATATCATTGGGATTACTTAGAATTAATTAGAGACTTTGACTAATTAATTTAGATTACAAATAAATTAAAACATGGCTTAAAATAAACATGTGCTATATGTGCATTAGATGATTATCAATGGAAGGAAGAAATAAAAGGTCAAAGAAGTCTATCATTTTATTGTTCTCTGTAGTTTTCTTTCCCTTCCCTAAACTGTATTCCTTTTTCTAAATTGCTTTCCCTATCTCCTCCATTCCAAATATTTTCCTTTCTCATCTCCATCCACTCTTTAGTTCATTATAGTTGGTATGAAAGCATTTTCCTTGCACCTTAAGCTGCCCAAGATACAACCTTAATAAATGGCTAAAAAAAGCAGTAACAAGATCTAGAAAGTAAACTAGAAAGCAAAACGGAGAGTAAACTTAGAGAATTAAAAGAAGAGTTTAACACTAAAACAAAGGGGGAATTCTGCAAAGATTTGAAGAATCCCCTTGAACAACTAAAGTAAAATAACCATGCATTGGCCGCGGTTCAACAGATGGGTAGCAAGTTGTCTACCTTTCATGTACTTGCTAGAGAGGGATCCTCCTTAGCATTAAGATCCAAGGAGATACCACCTAAACCCTTACAAGGATTTGCACCACAATGTAGCCCAATGCACCAAACAACACATACCTATGGGGCTAATTACAGTCAGATTTACCCGACAAAGCCCACTAGAAACCAATTCCAGCCTAAGCTTAGGATCACACTAATAACATTTAATGAGAGTAATGCCAAGTACTAGTTTAGAAAATGCTAGCGGTATTTCCAATAATATATCACTCCTATAAGGAAATGTACAAGTGGTAGCTATATTTTTTGACAAGAAAGTTGAATGTTGGTTCACCAACTACCTTGTGGGACGATTCCATGTCAATTCGCAGGAGCTACAGTGGACAATTTTGGCTAAGCATGACAAATAGGATCTTGGCCACATAATTGGCACTTTCAACAATCTAAGATAGTAGGGGAATATCTTAGAGTACATCAAGACCTTTCAAGACTTGCGTGCCAGCATGTTAGAGTTCAATCCATTGCTGATTAAGCAACACTTTATGCCTAGTTTCACCAGTGGGCTAAATGAGGAATTAAGGAACAATGTGATCATTTCTAAACCTCAAAAGCTTCAGGAGACTTATAGCTTAGCTAAGTAAGAGAAGTTGAAGATTGAGCCTCTTAAAAAATACTAAGATCCATCTAAAATGGCAACGGAATTCACCCAAAATCCTCCACCAATCCACTGGTCAAGAAGTTAAAGTGTTTGCATTGTGCTATAAAGTGGACCCTAAGTCACCAATGCAAAAGAAAAACCTTGCATTACATTGAAGAAAAAAAGGCAATAAATATGATCAAATCAGACACTGAGAACATAATAGTTGATCTTTCAAGATAATTTCCAGCATTCAGTCTTTGAGGATAAAAACTATCTCAAGGGGAGGGGATTGTCGTGAAAAGTTTGCATAATCAAAACCAAACCATGTCACAATTAACACCACTAAATCTTGAACTTAATAATGTAGCTGAGTGTAGAATTTGGACCTTGTTAGACATGTTTTGATTCATGATTAGCTTTAGAAACCACCCTATATCACTATGGGGTCATGCCCACCTAACTGTCTCACACATCCTAAATAGAATTCTCTTTAAGTTCGTTCTTTCGACTTCACATGAGATATGGAGTAAGGGGAAGCCAAGCTTGAAGCGCATAAGGATTTAGGGATGTTGAAATTACCTTAACAAAAAGTAAGGCGAATAAGTTAGATGCAAGGGCTATCATAGGCAACTTGTTAGATATCTTAAGAATTCCATAGGATATGAGTTCTTCCAACTTATGCACAATAAGATTGGTGTTAGTTATCAAGCACATTTTCTCAAAAAAGAGTTTGTTATAGAAGGTGATACAAATAAAATGGTGGTGGTCAAGGATGTTGAGCATGAGTAATAAAGAAACGAGCTTATACTGCAAATTCTAATATAAGAACTACATTCTACAATGCAAACATTACAATAATTCAGTAGGATCTCTTGTGCACCGAAGAGATATGGTTACATTTTAAAGAATGGACAAGAATTGTTTGTTACGGGAGATCATGATCGTGGAGATAATCTTTTTACTTTCAATCAAGCAATGTTAGACAAGGACTTCACTAAGTGGCTAAAGGCTATGTAGTCTGACATGGATTCGATATATCTGAACTCAGTATGGACCTTAGCAGATCCATATATGGGAATTGTTTTCATTAGACACAAGTAGGTCTATATAAGGGAAGATTGATTCAACTCGTGAGGTAAGAGCTATAAGGTTAAGCTCATGGTGAAAGGCTATAGTAAAAAAGAAGGTATTAACTATGTGGAGACCTTTTTAACTATAACAATGCTCAAATCTATTTGAATTCTTCTTGCAACAGCCACCCACTTGGATTTAGAAATTCGACAGATAGATGACAAAACTACTTGCCTCGATGGGTTGCTTGAGGAAGATATTTACATGGTGTAGCTGTGGAGAAATCTCATAAAGTATGCGAGCCTAAAAGGTCCACTTATGACCTTAAGCAAGTATCGAATAGTTGGAATCTTTGTCTTGATGATGTAATCAAATCATTTAGCTTCACCAAGAACAATGATAAGTCATCCGTCTAAAGTTAGTGGGAGTACTGTTACATTTTAAGTACTATATGTTGATGATGTAATGCTAATTGGAAATGATGTTGGGATGTTGACCTCAATTTAAGCATGGTTATCTAATATTTTCTCCATAAAAGACTTGGGAAGAGCAACCTCTATCTTAGGCATTTGCCTTTATAAAGATAAATCAAAAAAAAATTGATGGGCCACTCCCAAGCCCTCTAAATAGACAAGATACTATGAGGTTCAACATGAAAGCCTCTAAGAGAGGATAGCTACCATTCAAGCATGGTATCCATCTCTCAAAACCTATGTGCCCACAAATGGATGATGAGAGGAAGAACATGAAAGTCATCCCATATGCTTAGGCTTTTTGAAGCTTGATGTATGCAATGCTTTGTAAAAGACTAAATATTGCCTATAACATAAGTGTTACAAGCATTTTCTAGGTGAATCTTTACAAAGTGTACTGGAATATTGTCAAGTGTATCCTTAAACACTTGAGAAGAACTAAGGACATGATACTTGTATATGAAGAAAGGGATCTAAAGATTGATGTATGCACCAAGTCTAGTTTTTAGTCAGATGTAGATGATAGAAAGTTGATCTTTGGGTACATATTCACCCTTTATAGAAGAGTAGTGAGTTGGAAGAGTTCCAAATAGATAAAAACCCATCCTAACATGTATTACATAAAAATATGTAATATACATTTCTCTGGCAAATGATTCTCAATTTGGATGTGGAAATATGATGAATTCAAAGATGATTGGTGGACCTAAGAAGATGAGTCATTGAATAGGGTCAAATTCTCCATTCCTTCATTCTAAATTCATTTTGATCTTAACACCAACATGGGATAGGAGAGAAGGATAGAGCCTAAATTTGATTGCCACTAGTATTTAAAGGCATAAAAAGCAAAATTAGATGTAGCTAAATTTACTAATTATGCTAGTATTTGGTGGGATCAATTATTTATCGGTAGGAGTCATCCTAATAAGAGGCCAATCTATACTTAGAGAGAATTAAAGGTAGCAATGCTGAAGAGGTTTATGCCAAGCCATTATTATACGAACTTGCATTAAAAGTTGCAAACTTTGACACAAAGAAATAAGAGTGTGGAGAATTATTATGAAGAGATGGAAATGGCATTGCTGAAAGTAGATGCTATAGAGGACTGCAAAACCACTAAGGCATGGTTTTTGAGTGGGCTCAATAAGGAGATTGCCATTGTTCTTGCACTGCAGTACTGTGTGGAGAAGACTTACTGGCGAAAGCCATAAAGTTGAAAAAGTAGTTCAAGAGAATTAGTAGGAGCCACTTTTAGTCAGGTACTAGATCTATAACTTTTTCTGAGAAGAGGTGATAAGGCACCATCTACTAAAATTTCTAAGCCAAAGGTGATGCCAAAGATGTAAACATCTAAGGTTCAAAACTTTACAAACCCTAATCATTCTAATACCCACAATTGTGATATTATGTTTTCTAAATACCAAGGAAGAAGGAATATTGCTACATAATGCTTGAATAAATGTGCTATGGTCTTGATGAATCAAGGGGAAATTGTTGCGAATGAGGAAAACATTAGGGCAGAGGAGATGCTAAAGTTGGAAGAGACATCCTTAAAAGATGATGGAGTCTGTGCAGGCGTTAGAGGAATAAATTTGGTTATTATGAGAACTTTGATAGCCAAAGCCAAGGAGAATGAGCCTAAGGATTACAGGGAGAATATTTTTCATATGAGATGCCAAATTAAAAGTAAAACTTATAGTTTAATACTTGATGGAGGTAGCTGCACTACTGTTGCTAGTAGTATGCTTGTAGAAAGATTGTTATTACCTTTGGAGAACCATGTCAAGCTATACAAATTGCAATGGTTAAATAACAATGATGAAGCTAAGGTAACAAAATAGGAATTAGAGGCTTTTGAGATTGGGAAATACAAGAACAAATTGCTTTGTGATGTAGTACCTATGCAAGCAAGTCACATTTTACTTGGATGTCCTTTGTAATATGAGAGGAAGGTTGCCTTTGATGGAATGATAAATAGATACACTTTCTATTTTTGCAACTAAAAGATAGCGTTAGTTTTACTTATGTTAAAACAGATTTAGAAGGATCATGTGTATTTGTAGCAACAACATGAATTAGAACTTGAGAAAAAGAAAATGAAAAGGTAGTGAAAAACTTAGGAGTGGGAAGGAAATTAAAAGAAAACAACGAAAAGAACAAAGAGAGAAAAGAGTGTATATTTGCATCTATGAAGGATGTGAAGCTAGTTTAGGTTGTAAGAGATTAATGGTACTCTTGATGTATAAAAAGGCTTATTTTCTTTTAGAAGAGGTTGTATATTTTGTAGGATTACAGGGATATATATTTCCACGGAAGTTACTAATTGAATTGTCACCAATTCAAGGGATTGAGTATCAAATTGTTTTTGTGCCGAGCATAGCCATTCCAAACAAACTACCCTATCAGACCAACTTACGGGAGACTAAAAAATCCAAAGCCAAGTGGAGGAGTTAATCAACAAATATTGGGTTCTAGAAAGAATGAATCCATGGGCAGTGCCAGTAATGCTAGCACCTAGTAAAGTAGATCTTAATTCATGTGCATGGATTATCAGGCAATTAATGCCACTATAATAAAGTATCACATCCTTTATCTAGATTAGATGATATTCTTCGTAAATTGCATGGCACAATTATATTTTTACAAGTTGATCTTAAAAGTGGTTATCATAAAATAAGAATAAAAGAAAAGGATGAATAGAAAATTGCCTTTAAGACTAAATCTGAACTACATAAATGGTTAGTCATGCCATTTGGACTTACAAATGCACGAAGTACTTATACAATTGATGAATCATCTATTGCATGCATCCATAGGAATATTTGTGGTTATGTACTTTAATGACATCTTAGTTTATAGCAAGTTTGTACATAAGCAAGTTGAGCATCTTTGTAGCATGTTGGAGGCTTTACAGAAAGTAAGACTTTATGCAAAACCTAAGAAGTGTACTTTCTATGTTAATCACTGTGTGTTTCTAGGATTTGTTGTAAGTGTATAGAGTATACAGGCTAACAAGTATAAATTGAAAGTCGTTTGAGAGTAGCCGATTCACATTAATATCTAAGGTAAGAAGTTTTCATAGTTTGGAGAGTGTTTACATGTGGTTCAAATGAGATATGACCACCTTTGCTACACCCTTTACCACAGTGATCAAAAAAGTAAGAAATTTCAACCGAGGAAAAGTACAGCGAAAGGCATTTGATGCTTTAAAGGATAAACTTAAACACACACACACATACACTTTCTTCAACAAATTCTTCTAAAACTTTTGAGCTTAAATCTAATAGTTTGCATGTAGGTATTAGACCTGTATTGATGTAAGAGTGAAGGCTTATAGTATACTTCACTAAAAAGTTGAATGGAATCAACTATTCGATGTTGGACAAAGAGCTATATTTATCATTGAAAGCTTTGGAGATGTGGAGGGTTTATTTGAGACATAAGGAGTTTGTCATACACATGAATCATAAGTCTCTTAAAAACCTCAAAAGTCAAAATAATTTGAGTAAAAGGCATATAAGGTAGATAACCTTTGTAGATACATTTATCTATGTTATTAAGTGAAAAAGAAAGTAGATAATGTCATTGCAGATGCTTTGTTGTGCTATTATACACTTGTCACTACCTTGAACTCTAGATTAGTAGGGTTTGAAAAAATAAATAATTATATGCTGGTGATAAGAAGTTTGGAAAGATATTTAACTTAACTAGCAAAAGGGCTTATTAAAAGTATGTACAGCATTAAGGATACATATTTTACATTGATAAGTTATGTGTTCCACATTGTTCTTTGTAAGAATTACCTGTTAGGGAAGCACATTACAGAAGATTGATGGGACACTATAGTGTTACTAAGACATTTTTTAATTTTGCTAGAATATTTCTACTGGTTGCATTTGAGGTATGACCAAGAGAGGATTGTCGAGAGATATATCAATTACAAGGAAGCAAAGTCTAAGGTACAACTACATGGTTCATACACACCTTTTCCTATTCATAGTACACCATGAACTAATATCTCAATGAAATTTATGTTGGAATAGCCTAGGACTAAAATTGGTAAGGATTACATATTTGTTGTGGTTGATAGACATTCAAAAATGGCACTTTTCATTGCATTTGATATATTTGAAGATGCATTACACATTGGAAATTTATTCTTTAAAGAGATAGTTAGATTGCACGACGTGCTAAGAACCATTGGTCAGATAGGGATATTAAATTACTTAGCTACTTTTAGAAAAAAAATTGTGGGGGAAACTAAGGACTAAACTTTTGTTTTCTACTGCTAGTCATCTATAAACAAATGGTCAAACTTATGTAGTTAACCAGACATTGATTGCCTTGTTGAAAGCTTTGAGTAGGAAAAACATTAAAATTTAGGAAAAATGTTTTCCACATGTATAGTTTCTATACAATAGAAGTGCACATTCTACTACTCGCATGTCATTCTTTGAACTTGTTTGTGGTTTTAATGTGCTAATGCCATTTGATTTATTATCATCACCTCATGATGAGTAAATAAGTGTATATGAAGAAAGAGAAGCCAAGTATGTGACGCAACTACATAAGAAAGGCCAGCTGAATATTGAAAAAAAGAATGAACAATATGTACAACAAGTCAAGAAGGGGTGGAGAAAGGAAGTATTTGATTTAGGAAATTGGGTTTGGGTGTATATGCAAAAGAAAAAGTTCCCAAAGCAAAGACAATCTAAGCTTATACATTAAGAAGAGATGAATCATTTCAAGTGTTGGAAAGAATTAATGACTTGAGTACTTTTGATGCAAGTGTTTAACATGGAGTTAAATTGATGACAACTCCATCTTAAGAGAAAGGCGATGATGCAAATGTTGACCCTAAGCAAGAAGAGCAGCCGACATTTTTAGGAGGACCAATTACTCATATTAAGGCTAAGAAGCTTAAGGAATCCATGGCAGTACTTGTTAAAGATATTCAATAGGAGTTTGGATGCTTAGAGAGGCTTCAAGTGCTAAAAGAAAGCTTGTTGATCAATTTGATGTATTACACTATAGTGAATTTAGAGCATCAAGATTGATCAAGGGTCAGTCTAGATTAATTGTAATAATGGAGGATTGATCTAAGGAGTTTAGATTGACATTGCATGATGTTGCAATTTTTTACAATCACGATCACTGTAGGGATAGATTAATGTGAAGTGGATGAATCAACATCAATGTCAATCAAAGAAGAGAAAGAACAATCTCTCGTGGGCCGTTCGACAGAGTTAGGGAAGAATTTTTAAATTTATGAATGTGAATAGAGTCAGATTAATCAAACTAAGAAGGATTGATATTTCTAGGATTAAGCAAAATGGCACAGATCAATCTCTAAATTCTAGGCCAGATACTAAGTAATGTAGATTGATTAAAGGACTTCTAGATTAATCAAGAACAATCATGAAGAAGAAAATTTCCTTATTTAAAAGGATTTTTAAATAATTAAAGTAAGGTTTTCTAGACTAAATCCGACACAACTTAGGAGTATTTTAGCTAAGTTTGATCACTATAAATAGAATTACTCTTTTCGCTTTGTTTTCTTTGTAATTGAGTGTGTTCTCATTTCTTAAGGGATCAAGTCCAAATCAAGTCAATCTAAGGTGTCCTTGAACACTTCATGATATATCAACTAATAAAGTGTGTAGCTTCCGACCGTCCTCTTGAGTTCTTTAAATTTGTTGCACCTAGGTGCTTTTTTACAGTACCCTTAAGTAGGGTTTGCTTGGGTTTTAGTCACCCTACTATCTATTCTATCTTACACTCCTATGATCATGTAAATTGGTATTAAAGCTAGTTATATTAGATTCTAATTCAATACCAAATCTAGCTATCAATTTGTATTACTTTCTATATTCTTAACTTCTCTTAGTTTTCATCTTCTTCATTTTCCTTTTTAATTTTAAAAAAAATTTTGTTGATCTGCATTTTACTAATTTGACAAATCACTGAATGTTTAGTCATCTTCACATCATTTGGACAGCACATATACATGATCCACATGAGATAAAATTATTATTACAATAATGTATTGGAAGACAGTTTACTTCTCCTATAAAAACCTATGTGCATGTGGTTGTAACTTCCAAGTATGGAGCCTTTTCAAGTTAGGAGAATGCAGTACATAGGTGGAGATATCTTCCACATAATGGGGCAAAGCTAACGATGACTATTGGTATAGTTTTAATCCTAATAAGAGATATTTAACTTTATACTTAGCTACAATAGAGCGATAATGGCAACACTATTTGTAGGAATAACATGAACTCATCGTCAAGGGCTAGGAGCTTAGGATAGCTTTGCCTAAATGTAAAGCTATTATTATAAAGTGTATTACACTAACTCAAAAGACCACAACACTAAATCAAATACACAAGGAGAACGATAGGATGAATACGTGCATTAGGAGCTGAGTGGATATAAACATGAAACAACTTATGTATATGAAATTGTTGGATATAAACGTAAAGCACGCGCTTATTAAGAGTTGAGTGTGGGTTCAACATATTCATCTAATGTTAACTTGTCCAATAAAGAGTAGCAATGTAATGTGTTTTAATAATATTTAATATGGCAAGTGGTGTGGGTGTTTTGCATTTGTCTTGTTGCGAAATAGAAAGGGTTTATGTAAAGGTCTACGTCACATTTATTGGTCCAGGGTTCTATGTAAGGTTTTATGTTTATGTTTTAGTTTTGTATCGTTGTCTTGAGGATTTAATATGTTATCTACATAACATAGTAAAATATATTTGTTGTCCACGGACCAATGTGTGTTAGAAGACGTGGGGATATGAATAAATTTCTTTAATAAACACTACTGATGTGACACATCAATTAATTGTTGCTATTGTGCATGACAATTGCATTAATGCAACGTGTTAGATTTTGGTACACATTCATTTCAAGTAAGAAAGTGGCCATTCTTGTGGCTATCCTATGGGGGCTTCTAGTGCATTGAATGATGGACCCTACTTTTAATTTGTGTTGTTCCATTTATAGCAGTAGTCCTCAATTGTGTTCTAACCTTATTATAGTTGGTTTCTCAAGGTAGTTGATTTTGGTAGAGCTTTATCAAATATAGCCATGTGACTTTTAATACAACTATGGTACATAGAAGTCACCAGTTATTGATTGACTTGGCACATCGATCATCTATGTCATACTTTCACACTATTACATTTAGCTCTATTACATTGCTCCTGTGACTTAATAATGAAATGATATAGACAAATCAGCACCTCCATCATATTACATGCCACTATAAATATCAATGGCCTATCATGTAGAAGGATATAATGCATCCTCACTTAGAACTCATTGTGTTTTTGTTGTTAGTTATGGGTGATTATCCAAATTCCAAGGTGCGAGAGGTGTGACAATTCTTGTTGTTGTGGTATGGATGCTCCAAATGCATTGACTGACCAACCTATCACTGAATTGAATTATCCTATCGATAGATGGGTTGTCAACATTTAATGTGTCGTTATATCAAACTACGAGACATGTGACCCCGCTCAATGTATTAAATGACAAACCCTGCCTCTAACTTGTGTTATCCCATCAATACCTACAGACCTTTGCAGCATCTCACCCTTATTATAGTTTTATGGAGAACAAGTCATGTGGCTTGCTCGATTTTCATACACATTTATAACAAGTAATAATGTGACCATTGAGGCAGCTGTCAAGTATTTATAATCACCAACTAAAGCTTACCTATAATGAATGGTCAAGTCAACTCCTCATTGCTGGTTCTGATGTGTAGTCAAATCAATTTCTCAATTGCTAGTAAGAATGTGATAGTTCATGCTATTGTGGCACGAATGCTGCAAATGCATTAACTGACAAGCTTTACTACTAAATTGATTTATTTCATCAATAGATGAGTCCTCAACTTTTAATGTGTAGTCATATCAAACTACAAGGCATGTAACCTTGCTCAGTGCATTGAATGACGAACCCTACATCTAACTTCTATTACGCCATCAATAATAGTAGCTCTCTATAACATCTCACCCTTAGTATAGCTTTATTAACAACAAGTCATGTGGCCTGCTTGATTTTCATACACATTTATCACAAGTAACAATGTGACCATGAAGATAACTATAAATATCAACCTCCATTTGAAATCTAATTCTTACATCCTTACTTAGAAATCACGTGATTATTCAAATTCCAAGGTGTGAGGGGTGAGGTTGATTATAAAAAGAGATGACGATTATGCATCTTTTATTGATAATGACCAAGTTTAGTGGTACGTATAAAGAGAGAAGGGACACACATAGTGGAGGAGTTTGAGGCATTAGTTGCAATCTTAAAGTACTAGCCATGAAGGTTCCATGATGGTCATTGTCTATGCCAAGAAATTCAGTATCAACATACAAACTTACCACCCAACAAATAAGATAGGAAAATAATCAGATCCTAGCACCCTACTTCAGGTATTAAATGCTTTGACTGGGTGAAGCACTTACATTCATTGGAGGTCATATACTATTACGTTGTGAAATTTTGAATATTGTTAGCTACCCAGAATATAAGTCAGACTATTATATGTCTAATGAAGATGAATAAATTTCTCTCAGCTGATGTTAGTTATGCATTGCTACTATTATGTTCTAATTACTTTTAATAAAAATGTTATCATCAAACTATATATGTTTCCACATATCTTATGGTTACATAGCCCTCTTGTCTCACCCCTAATTACTAAGGAAATAATACAATGATGCATCAAAAATCTTGTAGAGTTATATTGAAGTTTCTGTTATTATTTATCATCAACAAACGTATGGATCTTGATATGTATTTTATGCATGGCAATATCAGTTATGAGTAATATGTATGATAAATTTTTTACGAGAAATAAATTTCGTGAAATATATTAACACTGAAGTTTTGTTTCACACAATGAAGAATTGGATAAGAAATCGTTGAAAACTAAGAAACCTTAATTGCAACATATACATAACAAAATATAGGGCTTAGGGAGATGACCCCTTATCCCACACTTACAAGGTGCACTACTCAATGACATCTCAAAGGAGGCTAATCACTTGTGTGCACGTCATCTACATCCTGTTAAGGTGACTAAAACTATATAGACGGGCCTTCGTCCTATAGATCTAAGTCTAATACCTTGTACTCCCATAGGACGAGCAATGTATCAAAGGATTGTGTGTAGGACTCCTACATAGCCCAATGCTACATTAGAGATGCCACACTGTCTTCCTCAACATATGTACTCTGTACTGTATATGTATCCAACATATGCGGTGAATATGACTGTAGATCTAGAGGTATAAGAACATAGATGTTGTTTGGAGTTAGATGGTGCGAAGAGGATGGCATGTCCTATGAAAGAGATGATGGTTTCAGCATGCTCGTCAATGCTTGCACATGCCCATGCGAGCTCAAGTCTAGGGGTGGAGCATCGACGTGGGTGTACTAACCGAACAACCTAGTCATATAATTCTTATCAAGTCTGATAACCTCATCTACTATGCTTTTGCAACAGCCTGGACTTTACAATCTACAAATCTGCAATAATGGTAAAATGTAAAAAACCATTGCTTGTTATTATACATACGAAATAAAATGAATAATGGAATGAACAAGCACATACCACATACTTATTCTAACCCCCATCTCCATGCTGAAAAGCAATGCGAATAAATAAGGCTAGAGGACTAATGATTCATCAAGTGACATGGTGATAGCACTTATATAGCAATGTAGTCACAGTGGTATGTACTCCAATCCCTACTTCGACCACCCATATGGTCAATCATGTGCAGATTGTCCTCTTGAATTCAGGGATCATCTAAGATGGTCAGTAGCATCTCAAACTAAAGTAGCACCCAATCCTTTCCTACTTTTTGTTGGTTGTTTATGAGTTACATCTCAACCACATCATAAAACATCTAGTGGACCTTAGTACATCCACATCTCATACTTGGCAAATGGTGGTAATGATACATAGATTTTAGGTGTGGCTACCACACAAATTGGATAATTACAAAATGTGAAAAATATTAGATAACTAGTGTGAGACTAGTGTTGGATGATAGTTAAATAAAATTACTGTCATTCCTAGGCTTAGGCCTCTGAGTCTAAAATCTCTTGGTATGCATATGTTGTTACTCCTAGTCTCCATCAACTGCTGTCTATTGCTCATTTAACTACAGATAGAGAAGTATTGTAGTCATGAATACAAATGCATCACAATTATTAAGATTAAAAATTAGTAGATAAAGCATACGTATAAAATGATATACACACAGCCGTATGGCATGGCTAGTAGTGCAACTCCCTCATGCACCTCCAAGGGCATTGCGTTGAAATGTTGTACCCATAGATATAGGCCCATGTTTGGGATGCATGACCAAGCCCATGTTTGTACCTAAATTTACACATAGAATTTCAATATATTCTTATAGAAATGAGGTTAAAAGCAATAACAATGTGTGCATGAATATATGTAAATCTACCTATAGTAGTAAAATTGACCCCATATGTGTGGATCTCCCTTGTATTTATGCAAAACATAGCCTTTGGTAAAGACATGCTAAGGCTACACTCCCTTAACTCCATAATGGTATGCAGTTCCAGTGTATAAGATGGTACGAGTACAACAAGCTAACCCAGGCATATGACGAATTAGAGAACACAGTGCCACCTAAAATAAACATTGTAAACCCGCTTGCCCACTATTCCACCTCCAACTGTGAGCTAGGTGCATGTAGAAGGTAATCATAAAGGTGTAAGAAAATCCTCCTCAAGCTTATAGCAGCATCCTTAGAGTGTCAAACATCTGGATGCCATCTTAGATCCTCTTCGCACATATCCTGCCAATTTAGATGTGTGCCCTTTAACTATGAGCCTATTAAAGGCTTCTTGATGATCGACAAGTGCCAAAATAATTGCCACATCCTCTACAGAAACGGTCGCCTACCCAGTACAAAATAGAATTTGTGCGTCTCCTGATTCCATCTCTTGATAAGAGTTGTAACAAGATTATGATCTAATGGTATGGTGCCACATTTATAGAGATTGTATAAGCAGATGAGGTGCAGAATGCCTAATACACAATGATTAACCACTAGAAGCCTTGTCCAATAGCTATTGAGTGCAATTGGCTCCACTATGGCATTAATCTATCCTACCCACATGTCCTTTGAGTGATGCACTGACTTCAAGTGGAGCAATGATCCATCAATCTAGCAGAGGTGCATATAAGGGTCAATGGATATCCTAATGGTCGAATAATGTTTGTTTAGGTTAGGCAATATGGTGAACTATTTGAATATTTGTCAAATGCATAGCCAAATGTGTAGCAAAAGTAAATTGTCTAATCAATTGTGTATAGTCTAGCTTATAGGCTTAAAGGAATTATTGTTATCTGTAAGAATAATTGTTATTTGTAGGAATTGTTGTTATTTAGGCTTAAAAGAATTCTCTTGAAGGAATTATTGTTATATGTAGGAATTATTGTTATCCATAGAAATTATTTTTATTTCAGTTTAAAGGAATTCTCTTGAAGGAATTCTTGTTACATATAGTAATTATTATTATCTGTAGGAATTATTTTTATTTAGGCTTGAAGGAATTCTTATATCAAATTAATCAACCATCATTTAAACAATGGAGAGCTAAATTGAAACCTTGCGCACTTCCATGCATTAGATGAAATAAATTCATGAAATAATATAAATGAAAAGAATTATCCCAACTTACATAAATGAGATATCATACAAGAAATATCATACATTACCTCCAGCAAAACAATAGTACATCATATGTAAATGCAAAGAATGCTAAGATTGGTGCCACGAACTCGATGCCTAGGATTGATATCTCCACGCTGCACCTTCTACTTAGCTCACAATTGACCATGATCCATCTTATTATGCATATGTGTTGTCCAGCCCTGTCCTCGTCATCAAACTCACTGACACTCCACGTTGTGCACCAGTGTAAATGGTGGAAGGTCTCAATACTCCTCAATCCACACAGCTTCAAACTATCCCACATATGTAGCAGCCCACTAATCAACAAAGTAATAGTAGTTTTCAAGTTCCTTGGGAATCACACAGTACATTCAACAAACATGCACCACATGTGGCATAAAATCCCATATGGACTCTACTTCCCGCAATTACACACCTACTGCATAATACTCACGGAATAATTAGTCTTGAAATGACCTCCCTAGTACATCATGTGCACATCTACTGACAAGGTGCACAATGGATGCTTGTGGCCTTGATTAACTTATCTAAAAGAATGCAATGATGCGTTCAAATGTAAGTTTCACAATCGATGTAATTGGGAGCTCTAGTGTGCCTTTCAACACGACATTTAGGGACTCTGAGATGTTGGTCATTAGTATTTTTCCTTGACATCTCTCGTGATGTGCAAGAGCCTAGTTCGAAAAGTGAATCACTATTAGCTATTTATATGCACTAACATTTATTCTATTTATCTAGGCCATGCACCTATCAAACCTAATCATCCGTGCTCAAAGCACGCCCTTCAACATAAGTCCTTTAAAGCCTGGCTAATGAAGGTCTTAGTGAAGTAAGCACACACATACCTTAAACAAAACCAGCTAACCCCGTTAGATGGTTGAAAATTAGGAAACCATTCTATAGCAACTAGTAGACTAGCATGGTAGTTGGATATCCACAAGTCAGAGTCCTTCCTTGCACCACATACCGGCTTAACAGAGTAAGAAAATAGTACTAGGAGTTTAATCTCTCCTCGTCAATAGTGGCAAATGCTATAGACAACATGTATGGTTCATATCTAGGGCCACTGCAATGAGTATCTTATATTGGTATTTCATATATAAATTTATTCCCTCAATGTAAATGACATTGCGATAATGTTAAAATCTATCCACACATGGTTTAAAGGATCAAAATACATACCTCGATATGTATTGGGTGCGTGCACCACTTGCACTATTTAACGATAGTCCAAGGGTTATACTTTGAAGGTGCACCTATATAAGCTGAAAATTTCTAAACTAATCTCTCCCATGTTTCATAAACCATCTCTAAAGCTCGATTTAACCTATGTCAAACCTTAACATAGGTGCATTCAATTTCATACTTATCTTTAATCGTTTGCATTATAAACTTGATCTTGTATGATAGATCTCCTTGGACCATCCCCACGAGTAATTGTTCTATTGTGTTCTTATCCAAATTCCATTAATTCATTAACATTGAGCTAGGAAAACAAGTTTGTGGGCTCTTGTATGTAGTAATCTTCTAGTGACTTAACATTAGTTTTAATATAGCCCACAATCCTCACTTGCAATGCCCGTTGCTCATGCTAAGCCTGCACTTCACTTTCCATATTTCAAGGGTGATTTTCACAACTTTGTACTTACTTTGTGCTACACTAAATGAGAACTTCTTAATAGTTGCGATAAAATGCTCTTTGCTCTTAAAGTTCATCCCAACTATCCTCCTCGTAGAATCGAATCCATGCACTTGATAGAATATCCATAATATCTTGATCACAATCGTTAGGAACCTATTGTAAGAACTTAGTTGATGGGTATCATGATGCCAATGTACCATGCTGCAAGTGAGGTTAACTAGATAGACCTGCTTCATCTTATTATGTACATAACCACGGTAGTGCTATGGCAACCGCATCCTCATTCTCATCCTCATCCTTGATCTCATCACCATCTTCAGAATCACTATCTGGAGAGGCATATATAGCTCATTAATTTAAGCCAAAACTATCCCCATATGCACCTAACAAGTCAATTTGTAATGCCGACTCAAATTACTGCTCTACCTTTGCATCCCCTTCTTCACCTCTTGTGGTCTACTGAGCATGATAGTTAGGTTCTACATCATATTCTTATGCCCCTACATTGTCCTCAACCCTTATTACTACAAGTGATTTTGTCACTATAAGTAATTCATTAACATCTTCATTTTGACTGTCATTTACCACATTAAAGGGACTTTGATGCCCCTTGTTCCATGTTAAGACCACAAATTCTACAAACAACCTGAGGAAGTGTAATCCATTAATGGAGTTTAAATAAAACCTTAACTTATGTTCAAAATCAAGCTTTATTAAAATTGTTCTTTGAGGCCCATATTTGGGATCAAGCACAAATTGAGTGTACAATGTCAACCTATACTGATGACAATGAATACAACTTCATTGACACTCTTGCAAATAGTTGTAGTAGACTCAAGTTTCGAGTGATAATATTCATTGTTCATGGTTGTCAAACATATCTCACAGAATTTCCATCCTACAAAATATGACCGCCCTAGTACAGGACATCTACACACAATCTCTTTCAATTGACATTTTTTTAACCAAAATTATCAAGTAAAGTTAAGTAGCTAGCCAAAAATATTGTCATTTGAAATAGCATAATTATGAATTCTAAATTGATGTAAATTGGATCCAAACATAGACTTAAGTATAAATTAGATATATAATTTAAAATAATATTATTTAATAATTATGTATGCTAATTATATTTTAATAAGCATGGACTACAAATTTGTATACAATTTTTATAAATATTTTTTATATAATATTTTCTTTTGCATGATTGCTGGATGTTCTTATTATTCCTTTAATTGCTAAAAGTTTTTTTATTAACTATTAACTAATTATTCCTATCAAATTTAATTGAAATATATTTTAGTTTTCCTAAACAATATTTTTATTTTATTTTTCATTGTTAATTTCTTAATGGTAAAGACATTATTTAATATATAATAAAAATATTTTAGGTTATTTAAATTTTTAATTATTTTTATAAAAAATATCTTGTTGATATTTAATTATATCTAGTAATTATTTACTTATGTGTAACAATTTTTACTGATTAATATTAAAGTCTTATTTACAGTGTACATATTACGTAAAATTTATGGTAACAAATTTATACTTACAAAATTGGCCTATTAATAAAATTTAATTACATAAAATAATTGCTTGTTTACATATAAAAATCATCACTTATTTCATAATATGCAATAAATATTAATTATACTTAATGCTTACATGTAACTAATTATTTAATAATTATTGGATTAAAAATTTGTCTAAAATAGTTTGAATATTTTAACTTTTAAATGAATTTATGTTCCAAATTATATTATAGTTTTGATTATTTTGTCAGCTATCATCCAAATTATTTGAAATATATATTACTTTTCTAATTTTTTTTTTACTTTTCATATTTTATCTCTTAATGCTTGATTTATAGTCCACAGATAATTATATATAGCTAATTATTAATTACAAAATTCAAAATTCTTTGATCTTCTATTAATTGTTACTATCCTCTATTATTTATACAAAACTATGACAAAGCTATTGACAAACTAATTCATAAAATACAACAATTAACACAAAATATTCTAAATCAATCGGATAGGACAAAACATAAATTAGTTAGAAAACATTATAAGAGAACAAACAAATGTAACATAATTATATAAACATATCATTCATAGCACAATTTAAACATAAACATGAATACACAAATATACTTAAAAAAATTAAACATAAAATGTAACCTAAATTTTGTTGGGTTTCACTGGGTATAGAACGCAAAATGTTTCAAATTTTAATCACA
Source organism: Avicennia marina (assembly GCA_019155195.1). Classification (NCBI taxonomy): domain Eukaryota; kingdom Viridiplantae; phylum Streptophyta; class Magnoliopsida; order Lamiales; family Acanthaceae; genus Avicennia; species Avicennia marina. The sequence continues at coordinate 6,270,591 of CM032772.1, read as the reverse complement.
AATCATCAGCAAACACGGTGGAATAAATAAATCCCAACTTGGTATACTTTTTATTACATAAAACGCAAAAACATATATATTAGGATAGATGCATTGATGATTATTTAAAATCTAATTCCTATAGTTTTTATTTATGATCCAAAAGTTATGATAAAGTCCCAACCTTTAGTTTGTCCACACAAATGAGTGTTGGTTATGGTGCTTGAACAAAACTCCACAAACTTTTTCGTGAAATTCTTCGGCTCTTACACTTGCAAAATTTCCTAAGAGAAAATTCGACAGGGATGCTAATAACTAATTTTCTCTTTTTGTAAGTGGTGAAGATGAACAGTATCACCGCTACTATTCATGTGTGAATAGTGCCCTCATGTAACTCTTCCTCATAATTTATTCCATCTACATTTAATTATTAATCTAATTAATAATTAAAGTTCTTTTGAATTACTTTCTTCAATTTATCCCATTAATTAAATTAAATGCCTATTATATTTCTAATAATCTCCATTATTAACAAATATAATAGGTTCAAAATAATTTTTTTGTATCTTGTCTTTTTAATTTAATTAATCTCATTAATTAAATTAAATGCACTTTATATTTCTAATTAATAATCTTATCAGTAACAAACATAATAAGGAATAAATCATTCTAATTTAATCGTGATTAATTAATTTAAAGGCTCGTCATGTTTTTAATTAATGATCTTATTACTAACAAACATAATAAAGAATAAATCATTCCAATTTGTTCCAATCCAATTACAACCAAATTAAATCCATCATGAGACTTCTCAAATCTCCTCCATAAGTCTTTTCAAGCATTGTGATCACGGCTTTGCAAATGTCTTAAGCCATTGTCTTATACTTTTTTGATTCATAACAACTTATATTTTATTATGCTTAATAAAATGTTATGAAAATTGATAAAATGGAAGCACTTGCCTGCTACACATAATATAAACTAATAAATATATTTATACATCTAGAAACATTTATATTTCCTATCTTTGAATCCAACATGAGGCAATGCAAAACCGTTTTTCTCACATCAAGTAAACTAGGAGTGACCAATCAATCTCAAGAGTTAATCCCACTTATTATATACAATAAGAAACAAATTTCTACCTAAATTCAAAAAATAAAAGGATTCCCAACCCAAAAAAAAATTCTAATTTTAGTAGTTTAGAATTATCTAGCTTAACCTCGCATGCTACAAATCCACATTACATTAGATATAGAAGCACAAAATAAAGAATGAGGATAGGGATTGCTCACATACTAAAATAATTCTCCCGCTAGCATGACACATGCTCCATCGCGCTTCCAATTGGCGACGACTCAATAGTGATGATTCAATGACCTTTATTGACCGGATGATCGGAAATTGTGCAAAAGAATGAGGCCTTTTGGTTTTCAATTGTGAGAGGATGAAGAAAATGAAATGAGGAGTGTTTAGGGTTTTTGACCTTTTTTTAGATTGTACAAGAAAAATTTGAAATTTGGGATTTTGAATTGGTCAGACTTAATTTTAGAATCCTAGATTCTGATTTTATGATATTTTGCGTTTTTGTATTATTCTAGCTTAATGATAGAAATTGGGTTTTTGACATTAAGTTAGTTACTAATATTTGAGAATTTCAGATTTCGGCGATATGACAAATTTTTAATACGCTCATGGGATGGGACATTTTTTTAAATATTTATTTAAAAAAATTTGAAAATAAAAATAAATTTGAAGCAAAAATATAAAAAAATATGAGAACAATGTGTAAAATTATATTAAGAAAAAAATGGGCAAAAAATACAAAATATGAAAATAAATACTTTAATAATCTAACGTTAGGGAAACTCAAACACTTTGAGTGTACAAAATTATGTATAAAATATAAAATTAATACTAATGAATAATAAAGATAAAAAATAAATGAAAATTGTAAATAATCTAAGGAAATAAAAAAATGAAAAGAACGAGAACTTAAGAGGAAAACACCGAGGAAAAAAGAGAAAAGGAAGAAACGAAAATAAAAGTTTTAAAAAAAATTAATTGTATTTAGCTTATCCAAATGGAACGGGCTTTGTATTTATCAAGAGTTGATGGTATTAAACAAATTACTAGTCTAATACAGAGAAGGATGGCTAGAGCATACAGTTGGGTACAGGGTTAACAGATCATAGAACATTAGGGAGTGAGCATAGGTACAGAGATTCATAAAAATAACACTGCCAATCGGACCAACGACTTCAGGAAAATCCTCAAAAATGGAGTCACGCAAGCACTTCCTACCCCTCCTACTCTCCGTGCTGCTCATCAGGTTCCTCTCTCTCAATCAAGCTCACCAAGATGGAGGTCTCGGATGTGGAGTCATCAAAGTCAATTACAAATTCGCTGGCTCGGGCCCCGATCTTAGTGCCCTTAGAGCTCACGACGATGTCCGCCACCTTGCCATCTTCGCCGGCGTCGACCTTCCCCTCGGTGGCACCGGCCGCCCTGACGCTGTTGGGTGCGCTATTGTTTGTTATTATTATTATTTTTTACGTTTCCCCTTCATGGCTGTTGTTTGAATGGGTGATTGTGTTGTCCTACTTTCTTAACTGAAGTGGTGAATGTTTCTCGTTCTATGCAATATCTGTTTTTATATACCGATGCTGGGCCTAACCTGCAACCATTTGTAACCATTACAAGCGTTTGATTTTGATGTTAGAACGGGTTTATTGAAGTTGTGCATTGCATACTTGAATCCGATCGCGGATTTTTTCCTATAAATGCATCGGATGTAATTATTTTTGTGCAAATGTAATTTTTGAACTAACTCTCGAGATTATTGAAATTCCTTGCTTAATTTTTACTTTATGCTTCTCTGTTTCCTAAACTTGGGTTTGTGTTTGTGTTTTTGAAGAACGAATAATCTCAAAGTATTATGTTCTCAAACATAGTGGCAAATGGTTTTGGTTAATAATTCAATAATTTGTTGCATGCTTTGTAGAATTGACTTATACTATATGGGCACTGAACTAGTTAGGTTGTAATTACGCTAACATATCCAGCAGATAGACTCATAGGCAGCATTTTCTTATGGACATGTCAAGATGGCAAGGAACGAGTCTAGTGTTATGCATTAATGTCAGTTTAAACTTTTGTAAGTTTCCCTGTCCCCTGATAACTTTGGTTGATGGGAACTGTGTTCTATTCTAGTACTATGTTCTGCCATCTATGCACATTTCATTGGTATGCATGAACATAAGTAGGCTTGCATGCCTAGCGCAGAATGAAAAATTAATGCTGTGGCAGACAGTGAGAATTCTTCTATTGCTAATGGAAATTGACAATGAGTACATGTGTGCTTCTGAGAGTTCTTATTTGTTTAACCAAAACAAATTTAGAAGTTTCTGCTCCTGTTTGGTGCTTAGAGTATATTAATTGTCAGTTTAGAAGTTCTCCTATCGTTCCTCTTGAAAACGAAAAGAGAAAATTATTAGAACTCTTGATCTCATTTGTAGGTGTTAAATATGGCTGGAGTCTTCATACTTATGTTTTGATGTTGAAGGTGCAGGCTCTACTATGCTAAAATAGGCATTGGAACGCCTTCACAGGATTACTATGTGCAAGTTGATACTGGCAGTGACATAACATGGGTCAACTGCATTCAGTGCCACCAGTGCCCTCGAAGAGGCTACCATGGTGTATGGCCCTCATCATTATGTTTCCATGCATGTTAAATCTCATAATGAGATTCAATGTATATGTAGGAGTAATATGCCCTTGGTTGTTATCTTTTACTGTCTTGTAATATTATTTATTTTTCATTTTGACAGATAGAACTTACCCTCTACAATCCAAAGGATTCTCTTACTGCAAAACTAGTATCTTGTGATCGAGACTTTTGCAAGGAGATTGGTGGAGGCTTATCAGGTTGTAGTTCAAATGCATCATGTTTTTACACTGAGGTTTATGGAGATGGAAGCTATACCATGGGCTACTTTGTTGAGGATGTTGTCCAGTATGATCGAGTCTCTGGTGATCTGCAAACCAAATCGGCTAATGGAACTGTTATCTTTGGGTATGTTTTATGTCAAGTAAATGCCTTCTTTTAATGCATGTGTAACTTTTCTGATATAGTCTTGAAATAGGCATGTTGAAGCCTTTCTAATCCATTGCTCATCAAGTATGTAGTAATGTTTATATCAGTGATTGAACGCTTAAACTCCAGCATTTGCCATGCATTTAAATTGTAATGACACCTCTGACATCTAGGAAGTTAACACTAGGATCTTAGTTAATTCAACAGAGGATTGCCCTCTTGAAGTGTGATGCCACCTGACAGATTACATGTGTTTGGAAACCATAGATCATAAACCATTTTATTTCCTGGTAGTTTGCACACACTAAGTGTCCTGTGGTCACAAGTTGGCTAAAAAAAAATCCTAAATTTGGAAGCTTGGCAGGTTACTCTAGGCCTTAGTTGCTACAATTTAGATATTGATGCAAGTCTTAGAAGGTGCCACAAATAGATTGAACTTCTATCTTTCTAGTTGCTAGAATTGAAGATTAACTGAAATTTTTGTGTGAAAATTCTTCCAATTTTAGCCAATTTCTATCTTTACTGAAGGAATTCAGTAATACATTTCTATCTTTGATATTTCTTCTTTCACCCTTTAAGCAATTTTCTTCCAGCTTTTTGTGAGACCTGTTTCATCATGACTGAATATTTTATATATTGCATGTTCTCTTCATTTCTATGTATCATCTAGGGTCAAGAATCTAATAACGGTATGATTACATTTTCTGATCTGTTTCGTATGCGGATAATAATTTTAGGGCCATCAAGTGTTTAGTGATCTGCCACCACCTCCTCTCATATATTTCATGGTTAACTCTTGTAAATGTTCAGATTTAGGATTTGCCTAGTGTCAATTTCATGTACACCTCCCTGATCATAGCTTCGTAACCTAACTTAGCTTTTTGATAGATGGCAATTCCTCTGATTTTTGTTCACTAATTTTACTCAACCTAAATGAAATCAACTTAAGCAGTACTAACTGCTTAAACAACTATCATTGGCATCAATAATTATCTGTTATTTTAGGTTCTTGCATTAAATTTGTCTTCATTAACTACACTCAGGATTGAATAGGGTGCTTCACATGGTTCATTTGATAGAAACTTGGTATGGAGGACTGCCCTTTTTTTTTGGCATTAATCCATGTTGAATTTTTAATGTGTGAAGATGGAAATAGTTAAGTACCTGAATATAATATTATTTGGTTATTAGGTCTACATCCACAAATAAATGCTTTCATAAATCATATGTTATTCTCTCTTAATTTGTTAGTTATTGATATAGGTGAGTGCACGTAAGAGATAAGAAATGATATCATATAAGGTCATACCAAGTCAATGTATCTAATATTTAATTTGGTTATCTAGGTATGATGAACTTAGAAAAGTTAGTACATGGAACATATTTATGTTTTTATTATAATCATCTTGCAATTACAGTAAGGAACCAATATTTGATTTTCAATACTCCCAAGTTTAAATGGATATTTTCATCCAGTATTAGCTTGGACTATTGAGACTAAAGAGATTGTAAATGCAGAACAGTAGTTGTTGTAAGGTGAGCAATAGGTAGTTGTTTTAAGATGACAAGTAGTTGTGATGAAGTGACAGGTAGTTGTTAGATGATGTATGTTGTTAGGCAAATGACAAATGTAGACTTGGAGTTGCTGTAAGGTAACATACAGCATTGGACAATGTGATTGTTTCGACTTTCGAAGTGTGTGAATGAATTAAAGCTTGTCTTGATTTCCAAAAGCGAAGTATTCAGTAAACCAACAAACTTCACTCCTTATTGAATATTAATGAAAGGTCATCTATCCATCAATCATCTTTATTGTCTGTAGATTTATGAAGAATAACACGTCATGTTAGATGAAGCGGCAATAGTGAAAATACTGTTGGAGTTAAGATGAAAGCAGGATGCTTTGATGCCATGTTGAATTTAAAAAGAGTGCAGAGACAAAATGCGGTTTGGAAGCCTACGTCCATAGACAAATGCCTTTTGTGAATCATGTATTATACTTCTTAACTAGTGTACCTAATTAATGTTTAATACAAACATTTAGGTGTAGTGGACCTAGATAAACTGGTACATGGAAAATATATATTTTCATTATGGCGATCTTGCAATTATGGTAATGAATCAATCTTTGTTGTCAACAATTCATAATATCAGGATTCCTATTGTTATTTTCTATGTTATGCTTCAGTCAATAGAACAGAATGTTTCACATGGTTCAGTGGATGGAAGCTTGGTTCGGAAAATTGCTTTAATTTTCTTTTTTGGCAGTGATCCATGAAATCACGTTTCCTGTTGTTATTTTCTATGTTATAGTTTGGTTGATAGGAATTCATGATTTCATCACCTGTTGCACAAGTTTGTTTCAGATCAAATAAGGCTTCTATGAACTTTCCATCTCCTGTTTGGACATGCAAGTGTTGTTATAATATGAACAACATTCTTATCTTCTTTGTCAACTTAGTAAATTTCTTGAATCTTTGATAGTTGTATATGATATTCTCTTGTACAATGAGCTAATGTCTAAGTGCAATCTTTTGAGCAGATGTGGTGGTAGACAATCTGGTAATCTTGGATCACCGGATGATGCTCTTGATGGGATACTGGGTTTTGGAAAGTCAAATTCGTCAATGCTTTCACAGCTAGCTTCATCTGGTAGAGTGAAAAAGATGTTTGCACATTGCTTAGATGGTGTGAATGGAGGAGGAATTTTTGCCATTGGACACGTTGTTCAACCGCAAGTTAACACAACACCGCTGGCACCAGACCAGTATGTCAGATGTTTTTATTGATTCGAATTATTTTACCTTTTCTTTTGACCTATGGATTCATTCAGGTAGCAAACTACAAATTTGCTAAAATTGATTTGTATTTTGTTGGAATATAAGTAAACATCTTCCTGTCACCGTGGCCATGTACAGACATCATAGAAGGCCATGAGGCCAGTTTAGTTTGTAAATAATTTTGTAAATCTGTTATGAGCATTATTCTGTATGCTGATTCCTAGAGTTCTGTTGGGTTTGATTTTACAGTTTAATTTACCTTATATGTTGTAGTGTAAAGATACTCTCCAACAATAAGGCAGGGGCATTTATGTGTAACATGCTGATGTCTTCATATTTGAAATACCTGATAGATATTGGTTGATGGAGAAACATGTGAAGGTAATGGTTGGACAGAAAATTTAAGTAGCAATTGGAGTTTGAGGACCTACAACTGGAAAGTGCTGACTGGCTCTACAAATATATCTAGTCTTAGTAGTTGAAAGCGACACCCTGTGGGGTGATATATGGGATCAGCTACTGTTGAAGCAAAGAGAGTGCTATATAGTACAGGACTGAAGAAAAATGAGGAAATGACTTTCCAGATTGTAGAGATCACAACCATTGTGACACAGACTTTGTAAGCATTAGATCAATATTAAAAAGAGAGCATGTGCTATGTTGGAAGTATGGTTTTAGCAACTTATTGATCCCACGCAGACTCTGTTGTACTATTTTTGTACTTCTTAAGATAATAGACTACTGAATGACTTATACTTTGTGTACAGTCCTGGCTCAGTTCTCCGTAAGAGAAGTTTTTCCTGGGACCGGCATCAGTTTTTATTATGGTCTACAAGTTATCTATATATGAAATCTGCACATACACTGTATCCTCTTAATAAGCTTACAGGAGCTCACATCTTAGTTTTCAAACTCTAATTTTGGAAAATATTTTTTCAATTAAATTGTAGGCTCCATTACAATGTCAATATGACTGCAGTTCAAGTAGACCATGACTATCTGAATCTGACAACCGATGTCTATGTGATTGGAGACAAAAAAGGAGCAATAATTGATAGCGGTACCACACTGGCATATCTACCAGAGGTTATTTATGATCCTCTAGTGAAAAAGGTACCTCATTTGCTGCCATCGAAGAAAGTTACTTTCATTGCCACTGACCAACATAGGCTAGCTTACAATTCTATGTATCTTGCATTTGCTAGATTCTCTCCTGGCAGTCGGATCTGAAATTGCGAACTCTTCATGACCAATACACTTGCTTTGATTATTCGGAAAGGTATTAATGCTCTGTGTGTTGTGGAATGAGTTAAATCTAATTGATGCTATTGTTTATTGTTTTTGTCTTGATTATTTTGCATCTGTATCGTACAACTTGGAGTTTTCTTGATATCAGTGATCTTGAGGTGACTGACTCAATATTTTTGCTTATTAAGCAGTGCCTCTTTTCACCATCCTTCTCTATTTAGCTTAGATGCTTGATATTTGATTTTTATTACTTATTGACACTTATTTTTCTCTGTTGCTTACTGTGACCCTGTCTGTCACATTTTCTAGGATTATCTAGGTTAGTTTTCTTATTGGGATAATTACGACGCTCTTCACTTTGGCTAATTACAAACCTCCCTTCTTGGTTTGTAAATTATGCTGCCCTCCCTCATCACTTATTTTGGGGCTGACAATTACCCTCTTGAAGTAGTCAACCTAATGGCAGTTGATGATGTCATTCACTGGAACTTTATAACCTTCCCAAAACGCTCTAGGCTATGTGTGGATGCAAATTTACCTCTGCCTCAAAATCTACATTTTCAAACGTCCCATCCAACAAAATAACCCTTTTTTTAATCTCTTTTTATCTCTTATTTTTACACTATTCTTATGCTTCTGCTAGTTTTCTCCCCATCATAATTCACATATAAAGAAGCCCTAATATTTTGATGGCATCATCAACAGGATTTACTATTAGCCCCTGTAAGAGTGTACTTCTTAGATTATCCCATAACTGAACCATCATCCATGCCTACAATTACTAAACGTAATGTTATTCAAGTTCTAACCATCATGGTAACTTACTGATAAAGTAATTTCTATCATAAAGATGCCTACTAAATAAAAAATCATGCAATGAATTTACATCATGGCAGTTAATTAGTTTGAGTATAATTTTTCAGATTAGAAACTTATTGAAAATTTGATCCATGGGACCAAAACTCAAGTGAGTTGATAGTTTGACATTTTTCCTCTTGTTCTCAGTAGCCAAAGTATCAGACATGCAAGAGTTCCTTGATAGCCTACAGTTACAGGTTCCACTCTTCAAAGTTCAAAATATAATGAATGTTCTTGTCATGAAATTCAGTCACTTTAAGCCTTTGTGGAATACTTAGTAGCCACCTCTTTTACATCATTTAACAGTACCAACAAATTATGGCATGTTACATTGTTCCATCTTTCTCATATCTAGCCACAACCCTGATTGTCAACTTACCTTAGGCTGGCATAAATGTGACTGGCCTATTTTCTGTTAGCTGCATATAGGGACACATCTTTTGTGGCTTCAACAAGTCCTTTTAGATTAAACAAAATAGAGTCCTGGATATATAACATATACTTCTTTTAACATTACAAATTGCTACAGTTGTCTCCACAAAGCACTAAACTTAGTCGAGCTAAACTTGTCTTTCTGAATATTCCATTAGGTTTGATCAAATTTCCACTTTTAAATGGGAGTATATGTAGTTTTGGAAAAAAATGTGGAGGTTTAAGTGATTACCTGTAGTAATAGGGAATGCTTGTGATTAAACCTTTCTTTTATTGAGGCAAAGGCTACTGACTCTTTATTTTAGTTTAGGTTTTTCAGACATCGAGCATGCTGGGAGTTCATAGTTCATATACTTAAGTTTCTTGCATGCAATGAGGGATATCCTGATCTTCATTTTACTACTCCTTACCTTTAATCCTAGATAAGTCCTTGGGAATAGCTTTACATCTTATATTTTGAAACAAGAAGGTATCCTGGAACATCATTTACCCCTGGTCTTCACTTTTGCAAGAAAAGCTGAAAGAGTTCATATCATATTATGTTTCACGTGTTACAAGGTTCATGATCTTGTCTCTTCCTATGGTATACTGTGTTCCTTTTTTCTTCTTATTCCGCTCGTCTTCTTTCATAGGGTGGTGCCCTTATTCTTTTCTCATTGAATGTTAGCCAAACACTACTGGTATTTGAACTCTTTGAAAATTTTTCTGAGATATTTTATGTTTAGTTATCATGAATTCCTCTGTGCAGGTAATTCAAGCAGTTGTTTATGTCCTAAATAAGATTATGTGCTGTTCTGTTAAGTATTCTGTCGGCATCTTATGCCATCTGTTGAGTTGCAATCACTGAAATCTGAAATGACTAGAACTTTCATATTAATAGAATCTGAAATTGCAGTTGACCATAATTTTTAAATTTTGAATTTCAGATTGAAACTTTCTTTTGCATAGTTCTTAGTCTTGGTTGGACTACAGAAATGCCATGTCAAGTTTTGCCCATGTATAAATGCCAACTAAGGCAATCCTGAAAATCATTCTTGTTCTGTCATGATGGTTTAACTGATTCTCTTGTTTTTTTTGACTCTTGCATCTAAATAATATGAATAAGTGGACTTTACTATATTCTTTAACTCCTGAATTATGATTCTCAATTTCAAATATATTCTTAAAAAATATAGGCTTTGTTTTTTTGGCTTCTCACAAAATAAAAGCATGCACTTCAATTTTTACACTTTTTAAATTTTTTCTCTTCCTCTCTCACTCTTTTACACAAGTTTCGAAAAGATTAGACCTTAAACATACTTAAATTTGAAAACAAACATACCCATACTCTTTTGCAGTCATAATATGATTTTCCTGAAAAATACTCCTTTTTTTACCATGTCATTTGTGATTCTGTGTGATTTTGTTTCCATTTGCTGCAGTGTTGATGATGGATTCCCCCTTGTCACTCTTCATTTTGAAAATTCACTTTCCCTGAAGGTTTATCCTCACGATTATCTGTTCCCTTTTGTAAGTATATTCTGTTTATCAAATATAATGTAGCATGATTTTCTCCATGACCTTTGATTGGCCTTTATTTTTGTTATTGGATATTTGCTTCTTATTCTCATGGTTGAATTGTTTTAGCATGTTATAAATAGATTATATGACCTGCCGTACCTTACAGTTATAGAGTAGTACCTTGGGCAAAACACCATTTAATGAAACTGATTAACAGACACCTCTTAGTACACAAGTATAAGAGACTGCCTGACAATCGAATAATCTAATTATGTGCAAAAAGAGAACCTATTACTGAAAATTGTTCAGTGATAAGAAGTTTGGACTGAACATCCAATAAAACTAGGCTACTGTTGCATTCGGCAAAGTACTCCCCTTGTTCACATTTTAATGAAGCTCATGCCTCAGAGCATACTGTTAGTTGCTTTAATTGTCTGAAGGTTGAAGTGTTCTTTAGAGCTAAACTTGTTATGCACGAAGTATTCCTGTTTGGAAACTTCACTCATTTTTACTCATTTTTCTTTCAAGGTTTTGCTTTGTAGAAAGTAGTCAACGCAGTGGAAGCTACCTATGTTCATTATGGTTACTTTTGTTCTTGTCAATGTTGAAATTTTTCTGCTTGCCAGTGCGTGATCACAAGACTCATATTGGAGGAATTCTATGGTATCGAAGGTACAGTGTACCGCACAGAATGCAGTGGTCTGCATTCTTTTTCATCTGTATATTCATGGATGGACTAGGTAAAAGATATAAATAAATTAAAAGTTGCCTTGATTGCTTGTGCTGGCACTGGGTTCTTTCTTAAGTACTAGGTCCTTCTGTTTCCCAGTTTATATGATTTAAAAATGCCAGCATTAATAACTGCTTAAAGTTTATGTTCTGTGATAAGGGCTGTTTTGGGACATCATCTAGCTATGACCTATTCTATGAGTTTAGCAGATATTCACGTGGCAGATATGTCCAAATATTAGGTCCGGTTTTCTGTTTCCGGATGTCCTTGACTCTCGTGATCCCAATTTCTTGTGCATCAGGAAATAATTGCAAGGCCTATATTGTAGTGGATGAAGAATTCCAGAGCAACGTTTCATTCACTGCGTTACCGAAATTCTTGGACTTCTGCTCATTTTTTGCCTTATTTCTTCGTTTCCTGAGTTCTTTATTAACAGCCTGGGTCCTGTAACTAGACTGTTACCACATCATTTTATGACTGGCCATACATAGCCATTAGTAAAGCTACTCCAATCTACTGTAAACCATGAATGCCGTCTAATAAATTTTAAGGAAATGTAGTTGCAGTATCTGAACAACTTTGATGTGTATCAAGTGGAAGTAAAGATCGAAGGTAGTTGGGAAAATGAGGAGAAAAATACTAAAATGGAAAACCGACGAGATTACACAAAAATAAACTGAGTGAAAATTAACCTCACTTTGGATTAACTTTTACAACAAATTGATTGTTAGTAACCAAGGAACCAAACACCATGTCGGAAAAGTGTTGGTAACAAGCCAGAAGGCACCCGATTGACCCAATTTGAGTTGGTGCAATAAACTCTCACACACAATAAGCAAGTAGGAAGAAAGGAATATTCTTGCAAGAAATGGACCAAAAGTTTTTACACGAGCCAAATGAATGTATTTACAGATACTAGGTATTGACTAGGGGTTTGGAAATGATGAAAATCCCTTCCAAGAAGTGTCTACAACGGTCAAATTTCGAAAATAAGTTAAAATCTACATTCCTACGTGCATTGTAATCAATCTGGGCCTAAGCTAAATCAATAAGTAGCCTGTTTGATCACGCCTCCTCGGGATGTCTTGTCTTGTGTTTTGGATTTGCAATTGCTTGACATTGTGATCCATCGTGTCCCTGGTGATTGTAATTCCAGAACCCCTCCATTTGTGCCCAGGTTGTTCGTGTTCATTCGGCTCAATCGGGCTCCCATGCGATCGTAAAGTCAGAATCCTCCAATGTAGATCTGGCTTATTCAGACTTGAATCGCTATTCTAGACTTCTTTAGTGACTTTTGGACCTTCCAAGTCAAAATTTGGTGTTAATTTCCATCCTTTAGCTCCCTAGTATTGTTGATGGATCTTCTAAACTCCCAATTAATGCATGAAACTTGTAAGGGACTCCTTCAACTTACGGGCTTTTGATCTCGTGACGGGTTCAAACGGCTATTAGAAGGGGTCTTGACCTTTGACGTCCATATCATGCCTTCTCTCTTGAGAAGGTTGTTCTACCAACCTTAGGCCCTTCTCATTACCTATATCAAAAGGAGCTATAAGTTAGAGACATTAAATGTAGCGCTAATACCATATTCACTAGATAGCGCAATCATGTAAGCATTGTCTCCAAATCTTTCCCAAAGTAAAAAAAGGTTATCTCCTTTAGAATATAGCTTTATTTTTCATTGTTGGTGAAATCTTTCCTTTCTAAAATAAACCTAGACCCAATCACTGAGTTCAAATAGGACCTTGTTGCGCCCCTTGTTGGCTTCTTGTTCATATTGTTGGGTTGTTTTCTCTAAATTTTAGCGCACTTTCTTATGGAAGGACTTTACAAACTCAGCTTTCTACTTGCCATTTACATTAACTTGCTTACTAATAGGTAAGGACAACAAATCTATAAGAATTAAAAGGATGATTATTTAGATATAAATCTTATAGTTTCTGTCTATGATCTACAAGTTAAGATAAAGTTCGAGTCTCTAGTTTGCCTACATGAATGAATTGTTGGTTATTGTTCTCGAACAAAACTCTATGCACTTCTTTGTAAACTTTTTCAACTATTACGCTTAGAGAATTTCCTAAGAGAAAATTGAGGGAGGCTAGTAACTAATTTTTTCTTGCGTGCAAGGGGTGAATATGAACAGTGCCAACGATGAACAGTAGTCGCTGGTACTGTTCATACACTAATAGTGCTTTTTTGAAAATCTTCTAATGATTCATTCTCAAGACATATTCTTATTTATATATTAGGATATTTAGGGCTTGTAAAATGGGTTGCATGAGCTTTCATATGGACCTTAAATATACCCAAGTCCAACCATCTTTAATTATTAATCTAATTAATGATTAAAGTTCATTGGAATTATTTCATTCAATTTAATTAATCTCATTAATTAAACTAAAGGCTTATTATGTTTCTAATCAATAATCTTTATTATTGACAAACATAATAAGCATAAATTAATTCTTTTGTGTCTTGTCTCATTAATTTAATTAAAGCTTAATTAAATTAAAAGTTTATTATGTTTTTAATTAATGATCTAATCACTACAAACATAATAAAGAATAAATCATTCTAATTTAGTATAATCTAATTACAACCAAATTAAAACCATTGCGAGACTTCTCAAGTCTCATCCACTAGCTTTTTCAAGGCTAATGTCTCAAGTTATCGCCTTGTTCTTATTTGTGTGACTTTGTAGTTTTATCCTTGGCTATCAACGAGCATAGTTTGAAGGATATAAGTAACACTTAACTTGTAGCCTATATCATAACTATATCATAGTCCATTTAAGGTGAAGTGAATGAATCATAATGTAGTATAAACCTTTTGTCTTACTTTGTCTTAATTGAACGAGAGTCATGTATTTAGTTAAACTCACATACTCAGTTATATAATCAATTGACACTTTCTCATGAGACTAACGTTTATATTAGAAATTCGTTTCTAATCAGACACTATCTTGACCAAAGATTTCCATCTTATAAAATGTCAATTACATATGACAAATGCCTTACTCACTTGCAAGGAATAAATCTCTTATTACATGTACATATGCCTCTATATGCATCTAAATAATGGCATTTTGGACTTATGACCTTATCTCATAGTAGGATGGATACTAGTCTTTAATGCTCTAATGACATATTGACTGTCATGTGTACAAGACAACCATGTTGTCTCACTAAACAAGCAAGGTATTGACAACAAAGAAAGACTGCATGTGTCTATTTCGTTCTGCGAGTCATGTCTAAATGCGTATTTTCAAATGACGTATCCACGTGTTTTGAATATCTTGTATCGAAGGGCATGACTCTCATCGTACTAATATAAGGTGTTATATTTGTATCGAATTTCTAATGCCCGTTAGAGATTGTGACTCATGGACTTATTGTAGTAATTGTATTCTAAGACAGTCTTTTGTTAATATTCATAACCCTTTGTGAAAATACTATCAGTATATTAATAAAATAATGATAATATTTACAATCAATATCCTTCAATATATCTATCATTGACAATTTGGTGTTAGAAGGCATATCGCTAATATCAAAGGCATTTTGTTGAGCTTTGCCCCATTTAAAATTTTCATTCTTCTTGATCACACCCATTAATGGAGCTGTAATGGTGCTAAAATCCTTCACAAATTAGTAGCCAACCCATGGAAGCTTCAAGCGTCTAACTTCTCTAATAGTTTAAGGCATTGGCCATTCTTAAATGGCTTTGATATTCTCTTCATCAATATATATTTCCTATGAAACAACAACAAATCCCTAAAACACAATGGTGTGCACAAAATTCACATTTCTTGATATTGGCTTACAATTTTTCTTGCCTTCAGGTAATCAACACGACACACATTCTCAATATGCTCTTCCATGTTCCTTCAATATATCAAAATATCTTCAAAATATATGACGACAAATTTACTAATATAAGCATATATGACGTGATTCATCAATCTCATAAATGTACTAGGGGCACTAGTAAGATTAAAAGGCATGACAGTTCATTTATACGAAGCTAAATTTAGTCTTAAATGCCATTTTTCATTCATTCCTTTCCCTTATTCTAATTTGTTGGTACCCATTTTTTAAATCAATTTTTGGAATAAACTAGCAGCTTTCTACTCATCCAACATATCATTCAAACGGGGAATAGAGTAGCGATACTTTACTGTGAGGGCATTTATAGCTGGGCTATAACACATATGTTATTCATCATTCTTCTTTGGCATAAGTAGGATCGGTACAGCACATGGGCTCATCTCTTCTCAAACTTATCCTTTTTGTAGCAATTTTCCTACTTGGTGTTGTATGTCTTTGACCTCCTTCTGGATTCACCTTGTGTGTGGGGCACTTTGGAATGAAAGCTTTGGGCACTAAATTAATTTGATGCTCAATCCTACGAACTGGTAACAACCTACTAGGCAACTCCTCGAGAAATACATCTTCAAATTCTTGCAAAGTGGAACAATAGATTCAGAGAGGTGGGCTGTCATATCATCTAAAAGTATTATCATGTGGCTGTCTGCTTCACATGCTCCCCTCGCATTTTGCACTCTTTTCGGCATACACCTTTTTTGCTTTCTCTTGCACATTCTCTCTTTTCTCCTCATGCACTCCTTTGGCTCTTTTATTCCGTTCTTCTCTCTTTTTCCTGTTCTTTTCTAGCTCTATTTTGTATTATCTTTGGATGTATATTTCATCTTCATGGACTTGCTTAGGAAACAAAGGTGTTGATGTGACCTTTCAACCGTTAAAATGGAAGGTGTGCCGCCGGTTGGTGATCTCATCATAGACACTTGTCGGTCAAATTGCTATAGCTGACCTAAGAGGATGTGATATGCTTGTAATGGAACCACATCACATAAAACTTTGTCTTCACTGGCTTTGTAACCTTGATTTCACTACTATTGTTCAACTATTAAAGCTAGTAGGGTCTAGGATATGCAATGGTGGGCAAACCTAACCTTTTAACCAACGTGTTGTTAGTAACAGTGGTGTAACTTCCACTATCAACAATCATGATACAAGTTTTTTCCTTGATTAGGCACCGAGTGTGAAAAATGTTCTCCCTTTATTCACATTCAAGTCCTTAGCTTGTGTGCTAAGGATCCTCATGGTTACTAAGTTAATGCTTCCTTGGTCTACTTGCTCGGCTTCGTTATCACCATCATCATGCTCATCAACTCTATCATCCTTTTCACTTTCATTGGTGATTAACTCTTTTCTGTCATTTAGGATCATGGCCTTCTTGTTTAGACATTGATTGGCATAATGTTCTTATTCCTGGCACTTGAAACACATAAGATGTCTATCACGTGAAACATTCGTAGAAGTGATAGGATGAGGTATCTTTGAAGTTCCCTCCTTGGGTGTCTCCTTGGACTTAGTTGCACTAGCCAAAGATGGTCAGTCCTCCTTCTTAGGAAAGGTGCTAGGATTCAATGTGCTGGATGGTACTCTTTACTGACCCCTTCTTTTGAGTTGCTTTTCAACTTTAGTAGCATTTAGGCTATTTCATCCAAGTCGACATAGTGTTGCAACTCAACAAAGTCAACTATATCACAATGCAACCCACTCAAGAATTTAGAAATGATAGCTACCCATCTAACACGTTGGCCCTCATCATCAATATTTCCATCTCTTTATAGGAGTCTTCTATACTTTGGGGTCATTGTGTTAAGCTTGACAACCTTCGATAGATGTCTTGGTAGGTAGTGTGATGGAGTGAACCTCCTTCTCATAGCCACTTTCAATTTCGTTAAGTCTGTATAGGCCTTTCATTGGCTTTCCTTTGACTTATCACTATTTAGCCCCTCCAAATCACCACATTGGTGAACTTCACTATTGCTATTTCAACTTTTGTTCCTTCGTGTACTGATAGTAATCAAATACGATTTTGGCCATTTTTTTCCATTCAAGATATAGTTCCGAGTCGGATTTCTCTTGGAATGGTGGCACCTTAAGCTTAACGCCCTTAAGCTCATCTTCATCATTCTCTGCTCGTCTCCTTTGTTGTCATCGTGGCTTATCAAATAAGTCTTCATTAAATCTAAATAATTATCTGGTGACCTTCTCTTTGCTCATAGACCACGTTCCCTGTTTCTAACCCGACTACTATGTGGGTCATCCTTAGTCCTTATGGTTTAGGAGGCTTTAATCATGTCCAACCTATCATGCATACCTTAGATTCGGGACAATCGTTGCATCTTACATCTAATGGCATCAAGCATCAACTTCATGTCGTAATTTTCTTTAACTAATCCTACTTGGCTACTAGATAAAATGAAAGTAAATGGTGAAAATGAAGTACGTGTGTGCAAGTGTATATATATGTACAATGGATAACAGAATTTAAAAAAAATCATTCGAGGTTCTTACTAACTAACTCAATGTTGCCTCGAATGATCCCTAAGCTATCAAACCAACAAATTCACGTAAAATGGGGTGAAAAGCAAGAAAAATAGGTTTTAGGATCGATTTGGTGTGAAGAAAATAGGAATAGGATTGAATTAGGTGATGAGTGATCGATTTGGATGCTGTGGGGGGTGTGTGATCATGCCTTGGCCCGAGTGCATGATCTTAACAGAACTAAGTAGTGATCGAGCGGGTGGTTGTGCGATCGATTGTGAGTTTTAAAATAGCGACTCGTGTTTTGTGGATACCTAGCGGTGTGCTCGATTTGAGCTAGTTTGGGATTGATCCAACACAAGGTTTGGGCAAAAATTGTGTTCTAGACAATAGAAAATTCCATAAAAATTTCTTTCTTCTTTTTTTTCTCTTTGTTGGGTACTTTTTTTCTGCTTTCTTTTTCTTTTCTTTTTTTCTCCCTTTTTCTTTTATCCAAAACAACACAAACTCCAAACAAATATCTCAAACACTAAATAACACAAAATACCACAAATATCTAACACCAAAAATACTCTAAAAATACAAGAAATTCGTTCAGTAATTCAGTTTTTTTTTTATGTATTTTCGGATTTTAAAAAGAAATGAGGTTAAAAGGTGGAGAAATAAATATAGAAAATATGGAGAAGACATAAATGGAACTCACCGAATCAACTGAGTTAAGAAACCTAATTAAGTTGGCTCTAATGCCAATTGATGTGAACTAAGCAGAAGCAAGGACCGAAGGTGCTTGGGAAAATGGGGAGAAAATACTAAAATGGATAACTGGTGAAATTACACAAAAATAAACTGAGTAAAAACTAACCTCATTTGGGGTTAACCTTTACAACAAATTGATTTTTGGTAACCAAGGAACCAAACACTATGTTGGAAAAGTGTTGGCCATGAATCATCGGAATGCACCCTGACTGAACAGATTTGTATTTAAGTTGGTGTAATAAATTCTCACATAAACAAGTAGGAAGAAAGGAATATTTTTGCAATAAATGGATCAAAAGTTTTTACACAAGAGCCAAATGAATGTATTTATGGATATAAGGTATTGATTGAGGGTCTAGGGGTTGGGAAATGACAAAAATGCCCTCCAAAAAGTGGCTCCAACGGTCAAATTTTGAAAATAAGTCAAAATCTACATTCTTGCCTGCATAATGATCGATTTGGGCTTAAGCTAGATCGATCTTCCTTCCTCCGGACGTCTTGCCTTGTGTTTTGCATTTGTGATTGCTTAACATTACGATTGATTGTGTCCTTGGCAATCATAATTCTAGAACCCCTCCATTTGTGCCCAGGTCAATTGTGCTCATTCAACACGATTAGTCTCCCATGTAATCATAAAGTCAAAATCCTCCAATGCCGATCTGGCTCATTTAGAACTATCTGGGTTGGTTTAAATTGCAATTCCAGACTCCTTTAGTGACTTTTGGACTTCCCAAGTAGGAATTTGGTGCCAATTTCCATCATTTAGCTCTCTAATAGTGTCCATGGATCCTCCAAACTCCTAATTACGCATGAAACTCATAAGAGACTCCTTGAACTTGCGGGCTCTTGATCTTGTGATGGGTCCAGATGGCAATTTGAGGGGGTCTCGACCTTTGACGTCTGCATCATTTCTTGTGCCAAATAATAGATGTGTACAAAGAACATGTGATAGAAAATTTAATCATTTGGATTGAAGGTTTCAAGATATAAGTTTCAAATCCATAATTATAAATCCCATGCTTGTGTTTAAATGATTTTATATCAAATCTTTAAACTCTCATTTTGAACTATATTTTATATGAAGTCATTTGACGTCCTCTAGAAGCATTTTTTAAAATTCAAATGAAGCCTTAAAATCTAGGTGCATCTCTGCTTCCATTTAACTCCAAAATGTGCATGGGCCTGTTCCAACCTTTCCGTTTGTACTGAGCATTCTCCTATAAAGAGCACACTGCTAAGCCCAGACTTCCAGAAAGCTCTTACAGCTTAGATGCTAAAGATATCTTGTTTTCCCATGCACAACGTTCATTCTTTAGGAAGATATTCCAAGAGAGCTGTCTCCATATATGGCCTATCTTTTCCGGACCTACGTTTCCTTCCAAGTTCTGAAAGGCCTTTTGTAAAATTAAATTCCTAAATGCACCTGAATTTCTATCCATCACATCACAAAACGTAGATTCTGTATTAGCAGTTATTCTGGAAGGTGTTAAGAATCATCTATAAGAGGTCTATTTCGAGAGTAGGCATAAGCTATGCTTCAGCATTTCAACTATTCAAAATTTCTACCAATTCCATCTGGTACTATACGTTTTAAAGAAATTCTTTGGTCCAGCTACCAGTACTCCAAATTGCCACCACACAAGACATATAAACTTCAGATGATGTCCATCATTCCACATAGCACATGGAGATGAGATGTCTGCCTGGTTAGTTTCATACTGGCTAGATATCTTCTGCCATTTCTGCCTTATAAGTTTTAGCTGAAGTCAACTTCCCTTCCTTCACTTACACGTAGGAACAGTCTTTCTAGGCACAAGATGATTGCTAGGATTCTTCATGTCCCACACAAATTTTATCTCCAACTTCCCTTTAAAAATTTTAGAATTTTATATGGTGACTACACACATGTGAAGAGAGTAGATGAGGTTTAACACCATGGCAGACATAAGCTATACTTTGGCATTTCAACTATTCATTATTTCTATCCCAATCTGGTAATATATGTTTTAAAGAAATTCTTGGTCCTGTTTTCAATACTTCTCCAAATTGCCACCATATGAGACATAGAAACTTTAGAAGGTGTCCTTCCTTCCTTGTAGCATATGTGAGATGATTTTTCTCAATGGTTAGCTTCATGCTGGGTAGATGTCTTTTCCTATTTTTGCCTAATATGTTTTAACAGAAGTCACTTTAATGAAACCCTTCCTCCACCTTACATATAGGGATGGACTTTTCAGGCACAAGATTGCTAGAATTCTTCATGTCCCTCAAATTTTAATTGCAACTTCCCCATAAAAAAATTTAAAATTTTAGATGGTGACTAAACACGTGTGAAGAATCTAGAAGAGTATATCTACCTATAATCATTTTGGAAGTCCCGCCCCTTCAGAATGTAGCTTATTTATCTATTTAAATATTGGTTTTTTGTTGATTGGGTTCTTAGTTTACCTACAATCATTTTGGAAGTCCCGCCCCTTCAGAATGTAGCTTATTTATCTATTTAAATATTGGTTTTTTGTTGATTGGGTTCTTAGTTCTCTGTCTCTTAGTTTTTGTACTCCAAAGCTGATGGTAGCCTAAATATTGAAAAGCTGAAGGTGCTAGCTTGCATTCTATGTTTTAGGCCATGGTAAATTGGGACTTCCCTATCTGCAACATTTTTCACCTTCTATGCACTTTATTTTTCTATCCTGAGATGTGTGCATATTACTACCTTTTTTTTTGGAGAACACTAAATTGGACCTTTGATTTCCCTGTACCATTTCTTTTCTGGCCACATCTTGGCTATCAATTTTTTATTACAAAAAACTATTTCCTGTCTTAGAAATATTTTTTAAATTTCTGTGATATGATTTTGCCATTTTTCTTTTGCAGGAAGACTTGATGTGTATTGGATGGCAAAACAGTGGCATGGACTCCCAGGATAAAAAGAATATAACTCTTCTAGGAGGTAGGTTCACGTTCATTCTAACTATTTGGTATATTCTTATCTCCATATAATCTGAGCTACTTTATGATATTTAATTTGTCATCACCCTTGTTTGTGACCTTTAAACTGTTCAAAGAGCTACGACCCACAACTGTTCTATTTTTTCATGTAGGAACTTGTGTGTCATTTTAGATACATCTTTTTCTGCATTTTTCTACTTGTAGTTGGTCTATAGTGCTGGTAGGATAACACTAAATTATTTGCTCAATGTATCTCTTTGAATTTCTGTTTCACAACTTTACTGATTTCTATGCTTTGTGTCTTTTTGAATTTCTGTTTCACAATTTGTATTTTTTTCTTTGTTTGATCTATGCATTTTGGTGAGTACAAATGTTCAATGCGAAGCAAATTCAATTTCATTTATGTTTCCTCACTGGATGAGGAAGAGAATTACTGACTTATATACTATTGCGGTATCTTTGGCAAACATGCTTCAGGCGTTTTGTATGGATTGAAAGTTTAGTCCTCTGTCTTTTAGTCATCTTCTTCAATTTTTTTGACATTTAGGTAGGACTGAGGAGCTGGACAGAAATTCTCGACAACTAGGATAGGCTTTAAGGAACTACAGAAGTGATTTTTACAATTTTATAATTTTAACTTTTATCTTTCATTTTGTAGCTCATGTACTAACCAATCATGTTTTCACTACGCAACATTCTTTAGATACTCTATTTTTGTTGCTTTTTAAGAAAATGTCAACAAAGCGAATTATATTTCTTTGACTTTGACTTTTGCTTGGTCTAATGTTGTCAGATTTGGTTCTGTCGAATAAGCTGGTCCTGTATGACCTTGAAAAGCAAGCGATTGGATGGACTGAATATAACTGTAAGTATTGATGTGCCTACATTTAATCACATCGCCTGTGATGAAAGAGATACAGGTTTTTGCAAGTTCAATCTATCGTTACTTGTTATAGAGTTAAAAGTTAGTTATCTTTAAACTTCTGTTGGATTTTGAATGGCACAGCTGATTCGAAGCTTATCCAAGGGCATATTTTCTGTTAATGAATTTGTATGTGTTTGATCTGAACCATCTGAAATGTTACAAATATCAATGTGTAATTTTTGGACAATGAAATATGATTCCTTGTTGCCTGAGGTCTCTAATTTTTCATGCCAATGTATAACAGTTAGATTAATTAGAATATCTAAACATAAACTAAGTTGCCACTTCTGATCAAGTTTAATAAGTCATGCATGATGTATCATAATATAAGTTTTTTGTTTTCTCGGTATATAACCATCGTGTGGAGGCTAAGTGGCCATAGTGAAACGTCTTTATTGATCTTTTTTTGATCTGCTACCAATTCTAGGTCCACTTTCCTTGTATATATAGTATTGTCTTGATTATTGAGAAATGTGTTGTGCAAAATACTTTGCTGTTGGCGCAGAACGGCTGACAGCAACAGGCTTGGAATTCATGGTGTCGCGTGGACTGAGGAAAGTGTTTTGTATAATGCATCCTCATGTTTATTTGCACTCCACAAACACAAATCTTATAGTTTCATCAAAGACAATTTTTTATCTTTTGCTATCTATTCTGGGAAAGGGGAATGATTTTTTGGAGAGAAACTGAAATGTTTTAGCTGTTATGTAAACTAACTTGATACCTCTAGGTTTTTTTTTTTTTTGTTACATTTGAGAACAACAACTAGTGATTTTGGTCCACTATATATGTGTGTTTAAACTTATATAATATGAAATTAAAGGTAATTGCTTAATTTATTTTTTTTATGGTATATATTAGTATTGTTAAAGATTGGATTGGATATTAATGACATAATTATAGGGATTAGATTGGTATGAGTATTATGTAAATATAGTAGATAACTAAATTAGTGAGATTGTAATTGTACACCTTCCTAACTTAGGATCTAGGCTTGTGTATATATATTAGTGTAATCACTCTGGAAATACAAAAAAATTTCATCCTATTTTTATTACATGGTACTAGAGCCTAGTTAGGGTTGAGGAGTGGGAAAATTGTTCGTGTTTAGGTTGAAAACAGAAAACTTTAAGGTTTTAGTTAGGGTTAAATTTAAGTTACCATTTTGCATGGCCTCTTGGTTGACATCGCCGGCCTAGAAAAGATCACTGCTCACTGATTAGTGATTACCTAAAGTCCAGTGTCCACTAGCAGTGTGTGAGGCACACACACTATTTAAAGATTTTGCAGCTATGTTGATTGGCAAGCATGAGGGCACGTGAACCACTGGAACTATCTTCATCAGTCTTCGGTGGTGTTGCTTGTGTCCATACAGAACATTCTTATGTTAGGCTATGTGAATTTTTAGTTCATTTTTTATTGCTAGATATGTCTGAACATAGGCCTACCATTGTTTTTGATGTGTATCTAGTGATGTCAAAAATCATGGAACACAAATTAAATGGATCTAATTGTTTTGAGTAGAGCAAAATTGTTAGGCTTTATTTAAGAAGTATTGATAAAGATGACTATATGACTGATGACCTACCGAGAGACGAGTCACGATAACTTAGGGAGGATGCCTGATATTTGCATATATAAAATTCTATTGATAGCGAGGTGGTTGGTTTGATAAATCACTACAAATTTGTTAAAGAGCAAATGGAATATCTAAAGTTCTTGTACTTTAGAAAAGAGAATGTGTCTTGTGTTTATAAAGTTTGGAAGGCATTTTGCCATGCAGAAAAGCAGGACAAGTCCCGCACACGCTACTTTATGGAGTTTTAAGAAAACGTATGAGGAACTCAATATGCTATTACCATTCAGTACTGATATAAAGGTCTAACAAAAGCAATAAGAGCTAATGGAAGTGATAGTTTCTTAGCCGGTCTTCTAGTTGAACTTGAGATGGTCAAATCTCAAATTGCCTCTAGTGAGAAGATTGCATCATTACAGGATACATTCAGTAGGGTGCTTCGTATAAAGAATTCTAAGTCTTCTTAACCTATTCAATAGAATAGTACTTTAATCGGTCGAAAGAGTAGGTTTGAATTAGAAAAACAATAAAACAAAGGTGGTAGTGCAAAAGGAGCTGATAATAGGGGGCCAAACTGTGGTGATATTGTGTGCTACTATTGTCAAAGACCTTGTCATATGAAGCATGATTGTAAGTGATTGCAGTACAAAAATTAAGAAAATTGGTCAACACATGTTGCTTCCACGAATGATGTGCCATCTAAGAAGATTGCCTTAATTTTGGAGATGAAATTTCCAAGTTTTCCTAGTACTAAGAATCATTGAAGTCTTTATCCACTTTTGCTACCATGATTGGTGAATCAATGAAATCAAATGCGACTTATTTCGTTGTCTTCAAAATGGATCATTGATTCTGGAGCCATAGACCACATGATTGGTATTTCAAACCTCTTTTCTACCTTCCAATCATATGAATCTGCTTCAGTCATGTTGCAGATGGTTCCACATCTCAAGTTCTTGGATCTAGGACAGTTACCCCAACCTTATTGATTCCTTTATCATCTATGTTGAGCTTACCGAAATTGTCATTTAATTTTATCTTTGTTAGTAAACTTACTTGTACACTTAATTGTTGTATCATATTCTTTCCTAATCATTGTGTTATAGAATCTTGTGAAAAGCGGATTATTGATAAAGGATGCGAGTCTAGAGGCCTTTATATCCTTGACATAAATGTGCCAAAGTTTGTAGCATGTTCTGGAGTCGTAACATCATTTGAAGCACATTGTCTTCTGGGTCATCATCACTCCTATTATTCAAGTAATTGTTTCCTCAATTTCAGAGTTTTTTGTTGTTAAAATGTAAGTCTTATTAGTTTGCCAAACACCATCGTTTTAGTTCTTATCTTAAAGTCAACAAGAGAGCATCTATGCCATTTAACTTAGTACTTTCAGATGTTTAAAGTCTTTGTCTAGTTATATCTAAAGTTAGGTTTAGATATTTTGTCATTTTTGTTGATGATTATTCTCATATGAGTTGGTTATATTTAATGAAAAGTCATTCTGACTTATTTTTCCATTTTTGTGCCTTCTCTGTTGAAATCTAAACTCAATTTAATGTCACAATAAATACATTACAAAGTGATAATGCCAAAGAATAACTAGTCTTATATGGGTAAAAATGGCATCACCCACCAAACTTCATGTGTAGCTACTCCATCCTACAATAGAGTTGTTAAACGAAAAAATAGGCACTTGCTTGAGATGGGATGTGTTTTGCTATTTCACATGAATGTCTCAAAATACTTTGGGGTTGACACTGCTTCCATAGCTCGTTTTCTAATTAATCGTATGCCTTCATCTATTTTGGATGGTAAAACTCCATTTCATATGCTTTTTTCCACTAAGCCTTTGTTCCTGATTGAGCCTAAAATATTTAGGTGCACCTGTTTTGTTTGGGATGTCCATCCTAAAGTTACAAAATTTGATTCAAAGTCTTGAAATGCATATTCTTGGGGTACTCTGGAGGTTAAAAGTGATATTGATGCTACTGTCCAAGCCTCATCAAGTATTCCTTGGGGAAGGATGATGATGTATTGATATATATAATCTCATCATCTATGCCTAGCTCCCCAAAACTTCTCATCACATAGATTTATTCAAGGAGACAAAGGCCTTTTGATGCAAGTCCTAAACAAGCTTTTTTGTCATCAAATTTACCCTTTAATGATGATATTTTGATTGCTCTTTGTAAAGGTAGACGTCAATGAACTTATCCTATTTCTCTAGTTGTCTCTTATGATTACTTGTCAGCATCTTCTTGTTCTTTCATCACTTCACTTGACTATATTTTTGTACCCAAAATTGTCCATGAAGCATTGTCCCACCTTGGTTGGCGTGACAGTCTAATAAATGAAATGAATGTTTTGGAATATAATGGTACTTAGGACTTAGTAGATTTACCTCTAGGGAAGAAGGTTATTATGTGTAAGTGCATGTTTACAATTAAAATGAATCCTAATAGGCTTGTAGCCGTGTTAAAAGCTTGCCCTTGTGGCTAAAGGATATGCTTAAACTTATGGTGTGGATTATTCTGATATTTTCTCTTTTGTTGCTAAGCTAACATCTATTAGATTGTTCATTTCTATGTCAGCCACCTATGATTAGCTTTTGTATGAACTTGATGTCAAGAATACATTTCTTCATGGGGATCTCTTTGAAGGAGCTTTCATGGAGCAACCTCCTGGGTTTGTTGCTCAGGAGGTGTATAAAAAAGTCTGTTGCTTGTGCCTCTCACTATATGGGTTGAAGCAGAGTCCTTGTGCGTGGTTTGGAAGATTTAGCTAAGCAGTTGAGTAATTTCGAATGAAGAAAAGCAAATCCAATCCTACAATCTTTTACAAGCAATCTGAAATTGGTATAATTTTGTTGGTAGTTTATGTGGATAACATTGTCATTTCTAGAAGTGATTCCAAAGATATCTTATCATTTAAATCATTCCTTAGTAGTCAGCTCCAAACTAAAGATTTATGGCAGTTGAAATGTTTCTTGGGTATTGAAGTGATGAGGAACAGGAAGGAAATCTTTTAGTCTTAGAGAAAATATATGTTGGATATATTGTTAGAGACTTTAAAAATTAGGGACCAAACTGTGTAGCACATTGATGGTTCTTAACTCTCAACTTACAAAAGGAGAACCGCTTAATGAACGAGAACGATATAGGAGATTGGTTGGAAAGTTAAACTATCTGATGGTTACTTGTCTAGATTTAGTTAGTGTGTAAGTCAATGCATGTCTTCCTCGACGGTAGACCATTGGGCAGCCGTGGAGCAAATCTTGTGCTACTTAAAGAAGGCTCCAGGTCGTGGCATCTTAGATAAGAATCAAAGTCATTCGAGAATGGAATGCTTGTTTGATGTAGATTGTGCAGGATCTAAATAGGATGGAAGATCTACCTTAGGATATGGTGTATTTGCTAGAGGAAATTTGGTCTCGTGGAAGAGGAAGAAGTCAATGTGGTTTTATGTTCTAGTGCTGATTTTGATTATAGAAGTATGGTGTAATAAACGTGTGAGAAAGCCTGGCTATACCAACTTGTGACTAAGCTTGGCATTCAGATATCGATGCCTACGAAATTATAACGTGACAACCAGGCTGCTATGCACATTGCATCTAGTCCTATTTTTCATGAACGCGCCAAGCATATTGAGGTAGATTTTCGCTTTGTTTATGAGAAAATATAGGGCCTAATCTCCATGGGGTTTGTTAGGATTAGTGAGCAATTGGTGGATCTGTTTATAAAGGCTCTCAATAGGAATCTAGTTGATTATCTTTGTAACAAGTTGGGCATGTCAAACATCTGTACCAGTTTGAGCAGGAGTGTTAGAGATTGGATTGGATGTTAACAACATAATTATAGGGATTAAATTGGAATCAATATTATGTAAATATAGTAGAAAACTAAATTAGTGAGATTGTAACTGTATATCTTCCCATCATAAGGCCCAGGCTTGTGTATATATATTGATGTAATCACTCACAAGAAATACAAGAAAAATTCACCCCGGATTTAAAACAAGTATATTTAATTATCTATTTTATACGTGTAAAAATAATAATATAATAAGAAAAAGAGTAAAAAGAAAAAGAAACGTGGAAATAATAAAAAAAGGCAACTTTGTTATTATTGAGGAGAGGTACATATGTAAAACTACTTACTGTAAATATGTAGGACCCATGTGTTGATATATAAAGTATAGGAGATGACTGTGTCCCTAATAAGTTGAAGAGAGGTATATATGTAAATATACTTACTGTATCCACAATTAGTATATAACAACATCAACAATAGTCATCATCATAGTGCCATGCTATATTAACTTATGCATTTGAAAACATTTCTAGTTGTGCTTAATGGCCTGTTCTGTAGTATATTGTGATAGATAGCTGGAAAGACTTCATCGAGATACATCTTTTCTCATATCTGTTTGCACTAGTTTGTCAAAATTACTTTCAAGTTGCTGGCTCTTCTGATAAGTTATTCATATACCCAAGAGTAAATGAAGCTTGTTTTCAACTTGCAGAAGTCTGCATGTTTCTTGCTCAATATTATAGTTATGCTCCACTGCCAATTATATTGACTTTATGTGTTACTGTCTTCATGGAGATTGACTAATCTTTGTATTTGGCCTGGTTGACTATCTTGTTGCAGCTATAAATTAGGTTTTATGATGTAAGTTTGTTGAAAGTTATTTGTAGGTTCAAAAGTTGCTAAATAGCTTAAGTTTCATTGTCACAATATTCTTATGCTCAGAGGAACTTGTAAAAGTCTTAAATACCTTTTCTTTTGTGATATTTGAAAGAAATTTTCAAAGGTTTTGCTGTGTAAGATGGTTACTCTTTGAATTTTTGTTGGTGTCAGGCTCCTCAAGTATTAAACTGAAGGATGAAATTACTGGTTCGGTACATCTGGTAGGAGCTCACTCCATTTCTCAAGGTTGCAGTTTGAAAGTCCGAGTTGAATTTTTCTTACTGATGGCTCTGTTGCCTGGCTTGTTACTGCTGCCAATATTATGAATTTTGTCAAACCAAATAGATCTCAATATAGAATCAGTAAAAACTAAGAAGATTCTTCAAGTAAAATTGACCACAAAAGGTATAAAACTTTGTTAAATGTGCATAAATTCACAACTGGCAACACTTACAATATCAATAGCTCATTCCATCTGCAAGTTAAATACAATTTCCTGTTTCTTAGTGGTCCAGAAGGACATGATGTAAATACCCTTTGTACATACGGACTCTTGTCTGGCTCTGTTCTGGAAAGAGACTCAATTGGGAAAGTGTTGATTAATAGCTTTTGAGCTTCTAAATTCCAGACTTGCAAAAGTTAGAGAGAATTGACATCCCTATTCACATTTATTCTCCAATCTGAATGAGAAAGCTATCTTCATTTGAAGATGGGCAGTTTTTATCTTTTATCAAGAATTTTTTTCTATCTGCTAGTACTGATATAAACTGTTGCTGCTATAACTTTGCTCTAGTGTATAGAACAGTCCATGATGAGCTTAGAAGTTAGAGCTAGACCCTCATTCAGATGAAACACAAGTGTTTGGCTGGCATAAACTAAGTTTCATTAGCTATTCTTGTTGGCTAATTAGAAAAGGTTAAATTTATCCAAAACTTCTGTAGTTGCACAGAATTTTCTTTTCCTTTTGACTGTACTCTTTGTGGTGCCTGCTTGGCACAATAGTGGCTGCACGTTAAACAAACTGTTTTAGACATCTTTTGCAGTGCTGGAAATCGATCACTTCAGGGTTGATTCACAAATTTTCTGGAGGTTTGTGTTGGATTGTGTGGGATGTATATTTTTTTGTTGTGAGTCTTTATTGTTCCTCTTGATACCGTGATGGTGTGTGAACCTTGAATGCATTGCATTGCATTGTCCCATGCTTCTTATATTTGTGCAATAGGGAAGATAATTTCTATCTTTATGTCAAATTTCGTTGTATGCAGCGCTTGTGTATGATTTAGTTGCATGTGGAGATAATCCTCTATAATGGCTCTTGTTAAATATTTCAGTCTCTCGCATGTGCCAGTTGGCTTAGGGAATTAATTAGATCCTCTAACCGTTCTTGGTTCGTTTGTGTATCTCCCACGATGCAAATATCCGTGTCAAATGTATTGATTTTCACCTCTCCTTCGCACACGAGTTTACGTATAGGATCATCTTCCAATGAAAATCTGTCAGCCCTCTTACTGAGGTGAGGAAGGAATCATTGTTGGAGCAAATATTCGGTGCCCGGGATTTAATTAAATTGACAATAAGTGTCCATACGAATAAAAATTAATTCTGTCTAATTTTGATAATTTTCATGTGAACTTTTTGTCCGCCCGTCATTATTTGATTCTTTTGAACCAGTGCGATCGCAGTTTCAACTTATTTAATCTACCTCTTCAAAAGTAGCAAACAATTGTTTTTAAGTACAGTTTCTCGAACTTCGTCCTCGACATTGTATCAAGTCTTACTGAAATTGGGAGATTATTTATCCTTTGTGTCAAATGCAAAAATTCATTTTACCGTCAAATATCTAATTCTCAATCATTTTATTTTTCACCTCGAACAACTTTATTTCGGTTTTACCCTTGAAGTCACTAGATTGTAGGGGGCGGTAATCCCGAGATGACTCAAAAACAAAGCTTAACATAGGAGTTAATGTATTTAGGGTGTACATTTGCAAATGTGGGCTAATATTGGGTTGTACACATTTAACTTGAAAAAGAAACTGGTTGCTTCTAGGTCACTAGCAAGTTAACCCTCAAATTCGTTTATATATTTCAAGTAGTTTGATTTAGTAAATTTAAAATTTTTTTAATTAACTTATTATATTATTAATTAATTATTTTTTAAAATCTTTTTCAAATACTTCTAGAGTAGTAAATCTTAATATCTTAATACTTATTATTGCCACATGCATTGCCTGTCCTTCAAACTTTACAATTGACAATTTTCTTTTACTCACAACCATTGCAATCAACTATCAGCCGTACGGTGGATTGAATGCCCTAATTGTTGTTCTATGGCTTAGGTTTTTTCTATTTCAACAATTCTCACTTTTGCATTTTTCTCTATTGTCTGAGTGAAAGGTTACTATTATTGTTTAGTTTGGCAGCCTTTGCCATTGAAGTGTTACTGTCAAAAGTTCGACACACGCATTTCTCTTTTCTCTCATTTTTTTCTAAACTCATTCCTCATAAATTAGCGAATTAGGTTTAGGTGACTTGTGAAAATTATGGAATAAGTTTGTGTCAGAAACATTATGTGAAAAGTGACTTGAATTAGGGTTGGTTGTTTGTATTAAATGCTCTATTTTAACCCAACCATTTAACCCGTGACACAACTTGATTGTCACATTACTTTATTAGCATGAAGGGAAGACAAATTAATTCCAAGATTTAGTTTATTTGAGTCTAAAAATTATACAAAAAGTGAAATAAAAAAATATTCAAAGATATAAAAAATAATTTGACAACTTATAAAATTCAACAAAATCCACTTATATCCACAATAGTTCTCATTCCTTCGCTAGGATAACAATATTTTGAATTCAAATTATTCTATTAAGGTTGATACTTTGTCAAGAAAATAGAGCTCCCTTTATAATTGCTTTAAAATTGAGCAAGGACTTTCCAAACTCTTTATATATCCCCATTTGTGATGCAAGACTAATATTTTGTGAGCCTTTCTAAGGATATAGATAGGGCGACAATCTTCGACACAATTGGTACTGGTCATTGCCATGTGAAAATTAAATTTATTATTAAACTAATATTGTGGTAAGAATAGATATCGTCCCACAAGGGGTGAAGTTTCTAATGATTTAACTAAGATTCTATTAGTTGGCCTTGTGAATGTAGTGTAAACAAGAATTAAATAAATAAAACACAAACTTAGAGAAATAAGAGTACAAAATCAAATGTGAAGTTCAAAATATTGAAGAACCTAATCCTTTGTGATGAATTGGTTTTCAATATGTGCTAATTTATATTGATTATCAGTTTAATCATTTTTTTACAGATTGTTAATCCTAATCTTTAAAGGATATTCTCCTCAAACTTTCCTATAGCTTGTACTCCAATTTTTAGTGGGTATTCCTGAGCCAAATCGAGTCAAGTTATTAAGTTTTGTGATTAATAATATATTGTCTGCACTAATCCTATACCTTCTCTCCTATTATTCCGACAAAATGAATGTTTGTAATTATATGTCTATTGCAGGAGTTTCACTTTTACCATTCCTCACACAGTTACAAATTAACTATAGGTTGATCAAATCCTTAGTCAATCAATCAATTACGCATAACTAAAGTGAGAACAAATGATCATAAAATCAAAAACACATAATCAACCAACAATAGTCATAAAAGACTAGATAAAAGTCTAGGAATCCATAATATTATCAAAGAAAACTATTGCCATTGTTTTTAACATCCAGACAACGTAAAAATAATAGAAATAAAGTCTGAAAACTTATTCTAATATCTCTACATAGTGTGGACAATTGAAGAGCTCCAATACTTGGTAAGGATTCCTCCTCTACACTTTGAATCTTGTTCTCCTATGAATTGTAAATGTTGGTCATATAAAACTAAGCCTAAGATATCTCCTAAGGCGTGTAGAACACGTGTATATATATATACACTTGTTCTCCTATGAATTGTAAAAGTTGGTCATATAAAACTAAGCCTAAGATATCTCCTAAGGCGTGTAGAACACGTGTGTATATATTTATGTATATATACATATATAACGTTTTATGTACATGTGGAAAAGACAAGGATGGCCTCAAAATTTCATGTTGGAATGTAACTCGATCGTCTGTTGCACAGTCAAATGTGGTCGCAATGCTTAGCATTGCGGTTGCAGCGTTCTCTTCTGCATATGTGAACCTAGGCATGGTCTTGCACAAAGTCAGCT
This sequence comes from Avicennia marina, assembly GCA_019155195.1. Classification (NCBI taxonomy): domain Eukaryota; kingdom Viridiplantae; phylum Streptophyta; class Magnoliopsida; order Lamiales; family Acanthaceae; genus Avicennia; species Avicennia marina. The sequence continues at coordinate 6,237,489 of CM032772.1, read as the reverse complement.
TATCAAATCTTGCAATTGCAATTACCATTGTCATGGTCGCGAGTGACAAATGCAAAAATTCTAGTGTGGTATGTGGTCCTTCTTGCTCTTAAGGTTATGGTTCTCATGCATGAGCTCAACAAATGCAAAAATTTTAGAATGTTCTATGGTTGAATTTTGCGGTTGCACCAACACACTTTGTAGCTGTAGCTCTTCCTATTGATTTTGTGATGCTACCTTGTGAGCATGAAATTGCATTGTAATATAGAAAATGTCTAAATTAATACTTACTCCACAACTAAACTTTTTCAAGTCCAAAGTATCATATTTAGTATATTTCATGTATGATCATATTTTATATATTTTAATTTACATGTATGTATAATTTTAATTTATGAATAAGCTATCATTTCATATGTTATTACACCCCTACACTTACTCATTTACTTGTCCTTAAGAAAACACTTTTTCTATTAATTAATTTATTGATGCATGGGATCATGAACTTAGCCACTCTTCTTAATTTCAAAAGTCAAATATGCACAAGTTACTTAGTTTAGCATTATTCAAGATTATAACACTTTCAATTTAAACATCTTCAACATATATTCCCATGTGTTTGTGGCACTCTCCAAGTCTCAACTATTTCAACTATTTGATAATCCTATGGCAATTAAAAGGCAATCAAATACAGGACCATCCACTTTGAGTATCAAATCACTATTTTTTGAATAATTTTAACTAACATCCATTCCAGCCAGTGGACTCGTAGATGCTTTATAAACTCATGACTTGGCAAACTTTTTACGTGAGAATGAACCAGGGTTTCTGTGCAATCCTAGTTACTTAGTTACTTTAATTAGCGTAGTAGACTAGTCATTCTCATGCGTACATGCTTTTTTTTTTTCAAATTCTTTTCTCAATCTTTCTTTAAGTCCTCAACCTTTTTCATTAATCTTCTTCCTTTGCTAAAGAATTCATCAACACCAAAGGTAAGACTTATGTCGCTAACTTAGTCATCCCATCCTCACCATAGAACTTCTCACATAGTCTAGTAATCAAAAAGTCGAAAAGTATGTGCTAAATCAAATACGAACAATATCTTTAAAACTAAGGGATAGCATGCTATAGTGAAAGAACAAAACAACACAAATTTCTTTGCTAGACATTCATCATAAACTAAGTACGGTGACCAGTAAATTCATGCCATGCTCATGCAATCAATTTAATTAATCATATGAACCATAAATGTGCATGCATTAATTTTCAGCAACAACTCTCACATGCAACCACATTGTTTTTACTCAAAATTTCCTACACCCTTGCCCACCACACTTAACTTGTTGTCTATATTACTCATATTATCAAAAGAAAAATAAGGCAACAATGAATGAGACAACTTGATGGGTTGGTGCACATCCTTATTTTTTTTTAGGCTTCTACATGCACGTTTCTCTTCCATTCTTTTAGAATCCTACACTAAGATTAAAAAGTAGATCATATCCATGTAACATAAAAGAAAACAAAAATGAAATGAAATAAAACAAAGGAACTAAAAATAATGAAAGTAGCTTGGATTGCCTCTCAAGAAATGTTTTATTTAACTGTTGTATCACCAAATTTATTAGTGATATCATCAATTGTTTGCAGCATAGATACATGCTCTTTTTCTTTATTTCTATCACTAGTGAAGGGACTAGAGTACATTAGAAACATTACAACACTTGGGCTTACATGCAATGTAAGGCTGCCTTTTTTTATGTCAATCACAACTTTGGTAGTAGCCAAGAATGGGTGCCTAAGGATAGTACTTTTTTGCCCTTTTCACCCTCCATATCTAAAACAATAAAATCCATAGGAACAATGAAATTACTCACCTTGATTAGCTTGTCCTCTACAATCCCGAGTGACCATATCGTAAATCTATCTGCCAACTTAATCCTTATTCGCTAGGCTTTAAGGATGCCATGCCAAGTGCCTGGACAGTAAAAAACGACATCATATTTACACTAACACCTAAATCACATAATACATTATTAAATGAGGTGCTTTCTATAGTGCAAGAAATAGAAAACCTCTCTAGGTCTTTTAACTTTACTGGTAACACAGTCTTCTCATTTAGGTTGTCCTCCAAATCTCTAAGTTTCCTATTCCGACTTACCACTTCTTGCAAGCACTTGACCACATGTTTCTTTTTGATCTCTACAACTAGAGGAGCATTTACATTTAATTTCTCAAAATCACTAAGAAATCTACTTCCCTACTCCCTTGTATTTTCTTGTAGAAGCTTATGAGGATAGGGAATCTTTGGTTTATACGGTGATGGCTAAAGTTCCTCATTCTCCTCTTCCTTATCTATAGGCTGCACGTCTTTCTCTTTTTTCTCCATTGTTAGCACTTCTTTATCCTCCACTATCTACACACTCTTTACATATTCAATTGGATTAGCATTAGTTGTGCTAGGTAATGTACCTATAGGTCTATTGGCCATCTCCTTTGCTAATCGTCCAACTTACACCTCTAGGTTTCTAATAGAAGGTTGTTTGTTTTACAAGAGAGTGTTAATATGAGTCGTGTAATCCTGCATAGTCTTTGTGAGGTTACCTGTCATTCATTAATTGATTTTGAAAGATTGCCCACAATTACTTCCAATAATTATCTCCTTTCTTGCCGTTGCAGGTAAGGTACTTGAAAGTCTGGTGGGTTTTGAGAGTTTCTCTAGGAAAAATTAGGGTGGTTTTGCTAGCTTAGGTTGTAGATAATTAAATAAGGGTTGTTGCTTTGTACTCCTACATTTCCTACAAAATTCGCTTGTTTCTTGGGCCTATTCCTTATTCCTTCACCTCTACACTCATGTATAAGATGTGGCCCTGCACACATCATAATTTTGAGAAGTAAAAATTGGAGAAGGGTGTGTATTGCTTACCAAGACATTGTTTATTTTCTTGGACAAAAGCTCCACTTTTGCCGCAAGTGCGGTCACTGTATCAACTTCATGCACGACGATGACCTTGTACATTGTAGACCTCTCAAATGGCTATTGGTAAGCTTTGGATGCTCTCGTCTATCAAATTTCAAGCATTTTCTAGTAGTTTATTCATTTGGGTTTCCCGTGTAGCTACATCTAAAATGATGCATAACTGTCCAATATACCACTATAAAAAGTCTGTACCTACATCCAAAATGGATATCCATGCTGTGGGTATTTCTTGAGGAGTTCTTTAAAGCTTGTCCACACCTCTGGCTAGGTGTGAGACTCTAATTGTTTGAATGTTCTAGTCTTTAGTCTCAGTTATACAATTTTTGTCGATAGGAAGTATTTTGCCAAGAACTTGTTCATTATGCCTTGTTAGGTGACTATGCTTTCAAGTGATAGTGATTGCAATCGTTGTAGCCTTGGCCCTAGGAGAAACTGGAAATTATCTCAATTTAATTACGCCCTCAGAGATACCATTGAACTTTACTGTATTGCATAATTCAAGATATGAGGCTAGGTAGGTGTTGGCATCCTTGTGTGAGGCTCTACCAAACTAATTCAACTACACCATGTTAATTAGTGCAAGCTTTAGTTTGGAGTTATTTTCATTTATTGGTAGTTTGATAATGCCCGTCATGTTTGGATTCATTAATGGCTGCACATAGTCTCTAATGGCTTGCTAGTTTGGTGGAAGAAGTTTCTTATATTGCTCTTATTGTGGATTGTTGCCTACCATCTCTATCTCTTGCTCATGTTGGAAGAGAGCTCTGCGCCTTCTGTGGAGTGTTTGTTCAATCTTTGGATCAAAGTCAAGGTCCACACTCTTGTTTCTATGCATATGTAATATCTCCTAACACAAATATTCAACCTAAGAAAACTAGCAATTTATATCAAGGAAATAGAATAAGAATTAGATAGAAAGAAATGAAAAGAGAGAAGAATAGAAAAGCAAGGGAAAATAAAATGGCCTAATCTAGTAGTCCCTTAGCTCAACGACACTTGTCGCCTCTCTAACGATAGCGTCAAAATTTGAGTGGGTCTTCACCACATTAAAATTAAATTTATACTTAGACTAGTATAGTGGTGAGATTAGGTATTCTCCCATGATAAGGGGTGAAGTGTCTATTAATTAAATTAAGATTCTATTAGTTAGGCTTTAGGAAGTTAGTGCAAATAGGAATTAAGTAAATAAAATATGCATTTAGAAAAATAAGAACCCAAAATTAAGGTGAAGTTCCAAATATTGAAGAACCTAGTTCTGTCTGATGTATTAGCTTTCAATATGTGCCAACTTATATTGATTATTAGTTTAATCACCTTATTACGGATTTCTAATCCTAATCTCTATAGGATATTCTTCCGAATTCTTCTATATCCAAATCGAGTCAAGTTATTAAATTCTGTAATTAACAATATATTGGTAGTACTAATCCTATAGTTTCACTCTTATATGCCTAGCGTGCAAGTTTCACTTTCATCATTCCTTGCATAACCATAAATTTATTATAGAGTTGATCAAGTTCTATAATTACTAGCCAATCCATCAATTACAAATAATTAAAGTGAGGACAATGAATCATGAAAACAGGCACACATATTCAACCAACAATAGCTATAAGAAACTAGATAAAAATCTAGCAATCTATAATATTATTAAAAAAACTATTGCTATTGTCTTGAACATCTAGACAATGTAAAAATAATAAAAACGAAATCTAAAAACTTATTCTAATATCTTTGCGTGGCGTGGACAATTGAACCACTCCAATACTTGGCAAGGATTTCTCCTTCTCTACACTTTAAATCTTGTTCTCCTATGAATTCTAAGTGTTGTTAATGTAAAACTAAGCCTAAGATATCTCCTAAGGCTCGTAGAACATATATATATATATTGAGAGTGCCTAAGGTTGATGTACATGTGAGAAAAGACAAGGATGCCCTCAAATTTTCAAGTTAGAACATAACTTGACCATTTATTGCGCTGTCACCAATGGCTGTAACGCTTAGTTCTATAGTCATGGTGTCCTCTTCCACACTTGAAAACTTTGGGGCATGGTCTTCTACAAAGTTTGCTTCTCAAATCTCGCACTTGCACTAAACCACATCATGCTTGCAACTTCTATCATTGTGGTTGTGAGTGACAAATGTAAAAATTCTAATATGGTCTACAGTCGTTCTTACTCTTGCGGTTGTGGTTCTCAGGCCCACGAACCTCTCTTCTGTGTCCACAACCAACAATTGTGAAAATTTTAAAATGTGGTGTGGTTGAATTTCGTAGTTGCACCAACACACTTCACAGTCGCGGCTTTTCCTATCAGGGTCACGATGCTGCCCTACGAACATTAAATTTCATTTTAGTGTAGAAAAATGTCCAAAATCAGTACTTACTCCATAAATACACTTTTTCACATCCAAATAATCATATTTGATACATTTCATGAACGGTAACATATTTTTTCTATTTTTTATTCATATGCATATATAATTTAAGCACAAATGGGGTATAAATAGGCTATCATTTTATATGTTATCAATGCCCTAAAAACATGATATGAATTAACTTGAAATTCACAGGCTGAATTTATCTAGGCGTGGGTTGATATTAGGTCAGACTTGATGAACTTGAAAAAGAAATATGTTAGATTTAGGTTACCCATGGGTTGACTAGTGAACCCATTTACAAATTTTAAAAATAATAAATATAAAAATGTTTTAATTAACTTATTTGTTTATTAATTATTAATTTTTTATTTTTCTAATCTTCTTGAAATACTTATAATGCAGTAAATTATAGCCTTCTAACACTTGCTACCACCACATATATTGCACTTCTTGCACATTTTGAGATTGATAGCCTTCTCATACTTTAAATAGCAACTGTTGACCGTTAATGATTGTCATGGGATCAAATTACTCAATTATCAAGCTATGGCTTAGTTTACTACACTTCAATAGTCCCCCATCTTTATTCTTCTCTATAGTGCTTAAGTGTAATTTCACCATTGTTATTTAGCTTGCTTGCCAGTTTCATTGATGTGTTACTATTGAAATAATCTAGCACACGTCTCCTCTCTCTCTCTCTCTCTCTCTCTCATCCTCTTGTTTCTCTTGAATGGAATGGTAAGGCTTAGGTTGTCGGTTTCACTTGATTTAGAGTGTAAATTTCAAATTTAAAATATCATACATACATGAAAATACACAATAGAATAAAATCTCAAAATATCATACATACATGACAATACAAAATAGAATACACAATAGAATAAAATTTCAGGTGAGTAAGATTCAGAATAGTTGGTTGATAAAGTGAGCACTAGAAAGAGCATTTGTGTTCCATCCATCGCTCTTGATTGGTCAAACTATCCATATTGGTGCTGGGTTACAATAGATATGGGTTGAATTTTAAAACTTCAAAAGGATAAAATAACAACGTGAACATAGTGAAATAATATACCAAACTCGTTCTTCATTCACGAGACAACATGCATCAATTGAGAAGCACCGAACGTAATTGAAGGACGTACCTTTAGAATGGCATTTCAGTGGGTGAGCTTGTGATCCTTAAGTCATGGCCCTCAAATCCTAACCTTTAGTTTGTCTACACAGCTATTATAATGATAAGCGCCTTTGACACCTTTCACAAGACTCTAACAAAAACTCCTTTGGGCTAAAAGGCTTTTGATGACAAGAAGAGATGGAGAGGATGGCTAGGAAGACTTCTTTTCTTGCTTGGAGGGTGGAACACGAATTTTTCAGATTTTTCATGCTTAAAACTCCTCTAAAACATGTATTTATATTAGGACACTATAGCATAATAGTGATAGGCTCTATGGGCTCAATACATGGGCCTTTAGAAATTTCTAGTCCATGTACCTCTCAATTATCACTCTTTAATAATTGCAACCCAAAACTCTTAATTATTAATTTCAATTAATAATTAAGGCTCATGTAGCCTCTCAAATATTATTCATCTTAATAATTAGGGCTTAATAGAATTATAACCTTCAACTTAATTAATCACAATAATTAACTCAAAGGCTTTCATGTTCCTAGTTAATAATCTCAATGTTAACAATAGAGTGAGAGTAATGAATTTAGTTGAACTCACAAACTTGGTCATATGACTAATCGGTGTTGCCTAATGGGACCAATGTTTGTATCAAAAACTTCTTTCCAATCATACACCACATTCAAAAACTTCTTTCCAATCATACACCACATTGGCCAAGGTTTTTCATCTAATAGAATACCGTTATATAGGACAAAAGCCTTGCTCAATTGCAAGGAGACAAATCCATTATTAAATGCATGCATGCCTCCACACACACTCGAGAATGGCATGTTGGGATCATAACATATCCTATACTAGGATAGATTTTAGTCTTTAATGCTTTAATAATACATTGAATGTTATGTGCACAAGATAACCATGTTGTCTCAAGTCTAAGGTCCACGTGTACTTAACACGATCATGAAGTAAGATATTGACAGAAAATAGTGAACTCCATGCATCTGCTTCGTGTTGTGACTCATTATCTGAATGTTCATTCTTTAATGACGCATCGATATACATGTATTCTTAGTATCTCATACTGAATAGCATAGTATTCATTGTACTAATATAAGGTGTGTAGCTTATACTGATTCTCTAATACCCTTTAGAGTGTTTGTGACCCGTGGATTAGTTTTAGTAATTGAGTACTAAGAGTGCCTTGTGTCTATATTCACAACTCCTTATGAATAATGCTTCTTAACTCAATTAAATGGGCACATGATAGATTTTACGCTATTTAAGGTTCACATGCATGAAAACTTGCTATAATATTGATACAAAAATCAACATTTCATTAATTAGTATGAGAAGTACATATACAATTAAATGCCCTTCTATTATCCCTCATTTTTCACTGGTTTTAAAGGGCATATCACTAATAATTTCCCATTTGCACTCTAATGACAATAGTGCTAATGCAATCACTATGGTATCTCACACCCTCCTTTTCAAGATAGCGATCGAGTTGCACTTGTATTACTAGCTTAGTAGGCAGGTTAAATATATTATGTACTGAAGCTATTTTTCGCCTGGCTACATTGCCCTTTCTAATGATTACTCAATGCATCTCCAAGTGTTTGAACTTTGATGAGACCTAAGCTTGATACACTATTAGGTTTCAACAGGTTTGGAGTTGGATTTTAAAGCTTTAACAGTATAAAATAACAACACGAACACAGTGGAATAATATACCAAACCCATTCTGCATTCTTCATACAACACGCACCAACTAAGAAGTACTAAAAGTAACAAAAAAGAATGTACCTTTAGAATCATATTCCAATAGGTGCACTTGTGATCCTTGAGTTGTAGCTATTGAGCCACAACCTCTAGTTTGTCTACACAACTATTGTGATGATGAGTGCCTTCTACACCTCACAAAATACCTTTCACTAGGCTCTAACGCAACCTTTGGCGTAGAAGGCTTTTGGTGACAAGAAGAGATAAAGAGGGTAGCTAGAAAGGCTTCTCTTCTTACTTGGAGGGTGGCACATGAATTTTTAGGATTTTTTTCATTCTTAGAACTCTTCTAAAATATGTATTTATATTAAAACACTAGAGCATACTAGTTATGGGCTCCATAGGCTTACTACATATGGATCTTTAATAATTTCTACCCCATGGACCTTTTAATTATTAAATTCTTTAATAATTGCAGCCCACAACTCTTAATTATTAATTTTCATTAATAATTATGACCCATCTAACCCGTCAATTATTAATCATATTAATAATTAAGGCTTAATAGAATTATAAACTTCAACTTAATTAATCTCAATAATTAAATCAAAGGCTTTCATGTTCCTAGTTAATAATCTTATTATTAACTAACATGATTAACTTGAAATAATTCCTTTTGTGTCTTGTCTCTTTAATTTGATTAATCTCATTAATTAAATTAACGTTCCCATTGTACTTTTAATTAATGATCTCATCATTAACAAACATCATGGCAATTTATTTAGTTTAATTTAATTGCCACCAAATAAATCATGCCACCTACTAGTTAATGCTCATCATACACAACAACATTTTTTGTGCGACTCTCTAGGTTTATCTTTAATTGACAATGAGTATAACTCAAAAGATATAGGTAACGCCTAACTTACAACCTATATCATAGCCTAATTAAGGTGAAGTGAGATAGATCACATTGAACCCTTTTGATCTTGAATCCCATGTAGTATAGATTTTTTATCTTACTTTATCTCAACCAAGTGATAGTTATGGATTTAGTCAAACTTACAAATTTAGTCATATGACCAATCAATGTTGCCTCATGAGACTAAGGTTTATCTCAAAAACTCCTTTCTGATCAGACACCACCTTGGCTAAGGAATTTTCTTTCGTAGAATACCAATTACATAGGACAGATGCCTTACTCAACTGCAAGGAGATAAATCTCTTATTGAAAGCACATATACCTTTATATGCACCTAGGCAACGGCACGTTGGGCTCATGACCTATCTTATACTTAGATAGATATTCGTCCTTAATGCTCTAATGACACAACAATGTTTTCTTAGATCTATGGTTTGCATGCACTTAATATGATCATAAAGCAAGGTGTTGATAGCAAAGAGTGAACTCCATGTGTCTCCTTCGTTTTGCAAGTCATTATCTGAATGCTCATTCTCTAATAACGTATCCACAAACACGAATTCTTAGTATCTCGTACTGAACGACATGGCTCTTGTTGTACAAATACATAGTGTGTAGGTCATATCGATTCTCTAATGCTCTTTAGTGTGTTTGTGTCCCACGGACTGGTTTCAATAACAAAGTACTATGAGTGTGCATATTCATAATTCCTTATAAATAAGGCTTCCTAACTCAATTACATGGGAACACACAATACTTTACGCCATTCAAGGTTAGCATTCATGAAAATTTACCATAATATTGATATGAAAATCAACATTTCATTAATTAGTGTGACAAGTATATATACAACTAGATGTCTTTCTAGTATGCCTCATTTCCCACTGGTGTTAGAGGGTGTATTACTAACAATTGAATAGCTAGGATGAGAGCCTTCATTAAATCCTTTGATGAGAAGGCAGAACACTTATGGAAGAAGGATGGATTTCACCTATGCACAAAGTAGACGGCTAAGTTGTTTGGAAAGATGCTAAATTATAAAGCCCTAGTGAAGGAAGATGAGCACTTGAAAATTCTAGTGCTATATATGCTATTTTTATAGGTGTTGACAAAAAATTGTTCCAGCTTGTTGCAACATGTAATACAACAAAGAAGGCATGGGATATTTTACAGAATGTGCATGAAGTCGCAATTTTGGTGTGCATGTCCAAACTACAAACATTGGCATACTTATTCAAAAACCTTTGTATGAATAAAAATGAGATAATGGATATATTTAACATGAAGTTGAGAGATATATCTAATCAGGCTTACTAATTGAGGAAGAAATACTTAGAGAAAATGCTGACAAGAAAGATATTAAGGTTACTACCAAAACTATTCACCCTGAAGATGTTTCTACCATCTAAGAGGTATGAGATGTTGAATTAATGCCATTGGATGAATTGATAGGATTGCTATCGGCATGTGAACTGAACTTCACGTAGGCTAAGGAGAAAGAAATGGCATTGTGGACTTCCACTACTAATCGCCACTAACTGCCACCATGATGAACAAGATGAGGATTTTGCTGAAGCTAAGGATAAGATTACCTATTTGAAAAGAAGACTTTTCAAGGAGTTGAGAGGACATAAGACAATCCCCACAATTCTAAGGACAACTGAGGGATAAAGGAAGGTTTTGCTAAAAATCAAAGGAAGCAGCAAAAAGTTGAAGTCCTAGACACTGGAAAATGTATAAAGTGCAAGGAATGCAAATGCAAAGGTTATGGCATGGCAACAGCTAGTTGGAATGTGCCAACATTCAAAAGCAGTAAGGAAAATCATTGACAACCATGTGGGGCGATGATGAGTCGAAGTGAGTTGTGAGGAAGATAATGATCACATTAGCAACTACGTGGCATATAACTTAGTCTCAAAAAAAAAAGAGTAATGGTGTATCTGATGTTATGACATTCCCTGTAACACTTGATGTTTTTGATTATAGCAGTAGCGATGATAATGAGATTACCTATGAGGAATTGCTAAGCATGAATTAGAAATTGGTTGAAAACTTGTCTGGTACTCAGAACAACAACAAAAATATTGATGCTAGAGAATGAGACATTACAGAAGGAAAAAGATGAAGAACATGCTTTCCATGCTAAGCTAATAGAAGGCTTTCATAGCTTGGAGATGCCCTCTAAAAGTTACAACATGAAGTAGAATAGTCTGCAATAACATGGAGTAAGCTAAATAATGGAAAAACGAAGTTGGAGGACATTCTAACCATGTGTAAAACATCTGGAGATCAACATGGGCTTGGGTACACTAGACAACCTAGTTTGAGTAGTTCAAAGCAATGGACTGCGGTTTGTGAAGGAGACTAAATGTGTCTTAAAAAATGTTCCAACATGCTATCGACCTGCTTCTACATATGTTCCAACATTACCCAAAAGTAAAGAATCAAAAATATTTGGCTAAAAAGCAAAAGAAAGGCCTTGTATGTATTTCTTTCTATTTAAGCGGTCACTGCATTTCTTTGTGTTATAGGTTGCTAAAGCACATCATACAAGGTAGGTCCCCACCAAGTAGGCCTTTTTTAGCCGTGTTTAGGTTAGAAAAGTTGATGAGAACTGTTTTGTGGCTAACACCTCACTACATGCCACCTCAAGCAACAGTAGATATTTTGATAGGGGTTGCTCACACAACAAGACAAGGAATATAACTTAGATGAGTAGCTATAAACCTTGTTCAAATATCACAATTAGGTTTGGTAATGGACAAAAAGCAAGGTTATTGGAAAGGGAGCATTGAATGTTGGGGCTTGCCCAAATTTTAGAATGTGTTAAATGTGGAGAACCTTAAAGCAAATCTTATAAGTTTTAGCCAACTTTGTGACAACAACTTGGATGTAAGATTCAACAAAGAGGAAAGTCGCATGTTTGATTCACCATACAACCACTGCAACATATAAAATATGTAAATTTCTTTAGCTTGATCAACAATTTTAACTAAATAACATAATTTGAACATAAATTTATTCACATAAAGTCTTGTTTTACTTAGGTTATCATTAATGTCATTAATAAACCTTCACATATTCCCTTTAATTATTAATCTCCATTAATAATTTAAGCTCAAATGTGTCCAATTGAATTAATTCCCCGTTGTGTTTCTAATTAATGATCTCATCATTAACAAGCACCATGACAATTTATTTAGTCTAATCTAATTGCAACTAAAAAAATTATGCAACTTATCAATTTAACACTTATAGTACATTCCAACCTTATATGAGTGACTTTCTAGGTTCATCTTTAATTGACAACTGACATAGCTCGAAGGATATGGATGAATTCTAACCTACAGCCCATTGTAGCTCAATTAAGATGAAGTGAATAGGATCATAATGAACATTTCTGATCTTAACTACCACGCTGCGTAGATCTTTTATGTTACTTTGTTCCAATTTAGCAAGAGTTATGGAAATATTCAAACTCACGAACTTGGTTATATGACCAATCGGCATTTCCTCATGAGACCAATGTTGCTATTGGAAACTCCTCTTTGGTCATACATTGCCTTAGTTAAGGGCTTTTGGCTCACAGAACACCAACTACATCAGACGAATGCCTCACTCGCTTGCAAGAAGACAAATCCCTTATTAAATTCACACATGCTTCCATACACATTCGGGCAATGACATGATGGGTTCATGACCTTATCCTATACTAGGATAGACCTTGACCTTTAATGCCCTAATGACACGTTGATCGTCATGCTGATCATGATGCTCACAAGATAACCATGTCATCTTAGGTCCAACATCCCTAAACTCTTAACATGATCATGAAACATGACGTTGATAGTAGTGAGTGAACTCCATGTACCTGCTTCATTCTACAAGTCAATGTACAAATGCTCCATTCGTTAATGGCATATTTATTACTGGTATCTCATATTGAACAATATGACACTTATCATACAAATACAAGATGTATAAGTTGTACTAAATCTCTATTGTCCTTTAGAGTGTTTGTGAATCTCAGACAGGTTTTAGTAATTTAGTACCAAGAAAGCCTAGTGTCCATATTTATAACTTTTTATGAATAAGACTTCTTAACTTAAACACATGGGCACATGCAACCCTTTATGCTAATAAAGGTTTACAGGCATGAAAACTTGCTAGAATATTGATACCAAATCAATATTTTATTAATTACTAAGTAAAAATACATACACAACCAAATTCCTTTATAGTATATTTCATTTTCTATTGGTGTTAGAGGGCATACCATTAACAATCTCCCACTTGTATTTTAATGCCAATAATGCAAATGTTAATCTCTATAGTATCTTATATCCATCTTCTCAAGAAGGTGATCTAGTTGCACTTCTGCTATTAGCCTAGTAGGTAGGTTGGCCACATTGTATGCTGAAGCCATTTTCTACATGGTAGCATTGCCCTTTCTAATGATTTCTCGAATAATCTAGTAATACCTCTCTACATGTTTAGATATTTGATGAGACCTTGGTTCCTTTGCTTATGCGATCACGCCATTATCGTTACACAATAAAGTAATTATGACCAATCTAGATCTGGGACCACTTGAAGTTCTGTGATGAACTTCTTTTTTCAAACAGCCTTTTTCGTTGCATCACATGTGATGATATACCCAGCCTTAATAGTAGAGTCTATAATTGTACTTTGTTTTTAACTCTTTTAACTGACTATTTTTCCATTAAGAGTAAATATGAATTTAGAGATAAATTTTCTATCATCGACATCAGACTAAAAATTAGTATTGGCATATTCATCTACTTTTAAATCACCATCTCCATACACAAGTACTATATCTTTAGCCCTTCTCAAGTAATTAAAGACACACTTGATAGCATTCCAGTGCTCTCAGTTAGGATTCTCTTGAAACCTACTCCTAACACTTATAGCGTAGGCAATATCCTACCCTCGTACATTACATTGCATACATTAAGCTCCCAATAGTTGAAGTATATGGAATGGTTTTTGTGCTTCTTCTCTTGGCATTTGTTTTATGGAACATAGATTTTAAAAGATAGATATCATGCCTGAATGGTAACAATTTTCTCTTATAGAGCTCCACACTGAACCTCTATAGTACTTCGTCTATGTATAAAGCTTAAGAGGGACCTAACAATCTTTTTGCTCTATTTCTATAGACATGAATGCCCAAGAAGTAGGTCACTTCTTCTAACTCTTTCAGGATAAAGGTACTAGATAACCATGTCTTGATTAAGCTTAACATCTTAACATCATTCCATAACAATAATATGCCATCCACATACAACACAAGGAATGTTATTGGACATCTACTAACCTTCTTTGTAGACACAGGGCTCATCTTCATTCTTGATGAAACCTAACGATTAGATTACACCATCAAAACGAAGATTTCAACTCCTTGGTACTTACTTAAGGCTATAAATGAACCTCTTAAGCATGCATACTTTTTAAAATTTGTCTTGAACTTCAAAACGATGTTGCTACACCATATAAATATTCTCCTCAAGCTTGTCATTGAGGAAAGAGGTTTTATCATCCATCTACAAAATCTCATAATATAAGTGGATGGCTATTGCAAGGAGAAGTTGAATAGAATTCGGCATGGCTACCAGTGAGAAGGTTTCCTTGTAGTCAATTTCCTCCTTTTGACTATAGCCTTGTACCACCCACTTAGTCTTTTAGGTCTCCACCTTACTAGTTAAACTAATTTTTCTCTTATAGACCACTTCCATCTAATCGGAATAATTCCCTTAAGTGGCTCTACCAAAGTCCTTACTTGGTTTGCATGTATTACATCCATCTCAGATTTCATAGCCTCCAACCACTTAGCGAAATCCTTATTTGCTATTGCTTGATCATAGGTAAAAAGATCATTTCTATGATTATTATCTCCCACTATGAACAACTCTTGTCCATTCTCTAGGGCATAACCATATCGCTTTAGTACTTTAGAGATCCCACCTGATCATGCAATGGTTGTCCTAGAAAGTTCCTTTTGAATAGGAACTTTTGTTGTGGGCTAATTGCTTTGTTCCTTGAGTACTATAGTTCTACCAGTACTACTTTCTCAATAGAACTCTTCTTTGAGAAAAAGCATGAGATACACTATGACAATCTTGTCATTAGGAATGTTAGACTATATCTCGTTGAGTCTTTTGGAAATCCTACAAGATGGCCCATAATAGCCCTTACCTCTAACATGCCCGTCTTAGTCTTCTTAAGGTAAACTAAACATCCCTAAATCTTTAAATCTTTAAAGCTTGGCTTCCTTCCATTCCACATCTCATGTAAGGTGGAGGGAATGGACTTAGAAGGTGTGCAATTCAAACATATGCTGTGGTAAGTAAGGTGTGACCCTATAGGAATATGGGCAAATCGATGAAGCTCATCTTAGATTAAACCATATTGAATAGAGTTTGATTCCTACATTCAGCAGAACTATTTAACTAAGGAGTTGCTAATAGAGTTAACTGTGATACAATATTGTGTTCTTGAGGAACTTAGCAAACTTAGCACTCATATACTTACCTCCATGATCTAATCATAGCGCTTTGATATGTTTTCAGTTTGCTTCTCTACTAGTGCCTCAAATTCCCTGGACTTTTTAAAGGATTTATGCTTGCACTCTATCAGGTACACGTAACCATACCATGAGTAGTCATCAATAAAGGTAATGAAGTAGAGAATCCCCCTTTTGCCATTTCATTAAATGGCCTATAGATGTTACTATGGACTAGCTCCAACACCTCAATGACATTTTCGACAAGCCCATCAAATGAAATTTTAGTCATCTTGCCTAGGTTGCAAACTTCACAAGTTGGATAGGGTTCCTCTTTTAATGGGCTAATAAGCCCATCTTTCTCCAACTTACTAATCCTTGTGTTCCTAGTATGATCAAGTTTAAGGTGTCATAAGTACTTGGGATTTAAACTATCCCTTTGACTTTTTTGTTTGAAATGGTATTCATCATTAGTTTGTCATCCAAATTCAAGTAATATAGACTATTTTCCAACTAAGCAGTTGATGCATGTCGTTAACACACCAAAATTTAAATTTATAATGACTAGTACTGGCCAAGTACAAGTATCGTATCCATAAGGAGGGTTTCTATATCTATTGATTTAACTAAGTTCCAACTAGTTAGGCCTCAAAACTAGAGCAAAAAAAAAAAAAAAAGAAATAAAACTAAAAGTGAACACCAAGAACAAAGTACATCAGATGGAAATATTGGAGTGCGAAAGACTGAAGAATCTAGCCACTTGTATTGTGTTGATTTCCTATGCATGCTAAATTACATTAATTATCAATTTAATTGCATTGGATACAAATTGTTAATCCTAAAATCTATAGGATATTCTCCTAAAATTTTCTATAGCTTTAACTCCAGATTTTAGTGGGTATTCCTAGGGAAAATTGAGTCAAGTGTTCAAGTTGGTGATTAACAATGGTTTCCTTCACTAACTCTATGATTTCACTCTTATTATTCTCACGGAGTTAGTCTTCACAAATTATACGTCTAGCGCATAAATTTTACTCTCATTATTTCTCCCACTACCAAAAATAATTAGAGAAGTGGCCAATCCCCCTCAATTACTATCTAAATCCACAATTGTGAATAACTATACAAAGATAATTAATTAGAATTCATGCACACATCATACACCAAATACGAACACAAGCGATCAGAGAAGGATTTAGAAATTCATAGAAAATTCAATAAGAATAGGTTCTAATTCGTTTATCATCCAAGAAAAAATCAAAATAATAGAAAAATCTATGAAAACTTATTCCTAGGACTTTGCTTTGCATGGAAAAATGAATTTGTTCAATTCTTGGCATGGATCTCTACTTCTCCAAACTTTAATCTTATGTTCCTAGTGGAGTAGATTAATTTTTGCCATGCTCACATATATTTTCTTGAATTTTTCTAAGTCCTTGCTTTTTATTTTTTTTTGAGTTAATCTTTCTCATTCATTAAAGAATGTGCCAACACCTAAAGCAAGGCTTACACCCTTAACTT
Organism: Avicennia marina; assembly: GCA_019155195.1. Classification (NCBI taxonomy): domain Eukaryota; kingdom Viridiplantae; phylum Streptophyta; class Magnoliopsida; order Lamiales; family Acanthaceae; genus Avicennia; species Avicennia marina. The sequence goes on along the minus strand of CM032772.1, from coordinate 6,220,334 downwards.
AATCGTCTCATCCTCACCATAGAATTTTTCAAACAGTCTAATGATCAAAAGTAAAGAGTGTGTGCTCAATAAAATAGGAACCATACATTCAACACCAAGTTGAGCAAGCTAATGTCGAGAACACTGATAGAACAAATCAACGATAATTTCTTGCAAGCATTCATCATGAATTAAGTACAGTGGCCTTAATTTCATACCATGTTCATGCTATCAATTTAACCATAATACCATATGTTTGCTTGCATAAAAATCTAGTAATTCTAAGGCATTCAATGACACCTTTCACACTCAATTTTTTTTTTTTTTATCATCCTCGCCACCCTCACATTCAGCTTGTTGCTACAATTAAAGACATTCATTACACATAAAGCAAGACAACAAGGAACAAGACAACCTGGTGGGGTGGCATTCATTCGTTTGCCTTCTTCTTTTGGGCGTCTTCATTCTTTCAATCTTTTGGAATCCTACACTAACTCACAAGAAGGTGGAATAGTCACTTCTTTTGGTTCCTCAACTTGTACCTTAACCTCCTTTTCCTTTTCTTCTACGGCATCAGCAAGTGGATCCTATGTGCCCTCTTCACTCTCCATCACTTGCATACTTTTCACATGCTCTATTGGGTTAGTCTCAGTAGTGCTAGGTAGCAAATTGCTGGCCTATTAGTCATCTCTTTTGCTAGTTGCCCAAGTTGCACCTCTAAAGTTTTAATGGATGATTGTAGGTTTTGCAAGAGCCTGTTAGTTCGGTACATAAAATCTTCTTAAGTCTTTGCAAGATTACCTATCATTTTATGGGTAGACTTCTCAAGATTGCCTATCATGTCCTCCAAAGACTGTTTTTTCTCTTACTGTTGGTATGGTGCTTGGAAGTTTGGTGGGTTTCGAGAATTTTTTTAGGAAAAATTTGGACAATCCATCCAGCCTAGATTGTAGGTATTTGAATATAGATTCCTTGAGTCCCCACATTGCTTACATACTTTCCTTGCTCTTTTTAACCACTGCCTGTTTCTTCACTTCAACACTCATACGTAGGATGGAGTCTTGCGCACATATCACATAAAGGATTTGATGAAAATGATGAGGATTGAGAGCTGTTTACCAAGACAATGTCAATCTTTTTGGAAAGGAGTTCCACTTTTGTTGCTAGGGCCGTTTATGAATTAAGCTCATGCACATTGGTGACCCTGCGTGTTGTGGATCTTTCTATTACCCATTGGTAAGCATTGGCTGCCATCTCCTCAATCAATTCCCAAGCATCCTTAGTTAGTTTATTCATAAGGGCCCCCCTATAATTGCATCAAGCATAGTATGTAATTAACCCAGTATCTCACTATAAAATGTTTGTACCTATATTCAAAGTGGATATCCATGCTGGGAGCATTTCTTGAGTAGCTTCTTCAATCGTTCCCACACTTCTGGCAGTGACTCAGACTCTACATGTTTGAATGTTCCAATTTCCAGTTTGAGTTATGCTATTTTTGTAGTGGGAAGTACTTAGCTAAGAATTTAATCACCATATTTTTCCAGGTGACTATGCTCTAAGGCAGTAAAGATTGTAGTCACTGTCGGGTCCCATCCTTGAGAAAAAATAGAAATAACCTTAATTTAATAGCATCGTCTGAAACTCTATTAAATTTTACGGGATTGCATAGTTCTAAAATAGGTGCTAAGTGCGTATTCGGGTCTTCTTGTGGGGCTCAACCAAATTGCTTTGATTGTACCATGTCCATTTGTGTAGGTTTCAGTTCAAAATTATTCGCGTTCACTTATGGTCTCACAATTCCTGTCCTATTTAGGTTCATCACCAATTGCACTAGTCTCTTATTGCTCGTTGATATGGTTGAGGAGGAAGTTCTAGTGATGCGTCATTTTCAACCATCTCTTATTCTCATCAGAAAAGAGTTCTACGTCCATGTAGTGTTTGCTCAATTTTTAGGTTAAGCTCAAAATTAAAACTCTTATTCCTGCACATGCAATTGTAATCTTAATTGGATTACTGCTTAATGTTTCCTCAAAGTTTTAGATTAGTTGAATGTTCCACCAAAACGCAACATCGTTTCAAAGTCACTGCTTAATCTTTCCTGCAATCGTGATGACTCTCAAACCAAAACACATGCATGGTAATTCTGATTTTAAGACACATGCATGATAATATTTAATATAATTCATGCATGATAACGTATTTTCTTCATTTTTAGTTACATGCATGTATAAATTAAGCACAAATGGGTAAAAATATGCCTATCATTTCACATGTTATCAGCAATGCCAACCACTTCATTATGATAATAAATTTGGCTACTATTGTCTGTAAAAGAGAATCAATAATCCTTTTTCACCAATAAACATACAGTGATAATAATCTTGAGGCTATTAGTAACAAAAGACAGTCCCGTAGGCCCAAACATGACCAAAGCAATGCCAATTGTTGGGGTTGTAATCCAATGCCACTGTTGACCCTAGTTAACACTCCCCTCTCAAGCAATCAACTCTTGTTTAAATCTTGATTTGAAGTGCAAATGTGATAAGAAGCAATTGAATCTAAGATCGAAGATATAGAGAACTCACCAAAGAAATAAGATGTTTTACAAATAAAGAGTTCCACCCCCGCACCCCCCCCTCCCATGCCATTCCCATGGCCATTGAGGCATCTAGTACAATTCCTCCTCTAATGCCTCTCCTTGTTGCATTGTAAACTCTTTTCTTTGCCAATATGGGCACTGGAATTCATGCCCCTTCCACTAGCCTTGGGAATTATAAGTTTTCTTCCCTTGGTCTTGTTCTGCTTAGTCTCATTAATGGGGAAGATAAACCCCTCAAGGACAACTTGTTCCCCTCACATTTAGAAGTCAGCATTTAAGAAATCACTAACTCTCTCAAGAGTGAGAACTCTTCTCAAATCCAGAATTTAGTTGACTATATTGGCTCCAGTCAACATTAAGATCTCAATCATTGTTAATAGTGAGAAGACATACATTATTTGAAATAATAACAAACTATAGAAAATAGGTAAGGCTTGTTAGTTTGATTGTTGTTGGTGTTACCATTATGATTATGAACTAAATAGCCTCCCACTATATTTTTCAAATCCTACATTCCCTTGGGTAGAAGATAAAAATTCCATCGGTAAAATTTCTTTAATGGGGATTAGGGTTTTTATTGGGCATAAAACACCTCACACAATCGATTTATGGCCTACTAGGCCCAATGTGTGGCAACTCTTGCCAACACATCTCAAATGTGGTACAATCTTTCCTTCAACCCATGGCCCAACAATGCCTTACGCAATTGGGTCTTGTCACATTAGATCCATTTAAGTCACACCTACCGATTGACTACTTGTTGGATTTGAATTCCGCTTGTAGCCAATCGCTCTTAAAGTGTAGTATCTCTAAAATGTCATATTTAAGCACTTGAAGTTGTAAATGTGCTGTCACAAAGTGGCACCACTACTGTGATCATATCACACACTAAAACTACACTTTAGGGCTTTTGATCTCAGTGAGCAGATCACAACAAACAATTTGTTGTCATTATTTAATATTTACTTGAGGAAGTTTTAGGGTCCATATAGATTAGGTTTTATATTGCACATTATACATTTTGATATATCTCATACATCAACACAAATAATATGAAAAAATAAAATTGGAGGATTGCGGGCTTCTAGATCTATCTCCGGCCAAAGTTGGATTGTGCACAAATGCAAATCCTACATTATTACATAAAGATTTCTTAAATGCCTTCGTCTAGGTCTTCATGGCTTCATAGGGTCTACTATGTCTATGAACCTTGAACTGCACCAACCCTTACCCTCCACACAAATATCAACTCTTGATGTTTTCCATATTTATTTACAAATATATGTTTCATACCACAAAGAATCCTATTTTACTTAACATAAAATAAAACTAGGTTTATGCCATTATAACCTATAAAAAAAAATTAATTATACAAACCATAAAAATGCAAAAATGAAAGTAAGTGCGTTTATCCACAAGTGTCTTGAGTCCATAATCCAATGACAACATCCATTTAAATAATTATAAATCACATGTATAATCAAGCAATTCCATTCAAAGACTCTTCCCATAGTCTATGCATCTCATGCATTAGCTTTCGTTTCTTGAAAAACAATTTTTCAAAAATAAAATTGGAAACTGATTTTATATGCCCTCAACACTTGTGGCTACAGGAACACTTCCCACTATCATGAGCCCCTTATCTGTGACCATGGAAGCTGGTCGTGATAGAAACTACAAGGCACTGTCGTAGTGCCTCTTACGGTTGCAAGACCACCCATCACAACCACAAGACTCCTCCCACAATTGAAAAATAGGATTGTAGAGTTCATGAAACCAGACAGTGATGGCATGACCATGTGGCTCACCAGCCCAATAACAAGAACATTTCTCATGATCGCGAGTGATACACACATGACGGTGCAAACTTTCTATAGTCGCGGTTTTCAATTCCAAATCGATTCCTTCCCAGTTTTTTCAATTTCAATCACTTCCAAAACACGTTTGAAAGGATCTTCATGCATCAGATACATGTGTAGAAGAATTTAATCTAAAAATTAACATAGAACATGGTGAAAATAATTGAACTTTCCAATTTCACAAGAAAAACAGTAGCTTTGATACCACTATTGGATTTTGTTGAGGTTACGCTGCAAAAATTAAAAATTTAGCATATAAAATCATCATGCACACATGGTGGAGTCAATGAAACAAACCTCATCTATTTTTTTTGTAAAACACTCAAGATATTAATTAAACAAAAGTATGGATAAACATTACACCTTTGCAACATTTCCAAGCCTTTAATGTGTGATCCCTGGAGTTGTAGCCCTAAACCTCAACTTCATTATTGGCAACACAATTGAGATGCTTGCAAGCTCCTCCTACATTTCCATGCTTTTTTGTGAGATTCTATCACAAACAACTTTGGGCTTAGAGGATTTTATGACATAAGAGTGCTCAAAAAGTGTGGCTAGGAGTTGCACTCTTTAGCTTGGTTGGGGTATGAAAATTAGGGCTTTGTTGTGCATATCTTGAACTCTTCAAGATCACTTTATGTGGTTAAAACACTAGGGTTTTGGTATGTGCTCCATGGGTGGTCCTACATGGACCTTTTTCAATTAAATGATATATGGACTTTTATTTATTAATCTCATTAATTAATCAACTCACAACTCTTTAATTATTAGTCTTATTAGTAATTAAAGCCCAAATATGTCTAACTAATTTAATTTAATTAATCTTGTTAATTAAATTAAATTTTCGTTATGCTTTTAATTAATGATTTCATTATTAATAAGCACCATAGCAATTTATTTAGTCCAATCCAGTTGTAGCTAAATAAATTATGCAACCTACCAATTTACCGCTTGCAATACATCTCAATCTTTTGTACAGGACTCTTTGGTTTATTCTTAATTGACAACAAGTATAGCTTGAAGGACATGGGTAATGTCTAACCTATGACCTATATCGTAGCCTAGTTAAGATGAAGTGATTTAGATCACAATGAACTTTTCCAATTGTAACTACCAGGTCATATTGATTGTTTGTCTTACTTTATCCCAATAGTGTGACAACCATGGATTTAGTCAAATTCACAATCTCAGTCGTATAACCCATTAGTATTTCTCCAAGAGACAAATGTTCCTATAGAAAATTCCTTTCCAACCATACATTACCTTAGTCAAGGGCTTCTATTTCACAGAACATTAATTATATAGGACAAATACTTTGCTCACTTTCAAGGAGATAAATTTCTTATTGAATGCGCACATGCTTCTATACATACCCAGGCAATGGCACATTAGGCTCATCAACCTATCCCATACTAGGATAGATATTGGCTCTTAATGCCCTAGTGATAAGTTGACCATTATGTGCACATGACAAGTATGTCATCTTAGGATTAAGGTCCATAAACACTTAACCTGATCATGGTGCAAGATGTTGATAGCTAAGAATAACTCCAAGTGTCTGCTTTGTTTTATAAGTCATTGCTTGAATACGTCATTCCCCAATGACACTTGAATGCTCATTACCCAATGGCATATCTATGTATATGCATTTTTAGTATCTCATGCCAAATGGCTTGACACTCATCGTATAAATATAATGTGTGTAAGTTATACTAACTCTCTAATGTCCTTCAGAGTTTCTATAACTTGCAGACAAGTTTTAGTGATTGAGTGTTAAGAAAACCTTGTCTCTATATTCATGACTCTTTTATGATTAATGTTTCTTAACTCAAACACATGGGCACACGCAATATTTTATGTTAATCAAGATTTACATGCCTAAAAACTTGCCATAATATTGATATGAAAATCAATATTTTATTAAATACTGGGTAAATGTACATACATAACTAAATGCTTTTCTAGTATCCATCATTTTCTATTGGTGTTAGAGAGCATGTCACTAACAATTATGGGGGTTTAGGATCAATCTAAGAGAAGAAGGATCAATTTGAAGTCAAAAAATAAGTTGTAATATCAGTCTAGAATCAAGAAGATCGATCTAGAGATGAAAAGGGCCAAGCGATTGATCTTGGATCTAGAAAGATTGACACTAAGCTAAAGGATTAGAGGTGATTGATTGCAAATGCAAGGGTCATTGGTCCTAGTTGAACAAACAAGACACAATTCATCCGCATGACAAGATTTTCTAAATGCAATCAAGGATGCAATCAATCCAAAATAGTATGAGATCGCTGCTAGGGTTTCCAGACAAAATTCAATTTTTTTCTCCCAAAATTCAATCCAAACTTTAGTTTCTTTCAATTTCCAATCTTCACAAATTGAACAATTTTATTCAACAACTTTTTCACTTTTTTCAAAAACCTTTAATCAGTTTTTACCCTTTTTCCTTTTATCTCTCCCTTTTTTTTTCAACTACCCAACAACTCAAACAACAAAACTAATAAAAATTTGTTGGAAACACAAATAATCAAATAAAAAATTCTTTTTTTTTAATTTATGAAGAAAAATGGAGATGATTAAGACTAGAATCGTACAAAGGATTCAAAAGTGGTGCTTGGACTGGGTGTTGAATCATAATTTGATATAGCTAGATTTAATACCAATCAATCCATACACAAAAGTGTGTAATGAAATTGATATAGGTATTACATGAAGCCAAGCATATCCTATTTGCGTGAACCATAGAGAATGATCCAAACACAATGAATTCCAAGAGCCTAAGTTGAAGAAGACCACAACCAACGCGTCCACGATGATTGATGTGTCACAAATCTTCCAAGAAATACTTGGAATAACTTGATTTGGTAAAAGAATTCACAACAATTGAGTGAATCTAAAATTATAGAGAAAATCTAAAAGAGATAATTTTATTGATCAAAGTAATCAAGTGTCAGAGTTTAATGAAGATATGAAAACTAAACCTATTTACATATTGTCAAATCTTAGCCAATATGCCTTCAATTCGTGTATAATAATTCTAAGGAATGTTCTAATTAATTATGGTAAAGAATCCTAAAAAAAAAGGAAAATCTTATGCTACACACCATTATCATAATCAATTTGAAGACGCTTGTGATCATGCAGACACTCTTTTGATTGATCTTAGTTGATATGAGGCACATTAGGTTGTATTTCTAGAGTGTGGAAACTTAGCTCTATCGATTAGCCATGCTAGAATCAATCTGAACTCTTCGCGATGGATATTAATGTCGATCTTAGCTTGATGCAATTGATCTTGAATACATGTGCTCGTTAAATCAAAAAGCTCAACACTTTGTAACGTCAATCCATCTCCTTGACATCAATTGGTTCCACCTAAGGTCGATCTTAACTGAAGCGAGATTGACCCAGATCTTCTCTTCTTGCTATTATCTCCCTTGTTTCACACTCGAGTAACCTCTAAGCACTTCTTTAGCATCATGAATCTCTCTAAAAATCCAATTGCTTCTTTAAACTCATGCAAAAGTCCTTTCTTGGACCCTAGGAACTTGTTACCTTCAACTTGTGTATGAATTCCTCCAATCAGCTCTTAACCCAATCGAGGGCTCATGTCACATTTATTGATATTAAGATAAAGGCCAAAATTGCTCATGTTGATGTCATAGTTCTAAAGACGGTCAAACTATAGTAGCGACACTAACTTTAAAATCATACATGAGGAATTAATGTCCTCTTACTGGATGATGTATGATAAAATTTGTCTCTCTGAAATGAAGTTAAGACTTATCAAAAGAAGAAGAATAAATTGAAGGAGGAAAATTCCATGGTGGCAAAACAACACCAGGAGATGGTTTTAGAATTTGAACTAAATAAGAAAGCCTTAGAGAAACTGAACAAAAGAAAGGTTATACTTGATGACCCATTAACCATGGAAAAGACTTTGAAGAATCACTTGGACTTGGATTCATTAAAGGACAAGGTTCCAGCTAGGCAGTCCCTAAGGAGATCTAATTTGTGCTAGAATCTATATAGGCAACCACACCTAGTGGTTCAGCACCAAAGTAGAAAAAAAAAAGAAGATCCTGATAGTACACAACTCAATGTGAATATTGTCATACAGTTGGTCATGTTTTTACTAAAAACTTTACTTTTTTGAATGACTTCATAGATGGGAGAAATATTGATCCCAAGTTTAAGTCTAAGACCATAAGGTAAGAAAGAAGGTGCAGGTCAAGAAATCTAGCTTTTGTTGCTACATCACTTATACTGATGTGTAGGAGTGCTCCAATAGCACCAGGTATTACGATAGTGTATGCTCGAGGCACGTGATAAGGGATAAGTCAAACTTAATTAAATGTACAAGTTTGCTGAAGGCCATGCAGCATTTAGAGTCAGATATAAAGGTAGTGCAACTAGAAAAGGAGTTCTGCATGTTGAAGGGATGCCAAAGCTAAAAGAGATACTCCATGTTAAAGGATTGTAGGCTAACTTCTCAGTATCAATCAAATGTGCAACTAGGATGTCCAAGTCCATTTTATAAGGCACAAATATTTTGTATATAATGTGAACAACAACTAAGTGCTAACTAGGAGTAGATCATTCAATTATTTCTTCCTCTTGAATGATGCTAAAACATGCCTCAAAACAAACGGGCATGAGAGTGACAATTTGACATACAAGGCTGGGGTATCTCAACTATGTCGACCTCATAAGGATTTCTAGAGCCTGTGCAATTAGAGGCATAGTCGTTCTTACAAAAACAATAGAAGGCACGTGTGGCTAATGTCAACATGGAAAATAGCTCAGGAAACCGCATTTGGTGTTGCATCACCTATGCACCTCTAGAACCTTAGAACTGTTGCACAAGACCTGATGGGGTTGACTAATGTTGCAATTCATGGAGGTAAGAGATACATTTTCATAAGTGTTGATGACTTCACATGCTACGCTTGGGTCCATTTTTAAAGCAAAGTCAGAAGTCTTCAACACTTTCAAGAAATTATGTCTTCAACTGCAAACCAAAAGAAAAGGTGATCAAGGAAGGATAGCTAAAATATGAAGTGACCATGGATGTGAGTTTGAGAATTAGAAGTTTGGAGAATTTTATGTTGAAAATGGAATTACACACCAGCTTTCCTCACTAAAAACTCAATGACAAACTAGGGTGGTAAATATGGCATGCTACATTATCAATCATGTGCATGTCCATCTAGTGCTTGAAAAGATTCCCTATGAACTATTGAAAGGTAGGAAGTCTGACATGGGATACTTTCATATCTTTGGAATTTAGTGGTTCATCTTAAATGATCGAGAAACATTGGTAAGTTAGAGTCTAAAACTGATGAAGATGTATTCCTTGGCTACTTAATCAAAAGCATGCCTATTGAGTTCACAACTCTTGAACTAAATATGTTATGGAAGCTATTATTAGTGTGGTTGTTGATGATGAGGAAATCCATGTGTAAAATTCTTTAGAAAAGAATGTAGGATCAAATGATGAAGTCTAAAAAAGTAAAGAAAAGGATAGCTATCAAATTGCTATGTCCCATGACATCCAGTCCGAGAACTATCATTAAGAGTTAACAAGAATCACTAACGTAATACAATAATTGGAAGCTTTGATGACCAATAGAGGATTAGAGATGTAGAATGTATGAAATTATTGTTACCTTGTAGACTATACTCGCTTTATATCTATGAAAGAGCCAAAGAATGTTGCAAAAATAGTAGAAGATATATATAAGGTCATGGAAATGGAAGACGAACTTAACTAATTCATCCTTAATGATGTGTGGGAGCTAGTAGAAATGCCAAATAATGTTAATGCCATTGAGACAACAAGGATTTTTTGAAGTAAAATCAATGAACATGGGAACATCATGGAACAAGGCTAGGTTGGTCACCCTTGCGTATACACAAGCTGACAGTGTAGATTATGATGAGATGTTTGCCTCTATAGTAAGGATTGAAGCTATTATGCTACCTATAGCCAGACTTTGCAATAGTATCTTTAAATTATACCAAATGGGCATAAAAAGTGCTTTCTTGAATGCATTCTTCATAAATAGGTGTATGGTGAGCGACCCAAGAGCTTCAAGGACTCAAACCGCCTTATCACATTTACAAGTTAAAGAAGGCATTATAAGGGGCACTAAAGGTGTTGTAGGAAAGGCTTTTGAAATATCTCTTAAAGGGAGGATATGTGAGAGGGGGTGTGGACAAAACTATGTTTGTGTGGTGTTCCATCACCAACTTAGTGGTTTAATTTTGTGTGGAAAACATTGTCTTCGGATTAATTTGTCAACAACTTGTGAATAAATTTGTAGCCCTCATCAAAATGAATTTTATACAAGTGTGGTAGGAGAAATTTACTATTTTTTGGCCTTGTAGATTAAGCATTGTAGTGATGGTGTCTTAATATCCCAAAGCAAGCATGCTAAGGGATTGGTGGAAATATTTAGACTGGGAAACTCCTATGGTGTTGAAACATCAACTTTTGGTCACCATAAAAGAGTTGAAGGATGATACCCAAGTTCTAGTTGATCCCAACTTATATAGGAGTGTGATACTCTATTTTACAGTATGTAGGTCAAATATTTGCTAGAATGTGGGATTATGTGCTTGATTCTAATCAGCTTCAAAGGGAAGCCATCTAAGTGCTGCTAAAAGGATAATTTGCTATATCAATTCTATGGTGGACCATGGTTTATGGAATTCTAAAAATTCTAATCTTAATTTATCTGGTTTTAGTGATGTTGATTGGTTAAGTAATGTGGATGATTGTGAAAGCTCAACTGAGGGATTTTTGCTAGAATTAAACTTGTTTATCAATGCAACTAAAATTAAAATTCAATTTCATTATCCATAGCTGAGGTGGAGTACATAGAAGTTGGTGCATGTTGTGCCCAATTTCTTTAGATGAAGCAAATGTTGCAAGATTATACAATTCATTAAGAAGAGATGTTGGTTTAGTGTGATAACCCAAGTGCTACAAATATCTTAAAAATATTTGTACAACACAATAGGACCAAACATATTGTTATCGACCATCATTTCATTTGAGAGTTAGTGGGGAACATAGTGATTGTGGCAGATAATGTTGGAACACAATCACAACATTTACACATCATAACTAAGCCCTTAGACTAGAAACATTTTTAGTCCTCAAGGCGTAAGTTGGGCCTTTGCCTAGCTTAACCTAGCCCAAAAGGCCCAAAAGTAGTGAAGGTAAGAAGTGGGAAAAGAGAAATTTGTAGGGAGATGTCCATCATCCACGTGCAACTACTTCCTTAAAAAAAATGATTATTGGAGATTGTTTCCTTCTTCCATAAGACTTTCAAACCTTCATATCTATATATATCTATTATCTAATATTTTCATCAAAAAAATTTGTGGGATGATTGTATTTGTTAGAAGAATAACTTTTCATCAAGAAAAGAAAAGTCAACTGAGGTCAAGGTGCTCATTGGAGTACTAGGAGAAACCTAGAACCACCATCAATATCATTGGCGTAGGCTCTACTGCTGTTAGATACTATTCTAGAAGGTACCTAACACGACAAAATTGCTACCTAGTGAGACTCTGGTACCAAAACTTGTTCTAGAAAGCAATATTGCATCACTAGAGTTCCAACCCAATTAGAATATGATGCTTGAAGAACAAACCCATGAGGCTATGTAAGGGGGAGGTTTGGAAGTTAAGTAACCTAATGATTCCTATGGCAAACCTAGAGACATTACGTAAAACTTAATCCCTTTTTAATTTGCTATTTCTACTACATGGGACCAAGATGAGAACATGACTTCGTTGATGGAGCTCACAACGGAATAAAAACTCTTGCAACATTTTATGATGATCAAGAATAGGAAAAATAAAAGGAACGTGACCAAAACAAAGGAACCACCAAAGAAGAAATAGAAGAAAATTTCAGTGACCAAAGCCCTCAACTACCAATATTTTGCAAGAGTCAAAAAAGAAAGGTTAGGTATTTTACAAAGATATAGCTTTACTCTTGAGACACTTTTGGATATTAAGAAATATAAGGAGTTAGGGTTTATGGACGTTGTGAAGGAATTGAAATTGCTCGATACTTTGACTAGCTTAAAGGAATACTATCCTAAATTGGTGAAAGAATTTTACTATAATTTAACAAAAAGAATAGGAGATAATAAGTTCCCATGGTATCACAAAGTCTATATGCATCATGATGTTGTTAGAGTTTCACCAAGTCTTATTAATTTGGTGCTGGGATTCTAGACACAGGAAATATAAGGAACAAACTTTATGGTAAATTATGAAACCTCATTGCCAACTAATTGCGAACATGGCCTAGTAGTACCTTAATGTAGTAGTCATTATTAAGTATTAAGTACTTTTTACTAAACAAGTTTGCTACTACCATTTCGTTTCCCATGGCAAGCACTACATGGATTACTAAGGAGACTGCAATCATGCTCTATTTTTTGTGGTTGAGAAAGTAAGTCAATTTGGGTGTTGTTGCTTTACAAAATTTGATTACTACCAAAACTAACTTCACCATGGAACATTTTCCTTGTCCTAGATTGATTTCAAAGTTGATAAGTCTAAAAATCAAATTAATATTGACGTTGATGAGGATATTTAAAATGGTGACAATATGATGTATAATTCATGCCTGATTTGTTGAGTAAGGTTAATGATTTGACTAGAATTGGAGTTCCCCAAAATGCTCTATTCTCTACTCCCATTTCAACTTTGCTTCATTTGTTGCTAGCGGTATTCCAACTATTAGTTCATTAATGGTAGCAGTTATTGAAAGATTTGGTCCAGGTTTAAGTATTTCAACTTCAAGTTCTTAGATTTCTTATTTTACTAGTGGTTTGTATTGATGTAATGGTATCCATTTTTCCTCTCTATGGCCATCTTTATGCTCTATGATATAAGGAATCTTGTAACAACACATGACATGGAATCTCAAAATCTTTTAGAATGTGGAATGATTTGATTTTGATTTGATCTTACTTCCAAAACACAGTAACGGAATTAATACATGAATTAGAAATTCAAACTTTCCTTACAACATTTAAACTCCCCTTTGCCATGTCATCTACTTCTGCCACAAAAAATTAAAAGTCATCTGATGACTGTGATGTTTTTCTCCACTTATATTTCCCTCTCTTTAAATTTTCTGAGTATAAAAACTATTGCAAAAAAATAATACACATAAAAAGAATTGACCTAAAAGAAAGATAACACTTTAGTTGGGTAGGTAGGCCCCTATTGCACTCCTCAGCATCTCTATTTGTGTATGTGAAGGATCATATTCTGCCATAATGATGTTGTTTTGATGTATGCAACAATCCTGCAGTGGTAACTTCATACAAGAGCATCCACTTGATAAGTCATAATTTTGTGGTTATATTTTCACCCTAATGTAGTCAAAATTTGCATGCATTTGCAAATAAAATGGTTGCATTGTGTTTGAATGCATGTAAAAGTGTTACTTTGTATGAATTAGAGATGTTTGGGTGTACTTTGTAGAAAATTGAGTGAATTTGAATGATATATACACTTAAACAATATTTTTGTCCAAATTGTAAGTCTCAGGCTGACAAGAAAGGTGTCCATGTGTTGGATTTTTGAGGGGTTTGCTTGTTAAAATGAATACGTTAGATCATAAAAGTATTCTACACATGCAATGGAATGTAACAAAACAAACCCCACTAATTTTTGTTGTGAAACATGCTAGATATGAATGGAACAAGATAAACGTGAAATTTTGTACCTTTGGATCACTTCCAAATGGTTTGTGTGTGACTTTTAGAGTCATGGCCCTTGAACCTTAACTTTTAGTTTGTCCACACGATAAGGATGCTTGCAAGCTCTTCCTACACTCCGCAAAACTCATTTTGTAAAGCTCTAATTAATCTCATTAATCAAATTAATTCTCCATGCACTTCTAATTAATAATCTCATTATCAACAAGTACCTTAACAATTTATTTAGCCCAATCTAATTACAATTAAATAAATTATGCAACCTATCAATTTAACACTTTCAATAGATTCCAATCTTGTGTGTGTGACTCACTAAGTTCATTTTGAATTGGCAATGAGCATAGCTCAAAAGATATGGGCATTGTTTAGCCTACGGCCTATATTCAGATGAAGCGAATAAAATCACAATAAACATTTCTAATCATGACAACTATGTTGTATAGACCATTCGTCTTACTTTGTCCAAATTGAGCAATAGTCATGGATTTAGTCAAAGTCGCAAACTGATTATATGACCAGTTGGTGTTTTCACATGAAACAAATGTTCCTATCGAAAACTCCTATCTAATCATACATTACCTTGGCCAAAGGCTTCTATCTCATAGAACATTAAATACATAGGACAATTCCATGCTCACTTACAAGGAGACAAATTCCTTATTGGATACATATATACCTCTATATTCATTTGAGCAACAGCATGTTAGGCTTATAATCCTATCCCACACTAGGATAGATATTATCCTTTAATCTCTTAATGATATATTGACCGTCATGAATACAAGACAACCATGTTATCCTAGATCTAAAGTCCCAAAATGTCCAGCACGATCACAAGGTAAGATGTCAACAAGAAAGAGTGAATTCCATGTGTTTGCTTTATTTTTTAGGTCATTGTTTGAATGCTCCATTGTCAAATGGAGCATCAACACACATGTATTATAAGTATCTCATATCGAATGGCACGACAGTCGCTATATAAATACAGATCATACCAATTTTCCAATAGTGTTTGTAATTTATGAATAGGTTTTAGTGATTAAGTACCAAGAGAACTTTGTATCTATATTCATAACTTCTTGTGAATAAGGCTTCTTAACTCTAACACATGGGCACACGTAATACTTTATGCCATGAAAATCTTATGGTAAGATATTCATGTATGAAAACTTGCTACAAGATTGATATGAATCAATATTTTTTTAATTATTGAATGAAAATACATATACAACCAAATACCCTTCCACTATCCCGTATTTTTTTTGGCATTATAGGGCATATCACTAACAATCTCCCATTTACATTCTAATGGCAATACTACATTTACATTCGAATGCTAATACTACTAATGCTAGGTGCTATGGTATCGAATACCTATCTTCTGAAGGTGGCGATCTAGCTACACTTGAGTTATGTGAGTGGGTCTAGCCACATTATCAACCAAAGCTATATTTTGCATGGCTTCATTGCCCCCTCCGATGATTTTTTAAATAATGTGGTAATGTCTCTCTATGTGTTTGATTTTGCTGAGACTTTCACTCCTTCACTTGTGTGATCCAGCCATTGTTTTCACCATAAAGTGGTAATGGCTAACCCACATCTAGAACCACCTGAAGTTCTATGACGAACTTCCTTAACCAAAAAGCCTCCTTTGCCGTATCGCATGCAGTGATATTCTCAGCCTCAGTGGTAGATTCTACAATCGAACTCTACTTGGAATTCCTTAAACTAACAGTTCTTCCATTAAGAGTAAATATAAATCGAGGGATAGACTTTTTATCATTCACAGCTGACCAGAAGTTAGGATTAGTATATTTGTCTACTCTTAGATCACCATCACTGCACACAAATACCATATCCTTAGTTCTCATGTACTCAAGGATATACTTGACAACATTCCAATGCTTCTATTAGGATTTGCCTAAAATCTACTCATAACACTTACAACAAAGGCGATATCTGGCCTTGCCATAGCATTTCGTACATCTGGCACCCATAGCTGAAGCATATGGAATGGCTTCCATGTTTCTTCTTTCATCATCCCTTTTTGGGTACATAGATTTTAAGAGATGGATGCTATGCTTGGATGGTAGCAATCCTCTTAGCATGCTAGACCCAATAAATAGCAACTGTTGCAAACACATCTCATATGCTATCTAATATTTCCTTTGGCCTATAGTCCAACAATGCCTTGTGTGATTAGGTCTATCATGTTGAAGTCATTTAAATCACACCCATGTACTGACAATTCGCCAGATTTGAACTAACCCATGGCTAACTACTCTTAAGGTGTAGTATCCTTTAAATATTGTATCTAATGCATCCAAAATCATAAATGCGACATCATAATGTGATCCTATTAATGTGATGATATCACACACTAAGGCTAAGGCTACTCTTTGGGCTTCTGAGCTCAATGAAGGGCCATGACAAAGATTTTGCTATTATAACTTAATATTTGTTTCAGGATGCTTTAGGGCCCATGTAAATTAGGTTTCACTTTGCACATTATCCTTTTCATATATCTCATACATTTGTCACAAATAATATGCAAAAATAAAAGTAAAAGATTATGGACTTCTAGATCCAATGTGAGCTAAGATTGGATTGTGCACAAGTGCATGAAATCCTACACTATTACACAAGGATTTATTGAATACCTTCATCTTGGTCTTCATGAATTTATGGGGTCCATCATGTCTTGGAATCTCAAACAATACCAACACAACAATACCAACACTTGGTCTCTACAAAGCATGAACTCTTAATATCATCTATATTTTACAAATACACGTGGTATACCATGGAGAATTCTATTCTACATAATTAAAATAAAATTATGCTTATGCCCTTACAACCAGTGAAAAATTAATTATACAAACCATAAAAACTAAAACAAAGTAAATGCATTCATTTGCAAAGTGCCCTAAGTCCATAATCCAACCAGAACATTCATCAAACAATTATACATCACATGTATAATTAAATAATTCCATTTGATGACAATTTCCATGGTCTACTCAACTCATGCATTAGTTGTGGTTGAGTGCTACCTCTCTGTGACTATAGAGGGTAACAGTGATGAAACTGTAGGATTTCTATCACAGAGCCTCTCACGGTCACAAAAAGGTCTATCATGACCACGAGAGGGTTCCCATAATTGCAGAATGAGCCTACGAGGTTTATGCAACCTTGTAGAAACATACATGTTTAAAGGAATTTAACATGAAAACCAACGTAGAAACATGTAAGGATCATTAAACATTATAGTTTAGCAAGAAAAACAGTTGTTCCTATACTCCTATTGGATCTCCTTGGGGTTTTCTCATAAAAATCAAAACTTTAGAGCACTAAAACATTCTACACATGTAGAAAAACTAACCCTACCAATTTTCATTGCAAAATACGCAAGATGTGAATAAAACAAGATAAAGGCAAAATCTTGTACCCTTAGAATGCTTCCAAATGGTTCATGCATGACCTTTGGAGTCATGGCCCATGAACCCCAATTGCAAGTTTGTCCACACGAGATGCTCACAAACTCCTCCTACACTCCACTAAACTCTTTTTGTGAATCTCTAATGCAAATAACTTTGGATTAGGAGAAATTTTGATAAGAGAGTACCCAAAGATGGTGGCTATGGGCTGCTTTCTCTTGCTTAATAGGCGTGCACAAAAACTAGGGCCAAAAATGTGTCGTGAACTCTTTAAGACACCTTTAATAGTTGAGACACCAGGATTTGGTGTATGGGCTCCATGGGCTCTCTTACATGGTCTCTTGACTAAAATAGCTTGTAGACTTTTATTTATTAATCTCATTAATAAATTAGCTCATAAATTCTTTAATTATTAATCTTCATTAATAATTAAAGTCCAAACATGTCCAATTAATTTAATTAACAAGCACCATAGTAGGTTATTAGTCTAATCCCATTGAAACTAAATAAATTATTCAACCTATCAATTTAACACTTGCAATACATTCTAGCCTTATGTGTCTGTCTCTAGTTTCATTCTTAATTGACAACAAGCATAGTTTGAAGGATATGGGTGATATGATTTCTAGCCTACAACCCATATTGTAGCCCAATTAAGATGAAGTGAATGGGATTGAAATGAACCCTTTCAATCATTACTACCACGGTGCATAGACTTTTTTTCTTATTTTGTCCCAATTGAGCAAGAGTTATGAATTTAGTCAAACTCACAAATTTGGTCATATGCAATTGGCATATCCTCATGAAACAAATGTTCTTATCAAAAATTCTTTCCAATCATACATTACCTTGGCGAGGAGCTTCTGTTTCATAGAACATCAACTACAAGGGACAAAAGCCTTGCTCACTTGCAAGAAGACAAATCTTTTATTAAATGCACAGATACTTCTACACACATTCAAAGCTATGGCACGTTGAGCTCATGATTCTATCCTATACTAGGATGGATATTGGCCCATAATACCTTAATAATGCATTGGCCATTATGCACATAAGACAACCATGTCGCTTTAGATTGAATGTCCACAAACACTTAACAAAATCATAAGGTAGGACATTAATAGTAAAAAGTAAACTCCATGTGTCTACTTTATTCTGCAAGTCATTTTCTAAATACTCCAGTCCCCAATGGAGCATCGACACACATGTATGCTCAATACCTCTTACCAAGTAGTATGATGCTCATTGTACATATACAAGGTGTGCAAGTCTTTCCAGCCCTCTAATGCCTTTTAAAATGTATGTGACTTATGGATGGATTTTAGTAATTGAGTAACAAGAGAGCTCTAGTTCCATATTCATAACTTCTTATTAATAAGGTTTTTCAACTCAAATACATGGGTACATGCTATACCTTTGTCAATTAAGATTTACATGCATAAAAACTTACCACAAGATTGATATGAAAATCAATATTTTATTAATTACTAAATGAAAGTACATGTATAACCAAATGCCCTTGTAGGATCCCTCATTTTTATTGGCCTTAGAGGGCCTATTGCTAACACTGTAGCTACAAGAAATGTTTTTGTACTTTTAAAAACAAAAGTAACAAAATCTGGACATTTTGTCGCAAGGTGGTTTGCTACTACAGAATGGAGACATGCAACTGTGAGAGAGAAATTCATAGTCACCAGAGGTTGATTAGCGAAGAACAAATTCTATCACAGTTAAGTTCACAGCTCTGATGAACTTTATAACTGCAAGGATAGTGTTCATTAGAGGAGACTTCATGAGCCTAGGAAAAGATAGCGTGACCA
Source organism: Avicennia marina (assembly GCA_019155195.1). NCBI lineage: Eukaryota > Viridiplantae > Streptophyta > Magnoliopsida > Lamiales > Acanthaceae > Avicennia > Avicennia marina. The sequence goes on along the minus strand of CM032772.1, from coordinate 6,200,879 downwards.
TGGCTCTTACATAGAAATCTATGTCATGCTTGCTGCCAAGGTTTGTATACATGGGAAAGTGGTGCGCGTGTATGATACCTGACAACGCGACTATAGATTGCTATACAGGAGTCTGCTAAATGTGGTAAGGGTGTTTTCATTTTTGTCTCTTTCATTACGCAATCCCTAGTTCCCCATGTATATAAATATAACATTCTACACTAGTTTTAGGGGTCTTTAGTAGTTTTTAGGATGACACCAAGGATTGAAGAGGTGAAAAAGCAGGACTCCATGCCAACATTGGAGAGTGTTCATTCTTCCATGTAGCACAAAAAATATAGACTAAGTTATAAATTTTTTTTTTTTTGGTTATTTTCAAGTTATTCAGATGATGAATACAATGGCAATGGTCTTTATTAGTTATATGATGAGTTGCTAATTGTTTTTAATCTCTCACGTTCATGTTTAGTGAAAGATGGGTGGATGATGTTCTGATTAACTATCTTTACTCTTGTTGTTTACAATTGGTGACATGTGTATTGTGCTTAGAAAATTAGGCCAACTCTTTAATTAATTTGTGGTTGTGCAGAGAATAATAAGAGTGAAACTTGCACACTAGATTTTCAATTATGAACATTAATTCTGTAGGAATGACGGGAGTGAAACTATGGGATTTGTGCAGGTAATAATTGTTAATCATAGAAATTCATAACTTGACTAAGTGTGGGAAAACCCATTGATGTCTTAAGTCAAAGCTTTAGGAGAGAGTCTAAGAGGATATTCTAGAAACTTTAGGATTAACAATCCGTAACAAGACAATTAAATTGATAATTAACATAAATTGCCATATATTGGTAACCAACAAAATATAAGGGACTAGGCTTTTCAATATTAGTACCTTACTACTTTGTGCTTGTGATTTTGCTTTCAAAGAGGTCGCTTTCTTTATTATTTTTAATTTACAACATCACCTTAAGATGACTTGACTAATAGGCACTAAATTACATTGATAGACACGCATACCCTCCTAAGGATACAACGCTCATGCTTACTAGAGTTGGAATTTGATTGAGAGATTGAAAGAACTTTGCATAGCTAAAGAACTCTATTCAAGCAAAAACAAGAAATAGAGATGTAAGACAACCCACCACAACCATAGCCTCAAGAACAGCTTCCTTCACCAAACTAAAGGATGATTAGAGATTACATATAGCTAGTGATGAATCCACACATATTGAAGCTACACTCATCAACATTGTGTAGCTAAACCTAAGTGGAGGAGCCCCACACATGGATGCCAATACACACCTAGATAGCTTTCTAGATCTTTGTGATACTGTAAAATTTAATGGAGTATTTGATGATGCAATTAAATTATGATTGTTCACTTTTTCTCTCATAGATTGTGCTAGGTAGTGGTTTCACTCTCTACCTCTAGGAAGCATGGTGACATGGCAAGAAATGGTAAATAAATTGCTAGCCAAGTACTTCTTACTTGGTAAGACTGCCCAATTATGCTTGGAAATTAGAACATTCACATATTTGGAATCCAAAACCTCGCTAAAAGTTTGTGTAAGGTTTAAAGAGCTACTTAGAAAATGCCCACAATATGGATACACACTATGGATATAGGTATGGACATTTTATAGTAGTATTAGCGATCAATTATGAACTATTTTAGACGCAACTGCTGGTAGAGCTTTGATGAACAAGTTGTTAGAAGAAGCTTAGGACTTACCTGAAGAGATGGCCTCCAATGCATACTAACGGCATGCTAAGAGAAGGAGAATTGGTGGAGTTCATGACATAGATACCTTGATAGCTCTATCAGCAAAAGTGGCTCTTGTCAAAGAAGACAGATAAATTGCGGTAAGCACTAACACTTCATTGGTTTTAATGATGCAAGCTTGTGATAAGTGTGCATGTCCACATTCAATGCAAGATTGCTAAGCTAAAGGGATAAGTAGTGACCTACCTTAAAGAGAGCAAGTAAATTTCATAGGAAATTGAGGAGGATGAGTCAATAATTCATATTCAAGCACCTACAATCCTGGATGGTGAAGTTACTTGAACTTTTTCTTAGAGAAATCAACAAAACCCACCCAGATCTCAAGTACCATTGTAGCAAAAAAGGAAGTTATCCTTGAAAGATATTACGAGCAATCTAGTAAAGTCCACGCATGATTTGATAGGTAATTTAGCTAAGAATACGTAAGATTTTATGAATAAAATTGACACTGTGCTATAGAATCAATAGGCTTTGCTTAGGAATCTAAAGGTTCGAGGAAGACAACTTGCAAAGAAGTTGGCTAATAAACCTGTTGGAACACTATTGAGCACTACTGAAAACAATCTAATAGAACATATGATGCAAGTGCCAGAGTTGAATTCAAATATCAGAGTCTAATGATGCAAGATAGAGGTAAAAGAATTAAGGATGTTATGATGGTGTTGGTAAAGGAGTTTGGAGAGGCTTTTGGATGTTTGGAAGAGATTAAGGAGGAAGAAGGACATCTATGGGTCCGTTTGGTACAAAAAGATCTTGAAACAAGCTTGGAGGCAACTTCAAGATCGATCTCAACAAATCTGCGATCGAGGTCGAGTGTGCCAAATCAATCTGATAGCTAGGCAATTGTTAGCATACCAAATCATGAGGTCTTTGGTTTTACGATTGGGATTTAGCCAATTAATATCACCCAGCACGGTCGTAAATCTTGAGTGCTAGGAATTGTCTATTTTTATGATCTAGATAGCTAGATCAACATTCGGATTGAGAGTGATGTTAGGCTAGAGCTAGATTTAGTTAGGAATTTATCTTTTACAAGTCTCTTAATTTCAGCAACTTATTTACAAAATTTTTAGGGTTGTGAAGGCTCCCTAAGCACTATAAATAAAGCCTTAATTTTTTTTGAGGGCCTTTAAACACTTTGGCTAATAAAATACAATTTTATACTTTTCCTTGAAAATTTTTGTGCTTCAATTTTCTTGTGAAAATCTAATCAAATTATTCCAACTTTTTGGTCTTTATTAATTCGTGACGTATCAACTAACTAGGCGTTTGGGGCCATCTTTTTGCTATAGTTTGTTTAAGATTGTTGCATTGGATTGTTTCACGGTTTGTGCAAGTAAGTTTTGCTAGGTTCTGGCATGCACTAACAAATTGGTATCTTTACACTTTTGCACTCACATCTGTCTAGTTGTTTCGGAATTTTATCCAAGCATTGACCTAGGTAACAATTTTATTCTGTTTCTTTTGTGTTCTTCTTATCCGATTGTTTTTGTGTCCTTCGTTATTATGTTTCATGTTCTTAGTTAAAGAAATTCATTGGGTTAAGTTGTGCTATTCTACATTCCTTCTATATTTGATTTTGTGAATTTAAAAACTTTAAAAAGAAGAGAACAAGCCAAAAAAAAAAAAAGAAAGCCACTACAAAAGTTGCATTGAAAAGAAACATGAAAAAAGTTATGATTTTTTATTAAAGTTTGACAACAACTTGGTTCTTAGGTGTTGTAAAATAGTGAACAATCAAATGAAATAGAATTGCGAGTGAATTTATGGAGTTTAATTTGAGTATATCATGAAATTTTAGATGTGGGATTGATCGCATCATTAGTCCAGATCGATCCCATGTTCTCTATGTCTTTCCCAAGTAGATCGTGATTATTCAATCTATTACAAATCCACCTAGGTAATAACACCTTTAGTATTGCTTTAGATGGAGCCTCTTTTGCTCTAGGATCGATCCCGACCTTTCTTTTTAGCTAGGATCAATCCCTTTGATTCTAGATCGACCAACTTGCTTTTGGATTGATTTTGAACCTTTAATTTCCTTTCATTTACACACTTACGCATTGCTTAGGGGTACGTTGCTTGAACTGTTGAGAATTCTTGGAATTTTATGAGGCAAACTTAGGAAATTGATTGGTGAGTACATTATTTAAGTGGCTTTTTGTATAATACTTGAGCAAGAGGTAAAAGAAGAGTGACTTACATCTAGTAAGGTAACAGGACACTTGCATGCACTTCACATTACTACTTTTCTTCTATATTAAATACATTTATAGGATGTCTAGAGAATCGGCAGTGTGGACAATACTTTCAATATAAAACAACTTATAGAGATGCTGACTGGTATTAATCAGCATTTGGAGGACTTGGACGCATCAAAAGCATCTACACATGGTAACCCAATGCCGTAAGAGTAGATGCCTACGGGGGGACCGTCTATGTGCTAATTGCATAGAGGAAGGTATGTTAATAATGAAAAGTTTGATTATTCTAATGAGTTCGAGGGTTTTAGCCGCCCTAGGAGGTCTAATAGGTGTAGAAAAATGAGGATGATGAGGTACCAAAGGACATTAAATTGAACATACCAGTGTTCCAGGGTATGTTAGATCCATTTGCATACTTGGAATAGGAGTGGTGAGTGGAGATAGCAGTTAATTGCCACAACCACACTGATGTACAAAAGGTGAAATTGGCAGTAGTGGAGTTCACCAATTATGCTATCATATGGTGGGATTGGATATGTAGTAGCCATAGGAGGAATGACAAATGCCCTTTAGATATTTGTCATGATTTAAGGTCTTGATGAGAAAAAGATTTGTATCTAGTCATTATTATAGGGATGTGTATTGTAGGTTACAAACATTAACACATGGTACTAGGAGTGTATAGGATTATTATAAAGAAATGGGAATAGCATTCATAAGAGCTGATGAAGTGAAGGATAAGGAGGTGACCACAGCTAGATTCATAGGAGATTTGAATAGGGAAATTATAGATGTGTTTAAGCTGCATCACTATGTGGAAATTGAGGACATGGTGGAATAAGCCATTAAGGTTGAGAAGTAGCTCAAGAGAAGGGGTAGGCAGTAGCAACTACCTTATATAGTCTCACGATCGTTTGCTCAGTGGGAAGAGGAGTAGCCAACTACATCAAGTAGAAGTTCTAAAAGGTTGCTCTGAAGGCTAAGACACCAAAGGTGCAAAATCCAAACCTTAGTTCTTCAAATGCATGTAACCAAGATATTATGTGTTTTAAGTGTCAGGGGAGAAGACATATTGCGACCTAGTGCCCAAATAGGCAAGCAATGATATTGACAGACAAGGGTGAGATGGTGATGAATGAAGAAGATGGTAGTAGTGGAGATGAGATGCCACTGTTGGAGGAGATACCATTCGAGGAAGATGAAGGAGTTTACAAGGAAACAGGAAATGTAAGTTCAGTGGCTAAGTGGAGGATATTGAATACTTAGATAAAGGGAAAAGGGTTTAAGGAGCAATAAGAAAATATTTTTCATACATGGTGTAGAGTAGAAGGTAAAACATGCTACCTTAATATAAATGGTGGGAGTTGTACAAACGTAACTAGCATGATATTGGTGGAAAGACTAGCACTTCTGCTTCGAGATCATTCCATCCGTATAAGTTGCAGTGGTTAAATAATAGTAGTGAAGTGAAGGTTACAAAACAAGTTTCGGTGGAATTTAAAATTGGGAAGTATAAGGATAATGTCTTGTGTGATATGGTACCTATGTATACAAGTCATATTCTATTAGGAAGGCCTTGGCAATTTGGCAAGGATGTTATGTTTCATGGCAAGTCAAATAGGTATGTCTTTTATCACAATTACTAAAAGCTAACACTTGCACTACTTATGCCAAAGGAGGTGTACGAGGATCAACATTACTTGTAGCAGTAGTATAAGTTAGATATGGAGAGGAAAAAGAAGAAGAAGGAAAGTGATAAAAAGTTAGAGAGTGCATGAGTAGATAACAACAATATGAGTTAGATATGGAGAGAAAAAGGAAGAAGAAGGAAAGTGAGAAAAAGTTGGAGAGTGTACGAGTAGGAAAAAAGGAGGAAATAAAAGGGAGGAAAAGAGTATGTATTAGCTATAATGAAAGATGTGAGGATAGTTGTAGGAAAAGAGCACAAAGTTGTGTTACTTATTTATAAAGAATCCCATTATTTATCAAAAGAGGTCACATCTTCCCTCCTTGGAGTTTTTATGTCTGGTTTGTAGGATTTCCAGAATATGCTACTAGAGGAGTTCCAAGAGGATTTGCTATTAATCAAAAGGATTGGACATCAGATTGATTTTGTGCCAGAAGCAGCCATCCCAAGCGGACCAGCATATCATATGAATCTAGAGGAGACTAAAAAGATCCAAAAATAGGTAAAAGGGCTAATTAATAAAGGATGAGTTCAAGAGACTATGAGCCTTTGTGTAGTTCCATTATAGCTTGTGTTGAAGAAGGATATATCTTGGAGGATGTGCATGGATTGTAGAGCAGTAAAAGCCATAATAGTAAAGTATTATCATCTTTTTCCTAGACTATATGACATGCTTGATGAATTACATAGAGCTAGTGTGGTTTTTCAAATTAATCTTAAGAGTGGTCATAACCACATCAAATGAAAGAGGGAGATGAGTGGAAAAGTGATTTTGAAAAGAAATATGGACTATATGAGTTATGTCTTTTGGTTTGACAAATATGCTTATTCATGAGGCTCATGAATTATGTTTTACGTTCTTTTACAGGTAAATTTTGATGACATCCATGTGTATAGCAGAAGGATTGATCAGCATGCTAAACACCTTAGGAAAGTATTTGAGGCTTTACATAAAAATTAATTATATGCTAACCCTGAGTATTGTACATTTTATGCAATTATATGCTAACCCTAAGTAGTGTACATTTTATGTGGACCATCATGTAGTTCTTGGCTATGTTGTAAGCATATGGAATATTCCAGTAAATGATAATAAGGTGAAAGCTATACGAGAATAGCTGACCTCCATGAGTGTGTCTGGGATAAGAAGTTTCTAGGCTTATGAGTTTTACAGAAGATTCATGTAGAACTTTAGCACCATCGCAGCAACATTAACTATAATAATAAAAAAGAATGAGAGATTTCAATCGAGAGAAGCTCCGTAAAAAGCATTTAAATTGCTTGAAGATAAGCTGACCCATGCCCCAATATTATCTTTGCTTGACTTTTGAACTTAAATGTGATGCTTTAAGCATACGAATTGGAGTAATGCTAATGCAAGGGAAGAAACCAATTATGTACTTTAGTGAGAAGCTGAATGGAGTGAAGCTGAATTATCCAACATATGACAAGGAGCTATATGCAATGGTGAGGGCCCTGGAGACTTGGTAGCATTATTTGCGGCCTAAGGGATTCGTCATTTATATGAAACACAAATCTTTGAAGCACCTCAAGAGCCAAGGTAGGTTGAGTCCTAAACATATCAAATGGGTATCCTTTGTAGATACTTTTGCTTATGTGATTAAGTATGAAAAGGGTGTAGAGAATATAGTAGTGGATGCATTTTCTAGGAGATATTCACTACTTGCAACATTAAATAATAGACTACTAGGATTCGAACATGTCAAAGAACTGTATGTGAATAATAAAGATTTTGGGCATGTGTATGTTTACTAAAGGAGGAGTACATAATGGGTATTTATTCTATGTAGATAGGTTGTGTGTTCTGAGATGTTCCTTGAGGGAATTATTAATCTAAGAGGCTCATGATGGAGGCCTAATGGGAGACTATGGTATCACCAAGACATTCACAATTTTGCAGGAACATTTCTTTAGGCTACACTTGTGGAGAGATGTAGAAAGGGTGATCAATAGATGCATCAAATGCAAGGAGACTAAGTTGAGAGTTCAACCACTATACATGCCATTGCCTGTTCTAGACATGTCGTGGATAGACATTTTAAGCGACTTTGTGTGAGGCTTGCCATGTACTCAAATAGGTAAGGATAGCAAATTTGTGGTTGTTGATAGATTTTCTAAAATGGTATATTTCATTCTATGCAACAAAACTGATGATGGTACACATTTAGCTAATTTGTTCTTTAAAGAGGTAATTAGATTGTATGGTGTGCCAAAGATAATAGTGTCTGATAGAGATGTTAAATTTTTGAATCATTTTTGGAAAACAATATGAAGTAAGTTAGGGACAAAACTGATATTTTCTACCATGAGCTATCCAAAAACTAATGGTTAAATAGAGGTAGTAAAAAGGACTTTAATTGTTATATTGCATTTACTTGTTATATTTCATGCATTGATTAAAAGAAATATAAAAACTTGGGAAGAGTGTCTCCGTCTTTAAGGTTGTTTGTGGTTTTAATCCATTATAGCGATTGGATTTATTGCCGACATAATGAGCAAGTTAGTGTAGATGAAGAGTATAATGTAAAGTTTATGAAGAAACTACACAAATGTATACGATAACACATTAAGAGAAGAAATGAGCAATATACACAGAAAGTGAATAAGGTGTGCAAGAAAGTCATTTTTGAGCTTGTAGATTGGGTCTGGGTTTATATGTGAAAAGAAAGGTTTCCAAATCAAAGGAAGTCTAAATTGATGCCACAAGAAGATAGGCCATTTCAAGCGATTGAATGCATAAATGATAATGCCTAGAAATTGTAGTTAATAGGTGAGTTTGTTATTAGCACTACTTTCACTATTACTGACTTAAGTCCTTTTAATGCACGAGATGAAAGGGACTTGGAATTGAAGTCAATTCCATCACAAGAGGAGGGCACATAAGCACCAGAGCCAAACTTGAATATTTGAGAATTTTGGGAGGTCCAATGATGCAAGCTAGAGCTAAAACACTTAAGGAAGCTATGATGGTGCTTGTGAAAATGTTTGTGGAGGCTTTTGGACATTTGGAAGAGTTTAAGGAGGAAGTAGAACACCTGTGGGTGCATTTGGTATAAAGAGAGCTTGAAACAACCTTGGAGGCAACTTTAGGATCAATCTTAGTAGATCTCCAATCAAGGTCGAGTGCATTAGATTGATTCAATAGCCAGGCAATTGTTAGAGTTCTAGATTGTAAGGTCTCTGGTTTTACAATAGGGATTCAACTGATCGATCATGCCTGGTGCAATTGTAAATCTAGAGCGCCAAGAATTTTCTATTTTTACGATCTAGATAACCCAATCAACATCCAAATCAAGAGTAATGTTGGGCCAAAGCCAAATTTAGTTTGGAATTTACCTTTTACATGTCCTTTAATTTTGACAACTTATTTAGAAGATTTTTAAGGTTGTGAAGGCTGCTTAAACACTATAAATAGGCCTTGATTGTTTTGAGATTTTGAGAAGGACCTTTTAACTTTTTAGCTATTGGTACAATTTTACACTTATCCTAGAAAATTCAAGTGCTTTAATTTTCTAGTGAAAACCTAATTGAATTATTCCAACGTTTTGTCTTGGTTAATTCATGATGTATCAACTAATTAGGTGTGTTAGTTGTGGCCATATTTTCTAGTGGTGGGTCATTCCTCACGGTTCATGCAACTAGGCTTCGTTGGGTTTCAACATATGCCAACAAATTCATATATTTATGCTTCCACACATGCTTCAACATGTCAAAGCAGTAAGTGTGCAAGTAATGTAGGGCAAGGAGGTAGAGAAGTGCAATTGTCAAAATTGGAATAGGAGGAGAAAAAGGAAGCAAGTGCTCCACCTGCCCACAAGCTAAACATGCCATACCTACAAAAGTATATCAAGCAATGGCAAAAGAGTAGGTAAGTAAGTTTATAGGGGACTTTGGAAAATTAGATGTTAATAGAACTCCAAGCTATATAAAGTGTTGGCAAGAGGTAGCAACTAATAAAAGGAAATTAGGGGAATTAGAAGATAACCTGGAGCATCGACGTATCGTACCACCCAAATTAAAAGTTCCAAAGAGTTTTTCTATACCTTGCACCACGGTAATTTTTCATTTAATAATGTATTATGTAATTTAGGTCAAGTGTAAATGTGATGTTACTCTCTACCTTTCAAGCACTTGGCATGGAGTTGGTAAATCCTACAAAAATGATCGTGAAGTTTGTGAATAGATCCTTGAAAAGACAAGTGGGAGTAGTGGAGAACATCTTGTTGAAAGTAAGTGACTTTATTGTGCCCACTGACTTTGTTGTCTTAGAGATGTAAGGTGAGAAGGAATTGCCATTGATCTTAGGCCATCCCTTTCTAGCTATCACAAAATCATTGATAGACATTGAGAAAGGTAGCTTGACCTTACTCATTGGCCTTAGCGAGGTAAGTTTCTTCATGTACTCTACACCTTTTAATATTCCCACTCAAGAAGTAAAGGAAGATGTTGCTATGTTACACATGTTTAATGTTTCTACTAACATTCCAAATGATGTACTAGTTGCAAAAGAAAGCTTAGAGTAGGTGTAAAGCACGGAAGTGAGCAAAGAAAGTGTGAGGGAAAGGTTGAAAGAGCTACCATGGTTGATGGATAAAGAGAAAAAGCAGTTGGAAACGAAGAGGGCAAGAAGAAGAAAAGAAGAAGATGGGCAAGTAAAAGAGTTGTTGTGCTCACGGGTAGTTGTGGATCCCCAAAGTTTCTATTAATTCGACCTAGCCATGAGGATGTTATGCAGTAGACATTACATATAATGCTTCTTAAGAGGGAACCCACGTTTTTAATTGCTTTCTATAGTTTTACTTTCATGTGCCTTTGTTTTGTGTTAGTTCTATGAGTGCGTTGGGTATATTATTTGGAGTTTCAATTTGGTGTAGGATTGAGGTGGCATTGTTTACAAAGTGTTGAATGCATGAATCAGCATTGGAAAAAGAGGGATTGTTGAGATTTTGTCAACCCCACCAAGTTCTATCTTTTTGCATGGCCCTATTTTATCTTTCAAAACATATATGTGGAATAGGCAACAACATAACTATGGGGGAGGAGTTGTTGAAATTATGAACGAATATAGGTTAAATTGCGTGTAGTGCATGTGTTAAAGTGTAAAAAAATTATACATGCATGTTGAATGGTTTACTTGGTAAAATGATGGCCTATAGATCCATGAAATTGTGGCCACTGGAATGAATTTGTGATGAAATTTTATGTGAAATTTTTGGTTGCATAGGGCTTGAATTGTTCTTGAAAATAATTCAATTTGGCCTAGTTTGTCAAAGACATGATTTTGATATATTATGCACACCACTCTTTACTTTTGGTTGCTTGATCACTTGAGAAGTTTCTATTGTAGGAAGAGGATACTTGGTCTAGGGAAGTAAGACTTGTTTGATGATTGACAAATTCTCTAAAGAATGAGTGAGATTGCAAATGGGGGGGCTTGGAAAAAATAAATATCTAACAAAAAAAGTAAGGATGTGAAAAATTTTTTCTACTCCATATATTGGTGTGACTTATTTATTGGGATTGTGCAAAGACTCCTATTCATTCTCACATAAAATGGTCACCTAATAATGAGTATGCATAATATCTTAAGTTAGTTGTGGGTGGAGAAACCAAAGGTGTGTGGTGACTCTTGTTCACCTTTGCATAAAAAGGCTCTTGACTACTCAAGAAAATTATGAAGCTCACAAAAGAATGAAATGAATAAGTGTGGTGGAGTAAGAAAAAGAAAATGTGGTGACACATCATTTGACCTTTTGGGGATAGTTGGGATTCCGCAAGGTGGACTAATAATTAAGAAGGTGAGTTTGTTAATTTGAGTGTTCTTATGTTTGATACACAGGTTAAGGGGGAAAACATGAGTGATTACATCTTGTGAGTTAAAAGGAACACTTGCACACATGTAAACCCTTTTCTTCTCTACACATTATAGTTTCAAGGATGCCAAGAGACATCACATTCTACATGAGGTGACGACGGAAACATTGGCTAGCATTAACCAACTGTTTGAGAACATGAAGGAGTCTTGTACGACTACAAGGGATAGTTCACTACCTTATGTTGACAAAGATATGGAAGAGTCGAAGCCTAGACCTCACAGAGCTACATGTTAAAATAGACAAGGCAACTACATCAATGTTAGGTTCACTAATATGGCTAAAGAGTGTGAAATTGAAAGCTTTCCCAAGATGTGTTAATGGGAAAATTTGGATGATGATGGTGAATTCTTAGAGGAAGTCAGACTTACCACCATTCCATTATTCTAAGATCATTTTGATCTAGACGACTTGCAATAGAAAAGAAGGGTAGAACTGTATTTGATTCTCATCATTATTTAGAAACTTAAATGGTAAAATTAGCCACCATTGAATTAGTGGATAATGCTAAATTTTAGTGGATTGAGTTAGTAGTAGATAAAGGTACGAGAAACTTCAAATCACCCACCACATGCAAAGAACTAAAAAAGGTATTGAGAAAGAGGTATGTTCCATACTCCCTTCATGTATGTTATGCATAGTACTTGATAATTTAACTTGAGGAGAATTGAGTGTTAAGGAATATTATGATGAGTTGAAATTGGTAATGAAGAAGGCTAATGTGGACGAAGATATAGAAGAAACTATGAGCATATTTCTCATTTAGTTGAATGAAGAAATTGTAGAGATAGTTGAGCACTGTTGTTATGAAGGGATTAAGGATATGTTAGAGAGAGCTATCTAAGAACAATAATTGCTGAAAAGGAGTGGTGTTGGGAGGTCAGCATGATACGACCTTCATGAAGCTATTGTTGTGATTATGCAACATGACTCTTATGGGACCATTGTTGAAGTTTCTATACAATATAACACTAATGGGGTTGTTGATAGAAGATCTATTATGCATACTAATAGGGGTCGGTTATGTGTATTCTTACCTAAATAATTATGATACTAGTTAGTTGTAGTTTGTGAGGAGGGTAAGGAAGAGATAAGTTTGATGTTGGTGAAGGAGGACCATAATGGTAAGAAGCAATCTTTGGGAGGTGATATATCTATTAAAGAAGAACTTCGTGAAGCCATAAGTGAGTTGAATTTAGGAAATGATGCTAGTGGAAAAATATTAGGAGAAGTGACATCAATGTGTTAAGGAGATGAAGTTAATTGAAGAAAGACCTAATTAAAGGACTCAACAGACAAGTTGAAGATAACAAGTACCAAGGGTCTAATAAGGCACTTTTGTAGTAGTTTCAAGAAGTAATTGGTTGCAAAAGAAGAGGTTATAGGTCAATCAGGTGCTAACATGGGTGAAAATAGCAAGAAAAGAACATCTGAATCTATCTCACTTTAGTCAAGATCAATCTCAGGCAGAGCAGATCAATTTCAAGAAGATAAATTGACATTAAAATGTTTGAGCTTTCTATCGTTAAGATCACACATAATTGGAATTGATTGCATGAGGTTAGGATTGACATTGATATCAATTGCAAGGAGTCAAATTGATCCAAGCATGGCCAATTAATAGAATTAAGTTTCCACCTTCTGGAAATATGATGATGGGCTTTAAATCGACGAAGATTAATCAAAAGAGTGTTTGATTGATTGCAAATGTCTTTCAAATTGATCGTGACTACAATGTGTAGTACAAGATTTCCTTGTTTCATTAAGATTTTTTTACCATAATTAATTAGAACTTTTCCTAAAATTTTTATAGAGGAATTTATAGTATACTGGCTAAGATTTGGCACTATATAAATAGGTCTATTTGTCATATCTCTGTAGAACTCTTAACACTTGATTACTTTGATCAATAAAATTATAGCTTTTAGGTTTTCTCTAGAATTTGAGAGTGCCTCAATTTTTGTGATTTCCTTTAGCCAATCGATTTATTCCAATTATTCCTTGGAAGATTCATGATGTATCAACCAATGTAGGTGTGTTGGTTGTACCTGTCTTCAACTTGAGCTCTTGAAATTCATTACATTTAGGTTGTATTCTATGGTTTGTGCAAGTATGATATGCTTGGGTTCTGGTAATGCCTTTATCATTTTCTTCACATTCTTTTGTGCACACTCAGAATGCAACATGATTACTTGTTTGGTTATCCTCTTTTAACACCTTTGAATAATCTTTGCTCAAGGGTGTGGCCATTGATTTGTCTTGTTTTTCATGGTGTTTGCACACCCAACAAAGATATAGATGTAACCACCATACTTGTGCCATTAGACACTTTTCTTTGGCAATCATTATTTAAATCTTTCCTACCAATTTTTATTCTACCTTTTTTTGTTGTTGTTTTTCGTGGAATTGCCATTTCAATTGGATGAACCATTTATTTCTTTCTTCATAAACTATTTCAACTTCTTTGCCACCATAATTACTTCATCATTAGTATTGGAGTTTTCCTCTTCTATGCTACTTCATTCAATTTTTTATGCTATCGCCTCCTATGTTTTGGCTTAAAGCATAATCATATTGAATGTTTGTAGCAAGCCCATTAATTCATCTAATCTTATCTTCTCCAGCTCTTAAACCTCTTCAAAGGCCACTAATTTTGAAGATGGTGATCATCTTGTTCTCTCCAATCTTTGAAATTTCAAATTATGAAACAAGCATTTAGAGTTAGAAATATGGATTGCGTTTGTACCTTCTTGGCATTCTGGAGAACATCCCATGCTTCTTCACCATTTACCAAATGGGAAGCAATTTGAATTACTCCTTGTTAACTCTTATGATTTGGTGTTGATATCTTTGGAGTTTCCGGAGGCTACCTTCTCTTCTTTGTCTATGTTGACCTTCGTGTCTTTGATAACATTCGAGCCTTCCATCTAGAATGTTAGTGCAAACCATCCTTCATGATGAAACTCTAGGTCTTCTCATTGGGGACTTGATGAAAGCATTTATTCAAACTTTTCAATATGGATAGTAAATTTTATTTGACAAATGGGGTTGTGTGACTGAAGCACCTTCCTCTGTACTCATGGTCTAACTTCGAGCTCTAGAATCTCACCTACCTTACAATTAAGGCCAAAAAGGGTGACATTGCTTAGATGCCACTTGCAGGTTAGGTTAAATCAAGTGTTGTAATTTTAAATTAAATTTAACTCCATGATGTTTTAATTCTACTAGGGAATTTTTAAGCTAGTCTTGTGACACTACTACGCCAAACATAACATAAAAGTATCACAAGCACAAACAATATGTTTACGCAGTTCAGATTCAACCTCTTACGTATGTGGGTAACTCATCTAGATCAAAGTAATACACTAATTAAAGTAATTACAAGCTAATCAACCAAGCACAAGGCCCTCGCCTCCATAGCATTTCATCTAATTCAATTTCACACTTGATTTCAACTAACTAGTATACTCTTAACACTCTCCCTTGGTGACGTGGCAAGTCAAACCCCTTTGACCTCAACTTACCCGTTGACATAAAGTGCTCAACTCATAAGGATTTGTAAAACTCAATACAATTTTAGCATGTATGTGAATGTGGTTGTTTTCTCACATTAAGATCACAATTCTATTAAGGAAGGCACATCTTAGCCATACTCAAATCTACTAAATTTGTGCATGAATTTGCTTACATAACATCTATGTAGATCAGCTCCAAAATATCTCCAAATTTTTGGTTAACATCATGGTAAATTTTTGTCTAGTCAATAGGCTAGTGTTGGAGTTCCAAGCAACTATTTCTTGTCCAGTGGGATGACTTTTCATGTTACCAGCTTCTTTGCTAATTTTTAGCTTTCTCATATCTTTTCTTGTCTTGTACTGATTTGATTTTAATAAAATCAAGTCTACACATTTTTGGGGAGATTTCCATCTATTCGTGGTCTCCATTAATGAAGGAATGATCAAAGTTTTCTTCTTTCCACATTATACAATTCTTTGACCATTGAATTATGGAAAGTTATAAATTGCAATCATTCAATTTGTGTCAAGAATATTTCAAAAATATTTTCCATACTTAGCTTGTGCCACCCAACTTCCAAATTATACAAAAAGTGTCACAATAATGTATATTAAACTAAAAGTAGTTTTCCCCCTTTTTTTTCAAGTATTGCATAGATTATGAGATGATGCTTGTTTAATTTTTGTGTACTTGTTAAACATATTATTAAAAAAATATAAAAAATAAGAACAAAATGGTAAAAAAAGGTGAAAGAAAAGAGAAAGAGCATAAGCGAAATGTTAATACAAAGATTAAAGAGAAAGGGATAAAAGGTAAAATATTTTAATTGATTAACATTCATATACCCAACATCATAAACTTTAGTATGCCACACTTGTAAATACTGATGAATAATGTATAATTAATGCATGTATATATAAAATTTAATATTTAATTTATCAACACATATAATTATTCATGTTTCTCTTAAAAACATTTTCATGTATATTTTTTATGCATTTCAATTTAAAAACCACAAAATCTCAGAATGCACAATTATAAGAAAATTATACAATTTTAATATAGATAATAATATGTAAAACTCTTATACTGCATTTGTGTTAGACTACTTATGGATTTGAATGCTTCATGTACCAAATTCACGGATTAGAACCTTAGTATTTAACTTGGACTAAAGAGGGTCATGTGTAGCCACAGAAGCTATTTCAATCTTTTACTTTGGTTGAGAGTGTCACATGCAATCGAATGGCTATCTTAATCTTTAACTCCGATTGAAGGGGTCAGCTTTATCATAGTTGAAAGGCCAAAAACTTTACACTAGTGAATGCTCCAATGAGCATTCTCACATAAAATCTTCCTTTATTCAACATTTTCAGAAGAGAACTCCGTAAAAACATATTCATTTACTTGTTCACATCCAAAATTCAAGGCGAAAAGCAAAATTTCAATTAGGTATAAATTAAGTTTTTAGTTCAAGAAGAATAAATATGTTGAAATGCATAAATCTCTATAACAAAGAACATTTAGACTTGAATGCATAATTTTTTTTGTAAGTAGTTTAATAAAATTTATAGATAACCCATTTTCTGATGTTAGCTCACTTGTCTTAGAGGTTCAATAGTCTTGGCTCCTTGGGTTCCTATTTAATCAAAGTAATTCCAACTTAATGAAAATTCACCTCCCACATATTTCTCAATTTTTCGAATCATGATAAAAAATTCTTATTTGATACAATCTTGCACTAATTCATATTAGATTAAATCACCAAATTGAGAAATTTTCTATCCTCAACTTATGTAACTACAAATTCTTTAAGTTCTAGATGCATAATTATGGTTTACGATGATTAAAAATAGCAATCGATTTGAAAAAAATTAGTAACATAATATTGTGTTAATTTTTTGGGGTTTAGGTTCGCAATTGTGAGAAACACTTTTGCAGCTGTACAAAGTAAATTTGCTATTGCGAGTGAAATTTGTAATGTCTCTTGTTGTTTTTAGCAATTAGAACTTGTGACCACAACAAGGAATTTCATGACCGTGATTGCAGTAGGCACTAGAAGTGTCTGTGGTCAATTCACAAGTTCGAGGAAATGTGTCATGAGCGCGAGATTGCATTTTGCTTGTGCAATAAGTTGGATTCCACTATTTTTACATCTTTTTCCTATTCTCTTATTCCAAAAGCCATTTAAAGTCTTTTTCATAGGCTATTCTATCATTTTCTAGATTTTCTCTCGTGAATTCTAGTGCACATGAATTGATTTTTTGACATTCTTGTGGTTCACTTATGTGTGTTCCTATATATATATATACACATTCTTGCGTTCTATTCTAACTACATGAACGTATTCATCATGCAAATACAAAAGCTACACACATGCTTGGATAGCATAACCTAAATTTTGTTTACAAAAACTAAACATAATGACAAAATTGATCCAATACTTACATCAAGAGTGTGTTAGCAGGATTTACCTCTTCTTTCTCTCTTGTGTAGGTGAATTTCCAGCCACCTCGTACTGGATTCATTGGCTTTTGTTCTTACTCCATTTCTTTCACTCTCTCTTTCCCTCATCTCTCTCTCTCTCTCTCTCTCTTCCTCCACTTACGTGTAACTCTTGCTATTAGATAGAATGGTACTCTGGTAGGTTAGTGTAATGTTTGGTAATCCCATAATATTCCCTATGTATTCAATTAGCATTTACCGTTCTTTAATCCACTACTAACTCTCAACTCCTCCCATTCCTAGTATTCATGTAACTCCTTTGTCTAGGGAAGAAAGAAATTGATTAAACAGTCCCAAACATCCCTTTTTTAATTATCAACAACTCTTCCTTTACCAAGCATAGCTATTCAATCTCCAACACCCCATAATTGTTGAAGTAAAGGGCAGACCTTTGTTCTACCTGATTGTGTTCACTTTGAACACCCTAACATGCTACTTAATGATATGATCAGAGGTAAGGGATGTTCAAGATGGAATCAAAGCTTGAAATTAGGAACAAGTATGCAAGATTAGTCTAACTTCTGAACTTGCACTTTCATTTCTATGATTTCTATGAATGAAGAGATGAACAAAACTACTTATACATCTGAAGGAAATTAACTAAACCAAGTAACTACTTAGATTTAATTGCTACTAACTATCACAAGTGCTAGAAGTACAAAGTTTAGCTACCAAGAAAATTCGACAAACTAACTAAACAAAATAAAAAGGGAAATTGAAAATAACAAAAAAGGTGGTTGGCTAACTTAGATGACACGAAGGATTGATGAGCTATATGTTAAGTTATTATCATTTGTTTCAATAGCCTCCCTCAAGGTAGAGAATGATGGTTTATCATTCCTATCTTGCTGAAATGTTTAAGAAACATATGCCTTGGTAGTGGCTTTATAAAATCATCTGCAACTTGATGTCCTATTGGACTATGCTGTGTAGAAGTCTTCCTTCTTGCACTTGATCTTTGATGATATAGCAATCCATTTCTATGTGTTTTGTGCATTTGTGGAGGACTGGGTTTGTGGCTATATGTGGTGCTACTTAGTTGTCACCGAATAGATAAGCTAGTCCTAGATGCATTATCTCTAATGCTAAGAGGTTGTATCTTATCTAAGTTAATTTAGCACCAATTGAAGTTGTGGCACCACAATATTCAACTTCTGCTGATAATCTAGACAATTGATTGCTTCTTTAAGTGCCAAGAGATTAAGGATTCTCCAAGGAATACACAGTAGCCTGTGATGGATCTACAGGTTTTAATGTAGAAGCCCCAGTTAGAGTCACAAAAAGCTTTCAGTTGAGGAATGCTCCTTGTGGATAATAGAATGCTTGTCTTAATGCTCCCTTAATGTAGTGCAAGGCCCAACAAGCTAACTTGAGATGCACATCAGTGGGTGGTTGAATGAATTGATTTAGTGTTTATACAAAAATGAGATATCAAGCCTAGTAACTGTCAGATATAACAATCTATCTATCTATGGTAAATAGAAGGATCTTTCAATGGTGTACCCTACTTTTTACTAATCTTCATGCTTTGATCTATAGCTATCTGTAATCCATAGGTATCTTACTTGGTTTGCCTACTAATTTACCTACATCTGCCAATAAGTCTAGTGCATATCCTTTGGTTAAAATATGTTCCTGTTGGTCCCTTGCTGGTTAAAATATCTCTAGCACCCTATAATTTATCATCTAGAAACTATTTTACTTCATCTGCCACACTTATGGAATCTGTTGCAACTATAATATCATCCACATATACTAATAGAGTTATAAATTAGTCCTTTCTCTTTAGAGTAAAAAGACTATAATCAACCTGATTTTGATTAAAGCTAAACTGAACTAATGTGTGAGATAGAGTAGCACACTATTGTCTAGGTGCTTATTTTAAACCATATAAGCTTTTATTCAATTTGCAAACCCGATTTGGCCCCCTTTTCTTGTTCCTTGGTGGTTTGTTCATAAAGATCTCCTCCTTCAAGCTTCAGTGCAAGAATGTGTTAATTACATTAAATTGATGTAAAACTCCAGCCTTTTACTGCTGCTACTACTAAGAGGCCCTTGACGGTGGCGAGAAAGTTTTTTGGTAATCCACTCCTTTCTTTTGTGTAAAACTTTTTGCCATTGGCCTTGCCTTGTATCTTCTTATGCTACCATCTAATTTGTATTTGATCTTGTACACAATCTTGCATCCAACTAGAGTTTTCCATATAGGCAAGTTAGTTAAAGTACAAGTTTCATTTTCTTCTAATGCCTTGATTTCCTTATCCATAGCCTCACACCATTTAGGATCCTTTGATGCTTCCAGGTAAGTCTTAGGCTCCACTTGAGAAGAAATAGTAGCCAAAATGCTTGGTGTTGTGGATAAAATTTATGAGAGCTAACTACATTACATAGAGGGTATTTTCTTCAAGAATGAGGTATGTACTGACCTTGATCAATTAGAATTGGTGAATTCGAGCTAGCTGATTGGCAATGATACTCTTGAAGACACTAAGCTATTTTCCTCACCTTACTGGACCTCCTTAAGGCAATAGGTTCATAGTTGAGCAATGGAACAATATTAGGGTCAATTTGGTTTTACAGATTACTAAGCTCAAGCTTTGATTCATTAGGTTGAGAGTGGCTTTGAGAGCTCTCTACATTTTTCTAATCAAGGTTTACTTTATGGTTTTGTGTTTGTTGCAGGTTGCAAATTTTAGGTTTTAAACAAATGGTAATAAAATCATCAACAAGGTCGGGTTCACGTGAGGTTCTAGGTCGTAGATTTATTTTCTTGTTTGGGATTTGGAAAGGAAACACGTCCTCATAGAAGGTATAATAAAGACATTATTATTTTCCAAGTCCAGTAATTTATGTTCCTTTACACCAGATGAATACCCTTGTAGAATGCATCTCTTAGACCTTAGATCAAACTCATTTATTCCTTGATTTAAGGTGATGGCAAAGCACAAACTATTGGATTTCGTAGAGTTGGCTGTAAAAATAAAAAGTTTATAACATAAGCATAAACACACAACAGAAGCTAATGGAACAAATCCTATCCATTTTTGTTGCAAAACATGTAAGATATTGAATTAACAAACACAAGAATCAAGATGGTACCTTTGAAATGTTTTCAAACTTTTCATACATGATCTTTGGAGTTGGTGCCCTCAAACCTCAACCTCTAGATTTTTCACATAATTAGGATGCTTTTAAGATCCTCTTATACTCGACAAATCTACTTTTGTCATATTTTAATGCAAACTCTTTGGGTTAGAAGGACTTTATGACAGAAGAGAGATATAAGAGGGTAGCTTGGGTTTCTTCTCTCCTTTACTGATGGGGAACACGAATTTTGTGGTTAGGAATTATGTCTTAAACACTACAAAACTCCTATTTATAGTTTAGATACTGAGGATAAGTGAATGGGCCTCTTTGCATGGACCTTTTTCAACTAAATAACCCATGGACTCTTATTTATCAATTTCATTAATAAATCACCCTATAAGTTCTTTAATTATTATCCTCATTGATAATTAAAACCCATTTGTGCCCAACTAATTTAATTTAATTAATTTCATTATTTAAACTAATTTCTAATTGTGCTAATTAATGATCTCATTATTAATAAGCACCATGGCAATTTATTTAGTTCAATCCAATTACAATTAAATAAATTGTGTATCCCATCAATTTAACACTCACAACACAGCCCTGTCCCATGTGTGTGACTCTCTAGGTTTGTTTTTAATTTGTGAAGAGTATAGCTCGAAGGATATATATATAACGTCTAGCCTATGATCTACATCGTAATCCAATTAAGATAATGTGATTCAAATCACAATGAATCTTTCTTATTGTGACTATCATGCCATATAAACATTTTGTATTGGTTTTTCCTAACCAAGTAATCATTGATTTAGTGAAACTCACAAACTTAGTCATATGACCAATTGGCTTTTCCTTTATGGGACAAATGTTCCTATCGAAAATTTCTTTCCAATCACACATTGCCTTGCTAAGGGTTTGTGTCTCAAAGAATACTAATTGCATAAGACAATTGCCTTGCTCACTTACAAGGCGACAAGTCCCTTATTGATTATACACATGCCTCCATATGCACCTATACAATAGCATGTTGGGCTCATGATCTTATCCTATAATAGGATAGATATTACCCTTAATGTTCTAATAACATGTCAGCCATTGTGCACACAAGATAACCATGTCATCTTTGGTCTAAGTTCTACAAACACTTAACACAATCACGAAGTAGGATGTAGACAACTGAGATTGAACTCCATGGTCTAGTCCATATCTCGAACCATCTAAAGTTCTATCTCGAACTTTTTTATCCAAATAGCCTCCTTTGCTACATCACATGTAAGGATGTACTTAGCCTCGGTAGTGGAGTCTATAGTCATACTCTGTATGGAACTTTTCCAACCGATTGCACCTCTATTAAGAGTGTATAAATCTGGAGATGGACTTTCCATTATCCATATCTAACTGGAAGTCCAAGTTGGTATATCTATTAGATCACCATCTATATATACAAGTATTATATCCTTAGTCCTTCTAATATATTTAAGGATACACTTGATAGCATGCTAATGCTCTTCACTAGGATTTACGTAAAACCTAATTTGTAACACTTACAGAATAGGTGATATTTACCTCGTACATAGCATTCCATATATCAGTTTCCTAATAACCAAAGCGTATGGAATGGCTATCATGCTACTCCTCTCTTATCAATCTTTGGGCACATGGATTTCGATAGATAGATGTGATGCTTGGATGGCAGTAATCCTCTCTTAAAGGCCTCCATACTGAACCTATTCAGCACTTTGTTTATATGTAAGGCTTGGGAGAGATCTAACAATCTTTATGCTTTATCACTATAAACGTAAATGCCCAATATGTAGGTCACTTCTTTCAAGTATTTCATGGAGAAGTTTTCAAATAACCAGGACTTGACTAATCTTAACATCCCAACATCATTCACCATCAATAGTATGTCATCCACATACAATACAAAGAATGTTATAGTGCTTCTACTAACCTTTTTATAGACGAAGGGCTCATCCTCATTCTTGATGAAGCCAAATGATTTGATTGCGCCATCAAAACAAAGATTCTAACTCCTTAATGCTTACTTAAGGTCATAAATGGATATCTTAAGCTTGCATAGTTTATAAGATTCATCTTGGACCTCCAAACCACGAGGCTGCACCTTATAAATGTCCTCCTTAAGCATTCTATTATGGAAAACAGTTTTGACATTCATTTGCTAAATCTCATAGTCTAAGTGGGTAGCTATTGTAAGTAAAATCTGAATGGACTTCAGGATGGCTACTTGTGAGAAGGTTTCCTCATAATTAATTCTCTTCTTTTAACTATAGCACTTCACCACCAACTTAGCCTTACAGGTCTCCACCTTATTGATTGAACTAATCTTTCTCTTTCAAACCGACTTACATTTAATGGGAACAATTCCCTTGGGTTTATCCACTAGAGTCTATTCTTATTTTGTATGCATTGAATCCATTTTGGATTTCATAGCCTCCAACCACTTGGTGGAGTCATTTTTTGCCATTGCTTGATCAAAAGTTGAAGGATCATCTCTACGATCATTACCTCCCATTATGAATAATTCTTGTCCATTTTCTATGACATAACGATATCTCTTTAGTGCCTGAGAAATTCTACTCAATTGTCACAATGGTTGCATCTCAGAAGGTTCCTTTTGAACAGGAACTTATGCTCTAGGCTAACTACTTTGTTCCTCATGCTCAACTTCCTTGAATACTATAGTTCTACCTGTATTGCTTTCTTGAATGAACTCTTCCTTAAGGAAGCATGCGTGATACTCAATGACATTCCTATTATCTTCACATATGTAGACTCATAGCCTATGAAATATCTAGAATATCCAACAAAGCAGCCTATAATAACCCTTGCCTCCAACTTGAAAGTCTTAATCTTCTTGAGATAAGTTAGAAATTCCCAAATCCTTAAGTACTTAAGGCTTGGCTTCCTTCCAAACCACATCTCATGGAGGTGAAGGGAACAAACTTATAAGGTGTCTTATTCAAAATGTATGCTATAATATGTAGGGCATGCCTTTATAAAGATATGGGTAAATCGATGTAGCTTATCTTTGATCAAACTATGTCTAACAAAGTTTAATTCCTACATTCTACTACACCATTTAATTGAGGAGTTTCTGTGGTGTTAATTGTGATACAATGCCATTCTTCTTGAGGAACTCAATAGACTCAAAACTCATGTACTCACTTCTGAAATATGATCACAACGTTTCAATAAGTTTGCCAGTTTGTTTCTCTACTTACGCTTGAATTTCTTGAACCTTTAAAATGATTTATGCTTATACTTCATTAAGTACACATAACCATACTGTGAATAATCATCTACAAAGGTTCTAAAGTAGAGAAATTCTCCCCTTGCCACTTCATTAAATGGCCAATAAATACCAATGTGGATTAGCTCTAACACTTCAGCAACCCTTTCAACACCTCATCAAATGAACTTCTAGCCATCTTTCCAAGGATTCAAAGTTCATATGTTAGATAGGGTTTCCCTCCCAATAGGTTAATAAGACTATTTTTCTCTAACTTACTAATTTTTGCGTCCCTAGTATGGCCAAGTCTAAAGTGCCATAGGTATTTGGGATTTAAAGCATCCCTAGGACATTTGTTCGAAATGGTGTTGATCAGTAGTCTATCATTCAATTAAAGTAGCATAGGCTATTTACCAATAAGGCAATACTAATCAATTTATTGCAATAATAAATTTGGCAACTATAGTCCCTGAAAGAGTGTCTGAAAGAGAGTTTATAACACTCTTTTAACAATAAGGGCACAAAGACAATATTCTTTAGCCTATTAGACAACAAAAGACAATCTCTCAAGTCAAAATATGACCAAATGACAACTTGACCAAAATAGTGCTAGTTAGCATGGCTAGAACACTTACCCAACTACCAACCTTGATTAGCACTTCTCACTTCACAAGTAATTTGCTCTTGTCTAAATCTTGATTCGAAGTGAAGATGTAAGAAGACACATCTGAATCCAAGATCCAAGATGTAGAGAACACATCAATGGAATAAGATGCTTCTTAAACAAAAAGTTCCATACCTTTAATGTCATCCCCATGGCAATTGAGGCATCTAGTGCAATTCCTCCTCCAATGCTGTTCCTTATTGCATTAGAAATTCTTTCCTCTACTAACATAGGCACTGGATTTCATGCCCCTCCCACTAGCCTTAGGAATTATGGGTTTCCTTCCCTTAGCATTGTTCTCCTTAGTTCTCACTAATGGAGAAGCTACAACCTTTAAGGACAACTCCTTTCCCATGCATTCAGATCTCAGTATCCAGGATATCGTTAACTCTCTCAAGAATTAGAACTCTTCTAAATCGACAATCCAGTCAACTATCTTAGCTCTAGTAAACTTAAGGTCTCAATCATTATTAATAGTGAAAAGGCATTCATTATTCGAGATAATAACAAACTGTAGAAAATAGGATAGACTTGTTAGTTTGGTTGTTATATTTGTTACCATTATTATTATGGACTTTAAATCAAAAATGGCATGCTACTAAATTTTTGGAATCCTATACTCCCTTAGGTAGAAGATAGAAATTCATCAGTAAATTTCCTTTGTAGGGATTGGGACCTTCATTAGACATAATATACCTCATGTAATCGAGTCTCAGCATGCTAGATCCAAGGAGTGGCAACTCTTGCCAACACATCTCATGCTTAATCCAATCTGTCACTTAGCCCATGGCCCAACAATGCCTCATGTAATCGAGTCTTGGCATGTTGGGTTTATTTAAGTTACGCCCACTAACTGACAACTTGCTAAATCTGAACTCTACCTATGGTAAACCGATCTTAAGGTGTAATATCCTTTGAATATCGCATCTAATGCACCCCGAAGTCATAAATTAACCATCACAATGTGACCTCGTTAATTTGATGAGATTACACACTAAACATACACTTAAGGCGATCAAGCTCGATAGAGGGGCACAACAAACATTTTCTAGTTACAACTTAATATTTGCTTGATGAAGTTTAGGGTCCATGTAGATTAGGTTTCACTTAGCACAATATTCGTTTTCATATATCCCACGCATCCATCACCAATAATATACAAAAATAAAAAGTTGAGGATTATGGACTTCTATATCAAACTCAAGCTAAGGTTGGATCACGCACAATTGTCCTATACTATAACATAAGGATTTCTTGAATACCTTCGTATTTGTTTTCATGACATCATAGGATCCACCATGCCTTGCAACCTCGAACAACACCAACTCTTGGCCTCCACATGAAGATAAACTCTTGATGTCTTTCAAAAGTTTTGACAAGTACATATGGTATATCATGAAGAATCCTATTCTACATAATATAAAATAAAAACTAAGCTTATGCCCTTACAACCTATGAAAAATTAATTGCACAATCCATAAAAACCAAAAATGAAAGTAAAAACATTTATCCACAAGAGTTCTAAGTCCATAATCTAACATCAACATTCATCCAAACAATTATACATCACATGTATCAATAATTCCATTCAATGACTATTTCCATAGCTTATATATCTCGCGCATTAGTTTTCGTCCCATGAAAAAAAAATCAAGAATAAAATTAAAAATCAAATTTTGTTGCAGAAGTCAATTGTGGTTATGGGAATAATCTCTACTGTCATGAGCTGCCTTTGCACAACTATGGAGGCTAACTGTGGTAAAATCCCTATGGTTTCTATTGCACTGCCTCTTGGGGTCACAATAAGGCCAATCTTGACCACATGAGTTCTTCTCGTATGTGTGCATTAGATTGTAGAGTTCATGCAACTTTGCAGTTGATAGTGTACCTGCATGGATAGGCGTTGCAATGGCGAGAACTCGTCTTACTACTGCAACTACCATTCACGAGTGTCTACAAACTTTTATAAACACAATGCTTTGATTCTAAACCAATTATTTTTCAATTTTTCAATTACAATCCCTTCCAAATAGCTTTGAAAGGTTCTTCATACATCAAATACTTGTTTTATGAAATTTAAACGAAAAACAAACTTGGAACATGGATTAAATCATTAAATTTCATAGTGTTACAAGAAAACTATGGTTCTAATACCACTATTGGATTCCATTAGGGTTTGGTTATAAAAATCAAAACTTTATCACATAAATAAATCACAAACATGCAGTGGAATCTAATGGAACAAACCTTATCTATTTTTGTTGTAAAACATGCAAGATATTGAATTAACAAGAAAACGTTTTAAAATTTTTTGTGCATAATCCTTGGAGTTGTGGCTCTCAAACCTCAACCTCTAGATTGTCTATATGATCGGGATGCTTCTTAGCTCCTTTTACACTTCACAAAACTATTTTTACAAAGCTCAAATGTAAACTCTTTCGATTAGGACGACTTTGTGACAAAAGAGAGACATAAGAGGGTTGCCAGGGTTTCTTCTGTCCTTTGTTTGATGGGGCACATGAACTGTGGGTTAGGAATTATGTCCTGAACTCTTCAAGACTCCTATTTATTGTTTGGATACTAGAGATAAGTGTAGGGACTCCATGGGCATCTTTCTATAGACCCCTTTTAATTAAATAGGTCATGGACTCTTATTTATCAATCTCATTAATAAATCATCCCATAAGTTCTTTAGTTATTAACGTCATTAATAATGAAAGCCCATTTATGTCCAACTAATTTAATTTAATTTAATTAATTTCATTAATTAAACTAAATTCTTACCGTGCTTCTAATTAATAGTCTCATCATTAACAAGTATTATGACAATTTATTTAGCCCAATCTTATAGCAAATAAATAAATTATGCATTCTATCAATTTAACACTTACAACACACTCCAATCTCATGTGTGTGACTCTCTACATTCATTCTTGATTGAAAACGAGCATAGCTTGAAGGATATAGATAACGTCTAGCCTACACCCCACATCAAAGCCTAATTAAGATAATGTGATTCAAATCACAATGAACCTTTCCTATTGTGACTATCATACCATATAGACCTTTTGTATTACATTTTTCTCACTAAGCAATAGTTTTGAATTTAATCAAACTTATAAACTCAGTCATATGATGACCATTTAGCATTTCCTCTTAAGATAAATGTTTCTATGATAAACTCATTTTCAATCACACATTGACCGCATAAACTACCAACTATATAGAATAAATGTCTTACTTACTTTCAAAGAGATAAATTCTTTATTGATCACACATATTCCATATATGCACCAGACAACAGTATATTAGGCTCATGACCCTATCCTATAATGAGATAGATATAAATCCTTAATACCTTAATGACATCTTGACTGTCATGTGCACAAGACAATCATGTCGTCTTAAGTCTAAGGTCTTCAACCACCTAACATGACATGAAATAGGTCATTAACAGTTAAGAGTGAACTCCGTGCATCTGCTTCATTTTGTGAGTCATTGTTCGAATGCCTCATTCCCTTATGGCACATTTATACACATGTATTCTTAGTATCTCATACCAAGCACCATGGCATTCTCTATACAAATACAAGGTGTGAGCAGTGTACTAACTCTCTAATGCCCTTTAGAGTATTTATGACTTATGGATAAGTTTTAGTAATTGAGTACCAAGAAAGCTTTGTATTCATATTCATAACTCTTTATGAATAAGACTTCCTAACTCAAATGCATGATCACATGCAATACTTTATGCCAATTAAGTTTTATATGCATGAAGACTTGCCATAATATTGATATAGAAATCAATATCTTATTCATTAATGTGAAAAGTACATATATAATCAAATGCCTTTCTAGTATCCATCATTTTCTATTAACGTCAAAGGACGTATCACTAACATTGACCCAAATGTTTTTATAGGTTGCCTAGCATAGGAGTTCATGTTCTATTCATTATGTTTGTGGCAATCATAACATAATCATTCAATTATCCAAGTGGTAATCCCAATTGAAATCTTAGTGCCTTTGCTACCTCCAGTAAATGTTGATGTTCTCTTTCTACCGCCCTATTTTGTTGAGGGATCTCAACACATGTCATTTGATAAATAGTTCCCTTTTCTTGGAAGAAACTCCCAATAGAAAATTCCTTCCCATTATCAGTTCTTATAAGATTAATCTTTCTATCAAACTAGCTATAAATCAAGCTGTAAAAGGATGTAATGCATTGTCTAGCTTTAAATTTGGACTTAAGAAGAGAAAGCTAAGTGGTTCTAGTCTAATCATCTACTATGGTTAAAAAGAAATGATTTCCATCATAAGTTGTGACACTAAAAGGACCCCAGATATCATAGTGTATTAGTTCAAAGGAATGTGATGTTCTATGAGGATTGTAATCAAAGGTTTTGCTGATCATTTTGGACATTGGATTGATTGAACAAGGCATTTCATTGGAATTAGATGAGTCAAATTTCACAATAGAGTGATCAATGAGGTTTATTCTATTTCTTAATTTGTGGCCAAGGTAATTATGCCACAAGCTATGAAGTCAAGGCTAACTTACAATAGAAAATAGTTTACAATAGCACTTACTTCTAAAGCCTTTCATGTCCTTCTCTAGCTGTTGAGGAAGCTCTTTCTCATCAAGAACTTGTATAGGCCAGTTGTTTCTTCATCCATCGCAATTGTATTCCAAGAAATAAGGTCTTGCTTATAGCAAGAGGATGAGATAAAAAAAAAAAAAAGTAGACAAGAAGGCATAAACAGACTTAGTTTTCTTGATGAAATCAAATTGAAAGAAAATGAAGGTATGCATAGAACATCATGCAATGTAATGTGTTGATTTAGTTTAGTTGTTCCTATGTGTGTGATTGAGACTTGATGACCATTAAGTAGTTTGATAGGGCACGACAAAATGGTTGTGATAATGGCAAAGTACTATAGGCTACAAATCACATTATTTCTAGCCCTATATCAATTATTAAATAGGTGTCTAGACAACAATGATCAGGATTGTTTGGGGGGCTCAAAGACTTGGACATTCCAAACATGTTCAAAGAGGTGGCATTGCGAATTGAAGCCATGGTTGCAATAGTATTGTCAGCAGGTGTGGGGTGTGAGATTGATCCATTTCACCATGTCTATTGACTACTGTCTTTCTTGCTACAAGTAACGTCATCAATTCCTAGTATCGCACCTTAGTCAAAGTTATAGCCTCATTTGATTGATCCACTTGACTTGTTGATGAATAACATGAGGCCTGTGCTACAAATGCTAATCCTTCACTTTCCTTTTGATGCAAGTTTTGTCCTTAGGCCCTTTGTTGCACACTGGTACCTTAGCAATCCCAGCCTTGAAATAATTTTCCAATGCTTGCCTTGAACTCTTGCAATGAACACAATGGAGCTTAACCTTTCTTATTTCTGTCTTTATGTATTCTGCCCCTTTTATGTTGCTAAACACCTTATTCATAGGTGGAATGGGATCCATCATCATAATTTGATCCTTAACATGAAAATATGCATCATTCAATCCCATAAGGAACTGAATAACAAAATCCCTTTGATACCTTTTCTGTTAACACTTTCAACTATCCCTAGGTGAATTCAAGCTTGGTATTATATATTGATATTTCGTCCCAAATAGCATTGAACTTTCCATAATACATAACCACTTTGTCATCCCTCTAAACTAGAGTGCTAAGTGACTTTTTAAGCAGATAAATTTTTGGACCATTATATTGTAACATTCTTTCATCTAACTCACTTGAAAGTTCAAATGCATCATCAACAAAATGTAAACTGCACTTTTCTGAAGGTGTAATGGAGTTTAAAACCCAAGACAAAACCATATCATTACATCTTCCCTAATGTTCTACTAAAGGATCATCTTTAGATGGTCTCTTGATTTGTCCATTCACAAATACAAGCTTATTCTTTCTTCTCAAGGCTCTTTGATACTTCTTAACCACACAAAATAATTTTATGTGGTGAGAAGATCTCGCACTAAGATTGTCATGGGTTTATTCCCACTATTAAGTTTGAAAGGGTTGGTTAGATCAGCAAGATTCATGAACTTATCAGGTGGATGATGATGTTGATTTCCTACTGATGATGATGCTGATACTGCTAACATTTTGATCTGACTTCTTGCATTCGATTTCCTTGCTAAGGCTTTAGTACCATGTTGATTTTCATCAGCATAGCTTGTTGCTTAATGATATGATTAGAGGCGAGGGATGTTTAAGATGAAATCAACTGGCCACAGGTGCATTCAGGCATATTGTCATACATTGCAAGTTCATCCCATATAGCCTTCAATTTTCCATGGTAACTAATTACCTGATCATCACCATGGACTACTGTGGCAAGTGCCTTCTTTAATTGGTAGATTTTAGGACTATTATGTTGGGACATTCTTTCACTCAATTTAGTCCAAAGTTCATATACATTATCCACAAAAATCAAGCTAGATTTAACAGTAGGAGAGATGGAATTAACCAAGAAACTACCATATCATTACACTTTTCCCATGCTTTCAATAGTCCAGTGTCTGTTGCAGATGGTTTGCTAATTTGGCCATTCACAAAACTAAGTTTATTCTTTGCCCAAAGAGCTCTCTTCATGCTCCGAGCCCACACAACATATTTTTTGGAGGTAAGAGGGTTTGAAACCAATCCAACAGTGGGATTGTATCCATTGTCAATCCTGAATGGGTTGGCTGGATCTGTTAAGTTTAGAGACCTTTTTGCTGCAGTCTTCTGGTGATTTCCTATGGAAGATGATGCTTCAGCCAATGTTCAGAGATGATTGTAGTGGCACTAACTTCTTAACCTTAGCTCGAATACCATGAGAAAGATTGAACCGAAGTCATGGATTGAATGGCTGAAGAAGGAAATGGAAAACAAGTGTAGAGGTTTTGGAAATGCAGCTCTGTATTTAAAAAATGTATGTGTTATTGTTACATTGAAGCTGCCAGCCAGCCCTTAAGAATTTTTCATCCACCAATCAGCATCTTCCAACTAGTATCTATAACTACGAGAATGAAAAAAAAAAAAAAACTACCCCTAACAACCAAAACAACACATTTCCACTTCAGCAAGAAACTACACAATCCTACAGCCAAGGTGGACTTCAACATCACTCCTATTATTTATTATAGTTTATTTGTTAAATTTAATTCTTTAAAGTATTGTTATACATTGCTTAATAAAGACTGTACTGTTGTACATCAAGTTAAAAAGATGGTCAATATGACTATAATGAGAATGAATTAAAAATTTGTATAAATCAAGGTAGACAAATATATATCTTACAAATTTTATTGAATAGATGCATATCAAACAATATAAATAATTAAAAAAATATGCATCAATTGAGTTTGTCATAATACATTTTAAATAATGTTGTAAATATATCATATTATTAGCATATAATTTTAAATACATTATGGAATATGATTTTAATATGTTACAAAATATTTTTATACTATTTCTAATATATTACTAAGTATATATAAAAATATAAAATATTGAATAATAATCAATATATAAATTTACTCTTTGGCCTTTTGACCTTTTAGAGCTCAAGTTAAATGATGTGTTGTAAGTGCACAAGATCACTCTAAGTGATGAAGAGTATTGTTTACATGAGAATTATGTGAATACTGATGTGATTTTGTTTAGAATATATTCAAGACAACCAACTAAATAAAGAAAAGGACAAAGGAACACAAGAACTATAAGTAGGAATGTCTTGGTATGATTTATATGAATTGGGTTTTGGGGTTTTCTTTTTTCTCTTTTTTTTTGAAGAGTTAACATGCCAGTTCTTTTATTAA
Organism: Avicennia marina; assembly: GCA_019155195.1. Classification (NCBI taxonomy): domain Eukaryota; kingdom Viridiplantae; phylum Streptophyta; class Magnoliopsida; order Lamiales; family Acanthaceae; genus Avicennia; species Avicennia marina. The sequence goes on along the minus strand of CM032772.1, from coordinate 6,168,462 downwards.
TAATCAAATTAATTGTCTTGAATTTCATATTTTATTGCTGAATTCCTTATTAGGTGATTTCTAATTGTAACAAGGTTTTTCTATCGAATAGTCGATGCACTCCTAAGTAATATGCAATTATCTAAAGTGAGAATTCAAATTCTTTGAGTAGCATATGACTAAAACATAATTAGGATTCAATTTAGTCATTTTCTTGAGTTTTGTGTTCGCTCATTGGCTCTGATCTTTCTTTCGCTTCTTCTATTTTTTCAAATCTTCTAATCAATGTAAGTATGATCAAGACTTAAAAAGCATAAAATGTAAAATTAAGAAGAATAAGACAAGGACTATCAATTGAAATTTTCAAAATAATTAAATTCAATCCAGCGTTTACATGTCTCCAAAAATAATCAAATTAGTCATCCATGATATTAAAAATAATGCAAGGCATAATTTTATTCATTTTAAATTAAAACTTCAAGAACAACAAAAATAAGAAAAATGAGAAACATTATTCCAAATTTTGTCTTGAATGCTTGTGACTTGACAATGTTTCAATTTTTGTAAGGGCAAGGGGTGGCTAAAGATTATTCCTATGTATTTCTAGTTTAATATTTATATAGGTGGGAGAAATCTTGGAACTTTCCTTCTTTGGTTTTTTTTTTTTTTTTGTTTATGTTCTCTCCACGTTTGATTGCCACCTTTGGTCAGGTGTGGCAACAGCCTTTGTTGGACGAGTAGATTATCTTCCATTTAGCATAACTTCTATATCTAATGGTCATTTCTATTGTTGGAAAGATAGTTCATTCTAATTTTTACAAATAAAAATTCATCCCAATTTAATTCTTTCCCAAAAATTGGTAGCCATTCAAATTAGCTAGAAGATCAACTCTCCACCCTCCTTGGCTCTTCTATTTGTTTCCCACTTTCTCCATATTAACTGTACTTCAAAATTTCCAAACTACATAATAAATTAACATCTCAAATAACTATAATTAACTATAATTTCAACCAACCTATCCCAATTATCAATACTCAAAAAGGTTAAGCTACTAATACGCCATAACATTAAAAAACTCAAGGGTTCTAGCCTCTATCATATAGAATAAATGGGATAAATTACTCTCATTTCTAAAGACATGACTCCTTTATACTTAAAGGTTTGCGCATCCTCCAGCAAACAAAAATAATATACTAACACATGCAATGGCCATCTTCAATCTTTGAACCTGTGTGAATCTATTCTTGCCTTATCTTACTTCAAGTACAAACATGGCAAAGTTTAGGATCTCAAATAACTAAACCACAACATTGCTTAAGCAAATCATGAATGACATACCCACTCACCTAAAAATCATAAACGTGTCTCCTTCATACATCAATTTACCCATGTGTGCATGAATAGCCTATCCTACATAGTCAAGTGCCCCTAAAATTAGTTTATATAAAGAATTAAGTCATGAAAACCTCTAAATGTAATGTAGATATAACTTTTGAGTTCTATACTCTATAGTAATTCATGAAACTTGTAATGTTAAGCTAGGGTATTAACTTACAAAAGGACAAGGATAAACAAAATAATAACTTGACAAGATAAATGCATATGAGTTATCTATTCAAGGTCTTTCCTCTAATTTTCTTTTCACACCCACCCACACTTTTTCCTTTTTTTCCCCCATTTCACCCCTCTCTTTTCTTTCTTTAGAGAATTTTCTAGTGTCTTCTTGAAGTGCTTTGTGTCTATTTACATGAGTGTAAAAGAACCTTCAAGATGCTAAGCATACTCATGGATTTGGGTGCTATTTTAATGAGTGTGAATATTGTTGACTTGCACCCTTGGTTATTAAGAAACTCAAATAGCGATGTAGTAAAAAACTTTCCAATTTAAACCTTTTCTTTTTTCTTTTTGAACCATCCATCTGCCACTCATTTTTTTCAAAATTTCCCACTTTCTTCCTTTTCCCATGTGAACTAAGTTCTCATATAATAGGTAGATTAAGTGCATCAAGGATATCACAAGGTAGGCTAATGTGTAATAATTTAAGTCTAGTAGGTGGCTTAAAGGCTAATTAGTTGACTATGATAAGATGGCCTAAATAATTTATTTCTCAATACATCACCAACGATTTTGACTCAGACAATGATTAACTTAAATCTAGAGTAGGCGAGGTCACCTATACTTAAGTAATCTACATAAACTATTCTTAGTATGTAACTTTTTGACAAAGTCAATTGAGGTGCTAAAAAATGTAAGAAATTTTACACGCTATGGATCCACATTCAACAACTTAAGGACAAGCTTTCACAATCACTAATGCTTCTCTTATGCATATTGTTTCTGATCATTAATCTTTATCAACCATCTCATGTAACAATATCACTACTCAAGCAAAAGATAAGAGCAAAACAATTGGAATAACAAAACTACTAGATATAGTACATTCTCTAAACTTTTGTCCCCTTTGATTTAATCATTGTTCTCAATGATCCTCAACATAAATAATGAAGAAAAGGAAAGAGTGCAACTTGGAAACATGGGACTATAGGGAAAATAGAGGTGCCAGTGACTGAATTAACTAATTTGCTAGAAACAAGGATCAAGATAAAAGACCAAACACAAACAAAATAGAAAAAAACCAAACATATTAAATAGAAGAACGAAAAATAAATGCTCATGTTCCCTCTTGAGAAGTGCTAAGTTTATTACCATTAGCTAGGCTTATTCTTGGGTTGTCCCCTAAGAAGCACAAACTTACATGGTTTACTAGACGAAAGGTGATCTTTACGACCATCGATTTGAATAACTAATTTATTATGCACACTGACTAATATTGCACAATTCAATTCATAACATTGATGAAAAGAAAGGATGTTCCTTGTGTAAGGCATTATCTAGCTTATCACTCTTCTATGTTCTTAATTTAATTTGAATTTGTAGCCACTTCATTATTATTAAGAACTTACATCCTTGAACAAGGCTTACCAACTCATTTTCTCCAAGCTTTCTCTTTCTGTGAGAACTTCTAGTAAGAACTTTGTGTAACTTGACTTTTGAACTAATGCATGTGAGAAATAATCAATTAAACAAAGTTCCCACTCAAATTGGTATGCATTGCTGTATGGATTGTCATTATTAAAACTTTGATGAGTGCAATCCTTAAAGTAGGGTGACATATAGTTTGTCGCCTAACATAAATGCTGGATTTCATGGGGGTATGGCTAGAAAAATAAAAACTTTAGCACATAAAATCATCTTAGACATGCAACGGAACAAAACTTATTAGTTTTTTTTTGCAAAACACGTAAGATATTAATTAAAGAAGAAGATGCATAAAAATTGTACCTTTGGAACATTTCCAAGCCTTGCATGTGTGATCTTTGAAGTTGTGGCTCTGAAACCTAGACTTCTAGATTGTCCATATGATTAGGATGCTTGTGAGCTCCTCCAACACTCCACAAAATGCCTTTTTAAAAAGCTCTTGTGCAAACACCTTTGGGCTAGAAGGAATTTATTGCAAAAAAGAGTTGAAAGAGGGTGGCTAGGGGTTGATCTCTCTTTTACTTGTAGGGTGCACGAATTTTAGGTTCAAAGTGTGTATCTTGAACTCTTCAAGACCCTTATATGCAATTAAGACACTAAGTTTTAGAGCATAGGTGGTTTGAGTTATCATCACACCAAAATTAAATTTCTAATTGAACCAGTACCATAGTGAATACAAGTATCATCCCATGAGAATGGATTTCGTGTCTATTAATTTAACCAAATTCCTATTAGTTAGGCCTTTAAGTTATAGCGAAAGTAAAAATAACTAAATAAAAGTAAGCACTTAGAATAAAGCACACGAGATAGAAGTGATGGAGTATTAGTAATTGAAGTGTCTGGCCACTTGTATTATGTTAGTCCTACGTATGCCTATTATGTTAATTATTAATTTAATTACACTGGTTACAGATTGTTAACTCTAAAGCCAATAGGAAATTCTTGCAAATTCTTTTATAGCTTCGACTAAAGATTCCTATGGCTTTTTCCAAGCTAAATTGAGTCAAGAATTCAAGGTTGATGATTAACAATGTTTACCCATACTGATTCTATAGTGTTTTTCACGTTATTCACACAAAATTAATATTTACGATTGTGTGTCTAGCACACAAGTTTCACTTTTATTATTCTTCATACAGCCATTTATTAATTACTGATTGGGCAATTCCCCTAATTTCCATCTAATTTAACAATTGTGAATAAATCGAATGTTACCTAAAATTATAGTTAACTATGGTGTTATATTTAACAAGTTTGGTGATATATATATTGTGCATGATAATGTTAAATTGTGTAAAATGGATGTTGTGTTGAAAAAAATATTATGATGGAAGAAAAATGCTTAAATCACACATGAATTATATTAAATATTATCATGCATATATCTTAGCATGAATTACATTAAATATTAAGATGCATACAAAGGTTGTCATGGTCGTAGGGATTAAGTAGTAATTTTGGAAAGATGTTACATTGTAGAGGAACATTCAATTGACCTAAAACTTTTAAGAATAAAGGAAAAATGAATTAGGCCAATCGGACATCGGATAAGGAAGTTACATGTAAAAATATGTACACCGCCAAAACATTCTGAAGCATTTTAAGTGGCATGGTTAAGGCCGCGATCATGGGAATGGGAGCTGCAATCACAAGGTGGTCATGGCCGAAGACAAGATCATAGCATGCACTAGAATTTCCACGGTTGAGGTTGCGATCGTGGGTGACGGCGCAAGCGCACATGTTATTTTTGGAAACCAAATTTTCTTGCCATTTTCATGAATTTGTTGGTTTTACCTAGTTCTCCCCTATATAAAGAAGAAACTTGGATGAAAGAGGGGTTGGATGCTGAGGGAAAAAGCTGGAAACTTGGATTTCAAGGGGGTTACATCATTCAAGGACAATTAGAAAGAATTCTTGTGGTGGTGAAGACATAATTCAGCGCACAATTGTTTAAGACTTCAAACTAAGATTTTCTTATCTTTTTCTTGTTTTCTTGAATAAAAAAATTATGAATTTTAGTATTATACTTGCTTATACTTTTATAGATTGCTAGATTTCTACTCTAGGATCCTATGGCAGTTGAGGATTTTTAATGAATACATATATGTGATTTGTTTTTGTTGTTCTTATTATTGGCAATTGTGGGTTCTTTTTTTTTCAAGTGCTTGGAAGCTCTTTGATTTAATTGTGATGATGTGTGGACAAACAGGAGTGAAACTCGTGGGTTAGACATCAATTGCAAACATAAATTTCATGAGAATAATGGAAGTGAAACTGAATAATTTACGTGGAACAAGTGTTAATATTCATATTGTCAACCTAAGTAGGACATGGGGACACACTTGGTTGGGTTGAAGCTTAGGGATAATTCGGGAGAATGTGTCAAAGGTTGATGACTAACACACCATAATAAGCTAATTGAATTTGATTGCAAACCCATCTGTTATTCATTAAATCTCCATGCTATACAAGGGCCTAGCCCTTCTCACCACTAAATTTCTTTAATTTGTGACTAGTTTGATTTCTTTATGAAATCTATGTTTTCTTGTTTTCTCTTATCAATTGCAACTTATGCATACATATTTCACTAAATACAAAGATAAGTGAGTAGAAAGAAATTTTGAAACTTATATTAAATTCAATCAAAACCAAGTCTAAATTATTCATCATCCAAACAATCATGAAAGCAATAGAAAAGCTTAATCTATATGTTCTGTGTTGTGTGGGAGAATGTAGGCTCTTCAACTATCAATATGGATTCCTCATTCTCCAACCTTTCAATCTTAAGTTCCTACATTTCCAAGTGTTTAGAAAAATAAAAGTCTATGATCTTCTCCAAGATGTAGAAAACATGTATTTATAGCTATATGGTGCGTAAAGTTCATTTATGAGTAGGAAAAGATGAAAAAGCCTTAAAAAATTATGCAAAATTGAAGTTTGAAATTCTGCTATGTTGTCACTCCATGGCTGATTACTTTGTCTCCTGCAGTCTTGCCTTGTTTTATTGTGTTTGCAAACCCTAGGATGGGTTTCCATAAACTTCACATTTCAACTCCCATGACCATGCCAAATTGCCTTGCAGTTGCGGACACTTATGTTGCGGTTGTGCCTCTATCCTACAAAAATTCTAAAATATGTTGCACTACCATTCTGTTGCTGTGACAAGCTATCTCATGGCTATGAGCTTTACCTCCATGACCATGACCAAAATTGCACAAATTCCAAGAACTGTTGTGGTTTCATCTCATGACTGCATTTCTAACTTTCATGGCCATACACTAGTTTGTATTTTATGAAATTACATTTTAAATGTAGAAAATATCCAAAATTAATAATTAAGCCCATATCTTCACTTTTTTCGCCTCAAAATTAATATTTGTAATATAATTCATACATGATAATATTTTTTCTTCATTTTAATTCACATGCATGCATAATCTAAGCACTCAAAGGTACAAACATATTATAATTTCGCATATTATCACACCCGCACACTTACTCATTTGCTTGTACTCAAGCAAACTCCTTTTATTCTAGTTAATTTATTGATGCACAAAATCATAAACTTGGTCGCCCTTCTTAATTTTAGAAATCAAATATATACGCATATCACTTAGTCTATCATCATTCAAAATCATAATACTTTCAGCCTAAATGTTTATAGCATGAGTTCTTATGGCTGTGTGACACTTTTCAATGCTTAATCACTTCGACTATTTGATAATTTTATAGCAATTTCAAGACAATCAAATCTACTGTAGCCATTAATATACTCTCTTTTGAATGAGTGCAACCAATATTAATTCTTACTAGAGGACTCGTGTCGGCTAATAATTTTTTTCTTTTCTTTTCATCTTTCTATTTTTCACATTCTTAGCTTGTGAGCTTTAAATCCTTTTTTTAAGCAGTTAGAAGTATTTTTACTTAAAGGTGAACAAGGGTAATACTGCACCCTCGGTTACTCAACTCACAACTAACTTAAAATGGTTTGCATATTCTTAATTGGACAACCTTTTTATGTGAGAATAAATAGGGGTTTCTATGCAATATTAGTTATTTAGTTGCTTAGATTAGTGGAGTAGCCATTTACCTCCTACTCACAAATATATTTTTCTTTTACTTAAAGATTTTTTCATTCATTTTTTTTAAGTCCTCGCTCTTTTTTTAATTAATTTTCTTCATTCGCTAGAGAGTTTATCAACACCTAAGACTTATGTCCCTAACTTAATCATCCTATACTCACCATAGAACTCTTCCAACAATCTAATAATCTAGAGTAAAGAGTGGATGCTCAGTAAAATAGGACCATACCTTCAACATTAGTTTTAACACAAGAACAATGAAAGAACATAATTTTCTTGCCAACATTCATCTTAAATTAAATATAGTGTGATACTCATGCTATCAATTAACCATGTAAACCATATATAAGTGTATGCAAATTCAGCAATTACACCATATTCAACCACACCATTTTTCCACTTCAAATTTCCTATACTTTTGCCCACCCCTACACTTATCTTGATGCCTCTATTTATCATATCATCATAAGTAAAATGGACAACAAAGAATGAAACAACCTGGTGGGGTGCGTACCTCTCCTTATTTTTTGGGCTTCTCCATGCATACTCATCTTCTTCAATCATTCCCAAAATCCTACATCAAGAAAAAAAATAGAGACGATCTCCACACAACACAACAACAAAAAAAAAATTAGAAGCAAAAATAAAACAAGAAAACCAAAATCAATGTAAATAGCTTAGGTTGCCTCCCAAGAAGCATTGTATTTATTGCCTACAGGGCAACAAGATACTTTTGATTTAGAGTGCTTTTATTAAGGCTTTAGTTATCCACCATCGCCCATGAGCTATAAGTATCTCCTTCTTTTTGTAAATTCTCTTCCTTCTCTTTCTGGCTTGCTTCCTTATTCTCAGCTCCTCTTTTAGCCTTAATAGTTCTTCCCCCATACTTGGTTTTTGTTCTCCTTCTAATACTTGTAGTTCATCTCCCTTTGCAATTTCTTCCTCGCTAGACTTGCTATAAGCTCAAGCAACTTAAAATATCTTCTTCTTTCTTTCTTTTGTGTGTGACTGATTATGAGTGTTGAGTACCTAAAAAATGTTACCTTTTTTGCTCTAATATGTAATGTCAAATTACCTTATTCCATGTCTATTATAGCCTTTATGGCAGCCAAGAAAGGGCAGCTAAAGATAATACTCTACCCCTTTTCACCTTTCATGTCTAGAACAATAAAAGCGATCAAAATAATAAAATTACTCACCTTTACCAAGACATCCTCAATAAGCCCAAGCAGTCTTGTCGCGACCTATCAGCTAGCTTTATCTTTATGCATGTGGGTTTCACATATTCCATACCAAGTTCCTAGAAAGTAGAAAAGGACATCACATTAATACATGTACCTAAATCACATAAAACATTATCAAATAAAGTGCTTCCTGTAGTGCAAGAGACGGCAAAACTCATTAGGTTATTTAGCTTTGGTGGTAACATATTTTCCTCATCCAAGCTGCCTTCCAAGTCTCCTAGTTTCCTTTTCCCACTTATCCACACTTAGGTTATTTTCAATTTCTGCCATTAAAGAAGCATTTACATTTAATCTTTAAAAATCATTAGGAAATTTGATTACCTACTCCTTTATTTTTGCTGGATAAAGTCTTGGTAGATATGTAATTTTTAGCTTGTATGGTGGTGTACTTACCTTTTTCGTTTCCTCAACTTACACCTTGTTCTCCTTGTTATTTTCTTCTTGGGGAGTAGTAGGTGGATCATCTTTCCTTATATTGCTTTCTATTACTTGCACACTTTGACATGCTTAATTGGGTTATTTTCAATAATGCTAGGTAATATACCTACTGGTTTATTTGTCATGTCCTCTACGAGTTGCCCAACTTACACCTCCACGCTTTCAATTAATGATTGCTGATTCTATAAAAGAGCATCAATTCTATTTGTATAATCTTGTTGGGTCCTTACAAGGTTACCTATTACTTCATGGGCTGACTTCGCAAGATTTCCCACTTTTTCCTTAAATGATTGCTTCTTCTCCTATTGCTAATAAGGTGCCTAAAAACTTAGCGGGTTTTGAGAGTTTTGCCAAGAGAAATTTATGAGGTTTCTTTAGCCTAAATTGTAGGTATTTGAATAGGATTATTACCTTGAGTTCCAATATTACCTACAAAATTGACTTGCTTTTTTAGCACATTGCTCATTCCTTCATCTCTACAATCATGTGTAGGATGAGGCCCTATACATATATCACAATGTTGAGGAATAACAATTGGGGAAGGCTGAAAGCTACTTATCAGGATACTATCAATCCTTTTAGATAAGAGCCCCACTTTAGTCGCAAGTGCTATCACTATGTCTACACCATGCATGCCAATGACCCTATATGAAGTGGACCTCTCAGATGGATATTGGTAAGTATTAGATGCCATCTTTTCTATCATATCCCAAGCATCTTTTGATAGTTTGTTCATCCAAGTGACCTCTAAAGCTACATCTAACATAGTTCATAATTATACAAATAACACATTATAAAAAACTTATACCAGCATCCACAGTGGGTAGCCATGCTGAGGGCATATCCTAAGTAGCTCCTTGAAGCACCAAAGTTTGATGTGGGTCGTTGCCACATAGAAATTGAATTTCTAATTAAATCAAAACTATAGTAAGTATAGGTATCTTCCCACAAGGAGAGGTTTTATGTCTTTTGATTTAACCAAGTTTCTATTAGTCAGGTTTGAAAATCATAGCAAAAGCAAAAATATCTACATAAATGCAAGCACTTAGAGTAAAGCATACAAGACAGAAGTGATGGAATATCAGTCATTGAAGCGTCTAGCCATTTGTGTTGTATTAGTTTCCTATGTACACTAGTTACTTTAATTATTAATTTAATTGTGCTGATTATAGATTGTTAATCTTAAAGCTTATAGGACATTCTCCCAAACTTTTCTATAGCTTTGACTCAAGATTCATTTAGCTTTTCCCAAGCTAAATCGAGTTAAGAATTCAAGGTTGATGATTAACAATGTTTACTCACACTAATTCTATAATTTCACTCCTATTATTCTCATAGAATTAATGTCACAATTGTACGATTAATTGTATCACAGTCCAATTAAAATGAAGTGATTTAGATCATAATAAGCCATTTTGATTGTGACTACCTTGCCATGTAGGGCTTTTGTATTACTTTGTTTCAACCAAGTGAAAGTCATGGATTTTGTCAAACTCGCAAACTCGCACACATGCCTCCATATGCACTCTGGCAATGACATATTGAGCTCATGATCCTATCCCATAATAAGATCGTTATTGGCCTATAATGCCCTAAAGACGCACTAACCATCTTGTGTACAAGACAACCATATCGTCTCATGTCTAAGATCCACAAATACTTAACACGATCAGGAAGCAAGACGTTGATAGCTAAGAATGAACTCCATATGTCTGTTTTGTTCTGTGTGTCATTATTGGAATGCTCCACTCCCTAGTGGTGCATTCATAGACATGCATTCCCAGTGTCTCATACCGAACAACATGGTACTTGTCGTTTAAATACAAAGTATGTAAGTTATACTCACTCTCTTATGCCCTTTAGAGTATCTGAAATTTGTGAATAGGTTTTAGTAATTGAGTACCAATAGAGCTTTGTGTCTATATTCATAACTCTTTATGAATAACGCTTTTGAACTCAAACATATGGTCATCTATAGTACTTTATGTCAATTAAGATTTACATACATGAAAACTTGCCACAATACTGATATGAAAATTAATATTTTATTTACTAGTTTGAAAAGTACATATAGAATTAAATACCCCTTTATATCCCTCATTTTCTATTGGTATTAAAAGGCATGGCCCTAACAATCTCCTACTTACAATCTAATGGCAATACTACTAATGTCAATTACTATGGTGTGGCATTAAAAGTCAATTATTCAATTCCTTTTTAATATAATCTATCTTCACATTCAAATTAGTGTGACAAATAGTTTCCTTACTTGTAGTGTTTGTAGTGGAGTTATACTTTTCAAATGGTCAATTATAATGATATGAAGCCTAAATGATCTAAAATATTGAATTAAAAATATGATGTACAAAGTGAAGAAGGGTAGAATTATAATGAATAGAAGATGCATAAATAAATTATAATAGATTGGACAAGTGTGGACGGCAAAAAAGAAGGAACAATAATGGAAGATTCTTACTCCTCGATGCTTGTTTATGGCCATAAATGGACCTCTTAACCTTGCACACCTTATGAGTTCACCTTGAACTTTAAAACTATGTGGCTGCACTATATAAATGTCTTCCCAAGGCATTCCATTGATGAAAATAGTTTTAATATCCATCTGCCAAATTTCATAGTCTAAAGGGGTAGCCATTGCAAGTAAAATTTGAATAGCATTTAGCATGGCCATCAGAGAAAAGGTTTCCTCATAGTTAATTCCCTTATTTAGACCATAGCCCTTTGTCACCAACCTAGCCTTATAAGTCTCCACCTTGCCCGTTGAACCAATCTTTCTCTCATAAAATGATTCCCTCAAGTGGATCCACTAGAGTCCATGCCTAGTTCAAATGCATTGAATCCAATTTAGATCCCCTAGTCTCTAGCCACTTAATGGAGCCTTGTCAGTCATTGCTTAATTATAGGTAGAAATATCTTTTTCATGATCATTATCTCCTATTACAAACAATTCTTGTCCATTCCATATCTCTTTAATGCCCGAGAGATCCTATCCAATCATCATAATAATTGTGTCTTAGAAGTTCCTTTTGAATAAGAATGTATGTTTTGGGTTGATTACTTTATTGCTCATGTTCAACTTCCTTAAGCACTATAGTTTTAGTAGCATCATTTTCTTAAATGAACTCTTCTCCAAGAAAACGTATGTGATACCCAATGGCAATCCTATTGTCATGAGGTATGTAGAACTCATATCCCATAGAGCCATCGGGATATCCTACAATGTAGCCCATAATAGCCCTTGCCACTAACTAGGCTATCTTATTCTTTCTAAGATAACCCGAATGTCCCCAGTTCCTTATATACTTAAGACTAGGCTTCCTTCCACACCACACCTCATGTAGGGTGGAGGGAATAGGCTTAGAAGGTGTCATATTCAAAATGTATATTGTAGTAAATAGGGCATGCCCCTATAGGGATATAGGCAAATCAGTGAAGCTCATCATAGATTAAAATATGTTTAACAGAGTTTGATTCCTACATTCAGCTACACTATTTAACAAGGAGTTGTCGGTGGTATTTATTGTAATACAATACCATGTTCCTTGAGGAACCTAGGAAACTCAGCACTTATATACTTGCCTCCATGATCTAATTGCATTACTTTGATATATTTGTCCATTTGGTTCTTTACGTATGCCTTGAATTCTTTGAACTTTTCAAAGGATTCATGCTTGTACTTTGTTAAGGACACATAACCTTACAATAAGTAATCATCGGTAAAGGTTATGGAGTGGAGAAATCCTCCTCTTGCCATTTCCTTGAATAATCCACAAATGATTATGTGGACTAGCTCTAATGCCTCAAAGGAACTCTCGACACATCCATTAAATGAACTTCTAGCCATCTTTCTTAAGGTGTAAGGTCGACAAGTTGGATAGAATTCCTTTCCTAGTGGGCTAATAAGTCCATCCTTGTCCAACTTGCTAATCTTTCTATACCCATAGTCAAGTCAAAAGTGCCACAAGTGCTTACAATTTAAACCATCCCTATAATGTTTGTTTAAAAAGGTATTTATCTCATTTCTATCATCCATATTCAAGTAATATAAGACATTAATGAGAGTTGACATGTAAAACAATTTATGATAATAATAAATATAGGCCACATTACTTCTAAAAGAAAATCCATAATTCTCTTTTATTAGTAAAGAAATTGAAACAATGTTTTTAAACCCATTGGGCAACCAAACGGAATCTCTCAAACTAAACCATGTCTTGATGATAGGTTAACTAAAGCAATCCTAATTGCAATGGTTGCAACTATTTCTCCATTCCCAACTTGGATCACCACTTCACATTTCCTAAGTGTCTTACGCCTAACAAGATCTTGATGCGATGTACAAATGTGAGAAGATGCACCAAAATCTAAAATCTAATAAGTAGTAAATATACTAATGGAATAAGATGTTTCATAAATATAAAATTCCTTCCCTCTTGCTGCTCTCTTAAGGCCTGTAGTTCCTCTTCTAGTACCCAATCTTACTGTAGTGAAAACACTTTCCTTTATCTGCAGGAGCTTTAGCCATCTCGATACTTCTTCTAGCCTTAGAATGGCAGGCTTTCTTCTTTGTCTTCCCCTTTTTGGTCACTACAGAGGAGCTAGACGCATAAAGAATTACCTTGTTCCCCTTCCTCTTCAAGGCTTGTTGTGCAGTCACCAGCTTATTGAGAAGCCTAGCCGGTGTGCACTTAATATCATTCATATGATAATTAATGAAAAATTGTGAGAAGGAATTTGAAAGCAACAGAAGGATCAAATCTATCTATAGATTGGCATCCATGATGAAATCCAGTGCTTGAAGCCTCTTGATAAGTGAAATCATCTTAAGTACATGCTCACTAACATCACCACCCTCTACCTATGCATCATAAATAGCTGCTAGGAGATCTCATATCTAATTGCATGACTTTGCTCACCATAAACTCTTGCTGGTGGTATAAGATCTTTCTAGTAGTCCCCATCCCTTCATGGTTTCTTTAAAGATTATTAGTCATAGCAGCCAACGTGTAGCTCTTGACCTATAGGACATCTTGCACCCATTTCTTATGAGTGGCTTTCTCTAACTCACTATCCATCTAAGTAGGGGCTCATAGGATATTGGCCTGCAAAACATAATCAAAGCACTCTAGATTGAGAACAATTTATAGATTTCGGAGCCAGTCGACATAGGTGGGCCTAGTTATAATATTGATCTTAAGTAATTTTGAAAGATGTATAGACATTATTTAGATAAAATTAAATTACAAAAATTAAATAAGATTTGGAAGTTTAGTTGTTATATTTGTTACCATTGTGATTATGACTTTAAATCGGAATGGCCTCTTATTAGATTTTTCAAATCCTACACTCCCGTGGGTATAAGGTAGAAATTCCATTGGTAAAATTTTTGTAGTGGATGATTGGAGTCTTAATTGGACATAACACTATTGGATTTCATTGGGGTTTAGTTGGATAAATTAAAACTTTAACACATAAAATCTTCATGCACACACAGCGAAATACAATAGAACAAACTACATCTATTTTTGTTGCAAAACAAGCAAGATAATTGTTAAACAAGATTATGCATAAAAACTATACCATTGGAATGTTTCCAAGTTTTGTGTGCATGATTCTTAAAGTCATGGCCCTCAAACCTCGATTTCTAGATTGTCGACATGATTAGGATGCTTGTGAGCTCTTCTTACACTCCACAAAACTTCTTTTGTGAAGTTCTAACGCAAAGAGGATGGTTAGGAGTTGCTCTCACTTTTAATTGGAGGGTGTAGGAATTTTAGAGTTCAAAGTGTGTGTCTTAAACTCTTTAAGAACTCTACATATAGTTGAGACACTAGGGTTAAGTGAATGGGTGCATGGACCTTTTTCAATTAAATAACCCATGGGTTGCTTTTTTGTTAATCTCATCAATAAATCAATCCATATGTTCTTTAATTATTAATTTCATTAATAATTAAAGCCCGTTTATTTCCAACTAATTTAATTTAATTAATCTCATTAATTAAATTAAGTTTCCATTATACTTCTAATTAATTATACAACCCACTAATTTAAAGCTCAAACACATTCCAATCTTATATTTGTGACTCTTTAGATTCATTCACACTTGGGAATGAGTATAGCTTAAAGGATATGAGTAACGTCTAACATGTATCCCATATCATAGCCCAGTTAAAATGAAGTGATTTAGATCACAACAAAACTTTCCAATCATGATTACCTAACTGTATAGACTTTTTATCTAACTTTATCCCATCCAAGTAAGAGTCATGAATTTAGTCAAATTCATAAACTCGATCGTATGATCAATTGGCCATTCATTACCTTAGCCAATTGGAAACTCTTCATGAGTCAAATGTTTCTATGGAAAACTCATTTTCAATCACACATTGCCTTGGCTAAGGGCTTCTATTCCATATAACACCAACTATAGAGAATAAATGCCTTGCTGACTTGCAGTGAGATAAATCCCTTATTAAATGCACATATATCTCTGTAAGCACCCAAACAATGGCATGGTGGGCTTATGATCCTATCCTATAATAGGATAGATATTGGTCCTTAATTCTTTAATGACACATTAACTGTCAAGTACACAAGATAATTATGTCATCTCAAGTTAAATGTCCACGGGCACTTAACATGATCACAAAGTAAGGCATTGACAACTAAGAGTGGACTCCATACGCTTACTTCGTATTGCGAGTCATTGTCTAAATGCTCCATTCTTCAATGGCGCATCTACACATATGTATTCTCAATATTTCATATCAAACGGCATAACACTCACAAAACGAATACAAGATCTGTAAGTCACATCAACTCTTTAAATGCCTTTAAAAGTGCCTCTGACTCATGAACAAATTTTAGCGATTGAGTACCAAGAGAGCTTTGTGTCTATATTCATAACTCCTTATGAATAAAACTTCTTAACTTAAATACATTGGCACATGTAATACTTTATGCTAATCAAGATTTATATGCATGAAAACTCTCCATAATACTGATATTAAAATCAATATTTTATTAATTATTGAATGAAAGTACATATACAACCAAATGCCCTTATAGTGTTCTCTATTTTTTATTAGCATTAGAGGGTATATTACTAACAATATCCTATTTGAATTTTATGTAAATATTACTAATGCTAGTTGTTATAGTATCTAATAACCATATTTTTTGCATGGCTATGTCGCCTCTTCCAATGATTTCGCGAATAATGTAATAATGCGTCTCTGTGTCTGGATTCCTAATGAGACCTTAGTTCCTTCACCTATGAGATCATGTCATATTAAGTGGTGATAGTCGACCCACATCTAGAACCATTAGAGGTTCCATCACAGACTTCTTCATCCAAATAGCCTCATTTACTGCATTGCATGTAGTAATGTACTTTGTCATAGTGGTGGAATCTGTTGTCATACTCTATTTAGAACTGTTCCAACTGACTACTCCTTCATTAAGAGTAAATATAAATCTAGAGATAGACTTTCTATTATCTATATTTGACTAGGAGTTAGAATTGGTATATTTTATCTACTCTTATATCTCCATCTCCACACACAAATACCATATCATTAGTCCCTCACAAGTTTTGAGGATACACTTGATAGCATTCCAGTGTTCTTTATGAGGATTTTCTTGAAACCTACTCATAACACTTATGGCATAGGTGATGTTTGGCCTCATACATAGAATTGGATACATTAGGCTCCTAAAGTTGAAGCTTATGAAATGGCTTCGATGTTTCACCTCTCGTCATCCGTCTTTGGGCACATGGATTTCAAGAAATTGATGCTATGTCTAAATGGTAGCATTCTTGTCTTAAAGGCCCCGATATTGAACTTATTTAGTAATTTGTCTATGTACAAGGTTTAGGAGAGACTTAACAATCTTTTTGCTCTATCTCTATAGATATGAAACCCTAAGATATAGGTCGCTTCTCCCAAGTCTTTCATGGAGAAGGTACTAGATAACCATGTCTAATCTCAACATCCTAACATCATTCCCTATCAGCAACATGACATTCAGATACTATACAAGGAATGTTATTGCACTTTCACTAACCTTCTTGTAGACGTATGGCTCATCTTCGTTCTTAATGAAACCAAAGGATTTGATTACACCACAAAAATAAAGACTCCAACTCTTTGATGATTTTTTAAGGCCATAAATGGACCTCTTAAGCTTGAATACCTTATTAGGCTCCACAACCACGTGGCAACACCATATAAATGTCCTCCTCAAGCATTTCGTTAAGAAAAGTGATTTTGAATCAATTTGCTAATTCTCAAAGTCTAAGTGGGTGGCTATTGCAAGTAGAATCTTAATAAATTTCAGCATGGTTATTGGTGAGAAACTTTTCTCATAGTCGATCTTCTCCATTCGACTATAGCCTTTCACCATCAGCTTGGCCTTATAGGTCTCCACCTTGCTAGCCTATCTAATCTTTTTCTTATGGACCTTCTTACATCTAATGGTAACAATTCCCTCGGGTGGATCTACTAGAGTTCATACTTTGTTCTCATCAATTTCAGATCTCATAGCCTCTAGCTGCTTACTAAAGTCCCTGTTTGCCATTGCTTGATCATAAGTAAAAGGATCATCTACATGATCATTATCTCCCATTTAAGCAACTATTGTCCGTTCTCTATGATGTTAACTTATGTCTTTGGTGCCTGAGAGGTCTTACCCAATCATTGCAACGGTTTTATCTGACAAGGTTCTTTTTGAATAGGAATATGTGTTATAGGCTGATTGCTTTATTCCTCGTGCTCAACTTCCTTGGGCATATAGTTCTACTAGCACTACTTTCTTGAATGATTCTTCATCGAGAAAATGTACATGCTATCCTATGACAATCCTATTGTCTTTAGGTATGTCGAACTCATATTCTATAGAGTCTCTAGGATATCCCACAAGGTAGCCTATAATATCCCTCATCCCTATCTTGTCCATCATATATTCATACTAAGATAACTGAGACATCCTCAGATCCTTAAATACTTAAGACCTAGCTTCCCTCCATACCATATCTCATGCAAGGTGGAGGGAATGAACTTAGAGGGTTTCCTATTCAAAACGTATATTGTAGTTAGGTATGCCCCTATAGGGATATGTCCAAGTTAGTGAAATTCATCATAGATCTAATAGATCTGTACATTCAACAACACCATTTAACTAAGGAATTGTCAGTGGTGTTAATTATGATACAATACCAGTTCCTTGAGGAGCTTAGCAAACTTAGCACTCATATGATTGTTAATGATAAGCCCTCTAATGCCAACAGAAAATGAAGGATACTAGAAAGACATTTGGTTGTATATATACTTTCATACTAATTAATAAAATATGAATTTCCATATCAATATTTTGGCAAGTTTTTATGCATGTAAATCTTGATTGGCATGAGTATTGCATGTGTCCATGTGTTTAAGTTCAAACGTTTTATTTATAAGGAGATATGAATATGGACACAATGCTTTATTGGTAATCAATCACTATAATTTGTCCATAAGTTACAGAGACTCTGAAGGGCATTAAAAAGTAGGGATGACTTGCACACCTTATATTTACACGATAAATATCATGCTATTTGGGATAAGATACTAAAAATAAATGTGTGTGGATGCACTATTGGGGAATGGGGCATTTGGATAATGACTTGTAGAATGAAGTAGATGCACAAAGTTTACTCTTAACTATCAATGTCTTGCTTCATGATTGTATTAAGTGTTCATAGACCATAGTCCTTGATGAAATGGTTGTGTTGTGCGCTTGATGGTCAATGTGTCATTAGGGCATTAAGGACTAATATCTATCCTAGTATGGGGTAGGGTCATGAGCTCAACATCATATTGCTTGGGTATGTATGGAGATGTGTGTGCTTTTAATAAGAGATTTGTCTCCTTGCAAGTAAGTGAGATATTTGTCTTATACAATTGGTGTTCTATGAAACAAAAGCCCTTGGCTAAGACAATGTGTAATAAGAAAGGAGTTTTTGATAGGAATATTTTTCTAATGAGGAAATGTTGATTGGTTATATGATCAAGTTTGTGAGTTTGACTAAATTCATAACTCTCGCTCGATTGGGACAAAGTAAGATAAAAAGGTCTATACAGCGTGATAGTCCAATTAGAATGCTGCATTGTGATCTAAATCACGTAATTTTAATTGCTACATTGTGGGCTATAGTTTAGATGTTATCCATATCTTTCGAGCTTTACTTGTTGTCAATTGAGAATGAACCTAGAGAGTTACACATATAAGAATGGGATGTATTGAGAGTGTTAAATTAGTAGGTCACATAATTTAATTAGTTTCAATTGGATTAAACAAAATAAATCGTCCCGATACTTATTAATGATGAGATCATTAATTAGAAGTAGAATGGGAATGTGATTTAATTAAATTAAATTAGTTGGACACAAATGGGCTTTAAAGTTGTGTTTTTTATCCTTGTGCTTGTTAGGTTAATATCTTGAGTGTTTTACCACAAAAAATAAGTGGAGTTTATTTCCTTATGTTCTGATGTGTGTAAATCAAAATTTTATGTGATACAGTTTTAATTTTTACAACCAAACTCTAACGAAATCCAACAATAGTATTAAAGCCACCATTTTCCTTACAAAATCATAAAGTTTAATTATTCTCACCGTGTTCTACATTAGTTTTCCTTTTAAATTCCTTTAAACAATTATATGATGCATGAACAACACTTGAAAAGTGTTTTGGAGGTGATTGGAATAGAACAGATTGGAAGAGAACTAGTTTTAGATTGAAAAATTGAGGCTGTTGAATGTCTACAGCATTTTTGCAGGTTCCACAATTGGTAGTTGTGATCGTGAGATGCATTCTCACCATCATGACACCAGGTTGTGCAGTTGCATTGCATGCTACGAGTCGCATGAAACTTGCAGTTTGATATGCGATTACGGAAGACTCTCCTGTAGTCGTGATGGCCTATGTCACGACTGTGAGGGGCAATGTGATAGACCCTTAAGGCTTCTATTGTAGCTAGCCTTTTCTGTCATGGAAGGGTGGCTCACGAAGGTAGCATAGGCTCTCTCGACCATGAGTGGATTTTGTGCAGTCCTTTCTTTTTCAAATTTACTTTTGAAAAATTATTTTTCAAGGGATAAAACTAATACATGAGATGCATAGGCCATGGAATTAGTTATTGAATGAAATTGTTTAATTATACATGTATTGTATAATTGTTTAGATGGATGCTATGGTTAAATTATAGACTTAGGACACTTTTGGATGAATGGATTTACTTTCGTTTTTGGTTTTATAGGTTGTATAATTAATTTTTCCTGAGTTGTAAGGGTATAAGTTTACTTTTTATTTTATATTATGTAGAATAGGATTCTCCTTAGTATGCCACATGTATTTATAAATAAATTTAGAAGACATCAAGAGTTGGTGTTCATGTAAAGGCTAAGAGTTGGTGCCGTTCGAAGTTCCAAGATATGCTGGACCTTATAAAGCCATAAAGACCAAAGCAAAGGCATTTAAGAAATCTTTATGTAATAGTGTAGGATTGCACACACTTGTACATGATCCAACCTTAGCTTAAGTTGGATATAAGAGTTCATAATCCTCCACTTTTCTTTTGCATATTATTTTTGATGGATGTATGGGATACATAAAAAATGGATAATGTGCAAAGTGAAACCTTATCTTCATGGACCCTAAAACTTCCTTAAGAATATAATAAGCTGTAATGACAAAATATTTTTCATGACCCTACATTGAGCTCAATAGAGCTAAGTATATAGCCTTAGTGTGTGATATCATCGCTTTAGCATGGTCACATTGCGATAATGCATTTATTTCTTCAAATACACTAGATGCGAAATTCAAAGGATACGATACCTTAAGAGTAGTTAGCTATAGGTGGAGTGTAATACTAGCGAGTTTTTAGTTAGTGGGTGTTACTTAAATGGGCCTAACATGCTAAGATTGAATTATGTATGGCACTGTTAGGCCATGAGCCAATGAAAAGATTGAACCATGCATGAGATGCATTGGTAAGAGTTGCCACTTATTGGGATTAGCATGCGAAGACTCAATTATGTGAGGTGTGTTAAATCAAATGAAGATTCCAATCCCCACTAAGGAAGTTTTACCATTGGAATTTCAGTCTTCTACCCTAGAGAGTGTAGGATTCAAAAAAAACTAATGAAAGGTTATTTTGATTTATAGTCTATAATCACAATGGTAACACATACAACAACTAAAGTAACTAATCTTGTTTATTTTCTATTGGATTATTTCATCTAAATAATGTCTACACCTCATTCTAAAATGTTTGAGACCAATATTCTAACTAGGCCCAATTATGTTGACTGGCTTTAGAATCTAAGAATTATTCTCAATCTAGAGTGGCTCAGCTACATATTGGAGGCTAATATACCATGAGACCATACTGACACAACTAGTGAGTAGGAATAGACCACTCATAAGAATGGGAGGAGGACAATCTACAGGTTAAGAGCTATATCTTAATTGTTACGACTAATCATCTTCCAAAGGATCCACGAGTATGGGGATTGCAAGGGAGATCTTATTCCAACTACAAGAGTTGTATGGTGGGAAGAGTTATGCTACTACATATGAGATATTCAAGCATTTATTCAGGGTGCACATGGAAAAGGGTAGTGATGTGAGTGAGCATGTCCTTAAGATGATTTTACTCATCGAGAAGCTTGAGATACTAGATTTCATCATAGATGCCAATCTCGTTCTGTTGGTGCATTTCTACTTTTTGGATTTTAGATCCTAGTACTACTTCTCACAATTGTACCTCACATTAGGATTTGGTTAGAAGTAGGATGCTTGGGAAGTATGAAGTGGTGATCAATGTGGGGAATGGAGCAAGTGTTGTAGCTACTGCGACTGAGACCGCTTCAATAAAGCTATCATCAGGCCATAGTTTAGTTTTAAGAGATTGTCTTTTGTTGTTCAATGAGCTTAAGAACATTGTTGTCATTCTTTTATTTATGAAAGAGATTTTCTTTAGAAGCAATGTGTGCCTTATTTATTATTGTAATAAATTTGTTAGCACAACATCTCTCATGAATAACTTATATTATTTGAATATGAATAATAGTAATTTGGTCAACACCATCTTAAATAAGCATCCAAGGGATGGTTTAAATCTCAAGTGCTTGTGGCATCTTAAACTTAGCCCTGCAAAGGACACAAAGATTGTAAGTTGGAGAAGATGGCCTTATTGGCCCATTAGGAGAGGAACACTTTCCAACCTTCGACCTTACATCCTAGGTAAGATGGCTAGAAGTTCATTTGAAGGACATGTCAAACCAGTTGCTGAAGTGTTGGAGCTAGTCTACACTAACATTTGTGGGTCATTTAATGAAATGGCAAGAGAAGGATGTCTCTACTTTATAACATTTATTGATAATTATTCATGACATGGTTATGTGTACTTAATGAAGTACAAGGATGAATCCTTTAAAAGGTTCTAGGAAATTAGAGCTCAAGTAGAGAAGCAAACTAGCAAATATATCAAAGTACCGTGATCAGATTGTAGAGGCAAGTATATGAGTCATGAGTTTACTAAGTTCCTTAAGGAGAATGGTATTATATCACAATTAACTTCACTAGCAATTCCTTAATTGAACAGTGTAGTTGAATGTAGGAATCAAATTTTGTTGGGCACAGTTTGAACTATGATGAACTTCATTGATTTACCTATATCTTTGTAGGGGGATGCCTTGCTTATCGTCATTTTGTTGGGCATAGTTGAATAGTGTAATTGAATATAGGAATCAAATTTTGTTGGGCATAATTTGAACTATGATGAACTTCATTGATTTACCCATATCTTTGTAGGGGTATGCCTTGCTTATCGTAACATATGTTTTGAATAGGATACCCTCCAAGTCCATTCCTTCTACCCCTCATGAGATGTGGTTTGGAAGGAGGCCAAGCCCTAAGCACTTGTGGATCTCGAGATATTTGGCTTATCTTACAAAGATTAAGATGAACGAGTTGGAGTTGAGGGATATTATGGGCCACTTCATTGAATATCCTAGAGATTCCATAAGGTATGAGTTCTACATACTTAAAGACAATATGATTGTCATCAATATCATGGATATTTCCTTAGGGAAGAGTTCATTCAAAAAAGTGGTACAAGTAGAACCATAGTGCTCAAAGAAGTTGAGTGTGAGGAACAAAGCACTCAGTCCATAACACACATTCCTATTCAAAAGGAACCTTTTAATACACAACCATTGTGATGATCAGGTAGGATCTCGCAAATACCAGAGAGATATGGTTATGTCCTAGAAAATAGAAAGGAGTTGTTTGTAATAGCAGATAATGATCATAGAGATGATCCTTTTATCTACGATTAAGTAATGGACAATGACTCTGCTAAGTGAGTAGAGGCTCTGAAATCTAAAATGGATTCAATGCATGCAAACCAAGTATCATCTCTAGTGGTCCATCTAAATTAGTTGTTCCCATTAGATGTAAGTGGGTCTATAAGAGGACGATTGATTTAAATGGCGAGGTGGAGACTTATAAGACGAGGTTGGGAGTGAAAGGGCTATAATTAAAAAAAAAAAAAAAAGGGGAAATTAACTATGAGTAAACCTTCTCACCAGTAGACATGCTGAAGTCTATTTAGATTTTACTAGCCTACTTTGACAATGAGATTTGACAGATGAATGTCAAAACCTCTTTCCTTACAAGAATGCTTAAAGAGGACATGGTGCAGCCACACAATTTTGAAGTCTAAGATGAATATTATAAAGTGTGCAAACTCAAGAGATCCATTTATGGCTTTAAGCAAGTATCAAGGTGTTGGAATCATCGTTTTAATGGTGCAGTTAAATTGTTTGGTTTCATCAAGAACAAAGATGAGCCCTATGTCTATAAGAAGGTTGGTGAGAGTGCCATACCATTCTTTGTATTGTATGTAGATGACATATTACTAATAAGGGACTGACATTGAGATGTTTAACTCAGTCCCAGAGCCTTCTCCATAAAAGACTTTGGAAAAGTGGCCTACATCTTAGGCATTCATGTCTACAGAGATAGAGTGAAAGCATGATCGGTCTCTCCAAAGCTTTATAAATAGATAAAGCACTAAAGAGGTTTAGCATGGAGGCCTCTAAGAAAGGGTTGCTATTATTCAGGCAAGGCATCCATTTCTCAAAATCCCTATGCCCAAAGACAGATGATGAAAGGAGGAGCACGGAAGCCATTCGATATATTTCAACTATTTGAAGCCTCATGTATGCAATGCTATTTACAGGGGGACATTGACTATAACATATGTGTTATGAGCTGAAGCGAAACCTAGCAAAAAGCATTGGAATGCTGTGAAGTGTAACCTTAGGTACTTGAGAAATACTAAGGATAAGTACTTGTGTATAGAGATAGTGATCTAAAAGTATATGGATATATTGACTCGAACTTCCAGTCATATGTGGATGATAGAAAGTTTATCTTTAGATTCATATTCATTCTTAATAGAGAAGCAGTAATTGGAAGAGTTCTAAATAAAGCATGACTATAAACTCGACCAATGAGGCTAAGTATATCAGTACATGCGATGTAGCAAAGGAGGCAATTTGGATAAAGAAGTTCGTGATAGAACTTTAGGTAGTTCTAAATGTGGATCGACTATTGTCACTTTATTATAATAACAATAGCTTGATTGTACAAGTGAAGGAACCAAGGTCTCATCAAAAGTCTAGACACATAAAGAGGCATCATCACATTAATTGGGAAGTCATTAGAAGGAGTGATATAGCCATGCAAAACATAACTTCAGCTAATAATGTAGCTGACCCACTCAAGTGTAGCTGGATCACCATCTTGAGTAGATGGGTATTAAATACCGTGGTAACTGACATTGGTAGTATTTGGCATTATAGTGCACATGGGAGATTTTTAGTAATATACCTTGTAATGCCAATAGAAATTGAGTGATACTAGAAGGGCATCCAATTGTATATATACTTTTCTCACTAATTAATAAAATATTGATTTCTATATCAGTATTATGGTCAATTTCATGCATGTAAATCTTGATTGGCATAAAATATTACATGTGCTTTTGTATTTAAGTTAGGAAGCATTATTCATAATGAGTAATGAATGTGGATATAAGGCTTCTTTGGTACTTAATCACTAAAACCTATTCATGAGTTATAGACACATTAAAAGGTATTAAAGACTCAGTACGACTTGTATATCTTGTATTGGCATGGTGAGTGTTCTGTCATTCAGTATGGGATACTAAGAATACATGCATGCGGATGCGCCATTGGAAAATAGGGCATTTGGACAATGATTGGCAGAATAAAGCAGTCTCATGGAGTTCACTCTTAGCTATCAATGTCTTGTTTTATAATCGTGTTAAGTATTCGTGGACCTTAGACCTACTATGACATTGTTGCTTTGTGCGCATAACAGTCGATGTATCATTAGGGCATTAAAGGTCAATATCTATCATAGTACAGAGCAAGGACATCAACCCAACATACTATTGCTTGGGTGCATATGGAAGCATGTGTGTGTTTGATAAGGAATTTGTCCTCTTGCAAACGAGCTAGGCATTTGTCCTACGTAGTTGTTGTTCTATGAGATAGAAGTCTTTGGCTAAGGTAATGTGTAATTAGAGAGGAGTTTCTAATAAGAAGATTTGTCTCATTAGGAAACATCGATTGGTTATACAATTGAGTTTGTGGGTTTGACTAAATTCATGACCTCGCTTAGTTAGGACAAAATAAGACTAACGGTCTATAAAGCATGGTTGTCACAATTAGAAAGATTCATTGTAATCCAAATTACTTCATCTCAACTAGACTATGATATCGGCAGTCGACTACTTGTTATCCATGTTCTTCAAGCTATGCACATTGATAATTAAGAATTAATCTAGAGAATCACACACATAAGATTGGGTTGTATTGTGAGTGTTAAATTAATAGGTTGCATAATTTATTTAGTTGCAATTGGATTAAATTAAATAAATTGACATGGTTTAACTAATGAGATTAATTAAATTAAATTAGTTGGACACAAATGGGATTAATTATTAATGAGATTAATTATTGAAGAACATCTGGGCTAATTTATTAGTAAGATTAATAAATAAAAGTCTATGGGCGATTTAATTAAAGAAGATCCATGTAGGGAGGCTGATCAAGCCCATGCACTAAACCTTAGTGTGGAGTGTATATGGAACTCACTGGCATCTTAATTGTGAGGATAATGTAGAGGCTGAGGTTTGAGGGCCTAGTCTCTAAGGATCATGCACAAAAAGCTTGAAAATGTTTTAAAGGTGTAGTTTTATCCTTGCACTTCTTTGTTTAATATCTTGCATGTTTTGTAATAAAAAATGGATGGCGTTTGTGTCTTTATGTTTTGATGAGTGTATATCATAATTCCAGGTGATCAAGTTTTAATTTTTATGGCCAAACCCTAATGAAATCCAACAATACTTACCTTCACGATCTAATCATAGTGCTTTGATATGTTTGTCAGTTTGCTTCTCTACTTTCACCTTAAATTCCTAAAACCTTCGAAAGATTGAGCTTGTACTTCATTATGTGCATATAACCATATTGTGAGTAATCATTAGTAAAAGTTATGAAGTAGAGAAATCCTTATCTTGCCATTTCATTAAATGGCCTAAAAATATTGATGTGAACTAGTTCCAACACCTCAATAAGCCTTTTGACACGTCCATCAAATGAACTTCTAGCCACCTTCCTAAGATGTAAGGTTCACAATGAGCCCATCTTTCTCTATAGAGTTTCTCTCTCAATTCGCCAATAAATCTATCTTTCTCCAACTTGCTAATCCTTATAGGAGTACAATGAGCTAATGAGCCTACCAGCCTATTGAGTTTCTCTTAGGCCCAAAATATAACTGGATGACAACATGACCAAAGCAGTACCAATTGTGGTGGTAGCTGCAACACTATCCCACTCTACCAACCCTAATTAGCACTTCTTGTTTCTCAAGTCATCTACTATGGCTTAAATCTAGATTTGAAGTGTAAATGTGAGAAGAAACACCTAAATCCAAGATTTAAGATGTTTTGCAAACAAAGAGTTCCACGCCTTTAAAGCCATCTCCATGGCTATTGAGTCCAATGTAATTCCTCCTCCGATGCCATTTCTTGCTGCATTTGAAACTCTTTCCTCCACAAACATGGGCATTAGATTTCATGCCTCTCCCACTAGCCTTGGGAATTACATGTTTCCTTTCCTTGGTCTTGTTTTCCTTAGTCTTGCTAACCAAGATGCCAAACCCCTCAAGGACATCCCTTTTCCTCACAATGGGATAACAATATCTAAAATACCACTGACTCTCTCAAGAATAAGAACTCTTCTCAAAACTTGA
Organism: Avicennia marina; assembly: GCA_019155195.1. Lineage (NCBI taxonomy): Eukaryota > Viridiplantae > Streptophyta > Magnoliopsida > Lamiales > Acanthaceae > Avicennia > Avicennia marina. The sequence continues at coordinate 6,141,265 of CM032772.1, read as the reverse complement.
AACCAGTTAAATATTATGGCTCTAGTTAAGATAAAGGTCTTAATCATTACTAAAAACAAAAAGGTGTACACTATTTGAGATAGTAACAAACTACAAAAACTAGGCAAGACTTATTTGTTTAGTTGTTATATGTGTTACCATTTTGATTTCAGACTTTAAATCAAAATAGCCTCCCACTAGAATTTTCAAATTCTACACTCCCTTGAGTAGAAAATAGAAATTCCATTGATAAAATTTCTTTAGTGGAGATTGTGCTCCTCATTAGAAAAAACACACCTCACATAATCATGTCTTAGCATGCTAAGCCTAAGGAGTGGCAAACCTTGCTAATGCATCTTATGCAGCCTCTAATCTTTCCTTTAACCTATGGTCTAAACTTAATATTTATTTGAGAGGGCCACGACAAGCACTTTGCTGTTAAAACTTAATATTTATTTGAGAAAGTTTTTAAGGTCCGTGTAGATTAGGATTCACTTCACATATTATTCATTTTCATGCATCCCATACATCATCCATCACAACTACCATGTAAAAACAAAAGTAGAGCATTATAGACTTCTAAATCCAACTCAAGTTAAGGTTGGATCATGCACAAGTGTGAAATCCTCCATTATTAGATAAGGATTTCTTGACTGCCTTCATCTTAGTCTTCATGGCTTCATGGAGTCCCCCACATCTTGGAATCTTGAACAATACCAACTCTTGGCCTCTACACAAACTTCAACTCTTGATGTCTTCCAAATGCTCGTAACATACTACTGAGAATACTATTTTGCATAATATGAAATATAACTAGCTTATGCCCTTACGACCCATAAAAATTTAATTATACAACCCATAAAAAAACTAAAAACAAAAGTAAATGCATTCATCTATAAGTATCCTAAGTTCATAATCTAACAACAAAATCCATCCAAAGAATTATACTTCACATATATAATTAAGTAATTCCATTCAATGACTACTTGCATGGCCCAAGCATCTCTTGCATTAGTTTTCGTCCCCTGAAAAATAATTTTCAAATTAAAAATGAAAAAGAAATTCCTTTGCGGAAGCCACTTTCGTGGTTGTAAGCCACCCTTCCATGATAGTGGAGGCTGACTGTAATAGAAACCCTAGGTCCTTTTGCAATACCTATCATAGTCGTAATAAGGGCCATTGCAACTGTGGAGGGGTCCCACTATTGTAAAACTAGCCGGTGGGGTTCGTGCAACCCTATGGTGATAATATACCTGCATAAGCTAATGTCGCAGCCACGACTACTAGTCATAACACGCTATAGAATATCGACAAGTTTAGTTTTTCAATGTAAATTCATTTATTTTCCTATTTTTCAATTCCAATCACTTCCAAAACACTTGTGAAAGGTTGTTCATGCATCTATACATGTTTAAGGGATTTAAACATAAAAACTAACTTAGAGCATGGATAAATCACTGAACTTTAAGTTTTTGCAAAAAACAAATGGTGGCTCTAAACCACCGTCGGATTTCACTAGGATTCGCTTAGAAAAATTTAAACTTTAGCACATAAAATTATCATGCATATGTAGTATAATTCAACAAAACAAACCTCATCCATTTTTGTTGCAAAACTTGCAAGATATTTATTAAAAAAGAAGATGCATAAAACTACACCTTAGGAACATTTCAAAGCCTTTCCTGCATGATACCTAGAGTCGTGGCCCTCAAACCTTGACCTCTAGATTATCCACACGATTAGGATGCTTACATGATCCTTTTACACTTCACAAAACTCCTTTGGTGAAGCTATAATGGAAACACCTTTGGGCTAAGAGGAATTTTTTACAAAAGAGATTTGAGAGAGGATGGCTAGGGTTTGCTTTCTCATTTACCTGGAGGATGCACAAATTATAGGGTTCAAATTGTGTGTCTAGAACTCTTCAAGACACCTACATAAAGTTTCCTTCATGGACCATTTTCAATTAAATAAACCGTGAACTCTTGTTTATTAATCTCATGAATAAATTAGCCCATATGTTCTTTAATTATTAATTTTATTAACAATTAAAGCCTGTTTGTGTCCAACTAATTCAATTTAATAAATCACGTTAACTAAATTATATTCTCATTGTGCTTCTAATTAATAATCTCATCATTAACGAACACCATTGTAATTTATTTAGAGCAATTGTGAAACATAATTATCAAAATTATGTAAATCTTACGCCTTGGTGCGTGGGTGAAGAGAATGAAGGCATGACCATGAGACTTAATGTCACAATCACAAGAGTAGGTGTGACAGAACTTCTAACTTCACATGATTTTTAAGGACTTTTTCATCTTTTCACACACATACTTGAAACCTAGGCACCATGTAACTATAAACACATTTTCTCCATATCTTGGACAGAGACTTAGATTTAATTTTCATTCTTTAAACCCACAGACACATAGGATTATAAGATTGAAGGATAGGAGTTAGAGGAATCCATAGCAAGAGCTAATAACGCATTCCTTGTCCACACAACACAAGATATATTGACTAAGTTTTTTTGACTTTTTCTAGTATTTTTATGTTGTTTTGGATGATGAAGGATTTAGAATTGGTTTGTTGAAATTTAATATGAGTTTTTAAATTCTTTTCTAGTCGCTTGTGTTTGCAATTAGTGGATGATGTATGCATGAAATTTTGATTAATTGTCTTTGCATGGTTATTTACAATTGTCAAATTGGATAGTAATTAAGGAGATTGACAACTTCTCTAATTAGTCTATGGCTATGCGAAGAATAACAAAAATGAAACTTAAGCGCTAACATACAATTGTGAATATTAATTCTATGAAAATATCATAAAATGAATACTAGTAGCCATTGTTAATCACCAAACTAGAATTTCTTCAGTCTATTTAGCCTAGGAACATCCAATAAAATCTCGAATTAAAGTTATAAGAGAGTTTGGGAGAATATCCTATAAACTTTTAGATTAACAATTTCTAACTAGTGCAATTAAATTAATAATTAATATAAGTTGGCATACATAGGAAACCAATACAACATAAGTGGCTAGATACTTCAATTACTAGTACTACATCACCTTTGTTTTGTGTGCTTTGTTCTAAGTGCCAATTTTGAGGATGAACTAATAAGAGCTCTGTTACATTAGTGGACACAAAACCCTCCTCGTAGAACTATACCCGTACTTGCCATAGTACTAGGTTTAATTATAAATTAAATTTTTATTTAGTGAAGACCCATGACCAAAATTTGTCACTATTGCTGGGGAGGGTAATGAGTGTTATTGAACACTATGAGGGATTGCTAGATTAGGCCATCTAGTTTTGTTTTTGTTTTCATTTTCCTATATTTTTATCGTTATTTCTTCTTTCTTTGATTCTCTTCCTACTTTTCTATTTACATTACTGTTTTCTACATTAAATTCTTGTTTTTCAAAACAATGTATGTGTAGGAGTAAGAGTAATGACTTTGATTTTGATCCAAAAATTGAGCAAACTCTTCCTAGGTGTGGAGCTCTTTTCCAACATGAACAGGAAATGGCAGAAAATAAACTACCACCTTGGGCACTTTCTCCTCCGCCAAACTAATGTGCCATTAGAGATTATGTGCAATAGGTGATGAACCCAAATATGGCTAGAATTGTGAGACCACCAGTGAATGTAAAGAACTTCAAGCTGAAACCTGCACTAATTAATATGGTGCAGTCAAACTCATTTGGTGGAGCCCCATATGAAGATCCTATCTCCCATTTCACTTCTTTCATTGAATTATGTGATACTATAAAATTCAATGGAGTTTTTGATGATGCAATCCTTACCACTTGGGAGCATAGTCACTTGGCAAGACATGATTAACAAGTTCTTGGCTGAATACTTCCCACTAACAAAAACTGCGCAACATAAACTAGAGATTAGGACCTTTAAACACTTTGACTCAGAGACCCTACTTGAAGTATTGGGATGATTTAAAGAGCTTCTTAGAAAGTGCCTGCAGCGTGGATATCCACTTGAGATGTAGGTACAAACTTTTTACAATGGTATATCTGGACAATTTTGGATAGTTCTTGATGCAACTATAGAATGAACAAATTACTTGAGGATGCATGGGACTTGATGGAGGAGATTGCATCCAATGCTTACCAATGGTCATCTAAGAGATCCATTACACGTAAGGTCACTTGCATGCATGAAGTAAATTCAACAACCCTCGTAGCAAAAATGGAGCTCTTGCCAAGAAAGATTAATAGTGTCTTGCTAAGTAATTCTCAACATTCTCCACTTTCTATGAGTCATACTTGTGATATTTGTGCAGAGCCTCATCCTACACATGAGTGTAGAGGTAAAGGAATCAATCATACTCAAAAAGAACAAGTAAATTATGTAGGCAATATAAGAGCACAAGGCAACAAACTATATGCAAACACCTACAATCTAGGCCACAGGAACCGTCCAAACTGTTCTTAGAAAAATTCACAAAATGAACCAAACATTCAAGCACCTTACCCACCATAAGAGAGAAAGTAATCATTAAAGGAAACTGTGGGTAGTCTTGCAAAGATGACTAATGAGATGATATGTAATTTGGTAAAAAGTACACAAAACTATATAAATAGAACTGATGCTCTCTTTCAGAATAAGCAAGCATGCATTAGGAGTCTAGAGGCACAAGTGTGATAATTAGTGAAAGAGATGGCATCTAGACCCATAGGTATATTACCTAGCACTACTGAGAATAATTTTGTTGAACATGTAAAATGTGTGCTGGTAATTATACAAAAGAATGAAGATAAGTTGGCACCTCTTGTGAGGGACAAAAGGTAAGGGTGTAGCCCACTACAATGTGGAGAAGGATGAGTGAGAAAGCCTAGCACTAGACAAGGTGAAATTTCATATCCTGAAAGGCTTATTCTAATGAAGCTAAGGGAGCAGGTGAGTAGAAATCTAAATGATTTTCAAAAGTTAAATGTCAATGCCCCTTTAGTTGTAGAGATTAAAAGAGGCTTGAGTGTAATCAAGTGTTGGAAGATGCTACAAGAAGGAAAAGGAAATTGGATGATGTTATCAATACCCAAGGTAAAGAGGGGATTTTGCCACAAAAATTGGAAAACCCAGGGAGCTTTTCTATTTCCTGCACTATAGGAAGCACCTCATTTGATAATCTCCTATGTGATTTAAGTTCTAGCATAAATGTAATGTCTTTTACTACCTTTAAGCACTTGGGATGAAATTAGTAAAGCCCACACACATGATGGTAAGTTAGCTAATAGATCTACGAAAAGACCACTTGGCTCTGTGGAAGACGTCTTAATCAAGATGAGTAATTTAGTTGTGCTAATGGATTTTAGTGTTCTAGACATAGACGATGAAAGAGAACATAACATAATCTTGGGCCAACCCTTCTTAGCTACTACTAAAGTTGTGATTAACATGGAGAAGGGTAGACTTACATTGTATGTAGGCCCACAAAAGGTAACTTTTATGTGTACTCAATACTTTTCACCACATGCACACAAAAGATAGAAGAAAAAGTTTGTATAATGTAGATGGCTAACCAAGTTGCTAGCAAGAGTAATGAGACAGAGAGTGCATAGGAGAGTAATATGCTAGTGAAGAAAGAAGAAGAAGAACTTAGTGTGAGAGAGGATTCCCCATGACAAGAAAGAGAGGAGCTGAGCATAAGGAAGAGAGCAAGGAAGAAAAGAAAGAGAATGCAGAAGAATCAAAAGAGAATTGCAACTCATGGGTAGTTGTGGATCCCCAAAGCATCAACTAAACCACCTTAGTCTATGAGTACCATGTTGAGCTACAGACATTTATTACAGTGCTTCTTGAGAGGCAACCTAAGCTATCTTCCTTTCTATCTCTTTTAGTTCATTTGTGTTGCTTTTGAGTTTTTTTTTGTTTCATGTTACATGGAGATTGCCTATATTATTATCTTGATCTTGAATTTTGGGTAGAGGACCAGTGTGCATGTAGAGCTTAAGAAGGAAGAAGAAGAATAAGCATCACACCCCATCAGGTTGCCTCATTTTTTATTGCCTTAGACTACTTGTGATAATACATGATTAATTATGGTAGTAAGCTAAGTGTGGGGATAGGCTAAAGTGTAGGAAATTTTGAGTGTAGAATAGTGTGATTGCATGGTATATGAATGTTGATTTTTAGGCATACAGTTGTGTGGTTTACATGGTTAAATTGATAGCATGAGCATGGCTTGAACTTGTAGCCACTAAATTTATCATGAATGCTTTGCAAGGAATTGTTATTGCTTTGTTCTATTATTGTTCTTGAAATTAGCAAGCTAAAGTTAATGTTGAAGGCATGGTTCCTGTTTGATTGAGCACACACTCTTCACTCTTAATTATTAGACTATTTGAGAAGTTCTACGGTGAAGATGAGATGATTGAGTTAGGGACATGAGTCTTACCTTAAGTGTTCGTGATTTCTTTAGCAAATGAGGGAAATTAATTGGAAAAAATAGAGAGAGCGAGGACATAAAAATTGAATGAAAAATATACGTGAGTATAAGAAAAATCAGTCTACTCAATTAATTAGAGCAACTGAGTAATCGGGATTGAACAGAAATCCCAATTCATTCTCGCATAACAAGGTTGCCCAATTAATAGTATGCAAAGCAACTAAAGTTAGTTAAATTGAGTACCTGATGGTGCGTAGCGACCCTTATTTACTTTCATATAAAAAGACTCCCAACTACTTAAAAAAGAAATTAAAGCTCACAAAAGATAGGGAAAAATAAGTGTGGGGGAGAAAGTGAGAAAAAATGTTAACTCACATAAGTTCTTTGGTTAGGATTCATGTTGACTGAACTATTTTAAAACATAGTGAATTAATGCTTAAAGTAAGCAAGCCTAGATTTGATTATCTTAGAATTACTATAGAATTACAAAATGATTGAAGTGACTGAGAGTTGAGAGTGCCACACATGTACAGGAGCTCATACTATCAACATTTAAGTTGGAAGTTCTATGATTGTGAATAATGATGGACAAAGTCTTGTGTACATATTTCTAAATTTTGAAATTAAAAAAGGTGGCCAAGTTTAGGATTTGTGTGTCAAATTATCTGGAAAAGAAAGTGTTCGCTTGAGGACAAGCGAATGAGAAAGTGTGCAGTTGTGATGACATGTAAAATTATGGTATATTTATACCCCTTGTGTATTTAAATTATGCATGAATGTGAGTTAAAATGGAGAAAATATGTTATCGTGCATGAATTGTATTGAATATAATGAGTTTAGAGTGAAAAAGTGTATGTTTAATACTAATTTTGGACATTTTCTACACCAAAAAAGTAATTTGATGACTGTAGGCAAGTGTCACAATCGTGGGAAGGAAAAGCAACACTGTGAAAAGAGGTGTTCAACTATGAGATGAAACTATATTAAGTTCTAGAATTTTGTGGTCATTGATTGAGATCGTAGAGACAAGGATCACAATCATAAGAAGCTAAGGTGCGATAGTAAGGAGAACCATGGATAGTATTGGAATTGTCACAAACAAGAGTTATGATTGTAGAAATAAGAGTTATGATCATAAGACAGCTTAGAGTGACTATAGAACACAATTTTTAGAATTATGTAGTTCTTGCACCTGGGTGTGCAAGTGTGGATTCGCAATCATAAGAGTCAGCATGACAAAACTTCTAACTTCGACTCTACATGATTTTTAAGGACTTTTTCATCTTTCCAAGCACATACACTAACCCTAGGCACCATGTAATCATAAATACATGTTATCCATGGCTTGTAGAGAGAGTTAGACTTAGTTTTCATTATTTAAACCCTCAGATACATAGGATTACAAGATTGAAGGATTTAAGTTGAAGGAATCCACACCAAAAGCTTGTAGTGCATTCCTTGTCTGTGCATCACAAGATTATTAGACTAAGTTTTTGTAACTTTTTCTAGTATTTTGATGTTGTTTTGGATGAAAAATGATTTACAATTAGTTTTTTTGAAATTTAATATGAGTTTCTAAATTCCTTTCTAGTTGTTTGTGTTTGTGATTAGTGGATGATGTATGCATGAATTTTTGATTAATTGTCTTTGGATGGTTATACAAAATTGTTGCCTTAGTAATTAGGAGAATTGGCTACTCCTCTAATTAATCTATGGTTGTACAAGGAATAACACAAATCAAACTTGCATGCCAGACATACAATTACGAACATGAATTCCATGAGAATAATAAAAGTGAAACTGCAGAATTAATACAAGTAACCATTGTTAATCACCAAACTTGAATTTCTTAACTTTATTTAGCTTGGGAATGCCCACTTAAATCTAGCGTTAAAGTTATAGTAGAGAATTCTATACACTTTAGAATTAACAACTCGTAACCATCATAATTAAATTGATAATTAACATAATTTAGAATTCATAGGAAACCAGTACAACACAAGTGGCTAAATGCTTCAACTACTGATACTCCATCACTTTTGTTTTGTATAATTTGTTTTGAGTGCTAGCTTTTAGTTTCTTTTTTTTTTTTTCCTTTCGCTCCAATTTTGAAGCCTAACAAACAAAAACTCCATTACATCAATAGCCACAAAAGCCCTTTTCATGGGACAATACTTGTGCTCGCCGCAATACTTTAATTATAAATTATAAATTTAAATTTGGTATGGTGACGACTCATGACTAGACCTCCAAATTGACCACCCGATTGGGATGCTTGTGAGCTCTTCCTATACTCCACAAAACTTCTTTTGTGAAACTCTAATGCTAACACCTTTGAACTAGAAGGATTTTATGAAAAAAAAAATGATCAAAATGGCAAGGGGGCTGCACCCTTTTGCTTGGTTGGTAGCACAAATTTTATGGCTTTTATGCATATCTTGAAATCTTTAAGACCCCTTTATATATTTAAAACTCTAGGGTTTAGTTATAGACTTCATGAGTCCTCTTACATGGACCCTTTTGAAATAGTGCATGGACTTTCATTTATAAATCATATTAACAAATCAACCCATACATTCTTTAATTATTAATCTCGTTAATAATTAATGTCCAAATGTGTCCAACTAATTTAATTTAATAAATAACTTTAATTAAATTAAATTCCGATTGTAGTTCTAGTTAATGATATCATCATCAAAAAACGCCATGGTAATTTATTTTATTCAATCTAATTGAAATTAAATAAATTATGCAACCCATCAATTTAATGCTCACAATACATCCTAATCTTATCTTTGTAACTCTTTAGGTTCATTCTTGATTGGTAATGAGCATTGCTTGATGGACATGAGGAATGTCTAGCCTATGACCAATATAACAGCTTAATTAATATGAAGTGATTAGATTCGCAATAAACCTTTTTAATCATGACTACCATATCGTATAGACCTTTTGTATTACTTTGTGGCTATTGAGCTAGAGATATAGATTTAGTCAAACTCACGAACTCAGACATATGAACTGTATAGGACATACACATTGCCTTTAGACAAATCTCAATGGACACCAACTGTATAGGACAAACACTTTGCTCACTCACATGGAGACAAATCCCTTATTAAACTCACACATGCTCTTATACTCATTCGGGCAATAGCACATTGGGCCTATGACTCTATCTCATATTAGGATAGATATTGGCTCTTACTACTTTAGTGACACGTTGATCATTATACACACAAGACAACTATGTTGTCTCAAGTCTAAGGTCCATGAACACTTAACACAATCATGAAGTAGGATGTTAATAGATAAGAGTAAACTTTATGTGTCTGTTACATTTTGTGAGTCAATGTCTAAATGCTCCATTCCTTAATGGTACATCCAGATACATGTATTCTCAAGATATCTCATACTGAACAGTATGACACTCACCTTACAAATACATGGTGTGCAAGTCATACCAACTCTTTTATGTCCTTTAGACTATCTATGACTTGCAGATAGGTTTTAGTGATTTAGAATTAAAAAAGTCGTGTTCTTATATTCATAACTCCTTATAGATAAGGCTTCCTAACTCAAGTACATTGGAACATGCTATACTTTACACTAATCAAGGTTTATATACATGAACACTTCCCACAGTACTGATATAGAAATTAATATTTTATTAATAATTTGAAAATATATATATAACCAAATACCCTTCTAGTATCCCTTATTTTCTATTAGCGTTAGAGGATATATCATTAACAATCTTCCATTTGTACTTGAAGGCCAATGGTGCTAAGGTCAATCGCTATGGTATCTCATACCCAACTTTTTAAGATGGAGATCAAGTAGCACTTATGTTACTAACTTAGTTGGTGGGTCAGCCATATTATATGCCAAAGCTATTTTCTATACAACTACATTACCCTCTCCAATGATTCCTTGGATAATATTGCTACACCTCTCTGTGTGCTCAGATTTCTAGTGAGACCTCTATTGCTTCACCTATGTAATTGCATTGTGGTTATCATAATAGAACGGCAATATCTGATCTACATGTGAAACCAACTAAAGTTCTTCTACAAACTTCTTTATTCGAATGATCTCCCTCGCAATATCTCATGTAGCAATTTGCTCAACCTTCAGCAATAGAGTCCACAATTGCACTCTACTTGGAACTCTTTCAAATGACTTTTCCTCCATTTAGGGCATTTAAAAGATCAAAGATGGACTTTCTATCTTCCATATCTGACTAGAAGTCAGATCAATCCAACTATATTCTCGTAGATCACGATTTCCATTTGCAGGTACTATATCCTTAATACTTCTCAAGTACTTCAGGACACTTGAGAGCATCCCAATGCTCTTCACCAAAACTAACTTGAAACCTACTTGTAATACTTGCTACATAGGTGATATCTAGCCTTGTACATAGTATTGCTTGCGTTAGGCTTCCATACTAAACATTTTCACTATCTTGTCCATGTACAAAGCACATGAGAGATATCACAATCTCTTTATCTCTATGGATGCAAATGCTCAAGATGTAGGTCACTTCTCCAAAGTCTTTCATGGAGAAGGTGTAAAACGACTTTGTTTTGTTTAGGCATAACATGCCAATACTATTCTTTTTTAGTAGTATGTTATCAACATAATACATCCAAACACATGTATTCTCATTGTCTCTTACCAAACAGCATGACACTTAGCATATAAATATAAAGTGCTCAAGTCATACTAATTCTATAATACCCTTTAGAGTGTTTGTGACTTGCAGATAGGTTTTAGTGACTACGTATGAAGAGAACATTGCATCCATATTCATAATTCCATATGAATAAGGATTCTTAACTTAAATAGATGGGCACATGCAATACTTTACACGAAACAAGATTTACATACATAAAAACTTGCTATGTCACTGATATGAAAATTTATATTTTATAAATTAATGTGAAATATACATATACTACTAAATGTCCTTTCTAGTATCCCTGTTTTCTATTGGCCTTAGAAGGCATATCACTAGCACGCACTTCACGTAATCGGGTTTTGGTATGCTAATACCAATGGGTAGCAACTCCTGCGAACATATCTCATGTTTGGTTGAATCTTTCTTTCAGCCCATAGCATAACAATGCCTTATGTAATTGGTTCTTGGCATATTAGGTCCATCTAAATCACATCAATTAATTGACAACCTCCTGGATTCGAACTCCAGCCATGGCTAACCACTCTTAAGGTATAGTACCTTTTGATTATCACATACAATGCACCTAAAGTCATAAATGCACCATCATACTGGGACCCCACTAATGTAATGATATCACACACCAAAGCTAAACTTAGGGCTTTGAGCTTGGTGGAGGGCCACAACAAATATTTTACCATTACATATTTGTTTGAGGAAGTTTTTAGGGTCCATGTAGATGAGGTATAACTTTGCACATTATCCATTTTCATGTACTCATACATCCATCAGAAATAATATACAAAAATAAAAGTGGAGGACTATAGACTTTTAGATTGAACTCGAGTTGAGGTTAGATCAAGCACAACAGTGTATAAAAGATCATGCATCACATGTATAATTAAACAAATCAATTTAAAGATAATATTCATGACTTATGCATCTTGTGCATGAGTTTTCATTTCTTGAAAAACAATTTTCAAAATTAAAATTGAAAAAGAAAACTTTGTGCAGAACTTGTTTGCAATAATGAGGGCTATTACTACAATTGTAAGCTTCCTATCCACAACCGTGGAACTTAACAGTGATAGAAACCCATGGGTTTTGTCGCAGAGCCTCTTGTAGTCACAAGAAGGCGCATCGGTTATGTAGGGTTCAAGCAACCCCTTAACCATGTGATTTAGTAGTGCAACCATAGGAACTCTTCCCGCAATCGAGGTTACCAGTTCTAAGTTGTTGTAAACTTTCTACAACTTCGGGTTTTGATTCCAAATTCATTCTTTTCCAATTTGTTTGATTCCAATCACTTCAAAAACATTTTTGAAAGGTTCTTCATGCGTCATATACATTTTTAAAGGAATTTAACAAAAAAACTAACTTAGAAACATGGAAGGATCATTGGATTTCATATTTTTGCAATAAAAATGGTGGCTCCAATAGCACTGTTGGATTTCTAGGCGATTTACTCATAAAAATTGAACTTTTGATTGTGAAAATAATCTACAAACACAATGGAAGCTATATAAACAAACCCCACCCATTTTTGTTGCAAAACAAGTAAGACTTTAAACAAACAAGAATAAACATAAAAGCTGTACCCTTGGAACATTTCCAAAAAATTCAAATGTGATCATTGAGTCATGGCCCTCAAACCTAGACATCTAGTTAGTCCACATAGTTAGGATGATCATGAGCTCCTTCTTCACTCCACAAAAGTCTTTTATGAAACTCTAACACAAGCAACTTAAGTAAGAAGGATTTTTTGATAAGAGAAAACTTTGGAAAAGGTGGCTAGAGTTTTCATTTTCTTTTTCTTGGTGGTTTCAAAGTATGTCTTGAACTCTTCATGACTCCTTTAAATACTTATGATACTAGGGTTTGAGGTATGGGACTCCATGGGCCCTCCTACATGAACTCTTTTAATTAAAATATTCCATAAAATTTTATTTATTAATCTCATTAATAAAGCAACCCATAAACCCTTCAATTATTAATCTCCATTAATAATTGAAGTCCAAATGTGTCTAATTAATTTAATTAATTCCCCATTGTGATTCTAATTAATGATATCCTCATTAACAAGCACCATGGTAACTTATTTAGTTCAATCCAATTACAACTAAATATTATGCAACTCATCAATTTAATACTTGCAATACATGCCAACTTTATTTGTGTGATTCAGTAAGTTCATCTATAAATTTTACTTTCCCTATTTTTTCCAAAGCAACAAGTCAATTTAAGTTTGGCCAAGTCATATAAAGCATTAAAGTTACAAAAAAAGAGAATGAGATAAGGACTATCAATCAAAAGATTCCAAACATTTAACCTAAATAATGCCATTACAAGTTCCCAAAAATAATTAAATTAGCCACCCAAGACATTAAAAGTAATACAAAGCATAGTTTTGTTTGTCATAAATTTCTTTGCAATATGCCCTTTAATGCCAATTATTAGTGAAGGGTATGGGATGTAAATATCATTTCTTCATTAATTAATAAAATATTAACATTCTATTTTATCAATATATGTTCATGCACAAAATTCTTATTATAGCATATGCTTATATGATTGTTCTAAGAAGTTTTATTTACAAGGGTTAAGAATATGGATATAAGACTTTTTAGTATACAATCTTTAAAATCTATGTGATTATGCTAAGTGTACATTGTGCCTTAGACTTAAGACGAGATGGATACCTTTTGCGCATAATGGTTAGCATGTCATTAGGGCATTAAAAATTGATATCTTTTTGATATGAGATAGAGTTTTGAGCACAAACTACTATTGGCAGTGTAAGTGTGGAGGTATATATGCAATCAATAAAGGATGTGCCTCCTTGCAAGTAAACAAGGTGCTTGTCTTATGTGATCGATGTTTCATGAGACCGAAATCCTTAGTTGAAGTAATGTATGATTGAATGAAGTTTTTGATTGGAACATAATCTTGTAAGATAAAGTTTACTTGATCATTTGATTAAGCTAATGAATTTAACTAAATTAATGGCTTCTGCTTGATTGAGACAAAATAAGACAAATGACCTATACCATATGGTACTCATGATTGGAAGGTCTCAAGTGATTTGTACACTTCCTTAAATAAGCTGTAATATGGATCACAAGGTAGGAGTTACCCATATTTGAGCTATACTTTTTTCCGGCTAAGGATTCTAGAGAGTCATATATATAGGAACAAGGTGGAGATAAGGACGTTAGTGTATTGTGAGAACCAGAACAAAACTTGAAAAGGCTCATAGTAAAATTAATTTGGTAGTAGTTGCATTGGATGAAATATAATTATTTATTTCTCATTATATTTGTTAATATTGATATTATCACATGGAAACGTAATGAGTCTTTAATTTTATTAATGGAGGTTAATTAAATTAAAGGTCAAGACAATTTGTATTATTTTTTCTCTATTATGTTTGTTAATAATGGGATTACTAACTCAAAGCATAAGGACTTTACTAATGGTATTAATTGAATTAAAGAATAAAATTTTAATGAGATTTAATTATTAATTGAATTAATAATTAAAGAAAGATGGCTTAAATGAATCTTAATGTCTATGTAATAGCCTATAGAGCCCATTCCATAAGCCCTAATTGGACATACCATTCCATATACCCTAATTGGACATACATGAAAATAGGAATCCAACCACGTATGTAATATTGTGTCATGAAAATAAATCAAAAGGAAGAGTTCCAAAGGGTGCTGTGTAGCACTGTTCACTACAAGCACTACTCATGCCCCCACTTTGCACAAGATACAAAGAAGACATTCACTAGCCTCCATTATATTTTCTTTTGTAAAATTCTTCAAGCACAAACTAGTATGGGGGACTTTTTTAAAGGAAGAAACCTTGGCTAAGCATTGTTCTTGTAGACAAGCCAAAGACTATACCCCAAGTTTCGTAGCACGTGGATCACTAACAAAATTACTAGGAATTTGATTCTAGGTAACTGTCCATACTATCTTATTTTAAATTTAAGCAAGTAATGCGAAAAAAAAAATGGATCGAGTTGGGATTTGAATTTTTTGCTGCATTATCTTTGCTAATTAGTTGTAGTTTAATTTCAAATTTTGTATGCCAAACTCAGTGTCCATTTGAATATTTACAACCTTATACTTGATATTTATTTACTATTGCAAAACTTGTTTTCTAAAAAGCATTAAAAATGACAATCTTTATGGTTAAGAAATTCTTCACCTCACTATCAACACTCATGATCACAAAATTCATCATCATGATTGCAGAGTGTAGAGGCATGGGTGCAAGCCACTTGTAACAAAATTTTCAACTCTATTGCTATCAGTCATCGTGATCATGGAGCACTAGCTTGCGATCATAAGGGTCACTACGGTTGTCACAAGCAAGATTGGAATTGAATTCTATTTCTATCTCCACTCCAATCTCCACTCCAATCTTGATCATGAGAGCGGTCATGGTCGTCAGAGGATATCTCACGATCACTGTGTGGGCTACGACCAAATTTATGAACTCTGTCATTATTTCCTTTGCAAACATAGAAAATGGTTCCCCACTAATGGGAAGAGTTCTCGTGATCATGAAAAGCTTGGTAGAATTTTAAAATATGTTTTCTCCAATTTAAAACTAAGAAAAATAGTTTCTACAAATGAAACTAATGCATGGGATGCATAAATTATATAAGAATTATTCAAATAATTTTGTTACGTTATACGTGTGATGTATAATAGTTGCATGGATGAATGGATAGATTACAGTTTAGGACACATGTGGATGGATTTATTTTGCTTTAGTTTTGGGTTTGATGAGTGTATAAATTTTTTATGTAGGTTGTATGGGCATAAGCTAAAGTTTATCCACTAGTGTAGGATTTTATTTCCCACAATATGCCAAGGTGTAATTGTAATTTGAACCATACAATGCTCCAAGCTATGGTAAACCTATGGAACAAAGAGAATGGGTTTGAGAGCAATAAAGATAAATTGTAAAAGCCTAGTAATTGTATAGGGCCTCACACATATGTGGACAATCTAATTCTCAGCTCTAATTGGATATAGAAAGTCCATGATCATCGATGTTGCTTTTGTCTTTTATTTTATTCCATATATGCGATATGTGCAAGTAAATGGCTAATGTGCAAAATGAAAGATTAATACAGTGACCAAAAACTTCCGTATTTCAATATTAAGTCATAATAGAGTGTTTCATCGTGGTCCTCCACTGAGCTTGGAAGTTTTAGGCATAGCCTTAGAAAATGATGTTATCACATTTATGGGGTCATATTGTGATGGTGTATTTAGGACTTTAGGTACATTTAATGTGACATTAGAAAGATACCTTGTCTTAAGAACTAAAAAGGTCATGGGTAGGGTTACAAATTCGGTGAGTTGTTAGTTAGTAGATGTGACTTAAGTAGAACTATGATGCTAAGAACTAAATGCATGAGGCTTCGTCTTTCCATACGTTGAAATGAAGATTGTACTGGGCCTGAGATGTATTGACAAGAGTTGCTGTACATTAGGTTTAACATGCCAAAAATTGTATATGCGAGGTATATTATGTTCAATGAAGATGCCAATCACTCGCTAGGGAATTTTGGTTAACAAATTTCCATTTCCTATGAGAGGGAGTGCAAGATTCAATAAATCCAGTGAGAGGGCCATTTGATTTAAAGTACAGAATCATACAGTAGCAAAATTCATAACCAAATTAATAATGTTGCTTATTTTCTATAATTTTATTTTTGAAAGACGTTATATGCCTTATATACAATGATTAATACCATTATGTTGGCTAGGACTAAGATGGCTGATTAGTTTCAAAGTATGAAAATTATTCTCATTCTTAGAAGAATCCTTGACATCTTTGAAGTTATCATCCCATCTAATGGGAAAAGGTTATCCTAATGTGCCTAGCACCTCAATTAGAGAAAGTACAAAAGGTAAGACTAAGACAAGGAAACCTAATGTTTCTAAGGTCAAAAGAGGTGTGAGATATTGTACTCATTTTCCAGATGAAATTGTTTTAGCTACAACAAGAACGGGCTTGGAGGATGAATAATGCCAAAGGTACGAAACTTTATGTTTATGAAATATCTTATTCGATTAGTGCATTCTCTATGCCATGGATCTTAGATTTCAGTTTATCTTCTCACATTTGAATTTTGAATCAAGATTTAGTTAAGAGAAGATTGCTTGAGAAGCAAGTGGTCATTAGGGAGGGCAATAGGAAAGCTATTGTGATTACCACTACTTCAATTAAGTTGTCATTTGGTCATGTTTTGGGTCAAGGAGATTGTTCGTTGTTGCGATAAGCTAAAAAAAATTGTCTCAACACCTTTATTAGAAAAAGAAGGTTATGAATTTTCTGTTAGAGATACTATATGCCACATTCGTTACGGCAATAAATTTTTTGGAAGTGGCTTATTTGTAAATAATGTTTACCACATAAATTTGGATGATAAACCTGTAATGAATGCCATATTCAACAGATGTACAAGGGATGGCTTAAATCTCAAGTAGTGGTACCTTAAACTTAGCCATGCTAGAAAAATGATGATTAGCAAGTTGGAGAAAGATGAGCTTATAGGCCCATGGGAAAAGAAGCTTTATCCAACTTGTGAGCTTTACATCTAAAGCAAGATGACTAGGAGTCTAGTAAATGGGCACATGGAGGGAGTCACATTAGTGTTTTATAACATACTGAAGTTGTGAGTCATCTAATCAAGTGCCAAGAGGAAAACTTCATTTTTTATAACTTTTACTGATGATTTATTCCGTTAGATTTTACTAGGTATGGGAAGTAAAATATTTCAAATTTTAGTCACAAAATAATTAAGAACGCAATGGTATAAATAAAATCCCAACCCTGTCTGCTTTCATCGCCTGAAATGCATAAACAAAAATTTCAGGATAGTTGCATGGATGATTACTTGAAAATAAATATTATAATTTTTTTCTATGATCCACAAGCCATGATAAAGTCCAAGCCACGACGAAGACCTAGCTTCTAGTTGTCTATAGAAACAAGTTGTTGGCTATACCTCTCTAATAAAACTCCATGAACTCCTTCATAAAATCCTACAACTCTTACTCTTCAAAAATTTACTGAGAGAAAACTGAGAGAGAGTAACTAATTATCCCTCGCGTGCAAGTGGTGAATAATACCTGCGTGAATAGTACCAGCACTACTATTCACCGAATAGTGTGCTTTTGGAACTCTTCCATGTGATTTACTCTCAAGACACAAACTTATTTATACTAAGATGCTTAGGAATTATGGAAGGGGTCAATGGGCTTACACAAGGGCTTTAAAATTAATTTAAGCCCAACCATGTTTAGTTATTAACCTAATTAATATTTAAAAGCCATTTGAATCATTTCCTCAATTTAATTAATCCTATTAATTAAATTAAAAGGCCTATTATGTTTTTAATTAATAATCTCCATTATTAACAAACATAATAGATACAAAATAATTCCTTTGTGCCATGTCTCTGTAATTTAATTAATTAAATTAGAGGTTCATCATGTTTCTAATTAATAATCTCATCACCAATAAACATAACGAGGAATAAATCATCCCAATTTAGTCCAATCTAATTGTAATCAAATTAAATCCACCATGAGACTTCTTAAGCATTTGTAATCACCAATTTACAAATGCCATCATATTGTTTTTATGTTTGTGACTCTATAGGATCATCCTTAAGTTGTTAAAAGCATAGCTCGAAGGATATAAGCAGCACCCAGCCTATGACCCATATCGTAGCCTATCTGAAGTGAAGTAAAAGGGTCACAATGAACCCTCCCGATTGCGAACATCATATAGTTTAAACCTTTTATCTTACTTTGTCTCAACTAAATAAGAGCCATAGATTTAGTCAAACTAAGAAACTCGGTCATATGATCAACTGACGTTTCCACATGACAGTAATGTTTCCATCAGAAACTCCTTTTCGATCACATAATACCTAGGTTAAGGATTTCCATCTCACAGAATGTTAATTACATAGAGCAAATTCCTTGCTCACTTGCAAGGCAACAAATTCCTTATTAAACGCATATAAGCCTCCACACTTACCAAGGTAACAGCACTTTAGGTTCATAACCCTATCCCATATTAGAATAAATATAGTTCTGATGACACATTGACTGTTATGCGCACAACACAACCATATTATTTCAGATTTAAGGTCCATATACACTTAACACGATCATGAAGCAAGACATTGAT
Organism: Avicennia marina; assembly: GCA_019155195.1. Taxonomy (NCBI): domain Eukaryota; kingdom Viridiplantae; phylum Streptophyta; class Magnoliopsida; order Lamiales; family Acanthaceae; genus Avicennia; species Avicennia marina. The sequence goes on along the minus strand of CM032772.1, from coordinate 6,121,960 downwards.
GGTAAAGAGTGAACTCTACGTGTCTCTTTTATTATGCATGTCCAAATGCTCATTTTCTAATTATGCATTCACACGCATGCATTCTCCATATCTCATGCTGAATGGCGTGATACTCACCATACAAATATAAGATGTACAAGTCATACAAACTCTCTAATGCCCTTTAGAGAGTTTGTAACTTGTGAATTAATTTTAGTTATTGTGTACTAAGATAGTCTTTAGTTCATATTCATAACCTTCTATGAATAAGGCCTTTTAACACAATCACTTGGACACATGCAATACTTTATTGCTAGAATATTGATAAAATAATCATTAATATTTTATTAGTAGTAATAATAGCATTTACAACCAATATCCCTCAAGTATCCCTCCTTGATAATTTAAAGTCAGAGGACATATTACTAACAATCTCCTACTTGCACTCTGATGCCAGTGACCTTATTGCCAATTGCTAAGGTATCTAATACCCATATTCACGTGTAGGAGATTTAGCTGTTCTTGTATCATTGACTTAGTGAGTGGGTCAGCAAAATTATGTGCTAAAGCTATCTTCGGCATGGTAATATCATCCTTCCAATGATTTCTTAAATGGTATCATATCACCTTTCAATATGTTTAGATTTTTAATGAGACTTTAGTTCCTTTGGTTGTGTAATCACACCATTATTGTCATAATGAAGTGCTAATGGTTGACCTAACCCTAAAACCACCTAAAGCTCAGTAATGAACTTCTTAATCTAAATAATCTCCTTTGCAAGTTTACATGCCATAACATACCCAATTTCAGTGGTGCTTTATTTGGAACCCATCCACTCACTGCTCCTCTATTGAAGGTGAAAATCTATCTACAAGTAGATTTTCTATTATCAATGTTAGACTAAAAATCAAAGTTAGTATAGCTATCTACTTTTAATTCTCCATCTCCATACATAAGCATTGTATCCTTAATCCTTCTTAGTGTATTTAAGGATACACTTGGCAGCATCCCAAAGTTATTTGTTAGAATTCGTCTGGAACTGCTCATAATACTTATGGCGTAGGCGATATCTGGCCTTGTACATTACTTCACATACATTAGGCTTTTAGTTGCTAAAGCATATGGAATGGCAGCCATTGATCTCCTCTCATCATACCTCACTAGTAGAAATCCTCTCTTAGAGGCTTCCATCCTAAATCTCTTTAGGATCTTGTCAATGTATAAGGTTTAGGAGAAACCATCAATTTCTTCACATCTATAGATATGAATTCCTAAAAAGTAGGTTGTTTCTCCAAAGTATTTCATGGAAAACGTACTAGTTAACTATGTTTTGATGGAGGTTACCATCCCAAACATCATTCCTAATAATTTACATGTAGCATGAGGAATGTGTTTGCACTTCCATTGACTTTCTTGTAGACATATAGCTCAGTTTCATTTTTGATGATGCCAAACAATTTGACTGCACAATCTAAATGAAGATTCCAACTCCTTATTGCTCGCTTAAAGCTATATATGGACCTCGTAAGCTTGTAAACTTTATAAGATTTGCCTTACACTTCAAAATTACATGGCTGTACTATATAGATATCCTTCTCAAGAAACTTGTTAGGGGAAGTAGTTTTGGCATCCATCTACCAAACTTGGTTCAAATACATCAAATTCACCTCGGATTACATAGCCTCCTGCTACTCAGTGGAGCCCCTATCCACAATTTACTTGATCATATGTAGAAAGATTATCTTCATGATCATTATCTCTCACAACAAACAACTCTTGGTTTTTGCTCTAAGACATAACCACATCTCTTTGGTGTAAGAGATTCTACTAGATCATTGCAATGGTGGCATCACAGTAGGTGTTCCTTGAATAGGTAACTACCGTATAGGTTCCTCACTTTATGCCTCATGCTCAACTTTCTTGAGCACAATAACCCTACCAACACCATTCTTAGACAAACTCTTCTTCTAGGAATTGTGCTTGATAACTTATAATAATCCTTTGGTCATTAAAGAGGTAGAACTCATATCCCATAGATTTCTTGAGATACCCCACAAAGCGACCTAAAACACTTATCTGCTTTTATCTTCTTAAGGTAAGTTGGACATTCCAAAACCTTGGCATACTATAGGCATAGTCTTCTCGCACTCCACATCTCATGTGGGGTTAAAGGAATGCACATAGAGGAAATCCTATTCAAGATATGGGCAAGGTTTGCCTCTATAGAAAAATGGGTAAGTCGGTGAAGTTAATGAACTAGTGAAATCCTACCCTTATTATTTATTAAATGGCACACAAACATCAATGTGGACTAACTCCAATACTTATGGTACTCTCAACATGCCCATCACATAGACTCCTAGCCATCTTGACTAGGATACAAAGTTCATAAGTCAGATATGGCTCCTCTCTTAATGGGCCTATATTCCCATCTTTCCCCAGCTTGCTAATAACAGCTTCTACAGCATGGTCAAGTATGAGATATATCCCTAGCACGTTTGTTTGTCATGGCATCCATCATTGACTTATCATCCAAATTTAAGTAGTGAAAGCCATTTTATCAATGAGACAATACCATTAAATTTATTACGATAATAAATTTTGCACTTATTGTCTTTGAAAAAAAGTCTTAACCTTCTTTTACCAGTAATGGTATAGGGACATTATTCTTGAGCCTGTTGGGTAACAAGAAGCAATCTTTAAGGCCAAAACATGACTAGATAACTAGATTGAAGCAATTCTAATCGCAGTTATTATAACACTTGCCCCCTTACCAACTTTAATCACTACTTCTCATTTCTGAAGTGACTTACTCTTGGCTAAATCCTGACACAAGGTTTAGATATGGGAAAAAGCACCCAAACCCAAGATTTAGGGTGTAGAACACGACAATAGAACAAAATATTAAATAAACATAATAACATTCCACACCTCCTTTGCCATCTTGTAGGTGATTGAGCCACCCGGCGTAATTTATCCTCTATTAATCCTTCTTGTCGCATTTGAATCTCTTTCTTCTGTCAAAATGAGCACGTATCCCATACCCCTCCCACTAACTTTGGGAACACTGGGTTTCCTTCTTTTGATCTTGCCTTTATTAGCCTCACTAATTGAGGGGCTTGACACTTCAAGGATAACCTCCTTCCCAATACTTGGGATGACAACTTCTAATATCCCACTGATTCCTTAAGGAATGAAAACTCTTCTCAAACTTTGAACCCAATTAGCTATCTTAGTGCCAACAAATAGGATGGTCTCAATAATAATTACAAGAGCAAAGATCAAGATTCAAGAATAATATAATTGTAGAAAATAAGCTAGATTATTAGTTTGATTTTTAATGTTGTTACAGAATGATTATGGACTTTAAATCATACGACCTTTCACTAGATTTTTTGAATCCCACACTCGTTTGAGTAGGAAAGAGAAATCTCATTGGAAAAAATTTCTATTAGGTGATTAGGATCGTCATTAGGCATAGCATATCACACACATATAGTTTTTGGCATGATAGGCTCAATGAGTGGAAACTCTTGCCAATACATCTCATGCGTGGTCCAATCTTATACTTTACCCCATGGCCCAACAAAAACTCACACATGTAGTTCTTTGGATTACAGGTCTATTTAAGTTACATCCACCACACTGTTAACTAACCTGATTTATAACCCCACTAGTTACCGTCAAGCTCTTGAGGTGAACTATCCTTTGAATTTCGCATCTAATGCACTTTAAGCTCTAAATATGCCGTCACAATATGCCTTACAAATGTGATGATATCACATACTAAGACCACACACCAAGAACTTCAGGCTTAGTGGAGGCCATGACCAAACCATTTTGCCATTACAAGTTAATATTAATGAGCAAGTTTTAAGTCCATGTGTTTTCCTTTCACTTTGCATGTTAGCCACATTACATACACACATCTCATATTTGCTATAAAACATAAGATAAAAATAGCATGGATGAATATGGACTTTCTAGATCTAATTGGAGTCAACAATCGAATCGTGCACACATGTGTGAAGCCTTACACTATTACAAGGCTTTTCAAAATTTCTTTCATTGGTCTTGGACTCTTTCTTCTCCTTGGGCTCACCACACTTAGACCATTGAGCAAACTCTAACTCTTAGTCCCGAATGACCATCAACTTTTAGCTTACGAGATCTCCAATTCTTGGTCTCAGAATTACCATTACATTGTGGCATACCATGAAAAAATAATTACTATTCTACTTTAGAAAACCTTGGCCTTATACCCTTACAATCCATGAAAAATAATTTATACATCTGGAGAAACTAAAACCCAAGCAATGAAAAAGGAGCTAACATAGATCATTAAACAAGTGTATCCAGATATGTTTATATGAAGAGAAACGACAGCTTTAATACCATTGTTGGGTTTCACTGGGTATGGGATAATATATTTTTCAAGTTTTAACAAAGAATGCTGTAGAATAAATAAAATCCCAACTTGGTCTGCTTTCATTGCATAAAATGCATAAATATAAATTTCAAGATAGTTGCATGGATGATTACCTGAAAATAATCTTGTAATTTCTGTCTATGATCCACAAGCCATGATAAAGTCTTGATCTTTAGTTTGTCCACACAAACAAGTCATTGGTTACAGCTCTCCAACAAAACTCCATGAACTCCTTTATAAACTCTCACAACTCTTATGCTTCGACAATTTCTTGAGAAAAAATTGAGTAATTCTAGTAACTAACTTTTTCTCGTGTACAAGTGGTGAATAGTGCCCAAGTAATAATACCTGTAAATGAATAGTACCACTCCTACTGTTCACATGAATAGTACTTTTAGAGCTCTCCCAAGTAATTTATTCTGAATACAATCCTATTTATACTAGAATGTCTAGGGATTGTGAAATGGGCTCTATCAGCTTACGCATAGATTTTAAAATTAATTCAAACTCATTCACTTCTAATTATTAATCAAATTAATAATGAAAACCCATTCGAATTATTTTCTTCAATTTAATTAATCCCACTAATTAAATTAAAGGCCTACTATATTTTTAATTAATAATCCCCATTATTAACAAATGTAACATGACAAAATAATTCCTTTGTGCTTTGTCTCTTTAATTTAATTATTAGGGAAATTAAATTACCTCAATAATTAAATTAAAGGGTCATCATATTTTTAATTAATGATGTCATCACTAGCAAACATAATGAGAAATAAATGATTCCAATCTGGTCCAATCCAATTACAATCAAATTAAATCTACCATGAGACTCCTAAAGCCTCATCCACAAGACGTCTCAAGCCTTCTTATCACCACTTTGAAAATGTCTCAAGCCATCATCTTATTCTTATACGGTGACTCTCTAAGCTCGTCCTTACATGGCAATAAGCACAACTCGAAAGATGTAGGTAATACTTAGCTTGTGGCCTACATCGTAGCCTGACCAAAATAAAGTGAATGGATCACAATGAACTCTCCTGATCGTGAATATCATATGGTATAGACATTTTGTCTTTGTCCCAATCAAGCGAGAGCCATCGATTTAGTTAAACTCACAATCTTAGTATAAGACCAATTAACGCTTCCTCATGAGACTAATGTTTCTATTGTAAACTCATTTATGATCACATATTACTTTGGCTAAAGATTTTCATCTCACAGAATGTTAACTACATGGGACAAATACCTTGCTCACTTGACAAACCCTTCTTAAACGCAAACATGCCCCCATACGTAGTTGGGCAACAACACTTTAGGCTTATGATCTTATCCCATACTAAGATAGATATTGGTTCTTAATGCTCTAATCATGCATTGACCATCATATATACAAGATAATCATATCATCTCAGATCCAAGGTCCACACACACTTAACAAGATTACAAAGAAAGATATTGATAGCAAAGAGTGAATTGATGTATCTGCTTTATTCTGCAAGTCAATATTTGAATGCTCATTCTCCAATGATGTGTCTGCTTCATGTATTCTTAGTATCTCAAATCGAATGACATGATACTCATGTATAAATACAAGATGTGCAAGTTATATTGATTCTCTAATGACTTTTAGAGTATCTATGATTCACGAACTAGTTTTAGTGATTGTGTACTAAGATGGCCTTGTGTCCATATTTGTAACCTCTTATAAATAAGACCTCTTAACACAATCACATGGTCACGTGTAACACTCTATGCCATTCAAGATTTATATGTAGGAAAATACTAGCAGAATATTGACAAAATAATTGTCAATATTTTTTTAACTATAATAATAACATTTACATCTAATATCTTTCAAATATCCCTCGTCGATAATTTAGTGTTAAAGGGTAACTAACATATTCTAAGTATGGGTATGTGTACTTGATGAAGTATAAGAGTGAATCATTGAAAAGTTTGAGAAATAAAAAGTGGAAGTAAAGAAACAAATTGGTAAACATGTCAAAACACTAATTGTGCAAGCATGTACAAAAGCACCCAATTTGTTGAATTTCTCAAAGAGAATGGGATTTTATCGTACCATATACAATTAAAAATGCTCAAATAAAATAGTGTAGCTGAGCGTAAGAATCGAACATTGTTCAAGATGGTCTGATCCATGATTAACTTCACTGATCTTCCTCTTTCAATATGGGGATAGGCCCTTTTATGGTTGTGCGTATCTTGAATAGGGTTCTATCAAAGTTCATTTCTTCAATCTCGCATAAGATGTTGAATAGGAGAAAGCCCAACCTAAAGCTTATTAGGATTTTAGGATATCTAACTTACCTTAAGAACAGTGAGATAAAGAAGTAAAGGCAAAGTCCATTTTGGATTGCTCTGTTGAGCATCTCAATGATGTAATGGGACATGACTTCTACTTACTTGACGACTAAAGAATTGCCATTGGTTATAAACCACATTTCCTCAAAGAAGAGATTGTTCAAGAATGTAATGCTAATAGAATAATTGTGTTCGTGGAAGTTGAGCATGAGAAGAAAAGTAATGAACTCAAACAACATGTACCTATTTAAGAACCAACTTCTTTGATGCAACCATTGTAACAATCGGGTATAATCTCTCATACACTACAGAGATATAGTTATATCTTCAAGAGAATAAAAGTTGTTTGTTATGATAGATAATGATCATAGAGATGATCCTTTTACTTACGATCAATCAATACTGGATAGACTTTGCCAAGTAGTAGAAGGCTATGCAATCGAAGATGGATCTAATGTACTTGAACTAAGTAAACCTTAGGGAATCCAACTACTAGAATAGTTTCTATTTGATGAAAATGGGTTATAAAAGAAATATTGGTTTGATTGGCTTAGTGGAGATCTGTAAAGTCTGGGTTGTAGTAAAAAAGTTATATTCAAAAGGAAGGTGTTAACTATAATGTGACCATTTCGCTTATAGCTATGATCAAATCCATTCATATTCTCCTTATGATGGCCACCTACTTAAATGATGAGATTTTCCATGAGGATGTTAAAACTAGTTCCCTTAATGTGTTTCTTGAAGGTTCATATGGTGTAGCAGCATAGTTTGGAAATCAAAGGCAAGTCTCATAAAGTATTCAAGCTTAAGATGTTCATTTATGGCCTTAATCAAGGATTAAGAAGTTAAAATCTTTGTTTTGATGGTACAATCAAATCATTTAGCTTTATAAGTAAAATGGATGAGCCTTACATCTACAACATGATTAGTCAGAATACTATTATATTTCTAGTCCTATATATTGCTGACATATTACTTATTGGGAATGAAGGTGGGATGCTTACCTTGGTCAAGACCAAGCATACAATATGTTCTCCATGAAAGAATTGTGAGAAGTCACCTAAATCTTTGGAGTTCACACCTTCTGAGATATGACAAATAGATTGATGGGCCTCTCGCAAGCTTTGTATATAAATAAGATCTTAAAGACATTTAAGATGGAATCCATTAGAAGAGGATTGTTATACCATTTTGTAGGACATCTATCTTTTCAAGTTGATGTATCCATAGATAGAAGATTAGAGGTGATTAATGGAGGCCATTATGAACACTTCAGCAATAAGATGCCTAATCTATGCAATGATATGTATGAGGCTAGATATCACTTATGTCATAAGTGTTATAAGTAGATTTTAAGTGAATCTTGACAAAGAGCAATGAATGCTATCAAGTGTATAGTTAAAATACTTGAGAAGAACTAATGATATGATACTTGTGTGCGAAGATGGAGAACTAAGAATAGGTGGTTACACCAATTGTGATTTCTAGTCAAATGAGAATGATTAGATATGTATTCACCCTTAATGAGTACTAGTGAGTTAAAGAGTTTTGAATAGGGTACCATTGTGAATATCCCCATAGAGGCTAAGCTTATCACAGCATTTGATGCAGCAAAAAGACAGTTTGGATTAAGAAGTTTGTTATAAAGCTTAAAGTTGTTTCAAGGATGTATTACCGTTTCCAGTCAGCTATGACAACAATAAGCAAAGGAACCAAGTTTAGATCAAAGATCTAATCATATAATGAGGTGTGATCACATTATTCATGAGATCATTGGATTGGGCAATACAACTGTTAGTGACATGTCTTCTAATGTCAATAGTTAAAGAGGGATATTGGAGAAATTGTGGCTGTATATGTACATTCTATTATATTAATAAAATATTGATTCTTTTATATCAATATTATGGTAGGTATTTCATGTATGTAAATCATAAATGAAAAAGTGTTACATATGCCCGTGTGATTGAGTTTAAGAGCCTTATTCATTAGAAGTTATGAATATAGGAACATGGTTATCTTGGTATATAATCACTAAAACTAGTTCACGAGTTATAAATATTCTAAAGGGAATTAGAGAGTTAATACAACATTCTCACCTTGAATTGAAGCAACAAGTGTCATGCTATTCAATATCACATGTTGAGAATATGTGAGTGTGGATGAGCATTCGAACACTGATTTGAAGAACTAAGTAGATATAAGGAGTTCAATCTTGGTTTTCAATGTCCTACTTCATGATTATACTAATTACACATGTGTCTTAAACTTGAGACAGCATGGTTTTCTTATGCACATAACGGTCAACGTGTCATTAAAGCACTAAGGCCAATATCTATCTTGGTTTGGGATAAGGTCATGAGCCTAACATGTCATGATTGAAAATCCTTAGTCAAGGTTGTGTGTGATTGGAAAGGTGTTTCGATAGAAGCATTAGTCTCATAAGCTAATGTTGATTGGTCATATAACTGAATTTGTAAGTTTAATTAAATCCATTGTTTTCCCTTGATTAGGACAAAGTAAGACAAAAGGCTTATATTGTACAATATTCACAATTAGGAAGGCTCATGTAATCTATTCACTTCATCTTAATTGAGCTATGATATGAGCTGTACACTAGGCATTACCTATATTCTTTGAGCTATGCTCTTTGTTAATTAAGGATGAACTTAAAAAGTCACACATAAAAGGTTGAAATCTGTGACATGTAGTAAATTAGTGGGATGTAAATAAGGCTTGTGAAGGCTTGTGGAATAATTTGTTTGTTGTAGCTGGATTAGACTACATGAATTTACCATAGGGCTTGTTAATAAATGAGATTTTAATTGGAAGATTAATTAAACTAAAGAGAAAGACACAAGTGTGGGCCTTAATTATTAGTAGAGATTAATAATTATAAGGCTATATGGAATGTAATTTTTAATAGCAATTAATAATTAAATAGTCCATGGGCTAAGAATAATTTAAGGTCCATGTAGGAAGTTCATGGAGCCCATGCCATGTTTGCCGAATGTGTTATACTAGGAAGGGAATCCTACCAAGTCTAGGACACCGTATCTAGGTAATATATATATATATTTAGAAGAGTTTTCAATCACATATAATTTCAAAAAATTACATAATTTTCATGGAACTCTCAAAACAAGAACAAAGAAACACTTCTAACCACTCTCTCTCTCTCTCTCTCTCTTTCTAGCATTCTCTGTGTTATGCCACGTGTATTTGTAAAAATATGGAAGACAACCAAACTAATAAACCTTATTTATTTTTGCTCTATTATTTTACTTGAACAATGTCTCCACCTCTATCTGAACTACTTGAGAACAATATTCTAACTGGGCCTAACTATGTCAATTGGCTCTGAAATCTGAGAATTGTTCTGGTTATGCTTATTTTGCAATTATACACCTCTAAAACACACACTCAATTATTACCCTTCTTTTTTTATCTTATTCTATTTCTTCCTTTTACACAATCTTCAAGGCAAAAACACCTAAAATACACACACACACACCAATATTTGAAAACAAACAAAGCCTCTCAATCTAAAGTGTCACAGCTATGTTATAAAGCCTGATATCCCATGAGCCCTTGTTAGCACGACTAGTAAAGAGAAAAAGGACATTCATAAGAAATGGTTAGAGGATGATCTGCAAGTTAAGAGCTATATGTTGGTTGCTATGATTAATGATCTTCGAAGGATCCATGAGGGTATAGGGATTGCTAGGGAGATCTTATACCACCTGTGAGAGTTGTATGGTGAGCCAAGTCATACTGCTAGATATGAGATATCCAAACAGCTATTTAGGATGCACATGGCAGAGGGTAGTGATGTTAGTGAGTATGTTCTTATGATGATATCACTCATCAAGATACTCGAGTTACTAGATTTCATCATGGACGCTAACCCATAAATAGAGTTGATCCTTAGGTCGCTTCCGAATTCCTCCTCGCAATTTATCATTAATTATCACGTGAGTGATATTGAGTGCACACTAGCTACACTTCTCAATAAGCTAATGACCGCACAGCAAGCCTTAAAGGGGAAGCGGAAGAAGGTGGCTCTTGTTATGTTTAGCACCTCTGGTATGACGAATAAAGAAAAAGCATGTTGTTCCCAAGGCCAGTGGAAGTATCAAGAAGGCCAAAGCTCTTGTAGAGAAAGGAAAGTGTTTCCACTGTGGCACGATTAAGCACTAGAGGAGGAACTAAACCAAGTTCCTTGGCTATAAGACATCATTTGGAGGTAAAGAACTTTATGCTTATGTAATATTTTATTCTATTAAGACATTTTCTATTTCTTAGATTTTAGATTCAGGTGCTACTTCTCATGTCAGCACTTCACATTAGGATTAAGCCAGAAGTAGGACACTTAGGAAAAGTGAAGTGGTGGTTAAGGTGGGAAATGGAGCAAGTGTTGTCACTGCGATTGAGACCACTTCAATAAAACTATCATCGTGCCATAGTTTAGTTTTGAGAGATTGTCTTTTGTTGTCCGATGAGCTTATGAAAATGGTTTTCATTTCGTTATTAAAAAACTTGAATTTTGAATTTTCTTTTAGAAGAAATATGTGGCATATTTATTATTGTATTAAATTAGTTAGCACGAAATCTCTCACAAATGGCTTGCATTATTTAAATATAGACAATAGTAATGTGATAAACACCATCTCGAACAAATGTCCAAGGGATAGCTTAAATCCCAACCACTTATGGCAACTTTGACTTGGCCATGCCAAGGACACAAGAATCAGTAAGTTAGAGAAAGATGAGTTTATTGGTCCATTAGAAGAGGAGCCCTATCCAACTTGCAAGCCTTACCTCCTAAGAAAGATAGCTAGAAGTTCTTTCAATGGATGTTTCAAAAAGGGCTGCTAATATGTTAGGGCTAGTAGTCCACACTGAAGTTTGTGGTCATTTAATGAAATGGCAAGTGGAGGATTTTTCTACTCTATAACTTTCAATAATGATTATTCATGGTATGGTTATGTGTACTTAATGAAGTATAAAGATTAATCTTTTAAAAAGTTTAAGGAATTCAAAGCACAAGTAGAGAAGCAAACCAGTAAGCATGTCAAGGCACTACGATCAGATTACGAGGGTAAGTATATGAGTAATGACTTTGTTGAGTTCCTCAAGGTGAATGGTATCATGTCACAAATAACAACATTGACAACTCCTTAGTTAAATGGTGTAGCTAAACGTAGGAATTGAACTTCATTGGACATGGTTCAATCTATGATGAGCTTCACCAATTTGCTCATATCCCTATGGGGGCATGCCCTACTTACCACAACTTATGTTTTGAATCGGACACCCTCTAAGTCCATTCTCTCTACCTCGCATGAGGTATGGAAGAAGCCAAGCCTTAAGCATTTAAGGATCTAGAGATGTTTGACTTATTTTAGGAAGACTAAAACAGACAAGTTAAAGGCAATGATAGTTATGGGCTGCTTTGTAGGATATCTCACAAACACTCTAGGATATGAGTTCTACATACCTAAAAACAATAGGATGGTCATAAGGTATCACCCATGTTTTCTTAAAAAAGAGCGTATTGGAAAACATGCCATATTGCTTAAGGAAGTTGAGTCCAAGAAATGAAGCAATCAACCTACAACGCACATTCTTGTTAAAGTGGAACCTTGTAAGACACAATTATTGTGAAGATTAGGTAGAATCTCTCAAGCATCAAAGATATATAGTTATGTCTTGAAGAATGGACAAAAGTTGTTCATAATGAGAGATAATAATCATGGAGATGATCCTTCTACCTATGGTCAAGCAATGCAGACAAGAACTCTACCAAGTGGCTGGAAGCTATGAAGTTCAAAATAGATTCAATGCATAAAAAGTACAGACTCTTATAGATCCACTTGAGGGAATTGTACCTATTAGATATAAGTGGGTCTATAAGAGGAAAATTAGTTCGACTAGTAAGGTAGAGACCTACAAGGATAGGTTAGTACAAAGTGTGAATTAACTATGAGGGAACCTTTCACCGATGGCCATGTTGAAGTCTATCAGATTCTACTTGCAATAGTCACCCACTTAGATTATGAGATTTAGTAGATAGATGTAAAAATCACTTTCCTTAGTAGAATGCTTGAGGAGGACATTTGTATAGTGCAACTAGACGGTTTTAAATTCTAAGACAAATCTTATAAGATATGCAAGCTTAAGAGGTCCATTTACGACCTTTAGTAAGCATCAAGGACTTGGAATCTTCATTTTGATGGTGCAATCAAATTGTTTGGATTTATCAAGAATGAAGATGAACCTTGCATCTAAAAGAAGGTTAGTGGGAGCACAATAACATTCCTTATATCATATGTGGATGGCACACTACTAATAGGGAATGATGTTAGAATGTTAAGCTTAGTGAAGACATGGTTATCCGATGCCTTCTCCATGAAAGACTAGGGAGAAGTAACCTACATCTTAAGCATTTGCATCTATAAAGTTAGAGTGAGATGATTGTTAGGCCTCTACCAAGCCTAGTACATAGATAAAGTACTGAAGGGGTTTAGTATGGAGGCCTTTAAGGGAGAATTGCTATCATTTATGCATGGCATCTATCTCTCGAAACTCGTGCCCAAAAATAGATGACAAGAGGGGAATTGTGGAAGCCATTCCATATGATTCAACTATTGGAAGCCTGATTTATGTAATGCTATATACGAGCCTAGATATCACCTATGTTATAAGTGTTGCGAGGTTTCACGAGAATGCTGGTAGAGCACATTGGAATGCTGTCAAATGTATCATTCAGTGCTTGAAAAGGACTAAGAATATAGTACTTGTATATGAGATAGTGATCTAAGAGTAGACGGGTATACTAATTCTAACTTCTAGTTTGATATGGGTAATAGAAAGTCTATCTCTGGATTTAGATTTACTTGGAATAATTAGTAGGAAAAGTTTAAAATCGAGTATGACTGCAAACTCCACCATCGAGGTTGGGTATATTACAACCTATGATACTACGAAAGAGGCTGTTTGGAAAAGAAGTTTGTAATAGAACTTTAAGTGGTTTCAGATGTGGATCAACCATTATCACTTTATTGTGACAACAATGGTGTGATTAGACAAGCCAAGAAACTAAGGTCTCATCAGAAATCTAAACACATTATTTGGGAAATCATTGAAAGGGCAATGTAGCTATGCAAAAAATAGTTTCAGCTAATAATGTGGCTGACCCACTCATCAAGACGATGACTCAAGTGCAACTAAATTACCATCTTGAGAAAATGTGTATTAGATACCAAAATGACTAGTATTAGTAGTATTGGCATTAGAGGCAAGTAGGAGATTATTAATACCCTCTAATGCCAATAGAAAATTAGGGTTACTAGAAAGACATTTGGTTATGTATGCACTTTCCTTTACTAATTAATAAAATATTAATTTTCATATCAATCTTGTGGAAAGTTTTCATGAATGTCAATTGTGATTGGCGTAAAGTACTACACGTACCCATGTGTTTGAGTTAAAGAAGCCTTATTCATAAGGAATTATAAATATAGACACGTGATTCTCTTAGTACTCAATCACTAAGATTTATGCATGAGTCAAACACTCTGAAAGGCATTAGAGAGTTGGTATCATTTGAACACCTTGTTTTTGTATGGAGAGTGTCATATTGTCAAGTATGAGATACTAAAAATACATGAATGTAGATGGTCTATTGGGGAATGGATCATTTGAACAATGATTCACAGAATGAAGTAAACAGATGGAGTTCACTCTTTACTATCAATGTCTTACTTCATGATCATATTAAGTGCTCTTGGACCTTAAACTTGAGATGAACTGGTTGTCATGTGCACATGGCTATTAACGAATCATTAGGGTATTAAGGGATAATATCTATCCTAGTATAGAATAGGGTTAGGTGCCTAACATGTCATTACTTGTATGTGTATGGAGGTATCTATGTATTCAATAAAGAATTTGTCTTCTTACAAGTAAGCAAGGTACTTTTCCAATGAATTGGTATTCTATGGGATAGAAGCCATTGGCTAAGGCAATGCGTAATCAGAAAGGAGTTTTTGATAAGAACATTTATCTCATAAGGAAATGCCAATTGGTCATATGACTGCGTTTGTGAGTTTGACTAAATCTATGACTTTTTTTCAATTAGGATAAAGTAAGATAAAAGGTTTATAAGGTATGTTAGTCATGATCGAAAAGGTTCATTGTAATCTCATTCACTTCATCTTAATAAGACTACGATATGGGCCGTAAGCTAAACATTACATATATCCTCCAAACTATACTTTTTCCAATTAAGGATGAATTTAGAAAGTCACACATATAAGGTTGGAATGCATTGCAAGTATTAAATTGATGGGTTGCATAATTTATTTAGTTGCATTTGCATTGGACTAAATAAATTGTCATTGGGCTTGGTAATGATGATATCACTAATTAAAAGCACAATAGTGAATTAATTTAATCAATGAAATTAATTAAATTAATTGGTCACATTTGGACCTTAATTATTAATGGAGATTAATAATTGAAGAGTTCATCGGCTGATTTATTAATAAGATTGATAAAAACTCCATGGGTTATTTTAATTGAAAGGGTCCATCTAGGAGTGCCCATGGAACTCATACCTCAAACCCTTAAGTCACAAGTTTTTAAAGGATTCTTGAAGTTCAATACACACTTTGAAACCTAGAATTTTCGTCTAGCCATCAAGCAAGAAAAAAAAACCCTAGCCACCATCTCTAAAGTTTTTGCTTGTTAAAAATCTTTCTTGCCTAAGGTTGTTAGTATTAGAGCTTCAAAAAAGAATTTTCAAGAGTAAAGGAGCTTGTGATCATCCAAGCTATGTGGATAAACTAGAAGTTGAGATTTGAGGGCCACGATTTAAAGATGATGTCTGAAATGCTTGGAAACATTCTAAAGATACAGCTCTTGCGTTTGTTCTTGTTTGTTCAATATCTTGCATCAAAAACTTGTAGACAAAATTCTTGCAACTAAATTTCTATTAACAAGAAATTTGTACAAGTGCAATTACAATATAAATTTGTGGGGGTTCTACTCTTTAACTTGATCTTCTGATTCTCCTTTGAACTTGGAAGACATGAATATTCTTGTAATTTGTTGAAGCGTTTATGCATTCGATCTTTTATGAAGTTCACTAAGCCTACAAGAAATGTTAATTCCTCAGTTTGACAACAAGATTTTGAATCAAACACCAGTGAACTTGTTGTAGAAAGCTTCAAGCATTATAAGAAGCTTTAAATGCTACTTAAAGAACACAACTTAAACTAAAGGAGCTTTTATGCTTTGATCTTCTTTGATGCTGATCAAAGCTCTAAAAAATGTTAATCCATTAGTTTAAAACCTTAAATATGAATGAAATGCTAAAATCTGATGAAAGTCCATGAAGAATGCCTTTAATGTTCCAAGAATGGCTTTAAACTTATGGAGAGAGAGAGTCTGAACTTCTTCCAAGACTATTTCTTAGTTCATTCAAGGTGTTCTTTAATGAGGTTCATCAAATTGTAGAGTTTGATCCACATTTAGAGTGTTAAACCAATGGATTAAAATTATTTGAAGTTTCGATCAACATAAAAAAAGATCAAAGCTTAAAAGCTCCTCTAGTTTCAATTGCACATTTCAAACAGCATTCAAAGCATTCTTTTCACCTTCGAAGCATTATTCAACTAGTTCATTAAATTTTAACATTTGATCTAAAATCGTGGTGTCAAACCAAGAAATTAACATTTCTTAGAGGCCTAGTGAACTTTAAAGAAAATTAAATACATAAACGCTTCAACAAATTGCAAAAACATTTAAGTTTTCCAAATTCAAAGGAGAACAGCGGATCAAGTTAGAGAGTAGAATTTGAAGAAATACGCTTGATTCATATTGTAATTGTAGTTGTACAAATTTCTTGTTAATAGAAATTTAATTGTAAAAATTTTGTCTGCAAGTTTCTTCTTCCATACCCATGTACACATACACACCTACCTCTACATTTCTTATTCTTCACCTTTCTATATAGCTAATGAAATTGTTTCCAACCTATACAATTGTTGATTCCTGGTCTTCACTATTGATCACTAAAAAAGAAAGCTTGTTTAATCATGGGAAAATATTTAAATTGCCAAAATAATTCTTTAATGACAATATCTTTGAGATGACTTAAGACACTTGTATTTTGACATTTGATTTAACTTTTAGGTCCGACCTAGTGCAGTCTTAGCCATTATTAACTAATAATCTTAGGAAATTATGACATCTCTAGTTCCTCCACTTATTTTTGTTGTCACTGCACTAGTGCCAGGAAACTCCCAAATTCTAGTTGCACTATTGTTTGCCAAGCCCTTTCCTGGTGTGTCCAACAACGAAATTTTTACCAAAGGAAATTTCAAGCAACAACAAGAACTGCTTTATTCCTAACTGAATGTGCATGGAATTGCATTCACACTAATCATGCCTCAACTAACAAATGTTGGTGTCCTTGAAGCATGGCAACATATAAATAAAGTTCGCTAACATACCATGTTACAAACCTTGTCCAATAATCTCTTTGATGTTTGTTGCAATTAGAACGTGGCTAAGGCCATTTGGAACCACTGGTTTCAAAATTCACTACTAAAGATACTACAAAAGAAATATGTTATTGGAAAATATTACCAATAGAAAATGGTGGATGATAATGACCTGAAGGTTCACATTCTCAAGGATCAAAAATTACTCAAAGATTTGAAAATGAAGAAATTATCTTGCCAAGAAAGTTTGTCATTGGAGTAATGATTGAAAAGTTGCGAAATTGGGGCCTAACTACAAGAATTGTCTTAAACAAAAGTCAAAAGCATACATGGCTGAGGAGCTTTTCAAACACATACTGATTGAGGAAACCAACAATAATGAGACAAAGGCTATCAAAGTAATGGAAATGATGGGTAAAACAAACTTTGTGCAAAAGGACAAGAAGTATGCAAAGAAGTCCTAGTATCATATACCTAACCAACATAACTTTAAGAAAAGAAAAGGCTTCTATTTCACCTATGGACAACTGGTCACTATGCATGTCAATGTAAATTAAAGAAGAGAGCTAGCGAAGCATGCAATAATTCAATTCCTAAGACTAATTTAACCATAGGAGATGAAATTATTGTTACAATCATCTCTGAGGTAAACATTGTAGCTGCTATTAAAGAATGGGTAATAGAAGCTATTTGACATATTTGTGTAAATTGAGAAGCATTTTCCTCATACACCCTAATAGGGGATGATAAGGAAGTGTTCTAACTTGGAGACTCTAGAACAGTTAGGGCTCTGGGAAAGGACAATGTTCTACTGAAACAAAAATTTGGAAAAACTTTAACCCTTAAAAGTGTGCTACATGTTCCAAGTATTCGGGTAAACCTAGTTTCAGTAGCTCTATTGAACAAGTTGGATAATAATAAAGAACAATATGTGTGTGGTTAAGGGGTATTGTAATCAAGGACTTTTTGTAATCAATGTTGCTAATGTTAATAATGAAAGTAGTTTTTCTATATAAATTTTTGATTGTATTTTTTTATGGCATGCTATACAAGTGCATGTGAACTTTAGATATATAAAAAATTGCCATCACAAGGTCTAATTACTAACATACCTAATAATGAAAGAAATGTCAAATTTGTAGTGAAACAAAATTATTAAGAAATTTAGAGCACTAGTTTACAGAGAAACTGAGCTTTTAAGTCTAAGACACATAGACTTAGGCAGTTTAAAACAAACTATGACTTGAGAGGGAAAAAGATCTTATGTCACCTTGATAGATGATTCTTCTAGGTTTGCAAAATTTACCCACAAGAAATAAGATGATAGATATCTTATAGGATTAAGATAGAAAATCAACTTGATAAGAAAATAAAAAGAGTTAAATCAAATAAAGGAGGTGAATATTAATCATTAAACAAAAATTTTGAAAATGAATGAATAATACATGAAACAACACCCGCTTACTCCCCTTAATCTAATTGTGTAGCTAAGAGAAAAAAAATGAAACTTTAAAAGAAATCATAAATGCCTTGTTATTTAGTGCTAATACTCTTAACAATTTGACAAATTTCTTGTTATTTAGTTCCACCCACTGCAAAATCTATATAGGATTTGCCTAAAATCTACTCATAACACTTACAACAAAGGTGATATCTGGCCTTACCATAGTATTTTGTACATTTGTCACCCATAGCTGAAGCATATGGAATGGCTTCTATGTTTCTCCTTTCATCATCCCTTTTTACATAGATTTCAAGAGATGGATGCTATGCTTGGATGGTAGCAATCCTCTCTTATAGACTTCCATACTCCCCATTTTTAACTTTGTCTATGTACAAGGCTTAAAAGAGACCTAAAATTCTTTTTACTCTATCTTAATTGATGCGAATATCCAAGATGTAGGTCACTTCTCCCAAGTCTTTTATAGAGAAGATGGATAATCATATCTTAACTGAACTTAATATCCCAACATCATTTCTTATTAGTAGTATATCATCCACATGTAATACAAAAGATGTTGTTGCACACTCCCACTAACCTTCTTGTAGACATAAGGCTCATCTTCATTTTTGATGTAGCTAAATGATTTGACTGTAGCATCAAAATGAAGAGTCCAACTCTTTAATGCTCTCTTAAATCCATAAACGGATTTCTTAGGCTTGCATACTTCTTGGACTTCAAAACCATGTGACTGGCCATATAAATGTCCTCTTCAAGCATTTTGTTGAGGAAAGCTATTTTAAAATCCATTTTTCAAATCCCATAGTCTAAGGAGGTGGCTATTGCAAGTAGACTTTGAATGGACTTCAGCATTGCTACTAGTGAGCAACTTTCCTTATAGTTAGTTCTTGTTTTTGACTATAACCCTTTTCTATGAACCTGGCCTTATGGGCCTCCACCTCACCAGCTGAACATTCTTCTTCTTCTAGATCCATTTATATCTGATTGGAATCATCAAGTACATGCCATATTGGGAGTTATCATCGGTGAAGGTTATAAAGTAGAGAAATCCTCCCTTGCCAATTCATTAAATGACCAATCAATGTCAGTGTGGACTAGCTCTAACACCTTAGTAGCCCTTTCAACTCGTCTATGAAATGAACTTCTAGCTATCTTACCTAGGATGTAAGGTTCGTAAGTTGGATTATGCACTTCTCCCATTTGGCCAATAAGCCCTTTTTCTCCAACTTACTAATCCTTGTGCCCCCAGCTTAGTTTCAAGCACCTACAATCCTGGATGGTGAAGTTACTTGAACTTTTTCTTAGAGAAATCAACAAAACCCACCCAGATCTCAAGTACCATTGCAGCAAAAAAGGAAGTTATCCTTGAAAGATATTACGAGCAATCTAGTAAAGTCCATGCATGATTTGATAGGTAATTTAGCTAAGAATACGTAAGATTTTATGAATAAAATTGACACTATGCTATAGAATCAATAGGCTCTGCTTAGGAATCTAAAGGTTCGAGTTAGACAACTTGCAAAGAAGTTGGCCAATAAACCTGTTGGAACACTATTGAGCACTACTGAAAACAATCTAATAGAACATGTGATGCAAGTGCCAGAGTTGAATTCAAATATCAGAGTCCAATGATGCGAGATAGAGGTAAAAGAATTAAGGATGTTATGATGGTGTTGGTAAAGGAGTTTGGAGAGGCTTTTGGATGTTTGGAAGAGATTAAGGAGGAAGAAGGACATCTATGGGTTCGTTTGGTACAAAAAGATCTTGAAACAAGCTTGGAGGCAACTTCAAGATCGATCTCAACAAATCTGCGATCGAGGTCGAGTGTGCCAAATCAATCTGATAGCTAGGCAATTGTTAGCATACCAAATCATGAGGTCTTTGGTTTTACGATTGGGATTTAGCCAATTAATATCACCCAGCACGGTCGTAAATCTTGAGTGCTAGGAATTGTCTATTTTTATGATCTAGATAGCTAGATCAACATTCGGATTGAGAGTGATGTTAGGCTAGAGCTAGATTTAGTTAGGAATTTATCTTTTACAAGTCTCTTACTTTCAGCAACTTATTTACAAAATTTTTAGGGTTGTGAAGGCTCCCTAAGCACTATAAATAAAGCCTTAATTTTTTTTGAGGGCCTTTAAACACTTTGGCTATTAAAATACAATTTTATACTTTTCCTTGAAAATTTTTGTGCTTCAATTTTCTTGTGAAAATCTAATCAAATTATTCCAACTTTTTGGTCTTTATTAATTCGTGACGTATCAACTAACTAGGCGTGTTAGTTAGGGCCATCCTTTTGCGATAGTTTGTTTAAGATTGTTGCATTGGATTGTTTCACGGTTTGTGCAAGTAAGTTTTGCTAGGTTCTAGCATGCAGTAACAAATTGGTATCTTTACACTTTTGCACTCACATCTGTCTAGTTGTTTTGGAATTTTATCCAAGCATTGACCCAGGTAACAATTTTATTCTATTTCTTTTGTGTTCTTCTTATCCAATTGTTTTTGTGTCCTTCGTTATTATGTTTCATGTTCTTAGTTAAAGAAATTCATTGGGTTAAGTTGAGCTATTCTACATTCCTTCTATATTTGATTTTGTGAATTTAAAAACTTTAAAAAGAAGAGAACAAGCAAAAAAAAAAAAAAAGAAAGCCACTACAAAAGTTGCATTGAAAAGAAACATGAAAAAAGTTATGATTTTTTATTAAAGTTTGACAACAACTTGGTTCTTAGGTGTTGTAGAATAGTGAACAATCAAATGAAATAGAATTGCGAGTGAATTTGTGGAGTTTAATTTGAGTATATCATGAAATTTTAGATGTGGGATTGATCGCATCATTAGTCCAGATCGATCCCATGTTCTCTATGTCTTTCCCAAGTAGATCTTGATTTTTCAATCTATTACAAATCCACCTAGGTAATAACACCTTTAGTATTGCTTTAGATGGAGCCTCTTTTGCTCTAGGATCGATCCCGACCTTTCTTTTTAGCTAGGATCAATCCCTTTGATTCTAGATCGACCAAATTGCTTTTGGATTGATTTTGAACCTTTAATTTCCTTTTTACACACTTACACATTGCTTAGGGGTACGTTGCTTGAACTGTTGAGAATTCTTGGAATTTTATGAGGCAAACTTAGGAAATTGATTGGTGAGTACATTATTTAAGTGGCTTTTTGTATAATACTTGAGCAAGAGGTAAAAGAAGAGTGACTTACATCTAGTAAGGTAACAGGACACTTGCATGCACTTCACATTACTACTTTTCTTCTATATTAAATACATTTATCGGATGTCTAGAGAATCAGCAGTGTGGACAATACTTTCAATATAAAGCAACTTATAGAGATGCTGACTAGTATTAATCAACATTTGGAGAACTTGGAGGCATCAAAAGCATCTACACATGGTAACCCAACACCGGAAGAGTAGATGCCTATGAGGGGACCGTCTATGTGCTAATTGCATAGAGGAAGGTATGTTAATAATGAAAAGTTTGATTATCCTAATGAGTTCGAGGGTTTTAGCAGCCCTAGGAGGTCTAATAGGTGTAGAAAAATGAGGATGATGAGGTACCAAAGGGTATTAAATTGAACATACCAGTGTTCCAGGGTATGTTAGATCCATTTGCATACTTGGAATAGGAGTGGTGAGTGGAGATAGCAGTTAATTGCCACTACCACAATGAAGTACAAAAGGTGAAATTGGCAGTAGTGGAGTTCACCAATTATGCTATCATATGGAGGGATTGGGTACGTAGTAGCCATAGGAGGAATGACAAATGCCCTTTAGATACTTGTCATGATTTAAGGTCTTGATGAGAAAAATATTTGTATCTAGTCATTATTATAGGGATGTGTATTGTAGGTTACAAACATTAACACATGGTACTAGGAGTGTATAGGATTATTATAAAGAAATGGGGATAGCATTAATAAGAGCTGATGAAGTGAAGGATAAGGAGGTGACCATGGCTAGATTCATAGGAGGTTTGAATAGGGAAATTATAGATGTGCTTAAGCTGTATGTGGAAATTGAGGACATGGTGGAATAAGCCATTAAGGTTGAGAAGTAGCTCAAGAGAAGGAGTAGGCAGTAGCAACTACCTTACATAGTCTCACGATCGTTTGCTCAGTGGGAAGAGAAGTAGCCAACTACATCAAGTAGAAGTTCTAAAAGGTTGCTCCAAAGGCTAAGACACCAAAGGTGCAAAATCCAAACCTTAGTTCTTCTAATGCATGTAACCAAGATGTTATGTGTTTTAAGTGTCAGGGGAGAAGAAGATATATTGCGACCTAGTGCCCAAATAGGCAAGCAATGATATTGATAGACAGGGTGAGATGGTGATGAATGAAGAAGATGGTAGTAGTAAAGATGAGATGCCACTGTTGGAGGAGATACCATTCGAGGAAGATGAAGGAGTTTACAAGGAAACAGGAAATGTAAGTTCAGTGGCTAAGTGGATATTGAATACTTAGATAAAGGGAAAAGGGTTTAAAATTGGTGGAATTTAAAATTGGGAAGTATAAGGATAATGTCTTTTGTGATATGGTACCTATGTATATGAGTCATATTCTATTAGGAAGGCCTTGGCAATTTGGCAAGGATGTTATGTTTCATGGCAAGTCAAATAGGTATGTCTTTTATCACAATTACTAAAAGCTAACACTTGCACTACTTATGCCAAATGAGGTGTACGAGGATCAACATTACTTGTAGCAGTAGTATAAGTTAGATATGGAGAGGAAAAAGAAGAAGAAGGAAAGTGATAAAAAGTTAGAGAGTGCATGAGTAGAAAACAACAATATGAGTTAGATATGGAGAGAAAAAGGAAGAAGAAGGAAAGTGAGAAAAAGTTGGAGAGTGTACGAGTAGGAAAAAAGGAGGAAATAAAAGGGAGGAAAAGAGTATGTATTAGCTATAATGAAAGATGTGAGGATAGTTGTAGGAAAAGAGCACAAAGTTGTGTTACTAATATATAAAGAATCCCATTATTTATCAAAAGAGGTCACATCTTCCCTCCTTGGAGTTTTATGTCTGGTTTGTAGGATTTCCGGAATATGCTACTAGAGGAGTTCCAAGAGGATTGCTACTAATCAAAAGGATTGGACATTAGATTGATTTTGTGCCAGAAGCAGCCATCCCAAGCGGACCAGCATATCATATGAATCTAGAGGAGACTAAAAAGATCCAAAAACAGGTAGAAGGGCTAATTAATAAAGGATGAGTTCAAGAGACTATGAGCCTTTGTGTAGTTCCACTATAGCTTGTGTTGAAGAAGGACATATCTTGGAGGATGTGCATGGATTATAGAGCAGTAAAAGCCATAATAGTAAAGTATTATCATCTTTTTCCTAGACTATATGACATGCTTGATGAATTACATAGAGCTAGTGTGTTTTTTCAAATTAATCTTAAGAGTGGTCATAACCACATCGAATAAAGAGGGAGATGAGTGGAAAAGTGATTTTGAAAAGAAATATGGACTATATGAGTTATGTCTTTGGTTTGATAAATATGCTTAATACATTCATGAGGCTCATGAATTATGTTTTACGTTCTTTTACAGGTAAATTTATACATGTGTATTTTGATGACATCCTTGTGTATAGCAAGAGGATTGATCAGCATGCTAAACACCTTAGGAAAGTATTTGAGGCTTTACATAAAAAACAATTATATGCTAACCCTGAGTATTGTACATTTTATGCAATTATATGCTAACCCTAAGTAATGTACATTTTATGTGGACCATTATGTAATTCTTGGCTATGTTGTAAGCATATGGAATATTCCAGTAGATGATAATAAGGTGAAAGCCATACAAGAATAGTTGACCTCCATGAGTGTGTCTGGGATAAGAAGTTTCTATGGGCTTATGAGTTTTACAGGAGATTCATGTAGAACTTTAGCACCATCGCAGCAACATTAACTATAATAATAAAAAAGAATGAGAGATTTCAATCGAGAGAAGCTCTGTAAAAAGCATTTAAATTGCTTGAAGATAAGCTGACCCATGCCCCAATATTATCTTTGCTTGACTTTTGAACTTAAATGTGATGCTTTAAGCATACGAATTGGAGTAATGCTAATGCAAGCGAAGAAACCAATTATGTACTTTAGTGAGAAGCTAAATGGAGTGAAGCTGAATTATCCAATATATGACAAGGAGCTATATGCAATGGTGAGGGCCCTAGAGACTTGATAGCATTATTTGCGGCCTAAGGGATTCGTCATTTATATGAAATACAAATCTTTGAAGCACCTCAAGAGCCAAGGTAGGTTGAGTCCTAAACATATCAAATGGGTATCCTTTATAGATACTTTTGCTTATGTGATTAAGTATGAAAAGGGTGTAGAGAATATAGTAGTGGATGCATTTTCTAGGACATATTCACTACTTGCAACATTAAATAATAGACTACTAGGATTCGAACATGTCAAAGAACTGTATGTGAATAATAAAGATTTTGGGCATGTGTGTGTTTACTAAAGGAGGAGTACATAATGGGTATTTATTCTATGTAGATAGGTTGTGTGTTCTGAGATGTTTCTTGAGGGAATTATTAATCTAAGAGGCTCATGATGGAGGCCTAATGGGAGACTATGGTATCACCAAGACATTCACAATTTTGCAGGAACGTTTCTTTAGGCTACACTTGTGGAGAGATGTAGAAAGGATGATTAATAGATGCATCAAATGCAAGGAGACTAAGTTGAGAGTTCAACCACTATACATGCCATTGCCTGTTCTAGACATGTTGTGGATAGACATTTTAAGTGACTTTGTGTGAGGCTTGCCATGTACTCAAATAGGAAAGGATAGCATATTTGTGGTTGTTGATAGATTTTCTAAAATGGTATATTTCATTCTATGCAACAAAACTGATGATGGTACACATTTAGCTAATTTGTTCTTTAAAGAGGTAATTAGATTGAATGGTGTGCCAAAGATAATAGTGTTTGATAGAGATGTTAAATTTTTGAATCATTTTTGGAAAACAATATGAAGTAAGTTAGGCACAAAACTGATATTTTCTACCATGAGTTACCCAAAAACTAATGGTTAAATAGAGGTAGTAAAAAGGACTTTAATTGTTATATTGCATTTACTTGTTATATTTCATGCATTGATTAAAAGAAATATAAAAACTTGGGAAGAGTGTCTCTGTCTTTAAGGTTGTTTGTGGTTTTAATCCATTATAGCGATTGGATTTATTGCCAACATAATGAGCAAGTTAGTGTAGATGAAGAGTATAATGTAAAGTTTATGAAGAAAGTACACAAATGTATACGATAACACATTAAGAGAAGAAATGAGCAATATACACAGAAAGTGAATAAGGTGTGCAAGAAAGTCATTTTTGAGCCTGTAGATTGGGTTTGGGTTTATATGTGAAAAGAAAGGTTTCCAAATCAAAGGAAATCTAAATTGATGCCACAAAAAGATGGGCCATTTCAAGTGATTGAATGCATAAATGATAATGCCTACAAATTGTAGTTAATTGGTGAGTTTGTTATTAGCACTACTTTCACTATTACTGACTTAAGTCCTTTTAATGCACGAGATGAAAGGGACTTGGAATTGAAGTCAATTCCTTCACAAAAGGAGGGCACATAATCACCATAGCCAAACTCGAATATTTGAGGATTTTGGGAGGTCCAATTATGCAAGCTAGAGCTAAAACACTCAAGGAAGCTATGATGGTGCTTGTGAAAATGTTTGTAGAGGGTTTTTGGACATTTGGAAGAGTTTAAGGAGGAAGTAGAACACCTGTGGGTGCATTTGGTATAAAGAGAGCTTGAAACAACCTTCGAGGCAACTTTAGGATCGATCTTAGTAGATCTCCAACAAGCTCAAGTGCATTAGATTGATTCAATAACTAGGCAATTGTTAGCATGCCAGATTGTAAGGTCTCTGGTTTTACAATAGGGATTTAGCTGGTCGATCATGCCTGGTACAATTGTAAATCGAGAGTGCCAGGAATTTTCTATTTTTACGATCTAGATAACCCAATCAACATCCAAATCAAGAGTAGTGTTGGGCCAAAGCCAAATTTAGTTAGGAATTTACCTTTTACATGTCCTTTAATTTTGACAACTTATTTAGAAGATTTTTAAGGTTGTAAAGGCTGCTTAAACACTATAAATAGGGCCTTGATTGTTTTGAGATTTTGAGAAGGACCTTTTAACTTTTTAGCTATTGGTACAATTTTACACTTATCCTAGAAAATTCAAGTGCTTTAATTTTCTAGTGAAAACCTAATTGAATTATTCCAACGTTTTGTCTTGGTTAAATCATGATGTATCAACTAATTAGGTGTGTTAGTTGTGGCTGTCTTTTCTAGTGGTGGGTCATTCCTCACGGTCCATGCAACTAGGCTTTGTTGGGTTTCGACATATGCCAACAAATTCATATATTTATGCTTCCACGGGTGCTTCAACATGTCAAAGCAGTAAGTGTGCAAGTAATGTAGGGCAAGAAGGTAGACAAGTGCAATTGTCAAAATTGGAATAGGAGGAGAAAAAGGAAGCAAGTGCTCCACCTGCCCACAAGCTAAACATGCCATACCTACAAAAGTATATCAAGCAATGGCAAAAGAGTAGGTAAGTAAGTTTATAGGGGACTTTGGAAAATTAGATGTTAATAAAACTCCAAGCTATATAAAGTGTTGGCAAGAGGTAGCAACTAATAAAGGGAAATTAGAGGAGTTAGAAGATAACCTGGAGCATCAACGTATCTTACCACCTAAATCAAAAGTTCCAAAGAGTTTTTCTATACCTTGCACCATGGTAATTTTTCATTTAATAATGTATTATGTAATTTAGGTCAAGTGTAAATGTGATGTTTCTCTCTACCTTTCAAGCACTTGGCATGGAGTTGGTAAAACCTACAAAAATGGTCCTGAAGTTTGTGAATAGATCCTTGAAAAGACAAGTGGAAGTAGTGGAGAACATCTCGTTGAAAGTAAGTGACTTTATTGTGCCCACTGACTTTGTTGTCTTAGAGATGCAAGGTGAGAAGGAATTGCCATTGATCTTAGGCCATCCCTTTCTAGCTATCACAAAATCATTGATAGACATTGAGAAAGGTAGCTTGACCTTACTCATTGGCCCTAGCGAGGTAAGTTTCTTCATGTACTCTACACCTTTTAATAATCCCACTCAAGAAGTAAAGGAAGATGTTGCTATGTTACACATGTTTAATGTTTCTACTAACATTCCAAATGATGTACTAGTTGCAAAAGAAAGCTTAGAGTAGGTGTAAAGCACGGAAGTGAGCAAAGAAAGTGTGAGGGAAAGGTTGAAAGAGCTACCATGGTTGATGGATAAAGAGAAAAAGCAGTTGGAAACGAAGAGGGCAAGAAGAAGAAAAGAAGAAGATGGGCAAGTAAAAGAGTTGTTGTGCTCACGGGTAGTTGTGGATCCCCAAAGTTTCTATTAATTCGACCTAGCCATGAGGATGTTATGCAGTAGACATTACATATAATGCTTCTTAAGAGGGAACCCAAGTTTTTAATTGCTTTCTATAGTTTTACTTTCATGTGCCTTTGTTTTGTGTTAGTTCTATGAGTGCGTTGGGTATATTATTTGGAGTTTCAATTTGGTGTAGGATTGAGGTGGCATTGTTTACAAAGTGTTGAATGCATGAATCGGCATTGGAAAAAGAGGGATTGTTGAGATTTTGTTAACCCCACCAAGTTCTATCTTTTTGCATGGCCCTATTTTATCTTTCAAAACATATATGTAGAATAGGCAACAACATAACTATGGGGGAGGAGTTGTTGAAATTATGAACGAATATAGGTTAAATTGGGTGTAGTGCATGTGTTAAAGTGTAAAAAAATTATACATGCATGTTGAATGGTTTACTTGGTAAAATGATGGCCTAAAGATCCATGAAATTGTGGCCACTGGACTTAATTTGTGATGAAATTTTATGTGAAATTTTTGGTTGCATAGGGCTTGAATTGTTCTTGAAAATAATTCAATTTGGCCTAGTTTGTCAAAGACATGATTTTGATATATTATGCACACCACTCTTTACTTTTGGTTGCTTGTAGGAAGAGGATACTTGGTCTAGGGAAGTAAGACTTGTTTGATGATTGACAAATTCTCTAAAGAATGAGTGAGATTGCAAATGACAGGGCTTGGAAAAAATAAATATCTAATAAACAAAAGTAAGGATGTGAAAAATTTTTCTACTCCACTTATTGGTGTGACTTATTTATTGGGATTGTGCAAAGACTCCTATTCATTCTCACATAAAATGGTCACCTAATAATGAGTATGCATAATATCTTAAGTTAGTTGTGGGTGGAGAAACCAAAGGTGTGTGGTGACTCTTGTTCACCTTTGCATAAAAAGGCTCTTGACTACTCAAGAAAATTATGAAGCTCACAAAAAAATGAAATGAATAAGTGTGGTGAAGAAACAGAAAATGAAAAAAATAAGTTGATGGCCATAATAGAAGTCCTACAATTACCTCTTACAATTGGTTAAACTTGTTAGAAGGAGAGTGAGTTGATTCTTAGAGTGAGCTATTCCTTAGTTGAGTGCCTTTAACTTGCAACAGAACCATCAAGAGGTTAAGGTGTTTGAAAGTTGAGGAGTGGCACACACACATAGAAATCTATTTAGAGATGTAATTGGATTGAGGCTTTTGTGTTCGTGAAAGATACTTGTACTATGGAACGTATGTGTGTTTTGGTTTCTGAAATTAAGATGGGTGGCCAAATTCATGATTTTGTGGTTTCATACATCATTGATTTGAAAATAATTTCAGAAATCAAAACCCAATGTACTTTGATTTTGCATGCATTCGGAGATAAAATGGTTGCCTTATGTTTGAATGCACATAAAAGTGCCATTTTTGATAAATTGGTGGTGTTTGGGTGTAGTTTTGGTGAAAATTGAGTGAATTAAGATATCTACACTTAAACAATATTTTTTTCTGAATTGCAAGTCTCATGCCCGTAAGGAAGGTGTCTATGGTAGTGAGAAGTGGTTTTGTACCCAAAAATTGCAAGTAACAAAATTTGGATATTCTATCCTAAGGAGGCCTACAGCCGTCAAATGGAGGTCGCAATTGCAAGAGAGGAATTTGTAGTCGTGGGAGGTTGATAAGTGAAGAACAAATTCTGACACAGTCAAGTTCACAGCTGTGATAAGGAAGTTTGTGATCGTGATGCTAATATTCACAAGAGTGAAGTAGGACATAGTGCATTCTAGACAAGTTAGCCATCAATGGTCGCAACCCTAAGAGGAGACTTCGAGAGAGAGGGAGAAGATGGTGCAACCACAGCTCTTACAAAGCAAGCCATGTAATGCCAACTGCTAAGGTCCACACACATGTGGAAAAGGTTCATGACCGTGATGCCTAATAGCATGATTGCAGATCATAGTGTGAGAGGCAGCTAAACATGTTTTCAAGAGCTTCTATCTCTTTTCTCTTCTGTTACACATACCTTAGTCACCCATGCATATAAATATTAGATCCTACACAAGTTTTAAAAGGTCTTAAGTAGTTTTAAACATTACAAACACCTTGAATTAATAAAATCAAGATTGAAGAGGTGAAAAAGGAGGAATCTGTGCTAGCATTAAAGAGAGTTCATTCTTCCATACAATGCACGAATTATAGACTATGTTTTACAAACCTTTTCTATTATTTTCAAGTTGTTTGGATGATGAATACATTAGCAGTGTTTTTTATTAATAATATGAGTTGTTAATTTTCTTTCTATTCTCTTATGTTAATGTTTGGTGAAAGATGTATGCATTATGTTATGATTAATTGCTTTTGCTCTTGTTGTTTACAATTTGTGGCATGTATTGTGATTGGAGGATTTGGCTAACCATTCAATTAATTTGTGGCTGTATGGGAAATGACAGGAATGAAATCTATGCATTAGACTTTCAATTGTGAACATTAATTCTATAAAAATAATGAGAGTGAAACCATAGAATTAGTGTGGGAAATAACTATTAATCATAGAAATTTATAACATGAGTTGATCAAACTTGGGAAAACTTGCTGATTTCTTGAGTCAAAACTTTAGGAAAGTCCAAAAGGATATCCTAGAGACTTTATGATTAACATAAATTAACATATATTGGAAACTAACAGAAGGGGCTAGGCTTTTTAATATTGGTACTTCACTACATTTTGCTTTCAAATTGTTTGCTTCTTCATTATTTTCATTCCCATTGTCACCTTAAGACAACTTGGATAATAAGTGGTTAGTTACATTGATAGACACACAATATTCTCCCCGTGGATGTGACACTTGTACTTACTAAGTACTAGTTCATATAAATTTAATCTTGGTGTGTTAACAACATGCATAACCAATAGGTTCAAGAAAGGATGTGAGACATGCAAATGCTTCCAACTTTTGATAGTCGATCCTTTGAATATCTCTAGTCCTTTTCTTATCAGTCAAATTTCTAATAATAACTTTTGGTAGGTGATTCCATCTAACTCTGGATGAATATCAAGGGATTTTAGCATCATATTTGGAATTCCCAATAGTTGTTCCACCATGTGTTGGAACATCTAGTGGCTTATCTATGCTTTTTTCAATATTCTACTCTACCATTTCTCTCACTGATTCATATTCTTCGTCATGCCATTTTTCAATAGACTATCTTGGCTTAATGTCAATAACCACACATTTATTGATTCCATAGTAGTGTGTCTTTCTGTTGAATACACAGTAGGCATTACTAGTGGTAGAGTAACCTAACAAGATCCCTCATCCAACTTAGCTACAAAGTTGCCTAAATGATCAAGGTCTTTCAAGATGGAACGCTTGCTCCTAAAGA
The DNA here is from genome assembly GCA_019155195.1 of Avicennia marina. NCBI lineage: Eukaryota > Viridiplantae > Streptophyta > Magnoliopsida > Lamiales > Acanthaceae > Avicennia > Avicennia marina. Next base: position 6,090,423 of record CM032772.1, on the reverse strand, counting down.
CATAGAAGTAGGTCATGTTCGGTTTCCTTCCCTTCTAAAGCTCATGGGGCGTCTTTTCGATAGTTAGCCGAAGATTGGACTTGTTGATGATGCATATGGTATTCATGGCTTCAACCTACCACTTCAGACATAATACTTTAGTGTTCAACATCGCCCTTGCCATTTCCTGCAATGTCTTGGTTTTTCCTTTCCACTACTAAGTTTTGTTGCGAAGCCTTGGGGGAGGAGAATTCATGTAAGATGCCAAGTACCACCTAGAAATTTGCAAACTCTTCATTTTGAAAATCATTCCCATGGTTAGTTCTAATTCAAGCAATTCCTATGGTATAAGCTTTTTTGTGATAAGTCTAGTTGAAAAATTTTTGAAACACTTTAAAGTAATAGACTTATTTTTTAAAAATTTTACCCACATATACCTTGAGTAATTGTTAACATAGACAAATATATATTTGTTATGTCCAAAGCTCGCATTATTAGTGGTCTCGCTAGATCAACGGGTAGGAGTTCAACAAATTTTGGAGGTTCCTACATGTTGCATCATTTTGTGGGAAATTTGCATCAATTTGTCCAATTAGCATGTTCCACATGAACTTCTATACAATTTAATGCTTAGGATAGGTAATATACAAATTGCTCCAAATTTAGATATCTTCAACAGATTACATTGGTTGGTATGACCCAACTTTTGGTGCCACAAGTTTACCTCATCGACTTTAACTTTTATATAGGAGTCAATGTCTTCCAACAAGTAGTAGTTATTAATTGATCTCTTTCCTTCCATGATGCAGGAGTTAGTCATCTGTAGGCACCAAACTAAGGAAATGCAAGTTCAAGACCTATTGCATCACTTAAGCAAAGCTTAGTTGCCTAAATGGTCACCTAAGCAAGCTATTTATGAGGGAGTAGATGAAGACTTATAAAACCACCGTTAGTCACCTACAACTCACGTAAGTGATGAGCAGGTGACAAGTCAAATTTAGCTTATCACCAAAGCAATAAGGAAGCGACCAGAACCACCTATTCTATCTCTCAGGTGATGGAATAGGCGAGAGTTCAATTTTTAGCTAACCTACTAACTGATGAGATAAAATGGATGGAAATTGCAACCAATCAAGGCTCTTAGATAGTGGAACTTCAAACCTATAAATAAGGGGGTGTTCTATAACCTAAAATCCTCATCCATAACCTAGGATTCTTTTAGGAATCATAATCTATCATTCTAGTATTAATTTAGTATAAATAAAAGGTTTTAGAATGCGTTTGGTGCTCTCATAAGACGTAGGGCGTGGTATGGAAGCAAGGAATTGCTACGGGAAGAAGGCCAACAAGTAATAAGTGTTTATCTTTTGCTTCCTAATTCCCTATGTACGGTTTCATTGAGCAAGACAAGTAAGAATTTTCATATTATCATTCTTAATTAATTGTCATTTCTTATTTAGTCATGATAAATTCTCTTCTTCTTCTCTTCCTATTCCATTTTTTCTTCTTCTTCTTCTTTTATTTTTATTTTGTTATCTAACTAGTGGTTATACTGGAAGTGGAATCTACAAGTTAGACAAGTTGTCCACAATTGTGAATAGTGGACTTATGACAAAAGTGAAGGTCCTTTATTCATAACAAAAATTGAAATCAACTTATCCTTCTTCTTTCTTTTTTTTCTTCTTCCTAACACATGGTTATAATAGGAGTGAATTAATAAGTTAGAACAATTGATCAAAATTGTGAATCGTAGGCTTATAGTAGAGTAAAGGTCTTACATTCTTAAGGGATCAATTATTAATCCATTATTTTTCTTCTCAATTGAGTGGACTTCATGAATGATTGGATTAATTCAACTGAAGCCTTAGTATAACTTGAGAAAGTGTACTTTGGACTCAAGAGATTAATAGCCCCAAAATAAGAAATTAAAGTTTGATAATTAATTAAATGACAATGAAAGTTCTTACATATTTTTGCATGATGATTTCCATTAGCCTTTGCTTGTGATTACTAGCATACGCATCTCATTCCATCTACTTTATTAAGAATTGCTTTATTCTTTAATCAATTATTATTAAATTCGTCTTTAAATTAATTTTACTTAATCAAAATACAATGTTATTGAAAAAACCACTCATACTCTCTATGGATATGATAACTTTTACTCTCCTATATTACTTGATGCAATTGTTGTACATTGAGAGGTAGAAAAGGCGATGCTAGTCGCTTCCCTATCACTGAGACAATGAGTAGATAACTAACTAAATTTAAACTGTTGCTTGCTCATCGCTTAATGGAGCCATAGGCAACTGGTGGTGGTTTTTTATTGGTTTCCACCCACTCCCTCACTAGTGGCATGCTTAGGTAACTATTTAGGTGACAAAGCTTTACTTGAGTGACGCAATAGGCTTTGAACCTTTATTTCCTTGGTTTAGTACCTTTAGATGAGTTTATATCTCTTCCTTCTCATTTATCTTCATCATACAACCACTGTAACATATAAGATAGGTAAATTTCTTTATTTTAATTGAAAATTTGAACTACATAACATAACTTCAAATAAATTTATTCACGTAAAGTCTTATCTTAGTCATTAATTAATAAATAAAAGTCTATAAACTATTTTAATTAGAAGGGTCCATGTAGGATGGAGTCCGTACCTTAATCCCTAGTTTTACAACTATTTAAAAGGTTCTTGAAGAGTTCAACACATCATTCTTTAACCCCAATTCTCGTGCATACCATTTAAGCAAAAGAGAGCAGCCTTTAGCCACCCTTTTTTGAGCACTTTTTTTGGTCAAAAATCCTTCTTGCCGAAAGTTGTTTGCGTTAGAACTGCACAAAAGAGTTTTGTGGAAGTGAAAAAAGAGCTCATAATCATTCTAATTGTGTGGACAAAGTAGAGGAGGAGATTCGAGAGCCACAACTCAAGGGTCACATCTAAATTTGCTTGGAAAAGTTCTAAAGGCACAACTTTTAGGTTTGTTCTTGTTTGTTCAATATCTAGCATATTTTGCAACAAAAATGGGTGGGGTTTGTTTTGTTACGTTTTGTTGCATGTGTAGAATGTTTTTATGTTCTAAATTCCTTATTTTTATAAGCTAACCCCATGGAATCAAACAATAATTTCTATTTCCCACACTCTCACTCACTTGTGGTGACACATCATTTGACCTTTTGGGGATAGTTGGGATTCCACGAGGTGGTATAATAATTAAAAAGGTGAGTTTGTTAATTTGAGTGTTCTTATGTTTGATACACAGGTAAGGGGGAAAACATGAGTGATTACATCTTGTGAGTTAAGAGGAACACTTGCACACATGTAAACCCTTTTCTTCTCTACACATTATAGTTTCAAGGATACCAAGAGACATCACATTCTACATGAGGTGACGACGGAAACATTGGCTAGCATTAACCAACTGTTTGAGAACATGAAGGAGTCTTGTACCACTACAAGGGATAGTTCACTACCTTATGTTGACAAAGATATGGAAGAGTCGAAGCCTAGACCTCACAGAGCTACATGTTAAAATAGACAAGGCAGCTACATCAATGTTAGGTTCACTAATATGGCTAAAGAGTGAAATTGAAAGCTTTCCCAGGATGTGTTAATGGGAAAATTTTGATGATGATGGTGAATTCTTAGAGGAGGTCAGACTTACCATTCCATTATTCTAAGGTCATTTTGATCTAGACTACTTGCAATAGAAAAGAGGGGTAGAATTGTATTTGATTCTCATAATTATTTAGAAACTTAAATGGTTAAATTAGCCACCATTGAATTTGTGGATAATGCTAAATTTTAGTGGATTGAGTTAGTAGTAGATAAAGGTACGAGAAACTTCAAATCACCACATGCAAAGAACTAAAAAAGGTATTGAGAAAGAGGAATGTTCCATACTCCCTTCATGTATGTTATGCATAGTACTTGATAATTTAACTTGAGGAGAATTGAGTGTTAAGGAATATTATGATGAGTTGAAATTGGTAATGAAGAAGGCTAATGTGGACGAAGATATAGAAGAAACTATGAGCATATTTCTCATTTAGTTGAATGAAGAAATTGTAGAGATAGTTGAGCACTGTTGTTATGAAGGGATTAAGGATATGGTAGAGAGAGCTATCTAAGAACAATAATTGCTTAAGAGGAGTGGTGTTGGGAGGTCTGCATGATACAACCTCTATGAAGCTATTGTTGTGATTATGCAACATGACTCTTATGGGACCATTGTTGAAGTTTCTATACAACATAACACTTGTGGGGTCGTTGATAGAAGATCTATTATGCATACTATTAGCATTGTAGCCATGCCAATAGGGGGTCAGTTATGCGTATTCTTACCTGAATAATTATGATACTAGTTAGTTGTAGTTTGTGAGGAGGGTAAGGAAGAGATAAGTCTGATGTTGGTGAAGGAGGACCATAATGGTAAGAAGCAATCTTTGGGTGGTGATATATCTATTAAAGAAGAAGTTCGTGAAGCCACAGGTGAGTTGAATTTAGGAAATGATGCTAGTGGAAAAATATTAGGAGAAGTGACATCAATGTGTTAAGGAGATGAAGTTAATTGAAGAAAGACCTAATTAAAGAACTCAACTGACAAGTTGAAGATAACAGGTACCAAGGGTCTAATAAGGCACTTTTGTACTAGTTTCAAGAAGTAATTGGTTGCGAAAGAAGAGGTTACAGGTCAATCAGGTGCTAACATGGGTGAAAATGGCAAGAAAAGAACATCTGAATCTATCTCACTTTAGTCAAGATCAATCTCAGGCAAAGCAGATCAATTTCAAGAAGATAAATTGACATTAAAATGTTTGAGCTTTCTATCGTTAAGACCACACATAATTGGAATTGATTGCATGAGGTTAGGATTGACATTGATATCAATTGCAAGGAGTCAAATTTATCCAAGCATGGCCAATTAATAGAATTAAGTTTCCACCTTCTGGAAATATGATATGGGCTTTAAATCGACGAAGATTAATCAAAAGAGTGTTTGATTGATTGCAAATGTCTTTCAAATTGATCATGACTATAGTGTGTAGTACAAGATTTCCTTGTTTCATTAAGATTTTTTTACCATAATTAATTAGAACTTTTCCTAAAATTTTTATAGAGGAATTTAGAGTATACTGGCTAAGATTTGGCACTGTATAAATAGGTCTATTTGTCATATCTCTGCAGAACTATTAACACTTGATTACTTTGATCAATAAAATTATAGCTTTTATGAAACAAGCATTTAGAGTTAGAAATATGGATGAGACGCTTGTACCTTCTTGGCATTCTGGAGAACATCCCATGCTTCTTCACCATTTACCAAAAGGGGAGCAATTTGAATTACTCCTTGTTAACTCTTAAGATTTGGTGTTGATATCTTTGGAGTTTCCAGAGGCTACCTTCTCTTCTTTGTCTATGTTGACCTTCGCGTCTTTGATAACATCCAAGCCTTTCCATCTTGAATGTTAGTGCAAACCATCCTTCATGATGAAACTCTAGGTCTTCTCATTGGGGACTTGATGAAAGCATTTATTCAAACCTTTCAATATGGATAGTAAATTTTATTTGACAATTGGGGTTGTGTGACTGAAGCACCTTCCTTTTTACTCATGGTCTAACTTCGAGCTCTAGAATCTCACCTACCTACAATTAAGGCCAAAAAGGGTGACATTGTTTAGATGCCACTTGCAGGTTAGGTTAGATCAAGTGTTGTAATTTTAAATTAAATTTAACTCCGTGATGTTTTAATTCTACTAGGGAATTTTTAAGCTAGTCTTGTAACACTACTACGCCAAACATAACATAAAAGTATCACAAGCACAAACAATATGTTTACGCAGTTCAGATTCAACCTCTTACGTATGTGGGTAACTCATCTAGATCAAAGTAATACACTAATTAAAGTAATTACAAGCTAATCAACCAAGCACAAGGCCCTCGCCTCCATAGCATTTCATCTAATTCAATTTCACACTTGATTTCAACTAATTAGTATACTCCATTTCCTTCACTCTCTCTTTCCCTCATCTCTCTCTCTCTCTCTCTCTCTTCCTCCACTTACGGGTAACTATTGCTATTAGATAGAATGGTACTCTAGTAGGTTAGTGTAATGTTTGGTAATCCCATAATATTCCCTATGTATTCAATTAGCATTTACCTTTCTTTAATCCACTAATAACTCTCAACTCCTCCCATTCCTAGTATTCATGTAACTTTGTCTAGGGAAGAAAGAAATTGATTAAACAGTCTCGAACATCCCTTTTTTAATTATCAACAACTCTTCCTTTACCAAGCATAGCTATTCAATCTCCAACACCCCATAATTGTAGAAGTAAAGGGCAGACCTTTGTTCTGCTTGATTGTGTTCACTTTGAACAGCCTAACATGCTACTTAATGATATGATTAGAGGTAAGGGATGTTCAAGATGGAATCAAAGCTTGAAATTAGAAACAAGTATGCAAGATTAGTCTAACTTTTGAACTTGCACTTTCATTTCTATGATTTCTATGAATGAAGAGATGAACAAAACTACTTATACATCTGAAGGAAATTAACTAAACCAAGTAACTACTTAGATTTAATTGCTACTAACTATCACAAGTGCTAGAAATACAAAGTTTAGCTACCAAGAAAATTCGACAAACTAACTAAACAAAATAAAAAGGGAAATTGAAAATAACTAAAAAGGTGGTTGGCTAACTTAGATGACACGAAGAATTGATGAGCTATATGTTAAGTTATTATCATTTGTTTCAATAGCCTCCCTCAAGATAGAGAATGATGGTTTATCATTCCTATCTTGCTGAAATGTTTAAGAAACATATGCCTTGGTAGTGGCTTTATAAAAACTTCTGCAACTTGATGTCCTATTGGACTATGCTGTGTAGAAGTCTTCCTTCTTGCACTTGATCTTTGATGATATAGCAATCCATTTCTATGTGTTTTGTGCATTTGTGGAGGACTGGGTTTGTGGCTATATGTGGTGCTACTTAGTTGTCACAGAATAGATAAGCTAGTCCTAGATGCATTATCTCTAATGCTAAGAGGTTGTATCTTATCTAAGTTAATTTAGCACCAATTGAAGTTGTGGCACCACAATATTCAACTTCTGCTGATGATCTAGAGACAATTGATTGCTTCTTTAAGTGCCAAGAGATTAAGGGTTCTCCAAGGAATACACAATAGCCTGTGATGGATCTACAGGTTTTAATGTAGAAGCCCCAGTTAGAGTCACAAAAAGCTTTCAATTGAGGAATGCTCCTTGAGGATAATAGAATGCTTGTTAAAATGCTCCCTTAATGTAGTGCAAGGCCCAACAAGCTAACTTGAGATGCACATCAGTGGATGGTTGAATGAATTGATTTAGTGTTTGTACAAAAATGAGATATCAAGCCTAGTAACTGTCAGATATAACAATCTATCTATCTATCTATGGTAAATAGAAGGATCTTTCAATGGTGTACCCTACTTATTACTAATCTTCATGCTTTGATCTATAGCTATCTGTGATCCATAGGTATCTTACTTGGTTTGCCTACTAATTTACCTACGTCTGCCAATAAGTCTAGTGCATATCCTTTGGTTAAAATATATTCCTCTTGGTCCCTTGCTAGTTAAAATATCTCTAGCACCCTATAATTTATGCTTCCAGGTAAGTCTTAGGCTCCACTTGAGAAGAAATAGTAGCCAAAATGCTTGGTGTTGTGGATAGAATTTATGAGAGCTAACTACATTACATAGAGGGTATTTTCTTCAAGAATGAGGTATGTACTGACCTTGATCAATTAGAATTGGTGAATTCGATCTAGCTGATTGGCAATGATACTCTTGAAGACACTAAGCTATTTTCCTCACCTTACTGGACCTCCTTAAGGCAATAGGTTCATAGTTGAGCAATGGAACAATATTAGGGTCAATTTGGTTTTATAGATTACTAAGCTCAGGCTCTAATTCATTAGGTTGAGAGTGGCTTTAAGAGCTCTCTACATTTTTCTAATCAAGGTTTCCTTTATGGTTTTGTGTTTGTTGCAGGTTGCAAATTTTAGGTTTTAAACGAATGGTAATAAAATCACCAACAAGATCTTTGGGTTCACGTGAGGTTCTAGGTCGTAGATTTATTTTCTTGTTTGGGATTTGGAAAGGAAACACGACCTCATAGAAGGTATAAAGACATTATTATTTTCCAAGTCCAGTAATTTATGTTCCTTTACACCAGACGAATACCCTTGTAGAACGCATCTCTTAGACCTTAGATCAAACTCATTTATTCCTTGATTTAAGGTGATGGCAAAGCACAAACTATTGGATTTCGTAGAGTTGGCTGTAAAAATAAAAAATTTATAACATAAGCTAATGGAACAAATCCTATCCATTTTTGTTGCAAAACATGCAAGATATTGAATTAACAAACACAAGAATCAAGATGGTACCTTTGAAATGTTTTCAAACTTTTCATACATGATCTTTGGAGTCGGAGCCCTCAAACCTCAACCTCTAGATTTTTCACATGATTAGGATGCTTTTAAGCTCCTCTTATACTTGACAAATCTACTTTTGGAGATATTTTAATGCTAACTCTTTGGGTTAGAAGGACTTTATGATAGAAGAGAGACATAAGAGGGTAGGGTTTCTTCTCTCCTTTACCGATAGGGAACACGAATTTTGTGGTTAGGAATTATGTCTTAAACTCTATAAAACTCCTATTTATAGTTTAGATACTGGGGATAAGCGAATGGGCTCCATTGGCCTCTTTGCATGGACCTTTTTCAACTAAATAACCCATGGACTCTTATTTATCAATTTCATTAATAAATCACCCTATAAGTTCTTTGATTATTATCCTTATAGATAATTAAAACCCATTTGTGCCCAACTAATTTAATTTAATTAATTTCATTAATTAAACTAATTTCTCATTGTGCTAATTAATGATCTCATCATTAATAAGCACCATGGCAATTTATTTAGTTCAATCCAATTACAACTAAATAAATTGTGTATCCCATCAATTTAACACTCACAACACAGCCCTGTCCCATGTGTGTGACTCCCTAGGTTTGTTCTTAATTTGTGAAGAGTATAGTTCGAAGGATATATATAACGTCTAGCCTATGATCTACATCGTAATCCAATTAAGATAATGTGATTCAAATCACTATGAACCTTTCTTATTGTGACTACCATGCCATATAAACATTTTGTATTGGTTTTTCCTAACCAAGCAATCATTGATTTAGTCAAACTCACAAACTCAGTCATATGACCAATTGGCTTTTCCTTTATGGGACAGATGTTCCTATCGAAAATTTCTTTCCAATCACACATTGCCTTGCTAAGGGCTTGTATCTCATAGAATACTAATTGCATAAGACAATTGCCTTGCTCACTTGCAAGGCGACAAGTCCCTTATTGATTGCACACATGCCTCCCATATGCAGGTACAATAGCATGTTGGGCTCATGATTTTCTCCTATAATAGGATAGATATTACCCTTAATGTTCTAATAACATGTTGACCACTGTGCACACAAGATAACCATGTCATCTTTGTTCTAAGGTCTACAAACACTTAACACAATCACGAAGTAGAATGTTGACAACTGAGATTGAACTCCATGCTTCTACTTTGTTTTGTGAGTCATTGTTTGAATGCCTAATTCCCCAATGGCACATCCATATATATGTATTCTTAGTATCTCATACTAAACAGCATAGCACTCATTGTACAAATGCAAGATGTACAACTTGTATCGACTCTCTAATGCGAATTTAATACACTACATTACAAGCATACAACGATTGAACATGTAACATAGAGAAGTGGGGTTGTCGTATTCTTAGGGAGTAAGAATATTATTTAATAGTATTGCATTTTAATTAAGTGAATAAATAATATGTAATGATAATTAAACAGGCAATGAAGTAAATTAAATTAAATAGAGGAGAGAAGAATATGATGACTATAGCAAGATACAATCAATAACCTGTAAAAACTTTAATTACCAATTAAATCAATTATCAATTTTAATTTCTTATTTTAGGGATATGTAATTCCTTAAGTCCTTAGTATACTTTCCCAAGTTATAGCAAAGTTTCAAGTGGATTAATTCAATGATTTTAGAATTAATTCAATTGAAAATGGAATTTGTGAATTACTTTTCTTATCCTTTGTGAATGTGTGGAACCTTCACTTTTGTTATAAGCCCACAATTCACAATCGTGATCAATTTACTTAACTTGTAGCTTAACTTCCGTTACAACCACAAATTAAGTCAAATAAAAGGAAGAAAGGGAAGAAGAAGAAGAGAAAGAGAGAGAAGGCTAATAATTGATCACAATAAAATAAAAAAAGACAATGAAAATTTGACTGATAACAAAAGCCCTTACTTTATTCAACATCAAACCCTAAGGTAGAAGTAATCACCACTTATCTTGTATTCAGTGAACTCTCACTTATTCATCTTGATCTAGCTCATACAAGACACCAAACTCCACTCCAACTCTCAAATTTTACAACTAAGAAAAGAGGAATGATGCAATGTATGGCCTATAGGAATTCTAGTGTTTCTTGGATGCCTCTTGCTTGTGGAATAGACCCCTTTTTGTAGGCTTAAAGTCCACCACCCAAACTATGTGATTGGTTGATGAATTCCATCATTTCCTTTCATTGGTCCAGGGGATAGGTGTGTAGAATTTCCAACTATCGCCTGTTCCATCACCTAGGTGACAAAACAAGTGATAGTCGTCGCACTCTTGCACCGAGACGATAAACACAATTTATGCCATAGCCTAGGCGACAAGGTAGTGATGGTCAGCAAATGCACCTACACTCTCACTAGTGGTTTGCATAGGAAATGGTTTAGGTGATGATTCTTCATTCTCGCAATGCCTTGGACCATGTTATTGTATTTCCTTGTTTTGGTGCCTTTGATTGAGTTTTATTCCACTTCTTGTTCACTTGTTTTTATTCTAAGCACATAAGATAATTAAATTTTTCTTTCTGAATGAAATTTTAAACAAGATAATACAAATTGAGCCCTGAAACATTCAAATAAAGTATAGTTTTATTTAGGTTATCACTCTTCAATCTGTTTTAGAGTGTTTGTGATTTGTAGACATGTTTTAGTGATTTAATACCTAGAAAACCTCAGTGTCCATATTTGTAACTCCTTATGAATAATAAGGCTTCCTAACTCATGCACATAGGCACATGCAATACTTTATGCCAATTAAGGTTTATATACATGAAGACTTGCCACAATATTGATATAGAAATTAATATTTTATTAATTAATGTGAAAAGTATATATGTAATCAAATGCCCTTCTAGTATCCTTCATTTTCTCTTAGTGTTGGAGGCATATCACTAACAATCTCCCACTTACACTTTAATGCTAACACTATTGATGCCAATCACTATGGTATCTAGTACTCATCATTTCAAGATGGAGATCCAATTGCACTTGAGTCAACGGCTTGGTAAGTAGGTCAGCCATATTATCAGTAAAATCTATTTTTTACATGGCTATGTTGCCCTTTCCAATGGTTTCCTAAATGATTCGATAATACCTCTCTATGTGTTTAGATTTTTTATGAGACTTTGGCTTCTTCTCTTGCATGATCACACCATTATTGTCATAATAAAGTAACAAAGTCTAGTCCATATCTCGAACCATCTAAAGTTCTATCTCGAACTTCTTTATCCAAATATCCTCCTTCACTACATCACATGTAAGGATGTACTTAGCCTTAGTAGTGGAGTCTATAGTCATACTCTGTATGGAACTTTCCAACCGATTGCACCTCTATTAAGAGTGTATAAATCTAGAGATGGACTTTCCATTATCCATATCTAACTGGAAGTCCAAGTCGGTATATCTATTAGATCACCATCTATATATACAAGTATTATATCCTTAGTCCTTCTAATATATTTAAGGATACACTTGATAGTATGCTAATGCTCTTCACTAGGATTTACCTAAAACCTATTTTGTAACACTTACATAATAGGTGATATTTACCTCGTACATAGCATTCCATATATTAGCTTCCTAATAACCAAAGCGTATGGAATGGCTATCATGCTACTCTCCTCTCATCAGTCTTTGGGCACATGGATTTTGATAGATAGATGTGATTGGGAGAGATCTAACAATCTCTATGCTTTATCACTATAGACGTAATGCCCAATATGTAGGTCACTTCTTTCAAGTATTTCATGGAGAAGTTTTCAAATAAGCAGGACTTGACTAAGCTTAACATCCCAACATCATTCACCATCAATAGTATGTCATCCACATACAACACAAGGAATGTTATAGTGCTTCCACTAACTTTTTTATAGACGAAGGGCTCATGCTCATTCTTGATGAAGCCAAATGATTTGATTGTGTCATCAAAACAAAGATTCTAACTCCTTAAGGTCATAAATGGATATCTTAAGCTTGCATAGTTTATAAGATTCATCTTGGACCTCTAAACCACGAGGCTGCACCTTATAAATGTCCTACTTAAGCATTCTATTATGGAAAACAGTTTTGACATTCATTTGCTAAATCTCATAGTCTAAGTGGGCAGCTATTGCAAGTAAAATCTGAATGGACTTAAGGATGGCTACTAGTGATAAGGTTTCCTCATAATTAATTATCTTCTTTTAACTATAGCACTTCACCACCAACTTAGCCTTACAGGTCTCCACCTTATTGACTGAACTAATCTTTCTCTTTCAAACCCACTTACATTTAATGGGAACAATTCCCTTGGGTGTATCCACTAGAGTCTATTCTTATTTTGTATGCATTGAATCCATTTTGGATTTCATAGCCTCCAACCACTTGGTGGAGTCATTTTTTGCCATTGCTTGATCAAAAATTGAAGGATCATCTCTATGATCATTACCTCTCATTATGAATAATTCTTGTCCATTTTCTATGACATAACGATATCTCTTTAGTGCCTGAGAAATTCTACTCAATTGTCACAATGGTTGCATCTCAGAAGGTTCCTTTTGAACAGGAACTTATGCTCTAGGCTAACTACTTTGTTCCTCATGCTCAACTTCCTTGAATACTATAGTTCTACCTGTATTGCTTTCTTGAATGAACTCTTCCTTAAGGAAGCATGCGTGATACTCAATGACATTCCTATTATCTTCACATATGTAGACTCATAGCCTATGAAATATCTAGAATATCCAACAAAGCAGCCTATAATAACCCTTGCCTCCAACTTGAAAGTCTTAATCTTCTTGAGATAAGTTAGAAATTCCCAAATCCTTAAGTACTTAAGGCTTGGCTTCCTTCCAAACCACATCTCATGGAGGTGAAGGGAACAAACTTATAAGGTGTCTTATTCAAAATGTATGCTATAATATGTAGGGCATGCCTTTATAAAGATATGGGTAAATCGATGTAGCTTATCTTTGATCAAACTATGTCTAACAAAGTTTAATTCCTACATTCTACTACACCATTTAATTGAGGAGTTTCTGTGGTGTTAATTGTGATACAATGCCATTCTTCTTGAGGAACTCAATAGACTCAAAACTCATGTACTCACTTCTGAAATATGATCACAACGTTTCAATAAGTTTGCCAGTTTGTTTCTCTACTTACGCTTGAATTTCTTGAACCTTTAAAATGATTTATGCTTATACTTCATTAAGTACACATAACCATACTGTGACTAATCATCTACAAAGGTTCTAAAGTAGAGAAATTCTCCCCTTGCCACTTCATTAAATGGCCAATAAATACCAATGTGGATTAGCTCTAACACTTTTCAGCAACCCTTTCAACACCTCATCAAATGAACTTCTAGCCATCTTTCCAAGGATTCAAAGTTCATATGTTAGATAGGGTTTCCCTCCCAATAGGTTAATAAGACTATTTTTCTCCAACTTACTAATCTTTGCGTCCCTAGTATGGCCAAGTCGAAAGTGCCAATAGGTATTTGGGATTTAAAGCATCCCTAGGACATTTGTTCGAAATGGTGTTGATCAGTAGTCTATCATTCAATTAAAGTAGCATAGGCTATTTACCAATAAGGCAATACTAATCAATTTATTACAATAATAAATTTGGCACCTATAGTCCCTGAAAGACTGTGTGAAAGAGAGTTTATAACACTCTTTCAACAATAAGGACACAAAAACAATATTCTTTAGCCTATTTGGCAACAAGAGACAATCTTTTAGGTCAAAACATGAACAAATGACAACTTGACCAAAGTAGTGCTAGTTAGCGTGGCTAGAACACTTACCCAACTACCAAACTTGATTAGCACTTCTCACTTCACAAGTAATTTGCTCTTGTCTAAATCTTGATTCGAAGTGAAGATGTGAGAAGACACATCTAAATCCAAGATCCAAGATGTAGAGAACACATCAATGGAATAAGATGCTTCCCAAACAAAAAGTTCCATACCTTTAATGTCATCCCCATGGCAATTGAGGCAACTAGTGCAATTCCTCCTCCAATGCTGTTCCTTATTGCATTAGAAATTCTTTCCTCTATTAACATAGGCACTAGATTTCATGCCCCTCCCACTAGCCTTGGGAATTATGGGTTTCCTTCCCTTAGCATTGTTCTCCTTAGTTCTCACTAATGGAGAAGCTACAACCTTTAAGGACAACTCCTTTCCCATGCATTTAGATCTTAGTATCAGGATATCGTTAACTCTCTCAAGAATTAGAACTCTTCTAAAATCGACAATCCAGTTAACTATCTTAGCTCTAGTAAACTTAAGGTCTCAATCATTATTAATAGTGAAAAGGCATTCATTATTCGAGATAATAACAAACTGTAGAAAATAGGGTAACTTGTTAGTTTGGTTGTTTTATTTGTTACCATTATTATTATGGACTTTAAATCAAAAATGACATGCTACTAAATTTTTTGAATCCTATACTCCCTTAGGTAGAAGATAGAAATTCATCAATAAATTTCCTTTGTAGGGATTGGGACCTTCATTAGACATAATATACCTCATGTAATCGAGTCTCAGCATGCTAGATCCAAGGAGTGGCAACTCTTGCCCACACATCTCATGCTCAATCCAATCTATCACTTAGCCCATGGCCCAACAATGCCTCATGTAATCGAGTCTTGGCATGTTGGGTTTATTTAAGTTACACCCACTAACTGACAACTTGCTAAATCTGAACTCTACCTATGGTAAACCGATCTTAAGGTGTAATATTCTTTGAATATCGCTTCTAATGCACCCCAAAGTCATAAATTAACCATCACAATGTGACCTCGCTAATGTGATGAGATTACACACAAAAGATACATTTAAGGCGATCAAGCTCGATAGAGGGGCACAACAAACATTTTCTAGTTACAACTTAATATTTGCTTGATGAAGTTTAGGGTCCATGTAGATTAGGTTTCACTTAGCACATTATTCGTTTTCATATATCCCACGCATCCATCACAAATAATATGCAAAAATAAAAAAATTGAGGATTATGGACTTCTATAACAAACTCAAGCTAAGGTTGGATCACGCACAATTGTCCTATACTATAACATAAGGATTTCTTGAATACCTTCGTATTTGTTTTCATGGCATCATAGGATCCACCATGCCTTGCAATCTCGAACAACATCAACTCTTGGCCTCCACATGAAGATAAACTCTTGATGTCTTTCACATGTTTTAACAAGTACATATGGCATATCATGAAGAATCCTATTCTACATAATATAAAATATAAACTAAGCTTATGCCCTTACAACCTATGAAAAATTAATTGTACAATCCATAAAAACCAAAAATGAAAGTAAATACATTTATCCACAAGAGTCCTAAGTCCATAATCTAACATCAACAGTCATCCAAACAATTATACATCACATGTATAAATAATTCCATTCAATGACTATTTCCATGGCCTATATATCTCACGCATTAGTTTTCGTCCCACGAAAAAAAAATCAAGAATAAAATTAAAAATCAAAATTTGTTGCAGAAGTCAATTGTGGCTATGGGAATAATCTCTACTGTCATGAGCTGCCTTTGCACAACTATGGAGGCTAACTGTGGTAAAATCCCTATGGTTTCTATTGCACTCCTCTTGGGGTCACAACAAGGCCAATCTTGACCACATGAATTCTTCTCGTATGTGTGCATTAGATTGTAAAGTTCATGCAACTTTGCAGTTGATGGTGTACCTGCATGGATAGGCGTTGTAGTCGCGAGAACTCGTCTTACTACTGCAACTACCATTCGCGAGTGTCTACAAACTTTTACAGACACAATGCTTTGATTCTAAACCAATTATTTTTCAATTTTTCAATTACAATCCCTTCCAAATAGCTTTGAAAGGTTCTTCATACATCAAATACTTGTTTTATGAAATTTAAACGAAAAACTAACTTGGAACATGGATTAAATCATTAAATTTCATAGTGTTACAAGAAAAACTATGGTTCTAATACCATTATTGGATTCCATTACGGTTTGGTTATAAAAATCAAAACTTTATCACATAAATAAATCACAAACATGCAGTGGAATCTAATGGAACAAACCTTATCTATTTTTGTTGTAAAACATGCAAGATATTGAATTAACAAGTAAACGTTTTAAAATTTTTTGTGCATAATCCTTGGAGTTGTGGCTCTCAAACCTCAACCTCTAGATTGTCTAAATGATCGAGATGCTTCTTAGCTCCTTTTACACTTCACAAAACTCTTTCTACAAAGCTTGAATGTAAACTCTTTTGATTAGGAGGACTTCGTGACAAAAGAGAGACATAAGAGGGTCGCCAGGGTTTCTTCTGTCCTTTGTTTGATGGGGCACATGAACTTTGGGTTAGGAATTATGTCCTCAACTCTTCAAGACTCCTATTTATTGTTTGGATACTAGAGATAAGTGCAGGCACTCCATGGGCATCATTCTATAGACCACTTTTAATTAAATAGGTCATGGAATCTTATTTATCAATCTCATTAATAAATCATCCCATACGTTCTTTAGTTATTAATGTCATTAATAATGAAAGCCTATTGATGTCCAACTAATTTAATTTAGTTAATTTCATTAATTAAACTAAATTCTTACTGTGCTTCTAATTAATAGTCTCATCATTAACAAGCATTATGACAATTTATTTAGCCCAATCTAATAGCAAATAAATAAATTATGCATTCTATCAATTTAACACTTACAACACACTCCAATCTCATGTGTGTGACTCTCTACATTCGTTCTTAATTGAAAACGAGCATAGCTAACGTTTAGCCTACACCCCACATCAAAGCCTAATTAAGATAATGTGATTCAAATCACAATGAACCTTTCCTATTGTGACTATCAAATCACAATGAACCTTTCCTATTGTGACTATCATGCCATATAGACCTTTTGTATTATGTTTTCCTCACTAAGCAATAGTTCTGAATTTAATCAAATTCATAAACTCAGTCATATGACCATTTAGCATTTCCTCTTAAGATAAATGTTCCTATGATAAACACATTTTCAATCACACATTGGCCGCATAAACTACCAACTGCATAGGATAAATGTCTTACTTACTTTCAAAGAGATAAATTCTTTATTGATCACACATATTCCATATATGCACCAGGCAACAGTATATTAGGCTCATGACCCTATCCTATAATGAGATAGATATAAATCCTTAATACCTTAATGACATCTTGACTATCATGTGCATAAGACAACCATGTCGTCTTAAGTCTAAGGTCCTCAAACACCTAACACGACATGAAATAGGACCTTAACAGTTAAAAGTGAACTCCATGCATCTGCTTCATTTTGTGAGTCATTGTTCGAATGTCTCATTCCCTTATGGCACATTTATACACATGTGTTCTCAGTATCTCATACCAAGCACCATGGCATTCTCTATACAAATACAAGGTGTGAGCGGTGTACTAACTCTCTAATGCCCTTTAGAGTGTTTATGACTTATGGATAAGTTTCAGTAATTGAGTATCAAGAAAGCTTTGTATTCAGATTCATAACTCTTTATAAATAAGACTTCCTAACTCAAATACATGAGCACATGCAATACTTTATGCCAAATAAGTTTTATATGCATGAAGACTTGCCATAATATTGATATAGAAATCAATATCTTATTCATTAATATGAAAAGTACATATATAATCAAATGCCTTTTTAGTATCCCTCATTTTCTATTGACGTCAAAGGACATATCACTAACAATGACACCCAAATGTTTTTATATGTTGCCTAGCATAGGAGTTCATGTTCTATTTATTATGTTTGTGGCAATCATAACATAATCATTCAATTATCCAAGTGGTAATCCCAACTGAAATCTTTGTGCCTTTGCTACCTCCAGTAAATGTTGATGTTCTCTTTCTACTGCCCTATTTTGTTGAGGGATCTCAGCACATGTCATTTGATAAAGAGTTCCCTTTTCTTGGAAGAAACTCCCAATAGAAAATTCCTTCCCATTATCAATTCTTATAAGATTAATCTTTCTATCAAGCTGTAAAAGGATGTAATGCATTGTCTAGCTTTAAATTTAGACTTAAGAAGATAAAGCTAAGTGGTTCTAGTCTAATCATCTACTATGGTTAAAAAGAAATGATTTCCATCATAAGTTGTGACACTAAAAGGACCCTAGATATCATAGTGTATTAGTTCAAAGGAATGTGATGTTCTATGAGGATTGTAATCAAAGGTTTTGCTGATCATTTTGGACATTGGATTGATTGAACAAGGCATTTCATTGGAATTGGATGAGTCAAATTTCACAATAGAGTGATCAATGAGGTTTATTCTATTTCTTAATTTGTGGCCAAGGTAATTATGCCACAAGCTATGAATTCAAGACTAACTTACAATAGAAAATAGTTTACAATAGCACTTACTTCTAAAGCCTTTCCTGTCCTTCTCTAGCTGTTGAGGAAGCTCTTTCTCATCAAGAACTTGTATAGGCCAGTTGTTTCTTCATCCATCGCAATTGTATTCCAAGAAATAAGGTCTTGCTTATAGCAAGAGGATGAGATAAAAAAAAGGTAGACAAGAAGGCATAAACAGACTTAGTTTTCTTGATGAAATCAAATTGAAAGAAAATGAAGGTATGCATAGAAGATCATGCAATGTAATGTGTTGATTTAGTTTAGTTGTTCCTATGTGTGTGATTGAGACTTGATGACCATTAAGTAGTTTGATAGGCACGACAAAATGGTTGTGATAATGGCAAAGTACTATAGGCTACAAATCATATGATTTCTAGCCCTATATCAATTATTAAATAGGTGTCTAGACAACAATGATCAGGATTGTTTGGGGGGCTCAAAGACTTGGACATTCCAAACATGTTCAAAGAGGTGGCATTGCAAATTGAAGCCATGGTTGCAATAGTATTGTCAGTAAGTGTGGGGTGTGAGATTGATCCATTTCACCATGTCTATTGACTACTGTCTTTCTTGCTACAAGTAAAGCCATCAATTCCTAGTATCGTGCCTTAGTCAAAGTTATAGCCTCATTTGATTGATCCACTTGACTTTCTGATGAATAACATAAGGCTTGTGCTACAAATGCTAATCCTTCGCTTTCCTTTTGATGCAAGTTTTGTCCTTAGGCCCTTTGTTGCACACTGGTACCTTAGCAGTCCCAGCCTTGAAAGAATTTTCCAATGCTTGCCTTGAACTCTTGCAATGAACACAATAGTGCTTATCCTTTCTCATTTCTGTCTTTATGTATTCTGCCCTTTTATGTTGCTAAACACCTTATTCACAGGTGGAATGGGATCCATCATCATATTTTGATCCTTAACTTGAAAATATGCATCATTCAATCCCATAAGGAACTGAATAACAAAATCCCTTTGATACCTTTTCTGTTAACACTTTCAACTATCCCCAGGTGAATTCAAGCTTGGTATTATATATTGATATTTCGTCCCAAATAGCATTGAACTTTCCATAATACATAACCACTTTGTCATCTCTCTAAACTAGAGTGCTAAGTGACTTTTTAAGCAGATAAATTTTTGGACCATTATATTGAAACATTCTTTCATCTAACTCAGTTGAAAGTTCAAATGCATCATCAACAAAATGTAAACTGCACTTTACTGAAGTTGTAATGGAGTTTAAAACCAAGGACAAAACCATATCATTACATCTTCCCTAATGTTCTACTGGAGGATCATCTTCAAATGGTCTCTTGATTTGTCCATTCACAAATACAAGCTTATTCTTTCCTCTCAAGGCTCTTTGATACTTCTTAACCACACAAAATAATTTTTTGTGGTGAGAAGATCTTGCACTAAGATTGTCATGGGTTTATTCCCACTGTTAAGTTTGAAAGGGTTGGTTAGATTAGCAAGATTCATGAACTTATCAGGTGGATGATGATGTTGATTTCCTACTGATGATGATGCTGATACTGCTAACATTTTGATCTAACTTCTTGCATTCGATTTCCTTGCTAAGGCTTTAGTGCCATGTTGATTTTCATCAGCAAAACTTGTTGCTTAATGATATGATTAGAGGCGAGGGATGTTTAAGAAGAAATCAAAGCTTGAAATTAGAAACAAGGAAGTATGCAAGAGCATTCTTGACTTCAGATCTTGTGCTTTCTTTCTATGATTAAAATTATGAATGAAGAGATGAACAAAAGTTCTTATACATCAAAAGGAAATTAACTAAACCAAGTAACTACCTAGACTCAACTACTATTAACTATTGCAATTGTAGAAGTATAAAAGTCCAGCTGCGAAGAAAACAAGACAAACAAACTAAACTGAATTGAAAAAAGGAAACTAAAAGTAACTAAAAAAGTGGCTGGCTGACTTAGATGACAGAAAGGATGGATGAGCTATATGCTGAGTTATTATCATTTGTTTCAACAAGTCGTTATTGTTCCAACTTTCTTATTCAACCTACATTCCACTTTATAAATTTATACACACGACTTTAAAATTAAAAGCATGTATAACTACATATATATTGTAGATATACCTATATAAATATGTTTTAAAACTATATATATATTTTAAAAAAACATAATGATATTATTATTGTCATTATTATTATTACTACTATTACTATCACTTGAGAAAGATTGAACCGAGGCCATAGATTGAATGGTTGAAGAAGGACATGGAAAATAAGTGCAAAGGTTTTGGAAATGCAGCTCTGCATTCAAAAAATGTATGTGTTACTATTACATTGAAGTTGCCAGTTGGCCCTTAAGAATATTTTATCCACCAATCAGCATCTTCCAACTAGCATCTATAACTACTAGAATAACAAAAAAAAGGGTACGCCTAACAATCAAAACAACTCATTCCCACCTTAGCAGGAAACTGCACAATCCTACAACCTAGGTGGACTTCAACAACGCCCCTTAAGATGTGGAATGGTAGTTCACCATTCCCATCTTGCTTAGATGTTTCTTGAACAAATCTGCTCCCAACGGTTTGGTCATACCATCAGCTAATTGTAGTGTGGTTGGAACATGGTAGGTGCTAATCAAACCTTCTTGTAATTGATCTCGAACAACATGGCAATCTATTTCAATATGTTTGCTTCTTTTGTGGAACATAGGGTTTGCGGCTATATGAAGAGTAGCTTGGTTGTCACAGTACATTATTGCTAGTTCTAAATGTTCAACCCCCAAAGCATCAAGAATGAACCTCAACCAAGCTAATTCCCCACAAGTTGTAGCCATGGCACAATATTCTACTTCAGCAGAAGATTTGGAAACTATAGTTTGTTTCTTTGACCTCCATAACACCAATGCTTCTCCAAGGAAAATACAATAGTGTGTTATTGATCTGAGTGCCCACACATGATCCCTAATCCAAGTCATAAAAAGCCTTAACTTTGAGGTCATTATTTGATGGTAAGAGCAGTCCTTGTCCTGTTGTAGCTTTTATGTAGCGCAGTACCCTATAGGCTGCTTTCATGTGCAAGTCTGAAGGTGCCCCTATGAATTGGCTTAGTATCTGAATAGAGTATGACAAGTCAAGCCTTGTGACTGTAAATTGAAGGGTCGCTTAGCTGCCTTCCTATAGTGTTTGATGTTCTGCTGCATTAGAGTTTTAGTTGGCCTACCTCCCAGCATTCCACTGATTGTAAGGATGTCCATACCATATTTCCTTTGGTTTATGTATATCCCATTCTCTCCTCGAGATACTTCTATACCCAGAAAGTATTTTAATTTCCCCAAGTTCTTGATCTTGAACTTCTTATTCAAGAATCCCTTTACCTTTGTGATCATGGCTTTTGAATTGCTTCCCATAATGATGTCATCCACATACACTAACAGGACTATAAGTGAATCATCCCTTTTCATGATAAAAAGGTTGTAATCAGCCTTACATTGTTGAAATCCAAACTCTTTTAGGGCATGAGACAAGGTTGCATACCATTATCTTGAAGCTTACTTCAACTCATAGAAACTTTTTCTCAACTTGCAAAATTAATCTGGTCTTCCTTTACTGTAAATTGGGGGCTTTCTCTTGTAAATCTACTCAGAGAGGTTCCCATGCAAGAATGCATTGTTGACATCAAATTGGTGAAGCTTCTATGACCTTGTTGAGCTACTGCCATCAAACACCTGATAGTTGTCATTTTTATGTGAAACCTTTGGCTACCAACATTGCTTTGTATCTTTCCACAATACCATTAGAATTGTACTTGATTTTATAAACAAATTTCCAATCAATTGGTTTCTTGCCCGCAGGTAATCTGCAAGTGTCCAAGTGTTGTTTTCCTCTAATGCTCTCAACTCTGCCTACATTGCCTCCCTCCATTTCAGGTCCTTTAAAGCTTCATGGTGAGTGGTTGGCTTATCTTGTCCAAAAATTGTAGCTAAGTAAGCTTGGTGATGAGAGGAGAACTTTAGGTTGGTCAAGAAATGCTTAAAAGGGTAGTTAGTGTGGTTTCGGGAACTTGTAGGTCCTTACTCATTTCTAGATGGAGAGGGCGAGCACGCTAGCTGAGAGTAGTAGTCTTGAAGGTACTTGGGCACCTTCCTAGCCTTGCATGACCTCCTCAAGTCAAGAGGTGGTTGCCCATTAAATGGAATAGTGGATTGGAGGTCAAGCTCTACACTACTACTTGGGACAGAGTTAGGTTCATGTTTGTGATCAGGGTGGTTTTGTGAGGTAGATACTTTGACTTTAGGTTGGGAAGAGCATGAGGGTTCATAGTGGACTCCAAAACACTAGATGATCTAAATATGGGTGTGACATTAGGTAAGGAAATGGATGTAAAGTCTGTTGTAGGGTAGGAAAGTGGTAAGTGTACTGGCTAGTTCTTGGTTACATTGGACTCATTAGATTTCAAAGGTAAGACACTTTCATGGAAAATCACTTTCCTTGAAATAAATACATTATTCGTCCCTAATTCAAGTAGCTTATACCCTTTAATCCTATAGGGATATCCTAAAAGGACACATTGCCTTCTTTTAGGGTCAAATTTACTTCGTCCACAATTTAAAGTGGAAGCATAACACAAACAGCCAAATGCTTTTATGTTATCATAGGATGGTTTTGCCCCAAATAACATTTCATAAGGTGTCTTTTTATCTAGGTCAACACTTGGGATTCTTTTGATTAGGTGGGTGATTTTTAAAATGCAATCACTCCAATATCTCAAAGGCATGTTTGATTGGAACCTTAAGGCCCTAGTTACATTCAAAAGGTGTTGATGTTTTTTTGTGCTATCCCATTTTGTTGGGGGGTTTCCACACATGTTCTTTGGTGTACTATCCCCTTTTCTTAGTAAAAGTTATTAAGTAAGAATTTAGATCCATTATCAGTCCTTACAAATTTTATTCTGGTCCCAAACTGAGTCTAAAGTAGATTATAAAAGGAACTCATGCAGTTGGCTATTTCTGACTTATCTCCAAGCAAAAACACCCAAAGTGTTCTAGTATGATCATCAACTATGGTCAGGAAATACTTGCTTCCATCATATGCTACCTCAGAGAAAGGTCCCTACAAGTCACAATACAACATTTAAAAAGGATGTAGTAATCTATGACTACTATGGTAGAAAGGTTTTCTATGATTTTAGCTAGTGGACAAACTAAATAAGGCTTTTTATTTGATTTAGAATTTTTCAAAACCACATTAGAATCATTAATAAGTCCTAGTACTTCGCTAGAAGGGTGCCCAAGGCGATAGTGCCATAAATCATCACTAGGATTAGAGCTTACAGCAGCAAAACTACTAGATTGGGTTAGTTTGTTTAAACCTGGTAGGTTTGCAAAGGCTTTTATTTGACACACCTTCCCTTTCACAAACTTGTTCAAGCCATCCTTGATCTCATGCTTCCCAATAAGTAACGTCCTGTAAGAGACAAACTGAAGAAGAAAAGACAAAACAACATGAAATGGACTGTGTTAGTTCTCTTATTGATAAGAGGTTCATTGAAAAAGTAGGCACACACAAAGCATCATGTAAAATGAGGATGTCGGTCAATTTCACTATCCCTGTATGTGTGGTAGTGGCATAAGATCCACTTGGAAGCTTAATTAACTTAGAAATCAAGGTTGTTATTGATGTGCAAAGGTTGGGGTTACAAATCATATGATCTGTTGCCCTAGTGTCAATTATCCAACCTAAATTGGTTGCTCGAGTTGTGTTCAGGTTCTGTTGAATAAAGGGTTTGGGATTACCATTACAGGTTATAGGAACCAAAGTAGTAGTGTTAGCTGTAGTAGCACTAGTATTTTGAGGTTGATCTCCCTCATTAGATTTAGTGGCTGCAGCCTTTCTGTTGGCAAGGATGGCCAATAACTCACTATATTGTGTTTTAGTTAATGTCATCCCCTCAGTATCATCTAGATATATGTCTGCTTCTTGTTGCAATGTTGTCTGTACTAGGTTGGCTGCTGCAGATCCCCTGTTCCCCTTTTGATGCAACCTATGCCTAAGGGGATACCCCTTCAACTTATAACATTTCTTAATGAAATGACCTCTCATATTGCAATATGGGAACACTAGAACTTCTGCATTCACTACCTTGAAGCAATTTTCAATGATGTGGCCTGGTATTCTATAGTGAGTGCAATCCAATCCTTTATTCCAGCAGCCCTTGAGGGGTAGGATCATTTCTGTACTGCCATGGCGATGCTCTTTGGTGCCTATATTGTTCTAATGATCTGATGTTGCTTTTCCTACTATTAAACCATTGCAAAACCTTGTTGACAGGAGGTATTGGATCTAACATCAAGATTTGGTCTCTTACATGAGCATAGGCCTCATTTAATCCCATCAAGAACTACATATTTGAATCTCTTTGAAGTCTCTCAATTGTGACTCTCAACTGGCCACAGGTGCACTCAAGCATATTGTCATACATTGCAAGTTCATCCCATATAGCCTTCAATTTTCCATGGTTACCTGATCATCACCATGGACAACTGTGGCAAGTGCCTTCTTTAATTGGTAGATTTTAGGACTATTATGTTGGGACATTCTTTCACTCAATTTAGTCCAAAGTTCATATACATTATCCACAAAAATCAAGCTAGATTTAACAGTAGGAGAGATGGAATTAACCAAGAAACTACCATATCATTACACTTTTCCCATGCTTTCAATAGTCTAGTGTTTGTTGCAGATGGTTTGCTAATTTGGCCATTCACAAAACTAAGTTTATTCTTTGCCCAAAGAGCTCTCTTCATGCTCCGAGCCCACACAACATATTTTTTGGAGGGAAGAGGGTTTGAAACCAATCCAACAGTGGGATTGTATCCATTGTCAATCTTGAATGGGTTGGCTAGATTGTTAAGTTTAGAAACCTTTTTGCTGCAGTCTTCTGGTGATTTCCTATGGAAGATGATGCTTCAGCCAATGTTCGGAGATGATTGTAGTGGCACTAACTTCTTAACCTTAGCTCTAATACCATGAAAAAGATTGAACCGAAATCATGGATTGAATGGCTGAAAAAGGAAATGGAAAACAAGTGTAGAGGTTCTAGAAATGCAGCTCTGTATTCAAAAAATGTATGTGTTACTGTTACATTGAAGCTGCCAGCCAGCCTTTAAGAATTTTTCATCAACCAATCAGCATCTTCCAACTAGTATCTATAACTACGAGAATGAAAAAAAAAAAAAAATACCCCTAACAACCAAAACAACACATTTCCACTTCAGCAAGAAACTATACAATCCTACAGCCAAGGTGGACTTTAACATCACTCCTATTATTTATTATAGTTTATTTGTTAAATTTAATTCTTTAAAGTATTGTTATACATTGCTTAATAAAGACTGTACTGTTGTACATCAAGTTAAAAAGATGGTCAATATGAGTATAATGAGAATGAATTAAAAATTTGTATAAATCAAGGTAGTCAAATATATATCTTACAAATTATATTGAATAGATGCATATCAAACAATATAAATAATTAAAAAAATATGCATCAATTGAGTTTGTCATAATACATTTTAAATAATGTTGTAAATATATCATATTATTAGCATATAATTTTAAATACATTATGGAATATGATTTTAATATGTTACAAAATATTTTTATACTATTTCTAATATATTACTAAGTATATATAAAAATATAAAATATTGAATAATAATCGATATATAAATTTACTCTTTGGCCTTTTGACCTTTTAGAGCTCAAGTTAAATGATGTGTTGTAAGTGCACAAGATCACTCTAAGTGATGAAGAGTATTGTTTACATGAGAATTATGTGAATACTGATGTGATTTTGTTTAAAATATATTCAAGACAACCAACTAAATAAAGAAAAGGACAAAGGAACACAAGAACTATAAGTAGGAATGTCTTGGTATGATTTATATGAATTGGGTTTTGGGGTTTTCTTTTTTCTCTTTTTTTGAAGAGTTAACATGCCAGTTCTTTTATTAATAATCAAATTAATTGTCTTGAATTTCATATTTTATTGCTGAATTCCTTATTAGGTGATTTCTAATTGTAACAAGGTTTTTCAATCGAATAGTCGATGCACTCCTAAGTAATATGCAATTATCTAAAGTGAGAATTCAAATTCTTTGAGTAGCATATGACTAAAACATAATTAGGATTCAATTTAGTCATTTTCTTGAGTTTTGTGTTCGCTCATTGGCTCTGATCTTTACTTTCGCTTTTGCTATTTTTTCAAATCTTCTAATCAATGTAAGTATGATCAAGACTTAAAAGCATTAAATGTAAAATTAAGAAGAATAAGACAAGGACTATCAATTGAAATTTTTCAAAATAATTAAATTCAATCTGGCGTTTACATGTCCCCAAAAATAATCAAATTAGTCATCCATGATATTAAAAATAATGCAAGGCATAATTTTATTCATTTAAAATTAAAACTTCAAGAACAACAAAAATGAGAAATATTATTCCAAATTTTGTCTTGAATGCTTGTGACTTGACAATGTTTCAATTCTTAACTCTTGACTTTGAGTATATTGTAAAATAAAAGAGAGAGAGTTTTCCTTACTATTTGTAAGGGCAAGGGGTGGCTAAAGATTATTCCTATGTATTTCTAGTTTAATATTTATATAGGTGGGAGAAATCTTGGAACTTTCCTTCTTTGTTTTTTTTTTTTTTTTTGTTTATGTTCTCTCCACGTTTGATTGCCACCTTTGGTCAGCTGTGGCAACAGCCTTAGTTGGACTAGTAGATTGTCTTCCATTTAGCATAACTTCTATATCTAATGGTCATTTCTATTGTTGGAAAGATAGTTCATTCTAATTTTACAAATAAAAATTCATCCCAATTTAATTCTTTCCCAAAAATTGGTAGCCATTCAAATTAGCTAGAAGATCAACTCTCCAGCCTCCTTGGCTCTTCTATTTGTTTCCCACTTTCTCCATATTAACTGTACTTCAAAATTTCCAAACTACATAATAAATTAACATCTGAAATAACTATAATTAACTATAATTTCAACCAACCTATCCCAATTATCAATACTTAAAAAAGTTAAGCTACTAATACGCCATAACATTAAAAAACTCAAGGGTTATCATATAGAATAAATGGTATAAATTGCTCTCATTTCTAAAGACATGACTCCTTTATACTTAAAGGTTTGTGCATCCTCCAGCAAACAAAAATAATATACTAACACATGCGATGGCCGTCTTCAATCTTTGAACCTATGTGAATCTATTCTTGCCTTATCTTACTTCAAGTACAAACATGGCAAAGTTTAGGATCTCAAATAACTAAACCACAACATTGCTCAAGCAAATCATCAATGACATACCCACTCACCTAAAAATCATCAACGTGTCTCCTTCATACATCAATTTACCCATGTGTGCACAAATAGCCTATCCTACATAGTCAAGTGCCCCTAAAATTAGTTTATATAAAGAATTAAGTCATGAAAACCTCTAAATGTAATGTAGATATAACTTATGAGTTCTATACTCAATAGTAATTCATGAAACTTGTAATGTTAAGCTAGGGTATTAACTTACAGAACGACAAGGATAAACAAAATAATAACTTGACAAGATAAATGCACACGAGTTATCTATTCAAGGTCTTTCCTCTAATTTTCTTTTCACACCCACCCACACTCTTTCCTCTTTTTTCCCCATTTCACCCCTTTCTCTTTTCTTTCTTTAGAGAATTTTCTAGTGTCTTCTTGAAGTGTTTTGTGTCTATTTACATGAACGTAAAGAACCTTCAAGATGCTAAGCATACTCATGGATTTGGATGCTATTTTAATTAGTGTGAATATTGTTGACTTGCACCCTTGGTTATTAAGAAACTCAAATAGCGAAGTAGTAAAAAACTTTCCAATTTAAACCTTTTCTTTTTTCTTTTTGAACCATCCATCTGCCACTCATTTTTTTTCAAAATTTCCCACTTTCTTCCTTTTCCCATGTGAACTAAGTTCTCATATAATAGGTAGAGTAAGTGCATCAAGGATATCACAAGGCAGGCTAATGTGTAATAATTTAAGTCTAGTAGGTTGCTTAAAGGCTAATTAGTTGACTATGATAAGATGGCCTAAATAATTTATTTCTCAATACATCACCAACGATTTTGACTCAGACAATGATTAACTTAAATCTAGAGTAGGCGAGGTCACCTATACTTAAGTAATCTACATAAACTATTCTTAGTATGTAACTTTTTGACGTAGTCAATTGAGGTGCTAAAAAATGTAAGAAATTTTACACACTATGGATCCACATTCAACAACTTAAGGACAAGCTTTCGCAATCACTAATGCTTCTCTTATGCATATTGTTTCTAATCATTAATCTTTATCAACCATCTCATGTAACAATATCACTACTCAAGCAAAAGATAAGAACAAGACAATTGGAATAACAAAACTACCAGATATAGTACATTCCCTAAACTTTTGCCCCCTTTGATTTAATCATTGTTCTCAATGATCCTCAACATAAATAATGAAGAAAAGGAAAGAGTGCAACTTGGAAACATGGGACTATAGGGAAAATAGAGGTGCCAGTGATTGAATTAACTAATTTGCTAGAAACAAGGATCAAGATAAAAGACCAAACACAAACAAAATAGAAAAAAACCAAATATATTAAATAGAAGAACGAAAAATAAATGCTCATGTTCCCTCTTGAGAAGTGCTAAGTTTATTACCATTAGCTAGGCTTATTCTTGGGTTGTCCGCTAAGAAGCACAAACTTACATGGTTTACTAGACAGAAGGTGATCTTTACAACCATCAATTTGAATAACTAATTTATTATGCACACTGACTAATATTGCACAATTCAATTCATAACATTGATGAAAAGAAAGGATGTTCCTTGTGTAAGGCATTATCTAGCTTATCACTCTTCTATGTTCTTAATTTAATTTGAATTTGTAGCCACTTCATTATTATTAAGAACTTACATCCTTGAACAAGGCATACCAACTCATTTTCTCCAAGCTTTCTCTTTCTGTGAGAACTTCTAGTAAGAACTTTGTATAACTTGACTTTTGAACTAATGCATGTGAGAAATAATCAATTAAACAAAGTTCCCACTCAAATTGGTATGCATTGTCATCATTAAAACTTTGATGAGTGCAATCCATCAAGTAGGGTGACATATAGTTTGTGGCCTGACATAAATGCTGGATTTCATGGGGGTATGGCTAGAAAAATAAAAACTTTAGCACATAAAATCATCTTAAACATGCAACGGGACAAACCTTATTAGTTTTTTTTGCAAAACACGTAAGATATTAATTAAAGAAGAAGATGCATAAAAATTGTGCCTTTGGAACATTTCCAAGCCTTGCATGTGTGATCTTTGAAATTGTAGCTCTGAAACCTAGACCTCTAGATTGTCCATATGATTAGGATGCTTGTGAGCTCCTCCTACACTCCACAAAATGCCTTTTTAAAAAGCTCTAGTGCAAACACCTTTGGCCTAGAAGGAATTTATTACAAAAAAGAGTTGAAAGAGGGTGGCTAGGGGTTGATCTCTGTTTTACTTGTAGGGCGCACGAATTTTAGGGTTCAAAGTGTGTATCTTGAACTCTTCAAGACCTTTATATGCAATTAAGACACTAAGTTTTAGAGCATAGGTGGTTTGGGTTATCATCACACCAAAATTAAATTTCTAATTGAACTAGTACCATAGTGAATACAAGTATCATCCCATGAGAATGGATTTTTTGTCTATTGATTTAATCAAATTCCTATTAGTTAGGCCTCTAAGTTATAGCGAAAGTAAAAATAACTAAATAAAAATAAGCACTTAAAATAAAGCACATGAGATAGAAGTGATGGAGTATTAGTAATTGAAGTGTCTGGCCACTTGTATTATGTTAGTTTCCTATGTATGCCAATTATATTAATTATTAATTTAATTACATTGGTTACAGATTGTTAACTCTAAAACCAATAGGAAATTCTTGCAAATTCTTTTATAGCTTTGACTCAAGATTGCTATGGCTTTTTCCAAGCTAAATTGAGTCAAGAATTCAAGGTTGATGATTAACCATGTTTACCCATACTGATTCTACAATGTTTTTCACGTTATTCACACAAAATTAATATTTACGATTGTGTGTCTAGCACACAAGTTTCACTTTTATTATTTTTCATACATCCATTTATTAATTACTGATTGGGCAATTCCCCTAATTTCCATCTAATTCAACAATTGTGAATAAATATAATGTTACCTAAAATTATAATTAATTATGGTGTTATATTTAACAAGTTTGGTGATATATATATTGCGCATGATAACGTTAAATTGTGTAAAATGGATGTTGTGTTGAAAAAATATTATGATGGAAGAAAAATGCTTAAATCACACATGAATTATATTAAATATTATCATGCATATATCTTAGCATGAATTACATTAAATATTAAGATGCATACAAAGGTTATCATGGTCATAGGGATTAAGCAATAATTTTGGAAAGATGTTGCGTTGTAGAGGAACATTCAATTGACCTAAAACTTTTAAGAATAAAGGAAAAATGAATTAGGCCAATTGGACATCGGATAAGGAAGTTACATGTAAAAATATGTACACCGCCAAAACATTCTGAAGCATTTGAAGTGGCATGGTTAAGGCCGCAATCACAAGGTGGTCATGGCCGAAGATAAGATCATAGCATGCACTAGAATTTCCATGGTTGAGGTTGCGATCATGGGTGACGGCGCAAGCGCACATGTTATTTTTGGAAACCAAATTTTCTTGCCATTTTCATGAATTTGTTGGTTTTACCTAGTTCTCCCCTATATAAAGAAGAAACTTGGATGAAAGAGGGGTTGGATGCTGAGGGAAAAAGCTGGAAACTTGGATTTCAAGGGGGCTACATAATTCAAGGACAATTAGAAAGAATTCTTGTGGTGGTGAAGACATAATTCAGCGCGCAATTGTTTAAGACTTCAAACTAAGATTTTCTTATCTTTTTCTTGTTTTCTAGAATAAAAAAAATTATGAATTTTAGTATTGTACTTGCTTTTACTTTTATAGATTGCTAGATTTATACTCTAGGATCCTATGGAAGTTGAGGATTTTTAATGAATACATATATGTGATTTGTTTTCGTTGTTCTTATTATTGGCAATTGTGGGTTCTTGTTTTTCAAGTGCTTGGAAGCTCTTTGATTTAATTGTGACGATGTGTGGAAAAATGAGAGTGAAACTCGTGGGTTAGACATCAATTGCAAACATAAATTTCATGGGAATAATGGAAGTGAAACTGAGTAATTTACGTGGAACAAGTGTTAATATTCATATTGTCAACATAAGTAGGACATGGGGACACACTTGGTTGGGTTGAAGCTTTGGGATAATTCGGGAGAATGTGTTGAAGGTTAATGACTAACGTACCATAATAAGCTAATTGAATTTGATTGCAAACGCATCTGTTATTCATTAAATCTCCATGCTATATAAGGGCCTAGCCCTTCTCACCACTGAATTTCTTTAATTTGTAACTAGTTTGATTTCTTTATGAAATCTTTGTTTTCTTGTTTTCTCTTATCAATTGCAACTTATGCATGCATATTTCACTAAATACAAAGATAAGTGACTAGAAAGAAATTTAGAAACTTATATTAAATTCAATCAAAACCAAGTCTAAATTATTCATCATCTAAACAATCATGAAAGCAATAGAAAAGCTTAATATATATGTTCTGTGTTGTGTGGGAGAATGTAGGCTCTTCAACTATCAATATGGATTCCTCATTCTCCAACCTTTCAATCTTAAGTTCCTACATTTCCAAGTGTTTAGAAAAATAAAACTAAGTCTATGATCTTCTCCAAGACGTAGAAAACATGTATTTATAGCTATATGGTGCGTAAGGTTCATTTATGAGTAGGAAAAGATGAAAAAGCCCTAAAAAATTATGCAAAATTGAAGTTTGAAATTCTGCTATGTTGTCACTCCATGGCTGATTACTTGTCTCCTGCAGTCCTGCCTTGTTTTATTGTGTTTGCAAACCCTAGGATGGGTTTCCATAAACTTCACATTTCAACTCCCATGACCATGCCGAATTGCCTTGCAGTTGTGGACACTTATTTTGCGGTTGTGCCTCTATCCTACAAAAATTCTAAAATATGTTGCACTACCGTTTTGTTGCTGTGACAAGCTATCTCATGGCTATGAGCTTTACCTCCACGACCATGACCAAAATTGCACAAATTCCAACTGTTGTGGTTTCATCTCATGATTGCATTTCTAACTTTCATGGCCATACACTAGTCTGTATTTTATGAAATTACATTTTAAATGTAGAAAATATCCAAAATTAATAATTAAGCCCATATCTTCACTTTTTTCGCCTCAAAATTAATATTTGTAATATAATTCATACATGATAATATTTTTTTCTTCATTTTAACTCACATGCATGCATAATCTAAGCACTCAAAGGTACAAACATATTATATTTCGCATATTATCACACCTGCACACTTACTCATTTGCTTGTCCTCAAGCAAACTCCTTTTATTCCAGTTAATTTATTGATGCACAAAATCATAAACTTGGTTGCCCTTCTTAATTTTAGAAATCAAATATATACGCATATCACTTAGTCTATCATCATTCAAAATCATAATACTTTCAGCCTAAATGTTTATAGCATGAGTTCTTATGGCTGTGTGACACTTTTCAATGCTTTATCACTTCGACTATTTGATAATTCTGTCGCAATTTCAAGACAATCAAATCTAAGACTACTCACTGTAGCCATTAATTTACTCTCTTTTGAATGAGTGCAACCAATATTAATTCTTACTAGAGGACTCATGTTGGCTAATAATTTTTTTCTTTTCTTTTCTTCTTTCTATTTTTCACATTCTTAGCTTGTGAGCTTTAAATCCTTTTTTTAAGCAGTTAGGAGTATTTTTACTTAAAAGTGAACAAGGGTAATACTGCACCCCTGGTTACTCAATTCACAACTAACTTAAAATGGTTTGCATATTCTTAATTGTACAACCTTTTTATGTGAGAATGAATAGGGGTTTCTATGCAATATTAGTTATTTAGTTGCTCAGATTAGTGGAGTAGCCATTTACCTCCTACTCACAAATATATTTTTCTTTTGCTTCAAGATTTTTTCATTCATTTTTTTTAAGTCCTCGCTCTTTTTTTTAGTTAATTTTCTTCATTCACCAGAGAGTTTATCAACACCTAAGACTTATGTCCCTAACTTAATTATCCTATACTCACCATAGAACTCCTCCAACAATCTAATAATCTAGAGTAAAGAGTGGATGCTCAGTAAAATAGGACCATACCTTCAACATTAGTTTTAACACAAGAACAATGAAAGAACATAATTTTCTTGCCAGCCATTCATCTTAAATTAAATATAGTGTGATACTCATGCTATCAAATAACCATGTAAACCATATATGAGTGTATGCAAATTCAGCAATTACACCATATGCAACCACACTATTTTTCCACTTCAAATTTCCTATACTTTTGCCCACCCCTACACTTATCTTGATTCCTCTATTTATCATATCATCATAAGTAAAATGGACAACAAAGAATGAAACAACCTGGTGGGGTGCGTACGTCTCCTTATTTTTTGGGCTTCTCCATGCATACTCATCTTCTTCAATCATTCCCAAAATCCTACATCAAGAAAAAACTAGAGACGATCTCCACACGACACAAAAAAAAAATAAATAAAATTAGAAGCAAAAATAAAACAAGAAAACCAAAATCAATGTAAATAGCTTAGGTTGCCTCCCAAGAAGCATTGTATTTATTGCCTACAGAGCAACAAGATACTTTTGATTTGGAGTGCTTTTATTAAGGCTTTAGTTATCCACCAACCATGAGCTACAAGTCTCTCCTTCTTTTTCTAAATTCTCTTCCTTCTCTTTCTGGCTTGCTTCCTTATACTCAGCTCCTCTTCTAGCCTTAATAGTTCTTCCCCCATACTTGGTTTTTGTTTTCCTTCTAATACTTGTAGTTCATCTCCCTTTGCAATTTCTTCCTCACTATACTTGCTATAAGCTCAAGCAACTTAAAATATCTTCTTCTTTCTTTTGTGTGTGACTGATTATGAGTGTTGAGTACCTAAAAAATGTTACCTTTTTCGCTCTAACATGTAATGTCAAATTACCTTATTCCATGTCTATTATAGCCTTTATGGCAGCCAAGAAAGGACAGCTAAAGATAATACTCTACCCCTTTTCACCTTTCATGTCTAGAACAATAACAGCGATCAAAATAATAAAATCACTCACCTTTACCAAGACATCTTCAATAAGCCCAAGTGGTCTTGTCGCTGACCTATCAGCTAGCTTTATCTTTATGCATGTGGGCTTCACATATTCCATACCAGGTTCCTAGAAAGTAGAAAAGGACATCATATTAATACATGTACCTAAATCACATAAAACATTATCAAATAAAATGCTTCCTGTAGTGCAAGAGATGGCAAAACTCATTAGGTTATTTAGCTTTGGTGGTAACATATTTTCCTCATCTAAGCTGCCTTCCAAGTCTCCTAGTTTCTTTTTCCCACTTATCCACACTTAGGTTTTTTTTCAATTTCTGCCATTAAAGAAGCATTTACATTTAATCTTTAAAAATCATTAGGAAATTTGATTACCTGCTCCTTTATTTTTGCTGGATAAAGTCTTGGTAGATATGTAATTTTTAGCTTGTATGGTGGTGTACTTACCTATTTCGTTTCCTCAACTTACACCTTGTTCTCCTTGTTATTTTCTTCTTGGGGAGTAGTAGGTGGATCATCTTTCCTTATATTGCTTTCTATTACTTGCACACTTTGACATGCTTAATTGGGTTATTTTTAATAATGCTAGGTAATACACCTACTGGCTTATTTGTCATGTCCTCTACGAATTGCCCAACTTACACCTCCACGCTTTCAATTAATGATTGCTGATTCTATAAAAGAAAATCAGTTCTATTTGTATAATCTTATTGGTTCCTTACAAGGTTACCTATTACTTTATGGGCTAACTTCGCAAGATTTCCCACTTTTTCCTTAAATGATTGCTTCTTCTCCTATTGCTGATAAGGTGCCTAAAAACTTAGCGGGTTTTGAGAGTTTCGCCAAGAGAAATTTATGAGGTTTCTTTAGCCTAAATTGTAGGTATTTGAATAGGATTATTACCTTGAGTTCCAATATTACCTACAAAATTGACTTGCTTTTTTGGCACATTGCTCATTCCTTCATCTCTACAATCATGTGTAGGATGAGGCCCTATGCATATATCACAATGTTGAGGAATAACAATTGGGGAAGCCTGAGAGCTACTTATCAGGATACTATCAATTCTTTTAGATAAAAGCCCCACTTTAGTCGCAAGTGCTGTCACTATGTCTTCACCATGCATGCCAATGACCCTATATGAAGTGGACCTCTCAGATGGATATTGATAAGCATTAGATGCCATCTTTTCTATCATATCCCAAGCATCTTTTGATAGTTTGTTCATCCAAGTGACCTCTAAAGCTACGTCTAACACAGTTCATAATTATACAAATAACAAATTATAAAAAACTTATACCAGCATCCACAATGGGTAGCCATGCTGAGGGCATATCCTAAGTAGCTCCTTGAAGCACCAAAGTTTAATGTGGGTCGTTACCACATAGAAATTGAATTTCTAATTAAATCAAAACTATAGTAAGTATAGGTATCTTCCCACAAGGAGAGGTTTTATGTCTTTTGATTTAACCAAGTTTCTATTAGTTAGGTTTGAAAATCATAGCAAAAGCAAAAATATGTAGATAAATGCAAGCACTTAGAGTAAAGCATACAAGACAGAAGTGATGGAATATCAATCATTGAAGCGTCTAGCCATTTGTGTTGTATTAGTTTCCTATGTACACTAGTTATTTTAATTATTAATTTAATTGTGCTGATTATAGATTGTTAATCCTAAAGTTTATAGGATATTCTCCCAAACTTTTCTATAGCTTTGACTCAAGATTCATTTAGCTTTTCCCAAGCTAAATCGAGTTAAGAATTCAAGGTTGATGATTAACAATGTTTACTCACACTAATTCTATAATTTCACTCCTGTTATTCTCATAAAATTAATGTCACAATTGTACAATTAATTGTATCACAGTCCAATTAAGATGAAGTGATTTAGATCATAATAAACCATTTTGATTGTGACTACCTTGCCATATAGGGCTTTTTGTATTACTTTGTTTCAACCAAGTGAAAGTCATGGATTTTGTCAAACTCGCAAACTCGGTCACATGACTAATTGGCATTTCCTCATGAGATAAATATTTTTATCAAAAACTCCTTTCTAATCACACTTTGCCTTGGCTAAGGGCATCTATCTCAAGAACACCAACTTTATAGGAAAAACGTCTTACTAACTTACAAAGAGACAAGTTCCTTATTCAATGCACACATGCCTCCATTTGCACTCTGGCACTGATAATGAGATATTGAGCTCATGATCCTATCCCATAATAAGATAGTTATTAACCTATAATGCCCTGAAGAAGGGTAGAATTATAATGAATAGAAGATGCATAAATAAATTATAATAGATTGGACAAGAGTGGACGGCAAAAAAGAAGGAACAATAATGGAAGAGATGAATATAAAAAGGAAGATAAATATTTACAAAAAGTTCTAATCTAAGCTCTAAATAAATCTATTAAATAACACCATTGCTCCCTAAAAACAATCCTAAAGCTCGACACTTGCAAATGCACAATGTGGCTCAAGTATTTGTATCATTCATGTGAGTATGTGAGTATTGATGTGGTTAGGTTCATGACTTATTTAAGACAACCAATTGAATAAGGCATATGCTAAAAACTAAAACCCAGGATAAAACCTCAAAACCATGAATTTTTTAGATTAATTCAGATGAATTGGGCTTTCAAAATTTTATAATTCTATGATGAGTTACCTTGTAGATTCTTCTATTATTTAATTTTCGTAGTTCATATATTATCATTGAATTTCATACTAGGATATTTCTAACTCTAACAAGGCTACAAAATCAAACGATCCATGTACTTGGAAGTAACATGGAATTATCTAAAGTGAAAATTCAAATTCATAGAATAACATATTGTTGAATTTCCATGGGATTTACTTGTACAAATTAAAACTTTTGAACATGAAAATGATCCACAAACATAGTGGAAGCTATATAAACATATTCAACCTATTTTTGTTGCAAAACATGTAAGATATTAAACAAAAAATGAACAAACATAAAAGTTGTACGTTTGGAATGTTTCCAAGCAATTCCAATGTAATTCTTAAATCGTGGCCCTCAAACTTTAACCTCTAGTTTGTCCACATAGCTCGAATAATCACGAGCTCCTTCTTCACTCCACAAAACCCTTTTGTGAAGCTCTAACATGAGCAACTTTGGGTAAGAAGGATTTTTGACTAGAGAAAACTTTGGAAATGGTGTCTAGAGGTTTTGTTTTTTCTTGTTTGATGACTACACAAAAATTCTAGGTTTCAAAGCATGTCCTAAACTCTTCAAGACTCTTTTAAATACTTATGACACAAAGATTTGAGGTATGGCTCCATGGGTGCTCCTACATGGGCCCACTTAATTAAAATAGCATGTGGACTTTTATTTATTAATCTCATTGATAAACTAACCCATCAACCCATTAATTATCAATATCCATTAATAATTAAATCTGAAATGTATCCAATTAATTTCATTTAATTAAACTAATTAATTAAATTAGTTGCTCATTTTGTTTTTAATTAACAATGTCATCATTAACAAGCACTATAGCAACTTATTTAGTCAAATCCAATAGCAACTAAAAAATTCATGCAACCCATCAATTTAACACTCTCAATACATCTTAATCTTGTACATGTAACTTTTTAGGTTTATCTTTAATTAACAATAAATATAGCTTGAACGATATTGGTAATGTTTAATCTACGGTCCATATTGTAGCCTAATTAATATAAAATGAGTAGAATCACAATGAACCTTTTCGATCATGGCTATCATGCCTTTTAGATCTTTAATCTTACTTTATTCCAATCAAGCAAAGTCATAAATTTGGTCTAACTCATAAACTCGGTCATATAACCAATTGGCATTTCCTCAGAAGACAAATGTTCCTATCGTAAACTCCTTTTTAATCATACATTGCTTTGGCTAAAGGTTTTTGTCTCATAAAACACAAATTACATAGGACAAATACTTTGCTCACTAGTAAGGGGACAAATCTCTCATGAAATGCATACATGCCTCTGTATGCATCTGGGCAACAACATGTTCAGCTCATAACCCTATTCTATACTAAGATAGATATTGGTCCTTAATGCCTTAATGACATATCGACCATCATGAGTGCAAGACAACCATATCAACTTACGTCTGATCGCCTGTTATGGTATCAACTCACGTCTAAGGCCCACGTACACTTAATACGATCATAAAGTAAGATGTTGGTAGCCAAGAGTAAATTTCATGCATTTAAACTCATGGGCAAGGTGTGACACTCGCAAGTCGTACTATCTCTTTAATTCCCCTTAGAGTGTCTATGACTCATAGACAAGTTTAGTGATTGAATACTTAGAAAGCCTTGTGTCCATATTCATAACTCTTCGGAATAAGGCTTCTTAATTTAAACTCATGGGCACATACAATACTTTAAACCAATCAAATTTACATGCATGAAAACTTGCAGAAGATTGATATGGAAATCTACATTTTATTAACAACTAAGTAATGGCATATGCACAACTAAATGTCCATTAGTATCCCTTATTCACCATTAGCACTAGAGGGCATATCATTGACAATCTTCCAATTGCACTCTAATTCCAAAACTATTAATGCCAATTGCTATGGTATCTAATACCCATCTCCTCAAGATGGCGACCTAACTGCACTTGAGTTATCAACTGAGTAAATGGATTAGCTACATTATTGGTTTAAACTATTTTCTTCATGGCCACATTACCCCTTCTAATAATTTCTTAAACATTGTGGTAATGCCTCTTTATGTGTTTGAATTTTTAATGAGACCACGATTCCTTTGCCTATGCAATCATGCCACTGTTATCACAATAAATTGGTAATGACTGATCCCCCTTTCGAACCACCTAAGGTTCTTTTATGAACTTCTTTATCCAAACAACCTCTTTTGTTGCATCACATGTAGTGATGTACTCTCCTTCAATGGTGGAGCCTATAGTTGCACATTGTTTGGAATTCTTCCAATTAACTGTTCTTCCATTAAGAGTAAATATAAAGTTGGAAATAGACTTGCCATCATCCACTTCTGACTAAAAGTTAGAATTGCTATATCTATTTACTCTTAGATCACTATCTCTATACATAAGTCCAATATCCTAAATTCTTATCAAGTACTTAAGGATATACTTAACAACATTCTAATGCTCTCTATGAGAATTTGCTTGAAACCTACTCATAACACTTATGGCATAGGTGATATTTGGCCTTATACATAGCATTGAATACATTAGGCTCCCTATAGTTGAAGCATATGGTAAGGCTTCCATGCTTCTCCTTTTGTCATCCATCTTTGGGTATACGGATTTTGAGAGATGGATGTCATGCCTAACTAGTAGCAATCCTATCTTAGAGGCCTCCGTACTGAGCCTATTTAGTACTTTGTCTATGTACAAGGCTTGAAAAAGACCTAACAATCTCTTCGCTCCATGTATATAGATGCGAAAGCCCAAGATGTAGTTCACTTCTCCTATGTCATTCAAGGAAAAGGTATTGGATAACCATGTCTTAATTGAGCTCAACATCCTAACATCATTCCCTATTAGTAGTATGTCATCCACATACAATACCAGGAATGTTATTGCACTCCTATTGACCTTCATGTAGATGCAAGTCTCATCTTCATTCTTAATGGAGTCAAATGATTTGACTACACTATCAAAACGAAGATTCTTACTCCTCGATGCTTGTTTATGGCCATAAATGGACCTCTTAACCTTGCACACCTTATGAGTTCACCTTGAACTTTAAAACTATGTGGCTGCACTATATACATGTCTTCCCAAGGCATTCCATTGATGAAAATAGTTTTAATATCCATCTGCCAAATTTCATAGTCTAAAGGAGTAGCCATTGCAAGTAAAATTTGAATAGCATTTAGCATGGCCATCAAAGAAAAGGTTTCCTCATAGTTAATTCCCTCATTTAGACCATAGCCCTTTGCCACCAACCTAACCTTATATGTCTCCACCTTGCCCATTGAACCAATCTTTCTCTCATAAAATGATTCCCTTAAGTGGATCCACTAGAGTCCATGGCTAGTTCAAATGCATTGAATCCAATTTAGATCCCCTCGTCTCTAGCCACTTACTGGAGCCTTGTCAGTCATTGCTTAATTATAAGTAGAAGTATCTTTTTCATGATCATTATCTCCCATTACAAACAATTCTTGTCCATTCCATATCTCTTTAATGCTCGAGAGATCCTATCCAATTATCATAATAATTGTGTCTTAGAAGTTCCTTTTGAATAAGAATGTATGTTTTGGGTTGATTACTTTATTGCTCATGTTCAACTTCCTTAAGTACTATAGTTTTAGTAGCATCATTTTCTTAAATGAACTCTTCTCCAAGAAAACGTATGTGATACCCCTATGGCAATCCTATTGTCATGAGGTATGTAGAACTCATATCCCATAGAGCCTTTGGGATATCCTACAATGTAGCGCATAATAGCCCTTGCCACTAACTAGGCTGTCTTATTCTTTCTAAGATAACCCGAATGTCCCCAGTTCCTTATACACTTAAGACTAGGCTTCCTTCCACACCACACCTCATGTAGGGTGGAGGGAATAGGCTTAGGAGGTGTCATATTCAAAATGTATATTGTAGTAAATAGGGCATGCCCCTATAGGGATATAGGCAAATCAGTGAAGCTCATCATAGATTAAAATATGTTTAACAGAGTTTGATTCCTACATTCAGCTATACTATTTAACTGAGTTGTCGATGGTATTTATTGTAATACAATACCATGTTCCTTGAGGAACCCAGGAAACTCAACACTTATATACTTGCCTCCATGATCTAATTGCATTACTTTGATATATTTGTCCATTTGGTTCTCTCCTTATGCCTTGAATTCTTTGAACTTTTCAAAGGATTCATGCTTGTACTTTGTTAAGGACACATAACCATACAATAAGTAATCATCAGCAAAGGTTATGAAGTGGAGAAATCCTCCTCTTGCCATTTCCTTGAATAATCCACAAATGATTATGTGGACTAGCTCTAACGCCTCAAAGGAACTCTTGACACATCCATCAAATGAACTTCTAGCCATCTTTCTTAAGGTGCAAGGTCGACAAGTTGGATAGAATTCCTTTCCTAGTGGGCTAATAAGTCCATCCTTGTCCAACTTGCTAATCTTTCTATACCTAGCATAGCCAAGTCAAAAGTGCCACAAGTGCTTACAATTTAAACCATCCCTATAATGTTTGTTTAAAAAGGTATTTATCTCATTTCTATCATCCATATTCAAGTAATATAAGACATTAATGAGAGTTGACATGTAAAACAATTTATGATAATAATAAATATAGCCCACATTACTTCTAAAAGAAAATCCATAATTCTCTTTTATTAATAAAGAAATTAAAACAATGTTTTTAAACCCTTTGGGTAACCAAACGGAATCTCTCAAACTAAACCATGTCTTGATGATAGGTTAACTAAAGCAATCCTAATTCTAGTGGTTGCAACTATTTCTCCATTCCCAACTTAGATCACCACTTCACATTTCCTAAGTGTCTTACGTTTGACAAGATCTTGATGCGATGTACAAATGTGAGAAGATGCACCAGAATCTAAAATCTAATAAGTAGGAAATATACTAATGGAATAAGATGTTTCATAATATAAAATTCCTTCCCTCTTGTTGCTCTCTTAAGGCTGAGATATTTAGTGCAGTTCCTCTTCTAGTACCCAATCTTACTGTAGTGAAAACACTTTCCTTTATCTGCAGGAGCTTTAGCCATCTTGATACTTCTTCTAGCCTTGGAGTGGCAGGCTTTCTTCTTTGTCTTCCCCTTTTTGGTCACAACAGAGGAGCTAGACGCATAAAGAATTACCTTGTTCCCCTTCCTCTTCATGGCTTGTTGTGCAATCACCAGCTTATTGAGAAGCCTAGCCGGTGTGCACTTAATGTCATTCATATGATAATTAATGATAAATTGTGAGAAGGAATTTGAAAGCAACAGAAGGATCAAATCTATGTATAGATTGGCATCCATGATGAAATCCAGTGCTTGAAGCCTCTTGATAAGTGAAATTATCTTAAGTACATGCTCACTAACATCACCACCCTCTACCTATAAATCATAAATAGCCGCTAGGAGATCTCATATCTAATTGCATGACTTTGCTCACCATAAAACTCTTGCTGGTGGTATAAGATCTTTCTAGTAGTCTCCATCCCTTCATGGTTTCTTTAAAGATCATTAGTCATAGCAGCCAACGTGTAGCTCTTGACCTATAGGACATCTTGCACCCATTTCTTATGAGTGGCTTTCTCTAACTCACTATCCATCTAAGTAGGGGTTCATAGGATATTGGCCTCC
This sequence comes from Avicennia marina, assembly GCA_019155195.1. Lineage (NCBI taxonomy): Eukaryota > Viridiplantae > Streptophyta > Magnoliopsida > Lamiales > Acanthaceae > Avicennia > Avicennia marina. The sequence goes on along the minus strand of CM032772.1, from coordinate 6,046,913 downwards.
AAAACATAATCAAGGCACTCTAGATTGAGAACAATTTATAGATTTCGGAGCGAGTCGACATAGGTGGGCCTAGTTAGAATATTGATCTTAAGTAATTTTGAAAGATGTATAGACATTATTTAGATAAAATTAAATTACAAAAAATAAATAAGATTTGGAAGTTTAGCTGTTATATTTGTTACCATTGTGATTATGACTTTAAATCGGAATGGCCTCTTACTAGATTTTTCAAATCCTACACTCCTGTGGGTTTAAGGTAGAAATTCCATTGGTGAATTTTCGCAGTGGATGATTGGAGTCTTAATTGGACATAACACTATTGGATTTCATTGGGGTTTAGTTGGATAAATTAAAACTTTAACACATAAAATCTTCATGCACACACAGCGAAATACAATAGAACAAACTACATCTATTTTTGTTGCAAAACAAGCAAGATAATAGTTAAACAAGATGATGCATAAAAACTATACCTTTGGAATGTTTCCAAGTTTTGCGTGCATGATTCTTAAAGTTATGGCCCTCAAACCTCGATTTCTAGATTGTTGACATGATTAGGATGCTTGTGAGCTCTTCTTACACTCCACAAAACTTCTTTTGTGAAGTTCTAACGCAAAGAGGATGGTTAGGAGTTGCTCTCACTTTTAATTGGAGGGTGTAGGAATTTTAGAGTTCAAAGTGTGTGTCTTAAACTCTTTAAGAACTCTACATATAATTGAGACACTAAGGTTAAGTGCATGGGTGCATGGACCTTTTTCAATTAAATAACCCATGGGTTGCTTTTTTGTTAATCTCATCACTAAATCAATCCATATGTTCTTTAATTATTAATTCATTAATAATTAAAGCCCATTTATTTCCAACTAATTTAATTTAATTAATCTCATTAATTAAATTAAGTTTCGATTGTACCTCTAATTAATGATATCACTATAAACAAGCAACTAAATAAATTATACAACCCACTAATTTAAAGCTCAAACACATTCCAATCTTATATTTGTGACTCTTTAGGTTCATTCACACTTGGGAATGAGCATAGCTTGAAGGATATGGGTAACGTCTAACATGCATCCCATATAGTTGTCCAGTTAAGATGAAGCGATTTAGATCACAACAAAACTTTCCAATCATGATTACCTAATTGTATAGACTTTTTGTCTAACTTTATCCCATCCAAGTGAGAGTCATGAATTTAGTCAAATTCATAAACTCGATCGTATGATCAATTGGCCATTCATTACCTTAGCCAATTGGAAACTCTTCATGAGTCAAATGTTTCTATCGAAAACTCATTTTCAATCACACATTGCCTTGGCTAAGGGCTTCTATTCCATAAAACACCAACTATAGAGAATAAATGCCTTGCTCAATTGCACTGAGATAAATCCCTTATTAAATGCACATATATCTCTGTAAGCACCCAAACAATGACATGGTGGGCTTATGATCCTATCCTATAATAGGATAGATAGTGGTCCTTAATTCTTTAATAACGCATTAACTGTCAAGTACACAAGATAATCATGTCATCTCAAGTTAAATGTCCACGGGCACTTAACATGATCACAAAGTAAGGCATTGACAACTAAGAGTGAACTCCATACGCTTACTTTGTATTGTGAGTCATTGTCTAAATGCTCCATTCTCCAATAGCGCATCCACACATATGTATTCTCAATATCTATCAAATGGCATAACACTCACAAAACGAATACAAGATCTGTAAGTCACATCAACTCTTTAATGCCTTTAAAAGTGCCTCTGACTCATGAACAAATTTTAGCAATTGAGTACCAAGAGAACCTTGTGTCTATATTCATAACTCCTTATGAATAAGACTTCTTAACTTAAATACATTGGCACATGTAATACTTTATGCTAATCAAGATTTATATGCATGAAAACTCTCCATAATACTGATATTAAAATCAATATTTTATTAATTATTGAATGAAAGTACATATACAACCAAATGCCCTTATAGTGTTATCTATTTTTTATTAGCATTAGAGGGTATATTACTAACAATCTTCTATTTGAATTTTATGTAAATATTACTAATGCTAGTCGTTATAGTATCTAATAACCATACTTTTTGCATGGCTATGTCGCCTCTTCCAATGATTTCACGAATAATGTAGTAATGCGTCTCTGTGTCTGGATTCCTAACGAGACCTTAGTCCCTTCACCTATGAGATCATGTCATATTAAGTGGTGATAGTTGACCCACATCTAGAACCATTTGAGGTTCCATCACAGACTTCTTCATCCAAATAGCCTCATTTACTACATTGCATGTAGTGATGTACTTTGTCTCAATGGAGGAATCTGTTGTCATACTCTATTTAGAACTCTTCCAACTGACTGCTCATCCATTAAGAGTAAATACAAATCTAGAGATAGACTTTCTATTATCTACATTTGACTAGAAGTTAGAATTGGTATATTTTATCTACTTATATCTCCATCTCCACACACAAATACCATATCATTAGTCCCTCACAAGTTTTGAGAATACACTTGATAGCATTCCAGTGTTCTTTATGAGGATTTTCTTGAAACCTACTTATAACACTTATGGCATAGGTGATGTTTGGCCTCATACATAGAATTTGATACATCAGGCTCCTAAAGTTGAAGCTTATGGAATGGCTTCGATGCTTCACCTCTCGTCATCCGTCTTTGAGCACATGGATTTCAAGAAATTGATGCTATGCCTAAATGGTAGCAATCTTGTCTTAAAGGCCCCGATATTGAACTTATTTAGTAATTTGTCTATGTACAAGGTTTAGGAGAGACTTAACAAACTTTTTGCTTTATCTCTATAGATATGAAAGCCTAAGATATAGGTCACTTCTCTCAAGTCTTTCATGGAGAAGGTACTAGATAACTATATCTAATTTCAACATCCTAACATCATTCCCTATCAGCAACATGACATTCTGATATTATACAAGGAATGTTATTGCACTTTCACTAACCTTCTTGTAGACGTATGGCTCATCTTCATTCTTAATGAAACCAAAGGATTTGATTACACCACAAAAATAAAGATTCCAACTCTTCGATGCTTTTTTAAGGCCATAAATGGACCTCTTAAGCTTGAATACCTTATTAGGCTCCACAACCACGTGGCAACACCATATAAATGTCCTCCTCAAGCATTTCGTTAAGGAAAGTGATTTTGAATCAATTTGCTAATTCTCAAAGTCTAAGTGGGTGGCTATTGCAAGTAGAATCTTAATAAATTTCTGCATGGTTATTGGTGAGAAAGTTTTCTCATAGTCGATCTTCTCCATTCGACTATAGCCCTTCACCATCAGCTGGGCCTTATAGGTCTCCGCCTCACTAGCCTAACTAATCTTTTTCTTATGGACCTGCTTACATTTGATGGTAACAATTCCCTCGGGTGGATCTACTAGAGTTCATGCTTTGTTCTCATCAATTTCAGATCTCATAGCCTCTAGCTGCTTACTAAAGTCCTTGTTTGCCATTGCTTGATCATAAGTAAAAGGATCATCTACACGATCATTATCTCCCATTTGAGCAACTATTGTCCGTTCTCTATGATGTTAACTTATGTCTCTAGTGCCTGAGAGGTCTTACCCAATCGTTGCAACGGTTTTATCTCACAAGGTTCTTTTTGAATAGGAATATGTGTTATAGGCTGATTGCTTTATTCCTCGTGCTCAACTTCCTTGAGTATATAGTTCTACTAGCACTACTTTCTTGAATGATTCTTCATCGAGAAAATGTACATGATATCCTATGACAATCCTATTGTCTTTAGGTATGTAGAACTGATATTCTATAGAGTCTCTAGGATATCCCACAAGGTGGCCTATAATATCCCTCATCCCTATCTTGTCCATCATATTCATACTAAGATGACTGAGACATCCTTAGATCCTTAAATACTTAAGACCTAGCTTCCCTCCATACCATATCTCATGCAAGGTGGAGGGAATGAACTTAGTGAAATTAGTGAAATTCATCGTAGATCTAATAGATCTGTACATTCAACAACACCATTTAACTAAGGAATTGTCAGTGGTGTTAATTATGATACAATACCATGTTCCTTGAGGAGCTTAGCAAACTTAGCACTCATATGATTGTTAATGATATGTCCTCTAATGCCAACAGAAAATGAAGGATACTAGAAAGACATTTGGTTGTATATGTACTTTCATACTAATTAATAAAATATGAATTTCCATATCAATATTTTGGCAAGTTTTTATGCATGTAAATCTTGATTGGCATGAGTATTGCATGTGTCCATGTGTTTAAGTTAAAAAGTTTTATTCATAAGGAGATATGAATATGGACACAATGCTTTATTGGTACTCAATCACTATAATTTGTCCATAAGTTATAGAGACTCTGAAGGGCATTAAAAAGTAGGTATGACTTGCACACCTTATATTTACACGATAAATACCATGCTATTTGGGATAAGATACTAAGAATAAATGTGTGTGGATGCACTATTGGGGAATGGGGCATTTGGATAATAACTTGTAGAATGAAGTAGATGCACAAAGTTTACTCTTAACTATCAATGTCTTGCTTCATGATTGTATTAAGTGTTCATAGACCTTAGTCCTTAATGAAATGGTTGTGTTGTGCGCTTGATGGTCAATGTGTCATTAGGGTATTAAGGACTAATATCTATCCTAATATGGGGTAGGGTCATGAGCTCAACATCATATTTTTTGGGTATGTATGGAGATGTGTGTGCTTTTAATAAGAGATTTGTCTCCTTGCAAGTGAGTGAGATATTTGTCTTATACAATTGGTGTTCTATGAAACAAAAGCCCTTGGCTAAGACAATGTGTAATAAGAAAGGAGTTTTTGATAGGAATATTTTTCTAATGAGGAAATGTTGATTGGTTATATGATCAAGTTTGTGAGTTTGACTAAATTCATAACTCTCGCTCGATTGGGACAAAGTAAGATAAAAAGTCTATACAGCATGATAGTCACAATTAGAATGCTGCATTGTGATCTAAATCGCGTAATTTTAATTGCTATATTGTGGGCTATAGTTTAGATGTTACCCATATCTTTCGAGCTTTACTCGTTGTCAATTGAGAATGAATCTAGAGAGTCACACATATAAGAATGGGATGTATTGAGAGTGTTAAATTAGTAGGTCACATAATTTAATTAGTTTCAATTGGATTAAACAAAATAAATCGTCCTGATACTTATTAATGATGATATCATTAATTAGAAGTAGAATGGGAATGTAATTTAATTAAATTAAATTAGTTGGACACAAATGGGCTTTAAAGTTGTGTTTTTTATCCTTGTGCTTGTTAGGTTAATATCTTGAGTGTTTTACCACAAAAAATAAGTGGGGTTTATTTCCTTATGTTCTGATGTGTGTAAATCAGAATATTATGTGATACAGTTTTAATTTTTACAACCAAACTCTAACGAAATCCAACAATAGTATTAAAGCCACCATTTTTCTTACAAAATCATAAAGTTCAATTATTCTCACCGTGTTCTACATTAGTTTACCTTTTAAATTCCTTTAAACAATATATGATGCATGAACAACCCTTGAAAAGTGTTTTGGAGGTGATTGGAATAGAACAGATTGGAAGAGAACTGGTTTTAGATTGAAAAATTGAGGCTATTGAATGTCTACAGCATTTTTGCAGGTTCCACGATTGGTAGTTGTGATTGTGAGATGCATTCTCACCATCATGACACTAGGTTGTGCAGTTGCGCTGCATGCTGCGGGTCGCATGAAACTTGCAGTCTGATATGCTATTACGGAAGACTCTCTTGTAGTCGTGATGGCCTATGTCACGACTGTGAGGGGCAATGTGATAGACCCTTAAGGCTTCTATCGTAGCTAGCCTTTTCTGTCATGGAAGGGTGGCTCATGAAGGTGGCATAGGCTCTCTCGACCATGAGTGGATTTTGTGCAGTTCTTTCTTTTTCAAATTTACTTTTGAAAAATTATTTTTCAAGGGATAAAACTAATGCATGAGATACATAGGCCATGGAATTTAGTTATTGAATGAAATTGTTTAATTATACATGTACTGTATAATTGTTTAGATGGATGCTATGGTTAAATTATAGACTCAGGACACTTTTGGATGAATGGATTTACTTTCATTTTTGGTTTTATAGGTTGTATAATTAATTTTTCCCGAGTTGTAAGGGTATAAGTTTAGTTTTTATTTTATATTATGTAGAATAGGATTCTCCTTAGTAAGCCACATGTATTTATAAATAAATTTAGAAGATATCAGGAGTTGGTGATCATGTAAAAGCTAAGAGTTGGTGCCGTTTGAAGTCCCAAGATATGCTGGACCCTATAAAGCCAAAAAGACCAAAGCAAAGGCATTTAAGAAATCTTTATGTAATAGTGTAGGATTGCACACACTTGTACATGATCTAACCTTAGCTTAAGTTGGATATAAGAGTTCATAATCCTCCACTTTTCTTTTGCATATTATTTTTGATGGATGTATGGGATACATAAAAAAATGGATAATGTGCAAAGTGAAACCTTATCTTCATGGACCTTAAAACTTCCTTAAGAATATATTAAGTTGTGATAAAATATTTTTCATGACCCTACATTGAGCTCAATAGAGCTAAGTATAGCTTTAGTGTGTGATATCATCGCTTTAGCATGGTCAAATTGCGATAGTGCATTTATAACTTCAAAGACACTAGATGCGACATTCAAAGGATACGATACCTTAAGAGTAGTTAGCTATAGGTGGAGTGTAATACTAGCGAGTTTTTAGTTAGTGGGTGTTACTTAAATGGGCCTAACATGCTAAGACTCAATTATGTACGGCACTGTTAGGCCATGAGCCAATGAAAAGATTGAACCATGCATGAGATGCATTGGTAAGAGTTGCCACTTATTGGGATTAGCCTGCGAAGACTCAATTATGTGAGGTGTGTTAAATCAAATGAAGATTCCAATCCCCACTAAGGAAGTTTTACCATTGGAATTTCAGTCTTCTACCCTAGAGAGTGTAGGATTCAAAAAAAAACTAATGAAAGGTTATTTTGATTTATAGTCTATAATCACAATGGTAACACATACAACAACTAAAGTAACTAATCTTGTTTATTTTCTATTGGATTATTTCATCTAAATAATGTCTACACCTCATTCTAAAATGTTTGAGACCAATATTCTAACTAGGCCCAATTATGTTGACTGGCTTTAGAATCTAAGAATTTTTATCAATCTAGAGTGGCTCAGCTACATATTGGAGGCTAATATACCATGAGACCATACTGACACAACTAGTGAGTAGGAATAGACCACTCATAAGAAATGGGAGGAGGACAATCTACGGGTTAAGAGATATATCTTAACTGTTACGACTAATCATCTTCAAAGGATCCACGAGTATGGGGACTGCAAGGGAGATCTTATTCCACCTACGAGAGTTGTATGGTGGGAAGAGTTATGCTACTACATATGAGATATTCAATCAAGCATTTATTCAGGGTGCACATGGAAAAGGGTAGTGATGTGAGTGAGCAAGTCCTTAAGATGATTTTACTCATCGAGAAGCTTGAGATACTAGATTTCATCATAGATGCCAATCTTGTTCTGTTGGTGCATTTTCTACTTGGATTTTAGATCCTAGTACTACTTCTCACAATTGTACCTCACATTAGGATTTGGTTAGAAGTAGGATGCTTGGGAAGTATGAAGTAGTGATCAATGTGGGGAATGGAGTAAGCGTTGTAGCCACTGCGATTGAGACCGCTTCAATAAAGCTATCATCAGGCCATAGTTTAGTTTTAAGAGATTGTCTTTTGTTGTTCAATGAGCTTAAGAACATTGTTGTCACTCTTTTATTTATGAAAGAGATTTTCTTTAGAAGCAACATGTGCCTTATTTATTATTATAATAAATTTGTTGGCACAACATCTCTCATGAATAACTTATATTATTTGAATATGAATAATAGTAATTTGGTCAACACCATCTTAAATAAGCATCCAAGGGATGGTTTAAATCTCAAGTGCTTGTGGCATCTTAAACTTAGCCCTGCCAAGGACACAAAGATTGTAAATTGGAGAAGATGGCCTTATTGGCCCATTAGGAGAGGAACATTTTCCAACCTTTGACCTTACATCCTAGGTAAGATGGCTAGAAGTTCATTTGAAGGACATCTCAAAACAGTTGCTGAAGTGTTGGAGCTAGTCTACACTAACATTTGTGGGTCATTTAATGAAATGGCAAGAGAAGGATGTCTCTACTTATAACATTTATTGATGATTGATTATTCATGACATGGTTATGTGTACTTAATGAAGTACAAGGATGAATCCTTTAAAAGGTTTTAGGAAATTAGAGCTCAAGTAGAGAAGCAAATTAGAAAATATATCAAAGCACTATGATCAGATCGTAGAGCTGAGTTTACTAAGTTCCTTAAGGAGAATGGTATTATATCACAATTAACTTCACTGGCAATTCCTTAATTGAACAGTGTAGTTGAATGTAGGAATCAAATTTTGTTGGGCATAGTTTGAACTATGATGAACTTCATTGATTTACCTATATCTTTGTAGGGGTATACCTTGCTTATCGTCATTTTGTTGGGCATAGTTGAATAGTGTAATTGAATATAGGAATCAAATTTTGTTGGGCATAATTTGAACTATGATGAACTTCATTGATTTACCCATATCTTTGTAGGGGTATGCCTTGCTTATCGTAACATATGTTTTGAATAGGATACCCTCCAAGTCCATTCCTTCTACCCGTCATGAGATGTAGTTTGGAAGGAGGCCAAGCCCTAAGCACTTGAGGATCTCGAGATATTTGGCTTATCTTACAATGATTAAGATGAACAAGTTGGAGTTGAGGGATATTATGGGCCACTTCATTGAATATCCTAGAGATTCCATAAGGTATGAGTTCTACATACTTAAAGACAATAGGATTGTCATCAATATCACGGATATTTCCTTAGGGAAGAGTTCATTCAAAAAAGTGGTACAAGTAGAACCATAGTGCTCAAAGAAGTTGAGTGTGAAGAACAAAGCACTCAGTCCATAACACACATTCCTATTCAAAAGGAACCTTTTAATACACAACCATTGTGATGATCAGGTAGGATCTCGCAAATACTAGAGAGATATGGTTATGTCCTAGAAAATAGAAAATAGTTGTTTGTAATAGCAAATAATGATCATAGAGATGATCCTTTTACCTACGATTAAGTAATGGACAATGACTCTGCCAAGTGAGTTGAGGCTATGAAATCTAAAATGGATTCAATGCATGCAAACCAAGTATCATCTCTATAGTGGTCCATCTAAATTAATTGTTCCCATTAGATGTAAGTGGGTCTATAAGAGGACGATTGATTTAAATGGCGAGGTGGAGACCTATAAGACGAGATTGGGAGTGAAAGGGCTATAGTTAAAAAAAAAAAAAAGGAATTAACTATGAGTAAACCTTCTCACTAGTAGACATGCTGAAGTCTATTTAGATTTTACTAGCCTACTTTGACAATGAGATTTGACAGATGAATGTCAAAACCTCTTTCCTTACTGGAATGCTTAAAGAGGACATGGTGCAGCCACACAATTTTGAAGTCTAAGATGAATATTATAAAGTGTGCAAACTCAAGAGATCCATTTATGGCTTTAAACAAGTATCAAGGTGTTGGAATCATCGTTTTAATGGTGCAGTTAAATTGTTTGGTTTCATCAAGAACAAAGATGAGCCCTATGTCTATAAGAAGGTTGGTGAGAGTGCCATACCATTCTTTGTATTGTATGTAGATGACATATTACTAATAGAGACTGACATTGAGATGTTTAACTCAGTCCCAAAGCCTTCTCCATAAAAGACTTTGGAAAAGTGGCCTACATCTTAGGCATTCACATCTACAGAGATAGAGTGAAAGCATGATCGGTCTCTCCAAAGCTTTATAAATAGATAAAGTACTAAAGAGGTTTAGCATGGAGGCCTCTAAAAAAGGGTTGCTATTATTCAGGCAAGGCATCCATTTCTCAAAGTCCTTATGCCCAAAGGCAGATGATGAAAGGAGGAGCACGAAAGCCATTCAATATGTTTCAACTATTTGAAGCCTCATGTATGCAATGCTATGTACAGGGCCAGACATTGACTATGCCATATGTGTTATGAGCTGGTTTTAAGTGAAACCTGGCAAAAAGCATTGGAATGCTGTGAAGTGTAAACTTAGGTACTTGAGAAATACTACGGATAGGTACAAGTATAGAGATGGTGATCTAAAAGTATATGGATATATTGACTCGAACTTCCAGTCATATGTGGATGATAGAAAGTTTATCTTTAGATTCATATTCATTCTTAATAGAGAAGCAGTAATTGGAAGAGTTCTAAATAAAGCATGACTATAAACTCGACCAATGAGGCTAAGTATATCAGTACATGCGATGTAGCAAACGAGGCGATTTGGATAAAGAAGTTCGTGATAGAACTTTAGGTAGTTCTAAATGTGGATCGACTATTGTCACTTTATTATAATAACAATAGCTTGATTGTACAAGTGAAGGAACCAAGGTCTCATCAAAAGTCTAGACACATAAAGAGGCATCATCACATTAATTGGGAAGTCATTAGAAGGAGTGATAAGCCATGCAAAACATAACTTCAGCTAATAATGTAGCTGACCACTCAAGTGTAGCTGGATCACCATCTTGAGTAGATGGGTATTAAATACCATGGTAACTGACATTGGTAGTATTTGGCATTATAGTGCACATGGGAAATTTTTAGTAATATACCTTGTAATGCCAATAGAAAATAAGTGATACTAGAAGGGCATCCAATTGTATATATACTTTTCTCACTAATTAATAAAATATTGATTTCTATATCAGTATTATGGTCAATTTTCATGCATGTAAATCTTGATTGGCATAAAATATTGCATGTGCTTCTGTATTTAAGTTAGGAAGCATTATTCATAATGAGTAATGAATGTGGATACAAGGCTTCTTTGGTGCTTAATCACTAAAACCTATTCGTGAGTTATAGACACATTAAAAGGTATTAAAGACTCAGTATGACTTGTATACCTTGTATTGGCATGGTGAGTGTTTTGTCATTCAGTATGAGATACTAAGAATACATGCATGTGGATGCGCCATTGGAAAATAGGGCATTTGGACAATGATTAGCAGAATAAAGCAGTCTCATGGAGTTCACTCTTAGCTATCAATGTCTTGCTTCATAATCGTGTTAAGTATTCGTGGACCTTAGACCTACTATGACATTGTTGCTTTGTGCGCATGGAGTCGATGTGTCATTAGGACATTAAGGGTCAATATCTATCATAGTACAGAGCAAGGACATCAACCCAACATACTATTGCTTGGGTGCATATGGAAGCATGTGTGTGTTTGATAAGGAATTTGTCCTCTTGCAAGCTAGCTAGGCATTTGTCCTACGTGGTTGTTGTTCTATGAGATAGAAGTCTTTGGCTAAGGTAATGTGTAATTAGAGAGGAGTTTCTAATAAGAAGATTTGTCTCATAAGGAAACATCAATTGGTTATACGATTGAGTTTGTGGGTTTGACTATATTCATGATCTCGCTTAGTTAGGACAAAATAAGACTAAAGGTCTATAAAGCATGGTAGAATCACACACATAAGATTGGGTTGTGTTGTGAGTGTTAAATTAATGGGTTGCATAATTTATTTAGTTGCAATTGGATTAAATTAAATAAATTGCCATGGTTTAACTAATGAGATTAATTAAATTAAATTAGTTGGACACAAATGGGATTAATTATTGAAGAACATCTAGGCTAATTTATTAGTGAGATTAATAAAATTGGCGATTTAATTAAAGAAGATCCATGTAGGGAGGTCGATCAAGCCCATGCACTAAACCCTAGTGTGGAGTGTATATGGAACTCACTGGCATCTTAATTGTGAGGATAATGTAGAGGCCGAGGTTTGAGGGCTAGACTCTAAGGATCATGCACAAAAGCTTGAAAATGTTTTAAAGGTGTAGTTTTATCCTTGCACTTCTTTGTTTAATATCTTGCATGTTTTGTAATAAAAAATGGATGGGGTTTGTGTCTTTATGTTTTGATGAGTGTATATCATAATTCCAGGTGATCAAGTTTTAATTTTTATGGCCAAACCCTAATGAAATCCAACAATACTTACCTTCACAATCTAATCATAGTGCTTTGATATGTTTGTCAGTTTGCTTCTCTACTTTCACCTTAAATTCCTAAAACCTTTTGAAAGATTGAGCTTGTACTTCATTATGTGCATATAACCATATTGTGAGTAATCATTAGTAAAAGTTATGAAGTAGAGAAATTCATATCTTGCCATTTCATTAAATGGCCTAAAAATATCGGTGTGAACTAGCTCCAACACCTCAAGAAGCCTTTTGACACGTCCATCAAATGAACTTCTAGCCACCTTCCTAAGATGTAAGGTTCATAATGAGCCCATCTTTCTTTATAGAGTTTCTCTCTCAATGGGCCAATAAATCTATCTTTCTCTAACTTGTTAATCCTTATAGGAGTACAATGAGCTAATGAGCCTACCAGCCTATTGAGTTTCTCTTAGGCCCAAAATATAACTAGATGACAACATGACCAAAGCAGTACCAATTGTGGTAACTGCAACACTTATCCCACTCTACAACCCTAATTAGCACTTCTTGCTTCTCAAGTCATCTACTATTGCTTAAATCTAGATTTGAAGTGTAAACGTGAGAAGGAACACCTAAATCCAAGATTTAAGATGTTTCGCAAACAAAGAGTTCCACACCTTTAAAGCCATCTCCATGGCTATTGATTCCAATGTAATTCCTCCTCCGATGCCATTTCTTGCTGCATTTGAAACTCTTTCCTCCACAAACATGGGCATTAGATTTCATGCCTCTCCCACTAGCCTTAGGAATTACAAGTTTCCTTTCCTTGGTCTTGTTTTCCTTAGTCTTGCTAACCAAGATGCCAAACCCCTCAAGGACATCCCTTTTCCTCACAATGGGATAACAATATCTAAAATACCATTGACTATCTCAAGAATAAGAACTCTTCTCAAAACTTGAAACCAGTTAAATATTATGGCTCTAGTTAAGATAAAGGTCTTAATCATTACTAAAAACAAAAAGGTGTATACTATTTGAGATAGTAACAAACTACAAAAACTAGGCAAGACTTATTTGTTTAGTTGTTATATGTGTTACCATTTTGATTTCAGACTTTAAATCAAAATGGCCTCCCACTAGAATTTTCAAATTCTACACTCCCTTGAGTAGAAAATAGAAATTCATTGATAAAATTTCTTTAGTGGAGATTGTGCTCCTCACTAGAAAAAACACACCTCACATAATCATGTCTTAGTGTGCTAAGCCTAATGAGTTGTAAACCTTGCTAATGCATCTTATGCAGCATCTAATCTTCCCTTTAACCTATGGTCTAAGAATGCCTCACATAATCAGATCTTGGTATATTAAGTCCATTTAAGTTACACCCACTGACTGAAAACTCATTAGACTTGAACTCCACCGCTTTTAAGGTGTAGTATCCTTTAAATATCACATCTAATGCGCTCAGATTCATAAATGTGCTATTCTAATGTGACCCCAGTAATATGATGATATCGCGCACTAAGGTTACACCTAGGGCTCTAAGCGTAAGAGGGCCACGACAAGCACTTTGCTGTTAAAACTTAATATTTATTTGAGAAAGTTTTTAAGGTCCATGTAGATTAGGATTCACTTCACATATTATTCATTTTCATGCATCCCATACATCCATCACAACTACCATGTAAAAATAAAAGTAGAGCATTATAGACTTCTAAATCCAACTCAAGTTAAGGTTGGATTGAGCACAAGTGTGAAATCCTCCATTATTAGATAAGGATTTCTTGACTGCCTTCATCTTAGTCTTCATGGCTTCATGGAGTCCCCCATATCTTGGAATCTTGAACAACACCAACTCTTGGCCTCTACACAAACTTCAACTCTTGATGTGTTCCAAATGCTCGTAACATACCACAGAGAATACTATTCTGCATAATATAAAATATAACTAGCTTATACCCTTATAACCCATAAAAATTTAATTATACAACCCATTAAAAAACTAAAAACAAAAGTAAATGCATTCATCTATAAGTATCCTAAGTTCATAATCTAACAACAAAATCCATCCAAAGAATTATACTTCACATATATAATTAAGTAATTCCATTCAATGACTACTTGCATGGCCCAAGCATCTCTTGCATTAGTTTTCGTCCCTTAAAAAATAATTTTCAAATTAAAATTGAAAAAGAAATTCCTTTGCAAAAGCCACTTTCGTGGTTGTAAGCCACCCTTCCATGATAGTGGAGCCTGACTGTAATAGAAACCCTAGGTCCTTTTGCAATACCTATCATAGTCGTAAGAAGGGCCATTGCAACTGTGGAGGGGTCCCACTATTGTAAAACTAGCCAGTGGGTTTCGTGCAACCCTATGGTGATAGTATACCTACATAAGCCAATGTCGCAGCCACAACTACCTGTCATAGCACGCTATAGAATATCGACAAGTTTAGTTTTTCAATGTAAATTCATTTATTTTCCTATTTTTCAATTCCAATCACTTCCAAAACACTTGTGAAAGGTTTTTCATGCATCTATACATGTTTAAGAGATTTAAACATAAAAACTAACTTAGAGCATGGATAAATCACTGAACTTTAAGTTTTTGCAAAAAACAAATGGTGGCTCTAAACCACCGTTGGATTTCACTAGGATTCGCTTAGAAAAATTTAAACTTCAGCACATAAAATTATCATGCATATGTAGTACTATTCAACAAAACAAACCTCATCCATTTTTGTTGCAAAACTTGCAAGATATTTATTAAAAACGAAGATGCATAAAACTACACCTTAGGAACATTTCAAAGCCTTTCCTGCATGTTACCTAGAGTCGTGGCCCTCAAACCTTGACCTCTAGATTATCCACACGATTAGGATGCTTACATGATCCTTTTACATTTCACAAAACTCCTTTGGTGAAGCTATAATGGAAACACCTTTGGGCTAAGAGGAATTTCTTACAAAAGAGATTTGAAAGAGGATGGCTAGGGATTGCTTTCTCATTTACCTGGAGGATGCACAAATTTTAGGGTTCAATTGTGTGTCTAGAACTCTTCAAGACACCCTACATAAGTTGACACATGATGTGATTTGGTGCATAAGCTCCATGGACTTTTCTTCATGGACCATTTTCAATTAAATAAACCGTGAACTCTTGTTTATTAATCTCATGAATAAATTAGCCCATATGTTCTTTAATTATTAATTTTATTAACAATTAAAGCCTATTTGTGTCTAACTAATTCAATTTAATAAATCACGTTAACTAAATTATATTCTCATTGTGCTTCTAATTAATGATCTCATCATTAACGAACACCATTATTATTTATTTAGAGCAATTGTGAAACATAATTATCAAAATTATGTGAATCTCACGCCTTGGTGCATGGGTGAAGAGAATGAAGGCATGACCATGAGACTTAATGTCACAATCACAAGAGTAGGTGTGACAGAACTTCTAACTTCACATGATTTTTAAGGACTTTTTCATCTTTTCACACACATACTTGAAACCTAGGCACCATGTAACTATAAACACATCTTCTGCATATCTTGGAGAGAGACTTGGATTTAATTTTCATTCTTTAAACCCACAGACAAATAGGATTGTAAGATTGAAGGATAGGAGTTAGAGGAATCCATAGCAAGAGCTAATAACACATTCCTTGTCCACACAACACAAGGTATATTGATTAAGTTTTTTTAACTTTTTCTAGTATTTTTATGTTGTTTTGGATGATGAAGGATTTAGAATTGGTTTTGTTGAAATTTAATATGAGTTTTTAAATTCTTTTCTAGTTGCTTGTGTTTGCAATTAGTGGATGATGTATGCATGAAATTTTGATTAATTGTCTTCGCATGGTTATTTACAATTGTCAAATTGGATAGTAATTAAGGAGATTGACAACTTCTCTAATTAGTCTATGGCTGTGCGAAGAATAACAAAAATAAAACTTAAGCGCTAACTTACAATTGTGAATATTAATTCTATGAAAATATCATAAAATGAATACTAGTAGCCATTGTTAATCACCAAACTAGAATTTCTTTAGTCTATTTAGCCTAGGAACACCCAATAAAATCTCGAATTAAAGTTATAAGAGAGTTTGGGAGAATATTCTATAGACTTTCAGATTAACAATTTCTAACCAGTGCAATTAAATTAATAATTAATATAAGTTGGCATACATAGGAAACCAATACAACATAAGTGGCTAGATACTTCAATTACTAGTACTACATCACCTTTGTTTTGTGTGCTTTGTTCTAAGTGCCAATTTTGAGGATGAACTAATAAGAGCTCTGTTACATTAGTGGACACAAAACCCTCCTCGTAGAACTATACCCGTACTTGCCATAGTACTAGGTTTAATTATAAATTAAATTTTTATTTAGTGAAGACCCATGACCAAAATTTGTCACTAT
This sequence comes from Avicennia marina, assembly GCA_019155195.1. Lineage (NCBI taxonomy): Eukaryota > Viridiplantae > Streptophyta > Magnoliopsida > Lamiales > Acanthaceae > Avicennia > Avicennia marina. The sequence continues at coordinate 6,030,356 of CM032772.1, read as the reverse complement.
TGCTGGGGAGGGTAATGAGTGTTATTGAACACTATGAGGGATTGCTAGATTAGGCCATCTAGTTTTGTTTTTGTTTTCATTTTCCTATATTTCTATTGTTATTTCTTCTTTCTTTGATTCTCTTCCTACTTTTCTATTTACATTACTGTTTTGTAGGTTAAATTCTTGTTTTTCGAAACAATGTATGTGTAGGAGTAAGAGTATTGACTTTGATTTTGATCCAAAAATTGAGCAAACTCTTCATAGGTGTGGAGCTCTTTTCCAACATGAACAGGAAATGGCAGAAAATAAACTACCACCTTAGGCACTTTCTCCTCCACCAAACTAATGTGCCATTAGAGATTATGTGTAATAGATGATGAACCCAAATATGGCTAAAATTGTGAGACCACCAGTGAAAGTAAAGAACTTCAAGTTGAAACCTGCACTAATTAATATGGTGCTGTCAAACTCATTTGGAGGAGCCCCATATGAAGATCCTATCTTCCATTTCACTTCTTTCATTGAATTATGTGATACTATAAAATTCAATGGAGTTTTTGATGATGCAATCCTTACCACTTGGGAGCATAGTCACTTGGCAAGACATGATTAACAAGTTCTTGGCTGAATACTTCCCACTAACAAAAACTGCGCAACATAAACTAGAGATTAGGACCTTTAAACACTTTGACTTAGAGACCCTACTTGAAGTATTGGAATGATTTAAAGAGCTTTTTAGAAAGTGCCTACAGCGTGGATATCCACTTGAGATGTAGGTACAAACTTTTTACAATGGTATATCTGGACAATTTTGGATTGTTCTTGATGCAACTATAGAATAAACAAATTACTTGAGGATGCGTGGGACTTGATGGTGGAGATTGCATCCAATGCTTACCAATGGTCATCTAAGAGATCCATTACATGTAAGGTCACTTGCATGCGTGAAGTAAATTCAACAACCCTCGTAGCAAAAATAGAGCTCTTGCCTAGAAAGATTAATAGTGTCTTGGTAAGTAATTCTCAACATTCTCCACTTTCTATGAGTCATACTTGTGATATTTGTGCAGAGCCTCATCCTACACATGAGTGTAGAGGTAAAGGAATCAGTCATACTCAAAAAGAACAAGTAAATTATGTAGGCAATATAAGAGCACAAGGCAACAAACTATATGCAAACACCTACAATCTAGGCCACAGGAACCATCCAAACTGTTCTTAGAAAAATTCACAAAATGAACCAAACATTCAAGCACCTTACCCACCATAAGAGAGAAAGTAATCATTAAAGGAAACTGTGGGTAGTCTTGCAAAGTCAACTTATGAGATGATATGTAATTTGGTAAAAAGTACACAAAACTATATAAATAGAACTGATGCTCTCTTTCAGAATAAGCAAGCATGCATTTGGAGTCTAGAGGCATGAGTGTGATAATTGGTGAAAGAGATGGCATCTAGACCCATAGGTATATTACCTAGCACTACTGAGAATAATTTTGTTGAACATGTAAAATGTGTGCTGGTAATTATACAAAAGAATGAAGATTAGTTAGCACCTCTTGTGAGGGACAAAAAGGTAAGGGTGTACCCACTACAATGTGGAGAAGGATGAGTGAGAAAGCCTAGCACTAGACAAGGTGAAATTTCATATCGGTGAAATTTCATATCCTCAAAGGCTTATTCTAATGAAGCTAAGGGAGCAGGTGAGTAGAAATCTAAATGATTTTCAAAAGTTAAATGTCAATGCCCCTTTAGAAGATGCTTAAGTGTAATTTCATGTGCTCGGATTTCTAGTGAGACCTCTATTGCTTCACTTGTGTAATTGCATTGTGGTTATCACAATAAAACGGCAATATCTAATCTACATGTGAAACCAGCTAAAGTTCTTTTACAAACTTCTTTATTCAAACGATCTCCCTCGCAGTATCTCATGTAGCAATTCGCTCAACCTTCAGCAATAGAGTCCACAATTGCACTCTACTTGGAACTCTTTCAAATGACTTTTCCTCCATTTAGGGCATTTAAAAGGTCAAAGATGGATTTCTATCTTCCATATTTGACTAGAAGTCAGATCAATCCAACTATATTCTCGTAGATCACGATTTCCATCTGCAAGTACCATATCCTTAATACTTCTCAAGTACTTCAGGACACTTGAGAGCATCCCAATGCTCTTCACCAAAACTTACTTGAAACCTACTTGTAATACTTGCTATATAGCTGATATCTAGCCTTGTACATAGTATTGCTTGCGTTAGGCTTCCATACTAAACATTTTCACTATCTTGTCCTTGTACAAGGCATAGGAGAGATATCACAATCTCTTTATCTCTATGGATGCAAATGCTCAAGATGTAGGTCACTTCTCCAAAGTTTTTCATGGAGAAGGTGTAAAACAACTCTGTTTTGTTTAGGCATAACATGCCAATACTATTCTTTTTTAGTAGTATGTTATCCATATAGTACATCCAAACACATGTATTCTCATTGTCTCATATCAAACGGCATGACACTCATCATATAAATATAAAGTGCTCAAGTCATACTAATTCTATAATACCCTTTAGAGTGTTTGTGACTTGCAGGTAGGTTTTAGTGACTACGTATGAAGAGAACATTGCATCCATATTCATAATTCCATATAAATAAGGATTCTTAATATAAATAGATGGGCACATGCAATACTTTACACGAAACAAGATTTACATACATAAAAACTTGCTATGTCACTGATATGAAAATTAATATTTTATAAATTAATGTGAAATATACAAATACTACTAAATGTCCTTTCTAGTATCCCTGTTTTCTATTGGTCTTAGAAGGCATATCACTAGCACGCACTTCATGTAATCGGATTTTGGTATGCTAATACCAATGGGTAGCAACTCTTGTGAACTATCATGTTTGGTTGAATCTTTCTTTCAGCCCATGGCATAATAATGCCTTATGTAATTGGTTCTTGGCATATTAGGTTCATGTAAATCACATCAATTAATTGACAACCTCCTGGATTCGAACTCCAACCATGGCTAACCAATCTTAAGGTATAGTACCCTTTGATTATCACATACAATGCACCTAAAGTCATAAATGCACCATCATACTGGGACCCCACTAATGTAATGATATCACACATCAAAGCTAAACTTAGGGCTTTGAGCTTGGTGGAGGGCCACAACAAATATTTTACCATTACATATTTGTTTGAGAAAGTTTTTAGGGTCCATGTAGATGAGGTATAACTTTGCACATTATCCATTTTCATGTACTCATACATCCATCAGAAATAATATACAAAAATAAAAGTGGAGGACTATAGACTTTTAGATTGAACTCGAGTTGAGGTTAGATCAAGCACAAGAGTGTGAAATATTATACTATTACATATAGATTTTGGGAATGCCTTTATCTTCATCTTCATGGCTTCATGGGATCCACCACCTTTTTGAACCTCTAGTAGCACCAACTCTTGATCTCCGCACAAACATAAACTCTTAATGTCTTCCATATTTTTTACAAATACCCATGGCATAACATGGAGAATTCTAGTCTATACAACTTATGATAAATTAATTATACGACCCATAAAAACTAAAATGAAGTAATGCATTCATCTACAAGTATCCTAAATTCATAATTGAACCACAACTTCTATATAAAAGATCATGCATCACATGTACAATTAAACAATTCAATTTAAAGATAATTTTCATGACTTATGCATCTTGTGCATGAGTTTTCATTTCTTGAAAAACAATTTTCAAAATTAAAATTGAAAAAGAAAACTTTGTGCAGAACTTGTTTGCAATCATGAGGGCTATTACTGCAACTGTAAGCTTCCTATCCACAACCGTGGAACCTAACAGTGATAGAAACCCATGGGTTTTGTCGCAGAGCCTCTTGTAGTCACAAGAAGGCGCATCGGTTATGTAGGGTTCAAGCAACTCCTTAACCATGTGATTTAGAAGTGCAACCATAGGAACTCTTCCCGCAATCGAGGTTACCAGTTCTAAGTTGTTGTAAACTTTCTACAACTTCGGGTTTTGATTCCAAATTCATTCTTTTCCAATTTGTTTGATTCCAATCACTTCAAAAACATTTTTGAAAGGTTCTTCATGCATCATATACATCTTTAAAGGAATTAACAGAAAAACTAAAATAGAAACATGGAAGGATCATTGAACTTCATATTTTTGCAATAAAAATGGTGGCTCCAATAGCACTGTTGGATTTCTAGGCGATTTACTCATAAAAATTGAACTTTTGATTGTGAAAATAATCTACAAACACAATGGAAGCTATATAAACAAATCCCACCCATTTTTATTGCAGAACAAGCAAGACTTTAAACAAACAAGAATAAACGTAAAAGTTGTACCCTTGGAACATTTCCAAAAAATTCAAATGTGATCATTGAGTCATGGCCCTCAAACCTAGACATCTAGTTAGTCCACATAGTTAGGATGATCATGAGCTCCTTCTTCACTCCACAAAAGTCTTTTATGAAACTCTAACACAAGCAACTTAAGTAAGATGGATTTTTTGAGAAGAGAAAACTTTGGAAAAGGTGGCTAGGGTTTTCATTTTCTTTTTCTTGGAGGTTTCAAAGTGTGTCTTGAACTCTTCATGACTCCTTTAAATACTTATGATACTAAGGTTTGAGGTATGGGACTCCATGGGCCCTCCTACATGAACTCTTTTAATTAAAATATTCCATAAAATTTTATTTATTAATCTCATTAATAAAGCAACCCATAAACCCTTCAATTATTAATCTCCATTAATAATTGAAGTCCAAATGTGTCTAATTAATTTAATTAATTCCCCATTGTGATTCTAATTAATGATATCCTCATTAACAAGCACCATGGTAAGTTATTTAGTTCAATCCAATTACAACTAAATAAATTATGCAACTCATCAATTTAATACTTGCAATACATCTCAACTTTATTTGTGTGACTTAGCAGGTTCATCTATAAATTTTACTTTCCCTATTTTTTCCAAAGCAACAAGTCAATTTAAGTTTGGCCGAGTCATATAAAGCATTAAACTCACAAACAAGGAGAATGAGATAAGGACTATCAATCAAAAGATTCCAAACATTTAACCTAAATAATGCCATTACAAGTTCCCAAAAATAATTAAATTAGCCACCTAAGACATTAAAAGTAATGCAAAGCATAGTTTTGTTTGTCATAAATTTCTTTGCAATATGCCCTTTAATGCCAATTATTAGTGAAGGGTATGGGATGTAAATGTCATTTCTTCATTAATTAATAAAATATTAACATTCTATTTTATCAATATTTTGGTAGTATGTTCATGCACAAAATTCTTATTATAGCATATGCTTATATGATTGTTCTAAGAAGTTTTATTTACAAGGGTTAAGAATATGGATACAAGACTTCTTAGTATACAATCATTAAAATCTATGTGATTATGCTAAGTGTTACATTGTGCCTTAAACTTAAGACGAGATGGATACCTTCTGCGCATAATAGTTAGCATGTCATTAGGGCATTAAAAATTGATATCTTTTTATATGAGATAGAGTTTTGAGCACAAACTACTATTGGCAGTGTAAGTGTGGAGGTATATATGCAATCAATAAAGGATGTGCCTCCTTACAAGTAAACAAGGTGCTTGTCTTATGTGATCGATGTTCATGAGACCGAAATCCTTAGTTGAAGTAATGTATGATTGAATGAAGTTTTTGATTGGAACATAGTCTTGTAAGATAAAGTTTACTTGATCATTTGATTAAGCTAATGAGTTTAACTAAATTAATGGCTTCTGCTTGATTAGGATAAAATAAGACAAATGACCTATACCATATAGTTCTCATGATTGGAAGGTCTCAAGTGATTTGTTCACTTCACCTTAAATAAGCTGTAATATGGATCACAAGGTAGGTGTTACCCATATTTGAGCTATACTTTTTTCCAGCTAAGGATTTTAGAGAGTCATATATATAGGAACAAGGTGGAGATAAGGACGTTAGTGTATTGTGAGAGCCAGAATAAGACTTGAAAAGGCTCATAGTAAAAATAATTTGGTAGCAATTGCATTGGATGAAATATAATTATTTATTTCTCATTATATTTGTTAATATTCATATTATCACATGGAAACGTAATGAGTCTTTAATTTTATTAATGGAGGTTAATTAAATTAAAGGGCAAGACAATTTGTATTATTTTTTCTCTATTATGTTTGTTAATAATGGGATTACTAACCAAAAGCATAAGGACTTTACTAATGGGATTAATTGAATTAAAGAATAAAATTTTAATGAGATTTAATTATTAATTGGATTAATAATAGATTTCTTGAGATACCCCCACAAAGTGACCTAAAACACTTAAGTGCTTTTATCTTCTTAAGGTAAGTTGGACATTCCAAAACCTTGGCATACTATAGGCTCAGTCTTCTCCCACTCCACATCTCATATGGGGCTAAAGGAATGCACATAGAGGAAATCCTATTCAAGATATGGGCAAGGCTTGCCTTTATAGAAAAATGGGTAAGTCGGTGAAGTTAATGAAGTAGTGAAATCCTACCCTTATTATTTATTAAATGGCACACAAACATCAATGTGGACTAACTCCAATACTTATGTTACTCGCAACATGCTCATCAAATAGACTCCTAGCCATCTTGACTAGGATACAAAGTTCACAAGTCAGATATGGCTCCTCTCTTAATGGGCCTATATTCCCATCTTTCTCCAGCTTGCTAATAACAGCCTCTACAGCATGGTCAAGTATGAGATCTATCCTAGCACATTTGTTTGTCATGGCATCCATCATTGACTTATCATCCAAATTTAAGTAGTAAAAGCCATTTATCAATGAGACAATGCCAATAAATTTATTACGATAATAAATTTTGCACTTATTGTCTTTGAAAAAAAGTCCTAACCTTTTTTTACCAGTAATGGTATAGGGACATTATTCTTGAGCCTGTTGGGTAACAAGAGGCAATCTTTAAGGCCCAAAACATGACTAATTAACTAGATTGAAGCAATACTAATCACATTGATTATAACACTTGCCCCCTTACCAACTTTAATCACTACTTCTCATTTCTAAAGTGACTTACTCTTGGCTAAATCCTGACACAAGGTTTAGATATGGGAAAAAGCACCCAAACCCAAGATTTAGGATGTAGAACACGACAATAGAACAAAATATTTCATAAACATAACATTCCACACCTCATTTGCCATCTTGTAGGTGATTGAGCCACCCAGCGTAATTTATCCTCTATTAATCCTTCTTGTCGCATTTGAATCTCTTTCTTCTGTCAAAATGAGCACGTATCCCATACCCCTCCCACTAACTTTGGGAACACTGGGTTTCCTTCTTTTGATCTTGCCTTTATTAGCCTCACTAATTGAGGGGCTTGACACTTCAAGGATAACCTCCTTCCCAATACTTGGGATGACAACTTCTAACATCCCACTGATTCCTTAAGGAATGAAAACTCTTCTCAAACTTTGAACCCAATTAGCTATCTTAGTGCCAACAAATAGGATGGTCTCAATAATAATTACGAGAGCAAAGATCAAGATTCAAGAATAATATAATTGTAGAAAATAAGCTAGATTATTAGTTTGGTTGTTAATGTTGTTACATAATGATTATGGACTTTAAATCATATGACCTTTCACTAGATTTTTTGAATCCCACACTCGTTTGAGTAGGAAAGAGAAATCTCATTAGAAAAAATTTCTATTAGGTGATTAGGGTCATCATTAGGCATAGCATATCACACACATATAGTTCTTGGCATGATAGGCTCAATGAGTGAAAACTCTTGCCAATACATCTCATGCGTGGTCCAATCTTATACTTTACCCCATGGCCCAACAAAAACTCACACATGTAGTTCTTTGGATCACAGTTCTATTTAAGTTACATCCACCACACTGATAACTCACCTGATTTATAACCCCACTAGTTACCGTTAAGCTCTTGAGGTGAACTATCCTTTGAATTTCGCATCTAATGCACTTTAAGCTCTAAATATGCCATCATAATATGCCTTACAAATGTGATGATATCACATACTAAGACCACACCAAGAACTTCAGGCTTAGTGGAGGCCATGACCAAACCATTTTGTCATTACAAGTTAATATTAATGAGCAAGTTTTAAGTCCATGTGTTTTCCTTTCACTTTGCATGTTAGCCACATTACATACACACATCTCATATATACTATAAAACATAAGATAAAAATAGCATGGATGAATATGGACTTTCTAGATCTAATTGGAGTCAACAATCGAATTGTGCACACATGTGTGAAGCCTTATACTATTACAAGGCTTTTCAAAATTTCTTTCGTTGGTCTTGGACTCTTTCTTCTCCATGGGCTCACCACACTTAGACCATTGAGCAAACTCCAACTCTTAGTCCCGAATGACCATCAACTTTTAGCTGCCAATTGATCTCCAACTCTTGGTCTCAGAATTACTATTACATTGTGGCATACCATGAAAAAATAATTACTATTCTACTTTAGAAAACCTTGGCCTTATACCCTTACAACCCATGAAAAAATAATTTATACATCTAGAGAAACTAAAACCCAAGCAATGAAAATCCATTCACGTATGTCCTAAGTCTATGATTCATCCATACATCCACAGAACATTCATACATCACATGTATAAAAGAAGAAAATACCTAGAACAATCATTCTATGGTTTACACCTCACGTTTTAGTACTCGTTGAAGGAAAACTCTTTTCTAATGTTTTGAATTGAACAAGCATACAATTAGCACCTGCAGGACCCTATGTCGCTGCAAGAATAGTTCCCAAGGCCACAAATTAGCCTAGTACAGCCACATGGCTTGATGGGGTAGAGAATGGTTCTTTACCATTGCAATTGTCGTGGCTGCAAGCACAAAATGTGCCTCACCCTACTTTATAGTTTTGGTGATGGCTTTTCGCAATCGTAGAAACTCTTTGCGCAATTGCAAAGCAAGTGTAGCTACAATGCTAGGATAATATCTTGATGCTCAAGACTCAATTTTTCTTGCTTCTCTCAATCAAAAGTACCCACAAAACACTTTTCTAGGTATACAAAAGTTTCAAAACCATGTTTATATAAATTTCAAAAAAGGAGCTAACATAGATCATTAAACAAGTGTATCCAGATATGTTTATATGAAGAGAAACAACAGCTCTAATACCATTGTTGGGTTTCACTAGGTATGGGATGATATATTTTCAAATTTTAACAAAGAATGCTGTAGAATAAATAAAATCCCAACTTGGTCTGCTTTCATTGCATAAAATGTATAAATATAAATTTCAAGATAGTTGCATGGATGATTACCTGAAAATAAATCTTGTAATTTCTGTCTATGATCCACAAGCCATGATAAAGTCTTGATCTTTAGTTTGTCCACACAAACAAGTCATTGGCTACAGCTCTCCAACAAAACTCCATAAACTCCTTTATAAACTCTCACAACTCTTATGCTTCGACAATTTCTTGAGAAAAAATTGAGTAAGGCTAGTAACTAACTTTTTCTTGTTTACAAGTGGTGAATAGTGCCCAAGTAATAATACCTGTACATGAATAGTACCACTACTACTGTTCACATGAATAGTACTTTTAGAGCTCTTCCAAGTGATTTATTCTGAATACAATCCTATTTATACTAGAATGTCTAGGGTTTGTGAAATGGGCTCTATCAGCTTACGCATAGATTTTAAAATTAATTCAAACTCATTCACTTATAATTATTAATCGAATTAATAATGAAAACCCATTCGAATTATTTTCTTCAATTTAATTAATCCCACTAATTAAATTAAAGGCCTACTATATTTCTAATTAATAATCCCCATTATTAACAAATGTAACATGGACAAAATAATTCCTTTGTGCTTTGTCTCTTTAATTTAATTATTAGGGAAATTAAATTACCTCAATAATTAAATTAAAGGGTCATCATATTTTTAATTAATGATGTCATCACTAGCAAATATAATGATAAATAAATGATTCCAATCTGGTCCAATCCAATTACAACCAAATTAAATCTACCATAAGACTTCTAAAGCCTCATCCACAAGACATCTCAAGCCTTCTTATCACCACTTTGAAAATGTCTCAAGCCATCATCTTGTTCTTATACGGTGACTCTCTATGCTCGTCCTTACATGGCAATAAGCACAACTCGAAAGATGTTAGTAATACTTAGCTTGTGGCCTAAATTGTAGTCTAACCAAAATAAAGTGAATGGATCACAATGAACCTTCCTGATCATGAATATCATATGGTATAGATATTTTTTGTTTGTCCCAATCAAACGAGAGCCATCGACTTAGTTAAACTCACAATCTTAGTTATAAGACCAATTAACGCTTCCTCATGAGACTAATGTTTCTATTGTAAACTCATTTATGATCACATACTACATTGGCTAAAGATTTTCATCTCACAGAATGTTAACTACATGGGACAAATACCTTACTCACTTGACAAACCCTTCTTAAACGCAAACATGCCCCTATACGTAGTTGGGCAACAATACTTTAGGCTTATGATCTTATCCCGTACTAAGATAGATATTGGTTCTTAATGCTCTAATCATGCATTGACCATCATACACACAAGATAATCATATCATCTCAGATCCAAGGTCCACACGCACTTAACAAGATCACAAAGAAAGATATTGATAGCAAAGAGTAAACTTGATGTATCTGCTTTATTCTGCAAGTTAATATTTGAATGCTCATTCTCCAATGATGTGTCTGCTTCAAGTATTCTTAGTATCTCAAATCGAATGACATGATACTCACGTAAAAATACAAGGTGTGCAAGTTATATTGATTCTCTAATGATTTTTAGAGTATCTGTGATTCACGAACTAATTTTAGTGATTGTGTACTAAGATGGCCTTGTGTCCATATTTATTCCCCCTTATGAATAAGACCTCTTAACACAATCACATGGTCACGTGTAACACTTTATGCCATTCAAGATTTATATGCAGGAAAATACTCGCAGAATATTGACAAAATAACTGTCAATATTTTATTAACTATAATAATAACATTTACATCTAATATCTTTCAAGTATCCCTCGTCGATAATTTGGTGTTAAAGGGTAACTAACATATTCTAAGTATGGGTATGTGTACTTGATAAAGTATAAGAGTGAATCATTGAAAAGTTTGAGAAATAAAAGGTGGAAGTAAAGAAACAAATTGGTAAACATGTCAAAACACTAATTGTGCAAGCATGTACAAAAGCACCCAATTTGTTGAATTTCTCAAAGAGAATGGGATTTTATCGTACCATATACAATAAAAATGCTCAAATAAAATAGTGTAGCTGAGCGTAAGAATCGAACATTGTTCGAGATGGTCTGATCCTTGATTAACTTCACTGATCTTCCCCTTTCAATATGGGGATAGGCCCTTTTATGGTTGTGCGTATCTTGAATAGGGTTCTCTCAAAGTTCATTTCTTCAATCTCGCATAAGATGTTGAATAGGAGAAAGCCCAACCTAAAGCTTATTAGGATTTTAGGATATCTGACTTACCTTAAGAACAGTGAGATAAAGAAGTAAAGGCAAAGTCCATTTTGGATTGCTCTGTTGAGCATCTCAATGATGTAATGGGACATGACTTCTACTTACTTGACGACTAAAGGATTGCCATTGGTTATAAACCACATTTCCTCAAAGAAGAGATTGTTCAAGAATGTAATGCTAATAGAATAATTGTGCTCGTGGAAGTTGAGCATGAGAACAAAAGTAATGAACTCAAACAACATGTACCTATTTAAGAACCAACTTCTTTGATGCAACCATTGTAACGATCGGGTAGAATCTCTCATACACTAGAGAGATATAGTTATATCTTCAAGAAAGAATAAAAGTTGTTTGTTATGATAGATAATGATCATAGAGATGATCCTTTTACTTACGATCAATCAATACTGGATAGACTTTGCCAAGTAGTAGAAGGCTATGCAATCGAAGATGGATATAATGTATTTGAACTAAGTGAACCTTAGGGAATCCAACTACTAGAATAGTTTCTATTTGATGAAAATGGGTTATAAAATAAATATTGGTTTGATTGGCTTAGTGGAGATCTATAAAGTCTGGGTTGTGGTAAAAACGTTATATTCAAAAGGAAGGTGTTAACTATAATGTGACCTTTTCACTTATAGCTATGATCAAATCCATTCATATTCTCCTTATGATGGCCACCTACTTAAATGATCAGATTTTCCATGAGGATGTTAAAACTAGTTCCCTTAATGTGTTTCTTCAAGAGGACATTCATATGGTGTAGCAGCATAGTTTGGAAATCAAAGGCAAGTCTCATAAAGTATTCAAGCTTAAGATGTTCATTTATGGCTTTAATCAAGGATTAAGAAGTTAAAATATTTTGATGGTACAATCAAATCATTTGGCTTTATAAGTAAAAAGGATGAACCTTACATCTACAACATGGTTAGTCAGAATACTATTATATTTCTAGTCCTATATATTGTTGACATATTACTTATTGGGAATGAAGGTGGGATGCTTACCTTGGTCAAGACCAAGCATACAATATGTTCTCCATGAAGAACTGTGAGAAGTCACCTAAATCTTAGCAGTTCACACCTTCTGAGATATGAAAAATAGATTGATGGGCCTCTCCCAAGCTTTGTATATAAATAAGATCTTAAAGACATTTAAGATGGAATCCATTAGAAGAGGATTGTTATACCAGTTTGTAGGACATCTATCTTTTCAAGTTGATGTATCCATAGATAGAAGATTAGAGGTGATTAATGGAGGCCATTATGAACACTTCAGCAATAAGATGCCTAATGTATGCAATGATATGTATGAGGCTAGATATCACTTATGTCGTAAGTGTTATAAGTAGATTTTAGGTGAATCTTGACAAAGAGCAATGAATGCTATCAAGTGTATAGTTAAAATACTTGAGAAGGACTAATGATATGATACTTGTGTGCGAAGATGGAGAACTAAGAATAGGTGGTTACACCAATTGTGATTTCTAGTCAAATGAGAATGATTAGATATGTATTCACCCTTAATGAGTACTAGTGAGTTAAAGAGTTTCGAATAGAGTACCATTGTGAATATCTCCATAGAGGCTAAGCTTATCACAGCATTTGATGCAGCAAAAAAGACAGTTTGGATTAAGAAGTTAGTTATAAAGCTTCAAGTTGTTTCAAGGATGTGTTACCGTTTACAGTCTGCTATGACAACAATAAGCAAAGGAACCAAGTTTAGATCAAAGATCTAATCATATAATGAGGTGTGATCACATTATTCATGAGATCATTGGACTGGGCAATACAACTGTTAGTGACATGTCTTCTAATGTCAATAGTTAAATAGGGATATTGGAGAAATTGTGCTTGTATATGTACATTCTATTATATTAATAAAATGTTGATTCCTTTGTATCAATATTATGTTAGGTATTTCATGTATGTAAATCATAAATGAAAAAGTGTTACATATGCCCATGTGATTGAGTTTAAGAGCCTTATTCATTAGAAGTTATGAATATAGGAACATGGTTATCTTGGTATGTAATCACTAAAACTAGTTCACGAGTTATAAATATTCTAAAGGGAATTAGAGAGTTAATACAACATTCTCACCTTGAATTGAAGCAACAAGTGTCATGCTATTTAATATCACATGTTGAGAATATGTGAGTGTGGATGAGCATTCGAACACTAACTTGAAGAACTAAGTAGATATAAGGAGTTCAATCTTGGTTTTCAATGTCTTACTTCATGATTATGCTAATTACATGTGTCTTAAACTTGAGACAGTATGGTTTTCTTATGCACATGACGGTCAACGTGTCATTAAAGCACTAAGGCCAATATCTATCTTGATATGGGATAAGGTCATGAGCCTAACATGTCATGATTGGAAATCCTTAGTCAAGGTTGTTGTGATTGGAAAGGTGTTTCGATAGAAGCATTAGTCTCATAAACTAATGTTGATTGGTCATATGACTGAATTTGTAAGTTTAATTAAATCCATAGCTTTCCCTTGATTAGGACAAAGTAAGACAAAAGGCTTATATTGTACGATATTCACAATTAGGAAGGCTCATGTAATCTATTCACTTCATCTTAACTGAGCTACGATATGAGCCGTACACTAGGCATTACCTCTATTCTTTGAGCTATGCTCTTTGCTAATTAAGGATGAACTTAAAAAGTCACACATAAAAGGTTGAAATCTGTGACATGTAGTAAATTAGTGGGATGTAAATAAGGCTTGTGAAGGCTTGTGGAATAATTTGTTTGTTGTAGCTGGATTAGACTACATGAATTTACCATAGGGCTTGTTAATAAATGAGATTTTAATTGGAAGATTAATTAAATTAAAGAGAAAGACACAAGTGTGGGCCTTAATTATTAGTAGAGATTAATAATTATAAGGCTATATGGAATGTAATTTTTAATAGCAATTAATAATTAAATAGTCCATGGGCTAAGAATAATTTAAGGTCCATGTAGGAAGTTTATGGAGCCCATTCCATATTTGCCGAATGTGTTATACTAGGAAGGAAATCCTACCAAGTCTAGGACACCGTATGTAGGTAATATATATATTTAGAAGAGTTTTCAATCACATATAATTTCAAAAAATTACATAATTTTCATGGAACTCTCAAAACAAGAACAAAGAAACACTTCTAACCACTCTCTCTCACTCTCTCTTTCTAGCATTCTCTGTGTTATGCCACGTGTATTTGTAAAAATATGGAAGACATCAACAGTTGGTGCTTGTGTGAAGACAAAGAGTTGGTGTTGTTCATGTTCCAAGAGATGGTGATCCTCTACTTTTATTTTGTATATTATATGTAATGGATGCATAAGGTACATGAAAATGGATAATGTGCAAAACAAACATTAATATACATGGATCCTATAACTTCCTCAAACAAATATTCAGTTGATACGGCAAATTGTTTATTGTAGCCCTTCACCAAGCTTGAAGCCCTAAGTTTAGCTTAGTGGGGCCACATTTTGACAGTGCATTTATGACTTCGGGTGTATTGGATGTGACATTTAAAAGATACTATGCCTTAAGAGCGATTAGCCACAAATAGAGTTCAAATTCGGAAAGTTGTTAGTCGATGGGTGTTACTTAAATGGACCTAACATTCCAATATCTAATTATGTGAGGCATTGTTAGGCTATGGTCCGAAGGAAAGATTTGACCGCACATGAGATGTGCTAACAAGTGTTGCCACTCGTTGGGCCTAGCATGCTAAAACTCGATTATGTGTGGTGTGTTATGTCTAATGATACCCCAATCACCCACTAAGGAAATTTAACCAATGGAATTTTCATTTTCTACTTAAGGGGGTGTAGGATTCTAAAACTGTAGTGGGAGGACATTTTGATTTATAATCACAATAGTAACACATATAACAACCAAACTAATAAACCTTATTTATTTTTGCTCTATTATTTTACTTGAACAATGTCTCCACCTCTATCTGAACTACTTGAGAACAATATTCTAACTAGGCCTAACTATGTCAATTGGCTTTGAAATCTGAGAATTGTTCTAGTTATGTTTATTTTGCAATTGTACACCCCTAAAACACATACTCAATTATTACCCTTCTTTTTTTATCTTATTCTATTTCTTTCTTTTACACAATCTTCAAGGCAAAAACACCTAAAACACACACACACACACCAATATTTGAAAACAAACAAAGCCTCTCAATCTAAAGTGCCACAGCTATGTTATAAAGCCTGATATCCCATGAACCCCTGTTAGCACGGCTAGTAAAGAGAAAAAGGACATTCATAAGAAATGGTTAGAGGATGATCTGCAAGTTAAGAGCTATATGTTGGGTGCTATGACTAATGATCTTCAGAGGATCCATGAGGGTATAGGGATTGCTAGAGAGATCTTATACCACCTGTGAGAGTTGTATGGTGAGCCAAGTCATTCTGCTAGATATGAGATATCCAAACAGCTATTTAGGATGCACATGGCAGAGGGTAGTGATGTTAGTGAGTATGTTCTTATGATGATATCACTCATCAAGACACTCGAGTTACTAGATTTCATCATGCATGCTAACCCATAAATAGACTTGATCCTTGGGTCGCTTCCAAATTCCTCCTCACAATTTATCATTAATTATCACGTGAGTGATATTGAGTGCACACTAGCTACGCTTCTCAATAAGCTAGTGACCGCACAGCAAGCCTTAAAGGGGAAGCGGAAGAAGGTGGCTCTTGTTATGTTTAGCACCTCTGGTATGACGAAGAAAGAAAAGACAATAAAGAAAAAGCATGTCGTTCCCAAGGCCAGTGGAAGTATCAAGAAGGCCAAAGCTCTTGTAGAGAAAGGAAAGTGTTTCCACTGTGGCACGATTAAGCATTAGAGGAGGAACTAAACCATGTTCCTTGGCCATAAGACATCAGTTGGAGGTAAAGAACTTTATGCTTATGTAATATTTTATTCTATTAGGACATTTTCTATTTCTTAGATTTTAGATTCAGGTGCTACTTCTCATGTGAGCACTTCACATTAGGATTAAGCCAGAAGTAGGACACTTAAGAAAAGTGAAGTGGTGGTCAAGGTGGGAAATGGAGCAAGTGTTGTAGCCACTGCGATTGAGACCACTTCAATAAAACTATCATCGTGCCATAGTTTAGTTTTGAGAGATTGTCTTTTATTGCCCAATGAGCTCATGAACATGGTTTTCATTTCGTTATTAAAAAAATTGAATTTTGAATTTTCTTTTAGAAGAAATATGTGTCATATTTATTATTTTATTAAATTAGTTAGCACGAAATCTCTCACAAATGGCTTGCATTATTTAAATATAGACAATAGTAATGTGATAAACACCATCTCGAACAAATGTCCAAGGGATAGCTTAAATCCCAAACACTTATGGCAACTTTGACTTGGCCATGCCAAGGACACAAGAATTAGTAAGTTAGAGAAAGATGAGCTTATTGGTCTATTAGAAGAGGAGCCCTATCCAACTTGCAAGCCTTACCTCCTAAGAAAGATAGCTAGAAGTTCTTTCAATGGATGTTTCAAAAAGGGCTGCTAATATGTTAGGAATAGTCCACACTGAAGTTTGTGGTCATTTAATGAAATGGCAAGTGGAGGATTTTTCTACTCTATAACCTTCAATAATGATTATTCATGGTATGGTTATGTGTACTTAATGAAGTATAAAGATTAATCTTTTAAAAAATTTAAGGAATTCAAAGCACAAGTAGAGAAGTAAACTAGTAAGCATGTCAAGGCACTATGATCAGATTACGGGGGTAAGTATATGAGTAATGACTTTGTTGAGTTCCTCAAGGTGAATGGTATCATGTCACAACTAACAACATTGATAACTCCTCAGTTAAATGGTGTAGCTAAACGTAGGAATTAAGCTTCATTGGACATGGTTCGATCTATGATGAGCTTCACCAAGTTGCTCATATCCCTATGGGGGCATGCCTTACTTACCACAACTTATGTTTTGAATCGAACACCCTCTAAGTCCATTCTCTCTACCTCGCATGAGGTATGGAAGGAAGCCAAGCCTTAAGCATTTAAGGATCTAGAGATGTTTGACTTATTTTAGGAAGACTAAAACAAATAAGTTAAAGGCAATGATAGTTATGGGCTGCTTTGTAGGATATCTCACAAACACTCTAGGATATGAGTTCTACATACCTAAAAACAATAGGAAGGTCATAAGGTATCACCCATGTTTTCTTAAAAAAGAGCTTATTGGAAAACATGCCATATTGCTTAAGGATGTTGAGTCCAAGAAATGAAGCAATCAACCTACAATGCACATTCTTGTTAAAGAGGAACCTTCTAAGACACAATTATTATGAAGATTAGGTAGAATCTCTCAAGCTTCAAAGATATATAATTATGTCTTGGAGAATGGACAAAAGTTGTTCATAATGGGAGATAATAATCATGGAGATGATCCTTCTACCTATGGTCAAGCAATGCAGACAAGAACTCTGCCAAGTGGCTGGAGGCTACGAAGTTCAAAATAGATTCAATGCATAAAAAGTACAGACTCTTATAAATCCACTTGAGTGAATTGTACCCATTAGATCTAAGTGGGTCTATATGAGGAAAATTAGTTCGATTAGTAAGGTAGAGACCTACAAGGATAGGTTAGTACAAAGAGTGAATTAACTATGAGGGAACCTTTCACCGATGGCCATGTTGAAGTCTATCAGATTCTACTTGCAATAGTCACCCACTTAGATTATGAGATTTAGTAGATAGATGTAAAAATCACTTTCCTTAATAGAATGCTTGAGGAGGACATTCATATAGTGCAACTAGACGGTTTTAAATTCTAAGACAAATCTTATAAGATATGCAAGCTTAAGAGGTCCATTTATGACCTTTAGTAAGCATCAAGGACTTGGAATCTTCATTTTGATGGTGCAACCAAATTGTTTGGATTTATCAAGAATGAAGATGAACCTTGCATCTAAAAGAAGGTTAGTGGGAGCACAATAACATTCCTTATATATCATATGTGGATGGCATACTACTAATAGGGAATGATGTTAGAATGTTAACCTTAGCGAAGACATGGTTATCCGATGCCTTCTCCATGAAAGACTAGGGAGAAGTAACCTACATCGTAAGCATTTGCATCTATAAAGTTAGAGTGAGATGATTGTTAGGCCTCTACCAAGCCTAGTACATAGATAAAGTACTGAAGGGGTTTAGTATGGAGGCCTCTAAGGGAGAATTGCTATTATTTATGCATGGCATCTATCTCTCGAAATCCATGTGCCCAAAAATAGATGACAAGAGGGGAATTGTGGAAGCCATTCCATATGATTCAACTATTAGAAGCCTGATTTATGTAATGCTATGTACGAGGCTAGATATCACCTATGTCATAAGTGTTGCAAGGAGGTTTCACGAGAATGCTGGTAGAGCACATTGGAATGCTATCAAATGTATCATTCAGTGCTTGAGAAGGACTAAGAATATGGTACTTGTATATGAGATAGTGATCTAAGAGTAGACGGGTATACTGATTCTAACTTCTAGTTTGATATGGGTAATAGAAAGTCTATCTCTGGATTTAGATTTACTTGGAATAATTAGTAGGAAAAGTTTAAAATCGAGTATGACTGCAGACTCCACCATCGAGGTTGGGTATATTACAACCTATGATACTACGAAAGAGGCTGTTTGGAAAAGAAGTTTGTGATAGAACTTTAAGTGGTTTCAGATGTTGATCAACCATTATCACTTTATTGCGACAACAATGGTGTGATTGGACAAGCCAAGAAACTAAGGTCTCATCAGAAATCTAAACACATTATTTGGGAAATCATTGAAAGGGTAATGTAGCTATGCAAAAAATAGCTTCAGCTAATAATGTGGCTGACCCACTCACTAAGACGATGACTCAAGTGCAACTAAATTACCATCTTGAGAAAATGTGTATTAGATACCAAAATGACTAGTATTAGTAGTATTGGCATTAGAGTGCAAGTAGGAGATTATTAATAGTATACCCTCTAATGCCAATAGAAAATTAGGGTTACTAGAAAGACATTTGGTTATGTATGCACTTTCATTTACTGATTAATAAAATATTAATTTTTATATCAATCTTGTGAAAAGTTTTCATGAATGTCAATTGTGATTGGCGTAAAGTATTACACGTGCCCATGTGTTTGAGTTAAAAAAGTCTTATTCATAAGGAGTTATAAATATAGACACGTGATTCTCTTAGTACTCAATCACTAAAATTTATGCATGAGTCATAAACACTCTGAAAGGCATTAGAGAGTTGGTATCATTTGAACACCTTGTTTTTGTATAGAGAGTGTCATATTGTCAAGTATGAGATACTAAAAATACATGTATGTAGATGGTCTATTGGGGAATGGATCATTTGAACAATGGCTCACAGAATGAAGTAGACAGATGGAGTTCACTCTTTACTATCAATGTCTTACTTCATGATCATATTAAGTGCTCTTGGACCTTAAACTTGAGACAACCTAGTTGTCATGTGCACATGGCTGTTAACGAATCATTAGGGTATTAAGGGATAATATCTATCCTAGTATAGAATAGGGTTAGGTGCCTAACATGTTATTGCTTGTATGTGTATGGAGGTATCTGTGCATTCAATAAAGAATTTGTCTTCTTACAAGTAAGCAAGGTACTTTTCCAATGAATTGTTATTCTATGGGATAGAAGCCCTTGGCTAAGGCAATGCATAATTAGAAAGGAGTTTTTGATAAGAACATTTATCTCATAAGGAAATGCCGATTGGTCATATGATTGTGTTTGTGAGTTTGACTAAATCTATGACTTTTTTTCAATTAAGATAAAGTAAGATAAAAGGTTTATAAGGTATGATAGTCGTGATCGAAAAGGTTCATTGTAGTCTCATTCACTTCATCTTAATAAGACTACGAAATAGCCCGTAAGCTAAACATTACATATATCCTCCAAACTATACTTTTTCCAATTAAGGATGAATTTAGAAAGTCACACGTTTGAGGTTGGAATGCATTGCAAGTATTAAATTGATGGGTTGCATAATTTATTTAATTGCATTTGCATTGGACTAAATAAATTGTCATTGGGCTTGGTAATGATGATAACACTAATTAAAAGCACAATAGCGAATTAATTTAATCAATGAAATTAATTAAATTAATTAGACACATTTGGACCTTAATTATTAATGGAGATTAATAATTAAAGAGTTCATGGGCTGATTTATTAATAAGATTGATTAAAACTCCATGGGTTATTTTAATTGAAAGGGTCCATCTAGGAGTGCCCATGGAACTCATACCTCAAACCCTTAAGTCACAAGTTTTTAAAGGATTCTTGAAGTTCAATACACACTTTGAAACCTAGAATTTTCGTCTAGCCATCAAGCAAGAAAAAAAAAACCCTAGCCACCATCTCTAAAGTTTTTGCTTGTTAAAAATCTTTCTTGCCTAAGGTTGTTAGTATTAGAGCTTCAAAAAAGAATTTTCAAGAGTGAAGGAGCTTGTGATCATCCGAGCTATGTGGATAAACTAGAAGTTGAGATTTGAGGGCCACGATTTAAAGATGAAGTCTGAAATGCTTGGAAACATTCTAAAGATACAGAGCTCTTGTGTTTGTTCTTGTTTGTTCAATATCTTGCATCAAAAACTTGTAGACAAAATTCTTGCAACTAAATTTCTATTAATAAGAAATTTGTACAAGTGCAATTACAATATAAATTTGTAGGGGTTCTACTCTCTAACTTGATCTTCTAATTCTCCTTTGAACTTGGAAGACGTGAATATTCTTGCAATTTGTTGAAGCGTTTATGGATTCGATCTTCTATGAAGTTCACTAACCCTATAAGAAATGTTAATTCCTTAGTTTGACAACAAGATTTTGAATCAAACGCCAGTGAACTTGTTGTAGAAAGCTTCAAGCATTATAAGAAGCTTTAAATGCTACTTAAAGAACACAACTTAAACTAAAGGAGCTTTTATGCTTTGATCTTCTTTGATGTTGATCAAAGCTTTAAAAAATATTAATCCATTAGTTTAAAACCTTAAATATGAATGAAATGCTAAAATCTGATGAAAGTCCATGAAGAATGCCTTTAATGTTCCAAGAATGGCTTTAAACTTATAGAGAGAGAATCTGAACTTCTTACAAGACTATTTCTTAATTCATTCAAGGTGTTCTTTAATGTGGTTCATCAAATTGTAGAGTTTGATCCACATTTAGAGTGTTAAACCAATGGATTAAAATTATTTGAAGTTCCGATCAACATCAAAAAAGATCAAAGCTTAAAAGCTCCTCTAGTTTCAATTGCACTTTTCAAACAGCATTCAAAGCATTCTTTTCACCTTCAAAGCATTATTCAACAAGTTCATTAAATTTTAACATTTGATCTAAAATCGTGGTGTCTAACCAAGAAATTAACATTTCTTAGAGGCCTAGTGAACTTTAAAGAAAATTAAATCCATAAACGCTTCAACAAATTGCAAGAACATTTAAGTTTTCCAAATTCAAAGGAGAACAGCGGATCAAGTTACAGAGTAGAATTTGAAGAAATATGCTTGATTCATATTGTAATTGTAGTTGTACAAATTTCTTGTTAATAGAAATTTAATTGTAAAAATTTTGTCTACAAGTTTCTTCTTCCATACCCATGTACACATACACATCTACCTCTACATTTCTTATTCATCACCTTTCTATATTGCTAATGGAATTGTTTCCAACCTATATAATTGTTGATTCCTGGTCTTCACTATTGATCACTAAAAAAGAAAGCTTGTTTAATCATGGGAAAATATTTAAATTGCCAAAATAATTCTTTAATGACAATATCTTTGAGATGACTTAAGACACTTGTATTTTGACATTTGATTTAACTTGTAGGTCCGACCTAGTGTAGTCTTAGCCATTATTAACTAATAATCTTAGGAAATTATGACATCTCTAGTTCCTCCACTTATTTTTGTTGTCACTGCACTAGTGCTAGGAAACTCCCAAATTCTAGTTGCACTATCGTTTGCCAAGCCCTTTCTAGGTGTGTCCAACAATGAAATTTTTACCAAAGGAAATTTCAAGCAACAGCAAGAACTGCTTTATTCCTTACTGAATGTGCATGGAATTGCATTCACACTGATCATGCCTCAACTAACAAATGTTGCTGTCCTTGAAGCATGGCAACATGTAAATAAAGTTTGCTAACATACCATGTTACAAACCTTGTCCAATAATCTCTTTGATGTTTGTTGCAATTAGAAGGTGGCTAAGGCCATTTGGGAACCACTGGTTTCAAAATTCACTACTAAAGATACTACAAAAGAAATATGTTATTGGAAAATATTACCAATAGAAAATGGTGGATGATAATGACTTGAAGGTTCACATTCTCAAGGATCAAAAATTACTCAAAGATTTGAAAATGAAGAAATTATCTTGCCAAGAAAGTTTGTCATTGGAGTAATGATTGAAAAGTTGCGAAATTGGGGCCTAACTACAAGAATTGTCTTAAACAAAAATCGAAAGCATACATGGCTGAGGAGCTTTTCAAACACATACTGATTGAGGAAACCAACAATCATGAGACAAAGGCTATCAAAGCAATGGAAATGATGGGTAAAACAAACTTTGAGCAAAAGGACAACAAGTATGCAAAGAAGTCCTAGTATTATATACCTAACCAACATAACTTTAAGAAAAGAAAAGGCTTCTATTTCACCTATGGACAACTGGTCACTATGCACGTCAATGTAAATTAAAGAAGAGAGCTAACGAAGCATGCAATAATTCTATTTCTAAGACTAATTTAACCATAGGAGATGAGATTATTGTTACAATCATCTCTGAGGTAAACATTGTAGCTGCTATTAAAGAATGGGTAATAGAAGCTATTTGACATATTTGTGTAAATTGAGAAGCATTTTCCTCATACACCCTAATAGGGGATGATAAGGAAGTGGTCTAACTTGGAGACTCTAGAACAGTTAGGGTTTTGGGAAAGGACAATGTTCTACTGAAACAAAATTTGGAAAAACTTTAACCCTTAAAAGTGTGCTACATGTTCCAAGTATTCGGGTAAACCTAGTTTCAGTGGCTCTATTGAACCAGTTGGATTAAGAGTATCATTCAAATAGAACAAAATAGTAATAATAAAGAACAATATGTGTGTGTGTGTAAGGGGTATTGTAATCAAGGACTTTTTGTAATCAATGTTGCTAATGTTAATAATGAAAGTAGTTTTTCTATATAAATTTTTGATTCTATTTTTTATGGCATGCTATACAAGTGCATGTGAACTTTAGATATATAAAAAATTGCCATCACAAGGTCTAATTACTAACATAACTAATAATGAAAGAAATGTCAAATTTGTAGTGAAACAAAATTATTAAGAAATTTAGAGCACTAGTTTACAGAGAAACTGAGCTTTTAAGTCTAAGACACATAGACTTAGGCGGTTTAAAACAAACTGTGACTTGAGAGGGAAAAAGATCTTATGTCACCTTGATAGATGATTCTTCTAGGTTTGCAAAATTTACCCACAAGAAATAAGATGATAGATATCTTATAGGATTAATATAGAAAATCAACTTGATAAGAAAATAAAAAGAGTTAAATCAAATAAAGGAGGTGAATATTAATCATTAAACAAAAATTTTGAAAATGAATGAATAATACATGAAACAACACCCGCTTACTCCCCTTAATCTAATTGTGTAGCTAAGAGAAAAAAAATGAAACTTTAAAAGAAATCATAAATGCCTTGTTATTTAGTGCTAATACTCTTAACAATTTGACAAATTTCTTGTTATTTAGTTCCATCCACTGCAAAATCTATAGGATGTAAAGTAAATTTCTAAAAGAAAACATAATCCTAATGGTTCTGTAGATAAGGTTAATGGCCAATTAGTAGCAAAAGGATTTTCTCAAAGATAAATTATTGATTACTTTGATACTTATACACCTAACTAGAATAGCTTCTAAGAATTTTTTTTTCCTTAACTTCTATTCATAAATTTTACACTCACCAAATGGATGTTAAAACTTCTTTTCTATATGAATAAATATATTAGGAAATCTATATAACTCAACCAAAAGGAAGTATAAAGTATGTACAAGAAAATAACATTTGAAAATTAATTAAATCACTTTATGACCTTAAGCATAGTCCTACGCAGTGCCATAAGAAATTTGATCAAATGTTAAGTAGACTTGGCTTTTCATCCATCGAAGTTGATAAATGTGTGCATGTTGAAGTGACAAATGATAAATTTGTGACTGTTTATATGCAAATGACATGCTTATTGTTGGCACAACTTTGGATATTATTGATTACCCTAAACATTTTTAGTCATCTAACTTTGATTTAAAAGATCTAGATGGATTAAAAATGGTACTAGGAGCAAAAGTCACAAGGAGGAATGATAGTATTATGTTGTCGCATAAATATTATACTCAGAAAATTCTCAAAAGTTTAGATCTTCTAATGAGACACTTATGACCATTCCTTATGATACGCTCACAATTGAAACAAAGTAAAAAGATCTGGTTGCTCAATCTAGATAGGTTCAAATTATTGGGTGTTTGATGCATTTGATGAACTTCACTAAATCTAACATAGTGTATGCTTTGAGTAGACTAAGTAGATATACACAGAATATCAATTGTGATCATTGATCTACATTGGAAATACTAAAAACATATTTGAGAGGTGCCATAAATTATGGTATCATATATTGTGGATAACTTATAATTTTGGAAGGATACTGTGATGCCCATCGAATACGTGATTCTAATGAAACAAAATCCACTTGTGGATGCATTTCAACTCTTAACTGAGTTGCAAGAGCACGGAAATTAACTAAATAAATAATTACTGCCAGATCCATTATGGAGTTAGAGTTTATAGCTCTAGAATTAGCTAGATCAAAGGTTGATTGGTTAAGAAATTTCTCATCCTATATCCCATTTTCCAAAGGATGAAATATCTTTAGTTCATATACATTGTAATTGTCAGACTGCTATTGTTATTTCTAAAAATAAATCCTTCCATTCTAAGAGTTGTCATATGAAATTGAGACATGATGTTATTAAGCAACTGCTAAGGGATGGAAAATTTTCTATCAATTATGCGAAGTTAAGGTTAAATTTGACTGATCCTTTGACTAAGACTATAGGGACGAGAATAATTGTTTAGACTATAGGGACAATGATACTTAGACCAACAAGAGGTCAATAGAGCTGAGAACCTAATCTATGTGATTGGAGATCAAATGAAGTAAATTCATATGGGTAAGAAGATGTCACTATTGAACTTGAAACACTTAATATGTTAGTCCCTTTTGAGATCTTGAGGTAGAGTACTTGAACTATTGATAATTGTGAGGACAAGTCTTTAAAACTCTTAATGAATTTAGCCTTAATGGATGGTGTACAAGAAGCATACACTTGATGAATTTACCTATATAATAATGAAGTGGAGCTGCTCCTATACAATTTTGGCAAATTGATATTATAACTTAACAAGCACACAACTAAAATGCACAAAACCAACAATTGCAACTGTATAATGTGACAAATAGAATCCCTATCTTACGACAAACTGTCAATGGTTCATAGAACCCAATTCCACTAGTAACTCTGTTTGTCAAATTTTATTGTTTTAAGTTTGGTTCGTAGTCTAAGTGGCACCATAATTACTACATTGAGACCAAACAAATCTAATAAAATTTTCCTTATTTAATTCTAAAACCTTACTTTTTCTGAAATCTTCTTCAAATATGTGGTGGATTGTTGCAATATTTTTGTATTTCGAAAGGTTTTCATCCCACTTTGAAAGCTAAACCCAACTTGAATAGCTCATATTAGTATGCATTTCATAGGCTTGTGAAATGGGCTCACACACATGACCCTTGACTTAGGCCAATGTAGTTCAAATGGATGGATTTGCCCCCTGCAAGTGAGAATAATACTAGCCTAATGCTAAAATTGACCTTTTTAGGCCTTTCTTTTTATTTTATTTTCTACCTTGTATTTGATCTGCGAAACACACCCTTCCAGAAACAATCTTTCGGACTAGCTACCAAACAATCCTTCTGGATGCACTTCTTTTCTTCTACATTTTGACATACCTCGTCTTCAAAATATATCCCCTCTAGTTGAATGTTACGCACCAAATGTCACAACCTTTACGTTAAGAACAGTGCAAAGAACAAACACAATCCTTTATTGCTAACCACTTTATCTGTTAAACAACACCCTTCTTTATTTTTATAAATACCCTATAGTTCTATCTTTCCAAACCTCTTCTAAAGTTCCCTATCTTGTGCTTGTCTCTTTCTTCTTCCATACCCATAGAGACATACAATTCTTCCTCTCCATTTCCTTTTCTGCACCCTTCTAAATTGTCGCTAGAATTGTTTCTAACCCTCATAATTGTTGATTCCTAGTCTTCTCATTTGATTACTCTAGAAGAAAATGTGTTTAATCTTAAGGAATATTTCAAATATCAAGATAATTCCATAAGGATAATATCTTTGGCATGACTTAAGCTACCTCTATTTTATTTTGTTCTAGTTTAACTTGCAAATCTGATCAAGTGCTGTCTCGGCCATTATTCCACAACTCCAACTCCTATTGTTGTGTTATGGGGATTTTAACTTTGATTCAGTTCCCCTGTCATAAATCAAAAGTAGCACTAGTTTGACAATGGCAACTTAGAGAATTTAGTGAAGCTCTTCAAAGTGTGGTTGCTTGATCTTAGGTTTGTGGGGAATTGTTTCATGTTGTCCAATAATTTGGAAATGCCACACAAGTTAGGCAAGAGTAGATTGTGCTTGTGCCAACAAATTTGGACTACATTCCTCAAAAATTCTTACTGAACATTTTAGTTCGACACACTTAGATCATGTGCCAATTCTTATTTTCTAAAGTTGCGATTCACCCCATAATAGGACATGCCAAATAAGACTATTTAGATTAAGGTTTAAGGGTTCTTAGAATTAGATTGCAAAGCCACATTTTCCAAAGCTGGGAGTTTCCTATCATTGACAATTAGAGAAGTATTGTTTTCTAGAATTTGAAGAATGTAAGTGTTCCTAGAGTGTTTAGAAAGTAACCAAGGTAATGAAGGAATTTGAAGAAGAAACTATTTAGATTCAAAAGGAATCATCACAATGAAATTGAAAGAGGAAGAAAAGAAGATACTTAAGAGAACATAATCATCCCCAAAAGGGAGAAAGTTAAAGTGGAAAAGTAGTAAACAATTCTAGCTTGCTGAAGGGAATCAGAACACTGCCTAATTTCATGTTTATACCTCAAGTAGAGCCAAGATCAACTATTTTGAAAAGTTGTAGGATGAGGACAGTCATTGACATATAGACTTCTACTAAATTTAGAGGATGATCATAGGATATTTTGAAGGCATTTTCAAATCAAATGGTCCACCACCTGAATAAGTAGATACACTAGTTGGTTTTATCTCTCCAAAAGTGAGCAAGGAAGATAACCAAAAATTGATCAAACAATTCATGAAAGAATAAATTGAGCAAGCCTTGTTCCAGAAGGAACAAGCTCAACGTCCCAACAGCCTACCACCAATATTTTCTAACTTCTTGCTAAACTTCTTAAACAAAAAGGAAGATTTTAACCAACTGCACAATAAAAATGTTTTCTTAATTATTTATTACATAATTATACACACACAATGAGTTAAGTATTTATCACCAATTTATAGTAATATATAAATTCTTTTAAAATTTCAACATAAATATTTTTTGTTGGTATTTCTGTTTAGTCTTGCACTAATTGAAACAATTATGAACTTAATTTCTATCAAAAAGGTCAAAAAAATACCAAGTTTTCGAGGTATGTACCAGAACCTTAATTATTTAATTTTTTTAAACTGTAATATTGGTAATAAAATTTAGTTATTATTGAATATTAATGTTAAATTAAATTTGTAACATTAATTATTTTATATAATCTATCCATGCAATTGAATTAATTTACGTGAAAGATAATTGTATATTTATTAACTAAATTATTATTGTAATTAATAAATTTATGAAGAATACATATGATGAATTACTATGACAAATATTTATAATGAATCGTTTATATGTTTCAAGAAAAATATAAACATTTTTATTTGTTATAATTGTATTTCCTAAATTTTTAATTTAAACTTTTTAAACTAATTGAACTAATATATATTTTACTTTTATATAGTTGTTCACAATATTTTACAATAACAATGGTTTGGTTTCCTATAAATTTGTATTTATGTTTGTTCTTATTCCTATCCTAATAAAGAAACAACAGAAATTTGTTAACATATAAATTTAAATTATTGATGATAATATTAATCACCTATTATAAAAAAAAAAAAAACTGCTTATCAAATAGAGATGATTTGTCAAAAAACTAATAATAATAATAATTGTTTGAGGCATGTCTAAGCCCGACTCAAAAAGACTAGGTGAATTAGTTAGATCCAAAACCTCTACTCATTGGGTCTTTGGTCTTAGTTTAGGTCTCTATAATATATTTATTGGATCAATTACAAACCTATCTCATCTCCTGGACTCTTCCTCGTCCCTTGGCCGATGATGTTTAACTCATATATGGTTAATGGTGTAGGTTGGGTTTATGTAATAGGTGTTAAAATGTTAAGAATGTTTTTGATTAATAAATAACTAATATATTTGTTTTCTTGAGCTAAATTGTCTTATAAACTTCTGTTATTTGTATCTCTCTACTCGAATCTTGTCATACAAATAATATAATCCATATGAAATTGAAATTAAACACATAAAGGGTAGAAATTTGCAAAGTATACTTTTAAATGGAAATCTTAGACATTTTACATGCTATGAATAATGTCTCTTTTGAAATCATGCCAAAGGCATGTTTTGGAACAGATATCAATACCCTGCGTGTTCCACAAAATTATACATGCTATGAGTCTAAGACATGGAATGTTATGATATTGTCTCTGAAGGTTTTATTCTTGTTGCCACATGCAAAGATAAGCTGCGATAGAAAGAATCAGACTATTGTTGGGGATTACTTGCAGATGCCATGTTGGATGGGTAAAGGAAGAGACTCCAGAAATTATTTATGCAGTACGGAGATCAACCTCCCAGTGTGCAGAAACTTTTCCCAGTTACAAATTAAAGCTAGATCACCTAACTAAATTATATTCATCTAAACTAAAATCCCTTTGAACCTCAACTTCGTTGACATGTTTACAATATAGGTCCTCTACACAAGAAGTTCCCAGGCCTCCACCTTGATCAAGATTCCCTTTCGACCTCAACTCTAATGTTGAATTGTGAGTCTTCCTTCTAGATAATGCAGAAAATCAATCAATATAACTTGGATGTGTATTTACAAGTAAATTGTTCGTGAATGCACCATCCAAAAAACTGTTTTTTTTTTTTTTCTTGCAACTCTCTTGGATTAATCTACAAATCACTCACTAAATCCACTAATTCCACACAACTTTCTATCATCCAAATCATCCCTATACAAAGGTCTTGATGATAGATATATTTCAACAGAATATTCACTTTAGTATTTCCAAAGTATCCAAATTTGTGACATTCTATATTGGAAACTGCATCAAAGCATATTCATGATCTCCATTTTTCTTTATCCAAAAGAGTCTGAAATCTGTAAAATATCATTAGATAATGAAAGGCAAATTTTGTATCTTTATTAATTAGGAAATAATCCTTATTCAAATTGACCATAAAAACCTTCCAAAATCAACAACAAATTTAGAAAATCTTTGTTGATTTGGTGAGAGGACTCTTCCCCTGGTCAGTAATCTTAATAAGAAAAACTTCCATATCATATAGTACTCAGTGCAATAAATTACCATATTTTATAGAATTTTCATATTATAAAAATCTTCAAAGCTAGCATTCACATAACTCTGTTGAGATTGTGTCAAATAATGACAATTGAGTTCCACATGGCACTCCTCCCTTGGTCAGTAATCTTAATAAGAAACGCTTCCATATAATATAGCATTTGGTGCAATAAATTACCATACATATTTCATAGAATTTTCATATAATAAAAATCTTCCAAGTAAGCATTTGCATTACTCGATTGAGATTGTGTCAAATAATGGCAATTGAGCTCCACATGACACTTACATTTTTCCTCCATTGGCATTCAAGGGCACAACATCAAAGCATCACCTTTGTAATAATTGCAGAAGACAATATATTAGATTGCCAGTTTTATTCACACTTGTCAAATTAAAAATTGTTGAAGTACATATTGGAACTTGTCTTACAAGTATATTGCACATAGCTTAAATAAGCAATAATTTTGCCAATACTAGTATTACGTAGGATCAAAAGACAAGAAATCTTAGAAACTTAAAAAGAAATCCAAAGAAATTGCTAAAATCCTTTGGTATCAAAGCAAGAAAAAATAATCAAAAATTTTAAATTTACAAAGCTTCAGATTCAGGGTCACTTGAGCTCTAAATTCCTCTACATGGCACCTCATGAACTAAATAACTCCTAATTTGTGCTACAAGAAAAGGGTCACATTAAACAAAATGTGAAAATCAATATCGTTAGATTTAACTATAAAAGGTTTAACACCTAAACCAACACAAGTGCTTTGGGTTCCAATCTCAAAAGCAAGTATTCCAACAAATGTGGGAATGGTGGGGAGGACAAATTCTTGAATAGCGATTTCCTCATCCTATCTAAACATTTCTCCTACAATGGCATGATCTGATGCTCCAAATATTGATATAGAGACACCAAATTCTCACTCCACATTCAATGGTCTAAAAATAGGTGTTTGCACAATGAAATTCCTTCAAATCATTCCCATTATTCCTTCAAATCATTCCCATTACTAGTTTACAAAACCTTAGATATATCCCATAGAACCAAAGAAATTGGTAATTTAGTAGATTATTTCATAATGTTCTAATCTCGAAGAAGTGCTACTTATGGTTGTCCTTATCTCTGCCACTGTTGCAACATTGTCAAACACAAGTTTTCCATGATTAACTAGAAGCATTTTTCCAAATAGAAATTCAACATAGCAGTATCTTATAACAATGGTAGAGATGAACGTAGGTAGTAGGTTATAAATCACACATCAAATCAATATGTATTACTTTATAAAAATTTTATCTGAAAGACATGTTCTTCTAGGACAATCTGCCTCTCTTCGACTAATAATAGAGGAAATTTCAACATAATGAGGATTAAAATTATGAGGTTAGGCTGAATCAAATGGTGGGTCACTTCATTCAAGAATTGAATTAATCATTGTTAGTTTAAAATGTTAGTGATATACTTTTTAATATTAAATTATCAATGAGGGATACTTGGGAGATATTGATAGTAAATGTTATTATTCTTTGATTTATAAAATATTGGTGTTAATTTTATCAATATTCTAGCAAAAATTATATGCATGTAATTCTTGAAAGCTGAAAAGTTTTGCATGTGCTCACTAGATTGCGTTAAAAAGCTTTACTTATAAGGAGTTATGAATATGGACATAAGAATGTCATAGACCACAATCACTAAAACTAATCTGCAAATCATAGACACTCTAAAGGGTATTAGAGAGTCGGTACAATTTGCACACCTTGTATTTGTACGGAGAATGTCACGCCATTTAAAATGACATAATGAGAGTATGTTTGTATAGATGTATCATTGGAGAATTACCATTTGGACAATGACTCGCAAAATGAAGTAGACACATGGAGTTTACTTTTTTGCTGTCAATATTTTACTTCATGATCATGTTAAATGTGTTTGGACTTAGACTTAAGATAACATAGTTGTCTTGTATGCATGATGGTCGATATGTTATTAGGGCATTAAGGATCAATATCTATTCTAGTATGAGACAGTGTCATGGTCGTAACGTGCTCTGCCAAATGTATATAGAGGCATGTATACATTTAATATAAAATTTGTATCTTTGCAAGTGAGCAAAATGTTTTTATTACATAGTTGTTCCGTAAGAGAAAAATCCTTGGCTAATGTAGTGTGTGATTAAACAGAAGTTTTCAATAAGAACATAAGTGTCATGAACTAATGTCAATTGGTCATATGACGAAGTTTGTGAGTTTGAAAAATTCATGGCTTTCCCGCAATTGGAACAAAGCAAGTCGAGAGGTCTATACCTCATGGTATTCATAATTAGAATGATTCATGTGATCTATTCACTTCAACTTAGATGGGCTACGATATAGTTCATAAGTTAGGTGTTACGAGCTATGCTTGTTGCCAACAAAAAATAAACTTAAAGAGTCACACACATAAGAATAAGGTAATGGCTTAAAAGCATTTTCAAGGCGATAATAACAAAGCTTGAGAAATCATGTGTACGAAGCTCGAGAAATCTCGTGGTGGACTTAAACTTGGACACACTTAGATTGGACTAAATGGAATGATTTATTCCTCATTATGTTTATTAGTGATACGATTATTAATCATAAACATGATGATCCTTTAATTTAAATAATAGGGATTAATTAAATTAAAGAGACAAACCGCAAAAAGAATATTTTGCACCTATTATGTCAATTAATAATAGGGATTATTAACTAGAAATATAATGGAACTTTAATTTAATTAAAAAAATTATTTAAATTGAATAATATAATTCGAATGCCAATTAATAATTAAAGTTGGATGGGCTAGAATTAATGATAAGGTCCATGTAAAAGCCTACAAAGCTTATTCCACTTACCCTAAAAATCCTAATATTTATAGAATTACATATTGGGAATAAATTAATTGGAAGAGTTCCAAACATCATAGATATTATTTATGTGAACAGTAACCTGCGGCACTATTCATCCGAGTTACTGTTCATTTACCACTTTGCTCGTGAGAGAAAATATCCACTAGCTTTCCTCTCATATTTTGTATTGGTAATTCTCCAAAGCTCTAGAAGTTATGAGATTTCATGAAAGAGTTTATGAAAATTCTTTGGACAGGCCTAGCCAACTCTTTGTTTGTGTTGACAACTAAAAGCTAAGACCATATCATGGCTTTAGATCATATAAAAAAACTACAGGAATTAGATTTTACATGATTATTAATAAAAACAAATTGAATTTAAATTTACACAAGCTCAGCGATGAAAAGCGGACTGGTTTTGGAATTTTAATTATGCAGGCCCACCTTGCAACAATTCTCGTGATAGCGAGAACAGTTCTAGTGGCCACGCAAAGACGACCTGTAATTATGATCTTAGCTAATGGGATTTACATAAATCTCATTGTTAGTGTCGCAAATGCAAGGCTAAGTAGGCTCCTGGAAGGACGGTGAAGGCATTTGCATCTACAACGCTGACAATGGCATAGGAGCATCCGTTGTCATGAATGGTCATGCAGACGTGATGGGATGGCTTGTGATCGCAAGAATAGTTTCCATGGCCGCAAAGATACCATAAGGGATTGTTTTGATTTTCACAAATTTGGAACTTGAGAAAGGAGTTTCCACATACAAGAACGAAGACATGAGATGCATAAATCATAAAATGTTTGTTCAAATGAATTTTTTACTTTGTACATGTGATGGATCAATGTTGTATGGATGAATGGATGAATTATGAACTTATAACACATATGCATGGATTTCCTTTTGGTTTTTTCAAATGTATTAATTATTTTTATCATTGCTTTAAGGACATCAGCCTAAGTTTTTTCCAAAATAGAGTAGGAATTATTTTTTCATGTAATGGCACAATGTAATTATAATTTTGAGACCAAAAGTTAGTGACTGTTTGGAAGCAAAAGAGTTGGTGGTCATTTGGAACTGAGAACTAGAGTCTATTTACTGGTCCAAGCATGGTAAGCCCATGAAGAATAAGGATTCCAAGACTAACAGGGAAAAATTTAAAGCCTTGTAATCACATAAGGTTTCACACGTGCACAATTCGATTGTTGGCTCCAATTAGGTATAGAAAGTCCATATTCATCCTTGGTTATTTTTATTACATGTATGAGATATGTGTATGTAAAATGGCTAATGTGCAAAATGAAAGAATAATACGTGTACGGAAAACTTCCTCATCAATATTAAGTTGTAACAATGAAATTGCTTCATTTAAGCCCCACATTAAGCTCAAAGTTTTAGGTATAATTTAGCATGTGGGCTTCAGGTGCATTCGATATGACATTAAAAGGATGCTTAACCTTAAGAGATTGATGGCTACTACTGGGGTTACTAATCTAACGAATTGCCAATTGGTAGGTGTGAGTTCAATGGACTCATAATGCTAAGAATTGTATGTGTGAGGTTTCATTAGATTATGTGCCAAAGCGTAAGATTGGACCACGCATGAGATGCATCGGCAAAAATTGCCACTCACTAGGCCTCGCATATCAAGATTTGTATGCGTGAGGTATATTATGTCCAACGATGACCCGAATCACACAATAAGAAAATTTTTTCAATAGAATTTCCTTTTCCTATTCCTACACAAGAGAGTGGGATTTAAAAATCTAGAGGGGGGCCATAAGTCTAGGAGGTTGTTTGGATTAAGAAGATCATTACTAAGCTTCAAGTGGTTTTGGGGATGGATCAGTTGTTGGCACGTCATTGTGATAATGATAGCATGATCACACAAGTGAACAAACAAAGGTCCCATAAAAAATTCAAGAATATTAAGAGGTGATATCACATCATTCAAGAAATGATTAGAATGGGCAATATTGCTATGCTAAAGATATCTTTAGTAGATAATGTTGCTGACCTACTCACCAAGTTGATGACACAAGAATAGGTGGATCACCATGTTGAGAAGATGGGTATTAAAAACCACAATGATTGGTATTAAGATCATTGGCATTATAGTGTAAGTGGATGATTATTAGTGATATGCCTTTAAATACCCAATAAAGGACACTTGATTAATATTGATAATTATTTTATCAATATTTTGGCAATAATTTTGTGCATGTGAACTTGAATGGCATAAAGTGTTGCATATGCCTATATTATTGTGTTAAGAAGTCTTATTCATAAGGAGTTTTGAATAAGGACACAAGGTTGTCTTAGTACGCAATCATTAAAACTAATCTGTAAGTTACAGACACTTTAAAAGGTATTAGAAAGTCAGTGCCTTTCACACCTTGTATTTATACAGTCTGCTATTTAGTATGAGATACTAAGAGTACATATGTGTAGATGCATCATTAAAGAATAAGCGTTTAAACAATGACTTGCAGAATGAAGTAGACACATGGAGTTTACTCTTTGATGTCAACATCTTGCTTTGTAATCATGTTAAGTGTGCTTGAACCTTAGATCTAAGACAACATCGTTGTCTTAAGTGCATGATGGTCAACTTGTCATTAAAGAATTAAGGGTCAATATTTATTTTGGTATGAGATAAGGTCATGAGCTTGACATGCCATTGTTTGGGTGTGGTTAATAAAGGATTTGTCTCCTTCCAATTGAGTAAGGCATTTGTCATATGTAGTTGATGTTCCATACAATAGAAATCCTTAATTAAGAATGTGTGTGATTAAAAAGGAATTTCAATAGAAACATAAATCTCATGAGGTAATGTCAATTGTCAAATGACTGAGTTTGTGAGTTTGATTAAATTTATAGCTCTCACTTAATTGGGACAAAGTACGACAAAAAGTCTATGCCACACGGTATTCACAATCGGAAGGATTCATATGATTCATTTATTACACGTTAGATGGGCTATGATATATACCATAGGTTAGGTGTTATCCATTACCAACCTAGGGTGAACATAAAGAGTTATACACATAAGAACAAAGCAATTGTTTAAAGAGAGTTGCAAAGTGGTGATGATAAACCTTAAGATGAGGTTTGACAAGTCTCAGGGTGGAATTAATTTGGTCGCCCTAAGATTGGACCAAATGGAATTCATTCATCATTATGTTGATTAGTAATGAGATCATTAATTAAAAACATGATAAGCCTTTAATTTAATAATAGGGATTATATAAATTAAATAGACAAGACATAAAAGGAGTTATTTTGTACCTATTATGTTGGTTTATGCTAAAAATTATTAACTAGAAACATAATAAGCTTTTAATTTAATTAATGAGATTAATAAAATTGAAGGATATAATTTTAGTGGGCTTTAATTGTTAATTGCATTAATAAATAAGATGGTTGGACTTGAATAAATGATAACGTCCATGTGAAAGCCCGCCAAGCCCATTCCACTTGCCATAGGAATCCTAATATATATAGGATTAGGTCTATGGAATAAATTAATTGAAAGAGTTCCACACAGCATAGTGCATTGTTTATGTGAATAGTGACCCTAGCATTATTCCTCTAAGTTATTGTTCGTTCACTCCTTTGCATGAGAAAGAAAATATCAACTAGTCTCCCTCTGATGTTTTCTCTTAGTAATTCTCCAAAGTGAAAGAAGTTACATAGCCCAAGATATTCCATCTTCAAATTTGATAACAAATGTTTGAATATAATCTTGATCATTTAATATGTAACACTTGTTGCCAATGATGTGGAAATATGATAGGTCTAGTTTTTTGTCTTTCTTGACCTCATAAGGTATCTTTCTCATGGTGGGGTCAAGTTGATCCTATTAATAATGTAGCATATAGTACATGCAATGCAGCCAACCATCTTAAATTCATCCCTTTGGCATTCATCATTAGCCTAGTCATCTCCTACAATGCTCAGTTCTTTTCTTCCACCACCACATTTTGCTTTAGAGATTCCAAAGAAGAAAATTAATGTAAAATTTTAAAAGTCATAAAACTCAATGATGCTTTGATTTCAAACTCCTTGTTGTGGTCACTTTGTATTAGCACAATTGCTCTAGCATGAGCTTTTTCTATAAGAATTCTAGTGCATAACTTTCCAAATACTTCAAATGCATCAAATAATTAAGAAAATCAACCTAAATATATCTTGAGTAATCATCAATGTATACAAATATGTATTGTTTACCTTCATAGCTTACAATGTTAGTCTTGCTTGTTCCATGTGTGGAGTTTCAAGACTCTTGATGTTGCCACGTGCTGCAACATTCATTAGGATGTCCACTTGTACTTGCCCATCTGACATGCTTTACAAAGACTTCTGTTTTTCTACTTGATCAAAATATGTAGCCCATGGATGGCATCTAATTTTGAGATCTTGACCATACTTTTTTAGCTAGTATGTCACAACCTACCTTGTCAATCTCATACTTCATGTTGATTGTAGAATTATCCACTAGATGGCAATTGTCCATTAATCTCCTTCCTCTCTAATACAGTTGTGATAATCATACCTACGACATTCCTCCTTAATAAATCTAATATCTAGGTTGTGATTTCTTAGCTAGTTGATGCTTTTCACAAGTTAGTTTCTAATTCTCAAAATACAACACATTTTTTAAGCTTGGAAATCCTACCACGTTCAACAGTCCTTTGCTAATCACTTTGCTTTTAAAGCTATCACTAAATCTTACAATGCTATTAGAGTATGGTTTATAGTTAGTCAAAAACTCCTTCACAATCATATGCTCAAAAAACCCAATTTTGAAATACCACATACGATGGAACGAAGTGATATATAGGCTACAAAGCACTTTATCTCTGATTTTTTAACCTATTTACCGATAAATACTTGGTTTGAAACAAACTTCCCTTCCATCCATCATGTGTTTTAAAAACTAATAACATGAGGAAATAGAGTGACCACAAAAATGGTAATAAGTACAAGTAGGACCTTTCTAGACAACATTGTAACAGATTGGGAAATATGTACATTCTCCTGCACGTGTTACACTATCTAACCTATAAACTTAATCAAATTGGCTTGGCTTATGTATCCAAGTTGATAAGGATCTCCAAACATAAAGACATCTTCAAATTTTGCCTTATTAATATTTCACTTGTTCAATGCTATAGTTCTCTATTTTGTTTCACATTTTAACTTTTAATAGTTTACTTCTAGATTATGGAAATCCTCTAGTTGTTTGTGCCAAAAGCATGTGCATCATCTCATTCCTTTTTTAACACCTTTAACTTCTTACTTCAACTCTTTGTTGTTAGTGTGAGTAGCAAACAGCTTCTCATTGAAGGATTCCACATAGTAATTTCATCATCGTTGCTACTACTATAATAAAAACCATCAGATGTCATTGAAGGAGTTACAATGTTAGATATAGCAATATCCTTATCCTTTAATGAGGCTGAGTTACAGCTATGTGGTTGTTAGTATATTAATTATCTTCTTCACAACTCTCCTTAGATTCATGATCACTTTAAATAGTGGCTATGGATTTTCCTTACTTTTCTACGTATTGGAACATTCTAATTGCATGTGACCATATCTTTTGCATTCTCTGCATTTGATCCCTTTTCTTACTTCATACACTTTAGGCTTTTATGACTTCTTCAAATTTTTTGTAAGGCCCTTCTTTCTGAATTTGTTATTGGATATGTTGGTACTTCTACCTCTCTTTAGAACTTCTACTAATCTTTTAGTCAACTATGCGGTTTCATCGTTTATGTCTTCATGCTCTTCTTCATGGTCATCAAAATTGCAATTGACTAGAGATATCTACAATGCCATTTCTTTCTCCTTCTTAGCTTGTTTGAAGCAATGATTTGGTTAGTCCATCTAGCTACGACATGGCAATATCTCTTGCCACTTTTATTGTAGTAACCTTTGGAGCAAAGTGTTCAAGTAGTGATCGTAGTGTTTTTCTCACTAGTTTTGAGTCTAAATACATAATATGCCAAATTAGCAATATCCCTCCATTTAATATTAAAGGATGAAATGGTCTCTTCTGCAACCATTCAAAGACTTTTGAAATTGGGATACCAACATCTAAAGTTTTAAATTACTAAACTCATGCCTTCATTACATTTTATAAAACATCCTGGGCTTCTTTTGATGTATTCCGTGTTGCAACAACTTTAAGCTATTCTTTATCAACTCCTTCAAAAATCACACTAATTGCAAGAGAATTGCCAAGGGGACCCACGTGGATCCATAGTTTGATGTCCTTCAAAATAGTTTTTGCTTTAACCACGTGGGTTGCTGGAGACCCACTTTCTACTATAGCACTCCAAGCCTTCTTGTCTAGTGATTGAATGAAGGCTTCCATTCTAGCCTTCTAATTTGGGAAACTAATACTATCCAATAAGGGAGAGCATGAACTGGATTCTCCTTCCTTATTGCTAATCTTTTCATCAACCAACTTTCCAAGATCTCACCTACTTAAAAACAAACCTTTATAGATGATAAGGCCTTGATACCACTTATTA
This sequence comes from Avicennia marina, assembly GCA_019155195.1. Taxonomy (NCBI): domain Eukaryota; kingdom Viridiplantae; phylum Streptophyta; class Magnoliopsida; order Lamiales; family Acanthaceae; genus Avicennia; species Avicennia marina. The sequence continues at coordinate 5,990,510 of CM032772.1, read as the reverse complement.
GTTGGTTTTGACGTTAATGTTTCAATTAATGTTTGAACATGCAGTGCAATACATAACAAAAATTAAAAAAAAGACTCCAAAAGTTATTTATGTAGTTCAAAGATCAACCTCCTATGTATTTAGAACCATGCCCAAAAATTCTCAACTATATTAAATTGTTTTACATATCAAAACTAGATCTCCTTTCTAAATTGTATTTTGTTAAGCTAAAACTCCTTTGGCCTTCAACCTCATTGAAGTGTTTACAGCCCAAGCCTCCTAGGTTGCAAGTCCCTTCCCTCTACTTGACCTAAACTCCCTCTAGCCTCAATTCTAACATTGATTATAAGTTGCCTCTTGTAATATTATGGAAAACAAATCAATATAGTTTGGATGACTACTTATGGATGAAATTTTTATCAATATATTAGCCAAAAAGTTGTTTTTCTCTCAAGGATGTTTGCCTAGTAATTCCCTCTAACTCTTTTGGTCTAATCCAAGAATTACACACAAAATCCACTGAGTCACACAACTTTTGGTCATCCAAATCATCCACATATGAAGGCTTTAATGGTAGAAATATTCTTAACAGAAATTTGTTAATTCTTTCCAAAAAATCAGGCTTTGTGATCTTCTATGTTGGAACACCTATCAAAATAGTTGTGATCTCCACTTCTGTTACAAATGAGTCTAAAATCTACAAAATATCATTAGATAAGGACAACCAAATTACACATCTTCATTAATTAAGAAATAATCATTATCCTAATTGAGCATAAAAATCTTCAGAAAATCAGTAACAAATTTGGTAAATCAACTCTCCTTTAGTTAGTAATTGAAATAAAAGAGTTTCCATATAACATATGTTGCAACACCTAATGTAATATATTACCAGATTTCACACAATTTCATAAAATAAAAATCTACCAAGTCATCCGCCAAGTAAGCATCCCAATAAACCTAATGGAATCGTGCTTAATAATGATAATTATGCAACATATGACCCTAATATGTCAAAAACGGGAAGGTATCCAAGTCTCTGAGATGAGAATAACTCTAGATAATTATATGTTTTTGGCACTATTCAAGCATAATATAATAGGCCTATTTGATTTTCCTAGAATCTAACTAAAATTATCATGTGTCGATTCCATATAAATAAGTAGAACATCTGCAAATTAACTTTTGGAAAATTCAATGAAATTTGGTGTAAATTTCTATATGTGTGACTCCTTGATGTGTAAAATTCTGGTTTCACAGCATATTCAAAAAGGTTGAAAGCAAAAAATGAAGAAGAGGTTTCAAAATGAGGAGATGATAGGTCAGATTCAAGTCCTAAGAAATGAAGAGTACTATTACATTGAGTTATATCCTCAACCAGCAATTATATGAGTTTAGCTCAACTCAAACTACTAACAACTGATCACAGACTCTCAATAAGATTGACAACTACTGACTTATCTACTATAATTAAACTAACCAATCTTAATTGAAAAGAAATACAAGGTAGGAAGCCAAATTAGAGGATGAGGTGGCAATACAAGATGGAATGGCAATGTTGTGGTGAATGTATTATAATAGCCCCCCTCGAGATAAGGAATGGTAATTTATGATTCCTTTCTTGCTAAGATGATTTTTTAACAAACTTGCTATGGCTTGGTCATAACATTAGCAATTTTGCTTTCCTGTTGGCATTTGACATGTAGTAATCAGCCTTGCTTAAAGTTGATCTCTTACAATGTAGCAGTCCATTTCAATCTACTTACTATGCTTATAAAAAATGGGATTGGCAGCTATATGAAGTGAAGCTTGGTTGTCACAATGTAATAGTTTTAGCTCAGAATGTTCAACTTCCAAGTCTTTAAAGATATATCTCAACCAAGTCAATACATGTTAAAGCCATGGCAATATATTTTATCTTTATTGAAGATCTAGACACAACGGTCCATTTCCTCGATCGCCAAGAAAGCCAAGCACTTCCAAGGAAGTTGTAATAACCTATAATAGTCTACAAGTGTCTGGACATCAGCCCCAATCTAAATCTCATAATGCCTTGAGTTTACGATCATTGTCTAATGGTGGGAAAAGTCCTTGTCCTGGTGTTGATTTGATGTAATGAAGGATTCTATAAGACACTTTCATATGTAGATCTGAGGGTGCTTGCATGAAGTGGATTAATGTCTACATACTATAAGAAATGTCAAGTTTAGTGATGATTAGATACAATAATCTCCCAATCAGCCTGTAGTAAACAAAAGGATCATCTAGCACCCTACCTCTTGCTTTGCCTAATCTGATGTTCTATTCCATTTGTGTTTTCTTGGCCTTTCCCCTTAGTAAGCCATTGTCTACAAAGATGTCTAAAGCATATTTTCATTGGTTGATATGGATTCCATTTGCATTTATGCCATCTCTATTCCTAGGAAATACTTCAATTATCCTATTTCCTTAATCTTTAACTTGCCATCACAAAATTGCTTCACATGCATTACTATAGGTTCTGAATTGCTTGCTATTATAATGTCATCAACATACACTAGTAGTGCTATGAAGGTGTTATCCTTTTTCACGATAAAGAGGCTATAGTCAGCCTTGTATTGATTGAATCAAGCAGATTAGTACATGTGATAGTGTGGCTTACACTGTCATGGTGCTAGTTTCAAACCATGTAGACTCTTGTTCAATCTACGTACTTAAGTTGGCCCTCCTTTGGTATATCCTAGTTGTTTCTTTATGTATATTTTTTTCAATCAAATCTCCATGTAAAAATGTGTTACTGACATCAAATTAGTGCAACTTCTAACTTCGTACATCAACCACTACTAACAAGAATTTGACTATAATTAGTTTGGCTACTTAAGAGATATCTCTTAATATTCCACCACTTTTTTTTTGTGAAACCTTTGGCCACCAACCTAAATTTATACCTCTCTATATTCCCATCAGATTTATATTTTATCTTATATACAATTTTGCATCCTGTTGGTTTCTTTCCAATAGATAGGTCTATCAATGTCTAAGTCTTGTTCTCTTATAATGCCTTTAGTTCATTTTGCATTGCTTATTTCCATCTTCAACCTTTTGATGCTTTTGCATAGGTATTTGGCTCTTCTTGTGAAGAAATAGTACTCAAGAAGGCTTAGTGATGTGGAAGAAATTTATGGTTAGTCAGAAAACTATCAAGTAGATATCTAGTATGAGTTCTGAGCTTAGACTAACCTTGTTGAGTTAGGAGTGATGAAGATGAGGTGGCCGATTGGCAATAATATTCTTGGAGATATTTAGGTGCATTCCTCACCTTGCATGACCTTCCTAAGCTAAGGGTGTTTGGTTATTCAATGGAATAATAACTGGAGTAGCTGGTGCAGGTTGTTCTGGGGCAGTTGTGTGATTAGATTTGGATTCAATTATTTGTTGTTGGTTGTCCAGGTTTTCTAAGTTTAACTCATTAAAGCTAGTTTGGGAGGATGTATGGTATTGTATGTTAGAGTCTAGGGTGTCATGAAGAGAAAGTGAAGAATCTAATGCTAAGATATGTGGCTATGAATGATTAGGTTGGTCAAGATCCATGGTATGGTCTTTAAGCTTGAATAGAAAAATGTTCGCATAGAAAACCACCTCTCTTGAAATGAATATACATTTACTTTCTAACTCAAGTAACTTGTATCCCTTTACACCATAAGGATAGCCCAGAAGCACATAATATCTCCCCCAGGCATCAAACTTGCTCCTACCCTAACTCAAGGTTGTTGCATAATACAAACACCCAAACACTGTCATATGATGGTATCCAAACATCACATAAGTTGTTTTATTATTTAGGATGGGAGTTTGTGTTTTGCTTGTAATGTAAGTGGCTGTCAAAACACAATCAGTCCTATATTTGAGTAGTACACCAAATCGGAATCTCAAAGCACTTATTACATTAAATAGGTGTTGATTTGTCCTCTCAACTATCCCACTTTGTTGAGGGCTTTCTACACATGACCTTTGATGCAATATACCTTTTTCTTGATAAAATTTTCTATGGATAAACTCTGATCCATTGTTAGTCCTAAATTGTTTTTAAACTAGATAGTAGAAGGATTTCATGCAGTCCTTGTTTCTGTTTTAGACTTATGTAGGTGCATCCAAGTTATTCTAGTGTAATTAGCTATAATGGTTAAAATCAACAAACTCCTCACTTAAGCTATCTCATTAAATGAACCATATAAATCACATTGTAAAATTTGAAAAAGATGTGATGTCCTATAATCTCTGACATAATGGTTTTTTGTGTAGTTAGGCAAGAGCACAAATTGAACAAGGAATTCTATTCCATTCAGATGAGTTTAGTTTATAGCTAGAACATTGATGAGGTTTATTATCATGTTTGATGGATGACTAAGAGAATAATGCCAAAGGTAACCAGGACTAGAACATACAACAAAAAAGAATCTTATGACAATTAGGGTGTAGGAAGCTTGGTAGGTCTCTTGTGAGTTGTTGGTAATGCACTCTATCTTTAAAGAACTTGTACAGATCATCCTTGGCTTCACCTCTCCCAATTGTGGTCCAAGAAGCAAGGTGTTGCACATATCAAAATGAGAAAGAGAACACAAGAAAGCATGAACTAATTTTGGTCAATTTTGTCATAGATATGAGGTTTAATGAAAAAGAAGGAACACAGAACACATCATACAAAATAATGGACTCATTTAGCTTCACTGTCCCAATGTGTGTTACTGTTACATGTGAACCTTTTGGAATTTGGCTAGAAATCTTAGTTGTGATGGAAGTGAATAGATTTGCGTCACAGATCATATGATCTATTGCCTAGTTCCAATTATCCAAAGGTGATCAGTTCTTTGGATGTTGTTAATGCTTTGTGAAGTTAAGGACATGGGCTTACCAGTCATGTTTAATGAATCAACATTACAAGTAGAAGGCAAGGTAGTAACAGTGTTAGCAGTTGGAAGGTTCTAAGGTTGATCCATCTCATTGAGTCTAGTAGTAACAAGAAGTGCTTTCAACTCATGGTATTCGGCCTTTCATTTTTCATCATCATTACCTAATAAATTCCCTAATTCTTAGCAAGTAGCCTGTGTCAAGAAGGCTCATCCTGTTCCTTTGCTTGTTTTTTTGTGAAACTTGTGTCCACAGGATATCTCTTTAGTTTGTAGTATTTCTCAACAAACATGACCCTTCACGTTGTAGTGTGTGTGCATATAGGTACCTCTACATTTCCTACCTTAAAACAATTTTCAAAACTATGACTTGGAATCTTACAATGAGTGTAACAAGGCCTATTCCTTTCCTTCTTTCGAAGTGTTTAGGCCTCTCTACATAGCTAAAGCAAGACTCTCAGGTCCCTACATTGTGCCAAGTAGAATGTTGCTTTTCTAACTGTTGCACCATGGTGAACACTTTATTGATAAGATGTATAAGGTCCAACATCAAAATCTAATCCATACATGAGGATAAGTGTCATTCAACCTCATCAAGAATTAAATGACAAAATCTCTTTAGTTTTTCTCGGTAAGAACTTTTAGCTACCTCTAAAAGTACACTCAAGCATATTCCCATACAAAGAGAGTTCATCCCAAATAGCTTTAAGTTTACCATAGTAAGTAATCACCATATCATCTCCTTAGATCAGTGTACCAAGTGCTTTCTTAAGTTGATATATTCTTAGCTCATTGTGTTGTGACATTCTCTAATTTAAATAATTCCAAAGCTCAGAAGCATCATCTACAAACAACAAATTGGACTTAACTAGAAGTGAAATAGAGTTTCCGATCTACGAAACTATTGTATTATTACATCTTTTCCAAGCTTCAAGTAAACTAACATCTGAATCTGCTAGTCTTCTAATCTGACTAGTCATAAAATAAAGTTCATTATTTGCCCTCAGTGCCCTTTTCTATGCTCTATGCCTAGACTACATAATTTTTCGTGGTGAGAATATCATGAACTAAGTCCATTGTCAATTTTGAAGTGGTTGGTTGGATAGGCAAAGTTCACGAATGTTTCTACTAGAGATTGATGATAACACCAACAAAGGATGATGCTTTTGACGTTTTGTAAGGATTGCTATAATACTTCTTCCACCTACAAGGTTGTGGTACCATATAAAATTCTAGTTTTACAGCATATTTAGAAAGGTTGAAAGCAAAAATAAAGAAGAAGAAGTTGCAAAATGAGGAGATTGCAGGTCTGATTTAAGTTCTGAAAAATGAAGAGTACTGTTATAATGAGTTCTATACTCAGCCAAGGATTATATGAGATTGGCTCAACTCATACCAATTAACTATCAACAAGATCAATAACTACTAATCTAACTACCATAATTAAATTAACTAAGCTTAAATTTAAAAAAATTACAAGGAAAAAAGAGAAAATAGAGGACGAGCTGGCAATATGGGATGGAACGGCAGTGATGTGTGGTGTTGAATGTATTTTAATATGATGGAGTCTATTTTTTAGATGTTTTTGTTCCTTCTTTTCCATAAGGCAACATCTCCTACATGCGTGCACACACCTAAAAAAAAAAGTAGAAAAAGAAGTTGTTGGTCATCTAAACTACTCATTTGCTTCAACATGGAATTAAGAGGGCAAGATATTTACCTTTGGGAATTAGGACAAGACCTATGGAGGGGGACTTAAGACACTTGTCAATGCCAATGGCCATTCTCCAAGTCAATAAGGGTGCAGTTAAATTAATCTAATGCTCTACAAACAAGCAGTTTCTAGTGATGGCCAAACCTATGGACTTTATGCACATATATAGTACCATAGATAATTTTGGGAGAAGGCAAAAGATTGATTTCTTAGGTGAAATATCAGGACCTCTTAGAGTCCTAAAGATGAGTCCTTCAATATTAAAATTTAAGATGAGACATGCACTTGATTGCTATAGCACAACAGAAGACATGTCTATCTTAACTCCATTATGTGACTCTCATTACTCCTTGACCGTCCCAATGAACAAGATTAAGGAAGTCTTTTCTTTTAGTTTTCACAAATATTATTTTACTGTTGCTAAGGTTGATGAGTGAGCTCAGGGAAGAACTTCTTCTGCATATGCTTTTCTCGCAAGCAAGCTAAACATATATAGTTCACATGCTCTTCAAAGATAAATCCTTTAATGGAATGTAGTCTCTTGAGTTTAGATGGACCAATCCTTTATTTGGTTGTGCAGGCATGAATGCACACTTCTATTGTTCAATGACCTAGAATTCCAACATACCATATGTTCATTAGCAATGCATGTTTGGTGCCACGGCCATGTCCACTACATATTTTTGATTCCTAATTTATGATCTACTTTCGTCCCCTAAAGATGTAGCCAAAGCCTACTTTGTGGTGATGTATTTGATAAAATCTTTGAAGGATTCCATGAGGTTGATCAATGCAATAGTGAATAAATATTACTTCAACCAATGAAACAATACACAAGATTCAGTACAAGGGAAGAATAAAAAAAAATAATCAAAAATCAAAATCAAGAATTAAGGAAAGTGATTAAAGCTCTCAATTTGAGCCTTGAGAAAAAAAAAACTGATCATTCACTAGAATGAAGAGAACATGTAGTTAGACACATTAACCACCCATCAACTAAGCCTTTATATGTTTATACACAAGAAACCACCCTAGTAATCAATTCTTAATTAAATAACTTTAACTACATAGCAATTGAGTGAATGACATGTGCAAGTTATTAAAATTTCTGCCCGATGAGATGTTGCCATGTGGCGTTTTACTGTGATAAAATATTAATAATTAATTATTTATATTTTAGAAATTAAATAAACATGATTCTTAAAATTAAATGATAGATAAATTAACATTTTTATTACAAATAGCATCACCCACTTAAATTGCGACAAGTGTTGAGATGGGCCAATCATATCATGCCACGTGGCAAGCCATATAAGTTTGAAAGGAAAATATTGTTAATTCGATAATTAATATGCAATCATCCAATTAAAGAAAGCAATACCAAATTAAATATTCCAACCAATCAGGTTGTGTCACGTCACTCACCAAATACGGTAGTAGAGCTTTCTCCACCCCTATAAATAAGGGTGGCTTCTACAAATTAGAAACACAACAACAACGATAACTGAAGGAAGCACAGCAAGCAACCAGGCAACAGCAACAAGAATTCTCTATGAACAAGGGGACTTCAAGTGAAGAAGCATTCAAGGAGTTCAAATCCTCTCCACCAACTTCAAGAAGCTCAAAGGAATTCGTCATCAAATTCAAAGCATTCTTCCCAGAAATTTATCAAACCTTAGTGTTTGATCCATATTCAAGGTGTCAAACTAGTGGATTAATGTTATTGAAGGCTCCGATCAACATTAAGGAGGATCAAAGTTTAAAAGCTCTTCCAATTTCAGCCAGATTCTTTGATCAACATTCAAGTCTTGCAAGTTGAAAGAAGAATCAAAGAACCAAATTAGAGAATTGTATGCACAAAATTTTTTTCGATTCAAATTTTAATCGGCTTATACAAATTTCTTGTTCATAGAAATTCAATTACAAGATTTTTCTCCTAAAGTTTCTAGCATGCTCAGTGGGACTTTCCTACCTCTCATCTCTTCTTTTAACAAAAAGCAAATTCAAGAATCTCAAATGGCCAGAGTAAAGGCAAGGCCTCAGATGCCTCTAGAGCTGCTCCTGAAAGAGGTGTTGTCACCAGAGGCCGAGCAAGCCAGTTGACTTACTCCGAGCCAATTGCCATCCTTGAGGCTATTGACAAACCACATTATCTAGACTAAGGGAGTGAGGGCAATAAGAATGGTTCATTCCCCTCCAGCCCTCGCCTAGTCACCTCACCGGCTTCAACACTGCTCCAGCAATGATGACTGGTGCCTCGAGTCTAAAGGACTAAGTTACTACATTGACCAAGTTAATTGAGGGTCTTGCCAAACATGTGTAAGAACAAGACTCTAAAATCTCTAAGTTAATGGAAAAGGTGGAACCTGCTGAGGCTAGTCAGGGCGAAGAAAAGCCTCAAGAAGTTCATGATGAGACAGAGACATCCAAGTGGCAGCCAAACAAAGGAAAAAGGCCTGCTATTGAGGAGTTGCAACTCTCTGCAGATGGCTTCATCCCCCTCGATCAACTAAAAGATTTCATCGAAGGAGCCATCAAAAGCAAGTTTAAAGGGACCACCAAATTGTTCATAACTTATGCAAAGCTCTACACGGCTCGGATTGATAGCCTAAAAATGACAGCCAGTTATCAACCCCTCAGGTTCCAACAATTTAATGGAATGGGGAATCCAAAGCAACACATAGCCCATTTCATCGAGACTAGCAATGACGCTAAAACATACAGTGACCTTCTTGTTAAGCAATTTGTCCAGTCTGTAAAAGGAAATGCCTTTGACTGGTACACTAACTTAGAGCCAAAATCTATTGACAATTGAAAATAGTTGGAGCAAGAATTTCTCAACCACTTCTACATCACCAAACGAATAGTTAGTATGATCAAACTTACTAACATTCACCAGTGGAAGGATGAGCTTGTTATTGGATACATCAATCACTGCAGGAATAAGAGCCTGAATTGCAAGGATAGGCTTTCGAGGCCTCAGGCATTGAAATTTGCGTTCAAGGAATGCACTGGGGGTTAAAATACATCCTGCAAGGGATCCAACCAAAAACTTTTGAAGAGTTGGCCACTCGTGCTCAAGACATGAAGTTGAACATGGTGGCCAGTAGAGTCTATGGTCCACCCACACAAGAATCCCAAAAGTCTAAGGAGAAACTAAAGGCAGCAAGCCCTTCTCCAGCAAACCCATCACTAAGGCACTAGCCAAAGAGTCAATGGCGGTCAAGATAAAGTCTGCTAAACCGTCAGCAAAAGAAAGACCTGTTGAAAAGAAAGAGGTCCCATCTCTAAAGAGGTCGATCTTGAAGGAGATGTAAGCCAAGTCATACCCCTTCTTAGACACAGATGTCCCTAGGACTTTCGACGACTTGCTGAAGGACAAACTCATCGACCTACCAGAGATGAAGCAGCCTGCAGAAGTCGGGAAGACTGACAATCCTAAGTATTGCAAGTACCACCGCTTGGTCAGGCACCCCATCCATGACTATTTTATATTCAAGGACAAAGTTATGAAATTGGCCCATCAAGGAAAAATCATGTTAGAGGATGATAGTGTCAATGTTAATACCATTACCCTCAATGACCAAAAAAATGGAGTTAATGCGACGAGCAACCCCCTAATGAAGTTGGCTACTTCCAAAAGAAAAGCCAAGAGCCCGTCGAAGACTTTACGACTGCAGTGGTCTTCATGGATGAAGATTTGATGCTAGGATCCCAACCCCACAATAGGCCATTGTTTGTGATAAGCTATGTCCACGGACAAAGGATTAATAGAATCCTGGTTGATGGCGACTCTACTATTAATATTTTGCCCTTAAAGACACTAAGAGAGCTGGGGATCCTGACCGTTGAGCTCTCGAACAGTCGCCTAATGATTCAAGGGTTCAACCAATTGGGGCAGAGAGCTTGGGACACCATGAGGATAGAGCTGTACATAGACAATACGGAGTTAACTATCCTGTTTCATGTCATCGACACTAAAACATCATACAACTTAATTCTTGAACGACCATGGCTCCATGAGAATGAAGTAGTCCCCTCCACCTGGTATCAATGTTTCAAGTATTGCCGCAACGGTACTGTGAAGAGGGTTGGGCGATTGCAAGCCCTTCACTGAAGCTAAATCCCACTTTGCTAATGCTAAGTATTACTTGAATAAAGTCAGAGCTCTTAGTCGCTCCCAAAGCCAAGAGAAGCGAGAAAAAGGGTCCAGTACAGAAAGATGAGGCCAGCAAGGTGCATCCCAAAAGCCGTCAAGGTAAAAGCTCAATAATTGACGATACTCTTAAAGATCTGTCCCTACCGTTGACCCAAATTAACAGCAAAGCACTTGCCTCACAGGCATATAAACTCCTCATCAAGATTGGAAACAACTCGCAGGAGCAATCACCGTTGGGGAAGCTTTCTCAAAAATCTTTAAGTCAAACTCTGTGAGTAGGGCTCAGGTATGAACAGTCCAAAGGCCCTGTCCGCATTGCCATAAAAAGGGCCACCACTAACAATGTCGTTGAGGCCAACCGCTCTTCCAGGGTCGAGGGCAAGCAGCATGGGTGTCAGTCTTTAAAAGGCTTGGTCCACCCAAAAAACAAAAATTCTGGAAGGCAAAAGGGGGCATCTGAAAGACGTCGAAGCAAGATAAAAAGCTTCGAAGCTTGATCCCTTCTCACATGCGGCGACAAATAGATTTGGTGGTATCTTATGACAGGGTCCTTAAAGCTAGATTCCAAATAGTCATATTCATTAAAGCTCAAGTGGCAGAGGATGATGATAAAGAAAGTATGGGCTCGTCCAACCACATTACACTGTGTGAAGAAGGACAAGTCATCAAAAAAAATGCTGAGGTTGCGCCACTCTAAATGAAAGTGGAAACCAAGTCCATAGTAGATGAATTGAAAGAAGTGGATTTGGGCGATAGCAGCGACCCTCGACCCATTTACCTTAGTGCCTTACTAACAAATGAAGAGGCTAAAATGTACGTGGAGCTTCTCGAATAGTTCAAGGATGTGTTCGCTTGGTCATACAAGGAAATGCTAGGCTTAGATTCGAAGGTTGTCGTACATCACCTATCCATAAAGAAAGGAATTAGCCCCGTTAAACAAGCACAATGCCAATTCCGACCAGAGTTGCTTCCCCAAATTAAAGCAGAGGTCAATAAACTGATCGAGACTAAATTCATCTGAGAAGTTAAATACCCCACATGGATCTCCAATATTGTCCCGGTCAGGAAAAAGAATAGACAAATTTGAGTGTGTGTTGACTTCAAAAATCTCAACAAGGCATGCCTAAAAGCTGGTTTCCCTTTACCCATCACCAAGCTCATGATCGATGTTACTATAAGGCAGGAGGCTCTCTCATTCATGGATGGGTCGTTTGGGTACAACCAAATTTGCATGGCGTCGGAGGATGAGGAATTAACAGCCTTTCGTACACCTAAGGGCATATACTGCTATAAGGTGATGCCTTTTGTCCTAAAAAATGCAAGGGCCACGTACCAAAGGGCCATGCAGAAGATCTTCGATGATATGCTCCACAAGAATGTTGAATGCTACGTAAACGATCTTGTGGTCAAGTAAAAGAAGAAGCTGGACCATCTGAACGATCTTAAGAAAGTCTTTGAACACCCCAGAAGGTACCAACTAAAAATGAACCCATTAAAATGTGCCTTTGGGGTTGCTTCTGGCAAGTTCTTAGGCTTCATCATCTGCCATTAGGGTATCGAGATTGAGTAGGTAAAAATCGACGCCAGAGCCTAGAAATATCCATGAGCTCAAAAGCTTGCAAGAAAAACTAGCATATATACGGAGGTTCATCTCAACTCTCGCAGGTTACTGTTAACTATTCAGCAGACTTATGAAAAAGGGTGTTCCATTCGAATGGGATGAACACTACAGGAAGGCCTTCCAAAATATCAAGTCCTACCTGACAAAGCCCCTAGTGCTGGGAGCCTTAGTACCCGACCATCCTTTGATCTTGTATATCGCTGCACAAGAATGCTCAGTGGGAGCCCTATTTGCTCAAGAAAATGATGAAAGGAAGGAGAGCGCCCTCTACTACTTAAGCAGGATGATGACGCCAAATGAGCTCAAGTACTTGCCGATTGATAAAATCTGTTTGGCGCTTGTCTTCGCCATTCAGAAATTAAGGCACTACTTCCAAGCTCGTACAATTCGCTTAGTGTCTAGGGCTAACCCATTAAAGTATGTCATGACAAATTATGTTCTCTCTGACAGGCTCGCAAGATGGTACTTGCAATTTCAACAATGTGAAATTGTGTATGTGCCACAAAAGGTAATGAAGGGACAAGCGTTAGCTGACTTTCTAGCAGACTATCGTATTCCAGCAGAATGGGATTTATCAGACGACCTGCCAGACGAAGATGCTCTGATGGTTGAAATCACTCCTCTATGGAAGATATACTTCAATGGAGCTTCCCATAAGGGTGGAGTCGATGCAGGGGTAGTGTTTGTGACATTAGAAGGCCAAGTCTTGCCTCACTTGTTCACCCTCACAAAAAATTGCTCCAATAATGTAGCTGAGTAACAAGCCCTGATTATCGAACTCGAGATAGCTGTGGACATCAAACAACTTTACCTTGAGGTCTATGGTGATTATAAGTTGGTAATCAACTAACTGCAGGGAGAGTACGAAGTCAAGAAGCCTGAATTGCTTCCGTACTATAGCTACGCCAATACACTTATGCGATAGCTTGGATGTGTCACAATTCAGCATGTGCCGAGAAGTGAAAACAAGCAGGCAAATACATTGGCTAACCTTGCCTCCGCTTTTTCCTTGCCTAATGCTAAATGTCACATCCCCATATGCAAGAAATGGGTAGTGCCGCCAACACTTGAGGACGAGGAAGAGGGAGAAAATTGCTCCGTAGAAGTCCTCAATGTGGAAAAGGAAGACTGGCGCCAACCATTCATAGACTATCTGAAATATGAGAAATTGCCAGATGATCCACGTCAAAAGGTCAACATTCGACGCTGAGCAGCCCGCTTTATCTAATTCAAGGGCGTCCTATATAGACGCTCATTTGATGGAGTATTCCTATGCTACCTAGGCGATGATGAAACCATTCAAACTACGGAGGAAGCACATTTGCGATGCCCATCAATCCAAACCAAAACTTCACTTCTAGATTAAAAGAATGGAATACTACTGGCCAACAATGGTGCAAGATTGCATGGAGTTCGTCCAAATGTGCTAAGCATGTCAATACCATGCTAACTTCATTGAACAACCGCCTAAACTATTACACCCAACAGTAGCTTCATGGTCATTCGATGCCTAGGGATTGGATGTCATCGGGCCTATAATGAAGTCATCTGCTAGCCACCTTTACATCTTGGCTGCTACTGACTACTTCTCTAAATGGGCAGAGGCAATCCCCCTGAAGGAAGTGAAAAAGGAAAATATTGTTGACTTCATCCACGCCAACATTATCTACAGATATAGAATTCCTCAGTATATCATCACCGACAATGGGAAGCCATTCGTCAACAACACCATTGACAAATTATGTCAAAGGTTTGGATTCAAGTAAAGTAAATCCTCGATGTACTATGCTCCAGCCAATGGTCACGTAGAAGCCTTTAATAAAACTTTGTGCAACTTGTTGAAGAAGGTAGTGTCAAGGTCAAAAAAGGACTGGCATGAAAGGATTGGGGAAGCTTTGTGGGCCTATCGAACCACTTTCAGGACACCTGTACAAGCAACTCCTTATGCACTGGTGTACGGAGTTGAAACTGTCATCCCCCTTGAACAACAAATCCCATCACTGTGGATTGCCATGCAAGATGGATTGACCAAGCAAGATAGCGCTCGTTTGCGTCTTGAAGATTTGGAGGTACTTAACAAAAAATGGCTCAACACACAACAAAGGCTCGAGTGCTACCAAACTTGTCTATCCAAAGCCTTCAACAAAAAATTGCGTGCCCGTCTTTCCAAGTTGGGGAACTAGTGCTCGTTGTGAGGAAGCCCATCATCATCACTCACTGCACTGGAAACAAGATCACCTCTAAGTGGGATGAACCATTCGTCGTCTGAGAGGTTTATCCAAATGGTGCCTATAGACTTGTCGATCAAGATAGTGTAAATGTTGGTCCGATCAATAGAAAATTCCTAAAAAGATATTACCCTTGAAAAAAAAACTCTTTGATAGGAGTATAAACTGTCTGATCAAATTTCAAGTCACTACACTCCTTGATGTGAGTCTAAACTATCAAAATTGTTAAATGAAACCCTCCTCAATACGAGTTTAAACTGTAAGTTACTCTTGGCCCATAAGAGTATAAACTGTGAACAGCTAAATCTTTTGACATATTCAGTTAGTTAAACTACGTTATGACTTGATCCCTTTGTAAGGGTACGAAGGCAGCTTGAAAATAAATATATATATATGTATATATATATAAATTTCAAGTTCAGTCATAAAATGGCAGATGCATTTCAAAGGAAAAAAGGAGCAATTCATTAACAATGGGTAAACGAAACATTTTATTCATAGATCGATTATTACAATACTTTGAATACAAATGGTGGAAGCAAACAAGTCTAGTCAAAAGGTTTCAAATCATCCAACCCCCTCTTGGCAGCCTCAACAAAAGCCCTCAGACTTCAAGGCCTTCGCCACTTAGCCATCTAATGGGGAGTCTTGGTTATGATCTTAATCTCTTCCTTCATTTCTTTGACTTCAGCCGAAGTACTTTTATGAACTTCAAGCTACAACTCCAAAGACTTGGAAAGCTCCTCCCACTTCCCTTTCAAAGTTGCAAGCTGGGCTTTCACATTCTTCAACTCTGCCTTTGTTTGGTTAATTTGCTTGACTCCTTTACTCTCGTTAGCTTAAGCTTTATGCAAACGACCTCAGGTCTCACTAAGCAGCTGGGCAAAGGCCTCATTTGTTGGCTTCTCAGATGCTCGAGACCTTGTATCGTCATAAGCTGTGGCCTTAGCGAATAATGCGCCCAATGAAGCCTCCAAGTGAGAAATATCAAATTGGCATAGGCTTTTCATTGACTCAATGACCAATGCGATGCTGTCACTAAGGGAGGAAATTGACTCGCTTGAGGTCTTCTTTATCCGCTCACGAAGGTCGGCCTATAACTTCTCCAGATATTCCTTTTGATAATCATGAAGGAATTTATCGGCCTTAAAGATAGAAACTCCAATGAAAGGAGTGGTCTTAACAACTACCCTCGAAGTCAAACCACCCGGGTCGCCAACGGGAGTCGGAAGTGGATCACGTTCGCAAGTTGACCCCTACGAACCTTCACTAACGTCGCTCCCAAAAACATACTCCACTAGCCGAAAATAACAATAATGATGAATAACAATTAAGATATCATTATTAATAAAAGTGTTATTGCATAAAAAAATGCGAACCGAAAAATACCTCTTTGGCATATTCCTCAATAGACTGCCCATGGTCCAGACCCCCATCTTTTGGGACCAAAGAATCCGAATCCCTTTTGGTTCACTTCCAATGACGATTGACAGTGCTACTCCTGCTATTGTCTAAGATCTCAACGGCCTTTTTCTTGTTCGATGTTCTCGACAGATCAGCCATAGTAGCGAGACGTGTATCTTGGGCATCGCTAGCAGATGGACCAGCATTGCTATCCCTTAGGGGAGCATCCCCGTGCAAAGGGTCGACCAAGCGAGCAGCATCTTCCTCCAAGAAATTGCTATGGACAACAACCCACCATTTCTTATAGGCATCCGATAAGTATCGCCACACAAAAGTGGGGTTGTGAGGAAACGCGCCTTAGCCATAGATCGAAGCAAAAGGCATAGGTGCCAATAGCGAAGGCCATCCTCCAAAGAGCATTCCCTCGCATCATGGACAAGCGACCTAGGCACCTCTTGAAAATAACCAAACTGGCGACTGAATCGATGAGGACTATAAGGTTTGACATCAAAATGATCATCTCACCTCAAGGTTAGGTAGCTTGAACGAATAGCCACAAAATGATCTCGTTCAAGCTCCCCGGCATCATCATTATCTATATAAATGATGTCATTGCCTTTGGTGATCATGTTGTAAGTATAGCAAGCCTGCTCGCTTTTATGGATTCGCCTTCAGGCCTCGCTTGGGTCGTAAAACTTGGCGCATCCCTCTCTAAAATACACCACCATCTTGGAGTCCGACATGCCCTTGAAGACCTGAAAGTAGGTTCTGAAGTAGTGAGAGATCCACGAGTAAACATAATGCACCGGGAATGTTGCAGGTTCACAGGATGGGCAGCAAGAGTTAGCGATTCAATTTAAACTACTGTAACTTGAGGTCAGAACTGGGACTGCGAGGCTCACATATTGCCCCGTAGTCATAATCCCTGCCATTTTAAATGTACCTAGCCGTATGAACCCAACATCCTTGTTGGGTAGAACGAAGGCACAAAGCCAATATAACAAAAAGGCTGCTATATACGTCTCCTCCCTGTCTCCCTCACTGATGCTGAGACTCCTGAACAATGACTCTTCTAACGTTGACCAAGGTGCATGGGGATCAATATCCCTAGATGGGTTGTATGTGGATCGGGGGCGTACTGTCCTCTTTTGCTTACGGGCAGGAGGCGTAGAGTATTTTGTGGCCTTCTTGCACCAGAACTTCACCCACTCGACGATCGGCACTTTCTGAGGTTAGCCCTCGGGACCTTACCACAAAGTCTATAAAAAGCATGGAACAGATATTTAAACGAGCGGGGAACAAACTTCGCACCTATTCCATCGACGCCAACCAACTCTTTAGCACTTGGAATGACCTCGTCATAAAGTTTTCCCTTAATAGGGAGCTCAACCATTGAACATAAGTCATAAAGGGATATTGACATTTCCCCGAATAAGGTTAGCAAGCTATTGGTGAGAGGGCACCAAGTTTCAAGAAAGGCTTTCATGATCTCTGTGCTTCAATCGTACGAAAACAACGAAGCGTATAACTGTCGAAGATTCTGGCGGCATCCAACTTGGGTTTACACCTGCTGAGAACATTCTCGGTCCATTCCCAGTACCCAGGGATGTATCGAAACTTGCCAGCCAAATCAAGCTGGCTAGCCCCCTTAGGCTCCCCATTGACAATATGACGGCTGAGTGTGGACAAAGGAACAACCTCATCAGAGAGTTGATGGTGGCTAGGCTGTAGGGTCCATGCCTTGCCAAACCACCCAAAGAAGCGGGTTGTGACCATTCATCCATACACCTAGAAACAATCAACCTGGTCCAAGAAACCGTAAAGCAACCAATCAAAGGGGCATGCACAATCAAAGAGGTGCCTTGCTCCACGTGCTGATTTCTATCGTCAAGCACGATCAAACACTCCTCACCAGATTGTGCAACATAACTTTTGAAATGTGCCATCATTGGAACTGCCATATAGAAAGGAAGGGAGTGTTAGACTAAATTAGGTTGAAACAAGGCTAAAACCATATATAGAGATTAAAAAAGGTTCAAGCCCAAGTCCATGGTTCAAGTCTAAGTCCAAGGGACCAGCCTAAGTTCATGGTTCAAGCCCAAGTCCAAGAGACCAGCCCAAGTCCATGGGACAAGCTCAAGTCCAAGGGACCAGCCCAAGTTCATGGATCAAGCCCAAGTCCATTGTTCAAGCCCAAGTCCATAGGTCAAACCCAAGGCCACTCAAGTCCATGATTCAAGCCTAAGTTCAAGGGACCAACCCAAGTCCATAGGTCCAACCCAAGTTCATGGATCAAACCCAAATCTAAAGGACCAGCCCAAGTCCATGGTTCAAATCCAAGTCCATAGGATCAGCCTAAATCTACGGATTCAAGCCCATGACTATGAGCCTAAAATCCCAATGAGTCCAAACCTGAATCCAATAGTTTGAAGCCCAATGGGTCCGAACCCAAAAGTTCAAACCCAACAAATTCGAATCCAAGCCTGAGAGTTTGAAGGTCTAACTTCAAAGTTTCCGAAGTCTCGAAACCTTAGTTTCAAGAGAACATACAAATAGTTTATTCTTAAAAAAATATAAAAATAGAGAGAAAAAAAAAAGAAAGAAAGAAAGAAAAAATTTATTATTCAAAAAAAGGGAAAGAAACAAATTATTATTGTCCAAAAAGAAAAAGGAACAAAAACGGTTGGGCCAGATTTGGGCCCAATAGTTTTAAAACCCAGCCAAACAAGTCCTGATCAGATCCTCGCACCCAAACATGGCCCAGCAACCCATCTTTTCCCTTTTTTTGTTTTTTTACGCCAAACAGGCCGTTGTCCTTTTCCCACCGAACCAGACAAAGCCTTCTTCGCTCTCGTCGGTGTGTCTTCTGTTCCCAGAACCACCGCTGCTACCCACGCTCTTTCTCTCAGCTGCGATCCTGCCCAGCACCGTGTACACCCAGCCATGTCAACGCCTGCCCAGCACCGTATACGCCCAGCCACGCCTAGCCACGCCAGACTCAAGCCCCCTCCGGAAACCTTAACCAACGCGAGCGATTGCGCCCTGCCACGCCAGCCCCGCCAGGCCATGCCCCACCGTAAGCCTTGCCCAACGCTTGCCTCAGCCGTGGTCAACAAGAAATTCACTGTTCCACTAGGAAGACGGCGTGGAGGTGATGGAAAACCGACGAGACACGAGGGCTACAGACCAGGCGACGGCGCCGTTGTCCTTTTTAAAAAAAAATTAGAAAAAAAAAGAACAAGGAAAAAGGAGGAAACCAAAGGGAGAAGAAGAAAGAGAGCTAGCCAAAGCGTCTGTAAGTCCATTCTTAGGCTTTGTCTTTGTAGACAATTAAAATATTTATCCAATCAAATGTCGTCACGTGATATTAAACGATTAATTTATTTAATTGTTTAGATCTTAGGAGTTAAATAAACATAATTCTTAAAATTAAATAATAAATAAATTAATATTTTTATCATCCGTTTAAATCACGACAAGTAGGCCAATTATATCACGTCACGTGTCAAGTCTTGTAAATTTGGAAGGGAAATATTGTTGATTTAGTAATTAATTTGTAATCATCCAATTAAAGGAAACAATGCCAAATCAAATATACTCGGCCAATCAGACTTCGCCACATTGCTTGTCAAATATGGCAGTTAAGCCTTCTCCACCCCTATAAATAGGGGTGGCATCTATAAATCAAAAAAACAACAAAAAAAAAGAAAAGACAACAAGAAAAGAACACAACAAGAAGAGGACAGCAACAAGAGCCAAAAGCAACAACAAAGAACGAAGCTGAAGAAAGAGCAACCAGGCAAGAAAGCAACAAGAAGAAGAAAAAGAAGCAGTTGAAGACTCAAGTTTCCTTCAAATTCTCTGGAATCCTCAAGAACATTCAAGCCGTTCTTCACCAAATTCTAAAAGCTCTTCGGCAAATTGAAGAAGTTCGTCATCAAATTCAAGGCGTTCTTCGCAAAACCCCATCAAATTTTAGCGTTTGATCCACATTCAAGGTGCTAAACTAGTGGATTAACGTTATTGAAGGCTCCGGACAACATCAAGGAGGATCAAAGCTCAAAGCTCCCTCAGTTTTAGCCGGGTTCTTCAATTAAACATTCAAGCCAAGAGTTCTTGAGAGAAGAATCAGAGGATCAAGTTAGAGATTGTACCCACAAAATTCATTTGATTCAAGTCAATTGTACTTGTACAAATTTCTTGTTAATAAAAATTCAAATTACAAGAATTTTGTGCTACAATTTCTGGCACGCCCAGTGGGACATCTCTACCTCTCATCTCTTCCCTCAACAAGCAGTTGATTCAAGAACTTCAAATGGCCAGAGACAAAGCAAAGTCATCCAAAGCTACCGCCTCAGATGCCTCTAGAGCTGCTCTTGAAAGGGGAATTGTCACTAGGGGACGAGCAAGGCAGTTGACTTACTCCGAGCCAGTTGCCATTCTAGAGGCTGCTGAAGAATCATACCACCCAGGCTAAGGAAGCGAAGGCAATAAGGATGGTTCATTTCCTTCCAGCCCTCGCCAAGTTACCTCACCCGGCTTCAACACTGCTCCAGCAATGATGACTGGTGCCTCGAGTCTAGAAGACCAAGTCGCTGCATTGACTAGATTGATTGAGGGTCTTGCCAAGCATGTGCAAGAACAAGACACCAAAATCTCCAAGTTAATGGAAAGGGTGGAACTTGCTGAGACTAGTCGAGTCGAAGAAAAGCCTCAAGAAGTTCATGATGAGGCTAAGACATCCAAGCAGCCAGACAAAGGAAAGAGGCCTGTTATTGAGGCGTTCCAACCTTCAGCAGATGGTTCTATCCCCCTCGATCAACTAAAAGACTTCATTGAAGGGACCATTAAGACCAAACTTGAAGAGACTACCAAATCGTCCCTAACTTATGCAAAGCCTTACACGGTTCAGATTGATGGCTTGAAGATGTCAGCAGGTTATCAACCCCCTAAGTTCCAACAATTCGATGGAATGGGAAATCCAAAGCAACATATTGCTCATTTCATCGAGACTTGCAATGATGCTGGAACATACGGTGACCTCCTTGTCAAGTAATTTGTTCGATCTTTAAAAGGAAATGCCTTTAACTGGTACACTGACTTGGAGCCAAAATCCATCGACAGTTGGGAACAGCTGGAGCAAGAATTTCTCAACCACTTTTACAGTACCAGACGAACAGTCAGCATGATTGAACTTACTAACACTCGCCAGTGGAAGGATGAGTCTGTCATTGGATACGTCAATTGTTGGAGGAATAAGAGCCTGAACTGCAAGGATAGGCTTTTAGAGGCCTCGGGCATTGAAATGTGCATTCAAGGAATGCATTGGGGGTTGAAATACACCCTGCAAGGGATCCAACCCAAAACCTTTGAAGAGTTGGCCACTCGTGCCCACGACATGGAGTTGAGCATGGCAGCCAGTGGAGTCTATGGTCCACCCACACAAGACTCCCAAAAAGCTAAGGAGAAGCAAAAAGGGGGCAAGCTCTTCTCTAGCAAACCCGCTACTAAGGCACCATCCAAGGAGTCAATGGCAGTCAAATCACCAGCCAAAGAGTCAATGGTAGTCAAGGCAAAGCCTACTAAACCGGCGGCAAGAGAAAGACCTGCTGAAAAGAAAGAGGTTCCACCGCTAAAGAGGCCAACCTTGAAAGAGATGCAGGCCAAGTCATACCCCTTCTTAGACACAAATGTCTCTGGGGTTTTCGACGACTTACTAAAGGCCAAACTCATCGACCTACCAGAGATGAAGCGGCCCGCAGAAGCCGGGAAGACTGACGATCCCAAGTACTGTAAGTACCACCATTTGGTTGGGCATCCCATCCATGACTGTTTCGTATTTAAGGACAAAGTCATGGAATTGGCCCGCCAAGGAAAAATCACTTTAGAGGATGATAGTGCCAATGTTAACACCATCACCCTCGACGACCAAAGAAATGGAGTTGATGAGATGGGCAACTCCCCTAATGAAGTTGGCTGCTTCCGAGAGAAAAGCCAAGAGCCCGTTGAAGACGATGCGACTGCAATAGTCTTCACGAACGAAGATTTGATACTAGGGTCCCAACCCCACAACAGGCCGTTGTTTGTGACAGGCTATGTCCACGAGCAAATGATTAATAGAATCCTAGTTGATGGTGGCTCTGCAGTCAATATATTACCCCTGAAGACATTAAGAGAATTGGGGATCTCGACCGCCGAACTTTCAAATAGCCGCCTAATGATTCAAGGATTCAACCAAGGGGGGCAGAGAGCTTTGGGCACTATGAGGTTGGAGTTGTTCATAGATGATATGCAGTCAACTATCCTGTACCATGTCATTGATGCAAAGACGTCATACAACTTACTCCTCGGACGACCATGGTTTCATGAGAATGGAGTAGTCATTTCTACCTAGCATCAATGTTTCAAGTATTGCCGCAACGGTGTTGTGAAGAAAGTGTTGGGAGATTACAAACCCTTCACTGAAGCTGAATCTCACTTTGCCGATGCCAAATATTACTTGAATAAGGTCGGAACTCCTGAAACTAGTAGCTCCCAAAGCTAGGAGAAACGAGAAGATGGCCTAGTAAAGAAAAGCGAGGTCAGCAAGGGGCATCCCAAGAGCCACCAAGGTAAAAGCCCGGTAATGGATAATGCCCTTAGAGGTTTGACCTTACCACTGACCCAAATTAACAGCGAAGCTCCTACCCCACAACCAAAAGAAGTTGAAAGGGAATGCCCAGAGGCTCGGGAGTTGAGGACTGCAAAAGGCTTTGCTCCCAAGGCATATAAACTCCTCATCAAGGCTAGATACAACCCACAGGAGCAATCGCCATTGGGGAAGCTTCCCCAAAAATCCTCAAGTCAAACTCCGCGAGCGGGGTTGGGGTATGAACAATTCAAAGGCCCTGTTCGCATTGCCATAAAAAGGGCTACCATTAATAATGTCACAGAGGCTAACCGCTGTTCAAGGGTCGAAGGCAAGCCAACACAGGTGTCGGTCTTAGAAAGACTTAGCCCACCTAAAAAATAAAAGTGCTGGAAGGCAAAAGGAGGCATCAAAAGGACACCGAAGCAGGATGAAAAGCTTCGAAGCTTGATTCCTTCTCGCATGCAGAGACAAGCAAATTTAGTGGTATCCTGCGACAGAGTCCTTAAAGCCAAATTCCACACAGTCATCTTCACTAAAGTTCAAGTAGCCGAGGATGATGATAAGGAAAATATTGGCTCGTCCAACCACATTACACTATGCGAAGAAGGGCAAGTCATCGAAGAAGATGCTGAGGTCGCACCACTCCAAATGGAGGCAGGAACTAAATCCACAATAGATGAATTGAAAGAGGTAAATTTAGGCGATGGCAACGACCCCCAACCCATTTACCTTAGCGCTCTGCTGACAAGTGAAGAAGCAGACATGTATACTAAGCTTCTCAAAGAATTCAAAGATGTATTCGCTTGGTCATACAAGGAGATGCCAGGCTTAGACCCAAAAGTGGCCGTTCATCATTTGTCCGTGAAGAGAGGAATTCGGCCCTTTAAATAAGCGCAACGCCGATTCCGACCAGAATTGCTTCTACAAATCGAAGCAGAGGTCAATAAACTAATTGAGGCTAGATTCATCCGGGAAGTTAAATACCCCACATGGATCTCTAGTATTGTCCCGGTTAGGAAGAAGAATGGACAAATCCGGGTATGCGTTGACTTCAGAAATCTCAACGAAGCATGCCCGAAAGATGATTTTCCTCTACCCATCACTGAGCTCATGATCGATGTTACTATGGGGCATGAGGCTCTTTCATTTATGGACGGATCATCTAGGTACAACCAAATTCGCATGGCACCAGAGGATGAGGAATTGACGGCCTTTCGCACACCTAAGGGCATATACTGCTATAAAGTGATGCCTTTCGGCCTTAAAAATGCAAGAGCCACATACCAAAGGGCCATGCAGAAGATTTTCGATGATATGCTCCACAAGAATGTCGAATGCTATGTTGACAACCTTGTGGTCAAGTCAAAAAGGAAGTTGGACCACTTGGACGATCTCAGAAAGGTCTTCGAGCGCCTCAGGAGGTTCCAGCTGAAGATGAACCCCTTGAAATGCGCCTTTGGGGTTGCTTCTGGTAAGTTCCTAGGCTTCATCATCTGCCATCGGGGCATTAAGATCGAGCAGGCAAAAATCGACGCCATCTTGAAAATGCCAGAGCCTCGGAATATCCATGAGCTCAAAAGCTTGCAAGGAAAACTGGCGTATATTCGCAGGTTCATCTCAAATCTCTCAGTCACTGTCAACCATTCAGTAGACTTATGAAGAAGGACGTCCCATTCGAATGGGATGAGCACTGCAGGAAGGCCTTCTAAAATATCAAGTCTTACTTGACAAAACCCCCAATGCTGGTAGCCCTGGTAGCTGATCATCCTTTGATCTTATATATCGTTGCCCAAGAATGCTCAGTGGGGGCCCTATTGGCCCAAGAAAATGATGAAAAGAAGGAGAGCGCCCTCTACTACTTAAGTAGGATGATGACGCCGAATGAACTCAAGTACTGGCCAATTGAGAAAATATGTTTGGCGCTGGTCTTCGCCATTCAGAAATTAAGGCACTACTTCCAAGCTCATACAATTCGCTTGGTGTCCAAAGCTAACCCTTTAAAATATGTCATAACAAAGCCCGTTCTCTCCGATAGGCTCGCAAGATGATACCTGCAATTCCAACAATTTAAAATTGTATATGTACCACAAAAGGTGGTAAAAGGACAAGCATTGGCTGACTTTCTAGCAGATCATCCCATCCCAGCCGAATGGGACCTGTCTGACGACCTGCTAGATAAAGATGCTCTGATCGTCGAAATCACTCCTCCGTAGAAGATGTACTTCGATGGAGCCTCCCATAAGGGCGGAGCCGGTGTAGGGATAGTGTTTGTGACATCAGAAGGCGAAGTCCTGCCACACGCATTTACTCTCATTGAAAACTGCACCAATAATGTAGCCGAGTACTAAGCTTTGATCATCGGACTCGAGATAGCTGTGGACATCAAACAACTCCACCTCGAGGTCTATGGTGATTCCAAATTAGTGATCAATCAGCTGCAAGGAGAGTATGAAGTCAAGAAGCCTGAATTGCTTCCATACTACAACTACGCCAATACACTTATGGGATGGCTTGGATACGCCACGATTCAGCATGTGCCGAGAAGCGAAAACAAGCAGGCAGATGCATTGGCTAAGCTTGCCTCCGCTTTATCCTTACCCGACGCTGAATATCACATCTCTATATGTAAGAGATGGGTAGTACCCCCAACATTTGAGGACGGGAAAGAAGGGGAAAATTGCTCTGTGGAAGTCCTCGATGTGGAAAAAGAAGATTGGCGCCAACCATTTGTAAACTACTTAAAATACGAGAAGTTGCCAGATGATCCACGTCAAAAAGTCGACATTCGACGTCGAGCAGCCCGCTTCATCTACTTCAAAGGCGTCTTGTATAGGCGCTCTTTTGATGGAGTATTCCTACGCTGTCTGGGCGATGATGAAACCACTCAAGCTATGGAGGAAGCACACTCTAGGATCTGTGGTGCCCATCAGTCCGAACCAAAACTTCATTTTCGAATTAAAAGGATGGGATACTACTGGCCGACGATGGTCAGAGATTGCATGGAGTTCGCCCAAAGGTGCCAAGCATGTCAGTACCATGCTAACTTCATTCATCAACCACCTGAGCCATTACATCCAACAATAGCTTCATGGCCATTTGACACTTGGGGATTGGATATCGTTGGACCCATGACCAAGTCATCTGCTGGTCACCTTTACATCTTGGCTGCTACTGACTACTTCTCTAAATAGGCAGAGGCAACTCCTCTCAAGGAAGTAAAGAAAGAAAATGTTGCTGACTTTATCCGCACCAACATTATCTACAGATATGGAGTGCCTCGATACATCATCACCGACAATGGGAAGCCGTTTGTCAATAGCACTATTGACAAATTATGTCAAAGGTTTGGGTTTAAGCAAAAGAAATCTTCGATGTACCATGCTCCGGCCAACGGTCTTGCCGAAACCTTCAACAAGACTTTGTGCAACCTGTTGAAGAAGGTGGTGTCAAAAATAAAAAGGGATTAGCATGAAAGAATTGGAGAAGTATTGTGGGCCTATAGAACCACTTTCAGGACACCTACGCAAGCAACTCCTTATGTGTTGGTGTATGGGGTTGAAGCTGTTGTCCCCTTGGAACAGCAGATTCCATCGTTGCGGATTGCTATGCAAGAGGGATTGACTGAGGAAGACAACGTCCCGTTGCGTCTTGAAGAATTGGAGGCGCTTGATGAAAAGAGGCTCGATGCACAACAAAGGCTCGAGTACTATCAAGCCCACTTATCGAAAGCCTTCAACAAAAGGGTGCGGAACCGGTCTTTCCAAGTTGGGGAATTAGTACTCGCCGTGAGAAAGCCTATCATCATCACTCACCACACTGGAAACAAGTTTACTTCTAAGTGGGACGGACCATACATCATTCGAGAGGTTTATCCAAATGGTGCCTACAAACTCGTTGATCAAGATGGTATAAGGGTTGGTCCGATCAATGGAAAATTTCTAAAAAAATATTATCCTTAAAAAAAAAAACTCCTTGATACGAGTAAAAACTATCTGATCAAATTTTGAGTTACTACACTCCTTGATATGAGTTTAAACTGTCAAAATTAATTAAAAAAAAAATCCTCCTCATCACATGAGTTTAAACTGTAAGTTACTCCTGGCCCGCAAGAGTATAAACTGTGAACGGTTAAATCTTTTGGGCATATTCAGTCAGTCGAACCATGTTATGACTTGATCCCTTTGTAAGAAAGTTGGGCAACTAAAAAAAAATGATAAATGATAAATGATAAATTCCAAGTTCAGGCCTCAAATGACAGATACATTTCAAAGAAAAAGGGAGAGAACAATTCATTGACAATGAGTAAAAGAAACATTTTATTCATAGATCGATGATTACAACATTTTGGATACAAATGTTGGAAGCAAACAAGCCTAACCAAAGGGTTTTAAATCATCTAACCCCCTCTTGGCAGCTTCAACAGAACCCCTCAAAGACTTCAAGGTCTTCGCCGCTTCGCCGTCTAAGGGAGGAGTCTTGTTTATGATCTTGACCTCCTCCTCCATTTCTTTGACTTCGGCCAAAGTGCCTTCATGGGCTTCGAGCTGTAATACCAAGGACTTGGAAAGCTTCTCCCGCTTCTCCTTCAAAGCTGCAAGTTGGGCTTCCACGTCCTTTAACTCTGCTTTCGTCTGGTCAATCTGCTCAGCTCTCTTGCTCTCGTTAGCTTAGGCTTTGTGTAAGCGATCTCAGGCCTCACTCAACCGTTGGGCAAGGACCTCCTTCGTTGGCTTCTCAGATGCCTGAGACCTTATATCGTCGTAAACCGTGGCTTTAGCAAACAACGCGCCTAACGAAGCTTCTAAATGAGAAATGTCAAATTGGCCAAGGCTCTTCATTGACTCGATGACCAGTGAGACGCTGTCACTAAGGGAAGAGATTGACTCGACTGGAGTCTTCATTATTCGCTCACGAAGACCGGCCCATAACTTTTCCAAATATTCCTTCTGATAATCATGAAGGAATTTGTCGGCCTTGAAGACAGAAACCCCAGTGGAAGGAGTAGCCCTGGCAATCGCTCTCGAAGTTGAGCCACCCAGGTCGCCAACGGGAGTCAAAAGTGGGTCATGTTCGTAGGCTGATCCCTGCGAACCTTCGCTAGCGTCGCTCCCAAAAACGTGTTCCACCAGCTGAAAATAACACTAATGATGAGTAACAATTAAGTTATCATCATTAATAAAAATGTTATTGCATGAAAAGAATGCAAGCTGGAAAATACCTCTTTGGCATATTCTTCAGTTGACTGTCCATGGTCCAGATCCTTGTCTTTTGGGACTGAAGAATCTGAATCCCTCTTGGTTCGCTTCCAATGACGGTCGGCAGTACTGCTACCGCTATCCTCTAAGATCTCGACGTCCTTTTTCCTTTTGGATGTGCCTGGCAGATCAACCATGATAGTGGGAGCGGGATGTGTATCTGGAACATCACCAACAGTTCGACCAGCACAGCTATCCCTCCGAGAAGTATCACCAAGTGAAAGGTCAACCAAGCGAGAGGCATGTTCCTCCAAAAAATCGCCATAGACCGCCGAGAAGTATCGCCGTGCAAAGGTGGGGTTGTGAGGAAAGCGCGCCTTAGCCATCGATCGAAGCAACAAGCATAGGCGCCAATAGCGAAGGCCATCCTCCAAAGAGCATTGCCTTATGTCATACACAAGCGACCCAGGCACTTTTGAAGATAACCAAATTGGCGACTGAATCGATGACGACTGTAAGGTTCAACATCAAAATGGTCACCCCGCCTCATGGTTAGATAACTTGAACGAATGGCCACAAAATGATCTCGTTCAAGTTCCCCAGCGTCATCATTATCTATATAAATGATGTCATCGCCTTTGGTCACCATGTTACAAGTCCAGCAAGCCTGCTCGCCTTTGTGGATACGCCTCCGGGCCTCACTTGAGTCATAAAACTTAGCACATCCTTCGCCGAAGTACACTACCATCTTGGGGTTCGGCATACCTTTGAAGACCTGAAAATAGGTCCTAAAGTAGTGAGAGATCCATGCATAAACATAATGTACTGGAAATGTTGCAGGTTTCTGGGATGGGCGACGAGAGTTGGCCATTCTGTTCAAACCACTGTAAATAGAGGTCAAAACCGGGACTGCCAGACTCACGTATTGCCCCGTAGCCATGATCTCGGCCATTTTAAATGTACCTGGCCGTATGAATCCAACATCTTCGTTAGGGAGAACAAAGGCACAAAGCCAACCTGACAAAAAGGCTGCCAAATATGTCTTCTCCCTAGCCCCCTCACTGACGTTTAGGCTCTCAATCAGGGACTCTTCCGATGTTGACCAAGGGACTTGAGGATCAATATCCCCCGAAGGATTGTATGTGGATCGAGGGCGTACTGTCCTCTTTTCTCTGCGGGCAGGAGGTGCAGAGTACTTTGAGGCCCTCTTGGACCAAAACTTCACGCACTCAACAATTGGCACTTTCCGAGGTTGACCCCCGAGGACCTTGCCACAAAGCCTGTGGAAAGCATGGAATAGGTATTTACAGGAGCGGGGAACAAACTTTGCCCCTGTTCCGTCAACGCCAACCAATTCCTTAGCACTAGGGACAACCTCGTCGTAAAATTTTCCCCTAATAAGGAGACCGGCCATTGAACGCAGGTCGTAAAGGGATATTGACATCTCTCCAAGTGAGGTTAACAAGCTATTGTGAGAGGGCACCAGGCTTCGAGAAAGGCCTTCATAACTTCTGTGCTTCGATCATACGAAAACAACGAAGCATACACCGCATCAAAGATTCTAGTGGCATCCAGCTTGGGTTTACATCTACTGAAAACATCTTCAGTCCATTCCCAATACCTAGGGATGTATCGAAATTCACCAGTCAAATCGAGTTGGCTATCCCACTTAGCCTCTCCACTGATAATACGACGACCGAGTGTGGGCAATATAACAACCTCATCAGAGGGTTGATGATGGTTGGGCTGTAGTGTCCATGCCTTCCCAGATCATCCAAAAGAAGCGGGTTGTGACCATTCATCCACACGTCTAGAAACAGTCAATCTAGGCCAGGGAGTCGTAAAAAGACCAATTAAAGGGGCATGTACAACCAAATACGCGCCCCGCTCCACTCGCTGGTTTCTATCATCAAGCACAATCAAACGTTCCTCGCCAGATTGTGCTACATGACTCTTGAAATGTGCCATCTTGGAACTGCCATGTTGAAAAGAAAAGTGTTAGATCCAATTGGGTTGAAATAAGGCTAAAACCATATATAGCAATTAAAAAGTACAAGCCTGTGAGTCCAGAGTCCAAAGGGTCCAAACCCAAGCCTGTGAGTCCAGAGCCCAAACGGGTCCAAACCCAAGCCTGTGAGTCCAGAGCCCAACCAAACCCGAGTCCAGAGCCCAAACCAAACCCAAGCCTGTGAGTCCAGAGCCCAAAGGGTCAAACCCAAGCCTGTGAGTCTAGAGTCCAAACGGGTCCAAACCCAAGTTGGCTAGTTTAAATCCCAAAGGGTCCAAACCCAAGTTTGTGAGTCCAGAGCCCAAATGAGTCCAAACCCAAGTTGGCGAGTCCAGAGCCCAAATGGGTCGCTTGTGAGTCCAGAGCCCAAGGGTCCAAAGCTGTGAGTCCAGAGCCCAACGGGTCCAAACCCCCCAAACGGGTCCAAACCCAAGCTTGTGAGTCCAGAGCCCAAAGGGTCCAAACCCAAGCTTGTGAATCCAGGTCCAAACGGGTCCAAACCAAGTTGTGAGTCCAGAGCCAAACGGGTCCAAACCCGAGCCTGTGAGTCCTGTGAGTTTCCAAACAGCCCAGTTTCCAAACCCAAGCCTGCGAGTCCGGGGCCCAAACAGGTCCAAACCCAAGTCTGTGAGTCTAGAGCCCAAACGGGTCCAAACCCAAGCCTGTCCGAAACAGGTCCAAACCCAAGTCTGTGAGTCTAGAGCCCAAACGGGTCCAAACCCAAGCCTGTGAGTCCAGATCCCAAACGGGTGCAAACCCAAGTCTGCGAGTCCAGAGTCCAAATGAGTCTAAACCCAAGTTTATGAGTCCACAGCACAAATGGGTTCAAATTCAAATCCGAACCAAAGAGTTCGAAGGCTAAATTACAAAGTTGCCAATTTAAAAAAAAAATTTAAAAATAAAAATAAAAATAAAAATAAATAAAAAAATAAAATAAAACAAAAAACGATGTCAAACACAGCCTTAAAATATCAGCCTCTCTCCCTTTCTCTCTTGCCCAGAAAGCATCCCCCACCGTCACCGCCGCGGCGCCCGTCAGCGCCCGACGCGGCACCCGACAGCACCCGACGCAGCGCCCGACGCGGCACCCGACGGCGCCCGCCGCACTCCCGCCGCAGTGCCCAACGCAGCGCTCGTCAGCGCCCGCCGCGGCACCCGACGCAGCGCCCGTCAGCGCCCGACACGGCGCCCGCTGCACTCCCGCCGCGGCACCCGACGCAGCGCCCGACAGCGCTCGTAAGCGCCCAACGCCACAGCACCGCCTCACGACGCTGCAACCAACACGTGGAAAGGTAAAAAAAAAAAAAAATGGTTTGGGTACATTGGGATTTTGTTGATTCGGAGGTAGATATGGATAATGAAACACGATCAGGCAGTCCCGCAACACAAACAAACAAAAAAAAAACCTTATTCTGGGGATTATTGTCAAAATCACCTTGGATATTCAGAATTGATGGGAGTGGGGGTACTCGAGTCAGTGTTCTTGATAGTCGAGAAGACTTTGATTTTTATAGCCAAAAGTTGGGAAAGAATAAGTAAGGAAATCAGAAACGAATATGGTGGAAATCTGGACCGATGATTCTCGCAGCTGAATTCTTGATGTCAATTGAAGGAAGGTGGAGTTTCTGGAATCATAATCTCGGTCGATGGAAGGGATGCAGAAAATCCGGCGAGACGAAGCTGGCGACGACAAAAAAAAAAAAAGGGGGAAGAAAGAAAAATGGGCCGCTCACTTGGGCCCAAACAAAAAAAAAGAAAAGAAGAAAGAACTGGACCAATTTATTTGGGCCCAAACAAAAAAAGAAATGGGCCGGCTCATTTGGGCAAAAAAAAATATATAAAAAAAAGGGAAGAAAGAAAAATGGGCTGCTCACTTGGGTCCAACCAAAAAAATATATAAAAAAATAAAAAATAAAAAGAATAATGATAATAATTAAGTAAACGGGAAATTCGAGACTTATCCACACCGAAATCAAATTCTCTGTAAACAAGTCTCGAGGGGGCATTTGTAGACAATTAAAATATTTGTCCAATCAAATGTCGTCACGTGATATTAAACGATTAATTTATTTAATTTTTTATATCTTAGGAGTTAAATAAACATAATTCTTAAAATTAAATAATAAATAAATTAATATTTTTATCATCCGTTTAAATCACGACAAGTGGGCCAATTATATCACGCCACGTGTCAAGTCTTGTAAATTTGGAAGGGAAATATTGTTGATTTAGTAATTAATTTGTAATCATCCAATTAAAGGAAGCAATGCCAAATCAAATATACTCGGCCAATCAGACTTCGCCACATTGCTTGTCAAATATGGCAGTTAAGCCTTCTCCACCCCTATAAATAGGGGTGGCATCTACAAATCAAAAAAACAACAAAAAAAAAAGAAAAGACAACAAGAAAAGAACACAACAAGAAGAGGATAGCAACAAGAGCCAAAAGCAATAACAAAGAACGAAGCTGAAGAAAGAGCAACCAGGCAAGAAAGCAACAAGAAGAAGAAAAAGAAGCAGTTGAAGACTCAAGTTTCCTTCAAATTCTCTGGAATCCTCAAGAACATTCAAGCCGTTCTTCACCAAATTCTAAAAGCTCTTCGCCAAATTGAAGAAGTTCGTCATCAAATTCAAGGCGTTCTTCGCAAAACCCCATCAAATTTTAGCGTTTGATCCACATTCAAAGTGCTAAACCAGTGGATTAACGTTATTGAAGGCTCCGGACAACATCAAGGAGGATCAAAGCTCAAAGCTCCCTCAGTTTTAGCCGGGTTCTTCAATTAAACATTCAAGCCAAGAATTCTTGAGAGAAGAATCAGATGATCAAGTTAGAGATTGTACCCACAAAATTCATTTGATTCAAGTCAATTGTACTTGTACAAATTTCTTGTTAATAAAAATTCAAATTACAAGAATTTTGTCCTACAGTCTTAAAAGAAGAAGAAAAGAAATCGATCTACTGATGCTTACGGAAAAGATTGCTTAGTGCAGGCCTTGAATAAATGATGAGAGGCTTTATCCGAAGCTCGGGAGTTTGGGAAATGAATGGACTCAGAAGTCCCTTTTTTGTAAGAGCAAGTCGAGGAAGAAAGGTGAGAGTTTCCTGAATCCACGCGGAGAATCCCTGAAAATCAACCCAAAGATTGTTGGAAATCGGTCGACGGACAAGAAAAGGAAAGAAAATCGTCGAAAATTGTCATGAGGAAGAAGATCACTGTAGCAGAAGAAAATGGGCCGCTCACTTGGGCCGAACAACAAAAATAATAATAAATAAATAAATAATAATAATAATAATGATAACAAAATAAAATAAAATAAAATAATAATAACAATAGACTTATTTGCATCGAAACCAAATTCTCTGTCGACAAGTCTCGATGGGGTATTTGTAAGCAATTAAAATTTTTGCCTGATGAAATGTTGCTATGTGGCTTTTATATTTTAGGAATTAAATAAACAGGATTATTAAAATTAAATAATAGACAAATTAATATTTTTATTACAAATAGTATCGTCCACTTAAATCATGACAAGTGTTGAGATAGGCCAATCATATTATGCCACATGTCAAGCCCTGTAAGTTTGAAAGGAAAATATTGTTGATTTGATAAGTAATTTGCAATTATCCAATTAAAGGAAGTAATATCAAATTAAATATTCCCGACCAATCAGGTTGCGCCATGTCACTCGCCAAACACGGCAGCAGAGTCTTCTCCACTCCTATAAATAAGGATGGCCTCTACAAATTAGAAACACAACAATAACGATAGCTGAAGAAAGCATAGCAAGCAATCAAGCAACAACAGCAAGAATTCTTTGTGAATAAAAGGATTTCAAGTGAAGAAGCATTTAAGGAGTTTAAATTTTCTTCACTAACTTCAAGAAGTTCAAAAGAGTTTATCATCAAATTTAAGGCGTTCTTCCCAAAAATTTATCAAACCCTAGCGTTTGATCCATATTCAAGACGCCAAACCAGAGGATTAATATTATTGAAGGCTCCGGTCAACATTAAGGAGGATCAAAGCTCAAAAGCTCTCCCAATTTCAGCTGAATTCTTAGATCAACATTCAAATCTTGTAAGTTGGAAGAAGAATCAAAGGATCAAATGAGAGAATTGTACCTATAAAATTTTATTCAATTCAAATTGTAATCGGCTTGTACAAATTTCTTGTTTATAGAACTTCAATTACAAGGTTTTTGTCCTACAACATGTCTGCATTGTCATTATCTAAGCCACATCATAATCTACATGGCTTTCCAACTCAAATTGAACTTCTCAACATGGCCCTTATACTTATCAAGTTCAACACCCCCTTCCCTTGCAACATGAACATGGATGTTCTTCATGATCGTCTTATCCAGTAGCTTGTTGAATTGAAGGGAAATTAACGGCTTGGCTAACAAATCTACTCGTTGATCTTCATACTCTACTTCAATAACCTTTTCTTCAACCTTTTCTCTTATAAAGTGAACATCTAAGTCAAAGTGTTTTCTCTTTTCACGATGTGTGGGGTTCTTAGTAATTTGGATAGCACTTTGATTGTTATAAAAGATATTAGTAAGTTATGAAAGATTGACTCCAAACTCCCTCAACATATTCCTAATCCATAATATTTCAAACACACTTGCCCCCAATGTCCTATACTTAGCCTTAGTAGAACTTCTTGCCACAACCTGTTGTTTCTTACATTTCCAGCTCGCCAAACTTTGTATAAGAAAAAACATAGAACTATAAATGAACTCCTAGTTTCAAGGCAAGTTCCCTAATCACTATTTGAAATCCCTTCAACACCCAACTAGAATTTAATCAAAGGAAAATTCCCATGCTTGGTGAAGCCTTTAGGTACCCAAGTATCCTAAATGTTACTTCCATGTGAGGTTTTTTTGGTTCTAACATGTATTGTGACTGAACTTGGACTGAGTGTGGAAGATCAAGCTTTGTCAATGTTAGATCATCTTGCCTATAAGCCACCCATAAATTCATCTTCTACTTTGTTTCTAAGCTGGATATTCATCTCTATTGCAGCAAAAGTAGTTCTTGATCCCAGGATTCCATATTATTCCAGCAGATCTAGCACATATTTTCTTTAACTGAAACATAGCGCTAATTAAGATATAGCAATCTCAATCCCCAAGAAATATCTTGGAATTCCTAGATTCCTAAGCTTGAACTTTGAATCTAATATTTCACTAGCTTTTTTTATCTCCACTTGAGACTTGTATCTAACCACAAAGTCATCCACATACAACAACACCATCATTCTTTCTCCCAAACCAAACTCCTCGCTAAGTAGGGAGTAGTCAACCTTTGATTGAGTGAATTCATAATATGATAGTGCCTTTGTAAACTTGTTATTCCATTTCCTTAAAGCATATTTTAAACCAAAGAAAGACTTCCTCAATCTACACACCATCTGCACATCAGTTTCATTCTATGAGTTTGCAACATCATGTTCTACTTCTTTCAAGTTGTAACCCTAAGGCAATGCCATAAAAATTTTCTCTTCAAGATCCCCATGTAAGAAGGCATTATTAATATCTAGTTGTTGCATCTACCACCCAAAAGCTACAGCTATAGCAAAGAAGAGTTTTAGTGTGATTTTCTTAACCACTAGGCTGAAAGTATCTTGATAATCAAAACCCTCAACTTGTTTATATCCTTTGGCAACCAAATTAGCCTTGTATCTCTTAACTAATCCATTTGATCTTAACTTCACTTTATACACCCATTTATTGCCTATAAAATGATGTTGTTTAGGTAATGACACTATTTCCCAAGTATGGTTGTCTTCTAGTGCTAGTAGTTCTAAAACCATTGCTTTCTCCATTGTGATTAAACCACATACTCAATAAAGGATGTAGGCTCTTTGATCTTATTAAGTTCAAATAGAAAACATAGAAATTTTAGGGATTGTTTACTAGGACTTGTGTATTTAGATATGTGGTGATCGATAATGATTTTGGGTGCAAATAGTTGCTTGATATCATGTTGGTAAAGTTCTATGTATCTTGAGATTTTCTATGTCTAGTTGACCTTCTAAGGTTAGCTTAGGGTTTAGAAAGTGAGTTTGGATAAAAAAGGCTAGGTTTTGTAGTTCAAGCTCAAGTGTTCTTAGATGCAAAATGTGAATGGCTTCTGTATTTTTTTGCTATTGAAAATTATCTAAGTTGCTCAAGATCATATGCATAAGCAACTGACAAGGTGTTCTTGTGATTAGGTTAACAATAGTGGTGTTCATGTTCAAGGCAAGGATTTTTGCAAGAAGGAAAATGTGCTCATACGAAATCACATCATAACAAAAAAAAAAATTCCATAGGTTTCAAGGTCAAAGAGTTTGTATCGCTGCATGCCTATTAAGTAACCAATGATATCACACTTCCTCGATCTTGGATCAAATTTTCTCATATCTCTTCTAAGTGTACAAGCAAAGACGAAGCACCCAAACACCTTAAGCTTCTAGTAATTAAGAGTTTTGTCAAACAGGTAATGATATGGTAACTGATTGGTCAGCATAGGAGTAGGAAGAACATTAAATGAGTTGTTGTTAGAATGGCCTCACCCTAAAGGTTCAAAGGAAGTTGAGACTAAAAAAGCATGGCTCATGCTATGGATAAGATATGTTGGTGTTTCTTTTCAACCACATTTTGCTATGGAGTTTCTACATAGGAGGTTTAAATCCCTTTCAATGTAGAAGGTAGTAAGCTTGAGATTTGGAGCATTATTTGATCAATGGTCTTAATTTTGGAGTTAAACTAAGTGATAAAAAGGTTATAAAAGCAAGATAAGCAAAGTGCTGTTTCATTGTTGTGTTTTAGAAGGTATGTCCGAGTACATATTGTATAGTCATCAATTATAGTCAAAATGAAGTGATATCCCCCTATCAGTGCAGTTGAGTAAGGTCCCCATATGTCTAAATGAACAAGCTGGAATGGTTCACTACTAAGTTGTTCAAGGAGTTGAAAAGGGAACCCTTTTTGTTTAGCTAGGGGCAAGTGGTATACACATTATTTCTAAGTATATTAATAGAAAGATATTGTTTTTGTATATAAGTGACAACATCATGAAAAGGATGCCACATTCTAAAAAGCCAAATATCAAATGAAAGAGAGACACTAGTAGAAGGATGATCTA
Organism: Avicennia marina; assembly: GCA_019155195.1. NCBI lineage: Eukaryota > Viridiplantae > Streptophyta > Magnoliopsida > Lamiales > Acanthaceae > Avicennia > Avicennia marina. Next base: position 5,953,553 of record CM032772.1, on the reverse strand, counting down.
ATTCAAATTAGACAGCTGACAGTACAAGTTGCTAGAAATTGGATGAAGTAGGTGGCTTTGCTTTTTGTTGTAACATGAACAACCCTTGTTACAACTTAGCAAGACCAATCTTCATCCATGGTGACAAGACATAATGTAACAAGAGGTTGAATCAAAGGCCATGCAACATTTCAGTGTTTTGTTAAACTTGCCTACTGACAAAAGGTTGTATTTGAAGTTTGGAACAAACAAAACATTAGTAAGATGCAAAGTATTTGATACAGCTACTAATCCAATATGATTGGTAAGGATCCTACATCCATCAGGAAGCTTAACACATAAGTTCTTGATTAGCTTATAAGAATGCAAAAGGCTTAGATTGTTACACATATGATCAGTGGCACCTGTGTCAATGATCTAACTAGCTTAGTTCTCATGCATAAGGTTCTGACGTGAGGGAGCAATATTCATGAGGTAAAAGGGTTGGCTAAATGGAACAATACCTATAAAGTTTTGGTATGAGGGGATGTTTCCTATTTGTCCATTTGTGCCTTAATCTTACTGGGTCTGCACTTGAACCAATCTAGAGTTGGCAATGCTATGAGAATCAAGAAGTGACAGCAACATTTGAATATGCTCTTGAGTTAAGCTAGTTACTATTTTCTAATCCTTAGCTTCAAGCAATGATCGTATATTAGATTCTACTTTGGTTTGCCATAAGTGCAAGCTATGATCTCTTCCCTTTATCATAGTAAACTTGAAATTTGTTGGAAAACTAATCAACCTATAGCAGTTTTCCTTCACACGCCCTTTTTTCCCATAATGACTATAAATTATCTCCCTTCTCTTATCCTTTGTTTTAGAAGCTACATCATCCCAGCTACTTCTACCCCAGAACTTTGGTAAATTCCACTTTGTATCTATACTTCCTCCACTCTTATTGCATTGTAAGCTTCATCCAAGGATGGAAAGGGCCTTTACCTTAGAAGTTAGGACCTATTTGCAGATAACAACTCATTAAGTTCATTCAAGAACTTGTAGACTTTGTCTTTTTGTTGGAGATTAATCAATCCTTGAAAGCGCTAAGGATTACACCTTCCACAAGTACAATGTGGAGGTGGACTATAGTATCTTATCTCTTCCCAAATTGTAACAAGGTTAATACAATATGAATCTACTTCTCTTGTACCTTGTGTGATTCCAAAGAGATCATTTTGAAGGTTACACACCCTGTTGTCGTCTGGCTAAGAAAATCTCCTTCTCAAAACTTCCTAATCTAGTAAGCATGTTTTATATAAAAGACTCTAGATGTAATATGTGGACTCACCCCTCTAAGCAGCAAAGAAACTATTAGATTATTGCACCTACTCCTGGCTATTAGTGATATGCCCTCTAACCCAATAGAAAATTAGGGATTCTAGAGGGGCATTTGGTTATATTTATATATACTTTTCACAGTAATTAACAAAATATTGATTTTCATATTGATATTGTGACAAGTTTTCATGTATTTAAATCTTGATTGATGTAAAGTATTGCATGTGCCCATGTGCCTGAGTTAAGAAGCTTGATTCAGTAGGACTTATGGAAATCGACAAATAGCTCTCTTAGTACTCAATCTCTAAAAGCTGTCCACAAGTCATAGATACTCTAAAGGGCATTAAAGAGTTAGCATTACTTGCACACCTTCTATTTGTATATGAGTACCATGCTGTTCGGCATGAGATATTAAAAATATATGTATGTGGATTAAGGAAATGAGCATTCGAACAATAACCCGTAGAACGAAATAGACGCATGGAGTTCACCTTAGCTATCAATGTCCTACTTTGTGGTCGTATTAAGTGTTCACGGATTTTAGACCAGAGGCCACTTAGTTGTCTTATGCACATGATGGTCAACATTTCATTAGGATATTAATGATCAATATCTATCCTAGTATGCGATAGATTCATTAGCCAGTGTGTCGCAGCCCAAGTGTGTATGGAGCCATGTGTGCATTTAATAAGCGATTTGTCTCCTTACAAGTGAGCAAGGCATTTGTCCTATGCAATTGGTGTTTTATGAGACAAAATGCCTCAGGCAAGGCAATATGTGATCAAAAAAGAGTTTCTAATAAGAAAAGTTGTCTTGTGATGAAACGCCAATTGGTTATATGACAAAGTTAATGAATATGACTAAATTCATGACTCTCACTCAAATAGGACAAAGTAAGTCAAAACGTCTATAAAGCATGATAGTCATGATTAAAAAGGTTCGTTGTGATTCAAATCACTTCAACTTAATTAGACTATGATATAGGCCGTAAGCTAGACGTTACCCATTTTCTTTAAACTTTGCTCATTACCAATTAAGAATAAACTTAAAGAACCACACACATAAGATTGAGATGTATTGTAAGTGTTAAATTGGTAGGTTGCATAAATTTTTAGTTGCAATTAGATTGGACTAAATAAATTACCATGATACTTGTTAATAATGAGATCATTAATTAGAAGTACAATTGAAATTTAATTTAATTAATGAGATCAATTAAATTAAATTTGTTGGATACAAATGGCCTTAATTACTAATGAGATTAATGATTAAACATATGAGTTGATATATTAATGAGATTAATAAATAAGAGTCAATGGGTTATTTAATTAAAAAAGGCTCCATATAGGAAGGTCTACGGAGCCTATGCACTAAACCCCAATGTCTCAATTATATAAAAAGGTCTTAAAGAGTTCAAGACACAGGCTTTGAACCCTAAAATTTGTACATGCTCCAAGCAAAAGAAAAGAACAACCCCTAGCCACCCTCTTTTTTAACTAACCCATTTGATGCGGCAGTAAACCTTAAACATTGGCATGTGACACAGACACTGACGTGAAAAAAAAGTCACATGACACAAAATTTAAAAACATAAAAATCTATATTCATAAAAATATTGTATAAAGTAACTTAAACAATAAATTTATAAATTTATTTTTTCATAAATAAAAGAAATAAAATTTTTAAACTTTATTATTTCAAAAGTAAAAATATCTTTGAAATAATTCGAAATTGAAATTTATTATTTTTTAAAAAAATCTTTGTGTTTTAATATGAAAACTATTTGAAACAAATAATACATTACCAAAAACTTATAATTAAAATAAATTTGAATTTCTTAAAGGAAATTCAAATATATTAAGAATATATTATTAGATGATACTATTGAATAAGTTTTTCCAAGGGAAAAGCCATAACTTCCCAAAGTTGTGATAAAGGCAAAATTAATATAAAAGAGTCAAAAAAGCATGAGTTTTTTTAAATATAAGTAATATATATTATCTCCATATATTGAAAATATTTTACAGTATTCTATATATTTTTGAAATTTAATCTTAAATATTTTATATAGAGTATATATGTTTTTAGCATGTCATCATAACTAAAAATGTTGAAAATTTCATTCTCTCAATTAATTTTATTTTATACTTTTTCCTTGTTTAGATGATTGTTATATAATAATGAAATAAATTAAAAAATTACAACATACTATAATATATTTTCCAACTTATTCCAAGAATAAACTAATAAAAATTAAAATTTAATTTAGAATTTTTTTCTCAAATATTTTTAAAGATAAAAGCAATGAAAATTAAAAATACATTTCAAATATTTAATAAGATTTCATTAAATACATTAATTCAAATTTAATTTAAAATTTTTTATTATAATTATAATTTATTATAGATAACTAAAAATCAAATTAAAGAATAGTTAAAAATTAAGGTTATAAATGTAGAGCCAACAGTTTTGTCTAGAACTGAGCATAATGATAGTGTTGGGTAGAACCCATGAAAAGCCCCAAATTTATGGAAAATCTACGAAAGTGATAGGTAATGTTGTAGATCCTGTAGAAGACTTGAAACTTGATGGAAGGCCCAAAATGTTGGGTTTTACTAGATTTGGGATGCAAATTTTCAATTCAAAACATGAAATATTAGTAATAAGTGCAATGGAATATAAAAATCTCGACTTGGTCCGCTTTCTTCCCATAATTCATATAAAATAAAATATAGTTAGTTGTATAAGTTATTACTTGAATTCAATTTCCTGGCAAATACTATTTTGTCATCCATGAGCTAAGATTTCACCTCGACCTTTAGTTTGTTCATAGAAAAAAAAAGTAAGCAAAGCCTCTTCAATGAATTTCACTAACTCTTTCATACAATTTTACAAATTCTTTGTGCTTAAAAATTTTACCTAACAAAATATTATGGAAGTCAATGAATATTTTCTCTGTTGTACAAAATAGGGTGGGTGAATAGTAGCATGAGTAAAACCAGCACTAACTCTTCCAATTGATTAATTCCAAGACACAATCTTATATATATGGCCGGATTTCTATTACCATGTGTGCAATTTGGGCATATAGAATGGACTTTTTTGGCTTTTATATAGACCTTAAAATTAATTCAAGCATATTTTATTCTTAATTGTTAATCTAATTAATAATTAAGATTCACAGAAATTATATCCTTTAATTTAAATATTTCAATTAATTAAATCAATGGCTCATTATGGTTCTATTTAATAATCCTATTACTAACAAGCATAATAGGAATTAAGTAATTCCGTTGCTTTCTTGTCTCTTAATTTGATTAATCCTTATTAATTAAATTAAAAAATTGTTATGTTTCTAGTTAATAAAGTTATTCGATATAATCCATTTATAACCAAACTAATTTCATAATGAGACTTCTCAAGCCTCATTTATGACCTCACTTCACAAAAGTTTTCTTGTCTTTAACTTATTCTTATATGTATGACTCTCTAAATCATTCTTAGCTAACATGGAATATAACTTGAAAGATATATGTAATACCTAGATTGTGACCCATATTGTAACACATTTAAAGTGAAGTGAAGGGAACACATAACCTCTCCCAATCGTAAATACCTTGCAATATAGGCCTTTTATCTTTCTTTATTTTAATCGAGCAAGAGCTATGAATTTAGTCAAAATCACTGGCTCAATCGTATGATTATATCAATATTACCTCATGAGACTGATGTTTTATCGAAAAATTCTTTCTAATCAGTTACTACATTGACCAAGAGTTTCTTTCTCATAAAATATCAATCACATAAGACAAATGCTTTACTTGCAAAGAGACAAATCCCATATTGATCGAACATATGCCTTATGCATATTCAGGTAATGGCACAGTAGGCTTCTAACCTAGTCACATCAAAATAGATGTTGGCCCTTCATGTTAGGTTTTACTAGGTATACAATGCAAAATTTTTCAATTTAAAATATAAAACATCAGAGAAAATGCAACGGAATAAAATCCCAACCGTTTCAATTTTCTTCACATAACTCAAAAAAAATTTAAAACATAGCCCTTTGTATGAATTATTACTTGAAAACAAATTCCTAAGTACATCTGTTTATGATCCATAAGTTATGATAGTTTCTCGACCACTATTTTATTCACACGAGCAAAGACACTGACAAAGCCTCTCTCATGAATCTTCACAAACTCCTTTAAAAAATCCTACAAGTTTTTGTACCAGAAGAATTTCCCTAGAGAAAATATGTAGTAGAGTAGTGAACGTTTTCTCTCTTGTACAAAGTGAGTGGGAAATGGTAGCACTATGGCATCATGAATAGTGCCCTTAAGTTTTAAAACTCTTCCAATTAATTTATTTCCAAAACATAATCCAATATATAAGGTTAGATTCCTACTCCACTAGGGCACATAAAATGGGGTTCGTAAGCTCTAACATGGACCTTAAAATTAATTCAATCCCATTCCATCTTTAATTATGAATCTAATTAATAAATTAATCCTATTGGAATTATATCCTTTAATTTAATTTATCTTATTAATTAAATCAAATGTCAATTATGTTTCTAGTTAATAATCCTATTATTAACCAACATAATTTTTTCCAAATAATTCCTATTGTGTCTTGCACTTTAATTAATTAATCTCTATTAATTAAATTAAAATTTCATTATATTTCTAATTAATGATCTCATCATTAACAAATATAATAAGAAATAAATCATTATACTTGGTCTAATCCAACTATGACCAAATTAATTCTACCATGAGGCTTCTCAAGCCTCATACATTGCCACCACTTTGCAAAAGCCTTCTACCTAGCCTGTGGCCCATATTTTGTTTTACTTTGTCCCGATCGAGTAAGAGTTATGAATTTAATCAAACTCACGAGCATGATGATATAATTAAATCAATGTTACCTCATGAGAATAATGTCCTATGAGAAACACCTTTCCAATCATATACTATCTTCATCAAATATTTCCATCTCACAGAATATCAATTGTATAGGATAGATAAATGTCTCGCTCACTTGTAAGGAGACAAATCCTTCATTGATTACACACATGCCTCTAAACACATCCACGCAATGGTTAGTTGGGTTTATGACCCTATCTAATATCAAGATTGATATTGGTCTTTAATATCCTAATAACATGCTAACCATCATGCACACAAGACAATCATGTTATCTCAAATCTAAATCTCATGTGCAATTAGCATGATCTCGAAGCAAGACATTATCATTAAAGAGTGAACTCTATGTGTGTTTCATTCCTTGAGTCATTATTCGAATACCTTAATTCCCAATGACATATCCATAAACATGTATTCTTAATATTTCATACCAAGTGGCATGACACTCACTGCACACACACATGGTGTGTAAGCTGTAACAATTCTATGATGTCCATTCCAAGAATATGAGACTCATGAATAGATTTTAATAATTATTTTAATTATGTATTAAGGAGCCTTATATCCATATTCATAATTCCTTGTGAATATCACACCTTAATCACTACCATATGGGCACATGCACAACTTTATGCCAAATCAAAATTACATGTATGAAAATACTGTCAGAATATTGATAAAAGGGCATCCACATTTTATTAATTAATGAGTAACAACATTTACAACCAATATCCCTTTTAAATTTTAGCATTAAAGTTCATATCACTAGAAATCTTCCCCTTACACTTTAATGCCAATGACCCTAGTGCTGCTGATCATTATGGTATCGAATAACTATTTTTTTCAAGATGGCAATCTAGTTGCATTTGCATCATTGGCTTAGTGAGTGAGTCAACAATGCTATATGTTGACGCTTTCTTCTGTATGGCAATGTTGCTCCTTCTAGTGATCTCTTGAAAGATATGATAGTGCCCTCAATATGTTTGGATTCTTTTATGAGACCTTAGTTCCTTTGCTTATGCGATCAAGCGATAATTATCATAATAAAATAGTAATGGCTAATCCATGCTTGAACCCATATGAAGCTCTATGTAGAACTTTTTAATCTAAATAGCCTCCTTTATGGCATCACATACTACGATATACTCAACCTCGATGGTGGAATTTGTAGTGGTACTTTGTTTAAAACTCTTCCAATTCACTGATCCTCCATTAAGGATAAAAATGTGTCCATAAATAAATTTTCTATCATTGACATCCAATTGGAATTTAGAGTTAATATAGCTATCTACCTTAAGTTCTACATCTCCACACATAAGCATTGTATCGTTATTCCTTCTCAAGTATTTCAAAATACACTTGATGGCATTCCTATGCCCTTTGCTAGGATTCACCCAAAACATACTTCTAACACTTAAATCGTAGGTGATATTTAGCCTCGTCTATAACATTGCGTAAATCAGGCTCCTAATTGCCGAAGCATATAGAATGGTGTCCATCAATATCCTCTCATTGTCCATCTGTGGGCACATGGACTTTAAGAGATAGAGGCCATAACAAAAAGATAGAAATCCTATATTAGAAACTTCCATCCTAAACCTCTTTAGAATCTTCTCTATGTATAAAGTTTGGGAGAGACGCACAAATCTCTTCGATCTATCTCTGTTGATGTGAATGCCCAAGATATTAGTCCCTTCTCCCAAGTCTTTTATAGATAAAGTATTAGATAACCATGTTTTGACTGAGGTCCTCATCACAATGTCATTTCCAATTAGTATGTCACCTATATACAATATTAGGAATGTGATGACATTCCCACTAATTGTCTTGTAGTTGTGGGGCTCATTCTCATTTTTGATGAAGCCAAATGATTTGACTACATCATCAAAATGAAGATTCCATCACCTTAATGCTTACATAAGGCCATAAATGAACCTCTTAAACTTGCATACTCTACGAGATTGCCTTTGAACTTCAAAATCGTGTGATTGCACTGTATAAATATCACCTCAAGAAACCCATCAAGGAAAGCAATTTGAACATCCATTTGCTAAATCTCATAATCCAAGTAAGTAGCTATCCAAGAAGTGTTCAAATGGATTTGATCATAGCTACAGGCAAAAAATTCTCCTCATAATCAATCCCCTCCTTTTGATTGTAACCTTCTGCCATAAGCCTAGCTTTATAGGTCTCCACATTGTCAGTTGAACCACTTTTTTTTTTATAGACCCACTTGAATCTAAAGGCAACTACAGGTCGTTCCACCAAGGTCTAAAATTTTGTTCAAATACATCAAACCTATCTCAAACTACAAAGCCTCCAGCCACTTAGTATAGTCTTTATTTGCCATTACTTGGTCATTTGTAGAAAGGTCATCTCCATGATTATTATCTCCCATAACAAACAACTCTTGTTCATTTTATAGGGCATAACCATATCTCTCTAGTGCATGAGAGACTTTACTTGATCATCTCAATGGCTATGTCATGCAACTTGTTTCTAGAATAGGTAGTTATTATGTTGGTTCCTTGCTTTGCTGCTTATGCTCAATTTCTTTAAGCACAATGGTGCTACTAGAATTGGCTTCGTAAATAAACTCTTCTTTGAAATTGTGTGCTTGATAACCAATAAAAATCTTTTGATTATTAAGAAGGTAGAACTTGTATCTCATAGAGTCCTTGGGATACCTCCTTACTCTTCTTAAGTCAAATGTCCCTAAATCCAAATAAGCTTCAGGCTCGACTTCCTCCCACTTCACATCTCATATGGGTTCAAAAGAATAGACTTAGAGGTAATCCTATTCAAGATGTAGGCGGCAGTCAAGAAGGCATCGCTCCACAAAGAAATGGGAAAATTAGTGAAGCTTATCATAGATTGAATAATGTTTAAAAATGTTTGATTCCTCCTCTTAGCTACACCATTCTATTAAGGAGTTGTGGGTGGTGTAAGTTATGACATAATGCTATTCTCCTTAAATAATTCTACAAACTCAGCACTTATATATTCACCACTAGGATCTAATCGCAATGTCTTTACATCTTCTCCATTTTGTTTCTACATTTCAGCCATGAATTCTTTGAACTTTTTAGACGATTCATGCTTGTACTTTATTAAGTATGCCTAGAGAAATCATCTATAAAGATTATGAGGTAGTGAAATCCCTATCTTGCTATTTCATTAACTGGCTTTCAAATAGCAATGCGCACTAGCTCCATCACCAATGTTACTCTCTCAATGTACCCATCAATTGGACTCTTGGCCATCTTACCTAAGATGCAAGATTTGCAAGTCAACTAGGGGTCCTCTCCTAACGGGCCAATAAGTCTATCTTTCTACAATTTGCTAATTTTTGGCTATTTAGCATGGCCAAGTCTAAGATGCTACAATTTCTTGGGATTTAAGCCATCCTTAACATGTTTGTTTGTATCGGCATTCATCATCGGCTTGTCATCAAAACTTAGGTAGTATAGGTCATTTACAATTGAGGCGATGCCAATCAATTTATCATGATAATAAATATGGCACATGTTGTCCTTAAAAGAAAATTTATAACATTATTTTACTAATAAAGGTATAGAGAAAATATTCTTCAACTCATTTAGTAACAAGAGATAATCTCTTAGGCCCAAAATATGATTAAATGATAACTTAATAGAAGCATTTCCAATCATAGTAATTGCAACGCTTGCCCCCTACCGACCTTGATCATGACCTCACTTCTCAAGCAATCTACTTATAACCAAATCTTGATTCACAGTGCAAATGTGGGAGAAAGTACTTGAATCCAAGGTCCAAGATCCAAGATGTAGGTAACACACCAATGGAACAAGATGTTTCATAAAGTTCCTACTCTAGTGCCATTTTTTAGGCCAATGAGGCATTCAGAGCAATTCCTCCTCCACTAGCCTTCCTTGTTGCATTAGAAACTTTTTCCTTTGCTAACAAGAATGATAGATCTCACACCTCTCTCACTAGCCTTAGGAACATAAGGTTTCCTTCTCTTGGCCATACCCTTCTTAGTCTCATTAACTAAGGGACTAGATGCCTCAAGAAAAACCACATTCCCAAAGCATGGGATGACAACATCCATGATCCCACCAATTCCTTAAGGAATGAGAACATTGCTCAAACTTTGAACCTAATCAACATGATGGTCTCAAGAATTATAATGAGAGTGAATAACATCATTCAAAATAATATAACAATAGAAAATAGGTAAGATTATTAGTTTAGTTGTTAATTTCGTTACCTAATGATTATAAACTTTTAATCATATGGCCTCTCAAGAAAATTTTCAATCCCACACTTCCTTAGGTAGGAGATTGAAATTCCATTACAAAATTTCCTTGTAGGTGATTGGGATTTTCATTGATAGAGCATATCTCTTACATACAATTCTTAGCATGATAAGCTTAACGAGTAACAACTCTTGCCAATGCATCTCATGCATGATCCAATTTTTCACATTAGCCCATAGCCTGAAGACAACTCACACACAAGTCTTGACATTGTAGTTCCACTTAAGTCACACCTATTGATTAACAACTCATTGGAGTCATATACCCACCCATAATCCCTTTTTGCTTTTCACGTGAAGTATCCTTTGAATGTCACATCAAATACACCGAAACCTTAAATACACTGTTGCAATGTGACTCCATGAATGTGATGATATCACAATGTAAGACTATACCCAAAACTTCGAGCTTAGTATAGGGCCACAATGAAAAATTTTCATTGTTACAACTTAACATTGAATGAGGAAGTCTTTGGTCATGTATCATTCTTGCACTATGCACATTAGCTATTTTACAAACACATGTCACACACTTGTATTAAAATATAAGGCAAAAACAATGTGGATGATTATAGTCTTTCTACATCCAACAAGAGCCTACAATTAGATCATACACATGTATGTGAATCTCTATACTATAACAAAGCTTTAAATTTTTTAGGTCTTAGACTCTTTTTCTTCATGTGCTTACCATGTTTGGACCATTAAATGGACTCCAACTCTTGGTGTAGAACAAACATTGACTCCTTGGCCTCCAAACAATCACTAACTCTTAATCTTGGAATTACAATTACATCATTGCATATCACAAAGAATATAATTCCTCACTGCTTTGAAAACACTTGGGCTTATGTCCTTATAATCCATGAAAAATTAATTTATACATATACTACAACATAGACCATGACAAAGTTAAATCATCCACATGTGTCTTAAGTCCATAATTCACCTATCATCCATACAACATCCACACATCGCATGTAAAAGGCAATAAAAAATTTTTGAACAATCATTTTTTGACTTGCACTTCTCATGCCTTAGTTCTTGTTTATGGAAAAACTCTTTTCCTAAGTTTTAATTTGAAAAAAGCACGAAACCGCCTACTGTATCATTTGTATGGCCATAAGAACTATTCTCATGGCTGCAATCCCAATGGCCGCATAGCCACACATAACCAAAGACACTCCTTTGCCATAATCACAATTAGAATAGCGAGGTGCTAGATACCTAACAATAGAATCTCAATGATTCTATAACTCTTAGCCTCACAGCCATGGAGCTGCCACTTATGGCTATGACACTGACAACAGGATTTATGTAAAACCAGTTGCCATGTTCCACAACTGCGGATCATCATCGCACGGCTACGAGAACCATTATCATGGCCATAAGCCTTGCTGTGGCTGCAATGCTAAAAATTTTCTTAATGCCCAAGAATCAATTTTTATGCTTTCTCACCATCTAAAACCATGCAAAATAAATCTTGCAATCATAAACAAATATCCAGATACAAGTTTATGAATTTCAAATGAAAATCATGAATTATAAAACAAATGTTTTCAAGCATGTTTATATGGAAAAAAAAAAATGGGCTCTAATACCGCTATGGGGTTTCACTAGGTATAGGATGAAAAAAATTTTAATTTAAAACACTAAACATATGAAAATACAATAGAAAAAAAAATCCCAACCAAGCCAACTTCTCTTTGAATGATTCGTATTGAATTTGAAACATAGCCTAATTGTATGAATAATTACCTAGAAACAAATTCTAGGATATATATGCCTATGATCCACAAGTCGTAATAGTGTCCCAACCATTAGTTTGGCCACATGAGCAAGGAGCTGGTAAGGCCTCTTTAATGAATTTTTATGAACTCCTTTGTGAAATCACACAAACCTTTGCGCTTGGAGAATTTCCCAAGAGAATATATGAAGAAGGTTAATAAATATTCTCTCTTGTAGGTTCATTTATTTTTAGTTGATTATCTCATTAGTAACAAACATAATGAGAAATAAATCATTTTACTTAGTTTTATCCAATTGCGACTAAATTAATTCTACCAAGAGGCTTTTCAAACCTCATACATTACCACCACTTTGCAAAAGCCTTCTAGCTATTATCCTGTTCCTATGTGTATGATTCTCTAGGTTCATCTTTATTTAAAAACGAGTATAGCTCGAAGGATATGAGTAACACCTACCTTGTGGCCCATATCGTAACCCATCCAAGGTGTAGTGAATGGATCGCATAAACCCTCTTGATCGTAAATAACATATGGTATAAGCTTTTAATCTTACTTTGTCCCAATCGAGCAAGAGTAATGGATTTAGTCAAATTCACTAGCTCGATAATATGACTAAATTAATGTTATCTCATGAGAATAATGTCTTATCAGAAACTCCTTTCCAATCATATACTACATTAGCCAAAGATCTCTATCTCATAGAACATTGATAGCATATGATAGATAAATCCTTGTTCACTTGCAAGAAGACAAACCTCTTATTGATTGCATATATGCCTCCATAAGTATCTAAACAATAGCTTGTTTGGCTCATGACTCTATTCCATATCAAGATAAATATTGGTCCTTAAAGCCCTAATGACATGCTAACCATCTGTGTATAAGACAAATACATTATCTTAAATCTAAGGCTGACAAATGCTTAGCACAATCACAGAGAAAAACATCGACAATGAAGAGTGAACTCCATGTGTTTACTTTATTCCTTAAGTTATTGTTCGACTACATTATTCCCCACTAAATTAGCCACACTTGTGTTTTCAATATTTCACACAAAGTGGCATGATACTCACCACACAAGCACATGGTGTGTGAGTCGTATCGCTTCTCTAATGCCGATTTAAAGAATTTATGACTTAAAAATAGATTTTAATGATTGTGTACTAAGGAGTGTTGTGTCCATATTCATGATTGTATATTGAGGAGTCTTATGTCTATATTCATAACTATTTATGAATAAGACTTCTTAAAATAATTATACGGGCACATGCACAACTTTACGCCACCTCAAGAATTATGTGTATGAAAATACTGCAAAAATAATGATAAAATGAACACTAATATTTTATTAAAGATGAAAAGTCCATGTTAGTTGGTAAAACAAATGGAGATATGGTTGGTGATGTTGACTCTAAAAAGTCCACATCAAGTTATCAAATTTTATTATTAGGAGGAGCTATGTTATAACAATTAGGACTGCAGAAATGAATGAGTCCCTCAACTAAGTCGAGAAAGACAAATTTGTAGTAGGCCCCACCTAACTTGGTGGAGTCCACATACATTGACATTAATAATTGAAAAAGAGGAAGATATTTTGAGGCAAAGTATTGTTGTCAAATCCAACTAATCAAATTCACCGCCAATTTTAGCCAATCATGTTTGCTCTCAAATCAACCAATTAAATGAAGGTGCTCATCCAAATTAACAAATAGAATTTGCCTCTATAATTAACCAATCAAAGGCAAGATTAATCTCCTCTGTTGGCCAAGAGAAATGTGGTTGGGCGCCTAAAACTTCAACTGTAAATAAGGATAGAATTAAAGCAAGGGAAGTTGGCAAGATGTACACAAGTGGCAAGTAGCATGAAAAGCAAGTAGTGCAAAATGGGTTGAGGCCATTTTGGAGTGTAGGAACTTGTTAGAGTAAGAGAGAGATCAAAGAAAATTGGGAGGAATTTTTCTTCTAAATTTCAAAATAATGAGGCCTTGTTGGGATGTTTTGGGAAGCACTTGCGTGCTACCATTTTTCTTAGCTCAATTCTTATGTTATCCTTCGAAAGTCTCTAGGGGAATCTCTCTCTTATACTCCTATTTTTAATTAGTGGAAAAACAATTTCTAATCTTGCTCCACAAATGAGACCTATTGAAGGGTAAACAACATTAAACTTTCTGTTATTACTTTATCACTCATATTTCTATTTTTCATTTCTGGCCAAATGGTTTGTGGTTCTTTTGTGTGACTGGACAAAGGAAGTAGATACATGACTTGAGAATGAAGTAAACATATAGAGTTTACTCATTGATGTCAATGTCGTACTTTGTAATCTTATTAATTGAAAATGGACCATAGACCTAAGGCGATATGGATACCTTGTGTGTTTTTCAATCGACGCGTCATTAGGGTACTAAAATTTGAATCTACCTTGGTAGGGGTATGAGTCTAAAGTGTCATTAGTCATGTTATGTGGAGGTATGTTTGCAATCAACAAAGGATTTATCTCCTTACAATTAAGCAAAGTGTTTGTCCTATGCAATTTATATCCTATAAAATAGAAATCCTTGGCCAAAATAATGTGTGCTTAGAAATGAGCTTCTAATGAACATCAATCTCATGAAAAATATTAATTTGATCATATGATCAAATTTGTAAGGTTTACTAAATTTATGACTCTTGCTCAAATGTGATAAAGTAAGACAAAAAAAGCCTTTGCCAAATGGTATTCAGAATCAACAGGGTTAATGTGATCAAATCATCTCATTTTATTCAGGATATGATATGGGCCACAGGCTAAGTGTTATTCATATCTTTTAGGCTATGGTTGAGGTCAATTGAAGATGAAACTAGAGAATTACCCATATAAAAACAAGACAAGAGCAAGATGGTAATTTGTTGTGGGCAATGCGATTGAAACTTGAGAAGATTAAGAATCAAATTTAATAGGCCACAGTGAGATGGGGTAAAGAGAAATTATTTATTCTTAATTATCTTTATTAACAATAAGAATGTTAATTGGAAACGTGATGTTGTTATTTATTAAATTAAAATTCTAAGACATGATTGGTGTTAATTGTTAATTGAATTAATAATTGAAGATGGTTTAGACTTAAATTAATGTTAAAGGTATGTGCAAAAGCCTGTTAAGGCTCATTCTGTAACTTGGAGACTGTACCAAGAATAAATAAAGGTATAATTAATTTCAACCTTAGTTTCTATAGAATTGACCACCCATCTTAAGAAAAACGAGAGAGAAAATTTTCTTCGAGACTCCCTTTGATTCTTCTCTCTAGATTTTTCCAAAGTTTACTATATGTTTGAAATCAGTGTTTTGGTGTTCTTGCTTGTGACCTGTTCATATGGACAATCCGATAATCTTGCAACTTCAAGATCACATGTAAAGAATTTGACAACCAAATTTTGAGGTAAAATTCTATCTAGTCTAGTGTATGAAATTTATATTTACTATACAAAGAAAAGTGTGCTGTCTTCTGATTTCAAATTTTGATGTGATATTTTGCATACTTTTGAATATTTTATATTGTATTCTTACATCCCAAGTGCAGCGAAACCCAATAATTTCCACTATGCAATCATTGTTGATCAACATTTAAATTTTTTCAATTTTGACTTTGTGAAGATATTCAATGAAGTGACCAAAAGTTGATTTTGTCACCAATGAGCCTAATAACTAGTACTAGAGCCTATGGTTTTGTTCGAGACCAAGAATGACAACAGTGTTTAGTTAAGCTAATAGAAAATGCCCAAATCTATAGAGGGCCCATAGAAGTGATGGACAATGGTATTAATCCCATGGAGAACTTAAAATCTTATAAAAGGTCCACAAAAGTGATGAGTGAAGCTTGGTTAATCCCCTAGAAAGCCCACGTAATTGACAGAAATGAAACAGTACTTGCTTAATTGATCCTATGAAGCGTCCACAGATCCTGAAATTCTTGTCATTCTTGAACCCTTCATCCAACTCGATAGTTCCTTTACGTGCCAAGGTTTGGCTTCCAATCAGTGGTCACCAATAGAAATAACAAAATCTATAACAAAATCTGGTGTTTCGTGTTGAATGACATTGACATAGAGATCTTGCAAGATCATTCACAATTCCTTCATATTAAAGCATATTCTAAGAATCTGGGTAAGCATTGGTATGGTACTTTTGTATATGCAAGTTGTAACAAGGTTGAAAGAAGATCACTTTGGGCAAAACTTTCTCAAGTATCCTCTCTCTCTGATCCTTGGATTGTTAGGGGCGATTTTAATGTTTCTCTTTCTGCTTTTGAAACCTTAGGTGGAGCAACTGACAAATCAAGACCTAGTGATGAATTTGGAAACATGATCATGGATTGTAGACTGGTTGATGCACAATTTGAAGGGGCACCATTTACTTGGACCAATAAGCGAGTACGGAAACGTTTGGACAGAGTCCTTCTCTCACTTTCTTAGGCTAAACTATTTGAATGCACTAAAGTTCTCCACCTTTCTAGAAGAACTTCAAATCACCACCCTTTATTTATCACGGCCTTTTGTACTCAACATCACCCTAAATATTCTTTTAGGTTCCAAAATATGTGGATCAAACGCCCACATTTTCTGCAAATTGTTCTGGACTCCTAGATGCAGCCTATTCAGGGATCGGCGATGATCAAGCTCCAAAAAAAGCTTTACCAAGCTAAGGCCATACTAAAGGACTAGAACAAGTCTAGCTTTGGCAATATTTTCCAATTTGGTTGATACAACTAAACAGGCAGCCTCTAATGCAAAATTCAGATTTGAAATTGAACCAATTGAAACTAATTCAATTGAGCTAAATAAATGCAATGCAATTTTGACTCACACTTTAACTATGGAAGCAGCTTTTTGGAAGTAGAAAAGTAATTGTAAATGGTTGGAAGCAGGTGAAAGAAACTCCAAGTTCTTTCACTCTTTAGTGACAAAGAAAAGATTCAAAGCAAGAATTAACAAAATTATGGTGAATGATCAAGTCCTTACAAAAGAAGAGGAGATTAAAGCATCAGCACTTCAGTTCTTTCAGGATTTGCTCAACAGTCCTACTTGTCAAACACACATTTCCAGTAATGAAGGCCCCTTCAGCTTGCTTCCTCAACTCCCTCAACTCCCTCCAGAAATTGCTCAGTCTTTTAATTCATTACCAACCATGGAGAAAATCAAGGATATTCTTTTCTCAATGTGCCCAGACAATGCTGCTAAAACAGATGGTTTCACAACTCTAGTGTATCAAACTTGTTGGTCTTTCCTAGCTAAGGATATTAAAGAAGCAGTAGATGGCTTTTTCTATGGTACACCTATGCCTCGAAGCTTTACAGCAACTATGATTATGCTTATTCCCAAAGTTGATGGGCCCATGAGTTGGAGTGACTATCGACCAATCTCTTTATGCAATGTGATAAACAAATTTATGTCCAAGCTCTTATATAAGAAAATTGCTGTAGCTCTTCCAGAACTTATTTCCCCATCTCAAAGTGGCTTCATTCCATGTTGTCTCGTTGGAGATAATATCCTTTAGGCATAAGAGATGGTACATCGTTTGGAAAATAGTGGTGCCTTCGATAACATGCTTATGAAACTTGACATGGCAAAAGCATATGATAGAGTTGATTGGAATTTCCTTTACAAAGCCTTGGAGCAAATGAAATTTCCAGTGCATATTATAACTCTTATTAGAAACTGTATCGAGAATTGTTGGTTTACTATCCTGGTTAATGGCTACAGTGCATGATTCTTTAAATCAACCAAAGGACTGAGACAGGTTGATCCCATATCTCCAGCACTCTTCATTCTCACAACTGAGCTTTTATCTAGAGGACTAGATAACCTATTTCAAAATAACCCTCACATGTAATTTGATACGAAAGGTGGTTTTCCAATCACTCACCTCTCCTTTGCTGATGATGTTATCATTTTCTCCAAAGCTAGAAAGCCTGCCCTCTCAAAACTTATGAAATTTTTGAAGGAATATGAGTTATTATTAGGACAGAAAATAAATCACTTGAAGGGCTCCTTTGTTGTTGGTAAACGGACTTCTTGTAGTCACATTAAAATGGTGAAAACTGTCTTGGTCTTTGTCTAGAAACAACTTCCCATCACATACCTTGGGGCACCTTTATATAAAGGAAATAAAAGAAGGGTTCTCTTTGATGATTTGATTACAAAAATTCGTGATAGGCTTTGTGGTTGGGAGCATACATTCCTTTCACACGGAGGTAGGCTTCAACTTATTCAAAGTGTTCTCTCCTCGATACCCCTCCTACCTATTTCAAGTGGTCAACCCTCCACACAATTATTAATCAAATTGAAATGTTGTTCTCTAAATATTTTTAGGGATCCACTACTGCCCACAGAAAAATTCACTACACTCAATGGTGTAATATTTCTCTTCCTCGTGAAGAAGGTGGCTTGGGAATTAGGAAATTTCAGGATATGGTTTTAGCTTTTTCTTACAAGATTTGGTGAAGGTTTTGAGCACAATCCCCTCTTTAGGCTAACTTCCTTCTTCACAAATACTATGGTGTTAATTTTCCAGGATCTGTTAAAGTCTCAATTCATGATTCTTCACCATGGAAAAGACTTTGTAAAATTAGAAATTCCATTCAAGAAAATATCTTCTGGACTTTGGGTAATTGAGCTATTTCCTTTTGGCACGACTATTAGCTCCAAGAAGGTACTTTACAAGAGCTTATCAACAAGCAGGGCCTCTTACATGAACCAGTACATTGGTACTGGCATCAAGAGGAATATTTTTAAACTTTTGGAGGTGGTTCCACAACATATTTGTCAACTTATCACAGCTACACCAATTAACATTGGAGGAAAGGACCAACTATTTTGGAAACACTCTTCTGATGGTCAGTTTTCAGTTAATTCTACATGGAAACTCATCCAAGAGCAAGGGCATCCTCAAACTATTTTTAACAAAATTTGGTCACCTTTACTTCTTCCTATAATTTCAATCTTCATGTGGCAGTTTATAAGAGGATGGCTACCTACAAACGATCAGCTACAGAGCAAAGGTATATCTCTTTCTTCTAAATGTTGGTGTTGTCAAGCTAGGGAAACATTCCAACACCTTTTCTTCAATAATATGAAGGCATTGGCGATTTGGCGTAACTTTGCCCATCTTTTTCATGTCTCTCTTCCTCAAACGTCAAATGTCACTTATTTCCTTCGAACTTAGGAGATACATCACAACAATAGTCAAGTTCATATTTGAAATATTACTCCATGTTTGGTTTTGTGTTTCATTTGCTGCGCCAAGAATGATGCAAAACACAGAGGTTTACCTATGAAAGCTAATTCTACTATACAAAAGGTCTATGCTTACGTTCACTTTTTAACGCTTGGCGAGCTTTGGAAATCATCCCATTGGTTAGGAGACCGCAACATTGCCTCATATTTGGGTATTGTGGTGCCACAATCCACAAAGCCTAAACCAAAAGTTGTCTCTGGAACAAGCCTTCTACAGGTTGGCTCAAACTTAATACTAATAGGGCAACAAGAGGAAATTCGGAGCTTGGTGGTGCAGGAGGCATAGTGAGGAATCTTCATGGAGAAGTTATTTTTGCCTTCCAAAAACGTTTGGGGCATATTACTAATACATTAGTAGAGCTGAAGGCATTACACATAGGATTAGAGATTTGTTTGGAAAAGGGGCTTTGTAAGATTTGGATTGAAGTTGATGCTACAATTCTTTCTCTTTTATCATCTACACATTCTAGTTTTTGGTCCTTCCAGCATACTTTGCAGAGGATTAAAGAAATTCTGAGTAAAATGGAGACGAAAATCACGCACATCTACAGGGAAGCTAACCAAGCAGCAGACCTTCTGGCCATGCAAGCTTGTGACTCACCCACCTTAAGTTGGTTCTTAGGGTTATCCCCACTTTCGATTCAAATAATTCACTTGCTTTGGTTGCATGCATATTGGTTGTAAGGGAGTAATACTCCTTATTTAAATTTCTCAAAGCTCTCCTTCTATGTATTCAGTCTTGATACTTTTATAAAGAAGGGTTGAAAACTCCGAAAAGCTTCTCTTGCCATGGCATTGGCAATTTAAAAAAAAAATTCATAACCTTAAGATTTTGGTTTGAAATATACTCCTGGGTCAGTCAGATTTTGCCACGAAACCCAACATGTCTAATTAGATTTTGATCAAAGCTGAAAAGATTATGAAGTACAAGAAAACCAAGACAATGTTTGTTTTCATTTTTCATATTAAAAATGTATATTACAATCGATATACTCTTTTAAAATTTATCTTTTTTTCTTACTTTTATACAATTCTTAACAATCAAAACCAAAAGCAAACATTGGCTGGCTGATTCTCAAAGAAACTTCCAACAGTCAAACCACAATCTTAGTTTCTTCCGTTGGAATTTAAACAAATTAATGTGACTATTGCACCCACCACTGACTCACTACTTGCAAACTGGGCTTAGCAAAGATCGCACGAGATTGGAATGAATTTATTTATTTATTTACATATCTTATAATATAATTTAGATTTATATGATCTTTTACTTCTTTTCTTTTTTTCAATTTTTAGATTTATAAAGGTTGGAATAGAAGTTTTAGAACATGAGCCATGAGATTCGGAATCAAGCTGGACGCCTAGTGCATCAAACATGTTCACATAATCACATTCATGCACCATAGACACTAATGAAGGTGGCGCTTTCCGTACTTGTACAAAATTATTTACAAATTATAAATTATTGTATTTAAAATAAAACTTCTTAAAAACTATAAAGAATATTCAGAATAAGATAAATGACAAAAAGAATTTTAAAAATAGGAAAATTTGAGAGGAAAGTAAATTAAAGCAATAGGATAAAATAAAAGAGAAAAAGAAGATGATAGAAAAAATAAAAAATAGAATTAAAGATAGTTATTTAATTTTACAATGTCAAATAAAAAATCCTACTTCCATTATAATGTAATATAGATTTAGATTAAAGTGAAAGATATTTGGAATATTATAATATAGAAAAATATAAAGAATTTGAAAAGATAGAAATTTGAGAGAAAACCATTAAAAAATAATTTAAAAGAAAAGAAATTGAAAATGACAAAAAAATAAAAGAATCAATTAAAGATAGTTGTATAATTTTATAAAGAGTAACTAGAAAGCCTCATTTCCCTAATTGCATAATTAGTCTACATATACAATATAGGAAAGAAAAATATATTAATAATTATATTTTAGTGGGTGTGGTTATCTTGACCAAGGATAATTGTTTGAATTTACTAATTTTGATCAGTTGATTAAGAAGTAATGTGGGCTTTTTTTTCCCCACTCACACATGTATGTTATTACGTTTGCATTTAAAGGAGTTTAAGCCTAATATCACAAGTCTTTTTAAATATTGTATATCTGGTTTCTTTGATTTCTAGGTTATATATTTATATATATATATATATATATATATATGAGTGTAAGTAAAGGTAAGTAATAATATGATTTTAAATAAATATTTATTAAATTTTGAATATTGGGCATAAGAGAGGAAAAATAATATTTTTTAAAAGTATTTTACATTTAAAAGTCTTACACTTTGAATTTGATTCATGTATTACCAAAAATATAGCATCCTTTTAACTCATAAGTTTTGTTAGCTTACAATTTGGCAGGCAAGCCACCACAACTCACATGCATGTGGGCCCTATAAGTGAGTTGAACCTACCAATATTTGTGGAGTTTTTTAACAATTTATACTAAAAATTTATTTTATTCTTTTAAATATATCAGTTTGAAAAGGGTTTAAAATTCTAATTCAATTCCGTATTGTGAATCATGAAATCAAAAAAAAATAAAAAAAATTTGTTTTTATGATACGAGTTTAGGAAAGTATTTTTGTGAATTCGTATCATGAAATTAATATTAGATTTCATGATATCAGATATCAGTTCACAGAATCTGACACTTGGCATTTATGGCTTTTGACCACCGCTCGCCTGCATTTATATTACCTCGCTCATCTTCGTCTCCTCGATCAACTGACACCTAAAACTTCTTCTTCTTCTTCTCATTCTTCTTCTTCTTCACCTTACTTGCAACAAACAATTTTTTCACTTCCTCACCTGCAACAAACAATTTTTTCACTCACTCATCAGCTGACATTACTTTTCTCTTTCAATAGTCGGCACTTTACATAATTATTTTTTTTTAATCTCAATTACAATAATATTTTACATTACTGTTTTGATTTAAAGTATGATTTTTACAGTGAAAATCTATAATTTTATTTATAATTTTAGATTGTATGTTTAAAATTGTGTTTGATATGTAGTTGCTTAAACACTATTTAATTAGGCTTTGTAAATACTATTTTTAAATTTAATATTTGGTTAGTCTTTAGTTTAACTCCATGTTTGGTTAGAATAAATTATTGTGTAATTAATTGAAATTTAGATTTAAGATTGTATTTGGTTTGATTTTTATTTAAATTTTCAGATTTATGCAAAGAAAATGATTGATTTGGAATTAAATATATTTTCAAATTTTATTTAAGGCTGTGTTTGTATAAACTTTTAAATTTTCATATTATATTTTAAGATATTTACAAAATTTTTGTCATATAATATAATTTCATATTATTTGATTTTATGTTTATAATGTTTGGTATTTGTAGAAATATTATTGTATTTGTACAGATTGAATATATGAATATACTGCTTTAGTAAGTAAATACACTTGAATTAATTTAATAATTGAATAGTTGTACTTTATTATTTCTCTATTGTATGTGAATTAATCAAAAATTTGTTTTATATTTTACAGTTTGATATGTATGTGTTACAATGCTCTACAAAAATTATACATGCTTTGTAATTTATTTTAACAATTTTAAAATATATTTAATTCAATAGATTAAAAAAAATTTAAATTTATTATAAATATCTATTTACGTATTATATATTATATATTATATTAGAGTCTAATAAATCTATTAGGTTTGAGTGTCGACAGGCAATGCTTAGTTGATTTTGAGATTTAAGGTCACGTTTGGGGTTTAGAGTCAAGCAGTGTTTGGTTGGTTTGATTGAAGACAATGTTTGATTTGAAATTTGTAAGATATATACACAACTTTAATTATATAATATACAAGCATATTTGTGGATTATGTGTGTGTGCTTCTTAGTATATATAAAAATATTCTCATATTTATACATATTGAACTTATGAATATGCTGCTTTAGTAGAAAAATATTCATCGATTAATTTAATAATGGAAAATTATTGTCACAATTGATATTTTTGTGTATTATTTGTTATATGATATGTATGTTTGAATTAATCAGAAATTTGTTTCTTATTTTACTATTTCATATGTATGTGTGTGTATTTTTCACCAAAATTATATACGCCTTGTACTTCAATTTAACAATTTAAAAATATTTTTTAAACTAATACATAAAAAATATGTTTAGATTATTTTAAATATTTATTTACGTATTACATATTATTTTACAACAATTAAATCCTTTTGAAAATCTTATTTACCTTTAGAAAATATTATTAATAAATTTATTTGAGTAAACACGATATGCATAATGACTACATAGAGTTTATTTAAAAAACAAATATATATATATATATAAGTTTTATATATTATTTTATAATAATTAAATTATCCATTGAATAGTTTGAGTTAATCAGAAGTATAATCAATAATTTAGTAGGCTCCTTTATCTTATAATTAAAACATGTGACTATTTTTCACAAAAATTATATCCACCTTGTACTTTATCTTAATAATTAGAAAATATTTTTTAATTTAATATATAAAAATATGTAGAGGTTATTGTAAATATCTATTTACATATTACATATTATTTTATAACAATCAAATCATCTTGAAAATCTTATTTACCTTCAGAAATATTATTAATAAATTTATTTGACTAAGCACGATATATATAATAAATATATGGAGTTTATTTTAAAGATATATATAAGTTTTGTTTATCATTTTATAACAATTAAATTATCTATTGAATAGTTTGAATTAATCAGAAATATAATTAATCTATTGAGACTTTAAATACATAATTACATAATCCATGGAGTTAGTAATATTTTTCTTTGTGACTTATTTTTATAAAGATATGTCGATTGGTGGAAATTATGTACAAATCGTGCTCTATTGGGGTATCATTATTTTGCGAGATGTAAATTCTGTTACATATGACCGTGAGGCACATGCATTGGATATTATCTCTCGTGACACGAACTTAATGCAATTTTTCACAATATTGTACCAATTGAGTGGTATTGATAGTAATCAATTTGAATTGAAAGTTTACACACCATTTTTGCTAAGCTATGGATATGGATCAAAGAAAATTACTGTAATTAACTTGAACATCAATGATAACTTACATTTTTTTCTAAACCCTGTAAATGGATTTTATTTCCTGGAGCTATATTTGAAGTTCAATGAGATGCTACATTATCTAACAAATGGGCAATTGAATGAGCTATCTCAGGCTACAGAAGGTTTAGCATGGATGGGGGTTCACGAAAGTCCTAGAGGGTATAATTTTGATGTGGGACCTTCATATGTAGCTCTGTAATTAAACAATACATTGGATAAAGAGGATGATTTTGAGACAGAACTATAAGATGATGTGTCAGGGGCATATGGTGATAGTTTTGAATAAGATTAAGGTGCCATAGATGCACCATCAGATGATGACATAGAGGAAGATGGCGACGAGGCGCCTGCACATATAAGTACAATAGAACTAACACAAGAATGAATTAGCTTAGGATATGTTGGTACATCTGATCAACCTTAAATGCAGTTAGATTTAGCTTCTGAGCAACCTACATACCCATCCATTGATTTCTTGCAAAGCATTCCCAATAACTGTGACCAAGATTCTCAGGATATTCCTCCTAATATGTGGTGTCAATTTTATGAGGAGGAAAGTGGAGAACTACTTGGGTATGAACTTTAGTGATAAGAATCATGTAATTTCTTCCATTAAAGAATATTCATTCACCATTGCACAACATGAATATAAAACGGTAAAGAGCACACCAGTATTGTAGAGAGTGAAATGCAAGCAAGATGATGTAGACTATAAGTGGGGTTTAAGAGCTATTCTTAAGTCGAAATTGGGTTTCTAGAAAATTACGAAATATGAAGTCCACACACTTGCTTTTCGAATGCGATGTTAATGGATCATAGAAACCTAGACAAGAACACTATAGCCCAATTGCTTCAGGGCATGGTTCATCAAAACATTTCATACGAGATACAATTTATTATTCAAACAGTAAAGGACAAGTATGGGTTTGAAATTAGCTATGCTAAAGCATGACATGGTTTAAGGTGGGCTGTTGAGATAGTATATGATACCTGGGAGAGTTTAGTTCAGAAGCTACTTGCATATATGGCTGCCCTGCAGAAGTATATCCCAAGAACCATTGTGGAGTAGTACCACATTCAAAGTGGTGCTTAAATTCAACACACATTATGGTATATTTTCTAGGTCTTTAAACTGTGTTTGGATGGGTAACAATACTGCCATAATGAAAATAGCATAAATGGGACGCACTTGTATTCAAAGTATAAGTATAAAATGTTGATTGTTGTGGCACTGGATGCGAACCATAAAATGTTGCCATTAGCTTTTGCTATTGTGGATAAAGAGAGCACAAAGTCATGGGAATAGTTTTAGGAGTTGATCAATTATTATGTTATGCGTTATAGGGAATACACTTGTCTTATCTCTGATCATTATGCAGGCTTATTCGCAGCAGTAGAAAAGATTTCTACCTTTCAAGAACCATGTGGGGCGCATGTTTATTTTTTCAGGCATTTTTGCTCAAATTTCAGCAAAGCATTCAAAAGTTGAGCTCTTAAAGACTTATGTTGGAAGGCGGGGTCTGAGCACAAGCTACCAAAGTTCAATAAATGCATGAAAAAGATACACAAGATCAATTATGATGCATGGAATTAGCTGATGGTGATCAACCAGGCGAAGTGGACATTACTGCATGATAGAGGATGGCGCGACAACCAATATTTCAGAGTCCCTTAATAGAGTTTTGAAAAGTGCAATATGGCTCCCAATAACCTTAATTGTTTAGCTTACATTTGATCGTGTTGTTGAGTTCTTTTTAGACTGACATACAAAGGCAACAAATATAAAGGTAGAGGGTCGTAATTAGCTAACGTCGTCTACAAATAAGTACCTACTTTCAGAGAGAGAGTCCGTTAAGCACACATCATAATTGATTGAACAGTGTGTGCTTTCCATTGATGTATGAACAGTGTACCACAGTGGTCACTATGGGACCAATTATGTTGTTTATCTTACGAGGAACAAGTGCAGTTGTGGCAGATGGACTTTTGAGTGGGATTCCATGCTCTCATGCTATCTATGTGTGCTGTCAATATCATGCTAATCCAAAAGAGCTTATTAACGCCTATTACTCAATTAATGTATGGGTGGAGACCTACAATGGTGAATTTCAAGCAATATGGCCCGAAGATTATTGGGACCCTACACCATTTTAGTTGGTGCATAATACAGAACGTTAACGAGTTCGACACAGAGGGTTGGATCAAAGAACTTGCTATAAAAATGAGATGGATCATGGGCAAATACTTACTAGACAGGCTCTTACACATGTAGAGGTAGAGAGTTCACGTAAGAGAGTCTAAATAGTCAAAAGTCCTACTCTTGTATTTTAATTTGTTGTTCACTACAATAAAAATATTTAGTTGAAAATTGTTTGGAGTGTGTAATTTTGTTCCTTAATAGAAATGATCGAATACTTATTTTAGTGGAAAACATTTTCTATTTTTTAATTTTTTGATTTGTGAATCAATTTTCATAAGTAATAAATATATTTTCTAGTAATATATATATATATATTTGATTGACATATATTTTCTTTCATTCTTTTTGGACATAAGCTAACACTTGTTTTTTAGTAAAATTATAGGATGTCAGTAGATATCTCGGCTCACCTTAGCCCGATTGACAGTTCAGTGTTGCGCTTATGAGTGAATCACTGCTCGGAGGACATTTAGGCTAGCACCCTCTATAGATGCCTTACTCCATAGGTCTTTATTAGCTACTGGCCATTTTTTGAAGATGTAGACCCTAGAGTGCTTTATATCCTTCACCGCATCAGCTTGCACTACGTATACAGATGTAGTGCGTTGCAATTAGATCGCCACTTGATCACAACATTAGTCAAGAGATAGCGGCGAGAGACACATATATTTCACCTTGTACCTAGAGAAGCCATCATTACGCTAGAGGATGTGGCATTGATGTGGCATTTACTGGTCGAGGGTGACCCAGCCACTAGCAGATAGTCCCGGTTGATACGTGCACAGTGGATGCAAATTTGCATACAAGCATTAGTTTGGCACTTAGAGATTAGGATTTTAAAGGTTACAGTCTTTCCCTTGCACAAATCTCATGGCACATGAACTTGCGCTCATTGCATGCGAATAGTACACAACTAGATCCACAACAGTAGATATGTGGCTTCATTTTACTATTATGCAAAGGCAACTTGTTTCCTGACTCGTTCAACAATCGGGTTATACTACTCTACCTTAACTTGATATTGACCTGGATAGTGCCGATAGATACAGTTTAGGTAGTGTAGTTTTAGCATACTTGCACTAAATCTCTACAGTGCTTACCAGAGGGGGCGATCATCCATTTCTAGCTCATTATCCCTTCTACAGGTGCCTTTAGTATACCTCGCATTCACATAATATAACTTCAATTTTAAGTATAAACTAGATTATGATTGTAATTCCATTGTAAGTGATACAAATTTGGGCATGGTTTAGAATACTATGACTTACACCACAGATTATAGGGTATCATTCTGACTTGAGTCCACACACTCTACCTAATGGTGACGAGCTTCCGGTAGTGCCGTATGGTGCCATGTATGTTTCTAACAAATTTTTATTAATCTTTTAATCACTCTTTATAGAATTCATAATTGTTACTTTTGCCAATACTTTTTTTGATAAATATATAGATAGTTTTGTACATCGCAACAGATAATTGAGATTGGTAGCCATAGTGTATGGACTTTTTAGGAAATTTTGAATTCTGAGGCACACTATCAAGTTTGTTAGTTGACTATTATATCATATTTTTAATAGAATATTTGATTTAAATAATCATTGTAACATCTTTATTGTAAACAATGTGTAGTTTAATTGGCAACCATGTGCTCCTGAGTAGTATACCATCTTGCCAGCAAGGTCTGGATACTATATATGGACACCGAGTCCACTCATCCTCTATGATATTGTGAAGATGCACCAATTAAAGCGAGTTCTACGACAATTTATGATGGTGCAGGACATTTCACCTACCGCTCGACTCGATGAGGATTGCCTACACAGTGTTGACCATCGTGGAGGGAGTTTAACAAAAAATTGGGTGATGTATCATCTATTATACATGGATCATTGGCATAACCTAGCAGTAGTTGTGCGGAGACAGAAACACCACCACCATGTACCACAAGTAATGAGCGGGTATATTGATTAATATTATCAGATCACTCACCGCATGATTACTCTATCGACAACCTTCGTAGAATTTGCATTTCTACTCGGATATGGTACCTAGACTGATTACGTTGTACATAATTTCAAATAATATTTTTAATCTACTTAATTTATGTGTATTTGATAGTCAAAATTTAACATGTACTAAAATATATATCTATTTTAGGTTTATGAGATGGAGCAATTCTTTACTAGTCATTGTGCATGGGTTCTGGAGTGGGGTCGTCGAGGCAAACTAGGAGATTGTATGCCTATGGCAAGATGGATATCACTCCTTTGACACACGCTACGTCTACAAAGATGCGCCCCTTGACGAGTAGGCATAAGGTCGAGTAGGGTAGTAGACGCCACTCTATATCACGTAGTGCAGCATCTTCAGACCTTGATAGACCATCTACTTTAGTATACAGTGTAGCACAGGTCTCTTACATGCCTACTGCATCGTAGCAACATGACAATGTTTACATACCTATTCCACCGAATCCATCCATATAGAGTCCATACTCATCGCAGGTGATCCAGGGATTTTACTATTCAGTAGATAGTATCTAGATGCCTATGTAGCACTTTAGAACATTGACGAATTATGGACATACTTTTCATACATCACCTGTTTTATGGAGCAGCCACCAAGTGCATGAGAATGTGCAGCAAGATGATACATTGGAGCAATCTACTGAATCATTGCATGATGACATCTCACAGTATGTGGATGATGCTGATTTGAAACCTCGCAAAATCAACGCGCTCTCAAGTATAGCACTGGAGGACATAGGAGATTTGTATAGAATTA
This sequence comes from Avicennia marina, assembly GCA_019155195.1. Taxonomy (NCBI): domain Eukaryota; kingdom Viridiplantae; phylum Streptophyta; class Magnoliopsida; order Lamiales; family Acanthaceae; genus Avicennia; species Avicennia marina. The sequence goes on along the minus strand of CM032772.1, from coordinate 5,923,900 downwards.
TATTATACTATATATTTATATGTTTATTAGAAGTTACTTGAATAAATATGTTTACGAAAATGATTTTTAAATTATCATGTTTTATTATTCATTACTTGCACATGTCAACATAGAAAATAGAAGCAAGATGATATACATATAATCAAAATATACACATTAATTATAATTAAAACCTTCACTAATTGCATAACGATAAATAATAATATTAAACTATAATTCTAATTAACATAAAAATAATTCTGTTAATTTACTTTCTCTAACAAATTTTTTTATTAAATTTATATTATTATATATTATTTTAATAAAGACATTTTGAGTATATTACTTTCTCAGAAATATTCATGTCTCATATATTGTAAATTTTTTATGTAATATTATCATGTCTCATTTTAAAACTCTTTCTAAATCAGTATATTTAAGAAAATAAAATAAAATTTTAGTATGAACTATTTAAAAACCCCAGCACACTGTTAGACTGACAGGTTTGTTTAAGGGTACATATGATAAGTTTTAGAATTTCTTGTAAAGTGTAGGCGCCAAATAAAATTCGCACTGTGAAAGCTGTGAAAACAGGTGCATAAACTACAAAATTCCTATAATTTGACTTCAGGCTAATTAAGAACTCCATACAAAATTGTGTAGTTGTTAAATGTAAATCCTTTTCATTAATTATTATAATAATTTTTATCAAAGTTGATAGTATTTGCATACACACACACACACTCACGAGTGTGTATTGAGGTCATTTACTTAAACATTTTCTTTTATTATATTTCAACAATATATTATGTGTAAATGTCCATATATATACAAATATATTTCCAAAATATATCTATATTTGAGTAGTAAATAGTTAGACAGCAATTTGATTAATACCACATTTTAGATATAATTTCTTATGAGAAAAAGTGAAAAAAAAAATGAGACATGAATATTTCTGAGATCTGAGATACATAAATAGTTTTTTACATGTGATTGGGTGGTGTTCCGTAGATAAAACATAATCATTATATTAAAGTGATATATTGTTATTTATGAAGAGATATGTCATTTTAGAATAATAATTGTATGGAGGAGAAAAGAGAGAAGGACCAATTTATTGTAGAAAGTTAGAAAGAAAAAAGTAAGAATTTGTAACAGAAAATAAGAGAAAAGTGGAATATTTTATGAGATGTATTCTCAAAAAAATGCATGAGTACATAGGTTATATTTCCCAAAACTTTATCTGAGAAATGTGAAAATGAGAACAAGGGAACCATCCAAAGCTTAGTAAAAATTCTTTGCGTTTGTATTATATATATTTGACGGGTATATATAATTTTAACTTAAATAAAATACATCAAATACGTGTATGTGCTTATAATGGGTTTTTTATTTTTTTATTCTTCTTTTTTATATAATTTAACAAATTAACCCATTTACGGGGAGTTTGTTAAATTAACCTATCTCGCCGTTCTAAACGACGAGATACACTTTTTTCAAAATAAATAAATAATATTTCGTATTTCTGCCAGTATAATAGAAGAAATATGAATGACGTCATCTCGCAGTTTGTAACGGCGAGATGACGTCATAATATCTTATAATAAATTAATATAAATTATTATATATTTTTGAAATAAGAAAATTTATTTAAATAAAAGAATTTTATTTCAATAAATTGAGTTTTAAATTATAATCTTATATAATACTTGTTGAGTTTTTTATGTTTAGACATTCACATTACAATAATAATTAATTGAAATTTAAAATTATAATGAATTTATTTAAAAGGAAAAATTTATTTAGATAATAGCTTAAAAGATGTATGTTATAACTTTTAAATGAAATTATATAATTAAATTATAATAAAATCAATATAAATGCCAATAAAATTGAAAATTTTGAATACATATAAGAGATAATATTAAATACTACACGTCATCCTCATCCTCATCCCTCAAATGACTACCGGTGCCACAATGTGTTGGTCGTCTAGCACGATGTCCTCTTCGTGGTATTGGATCTCTTTGAAGATGGTGCAAAGTATGAGGTTGTTGAGCTTCCATACTTATAGAGTCCTGCTGAAATGGCACTGGGGATCCACGGTATTGCCAAGGCTGCTCCTGTAAAGTGTACGCATGAAGGGGGGTGTAAGGAGACTCTGAAAATACCGTGTATGGAGAATCGGCCTGTGGTGTATATAGAGAGTGGATGCTCTGATGTAGTGGTTGAGATACATATACATCTACCGGATCTATAGTGCTAGGACCTGGTACCTCATGCTGATATGATGTGCCAGGAATTGATACATCGTGGTGATAGGGTGTGCTACGTCCTGGAGTGGGATGTGCAGACGCAATGTCATCCATCTGGTAGTATGGTGGAAAATCTCGCTGGACTCGCTATTGTGATAGTTGCTCGACACTATCGACAATCAACAATTTACATATTGCTGAATAATATACAAAGAGACATTCACACACACACACACATATATATACGCAAATATAAAAGCGTACCACGTGCGGGAAATAAGTGATGTGGCCAGGCTGATATCCAGTATGTACAAATACATGCCCAGGAGTGATAAATTGGCGCGTAACTCAACAGTACCACTCGAAATAGTCTCGTGACACCCGTGTATCTGGAAAGATGGGGCCCCTTATGATATGATCATCACTAGCCCATTCTCGAATGTATGCAGCGTGGTGATGAGCCTAATTAGTTCCTGAACGCCCGCGCCTATGCTCATTATGTAGTGCATCTTGAGCCCGTGGTGGATCATTAGGAATGCCTTGTGGCATTCCGAATTGCCTCAATACCCGATCAATACGGTGCATCTCAATAATCTCATAGCAGATTAGTGGACCACAGAACGTCCACAGTTGTCGGCCACAATGGTTGGGCAGCATCTCATACGCATCGTCAGGGTAAGGCCGCCATTGAAACTGAAATGAAACATGTAATGTTATATGAAACTGGTTGTATACAAGATGTAATATACATGGTGTAGTATTTGGTATCCATATTTAATATGACAAATGTTACTTGTACCTGAGACTCTGCCTCTCCGTCTAATGTATCACGTATCATGCGAATAGAGTGAGATGCATTTGATGTGTTACTCCTCATTGACTTGGTCCAGCTATATACATGTGAAAATCATCAAGAAAACAAAACATAACAGTTGCACAATAGCATAACAAGACATGTAATTTTATGAGACATACCGTGCTCCGAAAGGTGCAGCTGGTAATTGCACGTCCCCAAGTACAGTGAGTGGACCAGTGTAAAGGCCACGATCACGGGTCTGTGGGCCCAACCCCGGGATTCTAATCCAGGTCCATATCTGTAAAGGTTCTAGTGGACCAGCAATCGTCTGCCTACCTCGCATACACGCGGAGCACAACTCTCGATATAAATATGCCAATGCCGCACTCCCCTAACTATATGGTTGAGTCCTACTCACATCCTCTAACATACGAAGGTATAATAGCTTAACTCGATCCCAGATGAATCAGGAAAAATTCTGCATCCCAATAACAATAATACGTAACAGCGAGTGTATCCAGCCACGTTATCCTCTGTACTATCAACAGTCAGGGTCCGGTGTCGAACCTCCCGAAGTAAGACTGAAAGGGGTATAGTAGCACCACTAAATATATCTGTGGAGGGTGCAAATCCCAAATACTCCAAACCATACTTTTGCTAAACACTTATGGCCTAACGCTCGTCAACCCCTATAATTGGGGCACCCGCCACTGGGAGTCATAAGATGAAAGGTGTGAGTCTCACGGCGCCACCTCTCAACTATTGCTATGATTAGGTGCCAATCAAGTGCTACATGTCCACACCTATACACTCCATAGAAACCTAGTCGATGCAGTAAAATAACAATCCGATCATCAAAATCAAGAATCCTGGCTAGTGCCTTGGTCTGATGTCGTGGTCAAAGTGTAGTGTCTATGTCCCCTAACCACACAGCCTCCGACCTACGGTTATGTTGTAGGTATAGCAAACTCGGATCAAATGGGCCCGGATTAGCTCTCACAGCCATGGTGAAAAAGTCCTGTATGACAAACTATGCATTAATTAAACACCAAATTAACAATATATACACAAACATGAAAACTAACATTTACAAGCATATAAAATATGTAATCACAAAACTTGAAAAAATAACATTCACACATAATATTTAAATGTATACAAAAATAACTACACAGGCACGGAACTACTTCCGTGTTTAGCTGCGAAAAATATAAAATCTACAGAAACATGTGAAGCTAACGAGGACGATTGGAGGATGAAGGCATGTCTAAATCCTACAATCGACGTTGGGCTTGTTGCCGCGATTGCTGTCGAGCCTGATATTGTGGCCAGTCTATTTCATTTGGTATTCGACTCAACGGGGCCCTCCCAACCTTACGAATTATACGCCTGTGAGGGTTGTGGACCAACTCGAATGGTGGATCATCCCAATAATCTCCCTTCATATGTGTGCACATAACTACCAATGGAAAAGTGTGGCATCACTAGCTGTTTAGGATTAACACCATATTTTCTACTGATAGCTATTGCGTGTGAGCATGGAATTCCGCGTAATAACCACTTCTTGCATGTGCAATCCCTACTGCATAGTTCCACAGCGTGTGTATTTCCTCCGCCTCTTCCTGGATGCTGTGCTGTGATCACTCGTCCCGACTGTGCATTTCGATCATATAGTTGCACTAAATGCCGGACCGATTTGCGCTCTGCCCTTACATACGTCTTTGCAGGCCAAGCGGGCCACTCATCCCCGCCTGCCATCTTAACTTCACCCTCCATTAATCTTTGCCTGAATTTAGCAACGGCCCGATCAAATGTCATTTGCACAATCGAACATATTGGCAACCGCCGTATTCCCTTTATTACCACATTAATATTTTCTGATATGTTAGTTGTCAGTACACCATGTCTCCAACCTCCATCAAAGGATAGAGCCCATTTTTCTTTATCAATTGCTTTCAAGTAGTTGTAGACCTCCAAGTTAATCTGCTTTATATAATCTAAAGTTTGAAGAAATTTTTTCTCCTGATTCTCAGCACCTGCTCTCCAGCATTGATCACGCAAGTGTCGAGATTTGAAAGCTTTTAAAATGTTTGCACACAAATGTCGAAGACAAAATCGGTGATGTCCTCTTGGGGCCTTGAAAACATCGATGTTCTCGACGGCAGAAAGAAGCCCAGGATGTCTGTCGGATACAAGACAATTATATGCTCTGCCACAGATAATATGTCGCTCCAACATCTGCAAAAACCAACCCCATGATTCTGTGTTTTCTTCATTTACTAAGGCATAAGCAAGAGGTAACACTTGCTGATTGGCATCAATAGTAACTGCAATCAATAACTTATGGCGATACTTCGTGTATAGGTGCGTGCCATCTACACTAATTACCGGCCTGCAATACTGGTATCCATTAATGCAAGGTTTGAAAGCCCAAAATAAATAACATAGCATCATCCTATTTGGCACCCCAGTGCCAATGTGTCTCCACTCGACAATAGTGCCTGGGTTCCATTTTTGTAGTGCTTTCATGTAGGTAGGCAACTTATTCACTGAGTCTTCCCATGTGCCGTACACATTCTCAATGGCTCGTTTCAAGCTGTACCATGCCTTTGCATAATTTATCTCATAACCGTACCGATCTTTGACAAGCTTCACAATATTTTTTATCTCAATAGTAGGGTTTTCACGAACTAACCCTACGAGAATTGCTGCAATCATGTTTTTATCTAAATTTGTGTGATCCATCCTTAGGTCCCCTGAGAGACAAGTGTGGGCTGAGTCGTATCTAGTTATCTTCCACAATCCCATTTTCTGCCTTAAAGAACCCTAAGGTGCCAGTCACAAGGCATATCAACTGTAGTATGTCTACATTTAACCTTCCACAAATTGGGCGTACTCTTCACTACACGGTACTCTCGCTTTGCATGTCTCACGGAATAATCCTTCACAGCTGCTTGGACATGACCTTTGCTCTTAAACACCATGTCCAAATGAGGCTCTCCTTTGTGCTCGTCATAATACGTGCTCTATCTACCACTTGGATTTTCAACACTGTCAACTGTAATTTCTGGCTCTGCCAGTGAGAAGAAGGGTACAGACGGATATAATGGCACCATCGGTTGTTCTATCCCATGTTCAGGTATAGTTGAACAGTGCATTGGCATGGTGCTCGCTCGCCTTAGAACGCGTCTATGGTATGCATTGGCTGATGGGTCGGCATCTGATGCTGTTAATACCCGCTGCATCGAATTGATATTGACTGCATCCTCATCTTCTTCATCCTCATCATCTCCCTCATCTTCATAATCTTTATCATTGATGTCAGATGTTGATCGGTATACATGTTGCTCATGGGCATCACAAAGCATCTCGCCTGCATTATCCATATCAACCCTACCTCCATATTCTGATCCAAAATGTGATGCCTGTGTGTTAAGATCAGGTAACATATCACACTCCTGATTTACGACATGAGTCAACGCTTCAGTGACCAAGGGCACACTACTGCTCTGTCGAGTTCCAAAGAATGATCGGTGGGAGGTTGGACCTGTTTCTTCCTCCACACGTGGCGCAATATACTGATTGTGACAGTATCTCCGTTCTATTTCGATGTAGAGATCTAAGTACATGACTTGATTGATCGGATTAAACAAGAATTGCAAATTTACGTCATTCTCAATCTCTAGTAGGACCACATCATGTCCCCCAAATGCATCTCTTAACACAAATTTTGTTTTCAAATGAATGACATAATGATTTTGATCCACTCCAGTCAAATCATACACCATCGTCTCCAATTCAACAAAAGTCATACTGCGATGTATGCTTTGCAAATAACGAGGCCCAATGTTGTAACTTATTTCGTTCGAATTTTGCACAATAGAACCCCCCCAATACAACAAAATTTGAATATCACCCTCAAATGCCATATCTTCAAAACAAACAGAACACATGCATGATACAATTAAATATAAGCGTCACATCTATAATATGACATATACAAATATAGTAAATATAAGCATCACATCCATAATAAGAATTTAATGTATTTTAAGTAAATATTTTATCACTCATCTAATATTCTTATTTGATAAAAATTGGTTAAATTGATAAAAGATTTGTAAGTGAGTTCCATTGGGTTTTTTATTTTTTTATTCTAATTTATTTTACAATTTAACAAATTAATCCATTTATGGGGTGTTTAAAAAAAGTAACCAATCTCGTCGTTCCAAACGGTGAGATGAGGTCATCTCGCTGTTCAAAACGGCGCAATATACTTTTTTTTCTTTTAAAAAATATTTTCGTATGTATTCGTATTAATTGACCCGAAATACGCGTATCTCGCCGTTTGAAACGGCGAAATAGAGTCTGATTGGCCGAGTCTGATGGCACAGCTCACGAGGCCCAACTTCCAACGTCTAATTTATTTTTTGATGGCGAGATGATGTCATAATATATTATAATAAATTAATATAAATATAAATTATTATATTTTTAGTTAAAAGAAGAAATTTTATTTAAATAAAAAAATTTTATTTCAATAAATTGAGTTTTAAATTATAATCTTGTGTAGTATTTTTATAATTTTATATATTTTGACAATTACGTTGTAATAATAATTTACTGTAATTTAAAATTATTATTTAAAATGAAAAAGATTATTTAAAACAGTGAGACAACGTTATAATATTGTGTAATAATTTTAAAATAAGAAATAAATTATTTAAAATAGTGAAATGACGTTATAATACATTATAATAATTTTAAATTATTATATTTTTGTTTAAAATAAGGAAGTTCATTTAACTAAAAGAAGTTTGTTTCAATAAATTGAGTTTTAAATTATAATCTTGTATAATACTTTTTGAGTGTTTTATGTTTAGATATTTACGTTTTAAGGAAGTTGGGCCTCTTGAGCTGTGCTATCAGACTCGGCCAATTAAACTCTATCTCGCCGTTTCGAACGGCGAGATACGCGTATTTCGGGTTAATTAATACGAATAATATTTTTTAAAATAAAAAAAATTATATCGCGCCGTTTTGAACGGCGAGATGACCTCATCTCGCTGTTTGGAACGAAGAGATTGGTGGGTTAATTTGTTAAATTGTAAAATAAATTAGAATAAAAAAATAAAAAACCTGAGTTCCATTTGTTAAATTGGAAAATTAATTAGAATAACTACATTAAAAACCTTCATTTTTTTTCATTCGTCTAATATTCTTAGATTTTATGTATTAAATATTTAAGTACACAATTTTTATTCATCTAATATTCTTATAAAATTTTCAAATTTATTTAATTGTCTCTATTTACACTACAATTAATAGATAGGAAATATTAGCAACTAATGACAAGCTACAGCTTGTCCCACAACACAAGAATTTTATTTTGAACCTAAATATAACAAAATATGAACACTCACCTCAGAAATCAATTCTGATAATACGCCTTGTTTGTTTTCACAAATTTTAACTGGAGTTTCCTGCAATATAAAAACACATTTATTACTAATTAAGACTGAAAAATTAAAACACTCAAATTGAAAAATAAATTGTAAAAATTAAGACTAAAAAATCAAAACACTCAAACTTAAAATAGACTTGTTCGACCAACCTTCAGCAAAAATCCGTCGGGTCGGCCAACCTTCAACAAAAATCTGTCGGGAAGATATCCGTTCGGAACGATGAATAGCTATCGGGCGTGTTTGAGGAAACTAAAGTTATCGGGCGTGTTTGAATAGCGATCGGGCGTGCTTGAACAAAAATCTGTCGGGAACAGCGATCGGGCGTGTTTGTAGGGAATGGAAGAATTCGCTGGCAAAGAGAAACGATGAACAGCAATCGAATCGGTGTTGAAGACGATGAATTCGCCGGGGAGTGGAAGAATTCAGACGGTTTTGCGGGGAAGAAGGTGATGAACAGCGATCGGGCGTGTGCTGAGGTAGCTAAAGTTATCTCGCCGTTTGAAACGGCGAGACTCATGAGCTGGACCAATGAGAGGCTATCTCGCCGTTTCATGAGAGGCTATCTCGCCGTTTGAAACGGCGAGACATCTGACCTGGCCCAATCAGACGCTATCTCGCCGTTTCAAACGGCGAGGTATACCTCGGAACTAACGCCTCGTGGACCGGTCCATCAGACTCTATTTCGAGACACGTGAGCTGGGTGGCCCAATCATAAGCTATCTCGCCGTTTTCCTCGTGGACCGGTCCATCAGACTCTATTTCGAGACACGTGAGCTGGGTGGCCCAATCATAAGCTATCTCGCCGTTTGAAACGGCGAGACATGTGACCTGGCCCAATCAGACGCTATCTCGCCGTTTCGAACGGCGAGGTATACCTCGGAACTAACGCCTCGTGGACTGGTCCATCAGACTCTTTTGAGACACGTGAGCTGGGTGGCCCAATCAGACGCTATCTCGCCGTTTCGAACGGCGAGGTATACCTCGGATTTTATCTCGCTGTTCGAAACGGCGAGATACGGTATATTTCGAGACAATTAATACGAATACAAACGAAACATTATATATTTTTTTTCGTCAGATGACGTCATCTCGCCGTTCTAAACGGCAAGATAGGTTAATTTACCAAACTCCCCGTAAATGAGTTAATTTGTTAAATTATAAAAAAAAAAGAATAAAAAAATAAAAAACCCTGCTTATAATTGTTAAAGTTATATTTCACTAAAAATACCGAATTTAAGATAAAGTTAAATCCAATTATAACCCCATAATAAATGACTGACAAGACAGCGTTAAATTCGGACGAACAAACTCTAATTGCATTCAATATTTTTAGAATCGAACCGGACATAAATCCAACGCCGTACTAGTTTAATGATTCGATTGATTTAACCAAATTTAAAAATCGATTGATTAATATTATTTATTATATATATATTTTTTTTAATATAAAAATTTAAAAATATATTTATAATATTTTAAAGTTGTGCAATTCATATATATACTAATCAATGTAAAATTAGTATTGGACTAAAAAATATATAATTAATTAATTATTTTTAAAAGTCAAACAAGTATATAATGATTACTTTATTAGTTCTTAATAATTTATTTATTATATATAAATTAAGTATATAATTATATACAAAGATAAAAAATAATAATAAATATTTATTTAAATAATTTTTAAGATATAATATTTTTCCTTATATATATTTTAATTTTTGTTTTTTATTTTTTTATTTTTATTATACTTCAATCCAGTTGTTCATTTCTGTTTTTTTTTTCTATCTTTCCTTTATTTTCTTTTTTTTCATTTCTTTCTTTTTTTCCTTCATCTCTTCTTCTTTTCTTTTCTCCATTTTTCTCTTCTTTTTCTCAAAAAAAAAAAAAAAGAAAGAAAGAAAGAAAGAAAACAAAAAACAAAACAAAACTAACAGAAAATAAAAAAATTCAGACCCGCCTATCGTCCAGCCCGACCAGCTGTCCAATTCCCGATTAACCCGGTCAGATTGGCCTGGCCGGCCAGACTGGGTTTAAAAACATTTGCATTTTGTGCTCACTTGTGACACGAAGGGTTAAAAACCCGACATATCTTCCATTTTTCAATGACAAAAACATTGAATCACCCTTAAAGTAATTACTTTCTCTCATTTGAATTGATTTTTAAAATATCTTTATTAATAAATATATAATTATAATATTTATTGCAACCAAACTATTAAACTCCCTATGATAACTACTTTTTGCTACTAAAAGTAGATAGGTTAAAACGGCTTTCTTTTATTTATTCAATTTTTTTGCTTTTTTTTTCATCTTTTTGACAGTTTTTATGTTTTATATTTTCCAATTAATTTTCATCTAATTTATTTTTCTTATTTAATTTTTTCTCTTTAATTTTTCTTTTTGTCTCATTCTGAATAAATTTTTAATACATTTGAGAACATAATAATTCTCTTTTATTATCATTAATAAAATTATATAATTTCATTATAATTAAATAAGATGGCCTTTATTAAATAGTAAATTATAAAATACAATATACATGTATATAATCCAAAAGATTTATATAATTAAATTATAATTTATTTGTATTCATGGTAAATTGTGTTTTAAATTTATATTCCAACCAAAATGAATATTACATGAAGACGTAACGAAGTCATGAAGACGAGACATTCGAAAATATGGGACAGATTCCGATTACCCTTTTCTGTCTCAGAGTAGTATGTACATGCGTCAAGATATTATAGCTAGGAACGCGACAAAGACCAGACTGACGGGGAAAACATAAACGACAGAGAAAACCCTTCTTTTGCAGTAAATTGATGACCCCAGACCAATCTCAATCATACAATTTACTTGTCGTTTCCAAGTGTGCGAATGTTGTCCTTTAATAAAGACGTGGGGCTTTACTGAAGTATGAATTTTAAGGTTCTATGATATGCAGTTAACTGTTTCTTCGTCTAAACGAATAATACTTTGTTAGAAGGCATTTATTTGCGGTGGACAACAGCGCACTCCATTTGTCGATGCCGTAAACGAAAATTTAGGGTATGCACCATTCAAAAGTTACAACGCAGCGCAACCTAAAGTAGGCATTACTTGGATCTGCATTATATCCTATCCTTTGGTATGGCAATAACAGTACCATCAATGACATTGCGGGGCAAACACGAAACCGATGACACAAAGAAGTGTAACCGATGACACAAAGAAGTGTAAGAACAAGTAATAATTGGCGTAACCCAACTCAAATCCACTCGTAATGGGCGAACCCAATCCAAATGCGTGAACTTAGCAATGGTGGCAACGTACAGTACATCCTAATCAATTGATATATCATGAATCACTTTGGCATTCACATTCTAACACCAGTTCCAAGATTGCCACCTTGTAGTATGTGATTCACAGTATCAACCAACTAAATGTCCTATCTTCTTATAGTAGGTGCATAGTTCTTTTGATTTCTAGTTCTTCTTCTAGAATTTTTGAAGTAGGCACTAGATTACTGTTTTGTGATACAATTTTCTTAACAAACTTGATCTCCTTTGTTTCCTGACCGCTACTTTTAGGTTTCTCTACAAATCACAAACCTATGCAATCTTTAGCTTTTCCATACTTCAATTTCTTGATAACATCTTTAGTTTCATCTATCCTAACGTAATCTCAAGTCTTTTATTTTCAATATTAAGCTTATAATTTGTGTTAATTAAATTTTGAATTTCATCTTTTAACCCCCTTATTTGCTTTTTGAGATCATCTTTCTTAGTTTCGCGGGACAACAAATTTGTCACATGCCAACTAGTATCTTGTCAAGATATATTTTTTTTTAAATCACTATTGCGATACTCCAATTTATCTTCTTCTATTGGGATTAAAGTTGCCACATGTTAGGTCACATCCTTTGCTTTCTTGTTCATGAAGTTAAATATTACATGGTTGCTTGTTTGGTTATATTCATTGTACTCATCTAATCTATCTTTAATCCAATTCATGTTCATGGATTTTCCTTGTGTGTTTGCCCAGACAGCTTAGACATAACTACAGCCTCTACATTCATAGTACTATAGTCCTTTCTTCTGTAATTCAACCTTCTCCTTCTTGAAATTTTTAGGACAATCCTTTGCATTCTTTTTAGAAAAATTTCTAGATTTTTTTGGCCCATTGAACTTCTTTTAAGTAAGAGACTTTTTGCAATATAGATTATGTCAGAATCAATGTTGCAACATTCACTTTCACTATCAACTTGAATCTTCTCATTGAAAATTAATCTTTTTTTCTTTGTCGTTCTTAGCATGGTTCAAATTCATCTCATAGGTATGTAATGATCTTGTGAGCTCATCTAGTCATAAATTATTCACGTCACTTACTTCTTCTATGGCAACTACTTTGAGAGCAAATCTTTCAAGCAATGAACGTGAATTTTTTCTCATCAATTTAGTTGTGGAATACCTTTTGCATAGATGAAGTATTGATTACAAAGTGACATAATTCAGCATTGAACTCAATAATAGTGTCATCTTCTCTCATCCTTAAGTTCTCGAACTCAAAAACAAACATTTGGAGCTCAAAATTTTTTTACCATACTTGTTCCCTCATTTATGTTTTGTAAAATATGCCAAGCATCCTTTATAGACTCACACATGGAAATCAACTTAAATTGCTACATGGATTGCTTTTGAGTTTCTTAGTGTAGCATATCTTTCATCGATGGTCCATGATTTCATGCCCTTGAGAGTTTGCACACCTTCAGTGTTTTCTCAGTTGGTGGTTACCATGAATTCTTAATTCCATGCCAAGCTTCTTTATCTTGAGATTTGATGAATGTTTTTAATAAAGATAGTCAACACCATTAAGAAGTGGAGGACGAGTTATGGGCACTCCTTCTTTAACACTCACGTCATCCAATCACCAAGATCACACCCAATTCAAACCAAGTAGGCAACTTGACTATATTGCCACATGTAAAATGCAACAATAATGTTGCAATAACGATTGCAACAGTGGCTCAACAAAATGCTAAGAGCGATAGAACCCTAAACACACACACACACTAACAGAAATTAAAACCTAAAACAAAATTGTGGAGATAGGTCAATCACTAAAAACTATAATAACAAAGTTCGGAGATGCACTCTTACATTTGTGGGCACTTTGGTAGGCACAAAAATCTTTCACTAACTTGAAACAAAGTCATAAAGACAAGTCAATCAACTCTCACATTCTCATCGACCTAATACCCCAATAAGGTACCCGAATGGTTGGATACATTAAAAATCTTTCGCACTTTTTATGCTTAACCTAAAACTACCCATTAGACCCAACTCTCACCTCTCAGAAGGTTTGTATCACTCAAGAGTTAATTCTCCCAAAAGTGGTCACAACTAAACTGGCAAACAAATTTTTTTGTCTGTCTCTCAAAACTCTTAACACTCACATAACTCGTCCTTGGCTAATTCCTTGATATTTATATTTGTGAAACCTCGACAACCTGTGACCAGAAGTACATCACGAATCAGCTTGTTGCTCCTAGAGTGTGAGTTCCTACATAGCATTAACTTGTGTTGTTGGAATAGTTGTAATAATTTGAGATAAAGTCAAACTCTTCAAATGCTTATCCAATAATTGTCCTTCCTTGATCCAACCTTTTCTAAAGCTTTTTCCAGCTTTCTTCAAACTCTTTAGGTGTTCAATTCATCTAAGGATGTCTTTTGTAGAAGTCTCATCTAAAATTTTCCTTCTACTAAGAGTTTAGACATTTCAAAAATGCTTCATAGTCATCATAAACTCCTAGTCATGTTAGGACTATATTATTATAGTATCTACCATCACAACAACTATGATATTACCAACAAATATGCCAATAGCAATAAGGTTAGCACATTCATTCAACCTATAACATATCATCATATTGTACAATGGACACAATATTTATATTAAAGAATAATATTCTATTCTTAGAAAGCTCATAAAAATCATGTGGGCTAAAAGAAATACAAAAGCCAAAGATGAAACTCTAAGTTATTTCTATTGCTACATGCAACATAATTGATATCAACCTTAGGCCTACTATTGTGATTGTTATGTTCACTTGGATAGAACTTGTAATCTATCTAACAATTCTATATGATTACTCACAGAATAGCTCCCACAACATCAACTTAATATTAGGCTACAATTAACACTACGGCCCATAACATCAAGTGTTTGGCATGTTCTAATCTTGAAGGTAAATTGTCATTAATTTTTCTATGCTGGTTCTCCCCCATAACCAAAACATTCAAATAAGTAGCAAATATAATTATGGTAAAAACAAACTTAACTATGACTATTGATGATGACAATTTATTCAATAGGAAGCATAATAAAAGTTATGGTCCATCTTATACTCTTAAGCTAGGATCAAATCTAAATCTCTCGAACTCAATGAATGTTTTACAATCTAACTCAAGTACCAACATCTTCTATATATTAACCCAATAGATGAAGTACTGCATTTTAGCCTAATTCAAATGACATCTAAGTGCTCATGAGGTCAACATCACATGAACTAAATGATAACCAATTAAGCACTGAACATGACGCACAAAAATCATTCCTACTACTTCAAGCTTTATAAAGAACAATAGAATTTATCATATGTCACAACAATGATGACCACTTACATTCCAATCAATCAAACTTCTAAAGAACTCACATAAAGATTTTTTTATGCAAATCAATACATGCAATACCACAATTCAAATCAGGACATTTAGCTAATACCCTGTATCTTAAGTTATACCTTAAGACAATGCTAGCAATGAACTCTTAATCACCATAAAAAAATTTTGCAAGCCCTAAAATACTCCAACTATGCAACATATTATGCATAGAACATGTAAGACAGCCATGCATTACCTTCAAAGTACTATCACTGTCCTATGTGGCATCACCATGCCTTTCCTTACCATCTTCAAAGCCACCACGTGAATCCTTATCATTCAATGCATACTTCAAATCCTACAATGAAGAAATGCTAAACAAATTGTGACATGTAGGTAGAATCATTTTGGTGCAACAACTATGAGGATTTTCTCATTGCATTATCTCTCTCACTCTCAGCCCTTATGTTTTCCTTTCCTTTTCTTGCTTTTCTATTTACTCTTGCTCACTCTAATTTTCCCTCTCATTTTCTTTACCTTTCGTGTCTTATTTGCTATTATTCTTTTCATTTTTATTTTCTATTTTCTCATAAACTACAACATCATTAGCGTTATAATTATTCGAATTTGAGTATGCACAACTTAGATCCCTTCTTGGCATGGATGTAGTGCCAATAGTCTTTTGTAGGTTCTCCTATCAACGAGCACCTACTCTCCTATCAACAGTCCCCATAGGTGTCGTATTGTGTAGATCTTCCAATAATGGTCCCATGAGAGTCGTGTTGAGTAATTCTCTCAACACCTTTTCACTTGAGCTATCATTCTACTTGGATGGTTCTTTCCATCATATCCTCAATGCTTTCATAGCAACGATACTTAACTATTTCCACAATATCTTCATTCAACCCATTAAAGAGCCTATTTATAGTTTTTTCTACATCCTCCACTATGTTAGCCCTTTCATTACTAATAGCAACTCATCATAATATTCCTCTGCACTTAATCTTTCTTGAGTTAAATTATCTAAGCCTTGTACACGACATACACTGAAGAGAATATGGAATATACCTATTTCTTAGTATCCTCTTCAATTCTTCTATGTGATAATTTAACTTTTCTCATAACTCCATCTATTACTAACAAACTCACTCGACTAAGGTTTAGCATAGTCTATAGAAGCAAGAGTGGCTAACTTTATCTTGTGCATCTCTAAATAATGATAAGAATAAAATGCCAATTCTACTCTTCTTACTCACTCCAAGTACGTGACCAGATGGACACGACCTTAAAATGATGGAATCATGAATTCAGCCCTCAACACCTCACCATCATCCTCATGATTTCTCCATGAATGCCTTTTAGGAAGGTCACCAATTTCACACTCAACAACACTAATAAACTCATCACCAACATACCTTCCTCGTCTATCTCAACGTATGCTACCATCTAATCTAAGCTTCAACGCCACTTTACTCCTAAATCAATAAGGTAATAAGCTACCCATTGTAGTAACATAAGATCATTGGTTGATGTTAGTTAGGGTGTCTGTCAACTTCCTCGTGTAGAATGTATTGTCTTCTAGCAACCTCAAAATGCAATATGTAGAAAGATAGGAAACTTTTGGTGTGTGTGAGTGTCCTTTCACCTCACAAGATATAATCATTCATTTTTTACCTCTCACTCGTGTACCATACATAAGAACACTTAAACTAATATTAAGTTATCAGCTTAATTCTTATATCTGCCTCATAGAATTCCAATTATTCTCTAAAATTTAAAGTGGCGTATTCCCTAAAGGGAGTAAGTGTGTGGAAAAGGGAAAATTTACGATATAGGATTGATCTAGACATAAAAGATCAATCTAAGAAAGACAAAAAAGGTTAGTGGATGGATTTGGAACCCACGTGATTGATCTTGGATCAATAGGATCGATTTGAAGCAAACAAATAAGTGCAATCAACCAAAAATAGAGTGCAACCAATCAGAGCTTTGCATAGATAAATTATTCTAATGTAATTAAGGGTTGTGTTCAATACAACATGAGGTGCGATCAATCACCGCTACGAAAATTTCCAACAAAGTTCAAACTTCTATCATATTTCAATGCCAAATTCAAATCATTTCAATATTCAACCCTCTCAAACTCAAACTTTGTTCTTTCATATTACTTTTAATACTTTTTTCTCCCTTTTTTTCACCTCTTTTTTTTTGCTTGTTTTTAAGATATCCAAACCTCCCATAATCAAATTAATTAAATATCTCAACGAAATGAATAAAATTTGCTAGAAATAATAGAACAATGAATAATTTTTTGTTTTTTTTTGAATTTTATATAGAAAGATGGAGAAAGAGACAGGAAGGAAACAGAAAAGATATGAAAGATATGAAAGTGGTACTTGGATTGGTGACCAGATCAAAGCCAATGCAATCAACTCTAATTCCAATTGATGTGTGCACAAAAGTGTGAAAAGGGACCCAACGAAGTCCTTCTTGTACGAACCTTGCAGAAATGACTTAAAACACAACAAACTCGAAGAACCTAAGTTGATGATTGTTACAACTAACACGCCAAGTTAGTTGATATATCACAAATTATTTTAAAAAATACTTGAAATAATTCGATTTGGAGTTGGAGTTGCAAAAATTGAGAAACTCTTAAATTCTAGAGAAAACCAATAGATTATTTCTTTAATCAAAATACTAAAAGAGCTTCTTATTCCTCATGCCAAGTGGTCATACACACACACACACACACACACAAATACATATACATATATATATATATATTCCGATAAAGAGTCCTAAAATTAGTGTATAATTATTTTTAAAAAGTCCTAATTAAATTTGGAAAAGAATCCTAAAGAAACAAAGAAATCTTGTGTTGTACACCGTGGTTACGATCAATCTAAATAGCCTTGTCATTGATCATGCTTCATTTGGATCTATCTGGATTAGTCTGTTTTCTATTGCAATTATATTTCCAAAATGTGTATAGCTGCCATGTTGACCGCATGCTCATGTGATCAATTCATGGTACCCCGATTGACTTCCATGTCTATCTACTCCTCTTAAGATCGATCGAGACAGTGTAGAATAGTAATTCTACAATCTACATCAAGGAGTTGTCAGACTGAACCATTGTGCGATTGATCCTATCTGTGTGGTCAATCTTGAGTCACTTGGGATCAACTTGATCACTTGTAGTTCGCTATGTCAACTTCAACTCATGTGTG
The DNA here is from genome assembly GCA_019155195.1 of Avicennia marina. NCBI lineage: Eukaryota > Viridiplantae > Streptophyta > Magnoliopsida > Lamiales > Acanthaceae > Avicennia > Avicennia marina. The sequence continues at coordinate 5,905,525 of CM032772.1, read as the reverse complement.
TGCTCATTCCAATAGCTTTTGCGCAAACCTATCACTTGTGTCAACTGAGTTTAATTGATAGTTGGAAATATACTTGAAGGGAAGACGGTATAATTTTCTAAACATGAAAGGGTTAATGTGTAATTTGCCCTATCCTTAATGGACGGTGATGTAATTATTTCTTTTATTTATGATGAAGATGAATTTGTAACATATCATGCAAATTAATTAAACCAAACACACACACACACACACACACACATTCTAACCAATAAATTTACTTATGAAGTAGGTGAATATGAAATGCAAACTAATGTGACCATGTTATGTTGGTGGGTTGAGTGCACTCAAGTCCAAACATAAAAACATAGTTTTAAGAGATGAGAAGTAAAGTGAAGAATTTAAGTAACTAGAAAGGGGGAAATAAAATTCAACAAACTGATTGATGTGTCAGCAAAAATTTAAATTATTATAAATCTTATTTTAAATGATATTTTAATATATGAATATTTATTGATCAAATTGCAAGACAACGCTTCATGAAAAATTCAATAAAAAGAAAACAAAAGAGTGCTGAATGAAAAAAAAAAGTACTTAAAACTTTTTCGATTTGTAACTTTTATGGCATTCTTCAAGATCAAAACGCAATCAAATAGCCTTAAAATGCATGAAATTTTAGAGTCTTTTTCAAAAATAATGATAAGTCTCAAATTTACAACATATTTACAAGTTGTGGGTAATACTTGTAGACATTTTAAGTTAAAATGGTTATATTATAAGAAATTGCCTGTAAAAGCATATTTCCTGCAAGATTTGAGGATGTTTGGATGCATAATAGATTATATTTAATGGAAATTGAGCATTAAATACAGTTAGATAAACTTCATGTTCAAATTACAGGTTTTGCATCTCAAAGTTGCAAGAGTAGATGTTGTAACAATGGAAGTCAAACGCAATGCATACTAGAAATCTTCGCAAATGAAGCTCACAATCACGAGAAGGAAGGCCGCATTCATAGGAGGCATGTTCATGAGCTTGGAATAGGATTGCAGTGCACATTGGTTTAGAGACAAAATCTATGAAGGTTGACATTGCATATGCGAGAAGAGACTTTGCGATTGCAAGGAATTAGGGCATGATCATGATAATTGGGAAGTGAGTTAATGTAAAATCCATGCCTGTGTTTATGAGCATGGAGAAGCACATCACGGAAATAGGAGTTAAGATTGCAACCATGAGAAGCAATACAAAAACTACCTAAGGCACAATTTTAAGGGCTGTCTAGTCTTTTTACCCCTATTACACCAACCCTAAAAAACATACAAGTATATAGATGTTTTCTAAAGGGTTTTAAGAAGTCTTAGGTTAGTTTTTATGTTCTCATACTTGGACAACACAAGCAACACAAGATTGAAGGTTTGGAGAAGAACGATTTTGCACTAAGATTGAAGCACATTCATTTGACTATGTAACAAAAAATTTATAGGCTAAGTTTTTTGACTTCTATTAGTTTTGTTTTTGTTTGGATGATAAACAATTTGGCATTGGTTTTTATAGAATTTAATATCAGTTGCTAAATTTATTTCTAGTCTCTTATATTTGTGTTTAGTCGAATATGTATGCATAAGTTTTTAATTAATTATCCTTGCCAATATTATTTACAATTGTGTATTTAAATAGTAATTATGAGAATTGGCCATTTCTCTAATTAATTCATGGTTATACGGGAAACAACGAGAGTGAAACTTGCACGCTAGACTTACAATTTGTGAATATTGTTCTATAAGAATGACGGGAGTAAATCATAGGATTAGTATGAGTAAAATATTGTTGATTACAAAAGTTAACTACTTGACTCAATTTAGCCTAAGAAAACCTACTAGAATTTTGAATTAAAGTTATAAGAGAGTTTGTGAGAATATTCTGTAAATTTTAGGATTAACAATTTATAACCAGCGCAATTAAACTAATAATTAACATGACTAGTAAACATAAAAACCAATACAATATAAGAGGCTAGAGTCTTTAATTACTAATACTCCAAACTTTAGACTTGCATTCCTGTTTTTCAAGCGGTTGCTTTTTCTTTTGTTATTTTCATTCTCATTTTGTTTTTGTGGTTTAACAAATAGGATCCTAATTATATTGATAGATACATCCCCTTCTTGTGGACACGATACTACTACTCACCATGATACTTGTTTTACATAAATTTAATTTTGGTATAGTGACAAACACTCATCAAATAATCATATTATTACATCTAAGATTGCTTTTCGTTTTAAATCTATATTTGAATTAATTAGACTCGAGTTTTTTTTAGGTAGTTTGGTCAAACATACTCTTATATAGAGTGATTTAACTAATCATCTTTTGAGTGAAGTGATTAAAAGTAATGCTCCGACTTGTGCTATTGAAATGTTTTATTTGGAAATGGGACTTTCTCATTAAATTTGGTTTTTATTTTTCAAGATGCCTTTAGGCTTGGAGAAGAATAAATATAGAATGGTTCTATTTTTAAAATGTTATAACTATACATTTTTCATACTTTGTATTTTTAGGATTTCCTAAACCATAAGCTTGAGACTTAGCAAACTAAAAACATTCAAATATATAAAACAAGTGTGTTATTTAATCATCATTTAAAAGAACTTTTAGCAACATGAAAGTTAATAGTTGAATTTATTACACTTAGTTTATAGAAGTTTTGTTCCTTATTTTGGTTCACTTAATTTTGTTTGTGTTGGGGAAAACAAACTCAAAATCAATAGAAAATAAGAATAGAAGTGGCTTAATTCATGCAACAATTTGTACAATCTTTAGAAATTATTTCGATGAAGCAACATACTTTTCAAGGATTAAATAAGTCTTCGTCTTTTCAGGAATCAACATATTGATTAACCTACCATCCACCAAACTTTGGAAGTGAAAAGAAGTAGAAAAATCATTTTCACGGAAGAAGGAAGGGTTTTTCTCTCAGTGTTGCGGCTTTCGAAAACAAAGAAGGCTTTTAATATAAATTGAGAAGAAAGAAATGTCATGGAGGTATTAAAATAAGTTTGAAAGTTACAAAACGCTGTAGAACATAGCAGAAGAAATATTCTGTAATTAAGAAATTGAAGTATAGGAAATGACAAATGCCTTGAAATGAAAAGTAATATTAGTCCTTGAAAATTTCCAAGTAAAAGTGGTTAAAAAATCAAATGAATTAAAAATTTAGCTGGGCCATGTTGACGCACTACAAGCCCGATAGCAATTGTCCGAAAATTACTTCAATTTTTCAAGTGGGACAAAGAAAAATTGACATAACCACTTATTTTCCAATAATCTGACATACATTTTAAAAGATTTTTAGACTAAAAATATAAATGATTTCGAGCAGAATAGAAGAAGCACTTTTGGATTTGGTCTCAATACGGTTGGTTTCAATTAGGTTATGAATCAAATTTAGGTTACTAAAACTTGATTTACATAATTATTAGTAGATCTATATTTTACAAACCAATAACATCTTTGTTGTAAGATTTGAAATACTATTAATCACATTGAAAACTTACAATTTGTTTGTTAAATACGGTTTTGCACATTTTGGTTGTTCGTCTACGAAGTTGCTCTTAAGAGTTCTAAGAAATTAGGCAAAAATCTTATAACAGTGGCCCCACTCCACTCTCATGAATTCAACAAATATTTCTTGCTTTAAATACATAGTGCATAAGGATTATGTATTCATAAAGCGTTTAAAGTTTAATTCTCACGAGTATTTGTCACTCAGTCACATTTTCTCAAAAGAAATTTAAATTAATATCAACTTGTTATTTTTCATATAAATCAATTTTTTTTTTGAGATTTTCAATCATATAAGTTGAATTACTATTTCTATTAACCTCTTATTGGTTAAAGTCACATTTTGAATGCAGTTTGAAGAAATAAATTTTCTTCCACAGGTTTAGCCAGAAGAACAACCAATTTTAACTCGAAACAACGCAAAATTAATAGAAATTACTCCATTTTAATCGAATGTTGTACAAACATGTCTATAAGATTTATTTAACAATAGGAAATTATTGCTTCACAATAGCTATATTATTGTGTATAAATATTTTGATGAAAGAGTTTTTAAATTTAAAATAAAATGTTTAAAGTTTATAAACTCGTAAAAATGATTTGCCTTCACTTATTTTATAAAAAAATATTTTAAGTTTCCTTATTCTACATTTTCAAATAAAATAAAACAACTTACTGTAACTTGAATGTATAAACATGTCAAAAGAATTATTTATGTCATATCAAAGGCAGAAATATTTTTATCGTTGCTGTATTAAAGAAAGACACGTCTCACATATTCTTAAAAAATATAACAAGTGATTATTTCAAAAACATATCATAAGTTATTAGATATCTTTTATTTAATATCTTAATAATTTATTCCAATAATAAAATTAACAAACATATAAGCTTACGGTCCAGGTGACTCTAGGGTACGTTGTATATAATAAATTGAGGCCACCGGACTGTACCGCCCTGCATTTGAATGTTATCAAAAAATTTATTTGCTTTCAAAAGAATTGTTGGACAATTATAAAATGATATTAGTTGTTGATAGCTAATAAACATTGCTGTTCATGATTCCTAATGTAAATATCTAGATAAAAAATACAATAATAAAATTAAATGTTTACATCTAATCTATTTTCTTATCTCACACGTGATAAGTCAATCCCATTTATGTCATAAAATCAATCAAACAATACAAAATTCGTGACTTAATAGTAGGAAAACTGCTCTTGTTTCATCACAAGAAAAAGTTGACGACTTAAATATACTTTTTGGAAAGAGAGACATTGAAAAATATATGCGAAGGATTTGATTGGAATTGTGAATGCATATGGGCGGGCAGTCATGTATATTTTTATGTCTTTGTTTGGAGAAGACGATAAGTGTAGTGGGACCGTCGCCCATAGGTTTCCTTCATGCTCCACTCACTAAGGTGGCCGAACCACCCGTGACTTCACACCGGCATCATGTGAACCATTTTTGTCATCACCTAGTAGTAAAGCAATCGACGTTGCCTATTATTGTATATGAAATCCATAAAGTAAATATTTTTAGCATTATTAATCAAAATAATTTTATTTTTATTTTTTCCATCTTCTCGTATCTTCTCTTAACCAATATTTGATTTATTCCTTTTTTTTTTTCGTAGTTTATCTCTTCTCCAATTCTGTCTCTCTCTCATCTATTTTATGAAACAGTCTACAATTTTTTTCTTTATTTTTGAATAATTTTCTATTTATTAATTTTACAACAATTTCGATTATTAATATATATATATATATATATTTAATTTTTTTATATCACTCGCTTCTCTTAAAGAAATACTTGATTTATTCTGTTTTTAATAATACAACTAAATGATTATATAATAATTTTATAGTTGTACAAGTATTCATGTTTTTAATTACTCAAAAATTCTATAATTCCTATTTGTTTGCTAAGTAGGGTAAAATGGTGCTGTGTGTCTTAAAAATGAAAGATTAGTGCGTTATGTTAATCGTTTTCATCTGCAACGATACTTATCAGTCAATTTTTGTACTTTTGCGTCATTGCATTTTCAAAAGATAAGTTACTGATATCAGAATTCATCAAAAGGTAAAAGAACAAAAATAAAAAATAAATTTATTAAAATACATGACAAATATCATAATATAAAATTTAAAAATTATTAAGTTTTTCAAGAAAGAACTGCAAGTAGATAGATAAAAAAATAAAGAACTTTATCTTGTACTATAACAAAATAAATAATCAATCAAATATATATTCATCTGAACAAAGAAAGGTATTTTTTTTAATAAAATTTCAAACTTCATTGATTCCTCTCAGCAAAACAACAAGAAGCTGTAGCGTGGTAGAAATACCAAAAATTCTTCTCCAAGTCACAACAAAGGAAAAGAGTGCAGACCATTTGAAATTGTAAATTTAAAATGTGAAAGTGAATAGACAAAACAGCAGATGACATGACAAGCGACACTCAACGAATTGAAATGCTAGCTAGCATGCATACTTTAACATTGCTGTAGAAAACTTATAGCCAGTAATTGTTTATTCATTGTTATTTGTTGTTGTATGTATTTGTGTATATATGTATTTGAAAATGATCCAATTTGAAGGGTATATGTCAGGAATACGGTCTCCGCATTTGGACCAAATCTAATGCATCGTAAAAGTAGAGAAATTAATTAATTTTCAACAAAAAAGTTAAAAACATTCTGCCTCGATTCTTTTTTCTCCTGCACTTCATTAAACGCTTCAATTCCTCCAAAAGAAGCTAGGCAAGACAGAAAATATAGATCATTTCAAGGGCCACAAACTGAACAGCTTCAGTTATTGGTCTCTCTCTCTCTCTCCGGTGAGCGAAATTCATCTTGGTTGCAGCCCTTTCTGTGTGATATCTAACAACCTCAAGATCTGAATATTCCATTGTACATTAGCAAACATTTTCTTCTGCTCGTTCATGGATAGTAAGTGAAATCCCCAGAGTCGCTTTGTCGTTGTGTGCGTGGATTGCCATGAAAATGAGGTCCTGCGGAGCAGTGTTGGTTTTTTCATTTCTGTCAATCTCATTTCTGATGGGGTGCTTAGGCGGAGAAACTCCTCGGCTGAACGACGAAGTTTTGGGGCTCATTGTCTTCAAATCAGGTTTCGAAGACCCTTACAAAACCCTGGGTTCATGGAATGAGGAGGACGAATCCCCCTGCGCGTGGAAGTTCATCACATGCAATCCCGGAAACAGTCGGGTATCGGAAGTTTCACTCCATGGCTTGAGCCTGTCAGGGAAGATAGGAAGGGGCCTGGAGAAGTTGCAGTCTCTCAAGGTACTTTCCCTATCCAACAACAATCTTACTGGCCACATAAACCCAGAATTGGGTCTTATACCCAATCTCGAGAGGCTGAATCTTAGCCAGAATTCTCTATCGGGCATCATCCCCTCATCTCTTTTCAACACTTCCTCCCTCCTGTTTCTCGATTTGTCGCAAAATTCTCTGTCGGCGCCTCTGCCTGACGACATGTTTGAAAATTGCCGTTCTCTTCGGTATCTTTCTTTGGCTGGGAATCATTTTGAAGGGCCGATTCCAAGCACTCTTGCTAGATGCACGGTCCTGAATCACCTCAATCTTTCTAACAATCACCTCTCTGGGAACCCAATTTTTTCCGGGGGCATTTGGTCTCTGACGAGGCTTCGAACCTTGGATCTGTCCGACAATGCGCTGTCGGGATCAATCCCTACTGGTATGGCTCTCATACATAACTTGAAAGAGCTAGTCATACACAGAAACCAGTTTTCAGGAGGCTTACCGGCAGATATTGGTCTGTGTCCACACTTGAATAGGCTAGACTTTAGCAACAATCTCTTGACCGGACCCGTTCCGGAGTCTTTGCAAAGGCTTGGTGAACTCAACTTTTTGAGCTTATCCAACAACTTTTTCGATGGAGATTTCCCTCAATGGTTTGGTCAAATGAGCAGCTTGGAACACGTAGATCTCTCAAACAATGGTTTGACAGGATCCCTTCCCACATCAATGGGAAACTTGAAATCATTAAAATTTCTTAGTGTGTCTGATAACAAGTTGACTGGAGCCATTCCCAACTCCATGGAGGACTGCTCGAGATTGTCTGTTATCCAATTAAGAGGGAACGCCTTCAACGGTAGCGTACCGGATGGTTTGTTTGCCATGAACTTGGAGGAAGTCAATCTCTCGAGAAACGAGCTGACGGGTTCCATTCCTCCTGCATCTGGCAAACTATTGGAGACCCTTGAGATATTGGATCTGTCCGCGAACAATTTCGCGGGAGATATCCCAGCGGAAATGGGGCTTTTAAGCAAGTTGAGATACCTGAATTTGTCTTGGAACCGTCTGGAATCGAGGATACCGCCGGAGCTAGGTTACTTTCAGAATCTCACCGTGTTAGATCTTAGAAACAGTGGTTTGATTGGATCCATTCCGGGTGACATATGTGATTCTGGCAGCTTGGCAATTCTTCAGCTTGATGGAAATTCTTTGACGGGTCCAATTCCCCATGAAATAGGCAACTGCTCGTCACTCTACTTGCTGTGAGTTTTTATACAGTGCAGGATTTTCGTTTATTGGTTTCTTTTAACATTTTTTTTTGGGGGGGGTGCATTTACCGTGTTGAATCATTTTTTATTGCAGAAGTTTATCCCACAATAATCTGAGTGGCCCCATACCAGAATCAATGTCATTGTTAAGAAAGCTCAAGATTCTAAAGTTGGAGGTCAACCAATTGAGCGGGGAAATACCACAAGACCTTGGGAGACTAGAGAATCTTCTCATTGCTAATGTGTCGTACAACAGGCTCGTGGGTAGGTTGCCTACTGGAGGCATTTTCCAGACCTTGGATGCCAGCGTAATTGAAGGAAATCTGGGTATATGTTCACCCTTGTTAAAGGGACCGTGTAAGATGAATGTTCCAAAGCCTTTGGTCCTTGATCCATATGCCTATGGCAATCAAATAGGAGGCCAAAACCAGGGGAATCGTCGGTCCAAAGGCACCCCTGGGTTCAGGCACCATAACTTCCTCAGTGTGTCCGCCATTGTTGCAATCTCAGCTGCGGCGGTGATTGCTATCGGGGTGTTGGTTGTAAGCTTGCTCAATGCTTCGGCCAGGAGGAGAATTGCCTTTGTGGAAAATGCCCTGGAAAGCATGTGTTCCAGCTCCACAAGATCCGCGAACCTGGCAGCAGGGAAACTCATCATTTTCGATTCAAAGTCTTCCCCTGATTGGCTCAGTGCGGGGCTTGATTCCATTCTCAACAAGGCTGCTGAAATTGGGGAAGGCGTCTTTGGAACTGTTTACAAAACTTCGTTGGGAGGAACCGTGCTGGCGATCAAGAAGCTTGTAACGGCCAATACTCTTCAATATCAAGAAGAATTTGATCGTGAGGTCCGAATCCTAGGGAAAGCAAGACACCCCAATTTGATCCAACTGAAAGGATACTACTGGACTCCTCAACTGCAGCTTCTGGTGTCAGATTATGCAGTGCAAGGAAGCTTACAAGCAAAACTACATGAGCCCTCCCCTTCGCCGCCGCTCACTTGGCCTAACAGGTTCAATATTGTGCTTGGAGCTGCTAAGGGACTTGCCCACTTGCACCATTCAATCCGCCCACCAATCATACACTACAACATAAAGCCTAGCAACATACTCCTGGATGAGAATCTAATACCAAAAATATCAGATTTCGGACTGGCAAGGCTTCTAACCAGGCTTGACAAGCAGGTTGTAAGCAACAGATTTCAAAGCGCACCTGGCTACGTGGCCCCAGAATTAGCGTGCCAGAGCCTGAGAGTCAATGAGAAATGCGATGTTTATGGCTTTGGTGTCCTGATTCTTGAGTTGGTAACAGGCAGACGACCAGTCGAGTATGGAGAGGACAATGTGGTGATACTAAGTGACCATGTGAGATTGTTGCTTGAGCAAGGAAACGTGCTAGACTGCGTGGATCCAAGCATGGGGAAATACCCGGAAGAGGAGGTTCTGCCAGTTCTTAAATTAGCCCTGGTATGCACTTCACAGATACCTTCGAGTAGACCTTCCATGGCAGAAGTGGTTCAGATACTGGAGGTCATCAATGCCCCACTACCAAACAGAATGGAAGCTTTCTGAGATTAGATGGCAAGTTTATCCAACCTCCTCGAGGGCAGAAACAGAAAAATTTTAAAACCTCTCTATTGTTTGTTTCACTTGTTTCTACCCGTCTGCTTGATTGAAAATTGTACCACCACTAGCGTTTCATTCAGTGTATTAGATTTTCGGAGGATTTGTGAAATACTGATTACTAATTTGCTATTTCAAGCACATCCCTGCGCTGTGGAATCTTTCAGTAGTCGCATCCGTGGTAAGAAAATGCATGCCGTTGGTTACTCAGTTCTGTTGATTAATTATAAACTTATTTCTCTTGCTATCCATGTCTATGGTCAAACGATCGTCAAAATTTGTTTCAAGTAAAACATAAATGGCCATCGAAATTCTAAGAAATGGTCAAAATTGCATTTCACCTTCGATAACATTTATTTATTTATTCTAGAAAATGACAGTAAAGGAATTAAATTGGATTGACATTTGCAGCACATTCACAATGTTGTTATAAGGTTGGAAACACATACAACCAAATAACAAAGTAAAGTGAGAGGAAGCAAAATTATTTACACTATTTAGGGCAACATATCTTATGTATGCAAAGCATTGTCTTAATTGAGCTTCTCACTAAGCTTAAGAAGTAAAGTGACCATAGACAATCTTCTCTTTCAATTCACTGCTCGAACTATATAGGGTTCCGACTTATTAATAATGCAAATACAGCAGACTTGTTTATACCTAATCCAAACTCACTTTAACCTTAACATTTTGTTATAATGAATTGCTCACTAGAGGTTTCAACATTCACACATGTTACTTTCTAACATAAAGAGTAATAATGAAGATAAAGCCCACAAGGCTAAGAGAGTTTTACTCCGAAGCACTTGTCTCACTTTTTTCTCTAACCTCTCTCAACTCTTGTATCTCCATCACATCTTCATCGGCCTTTATTTATAGTGTAGAAAGTTCTAGCCAAAATAGGCTTTTGTGGATCAATATCCACTCTCTTAAAAAAAATAGGCAAAGTTCTCTTAGATGTTTTAAGTTTGTCGCCAACTTGGCGAGAATTACACTAGATTTAGCTTGAACTTTCTATGATCCTTATCCATTTGATCTTTAGGCTCTGAGGGTCATTTCCACTAGCTCTTCCAACTTGATCGCATCACCTCAAAGACTTGTTCAAGTTTATCTTCTCTAAACGTTTAATGTAAGTCAAATTTGTAGAATCTAACAATATAAGGGAACTTGATCACATCCTATGTTGTCCATAATGGGTCAACAATACATCCAACAAAGGAACATATTCACAGCGAGTGTATATATGGAAATCTATTTCATTGCATTATACCTAATTTACGGAGCAAACTATTACATTTTTTTTCTTACATTGTACAAACATGAATTAGAGAAAAAGTTTCTTACAAATATTGATCTTTTTCTTTAGTAATTGATTTGAATTGCTTCCTACTAGGAGGTTGTTTGGAAAAGTTGTTTAAAATATTTTAAAAATTTTTCAATAGCTTACCAGAAAATAATCTTAAATGAACCTAGACAAACCCCTACCACGCTATGGACTGGCTACTAGTCTCGTTGACCAAATAGCAACCCTAGTGGCTTTAGTGGCTCCAATATAGCCGTATAGGTGGTGATGTCACTGATTTTTGCCCTCTACACAATTGAAAATGAAGAGAACATGAAATCCTTGTGGCATGGCATGCCTTAGATGTGTTGCACTTCATGTCACAAGGTAAAGCTGTTGCAATGAAGATGACAACAGATAAACTGCATGTTGTTACAAGATTGAGGAGACTGAAGCTAGCAAGAGTTGACATTCCATACCCAATAGGATTCTCTTAAATTTAGATGGATGAATGCATACTCTGAAGATTATATGGACGAAATCTAAAACTTATTATACTGAATAAATGAGGCAATCAAGATGACATCAATAAGATATGGGTAGACCATAATATAAGGCAAAAGTATCCCATCGCAAAAGAAAAGTCAACTCTGTTGCAACAGAAGAGATAACGTATGGTTGTTTGAATCAAGTGATTAATTTGCTGGCTACAATTAAGGAATTTAATTATTCCTCAGTTTCTACATAAAAGACGTTTTTCAAGGTGGAGAAAATGAGAGACAATGAGAGAAGACTAATGCTTAGGGGAGATTTATCTAGTCTTGTGAGTCTCTCCAAGTGTGAGGATGAGGTATCCATGCAAATACACTTATGATAATGTGAGTTCACTTGATATAGTTGTAAAGAGAGAGGGAAGAAAAAGTTTGGAAAAACTTTGTGTAAGTATCTTAAAGTGTTGTATTTAAAGTTGTCCACTTGATGTATGGAGAGCAAGGAGAATTTACTACATTCCTTAGTGAAGGAAATACACATCAATCTAGGTAAAGGCCAAAAAGGAGTTTGGTCAAGGCATAGACAAGGGGCTTTGTCAAAGGGGCATCTACTAGTTGAGGGTTAATGAGTAAATTAACTTAGATGTTGTTGTAACAAAGATAGCTTGCATATGATAAATGTGTTGTAACATCACTTATATTATAGTGGAACTTTGAAACTGGGTAATGCCCCATAAATGTAGGAGTAGTTGAGACTTCGGATTGCATGAACAATTTGGGGTTGCTCCTTTAATATTTTATGTTCTCTCGTGCATGTGTCACAACAAACAATGTAATAGTTTTCGGTTGCATTATGATAGGCTAGCCAGTGCTTACAAATGGTATCAGAGCCATATCACTACTGGCAGAAGCTTGGTAAAGGGAGGTGAGATTGTGGGACAAAGCTTGAAGTTGGAAAATGAATATGAGAGAAAGAGATTCCTCAACAATTTGATTGAAGAGTTGTGCCACAATGCCAAAGGGGGAGATTAAAACCCTTGTGGTAGCATAGCTTAGATATGTTAGCATTGCATGTGGCATAAGGTGAAGTTGCTATGAAGATGATAGTAGATAAACTGCATGTTGCAACAAGAATGGGATAATTAAACCTGGAAAGAGTTAACTTTCTATATCTAACAAGATGCTCTTGGATTTGGATGGATGAATGCATAATTTGAAGATTATATGCTTCCAATAAAGAAGCATATAATATCCCATCATAAAAGGAAAGTCGACTTTATTGATGGGCCTACTTCCTATAATTGAGGAATTTGGTTATTCCTAAATTTCTACATTGAAGATATTTTCTAAGTTGGAGAAAATAAGAGAGAATGATAAAAGATAAAAGCTTGGGGTAGCTTTGTCTTGTCTCATAAGTCTCTCCAAGTGTGAGAATAAGTTGTCCATGTAAACACACTTGTGATAGTGTGAGTTCACTTGATATAATTGTGAAGAGAGAGTGAATAAAAGCTTTAGAGAAGTTTTGTGTGGCTACGTCAAAGTGTTGGAATTAAAGTGTCCACTTAACGGATTAAGAGAAAGGAGAGTTTGCCATATTCCTTGTTAAAGGAAACACACATCAATGTAGGTAAAGGTCAAAAGGGAGTTTGGTCAAGGTATAGAGAAGGAAGCTTAGTCATAGGCTGGTCTACTAGTTGAGGGTTAATGGGTAGATTGAATTAAGTGTTACGACCCCGATCCGCATGAACAATTTAGGGTTGCATGCTTCTTTACTATTTTATGTTTTGTCGTGTGTATGTTGCAACAAACAACACAATAGTTTTCCACTATGCTACAATAGGCCATCTAGAGCTTACAAGTTGTATTAGAGTCACATCACCTATGGTAGGAGCTTGGTAATGGTAGGTGAGATCGTGGGACAAATCTTAAAGTTGGAAAATGAATACAAGAGGAGTTGAGAACAATTCAGGTGGAGTATTTGTTCAATCATGTGTTGAAACAATTTCTTATTTGTGTCTCTTGCTCTAGTGTTCATGGGGAGTACTTTGTGTTCAAATAATTATTATAATAGTTTATTGTTTAGTTCATCTCATATGAGATTAGATACTTTGGCATAATTGTTTCACAAATAGGGAGAGGAATTCAGTGTAAGCAATCTATTGATTGAAAAGTTGTGCCATATAATGCCAAAGCGGAGGATTGAAACTCTTATGGCATGACATGACTTAGATATATTGCCATTGTATAGCATAAGGTGAAGTTGTTGCAACGAAGATGACAATAGATAAATTACATGTTGCAATAAGACTAGAAGAATAAATTTGGCAAGAGTTGACCTTCCATATCCAACAAGGCTCCATTGGATTTAAATGGATGAGTGCATAATTTGAAGATTATATGGACAAAATCTAAAAGATATTATATTGAATAAATGACGCAATCAAGAAGATATTAATGAGATATGGTTTGATCACAATATGAGGTAAGAATATCCCATTATAAAAGGAAAGTTGACTCTACTACAAAAAATGAGATGACAAATGGATGTGATCAAGTGATAGATTTGCTTCCCATAATTAAGGAATTCAGTTATTCCTCAATTTCTACTAAAGGATGTTTTCTATAGTGGAGAAAATGAGACAATGAGAGAGGACAAAAACTTGGGGGAGCTTTGTCTAGTCTCATAAGTCTCTTCGACATAAGCTATTCATGTAAACACCCTTGTGATAGCATGAGTTCACTTGGTATAATTGTAAAAAGAGAGTGAAGAAAAAAATTGAAAAAGCTTTATGTGAGTATCTCAAAGTGTTGTAGTTAAGGCGTCTACCTAATGTATTAAGGACAAGGAGAGTTTGCTACATTCCATATTGAAGGAACACACAACAATGTAAACAGAGATCAAAGGGAGTTTGGTCAAGGCACAGACGAAGGGGGCTTGTGATAGACACGTCCACTAGGTAAGGGTCAATAGATAGATTGACTTAGGTGTAGCTGTAACAAAAAAAGTTTGTGTGTGATGAGTGTGTTATAACATCACATGTATCATAGTGGAACTTTTGAATAGGGTGAGACCTTGCGGACAGAGGAGTAGTTGAAACTCCAAACTACATGAACAATTCGATGTGCTCCTTTATTATTTTATGTTCTACCGCTTGCAACAAACAACACAACAATTTTACGTTGCATTACAACAAGCCAGCTAGAGCTTACAAAATACAATCAATTCTATTATTTAAGCGAAGAAAAAACATATTTGAGATAATTGGCCTCATGGTATTCTAAATCAATCCCACAATCATTTATGTAAAGACATTACTTTATTTTCTTGGTAGATCTTTATTGAAATGGCAATTTGTTTTAGGTCTAACTTGCAGAATTAATTTTTCTAGCTTTCTACTGTGATCATTTAAGAGATTTTAAAATTTTCTAAAATGATAATTTTTGTGTGTTCTCTAATATTGGTAATCTTAAGATTAGATTTCTTTGACTATATTTCTTAACAGGGCAATTAGCTCGTAATTTGACTCATGGTCTTTTCCTTCCAAGTTTGAGAATTTTCAATGTAAATTGTTTCTTTTGTTACTGTGCTTTGCTTAAAATTTATTTCATGGTGCATTGAAATTAATATGTGATGGGATTAGGTCATTGTATTTCATTGGAAACCTGTGAACTAGTTTAGATAATGTTCTAATTTTGTGAACTAATTCATTTTTAGCGAGATCCAATATTCTACATGTGCAATCACTGTAAGCAAAACAAATTAGCTTGCGCTCTGATTACCTTCATGTCTAGCTTTTCTGTGCATGTAATTTCGATATCCGCCATTTAAATTATATCTATATGGATCAAATTGTGACATTCAATAAGTGCAACTATCATCTTGTAAGAATTGAGATTTATTTCAACACCAAATACTCAACTTGTTTACCAAAACTTTATTCAAGCAAACAAACATATTATACAAAACAAAAACTATATAACTACCAAACTAACGAAGTTGTAAGCAAATAAGAGTAAGAATTACAAGAGAAAAAAATGAATTAATATGTTTATAAAATCTAATTCACTCATCTTTGTCATGTTCGATTAATCCAGTCATCACTTATATGTATTTGACCATGTAAATTGGGTTAAAGTTAACGACACACCCACAAATTTTGTAACGAGTGTTGGGAACATCCTTAAGGTTTACTATAGCAACTTCCCATTTCCCAAGGTGCTTGGCAAGATATATCTATAAACTTTATAGAGGGACTACCTAAGTCAGCATGAAAGTACACTATTTATGGTTGTGGTAGCCTAGCTTATCAAATACTCACACTTCACCATGTTACAACCTTTTAGTGCCTTGTAGGTAGCACAAGCATTTGTTGTAAATATATGTAAGTTACATGGTATGGCATGATCAATTGTAAGTGATTGAGACAAGATTTACACAAGTCTGCTGATCATACTTTATTTTATAATGATTTGGGCCCTTACTTGAGTGATTTTGTGAATAATTGAAGCTTTTACTATTAGAATTTAATGTTAAAGTGTTTAAAAGTTGAAAAAACTTGTGTCAAAGTGTATTTTGATGAAGTTGGATAAAAAATAAGATTTCTTGGATAAAATAACCACAAAACTTGTTCTGCTTGTCAGAGCGCAGCTGTGGAAGAGAATATCGCAACTACGAATGAGATGATCACGTCTATAGCAGTAAAAGCAACAAATGATTTGGCATAGCAAGCTTTGTGGCGATGAAAGAAGGAGTTGCTATATGAACATGTTGCAGCTGTATAAATGTCATGTCTTATTATACATTTCAAGCTCTCAGATTGAATTAGTGCAGCCTACTAGGATGCTTGTGAAGCTAGCAGATCAATCAATAAAGAGACTAGTCAATATGGTGGAAAATGTGTTACTAAGGGTAAATGACTTTATACTCCTAATGGATTTTGTTGTGCAGGAAATGGAAGGCAAAAGGAAGACACTATTAATCATAGGGCACCCACTTTTATTTATCGCCGGTGTTAATAGATATGAGGCAAGGTACCTTACTTTACATGTAGGCCCTAATGAGGTGATATTTTTCATGTATTCTACACATTCTATCACCATGCACACACAAGGTAAAGAAGAATGTGGCTATGCTATGAGATTTTGATGCATGCACTTACATTTCAAGTGATATGCCTAGTGTAGCAGAAAGTTAAGTGCAAGTGATAGGTGAATGGAAAGAGCAAAGTGTGGTGGAGAGTCTAAAGGAAGCATCAAAAGAGGCAAATGACCACTTAAGTCTAATAGGAAGACCACAAAATAGGTAGAAGAGAGTAACTAAAAAGAGAGGACATGTAACTTTAAGGGGTTATAGATCTTCAAGGCTTTCATTAATCCTCCTTAAGCAGTGTAGTCTGGCTACTAACATAAAATGCAACACTTCTTAAGATGTAACTCGAGCTTTTATCCACTTTTATTAGTTTAGTTGTTTTTCTTTCGGTATTTTGTTATTTCTAGCTTGAATTTACATGTTTTGAAACCGTTTAGGCTTAAATTTTAAATTTTCAAAATTTTTATGCAAAACAATGCTGCAAGGAAATGAATCATAGCCACGAAATCGCTAGCCGTATTTTTCAACTAAACAACAAGAGATTCTAGAAATTTTCTTATTCCATATTGCGGTTGCAAACTTTGCATTCGCGGCTGCATATGAAAATATCACAGGCACATTCACGATAGCATGATATTTTGCTATTTCTACTTTTTAGGGGTCGCAATTGCTATTTTACAATTAGTCGTCATAGGAGATTATGTCACAGGTGCAAGGGCAAGCACAAGACTGACCACCACGTACTTTAAATTGAGTTAAGGCACCATTCTTTGTTTCTTCTCTAAATTTCCTTTGTCCCACAAACAAATCCCTCACCTCCACAACACACACACACACACACACACAAACACATTCTTGCCATGCTTTTCCTTGCCTTATCAACACCCCAGACTTCACCTGCATAGCACACATCTTAGAACCCTTTCCCTCATTTTTCATTCAAGCAACCATTGAGGCCTCTTCCTAAACATGAAGAATGTCACGTATGCTCACTTCTCTTCCATCTTACTCTTTTCTATGACGAGAATGCTAGTGTTTTTGGGGCTATTTAATTTTATTTTTTTGGTTTGAAGAGAATACATAGTGTGAATTTAGTTGTTCATATAGAGGGCCACAGAGTTATGTTTTTGGAGGCTTATGTTAGCTAAATCTTGTTCCCATGTTGAGTACTTGTTGAGATCTTGACTATATTTGATGATATCTTGTAGCATGGTTTGCTTTCCTTTAGAATTTTGATTTGAATCTATGCTAGTATGCTATTCGTGATATGTGTTTGATACAATGCTATAGTAAACTTGCCTAGCCCAGTTTGGCTTATTTTAGTTAATATTTATGATTATAACTTGTTCCATGCCTTTGGATTATTTTGTGCAAGTGAAGTATGGATGTACTCAAGTTATGTTAAGACGATGCTTATTTATAGATGAAATTTCTTTTGGAAATAATAAGTCTCGTTACCCTTGAATCATGGCACGAACCTAATGTGCGAGGAAGACTTTTTCTACTTAGACTGCTCAAGTTGTCGATTTGGTGGCTTTGTAGAATGCATGGTAGGTGCTTACTAATCTTTAATGAAATTTGCTAATTAGATAGAAATGCATTGTTTAATTTTTATGGAACAAGATTGTAGGATGCTATTATGAATCATGCAGTTTGTATACTTTTAAGTTTGTTGAGGAGCTATTGGTTGATTAAAGTTTTACAGGCACAAGGCAAGAAAAAGAAGTACTAACTCCTTCAGAGCACCACCAACTGCACTGGTAGCCATCTACGATACAAACAAATTTATGTCCAAGAATACACAAGACCACTACAGGCAAGACATTGGTCCATAGAAAGGCGGTGCTAGAGTGAGGATTTGCATCGGCCAACAACATTAACCCTGCATTTACCCATTTAGTGGTCTAGTGGGGATGGTCGATGGCCATTGTGCACTTGACGGGTTGGGCTTCAAAGAAATTGCTAAGAGAGTTCTATGCGAATGTGCTAAACTAGGTGGATAATTTGGTTACTGTTCGAGATGTGCCCTTCTCTTTCAGCCCCACTGATATTAATCGTATGTTCAATTTGAACCCAATGGACATAGGCAGATTTGAGGAGTTAGTGAAGTCCACATGGTTTAAGGAAGGATTGGTCTGAGAGCTTTGTCTGGATGGCATCCACTAGGATGATGTTAGGCACGCCAACTTCTATTGTAGTAGCTCGCCATAGCTAGTGAGAGTGTGGTGGTTATACACCTATGGAGAATCTGACCCAATCAGTACTTGGATATAGTATGTCTTTGGCTAGTTTATTGACAATGAAATCCCCATATTTTTGCGCACACACCTTACCTTTAGTTGCTTAGTATCTCCAAAAGTTCTATTACTATGGAGAGGATGATGGTTTGAGGGTATATATCATGCTTTCGTAAAGTTCAAAAACCATTGGAATACGAATGAAAATGGTGAATGAAATGAGAGATGAAATAGGCACTTTGCTAAACTCCTTAAGCCTTATCTTTCATAAGCTCTATCATTTGGCAACAAAAAAAGATAAGAGAAAAAGAAGTGTAAAAGGAGAAATTTTGGTGAAAAAAGTAAGCTGAGAAAAAAATTCTACTCTGCTAGCTGGTGTGAATTAGCAATTGGGATTACACAGAGATCTCTTTTCATTCTCGTGTAAAGCAGTCACCTAGCTAGGAGTACGTAAAGCATCCCAAGTATGTTGTAAACTAAGTAACTAGGGTGCATGGTTACCTTTGCATAAAAGGGTTCCCAACAGCTTCAGAAAACTCACAAAAATAGACACAAAAAAAGGGGGAACAGAACAAGTGTAAGTGGAAAAAAGAAAGAAAAGAAAGGAAATAGAGGGAGAAAACGAAAGAATCTTGTGAGGTTTATATTGCCAAATACCATCCTATCTCCTTCACTTAACCCTATGTAAGTGTTATTGATCTTATTTCATCTGTTATTTGAGTTTATGTGAAGATGGGCAAGTGGATTCATTATGGTGAATTGTCCAATAATTAATTGTCTTTACCAGGTAATAACACCATCAAAAGTGACTAAAGTGATAGGAGGGGTATAGGTTTATGGCTTGAGTGTGAAAATTTTAGGTGGCAGATGTAGGGGTACAGGTTTATGTTTGATATCAAGCATAAGAACTGTGTAATTGTGATATGATTTTGGGGGTAGATAGGTACCTTTGATTTCAATCGCCTAACCATAAAGTTCTAGCATATTGGGGGCTTGGTAACTTTTTATAGGTGTAGGAGTGAAATAAATTATAGACTTTCTAATGTGGATATGGACCATTGTTTGCCTAAGTCAAATTGTGACAACTGGTAGTACAGTTATTCAGTAACATCGCTGAACAAACTAAAATGACCATACCAAAATCCATCTCGTGACACTTTCTGTAATTTAATTTTAGTCAGTTTTGCTAGGAATGTGCTTCAATTACCAAATGTAATGATAGACCCAACTTACAATTGAAATTGACCTTACCTTTAGAAACCCAATCTACAAAGAGGATTTAGCCAAACTGATCTAGTTGATAGCTTCTCCCAAAAGTCTCTAAAATATAGTTGATATGGTAATTTCCCTTACTAATAGTTAGGATTAACTCAAATATCATGAATAGGGACATGATTGTAATTTCTAACTTAGGGGGTTAATTAAGTGAAATATCCCTTAGTTAGATATGCAAACAATTCCTCCTTTCTTCTGATGCCTCTGTCTCCTTCTCACTCCTTTTGAATTTCTAAGCTACCCAACTCAAGTCACTAGTGGCTAGGTAGTTTGATCATCTTGAAATTTATATGTTCTAGTCTCTCTCCATGTTATCTATCAATTATCAGAAGGGTTTACCTAGTGAACCCCTTGATGATAATTTTAACAATGAGCCTCTGTACTATAATGAAGAGGAAATATAGAGTTTCCTTTGAACCTCACTTGGTGAAGACATGGTGATGATGTTAAGGCTAAACAAGAGGAAAAAAAAAAAAAAGAGATGTAGAATATAGTGAACATGGAAAGGGAGGGAAGAAGAGAAAGAAATGGAGAAGGAAAGATAAAATAATTTTATGAACTTTTTCATAATAATTTTCTATCGCAATCTTTCTATACTTATATTTGACTGTATCCCATAATTTCTTTTAGTAGTTACAAATCTAATGACAGGTGAACTAGTACTTCCCAACTTGGGTGCCCTTATTTTTATTTACAGCAATATTTCTTGATTTGCCTTTAACACTTGATGCCTACTTCCGATTCATGGGTGGATTTGCCCCTTGGTCTATAATAATAATGATCCCCTACCATAATTTGTTATCCATCCAGGATGTGATGATGATGATGATATGCTAATGTGATGATGATGTATGTGATGACATGGCTTGACAATAATTTGTAAACTAATTTTATATAATTAAATGATATAAAGATTTTTTAATTACATCACATTAATAATATAAAGTTTATTATTATCAATATCATGCCAAAAATATTAAAATCATTCTACTTGTAAATTTCAATGATGTCTCATAATTTATGGTTATTATTTTAACCAAACACTCTAAATTTTTTTTATGACATAAAATTTAATAACTTATAAATTTTAAAAATATCTTATAAGTCGTATGAACTTATAAACTTTTAAAATTAATGTTAGTTATCTAGCTAGATATTTTTAAAATGTTAGCTTATTTTAAAAATAAGTTGTTAAAGCATTTCAATAAAATAAAATGTTTAAACTTGTAAGTTGTTAGTAACAATAATCTTGCAGTCAATTTGATCAAAATTAAAAAAATAGTTACAATTTTAAAAATAAGTTATGAATCATTAATTTTTTTGGAAGAGTTTATAAGCATCTACCATCTGCTTCATATGTGTGTGTGTGTTTCCTTGAATGTTATAAGAGATTTTTTAAAATATTTGACCAAAATTTTTACATTTATTATGAACTCTCAAACACCTTATTATAAAATATTTTAAATAGTTTACCAGCCTAGGTATGCACTCCCTATCAAATTCTCAAATAACATTGGTATACTTCTAAAAGCAGGATGCAATTTGACTAGCTTTAGACTTCAAATTTTAGGCTTTCTGCTTCTTCGACCACTCCAGTATAAAAGCCTGCCTCTTTTGTTTGTGTTGTTCCATACACATACAACCAATCCTCGTACCATAATTCCAATACCTGCAACGAAATAAGCATGGTCACAGTTTCATTTCGAATTTAGGAACGTGCTGAAACTAGAACTAGAGTTGGAACTGCACATAATAGTCTTGATTTTGATTTTAGAACCACCAAAAAAATTATATAATATATATACATATATGTGTATATATATATATAGCTTAACATGTACATTCACAATATAATATATTTATTTATATTAATATGAAATAGTTAAATAATAATATGTATATTTTTTTCCATTCAAAAAAGTTTGTTAATTGATAATATAATAGATTTAATAAAAATTTGTATATCTCATTCTCTACGTTATAGATTCATAACAAAGTTCGAATATGATTTTTTTCTTCAATTCTTTTACATTTCACATTTGTTAAAAGTTTTAAATGTTATGTTACATTACTTTTATATTAAAATTTATATAAATAAATAATCAAATATAATTGCATAAAGCTATCATCTTAGAGAACCAAAATCAGAACAATCAAAACTAAAACCATTTGTTCCAAAACTAGATTATTAACAGTTAAGAACTGGAATCTAAACCGAAACCCAAACCAAAACCACTATATAAGATTTGATTCTAGTACTTTATTTTTCTAAAATTGGAACCAGATCTGCTAGTTCCAAAATTGTGGCAATGCCTACGATGGAGAACTAGACAGTTATTTAGCCGTCAGAGCACAATCTAATAAGCCAGAAATGGATGCAGAAACTTTATCTTATGAACATCAAACTTTGACCGGCCTCCACAATCACTGAATAATAAAGCTATATTAATGGATATTCCACATAATCAAAGGGATTACGTTGTATTATCAATGGGCAATCCATCATTTCTACAAGTTTCGTCAGTACGTTTTCCCGTAGAGAGGAATATACAACGAGGGTTTTAAAGCCCCGAAATTTTAAATTCTAGGAAGTGGTGTTCTGTCTCATCCATTTTGTGGCTGACCATTTCTCTCCCGATAGTACTTCACATCCACCATGTAGACTATTTGGATCTGATCGTCCATCAAGCCCCTGATACAATTAAACAAAACAGCATAAAAAATAAGATAAACATTAAAATTCCCCATTTATTGCAGACAAACATACCACGTTTTCTTACTGGTTTGATTTGCAGTTCTGTTAAATTGGATAAAGTACTGGTATTAACCATTCACATAGCATACAACTATTCAATTTCAACTATTTCAACCAACAATTGCAAAGATGCAGAAACCTGGCAGACATAATCACCATTCTGCTAGTCATTGAAGGTGAAAAACATCTGCACTTCTTCAGCAGAATACTTTGAGCTTACATTATACTTTGCCTTTTCATGCTTCCATCAATATGCGTACTCGAGTATATACATTAACTTTTAGTCAAACTTAGTAAATCTGGATGAACTCAATATATCTTGTCACCATATATTCGTTAGGGGCCAGAAGTGGAAGAATTGGCAGAAATCAGTGAAAACATCAAACAAAAAAGACCACATGCACATAGTTGTCTTTTACAGATCTTCAGTCCACCATGATTTGAAAAAAGAAAAAAAAAAGAGAATAAAATCAGAATCATTGGAATAAAAGGATGTACCATACTCCAGAACAACACAGCATCTCCTTTAAGCGGCTTCACACACAATCCAGTGACCATTTTCCCCCCACAGCTACACTGACCGGATCCAGCCTAAATAATAATAATAATAAATTAATAATGATAATTTTGCTCTTGAAACATATAAGCACAAGTCCAGGATTCTAAAAGCCTAAGAAAAAAACCATTGAAATTGAAGATGGACAAAGGAAATTTTACGGTCTAGGAGATTCTATTAAACCTGCCCTTAACCCAGTGGCAAAAAAGTAGTTCAGAATTGGAGGAGGTATACTAGATTCCTATTTATCATATGTAAACATTATAGAAAATAATATAAATTCTATTAGTCATGAAGCAAATAAAATATGAAAATACAAATTCCAAATAAACCTTTATGGCACCATTGGAAATCCACTAACCCCCTCCCCCACACTCTTACCTAAAACTATGCAGTTTATCATGGTCATTTGCACAGAAATTCAGTGCATAGAAACAATAAATATAAGGATTAAGCATTTCATTCTCCGCCTTATTGCTTAAATTCACAACTTGCTCTTATATTCAAACTCAATCCCTTAGAATTCATTACAAAATTAATGATACAACTGCTTGTGAACAAGGCGACTTTATCACTTTTCTGGATATCATCAAAGAAAAGCCATGCTGAAGAGAGATGACGTTGATTTTGCTATTCATGAGGCTGAGTATCAGGGCCCCTTTTTTTTTTCCCTTTTTTTATTGATGTGCTTGAATTTCTGGTGCCCTAATTAGCAATCACCTTTTTGCATCCTTAACCTTCTCAAGTCTGAGTACAGATTCAGTATCCTACCATCAGATATGAACTACATCTAAACTATTCTTTAGCATATGTCAGAAGATTTTTAACTTTAATGTTCTGCATTGCACAGCAGAATGCTGCAACAGTTGTACACCTCAGATTATCCAGTCACCACAAAAGATCATTTTAACAGTAGAAAAATAACAGAAGTGGACATGTTACCACCTTTGGGAAGTATGTTTCTCCACCCTGGACATTGTCGCTAAGATACATGAGCATTGTTGCAACTCTTTGACCACCCAACTTTAAATTAAACTGCAAGAAGAAGATAGATTATGTTTTAATATGGTTTTAGGGTTCGGCTAGTAACACATTGGAAAGGTGTAAAATGAACTTACCGTGTCAGAGAAGTAATCGTGGTGTGGCCTGTACAGCTGATTCTTTTCATACCTGTGCCTCTGCAGATGTTAGCTTTGATATTAAAATCCACTAGTTCTGTGTTTGACTAAGAAATTAAACAATTCTATATGCAAGAACTCACCGCAGCACTTGTATACGCTCTCCATTTTCTATTGGTATTTGAGAGTAGACCGAAATTCTTTTCTCAATTGCCTGATTGTTCATTGAACACAATTATCAAGGCACATGGCTTCAAATAAATTGAGAAAAATCATGTGTAACCTCTAATTTAATGACTAAGATGATGAAAAACAAAGAAGACAGAATATAAAAAATAAAATACAGAAGGTAAACATGAATTTTCAAAAGCATCCATGAACACATTTGTAAGTGATATGCATGTAACCTTTATCATCGGATACTTCCTCTCTTCAGAACTCAGAAACATACCAGAGCTTGTTCTAACATTACTCATGATACCCTGAAACAAGTTATGAAATGATAAAATAGATTCAAATGTAAAATTTAGTTTCTCAAACAAGATTAACAGAAGGTAAAGTGAACCACAAAAATCCAACACAGTTGTGATTTAAAATATATCCATAAGGACTGAGCTGTATCAAGGAACAAACAATTTTTTCTGTTGCTGATGCAGATTTCCAATGATCTTAGTAGTAGCATCACATCAGTAACAGAAAAAGGAGGACCAATTGCACCAAGCAATTTGAGAGCCACCTGATTGCTTCAGCATATATTGATTGCAATAAAATCAAAATGTTTATCAGGTAATAATAACATCATGTAGTCAAGTGAGTGATAAAAGACAGACTAATGGTTAAAAACACCAATGAATTTTCGATGATAATAAAAAGTGTTGGAGTGTATAAGCCAATCAAGACAAGTTCAACAAACAGATAAAATTTTATATTGGATATTCTTGGAAATAACAGTCAAACTTTTAATTCTGAATGCAATAAATGAACTATACTCTCACCTTTCCAGTTCTTGTATCCACAACAGTAGAAACCTGTAGGCGGGGTTTAGAGATGGCTCTAAGATAATCACATTCCTGTAAAGGCAAAAAAGCAGAGATATGGTTCATCAAGGTATTAATATCTTTGTTAAGCACTCCAGATTTTACACGAGCCATAAGGTACCACACTTCTAGCAAAAACCTAAATGATACAAGCATACTGCATACACCAGTTGCTGAGAAGAGTGTTGGAAAATGAGATATTTTAGATACTTCAAGCGTACTGAGACAAGTCATCTGTTGGTCTTGGCCATACCATTGTGATCTTTATTTTAATGATATATTTTTGTAAAGGTACAAAAAGTATGTTGTGATTTGAGGGAAGGATTTGAAAGAAATATCAAACGAAACCGAATCAAGCAGATTCAAATCCACCATAATGACTCAAAAAATAGCTAAAATGGAAGCTCAAGGAGTTAAAATCCATTTAAAGGAATTTTTCAAATAAGCGCAATGGATTTGTTAATCTCTGTTCAGATAATATGTAAATTGACCTTGCTTGAGATTAGCGTGTGTCGGTTCACATAAAAAACTTCTATGGGAATTTGTAGTTATAGTAAATATCCCAATCTAGCCTTGGATTGGGGATGATACTGATTAATTTCCTTCAGTTTTTGCCTCTGACAACCTAATCTTGCTCAAAGTCATCCATCTCTCACGTAATTGAGATAAAGAAAATCTAAGATAGTTTTGGTCATGGTAACTAATGGCAAGAGTGTGGCACCACATCTTATTGAAACATGGCACAGAGCACACAGTATGGCGCTATGTCTTATTGAAACATGGTACAAAATTATATAAATATATAAAAATAGATTCATACTATTAATAATTTCCACAAAAATAAAATACCAACAGCTTTCAAAGTAAAAAAAAAATACAGATAATTCTTAATTTGTAATTTTATAAGGAAATACAAATTACATATCAGTCTTCAGTTATAAAAAGTTAAAAATTTAATATATAAAAAAACTGCTCGTCAACCATTTTTCAAAAAACTAAAATACAAAAAAAGTCGCTTGAATTTTGATATTATTGATTTTTTAAAAAAAATAGAACCATAAGAATTAGGTAAAATCACTACCCAAATATTTTTTGACTATAAAATCCATGCATTCAGACCGTATATACATTAGATAAAGAAAGAAGAAGAAAATAGCAAAAAAGTAAGGAAACTTATTATGAGGGAAAAAATAAAAAATATAAAACAAAAAAGATTCCCCCCTAAAATTAGATAACATAATAAAAATGAAATGAATTAGAGAAAAAGCTTATCTAGAATAGGAGAAAAGAATAGAGAATAATAGAAATGAAAACTTATCAAGAACATAAAAATGAAAAGGAAAGAAGGAAGTAAAGAAATAATCTGATAAGGAATTGAGAAAGAAAAGCAAGAAGAAGATATGTAGTCAAAGTCACAATTTCTGTCTTTTGCTTCACTGAAAGAACAAATATCACCACAAGAACAGTGACATGGCGAAGCGAGCCTAGTGACATATTGCAAGAACAGTGTTAGGTTGTAAGAACAATGTTAGCTAGCACCTAGTGCCTGTGACAAACAACTATAATGTTGCTCTGTTTTGGATTGTTCTGATGCTTTATGAAGCAATAAAAGTTCAGAATACGGCGATACTCATTAAGATGGTATCAAAATGAAGCAAAGTGAGTAGTGGTGAACCACAAAAGGCAAACATCTTTAAATTCAGAGATCCATATATAGGGCGGACAAAGGCCATAAACATTTCCTGGTGAGGTAGGTTCACAGTTTTTATAAAGTCACAACAACTTTACAATAATGAAATTAGATATTTCGGTGATTCAGGTTCATAATTTCCAGATAACCCCAAAATTATTCTTCTTATATTTATAGTTGTAAACAGAAGTGAATGCAAGGGCTGTATGATAAAAGAAAACTATTGGATTCAAGGAGACAAGCTTGCATTATTTACCATAAAAAAAGGGTGGCATAGCCAGGAAGAAAAAAATATGATTAAAATTGTTAAAGCTATGAGTCAGAAGAAATTTTCAATCCTCTTATCTTGATTTCTTGAACCGAGAGATCCATGAATCGGGATAACTGCTGAAAGTATCTAAGTAGTAAACCCACCCTAAGATGAATGCGAGATCTCCAATTCCAACTTCCCCAGAGTTTCTGGTAGCACTGTCAAGACAGCAACAGGCCACGAAAATCATGCCTAATGGGGAGAGAGTTGGGTTGAGCAATAATGATATCTTCGACAGGCTTCAGGAAGATTCCTGAGTATGACAACCTTTCTAATTTTTGTTATGCTACTAATACTTGCCCTCCTATTCTGATCTTCGGAATTAATTTATTTCTCTACTGGGTGGCTTGATTTGGTTTTTGTAACCAGGTCAGATTTCTATGGATGATTCAAAATGCAGAACAATACAAGCAGTAGTTAAATTTGAGAGAGTTCATAAAGGGTATAAAATTTCCAGGGCAAAAACAAAGATGTTAGGGGAAGATATAGTCTTAGAATCTCTCAATTGCAAGAAAAATTTTAAAATTTCTCTTTAGGTATTTCAAGAATCTCTCTTTAAGCCCGCTTTTGTCTCAAGATGTTCTTCCAAAATTACAAGTTCACTTAGTCTCAAATTCAACAAAAATTCATGCTTGGTTGTTGTAATGTCACGCAAGTTAGTTACAGCAGTTTCCACAGAGGAAAGATCTTTCGTGTCAGTAATTCGGTCAATCTCAACCATTTTAACTCTTATGATCCCTTTTATGAGTATTCCGGCCAGTAAAAGCATCCTAATTACAATCAAAAGTAGCATTTCTGATCTAAGATGTATTCCCATGCTCGCACCAACAAGTTCCCAACCCTATTCAAGGAAAAACCTCTGGGAACATAAAACTTACTTAAAACATGGAGAAAGAAAGTATTTCAAACTTAATCTCTATCTCAACTAGGTATAAAATGACCATGAATGAAGTTAACATATTACATGAAGAAATGATTGAAGAACACCTTAGCTTCCAAATAAAATTTTACAGAATACATGAGGATTCGATTTGTTATGAAGAATCATGAAATGATATGGTGAGGAAAAGAAATATACCCATCTGGGATTAATTGGTAAAGAAAGGCATATCACCTTATTTTACGTTTGTTAAAAGAAAAACAATATGCATTTTGGAGCTAAAAGAGTGTAGCAACCATTTACGAGGTCAAGATAAAGCTCCCACACTTCAGTGATGGTTATCCAGCCCAATTTCATGCATATTGGCATTTGCTCAAACACCTAGATCGCATGTATAGGCCATTACTTGCGAAACAACCTTGTCTGATAAGAATGCAAGGAGAAAAGCAGACATTAAATCGCATTGCTCCTACACATAATACCTCCAGCATTGTAGATGCACAAACATAGAACATTCAAACATAAAACATTTACTTCTTTTACTGAACTTTAGATTTCCAATTGACATTTTTGACACTTCACAGTAGAGTAAATAACATGAGTGTGTTAATGCAATTGTTATTCTACTCTAAAAAGAACAGATACTTTAGTCCTCTATATGAGGATTATAGCAGCCTGAAAGAAGCTCAGTAGATACAACAGTATCATATCAGTCAAAGCTAAATAATCTAATATGCATACCTCAGCACTTAAGAAGTTATGAAGCAGAACAATACGAGGAGACCAGCTAATTATTTCAGGTTTGACCTGCATCGTACAGTGAATAAGGAACTATCAAAATAAGTAAAATAAATAAATAATTACAGTTCTAAGCATATTCTTAAGGATTTCTGTTCCACAGTCTAAGCAGAGAATTTTATCTTTTATTGGTTTTAGGGTTCAAGGTTAAGTTAGGTTTATTCTCCAGGATGGACTGGGCTTTCCATCTTTTCTGGTCAGACCAGACATTTCCAGGTCCTTGCCCAATGTCCACCCAATCATTATGAAAACTGCACAGTAATTTTCTTTTCAATTCCTAGATTTAGTCATCAATGGTTTTACAACATATTTTTACAACAGTTCTAAGCATAAAGTCTTAAGGAGTTCTGTTCTGCAGGCTGAGCAGAGCATTAGCTTTTGCTTGTTTTACAGTTCAGGGTTAAGTTAGGTTTAAGTGTGTTTATTCTACAGGTTCGACTGGGCTTTCCGTCTCTTCTGGTCTGACCAGAGATTTCCAGTTCCTTGCCCAATATCCACCCATCATCATCAAGACTGCACAATATTTTTTTATTTTTTTTTTCACTTCCTAAATTTAGTCAGCAATTGCTTTACAGAAAAATTTTAAGTGAAGAATACTATTTCTGACATTCATTATAGACTAAGTAAAAGATAAAGATTAAAAGCTTAAAATATGCACTTAAGAATGGGAGCTATCCCAAGAGGACAACCCAATGGTTTAGAAACCAATTCCTCATAGAAAAGGTCTTAGGTTCAAACATTCTTGGGCATGGGTGTCGGTGTGAGTGTTGATGTGAGTGGGTGTGTGCAAGTTTAATTTTTTTTTTTTAAAAGAATAGAAGCCTCATGGCTTTATGTTATTTAAGCAATTACAAGTAGATGTTATTATATCTCTATTGGATTATTATCCATTCGACTTTTACTACATCTTATTCATATGCAGTATCGCTCTTGTGTGTCCGAATTTTTTTCATAAAATTACTTAATGAAATATAAGACAACAATATTTACCATATATTATATTATTGATATGCATAAACTCCCATCTACGTTTAGAAAAATTACATCAATACTAACAAATAAGCAAAGAACAGGGATGAAATATAAAATTATATTATTAGTGTAATTTAGCCACAATTAAGTATGAACATTTTTATTTACTTGTTTCAAAAACAATGGTATTTTGCCTCTTCCAATGACATTGAAACGTGTGATTTCAAACATATATTGGATAATCATAGGAACTGATATAATTAACAGAAGTACTATAAAGGACACTTTAAAAAAAGATAATACTGAGGTATAATAAAAGAATTTTCAAAATAGTAGTGCGTCCCCATATTTGATATACTTGGTTGTTTCTACTTCAACTTATAAGGATATGATATAGCTATATTTTGTAAGGAGTGGTTGGATTTGATCTTTTACTATATAAAGATACTTAAACCACGGCCGACTGTTGCTCCGCTCTCTTTTCCATCAACATGCTATCCAATACTGCATTGCAGTTTGGGCTGAGACAGGGAATTTGGAATTTAGCTACACACCCACATGCCGAATGAGAATTGGCGACAACAAAAAGATAATAAAGTTTTGGGTATTTACAATGTTTGTTTGAGTAAAATTTCTTGAGGATCGTCAACTGCTAGGATAGTATTATAATTGCAAGTAACATCAATAAGAGAAGTGTAGAAATTTCTATAAGAAAATTTTATGTTTATTATGTAATGGCTTTTAAGCCTAATTGTAAGAGATTTTCTTTCCTTTCTTGGCCTACTACTGTCTTGAGGAAGATTTTACCTTTTTATTTTATATAATATTAGTTTACATTCACTGCTTTTGGGTGGCTAAGTTCATTTTGTAAAACCTATAAAATTATACCATTGTATAGACAACGAACTCAATATATAAGAAAGTATTGTCTTCTTCAAGTCTACATGGCATTAGACTATGCGGTATCAGAGTAGTTTACCATAGCAAAATGTCAAATTCAATATAATTTATGATTTGGTTTACACATTGATTGCAGCCTATTCCATATCATTTGCGCATGATTTTCATTCTGTAGATTTTTTTTGCTGATCTCTCTAATGATTTTTGATTGAGAACATAAAGAAAAGTATGATCTCTATTGCCTCCATTTCAGTCAAATTACAATGTTCAATTTGAGGATCAATCTTCGAAATCATCTTAGATTTAATAGGATATTATTTGGTTTAGATGAAATCAAATCATACAAATATGATTTGGGTATCACATGCGAGATTCAGTACATCTGATATGATAAAAATATATTATTTTACTTTCATTATTAAAGTTTGTCTCACTCATAAAAAAAGATTCTTGTAATGCAATATTAAGAAACAAATAATATACATTCGAGTCTCAGCACATTTGCCTATGGATGCATACCAGAATAGTCTAACTATTTAATTCTTGTAATCCTTCACTATTTGCGACATTCAAATTTCAACAGAAGCTCCTTTAAGAAGATTTAAGGTGTTTCTAGTAAAAACTTAAAATGAAGTGCTTTAAGGCTTTGCCAACACCTTAGTATAGCATAATATCTTCTACTTCAAGTATGATTCTTGAGTGTTCCTCACAATTAGTAAGCACTTTATTTTTTGTCAAAAAAATTACATAAAAAGAATTGACCAAAATGAATTCATTATACACAATATTACCACAAAATTGTATTTTGCACGTGGGCCTACAAAGTATCGGAAATTAATAATGTCATAGTTGCCATTAAATTTATACAAGTTGATGCCTAAGAGATAGACGCACAACAAAAGATTGAATCCAGAAAAAAAAAATAATTCCGAATTAGATAGCACATGCATGAAGACTGCAATGAATGATATGTTTGCAGTGATGTATTTTGTTCATAATGTCAGCTAGTTCATTATAAAGGTGAGACTCCCCCTTAAAATCTTGTATTCATACAAGTATCAGTAGAAGTAAACATAAGAGAAACAACGAGAAGCAAATTAGAAAGAAGAAGAAGGGAGTATAAAAATAGATTAATGTTGGGTATTATACCACAGCCAAAGTCATTGTGCATATATGCTTGTAAATTATTAATCTTGTATATACAGATTTCTATATGCATAAATGTTTTTAAACCTGAAGCATCAGTTGTTTTGCAAGATTTGCAACTAACTGGAAATTATAAAAGGTGCTTTCATTACATAGGGAACAAGACACAACTCACATGAGTTCCAAAATCCAAATAAAAATCAGTAATTCTGCTAGGCTTTTGTGGCCTTTAGATGCTGAGGCTTCATATTGTTCGGAGAATCAGCAATCACAAAGAATTTGACATTCTATTTATTGTTTAAACTATCAAGCACGTTCTGAAACTCTCTGCTGCTGGTTTTAGGTAACCATCTAAAGTGATGTAAACCCTATCAAGTAAAATCAATGGGGTTTTTTTCTGAAATTTGCTCAAAAAGATAGTTTGTCAAAACCAACAAAATATATGTCTTAACTTGCTGTAAACTCACCAGTTTAACCTGTTTAAAGAGACTATACAGTCACAAATGTACAAAGCAAATATTATCATGTCTTCAATATTAGTATTATTAGAGAGCACCTTTAAATATTTACAATATCAATTAGAATGTTTTACAATATTTGTTTTGATATCCCGTATATTTTATTACCTAATATAAGATTTAGAATATTTTGTTTCTACTTTATGGAATTAGTTTTATGTAAGTTGTTTATTATTTCTAGTATACTTGTACTTATCCCATATTATAAATTAGAAGATCTTTTTAGTAATAAAGAATGCTACAATGCTTCCAATCTTTCTAACATGACATCTGAGCGGGTGCAATCCCATTTCTTCATATATTCCCCCACCTAAAAAGAAAAATACTGATTTAAATGTTTAGTGGGTTGATAATTTTGGGCTTCAAGTTTTTGCTCAATTAGTTAAAGATTTTGTATTTTTATGAGTTTGTCTCTCAACCCATTATTTTTTTTCTAATTGGTTTCCACCTGTTTACATTTTATTAGCATCTTGTCTACTATCGCTGATGCTTATCAAATTAGAGAAGCTTACTACTACCTAAATTTGATATGCACACACAAGTAGAATACGAATGAAATGTAAACAAAAGCAATTTATATGGTTCAGCTAAAGTTAGCCTATGTCCACAAGACCAGAATTTGAAATGTTGATTCACTAGGTATCAATGTCTTACAATATAGGATTGTTTTACCTTTTATACGACAACCACAAAACCGTTTATCTTCACATGATGACATGATGATATCACCACATTATTCCCCACAACTGATTTAACAGTTATACATGTATTGTGGGTTATTGGTATATATTCAATCTCAAAAGGCCGACCCGGTCACTTTCCCGGCCAAGATTACCACTATCCTGGCCGAGAACCTCCCTGGCTAAAATAGCCCAATTCGAGTGCCAAAATGGTCTAGCTCAAGTCATTGCCTTCCAACCTAAGGAAGCCGACCCAAGTTGGTTGTTCCCTTCTTCGTCCGTCCTGACCTGCTGATTGTGACTGACTAGGTAACATACCAATCACTAATCATGATTTTTGGCTATTTGTCACTAACTAGAATTCACTATTTGCTATTTGATACCATAAAGTCTAATTCTGCTACTGTTTGTCTATTGTTGTTTAAGCCCAACTCCTCTACAATTCCTTGTGGTTCAAGCACGACCACGACTACTTTTATGTATTACTTTAAGCAAGATCTAAGTTTATATCAACTTTGTCTGCTTTTAGTAGCATTGCCTCTGCTTTTGTTGACTTCTGTCTGTCTACTACTCATGAAGTGTAACCTACGTCTGCTGCAGACAATTGTGATTTCTGGTATTACCTACCTCACAAGCATAATTTGTGTGCATTGCCAACCATATGTGTTACTAACCACACTGGCCTCTAGTATTGCATACCTTATTGGCTATCTTTGCTGACTACATCTACTATCTACTGTACTTCTTGTTGTCCTGGTTGTTTATTTGTTCCAATTTAAAGTTCTAAATTGAACATTTTAACATAATCTCATGTTTCACTTAAAGGAGAGTGTTAGAGAATATCTTTAAAAAGTTGGAATATTTTACAACATTTGATTTCATATTTTGTATGTTCCATTACCTAATATAGGATTTAGAATATTTCATTTTCTATATTATAAAATTAATTTTATGTTAAATTGTTTCCTATTTTTAGCATATTTGTACTTATCTTATACAATATATTGCAATTTCTTTCAAATAATAAAGCATGTTACAATTCTTTCAATCTTTCCAACAAATATGCTTGGTAGGAAATGGAGAGGCAATAGCAATTATAATAAATGTGCACAACATGTATATCATGAACCTTGTATCCAAAATATCACATACCGGCCAATGACATAAGACTACTTAGGATCCTACAGCTATGTTTGTTCTCATTTTTTCTCTCTCAAAATGCATACTACAAAATTATATATTTTAAATTTTATGTCAATCTCTCACTTTTACACATTTCCTAAAAAAAATACACTTAAAAATAAAAACAAACATAGCCTATGTGTTTATGCACCTAGAAAAACTCTTTCTAGGTGATCAATGTCCAACTTTTGGTGGCATTATCAGTCACATGAAAGATAAACAGATAATTAAAAAAAATGAACCGTGGAACATACATATCCAAGCCGCAAAATTGTAGCTTCTTTGTCATCCCAATGAGAAAAACCTGAAACAAGGGGAAGATGGCATTAATTCTGGCAATGTGTAGCATACACCAATTCACTTGTTTTGAGGGTAAGTTTGTATATTTAGTTAAATGAAAAGGCTATAATCTCCCAGTAAGTTGAAGATTACCTCCACTCAGACTATGCATTCTAGTCAAAGAAGACTTGGCTCCTACATGGCAAAAATTTCCATTAAGGAGATGTGATATGATATATAAATCTACAAGATAACTAGTTTGACTAATTTGAACAAATCAACAAATTATGGGACTGAAGTACCATTGCACACACACATAATTCCAAATTGAAAAAAGAATGACAAGTACATAAAGACCACAAGACCATAATTAGCATAAATACTAGAAGTCTTGTATTTTTCGACGTCTTGAGATCACTACCAGAGAACAAAAGAGAACAGCAGACATGTACCCTCAAAAGGCAATATATTAAGCACGGAACTCCACAAGTTTTTTGATTTATCTTGTGACTTAGCCTATGTGTATCACAGCAAAGTAGGATAAAAGTAGTTTGAGTTTTAAAAAATTGTCAGCATAAGGGCATACAAAGTGAGATACACAAAAACAATGGTTAAGTTTGATTTGACTTTTTTGTGTGTATTTTTAGGTGTATTTTTCTTGCAAAGTATGGTAAAAGTAAGAGAGAAATAGAGATAAAATTTAAAAAGTGTAATAATTAAAACGTGAGTTTTTTAGTGAAAAAAATGAAAACAAGCATAGCCAATATAGATGGAGGAAGTAGTCGACTGAAATAAATCTGACAACAGACCTAATGCTTTGGATTTGTGACGAATCATCAATAAATAACTCACAAAAATTGTATTTTAGTTTGGTGATGTCAGTTTGATAGAAAGGGCACAAAAATGTGACAGGGAAAGTGAAGTAAGTTGCCTTGTGGCTTGTATGGAAATTTATCTGGACTCAAGTTTGTACATAAGTCAATTCAATCAGATGTTAAAAAAAAAAAAATCTTTATCTCCTTTGCATGGACAACGTACCCTTGGAATAATGCAGAATAAAATTTCAGTGAGGTCCATTCTGGGACTTGCGTTTACAATAAAGGAAAGACAACGAAGTTGGCTCTTTTTTCAGGCCAAGAGGCTAGTTTAACAGCCCAAAAAGCAGCATATAATGAATGAATTCTATAGGACAAAGAAGAGCTCAACCAACAGAGATTAAAGCAGTCACGCGACTACCTACAAGGAATTAGAAGAAAGACAGAGATGAAGAGAAGGTAGCATTAGGAGAAATCACAGCACAAGCCATGAAAGTCAAAACCTCAAATGTATAGACAAGTTAGACAATGGGATTTTACAAGCGGACTTTGTTATGCATATCTATCAAGGTGTCACATTATAAAAAGGCAGCAATCAATTCAAAAATATACAGTGGAGGGTGGGGTAAGAAAAACATTGATAAGTACTCTTGAGAATGAAATGATTGAGAACACTACCATATGAATCCTCCAACTTCCTAATATATGCCAATTGAACCAACGCTCCTGAACATTCAAAATTAAGACGTCACTCACATTAATTGGAATTAGCTCACTAAGCGTAAAAATAAAAATAGAAAACAAAAATAAATAGACGTAACACACAATGTATGGACTGAAGAAATTTGAAATTGCAGACCCCAAAAGAATCTACATGCTCGTGCATAATTTAAAATTCCATTACTTTTAAAGAGGATATTCAAGCCATGTTTTAAAAAAAAAAAAAGATTAAATGCACTCTGTCCGCCTCCTGATTTCACATTGCCTGCTCAATTTAGGCATCGCTCTGATAGATCCAATTTTACACATTCAATTAAGAGCTCACCAGTACACATCTAAACCAGCTACAACTATAATGTTAAACAATCAATTAAAAAAACAATTTTCTCAATTAGCTTTCCAACTTGGGACACCAAACTTGGGAGGAAAAAGAAAAAACTAGAGAAGAAACAGTTAGAATTGATTCTCAAACATGAAGTTGAAACAATTATATTACATTCAAAAAGAAGCAGAAATCATTACCCCGAATTATTAAAACAGAGTCCTTATTAATATATTTGTGACAAAAGAAGCAGAGTGCTGGGAATTTACCGACTATCATTCCAACAGTTACAAATGTCAGGAGAGCGAAGAAAAATCTCATCGCAGAGGAAGCCATTACTGTCAGAGAGAAACCAACGGAGAGAAGATCCGAATACAAACAGACCGATTGGTTGGTTAGCGAAAGAAGTTTAATCACGCCAATATGGACATTTTTGTCATTTTAGTGAGCACGTAAGACTGCAGTCTAAGCGTCCAGCCCTATGAAATTGAGCACTAAACACAATTAGCGGGTGTTCGTTTGAGGCGCGCTCGGCAAGTTAATTGTGAAAATATAGAGGACGTCTCTCCAAAATATACTGTGGCTGTTCGCACTGGCATCGATTTACTCAATCAAAATTGTGCATTCAACATAATTAATATTAAAAATTAATAATATTTTAGAAATATGAAAAATTTTCTTAAATAAAATAATGATAAATTACCTAAGAATTTAAAAAAAACATTTTAATCTCTGTTTTGGTAAAAATATTGTGCTCAAAAAAAAAGAAAAAAAGAAAAAGAAAGATTTGAAGATGTTGGTTGGTTTATTGGTTAATTTTGTAAGTTATATTGAAATAATTATTATCACAAACTTATACACGTAGTATAAAAGTAAAAGAAACATCAAGAATTTGTTTATATAATTCATAAATAACCCTCGAAGACCGCGCTTAGAAATTTTCATTAACAAATAATCCAACAAATGTTAAAACAATTGGTTCAAACCAATAAAAAAACGCTTGTCTAACACAAACTTATTTTGGAGTCAACTTGTATACACATTTCTAGCATAATTATCCTAAACAGCAAGAAGCTTTGCCTATGTTTTGTCAAGACTCCTTCTTGGTCGTAGCTACTTGCATAGATGGGTAAGTCTTCATCTCTTGAAGATTGCTTTCACTTAATCACTTGGGCGATTTCGTTAGATAGATGAAAACTTAGCAATTCATTTGGCCTCCTTGATTTCTTCCTACTCAAAGATGTAGTTAATGAAAAACAACTTGAACACTTTGAAAAATGATTGCTTGAACATAAATTTTATAAGCAGTCCAAAGAGTTCTCTCAATTATGAATGATTTTTTGCATTGCAATAGAGTTTTTCCTCACTTTGGTCGTCTAAAAGCATCTATCCTTTCCAGCCTTAAAGATGGTAACACTCACCCTTAAAATTCAACTAAAAATCTTTAGGATACCTGAATATATTACTTTCTATATTGAGGTATTGGTTGCAACACATCTTATTCCCAACTTGATTCTCGATAGATCAACATACCTGATTATATCCTTCCTTGATTCTCTATAGATCAACAATATTTCCCAACTTAATTGCTTAAAAAATCCTCTACAAATCCTCCCTTAAATGTTCAGATTGGAATAGATATGAATAAATTAAGATAAGGTCAACTAGAAGATCCTTCATATTTTTATCGAAAGGTAAGTTAATCATATTCAATCTAATCAATTATAATTTTATCAAATGTCTTCTAATCATACAATTTAATTAAGTCTATAGAATATAATCATAATCAAGAAGGGATATATTTAGTTGAATCATCTTAATAAATTTGACAAATTTTGTGGCTGATCATCTTACAACATCCATTAGGATATGTCACAAAAAAAAAAGAAAAAAGAAAATCCATGAGAAATTGATTTGCCATGTTAGCAATGCTAGTTTCGGCAAGTTTGAGGTCAAAGTTTGAAATTTTAAAACCATAAAATAATAGCAGACACCAATTAACTGGAAAGCACCGAAAGGACATGCAAAAAATGTACATTTTGAAATGATATTCTAATGGGTGCGCTTGTGATCCTTGAGTTGTAATCATCAAATCTTGACTTCTATTTTATCCACACAACTGAAATATTGATGAACACTTTCCATACCTTACAAAATCTCTTCATAAAGCTCTTAGTCTAACACTTTTGGGATGAAAGCTTTTAGTAACAAAAGGAAACTACTAAGAGTGGTTAGAAGTTTCTTTCTTTTTGCTTAATGAGAGGCATACTAATTTTTGGCTGAATCCTTATGTTTAGAACTCTTTTGAACCTGCTTTTATAGTTAAAACACTAAAGTTTTCAAGTAATAGGCTCTAGAGACATACTACATGGACCTTCAGCAATCTTAAGACTATGGACCTTTTAATTATTAACCTTATTGATAATTATAGCCAAACCTCTTAATTATTAATCTTTATTAAGATCTATCTAGCCTTATAATTATTAATCTCTATTAATAATGGAGGCTTCATGAAATTATAACCTTCAACTTAATTAATATCATTAATCAAATCAAAAGTTATCATGTTTTTAGTTAATAATCACATTATTAACAACTATGATGGGAATTCCCTTTATGTCTTGCCCCCTTTAATTAATCTCCATTAATTAAAAGCCTATTATGCTTATAATTGCAAACAATTAAATACTCTATGAGTCTTCTCAAGACTCATCCACATCCCACCAATTTAACACTCATCACAATTTCTAAACTTTTGTATGTGACACTCTAAGTTTATCTTTAATTGGCAACGAGTATAGTTTAAAGGATATGGATAACACCTAATCTACGGCTTATATCATAACTCAATTAAGACAAAGTAAAATACAATCATGAAGCAAGATATTAACAACTAAAAGTGAACTCTATGTGTTTACTTCATTTTGCGAGTTATTGCTCAAATGTTCATTCTCTAATAATACATCCGTGCACATGTATCTCAATATTTCATATTAAAAAGTATGATACTCACCGTATAAATATAAGGTATACAAATCAGACTAATTCTCTAATGCCCTTTACACTGTTTGCAACTCACAGACTAGTTTTAGTAATTAAGTATTATGGCAACCTTGTGCTTATATTCAAAACTTCTTATGGCTTCTTAACTTAATTACATGGACACATATAATGCTTTATACCATTCAAGATTTATATATATGATCAAACTTGCCAGAATATTGATATAAATGAATCAATATTTTATTAATTAATGTGAAAGTGTGCATATACAACCATAGAACCTTTGATTTCCCTTATTAACTATTAGCATTAGAAGGTATATTACTAACAATCTCCCACTTGCACTCTGAATCCAATTGTACTAATGTCAATTACTATAGTATCTCATACCCATCTTCTTAAGATGGCAATGCAAGTATACTTGTGTCATTAGCTTAGCAGGTAGGTTAACCACATTATGTACTCAAGCTATTTTCTGCATGGCTACATTGTCCTGTCTAATAATTTCTTAAATAATGTGGTAATGCATTTCTATGTGTTTGGATTTTTGATAAAACCTCGATTCCTTCGCTTATGCAATTGCGCCATTGTTGCCACAATAAAGTGACAACAACTCATCAACATCTGGAACTGCTTGAAGTTTTACCATGAACTTCTATATGAAAACAAGCTCCTTCATAGCATCGCATGCTGTGATGTACTTAGCCTTCAGTGGTGGAGTCAATAGTCGTGTTCTGTTTGGAACTCTTTTAGCTAACTGCTACTCCATTAAGAGTAAATATAAACCTAGAGATAGACTTCTATCATCTATGTCTGATTGCAAATCAGAATCAATATGTCCAGCTACTTTTAAATCATCTTCGTTCTATATCCTTAGTCCTTCTTAAGTACTTAAGAATACACTTAACAACATTCTAATGCTTTATATCAAGATTCATCTGAAACTTGCTTGTAACACTTGCAACATAGGCTATGTTTGGCCTTATATATAGCATTGCGTACATCAAGTTCCTAAGAGCTAAAGCACATTGAATGGCTTCCATGCTCCTCCTCTCATCAGCTGTCTTTTGGCACATGGATTTTGAGAGATGGATGTAGTGTTTCAATGGTAGTAATCCAAAAGGCTTCCATACTGAATCTCTTTAGTATCTTGTCTATACAAAAGGCTTTGGAGAGACGTAACAATATTTTCATTTTATCCCTATAGACACAAATGCCTGAAATGGTGGTCGCTTCTCCCAAGCCTTTAATAGATAAGTTACCAGATAACTATATTTTAACTGAGATTAATATCCTAACATCACTCTTGATCAATAGTATGTTATCTATCTACAACATTAGGAATGCTATGGCATTCCCACTAATTTTCTTGCAAACACACAGCTCGTCTTCTTTCTTGAAAATTCCAAATGATTACACTATAATATCAAAATAAAGATTCCAACTCCTCCATGCTTGCTTGAGGCCATAAATGGACCTCCTAAAGTTGCATACCTTATGATCTTAACGATTAGCTACCGCTAGAAGTATCCAAATGGATTTGAGCATTGCTATAGGTGAGAAGGTTTCCTCATAGTTAACTCACTCCATTGGACTAGTGCCCTTCACCACAAGCTTGGATTTATAGGCTTTACCTCACTAGTTAAACTAATTTTCCACTTTTAAATACACTTGCATTCGATAGGAAGTATTCCTTTGGGTGGATCCACTAAAGTTCATACTTAGTTTGTATGCATTGAATCTATCTTGAATTTCATGGCCTCTAAACACTGGTGGAACCCTTACCTAACATTGTTTGATCGAAGGTAGAAGGATCCATCCCCATGATCATTATCTGCCATAACAAACAACTCTTGCCTATTATTCATGACATAACTATATCTCTTTAATGCTCGAGAGATCCCACTCGATTATTGTGATGCTTGCATCATAGATGGTTATTCTTGAATAGGATTTTGCCATGAGGGCTATCCACCTTGTTCCCCATCCTCAACTTCATTGAGTGCTATTGTTCTACCTGCAACACTTTCTCTAAGGAACTTTTTATCTAGAAAGCATGATTGATAACCAATGACAAATTTATTATCTTTGTGTAGGTAGAACTCAAATCCCATAGTCTCCTTAGGATATCTAACAAAGCAGCACATGATAGCCCTTGCCTCTAACTATCTATCTTACTCCTCTCAAGGTTAGAAGGCATACCCAAATCTTGATATGCTTTAGGCTTGCTTCTTTCCACTTCAAATCTTATGTAGGGTTAAAGAAACTGATTGAGAGAGAGTTTCATTCAAGGCATAAGCAACTAACAAGAGGGCATATCCTTGATAACATATGAAATTATAGTATATTTGTACCATTTATGTGCTTAAATTATGTATA
Source organism: Avicennia marina (assembly GCA_019155195.1). NCBI lineage: Eukaryota > Viridiplantae > Streptophyta > Magnoliopsida > Lamiales > Acanthaceae > Avicennia > Avicennia marina. The sequence goes on along the minus strand of CM032772.1, from coordinate 5,863,377 downwards.
AATATAAATTAAAATGGAGAAAATATGGTATCGTGCATAAATTATATTAAGCATGATGATTTTGAGGTGAAAAAGTGTGGATAAGGGGCTAATTATTAATTTTGAATATTTTCTTTACTTAAAATGTAATTTAATGTCTATAGGTCAACTTCACCACCATGGAAGAGGGGTTTGTGAGCATGGATGCCAAATTCGTGAGCACAAGATGAGACTGTGATATATTTTGGAATTTTTGCAATCTAGATTCGATAGGGCAGAAAGAGGTTCCGTGATCATAGAACTAAGTCTTGTGGTCACAAATGGAAGGCTCGCTGTCGAGGTTGAGATAGCGAAAAGAGGTTTTGCAAAGGTGAAGCGGAGGCACCACATAATTTCAAACTTCAATTTGGCAATTTTTTTGTAAGGGCTTTTTCATCTTTTCTTACTCCTACACAAACCCTAGATACCCTTGGACTATAAATATGAGTTCTCCATGCCTCACTCACAATCTTAAACTTAGTTTTACTTTTCTCGACACTTAAACACATAGAAAAACAAGGTTAAAAATTAGAGAAAGAGGAATTTACACCAAAAGCTTGAAGCATGCTCATTGCCCATGCAACATAAATTAGATTGAGTTTTTTCAACATTTGCAATTTGGAATTGGTCTTGCTTGAGTTTAGTAGGGGTTTCTAAAATTTTTTTCTAGTCGCTTGTATTTTTGTTTTGTGGGCCATGTACGCATAAGTTTTGGTTATTTGTCTTTGCATGGTTTATCAGGGGATCCACTAATTAATCTGTAATTGTGCAAGGAATAATAGAAGTGAAACTTGTGCACTAGACATGCAATTTGTGAACATTAATTCTATGAGAATAATAGGTGAAATCATAAAATTAATGTGGGTAACCATTGTTAATTATCAAACTTGAATTAGCTTGGGAATACTTCTTAAAATTTAGAGTTTAAGCTATAGGAAAGTTCAAGAGGATATCCTATAGACTTTGAGATTAACAATTTGTAACCAATGTAATTAAATTGATAATTAACATAATTTGGCATACATAGAAAACCAATACAGCACAAGTGGCTAGATGCTTCAACTAGTGGTACTCCATCACTTTTGTCTTGTGCGTTTTGTTCTAAGTGTTTGCTTTCAGTTATTGTTTTCTTTCGCTACAATTTTAAGGCCTAACTAATATAAATTTAATTATATCAATAGACACAAAATCTCTTCTCGTGGGAACAGTATTTATAATTACCACCCCACTAGGTTTAATTATAAATTTAATTTTGGTGTACTAACGACCCATGTTAATCCTTATAAAGAAAGGGTTAAATTAGTGAAGTTTATCATGGACTAAACCATGCTAATGGAGTCTGATTCCTACGTTTAGCTACACCATTTAGTTGAGGAGTTGCTAGCAATGTAAGTTGTGACATAATGCCATTCATTTTGATGAATTCCTCAAACTTGGCACTCATGTACTCCCCACCGCAATCTAATCACAATGTCTTTACATGCTTGCCAGTTTAGTTCTCTACTTTAGTCCTAAATTCTTTGAACTTTGCAAAGGTTTTGTGCTTATACTTCATCAAGTACGGATAATCATACCTAAAGAAATTGTCAGTAAAGATTATGAAGTAGTGAAATCCTTTCCATGCCATTTCATTAAATAGCCACACATCTCGATGTGGACTAACTCCACTGCCACTATAGCTCTCTCAACATGTCTATCAAATGGACTTTTGGCTATCTTGTCTAAGGTGTGCAGTTTGCAAGTTAGAAAGGGCTCCTCTCCCAATAGGTTAATAAACCCATCTTTTTTCAACCTACTAATCTTAGCCTCTTCAACACGACCTAATTTGAGACACTACAATTGCTTGGAATTTAAGCCTTCCCTAGCATACTTGTTTGTCGTGGCATTCATCATAGGGTTATCATCTAAATTCACATAATACAAGCTATTTACCAATGAGATAAGGCCAACCAAATTATTATGATAATAAATTTGGTATTTATTGTCTAAACTTTTACCAATAAAGGTATAGAGATAATATTTTTCACCACATTTGGTAACAAGAGACAATCTCTTAGGTCTAAAACATGATTGGGTAATAACTTAACTGAAGTAGTGCTAATCATAGTGGTTGCAACACTTGCCCTACTACTGACCTACCAACATTAATCACTACTTCTTGCTTTTCAAGCAATCTACTCTTGATTGTATTTTGACCTGGGGTGCAAATGTGAGATGCCACACCTGAATCTAAGATTCAATACATAGAAAACACACTAATAAAACAAGATGTTTCATAAATATAAAGTTATGTGCCTTTAGTGCCATCCTCTAGTACATTGAGGCATCTAACATAATTCTTTCTCCAATGCTTTTTCTTATTGCTTCAGAAACTCTTTGCTTTGGCAATATAGGCGCTAGATCTCACATCCTTCCCACTAGTTTGAGGAATAGTGGGTTTCCTACTCTTGGTCTTGCCCTCCTTAGTCTCACTTACTGAGAGGCTAGACTCTTAAGGATAACTTATTTCCCTTAGAATAGGATGATAGTTTCCAAGATACTATGGACTCTTTGAAAAATGAGAACTTTTTTTAAAATTTGAAACTAACTGACTATCTTAGTCCTAGTTAACATTTGTGTCTCAATCATTAATATTAAATGGGTGTGCATTATTTGAGATAAAAGTAAACTATAGAAAATAGACAGTGCTTTGTCAGTGTGATTGTAATATATGTTACTATTATGATTATATACTTTAAATCAAAACGGCATCCCATTAGATTTTTTGAATCATTCACTCCCTTGAGTACAAAATAGAAATTCTATTGGAAAATTTTCCTTAGTGGGTGATTAAAGTCTTCATTAGACATAACATATCACACACATATTCTTCTTAGCACACTAGTCCCAATGAGTAGCAACTCTTGTGTGGGTTTAATCTTTTTCTTTAGCCCATGGCCCAAACTCACACATATAGTTTTAGGCAATGTTGGTCCATTTAAGTTGCACCTATTAACTAACAACTTACAAGATTCGAATCCCACTTGTGGTCGTCAACTCTTAAGATGAAATATTCTTTGTATGTTGCATCTAATGCATCTGAAGTTCTAAATGTTTTGCACAATGTGACCCTATGAAAGTGATGTTATCACACATTGAGGCTACACTTAGAACCTCAAGCTCGATGGAGGCCCATGATAAAACAATATTAGTGTTACAACTTAATGTTGTTTGAGGAAGTTTTAGGTCTATGTAGTTTTAGGTTTCGCTTTGCACATTATTTAGTTTCATATATCTTATACATCCACTACATAAAATATGCAAAGAAAAATAACGTGGAGGATTATGGACTTCTAGATCCAATTTAAGTCAAGAATTATATCGTGCCCATATAGGTGAAATCTTATACTATTATGTAGGAATTTCGTGAAAGTTTTCTTTAGCTTGGTCTTCATGGCTTCCTTCATCGACCCACCACATCATGTAACCTCGAATGACATCTACTTCTTGGTCTCTACATGAACACAAACTCCTTATTGTTTTCCATGCTTTACATATACATGTGGCATGCCACAAAAAATCCCCATTCTACACCATGAAAACTAATCCAATAGAAAATGCATCCATCCATAAGTGTCATAAGTTCATAATCCATCCATAACATTCATGTAATTATACATCATGTGTATAATTTAACAAATCCAATTAATGACCTCTTCTATGAGTTGCGCATCTCATGCCTTAACTCTCATTTGTCGAAAACCCTTTTTTAAATTTTAAATCAAGGATCTTTTTTAGAATATCATGCATGTACTGTACACATACTATATGCATCGAGTGGCAACACATGTTGCCCAACATATTGTTGGGTGAGCAGCATGCATTAGGTATCCATCAAGTGCACCTCATGTAGCATGCACCCCCACCTGGGCACTTGTCGATCACATAAGGGGTGAAGGGTGCCTGCCAAGTGCCAGTGATGTGCCAACTATGCCCGTCATCATGCTAATTGCGCAAACTCCTTCCCCCAATCTAAAATTTAGCAAAAGCAATTTTTGTATGTATAAACAAGTATCAAATACATGTTTAATCAATTATTAAATGCGAATTACCATAAATCATAGAAACATCATTAAATTTCGTAGTTGTCTTAGGAAAATGATGGTTTTGATACCAATTTTGGGTTGGGTTTCAATGGGTTTGGGCTTGAATTTTAAAATTTTAATAAAAAGCACGTAGCAAAATATTACACCAAACTTGTTCCGTTTTTACCATATAATTTGCATTAACTAAAAAATATCGAAAAGACATGTGAAGAACATGCCTTTTGGAATTGTATTCCATTGGATGCGCTTGTGATCCTTGAGTCGTAGCCTTCGAACCTCGACCTCTAGTTTGTCCACATAGCTGGAACATTAATGAGTGCCTTCTATACCTTGCAAAACCACTTTTACAAAGCTCTTTCTCAAACACCATTGAGCTAAAAGGTTTTTGGTGACAAGAAGAAAACGAGAGGATGGCTAGAACTTTCTTTCTTCTTACTTGACAAGAGGCACACAAATTTTTGGTTAAATTCTTATGTTTAGAACTCTTCTAGACATGCTTATATAGTTAAGACACTAGATTTTTTAAGTAATGGGCTTCGTTGGTTTACTACATGGACCTTTAGCAATGTCCAACTAATCGGTCTTTTCATTATTAATCTCGTTAATAATTACAACCTATACTTCTTAATTATTAATCTTTATTAATAATTAAGGTCAATCTAGCCTCTTAATTATTAATCTCTATTAATAATGAAGGCTTAACGGAATTATATCCTTCAACTCAATTAATCTCATTAATCAAATCAAAGGATATCATATTTTTAATTGATAATCACTTTATTAACAAACATGATAGGAACCATATAGTTCCATTTGTGTATTGCCCCTTTAATTAATCTCCATTAATTAATGGCACATTTGGCTTCTAATCAATAATCTTATTATTAATAAGCACCATTCTAATTTTATTTGGTCCAATCCAATCGTAACCAAATAAATACTCCAAGAGTCTTCTCAAAACTCATCCATATCCCAACAATTTAACAGTCATCACACATTCCAACTTTTTGCATGCAGCTCTCTAGGTTTATCTTTAATTAGCAATAAGCATAGTTCGAATGATATGGGTAGTGCCAAGCCTATAACTCATATTGTAGCCCAATTAAAATAAAGTGAATCTAATTACAATAAACCCTCTCGATTATGAATCTATGTAATATCAACCTTTTGTCTTACTTTGTCTCAATTGAGTAAGAGTCATGAATTTAGTCAAACTCACAAAGTTAGTCATATGATCATTTGATATTACCTCATGAGCTAAGGTTTCTATTGGAAGCTCTTTTTCGATCATGCACTAACTTAGCCAAAGATTTTTGTCTCATAGAATATCAATTGTATAGGACAAATACCTTACTCACTTACAAGGAGAATAATCCTTTATTAAATATACACATGGTTTTATATGCATTTAGGTAATGGCACGTTGGGCTCATTAGCCCCATATCAAGATATATTTTAGCCCTTAATGTCCTAATAACACATTGACTGTCATGTGCACAGGATAATCATGTCATCTCAAGTCCAAGGTCAATGTACATTTAATATGATCATGAAGAAAGAATTTAATAGTTAAGAGTGAACTCCAAGAGTTAACTTCATTCTACAAGTTATTGTCAAAATGCTCATTCACTAATAACTTATCCACACACTTGTATCTTAATACTTGATATTGAATGACATGACACTCACCATACAAACACAACATGTACAAATCGTACTGAATCTCTAATGCCCTTTAAGGTGTTTATGATTAAGAAACTGGTTTTAATAATTGAGTACTAAGATAGCCTTCTGTTCATATTTATCACTCCTTACAAATAAGACTTCTTAACTTAATTACTTGGACACATGAAATATTTTACGTATTTTAAGATTTCCATGCATGATTAAACTTTCTATAATATTAATATAAATGAATATTTTATTAATGAAGGTGAATTTGTACGTATACAATCATAATGCCCTTAGTATCTCTAATTAACTATTGATATTAGAGGGTATATCATTAACAAAAACCACATTGGAGTTTGTGCCAGAAATAATGACAACTCCTCAATCCTTGAACATGTGGCACAAACATTCTCCCTTTTGTGGGGTATAATACATATGCCACATTTGGAAGCTAAATGCTAGATAAGAAAACTAAGGTAGTGATGATAAGGCCTTAAGAATTTCATCATAAATTGCCAAATGTTATTCGTATTAGTTGAAGTGAAAACTTGTTGCATTGCATGTTTTAGCATGTGTTACAACTGATCTATGTCTAGTTGCATCATCTACTACTATTGGACTAAATTAGTAGAACTATTAAGAAGACCTAAAAAACCAAAAGAAATCTAAAAAATCCAGTATCAAAGTAAATCAACAAGAATGGGCAGTAGCATTGCCCAGAATGGTATCAAAGCAAAAAGGAGAGAATTTTTGTAGTAAGCATTATCAGCATCGAAGTAAATTATTATATCTAACAAAGGAATTGGAGTGTCTAGAAAGGCATAGACTTAGAATCATCGTCGTTCAAAGCCTCCTTGATCAAACTCCTGCCAATCCTCCAATTGATGATGCTTTAGCTCTAGCAACACTAGTACTCCCCATTGGGGCCTAGAATGATAAAAGGCACTTAGAGGAGACATCATCATCATTAGACTTAGTTCATGAAGGACTAAGAGTTGAAAAGCTAGGTTTAGGGCTTGAGGGACTTGCTTCACAATCATGTGTGCTAATAGACATTAGAATAAAAGGTAGGGTAGAGTGCAAAATTGCAATTTGCTTATCAAGCTTATGTTTCTTATCATGTAGCATCATTATCTAAGATTCCAAGTCATAAGAAATAGTGGTTGGAGCATTTTGCTTTCAGGGTTGGTTTAAAAGTAGTTTCAACACTTCAACTATTTTCTTTAGGTCATTGATTTTTCTTATTTTAAAGAGTTTTGATGTACGTCCCATTGAAGGGTATGGGATGGATAGCTGGTTTTGGCGATTAGAAATGCCTTGATCATGCAGCACTGCTATAATTCATCTAAGGTGAGATAATTATCTTTCAATTGTTCTTGCCTAAGTGTATGATATAGAATCATCAAATGCAACATGCCCAATGTTCATGTCTAGGCATGTTCCTAAGTAGAAAACTAAGATAACGTCATCCTTTATAGCAATTAAATTGTTGATTGTAAGCAGAATGTTTTAGGTAACCAACCAATACGACAAGCAATACTTGATTGTGAGATTTGCTGATAGTAGAGGTCTTCTTGGATATTCTACAATGTGCCCACTTGTTAAAACACTCACTGTCTCATCAAGGTTGGGAGTGTAGTCAAGTGTATACATAGTAGAAAAGTGTGGATTGGCTCATCTAAGTGACTGATTTATCCTTATAGGCAAAAACTCTACAACATGACCTTTGGCATAGACATGATAATGGAAAGGTAAATAGAAATTAGAAATTGACCTGGTAAAGTTGCAATAAAATTCTTGGACCACGTCTTGATTATATATAGCAACTAATGCTACAACACTAGCATAAGTTGATAAACATTGCTATAAATCCAATATCTATGAAGAGTTGTTGGTCCATTCTCTCTTTCACTACAAAAGACCTGCAACTCACGTACTTCAACATTCTTAGGCATCGACATTGTAAAAATTAAAAGAAGTCATAGGGTTGGCTAAGATTCTATAAGGTTTTGGCTCAGGCCATCAGGGTTCCAGTTATTTAAGGACTTTAGGTTTGCTTCTTTCTTTTTAGGGCTAGAGGGTGGCAATTAAGATGGAGAAGGTGTCGTCACCAACCTTTTCTCCAAGTGTCTCCTTTTGATAGAAAGAGGATTCTCTTTTTGTATTTTTGCTTCTCCTACAATGTTTGGAACCTTTGTAACTTCTAGTGATATAATTATATGGAACCTTTATGGTGATAGCTATTGGAATAAATGAACCTTCATAACCTTCTTCCATGGCTTTAGTTGCATCAGTTTCTATGGTAGTTTTTTTCCTTCTTCAATTGCTTCTTGAGACCTATTTCTTGAGGTTCACCATATGCATTCGCTATGGCTTCAGTTGCATCAGTTTCCATGATAGTTTCTTATCTTCCTTCAACAGCTTCTTGAGCACCTATTTCTTGATGTTCACCATATGCATTGCCTATTTCTTGACACTTTTCTCTCTTAGCAATCATAATAGGGGGCTATTCTAATGGAAGTGTAGCAAGTGTGGAGCATCAACCTATGGTTCATATAGCACCATGGTTGCTTGATGGTGATGACCTTCGCATGTTTTTCTCTAAGGAGCCTTTGAAGAACTTGAGGAGGTGGATTAATTTGAATGTGAATTTGAAAATGGTAGTTCATACCTCATATATAACCATTAGGTGTAGGTCTTTTACAAAAAATGTTGCTTCATTACTTGACACAGAACCTCGATAATCACTAATCAAATGGAAAGATGTGATTTTGATTTAATTTTTGGTTTCTACAATACATCAAGTAATTATAATAATGTAAAATTTTTGAACTTTCCACAAAATTCAAATCTCCTCCTTCCACATCAACCTCTTTTATTGCTGTATCTGTTTAATCATCCTATGGTTTATCTTTCCTTCACTAGCCAAAAATAAGAAAAAAGTAAAAAATAAAAAGGAACATATATACAAAAATAAACATACATAAAATAGGAAATGAATAAAAAATTATACAAATAACGAAATAGGCAGATGCTTATAGCGCTTCGAGTGTCTCGAATCCAAATGCATCATTCTACTACAATAACCTTTTTCTCCACTAATTTTCAAATAAAATGGTGTCAGATATCTATGTACTTTGTCCATAAATGCTGTACAGGATTTTTAGAAATGTTTATGGCACTCAAGTTATCACACTATACCTTGAGGACATCTTATTCCAATCTATAGTGTATCATCATTTGCTTCACTCAGCATAATTGCAAGTAGTAGCTTTCTGCACCGATATGCATCGTTTCAGTAGTTGATAAGGATATACAGTTTTGGATTTTGCTATACTACTAGGACACTATGTTGTTACCCATGGAAAAGCAACCTCTTATTGTGTTGTTCTTATCATCAGTGCTGCCTACCTAGTTTGCATCATTATTCCTAAGCAACTAAATTTTATAAGCTTTGTTGTAACATATGCCATAATCCACTATTCCAATATAGCAAATTATTTGCTTTACTACAAGTAGGTAAGATTCCTTAGGTGCTACTTGGTATCATGTGCACATACCTAAACTATGGCAAATATCAGATTTTCTAGCAGTCAAGTAGAGAAGTCCTCTAATTATACTTTGGTAAAGAATGAAATATACTAGGTTCCCTACATCATCTTTGGTTAACTTACTATTTATAGTAAGTGGTGTTCTAACAAGTCATGTGCTCCTTAGTCCAAACTTCTTCACTAGGTTCTTTGCATACTTAGAATGTGATATGAATATTCTATCTTCGAATGGCTGGATTTGCAATCCCAAAAAGTACTTAAGTTTGCCCATCATACTCTTTTCGAACTCAATTTGTATACAAGGCACAAAATCATTAAGTAGATTAGATGATGTAAGCCAAAAATTTGTCATCCATGTAGACTTGAGCCACAATAATTCCCTTTTATTGAACACACCATAAGGTCTACTAGTAGTAGAGTTGTTGAATTTTGTTGAGGTTTGGCCATAAAAATTAAAACTTTATCACTTCAAAACATTATGCACACCCAACAGAATAAAATGGAACACACCCCATCCATTATTATTGCAAAACATGCAAGATATTGAATAAATAAGAGCAAGTATAAAAATTGTACCTTTGCAACATTTACAAGTCTTTCTTGAGTGCTCTTTTGAGTTGTGGCACTCAAACCATGACCTCTTGATTTTCCACATGATTAGGATGATTGTGAACTCCTTCTACACTACATAAAATACCATTTGTGAAGCTCTAACATAAATATCTTTAGGCTAGGAGAAATTTTTGACAAAATAGAGATGGAAGAGGGTGCAAGGGGTTACTCTCTCTTTCTCTCTCTCTCTCTCTCTCGCTTGGAGGGTGCACAAAGTTTCTAGGTTTTCTTGTGTCTCTTGAACCCTTCAAGACCCATATAAATAGTTGAGACACTAGGATTTAGTGCATGGACTCCATAGGCTTTCCTACATAGGCTTTTTTAAAATTAAATAGCCCATGGACTCTTATTTATTAATCTTATTAATAAATTAGCACATATGTTCTTCAACTATTTATCTCATCAATCATTAAAGCCCATTTGTATCCTAGCTAATTTAATTTAATTAATTTCATTAATTAAATTCTCATTGAACTTCTAATTAATGATATCATCATGAACAAACACTATGACAATTTATTTAGTCCAATCTAATTGCAATTAAATAAATTATGCAACCCACTAGTTTAACACTCACAACACATCCCAATCTTACATGTATAACTCTCTAGATTCATTCTCAATTAGCAATGAACATAGCTCGAAAGATATGGGTAACATTTAGCCTACGGCCCATATCGTAGTCCAATTAAGATGAACTAATTTGAATCACAACGAACCTTTTCAATCATGACTATTATATCTTATAGATCTTTTGTCTTACTTTATCCCAACCAGTGAAAGTCATAGATTTAGACAAACTCATAAACTTGGTCATATGACCCATTTGTATTTCCTCATGAGATAAATGTTCCTATCTAAAACTCTTTTTTGATCAGATATTGCCTTAGCTAAGGGATTCTATCTAATAGAATATCAATTGTGTGGGACAAATACATTATTCACTTGTAAAGAGATGAATCATTTATTAAATACACATATGCTTCCATACCTAGCAGGATAATGGTACGTTGGACTCGTGACCCTATCCCATACCAGAATAGATATTGGCCTTTAATGCCCTATTATTACTATGCACATAAGGTAACTATATCGTCTTAGGTCTAAAGTGCATGAGCACTACGATCATGAAGTATAACGTTGATAGTTAAGAGTGAACTCTATGCGTCTACTTCATTTTGCGAGTCATTGTCCAACCATTCCCTAATGGAAGCACATAAATTAATACTTTATTATTAATCAAATGAAAGTACACTTGCAACCAAATGCTCTTATTGTATCTTTCATTTTCTACTGGCATTAGAGAGCATATCACTAATAAGAGTATCCTAGAAAGATCCCTTCATTCAACTTAGCTATAAATTGCCTAAATGATTTTGCTTTTCAAGATGTAACATTTCCTCTCGAAGACATGGAAGTAGCTTATGTTTGGTTTCTTGTCTTTCTAGAGCTCATCGGGTGTCTTCCCAAGGAATGGCTGAAGTTTGACCTTGGTGATGATATAGCATGCGGAATTCATGGCTTCAACCCACCCCTTTAGACTCAAATCCTTTATGTACATCACCCTAGCCATTTCTTGTAGTGTGGGGTTCTTTCTTTCTACTACTCCATTTGTTATGGAGTCTTTGGGAGGAGAATTCATGAAAGATGTCCAGTTGCTCACAAAAATCTGCAAAATTCTATTTTCAAAACTCCTTCCCATGGCCAGGTTTGATTCAAGAAACTCCTCCAACATGAGCCTTCTCTGTGATAAGCTTAGTATACAACTTTTGAAATATTTCAGAAGCATTAGACTTATTTTTAATAAAGTCTACCCAAGTATAACTTCATTAATCATCAACAAAAATAAATATGTATTTGTTACATCCGTAGCTAATGTTATCAATTAGCTTAACTAGATCAATGAGCATAAGTTTAAGAATCCTAGATGTTCCTACATGTTGCAACATTTTATGGGATACTCGCATTTACTTTCTAGTTGGTATGCTCCACATGAACTTCTATGCTTTTTTGTGCTTAGGATAGGTAGCCTACGAACTACTCTAAGTTTGTATATCTTCACTAGATTATGTTAGTTGGTATGATGAGCTTGTGAAGATGAACAAAACATTAAATACATAGCTCTCACATGGTTGAGACAAAGTAATACACAAGGCCTATTGTGCAGGATATTCACAATCGAGAAGGTTTTTGTAATCTATTCATTTCATCTTAATTGGTCTTAGGGGCTGTAGGCTAGGTAGGTGGTATTGAGATCTTTTGAGCTTGTTGCTAATTAAGAATGAATATAGAGAAACACACACAAAAGGTTGGAATGTATGATGAAAGATAATTGGTGGGACATGAATGGGGCTTTAGAAGCCTCAAAAAATAATTTATTTAGTTGCAATTAGATTGGACCACATGAGTTACCATAGTACTTGTTAATAATGATATTATTAATTTGAAACACAATGGACCTCTAGTTTAATTAATGGAGATTAATTAAAATAAAGAGGTAAGATAGAAGTAGGCCTTAAGTATTAATAAAGATTAATAATTGAAAGGCCATATGGACTATAATTATTAGTAAAGATTAATAATTAGAGGCCTATGGGTTAGAAATTACTAAATGTCCATATAGGATGCTCATGAAATCTTTGCCATGTATTCCCTAGGAGTTATACATAGAAAGAGAATCCTACCATGTGTAGGACTTTGTGTCTTGACTATACATAAAATTCTAGCCACCCTTACCTTTTTTTCTTATCTAAAAATTCTTCTTACCCAACCGGTGCTTTGTGAAGAGTTTGCAATGCGAAGAAGGTGCTTGTCATTGCTCCAACCATGTGGATGGACTAGAGGTTGGTTCGAAGACCATGACTCAAAGGATCACAAGTTTGCTAGGTCTTATTTTATGCTTACTTGTTTCTATGGTTTCTTATGTGTTATGCAAAGAAAATGGATGGGATTTTGTTTGTTTGCTTCTATTGCATGTCGTGAATGTTTTTATGTTTTAAGGCTTGAAGTTTTATGCACCAGATCTAACCAAACCTAACAACGGTATTAGAGTCACCATTTTCCTCATGTACTGCAAAATTTGATGATCTTTCCATGGTTTATGGTAGTTTTTCATTTGGAAATCATTTAACATGTATTTGATACTTGCTCACATGTGCAAGAATTGTTTTTATGGGTTTTAAACTAAAGGAAAGTAAGAAAATTTGAAAAACATCATGAATAAGAAATTAGTACTGCCACACTCTTTAGACTTATGGTATCATTCACATTGCAGAGAGCCCATTCGCAGCCGTGAGATGTGATCTCGCAATCATAGGACATGTGCTTATGGTTGTAGTAGAACTTTTGTTCTGTTGTTGCCCTTCTCATAGCTTTTGGGTATAACCCCACCCTATAGTCACAGCAAAGAAGTGTTCTTTGCCATAGTTGGTTGTGTGACCGCATAGGGATAGTCATGCCTGTGGGAACTGTTCTCACGGTTACACGAGTTGACAGTGGATTGGCAATGGGTTTTTCATAAATGAGAGCTAAGGTATAAGATGCATAAGCTATGGAAAGAGTCATTAAATGGATTTATTTAATTATACTTGTGACATATAATTTCATAAATGTATGTTACAGATGGATTATGGATTTGGAACACTTGTGGATGGGTGTTTTTCCTTTTAGATTAGTTTTTTCATGGTTGTATAATTATTTTTTTGGTTTTTAAAAGCATAAGCCTAGGTTTTATTTTTTGAAGTAGAATAAAGATTCTTCATAGTATGCCACATGTAAATGTAAACATGGAAGGCATTAAGGAGTTGATGTTTATGTGGAGACCAAGAGTTGGTGCCATTTAGAATTCCATGGTGTGGTGGGGCCCATGAAGACATCAAGGTCAAAATGGAAGAAGAATATTCAAGGCTTTCCTATGTAATGGAATAGGATTTCACACGTATGTGCACGATCCAAATTTTGGCTACAATTAGATCTAGAAGTTCACAATCTTCCATGTTAATTTATTTGCATATTATTTGCGGTGCACATATGAGAGATATGCATGGAACTGCATAATGTGTAAAGTGAAATCTATATTTCTACATAAAGTCTCTCATATAATATTAAGTTTTAATGGTGAAATTATTTTATCATGGCCTACCATGGAGTTTGTGGTTCTTAGTGTGGCTTTAGTGTGCAATATCATCACATTCATGAGGTCACATTACAATGGTGCATTTAGGACTTCAGTTGCATTATATGCCACATTCACAGAATATTTAACCTTAAAAGCTTAATGACCATGGGTGAGATTCAAATTTGGTTAGTTGTCAGTTGATGGGTGTGACTTAAATGGACCTGTCTTGCCAAAAACTGTATGTGTCCAAAGGAAAAGATTGGACCACCTATGAGATGTGTTGGCAAGAGTTGTTGCTCATTGGGCATAGCATGCCAAGAGCCATATGTGAGAGGTATGTTATAGGGCTATAACTGAACCAAGTTACTTGACTCAAGCTTGATAACACTGAGCTTTAGTTGAGCTACTTGAACTTAAATTAAAGACCACGTCGAGCTCAAGAATGTGATTTTTAGGTTGAGTAGTGAGCTACTCGACTCATTAAGCACTTAGTTGTCCTTTTTACTCTTAAACCCTCCCACTCTCATTGAGCAGAGACTACAGACCCCAGCCCAAACTTTTTCATTGCTATCCTTTAGTTGAAGTTCCCTACTCCTCTACTACCTTATTCCTTCCTTGTCACCTTGTCAACAACCCCAAACCATCTGTGACTCCCATATCTACTGCCCTATATTTCCTTAATTTCATCATGAGTTCCTTCACCTATCCATAAGTCTCCATTCTCCACTGCTTCTTTAGTCTTTATTCTCTTGAAGTCCTCTAATTTCAATTTCTTCTCGAGCTTCTTCACAAATCTATCTAAACATCCTCGTCAGTTGCCTCCAATTTCTAATAGAAATCAAACAATTTGGGTGAGAAATTTGGAGAATCAAAGTTTAAATTCCTGGAGCCCTAGGCCTTTACCATCTTCAACTCATCGTTAAAAAAAAGTCAGGTGCCAACTTCTTCTAATGGAGTTGGGAAATTTGTGTCATGTAGGCATTTTGTTCTTACTTTTTTTAATACAATGTTTCCTTTACGTTTTATTCCAACCTTTGTACTAGTTTGAGGCCATGTTGATTGTTGAATTATACACTTAAGAATATTTGTGATGACGGATCCTTTGTAGTTTGAGGCTATGCTAATTGCTTACAAATACTAACAAAGGGAAGTTGCCAGCCATTTCCTAATTGCTACCAAAACTTCAGCATGGGCAAATTATAGAACACAAAACTGGGTTCTACATAGGCAAAAAATAGTACTAGTATACTGGCATTTTCAATTGGTTAGCAAAAGATAGAAATTAGATGCCATAACTCTTGAAAATGAATAGAATGATATTTTTAACTTTAGAGTGCCAGAATTTAGTTCCCTTACAATACCAATTACTTTTCTTGATTGAAAACTTAATTTAAATCAAGATATATGTTAGTGCTTAAGCATACACCTAATTCTAAAGTGAACCTACTTGTATGTATTTCATTTTTGCCCTTCGTATGATTGCCTACGTAATTCCGTATCCTTGGAGTAGTTTTCTACCCCTTAGCTATTTGATTGTTGTTTTCTATAGCAAGCAATAAAAATTGTAGTTGAATTATGTTGCACATCTTTGACACTTGTTGCATTAATTATTGGCATTTCTCACTCAATATCAATATGTTTATTGGATGATGTTGTCTTGATTCCATGCCTTTTAGAGCATCCGTAACTTGTGGATTGTGTTTAGTGATTGTGTACTGAGGTAACTTTGTGTCTATATTTATAACTCCTTATGAATAAAACCTCTTAACTTAATCATGTGAATACATGAAACACTTTATACTATTCATGATTTACATAGAGGAAAACACTACTAGAATATTAATAAAACAATCATCAACATTTTATTAAATTATAATGATAACATTTACAATTAATATGCCTTAATATGAGCATTTGAACATTGACTTGTAGAACAAAGTAAACGTGTTAAGTGCATATAGACCATAGACCTGAGATAACATGGTTGCCTTGTACGCATGATAATCAATGTGTCATTAGGGTATTAAGGACTAGTATCTATCCTGGTATAGGATAGAGTTATGAGCTTAAGGTGCCATTACCTGGGTGTGTATAGATGCATGTATACGTTCAATAATTGATTTGTTTCCTTACATGTGAGTAAGGCATTTGTCCTTACAGTTGATATTTTATGAGATAAAAATCCTTGTCTAAGGTAGTGTGTGATTGAAAAAGAGTTTTCAATAGAAGCATTAGTCTAAAGAGGAAATGCCAATTGATCACATGATCGAGTTTATGAGTTTAGCTAATCTATGGCTCTTGCTTAGTTGGTAACAAGCAAGAAAAAATGTCTATACTATATGGTATTTATGATTGAGAAGGTTTATTATGATCCATTCACTTCACCTCTAATAGGCCACGATATGACTACAAGTTAAATGTTGCCTATATCTTTTAAGCTATATTCACTGCTAACCAAGGATGTACCTAGAGAGTCAATACATAAGAGAAAGATGATAGCTGAGGGAATTGCAAAGTGGTAATCATAAAGCTTGAGAAGATTTGTGGATGATGCTTGAGATGTCTCATAAAGGAATTTTCTTGCAATTAGATTAGACCAAATCCGAATGATTTGCTCCTCATTATTTTTGTTAATGATGAGATCATTAAGTAGAAACATGATGAGCCTTTAATTTATTAATTAAATTAAAAGGGACAAAGCACACGAGAATTATTTGTACTTTATGTTTGTTAAAAATAAAGATTATTCATTTGAAATATAAGAAGCCTTTAATTTAATTAATGGGATTAATTAAATTGAAGGAAATAATTCAAATGGACTTAATTATTAATTAGATTAATAATTAAATTTGGATGGGGTTGAATTAATTTTAACGTTTATGTGAATGCCCATTAAGCTCATTACACAAGCCCTAGAAATCCTAGTATAAATAAGATTGTGTATTGAGAATAAATTACTTAGAAGGATTCCAAGAGAGAGACCGCTACATTTCATCCACGAGTACTATTCAATTAAGCACTATTCATCACTTACACGTTAGAGAAAATTAGTTATAGCCTTCCTCAATTTTCTCTCAAGAAATATTCAAAACGCAAGAGTTACGGGATTGTACAAAGGAGTTCATAAAATTTAATTGGAGAGCTATAGCCAATGACTTGTTCATGTGGGCAAACTGAAGGCCTAACATGTGTGCATAAGTGTAAAAGTAAAAGATAGCAGCATAGGCCAGAATCCAACGAAACCTGCTTGCATCAACTGTGAAGAATGACCCAATGCAACAATCTTTAGTGAACTCTAGTGAAGAAGCTGACCACAATTAACATGTCTTGTTAGTTGATACGCCATGAATCAACCAAGAAACACTTGGAATAATTTGATTTGGACTTCATGAGAAACTGATGCACTCAAGTTCAAGAAAGAATGAAACAAAGTTGTATTTAATATCAATAATCCAAAAGTAATTGTTTTCAATAACATAATCAAGCCTAATTTATAATGTAAATGAGTTTACGAACCCTAAAACTTGTAAGGAAATTAACTAAAGTTAAAAAAAAACCACAAAAGGAAGTTTCCAACTATAATCTGGCTTTGTGACTTTCGTGCACTCAATCTGGGTGTTGATTTCTTAGCTCCGGATTGTAAAATAGTGTGTTAAGTCATCCTAGTATTTATGGTCGCGCCTCGAGCATGACTTATGTGATTGTGACTATAGAATGTCATGATATTTAAGATTTTTGATCACGTCCCTACGTGATTGAGCATGATTCATCTGATTGCAAATGTAGAGAGTCTGTTTTTAGTTTATTGTTAATAGCATGTGCCTTAGCTCGATCCGTTTGTTTCTTGTTTGATCAAATGGCTATTGGGCTCAATCTAGAGGGTGTCCCAAGGCTCGTTTTGAGTTCTCTTTGTTTCATGTTTATCCACGGAAGCTTTTTTTCTTTCTTGAGCTCTTCTAAACATCAAAAAGCCTTTTGTAACTCTTTCATGAGCCTTGTCATTGCTTTCTTAAGATTTTTAGCCTTAGCCCTCGTCAATGGACCTCTAGTTATCTTTAGGTACTAAATATCAGCTTTGATGCTTGCGTCATTCCCCTTCTCTTGAAAAGAAATTGGCCTCAATTCCAATTCTCATTCACCCCCTACATCAATAGGACTCAAATTAGAGACAGACATTGTATGTTGCACTAATTCTCACCTAGTAATTGCAACTTATAAGTATTGTCATTGATATGCTCTGTCACTTAAAATAGATCATTGCCCCTTAGCATGAGCTTTGATTTTCTTTGATCTGGAATCCATTCCTTCCTCATGTAAACCCAGACCCAATCTCTGAACTCAAACATAACCTTCTTGCATACCTTGTTCACTCTTGTAGCTACTTCACAAACTTTGCTTTGTGCTTTCCATTGGTAATAATGTACTCATTACGCTGTAATGGTAGTGAGTCTAATGGGGTTATAGGGTTAAAATCATAAACAACTTTAAATGGTGATTTGTGTGTGGTTGAGTGTATACTTCTATTGTACGCAAACTCGACATACGACAAACACTCTTCCCAAGTTTTATATTCTTCTTAATCCATGCACATAATAATGCAATTAAAGTCCAATTCACCGCTTCAGTTTGTCTGTTAGTTTGTGAACAACTTGTTGTAGAGAACAACAATTTATTCCCTAGATTATACTGTAGTGCTTTTCAAAAGTAACTCAAGAACTTAACATCTCTATCTAACTATTTCCTTAAAGAATACGTCAATTATGTGTAGCATCATCCGTCTTATTGTTTATGATGAAGTGTGCTATTGTAGAGAATCTATCCACAACTACAAAATACTATCCTTACCAGTTCATGTCTGCAGTAGACCCAATATGATGTCTATTGCAATGTCCATCCACGGCATCTCTGGACCGATAATGGCATACACAATCTATGTGGTTGAACCCTCAACTTGGCTTCCTTGCACTTGATGCATTTATCTACTATCTTCTCAACATCTCTTTACAAAGATAGCCAAAAGAAATGTTCTTGCAAAATTGCAAATGTTTTGATGATATAGTATCCCATCAAACCATCATTAAGTGCTTATCATATTAGCAACCCATGAAAAAACACTTAGGAACACACAACCTATCTATGTAGAACAAATATACTTTATGCTCAAAATACTTATCATGTACACCTTGTTTAGTGAATTCATAAACTTAACCAAATTGCTCATCATTCGAATACAATGCTATAATATGCTTAAATCCAAAAAGTCTAGCATTTAATGTAGTAAGCAATGAATATTTCCTAGACAATACATCCGGTACTACATTCTTTACACTTCGCTTGTACTTAATTACATATGGGAAAGTGTCTATGAAGGATACTCATTTAACATGTCAACAGCTCAACTTACCTTGGCTCTTTAAATGCTTTAGGGACTAGTGATCTATTTGGATGACAAGTTCCCCAGGTATCAGATAATGTTGCCATACCTCCAAGGTTCTTACCAATGTGTATAGCTCCTTGTTGTATGTTGGGTAGTTTAGCTTTACTTCTTTCAACTTCTCACTAAAATATGTAATTAGCCTGTTCTCTTGCATTGGAAATGCAAGTTTCTTCACCAACATCGTACTAGCTACATTTGTGTAACCCCCCAATCTATAACAAGGCTACACCTTGCATAGAAGATACTCTTTCGTTACTTCTCAAATCCTTCCTCCTTGTGCATTTAATGCTCTCATAACCACCAAACTTATATTACCCATCTCCTTGTAAACTCCCTCTACTTTAGATGGCACCTCCTTCAATGGTGGCATCTCATCTCCACTGCTACCTTCTTCCTCGTTAGTGACTATCTCTCTTTTATCAATCATTATCATTATCTATCTATTCAAGACATTGGGTAGCAATGTGTCCCCTCTCTTGGCACTTAAAATACAAAATATCTTGATTACGTGTGTTAAAAGTACTAGGATTTGGATTTTGTACCTCAGATGTGTCAACCTGAGGTGTGTCCTTGGGCTTAGGCACTCTAACCGCCTTTGTTGATTGTTTCTCCTCTTGGAAAGTAAACTATTGTGCGACTGTATACAGAGGCTATTACTATCTACCCCTTTTTTTGAGCTATTTCTCTACCTTGATGGCTCATTTCACTAGGTCTCAAATCTTCACATAGTGGTGCAGCTACAACACATCAGTGATCTTCTAGTTTAATCCCCTCATAAACTTAGCCATGCTTCCCTCTCTATCTTCCACCATGGTAATTGGAACACTAATGTATGCAATGCTATGTACAAGCCTAGATATCACCTATACCATAAGAGTTAGAAGTAGGTTTTAGGTGTATCCTAGTAAATGGCATTAGGATGCTATCAAGTTTATTCTTAAGTACTTGAGAAGGACTAAGGATATAGTACTTGTGTATGGATATGGGGAATTGAAGGTAGATGGCTATACAGACTATACTTTTTAATCAAATATTGGCAATAGAAAATCTACTTCTAGATATATTTTCACCCTCATTAGAGAAGTAATGAGTTAGAAGAGTTCCAAATAGAGCACCACTGCAGATTCCACTACGAAGGTTGAGTATATTTCTGCATGTGACGCTATAAAGGAGGCTGTTTAGATTAAGAAGTTCATTTCTAAGCTTCAAGTGGTCATGGGGATGGATCAGTCACTACCCCCCTCATTGTGATAATAATGGTGCGATTACGCAAGTAAAGGAACCAATATCTCATCAAAAGTTTAAACATATTGAGAGGCGATATCGTATCATTTGAGAAATCAGTGGGAGGGGTGATATTGCCATGCAGAAGATAGCTTCAGCAAATAATGTAGTTGACCCACTCACCTAGCCTATGTCATAAGAATAGCTAGATTGCCATCTTAAGAAGATGGGTATTAGATACCATAGCAACTGGCATTAGGGTCATTGGTGCCAGATGGCAAGTAAGAGATTGTTAGTGATATGCTCTCTAATGCCAAATTATCAATAAGGAATACATTGAGCCATATTGGTTATAAATTTTATCATTATAATTTAATAAAATGTTGACGATTATTTTATCAATATTTAGGTATTATTTTCTTGCATGTAAATCTTTAATGGCATAAATTGTTGCATGTTCCCATGTGATTGTGTTAAGAGGTTTTATTCATAAGGAGTTATGAGTATAGACACAAGTTTATCTTAGTATATAATCATTAAAACAAGTCTATGAGTCACATGCACTCTAAATATCATTAGAAAGTTGGTATGACTTACATACCTCTTATTTTACGGTGAGTTTCATGTCGTTCTATATGAGATACTAATAATACATGTGTGTGGATACGTTATTGGAGAATGGGCATTCTGACATTAACTCATAGACAAAACAAACACATGGAGTTCACTCTTTACTCTCAATGTCTTATTTCGTGATTGTGTTAAGTGCGCATGGACATTAGACTTGAGATGACATGGTTGTCTTGTGTGCTGAATAATCAATATTTCATTAAGGCATTAAAGACCAGTATCTATTGTAGAATGGGATAAGGTTAAAAGATCAATATCTATCCTAAAATGGGATAGGTTTAAAAGCCCAAAGTGCCATTACCAAGGTGTGTATAGAGGTATGCGGGCATTCAATAAGGATTTGTCTCCTTGCAAGTGAGCAAGTCATTTGTCCTATATAGTTGATGATCTATGAGATAGAAATCAATGACTAAGGTAGTTTGTGATCGAAAAGGAGTTTTCGATGAAACATTTTTCTCATAAGGAAATATTAATTGGTCATTTGGTCAAGTTCAAGTTTAATTAAATCCATAGCTCTTACTTAATTGGGGCAAAGCAAGACAAAAAATCTATAGCATATGGTATTCACGATCGAGAGGGTTCATTGTAATCCATTTACATCACCTTGGATAGGCTATAATATAAGTCATAGGCGAGATGCTACCCATATCTTTCAAGCAATGCTTGTTGCCAACCAAGGATTAGCATAGAGAGCCACACATGTAAGAACAAAATGATGGTTTAAGGTAATTGCAGAGATGAGCTTGAGGTTTGAGAAGACTCATGAAAGATTTAATTTAGTTGCAATTGAATTAGACAAAATTGGAATGATTTGTTCCTTATTATGTTTGTTGGTGATGAGATCATTAATTAGAAATATGATAAGCCTTTAATTTAATTAAAGGGATTAATTAAATTAAACGGATAAGGCATAAGAGAATTATTTTGTACGTATTATATTTATTAATAATAGAGATTATTAATTTGAAATATAATAAGCTTTTAATTTAATTAATGAGATTAATTAAATTGAAGAAAATAATTCTAATAGGCTTTAATTATGGAGTTTTGTTTGAGAGCTAGAGCCAATGACTTGTTTGTTTGGACAAACTAGAGACTAGGACTCTATCACAGTTTATGGATCACAAATAGAAATTTATTTCTAGGTAATCATCCATACAACTTTCTGAGATTTAATATTTATGTGTTTATGTGACAAGTAGCGGACTGGGTTGGGATATTATTTGTTCTGTTGCATTCTTTAATTGTTTTGTGATTGAAATTTATAAAATTTGGCATCCCATACCCAACGAAATCTAATAGTTGCAAGCTCTCAAAATCTAATTAGTGCCTTTGAAAGTGTAGAGAATGATACTTGTTATGCTACATGCATACATTGTCAAGCTAAACTCTCTTAGGGTAAATAAAGGAAAACATCAAGATTAAAGAGGAATCTTGACAGTTGTGCACTTAAACATACTAAACTTAGGAGAGAGGCACGTTAGATGACAATTATTTTTTAGCTAGAAGATACCACTTCTACAGCTGTATCACTATTACATGAAGGAAACTTTAACAGATAGAGAGTTAGGGAGAAAGCTGTACATTGGCTTGCGATGCAACCATTCACCATAGTAGAGGAGGGGGGGGGGGGTTTATAACATTATGATGATGGAAGCTACATTGGAGTGGAGAATTCAAAAGTTTGTTCTCAAAAAAATACAAAATCCTAAAATTGTATTCATTTGATTCAATCTAAAACACTCCTATTTTAGGGAATTTGTTTTTCTTTAGCTTTTCATAGAATCTCTTTTCACATTCTGAGCCAATTGAATTGTCATAAATAAGCCTTAAATCAAGTTATATTAGTATTAACTTTCTCCTCATGGGAATGATACTTTACATACTTTATATTACTTTAGCAATTTTGTGCACTTGCAACATATAAAGTTTTAGATGCCGTTTCTAGAAGTAAAATTAATATCAAATCGATGAGTTTCAATCTTAAATTAGGACTTCTATTAAATAATTTTTTTTCTTTTTCATCTTTTTATTCTAGTTCTTTAACTTGCCCATCCTTACTATTGTGCTTCATTCATATTATATTATCCATCTTGCGTGATATTATTCCTTCTACTTATCACTTTGTGCATTATATTTTTATTTACTATTTGCTTAATCTTGGCTTCTTATCATTACCATTAACCTTTTGAATGGTAGACTCCACCAGCAGCACTTTGAATATTGAAATTGATCCTTCCATTGCTTTGAATATGAAGATAGATTATATGGAAGAACAATTAAACAATTTGACTTCACCATATCATCTTTTGTCCATGTTTATGATATTTACAAGAGGGCAAATGTGACACATGTATGTTGAGCTAGAAATTATTGGACACTCTATGCTATGGATGACACTGATCAAAGTTTTGAACAAAACCCTTATTGTGATGCTAATCTGAGTAAGAAACTTTTTAGATGTACGATTGGTAAAACAATCAACATAAGAAGGAACCATTTGGAGAATTTGCATCCTAAGAAGAGATTTCATCCTTGGAGGGACTTGTAGGAAGTTTGGCAAAATCCACCCAAGATCACATTGAATGAACAAATCACATCCTTTAGAACTAGTAGCCATCTCTTCGACATTTGGAGTAGCAAGTTGGATAAATATCTTAGGAGACAGCAAATCACCAACAAGATTCCTTATTAAACAACAACAAGCTAAATTTTGAGGAGTGTACAAGCAACCTTGAAAAGTGATCACTTAGAGGAGATATCGCGTGAAGAACCAAAGGATGATGAAGAAGATCAAAGTAAAGTCATGGTTGAGATAATAATTGAAGTGAATGAAAAATTGATATTCTGGAGAAAGAATAGTAGGAGCTTGCCATGTCCTATTCTTCCCTTAAACTTCCTTGTTTTTATCCCCACAATATAGATAAGATGTTCCTCTGCTTCTTTACTAGGTTTAAGAAACTTTGTTTAATACGTTATTTCTGTCATTCATTTGCTCAAAAGCCTAGTTACTCTAAATTTTTGCATGAAGTTCTCATAAGAAAAAGAAAGTTTGAGGATGAGTTAGTGTACCTCATTAGTGGGTGCATATTTTTAATACACCAAGAATGGCCAACAATCTAAAATAAATCATAAAGACAAAAGCCTAAAGAGCTAGATCATTCTTCATATAGGGACTAAGTGGAATCATCTGATAACACATGGAGAATCCTCTCTCTTTGTGACGTGATCACGAAAGTGTAAAACTAAACATATTTGCATAAACTTGAACTCCAATGAATCTTGCTTGTGAACTATAGAAACATGGCCTAAACATAACAAAAATAACCTAACTTAAAGATGGTAACAACCAATATGCCTAGTTGGATGATATGCCATGAATTTTTTTGGAACAACCCAGAATAACTCAATTTAGATGTTGAATTTACAAGAATTGAGATACACTCAATTGTAAGGACTAAGAGAACTAAATATATTTTTGTATTAAGCATGGAACAAAATTTCTTCCAAGTTTGATAATGGTCTTATTTTTAGCCCTAAAGTCTATAAAAATATAGAAAAAATCGTTTAGGAAATATTCTAGCAAATTATGGAAAGAATGCTAGTAAAATAGGTAATACGCGCTCTCCACGATTGCTTCCTAGTTGATCTACTAGTCTTCTAGTCAATCTAGGCTTCCTTAGATGTACTTGATCATTGTGCTTTTATGTGCTTGCTAATTTATTTCACTACTTGTGCCTTGGATTCTTTGAACTTGTTAAAGGATTTGTACTTGTACTTTATCAAATATCTGTAACCATACCTAGAGTAATCATCAATAGAGGAAATGAGGTAGTAGAATCATCCTCTAGCCATTTCATTAAATGGTCCACAAACATTAGAATGGTCTATCTCCAACACCAATATGGTCCTTTGCATATGCCCATAAACTGGGCTCTTGGTCAATTTGCTTAAAATGCAAGGCTCATGAGTTAGATAAAGGTCCTCCCCCAACAGGGTAATAATTCCAGGTTTCTTTAATTGTCTTGTCCATGTTTGTTTAACATGGCCCAATCTAAGATGCCAAAAATACTTAGGATTCAAGTCGATCCTTGCACATTTGATGGAGATGACATTCAACACAGCTTGACATCTAAGTTCAAGTAGTAACAATCATTTACCAATGAGCTAGTGTCAATCAATTTACTACAATAATAAATAGGGCAGATATTATCTCTAAAAGAAAATTCATAACATTTTTTAACCAATAAAGGCACAAAGTCAGTAGTCTTAAGCTCAAATGGCAACAAAAGATCATCCCTCAAGGATAAAATATGTCCAGATGATAATTTAATTAAAGTAGTACCAACCGTGATGTCTGCAACAAATGCCCTACTATTGGCATTAAGCATCACTTATCACTTTTCAAGCAATTTACTTTTAATCAAATCTTGATTCACAGTGCAAATGTGAGAGGAAGCACCTAAATTCAAGATCAAGGATGGAGAGAATGCACTAATGGAACAAGATGTTTATAAACATAAAGTGCCTTGCTTGTGTTGCCATCTTTTAGGTCATTGAGGCACTTAGTGCAATTCATCTTCCAATACTCTTTCCTTTTTTAGTAGAAACACATCTATTGGCCAATATGAGCAATGGACCTCACATCCCTCCCACTGGCCTTGGAAACCTCATTAACATTATGGTCTCAATCAATACAAAGAGCATGTACATTATTCAAGTTAAACAAAACTATAAAAGATAGATAAAAATATTAACTTGGTTATAAAATGTGTTATTACTTGACTATGGACGTTAAATCAAATGGTCTCCCACTAAATTTTTTGAATCCTACACTCTATCGGGTACGAAATAAAAAATTTGAAATAAAATCACCTAGTAGGTAATTGGTGTCTTTATTAGACATAACATGACTCACACATACAATTCCTAGGATGCTAGGCCTAATGAGGGGCTACTCTTAGCAAGGCATCTCATGCGCATTTCAATCTCATACTTTGGTCCATAGACCTATGAAACTTCACACATACAGTTCTTAGTAAGATAGTTCCACTTAAGTCACACCTACCAACTGATAACTCTTTAGAATTGTAAACCCACCTATAACCCTTTTCGTTCTTAAAAGAAAGTATCCTATGAATATTGTATCAAATGTACTAGAAACCCTAGACATTTTGTCTTAATGTGACCTCGTGAATGTGATGATACATATGCTAAGGCTATACTTATAACTTCAAGCTCAAAAGAGGACCACAATAAAAAATAATAATAATTCTGTTACAACTTAATATCAAAAAGAGGAAGTTTTCCATCCGTGTAACTTGTGTTTGCCTTACACATTAGCCAATTTCCATACATATCACATACATGCAACAAATAATATAAAGAAGTAAATAAGATGGTGGATTATGAACTTCTAAATCCAATTGGAGCTCATAACTAGATCATGGACATGTGTGTGAGGCCCTATACAATTATAAGGCTTAATAATTTTGGTCTTCAAGGACTTTGTTCATATGCCTACTGCGCTGTAGAACATTTAATGACATGAACACTAGGCTCCGCACAATCACCAATTCTTGATCTTCCATGTTTCAAATACACATGGCATAATAGGGCAAATGATTCCTATTCTACATAAAAACTTGAGCTTATGCCCTTTAAATACATGAAAAACATGTATGCATTCGTGAAAAACCAAATTTAAATCCATCAACACATGTCCTAAGTCCATAATCCATCTATAACATCCGCACAATTAATTATACATCATGTGTATGACTCAACAATCCATTATTGACTTTTCTACAACTTACACATATCATACCTTAGTTCACGATTGTGGAAAACCATTTTTCTAAGCTTTAAATTTGAGAAGTAATCTTTTAGACTCCACAACCCTTCTCATGATTATAAGAACCCTTTTTGCAATTATATGAGAGAAACAATGACCTTGATACCATTATTAGGTTTCACCGAGTTTGGGGTATAAATTTATAATGTTAAAACCATCATATGAACATAAATAAGTAGAGGAATATAGAATCTAAACCCAAGTATAACATGCATCAACTGAATGTATCTTAAAGTATATAAAAGTTACCTCTTGGAATCTAATTCTAAGTGAGGCATATGCATAACTCACAAACCACAAATCTCAAGTCATAACTTTTAGTTTGTCTACATAGAAAGAACTCAAACAAGGGCCTCTAGAATTCTCTATGAATTCTTTTGCGAAGACCTAACACAAACTCTGTTGGGTATGGAGGCTTTTTTAGCACGAGAGGAAACTAGAATAAAGGTTAGAAGACCTTTCCTCTTACTTTGGAAAGGGTAAACAAAAATTGGTGGAGAAATCTGATTTCCTATGATGTTATTGTCATTTGGAACTCTTGAAAATCTTTTGTCTCCATAACACATAATCCTACGCAAGGTAAGATTCTTATTTCCATATTTAGCACTATGGGCTTTTTATATAGACCTTTATTTAATTCAATCCCATTCCAAATTTAATTATCAATTTCATTAATAATCAATGCCCATTGATATTATATCCTTTTATTTTATTAATCTCACTAATTAAATCAAATCTTGATTATGTTTCTAGTTAATAATCTCATTATTAACAAATATCATAGGAACTAAATAATTGCATTGGTATCTTGCTCTTTAATTTAATTAATTACAATTAATTAAATTAAAGGCCTATTATTTCTCTAATTAATAATCTCCTTATTAACAAACATAATTGAAAGTCCATTTAGACCAGTTTAATTGCAACCTAATTAATTTCACCACAAGACTTCTCAACTCTTACTTAACCCCTAAACTATTTTACTAACTTGTCTTTGTTTCATCCTTTTGTATGTGATTTTTTAGGTTCATCCTTAATTTGTAATAAACATAACTCAAAAGATATGATTAATGTATAGTTTATGGCCCATATTGTAGCCAAACTAAAACAAAGTGAATGAATTACCTGAACCTTCTCGATTGTAAATACCATGTGATATAGGTATTTTGCCTTACTTTATTTTAATTAAGTAAGAGTTATGAATTTAGTCAGATTAATTGGTTCAATTGTATGATGAGTCAATATTACCTCATGAGACAAATTACCATCTATCAATAACTCCTTTCCTATTTCCACTGCCTTGGTTAAAGTTCTTTGTCTCATAAAATGTTAATCGCATAGGACAAATGCTTTTGTTTACTTATAAAGATGCAAATCCTTTATTATTTGTACACCTATTTCTATACACATCTAAGCAATGACATGTAAGGCTAATAACCCTATCTTTTATTAACATAGATATTCATTTTTAATACCCTAACGATACACTAACCATCTTATGCAGCAGATAATTATGTTGTCCTAAGTTTAAAACCCACGTGAACTTAACAGATCACCAAGTAGGATATTTACAACAAAGAGTGAACTCCATGTTGCTACTTTGTTTTTTGAGTTAATGTTTGAATACTCGTTCTCCAATAGTGTATCCACACACATGCATTTTGAGTATCTCATACAAAATATCATGACACTCACTATATAAATACGTTGTGCTAGTCGTAGATTCTCTAGTCTCTATTTAGAGAATTTGTGACTCACAAACAAGTTTTAATGATTGTGCATGATGAAGTTTTGTGTCCATATTTATATTCGCTTATGAATAAGACTCCTTCACATAATCACATAGGCACATGCATAACTTTACGCTATACAAGATTTACATGTTTGATAAAATTGTTATAATATTGATACAAAGAAACTATCCATACTTTATTAATTAATCTAAATATTACATTTAAAACTAATTCCCGTCATTTACTATGTGAGATGCATCATTAGGTATCTGACATGTAATAAAGTGTGTTGTCTTGGAAAATCTCTCAACCATAACAAAAATGCAATCCTTATCAATTTATGTTCTAGGTAAACCCAACATGAAATCTTTAGAAATATTAGCCTAGGGTGTGCTAGCGATAGCAAAAGGTGTATAAAAACTAAATTGTTATATCCTTACACTTGATACACTTTTTGATTATCGTCTCAACATATCAACTTATGCATAACCAATGGAAATGCTCCTGCAAGGTTGAATGTCTTGGTGACACCATAGGGCTCCATTAATCCACCATTAGGAGCTTTCCTATTAAGTAATTCTTGCAAATAACATTTAGGCGCACACAACTTATCAATGTAAAATAGGTATCTATCATGTTTAAAATACTTTTCGTAGGCTCCTTTAACAGTCAGCTTATATATCCTACCAAAGTCCTTATCACTAGCATATAGCTTACTAACATGTTCAAATTCCAACAGTCTATCATTCACGATAGTGATATCTATATAATCTCTGACAACATTACCCAATCCCTTTTTATACCTAATAACATAGGAAAATTGTCAATAAATGAGGCCCATGTAATCTGCCTCTTACTTAAGTTTCCTTGACTCTTAACGTGCTTAAGAGACTCCTGATCAATATATGATAAATGTTTTTACTTCAAGTAGTACTTCCAAGCCTCCAACACTCTCAACAATGAGTAAAGCTCCTTGTCGCATGTTAAATAGTTAAGCAAGGTTCCATTAAACTTCTTATTAAAATATGTGATTAGCTTTTTCACCTACTCCAAAATATCTCCAATAACTATACCCAAAGCATCACATTAAGTTTAAAAGTCTAAGAAAAAATCTGATGAAGAAAATGAAGTTTTGTCAGCATGTTCTTTGTTTAAATTGTGGTTCTCACCATTAAAATTTCTCATTCTTCTTGATCATTGTACTCATTGGTGCAATGATAGTGCTTAAATCATGAACAAATCGATCACTCTTGAATGGCTTTCACTTAGCTTGCATCACTTCATATATCATATGCACTTACAACAAATTTTAGAGCACGACAAACCTCTCATCCAATTCAAACATGTTCCTGATTGCAATTTTCCAACTTATCTCCCTCTTTGATTCTTAATTGATGATAATCACTTTTAAAATCAATTTGATTGCCATGCAATTCATCAAGCATATCATTTAACCTACATTTAGGATGGTGATATTTTATTGTTACAGTGTTAATTACATTACAATCATTAGACATGTTCCAAAACCTATCCTTCTTTAGAACTAACAATATCAACATTATGCATGGACTCATACTCTCTCATACCCAACTTTTGTTGATCAACTCCTCTACTTGGTATTGGATTTCCTTAGTATCCTCTAGGTTAGTCCTATAAGTTGGTTGGTTTGGAATTCATACACTCAGTACAAAATTAATCTGATGCTTAATCCCTTTTAGTGGTGGTAATTAGCTAAGCAACTCCTTTAGAAGCACATCTGTTTAGTCCTGTAAAACTAATAACAATCTCAAGAAAGGATGATGTGACCTCTTTAGAAAGAAAATATATTTCTTTATACATAAAAAGTATCATTAATCTCTCATAACCTATTACTAATCTTACATCCCTTACAGATGCTAGCATACACTCTCTTCTCTCTTTTTCTTTCCCTTCTTTTCTTTCTCTCTCTTTTCCACTCTCATTTTTCTTCTTACCCTCTCTTTTCTTTTACCTTTTCTCTAATTCTAACTTGCATTGGTGCTATAAATACATTTGATTTTCATGTACTTGCTTTGGTGTGAATGGAAATCTTCTTGTTGTGAAAATGGAAGGTTCGTTGATTCGTTACCATCAAAAGCAACCTTCTGATCACATTGCTCGGGTCGCCTAAGTAAAATATGGCATTCTCACATAGTACCACATAACAAAGCACTTTTTGTTGTACTTTCCAATCTCAAAAGCCACTGACACTTGCTCTGTCATCTTAAACTTACCACTATTATTAAGCCATTGTAATTTATAAGGCTTAGAATCGTCTATCAATGGCAATAATAACCTCTCCTAAGCATGCTACTAGCAACATTAGTACAGCTACCCCATCAATGATTAAGTTATAAGTCTTACCTTTGATTTAGCACTATGTGTGAAAAATGTTCTTCTGTTGCAATCAAAGTCCTCATGAGCACTAAATTTATTCCTTTGACACTTGCACATACCTTATCATCCTTTAATGATGTCTCTTCTAATATCAACATCTCCTTCTCACTACTATTCTCCTCATCCTTGATAATCTCTCCTTTGTTCATTAAGACCATAGCTCACATATTTGTGCGTTGTGTAGTGATATGGTCCCTTCCTTGGTACTAAAAACTTATGGTATTGTGATTATGAGTAAAAGAAGGATTAGAATTTGAATGGTTTGGTGCCTTAAATGTTTCCACCTTCAGCATCGCTTTTGGCTTAGGACTTCCCATGGGTGGTGCCTTATCCTTTTTCCAAGTGAATAACCTAGATATGGTGCTCAACTAAAAGTAGCTTCTACCCTCCTCTTAAGTTGCTTCCTTATTTTTATAGTTTTCTCAACTAATATACCCTCTAATGCCAATAAAAAGTGAGAGGCATTGGTTGCGTATCTAATTTTTTTATTAATTAATAAAATATTGATTCCTTTTGTAACAATATTCTGGTGGTTATTCATGTATACAAATCTTCCATGAAATAAATTTTTACATATGCCCATATAATAGCATTAAAAAGCTTTATTCATAAGAAGTTATTAATATAGACACGAGGTTTCTTAGTATACAATCACTAATACCTATTCACGAGTCACAGACTCTCTAAATAGATATCAAAGAGTTGATACAACTTAAACACCTTAGTTTGTATAGTGAGTGTCATGCCATTCGGTATAAGATACTAAGAACCCATGTGTGTAGATACATCATGGGAGAATAAGTATTCAAACACTGAATTGAGAAATGAAATAGACATATGGAGTTCACTCTTTGTTATCCATGCTTTGCTTTGCAGTTGTGTTAAGTGTCCTTAGGTCTTAGACCTGAGATGATATGGTTGTCTTGTAAGCATGACGGCTAATGTGTCATTAGTGAATTAATGACCCACATCCATCTTGATATGACAAATGGTTATGAGCTCAAATGTTGTTACCCAAGTGCATATAGAGGTATCTGTGCATTCAACAAGAGATTGATGTGGATTGTCATCACACCAAAATTAAATTTATAATTAAACCTAATATCGTAGAGACTACAGACATTGTTTCCATAAGAACGGGTTTGTGTCTATTGATTGAACAGAGTTTTTATTAGTTAAGCCTAAAAAATGAAGTAAAAGGAAAATAAATACTAACTAAAGCAAGCACTTAGAATAGAGAACACAAATCAAAGGTGACGAAGTACCCGTAGTTGAAGCATCTAGCCACTTGTGTTCTGTTGGGTTCCTATGTATGCTAAATTATGTTAATTATCTGTTTGATTACACTGGTTATAGATTGTTAACCCTACAACAATCCTAATATATATAGAATATTCTCTCAAACTCTCGTATAACCTTAACTCTAGATTTTAGTAAGTATGCCCAAGCTAAATCAATTCAAGAGATTCAAGTTTGGTGATTAATAATGGTTATTTGCGTTAATTCTACGATTTCACTCCCGTTATTCTTATAGAATTAATATTCATAATTGTATGTCTAGCGTATAAGTTTCACTTTCATTTTTACGTGGTGCCGTAGATTAATTGGAGAAGAGGCCAATTCTTTTAATTACTATCCAATTCCACAATTGCGAATAACCATGCAATGAAAATTATTCAAAACTCATGTGTGCATGCTCTATCAAACACAAACAGAAGCAACTAGAGAGAAATTTAGAAGTAAAAATAAAACCTATGTCTAAATTGTTCATCATAAAAAATAATGTAAAAAAAACTAAATAAAGTCAGAAAAACTTAGTCCAATAATTTTGTGTTACATACACAAAGAACACTCTTCAAGCTCTTGGTGTGGATTCTTTCTTCTCCACCCCTTCAATCTTGAATCCCATGTGTCTAAGT
This sequence comes from Avicennia marina, assembly GCA_019155195.1. Taxonomy (NCBI): domain Eukaryota; kingdom Viridiplantae; phylum Streptophyta; class Magnoliopsida; order Lamiales; family Acanthaceae; genus Avicennia; species Avicennia marina. The sequence continues at coordinate 5,830,111 of CM032772.1, read as the reverse complement.
GTTTAAAGACTGAAAATTAAGTCTAATCTCCTCTCTAAAACATGGAGAACATATATTTGTAGTTCAAGGGTGTCTAGGGTTCATGCATGTGAATGAAAAGACGAAAAAGTCCCTAAATTTTCATGCAGAGTTAAAGTTAGAAATTTCATCATGTTGGCCACTTCAATCGCGCACCAATCTTTGTAATCACCATCATGTCTTTACTTGCGCTCATGCACTCTAGTGGGAGATTTACATTTTGTAATTGTGTTTTGCAATCGCACCCATCCATCTTATGATCTCACTATGCACCTTTACGATAGCAACATCCATTTGTGCAAATTCTAATATGCTCCATGATCAAATCCCAGGTCTGTGCCATAGCTTCCCGTGATTGTTCCCTTTGACCCCACGATTGTGACCAACGACTACAAAAATTCTAGTGCACTCAGCAGTTTCATCTCGAAGTTGTAATTCCTCTTTTCGCAGCCATGGCTCTTCCTTTCGTAGTTGCGACACTTGCCTGGGAACATCAAATTATATTTTAAGTATAGAAAATGTACCAAATCAATAATTAAGCCCACATCCACAGTTTTTCACTCTAAAAATTATCTAACTAAATACAATTCATTCATGATAACATATTTTCTCAATTTTAACTCATATGCATACATAATTTGTGCACACTAGTGGTACAAATTTACTATAATTTCACAAGTTATTAGACCCCCCACACTTACTCTTTTTGTTTATCCTTAAGTAAACACTTTCTTTCTTAATTAAATTGCTGACGCACAAAATTATGAGCTTTGCCATGCTTCTTAATTTCAAAAGTCACAAGTGCATGCTCACATCACTTAGTTCATCATCATTCAAGATCACAGCATTTTCAACCTAAATATTTACATGAGTTCCTATGCGTTGCAGCACTCTTTAACCCCAAATCACTTTAACCATATAATAATTATATAACAAGTTTAAGACAATCAAATCTAGGACTACTCACTCTAAGTACTAATTCACTCTTTTTTAAACAAGTTCAATCATCATTTATTCTCATCAAAGGACTTGTATAGGCTAACATTTTTGCTTTTCATTATTCTCCCCCACACTTATTTTTCACTATCTTTCATGAGCTTTTATTTCTTTCTTAAGCAATTAGGAGACTTTTTACATGAAAATAAGCAAAGGTCACTGTGCACCCTTAGCTACTCAACTCATAATTTAACTCAAAATACTTTGCATACTCATAATTGGGCAACCTTTTTACACGAGAGTGAATAGGGATCTCTACACAATCGTAGTTACTCAGTTGTTCTAATCAGTAGAGTATAACTAATTTTTCTCAGGCTCACTTTTTTTCTTTTTTGAGCATTCTCATTCAATTTTTTCTAAGTCCTCACTTTTTCGCTCTCTTTTTTTTTTTTTGGTTAATTTTACTCATTCGATAGAGAATTCACCAACACTTAAGGTAATATTTATGTCCCTAACTTAATCATGTCATTCCCACCATAGAACTTTTCAAACAGTTTAATAATCAAAAGTAAAGAGTATGTGCTCAATTAAATAGGAATCATGCCTTCAACACTGAGTTTAGCATGCTAATTTAAAAAGCAATAATAATTCCTTGCAAAATATTCATTATAAACTACTTATAGTGGCCACAAGTTCAAGCCATGTTCATGATATCAATTTAATTTAATCATAAAAATTGCACACTTGCATGCACGAAAATCAAGATTCATATCACATGCAATGACACAATTTTCACTCAAAGTTTCCTACACTTTAGTGCACCTCACACTTATTTTGCTGCCTTTATTAATCATGTTATCACAAGTAAAACAAGGTAAAACAAGACAATCTAGTAGGGTGGCACCTTTTCTTCTTCTTCTTTCTTAGATTTCTACATCCTCACATATCCTCTCCATTTTTCCCAAAATCCTACACCCAGATAAAAACATTGATAAACTCCATGCAATATAAAACAGGACAAAACAACTTAAAAATAAAATAAATAATTGAAAGCAATAAAATATAGCTTGGGTTGCATCCTAAGAAGCACTGTATTTATTGTCTGTAGCGCGATAAAATAGTTATGGTCTAGGATGGTTTAATTAATACTTTAGGGATCTACAACCCTCTATAAGTTGCATGTCTCTCCTTCTTTTTCTACATTCTCTTTCTTGCCTTCCTTCTAAAATTTGTCTCTTCCACCTGCCACAACGGTTCCTTTGACTCTTCCCCCAAACTTGGCTTTTATCCATCTTTTAGCCCTTGCACTTCTTCTGCTTTTGCAATTGTTTCATCACTAGACTTGTTAGAAAAGTTATTTAGCTTAACCAACATTAAATCATTTTCATCCTTCTTTGAGTGCATGTGGTGGAAGGTATAAAATACATATAAAGAGTTACCTCTTGTGGGTGTATAAGCAACATAAGCCTATCATTCTCCATGTCAATTATGGCTTGGTAGTAGCTAAGAACGGTTGGCCCAAAATTATGTTGTTCTCTCTGTCACCTTCCATGTCTAGAATAATAAAATCCAGTGGCATAACCAAATAACTTATCTTGATTAAGACATCCTCCACACAGCTAAGCAGTCTTGTCGCTATTGGCTAACTTTACCTTCTTATGTGTGACTGATTCTATCCTAAGTGCCTGAAAGGTAGTAAAGGACATTATATTTATATTAGCACCTAAATCATATAAAACATTATCAAATGAGGTGATTCCTATAGTGCATAAAATAGAAAAACTCCTTGGGTCTTCTAATTTTTATAGCAAAATCCTCTCCTCACCCAGGGTATTGTCAACATTAGCCAATTTCCTTTTCCTTCTTGTAGTATCTTCTAAGAACTTGACTACACTTCGGTCTCTTTTAATCTCTACAATTAAAGTGGCATCGATATTAAAATTTTCAAAATCATTAAGAAATCTACTTACCTACACCCTTAACATTGCTGAAATAAGCCTTTGAAGGTATGAAATTTTAGGCTTGAATGGTGCTGGGCTTTCTTGTTCTTCCATTTCCACATTAGTGGGCTGCACCCTAACCTTTTTGTCCTTTGCAAGAGGTGCTAGCACATCTTCATTCTTATGTATAATTACTTGCACGCTTTTGACATGCTCAATAGAATTATTCTTAGTAATGCTAGGTAACATACCTATGGGTCTAGATGCCATCTCTTTCGTCAATTGTCCCACTTGCAACTCTATATTCCTAATGGATGCCTACTGATTTTACAAGAGAGCATCAGTTTTTCAAGTAGTCCTATGTACTTTTCTCTAGATTACTTATCATCTCATTAGTCGACCTTGCATGATTACAATGATTGCTTTTTCTCTTATGGTGGGTATAGTGCTTGAATGCTTGGCAGATTTTATGAGTTTCTCTAAGAGAACGTAGGATGATTTCTCTAACTAAGGTCGTAGGTGTTGGCGTAAGGTTCTTACCTTGTGCACCTGCAATCTTATGGGTAATTATAGTGCATGCCGCGATATGAAGGGTATGGCTCTTGTAAGAATGTTTTTATAGGTATGATAATTCCAGTGAATGCTACGATCTTCACCCATGTCCACAGAAATTGTCCTTGCGATCGCGGCTCCCTCGATTGCGATCGTGCTTCTAATTGCAGAAAATCCATGTGAATGACTTCTATTCCTTATGTACTTCTTATGAAAATGAATGTTTTATACAAATGTATATTTTTGAAGCTATTATTTGCTGGCATCCATTTTAGAGAAATAAATAGGTAGATGTTATCATTTATTGGGTGATTCATTGCCCACCACCAATAGTTGACCTTCGCAGAGGAACTAAATGACCATGGACTGACCTGGGGATGGTAGACCCAGATCTAGGATGAGGACTCATTGCACTAGCTTTAATTTCATTTATGTCACTCATTAGAGGCGTGGGATGAAATAGATAAGCTTTTATTCTTCCGTTGTGTACTTTAGATGAGATGTTATTGTTATGGATATATGTTATTTTCTAGAATGGTTGTTCAATTTCATTATTGGATTAGTTGCTTTGTTTATATATTAGCTTTAGTATTCATAGAGTTGGTTCATAAATAAGACCATGTCATGATTCTGGGTTCGAGGCATGATAGTGATGGGTTATTTTTTGCCATTTCCTATTCATGTTGGAAAAGAGCTCTACGCCTTCAAAGTGTTCATTCAATTTGGATCAAGAATCAAAATCAATGCTCTTGCTCCAGTGCGTACAATTGTTTCCACAAATAACAATTTAACAAGTAGAAATGTTAGCAAGAAAAGAATCATAGAAAGAAGGGACAATGAGAGAAATACAGGAAAACAAAAACAAAATGAAAATAAAACTAAATGGCCTAATCTAGTAATCCCTTAGAGTGTTCAATTACACTAAATACCCTCCTTAACAATGGTGCTAAAATTTGACATGGGCCATCACCACACCAAAATTAAATTAATAATTGAACCTAGTACTATAATGAGTACAAGTATCATTCCCACAATGAGGGATTTTGTGTTTATTGATTCAATGGAGTTCTTTCTATCTAGTCCACAAAAATAGATTGAAAGAAAAATAAATACTAACTACAAACAAGCACTTAGAACAGAGCACACAAGTCAAATGTGATGGAGTACCGGTAGTTCAAGCACCTAGCCATTTGAGTTATGTTAGTTTCCTATATATGCCCAATTATGTTAATTATCAATTAAATTACACTAGTTACAGATTGTTAATTCTAAAATCTATAGGATATTCTTCCAAATTTTCTTATAGCTTTAACTCCAAATGATAGTGGGTATGCCTATGCTAAATCAAGTCAAGAGTTCAAGTTTTGTGAGTAACAGTGGTTACCCACATTAATTCTATGATTTCACACCTGTTATTCTCATTGAATTAATATTCACAATTGTATGTCAAGCATGGAAGTTTCATTTTCACGTTGTTATAAATTAAATAGAGAAGTAACCAATTTAATTATTATCCAATTCCACAATTGTGAATAACCATGTAATGACAATTAATCAAAACTCATGCATACATGCTCCACCAAACACAATCACAAGTGACTAGAAAGAAATTTAGAACCTAATGTTAAATTTCAACAAGACCATGTCTAAATTGTTCATCATCCAAAACAATGTAAAAACTACTAGATAAAGTCAGAAAAATTTAGCCCAATAATCTTTTGTTGTATGCACAATAAACGCACTTCGAGCTCTTACTGTGGATTCCTCCTTCTTCACCCGTTCAATCTTAAATCCTATTTGTCTAAGTGTTTAAAGAATGAAAATTAAGTCTAATCTCCTCTCCAAAATATGGAAAACATGTATTTATAGTTCAAGAGTGTTTAGGGTTCATGCATGTGCGTGAAAAGACGACAAGACCCTAAATTTTCATGCAAAGTCAAAGTTAGAAATTCTATCACGCTAGCCACCATGATCGCACCACCAATCTCTACAATTGCACCATCTCTTCTTGCACTCATGCACTAAGGTGCGAGATTTACATGAATTTCAAAATTGTTTTCCACGGTCACTCCAATCCATCTCGCAATCATGCATGCACCTTTGCGATAGAGACAACCATTTGTGCAAATGCCAATATGCTTTGCGACCAAATTCCGCAACTACTCCACAGCTTCCTACAATTGCTCCCTTTAGCCCCACAATCACAACCAACAATCTTGATAATTCCAGTGCGCTTCGTTGTTTCATCTCACAGTTACAACTGCTCTTTCTTCTGCACTCGCAACACTTTCTTGTAGACATCAAATCATATTTTAAGTGTAGAAAATGTACAAAATTAATAATTAACACCACATCTATACTTTTTCTCCTAAAATCATTATGTTAAATATAATTTATGCATGATAACATATTTTCTTAATTTTAACTCACATGCATGCATAATTTGAGCACATTACGGGTACAAATTTACTATAATGTCAGTTGTTATTAGACATATGTCTCCTTGTAAGTGAGTGATAACATGTGGAATGATAACTTATTTATACCCCATTTGTGCTTAAATTATGCATGCATGTGAATTAAAATAGAGAAAATCATATTATCATACATGTAATATACTAAATATGATGATTTAGATGTGCAAAAAGAGTAGTTGTGGAGTTAAGTATTAATATTAGACATTTCTATACTAAAATGCAATTTCTTATCTATAGGACAGTGCCACAACCACAATAGGAAGAGCCATGGCAGAGAGATGTGGTGATGCTACTACGAGAGTCAATCATGAGGCATGTTAGAATTTTTGTTGCTGAAGGTCATGATTGTGGAAAAGAGTCCAGGAACACGGATGCCAAAGTCATAAAAGTAAGAAGAACTATGAAGCATTCTAGAATTTCCACATTTGATGGTGGTGGTCATGAGGTCGAAGGTCCCTAGTGCAACACGTTGTGTCACGGTAATGGAATTTGAGAAGCAAGGATTATGCGAAGACTATGCTCGAGTTCATGGACGTAGATGAAAGCAGCACGATTGTAGAGCTAAGCATCATAATTGTGAGAGACGGCACAATGGAAGATTGAGTTATAGTCCTGTATGAAATTTTGAGGGCTTTTCCATCTTTTCTCACATGTGCAATAACCTTAGGCACTCCTCATATATATATATATATATAGACCTACTCTCCATAGTCTTGGGAACATCTTAGGCTTACTCTTTATTTTGTAAACACTTAGAAACATAATTTACGTACTTTGGAGATGTAGTGAAGGAGAGATCTGCGCCACATCTTGGGATAAATCCAATAGTCCACATAACGTAAAGATACTAGCATAAGTTTTTCATACTTTTACTGTTATTTTTAAGTTGTTTAGGATGTTGAACATTATAGCAATGGTTTTTATTATTAATATTATGGATTGCTAAATCTTTTTCAAGTCTCTTGTATTGATATTTGATTGAATACTTGTACTTATGATTGATTGTCATTGCTATAATTATTAGATTGAATAGTAATTAAGAGAATTAACCACTTTTCTAATTAATTTGTGGCTATGTGAGGAATAATGGAAGTGAAATTTGTATGCTCGACATACAATTGTGAGCATTAAACTTATTAGAATAATGGGAGTGAAACTATAAGATTAATGCAGATAGAATATTGTTATCATTGAACTAATTATTCAACTCAGTAATGCTTGGGAAAACTTACTAAACCTTGAGTTGAAATTTTAGGAAGGTATGGGAAGATATCCTAGAGACATTAAGACTAAAAACCTAAAATAAAGCAATTAAAGTGAGAATCAACATAAATTAGCTTGCTTAGGAAATTATTATAACACAAAAGGCTAGACTTTTCAATTCATTCTTGGTACTTCACCGAATAAATTTTTTGAGTTCATTTTCAAGTGCTTGTATTATTTATTTTATTTCTTTCATTCTTGCTACTTTCACATGACCTAACTAATAGAAATGTAAATATATTAATAGATACAAAACCCCTCCTTGCACTACAACATTTTGAAGATGAGGCAACATTTGAAAACCATTACATATTCCAAAAAAAAATGTTGCATATAGTTTTGGCAACGGTTTTGAGACATTGTTGAAAGTGTCGTTACCTTAGACATAATGTAATGGTTATTAAAACTAATTCCAACACCAAATTGCAACACTTATAGGCAACATTTTTTTTTCGATTTTGCAACATTTATTTTGTTAATATGTCAAAGTTTAGGTAATGCTTTTAACACTTAATGCAACACTTTTAGACAATATTGCAACACTTTTTGAAACATTTGTAATAGTTTTTAGAATTTTGCAACACTTTTTATAAGCTCATATTATCTCCATTACGACATTACGCAACAGTTTTAATTTTTGAAGCAATGGTTTATAAACGCTGCAAATTTGAAAACTTTGGTCATGCCATCATATACATATCACAACTTTTAGCAAAACCAATATATTCAACACATTAACAAATATATGTCATCGCATGAAAAGTACAATAGAAGTTCAGATATTAAAATGTAAGTAACTTTCATAAATCTTCAAGGTTATACCAAAAGTATTACTACTAATAATAATAATAGTTTTATGAAAGTATACGAACAAATCTACTATTTTTATGTTAATAAATCATTGAAGTCATAATTATACAAGATCCTCACCCATATCTTCACTATAATTTGAATCCTCGTCTTTATCAATTTCTTCATCATCTGCATTAATCCCTTTAACTCATTTTCCTGCACAATTTTGAAAAATCAAAATTAATTTCCAATCTCTTAATTAGATGCAAATATTCCATAATATTTCTAATCTTCATGTACCTTCTAAATATTAGTAGCTTGTGTTGAAGTGCCTGATGAACCAACATTTGTTCTTACCACATTTGGTGCACTAGTATCAGGTGAAGACATTCACATTAATGAGGCTAAAACACTAGCATCAACATTTAAATTGGGATATTGCTATATGAGTTGACCCACAAATCATATTAGCTTTTCTATTTACTTTTTCATGGTTTGTATAATATCCTCTAATCTGATCACACTATGTTGTTCTTTGTGTTTGACCGTCTCTAATTCTTTAATTTTTTTTCAAACTTGTTGGAGTGACATTCCTTCCTAAGCAACAAACTTGCCCATGCTTCTCTTTCCCAAATACAGTCTGAAAGGGATTGGTAGCGCCATCTCTAGATGATTGAATTAAATTTTCTAGCTATACCTACAAGAATGAGTAATATGAAATATTATAAAATTTCACTGTAAAAATGTACTAAAATTTTAAGTGTGTTAAAGGTAACATTTCAATTTTGCTACTTGTCTCTTCATCAACTTGGTTTCCTTTATTTTCCATTCGTGTCATAATATATATTTGAGCTTGTGAAGGATATTCAGCTATACCTTTTTGTGCATGCTATAAGAATAGAATTTATTTCAATTAGGCACATAAATTTAACCCCAAATTAAATACACAATAATTGTTTCCAAAAGTGCAATTAGAAATATACCAAATTTTCACCAATTACTGCAAAGCTGGTTCACCCTACTCGATGAGGGCCCTTTTGCATAGCCTTATTTTGGAATTAACTTCACAAATTTTCTGTTATCAAATTAAATGTAAAACACATATATACACACTTTAAATGTATACATATATAATTTACAATATATGCATTAAGTTATTATAAAATACCTGCACTTTATCACTCTTCTAGTACTTGATCATTTTTTTGAATTAAGCTTCGCTAATACTACTGAGATGATTCTTTAGCCTCTTTACATCTGTTCTATATCTATCAAAGGGGGCTCTTTTGAGTCTACTCTTATACACTCTCTAGGTAGAATTAATAACTGTCATGACATACGTCTCGACCTCGAGAGGTAAAATATATTTTTGTTGTAACAATTAAAAAAACAAAATTAATAGCAAAAAGAGTATATGTAAAATTGTGATCAAAACATAAAAACTCATACATTAACATAATTCTATATCTCATCTCACCTACCCTCCAACAATGCTTTCTAGTTGATGAATGTCAATGGATACAACTTGTATATCCTTGCAATAGTACCCAAGAAAGAGCTGAATGAGCTTAGTGTTTGAGTGTTTGGCCCTATTTGTTGCCAATATTGATTGAAAATGATCTTTTCTCACTCCTCCATTGTTCAAGTATGAATTTCTTTGCACATAGTTAGACCTTTAGTTTTCACCTCAGATTGCTCTACATATCAACATTTTAGTCTTTATATCAATAAAAAGTCAAATAAATTTTGAACCTAAAATTTTACCTTCATTGTTGATTTGATCTCTAGTTAAATTAGTTTCATCTCCTTCATTTCTTAACCTAACCTCTTGGTTTTGAGAACCGTGTTAATCAATCACAATATCTGCAAATTGAATACCAGACTCAGGAAAATAAGCTATATGTGCAAATCAATTTAAAAATATACAAATAAGACTTTAAATTTTTTTATCCTAACTTTAAAATCAAGGATCAACTTTTAAATTCAAAATCATATGAATATATTTACCCTCCTGCTCTGCCACCATATCTTGAACCCTTATTTTGCTAGAAAAATTCATCCATTGACATTGTCGAAAGCGAAGCCTTGTATTTCCTCTTCTTTTTCAAACTTTCTTCCATCACTTGTTTTCCTTTTTCAAATTTTCTTCATCAAGTTCCAAATTCAAAATTGAAGTTGTTTTGAACTGAGCTCCCATACTAGAGGAGATAGATTCTTCATTGTTTACCTTTCTTTGCAAATTGATTTTGTTACTCATAGTACCCTTGCTTGTTTTTGTTGATTGCATGTCCACTTAAGAATTTATGGCAACATGCAATGGTTGTGCTCCTTTTACTCGAGGACTTTAGCGCCTTTGCTCACAGAATTGTTGAACTAATTCAACACTAGACCCTACTATTGAAGGAACTTTAAATTGAGTCACTTTCTTTCTAGATGAAGTTGGACTTTTCTGGGTCCTTTATCCCTTTTTCATATTGATCATAAAAAATAATAACCTATACAACAAAAATGAAAGTGTTGCTTAAGTAGCAAATGTGAAATTTTAAAAAGATTGCGTACTATAATGTTACCATTACAAAGCACGAAGATAACAAGAATTACATTTCATTAAACTTGTGTAATGCAAAAGGATCTTAGATGTAGCAAGCCAAAAAAGAATTACATTCAAACATGACTAAATTGCTATCAACTACTAACAATCAAAATGATGATTCATGTGAAAGTATAAGAGAACTCACCTAATGTTATTGGCAATTATCTACTTAGTAGACTCTGAGATATTTAATAAGAGTTTAGAGCTGCACCTGCACACAAACAAAGAAATAATTGTAATCATTATTTAAGATCACATTCATCTAATGCCATAAAAATAAAGTCAAATCCACAAAATTTATAAAATATTAATGCATATAGTCAGCATAAGTATCATCAAAATCAGAGTCTTCTTCAGAAGTTTCTAAATGCCCAATGTCTACTAAAGGGAACAATCTGTCAATCATGCTTTCAGGAATATCTTCTCTAACCAGTTGAATGTCATCATCAACTACTGGTAAATCCAAGCTAACACCATGCTCACTTGGTTGGGCCGAATACGATGTTTCTAGGTTCTCGAAATTTGCTTGCCCCGTTACATTCAACAACTCTCTTGAGATTGTTTTCATAACATAATAGCAATTGTCATCTAAAGGATCTTAGACATAGAAGCATTGATAAATTTGAGCTGCTAATACAAAAGGATCATCTTGATACTATAATTTATTAAAATAAACTCGAGAGAGACCATAACCATCTTCTTCATGCTCAAACCAATCACATCTAAGAAGTACCACTTTGAATTGACCATAATAATCTATCTCAATGATTTCCTTTATAATACCATAATAAGTGACAATATCTTTTTTTGGATTTTCATCTTTTGAGCTTGCAAAGCTTTGGGTCATTAAATTTAGAGTCACACCACTATTTTGTGCTCGCCGTCTAGTATCACATCACTTCGTATGAAACTTGTAACCATGAATAATATATCTAGTAAATTCTTTAGCCACATTACTAGGACCTCTAGAAAAATGTTTAATAAACTCTAGAGCATCCATATCTCTCATGCGGGCTTCAAACCAATCAACGAAGTCTTTACTATGATTTTGGGCTTTACTCTATTTTGATCTTTTTGATGAAGTGAAAAGAATATTCTAATGCTCCTTAGATAGATTAAAAAAAATTAAGTTAATGTACAAATGTCTTATTAAAAGGACAAAACATACTATATGTATGAAAAGAAATTATATTCATACCTAATGTATTCATCAACTTTAGGGTAATTGAACAATACGTAACGATGTGCCTGAGCTAATGAGAAGTGAGTTAACGAGATTAGCTTCCTTTTTCTTTTGCCTCCAATAGCATAACTCGAGCACCCAAAAAGATTTGGTGTTACCCCACTAAAATCAACACCATCCTAATTTCGTGACGTTCTACTCAATCTGGTGTCTAGATTGTCTTGCACATATCTCGAGTAAAGTATCATAGTTTCTTCCATTAAATATGCTTCAGTAATTGACCCTTTAGGATGACTTCTATTACGAACATAAGATTTTAAATCACATAAGCATCTCTTAATTAGGTACATCTATCGCAAGTGCACAAGCCTACCTAACTGGACCTCATTAGCAAGATGAATAGGCAAATGCACCATTATATCAAAAAAGCTAGGTGCAAAAATCTTCTCTAAAAGAAAAAGTGTCTAGACATGTGCTTTTAGATAATTAACATCACTCAATTGAATGGATTTTTTACATAGTTGATGAAAAAAAACATAGCCGAGTCAATGTAACTACGACAGCTTGCTGCATAGTACTTTTAAGTGCAACTTAAAACAAGTAATGTAACATAAAATGAGCATCATGGCTTTTGTATCTTGAAATTTTCCATTTGTTAATCTGCACACATCATAAAATGTTAGATGCATGCCCATCTAGCAATTTTGCTTCTTTCAAAATAACACAAAAAATATATTTTTCCTCTGTGGTCATCGAGTAGCAAGCTCTAACAAAAATTATTTTCTTACCATTATGGGATACTCTAGGATGTAAATTCTTCCTTATTCCCATGTCCTACAAGTCGAATCTAGCATTTGCATGATTTTTTGATTTTCTAGGAATGTCTATCAATGTCCCAATAATATTGTCACAAATATTTTTTTTTATATACATCACGTCCAGGTTATGACAAAGTGTATTATGCTTTCAATAAGAGAGCTCAAAGAAAACGGACTTTTTTTTCCATGGACCAATATCCCTCTTATTTTTCTCCTTCTTCCTAAAGTCATTAACAAAGTCTTTTAACTCTTCCATAATCCCCATTCCTGATATAATTAGAGGTGCAGACCTAAATTCTTCTTACCATTAAATGATCTTGTATCATATCTCCATTTATGATCCATAGGCAGAAAAACACGATGACACATATAACACATTTTGTGGCTATGCTTCAAGTATTTAAAAAATGTCCAATAGTTACAACAAGGGCAAGCTAACTTGCCCTTAGTGCTCCAACCCAACAATATAGCATATGCAGGAAGATAACTAAGAATTCGTAAAAGTGCTACCCGCATTTGAAATGTTTCATTAGTGGTAGCATCGTAGGTGTTTACTCTTCAGTGCCATAATAGATTTAAGTCCTCAATCAATGGCCACAAGTAAACATCTATATTATTTCCTGGTGACTTAAGATCAGGAATTAGTAATGACAACATTATATTTTTAGCCTTCATACATATCCATAGTGGCAAATTGTTGACCATGAGAAGAACTAGCCATATGCTATGGGATATACTCAAAGTTCTATACAGATTAAATCCATCACTAGCCAATGCAAGTCTCACATTGTGGGCATCAATTGAAAAGAGCTAATGTAAATCATCGAAATTTTTCCAAGCTTGACCATCAGCTAGATTTCCTAGTTTCCCATCTCTTGGACATTCTAAATCATGCCATTGCATCACAATTGCAGTTTTTGAACACATGAACAATCTCTGAAGTTTAGGAATTAATGAAAAGTATCTTAAAATCTTTGCAGAAACCTTATGCTTCCTTGATGTTTCTTCCAACTCAAGTGCATCTTCAGGAAATTCTTTCCACCGTGAAGTTCCACACTTGAGGCAAGATGTTGCTTTCTCATACTCTTTCCAATAACGCATGCAATTATTTGGACATGCATCAATTTTTTTATAGTTAAGGCCCAAATCTCTAACCATAGTCTTGGCTTTGTTAAAGGATTCTAGAATTCTCAATTCACGAATAGCCTCTCTTAGTAATTCTAAGAGAGAGGTAAATGGCACATTAATCTACCCATAAAGGCATTTCAAAAGATACAGTCGCATTGTAAATGAAAGAGTGGTGAACTTAGTACAACCAAGATATAGAACATTAATCTACCCATAAAGGCATTTCAAAAGATACAGTCGCATTTTTTTATTCTTATTTTTTTATAATTTAACAAATTACCCCATTTATGGGGATTTTGTTAAATTGACCAATCTCACCGTTTAGAACGGCGAGATGACCTCTTCCCAAAAAAAAAAAAATAATATTTCATCTGTATTCGTATTAATTGTCTCGAAATACACTGTATCTTGCCATTTGGAACGGTGAGATAGAGTCTAATGGACCAGTCCACGAGGTGTTAGTTCTGAGGTATATCTCGCCGTTTCAAACGGCGAGACAGCATTTGATTGGGCCAGCTCACGTGTCTCGCCATTTGAAACGGTAAGATTGGGCCCAATTAACGATGTCTATCCCACCATTTGAAACGACGGGATAGCCTCTGATTGGTCCAGCTCATGAGTCTCGCCATTTGAAACGGCGAGATAACTTTAGTTTCCTCAACACACACCCAATTGCTGTTCATTATCTTCCCCGTGACCATCGTTTGAAACCGTCTGATTAGTTTCTCTTCACCAGCGAATTCTTCCATTCCCCGCAAACACGCCTGAATAGATATCGTCTTCACGGCCGAACATGCCCGAACGGATATCTTCCCGATAGTTGAAACGGCGAGATAACTTTAGTTTCCTCAAACACGCCCGATCGTTGTTCATCGTTCCGAACAGATATCTTCCCGACAGATTTTTGTTGAAGGTTGGACGACCCAACGGATTTTTGCTGAAGGTTGGCCAAACAAGTCTATTTTAAGTTTAAGTGTTTTGATTTTTTAGTCTTAATTTTTACAATTTGTTTTTCAATTTGAGTGTTTTAATTTTTCAATCTTAATTGGTAACAGATGTATTTTTATATTGTAGGAAACTCCAGTTAAAATTTGTGAAAACAAACAAGGCGTATTATCAGAATTGATTTCTGAGGTGAGTGTTCATATTTTGTTTTATTTAGGTTCAAAACAAAATTCTTGTGTTGTGGGACAAGCTGTAATTTGTCATTAGTTGCTAATTTTTCCTATCTATTAATTGTAGTGTAAATAGAGACAATCAAATAAATTTGAAAATTTTATAAGAATATTAGATGAATAAAAATTGTGTACTTAAATATTTAATACATAAAATTTAAGAACATTAGACGAATGAAAAAAAATGAAGGTTTTTAATGTAGTTATTCTAATTAATTTTCCAATTTAACAAATGGAACTCAGTTATAAATCTTTTATCAATTTAACCAATTTTTATCAAATAAGAATATTAGATGAGTGATAAAATATTTACTTAAAATACATTAAATTCTTATTATGGATGTGATGCTTATATTTACTATATTTGTATATGTCATAGTATAGATGTGACGCTTATATTTAATTGCATCATGCATGTGTTTTGTTTGTTTTGAAGATATGGCATTTGAGGGTGATATTCAAATTGTGCTATATTGGGGGGGTTCTATTATGCAAAATTCAAACGAAATAAGTTACAACATTGAGCCTTGTTATTTGCAAAGCATACGTCGCAGTACGACTTTTGTTGAATTGGAGACGATGGTGTATGATTTGACTGGAGTGGATCGAAATCATTATGTCATTCATTTGAAAATAAAATTTGTGTTAAGAGATGCATTTGGGGGACATGATATGGTCTTACTAGGAATTGAGAATGACGTAAATTTGCAATTCTTGTTTAATCCGATCAATCAAGTCATGTATTTAGATTTATATATCGAAATAAAACGGAGAGACTGTGACAATCAGTGTAGTGTGCCACGTGTGGAGGGAGAAACAGGTCAAACCTCCCACCGATCACTCTTTGAAACTCGATAGAGCAGTAGTGTGCCCTTGGTCACTGAAACATTGACTCATGTCGTAAATCAGGAGTGTGACATGTTACCTGATCTTAACACACAGGCATCACATTTTGGATCAGAATATAGAGGTGGGGTTGATATGGATGATGCAGGCGAGATGCTTTGTGATGCCCATGAGCAACATGTATACCGATCAACATCTGACATCATTGATAGAGATTATGGAGATGAGGGAGATGATGAGGATGAAGAAGATGAGGATGCTATCGATATCAATTCGATGCAACAGGTATTAACAGCATCAGATGCCGACCCATCAGCCAATGCATACCATAGACGTGTGCTAGGGCGAGCGAGCACCATGCCAATGCTCTCTTCAACTATACCTAAATATGGGATAGAACCATCGATGGTGCCATTATATCCGTCTGTACCCTTCTTCTCACTGGCAGAGCCAGAAATAACAGCTGACAGTGTTGAAAATTCAAGTGGTAGATGGAGCACGTATTATGACGAGGACAAAGGAGAGCTTCATTTGGACATGGTGTTTAAGAGCAAAGGTCATGTCCAAATAGCTGTGAAGGATTATTCCGTGAGACATGCAAAGTGAGAGTACCGTGTGGTAAAGAGTATGCCCAGTACATGGAAGGTTAAATGTAGACATACTACAGTTGATATGCCTTGTGACTAGCACCTTAGGGCTTTTTTAAGGCAAAAAATGGGATTGTGGAAGATAACTAGATACGGCGCAGCCCACACTTGTCTCCCAGGGGATCTAAGGATGGATCACATAAATTTGGATAAAAATATGATTGCAGCAATTCTTGTAGGGTTAGTTCGTGAAAACCCTACTATTGAGATAAAAAATATTGTGCAGCTTGTCAAAGATCGGTACGATTATGAGATTAATTATGCAGAGGCATGGTACAGCTTGAAACGAGCCATTGAGAATGTGTACGGCACATAGGAAGACTCAGTGAATAAGTTGCCTGCCTACATGAAAACACTACAAAAATGGAACCCATGCACTATTGTCGAGTGGAGACACATTGGCACTAGGGTGCCAAATAGGAAGATACTATGTTATTTATTTTGGGCTTTCAAACCTTGCATTGATGGATACTAGCATTACAGGCTGGTAATTAATGTAGATGGCACGCACCTATAAACGAAGTATCATCATAAGTCATTGATTGCAGTTACTATTGATGCCAGTCAGCAAGTGTTACCTCTTGCTTATACCTTAGTAGATGAAGAAAACACAGAATCATGGGGTTGGTTTTTGCAGATGTTGGAGTGACATATTATCTGTGGCAGAGCATAAAATTGTCTTGTATTCGACAGACATCCTGGGCTTCTTTTTGCCATCGAGAACATCAATGTTTTCAAGTCCCCAAGGGGACAACACCGATTTTGTCTTCGACATTTGTGTGCAAACATTTTAAAAGCTTTCAAATCTCGACACTTGCGTAATCAATGCTGGAGAGTAGGTGCTGGGAACCAGGAGAAAAAATTTCTTCAAATTTTAGATCATATAAAGCAGATTAACTTGGAGGTCTACAACTACTTGGAAGCAATTGATAAAGAAAAATGTGCTTTATCCTTTAATGGAGGCTGGAGACATGGTGTACTGACAACTAACATATCAAAAAGTATTAATGGGGTAATGAAGGGAATACGGCGGTTGCCAGTATGTTCGATTGTGCAAATGACATTTGATCCGGGCCGTTGCTAAATTCAGGCAAAGATTAATGGAGGGTGAAGTTCAGATGGCAGGGGGGAGATGAGTGGCCCGCTTGGCCTGCAAAGATGTATGTAAGGGCAGAGCGCAAATCTGTCTGGCATTTAGTGCAACTATATGATCGAAATGCACAGTCGGGATGAGTGATCACAGCACAGGATCTGGGAAGAGGCGGAGGAAATGCACACGCTGTGGAACTATGTAGTAGGGATTGCACATGCAAGAAGTGGTTATTACACGAAATTCCATGCTCACACGTAATAGCTATCAGTAGAAAATAAGGTGTTAATCCTAAACAGCTAGTGATGCCATACTTTTCTATTGGTAGTTATGTACACACATATGAAGGGAGATTCAATCCTATTTGAGCCGAGGATTATTGGGATGATCCACCATTCGAGTTGGTCCACAACCCTCACAGGCGTATAATTCGTAAGGTTGGGAGGGCCCCGTCGAGTTGAATACCAAATGAAATGGATTGGCCACAATATCGGGCTCGACAGCAATCGCGGCAACAAGCCCAACGTCGATTACAGGATTAGACATGCCTTCATCCTCCAGTCATCCTCGTTAGCTTCACATGTGTCTGTAAATTTTGTATTTTTAGCAACTAAACACGGAAGTAGTCTCCATGCCTATGTAGTTATTTTTGTATACATTTAACTATTATGTGTGAATGTTATTTTTTCAAGTTTTGTGATTACATATTTTATATGCATGTAAATGTTAGTTTTCATGTTTATGTACATATTGTTAATTTGGTATTTAATTAATGCATAGTTTGTCATACAGGACTTTTTCACCATGGCTATGAGAGCTAATCCGGGCCCATTTGATCCGAGTTTGCTATACCTACAGCATAACCATAGGTCAAAGGCTGTGTGGTTAGGGGACATAGACACTACGCTTCGACCACGGCACCAGACCAGGGCACTAGCCAGGATTCCTGATTTTGATGATTGGGTCGTTATTTTACTGCATCAACTAGGTTTCTATGGAGTGTATAGGTGCGGACATGTAGCATTTGATTGGCACCTGATCACAGTAATAGTTGAGAGGTGGCGCCGTGAGACTCACACCTTTCATCTTATGACTGGTGAGGCTACCATTACATTAGAAGATGTAGTGTTGATATGGCAACTCCCAGTGGCGGGTGCCCCAATTATAAGGGTTGACGAGTGTTGGGCCATAAGTGTTTGGCAAGAGTATTGTTTGGAGTATTTGGGGTTTGCACCCTCCATAGATATAGTCAGTGGTGCTACTATACCCCTCTCAGTCTTACTTCGGGAGGTTCGACACCGACCCTAATTGTTGATAGTACAGAGGATGGCGTGGCTCGATACACTCGCTATTACGTGTTATTGTTATTGGGATGCAGAATTTTTCCTGATTCATCTGGGGATCGAGTGAAGCTATTATACCTTCGTATGTTAGAGGATGTGAGTAGGACTCAACCATATAGTTAGGGGAGTGTGGCATTGGCATATTTATATCGAGAGTTGTGCTTCGCGTGTATGCGAGGTAGGCAGACGATTGCTGGTCCACTAGAACTTTTACAGATATGGACCTGGATTAGAATCCCGGGGTTGGGCCCACAGACCCATGATCGTGGCCTTTACACTGGTCCACTCACTGTACTTGGGGACGTGTAATTACCAACTGCACCCTTCGGAGCACGGTATGTCTCATAAAATTACATGTCTTGTTATGCTATTGTGCAATTGTTATGTTTTGTTTTCTTGATGATTTTCACATGTATATAGCTGGACCAAGTTAAGGAGGAGTAACACATCAAATGCATCTCACTCTATTCGCATGATACGTGATACATTAGACGAAGAGGCAGAGTCTCAGGTACAAGTAACATTTGTCATATTAAATATGGATACCAAATACTAGACTATGTATATTGCATCTTGTATACAACCAGTTCCATATAACATTACATATTTCATTTCAGTTTCAATGGCGGCCTTATCCTGACGATGCGTATAAGATGCTACCCAACCATTGTGGCCAACAACTGTGGACGTTCTGTGGTCCACTCATCTGCTATGAAATTATTGAGATGCACCATATTGATCGGTTATTGAGGCAATTTGGAATGCCACAAGGCATTCCTAATGATCCACCACGAGCTCAGGAAGCACTACATAACGAGCATAGGCGTGGGCGTTCAGGAACTAATTGGGCTCATCACCACGCTGCATACATTCGAGAATGGGCTAGTGATGATCATATCATAAGGGGCTCCATCTTTCCAGATACACGGGTGTTACGAGACTATTTCAAGTGGTACCATCGAATTACGCACCGATTTATCACTCCTGGGCATGTATTTGTACATACTGGATATCAGCCTGGCCACATCACTTATTTCCCGCACGTGGTACGCTTTTATATTTGCGTATATACATATGTGTGTGTGTGTGTGTGAATGTCTCTATGTATATTATTCAGCAATATGCAAATTGTTGATTACAGGCACAGCAGATGCAACAACTACGTTCTGGTGGATATAATCAGCAGATTGTCGATAGTGTCGAGCAACTACACAACAGCGAGTCCAACAAGATTTTCCACCATACTACCAGATGGATGACATTGCTTCTGCACATCCCACTTCAGGACGTAGCACACCCTATCACCATGATGTATCAATTCCTGGCACATCATATCAGTATGAGGTACCAAGTCCTAGCATTGTAGATCCGGCAGATGTATATGTACCTCAACCACTACATCAGAGCATCCACTCTCCATATAAACCACAGGCCGATTCTCCATACACGGTATTTTCAGAGTCTCCTTACACCCCCATTCATGTATACACTTCACAGGAGCAGCCTTGGCAATACTGTAGATCTCCAGTGCCACTTCAGCAGGACTCTATAAGTATGGAAGCTCAACAGCCTCATACTTTGCACAATCCTCAAAAAAATCCAGTACCACGGAGAGGACATCGTGCCAGACGACCAACACACTGTGGCACCGGTAGTCATTTGAGGGATGAGGATGAGGATGACGTGTAGTATTTAATATTATCTCTTATATGTATTCAAAATTTTCAATTTTATTGGCATTTATATTGATTTTATTATAATTTCATTATATAATTTCATTTAAAAGTTATAACACACATCTTTTAAGCTATTATCTAAATAAATTTTTCCTTTTAAATAAAATCATTATAATTTCAAATTTCAATAAATTATTATTGTAATGTGAATGTCTAAACATAAAATACTTAAAAAGTATTATATAAGATTATAATTTAAAACTCAATTTATTGAAATAAAATTCTTTTATTTAAATAAATTTTCTTATTTTAAAAAAATATAATAATTTATATTAATTTATTATAAGATATTATGACGTCATCTCGCCGTTCCAAACTCCGAGATGACGTCATCCGTATTTCCCCCCATTATATGGGCAGAAATATGAAATATTATTTATTTATTTTGAAAAAAGTGTATCTTGCTGTTTAGAACTACGAGATGACGTCAGATCACGTCATCTCGCCATTCTAAACAGCGAGATTGGTTAATTTAACAAAATCCCCATAAATTGGGTAATTTGTTAAATTATAAAAAAAAAGAAGAATAAAAAAATAAAAAACCCTCAAATTAAAGTTATTTTACATATTTGTTATAAATTGCTGAAACTTTATTTGAATAAATTAAATATTAATATATTTAAATCCAATTTTTATTTAAAATAACCAAAAATTCAGATTTTTTAAAATTATTCATTGCAAATTTATATTCAATATTTTATATGAAATTTACTAATTAATTTTAATAATCCTAAAAGTAATAGTAAATTATTAACTAGTTAATTAAATTCAAATAATTTGATATAAATATAATCTATATATAGAATACATATTCTTATAACCCATGATCCATTATTTAACTTTTAAAAACTATTACATAAAAATGTTGCCTATTCTTTAATTTTAATCTAAGGATTTGCAACATCTAAAAGTGTTACATTGATATTGCAAATAAATTTATACACAACATTTTTTAAGTTGTTACACAAAAGTGTTACTAAATTTTATTTAATCAATGCAACACAAAAAACTGTTGTATGATTGTTGCAAAATTTTAACTTTTGCAATGCTTTTCTAGCCGTTGCATGTCAACTGTTACCTAAATTTCAAAATGTTGCGGTGTTGTGAGATGATGCCCATACTCACCACGATAGTAGTCTTAATATAAATTTAATTTTGATGTAGTGACAACCCATATCAATAGCAATCAATATTCTATGAGACATAAATATTTAGTTGTAGTCAAAATTAGAAAAAAAAACAAAAAGTTTTCAATAGATGGTAGTTACTCTCATGAGGTAATTTTGATCTAATCATATGATTGTGCCAGTGAGTTTGACTAATTCTAAGACTCTCACTCAGTTAATATAGAGCACAACAAAAGGTCTATTCTACATAGTATTCATAATCAGGAGGGTTCTTTTGATGCACTCACTTCATCTTAATTGGGTTATGATATAGGCTGTAGGCTAAGTGCTATTCATATCTTTTGACCTATACTTGTTGTCAATTAAGAATAAACTTATAGAGTCCACACACATTAGGTTGGCATGAAGACATGTTGGTAAATTGGTTAGGGTATATATGAGGCTTGAGTAGTCATATAGAGAGATTAATTTAGTTGCAATTGGATTAGACCAAATTGATTTTCCATTGTGCTTGTTAATAATGAGATTATTAATTAGAAGTCTAATGAACCTTTAATTTAATTAATCCCATTAATTAAATTAAAGGACAACACACAAATGTACTTTAATTATTATTTTGATTAATAATTAAATAAGCTTTGGGTTTGAATTAATTAAAAAGTCCATATAAGAAGCCTATAGAGTTCATGCCATGTGTGCTCTAAGCGTCATACATGAACAATAAGAATCCTACTAAGAGTAGGATGTTTTGTCTTGAAAATAAATAGATTTGGAAAAGTTACAAATTGTTAGAGATTAGAATTATGTTGGATATCATAAGGATTCTGTGGGATATAAGTTCCACTTGTCAGAGAATAATAGGATTATTATTGATTATCAAGCATGTTTTCTCTAAAAAGAGTTTGTTTGAATGGTGGTGCAAGTGGAATGATAGTGTTGTAGGAAGTTGACCATGCACAACAAAGCAACAAGCCCATACAACAAATTCCTATTTAAGAATGAACTTCTATTATGCAAACATTGTGACAATAAAGTAGGATCTCTCACATACTAGATATATGGTCATGTCCTAGAGAAGGGACAAAGGTTGTTTGTTATGGGAAATAATGATCATGGAAATGATTCTTGTATGTACAATCAAGTAATAACAGATAAAAACTTCGCCAAGTGGCTAGAGGCTATGTAGTTCAAGACAGATTCGATGCATATAAACTAGGTATGGACCTTAGTCGATCTACTGAACAGAATAGTTTCTTTTAGGTGCAAGTCAATCTACAAAAGGAAGATGGGTTTGTTTGGTGGGTAGAGACCTATAAGACCAGGCTCATAGTAAAGGGCTATAGCCAATAGCCCATTTGGATTGTAAAATTTAGCAAGTTGATGTTAACATCACTTTTCTACACGGGTTTCTTAAGGAAGATGTTTATATGGAACAATCATGTGGTTTTGAAATCCACGGCAAATCTCATGAAGTATACAAACTTGAGAGTTCTACTTGTAGCCTTAAGCAAACATCAAAAAGTTGGAATCTTCATTTTGATGTTGTAGTTAAATTGTTTGGATGCATAAAAAATGAGGATGAACTATACATCTACAAAAAGGTAAGTGGGAGTGCCATTACATTTTTAGTACTATATATAGATGGTATGGTGATAGCGAATGATGTTAGGATGCTTACCTCTATCAATATGTGGTTATCCAATACACTCTCCTTAAAACACTTGAGAGAAGTGACTTACATCTTACACATTCACATGTATAAGGTAAAGCAAAGCAATTGATGGGTCTCTCTTAAGCATGTACAAGATATTGAAAAGGTTCAACATGGAAGCCCTTGGAAAAGGATTGCTTCCATTCCAACATGGTGTTTATCTCTCAAAATCTATGCGCTCGTAGATGGACAATGAGAAGAGGAGCATGGAAGCCATTCCATACCCCTTACTATTGGAAGCTTGATGTGTGGAATGCTATGTACAATACTAAATATTGCTTATGTTGTAAGCATTACAAGCTATTGAGATAAAGAGGTAAGAATATATAGATTTATTGATTTTGAATTCAAATCATATGTAATTGATAGAAATTCGATCACCAGGTCTATCTTCACCCTCAATGAAGGAGTGATGATTTAGAATAGTTTCAAATAGAATACCACTATAGATTTCATCATTGAGGCTGAATACATCATGGCACGTGAAGTTGCAAAGGAGGCTACTTAGATAAGGAAGCTTGTAATAGAGCTTTAGGAGGTTCTAAATGTAGATAGGCAATTGTCATTTTATTGTGATAATAATGGCATGATCACGCAAGCAAAAGAACCATCTCATCAAAAATCTAAACTTATAGAGAGGTATTATCGCATTATTTGAGAAATCATTAGAAGGGTGACGTACCCATGAAGAAAATAATTTTAGTAGATAATGTGGTAAACTCACTCACCAAGCTGATGACACAATTATAGCTAGATCACCATCTTAAGAAAATAGGCATTAGATACTATAACAATTGACGCTAGGATTATTAGAATTAGAGTGCAAATGAGAGATTGTTAATCATATGTGTTTTAATGCCCACAGGTATTGAGGAATATTAGTTGTATGTGTAAACTTTTGAATAATTAGAAAAATATTGATTTCTTTTGTATCAATATTTTAGTGATTATTTATGCATGTAAATCATGCATGGTGTAAAATTTTGCATATGCCTATGGGATTGTATTAAGAAGCCTTTTTCATAAAGAGTTATGAATATAGATACAAGGCTACTTACAACATAATCATTTAAACATGTTTGTGAGTTAGAATCTCTCTAATTAGGCATTAGAGAGTTAGTAAGTTTTGCACACCATGTATTTTTATGGTAAGTGTGATACCATTCACTATGTGATACTGAGAAAACATGTATGTGGATACGTTATTGGAAAATGAGTATTCAAACATTGATTCAAGGAATGAAGCAGGCATATAGAGTTCACTCTTTGCTGTCTATATCTTAATTTGAGATCGTCTTACATACATATGGGCCTTAGATCTGAGACGACATAGTTGGTTTGTGTACATGGCGATTAAGGTGCCATTAAGGCATTAAAGATTCACATTTATCTTGATATAAGATAGGGCCATAAGCCCAACATGCTATTTCTCGAGTGCATATGGAGACATGTGTGTATTCAATAAGGGATTTGTTTCCTTGTACATAAATAAAAAAATTTTTCCTATGCGTGATGGAAATCCTTGGCCAGGGTTGTTTGTGATTAAAAAGGAGTTTCTAATAAAACATTAGTCTCATAAGGCAATCTTGATTCAGTCATATGACCAAGAAAATGAGTTTGACTAAATTTAAGGCTCTTGCTCGGTTGAGACAAAGCAATACAAAATTCCAATATTGCATGGTATTCATGATTGGAAGGATTCATGTGATTCATTCACTTTATCTTAATTAAGCTATGACATGAGTTGTAGACTATGCATCACCCTTATCATTTAAGTTATGCTTATTGCTAATTAAAGAGAAACTTAAAGAGTCACACACATAACGCTAGAATGAGGACAAGATGGTAAATTAGTTTAGCTGTGAACGAGTCTTAAGAAGTCTTATGAATGAAGTATGAGAACTCTTGTAGAAAAATTAATTTAATTGCAATTGGATTAGACTAAATGGTTTTCTTATTGTACTAGTTAATAACGAGATTTTTATTTAGAAACCTGGTGGGCCTTTAATTTCATTTTATTAAATTAAAGGATAAGAAACAAAAAGGACTTTAATTATTAATTTGATAAATAACTAAATAAGTTTTGAGCTTGAATTAATTAAAAAGTCTATGTAGGAAGCTAATAGAGCCTTGGGACAAATGTCGTTTACATTACAACCTTCAATCCTTGCCATGTATGGGTTGACCTTTCCCCTACTTGCTTCTAGCTAATACACAATCGATCCTACCAAATAATAGTATAACTGATAAACTCAACTACTAAAGTCTTACCTTTTGCACCTCCAAGTACAAGAGGTAATCAAAATCTAGCTTGACCCACCATTTCTATTCCAAGTATGTATCAAGATTGGAACATTCTTGGAATGACAGAATGGAGAATTTAATCCCCTTGAAGGACTCATCATCATCATAATTCCTTCTCACATGCCTCTTAGGGGTGCTGCCAATTTTAGCAAAATCAAAATAAACATCAAATACATACATGCCTCGTTTAGTTTGTCGTGTAGGTCTACCTCATCTAAACCTAGACTCATCTCTAATCTACTCTCCTTGAGGCATGGAACTACCTCGTGTAGTTGCATGAGACATCTTAAAGATTCTCTAACCACTTATTAATGCTCGTTTCTTTAACTTCACTTGTGTATCACTCACAAAACTCACAAGTAATGATCTCACCTCTTAATATTTCGTGTCGTCCTCATGGGATTCCAATAAATTCCCTAGTGACTCAAGTGAGTATCACCAATGATGTGAAAGTATATGAAATGTGAAAATATGGAGCTGTAAGATCGATCTTAACCAAGAAAGATCAATCCAAACCTAAAAACAAGGTTGGCTACTTAATCACAAACAAGGGAAATTGGTCTAGTGAGCAAAAACAAACTAGACAATTGATCTGAATCATGACAAATTGTTCTTAGCTAAAATGGTAGGGGGCATTCAATCATGGATCAAAGTGATCAATCTCAAGTTAAAAACAAGGCCTAGTTGATCCCAAGCATGATCAATCTCAAAAAGTCGTGTAGAAGATTGATCTCACTACAACATCCCGCCACTAATCCAATGTACATGTGAACAACTGTAGCATCGATTACTACAAAAAAATTAAATTTCTCACAAATTTTCAATTCAAATTCAAATTCATTCAACACTAAACTCCACAAAACTTCAAAAATACCCTTTTTTTTTACGTTGGCTATGGCTCTTCGAAAACACTCCATGAACTTTGTCGTGAAATCCTACAATTCTTGTTCTTGGAGAATTTTCTAAGAGAACACTAAAGGAGGCTAGAAACTAATTTTCTCACATGTGCAAAGGGTGGATAGTGCCCAAGTGAATAGTACCCACAGATGAATGGTAACAGCACTACTGTTCTCGTGAGTAGTGTTTTGGAACTATTCCAATCATTCGTTCTTAAGATACCATCCTATTTATATAATCGAACATCTAAGGCTTATCGAATGGGTTTTATGGGCTTTTACATAAGCCATAAAATTAATTCAAGCCCTTCAATCTTTAATTGTTACTCTAATTAATAATTAAGCCTATTTGAATTATTTCCTTCTATTTAATAATCTCTTACTAACAAACATCATAAGGAATAAATCAATCCAATTTGGTCCAATCTAATTGCAATCAAATTAAATCCTCTATGAGACCTATCTAGCTTAATCTACAAGTCTTTTCAAGCCTTGTGATCATCACTTTGCAAATAGCTCAAGCCATCGTCTTATTCTTATATGTGTAACTCTCCAAGTTCATCCTTGGGTGACAACCAGTATAGCTTAAAAGATATTGACAACACCTAACCTATGGCCTATATCATAGCCCATTTAATATGAAGTGAATGGATTACAATAAACTCTCTCAATTGTGAGTACGATGCAAAATAGACCTTTGTCTTACTTTGTACCAACAAAGTAAGAGTTATGAATTTAGTCAAACTCACAAATTCAATCATGTGACCAATTGAAGTTTCCTTATAACACTAACGTTTCTATCAAAAACTCCCTTTCGATAACATACTACTTTAGCAAGGATTTCCATCCATAGAATGTCACCTACATAGGATAAATACCTTACTCACTTGTAAGAAAATAAATTTCTTATTGAACGCACACATGCCTCCATACACATTTGATTAATGGCACTTTTAGCTCTTGGCCTTTTCCCAGACCGGGATAGATATTGGTCCTTAATACTAAATGACATATTGACCGTCATATGCACAAGACTACCATGTTGTCTCAAGTCTAAGGTCCACACTCATGTAACACAATCACAAAACAAGACATTGATAGAAAAGAGTGAACTTCATACATCTGTTTTGTTTTGTGATTCAATGTTTAAATACCCATTTTCCAATGACACATCTACACATATGTATTCTTAGTATCTCATACCGAATGCCATGGCATTCACTGTACAAATACAAGGTGTGCAATTTGTATTAACTCTCTAATGCCCTTTAAAGTGTCTAAAACTCATGAATAAGTTTTTGTAATTATGTACAAAGACAATCTCATATCCATATTTATAACCCCTTATGAATAAAACCTCTTAACGCAATCGCATAGGCATATGCACCATCTTACTTTTTTCAAAATTTATGAGAAGAAAAACACTGCTAAAACATTAATCAAATAAACATCAATATTTTGTGCAATAATAATGATAACATTTACAATTAATATTCTTTAATATATTCCTCATTAAAAATTTGGCATCAAAGAACATATCACTAACAGAATTGACCTAGGATAATTTGAAATAACTCGATTTGGTTGTTGAATTTAGAATATGCTCAATTGCAACAAAAATAAGAGAAAAGAATAATTTTGTATTAACTAAGGAACATGAGTTCTTCCAAATCTAATAATGGGCCTAGTTATATTCCTAAGGTCAGTAAAAATATAGGAAAGATCTTAGCAAATTACAAAAGAAATTTTAGTAAAATAGGTAATTCTTGTTCTCCACGACTATGTTACGATTGATCTAGTGGTCTACTGATCAATTCATGTTGCCTTGGACCAACCCTGTGTATTACAATCATTCCTAGAATCCATGGTCACCTTCTAGATTATTGATCTGGTCTCATCCCGATCGATCTGTCACCTACTCAATCAATATTCCAAAGAATATCAAAATCAAGCTAAGTTGATCCACTCATCCCTATCGATCTATGGGCCTCCCGATTGATATTCAATGATGTATCAAACCAAGATTTGTCGATCTTGTTCTAAGCTATTGATCTGTCCGTGTTCTAAGCTCTTGATCAACAACAGGTTGATTCGCCAGCAATGATTTCCCCATCTTTGCACATGCAATGCACCAGGTTGATCCACGAGCTTAATTTTAGCTACCTAAAATTTTCTAAGAATGTAACCTTGTATTAAACATCACAAAGAAGAACTGCCATGGCATTCTTAATCTTCTTGACCTTAGCTAAAGTAACTAGCCCTCCAATCATCTTAAAGTAGTCTTCTTTCTTAGGCTCAACACTAGTGTCACCAATGATTTAAAGTTTACAAGATTGGTGGGTGTGCATAATGAATCAATTACTCAAATTTATTTTGCAAATTTTGATATGGGAGAGAAAGGAGATTATTATATAGGATGCCTTATACAAAGAGCTTATGCATCAAATAGGTGTAGAGTTCTTTACAATTGAGGCTGTTGAGTTTGGGCAATAAGCTTTACGGTTGCATGGGACTTCCATTTATTAGTTCTAGCAAAGATGTGTAGAGTTGTATGTATTCACTAGCTTGTTTTTGATTGAAAAGATCACCACCTATCAGTCTATTGACATCAAAGTTAGTGTTTATTCAGAGGTAAACAAAGAATAAGTTTGGCTAAAGACAATAAACTTATCACTTCTTGAATATCAACCCAAGCACTTATTTACTTTCTTATTGTTGGTTGTTTTTGTATTTTCTATTTTTATTTGTGTTCGGTCTTCTATCTTAATCTTTGTTGCTTGTAGATATTTATTGGAAGTTTCAAAATTAGTTGAAGAAGAAAGCTCAATCACTACCACCTCCATTTGTGCTATACTCACATGATTCTCAAGTTGTATTCTTTTCCTTTCTTTATTATTCATATAGGAGATCATTAAGGACGCTGACTAATCCTAATTGTTGGGTTGGGGTTAGAGTTATGAGCATGCTCTATATTTGATTGCCTTGTTATTCTAGTAGTTTTGTTCTTATTTTTTTGGTTAAGTATAGATAAGGTGATGGGTCAATGAAAGTAGAAAGTCAAAAGCAATATGTATGGAATAATTGCACAGCCTGCTCTTAGATTGTTGATTGAGAATCTCTAATTTATTATTTTCCTTACAATTTTTAGCACGTAGCCTAGGATACATATGAAAGTAGTTATACTAAACTTAGGTTGATTATTGTCCAAGATAATATCCTAGCTTGAGTATTCAAGTAGAAGTGATTTAGACAACCTTTCTAATGGCTAATGGAATTAGCTTTTTAGAAATCTTTGGAGTTTAAAGTTTACCATTTTGTTCTTTTTGAACCTAATTGAATAAGAAAGTAGAGACGCCCTTCACTATAATTTTCTCAGGCACCCACACTAACCCACCTTGTGATAGTTTGATACATTTGAATAACCTTTTATATAAGAACTTGGTTGCACATAAGATGAGAAAGAAAAGGGAAGACGTTAAAAAAATTCTGATACGTAGGGGTTTTAAAAATTTTTTTAAAAATTAAGCTTGTGATAATTGAATTAATCCGCTTGTTTGAGTTTTATACTAGCTAGGGAGCGCATTACAAGTGCTGACCATTGTGTAAAACAATGACAAAAAGCCACGAGTATGCTTAGCATTTTGAAAGTATGCTTAACATATGACATACAATTATATGTGTCTTTATAATTTAATCTTAAATAATATTTAAAAATTAAAATTAAAATAGCATGCTTTGATTAATGTAACTACATTTATTTTGTAAAATGCTTAAATTCACAATTGCTATTAACTTTTTATATAATTTAATTCAAAAGGAAAAAAAACCCTTTGATACACTTATCTATAAGATGACATTATAAAATTAATTATAATATCATATTTATTCAATTTATAAATTAATATGCACATGACTTAATTATGTTAATTAGTAAGTATTCACATGACTTAAATTCATTTTTTTTTGTTCAAAATATGTTAAGATTTTTATATTAATATTAATTTTATAAATTTAAATATTAAGTTATTCTAACAAAATTCACTTTTCTTAATTTTTCAATTTGGTCAATTTCAATGAATAATAATTAAAAATTAAGGAGTTCAAATTTGAATTCAAACTCAACCCAATTTAAATTCAAATGTATTAGAGTTTGAGAATGAGCTTTTTCTTGAAACCTGAACATGAACTTGACTTGAATTAAGATGAGCTAAGCTCAAATCTAAATTTTTTACCCGTGATTCAGTCAAGCTCCAATCATTTGCGCAATCGTGTTCACAACAATTAGTCAAATTAGGCACAACACAAAGTGGGCCTAGATGTGAATTTCTTCTATTTCGCCTAATTTTTCAATGCCAATTTGAAAAGCAGGCTCCTGTCCTACAATAATTTATTGGCCCAACTTTTGGATCTGTTGGTTTGAATTACGATTTGATGGGTCGAGGTTAAATTTTGCTGGCTTGTTCAAAGAGTTGATTGATTACAGTAGAAGTTGGCAGCCAATGGGATTCTGGGGGTGCTCCCATCCCATACTATCAATTGTCCTCTAATGGCTCGCCACTCGACTAATTTTGGAAATAAACGGAAGTTAATGCAGCTGCTATGGATAGGTGACAGTGCTTGTAAGGAGATGCTGCTCCAACACATCAACACATCAACGTAGTTATTAATGATGCAGGTACTGTACATGCGCACACGGTCTTGTCGAGACAAATATAATTGATGGCAATAGTCGATTATGCATAGAAATTGTCGAAGTATTTATTGCAAAGAAGCATCCATCGGATTGCATATGTTTTAAAGCAGATATTTCCAAACAAATTTCAAAGGAAAAAATGGGCAATGTTCATGGTATGTCATTCTACAGTATTCTCTAGATGGCGTGAGGCGTGAGGGGCTTGTTGAGGTCCTTATGTCTTCTATATTAATGTTTCAAAAGGTTCATTTAATGTACAAACATGTCAAGAAAGTCTAAATAAAGCGTACTTACTCCCTTAATGTAAGTGATAATGCCAAAATATAGAAAAGTAATAATTATCACTTACAAAAAAAATGTATATTTTCATTGTAGAAAATATTAAATAAGGAGATTAATCAAAATGAAATAAGAAGTACTGTTAAATAAAAAAATATGCACCACAAGTTTAAGAGATTAGATGCATCAAGTCTAACAATACCAAGAAGTTCGCCATGGACTTGATCCATGGACAAAATTGTAGAAACTTGTAAATTGCCTGCCCAGTTAGCAAGAAAATTAGTAGTTTGATTACCTTCTCTATGTATGTGTGTGATATTGGCTTTCGTTTGCCTCAATAGTTTTGTTGAGAGAAAATATGGAGGAATAGATACATTTCATTATTAGTGAGACTCCCCAATAATTGAGACAATTTCAATTACACTAAAATTATGAAATTGTCTTGACATATGACAATGCTAGGAATTAGGAAATAAAATATCCATACAATCAATAAATGATAACTAGATAAGTGAAATATCAAATTAAATATTCTTAAATATTTTCAAATATTCTAACACTCCTTCTCAAGCTGAGCATGGTATGTTTGATTGAAGCATTCAACTAACACATTTTTGTCCAATCTTCCTTGTCTGTAGTTTAGAACTAGAATGATATATGACTCTAATTTCCCTTCACTCGTGAGGGCCAACCACTTTCTTTCATGAGCAATGGGCACTACCATTCTCTTTCACATGTAATGAGCCCAATAGCTTTCTTTTGCATGTAATGCATGTGGTGATTCTCTTTTACATATGATGGGTGCAGCAACATTCTTTCAGTTTAGGCAAGCTTGCCTCGAATGGACTAAGAATAGCAATGTTGGAAGATACCCAATACTTGGAAAATTGAATTAAAAAAGTAGAAAAATTACTGAAAGGTCCAAACTAGAAACAACCCAACACTTTTTTTTTTCAACCCAATTAGATAGCCCATCTAAATTAAATCCCAAAACACAAAGCCCACCATTTTTTCTTTTGTCAATGAATACCCAACCACACTCCACCCCAATGACAAGGTTCCAAGCCAAGCTTTAGATAACGTCCCAATCTCATTTTTCCTAGCTCAGTTAGTCGAACGTTGTTTTCTTCTGTCTTCTACCCAGGGTTGACGTTCAAGGTGGCTCAAGTTTCTCCTTCCTCTTTCCGCCGAACACGGCGATGGTGTGAAGGGTAGAAGATGCCTGAAATGCATCAGTTTAGGGCCAGCGACACTGCTAGGCCTTAGTTCGAAGATCCATGGCCTTAGGAAGAGCGGTGTTTCTCAGCCTTAGAGCTGTTGGATCTTAGAGAACGTGACAGGGCTGCAAGGGTTTCTAACTCACAGTGGCAAGGCAGGGATTGGAAAGGAAACAGGCAGCCCCAGCACTAGGCTTTAACCCAATAGGCGCTACAGGTCTCTACGAAATAGGGAAATTGGGGCTTGTTTGGTTGATGAAAGTAAGCCTCGATTTAGTTTTGGAATTAGGGCTTGTTTGGGTACTCTCTGGGGTTTTTTGGTTCTTTTGACATAGTGGAAAAGCAACACTTTGATTGAAGGCAGAAATGAATATGAACATTTTATTACTTCAAGAGAGAGGGATGCCGCCACGCGCCACCAGCAGCGGAGCTCTGATATTATGTTGGAAAAAAATGGAGGAATGTATATATTTCATTATTACTAGAGAGATATCTTCATTTATAGTTGAGGTAACTATAATTATATTTAAATTATGAAATTAATTTAATTTATAATTGAGATAATTATAATCATATTTAAATTATGAAATTAACTTAACATCGGACAAGAGTTAGAAACAAAATATTCCTACAACTAATGGATGATAATTAAATAATAAAAATATTAAATTAAATATTTTTAAATATTTAATCTTATGGATAGTATTTTGGAATTTCCAAAAACATGGTCGCCTTGAGGAAATCAAAGACTATGTAAAGAGAGCATCAGTTTCAATCAATACCTTGCAAGCGCCTCTCTCGAAACATAATACTTGTCCTTTACGATTTGCTTTAAGTTCTACTATAGTGTTTGTTGTGCCAATGGGTTCAATTAAAGTAAAGACCACTTGGGAAATGCCATCTACTCTTGCGACGCTCCACAAGCTGCTCCATTAGTGTTCAATTTGTTCTAACCTTCAGGAGGTTTTCTCCAGATAATAAGATTTAGCTTGGATGGTTTAGGTTGAAGTAATTGAATTCCCCCATCTGAAAGCCACAGCTTGGTCTCCTTTCCAGTGAATAAGTTTCCCTAGGTTGCAAAGAGTCATTGAGTCAAGGCGAGCTTGAACGTTGCGAATGTTGAGAGACTGCTTTGATTTTGAGTTTTCTACGTTTTAGATCATTTCCAGCACACCACGACTACCAGAAGATAAGGATAGGAATGATTATTGTGATATAAATTTGAGAGGAAGATGAAACTAAAGATTCCCATTTTTGTAATAATGTTTTTAGTTTTTGCTAGAAGCACATTAAATTTGTAAGTAAAACGTCTCTATACATTTGAAACTTTTACGCTGCGCAGAAATAAATGGTGTGATGTCGCTGATTCATTTCAGCAAAAACATTTGGAAGCAAGTGAGATCCCATTCCTTCGAAGCCTTTTCATCAATGGGGATCTAATCCTTGATGAGTCTCCACATGAATACAAAGATTGTAGGAGTTATCAGAGGTGACAAAATTGTTTGGAAGATACCTTGAGTTGCTCTCTTTTTCAAATTAAATTCCACATTGAATAGGTATTTAAGATTTTATTTTTTGAGAGTTCCCAAATCAGTCAGTATGCACTTTCACGGATAATGAGATAATAGGAGTGGAAGCAACAAGTTGGGAGAGATCATGAGGAAGGATGGCTTCGATTTTTCCAAGTTTCACCCATCTTGATTCCAAAGCCAATGAATTAATTCATATGATCCCTTATTTCATGGTAAGTTCTTGAAGATTACTTTCTTGGAGCCAGCAATCATTCCATAAGGAGACATCTCCAGTTCCTAACTTCCAGAAAATATGTTGTTGAGTTTCCGTTTTAAGCTAACAAATCCTTTCCCATGGTAGAGAATCATTTTTAAATACCTTTATTGTTCCAAGAAAGAGACCACCACTATATTTGTTAACTAAAAATTTATCCCAAAGTGAGTTTGGCTTAGGAAATATCCACCTCAACTTGCATGAGAAGGCTTTTGAAACTTGTCAATCTCTTGATTCCGAATCCACCTTCACCACATGGTATGAAAATGTTCTTCCATTTAGTATAATAGATTTTCCATTGTGTTGCAGGTGAGCCCCAAAAATAATCTAGCGAACGTCTTTTTCAATTTTATCCAAAACGAATAGAACACTTGGAATAGATATGACACCATAGAGGATGGTACACTTTTAATCAACTGCAACCTACCACCGTGACAAATAAAAGAATGCTCCCAACCACAGAACCTGTCTCTAATTTTTCCAATGAGACCGTCATAAATTATTCTTTTCTGTAAATGAGCTCCAACTTATGTTACTGGAAGCTATTTATCAGTGAAGCCTGTGAAATTATTAATCATCTGAATTTGCAAATTTGAGATCTTCCTACCTACAATGAAATAGCTCTTTCGAGGTATTTGTTAGTGATATCATTCTAATGCCAATATATAGTGAGGAATATTAATTATATATGTAAACTTTTGATTAACTAATAAAATATTGAGTTCTCCCATTTCAATATTCTTGCAATTATTCTTGCATGTAAATCTTGTATAGCATATAATTTTCATATGCCTATTTGATTACTTCAAGCTTTATTTATATGAGGTTATGAATATGGATACAAAGTTTCTTAGTACACAATGGCAAAAACTTGTTCATGAGCCATAGACTCTTTAAGTGGATATTAGAGAGTTAATATGATTTACACATCTTGCGTTTATATAGTAAGTGTCATAATATTCAATACTAAATACTCAAAATACTTATATGTAGATACATCATTAGAGAATGAATTCTCAAACATTGATTCAAGTAACGAAATAGGCACATGGAGTACACTTTTTGTTATCAATATCTTACCTTATGATCATGTTAAGTATGTGTGTGCCTTAGAATTGAGATAATATGGTGGTCTTGTGAGTATGATGGTCAATATGTCACTAGAGCATTAAGGACTAATATTTATCTTGATATGAGATTGGCTAATGAACCTAATTTAACATTTTCTAGAAGCATATGGAGGCGTGTATGTATTCCATAAGGGATTTGTCTCCTAACAAGTGAGTAAGGCATTTATCTTATGTAATCGATGTTCCATGAAATGGAAATTTTTAGCTAAGGTATTATATGATAAGAAAGGTGTTTCCGATAGAACATTAGTCTTATAACATAACATTAATTTGTTCACATGACTAAGCCATTGAGTTTGACTAAAACCACGGCTCTCATTTGGTTAGAAGAAAGTAAGACAAAAAACCAAAACCACATTGTGTTCATGATTGGGAAGGTTTACATGATTCATTCAGTTCGCCTTGTTGGGCTACAATATAGGCTATGGCTAGACATTACTTATATTTTTCAGACTATACTCATTCCTAATTGAGAATGAATTTAAAAAGTCATGCACAAAAGATTGGAACGAAGAACAAGTGGTAAATTGGATGAGGTGTGAACGAGGTTTGAGAAGTCTAGCAGAAAATTTAATTTGGTTGAAATTAAATTAGGTCAAATAATTTTTCCATAATACTTGTTAATAACAAGATTATTAATTATAAGCACAATTTGCCTTTAAATTAATTAATGAGATTAATTAAATTAAAGAACAAGAGACAAATAGAATTATTTCGTTCCTATCATGCCTTTTAATAATGAGATTATTAACTAAAAATGTAATAGGCTTTTGATTTGATTAATGAGATTAATTAAATTAAAGGATATAATTCAAATGGGCCTTAATGATTAATGGAATTATTAATTAAAGGTTGGTTCAATGGGGATTAACTATTAATAAGATTAATAATTAAATAAAATATGGACTAAAATTAATTAAAGGTTTATATAGAAAGTCCATAGAGCTTATGCCATGTGTGTTGTAGGCACTATACATGGAAATAAGAATTCTACATTATCTAGATCTTGGAAATATAAGATCTAGAAAAGATCTAAATCAAGTCACAATCATAAAAATTAAGAAAATTCGTGTACCCTCTACCAAGAAAGAAAGAGAGGATCTTCTATCCTTGTTTTAGCTTTCTTTCTTGTCCTAAAGTTTGTATGCCCTAGGACCTTACAAAAGAGTTTGCAAAGATTTTGGAGGTACATGTTTGTGTTCTAATTATGAAGATGAACTAGAGGTCGAGGCTTGTGGGTCATAACTTATGAATCACGCGTTTGCTTCAGTTGGAATGCAATTTCAAAAGGTACCCTTTATATATTTTTTAGATACATTAGGTCCAGTGTGTTGTCAAATTTGTATCATAGGACATTTGTGGATTTCTTACAAAGGTATTGTCAAGGCCTCATGAGAAACAAGAATGAAAAGTGCAAGGGATATAAGGTCTCCTTGCCTAAGACCTTGGGATAATTTGAAGAAACTTGTTGTCTGCCCATTAATCAACCCTAAAAACTAGCAATTCTCTATCCAATGATTAAATAATAACAAAATTCTATTCAAGAATCCCATGCTTTTCACATATCCATAGGGAAATCTCTAGCAGTTTGTCATATGCTTTAGCCATATCTAGTTTGATCATGATGTTTGCATTGCTTGTAGGTTCAATTTTGTGAACCATTTCTTGGGGAAAGAGAATGTTATCACTAATAAGTCTACCAAGAATAAAATTGCTTTGGGAGGCAAAGATCGAGGTGGGAAGAGTTGCAACAATTTTATTGTAAAGGAACATGAACAGAATTTGCTATATGATGTTGCAGAAAGAGATAGGGCCTAAAATTATTCCAAGTGTTTGGGCTTTCTAGTTTAGAGATAAGTACAATTCTAGTAGTTGTAAAGATTCTTGACAAAAGAGTACCATTGAAAAAGTCCACAACAGCTATTACATTTTAATGGGGTTAGGGTACAAATTTTTAATTTTAAAATAACAAAAATTAAAGTAAACATAGTAGAATGTAAATACCAATGCTAAATGGTTTTCATCGTGTAAAACGCATGATTAAATGTATCTATGAAATCATACCAGAGTTACCTTTTGGAATATGATTTTAGGTGAGGTAGATGTGTGACCCAAAAGCCACAACACTCGAGTCACGACTTCTAGTTTGTTCACACCGGTGACATGCTAACAAGTACCTCAAATCTTCCATGAACTCCTACATTAAGGCTTTACACAAACACTTTTGTATATAGAGAACTTTTAGACAAGAAAAAAAAAAAAAAAACAATAAGAGAGGGTATAAGGTGCTTTTGTTTACATGAAAGGGGCACAAGAATTTTTAGGCTAAAAATCTAGAGTTATATGATTTGAAATTCTTTCAAATCTATTTATTTTTAAGACATATAATCCTACACAAGGTAAGATTTTTATTTCAATGTATAGCACCTAGGGTACATATGGAATAAACTGTATGGCTTTCCCACGTAGAACTTTAATTTATTCAAGCCAATTCCACATTTACTTATTAATTCTATTAATAATTAAAACTCATATGCACCTTTTCTTTAATTTGAGGGTGAATTATATCTAATCCTCCCTGAGATTTGATCAAATAACGTCTAGGCCCCTTTACTAAGTAAAACTACCAAAACCCCTTCATGAATTCAACAACCTTACGACGAGGACTCTCTTCTAAGATTCCAATGGAAAGTTTAGGCAAAATAACAAAAATAACCTTTGATGAAATGGGTTGAAAGTTTGGCCAAATTAATGGATGAAAATACTCTTGTAGATAATTGTCATATGGTGCAAGTACAAACAGGACCTTGCCTACTTTTTTATTTTCTTTTTATTTTTTTTACTATTGGAAACATAAAGGGCACAAGGTCTTTTTACTCCGACAACTCCCTGTGATATATTTCAATTCTTGAAGGGGGTTTTTGTAGTTTTGTAAAGTAGAGGTAACTAGATGTTATTTGACCAAAGCTTAGGGGTATAGATGTAATTTACCCTCAATTTAATTAATTCCATTAATTAAATTAAAGGCTATCATATTTCTTATTAATAATGTTATTATTAACAAATATAATAGGAAATCCACTTTGTCCAATTCAATTGCGATCAAATTTACCTCACCAGTAAACTTCTCAAGTCTCGTTCAAGCTCCACATTATTTTATCAATTTGTTCTTATTTCATTCTTTTGTGCATGACTCTCTATATTTATTCTTCATTAACAACGAGCATATCTCAAACAATATTGATGATACCTAGCTTATAACCTATATCATAGTCTAATTAAGATAAAATGAGTGGATCACATAAACAATCTTGATTGTGAATACCATACCGTAAAGGCCTTTTGTTTTGCTTTATCCTAATCAAGCGAGAGCCATGAATTTAATCAAACTCACTAGATCAATCATACGACTAGATCAATATTACCACATGAGATTAATAACCATCCATTAGAAACTTCTATCCAATTTCCATTACCTAAACTAAGTGTTTTTGTCATATATAACATCGATTCTACAGGACAAATACCTTATTCACTTGTAAAGAGACTAATTTCATATTGATCACACACATGCATCCATATGCATCCACGCGATGGAAAATTGGGCTCATAACTCTATTCCATATCATCATGCGCATACGACATCCATGTCATCTCAAGTCTAAAGCCTATACACATTTAGTATGATCACAAAGCAAGACATGACAGTAAAGAGTGAACTCGATATATCTACTTTGTTCTTTGAGTATGTGTTCAAATACTCATTTATAATAATGTATCTACATACATGTCTTCTCAATATCTCATACTAAATAGTATGACACTTATCATACAAACATATATTGTACAAGTCATATATATACTTTAATGCCTAGTTAGAGAATTTGTAACTACGAGAAAGTTTTAATGATTGTGTATTAAGAAGTCATGTGTCCATATTCATAACTTTTTGTGAATAAGACTCCGTAGCAAAATCATATCGGCACATCGAAAATGTTACACTATACAAAATTTATGTGCATGATTAAATTACAAGAATATTCATACAAAGAAAATATCAAAATTTTATTAATTAATCAAAATGTTAAATTTACAACTAATTTCCCTCATATACTATTGTAGTTAGAGGGAATATCATTAACAATCTTCAATTTACACTCTAATCCCAATAATCCTCGTACCAGTTACTGTGGTATTTAATGCCAATCTTCTTGTGATGGCAATCCAATAGAACTTGTGTCATCGACTTGGAAATTAGGATCGCAATATTATCTATTGAAACTATTTTCTAAATGAATATGTTGCCCCTTCCAATGATTTTCTCAAATAATGTGATAAAATCTCTCAATGTGTTTAGCTCTCTAATGATACTTTTGTTCCTTTGATTGTGTGATCGCAACATTAGTGTCATAATAAAGTGGTAATGACTAATCGATATTTGGAACCATTGGAAGCTTTATGGCAAACTTCCTAACCTAAATAGCCTTTTTTGCAGCAACACATGTTGTGATATACTTAGACTTAATGGTAGAATTTGCAGTAGTATTCTATATAGAACTTTTTCAACTCACTGCTCTTTTATTGAGGTTGAAAATATACCCAGAGTTAAGACTTTTTGTCATTGACATTTGACTAGAAATTACAGTCGATTTTTCATCTATCCTTAGTCTCCTTCTATATATAAATACCATATCCTCAGTCCTACTCAAGTATTTAAGGATATATT
Organism: Avicennia marina; assembly: GCA_019155195.1. Lineage (NCBI taxonomy): Eukaryota > Viridiplantae > Streptophyta > Magnoliopsida > Lamiales > Acanthaceae > Avicennia > Avicennia marina. Next base: position 5,789,706 of record CM032772.1, on the reverse strand, counting down.
TGATAACATTTCAATGCTCTATGCTAAGATTCACCTTTAATTCACTCATAACACTTACAATACATGTAATATCTGGCTTCGTACATAGCATTGCATACAACAAGTTTCCAATAACTAATGCATATTAAACAACTTCCACACTCATTCTCTCATTATCTGTTTGTTGGTACATTGACTTAGAGAGATGAATGTTTTGTCATAATGATAGCAATTATCTCTTTGAGGCTTCTATCGCAAAACTTTTAGGATCTTATCTACGTACTAGGTTTAGGAGAGATCTATCAATTCTTTTACTCTATCTCTATAGATTTGAATGCCTAAAATAGTGGTCTCTTTTCTCAAGTCTTTCATAGAGAACGTGCTAGATTGCCAAGTTTTGACTAGGATAAGCATCCTGACATCATTTTCAATCAATAGTATATCATCCACATACAATACTATGAATGCAATAGCCCTCTCACTAATGTTTTTATAAACTTAAGGCTCATCTTTGTTCTTAATGAACTTAAATGATTTGATTGCACTATCAAATGAAGATTTCAACTCTTTATGCCTACTTAAGGCCACAAATGAACCTCTTAAACTTGTACACTTTATGAGATTTGCCTTGTACTTCAAAATTGAACAGTTGCTCCATATATATTTCCTCCTCAAGGAACCTATTAAATAAAGCAGTTTTGACATCAATTTACCACATCTCATAATCAAAGTGGATGGCCATTGCAAAAAGTATCTAAACATATTTGATCATTTCTACAGATAAAATGGCCTCCTCATAGTTAATTCTCTTATTTTGATTATAGCCTTTTTGCCAGAAGGCTCGCCTTATAAGTCTCTACCACGCCATTTGAACCAACCTTCCTTTTCTATACCCGCTAGCATCCAATGGGAGTTTATCCATGAGTGGATCCACTAAGGAACATACTTAGATTAAATACATCAACTCCATCTTGAACTGCATAGCCTCCAACTACTTGGAGAAGTTTTTGTCTAACATTGCTTGATTGTAAGTCAAAGATCATCTCCATGTTTATTATCTCCCATAATGAACAACTCTTGTATGTTTTCTATGACATAACCATATTTCTGTGGTGCATGAGAGATTCTTCCTGCTTGTCACAAACCTTGTGTTGTAGAAGATTATTCTTGAACAAAAACTTGCACTTTGTTACTTATGCATAATTTCCTTAACTATGATAGTTCTACTACCTACATCGGTTTCTCAAACAAAAAGCATAACATCTAATGAGAATTATAATGTCATCAAGTAGGTAGAATGCATATCCCATACAATCTTTGGGATATCCAACAAATCTACCCATAATGGCCCTTGCTTCTAACTTATTCATTTTACTCTTCTTAAAGTAAGCTACTCATGCACAAATCTTGATATGCTTTAGCCTTTTCCCTACCTCTCCATGATGTGGGTTGCCACCATACCAAAATTAAATTTCTATTAGGACCAATACTATAGTGAATACAAGTGTCATCCCACAAGGAGAGGTTTAATGTCTATTGATGTAACTATGCTTCTATTAGTTAGGCCTCAAGAATGTAGCAAGAATGAAAGAAATAAAATAAAGCAGCCACTTGGAAATTAGAGTTACTGATTGAATTAATGCAATACCTATGTTTAGAGGATTTAGCCTCTAATGTTATGTTAGTTTCTAATGTATGCTAATTATGTTAATTATCAATTTAATTGCTTTAGTTGTGATCGCTAATCCTAAATTTTATAGGATATTCTCCCGAACTCTCCTATTGCTTTGACTCTAGATTATAATGAGTTTTCCCAAGCTACATTAAGTTAAGAATATTATTTCAATAACTAACAATATTCTGCCTACACTAATCTTAAGGTTTCACTCTCATTGTTCGTGAAAGACTAATGTTTACAATTGGTTATTTAGCATGCGAGTTTCACTTCCGTTACTCCTTACATAGCCTTAGATATTACAGAGTTGATCAAGTTTTGTAACTACTATTCAATGCACTAATTGTAAATAACACAAGTAAGGACAATTATCACAATATTACACACACATCTTTCGCCAATTACAAGCATAAGAGACTAGAAAGAGAAATTAGCTAACGATACTATCATCAATAAAAACCATAGTGAATAAGTTCATCATCGAAACAACTCAAAAATAATAGAAAAAGTTAAGGAAACTTAGTTTAGAATCATGCATTGCGTGGACAAGCAAACAATTCTCCAATTTAGTTCGAATCCCTTCTCTTACACCTCTTCAGTCTATGCAACTCTAATATTCCAAGTGTCTTCATAGTAAAACTAAGACTAAGATATCTCCCAAGACATGTAAAAAAAGTATATATATGAGGAGAGTGCCTAAGGTTTGTGCAATGTGTGAGAAAAGACAGATGTGCCCTTAAAATTTCATGTAAGATTGTGGGCTATCTCTCGCGGTTGCGGCAATAAGCTTCACAATCATGCCATTTTTCTTTGCACCTACAAACCCAACTGTGGGTTTACATAGTTTTCGCTTCTCAATTCCCGCTCTTGTGGTTCCTTATTCCATGCATGCAACCTTCAACACCACAGTCGTAAGCTCGACTGCAAAGCATTCTACCTTAACTTCAGTATACTCTGCTCTTCCTTTTAGCTACGGAAAACGTTATCTCCATGAGTGCACTTTCGTTCCTCACTATCACGAACCTCACTACGGTGTGTTTAGTGCCACCATTTTGTGTGGTTAGTTGTTTGTTTAGCTCACACAGTTCTAAATTTTGCACATACGACCTTCATCATAGCAACCGCAGCTAACTTCTGTAAACAATTCTAGTGCATATTGTGGTTGAGTCTCGTGATGCACCACCATGTTTCGTGGCCATTGCTCTCCTTATTATAGTTATGAAGCTAACCTGCGGACAAGAAATTGTATTTTAGTGTAGAAAATGTGCAAAATTAATACCTAACTCGACAACTATACTTTTACACATTCATATCCTTATATTTAGCATAATACATGCATAACAACATATCTTAACCATTTTAGTTCACATGCATGCATAAATTAATCACAACTAGGGTACAATTATGCTATAAGTTTACATGTTATCACACCCCCAAATTTACTCGTTTGCTTGTCTTCAAGCAAATACTTTTTCTTCCACTCACTTTTTTGATTCATGCAGTCATATAACTCAAATTTGGCTACTCTTTTAATTTTAGAAACTAAATATACACAAAAGTTACTTGGTTCAAAATTATTTAAGATCACAACATTTTTGACCTAGATGCTTACAATATGAATTCTCATATGTGTGTCACTCTTCAACTCCCAAATACTTTAACTATTTGATGATCCTATAAATATTCAAAGACAACCAAATTAAGAACTGCTGATTTGAACTATTACTTATTCTCTTTTGAACAAGCTTAATTAATACCTCTTCTAACCACTAGAACCAATGTGGGAAAACTTATTATTTTTTCTTTTCTTCTCCCCCACGCTTTTTTTTTCACAATCCTTTGCGAGCTTTAAAGTCTATCTTAAGTAGATGGGAATCTTTTTATGAGAAGGTGAACAAGGATCATTGCGCACCTTTGGTTACTCAACTCACAACTTGACTTAAGATGCTTTGCATACTAATAATTAGGCTATCTTTTTATGCAAGAATGAATAAGGGTCTCTACGAAATTTGGTTACTCTATTGCTCCAATAAGCAAAGTAGACTAATTTTTCATATGCTAGCATATTTTTCATCTTTTTTCAAATTTCTCACTCAACTTTTTCTTTTTTCTTGTCCTCACTCTATGTTTTTTTTTCTCATTAATCTTCCTTATTCTCTACAGACATTATCAACACCTAAGGTAAGAGTTACATCTACGATTTAATCATTTTATACTCACCATAGAACTTCTCAAATATCAAAACTGAAGAGTCCATGCTTAATAATATAGGAACCATGTTTTCAACATAAGGCTAATATGTTAATCTCAATAACACTTAAGAGCCAAGAAACTAAAAATTTCTTATAAGACATTCATCATCAATTAAGTTTAGTGGCCACACTGTCTATGGTATGTTCATGCTATCAATTCAATGATGTATATCATATACATGCATTTAATAACAAGTCTCACATGCAACCACAACATTCTCAGTTGGAAATTAAGTACATATTCCCCTCCCCCACACTAATTGCTTTACTCATTCTAGAAATATACTTACAATGATAATGTAAGCAACAAAGAAATATGCAACCTGAGGGGTGGGGTGACATTCATTCCATCTCTCTTCTTTGTCAGCAGGTTAAGCTCCTACACAGTTGTTTCCTTCATTCTTGCATTTCCTATTCCAAAGACAAAACATGAAAGATACTCCATGCACACTCAACAAAAAAACATGAAAACAAAATGGATGGATTGAAACATTGAAAGTGGCTTGGGTTGCCTCCCAAGAAGTACTATATTTAATGTCTATAGTCCCAACATAATGCTCATGGTTTAGGGTGGATTAATTGTGACACTAGGGATCTACAACCTCCCATGAGCTGCAATTCTCTCTTTCTTCTTCCTCATTCTATTTGTACTTTTCCTTTTTCTACTCCTTAAGCTCGTCTTCTCCATTTTCCATGATAATTCCTTCATATTCTTCCACACTTGTCCTTAGCTTTTTCACAAACAATATCACTAAATTTATTAGTTATATCATCAACCATTTGTAGCATAGATATATTTTCTTTTACCTTATTCTTATCATTAGTGGGGGGGTTGGAGTACATTAGAAATTTTACCTCATTTAGGCCTACATGCAATGTGAGGCTAGCCTTCTCCATGTCTATAATCACTATAGTAGTAACCAAAAAGGGTCAGCCCAAGATTATGTTGTGCTTCCTCTTACCTTCTATATCTAAAACAATAAAGTCTATGGGCACAACCAAATGACTCTCCTTGATTAGCGTGCTTTCTTCAAGCCTCGGTGGCCTTGTCATAGATTTATCTGCCAGCTTAATCCTCATCTGTGTGCCACCTCAAGTGCTTAAAAAATGGAAAATGACATCACATTCTCACTAGCACCAAAATCACACAAAACATTATCAAACGTGGTGTTTCTAATCATCCAAGAGATGGAAAAACTCCATGCGTCTTCTAGCTTTAGTGGTAATACATTCTCCTTATCCAGGTTGCCTTCTAATTCTCCTAATTTTTTATTCTTGATTACAACATCTTGTAGGCACTTGACTACACCTGGGTTTTTTTTAATCTCTATAACTAAAAGAGTATTTATATTTAGTTTCTCAAAATCTCCATGAAATATACTCACACGCTCCCTTATCTTTGTTGGTAAAAACCTCTAAGGATAAAAAACTCTCAACCTGCATGGTGCTAGCTTGGTTTCCTTCTTCTTCTCCTCTTCCTTGGCCACAAGCAATTCTTCTTTTTCCTCTTTGCTTGCTACTACCTGCACACTTTTTACATATTCAATGGATTATTCTTGGTTGTGCTAGGTAATGTACTTATAGGTTTAAAGGCTATCTCTTTTTTAAGATATTCCACTTGCACCTCCAAATTCCTAACTGATAATTGTTAGTTCTACAAAAGAGTGTTAGTCCTATTCATATTATCTTGAGTAGTTTTAGCTAGGTTACCTATCATCCCATGTGTTGATTTTGCAAGGTTACTAACTACATTCTCTAATGACTGCTTTTTCCCCTACTATTGGTAAGGTGCTTGGGAGCCTAATGGATTCTGTGTATTTCAAGAAAGGTCTGGATGGTGTCACCAACCTAAATTGTAGGTATTTGAATACGGATTATTACCATATACTCCTGCATTACCTATAAAATTTATATGTTCCTTTTGCCCACTGCTCATTCCTTTACCTCTACACTCATAGATGGGATGTGAGCCTGCACACTTAAAGAGGGACTAGTGTTTTTAACTAAGACGCTATCAATTTTCTTAGACCAAAACTCCACTTTTGCTACAAGCACCATCACTGTATCTAGTTCATACACGCTGGCGACCCTGTATGTTGCGGACCACTCAAATGGCTATGGGTAAGCATTAGATGCCATCTCTTCTATTAAATCCCTTAGATCCTTAGGTAATTTATTCATAAGTACGGCCCGTACAGTTGCATCAAGAATAGTACATAATTGTCTAGATATACCACTGCAAAATGTTTGTACTTGCATCTAAAGTGGATATCCATGCTACTAGCATTTTTTGAGAAACTCTTTAAATCTTTCCTAAACTTGTAGCAATCTCTTAGAATCAAGTTTCTTGAAAGTCCCAATCTCTAGTCTAAGATGTGTAGTCTTAGTCAGTGGGCAGTGCTTTACTAGAAATTTGTTCACCATGTCTTGCTCGATGACTATGCTACCTAGCAGGAATGACTGCAACCATTATCTCGCTCTGTCCTTGAGAGAAAAAAGAAAAAATCTTAATTTAATTACATCGTCTGAAACCCTATTAAATTTTACCATATCACAAAGTTCAAGAAAAGAGGCAAGGTGTGTATTAGCATCCTCATTAGGGGGCTCCACCATATTGATTAGTATGGGTTTCAATTTGAAGTTGATGGCATTAACTGGTGGTCTCACAATGCCAGTCATATTTGGATTCATTACTTGTTGCACATAATCTTTAATGGCTCATTAGTTTTGTGGAGGGGCAGTTGTTCTTAAGCCTCTACTGTTGTTGGTGCTAGATTATTTTCTTCCATCTTTCTCTCTTGCTCACACTGAAATAGAGCTTTGCACCATCTATGGACTATTCGTTCAATCTCAGAAATAAGGTCAAGATCAACACTTTACTCCTACACATACACGATTCTCACAAATACACAAATCTTAACCTACACTTAAAGTAGTTATTCAGAAAACTAAGAAAGAATATCAAAGAGAAAAGATATTAAGAGAGAAGTAAAAGAAAACAAAAAAAATCTAAAAAATGGCCTAATCTAGAGGTCACTTAGAGTATTTAATAGCACTCATCACTTTCTTTGGTGATAGCGTCAAAATTTGACGTGGGTGATCATTACATAAAAATTAAATTTTTATTAGAATTAGTACCGTGGTGGAAATAGGTGTCATGTCACAAGATAGGGTTTTAAGTCTATTACTGTAACTAAACTTTTATTAGTTAGGCCTTAAGAATGTAGTGAGAATGAAAGAAAAAAAATTAATCAACCACTTGGAAATTAGAGGTACTGATTGAATTATTGCAATAACTATGTTTAGAGAGTCTACCCTCTTATGTTGTGCTGGTTTCCAATGTGTGTTCAATTATGTTATTTATCAATTTAATTACTTTAGTTACAGATTGCTAATCCTAAATTATATAGGATATTTTGTAGAGAATATCGGGTTGGGATGAATGAATATTAGAAGAAAAAAGTAGAGGCAGCCTTGAAAATGTTCTAGTTTATCTTCCAATGGCAGTGTTTACATTCACTTATGGCCTGCCTTTATGGCCTCTTTATATGGAATCCCTACCAAAACAAACTAAACAAACACAACAATAATTAGGTACCAAGGCCTAACTAATCACAAGAGAGAAAACTATCTAAAAGGAACTACAAAGAGAAGGAATTTGCTGCTGCAGGAATCAACTCCTGATAAATGGACCTGAAAGCTAAGGTCGCTTGCTAACTGGATTGCAACATTTTTTCTTAAGCTCTCTTATATCTTCGACTCCAGATTAATGTTGGATTTCCTAAGCCAAATTGAATCAAGAATATTAGTTTAGTGACTAACGTATTTTACTCGCACTAATCTTAAGGTTTTACTCCTATTATTCTTAAAAAATTAATGTTTATAATTAGTTGTCTATCGCGCGTGTTTCACTTGCGTTATTCCTCACATAACTATAGATTAATTACAAGGTTGATCAAAACCTATAATTACTATTCAATGTACTAATTGTAAATAATACAAGAAAGGATAATTAATCACAATATTACACACACGTTTTTCACCAATCACAAACAAAAAAGACTAGAAAAAGAAATTAGTTATTCATACTATTATCAATAAAACCATAGCTAATGAGTTCATTATCCAAACAACTCAAAAATAATAGAAAAAGACAAGGAAACATAGTCTAGAATTGTGCATTTCATGGACAAGCAAATAGCTCTCCAACTTGGTTCAAATCCGTCCTCTTGCACCTCTTCAATCAATGAAAATCTAATGTTTGAAGTGTTTTCATTTTAAAACTAAAGCTAAGCTATCTCCCAAGGCGTGTAGAACATGCATATAAATGTCGAGAGTGATTAGGGTTCATGTAATGTGAGAGAGAAGACAAGAATGTCCTTAAAATTTTATGTTGGATTGTAGGTCAATGTTCTATCACACTATCTCTTGTGGCCGTGGCACTAAGCTTGGTAGCCATGCCATCTTTCTTCGCACCCATGAACCTAGGCGCAGGTTTTCATAGTGTTTGCTTCTCAATTCTCATTCATCCAACTCCTTTTGCACACGCAACCTTTAACACCATAGTTACAAGCTCGACATTAGAGAATTTGACCTTAAGTTTAGTATACTTTGCTCTCCCTTTGGTACCACAAACCATATCTCTACTAGCATGCCATTGTTCCTCATTGTTGCAAACTTCATGGAATTATGCTTTGCTCTATTTTCTAGTGTGTCTATGGTGCGTTTCACTTGTGCGGCTTCAACATTGCACCCACGAGCTTCATCATCACGACCGTACCAAACTTCTACGGACAATTCTAGTGCATATTGCAGTTGAGTCTCGTTATTGCATCACCACATTTCATGGCTGTAGCTCTCCTTGTTATAGTACTTGTAGACAAGAAATTGCATTTTAGTATAGAAAATATCCAAAATTAATACTTAAACTCTACTACTACACTTTTGTATATTCGTATCATTTTGTTTAGCACAATTTATGTATGACAATATATTTTAACCATTTTAGTTCACATGCATGCATAAATTTATCACAACTAGGGCTCAATTATTCTATTACTTCACATGTTATCACTCCACATCCAATGTAGGGTCATAGGAACAAACATAAAGGAAATCCTATTTGAGATATATGCGGTAATTAGAAGGGCATATCCTCACAAAGATGTGGGAAGATTAGTGAAGTTAATAATAAATTGAGCCATGTCCAACAATATCATATTCCTACACTCAGCAACCCTAGTCTATTGAGGAGTTGCCAGTTGTGTTAACTATGACACAATGCCATTTTTCTTAAGGAACTTAACAAACTCGACACTCATGTACTCACCACCACAATCCAATTGTAGTGCTTTTATATGCTTTCCAGTTTACTTCTCTACTTGAGCCTTAAATTTTTTGAACTTTTCAAAGGATTCACACTTGTACTTCATTAAGTACACATAATCATACTTAAAGTAGTCGCCAGCAAAGGTTATTAATCATACTTAAAGTAGTCGCCAGCAAAGGTTATAAAGAAGTAAAACTCTACTCTAACCATTTTATCAAATGGCCTAAAAGCATTGGTGAGGACTATCTCCAACACCGATACGGCCCTCTTGACATGCCTGTCAAATGGACTTATAGCCATCTTGCCTAATATGCAAGTTCACAAGTTAAAAAGGGTTCCTTTTTCAATGGGTCAACAAGCCCATCTTTTTCAAACTTGCTAATCCTTACTTCTCTAGTATGGCTCAATCAAAGGTGCCACAAATTCTTAAAATTAAAACCATCCCTAGGATGTTTTTCAGAAATGTCATTCATTGCAACATGATCATCCATATTTATGTAATAGAGAACATTAACAAGAGATGCTATGAGAACTAATTTACTACAATAATAAATACAACACAAATTGTTTCTAAAAGAAAATTTATATTTATCTATTATTAGTAACGAAACTAAAATAATGTTTTTAAACCCATTTGGCAAAAAGAAACATTCTCTTAAAACTATAGGATGTTTAAATGATAGTCTCATATAAGCAGTTCCAATCATGGTGACTACAAACACTTGCTCCCTGCTTACTTTGATCACTTCATGCTTATCAAGTATCCTACTTCTACCCAAATCCTAAACCAAGGTAAAATATGAGATGAAGTATCACCTGATACAAGACATCCATATCATTTTAAGTCTAAGGTCCATATGTACTTAGTATGATAATGAAGTAAGGTATTAACAGTAGAGAGTAAAGTTCATGTGTATGTTTTGCTCTTCAAGTCTGTGTTTAAATACTCATTCTTTAATGACATGTCCATATACATGGATTCTCAATATCTCATACTAAATGACATAACACTTACCATACTAATGCATGATGTGCAAGTTGTACTAATTTTGTAATGCCTTTTAAAGAATCTATGACCTACAAACTAGTTTTGGTTATTGTGTACTAAGAATTTTTGTCCATATTCATAACCTCTTATAAATAAGACTCCTGACATAATCATATAAGCACATGTAAAATTTTATGCCATAAAAGATTTACATACATGATTAAACTTCTAGAATATTGACATGGAGGAATTATTAATATTTTATAAATTAATCAAAATATTACATTTGCAACTCATATCCTCATATCCTCTTGATGTTAGATAGCATATCACTAATTATAGTTCCCAAACATCTTATGCAAGAATTTCCTAACATGACTAAAAAGGTTTTTGTGAAGCCAATTGGACTGCTAATACTATCCAGGCTCTTGGGGAAGACCACCTCTTTGATTTCTTTGATATTGGGAGTTGTACAAAGTGATTGCTAGATTTTAGGAGGAATTTGAGGGAGTGATTTCATTAGCTTGACAATTTCAAGAGGCTCTTCTTGTGTTCTAGAGTTTGTAAATAGCTACTAAAAATGCAAGGCTACAAATGCTTTAATATCTTCTGCATTTGTAAGTTCCTAGTCTTCAACCACAATTCTATGAATTTTTTTTAATTCTCTTCTTTTTTTGCAAGATGTTGGAAGAATTTGGTGTTCCTTTGCCCTACCTTGAACCATTTACATGCACTCTATAAAAATAATTTTGAATTTATGTCCATTTTATTTGAGATGAAATGTACATTTTGTCACAATAAATAAAATAAAAAATATATAAAATTTTCATGTTAATCAATATACAATGGAGGTCTATTAGTCAGTGCATAAAAATTGTTAATTAAATACTATAAACATGGCAATAGTAGTATACATTGTAAGGTTATTAAAAGATTAATTCTAAAATTAAGTCGATCTTCTTTCCAACAAGTGCCCATAACAGAAATGGGACAAAGGACAAAGTAAGAGCAAGTATAAATTTTTGACAATGAAATGACAAACAATAAAGGGAAATTTAGATTTCAAGGTGAGGTTAGAGTGAGATTTGCATTGCTTTTATTCATAGCAATAAGTTTTTTCGTTCGTTAGCTTTGTATCAAATTTTATCTTTGCTATTGTAGGTTCTTTTGTAGCCTTTTTAAGAGCTTTGAAATTATTGCCAAAGCAATCATTATTTCAATCCTTAACAAAAGATTTAATGAGATGAAGTTTTTATTGGAGTTAGATCATACCATATCCTTGTGTAGGGAGGTTCTAGTTTCTGCTAACAAATTGCAAGAATGCACAATATTTGATCCATATGTTTTGGAATTTGAAGGAGGATTTGAGTTTAGTTTTCTTGTTGACAACAACAATGAGCAATGAATGGTAATCTAATTTTCTGTGAGGAAGATGTGTCATCTTTGTGGATTCAAATGTATGCACACAATTGAAAGAGTAGAATACTCTATCCAAGCTTTTTTTTCCTATTTTTTATTCATAGAAGTATAGAGCACTTCTTCAAATCCAACTTCAATAAGATTAGTATCCATAATCATTTCACTAAATTCTTCTATAGGATTGATTTGAGAAGCTGCTCCAAAAGTTTTCTTAAGAGATGATAAGATGACATTGAAGTTAGCCCAACAATCCAAGTGGTTAAAGTCGATTATAAGGATGCCAATGTTTATCATAGATTCGTTCTAACAATTCCATTGTAGCTAGTATAAACAATAGTACAAACAAAGTCTAGCTAAAAGACTTAGAATGAACTTTAGTATGAAGATTGTGGGGGTGATCTTGGAAAATTTTAATATCTATTCCATCTCTAACAAAGCACCAGATTTTGTTTGCCTTATTGAAAAACACGCAATTAAACCAAATCTTAAAGACATAAATGATTCATCAAGATGAATAAAGAATTTCACAATGACTACTATATCAAGTTTAAGTTCTCTACTAACGTGTCTCAAATTTTTTAGTTTCTTAGTTTCTCTAATGCCTATGATGTTCTAGATAAGGATGTCAATCATTGTTGTTGCGCACAAGATGACAAAGCTCTAGTGTGTCTTTTGAGTGTGGGCTAGTGCACCAGTGTTTTTTTAAGAGATTTCCCTTTAGTTTTTAGTACAAAATTAACTTTGTCACTGGGGGATTTGTTTCTTTTGTGTTTACTAAGTGAGACTGCTTCTTCAAAAACCATTTGTCAAAATTCCGTTGTGTAATTTTAAGTGGAAAGTTCCTTATTTGTGAAATTATTGCAAGCTTTGTGAAATCCATGATCTCCTTTGGTTTGTAGAATCTTCTTAGATGTCAAGATTTTATTCATTTCTTCTTGGTTATTCAACGAAACTTTAGTACCTTTCATTAGGTCTATTAGGTTTTATTTGATAGTGAATGCTATATGCCATTAGACTCCTCTTCAATCTCAAAACCTTGCTCTGATTGAACCATTTCATTCTCTCTCATGGACCCATTAAATGCATACATATTTTTGGAGGTGAAAAGATCCTTTGGATAAAATTTACAAAATCTTCCTCATTGGTTTGATACTTAGCTAGACCATTTCCTTCACTGTTATTCTCACCAGTATTAAAGTCCTCTTCATGTGCTCCATTTTCTTCTTCCAATATTCTAAAAGGATTAGTCTGCTTATAAGAATTTTTGTATAGCTTTGTATAAATCGTGGATCAGGCAAGATACGGGAGTCAACCTTACGCGATCCCTCTTCATTTCTCACCTTGTTGTCATAATCTTTATTTTACATCAACATTGCTTCCTCATTTTGTTAATCCTCCACAAAGTATAGAGGATTAGAATGCTCAATTTCATTCTATTTCCTCTTAGCTTTAGAAAAGTTTTAGGTTTTTGTACTATAAATCTTCTTGGTTAAAATCAAAAGAAGAGCTTTTTCTAGTTGTACTAGTTTGTAGGTTGGGATAAGTAGCAATATGTGCTATTCCTTTCATTTTTTTCTATTAAAGAAGTTTCTTAAATCTTCATTTTCTTCTAGATGATGAACTTTCCTTACTTCGGCATGCGGCAGCTATTATCATTTCCCAAATAGTTGCAAAATGAACAATGTTAGAGGTAGTTCTCATACAACACAAGCTACAGCTAGGTTTTGTTACCAATGCCAATGAGAGAACCAATGCTATACAAAATTAAATGTGTTTAAGTCATACAAGGCAAATGTTCAAAATCAACTTGAAAAGACTATTAAGGTGGTTAGATTAGATTACGGTGGTGAATGCTATGGTCAATATGAAAAATTATGTGAACAATGTTTAGGCTTATTTGTACAATATCCAGATAGTGCAGGATAATTTCCTAATACACCATGCTCCCTATATCCAAATGAGTGCGGGATAATTACCTTAAGTGGAAAGTCTTATGTATGCACAATTCTTTACCCATCCATACGTTGCATATTTAGTAGGAATGTTAGGTAGATATTAGAAATCTGAGAAAACAACTATAGTTAGCAACTAAAATGGTCTTTAGCTATCTTAAAAATACGAAGAGGTATATGCTCATATACAGGAAGTTAGAGTAGCTTAAGATCATTGGGTATTTTGAATTTCAATTCACTAGATAGTTAAAGCAGCTTGAGATCATTAAGTATTTTGAATTTAATTTCATTAGATGCCAAGACAACAAGATATCCACATCTAATGTTCTTTTATGCATAGGTGTGATTTCACAGAGGAAAGATAAACAATCATAATGTGATTTCAAGAGGAAGTCATCAAAATCTGGCCAAGGATTGAGAAAAGTACTGGAAAATAAGGTCATGAAGATAGACGAAAACTAGATCCAACAACTAAGTCTAACTACCTTGATCTTCAGCCAAGACTCCAAGTTGAATATTCAAGTTAATGAATCAAGCAAAACAATCAAAATCAAACCAAACAAATGCACTTGATATGTTGGTGGAACAATTTAAATAATACTCAATTTAAATCACCCAAGAGATTGCACAACAAGAGTAGACACTTGTAGCATTTCACTGGGATTTGCAAATAAAAATTAAAACTTTAAAACATAAAAACACTATTAACATATAGCAAAATCAAATGCAACAAATCCCATCTATTTTTATTGTAAAACATGCAAGATATCACATAAACAAAAAAGTATGGAACTTTAGCTCTTGGAAACATTTTCCAATGATTTTTCTTGTGATCCTCTAGTCATTCCTCTTGAACCCCTAACCTTCAGTTCTTCGACACGATTGGAACTATGATGAGCACCTTAAGAAAACCCTTCTGCATGGTTCTTATGTGAACACTTTGGGTTAGAAGGTTTGCCTTGACAATAAAACAAGGGAAGAGGGTAGCTAAGGTGGTTTTCTTTTCTTGCCTAGTGGCTACATGAAAATTGGCTGAAAATTGTACATCTTAAACTCTTTAAGCACTCTTTAAATATCTAAGACACTAGGGCTACATAGCATGAGCTCCATTAGCCCTTTTACATAAACCTTTAATTAGAACATGGCCCATGGACCTTTATTATCATTCTCATAAATAATATCAACCCATATGTGTCTCATTTGTGTCTCATTTGTTTAATTTAATTAATCTCTATTAATTAAATTAAATCCTTATTGTACTTCTAATTAATAATTTCATCATTAACAAATACCATAGCAATTTATTCAGTCCAATCTAATTACAACTAAATAAATTATTCTACAAGTCTTCTCAAGCCTTGTTTGCAACCCACCAATTTAACTCTCCCCATGCATTCCAACTTTTTGTGTATAATTCTCTAGATTCACCTTTAATTGACAACAAGCATAACTCAAAAAATATGAGTAACGCTCAACCTATGGCCCATATTGTAGTTCAATTAAGACAAATGAAAAGGATTACAATGAACCCTTACGATCATAAATGCCCTACCATGTAGACCTTTTATCTTACTTTGTTCCAACTAAGCAAAAGTCATAAATTCAGTCGAATCACTAACTTGATCATATGACTAGTTGACATTACTTTATGAGACAAATGTTTCAATTGGAAACTCTTTTCTGATCACACACTACCTCGGACAAAAGCTTCCATCTCTTGGAAAATCAAATATATAGAACGAACGCCTTATTTACTTATAACCATACAAATCCATTATTAAATACTACCCATCTAAGTAACAGCATGTTGGGCTCGTAATCCTATCTCATATTAGAATGGATATTAGCTCTTAATACCCTAATGACACGTTGATCGTCATGCGCACAAGACAACTATATCATCTCAGATTTAAGGTCCACGTACACTTAACATAATCACGAAGCAAGAGATTGAGAGTTAAGAGTGAACTCCATGTGCTTACTTCGTTCCCAGAGTCATTGTATAAATTCCCATTCCCTAATGGCACATCCTTAGACATGTACTCGCAATATTTTATACCAAATGACATGACACTCACTATACAAATATATGGTATACAAGTCGTATCAAATCTCTAATGCCTTTTAGAGTGCAGTGACTTGTGAACTGGTTTTAGTATTTTATTACTAAGAAAACCTTGTATCCATACTTATAACTCCTTATGAATAGGACTTTTTAACTTAATTACAACAGCACATTCATTATTTTATGCCAATCAAGGTTTGCATCCATAAAAACTTGCCCAAACATTGAAATGGAAAATCAATATTTTATTAACTACAGTGAAAAAGTATATATACAATCACAATGTCCTCTAATATCCCTTATTTGCTATTAGCATTGGATAGCCTATTACTAACAAGGCTAAAGTTTGAGAAATAAAAAGGGAATTTTATTCAATTATTGGTCCAAATTTGATACAAGAATGGCTTATTTATAGGCATGAATATTGGTCTCAAATTTGGAAGCAAATTAGCTTCCAAGATTTTTGTAACCATTGCATATATTCTAAGGAAATTTTCTAGAAACAAAAGGCTCTAAAATAGGTTACAAAAATGTGCTAATTATGGAACAATACTTGACCCCAAAGATTCCTAACAAATGGAAATTAGAATCCACTTTGAATATAGAAATTACAATTTCTTCGTACTAAAATGATACAACTTTATAATTGATTTTCTCTATAGTTCAAGCTAAATCTCTTAAAACTCAATTGATGTGTGTTATTGCTCCACCAAAATTAAATTTTTAATTAAACTAGTAATATGGGGAGTACAGGTATCGTGTCCACAAAGAGTAGTTGAGTGTCTATTTATTGAACTAATATTATGTTAATTAGGCTACAAGAATTTAGTGATGGTATAAGTAATAAAATAGGGAAAATCACCCAGAAGCAAAATCATGAATTTGAATAGATGGAGTACTAAGAATTGAAAAGTTCAGTCTCTTATGTCATGTTGATCTTCTACATATGTCAATTCATATTGATTATCAATTTAATTGTTTTGTTACTAGTAGTTAATTCTAATGTCTTTAGGATTTCTTCTCAAACTCTCCTAAAGTTTCAACTCAAGGTTTAATGGGCTTTTCCAAGCATTATTAGGTCAAGTAATTGGTTTCTGAGTAACAATGTTTTATCCATACTAACCCTATGGTTTTACTCCCATTATTCCCACAGGTTTAATGTTCACAACTATATATATAGCATACAAGTTTTACTTTCGTTATGCCCCACATAGTTTGACCAATTCCCCTAATTAATATTCAATTCAATAATTACAAATAACAATATCAAGGACGATCAATCATAAAGTCATGCACATGTATTTAATCAAACACAAACATAATAAACTAGATAAAGATTTAGTAATTTATAATATTATAAACGAAAACTATTGCTATAGTATTCAACATTTCAAAAACAATGTAAAAGTAATAGTAAAAGTTTGAAAACTTATGCTAACATCCTTAGGTTGTGTGGACTATTGAAATCTTTCCAAAATTTAACGTGAATTCCTCCTCCACTTCTCTAAATTAGGTGAATTATGTTTTCTAAGTGTTTTGATGATGAAAAATAGGCTAGGAATTCTCTAACAATAGTCAAGAAAAATATTTATAGTTACAAGGTCTAGGGTTGGTGTGTACATGTGTGAAAAGATAAAAAATTCCCTGAAAATTCATGCATGATCGAGAGTTCAAGCAATCTATCGCACTATGCTTTGTGGTTGTGAAAACAAGTCCCACGGTCATGACGTCATTCCTTGCACCAACAAACCCAAGCATAGGTTTGGATAAACTTTTGCATCTCAACTCCAACTACGGTGGTTCCACTCCTCGCGCTCACACCATGGCTCATCGTAGTCATGAGATCGATCGTGTTGCATTTTGCCTCAGCTCCAATATAGTCTGCACTCCTAATTTGCAGTTGTAGATAGCCCTTTCATGGTTGCCACAAATTCTTTCACATTGGTGCTTACGCTCCCAACCACAACATGTTTTGTTCCATTTTCCAATATGTTTTGTGGCTTAGCTCACCCTTTTGACTCAAGATTCTGCACTTGTGGACCTATTTTTTGTGACCCTAAACAAATTCTACGAAATTTCCAGTGTATCCTACGATTGGGTCTCGTGGTTGCACCTTATTGTTTTGCAGCCACGTCTCATCTTGTCACATTTGCAATCCTAACCTACAAGCCAAAATTGCATTAAAGCGCAGAACATGTCCAAAACCAATCATTTAACTCCAAAACTACATTCATGCATGTCCAAATCATCATAATTAATATAATTCAAGTATGTAAACATATTTTAACCATTTTTGCTCGTATGCTTGCAAAAATCACAAACAAATAGGGTGCAAATACACTATAAATTCCCATGTTATCATCAATACATGAAATTCATTAAATTTTTTCTTAGCTTTCAAATGCATTCTGAATTATCACAATCCAATTTCAAATGTGAGAGATGCATATATTTTGCTAAATGCTACTATAGTTATTCTAAATTATCAACCTTCATCTATTCAAATACTTGATCTTTCAATTAAAACTTATCAGACTTCAATCAATTTGCTCCAAAATGATTTTTGAAGAACTAAAGTAATCAAATAATCATTCAACATCATCCTAGAAGCCTTTCTATTCACAAAAATCCTCTCTAGATGCATTGATGTCTTCATCAAATTATCGGTGCTATCTTCGACTATGAAAGCGAAATTTGTTGCTTGTTGTAAGGCATCCAGTCATGATACATTTGTCTATAGAAGTTTATTTTTGGACTACGAGTTGTCAATGGCATGCAAGGGCTACTAGAATATATTATGACAATTAGATTGCAAGCCTAAACTCTAACAGCTAATGGGAGCTTGTTGAAGTCAAAGCATATAGACCTCTAGTCCCTACCGACAAAGGAAAGTGTTCAAAGTGGTTTAATTATTATTAGCCTCATGTGAACAAACTAAATGATTGCCGTAGCTTGTACAGGTGGATTAGTTTATATGGCATTTGATTCCTAGGAGTTTGTCATATAGATTATATATAATGTTACTAGGTTATGTATTTCATATTCAAAATTTTCAATTTATGTTGTAACTTTTAAATTTGATCTCATATAATTAAATAAATTTGGATTAGTTGGAAATGGATGTGTATGGTTTTACCTTGGCACGCGCCCTTCATACCATGCCCCCACATTATCTATGCCATTCAATCAAGATGGTAATTGTGATCTATGTGGATTTAGATTCACTAAATAAATGCAATGATTGCTTCTCGATTCCTTGCATTGATAAGATTGATTAATGAAATGATTTAAATAACATTATTGTGTACACATATTCAAATATCTATAATGATTCATGTATAGATGAATGTTGGATGGCCCACATATGAGTATGCAATCCAAGAGAAAGAGTGTTAGATGTGGATTTCATACCATGTGTGTATACATATTTAATAGACACATTTAGATGTGTTGACACACACACACATCACCTCGTGGAATATATATTTATTCATTACAATAAAATTTTGAGCTATTTAAGGTGATCAAACAAAGTACAATGGAGTAAAATTTTGAGCCATTTAAGGTGATTAAACAAAGTACAATGGAGTAATAAAGTAAATAAGTTAGATTATATAAAATAAAATGTTAGGAACTAGTGTTATTCTACGTGGAATTCAAAGGGCTCAATTGTTAATTGTTGATAGCCAAGTTAGTTTTTCGGCCCGTAGAAGTTTTGATATAAATAAAAAAAAGTTTGGCCTCCAACTAACATACAAAAACATTATTATTCAAAAACCGTCTGCTACAAATTTTCATCCTTAAGGGTTCCCATCTCTCTGATAAAGGGCCCCCCACATCAACCTTCAACTTGCGCATCAAAAAAATGAAAAATAAAAACCTTAGATATGCATTTATATGTATCTAATACTAGTATAGTTTTCAATAAAGATATAAAATTTGCAATATCCAATTGAATCAATCCCATCACTTTTTCTTCTAAGCTAAAATTTCCTTAAACAACTATTCATCTAATTACAACATATCAAAATGATATTAAGATTAATATAACTCTACAGATAAAATTTCGGAAGAGGGCAAATATTTCACTCTACTACATGCAGAAAGCTCGGGCAGGATTGATTTCTTTATGACTACCAATAAAACTTTGATAACAAAACATTGTACTGCTAATTAATTTTGCGGTGAAAGTGTTTTATGGGGGGTGAGGATGCAGCAAATAAATCATCTCATTAATCGATTATTAAATATTAAAAAAAAAAAAACCCAGAAGAACAGCAGGTTTCCGCATCAATAAAAGCTGCTACGTAGGTAAAGGTAATTGTCCTTTCCTTTTACACCAAAAGCGCTCATTGTACTTAATGTGCTAAACTTTAAGGTGTTTAGCTAAACTTATTTTTAAAAGGTCAATAGATTAAGTAACTTATACTGTATTTTTGAATTTTATAAGGTTATAAATTTTATTTTAAAAATAAGTTAAGTGTTCAGATAAAAATAATAGGCTGTTAAAATTTATAATTATAAATTATTAAAATTTTTCAATGTAATATTGAGAAAAATATACGAAATATCATTAACATGACATAAAAAAAACATTCATTTCATTTTTAATATATAAAATAAAGTAAGTTATAAAAGGCTACCAATAAGATGAAGATAGTCAACCTACTTTTAAGAGTTGATAAATTCTAAATATTTTATTTTAGTAATTTATAAGTTAATTGACAAAAATTTGTGTTGTATATTTTGAGAAACTTTATAAACTCCTAAACATATGTTTAAATGAGTTGGCAGACTCACCAAACGCCCTCTTAACGTCAAATTTCGAACGTTACCTGTTTTTCTCTTTTCTTTTGCGCCATTTGTGGTAGGATAAGAAGAGCGTGATTTAAATATTTAAAACTTGCTTATAAATTCATTATATGTGTAACAAAATTTAAAATAATGGATTAAAATTTTAAATACTTTTAAACATAGAGTAAAATTTATATAATAAGTAATAGAAGATATAATTATTAATATTATGTATATTTGTATATTTTTTGAATATTTGGTTAGTGTTAAGTATACTTTTTTTAGTACTCAATATTTTTTTAATGTAAAAATATATTTAAAATGTATAAAAAAGGTAAAAAATATATGAAATTAAAAATCGATTGAATATGTTAAATATATTTGAAAATTTTCTATAAATTGAAAATATAAATAATATTTAAAAAATTATATTTTGTTTTATATATATTTATGTCTTTTTCTTTTTAGTATTGTCTATCACATAATTTTAAGAGTAAATATTTTTCTGAAATGAAAAAATAACAGAGAAATTTTTTTGAACCAATTTTAAGTCTATTTAAACTTTCAAAAATTCCTTTTAATTTTTTTCAAAATATATAATATTTTTAAATTTTGATAAAAAATTTTACAATTATAATTTTGTTTTTCTGTTGTTTACATATATATTAGACTTATTTTAGATTATTTTCTGATGATAAAAATGCTATTTAATATGTATTACAAAATAATGTAGTTCCTTTATTTTTATTAAATGTTCTTAAAATTTTTAATTTTCTTTTATCTTTTAATAATTATTTTATGTTAAATAGGATTTTTATGTTTTAATCTTAAAAAATATGTTGTGTGGGCTGTTGACACTTTTAAGATTTCCCTCCAAATGGCAAGGTCAATAAGAGTTAGCAGTGACACGTGTTTACCTGAGAAGAAAAGACCAAATGAGTCGAGTGGATGGAAATCTAGAACTAAAGTAAAATTTAGAATATTAATTGTACTAAAGTAAAATTTGGAATATTAATTGTATCGGGTTCTTCTAATTTGGTTAATTTTGTCCTAAATTTGGGTGCATATATGACTGATTATATGCTGTTCCTTCACAATGAAGAAGTGTGCCAGAACCAGAATGGACTGCCAATCGCACATCATTGATGTAAGAGTTACTCCACCGTGCTAAAATGTGCGTGAAAAGCGCAAAAATGTGTGAAAAGGGCAGGCAGTAGTCACTCGAAAGTCCATTGATCAAATGTATGATTTGTCAGAGGGAACCTCACCCTAATTAAATTTCTATTTATAGGACCTATATTGTGGAGACATGGTTAGATTGAATTCAAAAATAAAGAAGAAATAAGGGAATTGCAGCTCAAAACAGATCAGTCACTTCGGCTGGGCAATGTTACTGTTACATTGATTTCTAATCAACCTCCTTACCATTTATAATGCTGTCTTCCACTAGAATGATCTACACTCCATAACTAACAATTAGGTACAATAACCTAACTAGAAGGGGATAAATATCTCAAACAATTACAACGGCAGAAAAGGGAAGTCGGATTTGCTGTGACTGACTGAAGCTAATTGGGAATGAGTTGTGTACTTGGTGCTGATGTTGCATGGTTAATGGACTCTAGCAGCCCCCCTCAAGATGAGGAATGGTAATTTACCATTCCCATATTGCTTAAGTGGTTTTTGGACAGGTTAAATGTCAATGGTTTTGTCATAATGTCAACAACTTGATGCTTGGTAGGAACATGGCAAGTAGTTATCTTTCCTTATTGTAATTGATCTCTCACAATGTGACAATCCGTCTCTATGTTTTTTGGTTGTTACAATGTAGTAGGGCCAGTTTTGAATGTTCAATCCCAAAAGCTTTCAAGATATATTTTAACCAAGTTAATTCACCACAAGTTGCTACTATAGCTCAGTATTCTGCTTCTGCTAACAATCTAGAAAAAATGGATTGCTTTTTTGACTTCCAAGATACCATAAAGCTACTAAGAAATATGCAATAACTAATGATAAACTTGCGTGTAACAATGCAGGAGCTTCAATCTGAGTCACAATAGGCTCTAATCCTCATATCACATTCTGAAGGGAAAAGTAGGCATTGTCCTAGTGATTTCTTAATGAAATGAAGCACCTTATGTACAACCTTCATGTGTAGGTTTGTAGCTGCTTGCATGAATTGGCTTAGTATCTCCATGGAGTATGATATATCTAGTCTGGTAATTGTTAGGTCGAGAAGTCTTCCAATCAACCTATGGTAAGAGGAAGGATCTTCCAATGGTTTACCTTTTTCTTTGCTGGGTTTGATGCCTTATTCCATTGGTGTCTTATATGGTTTACGTCCAAGTAAACCACTATCAGTGAGGATATCCAAAGCATACTTACGTTGATTGATATGTATGCCTTTGACACTCCGTGCCACTTCTATCCTTATGAAGTATTTCAAAGATCCCAACTCTTTAATCTTGAACTCTTCAAGCAAAATGTTTCTATTTTAGCTACTCTCTCCTCTAAATCACTTGCCACTATGATATCATCCACATACACCAACAATGCTATGAAAGAACCAACTTTCTCATGATGACAAGGCGGTAATCATCCTTGCACTAGTGGAAGTCAAACTCTACCAAAGCATTTGACAATGTTCCAAACCATTGTCTTGAAGCTTGTTACAAACCGTTTAAGATATTATTTAACCTGCATACCTGAGTAGGCCTTCCTTTTCTATATCTAGGTGCTTTCTTCATGTAGATTTCTTCATTTAAATCTCCATGCAAAACGGTATTATTGACAGCAAATTAGTGTATGTTCCAATTCTTTGCTACTACCACTACTAGAAGACATCTAATTGCAGTTAAGAGAGCTACTATTATGAAGGTCTCATGATAATCTTCTCCTTCCTCTTGTGTGAAGCCTTTTGCCACTAGCTTCGCTTTGTACCTTTCCATACTTCCATCAAATTTATACTTGATTTTATAGACAAGTTTACACCTTATTAGTTGTTTTCCTTTAGGTAGCTTTATCAATGTCCATGTTTGGTTTTGTTCCAATGCTTCCAATTCAGCATTCGTAGCTAGTTGCCTTTTTAGATCTTTGATTTCCTCTACAAAACCTTTTGGCTCTTACTGTGAAGAAATAGTGAGAAAATCTAGTGATGGGGAAAGAATCTATGGTTAGTGAGTACATGTTCAAGTAGATATAGTGTATGATGTTCTATATTTACGTTGATTGCACCAGTTGGTGGTGGTAAGGATGAAATAGCTTGATGAAAATAGTAATCCTAAAGGTACTTAGGTGCTACTCTGCAGGACCTCCTCAAGGCTAGAGACTAGTGAGGCTCCAATGAATCAATGGTAGATGTGTCTGATGTAGTGGGTTGATGGTTGTCATTGTGTCCCTGTCCTTGAATGTCTTTTGTGGGCAATTGGTTGGGAATTCTTTGAGAAGGAGTTTGGCTAGTAAAATCATTGGAATCATAGAAAGGTGAGGCAAGAATTGGATGGCTAAGGAGTGGTTAAAAGCAATCTGAGTGATTAGTGAAATGGTTCTACTTCTTAGATTGGAATGAAAGAATGTTTTCACAAAATGCCACAACCCTTGAAATGGTGACACGTTTGTTATCCAACTTAAGTACTTTGTACCCTCTTACCCCATAGGGATAACCTAGAAACACACATTGTTTCCCCCTAAGATCAAACTTCATTCTCCCTTAGGTCAAAGTTAACATAAAAAATAAGTAGCCAAATCCTTCATGTGTTGATAGGTTGGTTCAATTCGAAAAAGCATTTCATAAAGTGTTTTATTGTTTAGAATAGGGGTTGGTAATTGGTTAATAAGGAAAGTAGCTATTAGAATGTATTCATTCCAATGCTATAAGGGTGTATTAGACTGAAACCCTAGGGCCCTTACCTCATTCAACAGGTATTGATGCTTCTTCTCTACTATCCCATTTAATTGAAGGGACTCCTCACAAGTTGTTTGGTGTATTATTATTCCTTTCTCCTGGTAAAAGTCTTTCAACATAAATTCAGTCCATTATTTGTCCTAATCAGCTCTATTTTCTTCCCAAATTAGTTTTTAATCAAATTATAGAAAGAGCTTAAGCACTGTTTGGTTTCTGATTTTGTTTTTATCAAGTACACCCAAGTTGTCCTAGTATAGTCATCAACTTTGGTCATGAAATACTTGCTTCCATCATATGCCACTTCATTGAATGGATCCCATAAGTCATGATGCAGTAATTCAGAAGGATGTGAAGTTCTGTGCTCATTGTGGCTAAAAGGCTTTTTGTGCATTTTGGCTAAAGGGCAAATTCAACAAGGATTTTAATTCAATGCAAGAGAATTTGTTCTTCCAACTAGATCATCAATGAGATATAAGACTTTGCTTGATGGATGTCCTAGGCTGTAGTGCGATATATCATGATAAATGCTAGAGCTTACAATAGTAAGAGTTTTAAGAGGACTGTATTCCAAGCCCTTGGATGAGTCTATTGCTAACTTGTTAGTCAACCTTTGTCCCCTTAGTAATTTATACAAGCATTCACAATCTCACCTTTCCCAATCGTGGTCCTAGTAGGTAGGTCTTGCAAGAAACAAGAGGAAGAGAAGAAAACAAAACAACAAGGGGTAGTTGGTGTTAGCTTTCTTACTAATAATAGGTTCACTAAAAAGGAAAGCACACAAGCAGTTTGTGTTAGCTTTCTTACTAATAATAGGTTCACTAAAAAAGAAGGCACACAAACACTTCATGGAGATTAATATTCTTATTAAGCCTCACTGTGCTTATGTGTGTGGCTAACTCGTGATCCATTAAGGAGTTTGATTGGTTTAGAGGTTTCACCAAAGATGTAAGTGAATAAGGAGGGGTGATAGATCATGTGATCTATCACCCTAGTATCAATTACCTAAGATTGGTCAATTGTTTGAGGATGGTTGGGATTTGATAAGGTTGAGGTTGTTAAGTTACCAACCATGTTTAAGGAGTTAACATTGTAGGGAAAGGTATGGTGTTTGCAATGGTTGTTCCAGGAAGTTGTTGCTGGTCTTTATCACCAATTTTGGTGGCTGCTGCCTTTCTTGTGGCAAGAATCGCCATCAACTCTTGGTATTGTGCCTTAGTCAAGCTCATTTTCTCATTTGGACAAATAATCTACTGCAACAAGAATATATTTATTATTATGGGAGAGGGAAAATAGGCTATGAAATCAATACTCCATGCATCAAATAATTTTACCTCAAGAATGCTAGTGAGAGGCATCTGATTCCTTTAGAGATAGTCCCCAACCTCTGGAACTTGTCAAACTTCATGACAAACATAAAGACATCTTTATACAAAGTAGGCTGATAAAGTCCACATTGAAGTTCCTTATACGCCATTTGATTCACTCTAAAATGACTCGAAAATTCAAGCGCGTGGCAATGGTCTAAAATGTCATCCATCTCATCCTCCAAGACACACCTACAAATAACTTGGTCAGCATATATTTTCTACAAGTATAGCTCATCCCAAAAATACTGTTTAACATTAGATAAAAACTTTTTTTTATGCTGGAAAGACAAATCAAGGTGTAAGATGCCACAAACCAAATAATTAACAAAATCTACAAACTAAGGAGTAAGAGAAGAAAATAGTGCAAACAAATGTTTGCCTAAATATTCTTCTTTAATCTCTTGCTCCTTAATTGATCCCCTATTATCCAATCTCAAAAGATGATCGACCACCACATTATTCAAAGCCTTCTTGTCTTGATCATGACATTAAATTCTTGCAATAGTAAAATCCAATGAATTAGTCTGGGCATGGCATCTTTCTTGCCAAACAAATACTTGATAGCTGAATGGTTAGCATAAATTTTTGCCCCTATCAAATATGGCCTAAATTTTTCAAAGGCAAAAGCTATGGCAAGAAGCTCCTTTTTCTATTATTGCATAGTTCAGTTGTTCATCATTCAATGTGTAACTAGCATAATAGATCATATGGAGCTTTTTCTCCTTTCTTTACCCTAAAACTGCTCCTATGGAATGGTCATAAGCATCACATATAAGCTTAAATGATAAGGACCAATCTAGAGTAGTGATTAGTGGTGCACTCACTAATGCTTCTTTTGACCAGTTAAATGCCAAAAGATACTCATCAAAAAAATTAAATGGGGCATCTCTAACAAGTAAGTTGGAGAGTGCTTTAGAGATTTCAAAAAAGTCTTTGATGAAATGCCTGTAAAAACCCGCATGCCCTAGAAAACTTTGGACACCCTTAACATTTGTTGGTGGTGGCAAGTTGGCAATGACTGCAATTTTTGTTCTCTACTTTAATGCCTTTTCTTCAAGATTATGTGCCCTAGCATAACCACTTACTACACTATAAAATAATACTTTTTCCAATTCAAAACTAGGTTAGTGCCCTTACATCCCTACAAAACTAAGAAAAAGTTATGCAGACAATTATCAAATAAGTCACCAACAATAGAAAAGTCATTCATAAAGATTTCTAGGATATTTTCCACTAAATCAGAGAACATGACCATCATGCACCATTAAAATCTGATCATCAATACATTACAAAGGCCAAAAGGCATCCTCTTATAGAAGAATGTACCATATGGTCAAGTAAATATGGTTTTCTCTTGGTCCTCAAGTGTTATGTGAATTTGATTATACCTCGAAAAACTATCCAAAAAATAGTAACAACGGTGCCTTGCAAGTCTTTCTAGCATTTGATCAACAAAAAGCAATGGAAAGTGGTATTTCTTGAGTGACTATTAAGTTTCCTATAGTTAATGCATACATGCCAACTCATCACTACTGTCAATGAAACTAAAGCATTTTGCTCATTTATCACCACAGTCATGCCTCGTTTCTTAGGTACTACTTATGTTGGACTCACCCACTCATGAGTAGAAATTGGATAAATTATGCCCACATCAAGCAACTTCATTACTTCTTTTTTAACTACTTCTTGCATGTGTAGGTTAAGTTTTATTTTTGGTTGCCTAACAAGTCCGTGCCATTCCTTTAAGCAAATTTTATGCATGCAATAAGATGGGCTAATACCTTTTAGATTAGCTATAAACCACCCTATCACTTTTATGTGTTATCTCAAAACCCACAACAACTTATCTTCTTCCTCCTCTCTTAAATGGGCAAAAGTAATTATAGGTAGTGGAGAAGACTTGCACAAGAAAGTATACCTCAAATGCGATGGAAGTTACTTCAACTTTAACTTTAAGTGCTCCTCCAAGGATGTCTTTGGTGGATTAATTCATTTGACTAGGGGCTAGATCACTTGTTCCACTACATCCTCCTTCTTTTCTCCACTGTTTTCCATCTTCTCCATCGTTCTTTCCAATTCCATCCCAAAATCATGCTCTCCTCTAAATAATTCAAGTGCAGTCATCAAAATGCTCAATTTTTAAGTAAAATTTTGTTAGTGATATATCCTCACTCTAATAGAAAATGAGGGATAGTAAAGGGACATTTAGTTGTATATATACTTTTCACACTAATTAATGAAATATTGATTTTCGTATCAATATTTTAGCAAGTTTTCATGCACGTAAATCTTGATCGGCATAAAATATTGTATGTGCCTATGTGTTTTAATTAAGAAGCCTTATTCATGAGGAGTTATAAATATGGCACAAGTCTCTCTTGATACTCAATCACTGAAACTCATTCATAAGTCACAGACACTCTACAAGGTATTAGAGGTTCAATTTGATTTGCACACTTTGTATTTGTATAGTGAGTGCTATTCCATTTGATGTAAGATACTAGGAATACACGTGTGTGGATGCACCATTTGAAAATGGAGCATTCAGACAATGACTCATAGAACAAAGCAAACACTTAGCGTTTACTCTTGGCTATTAACATCTTGTTTCATGATTGTATTAAGTGTTTATGAACCTTAGACCTAAGATAACATGGTTGCCTTGTACGATTGACGGTCAATATGTCATTGTTGCATTAAGAGCTAATATCTATTCAGGTATGGGATAGGGTTATAAGCCCAATGTGCTATTTCTCAAATGCGTATGGAAGCGTGTGTGTATTCAATAAGGGATTTGTCTCATCGTAAGTGAGCAAGGTGTTTGTCCTGTGCAGTTGGTGCTCTATGAGACATAAGCCCTTGGCTAAAATAATGTATAATCAGAAAGGAGTTTCCTAAAAGAACATTTGTCTTGTGAGAAAATGTCAATTGGTCATATGACCAAGTTGTAAGTTTAACTAAATTCATAACTCTCACTCGATTGGGACGAAATAAGCCAAAAAAGTCTACATGTCATGATAGTCACGATCAGAAAGATTCACTATGATCCTATTCCCTTCACCTTAATTGGGTTATGATATGGGCTATAGGCTAGACGTCACCTATATTCTTCAGGCTATACTCGTTGCCAATTAGGGATGAACCTAGAGAGTTACACACATGAGATTGGAATGTATTATAAGTGTTAAATTGATATGTTGTATAATTTATTTAGTTACAATACAATTAGTTTGACTAAATAAATTGATATAGACTTGTTAATGATGAGATCATTAATCAAAAATACCATGAAGAATTAATTTAATTAATGAGATTAATTAAATAAGTTAGTTGGTCACATTTAGGCTTTAACTATTAATGAGATTAATAATTAAAGAGTTCATAGGCTAATTTGTTAATGAAATTAATAAATAGAAATCTATAGGCTATTTTAATTTAAAAAGGTCTGTGTAAGATGGCCCAAAGAGCCCATAACCCAAACTGATGTGGACATCCAAGGATAAGACCCCTTAAGTTGCCACTTGGACCCATCACAAGAGCAAAGGTTCACATGTTCAAGAAGGTCCTTACCAACTTTATGCTTAATTGGAAGCTTAAAGGACATTTGGACTTGTTGAGAGGACCTAAGGAAGGAATGTAGTATCAAATTCAAACTTGGGAAGTCCAAGAAGTGCCATAAGATTCTACAATTACGATCTGAATCAACACCGATCAAATAAAATCTCTAAGGACGTGATTAATCATAGGCTAAGCAATCGCAATTCTAGTGCATCAACTGAAGGAGTCACACGTGATCTGAAGAAGGGCCAACTCAAATGTGATGTAGGCAAGAAGACAAAATTTGACCATTTAGAGTCCATTTTGAGGGTATTTTTCTCATTTTTCACTCCCCCATACCTGGTTTTTGGATTATACTTTTAAATACACTCATTTGAGCATTGTGCAACAACTCTTCGTCATTGAATGCAATTGTAGAATATTCCCTTCAACTTTCTTACTTGTTGTTTGTGAGTGTGAGTGATTTATACTACCAAACTCAAATACAAATAGGGTCAATCAAGTGAATTCGAGTGGTTTGTGGCCAACACTTGCTAGCATGGTGTTTAGTTCCTTGATTACCCAAAAATTAAATTTGTTGTAAAGGTTAATCCCAAGTAAGGTTAATTGTTACACTGATTATCAATTTATTTTCCTTGTTTTCAGTTTTCCATAATTTTTCTCCATTTTTTCCAACCATATTTTATTCTTGCTTCTACTTAGTTCACATCAATTGGTATCAGAGCTAAGTTAATCTGATTTTAAATCCAAGTGGTTGGTTGGTTTCCATTTATTGTGTTCTTCATATTTTTCTACATCTATTTCTTCATTTCCTATCCATTTTCTTCAAAAATCTGCAAAATAAAAAGAATTATCTTGCAAGTTGTTTGGATGAATTTTTAAGAAATTTGGTATTGAATATTGTGATATCTTGTCAGTGATATTGTTGTTGGAATATTTGTTCAATATTTGGTTGTATTGTTGGGAATATTATTGGAGGTATTTGTTGGAAATTTTGAAAGAAGAAAAAGAACAAGTACAAGAGAGAGAGAGAGAGAGAGAGAGAGAGAGAGAGAGAGAAAGAGAATAAAGCAAAAAAAGAAAAAAAGAAAATCGGCACAAAAGAACTAGAGAAAAAAAGAGAAGGAGAAAAGGAAATTTATACGATTTTTGTATTGTTTCAAAACTGTTTGGAGCAATTTTCACCAAATTTTGGTGTCAGATTGATCTCAAAGGGAAGTTAGATTGTGCACAATGCTAGAATTCTCCAACCCTTGTGCTATTTAAGTCTCGTGAATGATCACGTGCCCATTGCTCGATTGCACTGCTTAGTTTCACTAGGATCATGTGCACGCCCACATCTAGATTGATCGTCCATCCTCCTGGTCAATCACTCAGCCTTTTCTTTCACACTAATCTATCCTTTTATGTCTAGGTCCATCTTTACATACTTTTGTTAAGTTTTGATCATACGAGTCATTTTGAATTTTTAAAGGCAATTTGGTTTGGATTGGTAAGATTCATTAAGTGATTTTCATTTCTTGTTCATTGTACTTATATCCACTTGCATGCACACACCCCTTATTTCACCACTTACTTTTAATATGTCACATAGAGAGCAGGTTTAGATAGAGAAAATTATGACATGAAGTTGATGATTGAGGCCATCAAAGAAGAAATGCAACGGATATCCCAGATAGTTGAAGGCATGCATGATAGGTTGGAGAGGGTTGAAGTATCTCAAACCACAAGGATGAGAGATGACCTATTGCCACATAGTGGTTGGGTTTGGGATTGGGAACATGGCCTAAGAGTGGAAAGGCGATCAACGAACAACTATTTGGATGTTAATGAAGATATATTTGAAGAACCACCATGACAACAAAAAAGGAGATAGGTACATGATAAAAAAAGTTAGCTTAAGGCAATTAAGCTCAAGGCACCACCATTCCAAGAGAAATTCGACCTGGAGCTTTACCATAAATGGGAAAGGATGGAGATGGTGTTCAATTGCTACCAGTATACAAAGGAGAAAAAGATGAAATTGGTGATCATGGAGTACACTGATTATGTAGTAACTTGGTGGGGCAAAAGGCCAATTGGGACATAGATGGCATTAAAAGTAGCCACGAGAAGGAGGTTCATGCCATCACATTCCTATTGGGATATTTACCAAAGGTTGTAAGGTTTAATACAAAGATCCCAAAGTGTTGAAGATTACTACGAAGAGATGGAATTATTAATGATGAGAGATGATGTGGTGGAAGACTGGCAAGCTACCATGGCCTAGTTCTTGTGTAGGTTGCACTGTGACATATCTGATGTTGAATTGCAACACTATGTGGACTTGGCATGAGATACTCCAAAAGGCCATCAAAGTTGAGAAGTAACTTAAAAAAGGGGTCGAGGAGGAGTACTATCAATCCTAGGACTTTCCTTAGAAAGGAGAACTAACCACCCATGGCTAGCGCAACCAAGCCAAATAAGGCACCCAAGGAGGGAACATTCAAAGTACCTCAACCTAGCACTACTGCTAGTGCTTCACATAATGGAGATAATGTTTATTTCAAGTGCTAGGGATGAGGGCATTTTGCAAACCAATGCCTAAACTAGAAGACCATGATCCTCATCAACATGAGAGAGATCATCACCGATGAAAGTGATGGAGAAGATGAAGTTGATGAGCATGGTGATGATGATGAGGTTGGGCAAGTGGATCAAAAAGGCATTAACTTAGTAACTATAAAGGTCCTTAGCACACAAGCTAGAGAAGACTTAGTTGATGAGCAAAAGGAGAACTGATCAAGTTGCCATCAAAACTTGTCACAAGAGCAAGGGCCTGCACATTTAAGAATGCCCTTGCCCATTTGACGCTTAATTGGAGATTTGATGATCATTCATACATGTTAGAAGAATCCAAGGGAGGGTTGTGGCCTCAAATTTTGACTTAGAAAGCTCAAGAAGTGCTAAGGAACTTTGCAAGCATAATCCGAACCAGCTCGGATCAAGCTAAGCCATTCTGGATTGACATTAAAAAGTTCACAATTGAGCTGGAGGATCATGATCATCTCTAAATGGACAAAGTAAGACAAACGCTCTATAATACATTGTATTCATAATTGGAAGGGTTTATTGTGATTTATTTTACTTCTTAATTAGGCTACAATAAGGGCCGCAAGCTAGGTGGTACCCACATCCTTCGACCTATGCTCATTGTCAATTAATAATAAACATAAAGAGTCACACACAAAAGATTGTTGTATTTGATGAGTGTTAAATTGGTGGGTAGCATAATATATTTGGTGGCTATCAGATTGATTCAAATAAATAGCCACAGTATTTATTAATGATGAGATCATTAATTAGAAGAATAATGAGAACTTTAATTTAATTAATGAAATTAATTAAATAAAGAGACAAGACACAAATGGAATTATTTAAAGTCAATCATGTTTGTTAATAATCAGATTATTAACTAGAAACATGATAGTTTTTTATTTAATTAATGAGATAAATTAAGTTGAACGTTATAATTCCATTAAGCCTTAAGTATTTATATGATTAATAATTGAGGGATTAGATGAGTCTTAATTATTGATAGAGATTAACAATTAAGAGTTGTGGACTGCAATTATTAAAGAGTTTAATAATTAAAAGGTACATGGACTAGAAATTACTAAAGGTTCATGTAATAAGCCCATGGAGCCCATGACTAGTATACCCTAGTGTTTTAATATAAATACATGTTTTAAAAGAATTGTAAGCACGAAGATTCTAATATTTTTGGCGTGCCACCTCCAAGTAAGAAGAGAAATTATTCTAGCCACCCTTTCTATCTCTTCTCATCACCAAAAGCTTTCTAGCCTAAAAGAGTATGCGTTAGAGCCTTGTAAAAGAGGTTTTGCATGGCGTAAAAGGTGCACATTGTATTTACAATTGTGAGGATTAACTATAGGTTGGGGTTTTAGGGCTACAACTCAAGGATCATACAAGCGCGCCCACTGGAATATGATTCCAAAGGTTTGTTTTTTCAATTATTTTCGGTACTTCTCAATTGATGTGTGTTGTATGGCAAATGTGAAATGGGTTGGTATGTTATTCCACTATCCTAATATTGTTGATTTATAGTTTTAAAGTTTTAAAATCTGACCCCCTGCCCATTGAAAGTATCAACATCGAGATGGTATTTAGATGTATCAAATACAATAAAGATTATCCCTTGTCTAACTACTCTCAGTGTTAACTTATCTTGGTGCATATCAATTAATACCCTACCCATAGATAGGAAAGGTCTCCCCAAAATAAGTGGTACTTCCTTAGCTTATTCCATATCGAGCACAACAAAATTAACGAAAAGTATAAACCTATATACTTTTACCAACACATCCTCGATTAGTCCTAAAGGGACCTTCACTCATTTATCCGCCAGCTAGATGGACATCCTAGTAGGCTTCAACTCTCTTAAGCCAAGGTTCTTGAACAAGGAATAAGACATCAAGTTAATACTAGCGCCTAAATTACATAAAGCCTTACTAAACTCAACATCCCTAATATTTTATGTAATTGTAAAACTCCTTAGATCCTTTATTTTGAAAGCAACTTATTTTGGATGACTACACAACATTTCTCCATTAGCAAAATTGTTTCATGATAAGCTTTCTCTTTTTGTCAATATCTCCTTCAAGAACTTGGTATAACTTGGCATTTATGTCAATGCTTCTGTAAAGGGGATGTTAATGTGCAATTTTTTTAAATACATCAATGAATTTTGGAAAATTCTAATCATCTTATAAGGCTTTCAATCTTTGGGAATAAGGAATGGGTAGTCGATATCGCTTAAGTGGTGGTGTAGCCCTTTTTTTCTTCCTTGTCCTTCTCTTATTCTTCTTGCTTCGCTTGTTCTTACTCTCTTTCACAACTTTCCGTGATGTTTCCTCTTGATGGTCCTTCTTCAAGTTGCTTTCCACTCCTCAAGGCAACTACCTTGCATTATTCTCTTGGATTAAGCTTTGTTTTACCTGGCAAGGCTTCTTGAGGTCTACTTGAAACATCTTTAGCCAGCTATCCAATTTGTTGTTCTAAATTTCTTAATGAGGCTTGTTGGTAGTAGAGCACCATATATGTCTTATTTGTGTAGTTTGTGATTGTTTTAGCTAAATTTTCTATGATTTCCAGTGTAGACTTAACCAAGTTACCTACAATGTCCGTCAATGACTACTTCTTTTCTTGTGCTTGATATAAAGAAACTTATGTAGTTGGTCTTTAAGCTTGAAAACCTAGAGGATTTACTACAACTACATGATTTTTCCATGAAAAATTAGGATAGTTCCTCTATCTCGGGTTGTCAGTGATTAAGTAAAGGCTATTCTAGAGTCATCCTTGAATCT
The DNA here is from genome assembly GCA_019155195.1 of Avicennia marina. Classification (NCBI taxonomy): domain Eukaryota; kingdom Viridiplantae; phylum Streptophyta; class Magnoliopsida; order Lamiales; family Acanthaceae; genus Avicennia; species Avicennia marina. The sequence continues at coordinate 5,755,058 of CM032772.1, read as the reverse complement.
TTACATAATTTAACTACTCCATATCCAATTAGCCACTTAGACTCCCCACTTGACACTCGTGCATAGGTGTGGATGCATACACGTCACAAACCTGCATAATTGAAGAAGAAGAGGCATTAATTTTTTTAGAAAGTATATCAACATTAGTAGTCAAAGTAGTAAAGACATTTAAATCATAAACTCCCACCACTCGTCGAGTGGTATCTCTCTTCAAAAGCTATTGATACACATTTGATGTCATTTCTTCAGTGAGATCCCATGCCTCCTCTGGAAACTTGTTCATTAAAGTGCCACCAGCTGTGGCATTCAACACTATCCTTAATTTCCATTGATGCTATTATAGAAGTTTAAATTTGCAACCATAGGGTATGTCCATATTGTGAACACTTCCTAAATAGCTCCTAAAGTCTCTCCCAAGCTTATGGGAGTCTCTTTAAGTCCAACTGCTTGAAAGTGCCAACTTCCATATACAACTGGCAATCTTAGCAGGCAGAAAGAATTTAGCTAGAAATGTATTCACCATGTCCTGCCATGTTACGATACTTCCTAGTGCTAATTTTTGAAGCCATTATCTTGCATGATCATGTAAGGAAAAGGGAAATAACCTTAGCTTAATTGCATCCTTAGATACTCCATTAAATTTAATTATTGCACATAACTTTAAGAAGCTTGCGAAATGAGTGTTTGTGTCCTCATACAGGCCTCCTTCGAATTGGTTTGATTACACCATATTTATTAGTGCAAGTTGCAGCTCAAAATTATTTGCATTTAGTATTGGTCTCACAATTCTAATCATATCTCGATTCATTACCAGCTAGACGTAGTCATGTATAGCCCCCGGATTTTGTGTTGGGAATTATTGGGGTGGTTGTGGATTGTGTTCCATCTCTAATACCTCTTGTAGTCACCTAAACAAAGCCTTTCTTTAGTGCAATGTTCTCTCAATTTCTAGAATAAATTCCACTAAATTTAAACTCCTAATTTGGCACCTACAAGAGCAATCACTAAATTTCAAAACCTAGTACACAAAAGCGTCCAACAAACTACAAAAATCAAGCAAGAAATGAAAGAAATAGATTGAAAATGAGAAATGGCCTAATCTAGCACACACTAAAAATGTTCAAAAGCACTTGTTACCCTCCCCAACAACAGTACTAGAAACGTGGTGCTTGCTTAATTGAACACAAGAATAGATGAGGTGTAGTGGTGAGTAGATTATCATATCTACACAGAAGGTGTAATGGTGTGTCAGTTGACGTGACTAAGTGTCTATTAATTAGCCCTTTACAAACTGATGATCATAGAGATAACAGGAAATTAATTACTTTATTATCTAGGAAACAATGCAACACAATCAAAGAAACGAGTATCAATATTGAAGAAGTTTTATCCCTTGCGACATGTTGATTCTTAATGAATGGTGATTTATGTCAAGAATCACTTTAATCACGTTGTAATGGATTTCTAATCCTATTGTCTTTAGGATATTCTCCCGGAATCTCCTAAGACTTCAATTCTAAATTAGATGTATTCTCACAATTAAATTAAATTTAGATGAAATTCTATGATTAGCAATGTGTCCCACATCAATTCTTTGGGTTAGCTTCCATTATTCCCACAAAATTAATATTTGCAAAAGATTGCATAACCTATGATTTTCACTTTCGTTATTCCTCATGCGGTCACAAATCATTTAAAAGCTAGTTAGGCTTTTAAAAGCATTAAACTTGCCAACTGCAAATAACAAGGACAACGATAATTGATCACAAAGTTATTCATCCGTCAATCATCAAACTTAATCACAAGGTCTAAGAATAAGCAAACCATAGTGTTATGTATCACACACATGCTAATATCAATCATCCAAAAATGTTAAAAACAAAAGAAAAAGATGAGAAGAATCTTAGTCTATAGTCTTAAATTGCAAGCAAGATGAATTCTTCCAAAACTAATGTGAATTCCTTCTTCTCACACCTTTAATGTTGTTTCTTGCTCCCAAGTTAATGAAAAACTCCAAAAAAACTCTTAAAATCTTTTTCCGTGTTCCTTTTATAGTTTATGGCTAGGTTACTAAAAAAATTAGCAAAATTCAGATAAAAATACCCTTGGTAAAGCAATCTCATCTATGCCTTGCCACTAACATCACAGTCTCGAACCTCTTTCTCTCGATCGCAAACTTGCTTCTCACTCCCACAATCCTAGGCATGAAATTTACATAAATCACACTATGTGATTGTCATGGTCGCACCTACACCTCTTGTTACTGCAACATCTTATCCCACGGTAACACTATTCAGCAGTAGACTAGTCTAGAATACTCCACCTCACACCCATAGCCTTGTTTATCATGGTATGGACCCTTGTTCTCGTGATCACAATCCTCAACTGCAGAAATTTCTAGAGCACACAGGTCTCATGTTCACGATTGCAAAACTCCTCTTCACAATCACGACCCTATCTTTCACAGCCATGACAATAGCTACGGCAAAATCAGTGGCAGTGTCTCTTTCTGCTGGCATAGATAAGGACTTTGTAGTTACAAGCTCCTTTTCTATAGCTATGGCACTAAAAGCAACATCAAAACTTTTTAAATGTTGGAATTATGTCGAAAATCACTCATTTTTCATTACAATCTCATCGAAATGTATTCCAAAAAAGTGAAAGCTCTATCACATGAACTTTTAACAAATAAAACCTAAAATAATCTTAAAATCACTCAAGTGTGAGGCTAAAATCACTATAAAATCATGTTTTATCACCAATAATCTTTTGAGGACTCATAAAAGCATCTGCAAGAGTAATTGCAAGTCATACCGACTTTTCAATACGCATTTAGTGAATCTATTACTTGCGAATAAGTTTTAATAATTATACACTAAGAGGTCTTGTATCCATATTTTTAAGCTTTTATGAATAAAATTTCTTAAAACATATATTTGGGCACATGCATAACTTTACATTATACAAGATTTATATGCATGATGAAACCCCCACTATATCAATATAAAGAAAATATCAATATTTTCTTACTTAAATATTACATTTGCAACCAATATTCCTTATTTACTTTTAGCATTAGAGGACATATCCCTAATAATCTTCTACTGACACTCTAATGCTAATAATTTTAATGTCACTCGCTATAGTATCTAATACCTATCACCTCAATAAGGCGATATAACTACACTTATGTCATCAGCTTAGTAAGTGGGTCAGCAATAATATCTGCTGAAGCCATTTCTGCATGGAGATGTTGCTCCAACCAATAGTTTCTTAAATAATGTGACTACACCTCTCAATGCATTTTGATTTTTTATGAGACCTTAGTTCCTTTGCTTGTCGATCGCACCATTGTTGTCATAGTAGTATGATAATAGCTAATCCATATTTAGAACCACTTAAAATTCTATGACAAACTTCCTCATCCAAACAACATACTTTTCCATATCACATGCTACAAAATACTTAGCCTCAGCAAAGGAATTGTCAGTAATACTCTGGTTAGAACTCTTCTAATTCCCTACTCCTCTATTGAGGATGAAGATATATCCAGAGAGACCTTTTATCATCCGTATCTGACTAGTAGTCAAAGTTGGTGTATTTGTCCATTCTTTAATCTCCATATCTATATATAAGTACTATATCCTTAGTCATTTTCAAATACATAAGGATAGGCTTGACGGCTTTTCAATATTCTCCATCAAGATTTGCTTGAAACTTGCTCATAACACTTACAATGAAGGCAATATCTAGCTTGTAAATTGTACATATCAAGCTTTAAATAGTTGAAGGATAAGGAGCAACTTCCATACTCCTCCTCATCATCTCTCTATGGGCACATGGACTTTGAGATATAGATTTCGTATTGAATGGTAGCAATCCTCCCTTAAAGGCTTCGATTATGAATCTCTTTTGGATTTTGCCTATGTACAAGCTTTAGAAGAGACCCATTAGTATTTTTCACTCTATCTTTATGGATACAAATGCCTAAAATATAGGTTGTTGGTCATATGTCTTTCATAAAGAATGTACTCGATAACTAGGTTTTAATTGCGGTAAGTATCCCAACATCATTCACTATCAACAACATGTCATCCACATAATATACTAGGAATGTAATGGCACCCTCACTAACCTTCTTGCAAAGGCAGGGCTTGTCCTGGTTCTTGATGCAGCAAAATGATTTGATTACACCAATAAAATAAAGATTCCAATTCTTGATGCTTACCTCTTAAACTTGTATACTTTGTGAGATTTGCCTTGTATTCCTAAAATCCCACAGCTCATATTTATTCTCTAAGAGATAACTATGTCTCTCCAATGCATGATAGATCCTATCTAATCACTTTATAAGGTCATTATTGAATAGGAGCTTACCACTTAGACTCTTGATTTTATTGCTCATGCTTAACCTCTTTAATCACAACCGTCCTATCTACACCACCTTCTTCAACAAGCTCTTCTTTGAGAAAAGTTCTTGATAATTGGCAATAGTTCTATTGTAATTAGATAAGTAGGACTCATATCGCATAGAGTCCTTGGGATATCCAACAAAGTGGCTCATAACGGCCCTCACCTCTAACTTATCCATTGTTCCCTTCTTAAGGTAAGTCAAACATTCCTAAATCTTAATATGCTTTAGACTTGGCTTCCTCCTACTTACATCTCGTGTGAGATCTAAGAAATGGACTTAGAGGGAATCATATCTAAGTTATGTGTGATAGTTAGAAAAGAATGCCCCTATAATGATATTAAGAGGTTGGTGATGCTAATCATAGATTGAACTATGTGGATTCTTGTGCTCCACTATGCCATTCAATTAAGGAGCGTCGGGTAGTGTCAATTGTGATACAATACTATTTTCTTTGATAAACTCAACAAGCTTAGCACTTATGTACTGTTCGCCACAATTTGATTGTGGTGGTTTCATGTGCTCACTGATTTATCTCTTTACGTGAGCTATAAACTCTTTGAACTTTTCAAAAGATTTATGTTTATAATTCCTCAAGTACACATTATCATACTTAAAGTAATTGTTGGCAATGCTTCTGAAGTAGCAAAAATCTTTCCCTAGCCATTTCATCAAATAGCCTACAAATGTATGTGTAGACTAGCTCCTACACCAATGCAGCCCTTTGATATTTCAATCTAATGGACTTTTAACTATCTTGTCTAAGATACAAGATTCACAAGTCAAATAAGGTTCCTCACCCAAGAAGATAATAAGTCTATCTTTCTCCAACATGCTTATCCTCGCTTCTCCAACATGGCCCAGTCTAAGGTACCATAAATATTTAGGATTCAAACCATCCCTCAAATGTTCGTTTGATACAACATTTATCATAGATTTATCATCCAAATTCAAGTAGGAAAGGCTATTTATCAATAAGCTAATGCCAACCAATTTACAAATAAATATAACATATATTGTCTCTAAAAGAGAATCCATAAACTTCTTTTACTAATAAAAGTTCATGGACTATTTTTAAGCCCATTTAGCAACAAGACACGGTCTCTCAAGGCCAAAACATGTTTAGATGATAACCTAATTGAGGCAATGCCTATTGCAATGGTTGCAACACTTAATCCAATACCAACTACAATTCCTACTTCTCACTTCTTAAGTGATTTATTGTTGATCAAATCTTGATTCAAAATGCAAAAATGGGAAGATGCACCTAAATCTAAGATACAAATGTAGAAAACACACCAAAGGAATTAGATGTTTCATAAACATAAAGTTTCTCACCTCCATTGTCATCTTTCAAGCAATTTAAGCACTTTGACCAATCCCTCGTCCAATGACATTTATTGTTGTAGTAGAAACACTTTCATGTTTCAATGTGAGCATTGGTCCTTAGGCCTCTCCCACTAGCTTTGGGAACACTAAGTTTCCTTCTCTTAACCTTGCCCTCATTGGTCTCATTAAGTGCCTAGATGCCTCAAGACAACCTCTTCTCCATAGAATAGGATGATAACTTCTAAGATCTTATTGATCCTTTCAAGAGTGAGAACTCTTCTCAAAATTCGAAACTAATAGACTATCTAGCCTTATTCAACATTATGGTCTCAATCAATATAAAGACAACATACATATTCAACATGAAGAAAATTTTAGAAAATATGAAAAATTATTAGTTTGGTTATAAAATGTGTTACCATATGATTATGGACTTTTAATTAAACAGACTTCCCACTAGAATTTTCAAATCTTACACTCTCTCGGGTAGAAAATAGAAATTTCATTAGACAAATTTTCTAGTAGGTGATTAAGTTATTCATTGAGCATAAAATACCTCATACATACAATTCTTGACTTTCTATGCCCAACACAATCCAATCTTATACTTTGGCCCATGGCTCGACGAAACCACACACATGTAGTTCTTGGCATCACTGATCTACTTAAGTCACACCCATTGACTGACAATTTATTAGATTTGTAACTACAACAGTGACCCTTTCATTTATTAAGGTGAAGTATATTTTGAATGTCGTGTATAATGTACTTGAAGCCCTAAATACGTTATTATAATGTGACCCCATTAATGAGATAATATCACATGCTAAGATTATACTAAGAACTCTAAGCTTGGTAAAGGGCCATAATAAAATAGTTTCACATTACAACTTAATATTTGAATGAGAAAGTTTTTGATCCATATAATTTACATTTTGTTTTGCACATTTTGTTTCAATAATACTGTTTCACCATTTACATGTATGCAATAAATAAATAACATGAAAGATTATGGACATCCAACTAATTAGAGCCAAAACCTATATTGTGTGCATATGTGTGAGGCCTTATAACATTATGAGGCTTCATATTTTGGTCTTCACTTGGTATTGGACTTCATGGGCCCACTATGCTAGGGAACGTGGAGCGACGCCAACCCTAGTCTCCATGTGATCATCAACTCTTAATCTTTTATGTTACAAATACATAAGGCATAAAACGAAAAACTAATTCCTATTCTATTAGAAAACTTGGACTTATTCTCTCTGAACCCATGTAATTAATTTTACATCCATAAAAAATCATTCCAAAAAAATAAATAAATCCATCTACATGTGCCTTAATTCTGTGATCCATCTGCATAATTCAATAAAATATGTTGGAATGACTCTAAAATGACTTACACATCTCACACCATATCTTTCAATTGTGGAAAACTCTTTCTTTAAAATTTAAATAAAAGAATTTCTTTGAATATCGTGCATGCAACTTAAGCAAGCTGTTTATGTCGACTGGCAGCTTACGCTGCCCAACACATCACCATGCACATAGCGTGTGCTTGCTTGCAGATTGGGTGTGCATTGTGCACCTACAACACACTTCAATGCCTACCAAGCGCACGTTGGCACGAGCACTTGTCAACTACACATTGTGTGCCAATGTGCACATGTAGCACATACAGGGTGCACGTTGTGCCCGTCGCGACAGCTATGCAAACACCTTTTTCATAATTCAAAATCATGAAAAATAATTTTTGTAAGAATAAACATGTATCAGAATATAAATTTTATTATTTCAAATGAAATCTAACTATAAATCATAATTTGAATTGTTATACTTCACGATTATATGAGGAAAATGGGGGCTCTGATACCACTATTAATTTTCACCAAGTTTGGGGTGTCAACATCAATTAATCATAAAATTACACAGTAGAATGAAAATTCGAAACCCTGATCGCACAAAATAAATCCAATAATTCTACTCGAAAGCTACCTCTTGGAAACTAATTCAAGGTTAAGCATATGCATGACCTAAAAGCTACAACACTCAATTCATGACCTCTAGTTCATCCACAAGAATGAAATGTACAAATCCCTAACAAACTCCATTGTTAGAATCCTTCATAAAAGCTTTGTATATGAGAGCCTTTGGACGTGAGAGAAACTAAGATAGGGCTAGAGAGAGTTTTTCTCTTACTTGCAAGGAGCACACAAAATTAGCTAAAATTCTAATGATTTAGAACTTTTCCAGACCTATTTGTCTCTAAGACATAATCCTACACAACATAGAATTCTTAGTTCTATCTATGAGCAACTAGACATGTGGAATGAGCTCTATGGGCTTCTACATATACATTTAATTAATTTCAACCTATTCCTTATTTAATTATTAATTATATTAATAATTAATTAATAATTAAAGCCCATATGTTTTCTTTTAATTTAATTAATCTTATTAATTAAATTAACCTATTATGCTTCTAACTAATAATTTCATTATTAATAAACATGATAGAAAATTCATTTGATTCAATCCAACTGCAACCAAATTAAATTTGTCAAGACACTTCTCAAGTCTCACTTAAGCACCTAACATTTTTCAATTTGTCCTTGTTCCATCATTTTGTGTGTAATTCTTTAGATTTATCATTAATTAACAGCAACTAAAGCTTAAAGGACAAGGGTAATGAAGTAAATGAATCACATTAACCCTTTTGAGAAGTGAATAGATCACATGACTCCTCTCAATCATAAATACCATGCAGTATAGGTTTTTTTTTTTTCTTACTTTGTTCCAATCAAGTAAGAGTCATGAATTTAGTTAAATTCATTAGCTTAATCAGATGGCTGAATCAATATCACCTCATAACCAACAACCATCCTTTAACAGCTCTTTTTGAATTTTGACTACCTTGGCCAGGAGTTTCTATCTTGTAGAATATTGATTGTATAGGATAAATGCTTGCTCACTTGGAAGTAAATCAATACCTTATTGATGGCACACAAGACTCCATACACATTCGGGAAATCACATGTTGGGTTTATAACTTTATTTCATATCAAGATAGATATTAGCTCAATAACCAAATGAGAAGCTGACCATCATGCACGTAAAATAACCATGTCATCTTAAGTTTAAGGTCCACACACACTTAACATAATCACAAAATAAGACATTAACACCTAAGAGAGAGCTTTATGTATTTGCTTCTTTTTTTGAGTTAATATTTAAATACTCATTTTTCAATAACGTTATATATTCTCAATATCTCATATTGAATGGCTTGATACTCGCCATGCAAACAGATAGTGTACAACTAAGATTTCTTAACACAATCATATAGACACATTCATAACCTTATGCTCTACAAGATTTACATGCATGGTAAAGCTACCATATTGTCAATATAAAGAAAATATTTATATTCTATTAATTAAATATTATATTTACAACTAATATCTCTCATTTACTATTAGCATTAAAGGGTATTATCACTAACATGAATGACATCTGGACAATGGAACATATAGGCATTCTAAGTATACCCTTTACCAATCCATTAATGTACTTTAATATATTTTTCTTAAGGATATCACATCTCCAACCTCTATTGTGCAACAACATGCACTAGTCCTTGTCAATTTGCAACAATCATTGAAACGCCTCTAAGAAAAGTTACTTGAGGTCATTCATTGTGGAGTAAAACTTCTTAACTTGTTTTTCGGCACACAAGTTCCAAAATAGGTCTTTATTTGAAGCCCTTAAGAAAGTTGGCACACACGTGCCTTAAGTAAAATCAGTACACTCTAGTGAGGGTTTCAAATAATTCAGGTCTTGAATTGCTGAAAATAAGTCATAGTGTCAGACGCATGTCAAGCAATTATCCTCCCTTCCCCATATAATATGTTAGCTAAGCATCTACAAAAACCAATGCCATAACTCTTAATTTACGTCTTTCAATAGAGTAGATGCCAACGGTAGCCCAAAATACCACAAAATCAACAACTTATGATGGTAATTAGTGTGTAGGTGTGTCCCATCAACATGGATGATTAGACAACAATGCCTATATCCATTGACACATGGTTTAAATGCCCAAAACACATTCTATTCAAAATCCCAGTGTTGATATGCCTCTATTCAAGGGTCCTTAGTTCCAATTCTGCAACATGGTTATATAACCAGTTAACTTCCTCACATAGCTCTCCCGAGTGTCGTGCACTCTTTCAATGGTTCATTATAGGCTACACCACCCCTTTACATAATTAATCTAAAACTCATGTAAAACCTTAACATTTTTTATCATGCTCTTAATCTCGCTCTTAGTCTCAATCATAAGGTTTTAACTAATCATTCCTAATAATAATGTCAAAACTAAGTTCTTGTCTAAATTTGCATAGTTCATGGACAAATTACCTGGAAGACGTGTGCAAGCCTATGTAGTTTGTAATCATTTATAACCCCATTTATTATTTTAGTAATGCCCTCAAGTTGCATCCACAGTGGAATTCATTTATGATATGCCCGTATTTCACATTCCACATATTAGGCGTACTCTTAACGTTGCTATACTCACGTTAAACCTATACCACAGAAAATTCTTCATTGTGGCATGCACATGACCCATATCTTTAAAAACTATATCCACATGTAGCTCTCCTAACTGATCATCTTAGTAAGTGCCCTACCATTTATTGGGTTGTCAATGGCGTATTAGTATATTTTAGGGTGCAACTATGAGAAAAATGACAATAATGGATATAGTTGCATAGAAGTTAATGGACTTGAAAGATTTGGAGGTGCAATACCTATTGATGGACCGGCTTCATTGTTGCTAAAACCTCTTCCATTGCTGCTATGTCAACTTCATCTTCCACATCATCATTGTCCTCATCTCCTTCATCTCTATTGAAGTCATCTATTTTAGTTTGAATATTGTATTGAATGTGGTCATCACAGTACTCCACACTCATATCACGTACATGCCCAACATTTGCTACTAGCCCCGACCCCAGATTGTAATGCGCAATTCCTACAAAGGACTAACATCTTCTCACTCAACATATGATGGTTTAACATTGAGATGAGCCACCTTAGCGAGATATTGATTTCCAATGCCAGATAATGATTCAGAAACTTAGAGCAAATTGCATGGTAGTTCAAGACTAGAGAACAACTGGTATAATAGTTACCCCTCATCAAACCCAATTTGTGGAATGCAAAGGTCACTGTCAAACTATCATTCCTCTATTTGGAAGTTCAACTCCAAGTAGTTATCTAATTTGAATAATTAAGAAAAAATTCCAAAATTTGCTTATTCTCAATGGATATAATTCATGAACAACATAATAGTCAATTGACTATTGTCAATCCTAGTCAATTCATACACAACAACTGTTCAAAACAGTCCCGCAGGGTATATTGGCAATTATCGAAGGATCTTAACTATAGCTTACAGAATTAGAGTCTTGCATGATAATGCCCTTAGTATAGCACAATGTGTATATTGCCACTAAATGGCATAGCTTGAACTCTAATTAACCAATATTATGATTGCGATTTCAGCATAACATCTAATTCCTCCACGTTATTACTCAAAGATCACCAAAATATCATAACTAAGCGTAGTCACATGTTTGCATTAAATTTAACAAATATGGTATAAATCATATTACGAAATTAAAAAATATTATTTTAAACATTTACATGAAAAATAGTACATGAGAAAACTAAATAATGAATAGTGCAAAAATACACAAATTCAATGCTAAAAGCATACGCGGACACTCAACCCAGACAATAACTGTGTATTTAACTCGTTCAAGTTCAAACTTATAATAATAAATTCATACAACATATATTTATGTATGAGTGTGTGTGTGTGTACCTTACTTATCTAGACATATACTCAACACATAAATTCAATAATTCTATCAAACACTTAAAGTTATAGATTAACCCCATATTAAATCTACATCTTGCAAAATTATTCTTTACATTTTTCATAGAAAACCTTTGTTTAGAGTTTTCAATTAAAATTTCCAATGTAAATCCATAAATTTGATAATTAAATCCTACACTCAATTATATAAAATAATCGCATACATATTCAATGATCCAGACTTTGCATAATTCCACGATAAGCCTTAAATCTAATACACCAAAATGCTAAAATTATAATATTGCAAAACTATAATAAGAAATCAAGGCCATAATTTTAAACATGGTCAAATAGCAAAACAATTTCTACATATATCGAATTTAAATAAGAATTTCAAAACATGTAATAAACACATAAAATTCATAATTATAACATGTAATTTAACATGTTTGTAATGAAACAATAGTTTCAAATTCATGAAATATATAATTTAACTTGTTTTACACAATGAAACAGCATACATTATACATATTTAATTTAATTTTTGATTCAATATATTTAATTCAAATTTAAATTCAATATATTTTTTAATTTTAAATTCAATATTTTTAGCCCTGAATTTTCTAAATATTTTTTTATGCGCAGCTGATTTTATCTTGCATTTAAAATCCTGAACTCGATCTGAATTCATATGAATGGACGTAGCCCAACCCAAACCCTTTAACCTAACAGCCACTACTCGCCCAGCCGACCCGCTAGGACAACCTGATCCGCGCCCAGCCTTGTATTCCAAAGTGAATAACAATAAAAAAAATATGTTAAATTTTTTCAGATTAGGGGATAGAGTGGAGAAAAAAAAAACCCCGTGAAAATGCCTTTGTCCCCTTGGCTTCCAGAGTGAGTGCAGTTATATCATGCTTTTTAGATGTTTGACGAAGCCCGTGCCAACAAAAGATCTTTTTCAATCGGACTCACTTCTGGAGGTGGAGTGGATTAATGGAGCACGAAAATATCAATTCGCTTGCTTGTCCTTGTACGCACCATGATCAACGTTGAGGGTGCAGGGTCGAATATCCTATTCCTAGACTGCCTTGTTGGCGATCGGAGCTCCCCCATCCCTTGTTTCGCCTACATCAATCTTCTAGTCCGAATAAAAATATTTTGGCTTTCTTGCTTATCAGAAAACGTAAAAATCCCGCCGCTTAATAACAAAATATGCACGAAGATGCAATCAAGTACTAAACCAAGTATTAAAACCATGAACCAGGTTTGTGATGAACAAGCTCATTAAGCTTTTGCCAATATTTAGTGCCATTCGATTATCAGTTTGTAACTCAACAGATATAAGGAGCAGTGCGTGCGGCACACATCAGGCAAGCAATTGTTTAGTGGAGAAAAGTGCAGCCACAAAATCATCCATGGCTCTTCGAGGAGATCCTTCCTCACTCAAAGCTGCTCCTATCAGCTCCCCAATTTCAGCTGCCTTTCTCCTCATCTCCTCTGCTTTACGCCCCTCTCCCATCACTGTTTCAATCACCTTCTTCACGTCCTCCCCACTAATGCTGCTCTGCACTCCCCTCGTCAATTCTACACAAACCCCCATTTCCTCCACTAGCAACTTGGCGTTATACCCCTGCTCGGCTGCCAGTGGCCACCCAATTATGGGCACTCCCTGGCTTAAAGATTCCACGATGGGATTCCATCCACAGTGGCTTAAAAATGCCGCTGTTGATTTGTGGCAAAGAATCTCCAGCTGCGGTGCCCATCTGTGTACTACCAACCCTTGCTTGTTACTTGCCACTCTTTCTTCAAACCCTTCTGGCAGCAATTCGGATTTGAACTCGCCTCCCAGATTGAAACCAGTGGGAGGCCTAACTACCCAAATGAATGGATGGCTTTTTACTGTCTTCCAGACCCATCGCCAGCGCCATCATTTGGGAAGGACTGATGGTGTTTTGGGAACCGAAGGATATGTAAAGGACGGATCTTCCTTGGTGCAGATCCAGCCACTGGAGGCATTTCTCGAGAGAAACACCGAGTTCTCTGCTGGTTAGTTGGCTATCATACGAGATGATTTTGGATTCAACATACCGGGGGGAAGAAGTGGCCCCACGCACCAAACAGGAAGCTTCGTGTATTTCCTTAAAGTATCCAATCCAAACGGTTCAATTTCCTCAGCCGTGTTGCACAACCACCCGAAGGAGTTTAAAGACTGTCGAATCTGAGGCTGGAAGAACGTCGACCAATAATCAGTACCATCTGCCGCTCTCAGATAATGATGCAGCATAGTGATATGGAAACGAAAAGAATCGGGAAAACCAGGCAAACTAAACTCATCCTCGTCGGTTGAGCGGTGGGGAAGGTGTTGCCATAAAGATACATAACAGGCGGTGCCGAAAGCGCCGCCCGTGGTGAAAGTGACATTAACGGTGCCACAAGATTTGGCGACCTCATTAGCCCAACCGGCAAAAACATCGGAGATTATGCAGAGTGAGGGATTGCCGTCTCCCGTGGATATATCCTGAATTAGGCGTCGAAAGGGGACTTCCAGAGTGGTTGAGGAGTGGAAGAGCTTTATAATTTGGTTCAGAGGCATGGCTTCTGTGTTCTCAACGTTTGGTGGGAGGCCGTGGTCGCGACTGTCGAATGGGAGCGCAAACAAATGGATCTGGGGAAGGGTTGAGTTCTTGGCCGCGGCCACGCTGAGGTAGCGAACGTCGGGGGGGGGGGGGGGGGGTGGCGATTGTGGTTGTAAAGCCAAATCTGTGGTGGATTTGGTTTGCTAGTGCTAGAAATGGGATGAGATGTCCCTGGGCCATGAAAGGCAGCATCACCACGTGCCGGTGCTCTCCCATCTTCCTCATTCTCTTTCTTTCTTCAGTGCGGGTCTGCGTGCTTTGTTGAATAGGAGAGCAAAACTAAAGTGTCTTGTTGGACAATCGGGGCTACAGCTACTAGCAATAGCAGCCGCGAAGGAAGAGAAATAGAAAGAGGGATCTGCTTGCGTGTGTCCAGCAGCAAGTAGAAAATGGCAGGAGGGATGTAAACAATTTATTCGGCGGACGGGGTTGCAGGGCCATGGCTGGTTATTCCGTAGACCACCAATTTTCAATCTCGAATTCATATTAATTTTTTCGTTGTGTTAAAAATGGAACAAAGCAACTTTCCCATCATTTTAGTTATATTTTCTTAATAAACACTCTATACACTTAGTAAATATGTAAATAAGTGTAGTTATATTTTAATTTAAGTAGAGATATCATATAGTTACTAATTTCATAATAATATGAAGCAATCAATCACAATGATTATTCATTTTATGTTTAGCATTTTATTCCTAGAATTTTAGGATCAATTATCTATAATGTTCTCAATTAGACTTTCTTTCTTAAATTTAACTTATATAAAAAATAGAAGTTTCCAACTTTTAATGCTGAATAATTATTCCTTCTAAGGTGTATTGCCTTTCCTTAAATATGTGAATATATTTGATATATTTGAATTTATTTAAGGTAAAACATATTACGTAGTTGTTTCATGTGTCCGATTATCAACTTGGATGATCTTGGAACGAACACTTGTTTTAACTAAAAATTATGTAGAGCGAAGATTTGAGAAAGGTGACACTGGCCATATGTGATTCGGCGTAAAATTGCCTAAGCGGTTCGGCATAAAATTTTGGATTTTAGCATTTTTTTTCATTGACAAATTTATTCATTTTTCTGTTTGTTATTACGGAACTTCCTATTTTATGTTATTCGTGTCTTTATCAATCCTTGAAGTTTTATGGAAATTTAGTACGATTTTTTATTTATTTATTTTTAATCTATTTGTTCTGTCAAGGAACCAAATATTTGAATTTTTTGTATGTGATATATTTAGTGATTCTCTATTCTGGATTGATTTCTCTGGCATGTTGCATAAACACATCTTTGCACAAGATTCTAACTGTTTTTTGGCTCGTTTCTCCTCCATTTATGTTTTTCCTCACGTGTTCAACAGAAGGTAAGAAATGAAATATTGATCTCTGGAAAGATTCGAGAGTAAGATTTTTAAATAGGGGGAAATAATAGTTTCACATTGCAAACATGATAATTTCTTGAGTGGTATTGTTTGTTCTCCATGAAGGACATCGTGAACCCGAACAATGGGCGGCATATCAAAATGATTGCTACACCTTTCTAAATTAAAAATATCTGTAGAAGTACGATGGCCCATTTCAAAGAAATTCAACTAGACTAGAATAAGTCATCGAAAATATAAGAAATATTTTATTGAACTTTTTACTACAACGAATAGTAGTCTTTGTGTAATAGATATATTGAATATATCAATATATAAAGCTAATGAATTTATCTATTCTAGTCATTGTTATTTACCTTAACTCTTTGTCATAATTTTTTAAATAATCTGACGAATAAATTTGGTAATATTTTAAATTGTCCCAATATTAAATTAAAAAATAAAAGAATTTTATTTTCATTTTTCGCCTATTACTCTTTATGATGCATGGATACTCCAATATGTTCTAACTTAATATTAATTATTCATGTAATGTATAAATTATATTGAGTCAACTGGATCGACTTTGAAGTTATTAATGTACAAAATAAAAATTGATATGACATGATTCAAGAATTTGAGCAATTTTAAATTACAGATGAATAAAAAGACATAGGGTTTACACGATTCAGCCAATTTGACATATGGTGACGGAGACCGAGCAATATTATTTTCTGAGGATGAAGAGTACAAAGCATATATCAATTCATATCTGATGTCTCCTCATGATTTCTTTCTTGAGGGTGCCCCTTTATATTGAGATGGATTTATTCGGTAGTTATTACCTATGATGAGCCCCGTTTAGCATTTGACTCAGGATTCTTGAGTGCTCGCCTACTTAGTCAAGCCGAAACTCGAGACCCAGAAATCCGGTTAAGGCTCAAGAAGATCTGCTTGTCCTGCCTAATGGTTTATCCGTCCCTCCGCCACCTTAAGTCTAGTTGTATCACTCAATTGTTGTGCATTTAAAATATTAAAAAATAAGAGGTCAAATCACTACTCCCGCAATTCAATGTAAGACTGAAGCATGTGCCAGCCAAGCATATAGTACAATTTTTTTTTTTGTAATTGTCAACCGAAATTAGTGGAATTCTTATGATTTGTTCCTTTTCAAGAATTTGAGTAGCTAAGCGGCCTTAATTGCAGCCCCTATAAATAGCAGGTCACCATAATTCAGCACCTCAAGATATCACCAACAGTTTTATCCTTTACACTATGTCCTTCCACCTTTCAAATATTCTATTTTGTTGCTAAGGAGAACGGTCCAACTTCAAGCAGTAACCCCTTCCTCCTAGGAACTCAACAAAATCTTTCGCCTAACACAATGAACATATAAAAAAGGCTAGATTGACTCTAGGACTTGGAGATGGAGGATATTTAGCTTTGCTAGGAAATTATACCCTTAAACTTTGATCTCCCTTGACCTATGAGATAAAGCCCTTCATGAGAACGTAACACATGTAAGAGCGCAATACCTTCTACCATAGAGTGACCCTGCACCAACTGCATGAGCATGGTTTGGCCCATCAAGATGATGAATTCTCTCCTATTTCATGGAGAAGGCCTTAGGACAAGCATAACCCTCATAGATGCTGGCCATCTTTGAGTTCCTCTAAGGATGACCCATGATTTGCCTCTTTCCTTTTTCTACTTCTTAACACTCCTATGTAAATGTCACCTAGATGATCAATAAAATGATATTGTTCTTCATATCTATATATCCATAACTACAAGTGTGTTTCTAAATCTCCTCCAATCTAGAACTCCAATAATAATTGGGATCGAACTGGAAACACGAGTTATATTATTCCTTTATGAAATTTCACTTAAAAATAACCTCGAGATCTTGACTTATCCCAGTAACCTAACCACCTCGGCCAAGACAAATGTTCTCATGATTTGCCCTCCCCTTCTCCTTTTTAGCTCTCATATGTAAATGTCACCTAGATTATCAATAAAATGGTATTGTTCTTCATATTTGTATATTTGTAACTACAAATGTGTTTCTAAATGTCATCTAATCTTTAATTTCAATAATAATTGGGATCAGGCTAGAAACATAAGTTACATTATTCCTTAATGAAATTTGACTTAAAAATAACCTCCAAATCCTAACTTATTATCCCTGTAACCCAACCACTTAGGCCAAGACAAATGTTCTCTGGTTGATCCTCCAACCTTAAAATAATTATGAGCAATGATGAATATGCTTCCCTTCTACTTTTTTAAGGTCACCTTTAACTTTCACAATAGTTTTCAGCCAAAACAGTACAAAGCAATATGGTTATTATATGTGGATGATTGAGATTTCTTCCTTACCTCTATAATATCATTTCAATTATCAAAAGAGTCGAATTTTTTACACTATGAATGTCTTTAAATACTGCCTACAAATCTTTGCTTTCAATATAGATCATAATATTACTTCCCTTTCTCCAACAGAGCTCTTTATTGTTTTTTGGGTCAGTATTGTTGTCTTCTCCATTATAGCTACCCCATGCCCACGTTTCTATCTTAGGGCTTTCAATAAACTACATCTGTTTATTACTCAACTTAAGGTCCACTTTGCAATCCCTGAGGGCCATACCATAGTCTTTCCTAGTCCTCGAGACAGGCTAGATCATCCTCCCTCTAAGTATATCACCATCTTTACTTGCAAATAAGGTTTGGATTATCCTTTCCTCTATCCAAACTAGTTGTCTTCATAGTAATGATATATGAAGTTTGTGTCTCTTAAGTAGCCCCCAATTCCTTCAAAATTGAGGTGGCTTTTGTTATCATATGTCTACAACTATGGGTAGACTTATTAGCCAAATTTATTTTTCCACACCTTTTCATTTGCTCCTTGGAGAAGACTATCTTTTACGTTAACCTAAAAAGTAGTCACCACTTCTACGTTGATCTTCCTTCTTCTGTGGAAGGATGACTTTTTCTATATACTGTGGAGTTTCCTAATTAATTGGAGAGATCAGTTACCTAGCCCCAAGTACCAAAATGGTAGCTAACTCGAGGATGTAAATAATGATGATAGAATGAACGTAGGTGTTCTCAATAATCCTAGTGTTCTATACCACTATAGGTTGTCAAATAGGAGAGAGGAATTACCTAATGTCATAAGTAGCATGATTATCTTTCTACTATGCAATATTGCAAAAAATGGTGACACTAATGCTTTCCTTTCTTCGTAAAGACCTATTAATAATGAAGAACATCATGCTAAAGGCCATGGAGAGGAGGTTCAATCATGTTAAGAGGAAAAGAACTAGCCAATGTCCTACACGTCGACCTCTAAGCCACCTAGCGAGCCGACATCCTAAGATTCATCCTCCTCAGCCTAGAAGATTAGTCCTCTTACGACATTGGTAGCTCAATCTGATGCCCCTACCACTCAACCAAGCCGTAGTGTCTCACTTAGCTATCCTAATCTCGTAGGAGCACCCTCCACCTTAACTAATGTCCTTAGGATTGGTGTGCTATCCATTATCAATCATTTCAGTGCTCCCCTCCCCGAGTCTTCTCTAATTAAAAAATCTTATGATTGCTTAGGAATTTTTTTATGTTTCCACCCTTGCCAAGAATAAAGAGCTAGTTGTTAGTGATATGACCTCCAACACCAATAGAAAATAAAGGAAACTGTCATACTAATTAACGTAACATTGATTTTTGTATCAATAATACGTCAAGTTTTCATGCATGTAAATCTTAAATGGTATACAATATTACATGTGCCTGTGTCATTGAGTTAAGAGGCCTTATTGGTACACTTGCACACTTTATATTTGTATGGTAAGTGTCATATTATTTGGCATGAGATATAAAAAATACGTACGTGTGCATGCTTCATTATAGAAGGAGCATTCCTTAATTATTAATCTCTACTAATGGAATTATATCCTTCAACTTAATTAAATCAAAGGTAATCATGTTTTTAGTTAATGATCACATTATTAACTAATATGATTGATACCAATAATTCCATTCATGTCTTATCCCTTTAATTTAATTAATTAATCACATTAATCAAATTAAAGTTCCTATTGTTCTTCTAATTAAAATCTCATCATTAACAAACACTGGCAATTTATATGGTGTAATCAATTGCCACCAAATAAATTATGCTACCTACCAATTTAACATTCATCATACACAGCAACATTTTTTGTGTGACTTTCTAGATTTATTTTTTATTGAAAATGAGTATAACTTGAAATATATGGGTAACTACTATCCTTGTGGCCCATGTCGTAACCCAATTAAGATGAGGTGAAATGGATTACAATGAACCTTTTTGATCGTGAGTACCATACGATATAGATCTTTTGTCTTACTTTGTTCATGCATCTACTTCGTTCTACAATTGTGTCTACTTCATTGGGCTCGCCACACCTTGGAACTCCAAACGACTCCAACTCTTGGTTTCCCCACAAACATCAACTCCTTGATACCTTTCATGTTAATTCTGTATGGCTCTATGGAACTTCAATTAGCACCAACTTTTAGTCTTTACACGAACATTAACTCTTTAATACCTTCAGTATTACATTTACTCATGGTATATTACAGAAAATCCCTATTCTAAATAGTAAAAAAAAATGGGGTTATGCCCTTACAATCCATGAAAAATAATTATACAACTGTGAAAACCAATTCAAAAGGGAATACATTCATCCACAAGTGTATCAAGTCCACAATCCATCCACAACATACATTCAAATGGTTATACATCACATACATAATTAAATAATTATATTTAATGACCCCTTTCATGGTTTACACATCTCATATGTTGGTTATCATTTGTCGAAAAACCCTTCTTTCAATATTTTTAAATAAAAAAAACCATGAAAATAGACCAAGATAAAAGAAAGCATCAAGAAATTCCTATGTAATAGTATAGGATTCCACGTACATGTGCACGATCTAATTCCTGGCTCAAACAAGATCTAGAAGCCCATAATCCTCCGCATAACTTTATTTTTGCATATTATTCATGATGGATGTATGTGATACAAAAAATAGATAACGTGCAAAGTAAAACATAAATTTACATAGACCAAAAACTTCCTCAAATAGTATTAAGTTGTAACGGAAAATTGTTTGTTGTGGCCCTCCATTGAGCTTAAAAGACCTAAGTGTAGCTTTAGTGTATGATATCATCAATTTAGTGGAGTCAAATTGCAATGGAATATTGACTTTGGGTGCATTAGATGCAACATTCAAAAGATATTATGCCTTAAGAGCAGTTAGCCACAGGCGAAGTTCAAATCTAGAGAGTTTTCAGTCAGTAGGTTTGATTTAAATAGACATAACATGCCAAGACTTGATTATGTAAGGCATTGTTGGGCCATCAGCTAAAAAAAAAGAAAGGATTTGACCACGCATAAGATGCGTTAGCAAGAGTTGCCACTCATTGGGCCTAGCATGCCAAGATTTGATTATGTGAGATGTGTTATGTCTACTAAAAACTCGAGTGTAGATTTCAAAAAATCTAGTGAAAGGTCGTTGTGATTTAAAATGTATAATCATAATAGTAACACATATACAACCAAACTAACATGTCTTGCCTATTTTCTGAGTTTTTTTTTGTCTCAAATAATGCATGCACTCATACTACTAATAATTGAGTCCTTCATGTTAATTAAAGCCAAGATGGTCAACTGGTTTTAAGATTTGAGAAGAGTTCTCATTCTTGAGAGAGTTAGCGATATCTTGGGTATTATCATCCCATTGTAAAGGAAATGGGGTTATTCTTAAGGATCTTTTAGTTAGTGAGACTAAAGAGAATAAAACCGAAAAAAGAAAGCTCACTATTCCTAGGGGTAGTAGGAAAGGTGTGATATCCAATGCCTAAGTTTGCATAGAAAAGAGTTTTTGATGCAAAAAAGCAAGGCACTGGAGGGGGGATCGCACTAAATGCCTCAATCACCAAGGCATTGGCATTACGGGAGTGTAACTTCATGTTTGTGAAATATCTTGTTTCAATAGTGTGTTCTTTACACCTTAGATCTTGTATTTAGGTGCATTTTTCCATATTTGTACTTTAAATCAAAATTTGATCACGAGAGGATCGCTTTAGAATCAAGAAACAGTGATTGGGGTTAGTGATGGGGTAAGTGTTGTAGCAACTATGATTTTAATTACTTCAAGTAGGTTATCATCTTGTCATGTGTTTGGGCCTAAGAGATTGTCTCTTATTGCCGAATAGGCTAAAAATATTGTCTCTGCACCTTCATTAGAAAAAGTAAGTTATGATCTTTCTTTTAAAGGTAATAAGTGCCAAATTTATTGTTATAACAATGTGATTGACATCGCTTTATTGGTAAATGGCCTATGGGATAAAGCCTTTCATTAGTAGGTATGACATGTACGCCAGCAAATGTAGGAGCACAATAACTACTACCATAACTTGGCCCTGCACCCGCTGCATAAGCATGGTCTGGCCTGTCAGGATGTTGACTTCTCCACTATTTCATGGAGAAGGCCTTAGGATAAGCATAATCCTCATTTCTAGGGATGCTAGCCATCTCCAAGTTCCTCTAAGGATGGCTCATGATTTACCTCTCCCCTTATGCTTCTTCTTAGCACTCATATGTAAATGGCACCTAAATGATCAATAAAATGATATTGTTCCTCATATCTATGTATTTGTAACTATAAGTAGGCTGTTGAATGTCATCTAATCTTGAATTGTAATAATAATCAAGATCGGGGTGGAAACATAAGTTACATTACTCCTTAATGAAATTTGACTTAAAAATAAACTCTAGAACTTGATTTATCCCAACAACCCTACGACTCAGGCTGAGGCAAATGTTCTCTGGTTGATCTTCTAACCTTAGGATAATCATAAGCAATGAGTAATATGTCACCCTTTACCTTTTCAAGGTCACCTTTAAATTTCACAATGTTTTTCTACCAAAACAGTACAAAGAAATATAGATATTACATGTGGATGATAGAGATTTCTTCCTTAGCTCTATAATATCAATTTAATTGTTGAAAAAGTAAAAAGTCTTTACACTATCAATGTCAAATATTGCCCACAAACTATTTGCTTTCAATAAAGATCATAAGATTTCTTCGCTTTCTCCAATAGAGCTCTTTATTCCTAGAGAACCATACCATAGTCTTTCTTATTCCTAGTATTGCCCAGATCATCCTCCCTTTAAGTATATCACCATCTTCACCCTACAAATGAGGTTTGGGTTATCCTTTCCTCCATCCAAACTAGTTGTCTTCATAGTAAGGAGATAATGAAATTTGTGTCTCTCAACTGGCCCATAATTCCTTTAAAATTGAGATGGCTTTTATCATCTTATGTCAACAACTGAGGGTAGAGTTATTATAGTTTGATCAGTAACCTCAACCTACTCATTAGATTGAGGACGGGAGACAAAAGCGAACAATTAGCTTATGCCTAATTGTTGATGCCATTCTTAAACTGTCTTTCCTAAAATTGTCTCCTATTATCTGATACCCATTCTTTGGTAATCCTAAATTGGTAAATGATACTTTTTGTAAGAACTTGATATTGTAGCCTCCGTGATTTTGTCTAGGGACTCAACCTCAACCTATGTGTTAAAATACTCAATGGCCACAATGACAAACTTCCTTTGACTAGTTGCCATTAAATAGAGTCCAATGATATCTATCCTCCAATAGGCTAATGGATCACATGTTAACAAAATTTAATTCTTTATAAGGACATGGACACATTGCCATGTAATTAACATTGAAGATATTGCTTTATGTACGCTGGAATGTCAATCTTAATAGTAAGCCAAAAATAAACTAAACTTAAGATCTTTTTGCTAGTGCCTCTCCTCTAATTTGTCCTCCACGGCTTCCCTTTTGTACATCTTTAAGAACTTGAGAAACATGTTGCTTTCCTAAGCATTTTATAAGAGGATTCAAAATTCCTCTTTTATGTAGCATTTCATCAATTATTTTGATCTAGGGGCTTGTACCTGTGTCTTTTTATCCAACGATACCCCTTTCAAATAATTGATGATTAGTTTTCTCCAGTTGTCATCTTCAACTAAGAGAACTAGGGTTTCTTCTAATGTACCAATAACTTAGAGAATAATGATTTGTTTGTCATCATTTTAGGGTAGTGCAACGACTATCTTCACTAAGTGATCAGCTCTTTCATTATCTGCTTGTCCTATCTAGACTAAGAGAAAACAATTTAGTTTTTTGCTATAGTAGGATTCAATTTAAAGTCATACCATTTCAAGACTTTGAAAGTTTGACGTAAGTGACACACATGGTCATCTTCTTTGATTGACTTTACCATCATGTCATCAACATATATTTTCATATTTCACTCAATTTTTTATTAAAATATCTTATTCACCTTCCTTTGATAAGTAGCTCTTGCATTCTTAAACCCAAAAAACATAAAAGTATAAGAGAATGTCTCCAACGGAGTGATGAAACACACCTTAGACGCATCCTCAACTGCTAGAGGAATTTGGTGATATCCTTAGAATGCATCCATCATGGACATTAATTCCATACTAGTTGTAGTATCAACTAGTTAATCAATCCTCATTAAGGGATAACAAATTTTAGGCATGCCTTATTTTGATCATAGAAGTCAATGCATATCTACCATTTTTTGCTAGATTATGGCATAACATGAACACTGGCAAGCTATTTTAGGAATCGAATTTCCTTAATGTGCCTTGCTTTCAACTACCTACCAACCTCCTTCTCATAATCTCAAGCTTTGCAGAAGCTTCTCATGACTAAAAGTCCCTAGCCATTACTATCTTGGCTTGTAGCTGGGATCCACATTTTGCATATGCTCCCCTACTTTAGGATTATTAAATCTCCTATTAAGAAGAGAAAACTTTAACATCTATTTGAGGAACCCCTTAAGCTATTAAAAACGTCCCTGTTAATGCTAACCCTATTCTCATAACTGAAAGGTGGTCAAAAATGAGTTCAATATTCATCAATCTATCCACAGGCTCTAAGTTTCTGAAAATGAGCTGAGAGGGTCTAGCTTCTGATGTAATGTTAGTTTCTAGATTGTGTCCTATGACACCTCTTTAAGATCAATTGATCGCTTCATACTATGCTACACGTCCACAGTTATCAAAAACTTAATAATCATATGTAGGGGTAACAAATCTCTAGAGAATCTAAATAATAGATTGACAACAAGCGCGGAGTCTTATTCATTAAGGTCCATCTTCCCAAAGGTGACCAATGATAGCACATCCATAGAACTTCTACTATCAACCAGGCAATGTGTGATATCTTAGTAAGCATAGAGGAAATAACATCAAAGATGCCTTCTAGGCCCTCAACTCTAAACACAATTATCGTCTTTAGCTTTTGTCTCACTTCAACCCTACTTCTCTTATCATTAGGCATTATTTCATTCACATACAACTTCTTGGCAAAGTTGGCTCCTATAGGTCCTCCGACTATCATATGGGTAAAGCCTTTCTTATGTTAACCCTATTCAACTAGATCCTCAGGCTTCCTACCTTTGTTTACCTGCTCAATCCAGGGCTACTCCTAACTAAATTCTTGAAAATACCCATTCTTTAAAAAGGCACCTGCCTAGCTTTTCAACTTGGCACACTTATTTGTAATATGCCCATTTTTATTATGAAAGTGATAGAAGTGTTCCCCTAATGGATTTCTAGGAGGTCAAGAAGAATAAAAAGGAAAATAAAAGTTATTCACATTTAAATAAGAATTTAGTACTTGCTCCCTATGTACCTTGAGCTTGGCCACTACTTAGTGCTTACGTTGACGATGGCTCATAGATTAGCAATAGTTCAACCCAAGGTTCTATCATCGAGCTCACTTATTAGGCCCTGTTTAGAGTCTATCATCCACGCTTTCTCTTTAGGCCTCTTCTACATTAATGTACTTTTTAGTGTAGACTAAGGATTTATCTAAATCCTTGGCAGGCTACTTAGTTAACGACTGCATTGAAAGATTCCAAGAAGTCTCCAAAAATTCAAGTGAGTATCACCCCAAGATGTAAAATTTGGTGAAAAAAAAGTGAAATTTGAGGTATAGATTGATCCCATACAAGAAAGATCGATCTTAAGGCAGAAAAAAAAAAAAAACAAGAAGATTGGTCGGTTAATATGAAAGAAAGAAGTTCAATTTGGAGTTGAACAAAGTAGGTATGATCAATCTCTGGGTGAAAGAAGTAAGTTGCGATCAATTATAGTGAAACACGATCGATTTGCACTATCTAGGACTTATTAGGTTGCTAAGGGGATTTCCAATGCACATTGGGTGAATGTTTTCGCATACTACCTCAAAGAGTTATTTTCCCCTTACTTGATGAAAAATAATAACAAAGTCGTCCACTTTTAGTGCTTATTGCTAAAGAAGTGGAGCAAGAAGAGTGATGCAAAATCCTCAAAACTCTGAATCACCTCTGAATGGAGATGATTGAACTATCTTTATGTTATGCCTTCTAAGTCAGAAAGAAAGACACAACATTTTTCCCATCAAAGTATTAGTGGAACAAGGTGCCCCATACAGTTTGAGTCACCATTATTCTCTAGCATGTTAATGTTAGTGATATGTCCTCTAACATCAATAGTTAATGAGGGATACAGAGGATATCATGGTTATATATATATCTTTTTACATTAATTAATAAAATTTTGATTTTCTATATCAATTTCTAACAAGTTTCTTCATGCATATAAATCTTGATTAGTATAAAATAATGCATATGCTCATGTGATTAAGTTAAGAAGCTATATTCATAAGGGGTTATGAATATAGATATAACAATGTCTTAGTAATCAATCACTAAAACCAATTTGCAAGTCACACAACTCCAAGAAAGGCATTAGAATCAATACTACTTGCACACTATGTATTTGTATAGTGAGTGACATGTCGTTCAATATAAGATATTGAGAATACATGAGAATGGATGTGTCGATATGGAATGGACATTTAGACAATGACTTGTAGAACAAAATAGATGCATGGAGTTTATTTTTGGCTATCAATATCTTAGTTTTAGGTGCATGTGAACCTTAGACTTGAGACCACATGATTGTTTTATGCACATGACGATCAACGTATCATTAGGATAATAAGGCTACTATGTATCCTAGTATGGAATAGGATCATGAGCCCAATGTGCCATTACTCGAATGCTTGTAGAGACATGTGCATTCAATAACGAATTTGTCTCCTTACAAGTGAGTAAGACATTTGTCTTATGAAGTTGCTGTTTCGTGAGATGAAAGCTCTTGACCAAGGTAATGTATGAGTGGAAAGAGGTTTTCGATAGAAACATTAGTCTCGTGAGATAACATTGACTGATTATAAGGCTGAGTTTGTGAGTTTAACTACATTCTTGACTCTCACTCGAATGCCTATACAGTGTGGTACCATGATTAAAAAGGTTCAGTGTGATCCATTTCACTTTGTCTTAATTAGACTATGATATAAGTTATAGGCTAGGTGCTACTTATATCCTTTAAACTATGCTTATTGTTAATTAAGAATGAACTAAGAGAATAACACACAAAATATTGGTGTGTATTACGAGTGTTAAATTAGTGGATTGTGTACAAGACTTGAGAAGACTTACGAAATAATTCATTTAGTTGCAATTAAATTGAAATAAATAAATTGCCACGGTGGTTTTAAGTAACAAGATCATTAATTAAAAATACAATAGGGTCATTAATTTAATTAATGGAATTAATTAAATTAAAAGGCTTAACACAAGTGGGCCTTAATTATTAATGGAGCATAATTATTAAGGACATGTGGGTTGCAAAATATTAATAATAAAATAATTTATGAGGTAGGAATTAATTAAAGGTCCATGTAGTAGGCCCCTGTAGCTTACGTCTTGAAACCCTAGTGTCAATAGGTATAACATGTTTAGAAGAGTTCTAAACACACTTGTACTCTCAAATTTCAATCACCCTCCAACCAAGAGAAAAAAAGAAAAAAACCTATCTAGCCACCTTCTCTCTCGCTTTACTTGTCTCCAAAGCCTTCAAATCCAAAGTAGTTTATGTTAGATTCTTACAAAAAGAGTTTTGTAAAGTATAGAAGGTGCTTGTTATCACACCAAATGTATAGACAAAGTAAAGGTTGGGGTTCGAAGACCATGACTCAAAGATTGTAAGTGCAACCATTGAAAAATGTTTCCAAAGTGGTATAATTTATGGTTCCTTATATTTGCGATATCTTATGTGTTCTATAATAAAAATAGATGGGATTTGAAGTTTTATATTCTACTATGTGTTATGTACATTTTAAGGTTTTAAAGTTCAAATTTTTATGCACCAAACCCTAGCGAAGCCAAACAATTAAATCCCCCTTTAGACACACAAATTTTGTCTACCAATTAAATAATACCACATGGAAAATATAGCATTATAATATTAATTAAATCAATTTATTTATTTACTTAGGAATTTAAATAAATATAATTTCTAAAATAATTAATTAATTAATTAATATTTTTATCGGCTAATCAAATGGCAATAAGTGGCAAAATCTTATTAAAAGTTTAAGAGATGAAGACTCTATTAACAAGTGATAGAATCCTGCTAGAAGTTCAAGGGATAAAGACTCTATTAACTTGTTGGATAGAATCTAAATTCTAATAGTCAATGAAATCACGCCACATCAGCAGGCTGATGCGGCTACTCTGTCTTTTCCACAACTATAAATAGAGGTTAAACCCCATAGAAACAGATGATAGAAGTTAAGAAAGTGAAGCAACTGAAAATTTAAAGCCCCCTAATTTCTTTCTGGAATTCCTAAGAACATTCATAGTGTTCTTCGCCAAATTCAAAGGAGTTCGTCATATTCTTCGCCAAATTCAAAAACGTTCTTTGTGTTGTTCGCCAAATTCAAAGAAGTTCATTGTGTTCTTTACCAAACTCAAAGAGTTCGTCACCAAATTTAAGGCGTTATTCATCAAAGTCCCTAAATCTAGCGTTTGATTTAAGATCAGGGTGTTGAGCCTAAAAATCAGCATTGCTGGGGACTTAACAACACTCAAGGAAGATCAAGTACAAGTCCTTTCCTTGAAGATTGTTCAAGTTTAAGCCAAGCGTTTTTTAAGAAAGAATTAGAGGATTAAAGTTAGAGAGTAGAACCTACAAAATTTAATTTGATCTAAAGTATTCTATCTTGTACTAAGTTTTCTTGTTATTCAAAAATTTTGTCCTACAGATTTCTAGCCATGCCCAGTAGGACATCTCTACCTCTCATCTCTTCCTTCGTTAACTTTCAAGCAAACTTCAAGTTCCAAATAAATCACTATGGCCAGCAACAAAGGAAAGTCTACCAAGGCTGCTACCTCAATTGTTGTTGAAACTACTGCAAGAAATACCAGTGCTGTCACTTGAAGTGTGGCAAGAAAGCTAGCATACTCTGAGCCAATTCCTCTCTCCGAGGCTATCGATAATCTACTCTTTGTAAGTAAGGACCACAAGGACAACTCTGCAGCTTCAAGCCCTCGCTCTAATGCCTCGTCTACCTCAACATGACACCAATCCTAACAACTAACACTTCAAGTCTTAAGGACCAAATCACTGCATTAACTAAGGTCATTGAGGGGCTTGCCAAACATGTTGAAGAGCAAGACTTGCGAATCTCGAAGCTAATGAATAAAGTAGTTGATGATGAAACCAGCCGGGAAGATGAAAAGACACCTGAAGTGCCTCGTGAGCTGAAGCATCTCCCAAACAACCAACCAATGACCGAAAGAAGTCTGCAGTCAAAAAACTCCAAATTTCCTCTAACGGCTTGATCCTTATTGATCAACTGAAAGACTTCATTGAAGGTACCATCAAAAGTAAATTCGATGGAGGCATCAAGTTAACTTTGGCATATGCCAAGCTTTATTCAGTAAGAATTGACAACCTAAAGATGTTGATGGGCTACTAACCCCCAAATTCCAACAATTTGATAGAAAGGAAAACCCCAAACAACACGTGGCTCACTTTATAGAGACGTACAATGATGCTAGGACATTTGGAGACCATGTAGTCAAGTAGTTCATCTGCTCGTTGAAAGGAAATGCATTTGACTGGTACACTGACCTTGAGCCTAGGACCATGACAGTTGGGAACAAATGGAGTATGAATTCTTTAACTGTTTCTATAGCACAAGGCGAACTGTCAACATAATCAAACTCGCAAATACCCACTAGTGGAAAGATGAGCCAGTCATTGACTAAACCAATAGGTGGAGGAACTTAAGTTTGAATTGTAAAGACAAATTTTCTGAACCCTCGGCCATTGAGATGTGCATACAAGGTATGCACTAGGGGCTATGATATATCCTTCAAGGGATTCACGCCAAAACTTTTGAAGAATTGGCCACGCAGACTCACGACATAGAGCTAAGCATAACTGCAAGTGGTGTTAGTGGACCACCTATTTTAGAGTTCTGCAAGCTGAAAGACAAGCAGGAAATAAAGAAAGGGGGCAAGCCTTCCACCAAAACCCCCACCAAAGAGTCTATGGCAGTACGTGCTAAACTCATTCCAATCAAAGGAAAAGAAAAGGTGGACGAGAAAAAAAAAGTGCCTCAAAAGTCAAGAAGGCCACCCCTAAAAGAGTTGCAGGCCAAATCACACCCTTTTTTAGACACGTATGTCTCGAGGGTCTTTGACGATTTGTTAAAGGCCAACCTTATTGAATTACCAGAAATGAAACAGCCTGCGGAAGTTAGGAAGACTAATGATCCCAAATAGTACAAATACCACCGCTTGATCATGCACCCTATCCACGACTGCTTCATATTCAAAGAGAAGGTTATGGAACTTTCCCACCAAGGAAAAATCACTTTGGATGATGATAGTGCAAATGCCAACACCATCACCTTCAGCAACCAAATGGAGGAAGGTCACCAAATCTACAACTTGTCCAACAAAGTTGGCTGCTTCCACACGAAAAGCTAACTCCCTGTCGAAGACCACATGACCATAATGGTCTTCACGAATGAAGATTTGATGTTGGGATCCCAACCCCATAACAGGCTATTATTTGTCATCGACTATGGCCATGAACAAAAAATCAATCGAATGCTAATTGATGGTGACTCAGCCAGCAACATTCTATCCTTATGAACTCTTAGAAAGCTAGTGATCCCAACTGATGAGCTTTCAAATAGCCGTTTGGTGATCAAAGGATTTAACCAAGGGGGCAAAGGACCTTGGGTATTATAAGAATGAAGCTACTCATAGACAACATGGAATCAGCAACTTGTTCCATGTAATCAATGCTAAAACCTCATACAACCTACTCCTCAGCTAGCCATGGCTCCATCAGAATAGAGTAGTCCCTTCTATTTGGCACCAATGTTTCAAATACTGTCGAAATAGTGTCATGAAGAAAGTACTTGGTGACTACAAACCATTTACTGAGGCTGAGTCCCATTTTATCGATGCAAAATATTACCTAAACAAAGTTAGGACTTCTCAAGCTAGTGATTCTTAAGAAAAGGAGAAACGAGATGGTTTGGTAAAGAAAGACGTCCCAACTAACATGGTATATTCCAAAAGCTACACAGGCAAAGAGCCAGCAATCAACGATGCTCTTAAAGCTTTGACAATGCCTCTAACTCAAATTGACAGTGGAATACTTGCCCAAGTGCCTAAAAAAGCTATAAAGGAATACTAGGAAGTTCAAGAGCTAAGGACTGTGAAATGCTTCAATCCTAAGGCATACAAACTCCTCATTAAGACTAGATACAACCTGTAGGAGCAATCACTATTGGGAAAGCTTTCGTAGAAATCATCAAGCCAAAACCCACAGCAAGACTTGGGTATGAGTTGCCAAAAGGTCCTGTCTGCATTGCCATAAGAAGAGCTTCTACCAACACCATTATGGAGGAAGACTGATCTTCAAGAATTGAGAAGTGGCCAGCACAAGTGTCAGTCTTCAAAAGGCTTGGCCCATTCAAAAAGCAAAAATGCTGGAAGCTAAAAAAGGGCATCACCAAAGCACCAAAACAAGAGAGGAAACCTCGAAGCCTAATCCCTTTCCACTTGTAGTGGCAAACGAACTTGATTGTGTGTTGCGATAAAGTCTTTAAAGTTAAATTTCAAATTATCATCTTCATCAAACCTCAAGTTGAGGAAGATGATAATAAAGAATGTGTGGGCTCATCCAACTGCATAATCTTATAAGAGGAATAGGAACCCATTGAAGAGGATGCTAAAATTGCACCACTTCAAATGGAAGCAAGTTCCAAGTCCACGATAGATGAATTAAGAGAAGTAAATTTGGAGGATAGTGATAACCCTTGTCCCATCTACATCAGTGCCCTACTTACAAATGAAGAGGCTAATGTATGCATGGAACTACTAAAGCAGTTTAGAGACGTTTTTGCCTAGTCATACAAAGAACTACCTGGCTTAAACCTAAAGATAGCAATGCATCACCTAACTGTGAAGAAGGGAGCTCATCCTGTTGAGCAAGCACAACGTTGATTTCAACCAGAGCTTTTCCTCAAATTGAAGCAAAATTCAACAAATTAATCGAGGCTGGGTTCATTCGATAAGTTAAATATCTCACATGGATATCTAGCATCATCTTGGTAAAAAAGAAGAACGAGCAAATTCGAGTCTGTGTTAACTTTAGGGATCTCAACAAAGCATGTCCTAAAGATGATTTCCCTTTACCCATCACAGAGCTCATGATTGATACCATAACAGGACATGAAGCGCTCTCCTTCATAGATGGATCATTCAGGTATAATCAAATACGCATGGTGCCCGAAGATGAGGAATTGACAGCCTTCTGCACACCCAAAGGCATATACTACTACAAGGTGATGTCATTTGGCCTCAAAAATACTAGGGTCGTATATCAAAGAGCCATGCAGAAAATCTTTGATGACATGCTCCACAAAAATATCGAATGCCACATTGATGACCTTGTGGTAAAGTCAAAGAAAAGAAATGATCATTTGCATGACTTAAGGAAGGTCTTCGAGCGCTTAAAGAGATACCAACTGATGATGAACCCATTGAAATGCACATTTGGGGTCGCCTTCAGAAAATTTTTGGGCTTCATTATATGCTACCAAGGCATTGAAATCAAGCAAGCAAAGATTGATGCTGTCTTAAAGATGCCAAGGCCTCGAAACATTCACAAACTTAAGAGCCTACAAGGAAAATTGGCATATATTAAAAGATTCATTTCCAACTTAGTAGGATGTTGTCAATCGTTTAACCACCTTATGAAGAAGGGCATTCCATTGAATAAGATGAATCCTACAAAAAAGTTTTTGAAAGCATCAAGTCCTACCTAACAACACCTCTAGTATTGGTGGCTCTAGTACCCGACCGTCCATTGATCCTCTACATTGCAGCACAAGAATGCTTAGTAAGAGCCTTATTAGCACAAAAAAAATGACGACAAGAAAGAGAACTCTCTCTGCTACATAAGTAAGATGATGACGCCAAATGAGTTAAAATACTCACCAATTGAGAAAATTTGTTTGGCACTTCTTTTCACCATCCAAAAGTTAAGACATTACATCCAAACTCATACAGTATGTTTGGTATCCAAAGCCAACTCACTAAAGTTTGTCATAATAAGGCATGTTCTTTTTGACAGACTTGCAAGGTGGTATCTTCAATTTCACTAATTCAAAATCCTATATATACCACAAAGGCTGTAAAAGGACAAGCATTGGCTGACTTCTTGGTGGGCCATCCTATTCTAACCGAGTGAGACCTTCTCAATGACCTACCTGATGAAGATGCCTTAATGGTTGAAATAACTCCTCCATGGAAGACGTATTTTAATGGAGTTACACATATAGAAGGAGTCGGTGCTAAGGTGGTGTTCGTAACATTTGAAGGACAAATCCTACCTCACTCATTCACCCTTACGGAAAAATGCTCCAACAATGTGGCTGAATATCAAGCCTTGATCATCAGACTCAAAATCACCATGGAAATCAAGCAACTGCACCTCGGAGTTTTTGGGGACTCTAGGTTGGTGGTCAATCAACTATTGGGTGAAAATAAAGTTAAAAAGCCTGAACTACTCCATACTATAACCAGACTAATATGCTCATAGGGTAGTTTGGATATGTCACCATAAAACATATATAAAGAAGGGAAAACAAGTAGGCAAATGCATTGGCCAAGCTTGCCTCTTCCTTGTCCCTACCTAAATCAAAATACCACATGCCCATATACAAAAAAAAAAAAGTAGTACCACCGATGCTCGAGGATGAAGAAGGTGAAAAAAAAAATAATTCTATAGAGGTCTTTGAAGTTGAAAAGGAAGATTGGTGCTAACCATTCATGGACTACCTAAAATATGACAAGTTATCAGAAGATCCACGCCAAAAGGTAAATATTCAAAAACGAGCAACTTGTTTCATCTATTTTAAGAGCACATTGTATAGATGCTCCTTTGATGGGATATTCCTACACTATTCGGGCAATGATGAAGCCATACAAGCAATGGAGGAAGCACACTCTGAGATTTGCGGTGCCCACCAGTCTGACCAAAACTTCATTTTCACATCAAAAGGATAGGCTATTACTGACCGACAATAGTAAAGGACTACATAGAATTCACCCAAAAGTGTCAACCATGCCAATGCCACACCAGCTTCATTCACCAACCGCCTGAACCCTTACACCTCATGGTTCCCTTATGGCCCTTCAACGCTTAGGGTTTTAGAGGTTGTCAGGCGCATAACAAAATCATCTGCCGACCACCTCTACATCCTTGCTACAACTAACTACTTCTCAAAATATAGATATGGAGTCCCGCTGGTATATCATCACTAATAATGCAAAACCATTTTCCAATAGCACAATTGACAAGCAATATCAAAAATTTAGCTTCAAGCAAAGGAAGTCTTCAATGTACCATGCCCTAGCAAATGGTGTTGTAGAAGCTTTCAACAAGACTTTGTGCAACTTGTTGAAAAAATTGATGTCAAAATCAAAAAAGGATTGCCATGAAAGGTTTGGTGAAGCCTATGGGCTTATCGAACCACTCACAGGACTCTTACGTAGGCAACTCCTTATGTATTGGTGTATGGTGCTGAGGCCATCACCCTACTCGAACAGCAAATTCTATCCTTTCAAATTGCCATACAAGAATGGCTAGTTGAGAATGACAATGCTCGCTTGCACCTTGAAGGACTAGAAGCACTTGATGAAAAGAGGCTAGATGCACAACAAAAGATTGAGTGCTATCAAACTCGCTTATCTAAGGCATTCAATAAATAGGTACGTACTCAATCTTTTCAAGTCAGGAACTTAGTGCTCGCAGTGAGAAGACCCATCATCATCACTCACCACACTGGAAACAAATTCACCTCCAAATGAGATGGACCTTATGTCGTTAAAGAAATTTACACAAATGGTGTTTACAAGCTAGTTGACCAAGATGACGTAAGAATTGGTCTAATCAACAGGAGATTTTTGAAGAAATATTATGCTTAAAAAAATAAAAAAATTCCTATTAAATCAAAGATGCAAAAAAAAAAAAACACATTACTGTTAGGTTTTAACAAGTTTAGGGTCGAGTTTTAAAATTTTAAAAACATAAATTAACATCATACACATCGCTATCCAACAAGCATTAACTAAGATGGGCAAAAAAAACATGTAAAGAATGTACTTTTAGAATTGTGTTGCAATTGGTGTGCATGCGATCCTTAAGTCATAGCCTTCGAATACTAACCTTTAGGTTTTTTACACAGCTAAAATGTTGATGAGCGACATCCACACCTCGCAAAATCCCTTTTGCAAGACTTTAACTCAAATACCTTTAGGCTTAAAGGTTTTGTGTGACAAGAAGAAAACGAGATGATGGCTAGAGCTTTCTTTCTTCATGCTTGGTGGGAGGCACATGAAAATTGTAGGTTTTTCTCATGCTTAGAACTTTTATAAATATGTATTTAAACTTAAAACACTAGGGTAATATAAGTGATGAGCTCCACAAACTTACTACATGGACCTTCAGTAATTTCTAACCCATAGGCCTTTCAATTATTAATCTCACTAATATTTGCAGCAAATACTTCTTATTTTTTAATCTCCATTAATAATTAAGGCCCACTTGGCCACTTAATTATTAATCTCTATTAATAATTGAGACTTAATGGAATTATATCCTTCAACTTAGTTAATCTCGTTAATGAAATAAAAGGTAATCATGTTTCTAATTAATAATCACATTATTAACAAATATGATTGGCACCCAAATGATTCCATTTGTGTCTAGTCCCTTTAATTTAAATAATAGAGCCCTTTAATTTAATTAAACTCCATTAATTAAATTAAAGGCACATTGTACTTCAAATTAACTATCTCATTATTAACAAGTACCATAGTAATTTATTAGGTCTCATCCAATTGCTACAAAATAAATCCTCCACGAGACTTGAGAAGTCTCGTTTATATCCCATCCATTTAACACTCATCAAACATTCTAACTTTTTTATGTATAACTCTTTAGATTCATTCTTAATTAGAAATGAGTATAACTCAAAGGATATAAGTAATACTTAGTCTATGGCCCATATTATAGCCCAATTAAGATGAAATAAAAATGATTACAATGAACCCTCCTAATTGTGAGTACCATATGGTATAAACTTTTTGTCTTACTTTATCCTAATTGAGTAAGAGTAATGGATTTAGCCATACTCTTAAATTCAGTCATATGATCATTTAATGTTATTTCATAAGACTAATGTTTCTTTCAAAAACTTCTTTTTGATCAAGCACTACATTGGCTAAAGATTTTTGTCTCATGAAACATCAACTGCATTGGATAAACACTTTGGTTACTTCAAAATGAGATAAATTCATTATTGAAAGCACACATATCTCCATACATATCTGATACAACAATACGTCGGGCTCATGATCCTATCATATATTAGGATAAATATTAGCTCTTAATACCCTAATAACATGTTAATCGCCATACACACAAAATAACTATATCGTCTAAAATCTATGGTCCACGCGCACTTAACATGATCATGAAACACACATGTTTTCTTTGTATCTCACACTAAACAACATGACACTTAACATGCAAATACAAAGTGGTGAGTTGTACAGACTCTCGAATGCCTTTTAAAGTGTTTGTAGCCCATACTAATTTCTACCAAGACAATCTTGTGTATATATTCATAACCTTTTATGAATAAGGCCTATTAACTCAATCATATTGGCACATACAATACTTTATGCCGTTCAAGATTCACATGTAGAGTCAAAATTACCAGATTTCATGAATAATTTCGTAATACCTGTCTGTGTGTTTGGATTTTTGATGAGACCTTGGTTCCTTAGATTGTGCAATCACGTCGTTGTTGACACAATAAAGTGGTAACGGCCGATCCATATTTGGAACCACCTAAATTTCTATCATGAACTTCTTTATCCAAACAGCCTCCTTCGCAGCATAAAATGTTGCAATGTACTCAACCTCAATAGTAGAGACTATAGTCTACTGTGCTTGGAACTCTTCTAACTGACTACTCCTCCATTAAGAGTGAAAATAAACGTAGAGATAAGACTTTCTATCATCTTCATCCGATTGGAAATTGGAATCAATGTATTCGTCTACTCGTAGATCACTATCTCTGACTACAAGTACAATATCCTTAGTCCTCAAAAACTTAAGGATACACTTGACAACATTTCAATGCTCTCTACCCGGATTTACCTGAAGCCTACTCGTAACACTTATGGTATAGGTAATATCTAATCGTGTACATAGCATTACGCACACCAGGATTCTTATAGCCCAAGCAAATAGAATGGCTTCTATGCTCCTTCTCTCATCATCCATCTTTAGACACATGGATTTTGAGAGATGGATGCTATAGCTGAATGGTAGCAATCCTCTCTTACATGCTTGCATATTGAACCTCTTCAGTAACTTGTTTATGTATAAAGATTAGAAAAGTGCCAAAAGTCTTTTTACTCTATCTCTATGAACATGAATGTGCAAGATAGTAGTTGCTTCTTCCAAGCTTTTCATGGAGAAGGTATTGGATAATCGTGTCATGACTATGATTAACATCTTTTCATCATTCCTGAACAATAGTATGTCATCTACATACAATATTAGGAATGTAATGGTATTCCCACTAACCTTCTTATTGACACAAAGCTCATCTTTATTCTTAATGAAACAAAACAATTTAATTACACCATTAAAACAATGACTCCAAATCCTTAATGCCTGCTTAAGGCCATAGATAGACCTCTTAAGCTTGTAGATATTATGAGATAGCTCTTAGACCTTAAAACTATATGGTTGCTCCATATAAATATCCTCCTCAAGCATCCCATTGAGAAAAGTGATTTTGCCATTCATTTGCCAAATCTTGTAATCAAGGTAGGCAACTATCACAAGTGAGATTTGAATTAATTTGAGTATGGCTACTTGGGAGAAGTTTCCTCATAGTCAATTCCCTCTTTTTGATAATAACCCTTCACCACAAATCAGACCTTATAGGTCTCTACCCTATCTATCAAACCAATCTTTTTCTTGTTGAGCCACTTGAATCTAATGGAAACTATTCTCTCGGATGCAACTAAGGTCCATACTTGGTTTACATGCATAGAATCCATCTCTGATTGCATAGTCTTTAGCCACTCGGTGGAGTCCTTATTCACCATTGCTTGATGAAAGGTAGAAAGATCATCTCTATAATCTTTATCTCCCATAACGAACAACTGTTATCGTTTCCTATCCCATAACCATATCTTTGTGGTGTATAAGAGATTCTACCTGATCGTCGTAATTGTTGCATTATATATGGTTGTTCTTGAATAGAAACTTGCATATGTGATCATTACTTTGTCGCTTATACTCAACTTCCTTAAACACTCCCGTTCTACTTGTACCTCTTTCTCGAATGAACTCTATTTCGAGAAAATGCGCCTCATAGCCGATGATAATCCTATTGTAGTTGAGTAGTTAGAACGCATATTCCATGAAGTCCTTGGGATATCTAAAAAAATGGCTTATAAGGGCCCTCACCTTTAACTTGTTTGTCATACTCTTCCTAAGATAAACTAACATCCTCAAACCCTAATGTGTTTCAAGCTCGTCTTCGTCCCATTCCACATCTCCAATGTGGTTAAAGGAATAGATTTAGAGTAAATCCTATTCAAGACGTAGGCAACTATCAAGAGGGTGTATCCCCATAAAGAAATAGGTAAATTAGTGAAGCTTATCATAAATTAAACCATGTCCAACAAAGCCCAATTCCTACCCTCAGTTACACTATTTAGTTAAGGAGTTGATGGTGGTGTAAGTTATGACACAATACGATTTTCTTTGAGAAATTCAATGAAATCATTACTTATGTACTCCCCATCATGTCCAATCGTAGCATTTTTACATGCTTGCCAATTTATTTTTCTACTTTAGGCTTGAATTCTTTGAACTATTCAATGGATTTGTACTTGGACTTTATCAAGTATACATAATCATATCTAGAATAATCATCATTAAAGGTTGTGAAGTAGTGAAAACCTATCCTTGCCAATTCAATAAATAGCCCATAAACATAGATGTACATTAGCTCTAATACTGATGTAGTTCTCTAGACTTGCCCATTTGGTAACAAGAGAAAATCTCATGGGCCTAAAACATGACCGAATGATAACCTAATTGAAGCAATAACAATTGTAGTAGTTGCAACACCTGCTCCACTACCAACCTTAATCACCACTTCTCGCTTCTCAAGTGATCTATTTTTAACCAAATCTTGATTCGAAGCACAAATGCGGGAAGGTACCCCTAACTCCAAGATCCATGACATAGAGAACTCACCAATGGAATAAGATGTTTCACAAACATAAAGTTCCATGCCTTTGATGCCACCTTCTAAGAAATCGAGACACTCGGCACAATTCTTCCTTTAATGCCCCTTCTTGTTGCATTAAAAATTCTTTCCATTAGCAACATGGGCACTGGATCTCTCGCCTCTCCCACTAGCCTTGGGAAGAGTAGGTTTCCTTCTCTTGGTCTTTGTCTCTTTGATTTCACTAACCGAGAGGCTGGACTTCTCAAAGACAACCCTTTTCCTTTGCAATGGGATGGCAACATCCAAAATATCACTGACTCTCTCAAGAATGAGAAATCTTCTCAAATCTTGAAACTTGTGATTATATTAGCTCTAATTAACATTACTCAAGATAAAAGTAAAATGCAGAAAATAGGTTAGACTTCTTAGTTTGGTTATAATTTGAGTCACCATTATAGTTATGGACATTAAATCAAAATAGTCTCCCACTAGATTTTTTGAATCCTACACTTTCTCGACTAGACAACAAAATTTCCATTAGTTAAATTTCTTTAGTGGGTGATTGGGGTCATCATTGGACATAATACACCTTAAACATACACATCTTAGCAAGCTAGGCCCATTGAGTGTCAACTCTTACCAACGCATGTAATGCATAGTCTAACATTTTCCTTTGGCCTATGGTCAAACGAAACTTCACACATAGTTCTGAGCATCATGGGTCCAGTAAAGTCACACCATTGACTAACGAGTCCCAAAATTTGTAACCCTACCCGTGGCCATCCACTTTTAAGGTGAAGTGTCCTTTGAATATTGAATCTAATGCACCCAAAGTCGTAAATGCATCATCACAGTATGACCCCACGAATATAATGATATCACACACTAAAACTACACTTAAGACTTAAAGCTTGATGGAAGGCTACGAAAAAACAATTTTGCGATTACAACCTAATGTTGAATGAGGAGGTTTTTGGTCCATCTAGTTTTAAGTTTCACTTTGCACATTATTCAATTTCATATATCTCATACATCCATCACATATAATATTCAAAGAAAAATAATGTGGTGAATTTCATAGAAATTTTTTAAATGCTTCTTTTGTCTTGGTCTTCATGGTTTCCTTCATAGGGCCTACCTCATCATAGAACTGTGAACGGCACCAACTTCTTAGTCTCCACACAAACACTAATTGCTTGATGTTTTCCATGTTTTACAAATAGATGTGGCATACCATGAATGATGCCTATTCTACATAAAAATAAGTAAAACTTGGGATTATGCACTTACAACCCATGAAAAATAATTATACAACCATGAAAACCAATCCAAAAGAAATATATTTGCCCACAAGTGTTCTAAATTCATAATCCATCTACAGCATACATTCATAAAATTATACATCACATGTATAATTCAACGGATCCATTTAACAACCTTCTCAATGACTTAGGCATCTCATGCCTTAGTTCTCATTTGTGGAAAACCATTTTTCAAAATTTATATCATACGTATAGGACTTCTCCAGTTTTCTCCATCATGTAGCATGTTTACTAAGTACAGGGATTTTTTGGCCTTATCCATTATGTACCATGTTTACTAAGTACAGGGCTCTCCAGCTTTCTCCATCATGTACCATGTTTACTATAGTGTCTGCAGCTTTCTACAATATCATTTTCCTTGGAGCCTCTAATTCTAATGTAGCAACCATTTTAGCCAAGGCATTGGCCTTCATATTTTCTTCTTGGGTAGCTTGATAAAGCTAGAACTCATCAAGTGCTTGCACCATTTCCTTCACCTGCACACAGTAACTTTTCATAACTTGTTCTCTAGTGTCAAACTCATCATTATATTGCTTGATGATTAATTGTGAATCAAAGTAGGCTATCAGCCTATGTGGCCCAACAGTAAGGGCCATCCTTACACCCCAATTTAGTGCTTTGCGTTCTACCTTCTTATTCGATATGTTAAAACTAAGCCACACACCATATTCCAGCTCTTCACCCTTAAGATTGATTATTATTATTTTGACTCCACTCCCATTTTGAGGTGATGATCCATTTAAATGCATTATCCAAGGCTAGTATATCTTCTCATACATTTCTACTCTAAAGTCAAGTGCCTATCCTTTTATCATTGTTCTAAGATCATATGTAATGTCAAACTCTCCTCATTTCATTGTCTGTTTCACAATTCTTCCTGATGTCACTATCTAAGATAATATTGTTCTAAGCAGATATTGGGTTTAACAATTTAATGCAGTGAGAAAAAAAGTACAACCTCAGCTTCCTTGCAATTGTCACTAGATCAAAAGTTAGCTTTACTATTTCAATGCATCTTAACTTAGGTCTATGAAGTATTAAGTTATGTAGTATATAGAAGATTGGTGATCCTCTATCTTACCGAAACCAAGCTAATTACTACTTTAGATACTACCAAATATGCCTATAACATTTCACCTACTTCAAACTTCATTAGGAGATGGAGATGATTCCAATATTGTTTTAATTGCTTAAAAGCTTATTGATGTTCTACTTTCCATTCAAAGGTTCTGAATTTCTAAGCAACCAAAAGAATGGCAAGCTTCTATCAATGGTGCTAGATATAAATTAGCTTAATGCAGCTACCATCCCATTTAATTTTTGAACTTGCCTTATTTTGCTATGTACGGCCATTTATTGGTTTGCTTGTATCTTTTCAACATTTACCTCGATTCCTTTCCTAGTTACCATTTATCCCAAGAATTTTCCTCCTTTTCTACTAAAAGCACATTTTGTTGGATTGAGTTTTAATCCATATTGTCTTAAGGTTAGAAAGGTTTCTTCCAAATCTTTAACGTGATCCTTTTTTCTTTGTTTTTTTTTTCAAAATGTCTTTAACATATATTTCCATATATCTTCCTATCTTCTTTGGTTTTTTTCAAAATATCATTCACATATAGTACCATATTCCTTCCTATCTAAGAGCAGAATATCTTATCCACCAATTGCACTAGCATTTTTCAAACCAAAATAGCATTACCTCATAGCAAAAAGTGCCAAAAAGTGTAATAAAGCTTACCCTTTTTCTGTTGTCTTTTGCTAATCGGATTTGATGATAACCCTAATAAGCACCCATCATGCTTAGTAGTTCTAAACATGCAGTAGCATCAACCAACCGGTCAATCTGAGGGAGTGGATGGCAATCTTTTAGGCAAGCTTTATTCAAATCTCTAAGATCCACAGGCATTCTCCAGTTTCCTCATGCCTTCAGGACCACCACTACGTTAGACAACCATACCAAATATTGTATTTCTTCAATATGTCGAGCCTTTAGCAGCTTCTCCACTTCTCTTAGGGAGTGGATAGCAATCTGTTAGGCAAGTTTTATTCAAATCTCTAAAATCCACACATGTTCTCCATTTTCATCAGCCTTTAGGATTACCACTACATTAGACGACCATACTAGATATTGTATTTCATTAATATACCCGGCCTTTAGTAGCTTCTCCACTTCTCCTTTTATGACCTCTTTCTTTTCATGAATAAGTTGTCTTGATGTTTGCTATACTGGTTTGATTTTATGGTCTATGTTAAGCTTGTGTTTTGCTACTAAAAGGGGCTCATGCCTTCCTATTCTTAAGCCAAAGATGCAAATATGTGTTCATTTTTTTTGTAGAA
This sequence comes from Avicennia marina, assembly GCA_019155195.1. Lineage (NCBI taxonomy): Eukaryota > Viridiplantae > Streptophyta > Magnoliopsida > Lamiales > Acanthaceae > Avicennia > Avicennia marina. Next base: position 5,711,917 of record CM032772.1, on the reverse strand, counting down.
ACGGTATCAATTCAAACTTCCATAGGTCTTGTAGTTCACCCACAATATGTGCTAGTACTTGTGACAATAATTATACTTGCAACAATTCTTCTACGAGTACTAGTTGTATAGGATTGCTCTTGGAAAATTCTGTTGTTGGCTTTTGTTTAGCACTTCTTATAAATTTGAATTAGCATTTTCTAAATTTTGATTTGGCTTCCTCCTACCACCCTTACCTTTTCTCCTATGGGAAATTTTACGCCCAAATGATATGAAGATGCCACAACATGAAATTTTGCCCAAGTAGGTCTTCCCAAAATAACATTATATGTAGATAGCATTTTTACTACAAAAAATTAGATCATTTTAGTTGTTGCTAATTCCTGACCTAAGTGACAGGTAAGGTTATTGTTTCCTTTGGATCACATGCTTCTCCAACAAATCTAAATAATGATTGATTTATCAATTCCATCTTTTCTTTGTCCATGTCCATTTTTTCAAATGCTTATAATGCTAGGATTTCCAACAAACTTCCACTATCTATCAAGCATCTAGCTATATTATAGTTGAAAACGGTAATCATGATAAGCAAAGCATTAGAATGGGGGGTTACTTCCTCCCATGAATAAGAAGACCAAAAGATGTCTCTGGTCTATTTTCTTTAAGTTTTGTCCACTTCATTCTTTTGCTTGTCATTGCTACCATACTCATGCTATTTTTCCTATCCCTACTTGATTCCACATCAGCATCATGCTTATATATCCTCATTTTGGTTGATGCTCTCGTCTTTCCCCATTTTCTATATTTATTCACATTCCTCTTCTAGCTTCCTTCTACTTTTTTTTTTTTTTTGGACGAATTCATAGAAGAATCCTTTGGAATCAAATTTCTATCTTCTTTTTGAGATTATCATAGTTTTTCATGGTGTGTCCATACTCATTATGTAACTTACAAAACTGCACTTCCCTCGAATTTTTGGCTAGGGTATGTGCTTGACTAGGCCATGTTATCACATTTGTATGCCGCAAATTCATTAATATTTGTTCTCAATTTACCTTGAGTGAGGTGAATCAAGAAACTACATTTCTGGTTACCACCATTATCATTTACACCTTTTGTTTTCCCCTCCTTTCCTCTCAATTGTCCATTCACTCAACTATTCTTTCCTATCATGCTTTTTTCCTATTTACATACTTTTCTACCCTTGATAAAGATTCATCTAAAACCCCTAGTTGGCTTTTTGGAAAGTGATCTAAAGAAATCTTCCTCTTTTAATCCTTGCACAAAGGCGCTTGCCAAAACTCTTAAGCTACTAAAGGAGTGTCAAGGGCTACTTTTGGAAAGAGTTTAATGTGTTATTGCACTGGATCCACACTTCCTAGTTTCATATTAAATAATGACATCAGGATCTTTTCATATCTTTTGGAACTTGCAAACTAATAACGGAACATTATAGTAAAGTCCTTGGAATTTCTAATAACTTCTAGTAGCTAGTGGAACCATCTTTGTGCAAATCCCCCTAACATGGTGAAAAATACACTACATTTGATTCACTCTAGATATTGGAGTGGTAGTGCTTGATGTTTCGATCCAACTAGATGTTTTGTTAGATCTGAAGCCTAGTTCTTACTATAGCTGCCCTATTCTTTGCACCAAATCTCGTAATAGTAGTCCCTCATTTAACTGAGTTCTATTGCTCTTGAACCTTATTTATGTCCCTTAGGTCGTCCACTCCCTCAATTTTTTATTTTTGTGGTTGAGCTAACTTTTTGTAGTCTAGACTATCAGTTGCATCCTTTTTAGGGCAGTTTCTATCACCTTGGTTATTCATGCATTGGGGTCCTCCAAGGGTACTTGCACAACCTAATTTCCTAAGGTCCCCACCTCCCCTAGGAAGTGCAATGCCCAAATTGGAGGGTTGAATGGGAAGGAATTTATTCCCCTTTCTCTCTTCCCCCATCTTCTCTTTCCATTTTCCTATTCACTTTCTCTTTTTTGTGTTTCCCATAGATGCCACCGATTCGAGTTCACTTACTTTCTACCTTATGTTCTTAACTTTCTATACTTCGAACATTAGTATTTATTAGATTGTCATCCAGGTTTTGTGGGCCCTTGTCATGTGACAACCGCCAAACCTAAGATCGCTATTACCCTAGCTATACTTAAGCCTGTCAAACTATGTGGTTCCCACCTTACCTATACTTGAGGAAGGTCAAGTGCTACAGCCGTGGCATCATATGGAATATACAGAACACTCATAATGGTAATGCAGGCTCCATCTTCATCAAATAATAATGGAATTACATCCAATTTGACAATCCACATTCAAATTGAATGATTACCATGTTGCACCTATTACCTTCTAACATGAATATCTACTACGAGTTGGAGACAAGTATGCATATTAAGTAGATTAAATATTTTTTAAATGTATAATTTTTTATTTATGAAATAAGTGAAGATAAAGAAATTCAAAATAAAAAATTGAAAAATAATTTTGATGAATAGAAATTGAGAGAAAATAAAAGAAGAAAATATAACAAACCAAATCAAGAAATGAAAATGAAATAAGAAAATGAAATAAATTAAAATTAAAGGAGTAAGATAAAAATATATTAAAAAAGAACGATATTTTAGTCTTTTTACATTGTTCTAACAAATATCTCTCTTGCACCAACGTTCAACTATAAACAAATTTTATAGGAAAATGTATATATTTTGTAATGAACAAAACTTAGTCTCTATACCAAGGCAAAAAAAATTACGCAGCAAACTTCATTGAATTAATTTAAAAAGTAATATTTCTTTTGCCTACATAACCTTTTGAGTTGTGTGATGTGAGAGGTCCATTTTCATCTCACAAATCCAATTGACAACATAGTAATAAAATAGGGATAATTACAATTACACTACCTTGATATTTGAGTATAATTCCAATCATATCACTTTATTTTGAAAAATTATAGATAAGAAAAACCCTCTATCAGAGTATTGATGTATAAAAGAGAACAAGACTAGTTTTACCTTAATGATTTACAATGTGAGCGTGAATCCCCACATATATAATGAAAGGTTTGTAAGACTAATATCATGTAAATCTACTTATCAAAAATAAGAAGATTAAGATCAACCACAATTAGATTATACAAGAAAGGTACATATCTATACAAGGAATGAGTATAACAAAATAAAAAATCAAAATATTCAAACACTCTCCTTAAGTTGTAGAGTATATGTCATCCATGCTTATTTTGCCACATATTGAACCGCTTGGTTGCTAATGCCTTGAAAAACAAATTTGCCACATGCTTTGAAGGATGAATAAGAGTAGTAATTTTGTTACTTATGATGACTGCAAGAATGAAGAGTCAACTTCAATATGTCTAGTTCCATCGTGAAATATTGGATTGCTAACAATGTAAATAGTTTTAAGATTATTGTTGTACATCGATAGTGGTTTGTTGTACATATAGCCAACTGCTCTAATAAATTCCTCAATCACAACATTCCACTTAATGTATGGGCCATGGCCCTGTATTCCATCTTAGCACTAGACCTAACCACAACAATTTGTTTATTGCTACATCAGGCCGCAAGATTTTCTCCTACATGCATGCGGTAACTTGAGGTGGATCTTCTATGTTCTTCTTCAAAGTAGACATCTATCAATAGGCTTCTATTGTTGGATATCCATGTTTCTTAAACAATAAACCTCTCTAATTGATCGCTTTACATGCTGTAATATTTTAAGAGTAGCATCCTATTGAATGGAATGAAACTAGTCCATAGTCTAATTGATTAGACCTATAGCAAATCAAATGCCTGGTCTTGTCATAATGAGAGAAATTAATTTTCTCACTAAAAACCCATACTTTACTCTATCTTGAAAATATTTGTAAGTGCCATTCTAGAATTCCAAATCACTATCCATAAGTGTATTTGCATTCCTTGAACCAAGCATCCCGATTTACATATGGCATATTTTCTTCGGAGCAGTGACACCAAACTTACCATCAGTAATTTCAATATCCAAAAAAATATTTTGGACACCCCAATTACTTAGTGACATATCATATAGAGGAGAAAAACTTGTGTTCTATCATTCACATGTGGGGGTAGATCAAAAATTTGTAGTGAAAGGTTTACTAGACATCAAAATTATGTAAATCCACCAATCAAAAATAAAACAATCAAAATCTATTGCAATCACTCCATAGAAGAAAGGCGAATAACAAAATATCCTATCAACATATTCTTGCATGATGTAGTAAAGCTTGACTTCTAAACTTCGCCAAATCCTCCTCATTATACACTTAGGTATATCAATTGGTCTAAAACTATTTGGAAGTTGCTCCGCTTACACCCCTGCTGAAAATGAGAAGCTTTCTTAATTACCGCCAAAGTCTTGTTTGCTTCTTCATGTCCTTCAATTCCTTTTATATTTCTTCTATGGCGTTATTGAATCTTCACTTTTATCTGGTCTCACCACCTGTCGTTTATGACCTTTCCCACTCCCTGATTGATCTGAGGGATACTGTTGTTGCCTTTGCTCCTCTCTTTCACGACCACAGCTTATCACGAGGTAGTTCCGCATTTACTTGAATTATTTGAGATTTTGACGTGCTTTTACCAGTGATGTCTTATAGTTGCTACTCCCTTTGCCTACTAGACTAGTCCATCGAATCTCACACAAATGGATTCAAATCGATAAAACGTAGGACCACCAAATGGCATCCTCAAGTACCAATCAGAGGTTCATGAATTTAGAGAACAAAACACCTCAATAGGTATTAATTATTAATATCGAAAGGCATCCCATTAAATATTTAAAATCAATGAAATTTTGCCATAACCATCCCAGACCACCCGCCCATTAATTAATTAACGAGACATTATTTAGAATGGCTTAAAAAAAAAACCTTTCATCGAATGCAATATTATCGAATATAAACCCCCGGGTAATTAAGCAACAATTTACCGACAAGAAGCGCAAACAGGTAGCAAAAAGAATCGCAGGTAGGAAAGCACACTAAACATTTTAACTCTCCCAAGATGATACACAGATAAAGAAAAATAGTGTTCTAAATTCCGCAGACAATTACCACTACGCAGAGCAGGGACCAAACCCGCCGAAACTAAAACGAATGTTCAAAGAAAAAATGTAGTCACAACATCCAATGACAAAAATGGTAGGAGGACGCAATCCCTCCAAAACAAATACAAATCACAACCCTCAAACTGCCTATGCAGACACCTAGCCAATATGCATCGCGAATCACCCTCCTGCCAAACTAAACACAAGTGTCTAATACAGTGTAACTTTTACATTTACACGAAACTTTTATTCATATTAAACATGCAAGGACCGACATCCTGGAAACTAGCATCCTCTGATATAGAAGAACCAATTCATCGGAGCCCAAACCACCTAACTGCAACTCAGGTTCCTAAGTCAGATTCCTACCCTGCAGAAGTGCAGTCAAAGTGGAATAAAACAGCCATATGATGACTTTTACCACCAGGACTCCGATAAACACGACTCTTGGTTTTCTTGGAGCATTATGACTAATAAAAGAATTCAGGGAGCAGTGCACAACTTGATCAATCAAGTTTCCTGATAACCAAATCACGAGGTAGCAGCAGCTGCTTCTGCGGCCTTGGCCAACTTTTCCTTTTCAATTTCTACTCTTCTCTGTTCAGCATGCTGGGCAACTCCATTTGCAAGCGCCTGATAATGAAAATCAAGCGTCTGCATGAGGTTCTGGAACCTCAATGGTTCAGATGTTTGCAGAACTACAAGAAACCACAGTAAGTTAAGGAAATCATGCAATAATTTATCTTAAACACTCAATAAATACATTTTAGGCTACAATATAGCAAAGCGCTACAATTATACCTTTACTAGTGTCCACAAAGAAAACAAAGGGGTCAACATCATCAATGGGTGATTGGAGTTCTTCATCATCACTGAAATCATCTGAGTCATCGTCATCCGATTCAGTGCTACGGAAATCCTTGGCCTGTGGCATCCCATAAGTGTAATCATGAATATATTTGTGAAGGACATTGTACAAACACTTCACAGAAGAAAAATTTTAGAAAACCCTAACAACTGCATAGCAACTTAGACTAGATGATCTTCAAATGCACGTTCATTCTCATTTATGACCCTCGTGGAGCATGTTTCTAACTTTTGTTCTCCATGAGTCAGAACAGAGAGATAACAATGCATGAAGAAGTCCTTGAGTTACATTAACTACCAGCACAAAAGGTAAATCACGCTTATATCCATAGTTTGAGTATATGTTCTAGAGCACTAAGGTAAGTAGATCACAAAAGGTACAGCCCACGCTGAAATTACTGATACCAGTTTTAAGTTGATGCCTGCAGTTCCCAAACCAAGAAGAATAGAAGGACCCCAAGCCAAAAGAGATGGTATAAATTCTAACCCAACACTCCCCCCCCCCCCCCCCAAACCCAGTTTATTAGTTGGGATAGAGAGAGAGAAGGTTAAGTTAAATAATCGTATTTCAAAGCTAGAAGACAGCAATGCCGACCCGAGCAGCCAATTTCTGAAATTTGAGGCTATCAACTTCATCTCCATCCTCAGCATCAATCCCCATATCCTTGTCTGAATCATCATGATCATCATCATCATCAGTTTGAAAATTGCCCATGTCATCATCATCTTCACCCTCTTCCTCTTCCTTTGTAGATTCTGCTCAAATAACCAAAGAAAATATACATATACAGACAAATATAAGAGAAGATAGAGAAAGGGAAGAACTCATGAACCACAAAATTTAGTCGAATATTCAGTTTCCTGAAATTGAGCTGCAGGTAGGGGCATATAAGAGACAACCTGCTACTTGTTCCTTATAGGCAACAAGCAAGTCGAGAGTAGACTTGAAAACACGCTCCAGTGCTTCTCCTGGCAACTGATCAGCAGGGAGAGCAAGCAGTGATGTTAATCCCAAACAGCATACTTTTTTATCATTCTCCCTGCAAACAAACATACATAAGATGAGGAAAATGGCACTGAGATCCAAGCAGGCAGTTAAGTGAATACCTTTTAAAATTAGCACGGGCTCCACTCTTTTTAGTTTGCTGTAACATTTGGAACCAAAGGTTGAAAACATCTGTGGCAACATTAAGCTTTTGTAGTACATTGAGTGCCAATGATGCGTTATAATACAAAGCATCAGCAACCTGTCAAAAATCATCAGTTTTTTATTATTCCAGCACTTGGCCACTGGCAACTTCAACAAGGCAATCTCCTGACATGTAAAAGAATTACAAAGTTGCACAGAAAAATATAATCCAATATAATCAAATATAATCCAATATAATCCCTGATGGTAGATATCACACAAATGTCCATTTCCCCATCCAATACTTCTCCCAGCCTATAAGTACTGTATCACTCCCTTTCCAAGGAAAACCGAATAGCTCACACTACAATTTGTTTCCGAGGACATTTTTCCGTGCATAATTCTGTTTTATTTTACGTTTAGTGTTATGTATTTATTGTCTATTTTTAGCAAAATAATATTCAAGGTAGTTTTGTTTTGTTAGCGGGGAACATATTGATAGAAAATCATTGTCATTCTGGTTTAAATCTGAAAAGTCATATCTATTTCTTTATTGGTTGTTCCAAAACCATCTAGATCAATCAAGACAGAAATTAACTTGATAACACAGCTTGATTGAGCAAAACTTAACTGACCTGACACAGAAAATAACTTTATTGAGTGAAATATCAATCAATGAAACAAACACAAAATTAACTTCATTGAAGGACAACATGCCAGCAAGCTCGTGTTTGAGGATAACAAATGTTCAGCACATTGTTTCTCATCCACTCTTTTCCAACCAAAACATTCAAAACTCGAAATTAGAATTTTCTTTTTTCCTCGTTTGGGTTGGTGGGGGTGGGGGGCTCAAAAACAGTAACTAGGCCTCCATATTAAACAAAAGCACACGAACTTCCCCATCCAGCACAGAAACTCTATCAAGCATTACCATAAACCTAAAACAAGAGGCAACTAAAATACACTGCTTGATTATTTTTGTAAGAAATTAACTTCCCATCCCTCTATAAAACTAATAAGAATTTCATCACCTTCCGGAATTGCCCCAGCCACCGACAAAAAGGCGTAAAATGAATGCCACACAAAGAAAGGGAAAGGAAACTATGTTAAATTGAACAACCAACAGAAAAAAAGGTTTTTTATGAAAAAAAACTAAAAAGACCTCTAAATAAACAGGTGAACCATAAGATTTCAACACACAGTATGGAGAGAGAATAACACACAAGTACTGATCTACAAATTTGCTAATTATAAATCTGTCACTCCTTCCCTTACCATTGTCAAAGAAATCCCATATTGAAAGGCATGCAATATGCTTGGGGGACTTCTACCATGACACAACCCATATTGCACAGAAAAATTAGTTCCTTACCACTTCCATCAAGAGACATTTTAAATGAGGCTTCTCACTACGACGCAACCGCTCCGTGGTGATTCTTAAGTAAGGCTCAACCCAATGATCAACCTGTCCCCTGCAGTTTTGGAACAACACCTGAATCAGTTTTGGTGCTGGCTCAATGTCACCATCCTCCAAATTCTTATCACCCATGACCTGCATGATTAGCAAAAACCATCAGTGAAGAATTATTTACCAGCTCATTTTTCTATCTACAGACTGGATTTGACAGTGAAAATCAACTCACAGACGAAATCATGTTCCAAAGGCTTAGCTGGTAATCAGGATCCTTGCACGTAAGGAAATGTGCAGTGCTTCTGGACATATAGTTATCTAATGGCACCAAGATATCTAAAAATTCCACAAGGAGCACGAGGCGCAAGAGTATTTTGAAGTCAATAAACATCCATTAGAATACAAATTCCAATATTTTTTCACATTAACAAGCAACGTGGGACAATAACAGGGCCAAAGGAAACATCTTATTAAAATGCACAGATGACCAGGTAGCAAAGCTCCATAGAAGGGAAGGCATCAAGAAGTTCTACGATCTCAAATCATTTTTGTGAGGCTAAAATGTCATTGTGAACCAACTATATAAACAGTGACATGGTGTAAATAATTAAAAATAAAGTCAAGGATTATCAAATCAAATAGAATTAGACACTTTCAAGTCTATAAGTGAAATTTTCAAGTAAAAATAGCCAGGATAGGCATTGTAAGAGATATTTAAACATGATATCAAAACAAGTCATGACAGGTAAAAATTAAGGTTCAAGCTCAATGAGCCAAATTGTAAATCCCGAGGCCGAGTTTCCACTCAAAGGAGAAAAAAATGAAGCTCACATCCAGTTGTAAGCTTGAGCTTAAATTTATTCATTAAAAATATTTTTAATATTATTAAAAGTTAAAACATTAAAATCTTTATCTTTCTTGAATTAATTTACTAAAAAGATGCTTCTAATTCGTACTGACACAATAACTTAAAAGAAGCACAATAGCAATAAATATAAAAGTACTTCTAAACATTAGTAATTCAAATATATTTAAGAATAATTATCTATGTAATTTAAAAATGTAACAAAACATGAATGGCCATTAATCAAACATAATAGAAGAAACATAAACACCTATTAAAATATATTATTTGATTATATATTCAATTTTATTTTACAGAATCTTCACATTAATAAACTCTTATTAACTTAGTCTAACTTGTTTATTAAAATAAAACATGAATAGATATGTAACCTTCTTAATTATCCTATATTATGCCAGTAAGTTTGTCAAGATATAATTTTTATTTTGAACCAAATTTTATGATTAGTTATTAGTTGTATAAGTGAATGGCCAAGTTGTTTCCATTATATTATAGCATGAATAAATATGAAAATTTTTAACTAATCTTATAGCGTGCCGTTTTACAGATTCGAGGGTCATATATACAAATATATATATATATATATATATTCCAATAATATATATTTCAAGAATAATTATAGAGTCCCTATAATTTAGGACATATTAGTTTTGCATTTCATTTCATAAGTAAAAAAATGTACATTTTATTAAAAAATAAGACAAAAATGTGTCGAACAGAGGGTTGACTAAGAGCTCGAGCTCAATTCAGCTCGATTCGAGCTTTGGGAAAGCCAACTAGACTCATCTTGGCAGTACACAATCCCTGTGTCCGTCACAATACATCAAAGAAGAACTAATGAAGATATCTATAGAGCAAATCAAGAGGAACGAAGAATAAAATGATATAGCACACACAAATGAAACAGCAACTAAATGATTTAAGGTTACTGACAAGTGTAAAAGTAAGAAAGCAAAAATAAAAATCAAAAAAGAAAATTCAACTAAATGGCTAAACAGAAGACAAGCCAGCTTGGAAAACCTCAGGTACTAGTAAGTGAACAAGAAGCAAGCTTACACCAAATGCTTTGAGATAGAGATCCTACTGTAGCTTTGGGTGGGAATTTTGAGAAGAGTACTAATACATGTGGGAAAAGAAAAAACAAAAAGAGATAGTGACTGTATTTAACAGCTCTTTAGAGTCTACATGTGCCATACAGTTGGAAAAGGAATCATATTATCCCCAAATACATTCATATATCACATGAACCATGAACAAATTTACAACGCAGAAGAAACAAGCAATTCTTAATTAATAAAAGAATAGTCAACATACTGATCAAAAAGACTTCCCAAAATATAAATTAAATTTGTTGAAACATACTTGGGAAAAAATCAATCGCCCAATCAGCCAGGGCATCCATCATCAAGGGCCAAAGACTCCACATCTCGAGTGATATAGTAGGCGAGAAAAATGTCATATATGAGACAATCTCCAAAACTTCCTCAAAGACCTCTGCACAATTATATATACAAAATAATGAAGCATTATAAGTGTTTTAATTATCAGATATCCTCCCTTTAATATATGATTAGACAAACTCTTTACTATAGCATTCCCCCAACCATATTAGTCTCTTCATGCATCAAGGTAACCATCTTCCAATTATTTACTCAATAAAGAAATTCTGGATCGGAACAATTAACAAAGCATCTTATTGTCTACACACTATAATAATCTCAATTGAAGCAACCAAATTGTATGAGTGGGGAATAGTTGCAAGGCAGTAAAGCATAAGGAGAGTAATCAAACGTCTGAAATCAGGCCATATTTTACCCTAACTTTAAAATTGATCTTAGAATTATGCATCCACAAGGCACTAATTTAACATAAACAAAAAGAAGAAAATCGATTAAATTGAAAGATGACGACGATATTTATACCAAAACAAAATCATCTTCATCAGGACAAACTATTACATCTGAATTAATGGCATGCGATGTCCTCATTTTAACCATCCCAAAATAGAGCAAGCATTAAATGAGCACAAGAATCGCCTAAATCTATCACAATTGAAGCAATTTCAAGAAAGTAATTTTCGACGTTAACTGTCATCCACTCAAAATCATACAGGACGCAAGAAAAGTTGTGCTTCAAACAACAGTTCTACTTTCTAGTTAAAGGAGCAAGTACCTCAATGACTTGTTGAACCAGTAGTTCATTTTTTTCTATCTTCTGTGTCTAAGATTTATATGAATCTCATATAATGACAACCTCCAAACTGTCTACTTTTCCAGGTAAGCAGAAAGTACCCACAACTCATTAAACCAAACGTTCACTTCTATCTTCTGCATAAGATTTATACATAATGACAAGTGACAACCTACAAATTATGAAGCTAAAATCTTATAATACGACGGTATCAACATTATCTCAACATCTAGTACCTATGGACTGGAAAAACATGGATTCCATACAGAATTTTTTAAAATAGGACGAAGCATGACTCAACATAATGTAAGGCCAATTTGAATGTCTTAGAAACATCAGTGTGTTCTCCAATAAGAATGAAGAATTTAAGCAAATTTCTGAAATGTGACAAGAACACCAAGCTCAAATTGGCAAGGCAATGAGTAAACATGAGGAGAACGAATGGCAACCTTGTCCGTCAGTAGTCAGCATTCTACACATTATTGGCAATAAAGTTGGTTCAATGTGTACAAAGAGATGAGGAAGTCTGCTGATTGACTCAAGAATTGTGCTTATGGCACGCAGACAACCAACAGCTGCCAAAGCACCAGGATCATCACCTTCCTCATCTGCTTCGGCAGTATTCAAGCACTTCCAAAATGCAGCAGCCTGAAAATCAAAAGTACATGATTCAGAAGGCAAATAAGACTCATGATATTCAAATATTACAGAAGAAAGAGCAGACCCACCAAATTCTGGCATAATCCAAGGGCATAAGGAGCCATCTCCTCTCCAAACTTGTCAACTATTGACTCAAGGGAAAACACTAGATCTTCATTCTCAACCTCGTTCATAAGTTTAAAGAACTCTGAGAACATGAATGTAGAAGTAAAGGAATTCAGTTAGAAAGTTCTAGCCCAATGAAGTGCAGCACTGTAAGACTTCCAAAACTGATGTACCATCAAGTAATTGGGGAAGAATTGGTCGGATTTCACCCAAATCTGTACATAAAACACCCACGTCTGAGATGAGACTATAAAGTTCAACATCATAAATAAAATTAAAACAACTTTGCAAGAAGGGACTTCACCATTGCAGGCCTCCACAAAAGATCGCAATGCAAAAACAGAATCCACACGAACTGGAAGTTCTGGGTCACGCATTCCAGCAACAACGCTGTGTAATGCTCTTCGAAAGTTATTTGGATCGGAGAAATTGATGTGTGCATATTGCCCTGCAACCCATGCTGCCTAAAATCCACAAGAAATGAAAAAAAAATGCCTAAGTTCACAACTTATGAAAAATAAAGTCTAGTCAATACAACCAGATAAAAGTTTAAAATTAATATAACCATAACCAAGATGAAATGGACATATTAAAATTCCTTACTAGGGGTGCAAGATAAGTCCAGCTGGCTAATGAATATGATGAGCCAACTCGACCAAAGCTCCACTCAAGCTCGAACAAATTTGAGCTCAGCTCAAGCTCAACTAGAATTAATTTTTAAAAAATTTTCTATTTTTGTTTATCAAATGTTTTATCTATTCAAATACATTCACAATAATCAAATTCATATATGATAAATAATATATGACATATTAAATTTATATTTAGTAAATGCTCTTTATTTTTAAATTATATAATAGTGATAAAGGGATGTTTTTATCAATACTACGTGAAATATGTATAAAAATAAGTGCTACCAATGTATGTTTTAAAACTCTCTTATTTTTTATAAATAATTCATTAGTACAGGATCTATAATTTATATTTGTGTATCTTCATAGCAATTTTTAATTCATTCACAATATTCATGGGCAAATTATCTAATAATTTATATATACAATTGGACATCTCTTGACAATTTTATCTAAAAAGATACTTTAAAAAATTTAAAACATTTTCTTTTAATTAATGATAACTAAATTTTTTAGTAAAATATTTATATACATACACAATTGCTATTAACTTTTTAATATAATTTAATTCAAGAGAAAAAAATCCTTTGATTATACTTATTCAAAAAATGATGTTACAAAATTATTAAGTGTTCATATTTATTTATTCTATAAATTAATACATATATATATATATTAACACAAGCCTAAATTATTATGATAATAAGTATTTACATCAATTCATAGTTTTTATATTTTGTTCAAAATATATTAATATTTTTATATTGATAATAATTATATAATTTTGAATATTAAGCCGAAATAATACTCTAACATGCTTCACTTTTTATTAGTTTTTTCAAGTTTGTTGGTCAAAAAAAAAAATAATTTTTAAATAATTAAAAATTACGAGCTCAAATGAGCTTTTCAGAGCTTAAGCTGAATCTCAACTTGAATTAATTTGAGTCAGCTTAAACAAAAAAATCTTACCACAACTCAACTCATTTACACCCCTATAATCCCTACTGTGATGCAAAAATTCTTCACACGAACTATAATTTAATCATCATCTAATGCACAAGCAAATGAGTTGCATCACATATATGCAATGATGTTCTGAAAAGCACCTAGAAAATGAATGAAAGCTAAGAACTTCGTATATGGTTTACATGCTATGGCTAGAAATAAAGCCAACACCAATACAAGTCAGGGCACTCTACCTTAGCTCTAAGATGTCCCACAGGACTGTTGAACTCAGGAAAAACATGTTTTACAAGCATGCCCTCCAGTTCAGATTTGTAAGGTTCAGTCTGCTTCAGTTTGTCACACAACGCTCCAATGGCAAGAAGGGCACCATCTTTCTGTCTATACAGCTTGTGTTCTGCTGCCTCATTGTATCTAGTTTAAGAATCATTGAATAGATTCACATCTTGAATATCAAAATTACATAATTCACATAAAAATTGTAAAATATCATAACATGCCTTATACCTGTTAAAAACTTCAACAATAAATAATAATAACTTTTGGAGGTTTTCTTTTCCACGTTTTCTGACCAACTCACTCACAAAGTCCATTGCGGCAGTCCTAGGACTATATAAATCCTCTATTATGTCTGCAGAAGCATAAGAACAAAATCATACATGCAATGCAATTTAGTAGGTCAAAGATCCAGAGAAGTAAACCAAAAGATGAATTAATAAATAAATAGGATCAACAATACAATTTCGAACACACCATATCCCTTCCTCACGTATTCATGTGGATCTTCATCCCAGAGTCTTTGGTCATTGTCATTGAAACACATCAGCGGAAAGATAATCTCGAAAAGAACAATATCAAGTTTTGGTTGCAGCAAACTGAACATATTTCTTTTTGAGATACTGCAAGATGGGGAGGGCATGGGATATCAATAGAAATGTATGAATGTTAAAACTTACTCAAAAATGATACTGAGGAGCTTTAGGAGCTCCGGTTAATATATGCTGATAGCAATTTGTAAAGAACAGAAAAATTGAAAGAGCGTCAAGAGAACCATCAACTTTGCTTTACTTCGATTCACTACCTCCAATCATCAATCCAGTTGCCTCCAACAAATCTCAAAATATGTACAATTCAAATAATGCAACAAAGTAAAATTGACCAATATGTTCCATTTCGAGTCTTCAGTCAATTCACATTCCCAAAGTGGAAATGTGAACTACCTTATTGTAATCTTAAAACCTATGGTGCATCCAAGGATCCAATGAATATCTCAATTTCAACCACCAAAAAATGAAATATATAGTTTCAAAAATACAATTCTTTTTATTAATGAGATAAGAAACAATAGTTAACATGAAAAAAAAAGAAAAGAAAGAAGGTGAAAATAGCCACTGACCCAGTATAAGCATGTTTCCATTGCCATGTAACAAAAATCAGGATAGTATTTTGTGCCCACATGTCAAAATTTAAGAGTACAGAGCTCATTTATCATATGTGATCCCACGTCTACCATGGCTAGTAACAAACAAAAACAAATGATAAACAGGAGGAGACTGCTAGCAATATAAATCTAGACAACAAAGAAACCAAGAACTAGCTTTTTCAATGATTTTGTCAAACTCAAACTTATAAGAGATGGGTCTGGTGAGACATAAGGAATTAAAAGAAAGACCAGATGTCCTGAAGAACTACTTTTGAAAGTAGGAACCAACCATATTTAAATCTCACTAATTTGAATAATAAAGTGGCTGTACAGCCAATAAACATAGCACACAATTATGGGTTAGAATACAGTAACTAAGTGAGCTGAACTTTAATGCTTTCAAAAGATATTTCATTCCAGAAGAAAACATTATGCTGAAGGGGACAAACAAAAAACAAATGACATATGAAAGGCGAAAGTATAATTTTAGTTGGAATATATAAAGATCTTAGAATACACACCTATTGCCCAGGTATTGCAAAAGCAGATTAATTACTCTGTCTGGCAAATATCCACCAATGCGGATCACATTCAACAAACTTAGATAACACTCCAAAATCCTCCCAGCATAATTCTTCTGGAACATTTGGGCAAAAGCTTTGTTATCTGGGTTTTGAAGTTTCACATCTCCAAACCTAGAAAAAATCAAGAAAGCTATTTCACTAAAAAGCGTACACTGTAAACAGTGAAATCAAAATATAACTAACACTCTACCGAGTATAAAGGCGATTTAGTATGTGAATTGTCCACTTCTTCACTTTCCACCATCCCCATGATTTTCTTAGCTCAGGATCGGTAGGTTGTCCTTCTATAGAGACAGGCCTCTCCAAAATATTCAAGAAAAGTATCATCCAGGCATCAAAAACATTTGGATCAAACAACTGTTTTGGTATCTCCAACTGGGTACAGAAACACAAAATCAGTTGCACTTTGACGTGAAAAAATTCTTGTACAGAAACTAGATATAGAAAAGATGATTTAACTCAGAAAATTTTCGTAAATTTTACACAAAGGGATAACATAAAAAACTACCAGAACCCTCAATTTCACAAACTAGAATTACAAAGTTATTTTTCTTTTTTTCCTTTTCTTTTCTAGTAAATGAAAGTTTGAAGTTATTTTGTGCATGAGAGTTTGCAAAAATATTTAACACCACGAAGAAACAAGCAAGACGTCAGAAGATGGGCTATATCTTAATGGTGCCTTTGTGAACTTTCAGATGCCCTAATCGAAAAAATCAAATAAAATGCATGTGCAACAAGCTAGAAATACAGGAACACAGACTTACATAGATAGATGACCAAAATATTTTACAAATCAGCTTGATCAATTCAGCTACTTCAATAGAAGGGTTAGCAATCTGAACAAGCCGGTTAAAGATGTTAATCAGATGAGGAAATGTTTCTTCAACAATGTGATGAACAGGTATTCTCTCCTCATCGGATTTGAATCTGGAAGTTACAAACAATCAGGAGATGAGCATGATAGAAATGTCATCATTTGTACCAGTTAGCCATGGGCATAGATATTAGATAAAAAAATTTAATGTAATTCAACAAAATTCATCATATAGCTAAGTTACCTCTTTTTTCAATAATTTTTCCCATAATACAAATGGACTTCTATGTACAATTTTCAGTCAAAATTGGTACTTCATCATAAGAATCAATAATACCAACAGTTTCAGATAAACCAGTAATCTCAAATGGTTATGTGTCAAATAGCAGTTAATTTTACAATTATTGTGCACCCATGTGCTTGTCAGTGAAGTGGCAAAGTACATTCAACGTTGTTCTTGCAAAGTTGAAGTCTCATTGTGATTTTACTCTTAGATCCCCTGATTTCCCTAAATTATATAACTGGTTGTATAAAACAACCAGCATTTTGACCAAGACGCTGGCTCATAGAGGACCTGACTAACCTATAGTGATTACTTAACTGCCAAAAAAAAGTTACTCCCCCGAAATCACACGAATAAAAGGAGACAAAGGATAATTCTTATCTTACTTCATCAGAAAGAAATATGCAATTTCAGACGGTAAACAATAAATTTTCCCCATGTTTATCATAGAAGACTTGCAAGGTCATATTAAGGCATAAGAGGTTAAACTTTTGAGAGAAAGATAAAGTGCAGAAGTAAAAACAGCTTCATATGCATTCGAATTACGCTACACAATTCTATCAAAGGAATTGTACTAACATAAAAAGCATTAGAAACATAGAGGTAATTCATGCCAAAAGAAGTCTCAAATCCAATCCTCTATCTGCAATTTATGGCCTTTGAAGTCCAATCATCTATCTGCAACTCAAGATAGAGGCTTCCACTTAGTTATTGAAGGAGCACAATAGCCCTCACCATGGAACCAATGGTGACGGCCTAAGGGCTGCAGGTCCAGCACCATTCTTGGCATAAGGCACTCCCTTTCCAAGAGGTGCACACCAGGTGCACCTGACTGCCTTTTTCTAAGGCAGCAAGAGCATCCATATCGCATTTTATACAAAAAACAATAAGAAGAAAAAGAACAAAATAAGCCAGAACCTAGTCACCATTCACTCTCCAGCAGCACTTGTGGTCACAGCAGCAAACAGTGATGGGCCAGCGTGGCTAGTGGGGACGTAGATTTGCATAGATTAGGGCTTTTGGTTTATCTAATTTTATGCTTATATTTGTTTCTTATAAAATAAAATGAACCATTTTAAAAGACTATATCAATGGGCCTTTATCATAGAGAAAAATTATTTTTTAAAAAAATAATCTTAGATGGCGCCTCCTAGTAATGCATTTTCATTATTTTTCTTTCTTTGTTCTATAAGATTAGTGTTGTCTTTTATTTGCTTACTTTTTTCTTTTTCTTATCTTCTTTCAGGATTTTATTCGCCATTTTCTTTCTTTCTTCTATGTTCATTTTCGAGCCCCATATTGTCTTTTATTTTCTTTATTCTTTTCATCTTTTTCCACCCCTTATATGCATGTGTGTATACATACACTGTCTTTCCTAATTTTTTGAAGAAAATTATATAGCAATTTTTGTAGAAGTATCAATTGATTTGCAACTAAAATATCTTAATTAACTAAAATAATGCTTAAATAAGCTTTAAAATTGCTTAGATATCATTGAATTTACTAAAACTATAATACATTCAATTTTTTTTTCATTCTACTTAAATAAGAGAATTTAACATTTTTAAATTTTGTCAAAGCTACATATAGATTTAGATATATAATTTAATCCCACAATTATGAGCCCCGCTTCAATAAGGGGCACCACAGACGGTGCACCATGCACCATGCACCATGGCACACCATATATCTTTTAACAACCATGGGCTTTGATTGTCCAAACTACAAAGACCTAAGATTCATATGCACTTCATAATTTCATATGAACTCTTCACTGTTAATCATGAACTAGTTTAAATTCACGTTTTTTAAACAGCTAGAAAAAGAAAGAGTTCTACAGCTTGCCCCCCATCTATGCAACATGTTCCTATGCAGCCAGATATGTACCTCATATCTCTATATTTCAAACCTCCCTTAATGCTGACAGCTGACACGAGACAAGAATACATTATGTCGTGACAGCCCAATGGTACCAAGACAAGGCCACACATATGCATGAGCAACTATGCTGATTACCCAAATAATATAGAATGAATAAAAGAGAATTAAAGGTCTATCAAGGATAACAATGGAAGACACAGAGAGAGAGATAACAGTAACTGACTCCAACAAAACCAGCAAAGATGAGTGCCTGTTGACATCTTCACAGGCATACAAATAATAAGAACAGAAGAAATTCCTTTATACAATAGATAAAGACATTAAATTTTATTGGAAAGCAATAGTAGATAAAGGATAAAAAGAGGCCCTTTATATAAACTTACTCATATTTTCTGGAAAGGATTCTGAGCACAAATAAAGCTCCATATACTTGTTGGTCCAGCAAATTATGCTTTACCCATTGCAAAAGAGTTGGCCATTGTTCTGGGTAATCCGCATTTATAATGGTTTTCAAGCATTCTCCCAGTTGAGCTCTATTTAAATCAGAGGATGAATTCAAATATTAGTTCAGGGAAAAGTCAATTAACCAAATTATTTAAGGGGACTTTGGCAGCTTAAGCATAAATCAATACATAGTCACTTTGTAGCAAAAAAATTTATAGATCAAAGACATGAATTTAGCAAATCCTATATTAACAACTAGCTCCAATTGATGCGTGATTGCATGTTCACAAATATAAATGATGACTATGTTGCACAGATATTATCACAAGGTATAGAAGAGACCAAAAAATTGTTAATACCTCAAAAGTTGTGGAACTTGGGTGATAAAATTGAGTATGTTTTGTCTCACCACTTCCTTGTCTTCAGGCAAGATCTTTGATTGTTCACCTAAGTGTGCATAATCAAGTCGTTTTTGTTACACAATTTAAATGTAGAATTACAACATCATACAAAGGTTAGCTAGAACAAATAATTTTTTACATATAATTCGTCATATTATACAGTTCACTTCAGCTGGCTTCCCCAGATCCACTAATGCAAAAGTACGACTGCTGACTCCAAAAGAGAGAGCTAGACAAATTACAGGGACACATCAATAAGGAACTGGAAGGGTAAATTCATATTACAAGAGCACTATAGAGTAGTCAAATCCTTAGCACGATTTGCTATTTTACTGGCAGGAAAAAGGAGTTTTTGGCTTGTAACTGCAGCCTCAAACAGGTAAAGAGGAAATTTAGTTACAGAAAAAGAAGAAAAGAAATGAAAACCTCTAATTTGTAGGCCCAATATCAAATATCAATTTCTTATGGAAGACCAGGCAACATATACACCTTTGACATCCTTAATCAGCTGGAACTAATAAACTATAATCCTAGGCGCAGTGACACAAGATACGCACATGTTTGGCAACGCATGTCTATTGATGGATACAAAATTTACCAGGATCATGAGGCGCCCAGTTTTTGGCAATGAAATTCTTGAACGAAATGCTGGCCGCCTGTCTAACCGCCATGTCACAATTCCCTTCTACTATTATCCGCAGCAGCCTCACCAAATGCTGGGGCGCATGCTGAAGCTGCAAGAGCACACTTGAATTCACTTGAACTCCGACAAACCAGAAATATGAAACACGCACATCAATCATGATCTCTGAGAAGGCGAGATTCACCATATTCCTTACAGCTTTCTAACAAAACTTCGAAAACAATAAGAACGAAAAAACATAATTCCAGCAAAAGCAACCTTACAAATTAATACCTGATTGAGACTATCTTCAGCGGCTTTCCGCTCACTGTGACTGGGGCTAAGTGCACCCTGCAAGATGACCGCCAAGTTCTGAAGATCCATCTCGCCTCAACCTTCAATTATCTTTCTGCTATAACCCAAAAACAGAAATACCATACAAGAATTGAAATCTAGACCCCAGAAAGAAGACGGGCTTAGAGAGAGAAACGGGAACGGGAGAACAGGGGAAGAGAGGCAGCGAGGAATGTTTGTGCGTGCGTCGTAAGTATTTAAAGGATTAGGGTTTTAGCGTGGGTTGTTTAACCAACGCAGCACAAGTAATACAATTCTTAAATTTTTTCAACAAAAATTCATCACAAATTTTATTACATTCAAATTTGAAGGGTGAAAATTTAACATAAAAATTTAAAAATAATATAAAAATAAATAAAGATAAAAATATTTTAATATATGATATATTTAAAAATTAATAATCTAATATAAGATCCAAACATACAGACAATATTTGTTTTGATTTTTGAATACGTGATTAATACACCTTTTTCAAGAATTTTATAAGAATAAGAGAGCTAAAGAAATATATTTTAAAAAATGTAATAATTGTAATAGATTTTTTTGAGTATAAAAAATAAAAATAAATGTTACTAATAAATCTACCTCTGTGATATCTGTGTTATGCACATTGATTTAAATTCTTGGAATACTTAACAAAAATAAAATCGAACAGCTATCAAAGTAATGAATTAAACATTATTAATATAATTAAAGCTAGGTAACCGACTTCACATTTTCATAATTCCATTTTCTTCTCTTTTGTAGGATTACATATATGAGATAATACAATGCTAATTTTATATAATGTTTATAAATTTATATAACCCACAATAATCAAACAAACTAAAGTTTAAATGCATATATGATGAACTAATATATGCACGAGGTATGCTAAGATTAATCGATGTAAGTATACAATTAAAATAATTACTGCAATTATTTTGTACAAATGTTATAATGGTTACTTTAAATGATTAATTGGGGACAAAATATTGTTTTATATTGAATATCATGACTAAAAATATATCAAGAAGAATTTCATTTGATAGCTTTTTTGGTATGTACTTATTGATTTTTTTAATTTCATCCTTTTTTTTTCTTGTCTTTCATTGTCCTAGTTTTCTTCTCGCTCCATTATTTTGATCTTACTTGTCAATTTTTATAACTTTATTCTTCCTTTTCTTCACGTTTCCTCATTTTCATTTTTCTTTCACTTTTGTAGGATTATACATACATACATATATATATATATATATGACCTATAATAATGCATAAATGATGAACAAATATATGCACATGATATATTAAGAATAATAGATGTCAAATATATAATTACAACAATTATTGTGTATAAATGTTATAAACTCAAATGATTAATTAGAGATGAATATTGTTTTATATTGCATATTACAACTTAAAAATATATATCAAGAAGGATTTCATTTAATTATTTTTTTGCATTTTTTTTTGAATTGTTCTTTCATTGTTTTCTCTTTTCTTTTCTTTTACCTTGCATAGTTTCCTTCAACAATTTCCCTCATTTTTGTGTACGTTTGTTTCTTCTTTCTTTTTCATTGTACTCTTTGTTAGCTTTTTCTTCAACTATTTTCCTCATCTTCTTCAGATTTCCTTAATTCTATTTTTCTTCTATTCTCATTTCACTGTGTCTTCTGCAGCATTTTTCTCTTTGTTTTTCGACACCAACTGTTTTCTCTTCACATTTCTTATGCCTAGAGATCTCCTATTTGCATACTAGAATCATTTCTATTTTTTCCTTCTTACGACTAT
This sequence comes from Avicennia marina, assembly GCA_019155195.1. NCBI lineage: Eukaryota > Viridiplantae > Streptophyta > Magnoliopsida > Lamiales > Acanthaceae > Avicennia > Avicennia marina. The sequence continues at coordinate 5,689,445 of CM032772.1, read as the reverse complement.
AAAGAGGAATTTTTTTCCTATTATGAATCTTTAATATGTTACATCTAATCTCCCTACATTCTACACACAAGATATTTGTACGTCGTAGTTCGTAACTATGACAAGGTATGATCCCACATTCATAGACAAGTCCTCAAATAATGGAACTTGATTGAAAGTTGTGAAAAAATGGTAACTGTCTATTATTGCAGCCATCCCTGCAATTACTAAGCTTACTTCCGACTTGGCCTATGCTTCAAACCCCATCTAATGTTTATTCATCCTTGTCCATGTTGATCAAGCCACCCTAATCTACTTGACTACATACCTCTAGTAGATGCTACCATATGATACCTTAAATAGAATGATTTGCAATCACCTATCTCGCTTAGTTTATGGCCTCACTAATTAGGTTGTCTTGTTGCATCATATCATTACTCCCCTAAGCTCCAAGATGATGTCCTTAGATTCATTCGTAAGCTTGCATTAGTTTATTCGTCTTTTTAGGCATTGGAATTAATGCCCCTTCTTTATAGATTTATTTCTTCGTTCATCTTTCTTTGGCAAGTATTGCATATTTAAGCATTTCTTAATTTCTTATTGCTCCTTGAACAATCACTATAACCCATCTCCCCTTTAACAACAACTCCCCATCTACATATTCGAGGCTAACCAAATCCTAGGGTCTCCAAATTGGAGAAATAAAAGCAATCATGGCCTATGTAGAAAAACTAAAGTTAGACAACATGAGATTAACCTTAAAGAGCGCAAAGTCACAAGACACCCCTTCCCAATAGCAATTCTAGGCTATTGAAAAAGAGCTCCACTATACTAAGCATGAGCTACAGGAATACAAACACCTGTGGAAAGAAAGAGAGGTAACCCAACTCTCTCTCTGTAAAAAGACTATCAAGCTCTCTCTAAACAAATCCACCACTTCAAGGATACTGGAGAGGTAAGTAGTTGCTTTAACTATTTTATTGGGTCCCCTTTTCTCTGCTTTAAAATTTGTGGGAGGGGCATGAGATACTATAGCCCTTTTACGACTAACAATTCAACAACTATCTCTATCAAATGAATTTTTAGTCAATCCACCAAGGCAAACACTTTTGTTCGGGTTTTAGTGAATGCATGGATTCACTAATTGAGGCTAGAGTTGTCCTTTGAATTGCTGACATAAGTGGCATCTCTTAGAGAGCATGCTAGGAAAAAAAATGCTCGTATCATTTGGATGAGTCCTAGTCATGATGACATTTTGATTACTAGGAATGAAGTACCTAAGTTACTCCTTCTATCTCTCCCTCCCCCCACCTTCCCCCGTGTTTTTTTACATGACCTGACCTTCTAATAAATATCTGATTTTCATACCCGCAAGTTTTTCCTTTAATTACAACACCATTTCCATATATGTTGGGTTCATTTCAATCAACCAAACTGAAAATTTTGAACTACAACTTGAATGATTCTTCAAGTTCAAATTATTTAACTAAAAGCAATACATACACACAATCATTTAGTTGGGGTTAAATGCTCCCCTTAACTTAGTTGCACCTTGGTCAACTCTCAATGATTAAATTCAACTAGTCATCACATCTAAAAACTGCGTGCATGCCTCTCAATCATTCAAATTGGGTAGGTGATGCTTTTGTCTAGGTTAGCTATTACTTAAACTAACTATATGCAAGACCCATGAAACATATTATTCTATTAACGCATAATACTTTCATCCCCCACATGTTGACTAAACATAGGGTTTAAAGAATTGCATTTGTCCTTCTATTACATATGTTGGTCAAGCATCAATTCTCACCACTTTTATAGCAATTACTCATGATGCACCCCTTCATTAGATAAATTGACTTGATTTGTTGGGTTTCACTAGATATGAGATGTAAATTTTTCAAATTTTAATTACAAAATAATCAAATAATGTAGCGGAATACAAAATCCCAAGCTATCTATAAGGCTTCTCAAGTCTTGTGATTAGTACTTTGCAAATGCCTCAAGCCATCGTCATATTCTTTTATGTGTTACTTTCTAAGTACAACCTTAGCTGATAAGGAGTATAACTTGAAAGATTTGAGTAATATCTAACCTGTAGTCTATATCATAACCAATCCAAGGAGACGTGAATGGATCATAATGAATCCTTTTGATTGTAAATCTATAAACATTCTGTCTTGTTTTATCCCAATCGAGCGAGAGTCATATATTTAGTCAAACTCACAGACTCTGCCATATGACTAATTGATATTTTCTTATGACTAATATTTTTATCGAAAACTTCTTTCCAATCATACACTATCTTAGTTAAGAATTTTATCTTATAAAACACCAACTACGTACGACAAATGTTTTGCTCACTTATAAAAAAGCAAATTCCTTATTGAACACACCGGGGCAATGGCATGTTAGGCTTGTGACCCTATCCCATTCTAGGATAATATTAGTTCTTAATGCTCTAATAACACATTGACCATTATGCGCATATAATAACCATGTCGTCTCAAATTTAAAGTCCATATACACTTAATATAATCATAAAACTAGACTTTGACAGTTATGAGTGACTCCACATGTTTACTTTGTTCTGCTAGTTATTGTTTAAATGCTCATTCTTTAACAATACATCCACATACACATGTATTTTTAGTATCTTATACCGAATGACATGACACTCATCATACAAATACAAGATGTGCAAATCATATCGACTTTTTAATACTCTTTAGAGTGTCTGTGACTCGCAAATTTTTTTTAGTGATTGTGCACTAAGGTAGTCTTGTGTCCATATTCATAATCCCTTATAAAGAAGGCCTCTTAACACAATCATATTGGCACGTATAATACTTTATGCTATTTAAGATTTACATGAATGAAATACTGCTAGAATATTGATAAAATTATCATCAATATTTTATTTATTAGTACATTTACAACTAATATCCCTTAAGTACCCCTTATTGATAATTTAGTGTTAAAGGGTATATCACTAACAATCTCTCACTTGCACTCGAAAGGTAATGACCCTAATATCTAATATCCATCTTTTCAAGATGGAGATCTAGCTATTCTTACATTATCTTGGTGAGTGGGTTAGTAATTTTATTTTTGAAGCTGTCTTCTATGTATCAATATCACCTCTTTTAATGATTTCTTGAATGATATGATATTGCCTCTCAATACGTTTGGATTTTTCACGAAACGTTAGTTCCTTACTTATGCAATTGCACTATTATTGTTACAATGAAGTGGCAATGATTGATCTATCCTCAGGCCTACTTGAAGCTCAATAATGAACTTCTTAATCCAAACAGCCTCATTCGTAACATCACATGTCGTAATATACTCAACCTCGGTAGTGGAATCTGCATAAGTGTTTTATTTGGAACTTTTCCAACTTACTGCTCCTCTATTAATAGTTAAAATGTATCTAGACGTAAATTTTCTATCGTTGACATTCGAGTGAAAGTCAAAGTCAGTATAGCCATCTACTTTTAGTTTTCCATCTGCATATACAAATACATTATCTTTAGTCTTTCTCAAGTACTTTATGTATACATTTGACAATGTCCCAATGCTGTTTGCCTAGATTCACCTAAAACCTACTCATAATACTTACGATGTATGTGATATCTGACTTTATATATAGTATTGCATACATTAGGCTTTCGATTGTTAAAGTGTATGAAATGGAGGCCATTGATCTCCTCTCATCATTTATTTGTGTGCACACGAACTTTGAGAGATGGGTGTCATGCCTAACCGGTAGTAATCAATCCTTTCTTAAAGGCTTATATTTGAAAAAAATTTTTGAATCTTGTTTACGTACAAAGCTTGGGAGAGACCCATCAACCTTTTCACTCTATCTTTATAAATGTGAATTCTTAAGATATAAGTTGCTTCTCCTAAGTTTTTGAAGAGAATATACTAGATAGCTACGTTTTGATCAAGGTCATCATCCAACATCATTCCCAATGAGAAGTATGTTATGTACATACAACACTAGAAATATGATTGCGCTCCCACTAACCTTCTTGTACATACAAGGCTCACCCTCATTTATGATGAAATCAAGTGATTTGATTACACAAAGTAAAGATTCGAACTCCTTGATGCTTGCTTAATGTCAAAAATGGGCTTTTTAAGCTTGCATACTTTATGAAACTTACCTTACACCTCAAAACTACATGGCTGCACCACATAGATATCTTACTCAAGTAACCCATTGAGGAAGTCAATTTTTCATCCATCGATCAAATCCATAATCCAAGTGAGCAGCTATCGTGATAAGTATCTGAATGGATTTGATCATAGTTACAAGTGAAAAAGTCTCCTCCTAGTTAATTCCATCCTTTTAATCTGCCTTAAGTTTGGATTTGTAGGTCTATACCTCGCCAGTTGAACCAATCTTTTATTTATAGACCCACTTGTATCTAATGGGAACTATTCGCTTGAGTGGATCCACTAAGGTCCAAAATTAGTTCAAATACGTTGAATTCACCTCAGATTTTATACCTTCTTACCACTTGATAGAGTCTTGCCATTGCTTGATCATATGTGGAAGAATCCTCCCCATAATTATTATCTTCTATAATGGACAACTCTTGTCCATTCTTTAGGACATAATCATATCTCACTGATGCATGAGAGACTCTACTCGATTATTACAATGGTTGCATCACAGAAGGTGTTTCTTGATTAGGTAACTGTTATGTAGTTTATCGCTTCATTCCTCATACTCAACTTCCTTAAGCATAATAGTCCTACCCGCACCCCTTTTTCTAGAAGAACTCTTCTTCCAAGAAGCATGCTTAATAACTAATAATGATCTTTTAGTCATCAGATTGGTAGAACTCATATCCCATAGAGTCCTTGGGATACCTCACAAAGCGACCATACCCTGATATGCTTTAGGCTCGGCTTCCTTTCCTTGCACATCTCATTTAGCGTGAAAGAAATGGACTTATAGAGGAAGTCCTCTTTAAGATGTGGACAATTGTCAAGAGGGAGTATCCTCATAAAGAAATGGGAAGTCAGTGAAGCTTATCATGGATCAAACTAAGTCCAACAAATCATATTCCTACACTTGGCTACACCATTCAACTAAAGAGTTGTCAATGCTATGAGTTGTGATACAATGCCATTTTCCTTATGGAATTCAAAAAACTCGACTCTCATGTATTCACCACCATGATTAGATTGTAATGTCATGCTTATCACTTTGTTTTTGTACTTTGGCCTTGAATTTCTTGAACTTCTGAATGGGCTGATGTTTGCACTTTATTAAGTATGCATACCCATACCTAGAGAAATTATCAATAAAGGTTATGAAATAGTGAAATCCTCTACTTGCCAATTTCATTAAATAACCCCAAAACATTAGAATGGACTAACTCAAACACTAATGTCCCTCTTAATGTACCCATCCGATGGACTCTTGGCCATGTTGCCTAAGATTTAAGGTTCAAAAGTTAGATAGGGCTCCTTCTAAATGGGTTTATAAGTCTACTTTTCTCCAACTTACTAATCCCAACATCTATAGCATGGCCTAATTTGAGATGCCACAAGTACTTGGGATTTAAACCATCCTTAGCTCATTTGTTTATTATAGCATTTATCATAGGCTTATCATCCATATTCAAGCAACACGACCCATTTACTAGCTAGGCAGTGCTAACTAATTTATTACAATAATAAATTTGACACTTATTGTCTTTAAAAGAAAATTCATAACCTTTTTTTACTAGTAGTGGTACAGAGACAATATTCTTTAGTTCATTTGGTAATAAGAGACAATCTCCTAGGCCCAAAACAAGACTAGATGATAACTTAATTGAAGTAGTTCCAATTGCAGTAGTTGCAACACTTACCCTACTATTGACTTTAATCAAAACTTCTCATTTTTGAAGCAACCTACTTTTGGCCAAATCTTGATTCGAATTGTAGATATGAGAGAAAACACCAGAATCCAAGATTTGAAACATAGTAAACACACCAATAGAACATGATATTTCATAAATATAAAGTTCCATGCCTCTTTTGATATCTTTTAGGAAATCGAGGTACTTGGCACAATTCCTCGTCAAATGCTTCTTTTTATTACATTAGAAACTTTTTCCTCTACTAAACATGCCCTAGCCTTGGGAACTTAAGGTTTCGTTCTTTAATTTTCCTTAGTTTCACTAATGGAGGGGCTCAACGCCTTAAAGATAACCTTCTTCCCAATACTCGGGATGACAACTTCCAAGATCCTACTAATTCTTTAAAGAATGAAAACTTCTCTCAAACCTCGAGTCTAATCAGCTACCTTGGTTCCAACAAACATGATGGTCTCAACAACAATAATTATGAGAGCAAATATCATTATTCAAGAACTACGTAACTGCAAAAAATAAGCAAGATTATTCATTTACTTATTAATGTTGTTAATGAATGATTGTGGATTTTATATCATACAGCTTGTCATTAGATTTTTCAAATCTCACACTCCACAAGGTAGGAAATAGAAGTCTCATAGGAAAAAATTTCTAACGGGTGACTAGGATCTTCATTGGGCATAGTATACCTCACACATACAGTTCTTAGCATGATTGACCCAATCAGTGGTAACTTTTGTCAACACATCTCATGCATTGTCCAATCTTGCATTTTGACCATAGCCTAATGAAACCTCACACATACAATTCTTTGGATCGTGGGTCTATTTAAGTCACACTTACAAACTGATGACTCGCTAGATTTGTAATCTCACTGGTGGCCATCAAGTTCTTAAAGTAAAATATCCTTTGAATGTCGCATCCAATGCACTTGAAGCTCCAAATCACAATTTGAACCCAGTGAACCTCCTTACATACTCCCTCAACAGTTCCTCCTTACCTAGGTGAACACTAAATAGGGATAACCAAGTCTTCTCATAGCACTTACTACTTGTGAACTAATGCAAGAACAATGCAAAATCATAGAAGCATTGAATGTACAAGGTGAGAGGGGGTGAACCATTGTTAAGCCATCTCTCTTAGTAAGTTAGGAAGACTCTACACTTTACGCCAACTGAAAACTAATGCAGTAAGACCAAATGCTTAAACCTAGATAGATGCTTAAATAGGTCTGAAGCCCTATTGTACTTAGTCATCACCACATGGTAGAAATTGTCTGGTAGTGGCTCAGTCAAGATTTCTTTAAAGAAAAAGAGGTCTTCTAGGACTTGCTAGAGTTTTTTACAGTTTAGTGGACTTGATTGCTTATTCTTCCAACTTTCAAACTCTTTCCCTTTTGAGCTTCCTTTAAAGGCCAGCAAGCCTTAAGGTCTCAGTCTATTCCCTAATTAGTCTTTCTACAGAATCTCATCAACCCCTTCACATTTAGAAGTCTTTTGTAACATCAGGTGGTTATTAAAGGTCATCTGCATAGCATCACTGACCATAACTTGAAATTATTCTCCAAATAAATTGAGCTAGGAAGAAACCAATCATTTTCCTCCTCTTCCATAGCTTTGATAATAGAACCTATAGGTGAGTTCCCACACATAATGCCAGTGTGGTGCGTTTAAAGATCAATAATACAAAAAAGGAGAAAATACATACTGAAACAAAATGGAACTAAAGATGGTACACAGGTTTATGTGGTTTGGCAAAAGGAAATGCCTACACCTATGAATCAATGTGATAGTCTTTTATTTCATGTTTTTCATGCTCATTTGCTTTATGTTTTCATCTTCTTTTATACTTGGAATACATGGGCAGCATTTTCCCACTATTGTACTACTAACACATGACTGATATAGTTACTTCACTTCCCTTTTACACAAGTAACCAACAACAAGTCTGGGGTAAGTGGCCTCCTCTTATAGGTCAGGTATTCATGTTTAGTACTGCTAGACCGGGTTATAAGCCAATCTTGATTAGGTTTGGGAACCTTATGTAAATTCCTAACTAGGAGACTCCCACAAGCACTTGACTCCCACGGCATGCATGTTGTATTAGTTTACTAGAGTCATACATGGTTGATCATTCCTCTCTTATCTCCTTTCTTTTCCTTAGTTTTTTTCCTACAAATTTTTCTAGGTGGAAAAACAATTTATTGATTCTTAAGTCATCTTTTCAATATAAATGATGAAAGCTTGTTTAATCTAGAGGAAATATTTCATACCATCGAAATAGTTTCCAAGGACAATTTAAATTATTCCACAACTTAAGCTATAACTTTCTATTGATATCTTATTATTTCCCTAGCAATCTTGGAAATTATTGGTTTTGGATAGATTCAATTAGATTTTCAAATTGGATAAGTTAAGAAATTGTGCCACTGAGCCAAACGGGCCTTTACCACTCATTTTCTCTCCCTTCCTTCTTCATGATCCTCATGGTAGGAAGAAGTAAACCAAAATACTCTTTAGAAATTATTTACTTTCTTCAGAATTCAATTCCTTTAATTTCCATTAGACATAGGTAAATTCATCTTTGAAAACTTACACTGTGTTAGTCAACAACTACCTTTAATCACCTCCATTCATCCAAATAGAACCTTGTATTTTGTTGTGATTTGCATCAAACAAACTTAGTTCTTCTCTTAACCTATCTTCTCAAATTTAGTTTTATTACCATTTTAGTAGACACACACTCTTCTTCCTTCCCAAACATAACTCTACTTCTGTCAAAACATGTAAGAGAATCTCTTTAAGAGGAAAAGGATGTGGATGTGATGGATTCAAATGCATTACTCTGGAAACAGCATTCTAACATGATTGTTAGCTTGCTAGGAAGTGCCTACTTTATTACGAGAAGGCAGTTCAAGACCTGGTCAAGATGTTGGGTGACATGGACCTAGAGACATACTACAAATTGGTTAAGCTATCACATGAAGTTGAAGGCCATCTGTGGGTTTACAGAAAGGATTTTTAATGTAGTTGTTCGTTTATCGCGTCGTTTCTCCATAATGGATAGAGGTGTGGATGAGAAGTCACCTAATCAGAAATGCATAAAGGAAGCAATTTTGAATGCATAGTATCAAAAAAACAAAGAAAAGAAAAGAAAGGGGAATCATCACTCTGAAAGAAAAAAAATAGGGAATGCCAACAACTAGGATCATCCACCTTGTCTTTTGCTATTTCTTCTCTTCAATTTTCAATTTCCCAATCTTCCAATAGCTAAGAGAACTCTCAGAGGAACCACTAGCAAATTAGAAAACTATTAACTATTTTGTAGATTTCATCAAATGCCTCCAACAATGCAAGGTCAACTCAAGTGGATACGTAGAATTTGAATTTCTTTTAGTAAAGTGTTAAGGTAAGTATCTTCCATTAAAATGTTTAATATTTTAAGGATTCTTATTGGTAAATTTCATGATGCGTAATTCTATTTCTAAGTGTGAATAATTCTTATTTTTACCTCTCTTGTTTAATTCATCTAATTTTAAGGTTGTCATTATGTTTTCTCTAACTTTTCATTATTTATTTTAGGGATAATAACACACGCTTCTCTAAGGTTTAGGGTATACAGAGATCTCTCTTCAGGTATAACAAATTACAATGACCTCCCCTATGTAGACCAAGTTGACCAAAATCCAACAAAAAATAGATAAAAAGACCAAAATGCCCATAGTTAAAAAGACCAAAGTGTAATTAAAAAAAGCCAAAATTGAAAATTATAAAATGACTCTTTTACCCTCCTTTCTTACAAAATGACATTCTGGTTGTTTTTTCTTAATTCTTTAGCTATACATCTCAATTCATATCTCGCATGGTGTCTCCATTGTATCGTGGGCTGGCCCGAAGCAGGGTTAGCTAGGGCCTTGTATAATCCAGTGTGTTTCTTGGTATGATTTGCATAGCATCAACACTAATTCAAATCTATCCACAGCTGGGCACATTGGTAAGGCCTACCATAAAGGCCCGGGTGCTTGCTCCATTCTCACTAGCAAAGTTATTTCATAGTAGAAAGACACTGAGAAGAACGAAACCTAGGTAGACAGTGTCTTCTCCATCAATGGCTACCCCAAACTCAACCTCATGTATGTTAAGGTGCCTGACTCTCCTACTCTACTAACTAAGCCCTTGAACAACATTAACCTATCCTCAATGTTGAAGCATGAATCCAAGCATCGTGTCGCTTACCAAGGAGTCCCCAAAGCCTATAGTGAAGCCCTCTATAGAAAGGCTTACCATAGCCAAAATGTAAATGCAGTAACTAATCCAATAATGTAATTGAACAACCATTCTAGAAAATAACTCATATCCATGATAATAACATCTCATCTCAAGTACACAGTGGAAGAACAAAACCTATCTATTACATCCCATGTCTTTAATGAGTAACATAAATGAAAATAAAGAGAATACCATGGGTCCCCATTCTGTATCCGAGTCTACCATCCCTAGGTCTGTCAATGATCATTCGCTTCCATTGCAAAAGGTTAACTAGTGGTAGTGAGTGATGAATCATCTGGTAAACAATAACACCTACCTATTTATTTCTCAAAAAAGAATGCGAGCAAGAATATAATGGTTTTAAAAATATACAATTGTATAAAATAATCATTTTCAAAAGAAGTATGTAAGGAATAAAAGACATTCACATTACCTATAGAAAATAAGTCGCAATCATTCATTTCTTTCCATTATGCTTGTAGTCACATATTCTTATTTCTCAGCCAACTCAGTCATTTTCATTGTTCATGCTTTCCACTAATCAAGGCCTTTGCTTAGCCCCAGCTAAGGCAAGGTAATATCTAATTAAGTTATGCTACCACAGCCATAAAGCTTCAACCCTGCTTAGGAGGCATCCTAATCAACTGTAACCAAACTAGTAGGGCCAAATATTAGCTTCATTCACTACCAGTCTCAATCTTCACCGCATTTAGGCAAACTCCAATCTATTACTTGATTAATAGGGTGCAACTAGTTTCTCACACTTATAGGCAATCACATGAGTGGCTATTATATTTTCATTACATCTATTTGATTTTCAATAAATAATTTAAAACATTTACGAATAGCTCAGATCTAGGTTTTGAAAATAACACTTTCATGTTTACAAATTATCAAGTAAATTCCATGCTTTTGCAAGTGGCAAAACATTTAGAAACTTGATTTAAAATGCATATAAAACATTCAGTTATAAAAGTACAATAGATTTAGAAAATAGTAGTGAAATTGGCAAGGTATTACCATTTAGTTATCACTTAGCTTAGCTGAGTATTGGGTTCTTCGGCTATTGCTACTCAATCCCTATTCAATCACCAAGCAATCCGCATTTAGTACTTAATTTATTTAATAACTCATGCCTATTAATGCTCAATGTGTGTCTTATGCATTCTTGTTTACTTAAATCCTTCCAAATATCATTTCCTGTATTCTGTTATGCCTTATGCAATAGCTTTATGCCTATTTTGGTCCCAAAATTGTATAATTCATCGTAAATTCCTCAATGTACAAAATTTGGCCATCTTCGTGATCTTGGTCTGCGATTGCAACACCTGCTTCCGAGACTATGTCACCTAGGTCAGCGTTTGGGATGTTCAACTGCTGAATGCATTAGAATTTATGCTATCCTCCCTGCGATTGTGATAAAGGGCTCCATGACTACAATTTTAGAGTTTGCAATTGCAATCGTGGTTGTAGGGTGTTCAGTCATTCCCATGCCTAGGTTTGCAATTACCTCCCACCTTCCAACAATTGCAGCAATGTAATAGCTGTCGAACAGAACACTGTTTGATTGAAATGCAAATTTCTACCTCAACCCAATCTCCAAAATTCATCCCTACACTTGTTCTTATGGTCCTTAGGCATATTTTTGTGGATTGAAAATCATGGAAAACCTATTCTACATTTGTTTACAAATTTTGGAACCTTTTGGACATATTTTCAATTATTCGCAAGTTACACCAATATCTGCTCCTATGGTTTCTACGCATTGTTCCATGACTTTCAATTGATTCCCATGTGTAAAACAGATCTAAGCCCTTAACAATTCATGTTTTTAACATGCTTATGTACGAAAATTTAACAACCTAACATGTATGTAGGATAATAGAGCAACTAGGCGTAGAATTTACCTCGTGTCCACACGTTTGAAGCTCAAAAAATCTCCCACAACCCTCTATAGTTATGTTATTGTTCCCACATTTGAGAATAGGGTTTTCAATCCTTTGAAGTTGCTACTTACACCTTGGGTTAATTCATGTTTGCACGGGATTAAAATTTTTAACAGTTTAGGTCCTTAAAATCAATTTCACACTTTTTCAATTTTTGGCTCATTTTTCCATCCGAATTCCAAGCTTTAAACTCTAATTGTTTTGTTTCTAAGGCTTGGAAATTATCTCCCTTAAATTATTAAATCATATGGCCAAATTTCACCACCTAAAAATGCTAAATTTTCTTCTTAGGCTTCCTTATTCAACTTTTAATTATTTCACCTGAAAATAAATATAAAATTGTAAAATAAAAATAATTTCAATTATAATCATATAAAATTTCACAAAAGAAACATTCACAATCTCCAAAAGACTATCTGCAATCAACTTTTCAACCATTTAGTAAATTTATACATTTTCTACTAAGGATTCGCCATCACCATGGGAGAATAGTTGCCAAATGTGTGGAATTTGCCAAAGTACTCCACTACTAACATGTTGGGGCCTTGGGTTAGGTTATCAAACTCTACCATTTTTTGACGGTGGAGTATATTTGGTAAGAAGTGATTTAAGAAGGCTTATCTAAAATGACCCCATGTCACTGGCCCTCTTCGAGCACAGTTGGTGAGACTCCTTCCCACTATAGTACGACTTCACCTACCAAAACTGGTATGACACTCTTGGCCGCACATCCATGGGTACCTCTATTAGTTCAAAATTGTCCTTTATCTCCTTTAACTACTTCTAGACTACCTCAAGGTCCTGAGATCCATCAAAAGTTGCACATGCACTCATCGTAGTGCCTCATTGTCTGCTTTAGTCCTACTATAGGTTGGACTGTAGGCCAAGTAGGTTGTTGCAATTATGTGCCCATCACTTAACCTACCAGTGTTCCAATAGGAGCTAGGTCCTCTCACATAAGCTCATGTACCCTATAATCGGTTGAGGCTAAGGTTGCACAGATGATGGAGGTGGAAGGTAGGCATGTGCTTATTTGGTCAAACCCTCCACAAGTGCAGTGTGGGTGGGTTTTGCACAACACAATGGGGTCTACCTACCATTTTCCTATATGAAAAACAGGCTTTTGCTTATTGGGCTAATTATACATATAATTAAATAAGCACGTTAAGGAGGGAATAGATGGCACCACGAGATGTAAATAATGCATAAATATAGAAAGGAAATATTTTATCACATAATTTGACCTAATCTCAAAAGGAAGCAAAAACAGATAGCATAACGAGATGGCTATCTTATATCTCAATGTCGTAACTATTAGCTTAATCATGTAAATCGTTTCATGGCCTTAATCTAAATTCCCTTCTTCTTTAAGCGTGTCTTCATCTACCACTATCTCATTCACTTGAAGCACCAATCCATGATACTCATCTTGAAGTTCGTTACGTTCCACTCCTACACTGTCCTAGTAGCCTTATGTGTCTATACGAGCTTCGCATACTGTGCCTCTACTTCATCCAATTTCAGCTTAAGTAACCTAACCTATGCATCATCACTAGCTCTTTAGTAACTCAACAGCTATAGTGCTAAGGTGAGTTAAAGCAGCAAGGAGACACTCTTTGTCATCTTGTGATAAACACTCCTCTCCTTGGGTGTTCGCTCACTAGAACCACAATTTCCATCCATTTCCTATGTCAAACACAATGCTAAGGAAAAATACAAATCAAATACTTCATGTGCATGCATGGCATAAGCTACTAATTTCCTAGGTCCCCATGATGTGATTTTTACAGTCTAGTGCAAGCTATATGCTCTAAGTTATTGTTATCAAAACTAAAGCTCTTATACTACTTCTATCATGTCTCGAACCCAAGACCACAGTATGATATGTAAATAAAGCAACTAATCTAATAGTGTAATTGAACAACCATTCTAGAAAATAACATATATCCATGACAATAACATCTTATCTGGAGTAGACAGTGGAAGAACAAAGCTTATCTATTACATCCCATGTCTTTAATGAGTAACATAAATGAAAATAAAGCTAGTGCTATGAGTAATCAAAATATGAGCTATTTATAAATATGCGATTTTAAACTATTTATTAGAAATCAAATACTTGTTATGAAAATGTAATAGCCACTCATGTGATTGCCTATAAGTGTGAGGAATGAATTCTACATTTGAGGTTACTTATTTTTTGGTCATCATAAAATTTCTTTGTTCATATCATTTATTTGTTGAAATGTCCTATGTAAACATGACTAATGTACAAACAAAGTGAGCATATTTTTGCATGTATGTTTTTAGTTCAAAGTATTGTTTAGAGGAGATGTCCTACAAAATGAAAACAAAAATACAAAAATAACTAAACACCACTCAACTAGAGAAAAAAAAAAGCTTGCGGACTAAGACTGTGTGCTTATAAAATTATTGAACTACCCATGTCCTCAAAATTTATGTTTTGTTTGATATCTGTTATTGTATTTTGGTGACTCAATGAATGTTATTTATAAAACGCAAAGATACAATATGTGAGCTACCTAATATATTTTGTATATTTAATTTAAGCTATCTAAAATTTATTTGTGAATCTAAAGTATTTATCTTTGACACACCCACATACACACTACATATAAATATATATATGGTTACTCATTGGATCAAAGATGGATCCTCAACAGCTCTATCATGATAACTTAATGTGTAGAAATTTACAAAGTTGAGCTCCTAAGCTTGACAGTCTTCACTCAAGCATTTCTCATCTTGTGGATAACAATTTTTAGTCCCAAAGGAACTAGAGGAGAAGTACTGTTGAAGATGACAATAGGGTTCCAGAAAATTAGTTTAGAAAGAGAAGATGAGTAAGAGTAAGGGACACAGGTAAAATCAATTCAGCGTAAAAGATGAAAGGAAAATTTCTCGGCACGTTTGAAGGAATATTGAACTTAATAAGAACATGTCAAGTGGATTTTGTATTTCATAGAAAGACTAAGAATGCATGTTTATCGTCTCATTTTATGCACTAAGATTGGTTTATCTAATGGACGTTGGATAACTTGTGAAAAGGTATGATCATTAGAAAGGTATAACTTTGGGAAAAGGTACAACCATTGAAGAGGAAACTTTGCAAAATAAATCAATAAAAATATTTTGAAGATTTCTTGATTTTTCTAAAGAGGGAGATAAAATCTTTTGCAATAATAAAAAATTTTCCAACAATCCCCCACATATCTCAAAAGATTTCGAACTAAAACAATTTGATGAAAGTAGAAGAAATGCTGCTAGAAGCTGTCTCAATGCAGTAGGGTCAGACTGTGAACCAAACTTAGATTAATAAGACTTGACTTACAAAGTTGCTAATAGAAGTATGTTCTATAAATCATTGACTCTTTATTGTATGACATAGGCCATAATAATCACATTGAAGCTCTACAATTTTTTGTTCAACAATTTGTGCATTTTGGTTGTGCGCCATCTTAGTTTTCATGAGAGTTATAAAGATTTAGACAAAATCTTGTAGCAGTGACCTCACTCTCATTAGATGAATTCATCAAGTGTACACTAAGCAGGACTATGAATTTCTTAAGTGTTCTAAACTCATCCTTCAACAAATTGGTGTCTTCAGCACTCTTCTCACAACATTCTCTAATGGGATTCATATATAGAATACTTTAGGGATAATAGAGAATTATTCTTATTCATATGAACCTACTTCATGGGATCTTCAATCACATAGGTTGGGTTCCTATCTCTATTAACCTCCAATTGGCCAAATTTCTATTTCTTATGTGGTCCATATGTTTAGTTAAATAATTGGCCAAATTTAACTCTGACCTCTTACAATTGATGGAAATCATTTCATCTCTTAAGCATACAGGCTTTCTAATATGATATCACATCTCAGCAACTACAATTGTTGCTCCACAAGAGGCATATCAAATCCTTAATCAAAGGAATACCAACCTCAAAACAACCACTCTAGAGTTATACACTCTGATTCTACAACAGTTATTTGTATGGCTGATTTTCATGCAATTGCACCTATAATCATTAGTGGATTTGGCTTAAACATCCAAATATCATCACTGTATTCCTCTAATTAGTGAAAATTCACTACACAAGAAACCAAAATGGCACTTTCTTAAATATTTTGGAGGTCACTCCAATATGGGCATAACCTATTTCTTTTCATGAGACAGATCTAGCCGTAGTGCTAGTCTCTCAAATAATATAGGATCTAGTCTTAGTGTCAACTCCTCAAATAACAAAGGCTTTATTTATTTTTAAATTTTGATATGTGTTTTTAGGTATTTTGATTTAGGCATTGTGTGAAAGTAGGAGATAAGAGAGATGATTAAAAAGAGTAATAATTAAATATATATTTTTGATAAGTGGATAATAAAACAAACATAGCCATAGGATTTAGCCTTAGTGCTAGTCCTTTGAGGTATATTCTATTTCATGGAATATTTCATATTACCTCCTGATTTAATTCTCAAATTCTTATCAATAAAGCTATTTACAGTTTTCAATTGAAGTTCATCTATAGACATAAATTAAGATTTTCACTAATATTATTAATATACAAAAAACAAAAATCAAATTTCTTATCTTTATGTCTAATCTTGTCTTTAGAACCATTCATGTATATGCTCTACACATTTATTAACTCAAGCAGAAAATGATGAATCCAATCCACAATTACCCCCACAATTTGATTCATTTTGAAGTAATCATTTTTCTTTTGTAAATAAAGATGCAAGCTTGCATTATAACTCAGATACATAAATCAACCCCACAATTTATAAAATTTCATAGTAAATCAAATGCATGATAGTATTACATATCTTATGCACTTTAATAATTAATGCCCATATTTAACATATAAATACCATTGTCAATTCTCAAGTAACATTTGTATGAAAAATTAAAACTTGATACTAAAATTGACAACATACCTTCTTAAGTAGAATTGACTATACAAAAAATAACAAAGTCAAACAGGTCCTTGTGATCACAAAAATACAAAGCTGTAAGACATAAAACTTGAAACAACATACCGAGGCATCATGATCCAGAAGAGGGAAATAGGAGATAACCTAGCACTTTAATATGTTAATTGAGCAAAAATGGACATGTAATGATAGAAAGAAAGAAGATGATCCATATGTGTCCCTAAAAAAAGCAATAGAAGACTAATTAAACAAAAGGTTTAAGAACAAATATGCTGGTGTGCCTTTGGTTTGATAGAATACATATAACCACAAATAAAAGTAATGATCATTACCAAGAACACTTAAAATAACACCGCATGGACAAAGAAACAAATGAATTGAAAGATGAAGACAAACCCACATTTAATTATGATAAGAAATAGAGAAAATCAAATGTCACGCATAATATGGAGAACAAAACTAACTCAAAAAGCAATACATAGCTACATGGGAGAGGGGCATATTCTACCAAAGAAAACCAATTTGATATCAAAAAACTGAAACCTTAAAAGAACGAAACTGTCATGGCAAATTCTTGAAAATGTCACCGATGGTATAAACAATGCCACTCTAAAAGCAATCTTAATAGTAAACCCCATCATTAAAATAATGGAAAGACTCACTCTATGCAATAGGTACATCGTTACCTTCAATTGAAAGGGCAGCACCCTTCACAGATTTCTGGAAACTGAATCGATCAAGAGTCCTTGTGCTGGGTTTCTTTCATATTTCTTTGATCAATTATACAACTTTCGGAGTCTTGAGAGGTGCAGGTCAATCATCTCTTTGACTAGAGTTCTAGCCTTGACTCAAGAAGATCAATAATAGGCTATTATGTTATGTTAGGAAGATCTTTGATTTCATAAAAGTCCACGAAATTGTCATTGGTGTCCAAAACCTCAGCTAAAGCTGAATATAGGTATAGGCTACCCTTTGTACTGAAATAATATGGATAAAATATGTTTTGAATGCTTAGAAGTGGAGCACAAAGAATTAGTGATTGTGTTTTCTGATAGCCGAGGAACTTAGCACATCGCCTCTAACCCAGTATTAGGCAAAAGGCACAAACATATTAGGCTAGTTGTCATTTGGTGAGGGACTTCTTGTAGGTAAGGGTCATTACAACCTAGCATGTGAGTTATCAATCACAAATTGTAGACATCTTCACCAAGTCTTTGCCATAACTGGTCATTAGCACACCTTAGCAAGATGGGAGTTGTTTGTTTTCCACTCCCATATTAAGGGGGCTGTTGACGATTTAGGTGTCTAGTTGGAAATATAGTTAGTAGCTAACGAGGCACTAAGGTAGACTACCAAGCTAACCTATTTAGTTAGCAACAACACCCGCATATATCATGTTCTATTAAGTTCAATATTTAGGCTAATGTAATTGTTTGTGGTTAATGGTGATTAAGTTATCTTATTAGATTAGTAGTATAAATAACAATCATATGCAATGTACAAGAACTCAAGTTTTCATTTTTTCTTCATTCTCACAATTAAGGCTTTAACCCGGCTTTTCTCTCAGTTGAACTACTCAATTTCTTAGTTGGTTTTCCTTCGTTTTCATCCTTTCTTCTTATGGAAATTCTTAATCAATTTTCCAATATGGTACTAGAGCCATCTATTTGCCTTTTAATCTATGGAGTCACATTGAACTAGTTCAGATTCAAGCCAGATTAGCTTCATTTGAATGATTTTCTTTTATTCAAGTTTAATAAGGTGATTTTGCACTAGAGTACCTTGATTTCAAGCTGAATCAGTTCAAATTGAGTGTTTCTTCCTCTTGATGTTTGGTTGAGGAAGATTTTGTCCAAGTGCAGTGATTTATTCTTTCATGCAAAGTTCGCGAGCTCTATATCCTAATTCAAGCATGCAAGTCTTGTCTTTAGTTTTAAGTAACAATAATCACTTAGATTTTTGTCCTAACGTTATGGTTTCTTTAAGTCATTTCAAGCTTGAGAGTAGTAATAATCCCATGATTCCTCTTGTCACTAAGCTATTAAATCCCATGGTTCCTCTTATTATTGAGCTATTAACTATTGAGAATTATGTTAGCTTGTCATGTAATTTCAAATGAGGTTTTCAAGCAAAAAAAAAATAGGCGTCATTACTATTCAAATCTTCAAACCTACTTCTCGTACAAACCTACTTGGTATGTTGAAAGGTGTGTGGGATGAATTGCAATTGAATGATGTGATGCCTAACTGCACATGGTCAATTACGCATTTTAAGCATAGGTGTCAAAAGAGACTGCGAAATGTAGTTTCGCATGGGTCTCTGTGATGTATATTCTCAAGTTAGGAACCAAATTTTAATGATGAAACCTGTACTTCCTATGAATAAGGTATTTGCTATTTTTCAACAACAAGATAGGTAGGACCTTGTGGTTGGAGAGAGCAGTGGAGCCGATGTGCAAGCAATGGCAGTACAAAAATCTACTGGAAACATTAAATATTTAGGAAGACAAGATAGGCCATTTTCACATGCTGTAAAATCCCTGGGCCCACTCTTGAAAAATGTTTTAAGGTAGGAAATGCATAGCTGCCTAAATGTAATCATTGTTAAATGATTGGTCACTTAGTTAACAAATTTTACGAGCTAAAAGGCTATCCTCCTAGACATAAATTGTATCAAAGAATAATAACTAATAACTCTTTTGCTGATAGGTTTTAGCCAACGACCCCTCATAGGGAGATGAAAATTTTCATTTCACCAAATTACAACTTTGGCAGCTAGTGAACTCGTTTAATGACAAGGATGTTAGTGGAAAACAATTGAAGAATCAAATTAATGAAGCTCAAGGCACCATTGCCAGCTACATGATGCTTTAAGTAAGCATGCTAACTTTGATATTAATTATTTGAAAGCAGCCATTAAAGATACAAATATGTGAATTTTAGACACTGAGGCAACCAATCACATGATCTGTGATCACTCCCTATATATTGGTAAATACATCATGCTCTTACCTAGTTAGATTACTTGATGATAATGTAGTACATGATGTTAGCTTAGGACATGTTGAATTATTTCACAAGATGACCCTGCACAATGTGTTATACATACCATTTTTTATTTTCAATCTAATTAATTTAAATCACTCCCTGCTATTCTTAATTGTTGTCTGGGTTTTTTACCTAACAAGTGCATTTTTCAAGACCTAACCTCTTAGACCACAATTGGTAAGGGTGAGGTGAAGGTTTATATAACTTCAATAGGTATGAGGCTTGTTTGTCTACTTTATTGATTGATGAAGGGACTAACATTCATGTTGGTTCATCTAAACTTCATTCTATTATTCATTCACATAATTTATACTCCCTTTGGCATAATAGGTTAGGAGACCTTCCAAATGATATATTGAAATTAGTCAATAATCAAGGCCTAAATATTTCCTTTGATAATCATGAGAATTCTCCTTGTACTATATGTCACTTAGCAAAACAACATAGGCTTCCCTTTCATAAAAATTCACATAGTACATCAAAGCCTTTTGAAATTGTCCGTTGTGACTTGTAGGGGGCTTGTAATGAAATTGTGCATGATGGCAATAAATACTTTCTAACCGTTATGGATGATTTCTTAAAAGCAACTTACGTGTATCTACTGAAAAGTAAATCAGATATGCTTATATCTATTCAAAATTTCTATAATCTTGTTTGGAATCAGTTTAAGTCAACCATAAAATTTATAAGAACTGATCATGAAACTAAATTTAATCTTAAAACATTCTGCCAAGAGAAAGGAATTGTGTAGCAAAAATCATGTGTCAAACTCCATAACAAAATAGGGTTGTGGAAAGAAAACATTAACAATTGATTAGTGTTGCCAGAGCTTTAAGGTTTTAGTCACATTTACCCAAGTATTGGATTGAATGTGTACTTACAGCTACCTATATCATTGATAGGTTACACAGACCTATTTTAGATAACAAGACTCCATTTGAAATGACCTTTAAAGGTAGGCCAACCTATAATTAAATGAGACTTTTTAGCTGTTTATGGTTTTCTACGACCCTTAGAAATGGATGAAAGAAATCTGATCCAAGGGCTAGAGAATGTGTATTCTTATAATATCCTTTTGGTATAAAAGGATTTAAACTTCTTAACCTAAAAACAAATCAAATCTTTGTATCAAAAGCTATAGTTTTATATGAAAATGTGTTTCCATTTTGTTCTTCAGAAAAGCAAAATGTTGAAGAATCTAATCCTCCTTGGCATAATGGTGTGAATCCTTTTAATCATTCAATGCTTTATAATGATCTCTTTGATAATATTCCACACAACTCACAACCAAATCAGTTAGAACAATCAACACACTTTAATGTGGAAATGGCCAAAGGAGTTGGCAACTTTAGAGGAAAACAACACTTGATCACTCACTAATTTACCACCAGGTAAAAAGGCTATAGGTTGTGAATATATTTATAAGATAAAATATAAACTAGATAGGTCTATTAAAAGATATAAGACAAGATTGGTAACTAAGGGTTACACAAACGAACATGAAATTAACAATTAAGAAACCTTTTCCCCTGTTGCTAACATAACAACAATCAGAATTTTGTTTGTTGCTACTATCAATAAAGGATGGTTCTTAGAACAATTGGACATTAATAATGCCTTCCTACATGGAAACTTGGAAGAAGATATTTACATAGAAAAGCCACCAGGCTATAAAAAGGGAGAACCATATCAGGCATGTAAATTCAATAAAAGTATTTATGGTCTTGAACAAGCCTCTAGGCAATGTAAACATGCATTCTGTACAATAGTAAAGAAGTTTGGTTTTGTTCAACATAAATCTAATTATAGTCTCTTTACTATGGTAAGTCAAAATTCTTTTGTTGCCATTATAGTAAATGTTGATGATGTGATTATTACAAGTGATAACTTAGTACTAATCAAACAATTGAAATCTTATCTCAATAATGTATTCAAGATCAAGCACATTAGGGATTTATCATATCTTCAACATTGAGCTAGCAAAGACAGAGGACGGGATACATCTCAATCAAAGAAAATATGTGCAAGACATTTTAACAAACTATGGGATGACAAATTGCAAATTGTCAAGGATTCCAATGAATAAAAATGCAAGGCTGAGCAAATATGTTGGAGAAGTAATTTCTAATGCAGCTCATCATAGAAGATTGATTGGGAGACTGTTGTACCTAACCATAACCAGCCAAATATTGCTTTTACAGTCCATATCCTTATTCAATTTATGAAAAAACCAACTAATATTCATCTGAGGGTTGCATGTGAAGTATGACAATATCTAAAACTACCTGACAACAAAGTATACATTTATTTACAAATGATGATTACCAACTAAAGTGATGCTATGACGCAAATTGGGGTTTTTTCGCTAACTCAAGAAGATCAATGATAGGCTATTGTGTTATGTTAGGAAAACCATTGATTTCATGGAAGTCCACGAAACAGTCATTGGTGTCCAAAACCTCAGCTAAAGATGAATATAGGTCTTAGGCTACCCCTTTGTACTAAAATAATATAAAAAAAATACGTTTTGAATAGTTTGTAGGAGGAGCACAAAGAATTGGTGATTGTGGTTTGTGATAGCTAATGTGCTTTGCATATTGCCTCCGACCTAGTATTCCGTAAGAGGCTCACACATATTGAGCTAGTTGTCATTTGGTGAGGGACTTCAAAGGTCATTACAACCAAGCATGTGAGTTCTTAATCACAAATTACAAACATCTTCACCAAGTCTTTGCCAGAACAAGTCTTAAAAGCACACCATAATAAGATGGAAGTTGTTTGTTTGCCACTCCCATCTTGAGAGAGGGGGGTGCTGAAGATTTAGGTGTCTAGCTGGAAATATAATCAACAACTAACGAAGCATTGAGGTAGACTACAAAGCTAGCCTATTTAGTCTGTAATAGCAGCCGCTTATATCATGTATTAAATGTATTATTTAGGCTAATGTAATTGTTAGTGGTTACTGGTGGTTAAGTTAGCTGATTAGATTAGTACTATAAATAGCAGTCATATACAATGTATAGGAACACAGTCTTCATTTTTTATTGATTCTCACAATTAGGACCTCAATCAAACTTTTCTCTCAATTTGAACTGCTCAATTTCTCAACTAATTTTCCTTAATTTTTGTCCTTTCATTTTATGGAAATCCTTAGTCAAGTTTCTAATAGAAGGTAAGAGACCCTCCCATTATTCATTGCACTACCACCTGCCGTCCTCTTGCATGAGAGGGTCCCTTGGTTTCAGATTTAGAACTGGACTAGATGAAGTCGATGCACAAGAATCCTAGGAGGTAGATAAACAAAGTGATTAGGTGTGTTTTGGTTTTCTTCAAAACACCATTTAATACTGCTTACAAGGCACAACCACTTCATCATTCCCAAAGGTACCAAAAAAGTTGGAAAAATAAGCACCATTTAATACTGCTTACAAGACACAACCACTTCATCATTCCCAAAGGCACCAAAAAAGTTGGAAAAATTAAACATGGGGCTCTAGCAATGGTTCTCCAAGTGCAAAAGAGAGATTGTGGCATGAGAATGAATGATGGGCAATGTTTTGCCGGGCATTTGAAAATTCAATTGAATTTGGTTACACCATGAATTTCTAAGATAGTTGGAGAAATAATGCAAAATCATGCTTGAGTCATGCACTTTGCACTGTACTTGAAAATTATTTCGACAGTGTAAAATATTTTCCCAAAAATTAAACAAACTTCATCTTTTTAGAAGAAAAGATGAGTATAACAAACAAATTGTTTAAACCACCAGCAGCGTAAGAAAGAAGGAATAAAGAAGATAAATTTTGGTTTATACAATAGATGTTAGATAACTTGTCAAGAGGTAAAATCATTAGAAAGGTATTACCTTTGGAAAAGGTACAAACATTGGAAGAGGAAAAAGTACAATCATTGGAGAGGAAACTTTTCAAAATAAATCAATAAAAATATTTTGAAGATTTCTTAATTTTTCTAGAGTGGGAGATAAAATCTTTTGAAATAATAAAAATTTTCCAACATTCATATCCCTATTGGACTTTATTTGCATTACTGATTGCCAACCATCTAATCGATATTTAATGTAAACAATTTTTAGCCAATTTATTAATAAATGAATGCAAGTGTTTATAAATGATTCATCCAAATAATGAGTATAGTGAAGTTGAACAATGTAGTAGGTACTATTCTTCCTACGCAATAAGAAATTCACGTCACATAGAAGGCTCAAGAGTTCTCTTGGAAAAACTTAAACATGAAGTACTTATACGTGATGTGAGTTACTATAGCTGTGCACAGTTGGAAGGTCTAGAGGCAAGCATCTTTCTATTTTATATGTTACGCATTTACACCTTGAATAATTAACGAGAACTTAACTTAACTTAAACTTTATATTCCTTTTCCCTTTTTCTTGTGAATTCATCTTATGTTCTAAGGTAACAACATTTGTTGACAGCAGAATATCAGTAGCATGCTTTGGTACATATATTTAATAGGCTCTAACCATGTATTTGTTACTAAGATTTGAATTTAAGTTATATGTTGGTGCCTTCTCCATCGGGAGGTAGTGAAGAAGTTTGGAGCAATATTCTTGTTAACGTGAGCTTTGGAATAGCAACGGTGTATGAATCATTATTGAAATTTTTAGATTTCTAAATTTTCAATTGGTGTGTAATTTAGCTATTTTATTAATTTTGCATATTCATCATGCTAGTAAAACCTGTGTCATAAAATTTTATGGACATGTTGTTGGCGTAGATCATGAATTTAACACCTAGCAAGTAGTGTTGCCACACTATAGCACAATGGATGATGGCCTACATCTCATTTTCTTAAACTATATTCTTACACTCTATCACATTGAGCTTTCAACTCTTAAGGGCTATGGGATTCCCCTTTTGCATCAACAAGCCCCCTATAGCAAAGTTTGAAGCATTTGGTGTGCACTTCCAATGTTTCCTTAAAGGTTGGTAGTGCTAAGACCAGCTCCTTGCACATTGCCACCTTCAACTCATCAAAGGTCTTTTAGCATTCCTCCATCCACTCCAACGGCATCTTCTTAAAGAGATCAGTGAGAAGTGTTGCTTTCTTTGAGTAGCCTTCAATAAACTTGTAGTAATAGTTGACAAGTCTAAGGAGAGAGTGTAGCACACTCACTTTCAACATAGCTCCTATTCCTTGATAGCTTTGACTTTGGCTGAGTTCATCCTAAGCTTCCCATGCCTAGTGATGGACCCCAAGAAGTGTACTTGCTCAATGGAAATGGTACACTTCTCCCTCTTCATGTACGATTAGTTTTTCTTTAGCACTTGGAATATAACTGTTTGATGTTTGGCTTGCTCCTCCAACTTGTTGATATAGATGGCAATGTCTTCTAACTATACATAAACAAACTTATCCAAGTATGCATGGAAAATCCTATTCATTAGAGTAAAAAATGTTGCTAGGCCATTAATTAACTCAACGGGCATGACAAGCTACTAGAAGGCTCCATAATAGGTTACACACATTATGTTTGGCTCATCCCCTTTGGCTATGCGAATTTGGTAATAGCCTTTTTGCATCAAACAAGTTAGCAATAAGAGGAATGAGGTATATATTCTTTACCATTACTTTGTTAAGAACCCAATAGTCCATACACGTCTTCAATGATCTATCATGCTTCTTTTAGAATAATACGAGCATGCCATAAGATGCCTTATTTGGATAGATTATCCCTTTGTCTAACAGCTCCTTCAATTCTTTTTAGAACTCCTCCAACTCCAGTGGTGCCATTCGATACGGTGCTTAGCTCTAACTCGATCTCCTAATCCACCTCTCTCCTTGATGGAAATTTACTTGGCAACTTAACAGGCTTAACATCCCTGTTTTCTTCAAAGACCTCCTTGATGAAGGGTAGTACCTTATCGCCCGGATCATCTCATGGATTCTCTTTAAAGGTGGCCAAGTAAGTCGATTCCCCTTTGTTCACACCCATGGCCAATTACATTGTAGACAATCACCTTTAGCCTTCCTTTGCGTTCATACCCTTGGTTTATACCACACATGGTGTCCCTTTTTCAAGTATGCACACAATTTCACAAAAGGGTATGGGAACGACACTTAACCAACACAGAAAGTCCATGCCCAGCACCACTTTGAAGTCATCAAGGGGTACGACCAAGTAACGTATTTGAACTTTCCAAGTCCTTAGTTATGCCTCAACTCCTCGGGTTACCCCGTTAAGTGGCTGGGCGGTGTTGTTCACCATCTTCAACCACTTGTCAACATTGAGACCTAACTTCTTGGCCTCACCTTCCAACACAACGTTGCAAGTTGCCCCCTTATCTACAACACCTTAATAGCCTTCCCATTTACCTATACCTCCATGAATATAGATTTAATAGACTAAGATATTGAGTTTAGAATCCAGGAAACTACCATATCGTTGCATCTCTCCCAGGCTTCCAGCAAAATGGAGTTGTTGGCTACAGGTTTTCTGATCTATCCATTGACAAACCACAATTTGTTCTTAGCTTTGAGGGCTCTCCTCATGCTACGAGATCATAGGACATAGTTCTCAGTGGTTATTAGGTCTGGAACCAAGGCCACCATTGGATTGTCACCATGATCGATTTTGTAAGGGTTGAACGGATTAGCAAAGTTAGGAGGATGATCTGGTTGTGGTGGATTTCCAATTGAACCAGATGATTCATCCATGTTTCAAAGATGACCGAAATCTTCATTGCCTTTTCCAACCTTGCTTCGATACCATGTAGAAAAATAATCGGATTGAACAATCAAGAAAGAATGGAAGAAAATCAGGAAATGAATTTCTGGAACCATAATTTTTGGAAATCCAGTTTTCTGTATTTCTAGCCATGTTACTGTTCCATTGCTCTCTTTCCCTTTTATACAGAGTTTTAAACTAAAAAATATATCACAATAATCTACACTCACACACGGATCACATGGCTATTTACATGCTCAAAACTTCTGCCGAACCCACACAAAACAGCCTCCACAAGAGAGGCTATCTATTGTTGCTGGTGCTGTGAACCATCATTTGCCATGTGGACGGATTTCTTTGGTCATTAACAACCCTAACATCTTGGTTTCAAAATACGTTTTTTAAAATAAAAAAAAACCTATCAAACAAAATTTAATTAGGGTTTTTAGTTATTAACTCAAATTATTAAAAAACTAATTAAAATATTTAGATTAATTAACTGTAGTTAATTAAATCTAAATTTGAGTAGATGTTTGGATTTTTTAAACATGCTTTCAAAAAAATGATGCACAATAATTTTGTATAGAAAAAAAATATAGTTAAAGAGAATTAAATAAAGTTTTTGGCTTACGTAATTCTAGTTGATTAAATTTGAACTTTACTAAAATTTTGGAATTAATTAAGTATTAATTAAGGTTTTTGAATTAATTAACTCTAGTTCTTAAAGAAATTAATTATAGTTTTTATTAATTAATTTTAGTTAATTAACTTTAAATTAATTAGAAATTTTGAATTAATTAAACATTAATTAAAAAGCAATTAATTTTATGTAACTTTTTTTATTATTTACTAAAACGTATTTTAAAAAAATAAAATAATACAAGATATATTTAGTCATATTTTATACAAATGATAAAATTATAGAATTTTGAAAAAAATATTATATTCAAAATTAAATTAAATTCTCTAATAAGTTTGTATATAGGTGGATATTAAGGGGGTAATCAAGTCAAATAGCAGTACAAGTTATTCGAACTCAACTTAATTTGATTTTGTAAAATTCAAACTTAAATTTGAGATTAAGTCATGCGCAAGTTTGTGTTCTATAAGGTTTTCAAAGTTTGACTTTGAATTCATTAACATTAAAAACATTTATTTGGTTCATTAATTTCTATCACATAGAAAACTCTTCAATATGCAAGTCTATGTTGGCTATCTCGATATATTATTCTTTATATGCAATTATTAATTTGTAAATTTATATAGACCAATAAATTGATTGCATGCAACTAAATTTTAATAAAATACAGCCATCTATTTAAAGTAATTTTTGTATCATATTTTAACGCAATGATGCTTACTGTAAGGGAAAAAAACATCTTGAAGACTGACAAATAATGTGAAATTAGTAAGTTAGTGTGCAATAAAAATTAAATTGTTATTATAATAAAATTTTAATTGAAATTCAGGATAAATAATATACAAATATCAAACTTAATTTATTTTAACTTTAGCATAAGAAAAAAAATTATGTCATGATTTTTTGAATTATAAATACAAAAAGTACACTATAATCAACATTATATTTTTTATTACTTAATAGGTGTATGAATATGGGTGACGACTAAAGACTAACCTGGGTATTTTTATAATTGAATATAAATTAACATTATATAAAAAAATAAGTTATTAACTCTTAATTTAAATTTGAAAAGAAAATGTGATGACTTAGTTGGCATTAGTTAGTTAATCGAGACAGTAGAAGTATAATTGATAAAATATTAAATGACTCAAGTTAGTTATTATAGGGAAAAAACTTAATAATATTGAAGAAAATGGTAGTTATTATAAGTTAAGTTAATAATTATAGAAATGGTTCCACTGCCTGGCAACTTTCTGAAGTGCAGAAGCAAGAACTTTTGAGAGAATTGGTTAAGGATGATAATTAGACAAGGTTAGCTTTTAACTTACATTTTTTCTTAACTCAAGGAAAATATTCATTTGAAAGTTTATTTTCTCAGGACATTATTTCCAGAACCGTTAATATTTCAAAAATAATAAGGATGCTATCAAGCACTCACAAACCTATTACATATGCATCTTTGTCATTCCTGCTTGAGCTATCGAGTTCCCAATATTCCTGTAATAGGACCAGGACAGTAGCTAGAGGCATTTTGATGTTGATCATAGTCAAATACAAATAGTCATTGGATACTTTCACTTTAAAAACAACTAAAGTGATCTTAAAGAACTTGGAGACATTTCCAGATCAAGGTAGTAGTAGAAAATGTTGAATTGGGGTGAATTCATTGTGTAGTCCATCCAACTTAATCCTGGAAGTGAATCAGAGTGAAAGAATTAAGATCAGAACTTAAGAAATGGAAGAAAACTACTCCAAAAAGATTAGCAGCTCATTCTTCATTTTCTATAACTTATTGTTCTATTAGATTAACCACTCCCTCGATTAGTTATCCTAATTACACTTATGCACATATTAACTATAATTAATTAGCTACCGAAACAAGATAGATAACCGCACTAAACAACTTGCTTAATAGATCAAATACTAGAAGGAACTACCATTGTCATTAAGTAGGCCTACTATCATCCTTGCTCTTTTGAGTTGGCAGCTGACTGGAATGCTTCTTTGTTGAGCTACATTCGAGATGCTTTTGACACTTCCCCTTAAGATGAGTTTGGATATTATAAGCACTCATCTTGTCTAAAAGTTGGTTCAGCTACTTTGATGACTAAACCTTTGTGAAAATATATGCAAGCTGCCTATTTGTTTGTACATACTTCTACCATTTTTTTCTTAAACCTTGCTTTGTTCTTTCATGAAAAGTTAGGTTTTTAAATATTTGGAGGGTACTTTGATTATCACAGTAGATTGTGAGAGGTTCTCAAGCTTTGTTCCCTATCTCCTTTAATAGATTCCTTATTCACATTAATTGACATAAGCATGAAGCCAAGGCCTTATAATCTACCTTAGTAAAGCTTATTGCCACCTCATTTTTCTTGTTTGACTTCCAACTTATTAGAGAACCTCCAAGATAAATGCAAAAGTTAGTTATAGATCTTCAAGTGTCCACACAGCCAGCCTAGTCACTACTTGACCATCTCTCCAAGGAACGTAAGCATGTCCTTCTCGTTATAATTCTAGTCCTAGTGACCTCTTTAAATAACTCAACACCTTGAAGGCAATACTTAGTTGAGACCTTCCTAGTCTTCCCATGAATTGAGAAAGAGTTTGCATAGCAAATGCCATATCTGGTCTAGTAAAAGTGAGGTAAATCAGCTTTCCTACTAATCTCCTGTAATATGTGGCATCTCCAAGTGGTTCTTGGTCAACCTTAGTTTTTTGTGCTCCTTCATAGGTGCAACAGTAGCCTCAGCCTTAAGAAGTCCATAACCACATAACATATCCAATGTATACTTTCTCTGGCATAGGGATATTCCTTTACTTGATCTTGGTATCTCAATTCCAAGGAAGTACCTTAGAGGCCCAAGGTCTCCAATCTTGAATGTTGTGCCCAAGTACTCCATTAATTTGTGCATCTCATCATTTCTTCCTCCAATCAATACATCATCAACATAGACCAAAACATTAACTGTCCTTTCCCATCTATCTGTTTTGTGAAGAGGGAATGATCTGCCTTTGATTGCTCAAATACAAACCTATAAAGTGCCTCTATGAATTTCACATTCCATTGTCTAAAGGCTTACTTCAATCCATATAGAAATTTTGCAAACCACATTTTGCTGCTGAAGCTATGGCTCTCATTTCATAGCCCTGTGGAAATTTCATGTAAACTTCTTATTCTAAGTCCCCATTGAGAAAGGCATTATAGATGTCTAATTATCTCATCTTCAGTCATGCATTGTAGCTAATGCCATGAATGCTCTCACTGTTGATTGCTTCACAATTGGACTGAAAGTTTCTTGGTAATCAAAGTCTTCCACTTAGCTATAACCCATTACTACTAACCTTGCCTTGAACATTTCAACTAAACCATCTAAATTCAAATTTGTTTTCTATACCCACTTGCACCCTATGGCTTGTTTTCCTTTAGGGAGAACCATTAACTACCATGTCTCATTCTCTTTAAGAGCTCTTAACTCCTCAACAATAACCCATCTTGAGTGTGGATGCTTGATAGCTTCAGTATAAGATTCAGGTTCCTCGACTTGATTCAAAGCTAATACGTACTCTTGAGATAATTTGTTTGTGCTTAGGTGTGGGGTTATAGGATTTCTAGTGCTTTGGTGTGATCAAGGGGTAGTTTGGTGGGCTGAGGATGCATTAGTATTCTTCCAAGTACTTGGGAAGTTTTCTAGGCCTACAAGATCTCTTGAGTTGATCATTCTAATTTTCTAGTTGTGTTTGGAGTTTAGGTTGTAAAGTCAAGGTTTCACTCTGTTCTTATAGTAGGGCTAATTGGTTGCAAGGTCAGTGGTTCATCATTGTGTAAAGCTAAGTTAATGTCAAATTGACCTCTTAGTCTTTGATTAGAGGCTTCAACACCATTGTGCTTCTAATATAGAGGATATTCAGTGATGGTAGGAATGGCATGAGAATCAGGTTGAGGATTATTTAGATTTTTAGGGGTTCTTTTATGCCCAACAAAGGGAAAGACACTTCATGTGTCTCAAGGTCATAGAATTTGTATGCTTTATCCTATGAAGATGGTTTTTCTTGCTCTTAGATCAAGTTTACTTTAGCCCCTTTTTAGAGTAGATGTGAATGCAAGACAACTAAAGGTTCTAAGATAGGTGTAATCTAGTGCCTTATCAAACAGCACATCATAGGGACACTTAAAGTTCAGCACTTTGGAAGGTAATCTATTAATTATGTGCGTTGCACACTGAACTACCTCACCCTAGAATTTCTTTGGAAGACAATCTTACTAATGTAGGATACCAAATTCATCAAAGAAGGTGTAAAGCTTGAGCTCAGTTGCAATGTCTATTCTAATGGTTTTAACCTTGGAGTTAAATTATATTTGTACAATTCTGTAGAAATTCAGCAACACACAGGTGGTTTTTTATTTGTGTTTCATCAAATAAGTCCAAGTACAATTGCTAAATTCATCAACAATTGTAAAAAGAATCGATATCCAATAATGGCAGGAATTGAATAGGGACATCGTTCCACATGGATTAGTTCAAAAGGTTTAGTAGTATTGATCCCATGTGTAAGAAAGGGCAGTTGTTTCTGCTTAGCTTTGGGGTAGATTTCACAAATTCTATCATGTGATACATTGATAGAAGGAATGGATGAATTTAATTTTTCAACAATAGAGTGTGATGAGTGTCCTAATCTAAGATGCCATATTGTGAGCATTGTTGCTTATTAAACCAGACTTCATAGGTTTTTGAATTATCACATGGAAGCCTTGAGTCTTCCTAATTACTGCAATCCTCATCCACTATAAGGGGTCGTAGATGTAGGATGAGGTTGAATCAAACAAGAGGGAACATTGGTGTGACCTAACCAGCTTACTGACTGACAATAAATTGAATCTAAAAGAAGGAACATGTAACACATCTTTCATGAACACTGAATTTGAAATTTGACAACCTCTATATTGATGACAAGGATCTTTAATTTGTTTGTAAGGCTTACAAACTTATTTTTGACAAGTTTATAGGAATAAAATAGGTTTAAAAAGTGACACATATAGTCTATTGCCCTTGAATCCATGATCCATGAGTGAGACTTTAACATTTGGTTTTAGTTTCTCATAAGCTCAGGTTGAGTGATAAATGAAGACAATGGAAGCGAAGGCTGCAAGTCATTAGTCAAATCAAAAAAGGATTGAGTACCTAGAAAGTTTGATTGGCTACCAAAGTATTCAGCTCCTTAGATGAGTTTCCTAAATCCTGCTGCTTCTGTGAAGTGTTCACATCAGATTGGGAAATGTTTTGCCAGCTTAGCAACTTTATCAGGCTCCTTAACTATTCTTTTGTCAGCTTGAGATCAACTATCTTAGAATGTGCAGCATGTGGTTCTTCCTCATTAGTCACTACTTGATTAGTTGCCAACTACTAATTCTTATTTCTTTCTTTTGTGAATTTGAAATTTGATGGAAACTCAATTATTTTGTAACATATGTCCCTTATGTGGCCCTTCTTTGAATAGTGAGAACACACCATATCCTGTTTCCTTTCCTTCTGTTAGATGTAAACACCAAAGTTAAAGCATCAGTCACCTGTCTTGTTCCCAAAGTCCTTTGTGCTTTCTCCACTACAATGGCATTATAAGCTTTATCAAGTGTTGGAAACGGCTTTTGTCTCAATAATTGGGACCTATAGGCTGAGTAGGTCTCATTCAATTAGTTAAGAAATTCATAGACTTTGTTCTTTTCTTGAAAATCCACAAATAGATGGAAACATGTACTGTTGCACTTTCCACGCTTGCAATAAAAGGGCTACCTATACAGTCTCAACTCCTCCTAAATGGTTACCAATTCAGTGTAATAGGAGTCTACCAACTTTGTTTCTTGAGTGACATTGTGTATATCACTCTGCAATTTGCATACATGGTTGTCATCAAGCGAAGAGAACCTCCTTCCCAAGATATCCCATATCTAAATTGCTTACTTCATATAGAATACAATGGCTGCTAGAGAGGGAACATGGATTTAAACATCCATGCTATAATTAGATCATTGCAGCAGTTTCATGTAGTGTGAAGAGGATCATCAATCGGAGCCCCACTATACTTCCATCAATGAAGCCTAATTTATTCCTAATTGACAATGCCAACTTAAATGACCTACTCCAGGTTGCATAATTGGCTCCATTTAGCTCTAGATAGCTGTTCAATGTGTTGTGATTATCAGTTGGATGAACATAATATGGAGAATTGGGGTCTTCCACCGAGTAAATTGATTATGATATGTTGATAGGGTTTATTGATCTAGATGACAATTTCATTGGAAATGAAGATTTGGAATGAACTCTGCAGAAGAACAAAACTAGTTGATTCTGCACAAAGTTGAGAGGAATTTGGAAAGAGGACATTTATAGCACTGGTACCATGTTGAATTGTGGTGAATTTATTGTGCAATCCATTCAACTTAATCCTAGAAGTGAATCAAAGAGAAAGAATTAAGATCAAAACTTAAGAAATGGAAGAAAGTTGCTCTAGAAAGATTAGCAACTCATTCTTCATTTTCCAAAACTTATAGTTACTATTCCATTGGATTAACCACTCCCTCGATTAGTTATCCCAATTATAGTTATACAAATTTCAACTATAGTCAATTAACTACCAAAAAAAGTTAGATAACCACTCTAAACAATTGGCTCAATAGATTAAATACTAGAAGGAACTACCACTACGACTAAGAAGGATTGTTGTCATCTTTATTCTTCTGAGCTGGCAGTGGACTGGAATGCTTCTTTGTTGACTTCTTTGAGCTGCATTCACTATGCTTTTGACATAAAATGGATATTGGGAGCCTTTGCTAACTCATCTTCTAGAAGGTAATATCTAAACATTCTCTAGCGAGCCATGCTGTTATTTTCTTTCTACAAGAAAATATTACATGGAAGTTAGCATTGTAAAACTTGCAATCTTTTCCGGATGCCTTGTTGAAAAAGTAATTTTGGATAGCTGTAAGATCATACCACGTTCAAGACTTCAACTTTGCCATAGACAAGATAAGAGGTATAAAATCATAGGCTTATGATGGGTTGATGAGTGTTCCTATTTACATGTGGGCTAGGCATACATTCGACCAGTGCATCAAAAAATGACAATGTAACCGACAATATATTTGAGCCTTTCAACAACTAGGTTGTGTAATACCTCAAATTTTTTGAATCATGGAAAAATTATTTGAAGACATTATTGTGGATTATAGTGAAAATGTTTTGACCTAAATATGGTAGTTTTGTCAATGGAATTATTAGAAGTTAGTTACAAAAGCCTAAGATGGAAAATTATATTTTTAGGTAACGAAGTTTTGCCAAATAAATTATTAAATCATAGGAAATAATTTTCAAAATTTAGAGTAAGAAAATAAGGCTCAAAAATTATGAAAAATTCAACTAAAATTGGGGTAAATATTTGAAGAGAAATAAATTATTTTTATGAACATAATGCACTAGGAATTTCAATCCCATGCAACCACCAAGCCTAAGGTATAAATAAGGACTTTGAGGGTTGAAAACTCTTGTTTCAACCTTTGGAACTGTGATGGTGGCTAGAGTGACAAGGGTGAAATTTTAGGTCTTCTTGTGTATGAATTCAAGGTAAATTCTATTCCAAATTGTTTGCCATTCATGCATATGTATAGAACCACCTATTACACACGTGTAGGAATTAAGTCTTTCGATTGGGAATGGATTAGAACAAGAGCCACAACTGCGAGAGAGCCGTAAGATAGATTGGAATTTCCACTAGGCTCTTTATGGTCGTGACTCCAGTCTTACCACTATTGCCATTCCCAACCGCAACCATGGGTGTGGTCGCAAGTAAAGAGCTACGACCACAAAGAGAGACCTCGTGATTGCGAGACAAATCACGAGGCTTCTAGTAGGCTCCACAAACGGATGTTGCAGACGCAAATTCAACTTTCGTGGTTGTGGACCAAGAGGTCACAATCATGAAATCTAAACACAGACACTAGATAGATTATGTAATTTTGAGGAATTTGTCCATTTTTTTTGAATTTTGGATCGATGTAAGCCTAGACTTGCTAGATAGGACGCAATAGGATACAAAGATGATGATTAAAAAGGGCTTAAGCGAACATAGAGGCATAGGGCACATTGATCATTGATAAGCATTCATCATTTGATATATTAAGTACTGAAAATGATCATATATGTGATTGAATAGTTGACTGAAGAGAACACCTAAGGAAATTGAGAACTAGTCAGGCTGAGTAAGAGTAAGTGGCAACACTACTAAAAATCATTTAATTGCCTTAAAAAAATGATTTTATTGCGCAAATGAGATTATGCTTTCCAAATTTTTTTACCTTTATAACTAAATGTTTACATCTATTTATGATGACTTGACAAAAGGAATCATTTATTCAATGTAATTCACTTGATTCAATGCTAGAATACTTTAATTTCTAAACACTTTATGCCGTTATTCAAATAAATGAAGTAAATGATAAAAATTTAGCTTGATTTATTTTAATCTTACATAATTATTATTAATATAGGTGTTTTAATGGTTATGTTTCAAGTTTGGGAATTTATAGATAATTTTGACTTGAAGGAAATAAACAAACTTGGAAGGAGCAATAGTTTAGGAGGAAAGATTAAGTAATAACTTTGGAAAAATGCCACGTTTTGATGGAACATTCAATTGATCTAAAATTTTGAGAATAAATGCAAATGATTTATCTTTTCAACAGCACAAGAATTAGTCAATCAGATATTCGATGAGAAAGTTACACATAAAAGAATGCACATTGCCAGAGCATTCGCGGTCGAAAGTAGGATTGTAAGACCAAAGACCGCAATCGTAGAAATTGGGCATGGAATGTACTAGAATTTGCACAAAACAATGGCGCAATTGCAGAAAAAGCAGGCACTGTCGCTACTAGAAGTCCCATAGTTGTGATTAACAGTGTAGTAGACAGTCAAGGCATAACTTTGACGATTGCTTTCAACTTTTCTTATTCTTTACTCAAACCCGTGCCTCATATACATGTGTGTGTGTGTGTGTTCTCCATGCTTTTTAAAGAGACTTTGAGTTAGTATTTATCATATAAACACCTAAGAGCAATCATTAAGGAGGTGAAGAAGGATGAATTCACACCATAGTTGAAGAGTGTTTGTTTGTTCATACGAAACACAAACTAAGACTAAGTTTTCTCAGACCTTTTTTACAATTTTTATGTTTGTTTGGATGATACACAAATTGGCATTGTTTTTTATTAGCCTTAATATGAATTGCTAATTTTTTTTCTAATCTCTTGTGCTTGTGTTTGGTTGAATACGTATGCATGAATGAATGATTAATTGTCTTTACTCTTGTTATTCGCAATTATCGATTTGAATGGTAATTATAGAATTTGATTAACTCTATAATTAATTTGTGGTTGTGAGGAGAATAACGGAAGTAAAACTTGCATGCTAGACAACTAATTGTGACATTAATTTCATAAAAATAACGGAAGTGAAATCACAGAATTAATGCAGCTAGAACATTATTAACCATAAAACTAAATCACTTGACTTGATAAGGCTTGGAAAAATCTACTCAAATTTTAAGTCGAAGCTATAAGAAAATTCAGGAGAATATCTTATAGGCTTTATAATTAACAATCTATAATAAGGTAATTAAACTGATAATTAATATCGATTAGCATGCGTTAAAAACTAACACAACATAAGGGACTAGACTCTTCAATTACTAGTACTTTACTTTTTCAAGACTATGACTTTGTTTTCAAACAGTCTTTCTTTTCTAGTTATTTCTATTTTTGCTACCTTTTAACGGCATAACTAATAAGAATTTAATTATATCCATAGTCACATAACCCCTCCTCATGAGAACGATACCTATTCTCACCCTAGTGCTAGGTTATACCGTAAATTTAATTTTGGTGTTAATAACACACATCAAGTTTTAGTGCCGTTGCCGAGGAAGGTGATGAGTGCCACTAAATACTTTAAGAAATTGCTAGATTAGGCCATTTACTTTAGTTTTTCTTCTATTTTTGTTATCCTATATTTCTCTCATTATTTCTACTTTCTCTAATCATCTTTTTGCTTTTCTAGTTACATTGCTGTTGTGTGGCTTAAACTCTTGTTGGTGGATACAATGTATGTATAGGAATAAGAGACTGATTTTGAATTTGATCTTGAAATTAAGCAAACCCTTTATAGGCATAGAGCTCTTTTCCAACATGAATAGAAAATCGCTAAAAAAACCCACCAACGCTGGAACTTTCTCCTCCACCAAATCAATGGGCCATTAGAGACTATGTGCAACTGGTGATGAACCCAAACATGATAGGAATTGTGGACCACCAGTGAATGCAAATAATTTTGGGTTGAAAGCTGCACTAATAAATATGGTGCAATCAAACCAATTTAGTTAACCCCACATGAAGACTCGAACACACATTTAGCATCTTTTCTTAAACTATGAGATCTTATTAAGTTCAATGGAGTTTCTGATGATTCTATTAAACTAAGATCGTTCCCTTTTTCTCTTAGGGACAGGGCTAGACAATGGCTATAATTCTTACCACTTGGGAGCATATTATGCTAGCAAGACATGGTCAATAAGTTCTCAGTTAAATACTTCCCACCAAAAAAAAGTTGCACAACTCAGACTAAAGATTAGAATATTTAAGCAATTAGAGTCTAAGTTATTACCAGAGGTTTGGGAAAGATTTGATGAGCTACTCAGAAAGTGACTCCAGCATGGATATTTACTTTAGATGCAAGTACAAATTTTTTATAGTAGTATATCTAGTCAATTATGTACTGTCTTAGATGTAGCTGTATGAGGAGCTCTTATGAACAAATTTTCAAACAATGTCTGGGAATTGATAGAAGAAGTGGCATCCAATGCTTTCCAGTGGCCAATAGAGAGATTCATAACACGTAAGGTTGCTAGCATGCATGAAATAGACGCAGTAACAACCCTAGCAATAAAAGCAAAACTGTTGTCCAAGAAACTTAATAGTGCCTTGGTACGTGACACTCAGCCTTCTCCATTTTATTCGAGTTATATTTGTGATATATGTGCAGGACTCCATCCTACACATGAATGTAGAGATGAAGAAACAAGTAGAGGGCTAAAAGAATAGGTAAACTATGTGGACAATGTAGAGTATAAAGTAATAATCCCTACACAAATGCCTATAGTTCAGGTTGGAGAAATCATCCCAATTTTTCCTGGAGAAACACTCAAAACCCACTAGGTTTTCATGCACCATACCAACAACAAGAAAAAAGAAACAGTTATTGGAGAAGATTACGAGGAATCTTGCAAAGTCCACTCAAGAAATAATAGGTAACCTTACAAAGACCCAACAAGATTATATGTATAAAACTGATGCTCTCTTATAGAACTAACAATCATCCATGAAAAATCTAGAAGTGCAGCTTGGGCAATTGGCAAGGAGATAACAAATAGGCTAGTGAGTATGTCACCTAGCACTACTAAGACTAATCTAATAGAGTATATGAAAAGTTTGCACATAATAGAGAGCAAAGAAGAAAAAGAGGATCCACCTACCAAAGTCTAAGAAGGGAAGAAAAAGGAGGACAAAGTGCAAGTCAAGAAAACGAAAGAAGTAAAGTATTCCACTTCGAAACCTACACAAGCTCATTCTAGCTAAGTTAAAGGAGCAAGTAGGTAAGTTATTCAATAGTTTTGAAAAGTTAGATGTAAATACCCTAATATTGTAGACATTAAAAATAATCCAAGTATGGGGAAGTGTTTGAAAGATGTGCTAAGTAAAGAGAAAGTTAGAAGAATTGGAAGACAACTTGGAAGAGGAAAATGTCCTACCACTTAAACTAAAAGATCCACGGTGTTTTTCCATCCCTTAAACGATAGGAAGAACCTCATTTGATAATGTTTTATGTGATTTAGATGCTAGTATTAATGTAATGTCCTTTAATACAATTTAGGCACTTAGGATGGAATATGTGAATTCCCACATGCTCGAAGATAAAGCTGGTAGACTAATCAATGACAAGGCCACTTGGGGTCGTGGAATATGTCTTGGTAAATGTGGGTGATTTTATTCTCCCTATGGGTTTTGTAGTAATAGACATGGAAAGCAAAAAAGGGAATGGTATCATCTTAAGCCACTCTTTCTTAGCCATCATAGGGTGGCTTAACATGATGTTTTAGAACTGAAAGGTAACATGTTTTACGTACCCTACTCTCTCGATCACTTACACACAAAAGAAAAAGAAAGGAGATGTGTTATTACTTGAATTTAATAGTTGTACTAACAAGTTTAATGAGGAAATAGTGGCAATTGAAGAAGAAGTGCCAAGGCTAGATAGTAGACAAAAAGCCAAGTGTGGGGGAAGAGTCCAATGAATTACTATTCAAAGCAATAGAGGTGAATTTTGAAAGAAAGGTAAATAAGAGAAGAAAGAGAATGCAAAAAAGAAAGGACACATGTATGTCTCATGGGGGGTTGTAGATCCCTAAAACATCAACTATACCACCTTTGATGCATGTGCAAAGCGTAAAAATTAGAAGATAGTGTTGCATGCTAAGACCCAACGAAACCTACTTGCGTGAACTTTGAAGAACGACCCACACAATGATCTTCGGTGAACTCCAACAAGAAGACAACCGCAACTAACATGCCCTGTTAGTTGATGCACCACAAATCAACCAAGAATACACTTAGAATAATTTGATTTAGACTTAACAAGAAATTGATGCATTCAAGTTCAAGGAAGGAAGAAAATTGAAAATTCAGTATCAATAAGCCGAAAGTTCTTTTAATAACATGACTAGGCTCGATTTATAATGTCAAGAATCTTAGGAACCCTACAACTCATATGGAAAATAACTAAAATAAGAAAATAAAAAAATAAGTTTTCAACGATAATCTGACTCTGTGATGTCAGCATGCTCAATCTATGTGTTGATGTCATGCTTGTGGATTGTAAAAATAATGTGTCAAGTCATCTTAGTATTTATAGTCATGCTTTATGTGTTCAAGTGAGACTCAAGCAATTGTAACTATAGAATGTCACCATGTCTAGGATTTTCGATCACACAAGCATGACTCATCTAGTCCTAAATGTGAAGAATTGATTTTCGGCCCATTGTCAATCGTGTGTATTTTGGCTTGATCCAGTAGCTACACAATCGATTAGTTGGTTCCTAAGATCGATCCAAATGGTGCTTCAAGGCCTTTTTCAGAGTTCTCTTTGCATCAAGCTCACCCACAAAGCTCTTCTTCTTTCTCGAGCTCCTCTAAATGTCTGAAGGCATCTCAAAACTCCATTGTCATTTCTTCCTTAAGCTTTTTAGCATTAGCTCTTGTTAATAGACCTTCGGTTATCCTTGGGTACTCTACTTAGCCAGAACACTCATGTTGTTCCCTCTTCTTGAAAAGAAATTGACCTCAATTCTAAGTCACATTTATCTGTTGTATCAAAAGGATTCAAAATTAGAGACATTGAATGTTGCACTAATTCTAAACTTTCTTAGTAATTGCAACTTGTAAGCAACATCAATGATGCACTCTACCACTTGAAATGGAACATTGCCACTTAGCATTAGCTTCAAGTTTCTTTGATCTGAAAATCTTTTTTTTTTCTATTGTGAACCCAAACCCAATCACTAAGCTCAAACACAACCTTCTTATGACCCTTGTGCGCTTGCTACATGCATTATTCATTCCTTCTCCCTTCTTGTGACCCTTGTGCACTTGCTACGTGCATTGTTCATTCCTTCTTTCAATGTTTTATCATACATGCTCATGCATCTACTTTGCAAACTGTGCCTTGTGCTTTCCATCTGCACTAATTTGCTTATTATGTGATAAGGGTAGTAAGTCTAATGGAAGGTTAAAACTATAAACAACTTGAAATGATGATTTGTGTGTGGTTAAGTGTATGCTTCTATTGTAAGCAAACTCGACAAGCGATAAACACACTTCCCAAGTTCTTTTATTCTTCTTAATCAATGCTTGTAATAATGCAATTAAAGTTCTATTCACCACCTTGGTATGACCATTAGTCTATGGATTACTTGTTGTAGAAAACAACTTAGTCCCCAGCTTACACTATAGTGTTTTCCAAAATTAACTCAATAAGTTAATATCCCTATCTAACACAATGGTTTTCTGCATGCCATGCAATTTAACTATTTTCTTAAAAAATAAGTTAGCTATATGTGTAGCGTCATTAGTCTTATTGCATGTGATGAAGTGTGCCATTTTAGAGAACTTATCTACAATCACTAAAATACTATTCTTACCCGTTTGAGTCCATGGTAAACACAACACGAAGTCCATTGAAATGCCCGTCGGCGGCATCTCTAGAACTAGTAATGGCATATACAATCCATGTGGTTGGACCCTTGGTTTAGCCTAGTTGCATTTGATGCATCTATCAACTATCCTTTCAATATCTCTCTGCAAATATGGCCAAATGAAATGTTCCTATAGAATTGCAATTGTCTTAGTGACACCGTAGTATCCCCTTAGACCACCATCATGTGCTTCTTGGATTAGTAATTCACACAAAGAATACTTAGGAATGCACAACCTATTTACATAGAACAAATAGCCATCATGCTGGAAATACTTATCATGCACACCTTGTTTAGTTAATTCATATGCTTGACCAAATTCCTCATCATTCATACGCAGTGCTTTACTATGCTCAAATCCTAAAAATCCAACATTTAATGTAATGAGCAATGAACACGTCCTAGTCAATGCATCCGCTACTACATTCTCTACACCTTTCTTGTGCTTAATTACAATGGAAAAGTGTCTATGAAAGATACCCATTTAACATGACTATGGCTCAACGTACCTTAGCTCCTTAGATACTTTAAGGACTCATGATCCATATCAACAACAAATTCCCTGGGCTTGAGATAATGTTGTCATACCTCTAAGGCTCTTACCAATGCATATAGCTCCTTGTCATATCTTGAATAATTTAACTTTTCTCCATTCAACTTCTTGCTAAAATATGCAATTGGTCTCTTCTCTTGCATCAACATTGCTCCAATTCTTATTGCTGAAGCATCACATTCAAGTTCAAATATTTAAGAAAAATCAGGCAAAGATAATATAGAAGTATTAGTAAACTTTTTCTTAAGCAACTCAAATACCTGTTACCAAGGTTCTCCCAACTAGAACTTCTCAGCCTTCTTAGTGATTGCAGTTAGTAGTGCAACAATTGCACTAAAGTCTACCACGACCTCTTGTAATAGCTTACAAGACCATGGAAACTCCTCACCTCAGTCACTATCGTAGGTGTTAGCCATTCTATTATCACCTTAACCTTATTCTCATCCACACAGATTCCTTGTACACTTATGACATAGCTAAGAAGTATACAATGATTTACACAAATGTGCACTTGTTAAGGCTAGCATGCAATTGTTCCCTTCACAAGACTCCAAACACTTCTTGAAGGTGTTCAGCATACTCATCAATAGATTTACTATATATAAGAATATTATCAAAGTACACCACAATGAACTTATCTATAAAAGCATGTAGAACATGAGTCATAAGCCTCATAAATGTGTTACGTGTATTTGTTAAACTAAATGGCATGACTAACTACTCATATAACACATATTTTATTTTAAAGCCTACTTTCTACAAATCTCTCTCTTTCATACAGATTTGATGATACTTACTCTTAAAATCATTTTGAAAAAATACACTAGCCCCTTGCATTTTATTAAGCATATCATCTGACTTAAGGATGAGATGTCAATATTTTACAATTATAGTATTGACGGCTCAACAATCTACGAACATCCACCAAGACCCATCCTTCTTTGGCACTAGCAATATGGGTGTCGCACAAAGACTCATGCTTTCTCTAACCTATCCTTTACTAATTAACTCTTTCACTTGTCATTGAATCTCCTTAGTCTTCTCTAGGTTCTTCAGTATACTGGTCGGTTGGGAATGGTAGCTCCAGGTACGAAGGCGATTTGATGCTTAATCCCTCTAATTGACAGCAATCCACTTGAAAACTCCTTTGGAAGGATATATTGAAAGTCCTATAAAATAGACACAACACTTTTGGGTGGAAAGATGTGACTTCTTCTATTAAATAAATTTCTTTATACAAAAGTAACATCACTCTTTGTTCACTTCCTATAGTTACTCTCACATCCCTCATCCTCACCAACATACACTCCTTTTCTTTCGTTTCTCTCCACTCTTTTTCTTTCTTGCTCTCTCTATCTTTTTCACTACTCGTACATTCTCTAATTCCTTCCTACTCTCTCTCTTTTCTTTTTCTTCTCCATATCTAATTCATATTGTTACTATAGGTAATGCTGATCCTCTTGCACCTCCTTCAATGTAAGTGACATAAGTGTCACCTTTTTATTGTTATACTAGGATGTGTACCTATACACCTTTCCATGGAACACTACATCTCGATCTAATTGCCACAGTCTCCCCAATAGGATATGACTTGCCTGCATAGGCAACACATCACATAGTACGCTGTCCTTTTACTTACCTATCTCAAATTCCACCAACACTTGTTTCATCACCTTTACTTCACTCTTGTTATTCAACCACTGCAATTTGTAAGTTCAGATGTGATCTCAAAGTGGATGTGTAGGTCTCTCTACCAACATCATACTAGCAACATTTGTGTAACTTCCTCTATCAATAATAAGGTTGCACGTCTTACATTTAACCTTACACTTTACATGGAAGTTATTCTCTCTTTTGCTCCTCAAATCCTTCCTCCTTTACTTGCACATTTAATGCTCTCATAGCCAT
Source organism: Avicennia marina (assembly GCA_019155195.1). Classification (NCBI taxonomy): domain Eukaryota; kingdom Viridiplantae; phylum Streptophyta; class Magnoliopsida; order Lamiales; family Acanthaceae; genus Avicennia; species Avicennia marina. The sequence continues at coordinate 5,645,206 of CM032772.1, read as the reverse complement.
TGAACTTATACTACCCATATCCTTGTAAAATCCTTCCTCTACTTCAAACAGTACCACCTTCAGTGGTGGCATCTCATCTTCACTACTACTTTTCTCCTCATCGGTGACTATTTCTTTTTTATTAGTTATTATCATTGTCTGTCTATTCAAACATTGGGCAACAATGTGTTCTCTCTCTTAGCACTTAAAATACAAAATATCTCAATTACGTGTAGTAGAAGTACTAAGGTTTGAATTTTGTATCTTGGGTGCATTAGCCCAGGGTGCATCTTTTGGCTTAGGCCTCAAACTACCTTCACTCGTTGCTTCTCCTCTCAATGGGTAAACTACTGTGTGACTGTGTATGGTAGCTACTTCTTTACCTTGATGGCTTAGTCCACTAGGTCTTGAATCTCCTCATAGTGGTGAAACTCCAACACATCAGCAATCTCCTTGTTTAATCCCCCTATGAACCAAGCCTCTATCTTCCATTATGTCAACCCTCATTATTACCATCTCCATTTTCTTATGATAGTCCTCCACACTCTGACTACCTTACACCAGCGTCTATAGTTGTCAGTATACATCCCTGTGGTAATGGCTCAACATAAATCTCTTTCTCATCAATGCCTTTAATTCTAGCCAGGTTCCTATAAGATGTTCACCATTTCTCCTAATGCTAATGTATACTTGGTCTCACCATGATATAGCGTAATTTGTAAATTCTACCACAGACAACTTTACCTCTTAAGCTTTAAAATCTTGTGATGGTCAAACACTAACTCTACCTATCATTCCCAGTCCACACATACATTTGGGTAGGAATTGTCCTGGAACATTGGTGTATTCAATTTGATACCCTTTGGCACCTTATCATCCTTATCTCACCTACGCCTATGAGATCTCCCTAGGCTGCCAAAATCCTCTAACTTTTCAGGGCAATCAAAATCTTTGTCTCTAACATACTTCACTTTACATGATTGATGCATAGGTGGTCCTTTTCTAAGCATCGACTCCTCTTGAGCTGCAGGTCTACCTCATGTAGATGCCTGTGACACCTCCAAATTATCTAAGCGTTGGTTAATGCTAGCTTATGTGTCTATAAGTTGCTTCAAGCTAAAGGCATTGTCTCTTATTGTTGATTCTCTCAACATCCTATAGGTACGTGAAATACAAAGAAAAATAAGCAAGTGATATGTGTGTATAGATGTCCTCTCACCTCACAAGATGTATTCACTTTGCTTTTACCCCTCGCTCATGTATCACACAAGTTCACTCAAAGATGCACTTACCAAATCAATTTATTGTGTCCGCCTTGCAAAATCCCAAGAAGTTCTTAGTAATTCGAGTGGCGTAACTCCTAAGTACATGTAAGTGTGTGAAAAGGTAGAACTTTAGGGTCATGGGATTAATTTAGACACAATTAAATCAACTTGAAATGGAAAAATAAACTAGTGGATTAATCTAGAGACAAAGAGATCGATCCAAGTTGAAGGAACACAGAGTGATCAATCTTAGGGCAAAAGGAATCAATTTGGAGCAAAAACAACTGCACGATCAACCTAGAAAATAGGTGTGATCGAGCACAAAGATAGCATTTAACTTGGGATGATACACAGACCTAACGCTATCAATCCAGACTAGTAGTGTGATCAACTGCATGTCTACAATTTCATGATTTGATCAATCCAACTCCCAAATCAATCTATTTCAATTCTCCAACATTCTCCCACACTTAAAGATCTATTTAGGGTCTAATCTCAATCATAGACCACAAATTTTTTTATTTTTGTTTACCAGTTTTTTGTAATTTTTTTCTTTTTCTTTTTTTTTTTTGAATTTTTAGATATCAAACTCCCACAAAAACACGTAAACCAAACAAGTAATTTTTTTTCTAATTATAGAAGAAGAACATAGACAATAGGATATGAAGAATACAATGAACAAAAAGCAACGATACGAAAAGACACAAACAAAATTGATTCCTAAACCGGTGCCGGGATAAGAATCCAAAATAGCCAGCTATAATACCAACTAATGCGTGTGAAAAAGCATAAAAATTAAATGATAGCAGCATATGCTAGAACCCAACAAAATCTACTTGCCCAAACCGTGAAGAATGACCCAATGCAATGATCTTTAGTAAACTCTAACGACAATATGACCACAACTAACACACCTTGTTAGTTGATATGCCATGAATTAAAAAAAACTAAGAATAATTAGTTGATTACAACTAACACACCTTGGTAGTTGACTACACAATCAAGCATGACTCGTTTAATCACAAATGTATAGAATCAATTTTTAGACCACTTTTGATCTTGTGTACTCCAACTCGATCTATTAGTTTTATGGTCAATCTGTTGGTTGCAAGGCTCGATCCAAAGGGATCTCCAAGACTTGTTTCAAGTTCTCTTTGCATTAAGTTCACCTATAGGAGTTGTTCTTCTTTCTTAAGCTCTTTAAAACATCTAAAGGTCTCTCAAAACTCTTTTACGAGTGTTGTCATTGCTTCCTTATACTGTTTAGCCTTAGCCCTCCTTAATGGATCTTCGATTATCAATGTGTACTCAATCTTAGCCTTGATGCTCATGTCTACCTTAGACTATGAGTATCATGTTGGTTGCAGACATTAAATATAGCACTTCTTGGGAGGCAACCCAAGCTATCTTTTACTACCTTCAATTCTTTTATTTTGTTTTTAATTTTGTTTTGTTTTATGTTGCATGGAGATCATGTATACATTTGACTTGGTGTATGATTTCTTAGAGAATGAAAGAAGGCCAAAGAAGAGAGAAGAAGAATAAGCACCACCCTATCAAGTTGTCTTGCTCTTTGTTGCCTTAGTGTACTTATGATGATATCAATTATTGTGGCAGTAAAATAAATAAGTAGGTGGGCTAAGCTGTAAGGAATTTTGAATGAGAATTTAGTCATTGAAAGGTATATGAGTGTCAGATTTTTATGCATGAAGAATATGGTATCATGGGTAAATCGATAGTATGAGCATAGCATGAGCTTATGGCCACTATACTTAATTTATGATGAATGCATTGCATGCAAGAATTATTGTTGTGTTCTATCATTGTTCTTAAGATTAGCATGTTAGGCTTGGTGTTGAAGGCATGACTCTTATTTAATTGAGTACACACCTTTTACTCTTGATTATTAGATTATTTGAGAAGTTCTATAGTGAGGATAAGGTGATTGAGATAGGGACATGAGTCTTACATTAGGTATTGGTGAATTCTCTAATGAATAAGGGAAATTAATTAGAAAAAAAAAAGTAGAAGGAGTGAGGACTAGAAAAACAAACAAATTGCATGAAAAAAAATCTTGAAAAAGAAAAAATATCTGAGTATGAGAAAATTAGTTCTACTTCACTGATTAGAGCAACTGAGTAAGTGAGATTGCATAGAGATCCCTATTCATTCTCGCACAAAAAGGTTACCCAATTATGAGTATGCAAAGCATCTTGAGTTAGTTGTGGATTGAGTAACCAAAAGTGCGCAATAACCCTTGTTCACTTTCACCTAAAAAGACTCCTAATTGCTTAAGAAAGAAATTAAAGCTCACAAAAGACAATGAAAATAAGTGTGGGGGAGATTATGAAAAAAGAAAAAATATACTAGCCTAGATGAGTCCTCTAGAGAGAATTAATGTTGATTAAACTTGTTCAAAAGACAATAAATTAGTGCCTAGAGTGAGTAATCCCAAATTTATATTATCTTAGAATTGTTGTAGGATTATCAAATAGTTTGAAGTGATTGGGGTTGAAGAGTGTCACACACACATCGGAACTCATGTTGTAAACATTTAGGTTGAAATTTCTATAATCTAGAGTGGTGATGAACTAAATGATGTGCACATATGTTTGATTTCTAAAATTAAGAAGTGTGGCCAAGTTCATAGTATTGTACATCAATGACTTGATTGGAAGAGAAAGTGTTTGCTTGAGGACAAGTAAACAGTTAAGTGCGGAGGTGTTGATGCTCGAAATTTTAATGTTGCAAGTATAAAACGGTCACACTAAGTAATAGAAAGGAGTGAGGGTTGTTGTATCCATAAGGAGTAAGAGTAAGAGTAAGAGTGTTGTTTTTAATAATATTGTGTTTTAATAAAATTGATTTAAAGTTGAGTTTAAGAGTAATTCAATAAACAATAAAGTAACTTTAACTAAGTTGATGGAATGAGATGAGTATAATAGCAATCACAAACAAAGGCTAATGGCAATCATCATGCAAAAAATATATAAAAAATTTCATTTTTATTTAATTAATTATTAAGATTTAATTTCTTGTTTAGGGGTTATTAATCCCTTAAGTCCTTAGTGCACTTTCTAAAATTATACTAAAGCTTCAACTGAATTAATCCAATCATTTATAGAGTTAACTCAATGGAGAATATAAACAAAGGATTAATAATTTATCTCTTATAAATGTAAGACCTTCACTCTTATTATGAGTCTACGACTCACAATTGTGATCAATTGTCCTAACTTATGAATTCACTCTCGTTATAACTATAAATTAGGAAGAAGGAAAACAAAAATAAAAAATAACTTGAACTCAATTTTTATTGTGAATATATGACCTTTGCTTTTACTATAAATCCACTATTCACAGTAGTGAACAACTTGTTAGACTTGTGGATTTACTTCATCACCTAAGCGATGGCCATCGCCTAGGCAACGAGTAGATGTAGGCCAATTTTGCCTTATCATCTGGTTGTTGCTTAGGTGAACCGTAGGTGCCTAGCTGTGGTTTTTGATTGGTCTTCACCTACTCCCTTTCTAGCGGTTTGCTTAGGCAACCATTTAAGCAACAAAGCTCTATTAAAGCAATGCAATAGGTCTTGATCTTACATTTCTTGGCTTTGATACCTCTAAATGAGCTTATATCTCTTACTTCTAACTTATTTTCATCATACAACCACTAAAACATTTAAGATAGGTAAATTTCTTCATTTTGATTGATAATTTGAACTTAATAACATAATTTGAACATAAATTTATTCACACGAAATCTTATTTTACTTAGGCTATCAAGTGACATGACTCAACTAAAGGAATCATTTATTCAATGCCATTTGTTTGATTCAAAACTAGAATGTTTTAATTTCTAAACACTTTGTGCCATTATTTAAATATATGAAGTAATTGATAATAATTTAGCTTCATTTATTTTACAGGTGTTTTAATGGTTATGTTACAGGTTTGGTAATTTTTAGATAATTTTGACTTGAAGGAAAGAAGCAAACTTGCAAGGAGTAGTAGTTCAGGAGGAAAGTTAAGCAGTAACATTGTGAAGATGCTACGTTTTGATAAAAAAAAAATTTAATTGATCTAAAACTTAATAAAACAAAAATGAATTAGCTTTCCAATAGCATAAAAATTAGGTCAATCGAATATCAAATGAAAAAGTTAATCACAAAAGAATGCACACTGCCAAAGTAGTAATGGTTGGGAGCAGAATCAAGGGGAGAGGGAACACGATCATGGAAATTAGGTGCGGAATGCACTAGAATTTGCACGAAACAAGGGTGCGATTGTGGAAAAGGGAGGCCCAATCACAAGTAATCGTGCAGTAGATAGTCCAGACATGATTTTGAGGGCTGTTTTCGCCTTTCCTCATCCTTTACTCAAACCTTAGTCTCATATACCCATGGTTTTTAGAGAGGCTTTGAGTTAGATTTATTATACAAACACCTAGAAAACATGAGCAATCATTGAGGATGTGATGAAGAAGGAATTCACACCATATTTGAAAAGTGTTTGTTTGTCCATGCGAAACACGGATATTAGACTAAATTTTCTTGGAATTTTTCTATGATTTTTATGTTTGTTTTGATGATCAACAAGTTGGCATTAGTTTTTATTGATCTTAATATGAGTTGCTAATTTATTTTCTCATCTCTTGTGCTTGTATTTGGTTGAATATATATGCATGAATGAATGATTTGTTGCCTTTGCTCTTATTATTTACAACGAGTGATTTGAATGGTGATTATAAAATTTGATCAAATCTGTAATTAATTTGAGAGAATATTCTATAGATTTTAAAATTAACAATGTGTGACAAGGCAATTAAATCGATAATTAACATCAATTAGCATTCATTAAAAACCAACACAACACAAGGGATTAGGCTCTTCAATTATTGGAACTTTACTTTTTCAAGATTGTGACTTTGTTTTTGAACGTATTCTTTCTTTTCTAGTTATTTCTTTTCTCACTACCTTTTGATCGTCTAACTTATAACAACGTAGTTATATAAATAGACACACAACCCCTTTTTGTGGGAACGATACCTATACTCACTTCAGTACTAGTTTCTATTGTAAATTTAATTTGGTGTATTAATAACATGCATCAGTTTAAAGAAATCGTTTTCTGCTTGCTAAAGCATGGAATTTATGTGATACTTGGAGAACGTGAAGATCTTATTTTGAACTTAGATATGAGCTAATTGCAAAGTGAGCATTTTGAAATAGAATATTGGAATATGAATGTATGAAATGAATTATAAGTGCCACTCATGTGAATGCAAATGAGTGTGAGGAACGAGTTCTACCCTACAATCAGGTAATATATTGGGATTCATTCAATCGGGACAGAGATTGGGACCAGTAATAGGTGAAGCTAATACTTGGTCTTACCAATCAAGTAATAGTAGATTAGAATACTTCCTAGGTGGGGTTGAAGCCTTAGGGCCAAAGTAGCACAGTTGGAATTAGACATACCCTTCCTTAGTTAGGGAAGCATAAACTGAAACCTTAATCAATGGTACACACACAATGAACATGATAATGTGTTGGTCAAGAAATGAGAAAATGGGAACAAGTGTTACATGAGAATTGAACATGCAATTGTGCTATTTTCCAAAAATTACACGGATGTTCTTATTGCCTTATACTTTCTGAAAAATGCCCTTCTACTTAATTATGAATTATTTAAAATTGTTTATTGCTCGCATCCATTTTTTGAAAAGTAAATAAGTAAGTATTGTCATCTAATGGGCGATTCCTTAGTGACCACAACTAATGACCCTTTTGTAGAGGAGATAAGATAACAATAAGAAACCTGGGAATGGCAGTACAAAAGGAGGAGCCACACTTTACATTACTTGAGATTTAGATTTTATTTCCTAGCGAACAATGAGATGTAATAGATAGGTTTTATATTTCAACTGTGCAATAAAGATAAGATATTGTGGACATGTATTGTGATGGCATTTTGGTATAATTATTGAACTTCTTTATTAGTTTAGCCACTCTGTACATGTTTAGCTTTGGTATTCCCTGAGTTAGTTTAAGAATATTGTCATGTCATGGTCTTAGGTTTAGAGTGTGACAAGAGTGGTATCAAAGTTTAAATTTTGATAATAATAACCTAACAAGTATAACCTAGACTAAACCCTAGGGATCACATTTCAAGGACCTAGGAAAATAGTAACACAAGTCATACATAAATACATCACATTTGATTTTGTTTTTCCTTAGACGTTGTGACCTGATATTAGGAAATGGACAAAAGCAGTAGCTCAAGTGATTGTACACTAAAGGAGAAGGGTGGCTTGTCATAAGAAGATATGGATAGCTTTCTTACAGTGCTAATCGAACTAAGCGCTATTGCAGTAGAGTTGCTAGAGACCCTACAAGGGTATGCCAGGTTGGAGGCTAAAGTTAAGGAACTGAGAGAGGAAAATATGAAGGTGTATCAATACAATACTATACCAAAGAGGAAGCTAGATGATGCAGAGACTCAATAGGATAAGCTCCTGCAAACTCTCAAGGCTTTTAGGGAAGCATACAAGCAATGCATAGGTGAACTCCAGAATGAACTCTATGGATTAGTACTCCAGATAAAGAGGCTAACATTCTAGAATGATGAGCTGTGAGGGATGATACACAATTTTTTGAAAGAGAACCTTAAGGAGGATCTGAAAGAAATACCCGTGCTTGCACCAGAACTAAAGTTGGAGGAGATAGTGATAGATAAGGATATACCTAAAGATGAAGAACATGTAAACTAAGAAAGGAAACTAGATAGGATCACACAATGTATTTTGACACTAAGAGATATCATAGTCATCCTATTATTTTATTTATTTTCCACAAAAGTTAAGTTAATTATATTATAAAATTTCCCTTTTACTATAATATTTTATATGCGTTTTACACCTCATGGTGCCCTTTCATTTTCTTCTTAGTGTATTTTTTGATAGCAAAATGTATGAATGGCCTAATGAGTAGAGCCCATTTCTATATAAGAAAATGGCAGGCAAACCACAACGTGTTGCACAAAACACACGACCAACTACCCCCATGGAAGACCTTGGGGATCAAACTTATACCTATCCTCTACCTCCACCCCCAGGACGACCCCAATCACAAACAGTGGTAGGATAGATGAGTTTTGAAGAAAGAGGATTTAGCTACAATTGCAACAAAGGTGATGTAAGTAATAGGTACACAACAACCTCAACAAGCTACCCAACCTGCAGCTCATCCTAATGGAGGGACTTGAGTGCACTATGAGGCATTGTAGTGAGTGAATGTGCTAACCTTTGAAGGCTCTCATTACCTTGAAGTTGTACAAAAATGACTGAAAGAGATCGAAGACAACATCGAGCTAACGGGGGTGCCCATAGACATGCAACCAAAGGTAGTTATCTCATTTTTAGTGGGAAAAACCGCATTATGGTGGGAAGGGATCTCACCAGCCATGTTGGAAGAAAGGCCAGTCACATAGGCCCATTTTGGGGAAGCTTTCCTAAACTACTTCTTCCCTAATGCACTCAACCTTCAGAAAATGGTGAAGTTTGACAATTTGACCCAAAGTGCTAACGTAACAATTGTGAAATATTTTGCTAAATTCTATGCCTTAGGAAAGTACTCTCTGATGGTAATGGAGAACCCCAATTGAAGATGCACAAGTTTAACAAGGGTTTGAAGACTAGACTATTGCCTTAGATCTCTATAAGCCTAGTACTTTTGATGAATTGCTTAGAGCTCCCATCCAAGCCGAGGTGGACATAAACTGGTGAGAAGTAGAGAACACCCTCAAGTAGCTAATATCAAGTCCCAACTCCAATATCTTAAGGCTAACAGGAACAAGAAGCTGAACCAGGCAATGATTGGTGGGATGATGCCTACCTTGCCAACATGCTATACTTATGGATGCTAACACACAAGCATGTGTTGGCACATCACTAACGTGTGTTTCATTTGCGGCTAACATGGGCATTAGGTAGTGTAATGCCCAAGTAGAATGAGGAACACTGACTCGACTATGAATAATAATAACAATGGTGCTAACCAAAATGACCAAGGCAGTGCTAACCTCAATAATGACAATGGAAATGGCAGATGCAACAATCCTTGGTCTAATCAAGCTAACCAAAGACCTAGGGGAAATCTCAGGGCATTCTTAATGAGATAAGAGAAAGTTGGTAATGTGGAGGACATAGTAGCAAGTATAGTTACTGTTAATGAATTGGATGCTTATAGACTATTTAATTGTAGTGTTTTGCACGCTTTTGTGTCTAAGAAGTTTGCCAAACATCTAGAGGATAAGAGTAAATTACTAGACAGTCCTTACAGAGTGTCCACACTGAGAAGAGAGATCCTAGTAGCCAACCTAGTCTATAAGGATTGTAATCTGAACTCAGGTGTGGACCATGAATACAAAGCTAACTTACTCAGCTTAACATGTAACATAAATTTAGGGATGGAAAAGTAAGCTAATAACTTTGCATATATGGACTGTAGGAATAAGGTTGTCAATTTTTGCTTTCCTACGAGCGATGGGTTTTCCTTCTATGGGAGTGTTCGAAACTAGGTTTGCCCGCTCAACGTTCTTATTTCTATTGCCAACATAGAGAAGTTAACCAAGGATGGATGCAAAGCATGTCTTACATATGTTGTTGATGTGAAATAACAGGAAGCTAAGCTTAAGGATATCTTAATAGTTAGGGAATTTCTTAACGCATTCCCAAATGACCTAGTTAAATCACCGTTGGATAAGGAAATAGAATTTGAAATCAATCTAGTTTTGAGGACAATGCTTATATTAGAGGCCTATACCGAATGGCTCTGACTGAGCTAAAGAAGTTGAAGGTGCAACTACAAGAGCTTCTAGATAAGAAACAAATCTAACTAGGTGCATCACCTTAGGGAGCCTGAGTGCTCTTTGTTAAGAACGATGGGAGCTTAAGGTTGTTCATTAATGATCGAGAGCTCAACAAGGTGACCCTTAAGAACAAGTATCCCCTATCGAGGATCAAAGAATTGTTTGACAAATTAAAAGGGGCCTAGGACTTCTCAAAGATAGACCAGAGATCTAGACACCACTAGTTGAAGATAAAGGCCGAAGACATACCTAAAACGGCCTTCTAACCAAGGTATGAGCACTACGAGTTCCTAGTGCTACCTTTCAGGCTAGCGCATGCCCCAGCAGCTTTATGGATTTACTGAACCGAGTGTTCAAGCTATACTTTGATAACTTAGTGGTGGTATTCTTCAATGATATCATAGTATACTCACCAAGTGAAGGGGCATAAAGGAGTAATTGAGGATAGTGTTGAAGACCTTATGGGAAGAATAGTTGTATACTAAACTCTACAAGTGTGAATTTTAGCTTAGAAGTACTGCATTTTTAGGACATGTGATCTTCAAAGAAGGAGTATCGGTAGACCCTAAAAAGGTTGAAGCAATCCTGCAATGATTGAAACCTACCAATGGTACGAAGGTGATAAGCTTCCTTAGACTTGCCAAATATTATCAGACGTTCATGGAGGGGTTTTCTAAGATTGTTACACCACTGACACAATTATTTTAGAACAGGAGAAAGTTCGATTGGAGCTCATACTATGAACAAAGCTTCACAGAATTTAAACAAAAGTTGACCACAGCTCCAATACTCACCCTATCTACCAAAGGTGGTGGATTTGTAGTGTATAGTAATGCTAACAAAAATAGTTTAGGGTGTGTATTGATGCAAAATGATCTGCTGATTGTGCATGCATCCAAGTAGTTGAAGCCACACAAGTTGAACTACTCAATTCAGGACTTGGAATTGGTAGTAGTAGCGTTTGCCCTTAAGATATGGAGATATTACCTATATAGTGAGAGGTACAAAATATATACCTACCACAAGAGCTCACGTACTTATTAATGTAGAAGGAACCAAATATGAGATAGAGGTAGTGACTAAATTTGAACAAGAACTATGACTTGGTCATAAGCTACCATCTGGCTAAGGCGAACCACATGGCCGACACCTTAAGTAGGAAGAGGACAAAAACCATGGTGGCCATGTTGGTGAGACAACTTGATTCAGTACACTTAGAAATTGTGGAATCTATAGATAGGGTACTAGTCTTTAATAATTGAGGAAATCAAGAGGTATTAAGTATCAAACTTGGATATACCAGCATTAAAGGAAAGGGTTAAGCAAGGCTGACTCCCTGACTTCCAGTTGAGGAAAGATGGTGTGAAGCATATGAAGGGATAAGTGACCAAATCCTATAGAAGGCTCATTCATCAAGGTAGTCAATACACCCAAGAATCATGAAGATATACAAAGACCTTAAGAAAAACTTCTGGTGGAACGGAATGAAGAAAGACATTGTAGACTTTATAATGAGGTGCGACTTGCCGGAAGGTTAAGGTGAAACACTAATGTCCTGAAGGCTATCTACAACCGCTGGAGATCCCAAGATGAAACTAGAACCAAATTACTATAGACTTCATGGTAGGGTTGCTATGTGCACCACAACGACATGACGTGACTTGGGTCATCATCAACCATTTGACCAAGTCCACACATTTTCTCCAAGTGCAAACGAAGGTGTACGTGGGCAATATAGTGCGACTAAATGGAATGTCTTTGAGCATATTCTCAATCGAGACCCCTGATTTGTTTCTCGTTTTGGAAGAGCATCTAAGAAGTAATGGGGACAATGTTGGATTTGAGTACCGTATACCACTCATAAATGCATAGGTAGTTAGAGCGAACCACCCAACCATTGATTACATGCTAAGGACTTATTTCTAAGACTTCAAGGGGGCTTGAAGCAACCACTTTCCATTAGTTGAGTTCTCATATAATAATAGTTACCACGCAAGTATGGGTGTAGTGGCTTTGTACGAGGCTCTGTATGAAAGAAAGTGTAGGTCCCCTATCCATTAGGATGAAGTTGGCAAAAGAAAGATTACAAGCCAAAGTTAGTGCAAGTAATGATTAACAAAGTGAACATCATCTGTAGGTGGATGAAGAAGGCCTAAGACCAACAGAAAAGTTAGGTTGAGCTAGAATGAAGACCCTTAGAGTTCCAACTTAGAAAGCAAGTGTACCTGAGGATTTCCCCATCCCACAGTGTAGTGTGATTCGGAAGAGTAGGGAAACTAAGTCCATGATTTATTAGACCATTTGAAGTACTGTAAAGAGTGAGAGAGGAGGCCTATTGATTGGTGCTACCCCTAGCAACTGTTGCAGGTGAATAACGTGTTCCACTTATCCCAACTGCAAAAATATGTGCCCAACCTCAATCATGTACCCGAATCGAAATCACTATCATGAACAAAAACCTCACCCACGAGGAATGCCCCATCCAGATAATAGACAGAGAGGAGAGGAACATGAAGAACTGGATGATACCCCATGCAAAGGTGCAGTGGTCGAACTACTCTGAGTAAGAGGCAACATGGGAGTTGGAGTAAGATGTTAGGAAAAGATATTCTTACTTATTTGACAAAGTTGTAATTACAGGTTTTAAGAATGAAACTTACTATAAGGGAGGCAGGAGGATGTAATATTTCAAAATTTTGGAATTATGGAAAAATTATTTAAAGGCATTATTGTGGATTATAGTGAATTTGTTTTGACCTACATATTGTGGTATTGTCAATGGAATTATCAAAAGTTGGTTAAGGAAGCCTAAGACAGAAAATTATAATTTACGGTGATGAAATTATGCCGAATAAATTATTATGGAAAATATTTTTCAAGAATTTAGGATAAAAAAATAAAGCCCAAAAATTATAAAAAATTTTGCTGAAATTGGAGCAGAAATTAGAAGAGAAGTAAAATACTTTTTAAGACATAATTTACTAGGAATTTCAATCCTATGCAACCACCATTTAAACCTAAGGCGTAAATAGAGAGTTTAAGTAGGATTAGTGATAGCACACCTGAGTGATGAGATTGAATTTTTGGCTCTTCTCGCACAAGAATTCAAGGTAAATTCTATGCCAAATTGTCCGTCATTTATGCATACATATAGAACCACCATTGTACATGTGTAGTCACTCAAAACACATGAATTTTTAATGGCCTAAATGTGTTGGTTAAGGTAGAATTAAGTAGAGAACATGGGATTATGTATATGATTCATAGAAACCCTGTATAGACAAGTTGAATAATCAAATAAAAACATGTATTAAAACTTTCAAAATTCATGAAAACATATAAAATATAATTTCTATAAGTTTCAATCCACCAAAACATTGTTAAAGACCTAGAGAACATGGGTGGAATTGAGTCTCAAGTTTGGGAATGGACTAGAAGAAGAAAAATGAGCAAACCAGTGCGTAGACCCAACTCTATGTCAAACCATGATAGGCAGACACAATCACGATACATGATGGTGCGATCATGGGACTATTGGGTGCAACTGTAAACTTAGGTACCAAATTTCTAGAACATTCCCTAACCACAAGTGCATTTGTGAGACAAGGAACCATGACTATAGACAGAGGGCCTTGCAATCGCAGAACGAACTGGGGGGTTTCCAGTAGGTTCCACGGATGTCTTGAATGCAAATTCAACCTCTATGGTTATGGACCAAGAGGTCATGATCATGGAACCTGATTGTGGATGCTAGACAGATTATGTAACTTTTAGGAATTAGTCTGACTTTTTTGAATTTTAGATTGAATTAAGCCTAAACTTGTTGGATAAGATGTAATAGGATACAAGGATGATGATTAAAAAAGCTTAAGCAAACATAGAGGCATAGGGCACATTGATCATTGACAATCATTTTTCATTAGACATATTAAGTATTGAAAAAGGATCATATATGCCATTGAATAGTTGACTAAGAGATGATCTTGAGGAAATAGAGAACCAGTCAAGCTAAGTAAAAGTAAGAGGCAACACTTAACTGAAAATCTTTTAACTATCTTTGAAAAATGATTTTATTGCACAAATGAAATTATGGTTTCCAAATCTATTTACCTTCATAACTGAATGTTTACATGCGTTTAAAGAAATTGTTTTTTACTTGCTAAAGCATGAAATTTATATGATACTTGGACAATATGCAGGTATACTTAGACAATATGCAGGTCTTATTTTTGACTTAGATACGAGCTATTTGCGAAATGAGCATTTTGAAATTGAATACTAGAATATGAATCTATGAAATGAATTATAAGTTTTAGTCATGTGAATGCAAATAAGCGTAAAGAATGAGTTCCACCTTACCAATCAAGTAATAGATTTAGATCTATCCAATTAGAGTGAAGATTGAGAGTAGAAGTAGGTAAAGCTAATACTTGGCCATACCAATTAAGTAATAGTAGATTAGGATACCTCCCATGAATTCTTAAGGGCTTAGATGTACATGGCAATCAACTAAAAGTTGGGGGACAAGGTGTTGAAACTATAGGAGTGCGTATTGTTGTAATGCGCGAATAATTAAAAACATGTCCAAAGGTTCCAAAATTTGAAAACAAATGTAGAATAGGTTTTCCATGATTTTCAATCCATTAAAAAAGTCCTAAGGAACATAGGAACAAGTGTAGGGATGAGTTTTGGACATTAGATTGAGGTAGAAATTGGAATTTTGATCAAACAGTGTTCTACAGGATAGCTAGCATGCTGCAGTAGTTATTGCCACAATCGTGGGACACAGAGGCGTGGTCACAAGAAGGTGTAACACAACTGTGGACTTAGGTACCAAAATCTTAGAACACCTCATAGCCATGAGCGCAGTCGTCAACTCTAACGTCATAGTTATAGAGCACTCCATCGCAATCGTGGGAAGGATAATGGAAATTCCAATGCATTCTATAGTTGAACATCGTGAATGCAAACTGAGGTCATATGGTCATTGAAGTAGACATTGCAATCATGGACCAAGATCATGAACAATGGCCAAATTTTATGAATTAAGGAATTTAAGTCAAACTATCCAATTTTGGGACCAAAACAGGCATAAACATATTATGTAAGACATAACGGAATACACAAAATAATATTTAGATGGATTCAAGTAAACATGAATGCATAGAACACACATTGAGCATTGATAGGAATGAGTAACAAGATGAATTAAATATTGCGTATGTGATTGAATAGGTGATCGAGTAGCAGTAATCGAAGAACTCGATATCTAGCTAAGCTAAGTGACGAGTAAGTGGTAACATCTTGCCAATTTTATAACTATTTTCTAAATTTGTTCTACTTTTATAATTGAATGTTTGATATGCATTTTAAATCTAGTTTCTAAATGTTTTCCCACTTGCAAAAGCATGGAATTTTCTTGATGATTTGTAAACATGAAAGTGTTACTTCCAAAACTAAGATGTGAGATGTTTATAAATGCATAATTTTAAAATTGTTTACTAGAAATCAAATACATTTAAAAAAAATGTAATAGCCACTCATGTGATTTCCTATGTAAGAAACGAGTTCTGCCCTACTAATCAGGTAATAGATTGGATTCTGCCTAATCAGGGGTGAAGATTAGGACCGACAATGGGTGAAGCCGATACTTGCCCTTACCAATCAGGTGATGATAGATGGGAATACCTCTCAGATATGGTAAAGACCTGAGACCATGACATAAACTAAGACCATGATCAGTAGAAAGCTCACAAAATATACATGACTATAAGTTGGTTGAGAAATGAGAATATGTGACTATGAGAATAATGACGAGAAACGAATGATTGTGAACTATTTTCTACATTTAATGTAAATGTTTTTTATTCCTCGTGTACTCTTTTTGAAAATGATTACTTTATATAACTATGTATTTTTTAAACTGTTATTTACTTGCTCGCATCTATTTTAGAGAAATAAATAAGTGTTATCATTTACTAGACGATTCATTGCTCGCCGCCACTAGTTAACCTTTCGTAGAGGAAGTGATTGACTATGGACAGACTTGAGAATGGTAGACCCAGACCTAAGATGAGGACTAGTAGCTTTATTTTTGTTTATGTTACTCATTATAGACATGGGATGTAGTAGATAGGTTTTCGTTCTTCTACTATGTACTCAAGATGTGATGTTATTATCATTGATATGTTTACATTATTGTTTTGTTGCTCTGTTTACATGTTGGCTTTAGGATTCACTAAATTGGTTCGTAAATACTCCCTTGTCATGGTCTTGGGTTCGGGGCATGATTGAAATAGTATTAGAGCTTAGTTTTTTATAATGATAACTTAAAGCGTATAACTTAGACTCGACCTTAGGAGTCACATCATGAGGACTTAGGAAATCAATAGCTTATGACATTAATTCACATGAAGTATTTGATTTTTATTTTGCCTTAGTATTGTGATTTGACATAGAAAATGGACGCAAGCAGTACTTACAGAGAGCAAACACCCAAGTATAAGAGTGGCTTGTCGCAGGAGGACAAGGAGTGCCCCCTTAAGGGTTTAACTTACCTTAGCACTATAGCTACGAAGTTACTAGAGACCTAGAGATGATGTGCTAGGTTGGAGACTGAAAATAGACAACTGAATGAAATAAATCCCATGGTGCACTAACATAATGACATAGATAAGCAAAAATTGGATAACATAGAGGCACAGTATATGAAACTCATATAGACGCACAAGGCTTCTAAGATAGCATACAAATGGTGCATAGGTGAACTTTAGGATAAGCATTATGGATTGGTGCTCCAATTGAACAAGTTGCAAGCTATGATACACAACTTTTTGGAGGAGAAACAGAAAGAGGTCCTTATAAAGGATCTCGAAGAAACATTAAAGTTGGCACTAAAACTAAAGCTAAAGAAGATAGTGGTAGAAGGAGATGCGCCTGGAGAAAATAAGAATCTAGATTAGGGCTATGAGCTAGATAGGACCCACATGATTAAGTTATTAGTTACGACGTGGCCATCTTGTTATTTTATTTCTTTTTGCTTCCTTCTGAGATTGGGACAAATTATGTTATAAAATCTTTTCCCTTATATATTACATGCATTATTTAGATCTTGTGGTGCCATCTATTCCCTCCTTAATGAGCTTATTTAATAATATGTGTGATTGACCTATCAAGGGAAAACTCTTTTTCTATATAAAAAAGGTAGACCTCGTCACATTGCATAAAATCCACCCTACACTACACTCGTGGATGGTTTGATTGAACAAGCACATGCCTACCCTCTACCTCCACCTTTGATACAACCTCACTTACAACTATCTATATGGCAAACAAGTAATAGTGGCTATTGCAACAATGGTAGCACAAGTGATGGGCACACAACGGCAACAACCTACTCAGCCTGTAGCCTAACCTAATGGTGAGACAAGGGCACACTATGAGGCAATATGGCAAGCATATGTGCTAACTTTTGATGAGTCTCACAACCTTAAGATGGTCCAAAAGTAGCTAAAAGAGATAGAGGATAATTTTCAATTGATAGAGGTACCGTTGGATGTGTGACTAAGAGTGGTTATACCATTTTTGGTAGGTGTAGCTGTACTGTGGTGGGAAGGAGTCTCACCAACTACGCTCAAAGAAGGGTCAATGACATAGGGCCATTTAAAAAAGGCCTTCTTGAACCACTTCTTTCCAAACACGTTCTACCTTCAAAAAATGGTGAAGTTCAACAACTTAACCCAAGGCCCCAACATGTTAGCAGTGGAGTACTTTGCCAAATTCCACGTATTAAGCAAGTATTCTCCTATGGTGATGGTGAATCCTCAACTAAAAATGCATAAATTTACTAGAACGTTTAAGGGCCAACTACGACAACTTTAGCCCTCTACAAGGTGTGCACCTGTGATAAACTACTTAGAGCCACTATTTAAGTTGAAGCAGATATTAATAGGCGGGAGGTCGAGAATAACCTCAAGTGGTCAAAATTGGGTTCCAACCGCACTAATACTAAACCTCAAAGAACATCTATAGGTAGACCTAACAATAGTAAGAGGCCCAATCAAGCAAGGATTAGTGGGACAATGCCCTTTTTTCCAAAATGCAACACCTGTGAACATTAACGCTCGGTATATACCAACATATCATGAGCACTTGTTTCATCTATTGACAGCATGAGCATCAAGTAGTTGAATGTCCAAATAGAAAGAGGAACACCACCCCAATTAGTGATAATAAAAACAGCAGTGTTAACTTAGGTGGCCAAGGTAGTGCTAACCCTAAACAATAGCCCACACTATGGCAATGGCAATAGCAGAGGTAACAGTCAAATCAAGGGCTATGACTTGGTCATAAACTATCATCCAGGTAAAGTTAACCTTGTGGCTAATGCCCTAAGTAGAAAGAAGACTAAAGTTATGGCGGCCATGTTTATGAGATAGCTCAATTCGCTTTACTTGGAGACCGTCAAGTCCATCGACGAAGTGTTAGCAAACCTAAGTGCTAAGCCCCCTAATTTTCAAGGAGGTTAAGAAGTTTCAAGCAACTAACTCAACTATGTGGAATTAAATGACAAAATCGAGCAAAGGTGACTCCTAGACTCCCAATTAGGGAAAGATGGAATTGTATCCATAAAGGGAAGACTACGTGTTCTAGATGTTAAGGAGATACACATCCATGACCAGATTTTGCAAAAGGCACACCAGTTAAAGTACTCAATGCACTTAGGAAGTACTAAGATATATAAGGATCTTAAAAGGAAACTTCTAGTGGAATGGAATGAAAAAAGACATCACAAAGTATGTGATGAGATGCATGACCTACCAAAAGATTAAGGAGGTTACCCTCAACAGCTTGACATACCTAAGTGGTAATAGGATCACATTACGATGGACTTCATGATACACTTACCGCAGACACCGCAAGGTTATGACACAATTTAGGTAATTTTGGATTACCTAACCATGTGTTCACACTTTCTCCTTGTATAGACAACTTACACCCTAGATAAGCTGGCAAAGGTGTATACGGATAACATAATGAATCTACATGGTGTGCCCATAAGTACAGTATCCAACCGAGACCCACAATTTACGTCTTATATCTAGAAGAGCTTCAAGGAAGCAATGGAGACAAGGCTAGACCTGAGTACAGCTTATCACCCATAAGTAGATGAGTGATGTAAGTGAACCATCCAAACATTAGAGCACATGCTTAGTGCTTGCATTCTGTAGTTCAAGGGAGCTTTGAGGAACCACATACTATTGGTAAAATTTTCCTACAACAATAGCTACCATTCGAGTATTGGAATGGCCCCGTATGAGGCCTTGTACAAAAGAAAATGTAAACCCCCATACTGTTGAGATAAAGTGGGTGAGAAAAAGGTGACCATATCAGAGTAAATACAACTAACTGTCAAGAAAGTCAACATCATATCTAGTTGGCTAAAGAAAGCTCAAGATACACAGAAGAGTTGGGCTAATCTGAAGCACAGATAGCTGAAATTTTCACCTGGCAAACAAATGTAATTGAAGATCCCTCCAACCTATGGAGTGATGCAGTTTGAAAAAATAGGAAAGCTAAGTTCATGCTTGGTTGGACCCTTTGAGGTGTTAAAGAAAGTTGGAGAGGTGGCATATCATTTAACACTACCTCTATATTATCATGGATACACAATATCTTCCATGTATCACAATTGTGAAGGTATGTACTAAATCTAAGCCATGTATTAAAACTGGAGCCCCTTGTGGCATATGAGAACTTGACCTATGAGGAACTCCCAATTTAGATAATAGGAAGAGATGAACAAAATCAAAGGAACTGGACAATCCCCCTCCCCGTCCCCAATTTGTTTACATAAGGTCATAATTGCAAGTTTTGAGGGTAAGGGGGAGAATGTAATGCTTCCAAATTTTGAGAGATTTTGGAACATTTCTCTTGTGAAATTTTGTGGAATTATAATTGAAATTATTTTTAATTTTTAATTTTATATTTATTTTCGAGTGAAATTATTTAAAGTTGAATAAGAAAGACAAGGAAGGAAATTTAGCATTTTTAAGTGGTGAAATTTGGCAGTATGATTTAATAATTTAAGGGAGATAACTTCCAAGCCTTGGAAACAAGAAAAATAAAGTTAAAAGCTTAGAAATTTGGATGGGAAAACGGGCTAAAAATCAGAAAAGTGTGAAATTGATTTCAAGGACCTAAACTATTAAAAATTTCAATCCCATACAAACACAAATTTACTCAAGGTATAAATAGCAACTTAAAAGGGTTGAAAACCCTATTCATAGAGTAGGAAGAGTGATGGTGCGCAGAGGGTTGTGGTAGATTTTCTAACCTTCAAATGCGTGGACACGAGGGTAATTCTACTCCTAATTGCTCAATTATCATGCATACACGTAGGGCTATTGAATTTTCACACATAGGCACATTAGAAACATGAATTCTTGAGGGGCTTAGATGTCTTATACACATGGAAATCAATTAAAAGTCATGGAACAATGTGTAGAAAACATAGGAGCGTGCATTAACGTAACACGTGAATAATTGAAAACAAGTCCAAAAGGTCCCAAAATTTGTAAACAATGTCCTAAGAAGACATGATCCCAAGCCGATACTTGACATGTACCCCCTCGTCCAGGTCCATCACAAGGAAAACGAAAACCAAGATTTGCCTTATCCGGTATCAAACGGGAGCTACGAGCAAATAGAACACCTTTCAGGAGTATCAATACCGTGACATGAATCGTAAATGCATGGATATGATGTACCAAAAAATCTGCGGTTCCTAACGGGATAGGTAACAAAGCCACTTTGCCGCCCACTGATACTAAATCACCACCCCCTCAGGTTAAACTAGTGCTTGCCGTTGCACTAAGTGCTAGAATAGGTTTTTCATGATTTTCAATCCATAAGAATATGCCTAAGGACCATAGAATTGATTGTAGGGATGAGTCTTGAATATTAGATTAAGGTAGAAATTAGAATTTCGATCGAACAGTGTTCTACACAAAAGCCAGTGCACTATCACAGTCTCGGTCACGATTGCGGGACATGGCGGCATGGTTGTGGGAAGGTGGGACAAAATCACAAACCTAGGTGTGGGAATCAAAGAACACCCCACGGGCATGGAAGCTATCGCAAACTCTAACATAGTGATCGCAAAGCACTCCTTCATAATTGCAAGGAGGTTAGCGGAAATTCAAGTGCATTCTGTGGTTGAACATCACAAAGGTGGACTAAGGTAATGCGATCACAGAAGTAGTTGCCGTAGTCATGGACTAGGTTCATGAACACTAGACAAATTTTGTAAATTGAGGAATTTTAGCTAAATATCTAATTTTAGGATGAAAATAGGTATAAACTAATTGTGTAAGGCATAATTGAATACATGAAATGATATTTGGAATGATTCAAATAAACTCGAATGCATAGGACACATATCGAGCATTGATAGCCATGAGTTATTTGACGAATTGGGTACTAAATGCAAATTGCATATATGATTAAATAAGTGACTAAGAGGCAATAGCTGAAGAACCCAATACTCAGCTAAGTTAAGTAATAAGTAAGTGGTAACACCTTCTCAATTTTACTTCTATTTTCTAAATATGTTCTACTTTTATAAAAAAAAATGTTTGATATGCATTTTAAATTAAGTTTCTAAATGTTTTCCTACTAGCAAGAGCATGAAATTTTCATGATGATTTTTAAACATGAAAGTGTTATTTTCAAAACCTAGATGTGAGCTATTTGTAAATGTGTGTTTTTAAAACAATATAGTAGAAATCAAATACATGTAACAAAAATGTAATAACCATTCATGTGATCGCCTATAAGCATGAGGAACAAGTTTCACCCTACCAATCAAGTAAAAGATTAGGATTTGCTCAATCAGGGTGTTGATTAGGACTGATAACTAGTGAAGCTAATATTTAGCCCTACCAATTGGGTTACAGTAGATTTGGAATACCTCACAAGTGAGTTTAAAGTACTAGGGCCATGGCAACACAGAGAATTAAACATTACCCTTTCGTAGCTGGGGGAGCATAAGATAAAGCTCTAATCAATAGAAAGCATGCTTAGTGTACTGATGTGTGTCGATAATACACAAAAATTTAAATTTATAATAACTAGTACTGGATAAGTACGAGTGTCGTATTCGCAAAAAGGATTTGTGTGTCTATTGATTTAATTGAGTTCTTATTAGTTAAGCCTCAAGACCAAAGCAAAATAAAAGAAATAAAAATAAAAGCAAACACTAAGAACAAAGTATACTAGATGAAAGTATTAGAGTGCCAAAGACTGAAGAACCTAGGCACTTGTGTTGTGTTGGTTTCCTATGCATTCTAAATTACATTAATTATTAATTTAATTACACTAGTTACAAATTGTTAATCCTAAAGACTACAGAATATTCTCTAGAATTTTCCTATAGCTTTAACTCCAAATTTTAGTGAGTACTCTTAGGCTAAATTGAGTTAAGTGTTTAAGTTGGTGATTAACAATGGTTTCCAATACTAAGTCTACGATTTCACTCTCGTTATTCTCACATAGTTAGTGTTCACAAATTATATGTCTAGCGCGCAAGTTTCACTTCCGTTATTCCTCACACTACCACAAATAATTAGAGAAGTGGCCAATTCCCCTAATTACTATCTAAATCCATAATTGTGAATAACTATGTAAAGATAATTAATTGGAATTCATGCACACATCATACACCAAACACAAACACAAACGACCAAAGAAGAATTTAGAAATTCATAGTAAATTCAATAAAAATAGGTTCTAAATCATTTATCATCTAAGCAAACATCAAAATAATAGAAAAGGCTAGGAAAACCTACTCCTAAGGCTTTTGTTTGAGTGGAAATGAATTTTCTTCAACTCTTGGCATGGATCTCTCCTCCTAACTTTAATTTTATGTTCCTATGTTTTAGAAGTTGGGAAAGAAACTAAAACTTAAAAAACTAGAAAATGCCCCCTTTTGAAAAGCATGGATCCCTTATTTATAGCCCAACAAACTTGAGGAGACATGTAGAAGTGTCAAAAGTCGAACAAATCCCTAAAAATTATGAAAAACAAGAGTTGAATGTTTCTGGCAGTAGAACACCATGGTCGCACAACTAAGGACTGTGACCATGGGCTGAAATTGTAGAAATTCTAGAATACATTGTAGTCTAGTTCTGCAATCGTGGAACACCTTCCCACGATTGTGGCTTTGATCGCAAAAATTTCCGGTATGTTTGACTACTGTAGCAGTGTACATTCTTTTATGTGTAACTTTCTCATGATATCCGATTAACCTGGTTTTTATGCTATTGGAAAGAAAATTAATTTTTACTTTATTCCTCAACGTTTTAGCTCAATTGAATGTTCCACCAAAACGCAGCATCATTTCGAAGTCATTGCTTAATCTTTCGTACAACAATGATAACTCTCATTCTAAGACATGCATTATAAAATTTAACGTAATTCATGCATGATAACATATTTTCTTAATTTTTACTCACATGTGTGAATAAATTAAGCACAAAATGAGTACAAATATGCCTATTATTTCACATGTTATCATGTATATTACTATGAGTTGGCTTAGAAATGAGAACATGTGACTACAAGAATAATGGAAAGAAATGAATGATAGTGACTTGTTTTCTACATGTAATGTGAATGTCTTGTATTCCTTATTTACTTTTTCAGAAAATGATTGTTTTATACAGCTATGAATTTAATAAATTGTTATTTGCTTGCTCGCATCTATTTTGGAGAAATAAACAAGTATGTGCTATCATTTATTAGGTGATCTATCACTCACCACCACTAGTTAAACTTTTAGAGAGGAAGCAAATGATCATAGACAAACTTGGAGATGATAGACCATGATCCACAATACAGACTCGTGGCACTAGCTCTAATTTCATTTATGTTACTCATTAAAGACATGGGATGTCATAGATAAGTTTTTGTTTGTCATTGTGTACTCGAGATGAGATGTTATTATCAAGGATATATGTTATTTTCTAGAATGGTTATTCAATTAAATTATTGGATTGGTTGCTTTGTTTACATGTTGGCTTTGGTATTCATTGAGTTGGTTTCAAAAATTGTCATGTCATAGTCCTAGGTTTGGGGCGTGACAAAGGGCATGACATGGTGCTTATTTCATATTCTTCCTTTCAACTATTGATTGCAGGATGATGATGGGGATGTCCCATTATCACAAGTGCAAAGGACACTAAAAAGAAGAAGAGCTAAAAGAGTGCATTTGACACAAGATATAGAGCATGATCCTAGCCAGCAAAATATTGATGTGGCTACTGCTCCTTTCACTCTAAATGATGATGTTGCAAGTATATTTGTGTCCCTAGTAATTCATAGTGTATTTGACTATGGTAGATGACTAACACTTTGCATGTGTGGTTGAGAAACTAATATGGTTGAGGGAAAGCTATGTATATATTGTTTCATGTTCAGGTTTACATATAGATATGGAAGAAGATGAAGAATTCTTTGATAGTATTGACACTCATGTTGATGCTATCATTGGCAGCATTGATTGTGAAGCTGATGAGAGGGTTGATGGCAATGTTGTTGCTGCTGGTTTAGGACGTGCTGTTGCTGCAAGTAGAGGAGCTAAGGCTATAGGGGATAGAAAAATGACATGATGCTTGTAATTGGTTAAATTTGTTTGAACTAATTTGTTGGTATTTAGTGATTGTATAATGCTTGCTATTGGATGACTAAACTAAGGCTTTTTGTTAGATTACTTGTTTCGGACTCCTTAATGGAGTATGTACTGCATAATTCTATGTTTATGCATGTATATGACTTTATTGGGTGACTTAATTATGGCAGTATTTATATGTTAGATGGCATTTGGTTGAATGAAATGGTTGTTGGATGGTATTTTGTTGAATGAAATGGTTAAACAAATAGATGGTTATAACTGTGCTTCATATTTTTGTTTTAGATTATGGCATGTGATGGTTTTTTATATTGAATAAGCTAGTTCTTTGATGCGTGCATGTTTGATGGGCCACTTATATAATGACCAACTTAATTGTTTGATGGGTGCATGTTTTGCTTAGGTATATGTTAGATGTATTAAATTATAACATTGTGTTTTTGTATCATGCAATGTCTATGTTGCTGTTCGATGGGTGCATGTGGTTATTGTTGCAATTCACAATTAATGGGTGACAAGAAAATTTGTAATATTCCAATAAAGTCATATTTACACAGACTAAATAGGAAAATTGTTAAATAGAAAAAAATTTCACAAAATAAGTTTACAACATATTCTTTCACAATATTTCATAATTATTACACAAGGTTCCCTTCCAATTATCTTTACATTACATTACATCTCTACGTGCATGAAAAATGTACAAGGGCATTTTCATTAGAAAAAATTGGTCAACAAACCCAAAAGTCAACCGAAATTAAAATTAGTATTTTCATGCCGACGTCAACAATTTTTGTTAACCACATGCTTGGACTAATCTATGAACTGGAGAAGTATCAAAGGGGAGGTCATTTTAATTTGTAAAATATAAGCGGAAGTCTCTATATTTGACCCTAACGTGATGTAGTTCTCCCTCAAAAAAATTAAAATATACATAAAAGAAATTGGGTAAAAAGTAGGCATCTCCCTTTCTTAAAGTTTGTAGAATTTTAGATTCAAAGCATGATTTAGGAAGAATGCAATCAAAGAAGGAAGAATCAGATCCATTGATGAACAGAAGAGGTGGTTTGATTGTTTGCTACAAAAAAAAAAAGAGTTTACTATTACATTGATCTTTCAACTATAATCTCAACTTATATCATCATATCAACTCCAGTCCTAAACTATAACCAATAATTGCGAACTAAGAATTAACTACCAAGCTAACTACCATAAATTTGCTAACTATCTAAAACTGAAGTCATAAGCAACCACAATATGATCTGTACAAGCCCAGTCAATGTATACTTCTAATTGGATTTCAATAGCCCCTCATAAGATGAGGAATGCTAATTTACCATTCTTATCTTGCTTAGACAACTCTCGAACAAATGTGCTAAAAAGGTTTAGTCATGATGTCAACTACCTACCTTCTAGTTGGAACATAGCAAGTTGCAATCATTTCTTCCTGAAGTTGATCCTTCAAAATATGGCAATCCATTCAATATGTTAGCTTCGTTCATGAAAGATAGGGTTGGTAGCTATGTGGGGTGTAGCTTGGTTGGCACAATGTAGCAAGGCTACTAGTTTAGGGTGTTCAACATTTAATGCAGTAAGGATGTATCTTGGCAAAGTCAATTCTCCACAAGTTGTAGCCATAGCTAGGTATTCTGCCTCTACTGATAATTTGGAAATGATTTATTGTTTCTTTGACCTCCAAGACACCAAATACCTTCCAAGAAAGATGCAGTAGCCTGTGATGGATCTATAAGTGTCAATGCATGATCCCCAATTCGAGTCACAAAAAACTTTAAGTATGAGATCACTATCTGATGGTAGAAGAAGTCGTTTTGCTAGAGCTGCTTTAATGTAATGAACCACCCTGTAAGCTACTTTCATGAGCAAATCTAAAGGTGTTGCTATGCATTGACTTAATGTCTGCATAGCATATGAGATATCAGACATGGTTATTGTTAAGTATAGTAGCCTTCTAATCAGCTTACAATAAACTGAAGGGTCATCCAACAATTGACCTCCTTCGTTACTTAGTTTGGTGGTTTGCCCCATAGGTATCTTGCTTGGCTTGCCTCTTAGTAATCCACTATCTATAAGAATATCCAAAGCATATTTCCGATGGTTAATATGTGTGTGTGTGTGTGTGTGTGTCGCGTACACTCTGAGCCACTTCTATGCCCAAGAAGTGCTTTAATTATCCCAAATTCTTAATCTTGAACTTCTCTTTCAGAAACTCCTTTACATTTGCAATTATTTCTTCCAAGTCACTCACCATTATAATGTCATCAACATACACTAACAACATTATGAAAGAATCATCCCTTTCCATAATAAAAAAGCCATAATCTGCCCTGCATTGCTAGAATCCAAAGTTCATCAAGGCATTAGATAGTGTTGCATACTAATATTTTGATGCTTGTTTCAAACCGTATAGACTTTTATTCAACCTACACACATGATTAGGCCCTCTTTTATTGTGGCTTGGTGGCTTTCTCATCTAAATTTCTTCACTTAAATTTCCATGTAAGAAGGCATTGTTGACATCAAACTAACGCAACCTCCATCCTCTTACTATAACCACTACTAACAGATACCTTACTATGGTTAGTTTAGCCACAAAGGAGAATGTTGCCTGGTTAGTTGACATCAAACTCTATTGCTTCTTGCCATCTTGGATCCCCTAAGGCTTTTGCATATGTTTTTAGCTCTTGTGAAGAAATAGCAACTAAAAAGGTTTGGTGATGAAAATGAAACTTGTGGTTGGCTAGAACATTTTCAAGTGGATGTTTGATGTGGTTTTTAGGATCTACATGGCCTTGCTCACTTGGGAATGGTGAAGTCAAGGAGGTCTATTGGCAATATTATTTCTAAAGGTATTAAGGTGCCCTGCTTGCTCTGCATGACCTTGTCAAGCCAAGAGATGAATGAGGATTCAATGGAACAGTAACTGGTGTGCTTAGCGTAGTGGTGTGATTTAGGTCAAGGTCACTATTGTGTTGTTGATCATGGATATTTTCTGAATTTAATTCATTAGAGTTTGTTTGAAAGGGTATCTAGTTTGAAATAACAAGACCATTGAGTCAAAAAATGAACGCATAAGATCAAAGGTATGAAAGGAAAGTTGTAAGTGATCTAACTATTCAAGACAATGCTGTCATTCTTAGAATTGAAAGGAAAGATGTTCTCATGAAGATCACATCCTTTGAAATGAATATATGTTTACTTTCCAGTTTGAGCTATTTGTAACCTTTTACTCCACATGATTAACGTAGAAATACAATCTACCCTTAGGATCAAATTTCTTTCTACCTTGACCCCAAATATCATATGTTGGAAGGTTTAACCTAAAATAACATCTCATAAGGTGTCTTATTATTTAAAATGGCACTTGGTGTTCTATAAATGAGATAGGTGACTGTCAACAGACAATCAATCTAATATTTAAGAGGTACTTTAGATTGAAACATCAAAGCTCCAGCTACATTTGTAAGTGCTAGTGTTTCCTCTCAATTATTCCATTTTGTTGGGGAGTTTTCACATAAGTCTTTTGATGCAATATTCCCTTTTCTTGGTAGAACTCTTTAAGCATAAAATCTGAGCCATTATTACTTTTGATCAACTTTATTCTCCACCCAAATTAGTTTTGGATTAGGTTATAAAAAGATTTAATACACTCTCATGTTTTTGATTTGACTTTAAGCAAATACACCTAAGTTGTCCTAGTGTAGTCATCTACTATGATTAGGAAGTACTTACTGCCATCATATGCCACCTCATTGAATGGACCCCACAAATCACAATGCAACATTTTAAAAGGATGAAGGATGTGATGCCCTAAGATCTCTATGGTTAAATGACTTTATGCATTTTTGGCAAGAGGACAGATCAAACAAGGCTTTTCATTCAATTCAGAGGTGTTCAGTTTTACAATTAGATCATTAATGAACTTTATTACTTTAGTAGATGAATGTCCAAGGTGATCATTTCATAGATCATCATGAGACTAGAACCTACAACAAAAAAGGTTCTAAGATGAGCTACTAGAAGGGGGCTTGGCAAGTTTGCAATGGATTGTTGGTGGTAAACCTCTATTAGGTTTTATCAAGTATGGGATGCAACTTGAGCTCAAGTCAAGCTAATTTGAGCTAACTTAAAAATATTAAGCTCAAACTCGACTCATATTAAATCGAAACAAACTTGAATTCTAGCTCCAAAAAACTAAGCTC
Source organism: Avicennia marina (assembly GCA_019155195.1). NCBI lineage: Eukaryota > Viridiplantae > Streptophyta > Magnoliopsida > Lamiales > Acanthaceae > Avicennia > Avicennia marina. The sequence goes on along the minus strand of CM032772.1, from coordinate 5,616,183 downwards.
ATTCAAGCTCATGCTCAAATTTTTCAAGCTCGAATCAAGTCAAGCTCCAGTTTTAACTCGAGCTCATTATTTTTATTTTTAAAAATAAAATATAAACTTTAAAAATATTACCATCATCAATTTTGTGAAAAAATGGAACATTGTCCTAAATAACCTTATAGTTTATAAATATTAATAGCTTTCAAATGATATTAAAACATATAAATTATATGAATACTTATTAATCAACATAATAAAGTAGTCTTATTACAAATGTATTAACTTATAAAATGAATAAATATAAAATTTAAATTAATTTTATTATGTCATTTTTATATTTAAGTGACCAAAAGACACACACACACACACACACATATATATATTAGAATGAAATTATATGATAAGTTAATAATAATTGTATATGTGTGTATATATATATTTTTAATTTGGTGTAGAGCTCATATTAGTTCACATAATATATATAAAAATTTCCCATTATTACTGTCCCATAATTAAGTATGTACTACATATAATTTTAATATACTATACGTTATTTCTTATATATTAATTTTATAGTTATAAAGTCTATTTAACTGTATTAAATATTTGATAAATAAAAATATTTAAAAAATTAAAAAATAAAAAAACTCAGGAGCGACTCACGAGCTTTTGAACAAAAAAAATTGAGTTCGAGCTAGGCTCAACAAAAATTTGAGTTGAGCTCGAGCTTAAGTCATATTCAAAATAGTTCAAGTTCAAGTTGAGCTGTTATCGAACTAACTCATCGAGCTTATGAGCCGGTGTGGTTCATCTTGCACCCCTAGTCTAATGACTTTCTATGCATTTTAGCCAAAGGATAGATTGAACAAGGCTTTTCATTCCATTCAGAGGGAGTTCAATTTTACAATTGGATCATCAATCAACTTTATTACTTTGCTTGATGGATATCCAAGGTGACAGTGGCATAGATCATCATGGACTCGAACTTACAAAAAAAAAGGCTCTAAGATGAGCTGGTTGAAGGGGCCTTGGCAGGTCTGTGGTGGATTGTTGGTGGTACACCTCTGATAGATTTCATCAAGTATGAGATCTGAAATTTTTGAAATTTTAATCACAAAATAATTAGAGAATACAAAGGAATAAATAAAATCCCACCTATTTGCTTTTATCGCATAAAACACATAAATATAAATTTTAGAATAGTCACATAGATGATTACCTGGATATAAATTTCTATCTATGATCCACAAATTATGATAAAGTCCCCATCTCTAAGTTATCTACATGAACAAGTCATTAGCTATAGCTCTCCGAAAAAATTCTATGAACTCCTTTGTGAAATCCTAAAATTCTTATGTATGCAGAATTTCTTGAGAGAAAATTAAAGGGAGGCTAGTAATTAATTTTCTCTTGCATGCAAGTAGTGAATAGTGAACGGTGCTCGTGTGAGCAGTGTTGCCAATATTGTTCACATTAATAGTATTTTTTCTTTCAAAATTCCTCCAATGACTAATTATCAAGACGCGGTCTTATTTATAAGCTAGAATTCCAAAGGCATGTGGAAAGGACCCATAGGCTTTCACGTGGACCTTAAATTAACACTAAACCCATCCACCTTTAATTATTAATCTAATTAATAATTAAAGTCTATTAAACTTATTCTTTTTAATTTAATTAATCTCATTAATTAAATTAAAAGTTTATTACATTTCCAATTAATAATCTCCATTATTAACAAACATAATTGCCACAAAATAATTATCTTGTGTCTTATCTCTTTAATTTAATTAATCTCATTAATTAAATTAAAGGCTCATCATGTTTCTAATGAATGATCTCGTCATTAACAAATATAATGAGGAATAAATCATTCCAATTTGGTCCAATTCAATTGCAATCAAATTAAATACACCATGAGACTTCTCAAGCCTCATCCACAAAACTTCTCAAGCCTTGTGATCACCACCATACAAATGCCTCAAGCCATCATCTCATTCTTATTTGCACGACTCCTTAAATTTATCCTTAGTTGACAAAGAGCATAGTTCGAATGATATGAGTAACACCTAACCTATAGCCCATATCATAGCCCATCCAATGTGAAGTGAATATATCACAATGAATCCTCCCTATCATGGATACTGAGCAGTATAGACCTTTTATCTTACTTTATTCCAATAGAGTGAGAGCCATGAATTTAGTCAAACTCACAAATTTGGTCATATGACCAATTGATGTTTATCAAAAACTCTTTTCCAATCACATACTACCTTGGCTAAGGATTTCTGTCTCATAAAATATTAATTGCATAGTACAACTGTTTCGCTCACTTGCAAGGACACAAATCCCTTATTGAACACACACGTGCCTCCATATGTACCCAGGAAATCGTATTTTAAGCTCATAACCTTATCCCATACCACGATAGATATTCATCTTTAATGTCCTTATGACATATTAAATGTTATGCGCATCATGTTGTCTCAAGTCTAAGGCTCGCGGACACTTAACATGATCATAAAGCTAGACATTGACAGCAAAGAGTAAACACCATGTGTCTACTTTATTCTACAAGTATGTTTGAATGCTCATAGTCCAATGATACATTTACACACATATATTCTCAGTATCTTATATCGAATAACATGGCTCTCACTATACAAATACAAGACGTGCAAGTTGTACCAACTTCATAATGCTTTTTAAAGTGTCTGTGACTCATGGATGGGTTTTCACAATTCCTTGTATCCATATTCATAGCCCCTTGTGAATAAGACTTAACATAATCACATGGGCACATGCAACACTTCATGCCATTCAAGATTTACATGCATAAAAACACTACCAGAATATTGATAACATAATCATCAATGTTTTATTAAATAACAATGATAACATTTACAACCAATATCCCTTAATATATCCCTCCTTGATAATTTTTCGTTAGATGGCATATCACTATCAACCTCTCCTTTCGAAACTTGTACAAGCCTTCCTTAACTTCACTCTTCCCAATCGTGGTCCAAGAAGTAAAGTCCTACTTAAGAATAAAGGAAAAAGAAAACATAAGAGAACATGGAGTGGTTTTGTCAACTTTCTTGCTGAAAGAAGGTTTATTGAAAAAGATAGGACACACAAGACATCATGCAAAGTAATGGCATCATTTAGTTTTACAATTCCTATATGTGTGGTTAATACATGTGATCCATTTGGAAGCTAGATTGGGTTTGACATCTTGGCTGAAACAATTATGAAGAGGCTTGGGTCACAAATCATATGATTTGTTGCCATAATGTCTATTATCCAAGATTGGTCTAGTGATTGAGTGGTCCTAAAGTTTTATGAGGTTCAGGGTATCAAATTAGCAACCATATTCAAGGAATTATCACTGTAAGTGGTAGGCATAAAGACTATAGTGTTTGCTACAGTGACAATTCGAGATTGATCCTTCTCACTAAGTTTATTAGCCATTGTCTTTCTACCAGTAAGAATTGCCATCAACTTATGATATTGTACCTTAGTTAAGGTCATCTTTTCACCATCATCAGCCTATAAGTCTCCCGACTCCAAATGTGCATTTTGTGTTAAGTTTGCTGAGGATATCCATTTATTACTATTCTGGTAAAACTTGTGCCTAGGAGGGTATCCCTTTAGTTTGTAGCACTTTTCAACCACATGACCCTTCATATTATAGTGTGAACAAATTGGAACCTCTATATTTCCCACCTTGAACTAATTTTCAAGGCTATGGCTTGAGATTTTGCTATGACTACAGTACAATCTATCTTTCTTTCTTGCTGCCTTAAAAGTGTTAGGCACTCTTTGTACTACTAATGCAAGACTATCTGCCCCTACATTGTGCCAATGATTTGATGTTGTTTTTCCTACTACTATACCATGGTAAATACTTTGTTAATAGGGGGTATGGGATCAATCATCAAGATTAGATCCGTTATATGTCGACACGTGTCATTCAACCTTAACAAGTATTGGGTGACAAAATCCCTCTAATACTTCTTAGTTAGGACCCTTAATTGCCCATACCACATAATTCTCAATAGTGGGAGGATCTAAAACCATTGCAATTATGGATTGTCACCATTGTCTTTCTTGAAAGATTTGCAAAGTTCAAGAATATATTTGCTACAATGTCATGTTGATTTCCAACAGAAGATGAAGCTTCTGTCATTGTTTATGGCTAGTTATGATCTTACTTCCTCTAATACCATGTAGAATTTTAGATTCAAAGCAAGATTTAAGGAAAACGCAATCAAAGAAGGAAGAATCAGATCAGCTAATGAAGAAAAGGGGTAGTTTGATTTCTTGTTGTAAAGAAAATGAGTTTACAACTACATTTATCTTTCAAACCATAATCTCAACTTATATCATCATCTCAACTCCTCTTCTAAACTATAATCAATAACTACCAACAAAAAATTAACTACCAAGCTAACAACCATAAATATGCCAGCTAACTAAAACTGGAAAATACAAAGTCATAAGCAACCATAATCTGATCTGTACAAGCCCAACCAATGTGTACTATCAATTGGTTCTCAATAAAGTTAGGTTTATGATTTTTGGAAATTCCCATTGGTTAATGGAAAAGCTACATTCATATCCTAACGAAGGAAAAAATGACCTTGAATGTAACATAACTATTGAATTTATTGGTTAATTGCATGAAGCATCTGATTTGCTTCATTCATGCCCAATATAAAGAATCTTCTCGAAGTAACCATTAAATTGAACTACTCCATTAGACATAAAAGGTCAAAATTCTTAATAGAAATAGAAAAAACTTCTTATGTACATGGGGACTGGAGTTCGAGTGGTTCAATTTGGATGCTATTACTAATTTTCTAATTGAATAGTTGATCTATTTGCCCAATAAATGAACACGTGGACAATAACTACAATGGCAAAGTAGTTTGTAGGGTCAAGGATCAATTTGAGGTATTATTTCATTTAAAAAAGAAAAGAAAACAAGATTGGAGATTGGAAATTGGAATATTTGAAATTTTGGTAAGTTTCTAGATTTTTCTTCCTACTAGAAACAGAAATGAAAAAAAAAAGAAAAAGAAAGACATATCTCAATAAGAAATGTCACAAAAACATCACCACTAACCCTTAACCACACTATCCAAAGGAAAAGGAGAGCAAAATGGAGCTCTATTTGAAGATTCAAATGCTTGGAATAAGTTGATGTCAAAATGAAGTGAAGAATAATGAGACTTAAAGTGAGGAGGGAGGGAGAGAGAGAGAGAGATGGTGACTACCATGTCTATTCTTAAGAGAGAGAAAATTAAAGATGAGAGAGATAAGCAATGACAAAATGTGTTTAAAACGATACTAGAGGCTTCTCTGGTATTTTAGTGTAATTTTCAAGAGAACGTCTTGATTTGGTCATCTTCCATAGCAATTCTATCAAAACTATTGATTTTTAGGAAAGGGATAGTTATCCAATCACACATATTATTTAGAATACTTTGATCTCTAAGAACGCTATTAAAAAATTAAATTTTATGAAGGAGCAAGTTGTTAGGTGCAAACTACTTGCCAGTGATGCAAGTGAATACCTAATGAATTATGAAAACATATTCCCGATAGTCAATTAGGGGCATAAAATCTATGAGTTAAAGGTTTGAATATGTTTCAAATTCAATGAAGGATGTTACCTAAGCCATAGCATGTAAGAGGTAAATCATAGAGAAATATACAGATTTTTACCTTTTTTTGTCGATATATGATAACCACAGTAATATCTTAAATTGCATTCAATAAATTCTTTTCTAGCCCTCGATACATGTTGAGCTTTCCACTATACAACCTCTTACTTTAAAGAGATTGCTTTGAAGACCCAAAAAATATAAAAATAAAGAATATGTATGGAAAGCTACAACTATGCAACAAAAAGGCACTACAAATCAAATGCAAAAAAAAAAAAGCAGGAATCAGGCATAACAAAAGGACATGAGGAAAATGAAATCAACCAAAAAGGAAAAAATAAGGGGCTAAGAGAAATACTATGTAGGTTTGTATCATAAATTTTTTAATCATGCTACAACAATCCAAGAAAAAGAACCTAGAAATCAAATGTGAAAAAGTGGGGATCAACGCACAATAAGAGGACATGCCAGGAAAATGCAATCAACAAAAGAAATAAACCAAAGCCAAGAGAAATAGTACACAAAATTTGTATGCTAAATTTTTGAATCTTGATCAATAAATATGTTAAATGTTGACATTTATTCAAATCAGGTGACGTGATTTTACATGTGCAAGAAGATTATGTCCAACCTAGGGCATTCTTAACAAAGTCAGTAGACTTGAAATGATATAATAGATCCTTTTCCACCTAACTTACTGTCGACCTCTTCACAATCTGAGTACAATAAAAAGTCAACCATTGATATCTAATTAGTTGAATTTTTTATTTTGGTTATTTTAGTTTGTTCTTGTAAACAATAGTTTCTATGACTTATTTGATACCCAAATATTTAATTTATGCAACCACTTATGTCCAAATGTGGGCCTATTCACATAAGCAATTCACCTATCATACGTGCTAGATAAATTTAAATATATTTGTGGTTTGTTTGTTTTCAACAAATATTAACTGTAACTTGTCCTGTAATGTTAATGCTTTATTTCTAAACAAAGTGTGTTAATCTAATTTGAGGAGTGGGGTGACTATATAATTGTGGAAATGGTATGGATGTCACATATTTTTCAAAACTACATCAATTATGAAAATCAAAATGAAGATTGCATTGAATCAAAGCAAATTAGGCTCATTATAATTTAAAGTAGCATTTAAAAATATAACATCACATGGTTTAATACCAACTAAAAAGTGCAACAATATTAACTAAGAATTGAAGATAACACAATATAGAAATTTAAGAGTCAATAGCATATTAATAATGATATTATTGTTGAGTTTAAATGGATTTGGGGTGGAATTCTTCAAACTTTAAACCATTCATAATCACAAAATATGTAGCACAAAAGAATAATCCAAACTCATTCCATTTTTGCTATATAACATTGCACAAAGCAATATGTGTATAGAACTGTTTAAACTACACTTTTCAAATCATATTCTGATTTGAGCTAACTCGTGATTATTAGGTTATAGTTCACAAACCCCAACCTCTAGTTTGTTCATACAACTAAAACGCAAACAAGTGCCTCCTATACCCTACAAAATCCTTTGCAAGGCTCTAACTTAAAATACTTCTAGGAAAGGAGGCTCTAAGACAAGAAAGAGAAGCAGCAAGGTGGCTAGAATAATCTCTCTCTCCTACTTGGGAATGGTAGACGAATTTTTCTAATTTTCTCATAATAAATTTAATCACTTATGATTTGGAACTCTTCCAAATCTATTTGATTCCTAGATAGAACCTCCTATATTTGGTAGGGTTCTTATTTCCATTATAGCACCTAAGGCACACATAGTATGGGCTCTATAGACTCTCTACATAGACTTTTAATTAATTTTAGTGTATTGATTGTTTAATTATTAATCTCATTAATAATTAAGGCCTGTCATGCTTCTTATTAATATCTCATTATTAACAAGCACATTAGAAAATCTATTTGCTCTGATGGAATTGCAACCAAATTAATTTTTCACAAGACTTCTCTAGTCTCGTCCACGAGACTTCTCATGTCTTGTCTACATCCCAACTAATTTACCAAATGTCTTTCATTCTAACCTTTTCTATGTGACTCTCTAGGTTCATCCTTAATTAGCAACAAGTATATCTCGAAAGATATAGTTAGTGCCTAACTTATGGCCCATATTATAGCCTAACTAAAACAAAGTGAATGGATCATATGAACCCTTTCAATGCCATGAAATATAGATCTTTTGTCTTACTTTGTCCTGACTAGTTGAGAGTCATAGATTTAGTCAAACTCCATGGCTCAATCATATGATTGAATTAATGTTGTCTCATAAGATTAATGCTCTATCAAAAACTCCCTTTCGATCACACACTAACTTAGCCAAGAATTTCCATCTCATAAAACATCATTCGCATAGGACAAATGCCTTACTCACTTACAAGGAGACAAATCTCTTATTGAAATCACACGTGCCTCTATCAGCACTTGGATAATAGCACATTGGGCTTTTGACTCTATCTCATATCAAGATAGATATTCGCCCTTAATTCTTTAATGACACACTGATCGTTATGTGCACAAACTACCATGTCGTCTTAGGTATAAGGCTTGTGCACGCTTAACACAATCATAAAATAAGACAATGACAGCATAAAGTGTATTTCATGTGTCTACTTTGTTCATCGAGTTTGTGTTCAAATACTCATTCTCTAATTGTGTGTCTACACACATGTATTCTCAAGATCTCATACTTAATAGTATAACTCAGCATACAAACACAAGGCATGCAAGTTGTACTAACTCTCTAATGTCCATTCAGAGGGTCTGCAACTCACAAACAAGTTTAAATGATTGTGTGCGAAAATAATTTTGTATTTATATTCATAACCTTAAATAAATAAGGCTTCTTTACTCAATCACAAGAGCTCATGCTTTTACACCACATAAGATTTACATGTCATGAACAATTTCTAGAATATTGATATAAAGAAAAATCAATATTTTATTAATATGCAAAGAGATTACAAATGCAACCAATATCCCTCACTATCTATTGGCGTTATAGAGCATATCACTAACAATTATATTATAACTAAATGATTGTTCTACAGTCGTAATATAATACAATAAAATCCCCTCTTTAATACATTATTAAGGGTGTCATTTTACATAGAAAAGTGTGAAAAAATTAATTAATTATTTTCATAACATCATAAATGTCAACCCAATACCCTATCTGAAACCCAAAAAAAGAGAAAGAAAGAATGATGCAAAACTTTCAATCATAGAGGGAGGTTTTTGTAACATAAAGAAGGGAAGAATAATATGTAATTATACAAAGTCGTCAAAAAGATTTGAGTAACCAACCCAACAGATTGTTCAAACTAATATAATAAATAACTAACTTTATTTTGTTGTGGTTTTTTTCTTTTTTTTTGACTTGCATGGTAGTATATCCCCATGACAATTTTGGCCAAGGGGGTTTTGTGTAGCAATAAATGGTCTTTGGTGAGTGTTTAAATCTAGGTCAACAAGTGCTTGACCATATTAAAATTTGGTTTCCACATTTGATACCATATGTTGCTTTTAGCACAACACTACATGCTCAATTCTATATGCTAATCTAGTAGAAACCAATTATTAAAATATAGAACAACACAAACTTACAAGATTAAAAAATAGAATGTGATTGGATAGGAAGTTTTCTGTTTGTTTCTAATTCATTATTTGAGAAAAATTGGGAAAATGGTTTTGAGAAATATAAAATGTTCTACCATAATAGTTTAAGATACTTGCTTTTTAAAAAGTAAAAATAATTGTTACTGATGTGATATCTTTTAAAGATTAAGATTAATAGGAGGGATAGTTTTCAAAATTTAGGACAAGTATAAAATCAAGTGACAAATAAATTTTGTATGTTTAGGTTGGAGGTTGATATACAGTGGAAATCTATATTGTCATTTGTTGCAACACACTCAAGAAAGAACACAAAAAAGTAAAGAAGCAACACAAATTGTTAGTTTAGAGTGGCAACTACTTCGACATCTATTAGGCCTTACCCAATTCAAAAGTCATACTATAATATATATGATATTACAATACACTCATCACATGCAAATTCTATTTGCTACAACTATGCTTAAATCAATCCATTGACCCTTAACTACTGAACACAACTCTAACAAACCCCTCTTATCTATGCCTTAACCAAACTCTCTTTTAACATTTATCTATGTTGATGTGCGTTTCCTTCAGTGAGGAATGCTACAAATTCTCCTTGCTCTCAATATATAGTGGACACTTTAATTTCAACACTTTGAGGGACTCATGCAAAGCTTCCTCAAGCTTTTCTTCACTCACTGTTTTAAAGTATGTCAAGTATGTTTGCGCAAGTGTGTTTGCATGGATAGCTCAACTTTTACATTTTGAGAGAAAAAAAGTGATTACATAATGCCCCCAAGCTTTTCTCTCCACTCTCTCTTATTATTTTCCATCATGGCAAATGTTCATTCTACAGAAATTAACAAATAAGAAAATTTCTCAACTACAGAAAGCAAATCAATCACTTAATTTCATCTAATAATTTTCCATAAGTGTCTATTATCTCTTCTATTGCAATAGTGTGACTTCCTTTTTTGGGTGAGATCTTCTGGCCTTATTTACAACCCTTATCTTGATTTGATGTCATCTTTATTTGATTAAATTGTCCTCGTTTATTCAATGTGATCTCCTCCAAATCTTGAGCATAATATATAGGTTTAACCAATTCACACGAAACTCAATAATCCAATTAAAGTTGAAAAGTCAAATCTTGTTAGATTCAGACTCTTTAAATTTTGTTACAACAACTGATGCATCTATTATTATATACATTACTATATTCACAGTTTATGACATGCAATGCAAACACATTCCTTACAAGCCACAAGGGTTACAATCTCCCCTTCGTTATTATATAACACAACTCTTCAATTAAGATGATAGAAAACTTGCACTAATTATTCTATGCACTTGTGACATAATAATGCCAAAGTACCTAATCCCAAATGAGATGAACCAAGTAATGCACTGTTATAATAATTAGGGGAAATTACACTACCCTCCCCCCACATTTGGGTTAAATATACGGATCTCTCTTCACATTTGGATAATTACATTGACATTCCTTCTATTAACCACATTGGTTAAACTCTGGAAAAAATGAAGGAAAAGACCGAAATGCCCTCACTAAAATGGACGAAAGTGTAATTTAAAAATAAAAGAGAATACTAAAATTAAGAAAAGACGATTATGCCCCCCCCGAATTCTATACCAACTCCAATATCTGACTTCCCCAAACGTGATAAACTTCTCCCACCTCCCCTCACCTACATGCTATTTGTCCCACCTCTCTCTACCATTCATTTACTTATTTTCATCGGCTTTCCTCGGTCCTCCGCGCTGGTGAGAAGTGAGGACCAATTTCTCTAACTGAAGCAGTCTCCGCTGATTGGAAAATGCCACGAAAAGGTATGAAAACTCTCATATAGTAAATCGAGACAAATATTTTGTTTTTGACGTTACTTTTGAAGATTTTTACTTGTATTTTAGTTTGATTAAGCCATAAGTTCAAATGTCGTTAGGGTTTTTATGATTTTTCAGTGATTGTTCAATTTGTTTGTGAATGTTTTGTTTAGTTGAAATTTCACTCACCATTGTGATGATATAAAGGAGAATTGAGGGATTTTTGTTCGTATTTTGTTGATTTTATGAGTCCCTAAAATATGACTAAAACTCTAAAGTTTTGCTTCTATAGGTTTTAAATTTTTTGTGAATGTGTGGCTTTGTTTCTTATATATTTTGATTTTGTGAATGTTTGATTCTCAATGCTTCTCAGTTGAATCCTTTTTTTTTTTGCATGTAAGTCAAAATTATATCCATTTAGGCAAAAGACAGTATGTTATTGTACAATTTTTACTATGCATTTAGATTAAGTCCATGTAGTCCATGAAGCCATTCAATCATTCACTTGTACTTGTAACAATGTAGTTTATATTGGCATCCCTGGTCTGCCAATATATAGGTAAAAAGGGGATTAAATTACAAGCCATATGTATAGGCACAAAAAGTTTAAACTTTGTGACTGTAGGTGTGTACAAGTTTGTTTTCTGCTAGGTAAGTGAGTGGTAGTGTTGTCATGTATATGCCTTTGATAAATTTTTGTGGTGTTGTGGCTTAGTTTTTGTGTTAGTGTCTATGTTAGTTTAGTTTTGGTTAGCTTTTAGTTATGTTCATGTTGATGCTTGTGGTAATAAGATAGTAGACAATCCCACAGAAGGATATTTGTGCATTCTTGTTGTGTATATGTTGGCTTGGTGATGTTAATGCTAATATTAGTTCATTGCTGATTTTTTTTTGGTTATCTTCATTCTGATGTTCTTTTGGTTTTATTCATGCCGATGTTAGCTTTTAGTTATGTTCATACTAATGTTTGCAGTGATAAAACAATTGTTTTGGTTAGCTTTTGGTTATGTTCATGATGATGTTTGTGATGATGATGCAAGAGGATATTTGTGCATTCTTTTGGTGTATACGTTGCTATGTGTTTAGTTTAATAATATTAGTAGTTTTAATGTTCATTTTCATTTCATTTTGTGGGTGCATCATCTAGCTTCAAACTTATGGTACATCATGAGGGAGAAATGACTGTGTTGAAAAATATCCAACCAAATGGCTATCAATATACACACCTCATGATTGAAGTTAGTGCCCTTACTTTGAGCTATGTTCCTGGTATCATTCAAAGTAAATGCATTTCTGTTATAACATCCTTGGTAGGGAGGACAAGATGCCTATTAGAATGGATGAGGGTATACAGCTGATGTTCAGGCTGTGCCAAGCTAGGCGTGAGATAGAACTACATGTTATTACAACAGACATGTAGCCAACGAGGAACAAGAACTTAGTAGGTTGGGAAGAAGAGGCTGATGAAGATGATGGAAGTAGTGATTACGATGGTGAAGCACCTGATAATGATGAAGCTAATGGTTCTGATTATGAAGAAGCACTTGATGGTGAGAATGTTGCTGTTGTTGGTGACCAGGGAAATATTAAACAACATGATGATGAAACACTAGGCAGGAATGTTACAGATGTGGGCTACAGTGATGCTAGATTTGATGGGCAAGAAAAAAATGATTCATTGCTAGAGAACTACCAATATGATGACCAATGTGAGCCTAAAAGCATCAGATGAAGAGTTTCTTGATGTTTCCCTTTGAAGATCACGGAGAATGATTTACAATCCCTAACAATCCACTTGAAAGGATTACACTCAAAGTGGGTATGGTGTTTAGTGATGTTGATGAGTTTAGTAGTGCACTGAAAGAATACGTGTTAGAGATGGGTTTAACATTGTAAGAAAAAAGAATGAGAAATCATGAGTTACACCTTGTTATGTAGCTCCTAGATGTCTTTGGAAGATCCATGCCTCTACAACACTTGAAAATACTACTTTTAAGATTAAAACAATGGTTGATCAACATAATTACATTCGAGTGGATAAGACAAGGGAAGCTGATGCAAGATGGATATCTAGTAAGTTAGTTGAGGTGATGAGAAATAATCCAGAGATGAATGTGAAATGGTTGAGATAGGATATGTCCTAAGTATGGGGTTAATCCACCATATGTAGCTATATAGGGCAAAACATGTCATTGAGGGTAACCATAAAGAGTCATATTCCCTTCTTCGTTAATATAGGGAAATTTTACAAGAGAGGAACCCTAATACAACTGTAAAACTTCAATACCAACTCCAAGATGGTGAAAATGAGGCTGCCAGCAGTAGCAACATTCCTTCTTCCCCATCTTTCAAAAGGATCTTCATTGGTTTGGGTCTTTTAAAAGATGGTTATCTGAGTGCCTGCAATCCATTCATAGCATTTGATGGATGCCACTTGAAAGGACCATACAGTGATGTGCTACTGGTAGCAATGACACTGGATGGTAACAATTGCATTTTTTCATTGGCTTGGTCAGTAGTTAAGGTGGAGTCTAAGGATAGTTGGGGTTTTTTCTTTTCTTGTTTGGAACAATTTCTTAGAGGTTTCACATCAAACAAGCCCTGGACCTTTATATCAGATCGAAAAAAAGTACTCCTCTATGTGTTTTTTTATTATTCGTGTTTTTACATTCAAATGTACTATATGTAATTCCTATTGAATGTGATTTTAAGGTTTGGTTGAGATCATCAATGAGATGGTGCCGCAAGCCTTCAATAGAAGTGTTGTAGGCACACTTTTGCCAATTTCAAGAAATCTTTCCCCAGTGCTTTGCAGAAAAGGTATTTTTGGATAGCTACAAGGTCATACCACGTGCACGATTTTAACTTTGCTATGGAAAAGATAAAAGACATTAAACTACAAGCTTACGATTAGTTGATGAATATTCTAGTTTGCATGTGGGCAAGGCATGCATTTGACCATACCATCAAAAATGATCATGTGACAAACAACATATCTAAGTCATTTAATAGTTAGGTTGGGGATTTAATGTCAAAGCCAATTCTGGCACTTCTTGATAGCTTGAAGGTCAAGTTGATGACTATGGTGCAAACGAGGTACGAAAAGGGGTTAACTTAGGACTACTTGGTGACTGAAAATGTAACGAATAAGTTGAATACTGTTAAAGAAAAGGCTACCTCTTGTAAAATGATGGCTGCTACTAATAAGGAATTTGAGGTTAATGAAAAAAGTAGGCATTACATTGTTGATTTAAGTACTTGGACATGTGATTGCAAGGTTGGCAAGTCACAGGCATTCTATGCAAGCATATAGCTTTATGTATTGCTTATAAGAGGGAGAACATTGAGTTTTACACATATAGTTGTTTCTCAAAGGCTACATATTTGAGAGCTTATGGCAATCCTATCCACTTTGTACCCAACCCTTCTTTTTGGGATAGAAGTTTGGCTACATTCTCTAGTCTCTGGCCCCACCACTGAAAAGGTTGCGTGGGCGGCCAAAAAGGAACATAAGAAGAGAAGTTGGGGAGAGTTCACGTGTCCATAAGAGGTCAAGCATCTTAAAATGCTGTATATGTCATGGAATTGGGCATAACCAAAGGACTTGTCAAAGAGGCCTAGTGAAACAGCAAAGAAAAGTAAAGAATTCTAGCCAAGGGCATAACATGGTAATTTAATTCATATTATTCCTTTCCCTTTAAATGCGTAGTAGGATTTTAATGCTTATTAATTTTCTTAGTATTAGTTGTAGGTTGATGATGGGGATGTCCCATTAGCACAAGTGCTAAGGGGACTCAAAAGAAGAAGAGCTCATATTGCTACTACGGATCCTAGGGATAACTAGAACTAATACTTTTTTGTTATTGAACTACTGACTTCAACTTAGTGTATTTTCATGATGTTGGTTTACAGTTGAATTTGTGAAACATGCTTCAAACATGCTAGGGGGGAGTTGGCTGTATATCTAACTAGATGTTTGGTCTTGAACTGTTGAACTGCTATACTTATTTCTTGCTGAGTTGTATTAGGCGGCAAGTTTGGTGTAGTACTTGTGTTGTACAGCAAGTTTAGTGCAGCACTTGTTCAGAAGTAGTTGTTTGATAGACTGAATTAAATTATTTTGGATTTGCATGTATATATGGATATGCTAATGTTAAATTGCATTTTGAGGAATGAAAGAGTCAAACATTGGTTTGTTGTGTTTCATGTTTTTGTATTATGTTATGGCAGGTGATGTTTTAGTAAATGTTGCATTTTGATGACTTTGTATTGAAGGGCAGTTTATGTGAGTTGAAAGATATCTTAATGGAACAAGGGCATGAAATTTGGTGCTGCACTATGAGGGAGGTGTTGTACAACAAGTTTTGTGCTACTAGGATATGCTAAGTGCATTTTGGTGTTGCACTTAGTGTATTTTCATGCTAATGTTAGATTGTATTTTGATGATACTCTTATTAATTGCTTTCTTCTTTCTTCTTTTCTCTCTCTTTAGTTGCATTGTGAAGTAGGGTGCCTATCTACATATACAAGAACTACATTTTTTCATTGTGTTATGGCATACAGTGTTATAGCATGGTGATTACATGGATTTGTTCACTTTGTATTGAACAAGTGGTTGGCATACATTTTTGTATTGTGTTATAGCATGTAGCGTTATGGCAATGATGATTGTATGGATTTGTTTACTTTGTATTGAACAAGTGGTTGGCATACTTTTTTGTATTATGTTATGGCATGTGGTATTGTGGCATGGTGATTGCATTGGTTTGATGACTTTTTATTAAATTATGGCATTGTATTTTGGTAGCATGCAATATAAATACAAAATTGTAAAATAAGTTTGAATTTAAAAATTAAAAATGTTGAGACCATCACAATGAAGTTAGAATTTACAGGAAAATTTGTAAAATTGAACAAAATCTCATAATATAAATTTAAGACATATGTTTTTGCAATTTGTAAATATTATTACACAAAGCTCCCTTGAAATTATATTTACATTACAATTACATACCTACGTGCATACATACCTACATGCATGGCAAATACACAAGGACAATTTAGTCCAAAAAAATTTGGTTAGCAGGTCTAAAAGTCAATCAGGGTAAAATTGGTATTTAGTGCTGATGTCATTATTTTTCGTCTATCCGCTTACTAGAAGGACTCATCCGTAAGCTAAAAAAGTACCACAGGGGATGTCAATGCAATTATTCAAACATGAAGCGAGGTCTGTGTATTTAGTCCAAACGTGAGGGGAGAGCGGTTTAATTTCCCCTAATAATTATCTAAACACAAAATGATTCTCATGAACAATAGAGCAACAAACCCAAATAATAGATTGTTGTAGCACTTGATTGAACAAAAACTCCTCCTAAATTGTTGACCCACAAACTTTTGTAACAAGTCAAAACGTATTTATTGCAATAGAACTCCAACTGAAGCAAGTAACACTATCAACAATAACTATCTGTTGCAGAATTCAACTTCATTTAAATAAGCAACAGTAGCAAAATTTCAATCTGGTAAATCTTCTTGGTATATTCCCTCTTAGTATGTCCTTGGTCAGAATTATTGTTCTAATAAAGATATCCTCAATAACTAACATTATTGTGCTTTCCATCCCAATAGAATCCTTCTTAATGGGTTCCATGGTAGGGACTTCAGATTCAACAAAATTTTTCCTTAAGTTGATGTTTTTTTTTTAACAATCTTCTCATCTATCAAATATTCAATTTTAGTAAGTTCAATCCCCATTTAGTTCTTAATGGCAATAGGTTCTCCCTTAACTAGGTTTGCTATGGCAACAAGCTCCTTTTTCAATTAGAGCCTCAAATTTAATAGGAGGTGGAACAAAATTAGCAAAGGTTGTGGCTCAAGCTCTTCATCAAAATCTAGTGGGCTAAACATATTCGATTAGAATATGATACAACAACATTCATAGGAGAAAGGACTGTCGATGCGTAGTAGTAGCTTTAGTACAATGAAAAGAGGTGCAGAAAATTTTTACAAACACATGCCTTATTTCTACACACCAATTAGCTAGATGATTTAGGCCTTATTTCAACTCATCAATTACCTAGATGATTTAGACCAAAACTCAAAATAGATAAGGAAAGAGGAATTTTTTTAATAAAGAACCTTCTTAGCTAAGAAAATTAAATTTGTCTTTTAAGAACATCTACCCCTCAAAAAATACAAATCCTCTTTTCTTCTTGACAGTTGCATATGCATTGCTCAAAACAATCCATTTTAAGTGGTTTTGCGAAGACATCTATATATTGTTCGTTTGTCACAGCGTAGTCCTCATCAACATCTATACTCTCATCTATGTTTTTGGCACATTGCAACAACTTGTGTGATATCCTCTTTTTCTTTTTTTTTTTGTTGGCGTGGACCATCATCTTTCCTTTTTAAGTGTATTGGTATTCTTCATACTGCATCAGTTTTGAAAACTTTGATTTTGTTTTAGTTGTCAACATGTCCAAACTTTGATTCCCATGCTTGCAATCATAAGCCGCTATCCTAAAGCCTATTACATTAGCATTTTGAACCTATATCTTTCTAGTCTAGCCTCTATTGCAACTTGACTCAAAAAATCCTCGTGTTCGTCGTTTTCCCTTTAATCAAGTGTTTCTTCAAGGCAAAACACCATGAAAAGGTGTGTGTCTGCTTTAAGAACAACAATAGAACAATGGTTGACCTTCCTTATCTTTCTATTCACTTTATGAGGCTTTTTGATCCCTTTTATTTCCTACTGTATTGCAACAAAACCTATATCAGGAGCAGATTCCTTGACAAACTTGACAGGTCCTTCTATGAGTTAACTTGAATTTTATTCACCTAAGTATCCAATTCCATGATGTTCTTTCCCTAACTTTTCAATGGACAAGTTATCAAGCTTGATTTTACAATGTTCAATCTTTTTATTATTAGCTCCAATTGTTTACCTTTCCCTACAAATTCAAGATGGAACTTTTCAAGTTCTTCCTTCTTTCCTCAAACGTTCTAATTCTCCTTTTAGTTCCTTATACATACTCAAGAGTATCACCCTCTAGTCATACATGGACAGCATTTCTTCTTGAATGATCTTAATATTATTGCAATTGCTGCTATCAGACATATCATCCAATGCCTTGGTTGTAACTGAAGACTTATTTTTCCTACTTTTACCTTTTGAGGGTGTTGGCACACTCAACTTATATGCGGCCACATTCATAGCATTGAATTCCACACTTTGTACTTCATTCTTTATGTCCCTCTTAATTATGTTCTTCAAGCCTTTTTTTTCAACAAAGGTGATGTTCTTGTCGATGTTGGAACATTCCTCATCATTATGATTTCTTTTGATATGAAGAGTCAACTCTTTCTCTTAGAGAATTTGTTTTCCATCATGATCATGAGTAGTAAGGGAATGCCATCCTTTCACATTTGCACTAAAAACTTTCTCATCAAATGACTTTATAAAGGCTCTCATTCTATCCTTCTAATAAGAATAACTATTGTCATCTACGAGAGGGTGTCTCATGACAAAAGCTCCTTCCTTGGTACTCATGTTCCAACTTTGGATTATCCTAGAATCTCGCCAACCATGGGACCAGGCCACAACAGAATGGTAATCTAGCTTTGATGCCACTTGTAAGTTCGGGCTGGATGTGGTAAAGCAACAGAAATCTATTATGTCATTTATTGCAACACATGCACATGATAGAATATAGAACAATAAAGGAACAACACCAAATTATGTACGTAGTTCGTAGTCTCAACTACTCCTCTATATGTAGGACACCATCAAATTTAAAAGTTCAATTATAATATATGTAATGTTACAACACACTCATTACATATAAGTTTTCTTTTCTACAATAATACCAAAGTCAATCTACCCATTGACCCTAAACTAGTAGACTTATATATAATAAGCCGTCTTGTCTATGCTTTAACCAAACTACCTTTTGCCCTCTACCTACATTGATGTACATTTCCTTTTTCAAGGAATGTGGCAAGCTATCATTACTCTAAATATATCAAGTGAACACTTTAATTCTAACATTTTTAGAAACTCACACAAAGTTTTCACAAGCTTCTCTTCACTCTATCTATTCAAGTATGTCAAGTAAACTCATACTATCACAAGTGTATTTGTATAAATAACTCAACTCTTACATTTTGAAAGAATAACATGATTCCACAAAGCTCCACCAAACTTCTTTCTCTACTCTTAGTTATTATTCTCCATCTTGGAAAATGTGCATTATATAGAAATTAAGGAATAATCAACATTCTCAATTGTATGAAGTAAGTTAATCACTTGATTTCATCAAACAATTTTCATAATTGTCTATCATCATCTCTTCTATTGCAACAGAGTTTAACTTTCTTTGTTTTTTTTTATGAGACCTTCTTGCCTTATTTACATACTCCATATCTTAAATTGGCATCATCTTGATTTGTTTGACTTTCATTTATTTATTCAACTTGATCCCTTCTAGATATTGAGCATAATTTTAGTTTTAACATGTTCACATGAATCTCAAGAATTCAATTAAAGTTTGAAAATTGAATCTTGCTAGATTTGGACTCTTCAAATCTTGTTACAATAGTTGAACCATATGTTGTTATATACGTTGTAACATTCACATCTTGTACTTTGCAATGCCAACACAATCCTTACAAGTCACAGGGGTTAAAAATTTTGATATCAATTTCTTGAATATTAAAAAGATATTTATTTTTTTCTATGACCATTTTTTGGAATTTTGGCACAACTATCAATTCGTAATTTTTTACTCCCAAAGTTAAGTTAAGGTCGTATAAAGGGTGGTGAACGATTTATTGACTTATAAAGGAGGAATGCAAAACCAATGTGAAAACATTTCAAAGATATCAAAGATACATAATTAAAAGTATGAAACAAATATTTACAAAAATTTGAATAAAATGGACATTCTTGATTTCATTTTCAAATATACAATTGGTATAAGTTAGGAATAGAAATCACCATTCTTAAAACAATGATAAAAATCCTTCTTCCCTTTTTGTTAAGTTTCTACTAAATGACAAAAATTGATACAACTAATTGGTGGTTTTAAACTTGTTAACATGTCATAAAAATATTAATTTTTTTGTATACACATTATATAAATATAATGTATACCCTTATAAAAAATATTAAAATATTATTTATTTAACTTTGTATTAACAATATTCATTTTGTAGTAAAATATACATTTAAAAACAAAATATAATATATTACATTCTTGTGTAGTTTTTAAAGTTTGTACAACAATTTTTATACCAAAATATGATTATATAATTAGAGAAAAAAATGGAACTTAAATTTAATTTTTATTAAAACAACAATTTTATGTAATTTTTGAAATGAAAGTTAATTCTATCTATAAAATATTTTTGACATATTTGTAATGTTTATTTTTATTACATATAAAAATCAAGTAAAATGATCATTCCATTCATTTTTCATTCATTTTGAATGCCACGTAATGATATATTTTCTCTCATATTTGTATTTTTAAATTTATTTTATTCGCATTTCATTCTATTATTATTGTATACCAATCATAAAATAGAATTGAGATTAAACTAGGACTCCCAAAAATAGAAAATAAAGTTAATTTAATGATTTTTTTAGACATAAATAATTGCTATCCGCTCTGACATTTGATGTGACCTTAATTCACAAAGCAAGTCTGGCCACCACTACTTCAAGATGACAAATACTGGCTAGTTATGCTTTTGTCATAATTATTATTTAACCATAGATCTACAGCAGAGTTTACTGTTGTTTAACATAACCGCATAACGAAAGAAATATCATATGTGTAGTGCTCCATCCTGTGAAAAAAGATAAGAAGGAGTAAGTGAGTAGCAAAGAAGGATGGGATGTTTGGGATAGAGAGAGAGAACACACCAAATTGTCGTTTACGGGAATAACAGAGTGAAATTCGTTGAGAGAGAGAGAGAGAGAGTGAGTGCAGATAGAGAATGAGAGGCTATTGGACTTCACTGGAATTTGTTCACTAAAATAAAAATTTTTAAACATAAAAACATTATGCATGTACAGCAAAAGCAAATAAAACTAATCTCACCTATTTTTGTTGCAAAATATACAACAAATCATAATTTAAAGTGAAGGTGTGAACTTTTACCCTGGGAACATTTCTAAGGGATTGTGTGTGATCCTTTGAGTCACGATCCTCAAACTCTAACTAAGAGTTTGTCCACACGATTAGAATAGTCATAAGCTCCTTCTACACTTCACAAAACCCTTTTGTGAAGCCCTGATTCAAACTATTTGAGTAAAAAGGATTTTTAAAAAAGACAGAACTTAGAGAAGTGGCTAGGGAGCTTGTTTTCTCTTATTTAAAGAGTTGCACAAAAATTTTAGGTTAAGAGTGTATCTTTGAACTCTTCAAACATCTATTTAAATAGTTATGACAAAATAATTTGAGGTATGGGCTCTATAGACCCTGCTACATGAATCTTTTAATTAAACCCAACCCATGTATTTTTATTTATTAATCTTATTAATAAATTAACCCATAAGTACCTTAATTATTAATCTTTAATTAAGGCCCAACTATATCTAATTAATTTAATTAAATTAAATAATTAATTCTCATTGTACTTCTAATTAATAATCACATCATTAACAAACATCATGGCAATTTATTTAGTTTAATTTAATTACAACTAAATAAATTACTTTATGAGTCTTCATAAACATCATATGTAACCCATAAATTTAAAACTCGCGATATGTCCCAACTTTATGTATGTGGCCCTCTAAGCTCATCCCTAACTAGCATTGACTATAATTTAAAGGACATAGGTAACATCTAGCTTACGGTTCATATTGTAACATAAGTAAGATGAAGTAAATTGGATCATAATGAATCTTTCTGATCATAACTACCATATCACATAGGCATTTTGTGTCTTACATTGTCGTAACCAAATGAGAGTCGTGGATTTAGTCATATTCACAAATCCAGTTATATGACCAATCCATATTTTCTCATCAGATAAATGTTTCTATCAAAAACTTCTTTCTAATCAAACACTACCTTAGCTAAAAGCCTTTATCTCGTAGAATACCAACTACGTGGGACGAATGCCTTGCCAACTTCCACAAAGATAAATCCCTTATTGAACGCAAACATGCCTCTATGTGCATTCGAGTAGGGGTATATTGGGCTCATGACCTTATCCCATATTAGGATAGATATTAGATTTAATGTCTTAATAACACGTTAACTATCATGTGCACAAGACAACTAAGTTTTCTTAAGTTTAAGGCCCACTTGCACTTAATACAATCATGACATAGGATTACCAAGAATGAACTCCATGTGGTTGCTTCATTTTACGAGTTATTGTCCAAATGCCTATTCTCTAATGACACATCCACACATCTATATTCTCAATATCTCATATTAAACGGCATGACACTCGCCATACAAACATAGGATGTGCAAGTTTTATTGACTCTTTAACGCCATTTAGAGCATCTATGACTCACGGACAATTTTTTGTGATTGAGTATTAAGACAACTTTATGTTTATATTCGTAACTCCTTACGAATAAAGTTTTTCACACGCAACACTTTATAACAATCAAGATTTCTATGCATAAAAAACTTGCTAGAAGATTGATAGAGAAATTAGTAATTTATTAATAACTAAGTGAAAAGTATATATACAATCAAAGATCCTCTAGTATCCCTCATTTTTAATTGGTTGTATATATACACTCTATCCTCTAGGATCTTTAGTTGTATATATAATTTATCCTCTAGTATCCTTTAGAAATCAACAATTTATTAGTAACTAACTAGAATTTCTATGGTACATAATACCCATCTTCTCAAGATGGCGATCCAACTGCATATGAGTCATTGGCTTGATGAGTGGGTTAGCCACATTGTCAACTAAAGGTTTTTTTTTCTTTGCATGGCTACATCATCTCTTCCAATGATTTCTTGAATGTTGTAACACCTCTCTATGTGCTTGGATTTTTTATGAGACCTTAGTTCATTCATTTGTGCTATTGCACTGTTATTTTCACAATAAAGTGAAAATTGTCGATCCACATCTAGAACAATCTAAAGTTCTATCACAAATTTCTTTATCCAAATAACCTCCTTCACAATATCACATGCAGTAATATACTCTACCTCAGTGGTGGAGTCTACAGTTATACTCTATTTAGAACTTTTCCGACTGATTGCTCCTCCATTAAGACTAAATATAAACCCAGGGATAAACTATTTATCAACCACATCTAACTGAAAGTCAGAATTAGTATATCCGTATACTTAAAGATCACCATCTCCATATACAAGTACCATATCCTTTATCCTTCTTAAGTATTTAAAGATACTCTTGACAGCATTCTAATCCTTTCTACTAGGCTTCGCTTGAATCCTGCTCATGACACTTACGGCTTAGGAGATATCTGGCCTTGTGTATAGCATAGCATACATCAAGCTTCCTATAGCTTAAGCATATGGAATAGCTTCCATGCTCCTCCTCTCATTATCGATATTTAGGTATATGGATTTTGAAAGATGGATGCCATGCTTGAGTAACAATCCTCCTTTAGAGACTTTTCATACTAAACCTATTCAGTATTTTGTTTATGTATAAAGTTTTGGAGAGACCTAACAATCTCCTCACTCTATCTCTATAGATATAAATACCTAAGATGTAGGTCACTTTACCCAAGTCTTTCATAGAAAAGGTTCAAGATAACTAAGTTTTAACTGAGGTTAACATCCTAACATCATTCTCAATCAGTAGTATATCATCCACATACAATACAAAGAATGTTATTGCACTCCCACTGGCCTTCTTATAGATGCAGAGTTCGTCTTCATTCTTGATAAAGCTAAACAATTTGACTACACCATCAAAATGAAAATTTCAACTCATAGATGCTTACTTAAGGTCATAAATGGACCTCTTAAGTTTGCATACTTTATGAGATTTTTCGTTAATTTCAAAACCCCATGTAAATATCTTCCTCAAGTGTCCCATTAAGGAAAGAGGTTTTGACATCCATGTACTAAATCTCATAATCGAAGTGGGCAGCTATCGTAAGAAAAATTTTAATGGATTTCAACATGGCTACTAGTAAGAAGGTTTCCTCATAATCAATTCCCTACTTTTGACTATAGCCTTTCACTATCAACTTGGCCTTGTGGATCTCTACCTACTCTAGTCGAACCAATTTTCCTCTTATAGACCCACTTATATCCAATAGGAACTATTCCCTCAAGTGGATCTACCTATAATAGCCCTTGCTTCTAACTCGTTTATCTTAATTTTCTTAAGATAAGCCAGACATCCTTATATATCTTTAAATACTTAAGGCCAAGCTTCTTTCTATACCATCAAATGATGGTTGAGCAAATGGATTTAGAGGGTGTCATATTCAAGATATATGCTACGATAACATGGACATACCCCCATAAGGATACAAGTAAGTTAGTGAAGCTCTTCATAGATATAACTATGTCAAACAAAGTTCAATTTCTATGCTTTGCTGCACCATTTGACTAAAGAGTTGTTAATGGTGCTAACTGCAATACAATACCATTCTCTTTGAGGAACTTAGCAAACTCGGCACTCATATACTAACCTCCACCATCTGATTGCAGTGCTTTAATATGCTTGCTAGTTTGCTACTTGTACCTTGAATTCTTTGAACCTTTCAAAGGATTCATACTTACACTTCATCAAATACACATTCTATACATTAAATAGTCATTGGTAGAGGTTATGAAGTAAAGAATGCCTTCTCTTGCTATTTCATTAAATAGCCTACAAACATCAATGTGGAATATCTTCAACATCTTCGTAGCACTTTTAACTTTCCCATTAAATGAACTTTTAGCCATATTATCTAGGATACAAGGTTTGCAAGATATGGTTCCTCTCCTAATAGGCTAATAAGTCCATCTCTCTCTAATTTGCTAATCCTTGTTTCTTCGACATGACCAAGTCTACAGTGCCATAAGGGTTTGGAATTTGAACTATCCCTTAGACGTTTGTTTGAAATAGTATTGATCACATTACTATCATCCATATCCAAATAACATAAGCCATTCACGAGAGATGTCGTGCCAACTAGTTCATTACAATAACAAATATAGCACATATTTCTTTTAAAAGAAAATTCATAACTCTTGTTTATTAATAATGGAATGGAAATTATGTTTTTTAAGCCTATTGGGTAATAAAAGATGATCTCTCAAAACTAACTTATGGCTTGATGATAGTTTTATCGAAGTGGTTTCAATCACAATGGCTACAACACATGTTTCATTCCCTACATCGATCACCACTTCACGCTTCCCAAACATCCTACTTTTGACCTCATCCTAATGTGAAGTACAAATATGAGAAAAAGCATTAGAATCTAAAGTGCAAGAAGTAGAAAA
Source organism: Avicennia marina (assembly GCA_019155195.1). NCBI lineage: Eukaryota > Viridiplantae > Streptophyta > Magnoliopsida > Lamiales > Acanthaceae > Avicennia > Avicennia marina. The sequence goes on along the minus strand of CM032772.1, from coordinate 5,590,606 downwards.
TACACTAATGTAATAGGACGTTTCGAAAGCATAAAGTTCATTACCCCCCACCCCCCCCCCTGATGCCTTCTTAAGGCTGTAAGCTACTTAGCATAGTTCCCCTTCTAGTGCCCATTTTTCTATAGTGAAAACACTTTCTTTTTTCTATAGGAGCTTTAACCTTATTGATTCTCCCATTGGCCTTAGGAATAGTAGGCTTATTCTTCTTTGTCTTCACCAACTTGGTGGCACCAAAGGAACTAAACGCAGTAAGAACCACCTATTTCCCTTCCCCCTCATGGCTTGCTGTGCAGTTAGTAACTTATTGACAAGTGCAGCTAGTGTGCACTTAATATCATTCATGTGGTAATCACGATGAATTGTAAAAAGGTGTTTGGAATTGACTGTAGGATCAAATCTGTCTACAGATTGGCATCAAGTCCAATGACTCAAGCCTCTCAATGAGTGAAATCATCTTAAGGAAATGCTCACTAACATCACCACCCTCTGCGATGCACATCTTAAACAACTGCTTGGATATCTCATATCTAGCAATACAACTCTACTCATCATACCACTCTTGTAAGTGGTACAGGATCTCCCAAGTGGTTCCCATCCCCTTATGGGTCCTCTAGAGGTCATTGATCATAGCAACTAACATATAGCTCTTGACTCATAGATCATCCTCCACCCATTTTTTTGTAAGTGGCTTTCTCCTCCTCACTAGTTATGTCAACAAGGGCTGGTGGGATATCAACGTCCAAAACATAGCCGAGGTGCGCTAGATTAAGAATAATTTTAGGTTCTAAAGCCAATCAATATAATTAGACCCAATTAAAATGTTAGTCTCAAGCAATTTTGTAAGAGGCGTAGATGTTATTCAAATATATTAAACTATAGAAAATAAACAAAATTTTTTAGTTTGGTTGTTATATGTGATACCATTGTAATTATGGGCTTTAATTCAAAATGACCTCCCAATAGATTTTTCTAATCGTATATTGGTAAAATTTCTTTAGCGGATGATTGGAGTGTTCGTTGGACATAACGTAACTTACATAATCAGTTCTTAGCATGCTGGACCCAATGAGTGGCAACTCTTGCCAATGCGTCTCATACATGGTCTAATCTTTTCCTTTGCCCCAGGACCTAATGATGCCTCATGTAATCAATTCTTCTCATCATATGTCAATTTAAGTCACGCCCATTAAATGAAAACTTGCCAAATCCAATTAATTTAATTTAGTTAATCCCATTAATTGAATTAAATTCCCCTTGTGCTTCGAATTAATAATCTCATCATTAACAAACAATGTCACAATTTATTTAGTCTAATCTAATTACAATTAAATATGTTATTTCACGAGTCTTTTCAAGCCTCCTATGTAACACATCAAATTAAGACTCTTGATACATCATAACCTTTTTGTGTGACTCTCTAGATTCATCATTAATTGACAATGAACATAGCTTGAAGGATATATGTAACATTTAACCTATGACCATATCATAGCCTAATTTAAATATATGAATCGGAACATAATGAACCTTTCTGATCATAACTACCATGCAATATAGACCTTTTATCTTACTTAGTCCCAACTAAGAAAGAGTTATGGATTTAGTTGAACTTATAAACCTGGCCATATGACCAATCAGTCTTTTCTCATGAAACAAATGTTCTTATCGTAAGCTCCTTTTCAATCACACACATTACCTTGGCTAAAAACTTTCATTTCATAGAACACTAATTACACAAGACAAATGTCTTACTCTATTGCAAGAAGATAAATCCCTTATTGAATCCAGACATGCCTCCATATAGATTTGGGTAACAGCACGTTGGGTTCATGACCCTATCCCATACTATAATTGATATTGACCCTTAATGCCCTAATAACACGTTAACTATCATGCACACAAGACAACCATGTTGTCTCAAGCCTAAGACTCATGCGCACTTAACATGATTACAAAGTAAGACATTAACAACAAAGAGTGAACTCTATACGATTGCTTCGTTCTACAAGTCATTGTCCAAATTCCTATTCTTTAATGGTGCATTTACATAACTATATTCTCAATACCTTATACTAAATGACCTAACACTCACATTACAAATATGAGACGTGCGAGTCATACTGACTCTCTAATGCCCTTTAGTGCATTTGTCACTTATAGACTAGTTTTAGTGATTGATTATTAAGATAACCTTATGCCCATATTCATAACTCCTTATAAATAAGGGTTTTGAACTTAAACACATAGGCATATGCAACACCTTATACTAATCAAGATTTATATGCATCAAAAACTTATCAGAAGATTAACATAGAAATCAACATTTTTTTTGTAACTAAGTGAAAAGTACATATACAACCAAATGTCCTCTAGTATCATTTATTTTCTATCATTATTAGAGGGCATATCATGAATGAAGGCAAGAAAAAGAGGAGTAGGAAGGAATAGGAGAGCTGACTCCTTTCCTGTGGCAAGCCCCAAAATGGTATCATAGTTTGAGAGTGAGTAGGCTAACCCTATATAGCAAATTGTGAAAGTTTCAATAAGGCAGCTCTACTTAATGAGTGCCAAAATTGTAGACTACCTTATAGAAAAGGGTGAACAAGGTTAGCAGTAGCTAGTCGAAAGCGAGCCTGCATAGCTATTGGCCATTTGAAAACAAAAGTGTGGAGAAAATGTTTGAGGAAGGTTGGAAAGAAGCAAACATAGTGCACAAAGACCTATGGCCTCATTGGGCTTAGAAAAAAGAATATAAGCTTCCATAAAGAATTAGAAAAGGTGAGAAAACATGCAAAATTAGAAATTTAAAGGGAGAGGTTTCCTTTTGCTCTGTAGATATTAGAAGATTCTCTCCAAGAAAATTTCTAACATGTTTAACAAACCTAAATATAATGGTACTTCAAATCCTACAAAGCATTTAGCAAAATTTAAGCATCACGCTCTACTACAATGACATTTAGAATGGGTAAAGTGTGGAGTATTCCTTACAACTCTACGAGGATTGGCACAAAGACAGTTCAATCAATTGCTACAAGAAGCGATTAAGAGTTTTGATGATTTTGCATTCTTTTTCTGCATCAATTTGCCAGTTGTAAGAAGTATGAAAGAACCCTAATATCTTTGTTCAATGTAAGAAAAGGAAATGGTGAGTTGCTTAGAGAATATGAAAAGTGTTTTTCAACGGCACTCTATAACCACCCTTAGCATCCTAGAAAGGACTGGCAAGTGCTTTTGCTTAAGTGCTTAAGGAGAGAGACTTTTTAGATTTCTCACTAAGAATCCAGCTCAAGCATTTGATGAATCATTAGACGAAGCAAAAATATACATCAATATGGAGGAACATGGCATGAGAGAGTGGAAGAAAGAAGGAATGTTCATGATGCAAGAGAGGGGAAACAAGTAAATGGAGATCAAGTATTGATGGATTTAATATGGACATACTTAAGTAGCCTAAAGGGGCATACACCACCCCTAGAAATCCTAAGGAGTTGAGGTTCTATAAGTTTGACAGTGAGTATGAACATAAAATAGCAAATTGTGATAACTTAAAGAACCAAATTGAAAATTTTATAAAAAAGGGTTACCTTTAAAGGAATGTAAAAAGGACTAACGCTTGGCCTTACGATGATAAAGTCATGAGGTCCAAAAAGATTTAGCAAAACTAACTAAAAAAAGGTGTAAGTATAATTCATGGCAGACAATCAGGGAAAGAATAGAAAGCAAAAATGAGAATGGTTGCCATCGTGGAAAGAGAAGGAGATTGGATGAGAATGATAGGACATGATCTATATTGTCCTTTATTCCTAGAGATTTGAGAGGTGTAGTAACCCCTCGCCGTGATACTTTGCTAATGACTATTAATATAGAAAATTATGTAGTGCAAGATTCTAAGTGGATGGTTGAAGCTTTGGGGACATTTTCACCATCCTTGCTTTTGATAAAATGGACTTGAGAAGAGAGAAGTTGGAACTAGTGAATCATCTATTGTTTGGCTTCATCAGGAAGTAGCACAACTGCAGGGAAAAATTACTACTTGAGATAATAGGTAAGTGTGATGTTATAAAGATAAAAATGATCTAGATTTTGGTGTTAAACATAACCTCGGCCCATAACATCATCATTAGAAGACCATCATTTGTAGAATTTGAAGTAGTGGATTTGCTATATCGTTTAGTCATCAAATTTCTAGTTGGGAATAGAGTGGGTGTAGTAAGAGGAGGCTAAACTATTACCATTGTTAGAACAAATTTGTAATGCTTTGAACCAAATGAACTCACATAGGAGCAATTGAATGTAGAATTATCTTAGAAATGAGATAGAGTCACGAAGATAGGAGCTAAGTCACACGAAGCCTTAAAGGTTAGGCTAATAACATTTTTAAAGGAAAAATTGGCATATTTGCAGAATCCCAGTAGTTGAATAGAATAAATCCATCCATGGTGGAGAATAGATTGAACGTAGACTTAAGGAACAAGCCCATAACATAAAAGTTGAGGCAGTTTCAACTAGTGACTTGGGTCGTCACCCCACTAAAATTAAATTTATGATTATACTAATACTGTGATGAGTATAGTATCATCCCACAAAGAGGGATGAAATGTTTATTGATTTAACCAAAATTCTATTAGTTAAGTTACACGAATGGAATGAAGATAAAAGTAAGTAAACAATAAAGCGCACTCAAAAAATAGCAACACAAAATCAAAAGATGAAGTACCAATAGTTGAAACATCTAGCCACTTGTGTTATGTTGGATTTTTATGTATGTCAGTTATGTTAATTATTAGTTTAATTACGCTAGTTATGCATTGTTAATCCTAAAGTTTATAGGATATTCTCCGAAACTTTCCTATGGCTTTGATTCAAGATTCATTCGGCTTTTCCCAAGTTAAATAAAGTCAAGTATTCATATGTTGTGATTAATAATATTAACCTGTACTAATTTTATGGTTTCACTCACGTTATTCCCACAAATTTAACGTTCACAAATGTACGTCTAGTATGCAAGTTTCACTTCCATTATTCCTCGCAAAGCCATAGATTAATTATAGGATTGATCAAATCCTATAATTACTATTTAATTCAACAATTGAGAAAAAACCATGCAACAATAATTAAACAATAATTCATGCATACATAATTCACTAAGCACAAATACAAGGGACTAGAAAATAACTTAGAAACTCATATTAAATTCAATTAAAACCATTCCAAGTGGTTCATCATCCAAAACAATATTAAAGTAATAGAAAATGTATCAAAAAACTTAGTTTATAAGTTTTGTGTTGCTCGAGTGATAACTCGCTTATGCCCTTAAAGTGGATTCTTCCTATTCCAAGCCTCCTAATCTTGTTTGATAGGATTCTAAGTGTTTCAAAGAGTAATACAAGGCCTAGGATGGACTCCAAGACGTGAAGAATACATATTTATAGTTAGGAGGCCTAAGGTTAGGGTGTGCATGCGTGAAAAAATGAAAAATTCCCTAAAAAATTGTATAGAATCATAGGTCGAAGTGCTATCGCGCCATCCTCCATGACCACAAACATTAACTTTATGGCTACAAACCTCAACTTCGCTCCCACACTTGGAGAGCAATCATTGCACCTACGGCCGCGAAAGCCATTTTCATGGCCACAACTCTTTCTTTTGCAATTGCAAACCTAGATAGCAAAATTTTTAAAACACAATGCTCTTCATCTCACTCTTGCAAAACCACTTTTTGCAACTGCAACTCCTTTCCTTGTGGCCGCAAAATTGGGCATTTGAACAAAAATAATATTTAAGTACAGATAATGCTCAAATTCATCAAATTATTAGCAACACTACATTTAAACACACATTTATTATATTTTAATGACTTTGCATGCATGAACACTTGATATAATCATTTTAACTCATCATGTAAGTAAAAATTAAACACAAGAAGGGTAAAAATACTCTATAAAATTAGGTGTTATCACAGTCCCACGCTTACTCGTTTGTTTGTCCTCAAGTAAACACTTTTTCTACAAATTAATTAAATTGATGCATAAAATCGTGAACTTAGCCCCTCTTCTTAATTTCAGAAGGTAAATATGTACAAGTTATTGGATCAGCATCATTCAAGATCATAGCACTTTCAACGGCACTATTCAACTCTTGACTACTTTAACTATTTGATGATATCCTGCGGCAATTTAAAGATAATTAAATCTATTATAGCTCACTTTGATCATTAACTCATTCTCTATTGAATAAGTTCAATCCATATACTTTTTCCATCCTGTGGACTCGTGTGGGTTAATAATTTTTTTCTTTCTTTTCATTTCTCCCCCACACTTACTTTTCACATGCTTTTGTAAGCTTTAAATTCTTTCTTAAGTAATTGGAAATCATTTTATGCAAAAATGAACAGCGGTTACCACACACTTCTAGTTACTCAACTTTCAACTAATTTAAAATGCTTCACATACTCATAATCTAACAATCTTTTTACTCAAGAATGAACAGGGACTCTGTACAATCCCCATTACTCAATTGCTCCATAACGAAAGTAGACTAATTTATCTCATGCTTACATATATTTTTTTTTTGTGATTTTTCATTCAATTTTGTTCTAAGTTCTCACTCTCTTTTTTTTTTCTAGTTAATTTTCCAAATCCGCCTGAGAGTTCATCAACACCTAAGATAAAGCTTATGTCCCTAGCTCAATCATCTCATCCTCATCATAGAACTTCTCAAATAGTTTAATAATCAAAAGTGAAGAATATGTGCTTATTAAATAGGGACCATGCCTTCAACATTAAGCCTTGCATACTAATCTCAAGAGCAATTAAAGAACCGAAAAACACTAATTCCATGCAAGACATTCATCATAAATTACATATAGCGGCCACTTAGTCCATGGCATGTTCATGCCATCAATTTTATCATGTAAACCATACGATTGCATGCATAAAAATTTTTGCACTCATATCACATGTAATGACAACAATATTCTCATTCAAATGTTTTCTATTCTTCGCCCATCCTTACACTTAGCTTTGCTGGCTCAATCAATTATATTATTACAAGTAAAATAAGGCAATAAGAACAAGATAACTTGGTATAGTGTGGTGTCTTTTCTTATTCTTCTTTAGGCTTAAATATGCACACTTGTCTTCTTCCATTCTAGATCCTACACCAAGTTGAAAATATAGATGATCTCCATGCAACACCAAACAAATGTACTAAAAGAAATGAAAAATAGCTTGGGTTGTTTCCCAAGAAGTGTTGTATTTAATGTCTGCAACCAAATATGATACTCATGGCCTAGGGTGGTTTGGTTGTGACTTTAGGGATCCACAATCCCCCATGAGTTGCTAGAATAGACCTAAGCATTGGTCTCTAACTAGAAAAGCAAATGCTTGAACTCCAATTGGCCATATGTGTGGCCGATCCTAGCAGATCCTAGATTGATCTTGATGCATTAAATTAGTTGTTTTTATCTATGCATCACACTAAGTTGATCCATGGGCTCTTCTTTGGCTCTTAAGACTTCTCTTATCACCTAGACGCCTCTTAAAAGCCTAGAACAAGTACTACCAAGGATACTTTGATCTGCTTAGCCTTAGCTTGTGTAATTGACCCTCCAATCAATCTTGGATATTCCTCCAACTTATATTTAATGTTCACATCATCCCCCTCCTTTTCAAAAAGGAATTGTCCCTAATTCGACTTCTTGTTCATCCCTTCATTAAAAAAACTTAAGACAGTAACATTAAATGTTGCACTTATTCTATACTTAACTAGGAGTTTGACTAGTAGGTATTGTCATTAATCATCTCTAGCACTTGAAATAGCCCATCTCCTCTAAGCATAAGTTTAGACTTTCTTTTCCTCAAAAATGTGACATATGAGTTGTAAGGCATGCTCCTATTATATGCTAATTCTATTTGTGGTAAACATTCTTCCTAAGTTAGAATGTTCTTTCTAATCAAAGGTCTCAACAATGCAATTAATGTTCTATTAACTACTTCAGTTTGACCAACTATTTGTGGGTGACTACTAGTAAAACACAAAAGTTTAGTCCCAAATTTTCCACACAATGTTTTTCAAAAGTTGCTTAAGAACTTTACAACCCTATTCGACACAATGGTTCCGGGTATGCCGTGCAATCTAACAATTTCTTTAAAAATCATGTTTGTAATAAATGATGGATCATCGAACTTATGACATGCAATGAAATATTTCATTTTCGAAAATCTATCAACCACTTCAAATATGCAACCTTTACTATTTTATTCCTAGTTAATCCCAACACCAAATCCATAGAAATTGTTAATCCATGGTGTACCTTAGATTTTGCCTTCTTGTACTTAATGCATGTTTTAACAATTCTTTCCACGTCATGCTTCTTTAGCTAATAAAAGTGTTTTTGCTTGATAGAAATTATCTTAGTGGGACCATAGTATCCCATTAATCTATCATTATGAGCTTTTCTCACAAAAATTTTGTAACATGTAGCTTAGCAATGTAAAATAAGTATCCATCATGCTGGAAATATTTTTTGTATGCTTCTTGCTAGTTAATTCAAATATTTTAAAAGACCTCAACACTAGCATGCAACTCCTTATTGTGCTCAAACCTTAGTAATCTAAAATTCTAAGTAGTGGTAAGTGTATGTCTCCAAGAACATTTTCTACCCACATTTTATACTTAATTACATAGGGAAATGTGTCAATAAAGGTAACCGAATTAATATGCTTTTTACTCAACTTGCCTTGGCTCTTAACGTGCTTAAAAGACTCAAGATCCATGTGAATGATGAATTCCATAGGTCTCAAATGATGTTGCCACGTTTCCAAGCCCCTTAACAACGAATATAGCTCTTTCTCATATGTTAAGGGGTTAAGTGCTACTCCATTTAGCTTATTAGTAAAGTATGCTATTGGCCTCTTCTCTTGCATTAACACATCTCCAATACCTACACCTAAAATATAGCATTCAAGCTTGAAAGTCTTAGAAATTTTGGGTAAGGAAAGTACCAGCACATTAGTTAATTTATCCTTCAAAGGTTTTTTGTTGTGTTCACCCCACTGGAGTTTCTCATTCTTTTTGATAACTGCGATAAGTGTTGTGGCAATAGCACTGAAGTTTCACACGACTCTCTTATGGAAGCTTGTTAAACCATGAAAGCTTCTTACCTTGGTCACTGATGTAGGAGTCGACCACTCCTTAATACCCTTTACGTTATTTTCATTAACTTGTATACTATGTGCAGCCATGAAAAAAGCCTAAAAATATGTAATGTAATATGTAGATGGTACACTTCTCAGGGTTCGCAGAAAGTCTTTTGTTACATAGACCCTTAAATACATTACAATGATGTTTAGCATGTTCTTGTATGAACTTACTATAAAGTAGAAAGTCATCAAAATATACAACCATAAATTTCCTAATACATACACACAATACATAATGCATTAATCTTATGAAAGTACTAGGTACATTTGTATGTCCAAATGGCATTACTATCAATTCATATAGTCTAAATTTAGTTTTAAATGCAACTTTCCATTCATCCCCTTCCTTCATTCTAAACTGATGATATCCACTCTTAAGATGTACTTAGGAAAATGCAGTAATGTCGTGCAATTCATTAAGAATATCTTCTAACCTAGGTATTAGATGGTGATACTTTATTGTAATGGCATTTATAATTAGCCAATCCATACACATGCCCCAAGATCCATCTTTCTTTAGTACTAGTAGCATTAGCATAACACATGGACTTAGGCTCTCTCATACCCATCCCTTTCCAATCAACTCCTTCACTAGGCATTGAATTTCTTTAGTCTCCTTCAAGTGGGTCCTATACACTAGCTTTTCTGGAATAACTACACTTGGCATAAAGTCAATTTAACACTTTATTCCTCAAATGGGCAAAAATCTACTTGGTGGCTTTCTAAAAGCACATCCTTATAATCCTTTAAAATAGATAAAAAAAAAAGAAAAAGAAAAACAACTTTGTAGAGGGAAGATGTGGCATCTTTTAAGAGAAAGTAGGTTTTGTTAGACATCAACAATATCACTCATCTCTCACAACCTATAACTACCCTCACATCTCTCACGAATGATAGCATACATTCTTTTCTCCCTTTTTCTTCCATCTAACTTTTAGACTTTCTTCAGTGTAACTGGCACTAATGTGAGCATCTTATTCTTGATGTCAAAGGTGTATCTGATCACCACCCTCATCAAAACTAACTTTCTATCATATTAGTATAGATGTCCTAATAAAATATGACTTGCCTACATAAGTACAACATTAGAAAGTACCTTGTCCTTATACTTCTCAATCTCAAATGCCACTAAAACCTACTTAATCACCTTGACTTCACCATTGTTATTCAACTACTGTAGTTTATATAGCCTAGCATGCTCTCTTAAAGGTAATGACAATCTCTCAACATGTATAGTGCTAGCCATGTTAGTACAACTACTCCAATTGAAATTAACATACAAGTTTTACCTTTAACTTGACACCTTATATGGAAACTGTTCTCCCACTGCGTCTCATGCCCATTCTCTCAACTTGGGCACTTACGATTTGCATAACCACCAAATTAACTCCTTTGGTGCTTACACGTCTTCCATCATCATCTAATGATGCCTTTTTTAGTAGTGGCATCTCTCCCTCACTATTGTTTACCTCATTTGTCACAATCTCACCTTGGTCCATCAAAACTATAGCTTGCAAATTTGGGCATCACATAGCAATATACCTTCTCCCTTCAAATCTATAGCACATGAGATCTCTATTACAAGTAGTAGAAGGGTTAGTGTCTATAGTACTTGTATCTTTGGCATTTGGAACTTTGACAACACATTTGACTTTGGATTTTTGGTGAATGGTGCCTTTTCTTCCCTTCCAAAAAAATCTTAAATTCTATACCTAATTGATGGTGGCTCCTACATCTCCTATTGAGGTACTTTTCCATCTTTACAGCCTTCTCCAATAAGTCCTCTAATTCTACATAGTAGTGCAACTTAAGAGCTATGACTATCTCTCTATTGAGCTCACTCAAAAACCTCACAACCATAGCCTCACGATCCTCTACGGCATCAAGTCTCATCAATGTCATTTCCATTTCTTTGTAATAATCCTCCACACTTCGGTTTCCCTATATCATGGTTTACAGCTTTTGATATAAGTCTCTATGATAAAGGTTGGGTACAAACCTCTTTCGTGTGGCCTCCTTCAATTCACCTTATGTACATATTGGCTTCTTATAGGCATGTCTACTTTTGATGCACAATTGATCCCATTAGATAATAGCATAATTAGTAAACTCAACTATAGGCAACTTTACTATATGTGCCTTCGAATACTAGTGGCAATCAAATATAAGTTCTAACCTTCTTTCCTATTTCGCGCAAGCATCATGGTTTAAATGGACTTAGAATAAAGGGATGGTGAATTTAACACCCTTCAATGTCTCATCATCTCCATGAAGTTGCCTCAACTATCTCCTAAGGCTATCTTCTTTTGTATACTCATCACCAATCAAAAAATTCATCACTAACATACCTATCTCTCAAGGCCTGGTGTATGGGTCTACCTCACCTAATCACTGACTCCTCTCTACTCTAATTCCAACACGGTACTGAATACCTCATGTAGTCACATGGGATGCCTCCAGATTCTCCAACCACCTATTAATGCTAGATAGAGTATCCATTAACAACTTCATGTTGAATGTATTATCCTTAACACTTGATTCTCCAATCAACCTAAAAATATAATGTATAGAAGGAAAATATATACGAGTATGCAAGTGTTCCTCCTAAATCACAAGATAGAAATGACTCATTTCTTACCTTTACTCATGTATCACAAACACAATTCTTAAAATAATAGTCTCAGTTCTCAATATCTTATGTTTGCATTATGATATTCCAAGTAATCTTTGAAAACTAAAGGGAGCATCACTAAAAATGTGAAAAGTATGAAGAAAATATCAAAATTTAAGCTATGGCATCAATCTTGGACAAGAAATATCAATTTTGGAGTGAAAACAGGTTGGGTGATCAATTTAGAAGCAAGAAGATCAATTTGAAGTTGAATAGAACATATGTGTTCAATCTCAGAACAAGAGGGGTTGACCTTAGGTTGAAAGAAGTGAGCTATAATCAATTGGAGTGAAGTGTAATCAATTTGGCTAGGTTGTGGAAGATCGATCTTAATGTGATCTCAAGTTGTAAGCAATCTAGATTAAGGTGCAATTGATCGTGGTAGCGATTCCTAATAAGAATTCGATTATTTCTCTAGAAATCCAACCTAAACTCAATATTTTTCTTTCTCGATCACTTTCTTGGAAACTTTTTTCTACTTAAATTCTTCTTCTTGTCTTCTTTTTTTTCATGCTTTGAACACTTTTTCTATTATTTTAAATCCTCCACTAACTTAGATAGTCAAATTGACGAAAACATAATAGTTTTTTTAAAAAAAAGTAAGTAGAAGGCTAGAGAAGATGAAGAATAGAAAAAGATATTAAGAATAACAAAAGGAAGAGATACAAATCAGTACCTAGACTAAGCATTGAATAAGAAATCAACATAGTCAACTCCAACCTCAATTGATATGTGCATAGAAGCGTGAGTTAAGATAAAGGAATGAACTTAGAACCTAACAAATCCTTGATTGCATGAACCATAGAAATACAACCCAAACACAACAAACTTGAAGAACTCAAGCAAAGGATGACTATAACCAACATACCTAGTTGGTTGATACATTATGAATATTTCAAGGAATAACCTAGAATGTCTTCATTTGGAAGAGTTTTCCCAAGAATCAAGCAAACTCTCAATTGGTAGGAAAAGAATAATTCTACTCTTCAAAATAATTAATAGTTTTAAGCCATGCTTGAGAATATATATATAGTGCTCACCTAGCCAAATACTCCTAATTTACATGGGTCTTAAGTTATAAAAAGTCATACTTTAACCATACAAAAGAATTATATTTGAAATTAGAAATTTAGTTGTCTTTGCCTCCGTCACAATCAATCTAAAGTTCTTCTAATTGATCACCCCTCCTTCAAATCAATCTATTTATATTGCAATCGTTATCTCAAAAAGTTGTTCTTCCAACTTTGTCGATTGTGACACTTTTGATCAAACCTACTTCCCTGCGTTTTGACATTAAAGTTGATTCATCCATCTCTAGATTGATTAGCTCTTTGCTAGATCACAAATTTAAAAGGTTGTAACCTTGCTCGTCCATCCACTTATCTCCTAATCAATCCACCACGTGTTCAATTGATCCTAGCTAATCTTGGATTGATCCTAATACTCTAAATTCACTACTTTTGTCTATGCATCACACCAAGTTGATCCATGGGCTCTCCTTTGGCTCCCAAGACTTCTTTAATCACCTAAACTCCTCTTGAAAGCCTTGAAAAATCACCTCCATGGATATTGTGAGTTGCTTAGGCTTGGCCCTTGTAATTGGTACTCTAGTCAGTCTTCGACTTAAGCTTCATGCTCATATCATATTAGGTAAGTTTCTAAGATGCATGGAGATAGAAAAGGGAATGGAAGTCAATCTAGAGAAGGTTAGAGTAATCCAAGAGATGTAAGCGCCCAAAATACAAGACAAGTATAGAGGTTGGCAAGTGGGGTAGTAATGCTAAGCTATTTTATTTCTATAGTGGCAAATTGTAGCTTACAATTTAGAACATAGAAAAGTTCATAACTGTTGCTTGAATATTTTACATGGAAAATTTCTTAAGTTCGAAAGGCTTCACTTGAGCTTTTAAAGCATTCTATAACAATGAAAGGTATGTCCACAAGTAATCAAGCTATTTCCCAACTAAGGTGTTCATATAATCATAATAGGTAAACAAAGCATTGGATTGAGCTATATAAGAGATCATTTGTAGAAAAACTTGGCTAAAGTAATAGCCATTCAAATTTTGGGTGAAGAACCTTCTTCCTTGCTTGAACTTTCCTTTTTCTCCTCAGCTGGCTTATCATCTAAGTTTGGAAATCCTTTAGGGGGAATAGTCTTAAAGCTAACCTTGTGATTAAATAACCCAAGGCCAGATCCCTCCTTAATAAGACAAGCTTAACCATGTGACCCCAACAACTCATGAAACCATGCTCATGGCAAATAGCTCAATGGATCACTTTATTATTATATTCACCCAACTCTAACCACTTATCAAGTCTTCAATTCTAGTAGTCAAATAGAAACTATTGTCCTTTAAGGGAAGAAAGGAATTCAATAGGGGTGGTTTTCTTAGCCTTAGAATTAGCATCAATGGTGTTGTAACTAGTCAAGGTAGTCACTTCCAACTCTAGCCTTTGACATTCTGCCTTCAGTTAGGAGTTAGCTAAAGCTTCCTTTTCCTATTGTTGAATTTGGGAAACATGTGCCTAAGCCTTAGTTGTTTGAGTCTCAAATTGTACCACCTAAGAACATAAACCTGATTTCTTAGTTTGAAGGGTATTCATCTTTTGACTCATTTCATGGTTTTATCTTATGTCGCCAAACTCTAATCAATTTGTAAGATCACTCAAAAAAAATCAATTCTAAAACATAAAAATAAAATAAAATAGCATTAGAGGTAAATTAAGGTAGTAATTAAAAAGATTGACTAAAGAAGCATACAAGGCCAGTAGTTGATGCGTGTCATCAACACAAAAAAATTAGAAACATGAAAAGATATTACTTGGTGGTAGGAATGTCGTATTTACAAGGAGGACATTTGTGTATTTATCAATGTAACCAAATGCCTATTAGTGAGACTATCCTAAGGTGAAGATAAGAAAGTAACAAAGAAATCAAATAAGAAACACGTCAAGAGCAAAGTAGAGGGCAACAAATAACAAGATTTCAATGATAAAGAGTTTAATTACTTGGGTTGTTTCAGTTCCTAATGTATGATGAATTACGACAATTATTAGTTTAATTGTTTTCTTATAGATTTTTAATCCTAATGTCATTAAGATATCCTCTTGAACTCTCTTAAACCTTCAATAAAAAAACAAGTGTGTTCCCACCTTAATCAAATTGATGAGTTAGTTTGGTGATTAACAATATGAATCTATAGTAGCTTTATGATTTTGCTTCCATTATTCCCAAAAAAAATGTTTACAATTGGATGTCTAACCCACAAGTTACTCTCTCATTACTCCCTATACAATTATAGATTAATTAAAGGGTTGATCAAGTCCTGTAATCACAATTTAATTCACCAATTGCAAATAACAAGTACCAAGACAGTTAAACATAAAGTCATGCATACATTATTCACCAATCACAAAAATAAGGAACTAAAAAAAACTTAACAATCCATGAAGTAGTAAATAAAAGCCATAGTCAAATGTTTCACCGTCTAAACAAACTCAACAATCTAAGAAAAAGAAATGAGAAACTTAGTCTTGATCAGTGATTTTTAAAAGTGAATTAAGATTCCATCTCTTTTGCTTCTGTTGTGCCTTCTCCTTGGTCTCTAGGTGTTTATCACATCTAAAGCTCTCTTGAACTTTCAAAATCCCCTTCTAAACCATGTATCATCTTATTTTATAGTTATGGATAGCTAGGTTAAAAAAATTACAAGGAATGGACCAAATACCCTTAAAAGTAAGTGCCAAATATTTTATGCACTACGTCTCATAGCTACAGGTCTTTTGATCATGCTCATGAGTGTCTCTTTTATTCTAGTGATCCCATGCATGAAATTTACATACTAATTTCCTGACTTCCTTGGCCACCATTCCTTGAGGTTGTGAGTTCCTTATCCATGATCATGCTAATGGTCAAGATAGAACACCCACTTCAGTGTCACCTTATTCACAACCACAAATCTTAACCCTCAATGGAGGAGTAATAAATTAAAAGAGTTCTAAATAAAGTACCACTGTAGATTCCACTAATAAGGCTCCACACATCGCAATATGTGATGCTATGAAGAAAGTTGTATGGATAGGAAAGTTTATGACAGAACTTTAGGTGGTTCTAGATATGGGTTAGCCATTGTCACCTTACTATAACTGCAATAAGGCAGTCACATAGGCAAAGAACCAACATCTCATCAGAAATTCAAAGACATTAACAGATGTTATCACATTACTTGGGAAATTAATGAAAGGGGCAACATAACCATGCACAAAATAGCTTCAGCAAATAATGTGGTTGACCTACTCACTAAGCCGATGACACAGGTACAGTTAAATCACTATCTTGAGAAGATGAGTGTTAGATATTATAGTGATTGGCACTAAAATTATTGGTATTTAAATGCAAGTGGGAGATTGTTAGTGACATAACATCCAATGCTAATAGATTATGAGGGATATTGGTTTTATATGTAAACTTTTTATGTATTAATAAAATATTGATCTTTATTTGCATTAATATTCTTGTAGTTATTTATACATGTAAATCTTATATGATGTAAAGTTTTGCTTATGCCTAATGTGATTTCGTTAAAAGGCTTTAATCATAAAGGATATGATATGAACGCAAGGCTTCTTAGTACAAAAGTACTAAAAATTTGTTCATAAGTCATAGACTCTTTGAACGGGCATTGGAAAGTCGGCATAATTTGTAAACCTTTTATTCATATGGTAAGTGTCATACCATTTAGTATGAAATACTGATGACACATGTCTATGGATACGTCATTGGAGAATGAGTATTTGAACATTGATTTAAGAAATGAAGCAAATACATGGAGTTCACTCTCTATTATCAATATCTTACTCTGTGATCATGTTAAGTATGCGAGGCCTCAAACTTGAGACAACATCGTTGTCTTGCGCAAATAATGGATGGTATGTCATTAAGATATTAAAGACCAATATTTATTTTGATATCAAATGGGATCATAAGTGCAATGTGTTGTTGTCTGGATATACAGCCATGTGTACATTCAATAACAAATTTGTCTTCTTACAAGTAAGTAAGGTGTTTGTCTTACATAATAGATGTTCCATGAAATTAAAATTCTTGACCAATGTAGTGTATGATTGGAAAGGAATTTTCGATATAACATTATCTCATTAGACAACATTGACTTGGTTATATGACTAAGCCAATGAGTTTGGCTAAATCTATGGTCCTTGTTCAATCGAGACAAAGTAAAACAAAAGACTTAGATGGCTTGACATTCATGATTGAAGGGTTTAATTGATTGATTCACTTCATCCTAATTAAGCTACGATATAGGTTGTAGGATAAGTGTTTCCCATATCTTTCGAACTATACTTGTTGCCAATTAAGTATGAATCTAGAGCGTTCAATACAAAAAGTTGGAACAAGGATAAAGTGTAAATTGGTTGGGATGTAAACGAGGCTCGAGAACTCTCATGGAGAAAATAATTTGGTTACACTTGGATTGGACCAAATAGATTTCCCATTGTGCTTATCAATAATGAGTTATTAATTGAAGCATAGTAGGCCTTTTATTTAATTAATGAGATTAATTAAATTAAAGGACAAAACACAAATAGCCTTTAATTACTAATTAGATTAATAATTAGATAAGCTTTAGGTTTGAATTAATTAAATGTCTATGGAAGAAGCCTATAGAGCTCATACCATCTATCCACTAAGTGTTATACATGTAAATAAGAATCTTACCAAATGTAGAATATTATGTTTTACAAATAAATAGATTTAGAAGAGTTCCAAATCACATTCAACCAAAAATATAGCCCACAAGTTGTCACCCCAGCCAAGCAAGAGAGAAATTTCTTTATGTTCTTTCTTGGTCCTCTTTTTTGTTCAAAATTCTCTATACCCAAAAGTGTTTACATTAGGACCTGACGAAAGAGTTCACAGAAGTTTTTGGAGGTGTTTGTCCATGTTCTAGCTATGTGTACAAATGAGAAGTGAAGGCTTGAGGGCTGCAACTAGTTGATCATGTGTACACTTTAATTGAAATACGATTCCAAGAGGCAAATATTATGCATTTTTGGATTTATTCATTTCAACATGTTATGTGCTGAAAACGGATTAGGTTTGATTTTATTTATTCTGTTGCATTTTCTTTGATGGTAAATGTTTTAAAATTTTAAAATTTCTACTCTAAACTTATTGAAACCCAATAGACTGGTTATTTTGAATGGAATAAAAACTCATATCAACATTAATATATAGACAGATTTTTTAATATTTTAGTTTAGGATTTTAGCTTAACACTGTTTCATACACATGCGCCTTATATTCAAAACATTAGAACAAACAACTAGGAGGGGCTTTCTACGTTTTGAAGTACAAGAGGGTATTGTATTTTTGATCCATGACATAATATAGGGTGCATTGGGTATTTTGCCTTAAATATTGTTATTCAACTTGGGGTACAAATGAGTCAAGCTTGAACTAAAAATTAAACTCAATCAAGATTGAATTCACAATTTTTTGAGCCCAAATGGAGTTGAGCTTGAGCTTATTATTTTTATTTTTAAAATAAAATATGCACTTTTAAAAAATTTACCATATTTAATTTTGTAAAAAAGGGAATATACTATGGTACTGAATTACCTTTTAATTTGTAAATATTAATAACTTTTAAATAATATTAAAACATATAAATTAAGTGAATAATTATTAATTAACATAATAATTTAGTCTAGTTACGTATGCATTAACTTATAAAATGAATAAATATAAAATTTTAATTAATTTTTGTGTCATTTTTATATTTAAGTGATCAATATATATATATATATATGTATGTATTAGAATGAAATTATATGAGAAGTTAAAGAGAATATATATATATATATAGTTATTTATTTATATTAGAATGAAATTATATGGGAAGTTAGTAAGAATTGTATATGTGCATATATGATGCGTGTGCGGAAGTGTAAAAAATAAAAGATAGCGGCGTATATTAGAATCTAACAAAATTTACTTGCACAAACCGTGAAAACGACCCAACACAACGACCTTCGATGAACTCTAATGAAAAAGACAACCACAACTAATACATTTTGTTAGTTGATATGGCACGAACCAACTAAAAACATGTTGAGAATAATTTGATTTGAACGTATCAAGAAATTGATGCACTTAAGTTATAGGGAAGAAAGAAATAGTTGTATTCAATATCAAGAATATAAGATAGTTTTTTCTAATAAAATAACCAAGCTCTATTTATAATGTTAAAAGCCTTAGGAACCCTAAAATTCGTATGAAAATTAACCAAAGTAAAAGGATAAAAGGTAGTTTCCAACTATGTATTGACTTTGAGACGTCCGCATGCTCGATTCAAATGTTGATCTCGTAAAAAGAATGTAACAATTCATCTTAGTGTTTACGATTGTGCCTTACAAGATTGATGCTCAACTCCAGTGATTGTAACTATTGAATGTCACAATGTTTTGAGTTTTTGATCGTGTGCAATCGAGCATGAATAGTCCGATCGCAAATGCAAAGACTTTGCCTTTGGCTCACTATTGATCATGTGTGTTTCAACTTGATCCATCGGTCTCGCGATCGATCAGGTAGTCGTTGGGCTCAATCCAAATGGTACTTCAAGACTTATTTTGAGTTCTCATTGCATCAATGTTACTCATGGAAGCTCTTCTTCCTTAATTAACTTCTCTAAACATTCAAAAGCCTCTCAAAACTCCTTCACGAACATTGTCATTATTTCCTTAAACTTTTTAACCTTAACCTTTGTCAACGAGCCTCTGCCTATTCTAGAAAATTCGATGTTACCCCTAGCGCTAGCGACAATATATAATTTTTATATTAGCTCACATAATATTGTTAAGAATATCTCATTATTACTATTACATAGCTAATTATTTACTACATATAATTTTGATATGTTATACATTATTTGTTATATATTAATTTTATAGTTATGCAATATATTTAGATATATGAAATATTTGATAAATAAAAATATAAAAATATTTAAAAGATAAAAAAGCTTACAAGTCAGCTCATGAACTTTTAAATAAAGAAAATTGAGCTCAAATTTGATAAATAAAGATTCGAGTTTAGCTCAAGCTCAAATTAGACTTAAAACAATTCAAGTTCAAGTCAAATTATTATTGAGTTGACTCATTGAATTTATGAGTTAGTTTGACTTATTTTGTATCCTATGTTCACCTAGAGCTAGTATAATAAAATAAATAAAATAAAGAATGACTATAAACCACTATTTAAAATTCATACCGATCATTGAACTATAAAATTTATTAATTAAAAAATTAATGATTCAACTGTAATCAAACAAATGATGCAATATTTATATATAATATTAAGTAATATATTAAAAATACATAAAATAGTAAATATTAAGAAAAAAATAGCTGAATCTAATTTTAAACATTTTTAATTACTAATAATAGTTAAATTTATTGTACTTATACAATAAATAAAAATACCACAAATATGCAAACAATAAATATTAATTCAACAAATAAATGTAAAAATATACAAAGAATATGTCCTATTAAAATATATAATCAAAATATAATAGAATTTTAATTTTTTATATATTCAAAATGTGTTTAAGTAAAATTATTGGACATCTTAAAAATAATTTATTTGATTTATGAAATTTTTTTATAAAAGAGAATAAATCAAAAATAAATTATGATAAGAAATAATTTAAGAATTTATTTATTTATTAATTTATTTTATGAATCATAATTAGTTCACTTAATTTAATAGTTTAACTGTAACTTTATTTAATTTTATTATATTTTAATTTTTAAATTTCCCCGAACTATTTTTTAGTCGATTCGACAACCCGGGCAGATTTTAAAATACTGCAATGAACAAATCTCGGGAACTAATAGGCTAAGTTGCGGAAGTTTCGTCGGCCCCTTAGTCCTATCCCCCATAAATCGCCCAAAACCTAGGACAGCCATGGGCAGCGCCGCCGCAGCCAAGAAGTGTAGAAAGCAGCAGCCGAAGGATTCTATTCGTAAAACTAAAACCAAAGATAATAAGAAGAAATCCAGTAACAATAAGATAAGAAGCAATGTAAAGAAGAATAAAAGTGAGACAGCAGCAGCGACAGCGGGGGAGGAAAGGACAAGCAACATCGTCCAACGGGCAATCGCTTCTCAGCAGCTAAGTTTTTTCCTCAATCAGTATCAATCAGCCAACTGTGTTCAGCTGTCCTCTCTTGAATTAGACTGCCTCAAAGGTTGCCCTTTTCCCTTTCTTTCTCTATTATAATGTTTAAATTAATGAGCTATGTGTTTTGTATACAGCAGTGTTCAATTGTGTGGAATAAATGAATAGTTCGCGGGAATATATTATCTGCATTTTTCCTGCAGTCTTTCTAATTTTCCTCAGATGTGAGCCTTCCATCCTTTTTGCTCTCAAAATTTGACATGCTGTACGAATTTTTTTCGCTCTTATAATTTAGTGGTTGCCAATATGTTATTTAGAATGCGTATAACCTTTATATGCTTATCTGTAAACGCATTCTGGTAAAAGAGTGTGTCTTCATCTATATGTTGCTTGGCCATGGCAAGAGCAGGGCTAAATTAGAAGAAATTAAATGACTCACATAGTTTCTCTTGCCAAAAACCGACAAAAGATTTAGCTCCGAGTAGCAGAGATTGTTTATAATCCAGAGAAGCAACAGCCTAGCACGAAATTCATTTGCATGCTGGATTCAACGGACATATGCTACATCAACATGTATAGGTTTTGATGTCACAATAGGAACATGGAATCTTAATTAGAAATTTTAAGGGTAGAAATCTTTTGTGGAAGAGATTCACCTAGAGGATCTTTGGCGAATCAATTACCATCTGTCATTGTTTTTTATTGGACATATTGCAAGTTGAGTGCCACCTGCAGCATATTGCAAGCCCTTATATACCATTATATATCTGTTTGAATAGCATTAGCATCCAATAAGTATTAGAAAGAGCTCACCATTGGTCATTCACTGAGTATTTCTATGCTTATGATATCCACTACAGTAAATTATTAATATTTCAACTTTCGAGTAATATCTGTGCTGTTTTTCTTGAAGTAGAATTCACAATTGGTATAATTTTTTGATTCAGCGGAAAGGTGTATTGCTGAGCTCCGGAGTCCGGGGAAAAATATTACTGGAAACTTGGCGGAGCACATGAAGATTGTTTTTGGATCATCATGGAAAAAGGCACTGTTTGAAAAACATCGTCAGGAGGGGGAAGTTGATCCTGGGAATCCTTCACTTCTTGTAATATGTTCATCAGCTGCAAGATCGTTGGAAATTCTCAGGTGACACTTTCAATTTTTCGTGCTTTCCTTTGGCAAATCCATATAACAAACCTGATAATTCAGGAATATAGTTATATGTAGGGATGCAAATTGAGTTGAGCTAGTTCATGAGCCACACAAGCTTGCTTGATTAAAGCTTAGAGTTGAGTTTTTACAAGTTGAGCTGGAGCTCAATCCTTTTGTTCAAAAGTTTGCAAGCTGCTCACTAACTTTTTTTCATTGTTTAGTTATGTTATATTATTGATAATATTTTAATATATATATTTCAATGATATATTTCTCTATTAATTCACTATTAGTTATAATATTTTTACGTATATTAATTATTTATATTATTTATCTCTGCATATATACACTGGCAAAGTTTACTTTGATATATTTTTAAAATTTTAAATTATGAAATATTTTTATAAAAATTTAGAGAATTTTCAGTATTGTAGTTTCAATTTTAAAAACATGCATGGAAGTATACATAAATAAGTATAATTTCTTAATTAAATTTGGATATTATAAAATAGTGCAATCATGCATCTTTTAGTGACATGTTAGTGTATAATAAGTTTCTTATGTAAATATATAACATATTAAAATTAAATCTAATAATAAAATTATTATATTTTCATAAAAAATTTAAGAATATCCTAATTTTAATTTTAATTAAAATATGAAAATAAGTAAAAATGGTAAACTGTTTTAAGTTAAACTTTAAATATTCTAAATTAATACAACATATCCGTCTTTAGCATTATATTACTATATAGTAAGTATTACATACACATGTAAATATAATAAATTAAATTTTAATTTCATCGTGTATTTTTATTTTAAATTATGAAATATAGGAATATTTTAATTTTTAATTCATGTTAGTGTGATAAATGATATAATTGAAACTAGACCTTATAGAAGAACTTATAAAATAATAAATATATATAATTTATTACATATCACCTCAAAATATAAAAAGTTTTATAAATGTTAAAATATCAAAAAAAAATAACCATGGGTGAACAGAGTGACAATCAAACACAGGACAAGGATTATGTGGTTTGATAATTTAGGTTACATTCATGGACATATGTCCAAAGGGCACAAGATATATCCTTTTCCCTCTTGATTTTCTCTTACAAATTTATTACATTGATCACCTATTTATAGGTGAGAGTTACATTATAATAATAAAAAGAGATAATAGAATTATATCATTTCAATTATTCTTGATCTTAAAGATATGATGTGATTTCAGCCAATCAAATCAAATCTATTACTAACAATATTATTTTCTTTTGTACAAGAAAAATGAAATTTGTATAATTGTTGAATAGATTATATGTGATTCCAAGAAATCAATTTTTTTTAATCTATTTAACACAAAGTTTTTAATATTATATTGTAAACTTTAAATGAATATTATTTTTTTTCAAAATTCTTATACTAACTTATTCTAAATTTATTATTTTCCCTTTTTATATTGTTTTAATAATGTTTCACTTTTGATATCTATTTTGGAATGTGTATATTTTAAAATGTTATATTAATTTTTACTAATCAAATTATTGCTATTTTTATTATTTAGTAAAATTAAAATATACTCAAATTAAATGATATTTAGAATTTTAAAAAATAAGTAAAGTAAGTCAAGCTTGAGCTCGGTACTTAAGCATTGAGCTTAAGCTCAAGTTCAAAGAGTTAAGCTTGACAAACTCCAGCTGGTTTAGGAATATTTGAACTTGAGCTTGAATTCAGAAAACAATAGGGGTGCTCAATTTGAACGTGACACATTTCCTTGGTTATATGTCTTAATCTGTGTAAGAGAAGATATTATGTGGACATATTTCCTCAAAGAAACTAAGCAACAAATGATGGTGTTTGTATTCATCAGTTGTTTACTCTGTATTGTCATTGAATTGCGTATTCTGCATATGTAGGGAATTGCGGCCTTTGACAAAAGAATGCCATGCTGCAAAGCTATTTTCTAAGCATATGAAGATTGAGGAGCAGGTACTGAATCTTATAAATTTTCTGCGAAGGTAAATTGAAGTTTTAATGCATAAGTTTAAGACAGTAAATGCATATACTGTGCCAATTTGGGTTGCTAGTGTTTGTCTATGTATGCTATGTAAATCATACTCTGGGCATATGATAAAGTAAGCAACAAGTTCAAATTACCAATTAACTAGAACTCTGTATACTACTTAAAACACAAAAGAAAGCACTAGAGTAAAAATGAATATCAGATAGCAAAAAAGGAAAACAGTTATATAAGACATTAGGTCACTTTTGGATTTGAAAATGCTTCTTTGGGCCTAGCATTGCTTCACTGTAATTTATGGCCAGAAAACATGTAGATTGTTCTAAATGTGGTTATCCCCTCTTGTATAAAATAATTAAGTATTACACCAGAGTATCTAAGTCAAGTAGTACAAGTGGGCACAGTTGTCATGGTGTGTGCCATAGTCCGTACCATAGCTCAAGGATATTATGGCGTGGGTTTAGTGCCACTGCACAATGGATGAACACCTTATAAAATCCACGCTTCTATTTTTATATATTTGTCAAAGAAAAAGGACTTTGTCTCTAAGTTCCAAAGCTGAACATGTATTGTCAGGAGCATACAGGTTATTTCCAATAAAGATTTATTTCCTATTTGGTGAAATATATTTATGGAAAACTGTTTCTAAAAAAGGTATACAGTGGCCGAGATCTTTCTCTCTGACTATCCTGCTAATAAAATTTTCAGTAAATTGAAAAGCTGGTTAGAATTTGTTTGTTGATAAAAAGCATTCAAGACTTGAGGTAAGAAATATATGTACTCAATTGTCTTTCTATGTTTATGTGCAAGACAATAAATAATTATTGTCATTGGCAGTTATAACTCTCCCACTAGTTATATCTTATTCTATGTATCTCCCATTTTTGCTTATTCTGCTATGCCTCACCAGGTGTCTGTTCTAAAGAATTGTGTCAATATTGCAAGTGGGACACCTAGCAGGTCTGCATTAATACATTCTTTTCTAAATTGCTTGTGATATATTGCCTCCCTGTGTTGCTCTTTACTTCGTTTGAATCTAATGGCTTCTTCCCTTTGGCATCATTTCTATAATTATTGGTTCTTTGTGAACTTAAAAAACTTGTGTTTTCTTTGTTACTTGTTTAGCCATTATTATATGTGTTAAAGGTGCCCTACAATTTGTTTCAGGGTGAAGAAATTAATTGATGTTGAAGCTCTGGGTCTTTCTCGACTAGCAGTTATTGTTCTTGACATTCACACTGATGCAAAGGGCTATTCCTTGTTCACTCTTCCTCAAGTGAGGTTTGACTTTTTCCTTATGTTTCCAAATTTTGCATATTTAATTTACTTATGTCAGATATACTTATTGAGTTTTCTAGTTAGTGTTATCTGGAAATATTGTTAGCACCAAAATATCTGAATTATATGTGAATGCCCATAGAATCTATTTCTGAACCACAGAAACATTTATGAAAAAGTTCTCAAGCCTAAAAAGGTGCAACATGCCATTTAGGACTCCAAATTCCCCTTGGCTGGATTGGAGCCTCCAAAACTAGAAGCTCTATCATGAATATTCTGGAAATAACTGCTGCTTTTTGGCCAGATTGTCCTTTTCAGGTTAGGAATTAGTTATAAGTTTCTATGTTAAATTCTTCATCAAGAACAACTTTCGTCCTAGTCATAGGTGGTTTTTATTTCAACTAGAAGAAGTTATCTTTCTGCATAGAACAATTCAAGTCTTGTAACTTTTTTCTAATATTTCGGTGGTGAAATTGCTTTTATTTTCTTACTAGAGAGTGTTAGGTCTTCAGCTTTGGTAAGAAGTCAATATCTCTGCCAGAACTACTTATTTCTCTTAATTCTACAACTTATCCAGCCTTTGTATTGTATAGTGGACTATTCTCTGTCACCCTTGAACTTGTAACATCCTGTTGCTGCAGACAGCTGTCAGTATTCAATTTTACATCAAATTATATTGCAGAGTAATACTAATGTGTCACCACCACACTAAAATTTATAAATGTGAAAGGGTAGTAGTCAATGAGCATGAATGTCATTAGTTTGGCCATTCTAAGATAATGATAAAAGTAGAAAAGAAAGCAATTAAAGAACACTTCGACAACAAAGTAGCTAGCAAAAGATGGCAAAGTCCCAATGGTGAAGAGTCTAGTACTTTTTGTTGTGTTGGTTCCAGTTGTATGCTAAATTACGTTCATTATCAACTTAATTGTCTTATTGTGGATTGTTACTCCTAGAGTTGCCAAAATATCCTCTCGGACTCTCTACACTTCAATTCTAAATCATGCGTGTTCTCACAATCCAATCAAATTAAGGATCAAGATCTATCATTAACAAAAATAGTTCCTCATTGGTTTTATGGTTTTACTCCCATTGTTTCCACAAAACTAATATTTACAATTAGATATCTAGTGTGCAAGTTTTACTCTCGTTATTCCCCGCATAACTACAGATTAATTAAAAAATTGAACAAATTCTTTAATCATAATCTCATGCATCCATTGATAACAAAACATAATTGCAAGGAACTAGAAATAAATTTAGCAATCTATAAAATAGTCCTCAAAAACCCTAGCTAAATAAATCACCTTCCTATGAAATCAATAATCATAGCAAAAGTATGAAAAAACTTAGTCTGGATATGTGGTTTGTGTGGAAGTAATGAATTTTCTCCAACTTGGTGTGAATTCCTCCTTTGCTTCTCCCTTGATCTCTGAGTGTTTCTAAAGTCTAAAACTCTCGAAAACTCCTTTCTAAATGTGTATTATGTGGTATTTATAAGTTTGGATGGCTAGGGTTAAGATATTTACACAAAATTGACAAAAATGCCCCTAAAACCGTGTTCTTGACTACCCTTCACGATGCTGCTCACACTAGTGAGCCTCTCAGTCACGCCTGCAAACCTCCTAACCACCCCAGCGATCCCACCAGTGGGTTTTACAGGGCCTATGTTAGAATAGAATGTTTGATAATATTTAGTTTTATATTGCCACCTAAATTGTAGGTATGAAATATTTACAGTATGATTAGTATGCATGAATGAAATAAAATAAGAGGAGTATTTTGTAATAAAAAGGAGATTATTTGAAAATATCTAATCAATTATTATTTTGTTGTTATATAACTATATTTAGATGTATAATAAATATTTAATATTTATACAACTATACAATATTTATATTTATAGAACTATACAATATTTATACTGCATACAAAAATTATATATGTATATACATAGTAGGTACTTGAGTGAAATTGTATAATTGATCTTTAATTTGTTTATTATAAAATAAATATTTATATAGTTTTATTTTTAACTTTATGTAGATATTTATTATATGAAAGTAAATATTCAATTGATATTACTATATTAGCTACATTAGCAAGTAATATAGCAAACATTTGTGATACACACATACACATATTTCTATTATATTATGTTTATTTATTAAGTATACCAACATATGATATATTTAAAAATATTTTCATTATTGCTAAAAATTAATTGAGTACTTTTGTTGAATACATGAATATGAATGAATATTTTACATATTTAGCATATATTTTAATTATATTACAAATAAAAATAAGATAATATATATTATTAATACATATGTATATATTTAATTTTAGGTATACTTGTGTAATAAATATATATATATATATATACATATATATTAACATTTTCACATATGACATTTTTTATATTTAATTTACTTATTAATAATATATAACATTTGTTGATATAAATCTTATAAATCTAAAAATTAATAAAATTATTTTAATAGTGTAAACTATTAGTCATTCCCAACAATATGGGAATGAGTAAACCCATGTAGATGGGGAGGATGGATATACCTTATTTTCGGGAATGCTAATTTCAAATAGAATGATGATTCCATAATATCTAATCATACCAATTTTAGGAATAAGAATGGTGTGAGAATCCCCAATCCATGCATACTTTATTTTTGCATACTAATCATGTCACTAGTTTCTTAGTTTATAAGATTTGTTTTTATGTCAAGTTATATTTTTATTTTTGGTACCTTTTGTAAATTGTATCTAACTTCATATTATAAATTGATATGGAATTTATGTAATGAAATATGGTTCAATTATTCCAATCTTCTTGACATAGTATTGGAGCGGGTTCGATCCTAATTTTTCGTATTTTCTCCCCTAAAGAAAAGAAAAAAAATTGATCAAGTCTTTTGGTCAAGCCAAAAAAAAAAAAAAATTGAAAGAAAGGAAAAATTTTGCCCAACAAACCCTTATCTCCAAAGCCACTGGAAACGTCCAACACCCCAGCTGCTTCAACCTTTTTCCTCAAATTCATCCACCTGGAAACCACAACTCATGCCAGTGCCCTTGCACTGCCATGTGCAGCAAAATGAGAATGTGTGAATGGCACTTGCAGCAATTGGATATTCATAATGCCTTCTTAAATGGTGAGCTTGATGGGGAAGTGTACATGGAAATTCTTCCATGGCATGAGCATGGGAACCAACAAGCAAGCAGGGGACAAAAACTAGTGTAGATTGAGAAACGCTTTCTATGGCTTAAAATATGTTTTAAGGCAATGGAATGTGAAGTTTACAAAAGCCCTTTGTCAATATGGCTTCAATCAATCAAATTCAGACCATTCACTATTCATCAAACGGAAGACCTTTCCATTCACTATTCATCAAACGGAAGACCAAGATAAGGTGGCACTCTTGATATTTGTTGATGTAGTTGTTGGTAGTAAGAGTGCAGCACAGATAAACAAGGTTATGAAGTACTTGAGCTCTAAATTCAAACGAAGAGATCTTGGATCACCTAGATACTTCCTTGGTATTGAGATTGCAAGGTCAAGAGAAGGATTATTCATGTACCAAAGGAAATATACTTTAGATCTCTTAGAAGCTTATGGCTTGATGGGAACTAAACCAGCCACTACACCTTTGGAGTGCAACCAGAAATTGACAAAGGAAGATCAGGGCGCTCTAAAGGATGGAATTTTCCATGGAAAGCTTGTTGGACAGTTGATTTACTCGACGTTTACCAGACCTAACATCACTTGTGTTGTACAAGTGTCTTCACAGTTTCATCACAGGTTATGAGCAGCCTTAAAAGGAAGCACCTACAAGCTGTATACAGAGTTCTAAGGTGTCTCAAATCTTCTCCAGGAAAGGGCATACTCATGAGGAAAACAAGATCAGACTTGAAGCTTTTTCAGATAGTGACTGGGGGTATGCCATGACACTAGAAGATCAATTACAGGTTATTACCTTAGTCTTGGAGGATCTCTAGTAAGTTGGAAGTCCAAGAAGCAAAATGTGGTGGTGACGGGCTCTACAAAGGCTGAGTATGGTGCACTAGCCTCTGGCATATGTGAAGTATTGTGGATTTGAAACCTAATGACAAAGGTGAGTGTCAGTTGCTAGAAGCCAATTCCAATCTATTGTGACAATCTAAGTGCCTTACAGATCAGTAAGACTCCTACATATCATGAACGAACCAAGCACTTTGACTTAGATCTGCATTTTGCCAGAGAAAAAGTCCAAGATGGAATAATTGAAGTCAAGTACATCAAAAGTAGTGAGCAACTGGTAGATTTATTGACAAAGGGACTCTGTTCAAGTCAGTTTCATAAGTTGTTGAGCAAGATGAGTGTAGAAAATGTACACACAGATCTTGAGGGAGGGTGTTAAACTTGATATGATAATGATCAGAGTCAACAAGGGAAGCTTAGATGACCCATCACGGAAATAAAAAACGTGACAGCTTGGAGCTACTGGTGTGCTGACTCGTCAGGATAGCTGATGTGAAAAATCCCTTGCTAGACCAAGGAGCCTAACTGAATTTGCTAGTGCTTAATGAAGTAGTTAATTAACTGAAAGTATTTCATGTCAGCATCAAAACTGAAGAGAAACTTAATGTAACAGTAGTATATATACCCATATGTTCGGCTGTGCAGTTAATTGAACGAACTTCCTCTTCTGAATCTCTTTCATTCTTGAGTTCTTGTGTGATGCTTTGACCACTCGAAAGTTCTCTGTCAATCTGGAGGCTTGTGTTTCAATGTCTTCAATGTCCTTGCTCTGATTCAATAGTGCCCGCTTGATATGTTTATCCTTGGAACTAAAAGCATTTTTGGAAACTTTCCTTAAAATAGAGTGAATATCTGGTTTGGGATATGCAAATAAACTCGTTAAGTTAAAGTAGGGAAGATGAAAACAATTCAGTTGTTTTGAAAACTTTATGTTATGATCTTAAAAATAGATATCATGGATTTGATTATCTTCTTAAATAATATATTATAAATTTGTTTAAATAAATAGAAATAAATAAATTAATAAATGAATGAATGAATACATATACAAATAAATAAAAACTAGTAATAGATGCTTTTGATGTGAAACATTATGGAAAAATCTTCTTTTATGTTTAAGGATGTAGAAGGATATGTTACTTTTCATTTTATTATTGATAATGATGCTCCCTATAATGGTGTCCTTTGCTTTGCTTGCCCCATTTTGAGTCACAGTGACACTGGCTATCTCCTTAAGTTTGGGATGGCCTTAGTTTGGTCGAAGTCTTAGGTTTGTTTTGGCCTTGGGTCATGGTAGGGGCACTCCTTATCGGCCACACAAAAACAAGCACTAGTTATCAAATGACAAGAGCCTACATGGTTGCAGTGGCACGTGTCACAGTCTTTAGTTGGGATGAACTTCCTTGTGTGGGTAGATAAGCTAGTTGCTTTTATTATTTTTCAGGCAATGGCCTATGGAAGTATTGCTCATTTCCTAGGTCTGTTCAAAGTTTAGGCTTTGTTAGATTTTTTCAACATTTCTGTTATTAATATCCACCTCAACTTTAATAGCATCTGCTAATAGTTTATCAGAGCTTCTAGCTCCGTAATTGGCTAAAGCTATTTTGATGACGCTTAAGATTCTTTGTAAACTTGTTGATCTCGAGCAAATGACTGGCCTTGTTGTGGTTGAATGCATTCCTAAATCATGAAATTTGAAAATTTGCCATTTTTTTTTTAGTCTGATGACGCTAGGAAAGAAGTGATTTGAGATATGAGATTTAAAATGATCCTAAGTTACAGGTTCTTTTTTCAGCAATACTGCAGAAACTCCTTCCCATTAGAGAGCAGCTTCAACCACTAGAAAGGCACTGCCTCCTTAGACCTTGCTTCCAAAATCTTCATTAGGTTAAAATTATCTTCTATCTCTTTGAGCTATTTTTGTACCACCTTAGGTTCTGCATAATCTGTCAAAAGTAGGCGCATGAGCACTTCTAAAAGCTTTGTAATTAGCTTTTGTTCCTATATTATTAGGTGGTTGAACCACGTGTCAGGTATGAGTTTGATGTTATGCATAAAAAGCTAAGGTTACAATTGTGGCGATGGTGATGGCTATCAAGTTGTTTCGTCTAAGTTTGTGTTGGTCCATAGGAGGTAGGTTTGAGGTTGTATTGGGGGTTGAACATGTGGCTGTTTGTTAGGCATATTGGTATTTAAGGCATTGTGGGAGTTTTGTGCATAGGGTCTTGAATGGTTTGCCATTTCTTACATAATGATTAATTATAATATGTGCAAGTACTGTGGTCTTAGTTTTTTAGTCAAAAGAGAGTAGAAATAGACAAAAGAATCATTGACATCCATAATATGGTTAATAAGGGCAATATCAGCTTATAAAAGCCCTAATAACATGTAAAGTAACATATTTTATGGTCCTAAACATAAATAAGAAAGCTTTTCCTAAAGTTTCATTTGACATTGGAAGTATTTATTATTAGTTTTTATTTATTTTCTTATGTATATATACATATTTGCAATGTGTTATTTACGTTAATAACATAATTTGTGATTTGCATTTCTAATATCATAACTTATTATTCCTAGTAAGTTATGAATGTGGTAGCATATATCTGATTTGCCTCTTGCTCCTGGCTCATTGATAGCTTGTAAGCAATAATTATTGTCGGTGCCATATTTAAATAATATGAATGTGGTCCAGTGGATATGGGAAATTCATAGTTTTGACCAAAATCCCGGGTAAGACAATGTCCTCAGTGGGATCAGAATGCAACTGGATCTCCATGCAGCTATGCCCTGAAATTCCTTGTAGAGCAGATAATCATCTGAGCATAGGTGTAATCTCAGCCTAAGTCAGAAGGGCTTCCATGCTTGATCAATAAACTATTCTGCTGGACATTTGAATGACAAAGGCTTCACATTTGGGACTTGTTCACTTTGATAGGATTAAGGCCCTAGGATTATTGGGAAGGATAAATTAATATTGTGTTCATTAACATGGATTAGAATATAGGTAACTTAATAATGAGTATGTCAAACGGGTCAATGTATTAAACTTATTTTATCACACTTGTTGGGTTAGGTTATTTTATCTAACATTTTATTAAACTAATATCGAGTTTCTATTTTATTATAGGCTTTTATCACTTAAAATGAACATGTTAATTAGTCTTGATAAATTAATTTATTAAACCGAATCCTTAAAAGTGAACATTCCTTTAGAATAAAGCAAGCAGCAATTACAATGTGAATTATTGGGTGTGTTTCGGAATTTCCAGCTCTATTCTTATGAGACAAAGCGGGCTTATGTGCAAGTAATATATTTATTACAATCTTGATGATTGTTTAAATTGCAAGTAATATATTTATTACTCTTTTGCATTTGTTAGACACAACAATGTGGAACAACTTAATCCCCTAAACCTGGACCTTTTAATATGATTAGATAAATTTCAGCATCTGGTTCCTTCTTGATCGAGGACAAGGTTTCAGCAAGCTATACCTATCCTTGCAGCTTCATAACATGTTTTACTGATTCCATTTGCAGTTTGTTATTTTCACATCCTTTGCATGTATTTGGCAGAGATGAGTTCTGGGATTTGTATAAGAACTATTTTCATCAACCATTGCTTGAAGGCAAGCTACGTTTATGTCTCTATGGTCCAGTACCACTACTTCACAGGTAAAGAAGACTGAGCCTAATGATAAAGTACTGATTGATGTCTGTCGTAGAAGTTGAGAACTTTGATGGCTGTTGTGAGAGTTCTTCAATTTTGTAGCAAAACTGGCTGAAAAGCGAAACTTTGTTGGTGAACTGACAAGACTGAACAGGACTTGGATGGGAACCAAAATACGCTGTTGAACTTGAGGAGAAATATAAGCTGCGTTTCCGTGGTTCTTCAAAAGGTTGATGTGTGGTGTAAATGGGAAGCTTCAGTTATTGCTGTGAAACAACAATAAAGTGATATTACCAATGTAATTTTGGTGTTTTCCGAGTTTTTTTAACCGACCAAGTTCCTTATTCCAATAACTCCTATTTACTGGAAGCATCTTCAGTCTTGAGTTTACATCCTCTTCTATTTTTGTAATATTGCCGTCTTTATCGTTCAAGTTCACTAAAATTTCATGTAAAAATCCTTTCAATGACACAATTTTTGCTTCATATGCTATTCTAATCATATCTCCTTTCGCATCGGTCACCGTTTGTTGAAACATATATACTTAAATGATGTGCATTAAGTTGACGTCAATCCATAGAATGCTTAATGTAGAGGTTGATTTGTTAGCCATGCTTTGATAATGGTTTAAGTTTTAGGGGTAAAACTATTTGTGAATTTTTTGGGGTTTGGTCTAATTTCAAACGTCTCTTATTTAGAAAGTTGATATTTGAAATTCCTTACTAGGGAATCACGTGCAACGGCATTGGGGCCTCGTTGGGAGGACGTACAATGGCATTGTTATTGTTATTCTTTGTCGAAGAAAACTGAAACTACATAAAATTTAAAATGAGAAAAGTGACTTTTGTGCTTGAAATAGGAGTTAATTTAGGAGGCATATGTCTAAAATGCATAAAAATGATATGGGTGGTTTTGTAATATTTGTAACAATATTTAATTTTACCTGTAAATATATATTTATATAAGATAGAAATAGTTACATACTTTGTACTTATAGAGTATGTATTATAATACTTTCTAATTATATAATTTTAGTATTGTTATTTATCACATTCAACAGAACAAATTATTGAAGAAACTTGAGGTTTACAGACATAATATTAAATCTAGTAAAAAATGTATGCTCTAAAGCCTTTTTATATATTTTGTAATATATATTTCATTCAAATTTATATTATATCTTTTCTTGTTTAAGTTTTAAAATTAACTTAATCTTGTGACCTGCCAATTTAAAAGTTATGGTCTTCTATTATTTACTCCTTGTAAAATATTTATTTTTAAATATTTGTTTTGCTGAATTTATCATATGATAGATACTATTGATGTCTTATTTCTAAATATAGCTAAATTAGTTAAAAACTGACTAATAAAAGATATAGTTTATTTAACATTAGGATTTAGTCGAATTACATGCTTTGAATAATTAATTGATTTTTAATGGTATCTTTTTATTAAGTAAAAATAATAACGAAAGGTTACTTAAAAATTATTTTATTTATATAATGAAGTTTTGATTAATAAAAAATTATTTGATTATTTATATTTATATAAGAGGTAGTTATAGTGAGGTTAAAAACTAATAAAAACCGTTATATAAATATGGCTCCATGCAAAAAGTAAGAAAATAAATTTATATTAATTATGAGAACAATTATTTATAAGGGAATTGAGATTGTTCTAGAAACTAACATTTTCTTTTTTTTGCATTTCAAACTACATTGGTAATTTCAAAATTCATATTTTAAAATTAATGACCATACTAATGATATTTAATTAAAATTAATTTATATGTGTATCTAATTTTTTTAATTTTTATTTTACATTACACTCTTGCATATGAATTTCACCCTGTTTTTTGTTGAAATAACTTTTATAATCATTGTGTTCCAACTTTGTATTTCATTTTTTAGAAAACCTTATATAATATTTAGTTTATATAAATCAAATTAAAAATATTTTGTGTTACTCAGTATATCAATCTTTAAATTTCAAACTTTACATTATATCTATTTTTTGCATTATTAAAATCTAATAAAAATAATATATACTACATTAAAAACTACATATGCCTATGTTAATATAAATTATTAGTCAAAAATTTGTTCATCTTAGTTTCCTAAGTAATTCGATATAATGTTTTTAAATTGTTTTAATATTATCATTATAGCATTATACTTTCATTTTTGTAATTATTTCGCAATATATTTTATTTTTTAATTGATTGACATTAGAAAAAATATTTTTAATTTTTTTCATAGCAATTAATCCAAATATTATTCATATTAATTTTGCTTGTTTATATAGATTTTAAGCACACTTATTTAACAAAATTGTTGATATTATTTTTCAAATTTTATTTTAGCCTATCTACATAATATATTACAAGAAGGAGCGTAATAGTAGGTGATTAATGTAATGGGTAATTATATTTAGTTGTCGGAATGATGTGATGTGTAAGAGGAATAAAATATTGTTGATGAAAGTAGAAGTATTGAAGCAAATATGGTAGGATAGGCAAGAGATTGAGATTTTATGCATAGGGTAGAGTTGGGGTTTTTATGAAAAAAGTTAGAAAAATTTGTAAAAATTAGAAAAAGCGCTAAGATTTCATAAAGGTGAGGATGGGATTCAAAACCAATAGTGTTAGGTGCCAAGCCCAACAGTTTTGTAATGTGGGACTTGAATTTGTGTCCTAAATTTTATGCAGATCTAAATTTGCTTTTGGTTGTAGAATCGCAGTAGTGACACTTTCGTTGGAAGTGGTTATTCAACTTATAATGCATAGGTTCTAGATATTGAACAAATTGAGGCACATTTAGTTATTGAAGTATAATACACATAATATAACTCTCATATATATATATATATATATATATAATCTATCCTTTTGCTATGTGGAACAACTTGTGATTAAAAGGATAAGCCATGTATGTCAAAACATCAACCAAATCCAAATGCTTGAATTGTATGATTGCCAACTCTGAATACAGTAGGTCAGATAGTGACAACTATAATAAACATGTGATAGGTCAATTGATATATCATGAATTATTTAGACTACCCTAAATAACTCAATTTGGAAATGCAATTTAAAAGAATTTGTTAAGCACTCAAATTTTGGGAATAAAAGAACTCCATTCATTATTCAAAGGTGGCTTCCCTAAAAAAGTCATAGAATGAAGTATTTAGATGTCATACACCAAAACTCCAACCCTAAGTCTTGCTATACCAGATGGGTACACGTTTGTCAAGCTTGTACATGTGGATCAATTGAAAGTAACCGATGGGCCAATCACTTGACTGAGAGCTAAAATGTTGAATGAAGCCATGGCAGTACTTGTTTGAGACATCAATGAAGAGGTTGAACTGTGCAAAAGCTTTTGGAAATGAAAGGGGACACTTGGATCAACTGCAATAGAATATTGAAAATGGTAATTTTTGGTATGCCCCATCAATTGCAAAATTTTCCAATTGATCATGTTAGAGCCTCCTCATGTGATCGATAATTTACAAGGTCACCATGTAGCAGCCTTGCTAGCAAAGATTTATCAAACATGATGGCATTGTAAGGTCTAATTGATCACAAGAATTAGTTAAATTGATTGAACATTTGTGGATGTTAAGATAATAACTCTTGCAACAAAGTTTTTTCCCTTTTATTTATTAGGACTTTCCTTAGATGGTTTTTACCTATTTTAGTTATTTTTAGCCTTATAAATTGGATCTCGTTTCACGACCATGAACAATAATTGATTCTTAAGTGATAAATATTCATGTTTATTTGTTTTCCTTAAATTTGAGCGTTCTTAAATTCTCATGAATAAATCCCAAATTAAGTCATGACAAGTTGCCCCTATTTAAAGTGAGGGAAAAAATTATCCATGCCTCGACACCCACCCCTACCCCATTACCCCGCAGGGACAGTTACCCATAGTTACCAACCCCAATTGCTATCCTTAAAGAAGGCACGAATTTTTTTTAGGTTATTAGGTTTTTAGAATTCTTCTAAACATATATATTGCCAAGATAACAAGTCCTACACTTGGTAGGATTCTCTTTCCATGTACATCACCTAGGGTACAGATAGCATGGGTTTCATGGGATTTCTATATAGACCTTTTTCCTAGCCCATGGATCAATTAGTTATGAATGTCTATTAATAATTACAACCCATATAGCCTCTTTTATTATTAATCTCTATTAAAAAATAAGACCCACTTGTGTCTTGCCTTTTAATTTAATTAATTTCCATTAATTATACTAAAAGCTCATTTCATTTCTAATTAATGATCTCATTACTAACGAGCACCATGATAAATTCATTTAGCTCAATCAGATTACATCCAAACAATCATGCCATGGAGTTGTTGGCCACAAGCCACTAGAAGCAAGTTAAATGACTCGATTTGATACTTGAGTTTTGGTTGTTGAATCACTCAACTCTCTCAACACAAAGTTTGGAGGAAAACAAAGAAAAACTTCTTCAATACATTTTCATTTCAAAAGGATAATTATTTTACAAGCCATAGCAACAAGGATTATAAAGGAATACATGCCAAATTTGAAATTGCAAGTTGAAATGACAAAAATGGCCCTAAAAAATGGGATCCAATTGCTAAAAATTTCAAAATAAAGGTTAAATTTTGGTCTTCCTACATGTTGTGCTTGATCTAGAGGTCCTTTTGATTAGGAGTGTAGTGCAAGGATTGATCTTATTGCGATTCGAAGTGTGCACTGTCATCTACCAACTTTCTATAATTACAATCTCATGTCATCGTGCTTGATCATATGCACACGTGATCGTAAATGCAAAAACTCTCAAAAAACACCCAGGTCAATCCGGTTGCCATGAGCTCAATCCAAGATGACCTAGATCATAAATCTAGCCTTCTTCTAAGCTCCTTAGCCATTCCAAACCTAAAATTGAAGCCATAATTTTACCTTATTCATGATTTGAGCTAAAATTTAAAGCTAAACTTCTACTTTTGGCCTCTCCAAAAGTACCAAGGCAAGACCTAACTTCATACCTTGTTTTTGTAATATCTCTAATAGGTTTGGGATCACATCACTTTCCTTTCTAAAATGAACCCACAAACAATCACTACATTCAAAAAGGATCTTCTTGTGCCCCATGTTAGTTTGCTACTCATATTATTGTGTCCTTCGCTCCAAGTTTTATTGCACCTTTTAATGTAAGGATCTTATGAATTCAGCTCTCTTCTTGCCATCTACATTAACTTTCTCACTACTAAGTAATGACAACAAATCGATAGAAATTAAAGGATTAAACCCATACACAATCTCAAATGGTGAAAATTGTGTAGTTATGTGTATACTCCTATTGTATACAAATCTTTCTTCCCAAATTTTCAAAGTTCTTTTAAGAATAATACGCAACAAAGTTCCCAAGGTGTGACTGACCATTTCGGTTTGGCCATTGGTTTGGGGATGACAAGCCGTAGAGAAAAGCAATTTAGTTCTCAATTTATACCATAGAGTTTTCCAAAAATAATTAAGGGATTAGCATCACAGTTGGAGATAATATTTCTAAGGACCCCATGCAAGTGTAAAATTTCCCTGAAGAACAAATTAGCGACATGGCTTGCATCATTGGTTTCGGAACATGGAATGAAGTGTGCCATTTTTGAAAATCTATCAACAACAACAAATATGTAATCACATTCATTCCTACTCCTAAGCAATCTCAATAGAAAATCTATAGATATGTCAATCTAAGGGGCTTAGGGTATAGGTAAAAGTGTGTATAAACTGTAGAGGTGTGTGCGTGATTTGGCCTCCTGACCTTTCAACATTGGTGATACCAAAGTGTCCCATTAATCCTCTATTATGAGCTTTCCTCACCAACAACTCACGCAATGAACAATTGGGCACACATAGTTTTCCATCATAGTACAAGTACCCATCATCTTGATCATGTGGGGTAGTGTGAGTTAATGCATATTTATCAACAAAATCATCATAATTTGCATGCATCTCACAATTAAGTTCAAACCCTATTAATTTTGTGCTCAAGATGAAAATTAAAGTATACCTACGTGACAAAGCATCAGCAACAACATTTTCTTTCCCTTTTTATACTTAATCACATAAGGGGGAGTATCGACAAAAGAAACATACCTAGCATGTCTTCTGCTCAAACTACCTTGGCTTTTGAGATACTTAAAGGACTCATGGTCAGTATGGATCATGAATTACTTAGGACTTAGGTAGTGTTGCCAAGTTTACAAGGCTCGAATCAAGGAATACAATTCCTTATCATAAGTAGGATAGTTGAGAGTAGCTCTACTTTACTTTTGCTAAAGTATGCAATGGGCTGTCTTTCTTGAATCAACATGGTGCCAATACCGACATTAGAAGCATTACACTCAATTTCAAATGTCTTACCAAAATGAGCTAAGCAAAGAGTGGGTGCAAGTGTGAGCTTTTATTTTAGGGTGTCAAAGGCATCTTGTTGTGCTTTGCCCTCGTCTAAATTTCTCATTTTTCTTGATCACAGTAGTTAACGCAGCAACAATTGTGCTAAAATCTTTCACAAACCACTAGAGAATAGGGTAATGATACTTTACCAAGATGGCATTTATAGTTTAGCTATCAACACACATTCACCACCACAATGCTTTTGGGCATAAGTGGGATTGATATGGTACATAGGCTCATGCTCTCTTGAATCCTCCCCTTTTCTAGCAATTTTACTACTTGGTGTTGTATATCCTTAGCCGTTTCTAAGCTTACCTTGTAAAAGGTCAGCTTGGAATTGAAGCTTTAGGACCTAAATTAATTTGATACTCAATCCCACAAATGAGTGGCAAACCTTTAGGCAATTCCTCAAGAAATACATCTTCAAACTTTAAAAGTAGAAAAATAGAATCAGGAAGAGAGGATGCAACATCATTAGAAAGCATCAAGCTTTCTTTGCACTATAATAATACCATAAGGCTCTCATTTTCACAAGCTCTCCTCACATCCATCACTTTTGCTATCATACACCATTTTGCTTCATCTTGCACTCTCTCTACTTTCTTTTCACTTTCTCCTTCTTTGGTTCTTTTCTTCTCCTCTCTTCTCAACTTCTTATTCTTATCAATCTCTTGTTTATATTGTTTTTATAAATACATTTGATCTTCATGGACTTGTTTGGGATACCACCAAAATGGAAGGTGTACTGGTTGGTGACCGCATCATGGCACACTCGTAGGTTAAATTGCCATGGCTGCCCCAAAAGGATATTGCATGCTTGCATGGGCACCACATTGCATAAGACTTCTTCTTCTTACCCACCAATCTTGAAAGGAACTTGTACTTGCTTTTTGACCTGAACTTCACCATTTTTTTTCAACTATTGAAGTTGATAAGGTCTAGGATGGGCAATGGTAGCCAAGCTTAATCATTTAACTAATGTGTTACTAGCAACATTAGTGCAACTACCTCCATCAACAATCATACTACAAGTCTTACCTTGGATTTGGTATCGGTTGTGGAAAACTCTTTGCTCATCATTCAAGTCCTCTTTAGCTTAGGCACTAAGAGATCTCATGGCCATCAAATTTATGCCTCATTGATCCACTTGTTCAACCTCATCATCATCATCACCATGCTTGTAGACTCCACCTTTTCCTTCACTCTTATTCATGATGACTTGTCCTTCATCATTGAGAATCATTGTCTTCTTGTTTTGGCATTAGTTTGCAAAATGTCGTCATCCTTGACACTGAAACATACAAAGTCTCTATTTCGTGAAGCACTAGTAGTAGTGTTAGGATGAGTTACTTTGGATGTCCCCTCATTAGGTGCCTCATTTAGTTTAGGTGCACTAGTTATAGGTGGCTGGTCATCCTTTCTAGGAAAGGTCCTAAGACCCAATGTGCTTGTTGGTGCTCCTCTCCGACCTTTCCTCTTGAGTTGTTTCTCTATCTTGATGACCTTTTGGAC
The DNA here is from genome assembly GCA_019155195.1 of Avicennia marina. Lineage (NCBI taxonomy): Eukaryota > Viridiplantae > Streptophyta > Magnoliopsida > Lamiales > Acanthaceae > Avicennia > Avicennia marina. Next base: position 5,549,414 of record CM032772.1, on the reverse strand, counting down.
TATCTCATCCAAGTCCATGTAATGTTGCAACTCAATGATGTCAGTTATGTCTTCATGCAACCCACTCAAAAATCTAGCTATGGTGGCTTATCAGTCTTTCACCACGTTGGCTCTCATCATCAACAATGCCATCTATTTGAAGTAATTTTTAGTACTCTAGGATCCTTAAGTTAATCCCTACAATCTTTGATATGGGTTCCTATAATAATATGATGGAATGAACCTCCTTCTCATGGTTACCTTCAAGTCTATTCATGTTTTAATTGGTCTTTCAATGACTCGCCTTTGAGGTTGTTACAATTTGATCCCACCAAATGACAACACAATCAGTTAACTCGATGATTGCTACCTTCATAGGGAAAGGCCAATTTTGACTGTTCTTTTGAATTTTTGACCACTGGAGCTAGAATTTTAGGGTCAATTATGCCATTTTGGCTTGTATTTTTCAGATTATGAATTTTAGCCATTAAATATTGCTACCCTTTCATTTTGTAAAGGATGAAGAACCATGTAACTTGAATTTCTCTTTGAATGAAAAGGTTTCTTCTTTCAATTTTCATACTTGTTATTTGAGTGTGTTGAGTGAATCAACATCCAAGCTCAAGTATCAAATTGAGTAATTTAGCTTTGTTTCCTGTGGTTCATGGCCAACAATGGCCAACAATTCTATAGCATGGTTGTTTCAATCTTTGGTTGTGCATTTTTTTATTTGTTGCAAGGGTTTGCCCCATATGAGGTATATTCTTGTTCAGTTGAATCAGGTTTGATCTCATCAGTTATCCATCTATTTTCCTTGTTATCTTCTTATTTTAATTTTTCGTTAATTTTTCCCATTTGTCCCACCATTTTCGATTCCTGCTTCTGCCAAATCACATCAACTGGTATCAAAACTAACTTAATCAAATTTCTAAATCTAGTTGGTTAGTTGGGTTCCATAGTTGTTTCTCCATATTTTCTATCATTTTTCCCACCTCCCACAGTTTCTTTTATTTGGAGAAGATTCCAAAAAAATTGTGCAAAAAAAAAAAAAAAAACTTGGACTATTAAGGCTCGTTTGGATAGATCTTAGTTTTGGTGTTGTAGTAGTGATGTTTTGGTGGGTTTGAAATTTTGAGAAAAATTGTGGGTATTATTGCTGAATTTTAGTGGTATTTTGTTGGAAAATATTATTGATATTATTGTTGGAATATTTTTAAGTTGGTATATTGTTGGGTATTTTGTGTATTTGTTGGGTGATGTTATTGGAGATTTGTGATTGAAAAAAGGAACAAAAAAGGGACAAGAAAGCAGAAAAATAGTACAAAAAAGGGAGGAATTTTGTGGGTTTTTGTTGCGTGGAATGAAAAATTTCACTGAGACCATCTAACGGATTGATCTCAAAGGAGTCTAGATCGAGTGCACCGTCAAGACTTCAAAAACCTTAGTTGTTGTTAAAACCCGCAATCCATTGTCCCTTCATCTTGATCGATTGCACGTCGAGTTTGCACCACAATCAAGCGCACCCCTACTACATGATGGTGCTATGAATTTTCTTCACTTGATCAATCCAAATTCATCCAAATTGATCTTGTAGTTTGTTTCTTTCATTTAGATCAATCCTTTTGGCTCTGGATTGATCTCAAACTCTATTTTTCTTCAATTTTACACTTTTTTGTTGATTTTGTTTGTCTTGAGCTTAAGGAACTACCTAGAATCATCCAAGGCTACTTGGAGTTGGGTCGGTAAAATTTAGTTGAGTGATTTTTTATTTTCCTTGTTCATTCACTTATGTGTGTGTGTGTGTGTGTGTATACATGTGTATGTTTGTATGTATGTATGTATGTATGAATGTATATGTATAGATTTGCACTACCACATGCTAGTTTCACCATTTTCTCCTCATGATGACATAAGGCCAAGTTGGCTCCAATGATGAAGGGATGTGAGCCACACTTGAAGAATTTGCTAGAGAATTACAGGGCATTAATCAAAAATTGGATGGCAAGCATTGAAGGCTAAAGAGGATTGAAAAAAGCTAATGATGTCCCTACTACCCAGCTTGTAGATACAAGTATCATGTGCCTTTATTGCTTTTGGAAGGGACATGTCATGAACAAGTGTCTAAATGAAACAACTGACATTCCCCTTGAGCTTGGTGGCCATGTGGAGACCAACCAATTCCATCCATGGAGTTGGAAATATTGAGTTAAGTCAAGAGGAGGGGAAATTTGAACAAGAAGAACCTGAGGCAATTAGATTAGGAGTTAAGGAAGTCATGAAAGAGGCCACAATTGAAATAAAATTGGGGATTGGGGATGAGCATAAGAATCCAAGAAGGGTGGTTGAATGAGAGGTTGAGCTTCTAAAGCTCCATGCGTACAAAGATCTATTTGACACCTCAATGTATCCTTCACCTATTTATGTTGCACTTACATTGAAAATTTTTGGGGTGGAGCAGCATATATGTGCAAATTAGATAAATGTTTTCGACATCCATCATTTTATTTTACATAACTCTTCGTTGGTATTTAAGTGTTTGTGATGATATGAAATTGAAGCCCAAAAAAGTTGGTTAAGCCCTTCGAGGATTTTACAAAATTGTATTGACCCCAGGGGACAAGACTATGGATTAGGAACAATCCACCTTTGAAAGGAGGGGTTTGAGGTTATTCGAGACCTGTTAGAGTTGTTGTAAAACTGGTGTATGACATTTTATTGTTCCTTGGTATTTTTGAAAGGGGTTATAGGTTATATTTGGTTTCAAAATTAGGCTCAAACAACAAACAAATTGGATTTTTAGTGCTTAGAAGAAGCTAAGGATGGAATCATGGTTTCAATTTTTGATTTAAAGTGGTGAAAAAGCTTGGAAGAAAGCTAGAATTCTAATTTGGGACATCACAGATTGATCTTGAGGCAACCAAATTGACCTGGGAGAATTTGGAGCATTTTTGGATTTAAGATAAATGGCTTTCGACTGAGTTGACGAATAAGTGATCGACCTGGGTGCAATCTTGGGAGTTCTAGATTTAAGATCATGGGGACTCACAATCGAGCATGACATGCTTGTGATCGACATTCCAAAATGGAGATAAACGATTGCCCATGCATGGATCGTAGCTAGATCAAGCCAGGGTACCCTGCACTCTATCGAATGAACTTCGAAATTGAGCACGTTGAGTGGGAAAGGCTAATTTTGACTGTTCTTTTAAATTTCTAACCATTAGAGCCAAAATTTTAGGGGCACTATTTTCATTTCAGCTTGTATTTTTCAAATTCTGAATTGTAGCGTTTAAATACCCCTCCCTTTTCATTTTGCAAAGAATGAAGAACCATGTAACTTGAATTTCTCTTTGAATGAAGAAGGCTTCTTCTTCCAATTTCCATACTTCTTGTTTAAGTGTGTTTGAGTGAATCAACACCCAAGGCTCGAGTATCAAATAGGTCATTGGGCTTGTTTTTAGTAGTTTATGGCCAACAACTCCATGGCGTGGTTGTTTGGATCTTCGGTTGTACATTTTTTGATATGTTCCAAGGCTTTACCCCATGAGAGGTACATTCTTGCTCAGTTGAACCATGTTCAAACTTAGTAATTATCCATCTATTTTTCTTGTTATCTTCTTCTTTTCATTTCTCCATAATTTTCCTCATTTTTCCTAATCATTTTCAATTCTTACTTCCACTGGTTGACATTTGTCGAACTTTGGAACCACCCCGAATTTTCCAAAATTTTTAAGGTGACATTGAGTGGGAATTTAAACCTCTACAAAGTCATGTGTATGTTGGTGCTTACATGTATGCATCCATACAAGACCTCAAACAAAGTTTTTGGTATTCCATGCCATTCATCAATTGCACATTATTATTATGGAACATTTTTTTATGACAAAGGGAGTTGCTATACTTGTGTTCGACCTGAGAGCACTATTGAAGGTTTGTAACTAAATGGTGAGGGAGTTGCCTAGATTTGTGTTTGATCCAAGAGGATAAGAAAGCAAATTAGGGACAATCAACCTTCAAGAGAAGGGGTTTGATATAATCTTGGACTTGTTGGAGGTGTTGCAAACCCAAAACATGATATTTTATTGTGCTTTGGAATTTTTGGGAGGGGGCATAGATATAGTTTAGGTTCAAAATTACGCTCTAATGTTGAACAAAGTGAATTTGGTGATGGGAAGAAACCAAAGGATGGAATTATAGCTTTAATTTTGGACTTGGAGTCACCAAAAAGACTTGGAGAAGACTAGACTTGCGATTTGGGACAAGCCAGATGATCTCGAGGTGTTCATATCCACCTGGAAAACCTTTTGGGCATTTTGGATTTATGATCGGGTGGCAACCCAATCAAGCGAGAAGGGTGCGACCTGCCTAGCAACAATTTTTGGGGTTTCTATCTTTACAATCGCAAAGGTTGCGATCAAGCACGACAACTCACAATCAACATGGTAGAATATAAACAAAATGATCGCCTGCGATGATTAACTAAATGGACCTCTAGATCGAGCAAGACAAGTGGGAATCACATTTTTGGGGCTGAAATTTTACATCTTGACCATTTGAGCCACATTTTCAATGGACATTTTAGTCATTTCACCTATGTAATATCAGATTTTGGCTTGTAATCTATAAATGCCCCTTCCCCTTGCATTTGTAAAATGAATGGAACTTCGTATTGAAAATTATTGAAGACTTCTTCATTTCCTCTCTATCCTTTATGTGTTGTGAATGTTAAGTGATTCAACCTCCAAACTCAAGTATCAAATTAGGTCATTTGGCTTATTTCTAATAGTTCATGGCCAACAATTCCACGTCTTGATTGTTTGGATCTTTGGTTGTTTTATTTCCATTTTTTGTTAGGGTTTGCCTAGGTGAGGTATAGTGTTAGTGGTTTGGATTCAATCTTACCATTTATTCCTTTTTTTTCCTTTGTTATTTCACTTTTTTTTTATTTTCTATCATTTTCCCCCATTTTCCCAACCATATTTGATTCTTTGCTTTCACTAGTTCACATCATCAAAGTGTTGCTATTCCAAGGGAAGTTGGACTCTAAGTTATACCATGAATGGGAACAACATACAAAGATGGTCATTGATTGCTACCGATACACAAAGCAACAAAAGTTGAAGCTAATGGTTGTAGAATTCACCGATTATGCAGTAATTTGGTGGGACCAACTAGTGTTGAGCTGTGAGGAGAGCTGGTGAGAGGCCTGTACAAACTTGGAGCAAGTTAAAGGTTGCCATGAGAAGAAGGTTTATTCCATCGCACTACCATGGGGACTTGTATCAAAGATTGCAAGGATTGACATAAGGGTCCTAGAGCATGGGGGATTATTACAAAGAAATGGAGCTATTGATGATGAGAGCTAACATGTTGATGAAGTTGTGACGGATGAAGAGAAATAGAGTGGGGGTGAAGGAATTGTTGGAGTTGATGAGGATATTGTTGTCAAGGAGGAAAACATAGAGGGTGGTATCTATAAAATAAAATTACAAGGTGAGTATGAATTCATCATCTTACGTATTCTTTCTAATAGGAATCCCTTTATTGCTAGTGGCAAGAAGAAAATTCGATTGATGGAATAGCCTTTGCAAGAGAAGGCGAATGATGTGGACATCAAACTTTAGATCCCTTGAAGTTGCTACCCGAACCCATCATTAGAGCCTGATGTCATGGTGTCATTCCTAAAAAAGGCCTAGCTATGCAGCACTTAGCTCTTTGACTGCCTCTTAGTGTGTGAAGAATGTGTTGGAAAACTTAGAAAGATGGCTAAGAGCACAAGATGGTTGGAAAGGGAAAACATCTACTGCTTGAGAGCACTTGATTACATTTCTTGAGTTTGATGGTTGCAAATGAAGACCTTACCCCTATTTATAGTAGTCCACCTCATTGACAAATGATGGGGATCATTTTGATCTCATGGCTAACCTTACAATTCTAGAACATTCTACATGTTCTCGTCAACTCTAGAATAATCTATGCACATTCTAGAATGTCCCAGTAAGCTTCTAATATGCTTTAGCGCCTTCTAGCACCAACTAGTACTAACACTCTACACTACTCAAGTGTCTACTAGTATCAACTACAAATGTCTAGACTAATATACTATGTACAAGAACAAGGTGTTCTGTTAGAACCTCCAAGCCCTATTTTGCTTGCAAAAGTGATCCACTAGGCACTTAGAGTTTGATGGGGTGTGACATCAAGCACCCATCATTAAAGGCCAAGCACAAAAGTTTTATGAAGCTCTCGCAAGTTTCATACTTGATCGATGATGTGAACCTAGGAGGAGCAAGCGTCAAAAATGGTTAGGAAAATGCGGAGAAAATAATAAAATGGATAACCAATGAGATTATACAAAAATAAATAAAGTAAAAACTAACCTCACTTGGGGCTAACCTTTACAACTAATCAATTTTTGGTAACTAAGGAACCAAACACCTCGTCAAAAAGTGTTTCTATGAACCACACCCGAATGACCTGATTTGTACTTGAATTTAGTGCAATAACTCACACTCAAACAACAAGCAAGAATGGGAAGAGAATATTCTCTCATGTGTTCATTCAATGACCTAAAGATGTTACATAGAAGTGAAATGAATGTATTTATAGATACAAGGCATTGACTAAGGGGTCTGGGGTATAGGAAATGACAAAAATGTCCTCCAAAAAGTGGCTCCAACAGCTAAAATTCAAGAAAAAGTCAAAATTTGGTCTCTTACCTACATCGTGATCGATCTAGGCGTAAGCCAGATTGATCATGCTTTCTCCAAATGTCTTGCCATGTGCACTGGATTTGCGATCCTCAATGTCATGATCGATTACATCCCTTGAAATCGTAATTCCAGAGCCCTTCCAATTTTTCTTAAGTCAATTGCATTCATCGAGCTTGATCAAGCTCCCAAGTGATTGTAAGTCAGAATGCTCCAATGTCAATTTAGCTCATCCAAATCGATAAAGGCTAGTTTGAATTACAATTCTAGACTCCTTTGGTGACTTTGACCCCCTAAGTAAGAATTTGGCACCAATTTCCATCCTTCAGCTCCCCAATCATGTCCATGGATCCTCTAAACCCCCTTTGTTGGCTTGCTGTTTATATTATTGGGTCCTTTTCTCCCAATTTTAGCACACCTTTTCATGCAAATCTTTTACAAACTCAACCTTTTTGTTGCCATTTGCACTAACTTGCTCACTACTAAGTAATGACAACAAATCCATCAGAGTTAAGGGATTAAATTCATACACAATTTCAAAGGGCGAAAATTGCATGGCAATGTCTGTGCTTCTTCTACATGTAAATTCAATATGTGGCAAGCATTCTTCCTAAGACTTTAAATTATTTTAAAGAATAACACACAACAAAGTTCTCAAAGTTTGATTGACCACTTCAATTTGGTCCTTAGTTTAGGGATGGGAAGTAGTAGAGAAAAATAATTTTATTCCTAACTTTCACTAAAATATCTTCTAAAAGTAACTAAGAAATTTAACATCATAGCCGGAAACAATGGCCCCAAGGACCCCATGCAACAAAACAATTTCCCTAAAGAACAAATTAGCTACGTGGCTTGCATAATTAGTTTCGTGAAAAGAAATGAAATGTCTCATTTTTGAAAATCTATCAACAACAAATATAAAACCATGTCCATTCCTATTTATAGGCAACCCCAATACAAATACCCATCATCTTGACAAAACCTTTCATGTGGGGTAGTGTGTGTTAAAACATATATAGCACCAAAATCTTCATCATTTTCATTCATCTCATGAATATGCTTAAACCCCAACATTTTTATGCTTGAGGTAGAAATCAAAGTGTATGTATGTGATGAAGCATCAACAATAGCATTATCCTTTCCTTTCATATACTTAATCACATAAGGAAAAGTATCAATAAAATCAACCCACCTTGCATGTCTTTTGCTCAAATTACCTTGGTTCTTAAAGTGCTTCAAGGACTCAAGGTTGGTGTCAATCATGAACTCTTTGGGCCTTAGGTAATGCTACTAAGTTTGCAATGCCCAGGCTAGGGAGTACATCTCCCTATCGTACATGGGATATTTGAGAGAGGCTCCACTCAACTTCTCGCTAAAATTAGTAACAGGGCCTTCCTTCTTGCATTAGTACAACACCAATCCTAACACCTAAAGCATCACACATAGTCTTAAAAGTTTTACCAAAATCAAGTAAACTAAGAACGGGTTCACACGTGAGCTTTTGTTTTAAAGTGTACAAAGCAATCCTGTTGTGCTGTGCCTTATTTAAATTTCTCATTCTTCTTGATCACAGCCATCAATGGGGCTGTAATGGTGCTAAAATCCAACATAAATCGGTGGTGGAAGCTAGCTAAGCTGTGGAAGCTTTTAACTTCTCCAACGGTTGAGGGGCGATCTTCTTTTCATCAACATATATTTCCCACAAACTAATAACAAATTCCAAGAACACACAATGGTTCACACAAAATATACATTACTTGAGGTTAGCATATAACTTTTCTTGCCCTAAGGTAATTAACACATTGATTTCAAGTTCAATATGCTCTTCCATGGGCCTACTATAAATCAAAATATTATCAAAATAGGCAACAATAAATTTTCCAATGTAAGCACGTAGGACATGGTTCATTAATATCATGAATGTACCAGGGGCATTTGTAAGACCAAATGGCATCACAATCCACTCATACAATCCAAATTTGGTCTTTAAAGTCCTTTTCCATTAATCCCCTTCCCTCATTTAAATTTGATGGACCCACTCTTTAAATCAATTCTTGAAAATATATTAGCACCATGCAATTCATCCAACATATCATCCAGTCGAGGATTAGAATAGTGATACTTTACTGTGATGGTGTTTGTAGCTTAGCAATACACACATACACCACTCACCATTCTTCTTTAGCACAAGTAGAACGGGTATAGAACATAAGCTCATTCTTTCTAGAACCCTCCTTTTTTGTAATAACTCTTCTACTTGGCATTAATTTCTTTGGCCTCTCCTGGGTTTACATTGTTTGCAAGTTGGTTTGGAATGGAAGCTCCTAGCACCAATTAAATTTAGTGCTTAATCCCACGCATGGGTGACAACTCACTAGGTAATTCCTTAGGGAATACATCCTCAAATTCCTATAAAAGTGAAACAATATAGTCGAGGGAGGATGTGACATCATCGAAAAGTATTAAATTTTCTTTGTACAACAACAACAACATAGGGCTCTCACCCCTGGCAATCTCTCCTCACATTCCTAATTTTTGCTACCATACACCTTTTTGCTCCCTGTTGCACTTTCTCTCTTTTCTCCTCACTTGTTTCCTCTTTAGCTCTCTTCTTCCCCTCTTCTCTCTTCTTCCTATTGTTTTCAAGCTCTAACATGTATTGCCTTTGCATGTACACTTGGTCTTCATGAACTTGCTCGGGAGATACATGTGCTAATGTGACTTTCCTACTATGAAACTAGAAGGTGTACCAACTAGTAACCCCATCACAGGACACTAGTCAGTCAAATTGTCATGGCCAACCCAAAAGAATGTGGCATGCTTACATTGGGACCACATCACATAAAACCTCATCCTCACACCCACCAAGCAAATGAAGGTTCACCAATCATGAAGGGAACCTTCATTTGCTTGGTGGACCTAACCTTACCGCTATTGTTCAACTATTGAAGTCGACAGGGTCTCGGATGAGCAAGGCTAGGCAAACTCAACTTTTCAACTAATGTGTTGCTAGCAACATTCAACACGTTAGTGCAACTTCTACCATCAACAATCATGCTACATGTCTTACCCTTAATTTAGCACCGAGTGTGAAAAATATTCTCCTTTTGTTCATTATTCAAGTTCTCCTTAGCTTGGATGCTAAGGACCCTCATGGTCACCAAGTTAATGGCTTCTTGGTCTACTTGCTTGGCTTCATCAACATCACCAACATGCTCATTACTTCTATTATCTTCTTCACTTTGATCTATGGTGAACTCTTCTATGCCATTTAGGATCATGGTCTTCTTGTTTGGGCATTAATTAGCAAAATGTCCTTGTCCATGGAACTTGAAACACACATGATCTCTATTACGTGAAACACTAGTAGGAATGTTACGATGAGGTACCTTTGATGTTCCCTCCTTTGACTCAGTTGCACTAGCTAAAAGTGGTCAGTTCTCCTTCCTGGGAAAAGTGATGTGAACCGGTGGAAGTAAGGATTGAAAATGGCTAGGAAAATTTAGGGAAATTTATGGAAGATAAAAATATTAAAATAAACAAGGATAAATTCAAGGATAAATGGCAAGATTGAATCTAAACCACTGAGTAAGAATGTACCTCACAAGGGATAAATTATTACAACAACTGGGAATGAAAACCACCCATGAAATCTAGACAACCACACAGTGGAGTTGTTAGTCACAAACTAATAGAAGCAAGTCAAATACTCGATTTGATACTTGAGTTTTGGGTATTGAATCATTCAACACTTTCAACACAAAGTATGGGGAAAAAAGAAGAAACACTTCTTCAATGCATTTTCATTTCAAAGGAGGATTGTTCTTTACAAGCCATAGCAACAAAGTATATAAAGGAATAAATGTCAAATCTAAAAATGCAGGTTGAAATGATGAAAATGCCCCTCATAAATGGGCTTCAACGGCTAAAATTTCAAAAGAAAGGTCAAATTTTGGTCTTCCCACTCGTTGCGCTCAATCTAGAGGTCTTTCTGATCAAGCAAGTTGTGCAAAGATCGATCCAATTACAATCTAAAGTGTGTCCTATCACTTGCCAACTTTCTGTAATTACGACCGTGTGTCGTTGTGCTTGATCGTATGCACATGTGATCACAAATGCAGAAACTCTTAAAACAAGCCCAGGTCAATCTGGTTGCCATGAGCTCGATTTGAGATGGCCTGGATCCCAAATCCAGCCTTCTTTGAAGCTCCTTGGCCATTCCGAACATAACATTAAAACTATAATTTTACCTTATTTACAATGTGAACTTGAATTTGAAGCCAAACTTTAACTTTTGGCCCATCCAAAAGTGCCAAGGTAAGATCCAACATCATACCTCGATTTTGCAATACCTCTAATAGGTTTAGGATCACATCAAACTTCTCTTGAAGGTGAATTGTCCCCAATTCGTGCTCTTGTCCTCCTGGGTCAAACACAACCCTATAAAATCCTTGAATTGTTCCATCAATTTGCTTAGGCTTTTAACTTTATATCCTCTAAAGTGTAGTGCCGAAATACCAACAAGGAACTATATAAATGAAGATAATGAATCTCAAAAATTTTCGTTGGGCTTGAACTGTGAACTCCTCCACCACAAAGAAATTCAACCCTAATGTAACACAAACAGGTGAAGGATATGTCAAGGGTTTAAATAGGTCATCATGTATATAAGCTGTAATATGTTCTACTCCCCACTCCATAATTTCTCTTTCCTCCCCATTGTCAATTTGTTTGAGCCTCAATTTTGCATTCTTCAACAAGGCTCCCAACTCCAGCACAAGCTTTTCAAGGCTTCATGTTCCCTAATGGAAGCCAACAAAAATAGCCCTACAAGAAACTTATCCTTGTGATGACACCAAAATTTCCCAACCATTCAAGATCACCCCCCCCCCCAATTAGTTAAAACATGTCATGGATATTAGCCAACAATGATCCCCCATCAATACAATGTAAAACATTTGTCTTCTAAATAAAATTGGCCAAGAAGTGTACAACTATTCAAATTACTCATGGCGTTCAAAAAGATGTTCACGTCATGCATTAGATAATTATTTTCAAAATTTTGATTACAAACTATTCTCCTAATAAATTCAACACAATGCTCTAGATGTGAATTGGCAAAAGCTACACAAAAAGTCAATGTGTATATAAAATTCCCATAATTGGGACAAGCAAGTGCCCTATCAATAAAATGCAAATATTTGCCTTTCAAGTAAAATTTTGAGCAGTTCAAGCCACTCAAAAGATTCCCAAAGATTTCCATGTCATGTAATAGACAAGTGCAATTTCAAACTTCCCAAAAATTCTAATGACCTTAACCACTATTACATACAATGAATCTTCAAGGTCACACAAGCTATTACCGTAAGAAAGGAAATTTTCATAACATGGAAGATGAACAAACTCTTAGGTTTCCCAGGTACCTGGCCTTGGTGCACTTCCACCTTTAGTTTCCTATGTCTTAGAGTAGTGGAGACCCGCTTTGCCACTCAACTAAGGATACATTTCCACTTTCTTGCATCAAAGACATAGAAAACATGGGGAGGGAGAAAGTGGATTTATATTGCATAATCAATTTTCTTTACAATTCAAAATTTTCATTGTTCTTTTTGTCTCATGTTTTTTCCTCACATCTTGTTCCTTAACCAGCAAACACTCATAATTTTGCAAATTACAATTTCCTTTCCCAAGCTCTTCTCTATCCTTCCCTCCTCTTTATAATTCTAATTTACTTTGCCTTTGAAGGTAGACTTAAGCCTCTTGTACTTGCTTTGGCAATAAGGGTACTGAGGTGATCTCATGACCGCCTAAGAGAAAAGAATTCCTTTTGGTGACACCATCACAAGTCACCCTCCTATCAAGTTGCCAAAGCTATCCCAACAAGATATCATATACTTGTGTTGGAACTACATCACATATGGCCTCAATGGCATCCCTTAACTTGCAATCTCATATATCGGATCAAATATGAGTCTAGACAAGCCTCTTGCCATACCACCAGGATTCTTCACCAATGCTTTTGGATCAAACACAAGGATGGCAACTTCCTTTACCATTACACGTCCCACAATAATCATGTGCAATTGGTGAGTGACATAGAACCCCAAAATTTCCTTCTAAAATCTGTGTGAATATGCAAATGTAATCTTTAGTGTCAGCGAGGACTCCAGCCTAGCAAATTATATGCGGATGAAGATAACAACGGAAAATCAAAGGGATCGACATATACGTGGCTTCGTAGAAGTTCAAATTCCCACTCATATGGTTGTTCATTGTCCATGTGTGGGCCCTTCAACTTCCAAGTCAACTTCCATGGTTTCTCCCTCCTCAACTATAGCATCATTTGCTATGACTCCTCCTATTGCAAGTTTCTTTGCTCTTTCCTCTTCAACCTCCTCAACTCTTAATTTAATTGCTTCAGATGTTTCTTGCTCAAGTTTCCTCCTTGCACTCTCATGCTTCTCTTCAATCCCTAATTTTATCTCCATCATGGCCTTTTTCACAATATTCTCAACTCCTAATCCAATTACTTCAGTTTCTCGTTCAGCCTTCCCCTCCTCTCGAAAGACTACACTTGATGGTTCCAACTCTATGGATGGAATTGGTTTGGTCTTTTCACAACCATCAAGCTTAAGGGGAATGTAAACCTTTTTGTTCGAACACTTGTTTATGAAATGTCCTCGTCGGAAGAAATTGAGGTGCATGGCACTTGTATCCATCGGGGTGGGTGCTAGGAATGTCGTTGGCTTCCTCAACCCTCCTTAGCCCTCTATGTATGCCACCTATCAATTCTTTGGCAAATTGTTCAAGTGTTGCCCTCACATCATGTCCATCATCAATGGAGCTAAATTGACTATATGATATCATGAAGGAAAATTGTAAAGTAGAGCATGTATGTGCAAGTGTATATTTAAAATGAACAAAAGAATTAAAATCACTCAATTAACCTTACCAACCCAACTTCAAGTCACCTCTAATGATTCAGGGTGGTTGCTAGGCTTAATACCAACAAAATACATGTAGGATGGTATGGAATTATGAAGAATGGTCTTTGGGGATCAATCTGGATGCAAAAGGATCGATTTGGTGTGAAAAGAAAGACTGGGCAATTGATTTGGAGTGTGAAGTGCACAATCTTAGCAAATTTACATAGAGTGATCGAGCAGCGATATACATGATCGATTACAAAGCTTGAACTGCAACAAGGTAAGGGAAAAACCTTTTGTTGCATTTGACCTAGGCTTTTCTTAGGATCAACCAGATAGCAAGCCTAGGTGAAAATTTTGTTCTCAAACAACTCCCAACAACAAAATTCCACCAATTTTTTCTTTTTTTCTTTTTTATTTTTTTTGCACTAAATTTTTTGTTTCCTTTCTTCTTATTTTCTTTTCTTTCCTCTTCTTCTTCTTCTTTTTTGTTCCTTTTGTCTCCTTTCAAAAACTAGCCTTCAACAACACAATACTCTGACACCAAGAACAAAACACTAACAATAATTCTGCAACAAATATTCCAACACAAAATACAATCTTCTAACAAACGCCACCAACACAAAATATTTTCCACACAATGGCACAATATTTTTTTTCCCACAAATTTTGCAGCAAATATACCAACAGAACGTAACCAAATATTCAACACCACTAAAATCACCAAACTCATCCAATCAAGTCACCGTCCAGATTTTATTTTTCTTTTTGGCACAATTTTTTTTATTTTTTTGGAAATAAAGAAAAGTGAAAGAGGCCGGGAGAATGATAGAAAATATGGAGAAACAACAATGGAATCCTATGAACTAATAGGATTTAGAAACTTGATTAAGTTGGCTTGATACCACTTTGATGTGAACCGACAAAAGTAAGGATCGAAAATGATAGAAAAAATTAGGGGAAATTTATGGAAGTTAAAAATAAGGAAATAAACAAGGAAAAATCAAAGAATAAACGGTGAGATTGAATCCAAATAGCTGAGTAAGAATGTAACTCGTATGGGTCAAATCCTTACAACAAATAGGAATTAAAACAAACAATGAAATCCAAACAACCATGCCATGAAGTTGTTCACCATGAATCACCAGAAGCAAGTCGAATGACCCAATTTGATACTTGGATTCAGGTGTTGAATCACTCCACACTCTCAACATAATGTATGGAGGAAAAAAAGGAAACACTTTTTCAATACATTTTCATTTCGAAGGAGGATTGTTCTTTACAAGCCACAGCAACAAGGTATATAAAGGAATACATGCCAAATCTAAAAACATAGGTAGAAATGATGAAAATGCCCCTTAAAAATGGGCTCCAATGGATAAAATTTCAAAAGAAATGTCAAATTTTGGTCTTCCTACTCATCGTGCTCGATTCAGAGGTCCTTCTGATCGAGCATGTGTTGCAAGGATCAATCTAGCAGTAATCTGAAGTGCACGCTATCATATACCCACTATTTGTAATTATGATCACATGTCATCATGCTTGATTGCATGCACACATGAACATAAATGCAAAAACTCTCAAAACATGCCCAGGTTGATCTCGTTGTCATGAGCTTGATTTGGGATGGCCTGGATTGCAAATTAAACCTTATACCAAGCTCCTCAGTCATTCCAAACCTAAAATTGAAGCTATAATTTTATCTTATTCATAATGTGAGCCTAAATTTAAAGCCAAACTCCAACTTTTAGCCCCTCCAAAAGTACCAAGGCTAGACCCAACATCATACCTTGATTTTGCAATACCTCCTATAGGTCTAGGATCACATCAAAAAAGTCCTAAGGCCTGACATGCGCAGAAATACTCCCCCTTGAGTCCTCTTTTTAAGTTACTTCTCAACCTTGATACCTTGTACACTATCTCACCTAATTCCACATAGTGTTGCAACTCAGCTATGTCGACTATATCATGGTGCAACCCACTCAATAATCTAGCCATGGTGGCTTCCTGGTCCTTCACTGCATTGGCCCTCATCATTAATAATTCCATCTCTTTATAGTAGGCCTCCTCACTCTAGGATCCTTGTGTTAAGTTTTGCAATCTTTCGTATAGGTCTCTATAATAATGAGATGGAATGAACCTTTTTCTTATAGCCATTTTCAACTCAGTCCAAGTCCCTATTAGCCTTTCACCGGCTCTCCTTTGGCTTGTCGCTATTTAGTCCCACCAAATCACCACATAATTAATGAATCCTACAATCACCAATTTTAGTTTTTGTTCCTCCATATAGCAAACAAAACCATCTCCGCTTGTCATTACCATTCATGGTACCACTTCAGACCCGACTTTCCTTGGAATGGTTACACTTTGAGCTTAATCCATTTGAATTCATCTTCTTCATCATTTGATTGTCTCCTTTATCACCTTAATGGTTCATCAATTAAAGTCTGAATAATTATTCGATATCTCCTCTCTGCTCTAGGACCACATTCTTGATCTTTAACTTGACCACTATGTGGGGACGGGTCACCCCTAGTCCTTGTGGTTTGGGAGGCATCAACCCTCTCTAGCCTATCATCCATGCCCTCGGTGATCCAAGATATTCGTTGCATTTCTCCCCTAATAGCTTCAAGCATCAACTTCATGTTATATGATTCTCTAGCTAAACTTGCTTGGTTGTTGGACATATTGAAAGTAAATGGTGAAATAAAATGCGTTTGTGCAAATATGTATATGTTCAATGAATAAGGAAAATGAAAATCACTCAATTAATCTTACCAATCAAACCTAAGTCACCTCAAAAAATTTAGAATGATTCTTAAGCTTAAAAATCAACAAATTCACAAAAAAAAAAATGGTGTGAAAATCAAGAAAATAGGCTTGGGGATCAATCTGGAGGTAAAGAGATTGATCTGGGTGGAAGAAATTAGAAATGGGATCAATCTAGGTGATGAGCGATCAATCCAAATGTGGCTAGGGAGCGGCCAATCATGCGTGCTACAGCACATGCATGAGATCTAGCAAGAACTAGGCAATAAGATTGATTGGCTAGCCATGCAATCGATCATGATCGCAGTTTCAGTAACTAGGGTTTCTAAACACTTGGCGGAATAATCAATCTGAGGGACATTCGAATCAATCTGAACACAATATGTGGTGAAAAAAATTGGTCCCCAAATTAGTTTCACTTCATTTTAATTGGCAATGATATGTGTCGTAGGCTAGACACTACACATATCTTTTGAACTATTGCTCGTTGCCAATTAAGGAGGAACCTAGAGAGTTATACACAAAATGTTGAAATGTATTATGAGTGATAAATTGGTGGGATGCAAATGAGGATTGAGAAAACTCGTGAAATAATTTATTTGATTGCAATCGAATTGGACTAAATAAATTAACATTATGTCTGTTAATGATGAGATCATTATTAGAAGTACAATGAGGCCTTTAATTTAATTAATAGGGATTAATTAAATTAAAGAGGTAGGACACAAGTAGGCCTTAATTATTAATAGGGATTAATAATTACAAGCCCATATGGACTGCAATTGTTAATGAGATTACTAATTAAATGGCCCATAGGCTAGAAGTTATTAAAGGCCCATATAATAAGTCCATAGAGCCCATGTTTAGTGTGCTCTAGCTGTTTTAACTATATAAGCTTGTATAGAATAGTTCTAAACACACTTTTAACTTAGAATTTTTACGCTTCTCACCAAGCAAGAAGAGAAAAATTCTTCTGGCCACCCTTTTTCTTTCTTGCTCTCTCTCTCTCTCTCTCTCTCTATATATATATATATATATATTTATCTTGTCCTAAAGGCCTTCTTGTCTAAAGGTGTTTGAGTAAGAACCTTGCAAAAAGGGTTTTGTAAAGTGTAGAGGACGATCATCAACATTCTAGCTGTGGACAAATTAGAGGTCACAATTCGAGGGCCACAACTTGAGAATCGCAAGCACACTCATTAGAATTTGATTCTAAATAGGCATTATTACATGAGTCACATATTTGAAAATTGGACATTAGAAAGCCGACATGACTTGCACACCATGAACTTGTATGGTGAGCATCAGGTTATTTAGTGTGACCATATTCTGAACATATACATCATTGGAGCACATGAATATTCAAACACTGACTTAAAGAATAAAATAGACACATGGAGTTCACTCTCAACTATTAATAACTTACTTTGTGATAATGTTAAATACACATGGGCCCTAACCTGAGACAACATGGGTATCTTGTACACATGATAATCAGTGTATTGTTAAGGTTTTAAGAGCTAATATATATATCTTTATGTGCGATAGATTTCTTGAGCCCA
Source organism: Avicennia marina (assembly GCA_019155195.1). Lineage (NCBI taxonomy): Eukaryota > Viridiplantae > Streptophyta > Magnoliopsida > Lamiales > Acanthaceae > Avicennia > Avicennia marina. The sequence goes on along the minus strand of CM032772.1, from coordinate 5,531,468 downwards.
ATGTGCCATTAAATGGAGGCATTCGTGCAATCAATAAAAGATTTTTCTCGTTACAAGTGAGCAAAAAAATTATTCTATGTGGTTGATGTTTGATGAAATAAAAACTTCTAATAGGGTACTGTGTAATTAAAAAAGTCTCTAATAATGTTGATCTCATAAGAAAATATTGATCTAATCACATGATCTAGCAAGTGAGGTCTCACTCAATTGGGACAAAATGACTATACCTCATGATATTCATGATTATGAGGGATCATGTAATTGATTCATTTCATCTTAGGCATTACCTAAATCTTTCGATCTACGCTCATTGTTAATTAAGAATGAGTGCAAGGTAAGTCTTATTATGATATTAATTTGGTTGAATTGGATTGGACTAAATAGATTTCTTTTTATGTTTATTAATAATAAGATTATTAATTAAAAATATAATGGTCCATTAATTTAATTGATGAGATTAATTAAATTAAAAGATAAGACACACATGGGCTTTAATTATTAATAAAGTTAGTAATTAAATATGGAATAGATATGAAAAAGTTAAAGGTTCATGTCAAAAGGCCACAAAATCAATTCCATGTGTGTTCTATGTGTTATACATGAAATAAGAATCTATCTTGTGTAGTATTATGAGTTTTAGAACTAAATAAATTTTGAAGAGTTTGAAGAAAATTTGCATTCCAAACTCGATGAGACCCAATAGAGGCTCCGTACACTATTGATCTCTCGATTCCAAATTGATCCACCTTGGCTATGATTGCTCTCGGTTGGCCCCGAATTGATTCAACTAATCCAAAATCACTATCTTCAACTGCACAACACACCAAATTGATTTGTGGGCTCTCATTTGGCTCCTAAGGCTTCTCTAAACGTGCTAACTAATTGTGAACTTCTTGAAGGATTGCCACCATGCTCCTTGTGCTTCTTAGCCTTATCTTGAGTAGTGGAACTATCTGTAATCTTCATATATTCCTTTTGTTTGGCTCATCACTTATGTTATAAACCTAGTGAAACCCAATAGTTTAGATCATTTTATTTTATATTGAATTTTAAATTCTTAAGTTCTTTTCTTAAACAATATTTTTTAGTAGTTGTGGTGAATTTGAAATCCTTTTTTTTATTTGGAGTCTTGTGAAATCATTTCTTTACATGCTTTCTTCAAGTCCAAATCCTCCTATAAAAATAAGACCTTAGACCTTTTGAAGAATGATAAGCTTGATTCATAAATTTTGGGTGCGAAGGAGAGCAAAATTGAAGATAGACAAGAAGTAAAGAATTTTTTTAAAAAAGAAATTAAAATTAAATATCTATTTCTTTATGAATCTAGATGGAATGAACTATAGCCCGTTCAATTGATTTTGAGTTCAACAGTTCATTTATAATTTTAATTGATTTTATTGTAATTTTGATTTTCAAGAATTATTTAAACCATATTATTGACTAACCTATAGTTCAACAAATTCAATTGCTTGATTCAAACAAGTTTTTAAAGCATTGCCCATGGCCCAGCCAAACTGTGAATCATTAAGAGATGTAGATTAACCATGAGTATCTTACAAATAAAATTCGATGGTCAGACAGATTTAATTGACATGAAAGGTTCAATTAAATCTATGATAAGTGTAGAACGTTTATTTATGTAGGTGTTTGGTTCGAAGATGTTTAGTTTAGGTCTTCTATTCTATTCTTATTGGTAGGTTTTAGAGATTGTGGACAACAAATCAAGGTTTCAAAGATAATACATATATACATATAGAAAGATGGGGGGGGGGTGCAGAAATAAAAATATTTATTTTTTAGAAACATAAAAAGTAAAAAACATTATCATTACATATATGATGATGTCACACTAAGCATGTGATGTCAACCTCCTTGATCCCCTCTTTGTTCTTATGTTTTTCCTTCCCTTTCTTTTTTAGAGAAGCAGGTTATTTATATAATAGATTTTGGTACAGATGGACAAACCCCATAAATCCCATATCACCATGCTTCTATCCCTAGTCCATATTTACTAGGGTTAATTCCTAAAAGATTTTCCATATCTTTTCCTATTCATTGCGCAGTAACAAAGAGGTGTAGTTACTTACGCTACTCCCCCCCCCCCAATGGCATCTTTCTATAGAAGGAAAGATTTGGGGTGTGTTTATTTAACCAATCCCATTCTTCCTTCTTAATTATGTCAAACATTCCATTACCTAGTTGTGATTCTTGCTCATAATTCCATTTTGTTTTAGTGGATGAATTGGTGGCATCTCTTTCAGCCCACTTAGCTAGGTTGTCCCAAGTGGTGGAAGTCCTTCGAAAACCTGATCATTCCTCTTTTCAAATGGCTCTTTCTAATCCCCCTGTGCATAGTGATCAAGTGTCTCAACTTCAATTCGACTTTTACGAAGCTTATCAGGAGTTGAACTATTGCCTTCAAAAGTGTCTGGAACTAAAGCAATCAAGGGAGGAATTTTTTTAAGGAGTACAACCGGTTATTGGATAAGTTCCACTCATATCAGAATGCCAAACCTCATATGTTCCGTGAATATTTGTCTAGCTCTAATGGTTAGTCTTACCTTCAATCACTTCTAGATGAACATTGGCTAGAATAATGGTCTTCCCTTCCATTCACCAAACTGCTTATATACGAGGCAAGGAAGAGGTACATGTGGGGCTTCAACAAATGCTTGGATCATCTTTCTGTCTGAGGTATTCTTAGTACGGATGTTGATAGTGACAAGCTAGATTGGAATGCTGGATGGGAGGCCATTTTTGAGGACCTAATTCTGGGCCATTTTGGTAGGGAGACCTCAACTAATGACCTAAGTAACGTGGACCTTTAACGGCTATTATTCTATTTTTTTGTTTCTTTCATAGATGTGGACTCCTAACTACTATGCTTTTTTTCTATTTTGTAGATTGGGCTGAAGACCCTTGTGATGGATAATCTCTTACAAGTGTCTGCCTTCCCTTAAACTCGCAGCTTAGGGTAATTGATAGCTCGAGTATAAATAGTACCCCTTCTGAGCTTTCTATTGTAAAACAATTATAGCCCCTTTGTATGGCCCTGGCCTCCTCCCAAGCAATGGAAGGCTTTTGTACTTGGTCTTTAATAAAGTCATCATTTTGCATTCCTAGCATGTCTTTTTCTGCTTTCTATTATTATTATTATTTTTAGTCTTTTCAATACCCTGTCTTTTTGACTTTCTCTACATTCAATGCGTGTAGCACCATCATTTGGGCTCCTCAAGGTCATCCTAGGGTTACATGTGGGCATATCTCCTTACTTGATTTTTCTTGTACCCATCTGTTCTTGCATATGTACGGCTGGGGTTCATTCCCGCTTCTTATATATGTACTAGGGTTTTTTCCTATTTCTTCTTCTTACTTTCTCTTCGTTTTTCATTTCCTCAAAAATCCATTTACTCAAACTTCCCATTTCTCCATTTCTCTTTTCTAGGTAATTTTCTTTCATTATGAAGAAAACTCATTATTTTTCCATTACTAGTAACTACAGTGTTGGTTCTATCACCTAGTTGTTTGATACGTATAAAGTCCCTTCTTCTTTTTAACCTATAATCCCTACCCCTTCTAATCACCCCTATCGTCTTTCTAATGACTTCATCCCTATTTTCATTACTTAGCTTCATTTTGAACTTGTTTTTCTTGTACCCCCTATCTATTGTTAAATAGCTAATCATTTCAAATTGCTTCTCACGTGACTTACCTCCAATGCATTTCGCATGATGGTGGGCTTCGTTATTTTATGCAGCAAAGTCTAGATACAACCATCTAATGACCTATTCGCCCTTCTTTATACTGTGAAGTCTTCAAAGCTCGAGGTGTTCTACTTTTCTTTTGAGGCAGGTACAAAGTGTGTAAAGGACACTCCTTCAATAACAATAAAGGTTAGAAAAATGAGTTTTTCTATATCAAAGGACTCCATCCTTGAGGCTTCCTATTTTCTAGTTGAGCTCTGCTCGCAAAATAAACTTTTGCAACACCGCCCTACCCTTGGAATCCTTAGAGGAGCAAGTTGCAGCTCTAAACACTTATGCCCTTCATCTTAAAATAATCATCAAGCATGGGGTTCTTTACTTCTTTAGGTTAAACTACCACCAAGATTACCTTTATACTAATGTTAGTGAGTTTCTTTTCATTTTGGCCCATTTTTTTCTCCTCCTATTTATTTTAACTTTCTTTTTCATTTTCTACAAACACCATAATGAGGGCGCTTCTTCATTCGAAGATTGGTCGTCAAGATAAAGAGCTAACTGACCTGGTCATTCAGACAAGGTGACGCTTGACCTAGGGTGCTAGCACTTCACAAGACCTTCAAGGGACCACGTTTTCTCAGGTTGCTAGCAGTCCTTCTACTTCTCAAGCAGATGCTACCTTGTCTCTACATATTGCCAGCTCAATCCATGAGGCTCGTTTTGGTTGGACTGCTTCCTCCAAGGTGGCTTCTGTTGCACTAACCATCTCTTCTCGATCTCCTCCTCACTCCATCACATAGTTGATGATTCTTCATCTACCTTCCTCCATTTACCTGCCAATCTTGGCGTTCTGCCTCTAGGCCTAGTTCTATTCCTACTAGTGAGGTCAGACTTGGACCCCTAATGCTACATTCTTTGATGGGGGTTATGTGATTGAAAATCCCCAATCGACCTAGGACTTCCTTCTTGGTAGCTTTCCTCCTAGGATCGGAACATTATTTGAAGCCTGCCAGATGAGGACATACTAAACTGGTATACTTAGAATCATAACTAGGTAAGGTTCCATCTCTACTTCTTTTTGCTTTTCACTTTTCTTCATGGTTTTGTTTTTTTTTTTTTATATATAGCCCCTCCTATCCAGGGCTTTATTATCTCAGCAAAGTAGTCGTCGGTGTGTTGGTTAGGACCTCCATCTAGTTCAAAAGTTGTACGCCCAAGTTTTAGCTTTGAAATCCTTTAAGTCTTCCATTCAACATCCATGTGACATAATGGAGACTGAGTGTCACAAAGCTCAATCACGGGAGAAAATTGCACTTGCCGAGGTTGCTTTTTTAGAGTCTGAGGTAGAGCACCTTCGCTATGAAAATCAAAGTGTGACTAAGAGCTTTGCTACAGCTATGGAGTCAACTCAGATTATTGCTCTATGTGACTATCCTCATAATTAGGAGGGTCAGGCTTATTTAGAGTAGTACTGAAAAGATCGTCTTAAATAGTGAACCCATTTTGAGGACTTTAATAAGAGACTTGTACGTTAAGCTGCTCAATATTATCTTCATAGTTTAGCAGCTACTTATGCCATTTGGTGGACTTAGCCCTTTTGAAAGAGGATGTTAATTTGTCTAAGATAGATAAAAGTGTGGGGGCAGATACTGTCCTTGAGAAAAGTTTCCCTAACCTAGGTAAAGGGTCTAGCCGAGCCCCACCTACTATCTCTAAGGCCCAAGGCCCTATTGTTGCCAAGGCTCCAACTTAAGCTCTAGTAGTTGTCCCCGAGGTCTAAGCTCCTACTATTCTTAAAGTCCAAACTAAAGCTCCACTTGCTGCAAACCTTACTAACACTTCTGTTATCCCTTCATCAATTTGTAATTTTCTACTATACTTTGAGAATATTCTGATGAATGGAATTTTAATGTTCTTCCCTTGATTGATAGCTCACCTTTTTTTTTTTAATGTTTTGGGACTTAATTTAGTCCTTTGGGATGGGTTTCATCCCATTTGTGACCTTATTTGGTCTTCTTTGGGATGTTAACCTTTTAGTTAAGCTCTATTTGGTCCTCTTAGGTGGCCTATTCTTTAGCCTCAACCTTACAGGGATCTCTTTTTATCCTCAGAAAGGCATCCTAAATTCCCTTATTATATATCAAAGCATAGATTTAAAATAGAATAATTTTTTTATTTTACAAATAAAATTTCTTTAAGTTATTCATCTTCCAAGAATAGGGAAATAGTTCCTTGTTATTTTTGGCTAACCTGTAGCTTTCCTCAAGTTAGACTTCTTTAACCTAAAATGGGCCTTCCCATTTTAGGTCCATTTTTCCTAGGGGCCTTATAGCCTCTACTTTCCTTAGCCCTGAGTCTTCCTTTTACAAGCTCTTTTTTCTTACCCGTGGGTTGAACAAAGCTACTATCCTTTGCTTGTACTTTAAGTTTCTCAAGTATGCCATTTCTCTCCTTTCTTCCCAGAACTCCACCTCTTCTCTTAAGATTTCATCATTTTGCCTTGTCTCACATGTTGCAATTTTGTGCATTTCTTTACCAATCTTAGTTGGGATTTCAGCTTCTACTCCATAAATCAAACTATAGGGTCTTTCTCTTGTGGCTATCAACGGGTTTGTTCGATATGCCCATAGTATCCCTAGTAGTTCTTCTATCCAGTTTCCTGATCTCTATCTACCTTTGTCTTGATTGCTTTTATAATAGTTCTATTAGTGACCTCTATTTGTTTATTTGTTTGAGAGTGTGCTACCGAACTAAATTTCTGTTGAATCTTCATTTCCTTGCACCAATCCTACATCTTTTTCCCTTAAAATTGTTCACCATTATTTGATATCAACTCCCTTAGTAGCCCAAATCTACAAACTATATTCTTTCATAAAAATTTCATTACTTTACTCTGATGTCGAGGCTAAAGCCTCAACTTCTATCCATTTTGTGAAGTAATCCAAAACCACAATTAAAAACTCTTTTGTGTAGGTGCCTTAGGAAATGGTCCCATCATGTTTATACCCCTTCTGGTAAATGGGACTAGGTTTATTATGATGCTCATTTCTTGAGATGTCCTAGCCTTGTAGTTGTCATGCTGTTGGCATCTTTTGCGTACTCTAAACAGTATAATGGAATATTCCCTTATTATGGGCTATTAGTATCCTATCTTAACAACTTTTCTGGAGGGCCCCACTCCATCCATATGTGACCCACAACATCCTTCATGAATTTCTTTCAGCACGTAACTCACCTCTTCCTTTCCTAGGCATTTACGCAGTGGGTGAGCATATGCTCTTTTGTACAATTTTTCTCTTATTAGCAAGAACTTGGCTGCCCCCTATTCTGTTTTTTTTTATCCACTGAACTTCCCTTCAAGTAACTAATTATAGGCATCTTCTAGTCCCTTGGGTTTTTTTTACACCGTGGTGATCTCTTCCGCTCTTGCAACTTAATATCCCAAACTAATTCTATCTAAGTGGTGGTGGCTAGTCATGCAAAGTTGTCTACTTTTGTGTTTTCTTCTCTTAGAATTCGATGCAAATAAAACTGATTCATCATTTTAGCCATTCGTTTAGCTTTCTCTACATACATCTTCAAACTTTTCTCTTTAACTTTAAGTTCTCCTAGATGTTGTTTGACTACTAGCTATGAGTCTGAGTAGACCCATATTCTTTTCACCTGCAGCCCCCTAACCAATTCTTAATCAAAAGATTAATAACTCATATTCAACCCCATTGTTAGAGGTTGGGGCCCCTAAGTGCAATGCATATTCTATTTCATCTCTTACCAGAATAGTTAATATTATTCCCACTCCAGTACTAGCCTGAGTGATCAAGCAATCAACATGCATGGTCCAGATCGGTAGATCTTCCTCTTCTTGTAATTCCACAATAAAATCAGCTAAAACTTGCCCCTTTATTGACTTTTTTAGTGCATAAGATATTTCAAATTCTCCAAACTCCACTACACAAATGTCTCATTTTTTTGCATTATTTGCTTGAGTAGTGTTTTGTTAGGACAGTAATAGGATGTCCTAAAAAATATGTTTTAAGCCTCCTGGCCATGCTTACCAGGGCTAAGATTCCACAATTTCGAGATATTTTATCTCAGGCCCTTATAAAACTCTACTGACATAATACACTGGCAACTATAATCTCTTCATTTCTTTAATCAACACTTAACTTACTGCCTCCTTATATACCTCCAAGTACATATACAGCCTTTCACCTAGATTAAGCTTGGCTAACAAGGGTAGATTTAAGAGGCAATTTTTTAACTGTTGAAAAAATTTGTCACATTGTTCTGTCCATTCAATTTATTTAGCCTTTTCAACAGCTGCAAGGGTAAGCTCTTATCCTCTGCTCTCGATATTAAGCGACTTAGCATAGCTAGACACCCAACTAGCTTCTGCATTTGCTTTATGTTTTTAGGAGAGGTCATATTTCTATTTGCTTCCACCTTGTTTGCATTTACTTCTATCCCTTTCTAGGTGACCATGTATCCTAAGAAGTTTCCTTCACTTATGCTTAACACACATTTTGATAGGTTAAGTTTTAACCCAAACTTTCTTAAAGTTCGGAAAATTTCTTGTAGATCCTGAACATGTTCTTCCGTGTGGGCAGACCTTCCTAACATGCCATCCACATATATTTTCACGTTCCTTCTTATTTGCTTCCCAAAAATCTTTTCTACTAACCTTTGGTTTATTGTTGTTACATTTTTTAATTTAGAAGGCATTACCCTATAATTTTATGTTCTAAAGGGCTTTATAAAACTTACATTGCTTCTATCTTCTTCTGCAAACCGTATTTGGTGGTACCTTTAGTACACATCCATCATGTTTAATGATTCTAATCTTGTCGTGGCATCCACCAACAGGTCAATTTTGGGTAAAGGGTAATAGTCTTTAGGATATGCCTTTATTCAGGTCTTTAAAATCTAAACACATCCTCCACTTTCCTCTTTGTTTAGGCACACCACCACGTTAGATAGCCATTTTGGGTACTTGACTTTCACAATATGCTCAGCCTCCAGTAGTTTGGCTACTTCTCCTCTTATAACTTGACTTTTTTCTTCACTAAACTGTCTAAATTTTTATCTGACTAGCCTTTTTTGCTTGTCCATATTTAATGTATGTTCCATTATAGTGAGAGATGTTCCTTGTAGTTCATGCGGGAAACTTGCAAAGCATCAGCATTTTTTGTGAGCAACCATATGAGCCCTTTCTTGCCATCTTCCGAAAGGGTCTTCCCTACTTTAGTACTCATCCCCTTTTCAAGGCATATTTCTACATTTAGCAATTGTTTCCCGGATTCCATGGCTTTCTTGGCTCTCTCCTTTTCTTTCTTTATATTGTCCTCCCATTTCTTTATTGACTCCACATAGCATTTCCTTACTATTATCTGATCTCTTTTCACTAGTCCCATTCTTGTTTCTATAGGAAATTTCATGACAAGATGTTAGGTGAATGCGACTGCTTGGAATTTAGTTAACATTGATCTTCCCAAGATCACATTATAAGTTGAAGATATGGGCACTGCAAAAATGAAACAGGCTGGGTCTTCTTTACCTTTCCCTGCTTTATTGTGACTAAGAGGATGTCTTTACCTTGGGGTTGCACTACTTCCCCCATGGAGCCATATAGTGTGTTTTTAGTTTGATCCAAGTCCATTTCCTTCAATCCCATTTTACAACATGTGCTTCCAAAAGGACATTAACTGAACTTTTTCCATTAATTAAGCACCGAGCTACATCAAAACCAACTATGTCAACTGTTACTACGAGCACGTTCTAATGCGAAGTAATTATCCCTTTCAAATCCCGATCTCCAAAGCTTAGCTCAAGCATCTTTGTCCTTAGTTCATCCATTGTTTGTCCATATTCGTTATAGAATTTACAAAATTGCGTGTGCTTTAGGTTCTTGGTCGGGGTGTATGACCCCTTTGGTGACTTTAACATATTGGAGTCCTGTATTGTGGCTAATATCTAATCCCTGCTTTTATAAAGGGATGAAGTATAAGGACCTAGTTCCCTTAGTTAAGGGTATTCTCGCCCCGAATAGGGGTGATCTCGTCCTTTTGAGTGTTGAGTGATTGTGCTATCCTTCTGTCTTCCAACCTTTCCCGTCATATCTCTTTCATATTTATGTACTTTTCTGCCCTAACCAAAGATTTGTCAAAATCCTTAGCTGGCCTTTTAGCCAGAGGCCTAAAAGGTCCCCTTCCTTGAGTCCTTATTCAAAAGCACTAGCCAAGACTTCTTGTGTCATAAAAAGGGCTTCTAAAGTAGCCCATGAAAACCTTTTTAGGTATTCTCTCACAGAGTTCTTCATTTTCTCACCTCATGTTGAATAATGACATTGGTATTCTTTCATATGTCTTGCAACTAGCAAATTGGTGCAAAATAAGGAGAAAAAATCGTCAAAATTTCATATAATCTCTGTAGGTAGTTGATTGAACCATCTTTGCGATGATCCTACCAGGGTGGTTAGAAAGAATCTACACTTGATCTCTTTAGAGTATTGATACAACAGCATTTGGTGCCTAAATTTTTGCTAGATGTTTTGCTAGGTTTGAGGCCCTGTTATACTCAGGACATTGATCGGTCTAAAGTTTTCCGGTAGAGGATTTATTAGAATTTTTTCTGTGAATGGCAAGCCTTCCCTTAATTTGACCTGAGTCATCTTCATTTTCTCTAATTGTTGATATATATTGGTAATCTTCCTCTCTATTTTTGACAGCATAACTCCCTCTATTTTTTTAATCTTATCCATGCTGCTAACTAAGACTGAGTTGTCGACCTTCTCTTCAATTCATCCTTCTTTCCTTTGCCATTTTAGGGTAGACATTATTGCTACTTCTACTATTTCATTCAATTATTCTATCAAGACTTGAACTAGCCCACTTACTTCATGTCTCAGCTCTAAAAATTTTAATGCCCTTACAGGTGGTGCTTTATGGAACGGTGTGTCCTCCTATTGGACTAGACCAAGGGTTGTCTATTTGGGCTCCTGACCTCTCGGCATCCCTCCTCATGGTGTGTCATCTTGTTGTTCATTGTTCCATACCGATGCTCCACTTGTTTTCATTTAAAGAAAATCTTCCAGCTCTTGTTTCTCACAGATGGCTCCAATGATGACGTCACACTAAGCATATGACATCAACCTCCTTTATCCCCTTTTTGTTCTTATGTTTTTCCTTGCCCTCCTCCTTCATAGAAATGGGCTATTTATACTATAGATTTTGGTACAATTGAACAGAGAAAATCTCGTATCACTATGCCTCTATCCTAGTTTATATTCTCAATTCTTAAGGTATCTTCCATATCTTTTCATATTCATTACATAGTGACAAAGAGGTGTAGTTATGTACAATATACATTATGTTTCTAGCATGTAGAAATATTTTTTTAAACAGCATTTATATTATTTTATGAGATTATACATGCAATCTGATTACTTTTTACAATGGCTTGCAGATTTTCCGCATATTGTTTTAAGATTTGACCTTTTAGATTTAAAAATTAAAGTTAAATATAATTTTATACCTTGTATATTTTGTGTATGTAACGGTAAGTATATAAAAGTAATATTACTATTAATTTTTTATGATTTTATACTTTGAACATCCATATATTGCCGAAAATAGTTTTAAAATACTTGTTTTTTTTTTCTATAGTTAACCTTATGTTTTTATATAAATATAAAATATAAATTGAATATAAGCTGCTAATCAAGTCAAATAAAATTTATGAACATTAAGGCTATGTTTGGGGGAGGAGTTTTGTTGGGGTAAAGTTTGATAAAAATTGTATTAAAATGAATGGTATGTTTAGAATAAAAATTTTGATAGGATACATAACGTTATTTATATGAAGAGTATTTATATATGTATAAAATGCATAATAAAGATTTGATAGCATGATTGTATGTATATAGTGATAATAGTTAGTATCTAGGATATAAATATAAATATATATATATATATATGTGTGTGTGTGTGTGTGTGTGTGTGTGTGATTGTATGAATGTGTGTATGTACGTGTTAATTTAATTGCGAATAAGTGTAACAATTAAATATAATTAGTTAGTTATATATATAAAAGAAAAAAATTTTGAATGAAAATGTTGTTATAACTAGTATGTTTGGAATAAATATTTTGATTGGATGACTTATGTATTTGAATAATTGAATTTGAATTCATATATATATAATAATAATGATTAAATGATATGATATTATATATAAATAATAATTACTTTTTAAGATAAAGATAATAACTAATGTGAGTTATGAGTGTGTGAATGTAAGTATCGATTTAATTTTAAATATGTGTAATAATTGAAAAAATAATTAATTTATTATATATGTAAGAGGGAAATTTTGAGAAAATTTTGTTAAATGATATATTAGTAATACAAAGTTTGAAAGGTTGTGTAAAGTTGGAGAGGACATTTCCAAACGCAGCGTAATTTATATTTACCAAATTTGGACCCCCGACTAGTATGCATTGGTTACAAAACACGTGAGGGGTGGGGGACAATTTTAAAAACTAAGTCAAATCGTGTAGTTGAACTAATTAGACTGCCGATAAATTTAAAAAAGAAAGGGCTCAAATAGGATTTAAAAACCAAAAAAACAATAAAATTAAGTAAAATTAGACAAATCAAAATTGCACTGTTAATCCAAGAAAACCAATCACGGTTCATAAGAACTTAACAATTTAAATTGATAAATAAATAAATTTTTAAGTCTTAATTCTCGGCTTCTTAATTTAGTAATCATTCTTTTTTATTATAGCCTATATTCGATTTGTTGTCCTTCATACGAAAAGTTTTCATGAATTGAACAAATTGTTTTTCGAAATGCCATACCTTTTTACTTAATTGAATATATTGGACTTTACTAAAATTCTATTATATTTTGATTAAATATTTTGGAAAGATATAATTTCATTTTACATTTTTATATCTTTATTTATCGGATTAGTGTTTATTGTTTTTATTTTTGCAGTATTCTTATTATATATTCAATTATTGTTTTATTAGAAAATGCTTAAAATTAAAATTCAAATAGTTTTCTTAATTTTTATTATTTTATGTATTTTAGTATATTAAGTAATATTTAAAATGTAAACATGACATCAACTGTTTAACTGTAGTTAAACAATGAATTAAACTAGTAATTTTTAAACTAAAATTTTTCAATTTGATATCCAATTTAATCTGTGGGTTGAACGTTAGTAGTAAATAAATACTAAGAATGAATGGCAAAAGTCAAGCGTACAAGTCATCATCTGTATAGGGATATTTTGCTTTTCATTTTCAAGCATAAGTTTTATAATTGGATGCAAATTTGCTGCCATTAAAATATTTTTGTCCAAATCATATAACTTATCAAAATAGTACTTTTTATTTCTTTTTCTCTCAAAATTTTATCCTATTCCTAAATTTATGCGTCATATTTTATACCAATTTTTCTCTGTTTCTTTATTGTTATTATTTTTTTGTGTTTTTGAGAAATTTGTTGCGGAAAAGGATAAAATACTCTTAATTAATACACACACACACACACACATAAAGATATTCTTAAAATATATTACTTTGGCCTTTTAAAGAGAATTGCATTTTAGAAAAGAAATTTAATATTCAAATGAAGAATTTTCATTTTAAGAAAATGCAAATGAAATATTGATTGCCATTATTTGAAAGAGAACGGATGGTCTTTCTGGCAAACAAAAGTAACGGCCTTAAAAGTTTTAGGATGCAAATTTTATTAGGGAAAAAATAAATACAAAAGTAAAAGAAAAAAATAAGTTAAAAAGATTATTTTGATGGTTGGTGTGGGTCAAAATGAGTTTTTCATTGTGGGAAAAATCTTTACAAATTTGAGTCCAAATATCGCCCTTGAATTCTGGTTTCTCATCAATTGATGTTTGATTTTTGTCAACTTTAGTAAATAACATGAATCTCATTAAACTAATTTTCCTAATCTCAGAATAACAATCTAAATCAGAGATATGGTAATCCACAAAAAAAATTGAACATAAATACACGTGATTGATTATCATTAATGAATGCGAAACACTAGTTACCGTAATTCATATAATTGCCTTACTCAAAACTAATATGTTCTGTGTCTATATGAAGTGAAAAAAAAAATAATTCTACTTTCCCTCTATTTATTTACTCTTTTCTCACTCCACAATTTGGTCCTAAATTAGAAAATTACCTTTCTACCCTCTCCGATGGCTTAACAGGAGTAGCTGTGAAATTTTAACATGTATATTTAAATTTATAATTTGTAATATAGGAAAAATATATAGAAGCTAAAAAAACCGTTGCGCTACCCCACCCGTCATATTAATGATAGAACCCACGCCCATTATGCACGCATTGCTGTCTTAAATCCCATCATCTTCCGTTGCCAGCTCTCATCCATCACTGCCCATCATCATTTATTTCCATCCCCTCTGTCTCTCTGCATTTTTCCGAATGGGTTCTTCTTCGGACGATGACGGTGAGGAGTACTTGTTCAAGATTGTCATAATCGGCGACTCGGCAGTTGGTAAATCGAACTTACTCTCCCGCTACGCCAGAAATGAGTTCAACATGCACTCCAAGGCGACCATTGGGGTTGAGTTCCAGACCCAGTCCCTCGAAATCGACGGCAAAGAAATAAAGGCTCAGATTTGGGACACAGCCGGACAAGAGAGATTCCGCGCCGTCACATCCGCCTATTACCGGGGCGCGTTTGGCGCTCTTGTTGTTTACGACATCAGCAGAAGGTCAACTTTTGACAGCATTCCCCGGTGGCTGGATGAGCTCAAGAGTATGTTTCTTCTTCTTCCCTAATTTTAGTATCTTCTATATCGCGATTTGGAATGCTCGATTGTGTGTTTGGCATCAGAAAATTGATGGGACGTGGTATCGAGGATGAAATTCCTGTGTTTTCCTTGGCCGGCTCACGACGGGATTCCACTGCAATATACTTCCATGGTTACTGGAAATTTCTTTAGCTATGTTGTCCTTTGGTTTATTCAAAATAATTACACCAATCTGATCTTTGAATATATAGTTTATACGATCTTTGAGAAATTTGGAAGTGGAGCCAGATCTGAATTTTGTGATCCTTTGTGGTGTATATAAAAATGGTTGGATTTGACACTAATAGGACTTGTATATGCCCAAGTCAATTTTTCGGTGGTTTGCTATTTGGAATTACAAAGTAAACGTAATATATATAATTTTCTATTCTTTTGTGAACAACCTAGAATGTGGACTCTTAAAAATTAGATAATTAGCGGCAGTGAAATTCTTAGTTAGCTATTACATTATTAATAAATTGCTATAAATGAGAAAACAAATAATATGCCAGGAATTGATTGTCTATTCGCCCGAAAAGATGTACATAAGGTACTAAAAATCTTTTAAGGGGTGGAAAAGCAATCATGGCCCCCGACTGACGTACCGTCATGAACAATACCTACTGCCATCTTCATTTCATCTTTTGGCACATACATAATCGCCACCGCTGCATTTTCAAATTTACCCCCTGCATCGTTTTACCATGATATTCTGTTTCTAAATCTGCTATTTTAAAAGGGAAATATTGAATTTTTTTGGTATTATTTTTGTGAGACTTTGTATGAGAATATCATAGTGGCAGCTATTTAATGATTTTGGAATTATAGAGAGTTCATCCCATTCTATTTGGAGGCACATGTAAAGTTGAGTTGGGGTCTATATTTAAAATTACATCATGATAATTCTTTTCATTGAATCCAGTGGAAAAATAGAAAATTCAATATAAATAGTAAAAGCTTTTTGAGGAAGGATATAATTACAGATGAAAGAGCTCCAAAGGAGTCCTAGAGTTTCTCTTGAATATATAATGCTATGTTCAGTGTTTCTACTTTTATTCAGTATAAGCAATGTATATATATAGATTCTAGGATCACGTCTTTATTAAAAAATGTTTTTATTTACATTGTGGTTCAGGAGAGTAGCTGTCATGCAGGTCCACAGTTCCTTATTTGAAATTCAAATTACATGAGATCATTGATTAGGTTGTCCTAATCTTATGTAACCCGCATAGCATTCTATGAATTTGATCTATTCCAAATTTATTTTTTAGCCTATAGGAGTATTTACATCTTTTGAAGTGCATGATGTAGTGAAATTTCATAAATGCCTAATAAAAGTTTGCATTCATCATTTTTGGATTTAAAAAATTTACTGACAAATTCCATGTTTATGTCCTATAAGTGCTTTGAGTATTTTAAGGATTATAATGTAAATTTTGTGTTTGGTTTGTGTTTTGGAAATAGGTTAAGATGAAAGAATGATTTGTTTGTTGTTAGGTTTTTGAATGTTTTTAGGGGAACAAAAAATAGTTTACATATCAAATCATGTATGGTTAATCAATTTTTTTTATAAAAAATTGTATAAGTATGTATATGATATCATGTAGTGATGGCTTGATAATATTTTGTACAAGCTATAGATTATATTTTAGAGATTCTTGCGTAAGTGTATTTGCATATAGATAATGAGTGAGCGCGCACATGTGTGTGTGTGCATAAATATAGAAAATTGGTGTTTTAGCTTTAAGGGTTTTAAGAATGCTTTTTATGATAGAGTAACATTTTCATAAACATTGGGTTCCCTCTTACGGCATTTCTAAACAAGCCAAGGAGTATCCAAACATAGACAAAGCTTATTGGAATTTTAGAATTTCGAACATTACAATAACTTAGATTTTGATATTTAGATTGATTTCTATAATGCCACTAAATCAGTGGAGAACCTTAAAAGAAACCTTTCTCCCACTATATAATTAAAGGAATGAAGCAATTTTCACCACCATTTGACATTTGTCAAATTTCTAAAGATGAAGTAATTTATAAAGAGTTTAGCAATTGACAAACTTAATTCTTGTTTATGAGTTTTATATCTTTAGTCTTTAATATGTCATTGGGTATGCTCGAAGTTCTTTCCTTGTAACTCTTTTTATAATTTAGTATGAATTTTAGGACTTCATTGCAAATGAGTCACAACACTTATAGATCTGAAGATAACCGGTCTTCAAATTTTTATCTAAATTCATTTATACATTCAATGATGATCATTAGGAGCGTCTTTGGAAATGCATTTATCTTTGACGAACCTTAGGATGAAGGTATGCAAGCATCTAATATTGGATCTAGAGGTTAAAATAAAGCCCTTTTCACTTTAGTGAGAGTACTAACATAGAAAATGACCAAAAATGGGTTTTACGACACAAGATATCCGCATTATTCAAAATGTATAATATTCCTTGCGAAGTTAGTCATAATTATTTATGGCATGCATGACGTGAACCGACAGAAGCAAAGGATTAAAACATGGTTGAGAAAATGGGAAAAATGATAGAAAATAAACAAGGGACAATAACAGGGAAAACAAAGGGATAGACGGTGAGATTATAGTTAAAGTATGAACATACCTCATGTGAGGCAAACTCTTATAGCAAATTGGAAATAAATACAATCAAAGAAATCCAAACACCCTCATTGTGGAGATGTTGGCCATGAACCATTGGAAGTAAGCCGAATGACCCAATTTGATGCTTGGGCTTGGATTTGATTCACTCAACACGTACAATCAAATAAGTATGGAGAAAAGAAGAAAAACTTCTTTATTTAATATTTATTACATTGTTTTACATTATTACAAAATATGGGGCAGGGGTGGGTATTTAAAGGAGTACAAGCTAAATCTAATAATACAAGTGTGAAAAGACTAAAATGCCTTGAAATTTTAGCTCCAACAGTCAAAATTCAAAAAGAATGGTGAAAATCTAGTCTCGCTTGTCGTGATCAATCCAAATCATAGTTCTGAAAGGCGAATGGCGTGACCATAGTTTTGAAAGGTAAATGGCGAGGCGAGGCGTGGCGCTAACTTCTACTGGAGCCATGGTGCATGGTGTGTGCTATTTTGAAGTATGGTGCACAATAAATCAAATTAATTAAACATATTTGTCTTTAATATATATATTTGAAATATAAAATAACTATAAAAAATCAACTTTAATTAAAAAAAACAAATAGCATTGATAAAGGCATAAACAATTTGTTTCAAGCGTGAACTACAAAATCATCTTAATAAAATTTGATAACCAACTTTTCAAGTTCAAAATAAAACCAAATAAACATCATAAACTATGTAAATATCATAAATGTTAATCATCAATATCAAAAAAATCACAATTACTCTCCATATCATTTTTATCTTCATTCTCATTATCGGATTTAAACTCAGGCTCATTCTCTTCATAAGCATTTTCTTTATCATCTTCATCATATATTAATTGATATGGTCTATATTTAGATCTAATGCCTTTGAACTTGTTCCTGCCCTTGTCGTTGCCCTAGATAAAAAATTATATGCTTTTTCTTCAACCCTTGAAGCTCTAGCAACATGCACAAAAGTGTCCTCATTTGAATCCAATCTTCCAAGCAACCATTTATTAGATTCATCAACATTCTCTAAACTCATAAGATCAAGTTCATGACGTTTCTCAAAATGACGTCTCTAAACTCGATTATACTTGATATAAGCTAAATCATTCATGCGCTTTTGAGCTAATCTATTTCTCTTTTTGGAGTGAAGTTGTAAAAATTAAACTTTAAATTAAAATCTTTTATTAATGAAATAATAATATTAATAGATACATATAAATTATGTACTTACATTTTCAAACACACTCCAATTACTTTCACAACCCGGCATTGCAAGTAAAATTAAGAACTCTAATTGCGAAGGTTTGCAAATTTGGAATGTTGTTTCCAAAATCTTTTCATCATTCGACTTCACAAAACAAATATCAAGATACAATAGTTATTTATCATTATATGATACAATAAATATATTTAAATTTATATAATAAATACTTGATGCTCTCAATTTTCTTTGTCTAACAGCTCATGCAAATTCAAATTGGTTTTCAGCATTTCTATACAAAAAAAGCTCTTAATAAATCTTATTTTGTACATCATCTGGAAACAATTTTTCTATGCATTTGTGCAGGCCATTTATAATCTCCGGATCGTTTTCAACAACGGGGTTTTCATAAAAGAATTTTGGATTCAAAAAATAGTCTGTTGCTTGTAAAGGCCAAGCTACATCTCCTATCTCCTATCAATAATTTTAAATATGTTCTTATACTTTTCTTCATTATTGTTAAATAAGGCCATTGTTGTTTCCTTCGCTCTATCCATAGCCTCATATATATATATATATATATATATATATATATTCTATTGGAGGTTGAGCCTCACCATTTATCAATCATAACACAGCTAATAATGACCCATCAATTTTGAGTGCATAAACAAAATGAAGACATCAATATTACACTTTCCACCAACTTATCTTGTGTTTCTTTTGAATATTTGCACTCAGCCCACTGCTTTGAAGTAAACACATTTCTCAAATTTGCCTTCTCTACTTGAAAACACTTCAAAGTCAGAAAGGCAATGGCAAATCTGGTCTTTCTTGCTTGAACCATCTCCTTTTGTTTAGTGAACTCTTTCGTTATGTTCAAGAGATTGACCCTATTATAAAAAAATATATATATATCCATTTATCATCATTGCTCGATCATACATTTTCTTCAAAGTAGAAACTTTGAAAATATTTTCAAAAATAAGATCTATGCAATGAGGGAGTTCAAAACAAATGCTTATATTTAGCTTTCAAAAGTCTTCCTATTAATTCAAAAGAAAATAAAAATTCATATTTTATAAATAATCACTAATGTAATTAAAATAAATTACAAAATTAAATGTATTAAAATTTTCTTACCAACATTTGCGCTCGCACTATCAATAATTACTTGCACTACATTTTTCTCACCAATCTATTCAATTATTTTGATAACAACTCGCACATTTTCTCATTAGTGTGAGAATACTTCGAAGCATCGACCGATTTAATAAATTTGCTCCCTTTTGGGCAATTCACCAAAAAATTAATCAATGTCTTATTCTTTTTATCGATCCAATCATTTGCCATCAGTGAGCAGTCATATTTTGTTACCGCTTCATTATGGGTCTTTAAAAGGTCACTCTAGTGGTCCAACTCCTTCAAACAAGTCACTCTCAACTAATGATAAGTTGGTAGCTTTGTGCCAGGATCATACTAAAAACAAGCTTCTAACATATACCTAAACGTATTAGAATTAACAACATTAAAAGGTAGCATGTTGTCATATGTCCACCGTGTAAACCATTGCACTATATGCTGTCTATTTATTTTTATAGCTTCATTAAACTTTAAAGCTTTTCTCTTACCACGGCTACATTTCAGTACCTCATGAGCATCATGCATAAAAAATATGTCAATGGAGTCCATCTGCTTTATTTTTTTAATTGATGCAGTTGATGAACCAGTAGATAGACACTTGCCAAGACTTGAGCCTTCGTTGTATTCAACATCTCTCTCAAGTTCCTCAGCCATCAAATCAAAATGAGAAATTGCATCAATTTGATTTTTTTAGCTCTTTCTTATTCTCCATTAAATTTTTAATTTCTTTCTTCACATGCTCAAGATATTTTAGGCACACTTTTGTATTTCGAAAACCTTTAATAAGGTATTGTTTGTGCCATGTAATCCCCCTTTGGAAACTTTTTCATAAAAAACACATTTGACGTAATCTGTATTTTTTGGATTGATTAATGTCGCGTAATTCCAAGCTAGGTCCTTTCGATTTGAATTTGACGCATCAAAAGTCAATGTGTTAATACGGTCAACAATTAATTATTATAAGAACAATACACACAGCAATACACACAATATAGTAACACTGTAACACACACACACAACACAGTAACATTGTAACAATACATACTACACAATACACACAGATACACGCGGCATACACACAACACAGCATACACACAAAAAAAAAGACAACACACAACATACACAGGGCACACACACAACACACAACATGCACATGAAAAAAAGACAACACACAGCATACACATGGCATACACACAACACACAACATACACACGAAAACACAAACATATGAAAAAAAGCATACACACAACACACAACATACACACGAAAACACAACACATGAAAAAAAGACAAGAAGTTGCGTCGTGAACTTTCCTTCACCCAGAATCGCACTGGCGACCATGAACTTTTGTTCATGCGTTGGCTCGCAATAGGTTGCATCGTCGACTCGCAACAGTTGGTGTCGTAGGCTTGGAGCAAGTCACATTGGAAGTCGTAGCAAGTTGTGTCATGTCAGAGGCTCACAGTAGGTCGCACACAGTCACCTAAAGTGAAGATGGTCGCCATTCACTGTGGATGGCGCCATGTGTCGCCTTTTACAACTTTGATCCAAATGCCAATTTGATCAATCACATGGTTCTAAGGCTAGATTTGTTGCGATTTAGATGTGTGGACTGTATTTATGATTGCGAACCTTGGGATCGATCATGATCCTTGCAATTGTAATTCAAGAGTCTTCATTTTTGTGCCTAGGTTAATCCAGTTATGTGGAATCTATTGGGCTCTATTTCGATCGTAATTCTAGAATGCCTAGAATCTCTCTAAAGTCAATTCGAAAGCTATAAAATAGATTTGGCATGGCCCAGATTGTAATTCCAGCCTTCTCTCAAGCTCCTTTAGCCCGTCTGAGTCCAAAATTGAAGCCATAACTCCACCC
The DNA here is from genome assembly GCA_019155195.1 of Avicennia marina. Taxonomy (NCBI): domain Eukaryota; kingdom Viridiplantae; phylum Streptophyta; class Magnoliopsida; order Lamiales; family Acanthaceae; genus Avicennia; species Avicennia marina. The sequence continues at coordinate 5,510,062 of CM032772.1, read as the reverse complement.
TTCTTCCGTGCTCCTAAGTCCACTTTATTCAAGATTTGAATCCTCTTTTAAAGATTAATCTTATATGTCTCCCCCTTAAAAAATATCATGGCACAACAAATATCATACCCAAGTTCTTTAGCACCTCTAATAGGTTTGGGATCACATCAATGCACCATAGCACGTCGTGGCTTGTGCATTAAGGTGCCAGCACCATTCTTACACTATGGCACCAAACTTCATTTAGCATGTGCCTTTGCCCCAAGCACAAGATATTCTTGTGTTGTGATTAATTTTTTGAAGGAATCACTAAAATGAAAATTGCTTTGACTTCATATCTTTGTCTTGCTTTTTCTTTTTAATTCTTGGTCAATTTATTTCTTTATTTCTGCCCTCTTTTTTTAGGGTAAGTTTTCTTTCTTTGTTATTCTCTATTATCTTCTTGAATTCAGGTAACATATTTTTCTTTAATTTTTGCTTTTTCGCAAAATTTCCTTTTGCCATATTCTCTAATTCTCAACGAGATTATTTAAAGTTTTATTTTTTCCCTACTAGTAAATTTTCTTGATTTTTATTTAATGTATCTACAGACAAATTGCATAGATTTATACTGTCCAAAGAATTTCCTCAATAGTGATGTTTTCCTAATTCTTATGGCTATTATTGTTTTGAAAAATCATTTGCGTGAAATTACATGGGATTTTTTGTGTTTTGATTTTTTTGAAAGATGTTATATAAGCAGGTTTTTTGTTTATTAAGTTTTTAACCTTTGTATATTTAGGCTCATATGTTTAATTTTTTTTTTAATAACATAATAAGTTCAAAAATATTTTTATTTATTGTTTATTATGTATAATTTTTTCGGGTTGGATAGATGTGGATGAACAATTAACCCCCACCCCTAAGAACCATATAGGAAGTTTTCTGCTCGTATGGCTCAAGAAGTAATGGTTTGGATCTCAAGTTGTTGGAGACAAAAGATTCATATGAGAAAATATAAGTAAACGGGCTAACGCTAGAGCGTACCAAGATAAAGGTACATCAACAGCCATTTGATTTATTTTTGTGGAAATTATTAAGTATACAAATATTTTATTTATTTATTAATTTTGTGCCATACTTCGTCAAAGGGTGTGCCACATTGCTTATTGTGTGCTGTAGCTCCAAGAAGCTTTTGTGCCATGATGTGCTACACCCCATTAACAACCATGGAGTTGGTATTTATTTGACAGGAAATTTCCAACCTATAAAATTGTTATTGAATAGTTGTCACCAGCTCCTGAGGTTGCAATGTAGAGAGATGCTGTACAATTTTGTGCCTACAAAGATTATTAAACGCTCGGCAACCTTCATCAGTGGGCAGATTATTCTTGTGATAGGTGTTAAGTATAAGACAAGAAGCATCTACTGTCATTTCTGCCTTCAAATTAGAATGCAACTGCATTTTTTTGAGCTTAAGAATTTAGAAGTTGAATTAGCATTCAACTTCTGTAATCAACCTTGTTTTCAGGCCCAAGGAACTGAAATTTGAATTGGTTATCTTGATTCCTTCCCTAGGTCTGATACTGATTGAGGTTAAAGGCCACTAAAGTTTTAGGACCAGGCGTAAAGACATAACTTGGAAAGGGAAAAAAAAATGGATTTTTATATCATTTATTGCAACAACATGACGTGAAAAATTGTTTGTGCATGGTAACTCTGTTTCTCCAAGGAATGCATAAAAGTTCTAGTGTGCTTATGTTTTTATAGGAAATGGTGTTGGAGTTCCACATTTTATTTATTTGGATTTTTCTTAAACATTGATTGTGGAACCAAGTTTATCTGCATTTTTCTTAAAAATTGATTGTGGAACCAAGTTACATTTTTGTCTTAGTGCTTGTTTTGAAATTTACTATGGGATCCTGAATTAAATTTTTCAGGCTGTCTCTTCTTTACAAGAAAACAGAAACATGATACAAATTCTCTAGTCCCAGCACAAGAAATAAAACACATGTTACAGTGTCAATTTACATTATTTGATGCTACGTTATGACCATTGTTTAGATTTTTTCTATTCTGATTCCTCTTTCTCAATCTTGGTTATAATCAGGGGAGGTGTAAGTTTAGGGATGTTTCTAAAGTTTTATATAGGTTTAAAGTATGATAAAGGTAATTGGCAGTTGTTCCTTCTTTCTTCCAGTTAGATGTCATCAATTTCATTCCCAAGGAAATTATCTTTTGTTCTTCTCTTTCAACCACATACGATGTGCAGAGGGTGTCTGGAGGTGTTTTACTTGAAAGGAGACTGGTTATGAATTTCTGTAGGGATCAAAAAAGTCTAAATGAAAACCTTGAATATTTATTCTATTTTCTTGCTCCATGTATGCGTATGCCATCTTAAACGGTAATGTGGCAAGCCCAGAATGCCACTCCAGTAAAACCCATGTAAAGTTTTCATGCCGTCAAATGTGGTCATTCTCCATTTTCCATTTTAGCATCCTTTGTACATTGATTTCAAATTCCTCTATAGTTTCCATGCCTTGTGAGACCTCATCAGTATGATACTCTTCTCGCAGCTCATTCTGATACAACTGTTGCAAGGATGCTTGTGGGAAATAAATGTGATTTGGAGAATATCCGAGATGTGAGTGTGGAGGAAGGAAAAGGCCTTGCAGAGTCCGAAGGATTGTTTTTCATGGAAACCTCCGCATTGGATTCAACAAATGTCAAAAAGGCTTTCGAAATTGTCATCCGTGAGATTTATAATAATGTCAGCAGGAAAGTCTTGAATTCAGACTCTTACAAAGCAGAATTATCTGTCAACAGGGTTTCCCTTGTCAATGAGGGCAATGATGAACCAAGACAAACAGGGGGATCTCGTTCTTGTTGTTCGTGGTAAATCTGAAGCGCTTATTCTCAAGAGCCATTGGTTATGCTATGTTTGGTTTATCTGATTTCATACATCTATATGTTTTTTCCATAGTTGAAATGGGATTATAAAATTTCTCAAATATGGTTTTTATGTTCCAAATTTAGAACAGTTATGGTCTTCCTAAGTTCCAAAGTAAAACTTGTTCTGGAAATGTAAATTACACTATTATTACGTCACTGTGTTTGAGTTTGCGTTTGCTTAACATTTTTTGGGAATCGTTCAATTTATCGCTAGCCAAACGTTATTAAATTGGCCTACCATCAAATATTTGAACTGTTCTAAAACTGACAATGTATCAAGAGTGCTCGTAAAATGCCCAATGATGCGTGGGGTATGCTTAGTTGTTGATTTAGATGGGGGTGGAAAATAAGACTAATAAAAATTTGTACACTTTATGTGTGAAATTATGTATAAATTATAAAATAATTGTACTTTAATTAATAGAAATAATATTATTCAAAATATAAAAATATTTAAAATAAGAAATTAAAGAAAGATGAGAAGAAATTGAATGAAAAGAACATTTAAAGAAAAATGAGTTACAAAGGATGGAAAGTGAAAACAGAATTTAAAATATTACATAATGTAAGGGGCAAACATGTCATTGTGCTTTGTGCAATTAAAATGCTTTTGAATATTTAAAAATATAGTATAGATTTTGAAGGGCGTGTGTTAGGTAATTAAATCTAGAAGGGAATAAAAATCTTATAACATTTATATGTATATAATATATAATAATAATTAAATGATGTGAAATTATATAGATTTATATGGAATGTCTTTTTCTAATTGTGAAAGGACAAATATATTTTTAATTAATTGCTTAAATTTATTATGCAAATAAAGTTACTTAGGTAAAAAAATTATTTAAAATATATATCTTTTAGTAGTAGAGAATTAATAAAGTTTTAATATTTCAAACTGCTTTTGCAGTTATCTTTAAATTATATAAAATAGAAATATTTTAATTGTAAAAAAAATAGAATTTTAAATTAACACACATACATACATACATATATATATATTAAACTACTTATAGAATTATTTTTAAATTATGTAAAACAAAAAATCTTTTAGTAGTAGAAACTAATAGAATTTTAAATTATTTTTAAACTTATATAAACTTAAATTTATAATAAACTAAATTATAATTGTTATAATTGTATAATTGTATTTTAAAAAAATTAAAAATGAAGATCTCACTATTCTTATAGCAATATACAGTAAAACATCTAAACTAGGTGAAACTTTATCATAAAATTTATAAAATGGGTTAGAATTCATCTTATTATTTATTTTTTTGTTAATTATATTTAATAAATTTATAGTGGAAAAATAGCAAGAAAACTAGAGTTACACTAATGAGCTAAAAGTTTGAACAAATAAATAAATTGCATATATAAGGAATCAGTATTCTTAAGAAAATATTGTTAGTTATAAAATATTTAAAATGAATAAATTTATCACTATCAACTTCATTAAATATATCATTATTGCATAATTATATTTCTAAAAACATAATAACAAATTCTTCGAAGACAATGGTGTCATGATTATATCACCTAATAAATATAAAATAAATTATAATGCGAAAAGTTTATAAATATAAATATCAATAAGATTAAGATAGGAAATAAAAACAAATAGCAACTTAAATGAAGTCATAATAATGAACTCAAACTTTATAAAAATTTCATTTTTGTTATAAAATATGTGCTATGAGTCAATATCATACCATCAGTTTTATTAATATGTGATCATTATTTTAATTTTTTTATTTTATTTCATAGCTAATTATATATTTAGGCTATAATATGTATAATTTATAGTATGAAAAATAATGTTACAATAATGTGCTAAAATTTTAAATAAATAAATAAATTATAGATAAAATCAAGTTTAAAAACATACAAGTTTATGTCCATCCACTTTATTACATTTATTAAATTTTCATAAATTACTTTTTATTTTAAATTTGATTGTATGTAATATAATACTATAAAAATAAAATAACCATAACAAGCATATTAACTTTAGATTGTAAAGATAAAATATTCTATTTTTTAAAATTATTAACAGATTTATGTATATATAATATAATTAAAATATAAAACATGAATTTTGATGCAAGAAAAATTCACACATTGAATACACAAACACACAATTAATCTCAACATATTGCAAATACAAATTGATGATGAATATAAAAATAATATAAGCAATGCTAAAAAAAATATGATGTGGATGTTAAGAATCAAGACCCTTTAGCATTATCATTTGGGCCCTTCATTAGAGCCCAAGCACAAAAGTTTAAGGAAGCACTTGTAGGTTTGATGCACAATTGCAAGGTTGAAGAGTGCTTGGATGAGTTTGGAGAATCAAATGATGGATATTGGTGTCAAATTTTAACTTGGAACAACCAAGAATGCAAAAGGACTATAAAATTGCAATTTTGGGGTCCAAGAATCAATTTGACATGACTGGATCAACTTTGGGAGATTCTGACTTCACAATTGGGCAAGGGCACGGTTGATCAAAACTCACCGAATTGACCTGGGCACCCGATGAAAGCTTTCTATAATTATTATCACGTTAGGTGCAATCAATCACAAAGATGATTGACCTAGGTGCATGTTGGCATTTTTTGTTTTTGCGATCGTATGCACGGCGGATTTGCACAAACTATTCCTTGGAAGGTGCAATCAATCTCATCCTTGACTAGATTGATCGCAACGAGCGAGAAAAGCAAATTTTAAGCTAATTTTTTATTTTTGAATGTTGAAGGTCCACAATAAAGCCCAAGTCAGCCCTATTGGGTTTCTAGACATTAGGGTTTATGTCGCACACCTATAAATACCTTAAAGTAAGCTCTTGGGAGGATCTTTTGGTACTTTGCTAATTCAATAGAAGACATTTTCTTCTTTGTTCCATACTTTGTGTTTGTGAGGACACTCCTCAACTTAAGGTACAAATATGATCATTCAGCTGGCTTCTAGTAGTTCGTGGCCAATATTTCACAGCGTGGTGTTTGGTTTATTGATTGTTCAAATTTTAGTTTGTTGCAAGGGTTTACCTTAAAGTGAGGTAATTTTTGGCTCAGTACATTTTATGCAATCTCACTGTTTATCTTTCCTCAACCCTTATTTTGATCCTACTACTCAATGTTTACATCAATTGGCATCAAAGCTGGTTAATCGAGTTTCTTAATTCAGTTGATCAGTTGGCGTAACATTTGATCTATCTTCCCCACCCTTTGTTTTTATTCTTCCATCTCCTACATTTTCTCCATTTATTTCGAAATTTCAAAAAAAAAATTATCTGGACTGTTTGGATGGATTTTATGGTGATTTTTGGTGGTGTTGGTTTTGTGGTATTTTGGTTGGATCATTGTTGAGAACATTTGTCATTTGGTTTGACAAAGAAAACCAAAAGAGAAAAAGAGAGAGAGAGAGAGAGAGAGAGAGAGCGAGAGAGAAGAATATCATGAAAAAGGAGGAGGAAAAATAATTAGTTGTTACTATTTGATTTAAGAATGCTTTAGATTTGGAACAGTCCTAGCGATCTCAAGCTCACTTGGATCGATAGTGCCATCATGTTCTTTAGAAACCCTAGTTTGCTGCTAACTGTAGTTGCAATCGATCTTAGCTAATCTCAATCGATCACATTCCCTATTGCTGGCACGACCTCACTCACACACCAGCCCTATGAGATCAACATTGCCAAATCGATCCAACCACCTTTGGATTGATTGCCCTTGTTGTTTTCCAGCCAAGATAGATCTCTTTGATTCCTAATCGATTTAGAACCTTGTTTTCTTTGATTCTACACATATATTTGCAATTTTTTTGTGTTAAGCCTAGGAATCACACTAAATTTCCAAGGCGACATTAAGTTGGGTTTTGGTAAGATCATTTGAGAAATTTGAGAGGATACATTTTGATCATTTTATATATACACATACACACATGCGTGCTCGTTAATTTCACCATTTTGTTTTAACATGTCAAATAGCCAAGCAGGTTTAGCAGCAGAGTTCTATGTGAAATACAAAAGATTTCAAGGACGGTGGAAGGGATGCATGATTGATTGGAGAGGGTAGAGACATTCTAGACCACAAGGACCAAGGATGACCTGTCACCTCATGGTCAATGGGTTTTGGGGTGATGAGTTAGGGATTGTGAACATTGGCCAAGGGTGGAATAATGTTCCTTAGATAATTTTTTCGACTACCACGATGATTCATTTGATGAGCCTCCAAGGCAACAAAGGAGGAGGTTGATGGATTATGAGGAGAAGTTTAGGAGAATCAATTTGGTGATCATGAGTGTCCTTAGTACACAAGCCTAAAAAAAGTTAGATAATAAGCAAAGGAAAAACATTTTCCATTCACGATGCCAAGTGTGAGGACAAATGTGTGGCTTGATAGTGGTTGATTGAGAAGTTGAACTTGCCTACCAGTGCCCATCCTAGACCATACCATTTATAATGGTTGAATGATAGTGGCGAGGTTAGAGTTGCAAAATAGGTGTTGGTGTCCTTTAAAATTGGTGGATATTGGATGACGTCTTGTGTGACATGGTACAAATTTAGGCATGCCACATTTTGTTGGGACAGCCGTGGTAGTTTGACCCACGGGTGACCTTGATGGAATCACCAGTAGGTACACATTCCTTTTTGGTGGTCGAAGGATCACCTTGACACCTGTATCACAGTCCTTGAAATTAAATGTGAAGCTTTAGGTATTGGGATAGGGATCGTGTTGATGCAAGAAGGAAGCATCGTAGCGTACTTTAGTGAGAAGTTGAGTGGCACCACCCTCAATTATCCAACCCATGACAAGGAATTGTATTTCTTAGTATAGGCATTGCAAACTTGGCAGCACTACCTAAGGCTGAGGGAATTCGTAATCCACACTAACCATGAATCCTTGAAGCACTTAAAAATTAAGGTAATTTAAATAAAAGGCAGGAAAAATGGGTTGCATTCATTGACACATTTCCCTACATGATTAAGTATAAGAAGGGAAAAGAAAACATTATTGCTAATGCTTGTCACGTAGGCACACCTTGATATCCACATTGAGCACTACAATGATGGGTTTTGAGCATATTTGTGAATTATATAAGGATGATGTTGATTTGGTGCTGTGTATGCCTTGATACATATTGCACCTCATGATAGATTTTGTCAAGAAGATGGTTATTTATATTTTGATGGAAAATTGTGTGTGCCAAAATGTTCGTTGTGTGAGTTGTTGATTAGGCAAGCTCACGATGAGGGGTTGATGGGATTCTTTAGTTTTAGGAACATTTCCATTGCCCCCACTTGAGAAGAGATGTTGTTACGATCAATGACAGATGCTTGAAGTATCGAGTAGCTAGCTTGTGTACATCCCTACAGTTTGTACCCTCCTCTCCCTACGCCCCATGCCCTATGGATTGACATTTCTATAGAATTTATGTGGGGCTTGTCTAGAAATAGGAATGGACGTGATGCAATAATTGTTATTGTTGATATATTCTCAAAAATAACTCATTTTATTCCTTATCATAACTGGTGAAGTAAGTCATGTGGCTAATTTATTCTTTAGGAAGATTATACATTTATATGGGATCTCTAGGACCATTGTGTCTAGTTGTGACGTCAAATTTCTTGGTTATTTTTGGAAGACACTTTGGTGTAAATTGGGTACTAAGTTGTTGTTTTCTACTTCTTGCCATCCTCAAATAGATGGGCAAATTGAGGTAGTTAATAGGACTATAGGTGTCTTACTATGTGCTGTTCCTAGGAAAATTTTGAAGTCTTCAAAAGAATGTTTGTCATTTGTAGAATTTTCTCATAGTAGTACATACACCATTTTCCTCATTTGAAGTTATGTATGGATTTAACCCATTAGCTCCTATGGACTTGTTGCTATTACTTAGAAATGAGTATATTAATGTAGATAGCAAGAGAAAGGCTGAATTTGTGAGATAATTGCATGAGAAGCTGTGTTGGAATTTAGAAATGAGAATATAATAACATGAACAACAAGCAAATAAAGGGTGCCAAGTAGGTCTATTTGAACCTAGTGATTGAGTTGGTAGGTGAGTATGGTGTTAGCGCCACTTTTAATGTCTCTGATTTGGCTCCTTTTGATGTAGGTAATGAGAAGCACCTAAGTGACGCGTGTGCAGAAGCATAAAGATTAATTGATGGCGGCATAGGCTATAGACCAATGAAATGCTTGTGCGAAACATGAAGACAACCCAATGCAATGACCTTCGATGAACTTTAGTGAAAAAGGTGACTACAACTAACACGCCTTGTTAATTTATACGCCACGAATCAACTAATAATAAGTGTGGAATAATTTGATTTAGACTTCACAAGAAATTAATACACTCTAGTTCAAAGAAGAAAGAACTAATGTATTCAATAGCAAGAAATCAAAAGGTACTTTCAATGACTTAACCAGGCTTTATTTATAGTGTTATGGAGCCCTGAGAACCCTAAACTCATATGGAAATTAACTAAAGTAAAAGGATGACATAAAAGAAAGTTTCCAACTAAAATCTGGCTTTAAGACGTACACGTGTTCAATCTAGAAGTTGATCTCGTACCTCTAGATCATAAAAATAGTGTATCAAGTCATCCCAGTGTTTACAATCGTGCCTTGTGCAATTGAGCACGACTCTATTAATCGTAACTATAGAATGTTATAGCGCTTAGGATTTTCAGTCACACCCTACACGATTAAGTGTGCATCATCTGATTGCAAATGTAGAGAGTCTATTTTCAACCCACTTTCAATTGCATGAGCTCTAGCTAGATCCGTCAGCCTCGCAATAGATCAGCTAGTTGCTAGGCTCAATCTAGATGGTACTCTAAGGCTTATTTTGAGTTTTTTTCACATCAGGTTCACCCACCAAAGCTCTTCTTCCTTCTTCAGCTTGTCCAAACGTCCAAAAGCCTCTCAAACTCCTTCACAATCATTGTCGTTACTTCCTTAAGCCTTTTAGCCTTAGCTCTCATCAATGGGCTTTTGATTATCCTTGGATAATTCATATCAGCCCTAACTCTCATGTCATTCCCCTCCTCTTGAAAAGGAATTGGACTCAATTCCAAGTCTTGTTCATCCCCTGCATCAAAGGACTCAAATCAAAGACATTAAATGTTGCACTAATTCCAAACTCACTTGGTAATTACAACTTGTAAGCATTGTCATTGATATGCTTTATCACTTGAAATGGATTGTTGCCCTTGGCATTAGCTTCAACTTCCTTTGCATCTCGGATTAGTAATTCACACAAGGAACACTTAGGAACGCACAACCTCTCTATGTAGAACAAATATCCAACATGCTAAAAATACTTATCGTGTAAACCTTGCTTGGTCAATTCACACGCTTGACCAAAATCCTCTTCACTCAAATATAGTGCTTTAATATGCTCAAATCCTAAAAGGCTACCATTTAATGTAATAAGCAATGAATATCTCCTAAACAATGCATCCACTACTATGTTCTCTATGCCTTTCTTGTACTTAATTACATATGGGAAAGTATCAATGAAAGATACCCATTTGATATGTTTGCAGCTTAACTTATCTTTGCTTCTTATATGCTTTAAGGACTTGTGATCTATAAGAACAACAAATTCTCTAAGTCTCAGATAATGTTGCCATACATGCAAATCCCTTACCAGCGTGTAGATCCTTATCGTATGTAAGTAGTTCAGCTTTGCTCTATTCAACTTTTCCCTGAGATACAAGATTAGCCTTTTCTCTTACATCAACACTACTTCAACTGCTATTCCTGAAACATCATATTCAAGTTAAAATATTTTAAAAAAGTCAGGCAAAGATAATATAAAAGCATTAGTAAGTTTTTCCTTAAGCAACTCAAATGCCCTTTGCTAAGGTTCTCCCCACTAGAACTTCTCAACCTCTTAGTGATTGCAGTTAATGGTGTGGTGATTGTGCTAAATTCTCACACAAACCTCCTGTAGAAGCTCATAAGGCCATGAAAGCTCCTCACCTCAGTCACAGTCCTAGGTGTTGGCCATTCTTAGATTGCCTTGACCTTATTCTCATCCGGGTAAATTCCCTGTGCACTTACAACATAGCCAAGAAATATGTATCGATCTACACAAAATGTATACTTCTTAGTGTTAGCATACAATTGTTCCCTTCACAAGGCCTCAAATGCTTCCTTAAGGTGTCTACTATACTCATCAATTGATTTGCTATATACAATAATGCCATCAAAGTATACCACAATGAATCTACATATAAAGTACATAAAACATGATTCATAGGTCTCCCCAAATGGCATGACTAACCACTTATGCAAACCATATTTTGCTTTGAAGGTTGTTTTTCACTCATCTCCATCTTTCATGCAAATTTGATGATAGCCACTCTAAAGATTAATTTGTGAAAATACACTAGCCCTTGTAATTCATCAAGCATATCATCTAACCTAAGAATAGGATGACGATACTTTACTGTCATATCATTTACGGCTCTACAATCTACACACATCCATCAAGACCTATCCTTCTTTGGTACTAGTAGTACAGGTATCGCACAAGGGCTCATGCTTGCTCTGACCCATCCTTTGCTAATCAACTCTTCTACTTGTTACTAAATCTCCTCAATTTCCCCCAAATTTGTTTGGTATGTCAGTCGATTTAGAATGGCTACTCTAGGTATGAAGTCAATTTGATGCTCAATCCCTTTAAATGGCAACAATTCAAGACCAACTCCTTTGGAAGGATATCTTGATACTCCTACAAAACAAACAACACTTTGGGGAAGGCATAATTCTCACCCTTTCCAGCATGCACTCCTTTCTCTCTTTTCCTTCCCTCCCTGTTCTTCTTACTCTCTCTTTTTCTCCCAACTTGTTCACTCTCTAATTCCTTTCTACTTTTTTTTCCCTTCATGTCTAGTTCAAATTGTTGTTGTAGGTGGTGTTGATCCTCTTACACCTCCTTTAGTGTAAATGGTACAAGTGTCACCTTTTTGTTGTTATGATATAATGCATATTTATTCACCTTACCATGGAATACTACATCTTGATCAAACTGCCATAGCCTCTCTAACAAGATATAACACAACTGATAGGTATCACATCAAATAGTACATTGTCCTTGTATTTACCTATCTTAAACTCCACCACCACTTGTTTTGTTACATTTACTTCATCACTGTTATTCAACCATCATAATTTGTAAGGTCGGGTATGGTCTTAAAGTGTAAGTGTAAGTCTCTCCACGGAAATTGTTCTAGCTACATTTGTGCAATTCCCTTCATCTATAATAAGACTATACATTTTATCCTTAACTCTACACCTTGCATGAAAGATATTCTCTTGTTGCTCCTCAAATCCTTCCTCCTTTGCTTGAGCAGTTAGTGCTCTTATGACCACCAAACTTATGCTACCCATCTCTTTGTTAACTTCTTCTACTTCAAACGGTACCTCCCCCAATAGTGGCATCTTATCTCCACCACTACTTTCTTCCACGTTGGTGACTATCTCTTCTTTATTTGTCATTATCATTATGTACCTATTCGGGCATTAGGTAGCTATGTGTCCCCTCGCTTAGCAATAAAACACAAAATATCTCAATTACGGGTATTAGAAGTACTGGGATTTAGATTTTGTACCTTAGGTACTTCAGCTAAGGGTGTGTGTTTGGCCTTAGGCACTCCAATTGCCTTTGCTGGTTGCTTTTCCTCTTGGTTGGTAAATTCTCATTAGGTTGAGTATAGTGGCTACGGTTGTCTATCCCCCTTCTTTAGCTACTTCTTTACCTTAATAGCTAGCTCTAGCAAGTCTCTAATCTCCACATAGAGGTGTAACACTAGCACATCGACAATCTCTCAGTTCAATCTCCTCATGAATGTAGTCATGTTGGCTCTCTATCTTTCATTCACCTGCCCTCATTAGTACCATCTCTATTTCCTTGTAATAGTCCTCTACACTTTGACTGCCCTACACTAATGTCTATAGTCATCTATATACATCCCAATGGTAGTGACTTGGCACAAACCTCTTTCTCATCAATGCCTTTCATTCTTGCTAGGTCCCTAACAGATGTTCACCATTTCTTCTGTGATTAATGCATACCTAATCCCGCCATTCGATAGCGTAGTTTGTAAATTTTACTATTACTAGCTTTACTTTTGGGGCTTCAAAATACCTTTAACAGTCAAACACTAACTCCACCCTTCGTTCCCACTCCAAATACATGTCGAGGTCAGACTTGCCTTGGAAAGTCGATATATTCAATTTGACAACTTTCGGCATCTCATCATCCTCGTCTTGCTTATGCCTATGGGGTCTTCTCGAACTGCTAAAGTCGTCAAATTCGTTAGGATAATCAAAGTCTTTGTCACTAACATACCTTCCCCTACGTGGTAGGTGCATAGCTGGTCCTCTCTTGAGCATCAATTCCTCTCGAGGTGTTGGGCCATCTCGTGTAGATGCTTGTGACACCTTTAGATTATCCAAATGTTGGTTACTAGCTAACATGTCTGTAAGTTGCTTTAAGCTAAAGGCATTATCTCCCACAGTTAATTCTCTTGACATCCTATTAATATCTGCAATATAAAGAGAAATAGGCAAGTGACGTGTGTGTGTGTGTAAGTGTCCTCTCGCCTCACAAGATGCATTCACTTTGCTTTTACCTCTCCCTTATGTATCACACAAGTTCACTCAAAGGATGCACTTAGCAAGTCAATTTCTTGTGGTTACCTCACATAATCCCTAGAAGTTCTCTGTAATTTGAGTTTTGTAACTCGTAAGTATATGTGAGTGTGTAAAAAGCTGGAACTATTGGATCAATTCAGAATGGAAAAGTAGGAAAGAAGATTAATCTAGACACAAAAAGATTGATACTAGCTGAAAGAATACGATGCGATCAATCTGAGAGTAAAGGGATTGATCCAGGGCAAAAAGTGATTGCGCAATTAACCTAGGAAGTAGGCATGATTGAGCGCGAAGAAGGAAATTGACCTAGATTTTTACACAAACACACGCCATCGATCAGGTTGCAAGGTGCAATTGATCCTGTGTTTGAAACTCACGGATTTTCCTCATGTAATTCCTAGAAACTCACTCCAATTCAACTTCTTTCAGGTCATAATATTCTCCATGTGATGAGGAACAAGTTAGGCTAGGAATTCAAGGAAGCAAAGATCACAACTTTTGCAGTGTTCAATTTTTTTTCAATGCAAACTCTCTTTTTTATTATTTTCCTCTCTCTCTCTCTCTCTATCTTTTTCAAAAATCAAATCCCACTGATGCATGAATCAACAAGCAATGAATATATATATTTTACTATAGAAGGACATGATTGACAAGATATGAAGAATGGGAAACAACAACAGGAAAGACAAACTAAATTGGTACCTCGACTGGTGCCTTGATAAGAATCAGAAGTAGTTAGCATTAATGCTAAATGGCGAGTGTGTGGAAGCATAAAGACTAATAGATAGCGGCATAGGCTAGAACCCATCAAAGTTTACTTGTGCGAACTGTGAAGGAGACCCAATAAAATGGCCCTTGATGAACTCTCGCGAAGAAGATGACCACAACTAATATGCCTTGTTAGTTAATACTCTATGAATTAACCAAGAACAAGCCTGAAACAATTCAATTTGGACTTCATGAGAATTTGATGCAGGAAGAAAGAAATACAGTATTCAATAGCAAGAAATCAAAACATACTTTCAATGTAGCAACTAGGTTCTCTTTATAGTGTTAAGGAGCCTTAAGAACCCTAAACTTGTATGGAAATTAACTAAAGTAAAAGGATAACATAAAAGGAAGTTTCCACCTATAATTTGGCTCTAAGACGTCTGCACACTTGACCTAGATCGTTATCTTATGCCTCCAGATTTTAAAAATAGTCTATCAAGCTATCCAAGTGTTTATGCGACTCTAGCAATTGTGGAATCGTAACTACAAAATGTCATAGTGTTCAAGATTTTTGTTTGAGCCCTACATGATCAAATGTGCATCGTCTGATCACAAATGCAGAGAGCCTGTTTTTGACCCACTGTCAATCGCATGGGCTTTGGCTCGATCCATCGACCTTGCAATCGATCGGTTAGCTACTAGACTTGATCCAGAGGGTACTCCAAAGCTTGTTTCGAGTTCTCTTTGAGCTCCTACAATCATCCAAAAGCTTCTTGAAATTCCTTCACGAGTATCGTCATTGCTTCCTTAAGCTTTTCAATGAGCTTACGATTATCCTTTGATACTTGATATCAGCCCTGATGCTCGAATCACTAAGGTTGATGTAATAACCTTTGTAAAAGGAGGGAAATGATGTGGACATTAAGAGTTAAGACCTCGTAGCATTACCATCTAGACTAGTCATTAGAGCCTAAGCATGAAAGTTTAAGCAAGCACTTCCAGGTTGATGCACAATTAGAGGGTTGAAGTGTGCTTGGATGCGTTTAGGAAATCAAAGGATGTGGAATTTGCTATCAAATTTTGACTTCGAAGGGCCAAGAGAAGAAAAAGGATTGGGCATGACTATATCGACTTCGGGAGATTCCGACTTCATGATTAGGCAGGGGTGCAATTGGTCACAACTCACTAGATTAACTTGGATAGCTAATGGAAGCTTTTTGGAATTATGATTGTGTTAGGTGCAATCGATCGTAGAGACTCACAATCAACTAAGGCATATTGTTGGCCAAATTTGATCGCCATGAGTGGGAACAGAAAATGTGATTTTTTGAATGTTGGAAGCCATTGTAAAGCCCAGCTCGACCCTGTAGGGCTTCTAGACATTGGGGTTTTTTGTTATACACCTATAAATACCTTAATGTAAGCTCTTGTAAGAATCTTTGGCACTTGCTTAATTCAACAGAAGACATTTTCTTCTTGCTTCCGTGCTTTGTGTTTGTGTGAGAACACTCCTCAACTTAAGGCATATATCAAGTAATTCAACTTGTTTTTGATAGTTCGTGGCCAACATCTCATGGCGTGATGTTTAGTTCATTGTTTTTTAAAATTTTAATTTGTTTACCCTAAGTAAGGTAAGTTTTTGCTTAGTTATTTTTGTGCAATGTCATGAATTATCTTTCCTCAACTATTATTTTGAACCCATTGCTTCTGTGTTTAAATAAAAAATAGAAATTAAAAATTTTTAAAAATAGATATTAAAAAATGGTACATGATGGCTAGTATATAAATGGGTAAATTGAGGTAACATTATTATAAGTTCAAAAAAACTTAGTAAGCATAATGCATAACAAATATATGGTAAACTAATGCAATGAAAAATATAAATCAATTCATAAAAAAGAATATTTTTATAGAAATAAACTAATGTTTAAAAGAATAGTTAATTTGCTACGAACTTGGTGAAATAAAAATTATCTCAAACAAATAAATTCATATTAAGAATTTATAAAAGTTTTTAGGAACGCATTGAAAGAGAAACATGAAAGAAGTTAAAGTGAATTTGCATAGATAATTAATGGTGAATGTTGGGACCCATTTACGCAGATTGTAGTGATCATGATATCAAGCTTGAGAATAGTGTTCCATGTAGTGATCATGATATCAAGCTTGAGAATAGTGTTCCATGTAGTGATCATGATATCAAGCTTCAGAATAGTGTTCTATGCACTCCTTAACACAATGGTGTGGCCGAAAAAATGAGTAGAATAATTTGAGATCGAAGTAAATGTATCCTATCTCACTCCTAATTGTTTACATCCTTTTGGGGTGAAGCATTGAGAATTGAAGTTGATCTTATTGTGAAGGATGTATTCTATAATGCCAAATACTCATGTATAGAAGAGATATTGATTGTGAATGTTCATCATTATTAATATAATATTGATATAATGTTTTATCATTATATCGAGGTTTTATTCATACATTTTAATCTTGAGTTGAGGTAAAATATTACATATGCATGTATGATTGCATTATGAAGTCTTATTTATAAGAGTTATTAACATAGAAACAAGACTTCTTAGCATGCAATCATTAAAATTAGTTCTTGAGTCATAGATTCTCTAAATTGGCCATTAGAGATATTGATTTGCACACATTATATTTATATGGTGAGTGTCATTAGTTATAATCTACTAAGAACACATGTGTGGGATATGCAATTAGAGAATGATGTATCGAACATTAACTCGAAGAATGAAGCAAACAAATAGGATTTCCCTTTTTTGTCAATGTCTTGCTTTGTGATCATATTAAGCATGAGTAAACCTTACACCAAAGATAATATCGTTACCTTGTGCACATCATAATTAATGCATCATCAGAGCATTAAGAATAACATGTACTTTGCTAGGTTATGAGTTCAAAGTTCTTTTAGTCCTGTATATGGGGATAAGCGGACATTCAATAAGAAATTTTACTTCTTGTGAGTAAGCAAGGCTTGTCATGCAATCAATATTCTATGAGATAGAAATCCTTGATTAAAGTAATGCATGGTCAAAAAAGAGTTTCTAATGAATATTAGTCTCATAAGGAATGTATGCTTCTTAACTAGGATTTGATAAGTGTTATTTATATCCTTCAAGTTACACTGATTTTCAATTAAAGATGAATCTAGAGAATATGTACACTTCTTAACTAGGATTTGATAAGTGTTACTTATATTCTTCAAATTACACTTATTCTCAATTAAAGATGAATCTAGAGAATAACATATATAAGAACAATGTAAGGTTAAGATCATGATTTGTTCCAGGTACTTGATCAAGACTTTAAAAGTCTAATGATCAAATTAAGTGGGATGCAATGAGGTTGCTTGAGGGGGTTTGTTTATTCTATATTATGCTTATGGATAATGAGATTGTTAATTGAAAAAATAATGAGTTTTTGATTTAATTAACGGGAGTAATGGTAACATGGAATTTTATAGTATATTAGTTATCTATTTGTACTCAATTTATGCTTGCATATGAACTTAAATGTTTAACATATGTTGTCATAAAGGAATTATACTAATTATAAAGTTTTAGACATGCAAGGATGTTATTATGAAGTAAATGATTAATTTTGGAAAATTTCTACACTTTGAGATAATTGTTTGGTCTGTAGGTTAGTCTTGCCACTGTGACAAGAGAAACCTTGAACATGGACAAAGGAATTGCAACTGCAGGTTATTCTGGATTTGGTCGCATTCATAGCTCATGGTCACAAAATGAGAATTAGTTTGCGTCTTAGCCACAAGAGCGAGAAAGACCGCAATGCACACTAGTGAGGCATGGTGTGAGAATGAGTTCAGGAGCCATGACTACTAAAGTTGAGAGGCAAGGTTTATGCAAGACTGTGCCCAAGTTCGTAGGTGCAAGAGAGATGATGTGACCACGAAACAAGTCATTGTAGGCATGAGAGAGAGTGCAATAGGACTTCGACCTATGATCCTACATGAAATTTTGAGGGCTTTTTTGGACATTAACCTTAGCCCTCATGCGCGTGCACACACACACACACACCTTCTCCACAATTTATGGGACATCTTAGGCTTAGTTATTATTCACATTACACTTAGAATCCTCAGAAGACAAGACTGAGAGGCTTGAAGTAAGGGGAATCCACACCAAGGCTTGAAGCATGTTCATCGCCCACGCAATGCAAGACATTAGACTAAGTTTTCCCACACTTTATCTATTGTTTTTACATTAGTTTGGATGATAAATAACTTGGAATTGGTTTTGATTGAAATTAATGTGTTACTAAATTCTATTCTAGTTGCTCACGTTTGTGCTTAGTGAATCATGTATGCATGATTTATTGATTAATTATCCTTGCATGATTTATTAACAATTGTTGAGTTGAATAGTAATTATAGGACTTGAACAACCTTGTAATTAATTTATGGCTGTGTGAGGAATAACAAAAGTGAAACTTCTGCATTAGACACACATTGGCGACTACTAGATTTTCTAGGGATAACAAGAGTAAAACCATAAAACTAGTGTGAGTTAATATTGTTAATCATAACACTTAAATACTTGACTTGATTTAGCCTGAGAAAATCTATGAGAATCTTGGGTCAAAAATATAGAAAAGTTCAAAAGAATATCTTATATACTTTAGAATTAGCAATCCATAACCAATGCAATTAAACTAACAATTACTGTAATTGGCCTGCATAGAAAACCAGCACAACATAAGTGGTTAGATGTTTCAACTACTGTTACTTCACACTTTCATCTTGTGTGCTTGTTCTAAGTTCTCGCTTTTATTTAGTTATTTTTACCTTTAGCTATGTTCTAGAGGCTAACTAATAGAAACTTGGTTAAATTAATAAACAAAAAACCGCTCCTTTGGAAATATTGGATTAACTAGAAATTTAATTATGGTGTGATGATGACACAAAACCCTTCTTCATGGGCCATTCTTGAATGGCTTTAATTTTCTCTTAATGAACGTGTATTCACTGTGAACTAACAACAAATCCCAAGAACACACAATGGTTCGCACAAAATACACAATTTTTAAGGTTAGCATATACTTGTTCTTACCTTAATGTATCTAAAACATGTTACACATGCTCATCCATGCTCCAACTATAAGTCAAAATGTCATCAAAGAAAACAACAAATTTACCAATATAAGCACATAGGACATGGTTCATCAACCGCATGAATGTACTAGGGGCATTAGTAAGACCAAAAGCCATAACAGTCCATGCATATAACCCAAATTTAGTCTTAAATGCCGTTTTCCATTCATTGCCTTTCATCATTCTAATTTGATGGTACCCACTTTTTAAATCAATTCTAGTTAATATACTAGCATCATGCAACTCAACTAACATATTATTCAAATGAGGAATAGGGTAGTGATGCTTTACTGTGATGGTGATTATGGCTTGGCAATCAACACACACTTGCCACTCACCCTTCTTCTTTAGTACAAGTAGGACCAGTATAGCACATAGGTTCATGATTTCTTCAACCCACCCTTTTTTTTAGCAAATTTCCTACTTGGTGTTGTATCTCTTTGGCCTCTTTTGAGTTCACCTTGTAAGTGCATCAGTTTGGAATTGAAGCTCTGGGCACCCAGTCAACTTTATGCTCTATACAATGAATAGGTCGCAAACTGCTAGGCAACTCCTTTGGAAATACATCTTCAAACTCCAACAAAAGTAAAACAATAGAACTGAGGGACGATGTGACATTGTCAGAAAGCATCAAGCTTTCTTTGATCAATAATAATACCATAGGGCTCTCATTTTCATAAGCTCTCCTCACATTCCTCACTCTTGCAATCATACACGCTTTTACTCTCTTTATCTTCTTTTCACTCCCTCCCTCTTAGGCTCTTTTCTATTCCTCTCCTCTCATCCTCCTATTCTTAACTAGCTTAATTATATACTATTTGTTTATGTACACTTGGTCTTCATGGACTTGCTTGGGAGACAATAGTACCAACGTAACCTTCCTACCCCCAAAAATAGAATGCATACTGATTGGTGACTCCGTTATGGCACAGTTATTGGCCGAATTGCCATGGCCGACCCAAAAAGATGTGTCATGGTTGCATTGGGACCACATTATACAAAATCTCATCTTCATACCATTTATGTTGAATGCAAGCCTCAGTTGCTTGGTGATGCAAACTTCATTACTATAGCTCAACCATTGAAGTCAGTAGGGTCGTGGGTGCGCAATGGTAGGCAAGCTCAATTTTTCAACCATTGTGTTGTTGGCAACATTAGTGCAACAACCTCCATCAACAATCATACAACAAGTTTACCTTGAATTTGGCATTAAGTGTGAAAAATGTTCTCTTTGTTCACCATTCAATTTCTCCTTAGCTTGGGTGTTAAGGACCCTCGTGGTCACCAAATTAAAGCCTTTTTGATCCACTTGTTCAACCTCTTCATTGTGCTTCCCCTTCTCTTTCACTTTCATCGGTGATGATTTCTCCCATGTTATTGAGGATCATTGCCTTCTTATTTGGAATTGGTTTGCATGATGTCCTCGCTCTTGACAGTTGAAACATGCAAGGTCTCTATTATGTGAAGTACTAGTAGTGGTTTTAGGATAAGTTACCTTTGATGCTCCTTCCTTAGGTGCCTTCTTTAGCTTGGGTACACTAGTCACAGGCAGATGGTCATCTTTCCTAGGGAAGATCCTAGCACCCAACGTGCTTACCAGTGCTCCTCCCAAATTGCTTCTCTTGAGTCACTTCTTTACTTCAATGACTTTTTGGAACATCTCATTCAAGTCCACATAATGTTACAACTTAAACATGTCGGCTATGTCTTCGTGCAACCCACTCAAAAACGTTGCCATGTTAGCTGCCTAGTCTTCCACCATGTCTGCTCTCATTATTAATAATTCCATCTCGTTGAAGTAATCTTCAACACTCTAAGATCCTTGAGCTAATCCTTGCAAACTTTGATAGAGGTCCCTATAATAATGTGATGGAATGAAGCTCCTTCTCATGGCCATCTTCAAGTTTGTCCATGTCCGAATTAGTCTTTCACTAGCTCTCCTTTGGCTTGTCACAATTTGATCCTACCAAATGATGGTATAGTTGGTGAACTCAACAATTGTTAGCTCATCTTCTGCTCCTCTCTCCCATTTGAGATAAAGCTTTGGGGTGGATTTTCCTTGGAATGTCGGCACCTTGAGCTTAACTCCCTTAAGCTCATCTTCATCATCATGTGCTGGTCTCCTTTGTTGTGGTTAAGGTGGCTTATCAAATATATCATCATTGTAGTCTGAACAGTTGTTTGGTGACCTCCATTCTGCCCTTGAGCCGCGCTCTCAGTCCCTAACTTGACTACTATGTGGCGATGGGTCATCTCTTGTCCATGTGGTTTAAAAGGCCACAACCCTTTCAAATCGATCTTGCATTCCTTCAATCATCAAAGATATTCATTGCATCTCACCTCGGATGGCCTTAAGCATGAATTTCATGTCATAACTTTCTTCTATTGAACCTATTGGATTATTGGACATTTTGAAAGAAAAAGGGTGCAATAAGGTATGCGTGTGCAAGTGTATATGTATACAATGTATTAAGAATTGTAAATCACTTAAGAAATCTTACTAATCCACACCAAGTTACCTTAGATGATTTAGAATGATTCCTAAGTTCAAAAACCCAACAAATGCACGTAGCATGGTGTGGAATTAGGGAAATTGTATTTTGGAACTGATCCGCATGGAAAGGGATCAATCTTGAATAAAAGGAAGGCTAGGTGATCAATTTGAAGTGCAGGCTGATTGATTGGGCAGGCTAGGTACTCTCGTGTAGTGGCCCGGACGCAATCTTGGCTAATTTATGCAGCATGATTATGCAGTAGTAAACGTAATCGATCTGAGAAGGCCAAGATCGACCACATTTACTGCTAGATCAATCTCAATGAGCGGGAAATGCAAATTTGGGCTCTATTTTGAAATTTTTGAACACTGTAGGCTCATTTGGGAGGCCCAACTCGGCCTATTAGACTTTTATAGGCCTACGATCATTTTGTAACTCTAAAAATAACCCTTCTTATTTGTAAGATTATTAAACCATGTAACTTCACAGTTGACAATGAATGAAGAAGGTTTCTTCTTTCACTTTGCATTCATTGTGTTTGGGTGTGTTTGAGTGATTCAACACCCAAGTTCAAGTATAAACTGCATCATTCAACTTATTTCGGTGTTCATGGCCAAAATCTCCATGGCGTAGGTGTTTGGTTTTGTTTCATCTCCAATTTCTTGTAAGGGTTTACCCCACGTGTAATACGTTCTTACTCTGGTATTTTTGATTCAATTGCACCGTTTATCCCTTTTACTTGTTTTATTTTCCCTATCATTTCTCCATTTTCCCAACCATCTTCGATCCTTTTCTTCCACTCGGTTCACATCAATTGGCATTGGAGCCAACTTAATTCGGTTTCTTAACTTGGTTAATTAATTGGGTTCCATTATTGTATTCTCCATATTTTCTATTTTATTTCTCTACCTCCTACATCTTCTATTTTATTTCCTGAAAATACAAAAAAAAAATAAAAATGCTTGAGTTGTTTGGTTGATTTTTGGCATTTTTGGTGGTGCTGAAAATTTTTGATATTTGTTGGATATTTTGGTGTGTTATTTGGAACCAAAAAAAATAAAAAAAGAAGAGAAGCTTGTAACAATTCTAGACTTTTTGGACAATTTTTGGTATTGAGGTTGGAATATTTGTTGGAGGATTGAGTATCACTGGAAGAGAGAGAGAGAGAAGAAGAAGAAGAAAAGAACAAAAAACAAGAAAGAAAAGAAAAGAAAGCAGGAAAAAAAACGTACAAAAAAGAGGAGGAAAAATAGTACAAAGGGACAGAGAAAAAGAAGAAGAAAGGAATTTTTATGGGATTTTCAATTGCTTGGGAACTAATTTTTCACCCTAGACTGTGTTTAGATCAATACAAATGTCCCTAAAATCAATCGCACTACTAGGTGTTCAAAAAACCCTCGTAACTAAAACTGGGATTACGATCAATCACCCTTGCCTCCAAGTTGATCTTATCGCCAATTTTTTGCTAGATCACGCGCACGACCTACTATGCGATTACCTGCTCACGTGACATTCAAATCGATTGCACAAAACCCAGATCGATCCTCTTTCCTATTTTCTTCACCAGGATCGATCTTCTTGTTACTAGATTGATCCAAAACCTCATTTTTCCATTTTCTACTACATTTTTGTAAATTTTGTTGGATGTCAAGTCTAAGAACCGCCCTGAATTTTCTAAGGTGACATTGAGATGGGTTGGTAAGGCCATTGAGTGAATTTTAAATTTTCTCTGTTTATTTATATATAGAGACATGCACATGCACACGCACACACGTATGCACACATGCACGCTACTTTCACCATTTTTTCTTCATGATTTTAAAAGGCCAAGTTGGCTCCAGTGATGATAGGCGTGCCTTGAGAGCCACACTCAAACAATTTGCAAAAGAATTACATGCTCTCAATTAGAAATTGAAGGGCATGCAAAGAAGGTTCGAAAAAGTTAAGGAGGCCAATAACATCACCACTACCCACCCGGCGGACACAAATGTTGTGTGCCTTAATTGTTTCTAACAGGGACACTACATAAACCAGTGTCTGAATAAGGAAGTTGGCATACTCCTGAAGTTTGGTGGATTTGTGGAACTCGAATCAATTCCATCCACGGAATCAACATCATTAAATGAAAAAAGTCAAGATGAGGAGAAATTTACAATGGGAGAAGTCATGGCAAATGATACGATGGTTAA
The DNA here is from genome assembly GCA_019155195.1 of Avicennia marina. NCBI lineage: Eukaryota > Viridiplantae > Streptophyta > Magnoliopsida > Lamiales > Acanthaceae > Avicennia > Avicennia marina. The sequence continues at coordinate 5,485,944 of CM032772.1, read as the reverse complement.
GAAGGGAGAACAAAGGGAGGTCGACTTGGAAGGTGAAGACCCCCTTGATTGGGGATTTGAACTTCTACAAGGTCATGTGTATGTTGACCCCTTTGATTTGTCATTTCAATCTTGGTCTATATACAAGTTGTCAGGTTTGGAGTTTTTACTGGGGTTGGAGCTTACAAGTATACATCTATGCAATTTTATGGTATTATTATGGGACATGTGTGATGGCAAAAGGAGTTGCCATCCTTGTGTTTGAGCTAAGAGCATTGTTGAAGGATTGTGACATTCACATTTGATCTAAGAGGACAAGACTATGAATTAAGGACAATTTTCCTTCAAGATGAAGGGTGGTCATGTAATCCAAGACCAATTGGAGATGCCACAAACTGGCACATGATATCTTGTTGTGTCTTCAGATTTTTGGAAGGGCCAAAGATAAAGTTTGGCTTCAAAATTGGGCTCAAATTTGTTTAAAGTGGACTGAGGTGCTTTGAAGGAATCAAAGGATGAAATTTGGCTTCAATTTGAGCTTGGAAGGTTAAATTTTGCTTAGGAGAAGCAAAAGTTGTGGTCTAGACCTAGTCGGATTGATCTAGGAGAACTGGATAGACCTAAAGGTGTAATTTGAGGGTTCTAGATTTACGATTCGCAAGAACAAGATTGATCGTGCAGGTATGAGGTTGATGGCACAAGAACAAGATCCTAAAATTAGAATACAAGAATTGTGATCTAGATGATGAAATTAACATCCATATTGACCTATGAAGGCTAAGATCGATCGCATTTACCACTAGATTGATCCTAATGAGTGGGAAATGCAAATTTGACCTCCATTTTATAATTTTTGAACATAGTAGGCCTATTTGGGAGACCTAACTTGGCCCATCAGACTTCTAGAGGCCTAGAACTCTATAAATACACCATCTCTTACATTTGTAAGATTATTGAACTATGTAACCTAATATTTGACAATGAATGAAGAAGGTTTCTTCCTTCACTTTCCATAGTTTGTGTTTGAGTGATTTAACACTCAAGGTCAAGTATTAAATTATATCATTCAGCTTGTTTTTGGATGTTCATGGCCAACATCTCCACTTTATCATAAAGGCTTACCTCATATGAGGTACATTCTTACTCAGGTGTTTTTGATTCAATCTCGTCACTAATCCCTTTATTTTCCTTGTTCTATTTTCCGTATCATTTCTCCATTTTCCCAACCATTTGATCCTTTGTTTCTACTTGGTTCACATCAAATACCTTAACTCCTATCAATTTGTTGTCATTACCTAGTAGTGACCAAGTTAATGTAGATGGCAAATACAACGCTAAATTTGTAAAATCCTTACATGAGAAAGTGCACCAAATTTTGGAGAAGAAGACTCAATAATATGAGCAATAAGCCAACAAAGGGCACAAGAAGGTCTTATTTGAACCCAATGATTGGGTGTGAGTTCAGTTTAGGAAGGAAAGCTTCCCCTAACAAACAAAAACAAAGCCACATCTTAGTAGAGATGGTCCATTTAGAGATTTGGAGAAAGTTGAAGATAATGCTTAAAAGTTTGAATTACCTATTGAGTGGGGTGTTAGTGCAACATTTAATTTCTCTAACTTAGCCCCTTTTGTTGCAGGTGATGAGAAGGATCTCAGGTTGATGAAATGACCTTCTTAGGAGGGGACTCATGTGGATATCAAAGGCTTAGATTGCCTTCAATTATCTCTTGGACCTATCACATGATCCTAAGCATGTAAGTTCAAAGACGCTCTCATGAGTTTTATGCTTACTTGGAGTTTGGAGGACCCTTGGATGCAATTGGGCAGCCAAAAGATGGAACATGGTGTCAAATTCTAACTTGGGAGGTCTAAAATTCACCAACGGAGTCTAAAATTGCAATTTGGACCAACATAGATTGATATGGACAAGCTAGATCACAAATGGGGCATTCTGACTTTATGATTGGATAGGAACCCAATCAATCTAGTGGAGCCTAATTGGCCTAGGTACGAGATGGCAAGATTCTAGATTTGCGATAGTAGATCAACGCAATTGAGTTCTAGAAAGCGGCTTACTCAAACTATATCGCACAAGATCGATCTAGTGGTGGCACAATTGATCCGACTTATAGTCAAATTGATCACAAACATGTAGGAAACTGATTTTTGACCTATTTTTCAAACTTTTAGTAGTTGGAGACACTTTTTGAAGGGCATTTTGGTCATTTCCCATCCCCCAAACCCTTGGTCAATGGCTTATAACTATAAGAACATTCATTTGCCCACTTTGTAACAACTTTAAATCAATTTAATACATCTTTGAGAGAATATTCTCTTCCTTTTCTTGCTTATGTTTGACTGTGAATTTATTGCACCAATTCAAATGCAAATCAAGAAATTCAAGTGTATTTTAATAGTTTGTGGCCAACATCTTCTATCATGGTGTTTGACTATTTGGTTGCCAAAAGTCTATTGTTATAAAGGTCAGCCCAAGTGAGGTTAGTTTTATTTAGTTTGTTATTATGTAATCTTGTCTGTTTTTCTTCTTCCATTTTCCCAACCATTTCCAATCATTACTTCCACTTGATTCATATCACATACACTCACTCATATATACTCACACATATATAAGTTAAACTCTACAAACTAATCATTATCCTTTTATAATATCACATCATCCAAATATTATAATTTATTTTATACATATATAAATATACAATTTTTAATAAATCAAAATTTTTATCCCATTTAAATTTTACAACTAAACATGACTGACATGAGCATCGAGTCAGAACAAGGATTATTGGTTGATCCATGGGCGGAAGTTGAAGACTATGAGCTTCAAGAAGCTAAGAAGAACCTTAAGCACAAGTTTCAAAGGAGTTTTGGGTGTTTAGAAAGGTTTTGAAAGTCAAAGAGCCCATGAATCTTCATGGTGCAAAACAACGCAAAAAATAGTCTATATATTGCTTCAAGACCATTCACAAAGAAGTATTGATTGACCCCAACAAGCTTGGATCAATCTAGAGTTGAAGTTGATCAACTTGGAGGTGCATTTTGATGTCCTATGATTATGATCGCAAGAAATGGGATTGTAAAATCAAAATGCTAGAATTATGATCTGGATGATGAGATTGACATTGCAATGAATCCAAGTTGCAACTTGGAGCCTAAGAGTCCTATTTAGACTAGAATTTCATGCCTTTTCATCCCTAGCACTTTCCAAACTTGGTGTGCACGATTTTGTCATATTTTGGGAGCCCTTAGCACTATATAAAGGGACCCTTAGACATTATTTTTCAAGTTCTGTCTCCTTAATTATTGACATACAATATTTCTTTTTCTTGAATTTTGAGTGTGCTCAAATTTTTGTGAATTTCCAAATCAAATTATTTAATACATTCTTAAAATAATTCATGATGTATCAACTAACAAGGATGTTAGCTGTGGCCATCTTTTACTCAAGTACTTCACAAATCATTGCATTTGGATCGTTTTCACATGGTTTGTGCAAGATAGTTCTGTTGGGTTCAGGCTTACGCTGTCTATCCTATTTTCACACTTTCGTGCATGCATTAGTTGACATTAAAGTTGGTTGCATCATATTTTAATTCTATCACCATTCTAAGTATCAAATTCCATCCTTCATTTCTTCAGTTTCTTCTCCTTACCCCATTCTCCATCTCTGTCTTCATGTATTCAAAACGAAAATAAATTCCTTCTAAATTTTTATGATTTTTAGCAATTATTGTTCCTTGTTTAGTTGGTAGATTGCGATAGGTGAAAAAGTCAAAAAAAAAAAACAGAGAGAAAGAGAGAGAATAAAATGCGTGAAAAAAAGGTTGCAGTGAATTTGAAAAAGAAACAAATTGTAGAAAAACATTGAGCAAAACAAAATTAGAGAAGTAGTTTTTGCAAGAAAAATTGTGGTGGAGGGATCTTTAATTGGTATAGAACATTGAAAAACCAAAAAAAAATGGGATTTTGGGTGAGGTTTGTGGTAGAAATTGAATTTTGTTGGAAAACTCGTTGTAGTAGTTGATCATACCCTTATAGGATTAATTGAATGTCGTCTATTGGCTGGCTACATGAACTTGCCTCTTTGATTCGAGATCGATTATGCGTGTGCTACCTTAACTTTGGATCAATAGCATAGTCTAGTCTTCAGCCCCTAATCTATCTTGTACACCCTAAATCAACCTGCTAACTTGTTTTTGAGCCTTAGATTGATCCATTTATGTTTAGGTTGGTCTTATAGCCAAAAATTTTGCCCATTCACACACTTACACACTTTCAAGGGATATGTCAATTGAATTTTCAGGGACTTCTTGATTCGTGAAGTGGATACAAGAATGAGTTTAGTTCATTAATTAAGTATTTATTTATGTAATATATGAGTTAGACATGACAAACAAGTGATTTATATCTTTTGCGCTTAGAGGACACTCGCACACACAAGATGCTTCCTATCTTTCCATATATTATATTTTTAGGATGTCAAGGACAATGTATTTTACATGACAGAGTTGAAGGAGACATTGGCTAGCATAAACTAGTCATTGGATAGTTTGGAGAGTTGTATACTGCCCTACAAACTAGTTCATTATTTCATAGGAATTGGGGTAAAGAGGAGTCAAAACATGAATGGATGGTACCACACGTTGAGATAGACAAGGTATAGTTGATAAAGAATTTGATGATAGGCATCAAATTGGTGACCTTCGTAGTAGAAATATGTAGAGAACTCATGCAATGATGGCAAAGCAATGAGAGGAGCTAAATTCAAAATTCCATTATTTGTAGGGCGTGTTGATTCGAATTCATATTCCGTATGTGAAAGGAAAGTAGAAGAGCCATTTGATTCTCATCTATGTTTAGAGACATGTAAGGTAAAATTGGCTGCTCATGCTTTCATTAAATACGTTAAATATTGGTGGAATGAATTTGTTTGAAGCAGTACGGATTACAAGGGAAGTTGATTCATCACATGGGTGGAATTGAAGAGGATAATCAAGAATAGGTATGTTTCATACGTCCTTTAGCATGAATTGTGTGTCAAGCTTAATAATGTAATGCAAGATGGATTAAGCATCGAAGAATACTATGATAAATTGAAATATTCTATAGGGAGAGCTAATGTTGATGAGGGTATTGAAGAAACCATAAATAGGTTCCTCAAGGGGTTAAATGATGATGTTGCAGAGATTAAGAAGTGTCGTTGCTATAGGGGCATTGAGGATATGATAAACAGGGCCATTTGAGTTGAGCATAGGCTTAAGAGGAGAATTGTCAGAAGATCTACTCGATATGACTCTCATGGAGATAATGTTGGAAGGTCTATGCGCTATGAACCTTTTGGAGCCACGTTTGAAAGTACTAGTGATAAACCATCTAATGCTAATAGAAAATTAAGGATATTAGAGGACATTTGGTTGTATATGTAATTTTCACTTAGTTTTAAATAAAATATTGACTTTTGTATCAATCTTCTGGAAAGTTTTCCTGCATTTAAATCTTGATTGGCTCAAAGTGTCACATGTGCCCAAGTGTTTGAGTTAAAAAGCTTTATTCATAAAGGGTTATGAATGTGGACACAAGATTGTCTTGGTACTCAATTACTAAAATTTGTCCACAAGTTATTGACACTCTAAAGGGCCTAGAGAGTCGGTACTACTTGTATACCTTGTATTTGTATAGTAAGTGCTATACCATTCAATATGAAATATTGAGAATATATGTGTATGGATACACTATTAGGGAATAGGCATTTAGACAATGTCTTATAAAACGAAGCAAATGCATAGAATTCACTCTTGGCTGTCAACGTCTTGCTTCGCGATCATATTAAGTGCATGTGGATCTTAGATCTGAGATGACATACTTATCATGTGCGCATGACAATTGACGTCTCATTAAGGTGTTAAAGGCCAATGCCTATCCTAATATCAAATAGAGTTATGAGCCTAACATGCTATTACTCAAATGTGTATAAGGGCTTGTGTTTATTCATGAGGGATTTGTCTCTTTACAAGTAAGCAAAGTGTTTATCCTATGTAGTTGGTCCTCTATGAGACAAAAGCCCCTAGTCAAGCCAGTGTATGATTAGAAATGAGTTTCCAATAAGAACATTTGTGCCACAAGGAAACATCAATTAGTCATATGGCTTAGTTCATGAGTTTGATTCAATACATGACTTTTGATCAGTTCGAATAAAATAAGACAAAAGGTCTATATGGTAAGGTAGTCACAATTGGAACGCTTTATTATGATCTAATTCAATTTATCTTAATTGGATTACAATAAGGGTTGTAGGCTAGACATTACCTATATCTTTTGAGTGTGCTCGTTGCCAATTAAAAATAAACCTAGAGAATCACACATATAAGATTAGAATGTGTTGTGGTTTTTAATTGATGGGTTGCATACAAGATTTGAGAAGACTCATGGAATAATTTATTTAGTTACAATTAGATTGGACTAAATAAATTATCATAGTGTTTGTTAATGATGAGATTATTAATTAAAAGTACAACGAGAATTTAATTTAATTAAATTAATGTGATTAATCAAATTAAATTAATTATATATAACTAGCCCTTAATTATTAATGAGGATTAATAATTAAGGGACATGTAGGCTTATTTATTAATGAGATAAATAAATAAAATCCTATGGGCTAGTTTTAATTAAAACGTCTATGTAAAAGGGCCCACAGAGCACATACCCTAAACCATTGTGTCATAACTATTTAATAAGTACTTGATAAGTTCAAGATACACTGTTAACCTAGAAACTCGTGTAGACCCTCAAGCAAGAGAGATTAGTGCCCCAGCCACCCTCTCTAAGTTCTTTCTTGTCCTAAATTCCTTCTTGCCCAAATAGTTTGAGTCAAAGCTTCACAAAAAGGGTTTTGTGGAGTGAAGAAGGAGCTCATGATCATCTTAATCATGTGGATAAACTAAAAGTTAAGGTTTGTGTGTCGCGACTCCAAGAATCACACACAAACCATTAGGAAGTGTTCCAAAGTTACAAAGTTTACATCTTTACTTATATTTATGACATCTTGTAGGTTTTACAACAGTTGTGGGTGGGATTTGTTCCATTAGCTTCTGCTGTGGATGTATGATGTTTTTATCTTTAAAAGTTTTGATGTTAATAGACAAATCCTAATAAAATCCAATAGTAGTATAAGTGCCATCGTTTTTCTTGCAGAACCATAGTGTTTAATGATTTGTCCATAATATACATTAGTCTTCATGTTAAATTCCATTAAACATGTATTTGTTTCATGAAAAACCCTTTAAAAGTGATTTGGGAATGATTGGAATCGTTTCACAATTACGGGGGATGTCCCATGGTTGCAACGAGGCATCTCGTGATCTTAAGTGGGGTTGCAACACAACTTAAGGGTTTCTATCACAGCCACCCTCTACAGTCATGAACAAGGGGCTTGCAATCGCATTTCAAGGAACAAAAACTAATGCATGAGATGCATAGGTCATCGAAATTATAATTAAATGGAATTGTTAAATTATACAAGTGATGCATAATTGTTGGATGGCTATTATGGTTGAATTGTGGGCTTAGGATACTTGTGGATAAATGCACTATTTTTGTTTTGATTTATATGGATTTTATAAATTAATTTTACATGGGTTGCAAGGACATAAACCTAATTTTTATATTAATTATGTAGAATAGGATTCTTCGTAGTATGCCATGTGTATTTGTAAATTATGGAAGACATCAAGAGTTGGCATTCATGTTGAGACCAAGGAGTTGGTGCCATTTGAGGCTTCATAATTTGGTAGGCCCCATGAAGCCATGAAGACCAAGATAAAAGCAATCAAGAATGGCCTATGTAATAGTGTAGGATTTCATGCACTTGTACATGATCAAGTCCTAGTTCAAATTAGATCTAAAAGTTCGTAATCCTCTACTTTTTATTTTTCATATTATTTGTGATGGATGTATGAGATATATTAAAACGGATAATGTGCAAAGTGAAACCAAATCTACATGACTTAAAAACTTTCTTAAATAATATCGAGTTGTAACAGCAAAGTGTTTGTTGTGGCCCTCCACCGAGCTTGAAATCCTAAATGTAGTCTTAGTATGTGATATTATTTCATTAAAGAGATTGCACTACAATGACACCTTTATGACTTTGAGGTTATTAGCTACAACATTTAAAAGATACTTCACCTTAAGAGTGGTTAGCCAGGGATGTAGTTTAAATTTTGCGAGTTGTTAATTAATGAGTATAGCCAAGGGAAAATATTGGACCACGCATAAGATGCATTAGTAAGAGTTGCCACTCATTAGGCTTAGCATACCAAGAATAGATTATGTAAGGTATGCTATGTTTGATTAAGACCCTAATGACCCGTTGAAGAAATTTTACTAATGAAATTTTTTTCCTCTACTTGAAGGAGTTTAGGATACCTAAAATCTAGAGGGAGGCCATTTTAATTTAAAATCAGTAGTCACAATAGTAACACATATAATAACCAAATTAACAAATCTTGTCTATTCTCTGTAGTTTGCTATAATCTTGAATTATGTATGCCTTCTTACTATTAATAATGGTTTAGACCTTGATGTAGACTAAAGCTAAGATAGTCGACTGGTTTCAAAATTTTAGAAGCGTTCTCATTCTTGAGAGAGTCAGTGATATCTCGGATAGTACCATCCCCATTGCAAGGGAAAGGTGATGTGAACCGACAGAGCACAGGATTGAAGATGGTTGGGAAAATAGGAGAAAATGAAGGGAAAAATAAAACAAGGAAAATAAGAAGGAACAACAAAGGATAGATAGTGCAATTGAATGCAAACTATTGAGTAAGAACAAATCTCACGTGGGGCAAACTCTTACAACAAATGGAAGTGAAAATAACCAAAGAAATCCCAACAACCATGCTATAGAGTTGTTAGACATGAACCACCGAAAGCAAGCCAAATGACTTGATTTAATACTTGAGTTTTGGAGGTTGACTCACAAAACACAAGTATGGAGAGGAAAAGAAGAAATCTTCTTCAATAATTTCAATACATGGTTCAATCTTTTCTTACAAATGTGAGGAGGAGGGCATTTATGGAGCTACAAGTCCAAAATCTGAGGCATTAGTGAAAATGACAAAAAATTCCCTTAAAAAAGTGTCTCCAATAGTCAAAATTTGAAATTTTCAGCACTAAAAATGTCATTTCCACCCATCGCACTCAAGTCCAAAATCTGAGGTATTAGTGAAAATGACAAAAAAAAAAAAAATCCCTTGAAAAAGTGTCTCCAACAGTCAAAATTTGAAATTTTCAGCACTAAAAATGTCATTCCCACCCATCGAACTCAATCGGGATGCCCATCTAATCTATCAAGTGGTGCATGGCTCAATCCTGCTTTGATCTGCTTTTTGCAATCATCTATCTCCTATTCTACAATGTTTATCGCATGTTATCATGCTGAATTGCAACCCTCACAATTGTAAATCCAGAAACCTCAAAATTGTGCCGTAGTTGATTGGTCATATGTCCACTTGATTAGGAAGCTAGCCGATCATATTTCTAGAAAGTTCAGAATCCTTCTAGGTCGATCCAAGCACCCTAAGATCATCAAACTCACCTTGGATTGCAATTCCAGCACTTACCAAGCATTTTTAGGCACTCCAAGTCCAAAATTAGAACCATAATTCGATCCTTGGCTTCTTTTAAGTACAAAAATCCATTTATTCATTAATTAAGTCCACTTTTGAAGCTAAATTTGTACTTACCCCCTTCAAAAATACCAAGACACAATAAAAATGCCATAACCCAGTTTGTGATGCCTTTAATGGGTTTGGAATCACATCAAACCCATTCTCTTGAAGGTGGATTGTTCCCAATCCATAACCTTGTCCTTTGGGTCAAATATAAACTTGTAGAATCCTCGAGTTGCTTCACCATGCAGTCTAGGCCTCCATTTTGCATCAACATAAATATAGCACATAATAACCAACAACGGCCTATGTAAAAAACTCATCCAGGCGTGTGCACACAAACTCCTTCACCCTAAGAATTTTCATTGTTGGTGTAGCACAAGTACGTGATACATCGACGAGTCAAATGGGTCTTCCTACTCATGGAACTCTAAATACTCCACCTCTCATTGAACTACCCTCCTTGGACTCTCATGCCCATCCTCAATCCCCACTTCTACCTCCGTTGTGGTGTCTTTCACAATTTCATCAAATCCTACTTAAGTTGCCTTGGGTTGTTCTTGTTTAGGTTTCCAGTCCTCATAGCCACCAAGCTTAAGGGAAATGTCAACTGTTTCATTTAGATGCTTGTTCATGAAGTGTCCTTGCCAGAAGCAGTTAAGGTACATGACACTTGTATCTATTGAGAGGGTAGTGGGGGGATAATTGGCTTCACCAATCCTTTATAGCCTTCCATGCATGCCATCTAACTTTTTATTAATGCCCTTCAATTCTTGGGCTAAAGATTCAAGCTCGGTCTACATGGCATGCTCATCATCTACCAAACCTATTTGGATATGTAACATTACAAGGCAAAAGCACAAAGGGTATGTGTGTGTGCAAATGTGTATGTATATAAACGAACAAATAAAAATAAAAAATACTCAAATGGCCTTGCTAACCCTTTTTAATGTTGCCTCAGAAAATTCGGAGTGGTTCCTAACTTCGTCAGCCAACAAAAATCTACCAAAATGGTGTAAAATTGAAGCAAAAGGAGTTAAAATGAGCAAATTAGGCTTTGAGATCAATCCAAATGGAAAGGGTCGATTAGGTTGGAAGAAAAAGCACAATTGATCTTGGTTGAGGCGGATCAATTTGGCAATGAAAAGGGTGCGCAATTGTATGGCAGGGTCATGCGTGATTGCGATTCAATTTGGTGGGTGTGATTGATTGAGAGGTATGAGTGAATTGCGAGGCAAAATTCAGCACCTAGGGTTTTAGTGTTCCCTGGTGGCAGTGTTGTATCTGAGCCCTCTCAAGCTCGATATTTAACTGACAAATCTGGATGAAAAACTAATTCCAAGCATACTAAAATCCCCAACATTCCTCCTCTTTTTGTACTATTTTCTTCCTCCTTTTTTGTTCGAATTTTTTTTTCTTTTCTCCTTTTCCCTTTTTTCAGTACTATTTTCCATCGTTTTTTCTTTCCTTGTTCCCTTTTCTGTTCTTTTCTTCTCCTATATCTCCAACAAATAGTCCCAACAACACACAAAATTCCAACAACAATATCTCCAACAATATACCTACACAAAAATATTCCAACAATAATATCAATAATATTTTCTAACAAAATTCCACAAAACTTCAGCAATAATACCCACAATAGCACCACTAAAATATTAATACTCCAACGCCAAAACTACAATCCGTCCAAACAAAACATAACAGTCCAAGTTATTTTTTGGCACAATTTTTCTTAATTTTTTCAGCAAATAAAGAGTATAAAAGGTGGAAAAAATGATAAAAAAATATGGAGAAACAACAAGAACCTAACCAACCAACCAGATTTAGAAACCAATAAAGTTGGCTCTAATACCCATTAATGTGAACTAGCGAAAGCAAAGGATCAAAGATGGTTGGGAAAATGGGAGAAAATGAAAGAAAAATAAAACAAGGAAAACAAAGAATGGATAACGAGATTTAATCCAAACTACTAAGTAAGAACGTAGCCTCACACAGCGTAAACCTTTACAACAAATGGAAGTGAAAACAACTGAAAAAATTCAAATAACCACGCCATGGAGTTGTTGGCCACAAACCACCTAAAGCAAGCCAAACAACCCGATTCGATTCTTGAGTTTTGAAGGTTGAATTACTCAACACTCACAACAAAGTATGGAGAGGAAATGAAGAAATCTTCTTCAACAATTTTAATACATGGTTCAATCTTTCTCGCAAATGCAAGGGGAGGGTATTTATACAACTAGAAGTCAAAATCTAAAGTACAAGTGAAAATGACCAAAATACCTTTGAAAAAGTTGCTCCAAAGGTTAAGATTTGAAATTTTCAATTGTAAAAACGTCATTCCCACCCGTTACACTCGATCTAGATGCCCATCTGATTGATCACATGGCGCATGACTTGATCCTACTACAATCCACCCTTCTGTGATTGTTAATATGCCATTTTGCATTGTCGTTTGCATGCTATAGCACTTGATTAGGACCCTCACAATCATAAACCCAGATCAATCTAAATCACCTTAGATCGCAATTCCAGCACCTTCCAATCATTTTTGGCCACCCCAAGTCCAAAATTGGAACCATAATTCCATCCATGGCTTCTTCCAAATACGAAAATCTAATTTATTCACTAATTGAGCCCACTTTTGAAGCTAAATTTGTTCTTGTCCCCCCTTCAAAAATACCAAGGCACAATGAAAATACCATACCTCAGGTTGTGATGCATCTAATCAGTTCGGGATCACATCAAAGGGGATTATCCTGAAGGCATTCAGCCACCTAGTTAGTGAGATTAAGGAGAGCAAAAACAAGAGAAGGAAACCCACAATTCCTAAAGGCATTGGGAGGCTTGATGACCAAGATATTGATGTCGGAGGTGTGGAACTCTTTCTTTATAAAACATCTTGTCCCATTAGTGTATTCTCTATGTGTTAGATCTTGGATTCAGGTGCTTCTTTTTTATATTTGCACTTCAAATCAAGATTTAGTTAAGAGTAGATCACTTGTGAGAAGTGAGAAGTACTAATCAGGGTTGGAAGTGGGGCAAGTGTTGCAGCCACTGCTATTGGCACAACTTCTGTCAAGTTATCATTTGGTTATATTTTAGGCCTAAGAGTGTTTTTTGATGTGAACATCCTAGGATGAGTTTCCCTTAACTTGCCACCTAGACTCGTCACATAAGCAAGAGCTTGCATGTTTTAGAATGCCCTTTGCCAATTGGATACTTAACTAGAGGTTTGATGACCATATATGGATGTTGGAAGGTTCCCCAGATGGGATGTGGCATCACATTTCGACTTGGGAAGCCCAAGAAAAACTAAGGAACTCTACAAACATGATCCAGACCAGCCCTAATTGAACCAAGCTAACCTAGATTAACATTGAAGAGTTCGTGAGTGAGCTAGAGCAGGCACTATCTGTACAATGATAGGCTTTCTGCAATTACAATTGCGCCTAAGGATGCGATCAATTGTGAGGTGACGTGATCATAACTACAAAATGCAGTGGAAGATGCACGTCTAACATAGTGAGTGCTCCTCACACAGTAGGCGAGAAGTCTCATTTTGACCCATTTTTGAAATTTGACCATTTGGAGCCTACTTTTTAGGGCTATGTTAAGTTATTTCACCCCTCCCCCAACTAGTTTTTGGCTTGTAATCCATAAATACATTCATTGACATTTTGTACACAACTTTGGTTCATTAATACATTGAGATTATTCTCTCCTTCTTCATTGATTGTTCCTTGAGAGCGTGTGAGTGAATCTATACTACCAAGGTCCAATCAAATCAAGTCATTCAGGTGTATTCCAATGGTTTGTGGCCCACATTTGCTGTGTTTAGTCTTTCAATTGTGCAATTCTTGATTCGTTGCAAGGGTTTACGCTATGTGAGGTACGTTTTTGCTCTTTAACTATTGTCCAATCTCATCAATTATCCTTCTATTTTCTTAGTTATTGTCCTTGTTTCTATTTCCCTCATTTTCTCCAAATTCCCTTATGGTTTGGAAATTTGAGAAAAATAAGGGAAATTGAAATAAGGATAATAACTAAGAAAATAAAAGGATAATTAACGAGATTGGACAACAATGAACTGATAAGAACGTATCTCACACAGGCATAAACCCTAGTAACAAATCAAGAATTGAACAATAAAAAGACCAAATATCATGACAGCAAATGTTGGCCACGAGCCACCAAATATAAGCCGAATGTCCCAATTTTATACTTGAGCTTGGGTGTTAAAATCACTTCAAACACTCAAATATAAAGTATGGAAATTGAAAGAAGAAACTTCTTCATTCAAAGACAAACTTCAAGTTACATGGTTGTAAATTGTTTTTTTTACAACTGCAAGGGAAGGAGTACGGGTGAAATCGAGTCGAGTCGAGCTTTAGTAATACTCTACTTGATCTTGACTCGAAATGATTTTTGATGAGCTCGAGCTCGAGTCGATTTGTCAATCTCAAACTTGAACAAAATCATGTAACTCTAACTTGAGCTCGATAGGCTCCATAGACAAGTATAGAGTTCGTGCTCAAGCTAAAGCCTGTTGAGCTTGACTTGAGCCTATCGAGCTCAAACTAGAGCTCGAGCTTATCGAGCTCTATGTATTTGTGCGTGAATTTCTTTTAGTTGAGGGGGAGGGGGGGATTTGAATGTTATTTAGTGAATAGGAATAGGATAATCAATATTAATGTTATTGTAAAATTTTTAAATTCATTTATTTTAATTAAGATAATCACTAGTAATATTTTCTAAACTTTCTATTCTTAATTTAAATCCACTAAAGATTTCATTTTTTTAATAAATTGGTACATAACTTTATGAGAATTTTGAAAACCCTTGCCAAATTATGTTTGTATGTAACTTTTGAAAGTAGTAAGTTTCGTTTAGCAATAGTGTGAAAGTAGGAGGGGGAAACGGAATACAATAACTTCTATCTTTCAAGACTCAAAAAATAGAAACGGGAATAAGAGAACAGTATTGTAATTGAATGCAAGATTATTTTTATGAAAAATAATTTTAAAAGAAAATTGATTATTTTTTGAAAAAATGAAATCCTGTGAGATCTCTGTTTCTGTATGTTGATTTTGAAATAAAAATATAACGATCACTAAGGGTGTAATATGTTTTTAGTATTAAGTTTGCGTATAAGATAAGCAAAAATAAACAAAATAAAAAAAAGATGAATAAGAAAGATGCTACTAAATATTTTTGTGAAATGATAACTATTCACAAAGTATCTTAGCTGATGGGACATTAGTTGGTTATAAGAAAAAAAAAATACAATAATTTCATATAAAATTAATGATTATGAAATTTTTTTTTTCTAATTTTTTGTGCCTCAACAAGATTTGCAACAAAGAAGTTATTTCAAAGTAAAAAAAGTGCTTTGCAGATATAAAATTTTTAAAAATTTACACGAGGAAAAAACATTTAGGAGAAAATCTAGTTTGGGATTGCAAAAAAAATTCTATAACTTCATCTGAAAACTTGAAAACTGTTTTTTTATATTTATTGATTTCATATATTTTGAACTTATAAAAAATTATGTTGGTGCATTTTAAAAAATTATTTTGAACTGTCTATAGCATGTATGCAATTTCAAATTTTTTTTTAAAAAAAGCCTACTTTTTACATATAAAAAGTATACGGTGCATTTTAAAAAATTGATCAGTTGTCATTGATTTCAAACTCTTGACCTTATAATAAAATGAGCAAATCCTTTGGTTGAAATACCAATGAGCCAACCAATTAGTTATCTTATGTTAAATTCCTTTCATGATTATTTTTATACAAAATAAATATTGCATTATTTTAACTTTACTCTATATCTTTAAAATAAACTAAAATTTTAACTTTACTTTATACCTTATTTTTCTAGAAAGTTTTATTTAAATTTGATTTAATTCATCATATAAGTTTATATATCTAGATACATACGATCTTACACATAATTCTAATACGTCTGAACCTCTAATAATTTTTATTTATAAATTTATATATAATTATTTTATTATAAGTTTACAATTTTGTATAGTTGATTATCTTATAAAAATCTTACATGAAATATATTATATATTATTTGACTGCAAAGATTTCAAAATCTACTTTTATATGAAATTAATTTCATTAAAAAATTTAAAAATTTATACTTGAAGGAATAAAACGAGAAAAATTAATATAAAAGGTCACTTTCACTTTTTTAATATATAAAATTAAATATAATCAACTTGAAATGATAATTCTCATCATTTGTCAAAATTAACACATTGAGAATTGAAACAAAATGATAAGCTTCCTGAATTCTCATTCAAACATGTATAACAATCTAGTTGGATTATTGAATTATTCTAACCAATGCTGCAAATAAATTAATAATCTTGTCATGATAATTGTGAACATAGTCAAATTAGACAACAATAGTAGAACCAAATAATAGTATTAAATGATCACAATTCTTCAAGGTTTCAACTTAAAATAAAAACAACTAGATTGAAAATGTGTAGCTTCACAAGTTTTTCTTCATATGCCATTATGCCAACACATTCCATTGAAATTAGTCACTTGACACTAGAAATGCAATCAGACAAGCACATTGAACCTATCCATAAACTAGAACACCTAAATTGGCCACAAAAATCAACAGGTCTAGTAGTCCACCATTGTATTGTAGCTGCAAATATGCAATCCTGCTACAATCCATCACCATCATAATCCACCACTTAAATCACTACAATGATTAAGCAAAACAACACTACAACAATTAACCAAAGCAATATTGTACTGTAGTTGTAAGCCTGCAACAATCCAAATTATTACAACAATTAAGTAAGACAACATTACAATAATTAATCAAAGAAATACTGTACTGTAGCTACAAGCCTACAACAAACCATCTCCATCACAATCCTCTACTTGAATTATTACAAAAATTAACCAAACACAACACAACAACAATTAACTAAAGCAACACTACAACATGGGCAATAGGAGCTCATTTTCAACAGCCAAGATTACACCAAAACAAAAAATGGGAAGAAAACATAATTGCACATTTTCATCAACTCAAAATATCATCATAATTCAATAAGCTCATTCCAATAAAAACATAGTCCCACTCAACCAAACTAAACTAAATGACAAACCTTGTTATCTAACACATGTAGCAACCCCAACAATCTAGAAAATGAGCAAATGTTTATGTTATTAATTAAATAACTCAATAAAACAAAAATGACAAAATATGTTATCTATTGAAATACTTACATATTTAGTTCTTCATGATGTTGAGTTTGGTGTTGGAAGCTCAAACTCTATAAGAGTTTTCTTAATCCATATAAATAAACAAACAACTTTATAAATAATAATTAAATTAAAGTAGTAACTATAGTTCCACTTTATAAATAATAATTATACTTAGACGTAAGAAATTTAAAATTTACTTTCATTTTCTTTTTCACTCCACAAAAATGCCTGCACCAAAGTAGCATCTAAATAGTTTCAGGAGCTAATGAAGCTAGGTAAGAATCAATCACTTTAGTTCCAGCACTAAAGGTCATCTCAAATGCTACTGTAGTGATAGAAATGGCTAATATATCAGCAGTCATTCGAGACAACATTGGGAAAGAGGCCTTATTCATCTTCCACCACTCTAGGCAATCAAAATGTTTTGGATCAAATGTAGGTCTAAGTCGAAGTTGATCAAGATAATCCATTAATTCAGAACTTTAGTGTTGACCGGAGGCATCAAAAAGCTCTTCTCATCGAGTGAATCCAAATATAATAATGGTTGCCTAATTGGAACACTGTGGCCTGAAGATAAAACTAAGCTTGCTCCTTTATAAATATGATTCATATTCATAAACGTCAAATAAGTCAAAAATAGCTTTTCTTACTTTGATTAGGTGCTCCTGTGCCTCAAATGAAGAGTATATCTTTGCAAATGAAAACTCCACTCCTTTTATCTTCTATCTTGGATCCAAGATGGCAGACAACACTCATTAACAAACTATGTTCCTTCCAATATTTATCAAATTTCATGATCATTTTGGCCACCATGCTTGGAATGAATTCATCCTCATCATTTCAGCTCTCCAAAGTTATTCTTACCTTAAAAATCTCTAGAAGGAACAAATTACTTGTTAAGTATTCACTCCCTGAAATGACATGTGTAGCTGTATAGAAATTTTTCAAAATAATAAATATTTTTTCCACTTTTCTCCAATCATCACGTAATGGATAAAAGTTATAACTAGAATCCATATCTGCATACTGTTCAAAAACCACTCGAAACTTCAAAGCACGACTTGTTTTGCAATCATGTATTTTTTCCACTTTTCTCCAATCATCTCAAAAGTAGAATTCCACCTTGTTTTGCAATCATGTATCAACTTTTTCCTATGGACTTGAAGTCGTTGAGCAATGTTAGCAAAGTCTAAGGCTCTTTTATCAGTGTGAGCTACAAAGTCCACAGTATCTCTTATGCTGTCACAAATGTCACCAATCTCACTCAATCCATCTTGAACCATAAGGATCAAGATATATGCATAGCAGTGGATGTGAAATAGATCGCCACCACCTAAAAGATTATTTGTTTTTACAAGATCATCTTGTAAGATTCTCACAGCCACATCATTATGTGAGGTATTATCCACAGAGATTGAATGAATTTTTTGTTCAATGTCCCATTCATTCACATACTTAAATAACTCGGCTGCTATCTCAACTCCACAATAAAGTGGTAGAACTTGAACAAAGTTAAGAACCCTTTTCTGAAGTTCCACTCCAAATCAACCCAATGTCCAATCACAACCATGTACTCAATATTTTGGTTCTTTGATTTCCACACATCAGTCGTAATGCTAATTTTATTGACAGTTTTCAGTAACTTCTTCCATTTCTTCTTATGGACATCATACACACGAACACAGTCATCTTTTGCCATGTGTCGGGATATCAGTCTCCATTTTGGCATCCCACACTTTTGCATGTCATTGAAACCCTCCTTCTCCACAATACTAAAGGGATGTTCGTGCATCAAGATCCAATGAGCAGCTATTTCCTTCATTGTCTCCATATCAAACTTATTGATATTCAAGTAGAAGTCGAACCGACTGACTGAAAATTAATTTTTGTTTGTTGTGCCTCTTTGCGGACTTTGGCCTTTCTAACCGGACAATTATCGCGATGCCTTAACATGCTTGAAGTTTGCCTTGTTAGGCCTCGAGCTATTTTAATGTTGCAATGCAAACATATACCATAAAACTTCCCATCATTTTGGATTTACTTGAAATCTTCCCAGACCTCAAATTTCTTTCTTCGTTTCGGAAGACGAAATTCAGGTTCTTCTTCATGTGCATCTCCTCCTTGCTCTACATCATCTTCATCACATCTTTCTATATTTCACTGGATATGGATGGACATGAATCATCACAGTACTCAAATGGATTATAGTTCATTTCTACTATAAAAAAGGAAGGAAAAAATTATAACGATCAACAATTAACCATCAAAAAAATTTTTAAATTAGACTTGATCCAGTACAATTCTCAATCAACAATTAACAATCAAAAAAATCCACCCAAGCTACACTGTTCAGTCCCGATATTTAGGACATTGATTTGTTTCCACTTTTTCCAAAAAAATGCAGGCACGAGCCACCACTGCTCTTTCAAAACTTTTCTTTGTTTGTTTGTTCCTTTTTCCTTTTTTCTTTGTCAATAAAATTATTTTCCTCTAGTGGTTTCCCATCATTTTTGCATTTTTAGGTTATTCCATTTTCATGCAATTCAAACTGAGGCTCTAACTTCATTCAACAATTACCACAAGTTTCCAAATTTGACAATACAAATTATAGAAGCATACTAGTGCACAACTTTAGTTCCAACATCTGATTTGATTTCTCACACAAATTGACAATATAGATTACAGAAGCATACTAATGCACTATTTCAGTTCCAACATCCAATTTGATTTCTCACACAAATTGACAATATAGATTACAAAAGTGTACTAGATAACTAGAACCCCAGTCCAGACATCAGAAACCAGTAGGATTCGCATTTTTCAGTACACACTCTACAGACGACTACAACATTTTTTTTGTAAGACTTGGGAAAAAATTCTTACCACCATAAACTCCTCCAGGCAAGCTACTCGCCATTGTTGATGATGGTCTAGTGCTAATCTGGTGATGCTCCTTCGTTCCTGTTGTTGCTTGTGTAATTGAACTTGAACTGTTGAACCACAGCTTCACAACTCTCAAGTCTATTCCTTTGTTAGTTTCCCAACTCCCAAGTCCCCAAGTGACTGAGTCCGTCCCTTTGTTAGCTTCCTAACTTCCAAGTCTGTTCCTTTGTTAGCTACTGCTTAGTGCTGCTCTGCTCCATTCCAGCCTCCAGCTCAACAGACGATGGGCGGAATTCAGCAGATGGGGTGTTGATCGTTGAATTTTGGGTCTGGGAAAAGGGGATTAGCTGATTAGGGTACTACAGATGCTTAGGAGTGGAATTGATGGAGACTAAATTTGTGAATTAAGGATGGGGAATTGGGGATTAGGCTGTGTTTGGGTGATGCGACTCACGGGATGCCGAATTTGGGGATGGTATTGGGATTAAGCCATGTTTGGTTGAGCCACGGGAGAGTGGAGATTAAATTTGTTGGGGTGGGGTCATTGGGCTGTGTTTGGGGAAAGGAATAAAATTAAAATGGTAAGTTGAGCTCGAGCTACTCGATCAAGTGTAAGTATCTCCATGAAGTGCTTGAGCTCGACTCGAGCTTCGATCGAGTTGCTCGACGCACAGTTGTTTGCCAACTTTTTGTATTTATGATTGAAGTCATCACATTTGATTGCATGCCCATGCGATCATAAATGGGAAAAACTCCTAGGTTAATTTGGTTACCATGAGCTCGAACTAGGGTGGCCCGAAACACAAATCCAGCCTTTTTCTAAGCTCCTTGGCCATTCTAAACCTAAAATTGAAGCCATAGTTTTATCTTATTCATAATGTGAGCCTAAATTTGAAGCCAAACTTCAAATTTTGGTCCCTAAAAAAAATACCAAGGCAAGATCCAACATCATACCCCGATTTTGTAGTACCTCCAATCGGTTCAAGATCACATCAAACCCTGCCTCTTGAAGGCAAATTATCCCCAATTCGTAGTCTTGTCCTCCAAGGTCAATGATAAACCTATAAAATCCCTATAGGGCCTCAAGATATCGCCTAGACCTTAATCCCACATCCTCGCAAATCCAACACTTGAACACTAACAAAGATTCATGTAAAAGAATGCTACGTAGTTCCAAAACCATAGTTGGTGGTGCAAAAGTACAACACTCTGTCCTAAAAATTTTCAACTCATGTGTAGGCCTGATGGGTGAAGGGTATGTCAAGGCGTTAGAGGGGTCTTTGTACTCATGGAACTTTATAAGCTCTACCTCCTATTCAGCTAACTTTCTTGCATCCTCATGCTTGTCTTCCTTTGACTCACACTTCTTCTAGACTACACGTTCCTTAAGCCTAACCCTTTAGAACTACTCCTACAGTAAGAAAACTCTTGTGGTGACACTGAAGTGTCCCAACCATGCAAACCCTCAAAACCACCAATTAGTTAAAAGATGTCACGGATATTGGCCAACAATCACACCATCAACACAATATAAACATTTGTCTTTCAAACAAAATTGGCTAAGAAGTGTACGGTAATCCAAATCACACATTGCATTCAAGAAGATATTCATGTCATGCATTAGACAATTATGCTCAAAATTTTGACAATCAAATGCTCTTCTAATAATTTTCACATAACACTTCAAATAGAATTTGGCAAAATTTACATAAGAAGTCAAGGTGCACATAAAATTCACAAAACTTTGACTAGCACATGCCCTATCAAGGAAATGCTAATATTCACCCTTCAAGTAAGATTTTACATGAATTGTACAACAGTTCAAGGTGCTCAAAACATTCTAAAAGATTTTCATGTCATGTAATAGACAAGTAATCACAATTCTAAACGTCCCATAAATTGTAATAACCTTACCCACTAGTATATACAAGAATGCCCAAGGTCACACAAGCTATCCTCAAAAGAAAAGAATTTGTCATAACATAGAAGATGAACTGCAGCATACAAATCACAAGAATCATCGTAGAGATCATGCAAATCACATATATGCTCAAAGTTCATCAATTTGGGATTCAAGTTGGGTATGAAATCATGTCCACCATATAAGCCATCAATCTTAATATAATCAAAAAACTTCCAAGGAGCAATAGTTGTAAAGAGGTTACCACAAACTCCTAGGTTTCCCGCGTATTTGGCCTTAGTGCGCTTCCACCTTTGGTTTCCTATGTTTTTGAATAGCGGGAACCTACTTTGCCACTCAACCAAGAATACATTTCCACTTTCCTACACAAAAGACATAGAAAACTAGGGAGGGAAAAAGTGACTTTTTATGAATAGATAGTTTCTTTACAACTCAAAATTTTCATTATTGTCTCTACCACACATTTCATTCTCTAACTAGTAGTCATTTATTATTTTTCAGGTTGCAACTCCCTCTAACTTTTCTCTCACATTGTTCCTTATCACTTCTCTTGCCTTCCTAGTCTAACTTGCCTTGCCCTTGAAGGTAGACTTAATCCTCTTGAATTCACTTCAGAGATAAGGGTACCAAAGTGATCTTCCAACCACCCAAAAGAGAAGAAATTCTATCTGTTACACCATCAAAAGTCATTATCCTATCAAATCGCTAAGGCCGTCCCAATAAAATATCGCATGCTTGTATTGGAACTCCTTCACCTACGGCATCATCGATGCACCCCAATTGGTAGTCATGTGCACTAGGGTCAAATACAAGTCTAGGTAAGCTTCTTGTCACATCATACCAATCCTTCACCAAGGTCCTTGAAGCAAACACAAGGATGGCAACTCCTCTTGCCATCACACATGTCTCGCAATAAACATGAGCAATTGGTGAGTGACATAGAACACCAAAATTACCTTTTGAAGTCCTGTTCGGAGGTGTACATGTAAGTCCCAATGCCAACAAAGAATCCCAACCTGAAAAATTGTTTGTGGAAGAAAGTGGCAATGGAAGATCACTTTGGTAACCATGTGCCAAACATCCTCTTCTGGCCCAAAAATTTTCAAGTCTTGTGAATTGCATGTAGATGAAGATGGCAATGAAAAATTAAAGGAATTAACATATGCATGACCTGTAGAAGTTGAAGTTCCCACTCATTTGCTTGTCCTTCATGCATGGTTGTTATCTTGGTTTCCATTTTCCCCTAACTTTCCCCAAATTTTCAACCATTTTTGATCCTTGCTTCCACCAATTCACATTACCATTAATGTGGGCACCCTAGGATGAGATCTCCTTAAGTTACCACCCAAACTCGTCATGAGAGCAAGAGCCCACACGTTCAAGAGTGCCCTTGCCCATTTGATACTTAATTGGAGATTTGATGGCCATGCAAACTTGTTGGAAGGGTCCAAAGGTGGGATGTGGTATCAAATTTTGACTTGAGAAGCCCAAGAAGTACCAAGGAGCTCTATAAGCATGATCCAGACTAGCCCTGATCAAGATAGACCGACCTAGATTGACATTGAAGACTTCGTGATCAACTTAGAGGGGAAGCGATCGTTTATAGAAAGACACGCTCTCTATAAGTACGATCGCCCAGGGATGCAATCAATTGTGAGGTGTCACAATCGTAAGTACAGAAAGTAATCTAAGCTGCGTGCATGATCTAACACAATAAGTGCT
Source organism: Avicennia marina (assembly GCA_019155195.1). NCBI lineage: Eukaryota > Viridiplantae > Streptophyta > Magnoliopsida > Lamiales > Acanthaceae > Avicennia > Avicennia marina. Next base: position 5,462,499 of record CM032772.1, on the reverse strand, counting down.
TATGCGTACTCATCTGAGACTATCCACATCATTCTTCTCCTCTAGAGGGGGTTGTTCCATCAACCTTAGATCATTCTCATCACCTGCATCAAATTGAGATAGGTCAGAAACATAAATGTGGCACCAACATTGTACTCACCAGGTAGCTCAATATTGTAGGCATTATCCCCAACTTTCTCCAAAACGTGACAACCTAAGTAAAATAAGACTTTATGTGAATGAATTTCCTAAGTAAAATAAGACTTTATGTGAATGAATTTATGTTCAAATTATCAATCAAAATAAAGACTTAGATGTTATAGTGATTATATGATGGAAATAAGCAAGAAGGAAGAGACATAAGCTCATCTGAAGGCACCATGATGTGGACATTTTAGGACAAGATCCCCTTAAGTTGTCACCCAAACCCATCACAAGAGCAAGAGGCTGCACATTCAAGAAGGCCCTTGCCCATTAGATGCTTAATTGGAGGTTTGATGATCATTCATGCATATTAGAAGGGTCTAAGGATGAATTCTGACACCAAATTTTGACTTTGAAAGCTCAAGAAATGCCAAAGAACTCTACAAGCACCATCCAAACTAGCCAAGATTGAGCTAGGCCCTCCAGATTAACATTGAAGATCCACAATCGAGCTAGGACAAGCACAATCGTCTGCTAGGGGATGAGTCTTCTGTGATTTCAATTGACCAGGGGCACGATCAAGTCAATAAGGAAGTGATCGTCTACCAAGAGAAGAGCTCTCTGTATTTGCAATCACCTAGGGATGTGATTGATCACTAAGAGCCATGATTCGTAACTATAGAATGCAAGTGGGTCGTACACTTAATCCAATATGGTGAGGGTTGGATTGCACAGTAGGCAAGAATCACATTTTGGCCTATTTTTGAAATTTGACAGTTTGGAGCCAATTTCTTTAGGATACTTTTGTCTTTTTACCCTTCCCCAGCTGGTTTTGGCTTGTCCCCCCTAGATACCTTCAATGCTCATTTGTAAACATAACATAAGTTCATTCAATACAAATAGTATTCTCTATCTCTCTATTACTTGTTCTTTAAGAGTGCGTGAATAAATTCAACACTTCTAAGCTCAAGTTGAATTGGGTCATTTGGGTGTACGCCAATAGTTCATGGCCAACATTTGCTGGTGTGGTGTTTGGTCTTCTGGTTGCATAATTTTATTTTGTTTCAAGGGTTTGCCTTGTGTGAGGTATGTTCTTGTGTGGTTAATTATTGTGTAATTTCGTCGATTATCCTTTTATTTTCTTGGCGCTTATCTTTGTTTTCAGTTTCCCTAAATTTCCCAAATTTCTCCACCATTTTCAATCCTTACTTCTGCTAGTTAACATCAGAGATACAATGCCAAGTAAGAGAATTGTTAGAAAAGGGGTGGGTTTGAGAGAGTGCCCATGCGCCGTACTGGTCCTACTGGTGCAAAAAAAGAATGGTGAGTGATGAATTGTGTTGATTGCCGAGCTGTAAATGCCATCATGGTAAAGTATCACTACCCTATTTCCCATCTAGATGATATGTTGGATGAGTTGCATGGTGTTAGCATATTCACTAGAATTGACTTGGAAATTGGATAACAAATGAGGAAAGGGAATGAGTGGAAAATGGCATTTAAGACTAAATTTGGTTTGTATGAATAAACTGTTATGCCTTTTGGTCTTACTAATGCCCATAGTACATTCATGCAGTTGACGAACTGTGTCCGATGTGCTTACATAGGTAAATTCATTATTGTATACTTCAATGATATCTTGATGTATAGTAAGAGTATGGATGAACATGGTGAGCAGGTGTAACATGTTTTGGTTACATTGAGGCAAGAAAATATATGCTAACCTTAAGAAATGTGTATTTTGTGCAATTCATTGTGTTTTTTTGTGATTTGTTGTAAGTTTGTAGGGGATACATTTTGATGAGGAGAAGATCAAAGCCATTCAAGAATGGCCCATGCCTTAATCCACTAGGGAGGGTAGGAGCTTCTATAGGTTAGCTAGCTTCTATTGCCCGTTTGTAAAAGATTTTAACATAATTGCTGCCCCGTTGACCACTGTGATCAAAGAGAAGGAGAAATTTAGATGGGGAAGCACAATAGGTTGCCTTTGACACCTTAAAACAAAAGATCAACATTTGAAATTGAGTGTGATGCTTCCAATGTAGGTATTGGCGCAATGTTAATACAAGATGGACTAGCTATTGCATACTTTAGCAAAAGGTTGAGTGGAGCCACCCTCAACTAGCTTACTTATGGCAAGGAATTGCATTTCTTGGTCCAAGCCTTGCAAACTTGTCAACACTATATAATACCCAGGAGTTTGTAATCCACACTGACCATGAGTCCTTGAAGTACCTCAAATGCCAAGATAATTTAAGTAAAAGACATGCTAGGTGGGTTTTTGTTTTTGATACTTTTCCCTATGCAATTAAGTATAAGAAGAGGAAAGAAAATGTTGTTACTGACGCTTTATACCATAGGTATAACTTAATTTCCACCTTGAGCACAAAATTGAAGGGGTTTGAACATATTTGTGAGATGTATAGAAATGATGATGATTTTGGTGATAAATTAGCCTTGACTTACACTACCCCACATGAGAAATTTTATCAAGATGATGGGTGCTTGTACTGTGATGGAAAATTATGTATGTCCAATTGTTTATTGCGTGAATTGTTGTTAAGGAAAACACATAATAGTGGATTGATGGGATACTTTGATGTCACCAAAATAGTGAGTACCTTGCCAGAACACTTCTATTGGCCTCATTTGAGGAGGGACGTCTTGAAGATTATTGACCGATGCTTGAAGTGTCAAGAGTCCAAGTTAAACCCATACCCCTATGGTTTGTACACTCCTTTACCTACACCTCAAGTGCCTTGGACTAATATTCTATGGATTTTGTGTTGGGGTTTCCTAGGAGTAGGAATGGACATGATTCTATATTTGTTGTTGTCATTGATAGATTTCAAAAATAGCACACTTCATTCCATGTCGCAAAATTGATGGTGTAAGCTAAGTTGCTAATTTTTTCTTTAGGGAAGTTGTACGCTTGTATGGGGTCCCTAGGACCATTATCTTTGATTGTGAAGTTAAATTCCTTAATTATTTTTGGAAAACTCTATGGTTTAAATTGGGAACTAATTGCTTTTCTCTACCACTTATCATCCCGAAACTGAATTGGTCAATCTCACCTTGGGAACTTTGTTCCATGAAAGAAATTTGAAATCTTGGAAAGAAGGTTCTTGAAACAAAGAAGGACAAAGTTACACCCTAGAGGAGATGGTCTTCAAGGTTGTGGAAAGAGTTGGAGACAATACCTACAATGTTAGTGCTACATTTAATGTTTCTGACTTTTCTCTGTTCAATAGAAGGACCTAAGGTTTATGGACCAACCTTTTCTAGAGGAGGGGAATGATGTGGACATCTGAGGATGAGATCCCTTAAAGTTTCCGCCCAAACCTGCCATGAGAGCAAGAGCTTTGATGTTTAAGAATGCCCTTGCTCATTTGATGCTTAATTAGAGGTTTGATGACCATGCATACTTGTTGGAAGGGTTCATGGATAGGATGTGGTATCAAATTTTGACTTTGGAAGCCCAAGAAGTGCCAAGGAGCTCTACAAGCACGATCTGGATCAACAACTATCGAGCTTTGCCAACTTGGATTAACAGTGAAGAGTTTTTGATCGAGTGGGAGGGGATGCAATTGTCCATAGAAAGATAGGTTCTTTGTAATTACGATTACCCAGGGATGCGATCGATTGCGAGGTGTCGCGATTGCAAATACAAAATGCAATGCAAGCTTACTCACACAGTCACAACAACAAGCAAGAAGTTAGAGAGAACATTCTCAACGCATTGAATGAACGAAGTTGTTGTACAAAGTGTAAATGAGTGTATTTGTGGGTTACAAGCCAAAGACCGAATTTGGGGAAGGCAAAATGACAAAAATACTCATGAAATTTACACTCCAAATGGTCAAAGTTTCAAAATGGATCAAAATGCAAGTTCCCACTTGCTGTGCAATTAAGCATCTGCTATAGTTATGATGTGTCACCTTACAATTGATTGCAGCCCTGGGCGATCATAATAATAGGGAACCTATCTTTCACAGACGATTGCACTCCTTTTGGCTTGATCGTGAACTCTTCAATGTCAATCCGCATTAGTCAGCCTTGATTGGGTCTGGATCATGCTTGCAGAGCTCTATGGTACTTCTTGGGCTTCCTGAGTCAAAATTTGATGCCACATGCCATCCTTAGGCCCTTCCAACATGTACAAATGGTCATCAAACCTCCAATTAAGCATTAAATGGGTAAGGGCATTTCTGAATGTGCAGCCTCATGCTTTCATGATGGGTTTGGGTGGCAACTTGAGGAGCTCTTGTCCTAGGATGCCCACATCATGAGCTACAATAAGTGGTGCTTCCCAATCCATAAATTATCTTCTGTCCATAATGTCAATCGGTCTGGGCCTCAATTTGGTATTCTTCAACAAGGCTCCCATGTCAAGCATAATCTTCTTCAAGGCTTCATGTTCATTGAAGCCAACAAAAATAGCCCTGCAAGAACTTGTTCTTGTAGTGACACCAAAGTGTCCTGACCATTCAAGAGCATGAGCTAATTCAACCAATTTATGCCACAAATGTTGACAAGCACATGCCCTATCAACAAGATGCAAATATATGCCTCCCAAACTAAATTTTCAAGAGTTGTATAGTAATTCAAGGTGCACATATCATTCCGAAAGATGCCCACGCTATGTAATTGACAATTATGCTCAAAAATTTGACTATCAAATATTCTCCTAACAATTTCCAAATATTTGCACCCTAGATAGAATTTGGTAAAGATTATATGAGAAATCAAGGTGCACATAAGATTCCCAAAACTTTGACAAGCACATGCCCTATCAAGGAAATGCAAATATTGGCCTTCAAGTAAGATTTTGCATGAATTGTGCAACAGTCCAAGGCGTTCAAAACATTTCAAAAGATTTCCATGTCATGTAATAGACAAGCAAGCACAATTCCCAATTTTCCACAAATTGAAATGACCTTACCCACTAGTACCTACAGTGAATGCCTAGCTATGATCAAAAGAAAAGAATTTGTTATAACATGGAAGATGAACTATAGCATACAAATCACAAGAATCATCATAGAGATAATCTAAATGACATATATGCTAAAGTTCATCAATTTGGGATTCAAGGTGGGTGTGAAAGCAAGTCTACCACATAGGCTATCAATCTTAATATCATCAAAAACCTTCCAAGGAGCAACAATTGCAAAGCAGTTACCACTAACACCTAGGTTTCCTAGGTACTTGGCCTTAGTGTGCTTCCACCTTTGGTTTCCTATGTATTGGAGTAGCGAGAATGCACTCACCACTCAACCAAGGATACATTTCTAGTTTCTTGCACAAAAGACAAAGGAAACTTAGACAGGGAAACTGTGACTCTATCATGAGTAATCATATTTTCTTTACAATTCAAAAATTTCATTGCTCTCCCTTTCTCACATTTTTCCCTCACATCTCGCTCCCTAACTGGCAAGCACGCATAATTTTGCAATTTACAATTTCCTTACTCGAGCTTTTCTCTATCCTTCTCTCCTCCTTCTAATTCTAGCTCACATTGCCTTTGAAGGTAGATATGAGCCTCTTGTAATTGCTTTGGGAATAAGAATACCATGGTGATCTTTCAAACCTTGAAAGAAAATAATATGTTTCGGTGACACTATTAAAGGTCACCTCCTTGTCAAATCGCCAAAGCCATCCGAACACATGCTTGCATTGGAATTACATCACCATCATCATACCCCAACTTGCAATCACGTATACTAGGATCAAATATGAATCTAGACAAGCCTGTTGCCATATCACCATGATTCTTCACCAATGCTTTTAGATCAAACACAAGGATGACAACTCCCTTTGCCGTTAGACATGTCCCACAACAATCATGTACAATGGATGAGTGACATAGAGCACCAAACTTACCTTTTGAAGTCTTGTTTGGAGATGTACATGTAAGCTCCAATTCTGATAGAAACTCCAAGCTCAACAAATTATATGTAGGTGAAGAAGGCAATGGTAATTCAAAGGGGTTGACATTTTTCTTCTCAACCACAAATCTTCAACAAACCTTTCAACACCACAACTTCAATAACAATAACAACCAAATACTATCAACAACACTTCAATAGCAACAACAACGAAATATCACAACTTCAACACAAAAATCTCCCAAAATTCCAACAACAATATCCAACAAAAACCACCAACACAAAATATTTTCAACACAATAGCACAAAATATTTCTTTTTCACAAATTTTACAGCAATATACCAACACAATGTAACCAAATATTCAACACCACCAAAATCACCAAACTCGTCCAAACAAGCCACTATCCAGACTTTTTCTAAAAAAATTTTCTTTTGGAAATTAAGGAAAGTGTAAGAGGTGTAGAAATGATAGAAAATATGGAGAAACAACAATGGAATCCAACCAATATCCAAATTTAGGAACCCAATTAAATTGGATCTGATACCACTTTGATGTAAACCAGCATAAGCAAGGATTGAAAATTTGGGGAAAATTATGGAAAATAAAAACATGTAAATAAATGACAAAAAATCAAAGGATAAATGGCGAGATTGAATCCAAACTGCTGAGTAAGAATGTACCCCACGTGGGGAAAACCTTCACAATAAATGGGAATGAAAACACCAATGAAATCCAAATAATCATGCCATGGAGTTGTTGGCCACAAACCACTTGAAGCAAGCCGAATGACCCGATTTGATACTTGAGCTTGGGTGGTAAAATCACTCCAAACACTTAAACACAGAGTACAGGAAAATAAAAGAAGAAACCCTCTTCTTTCAAAGAGAGAATTGAAGTTCCATTGCTCATATATTTCTTACAAATGCAATGGAGGAAGTATTTAAAGTCCTACCTGCCCCAATCAAATACAATGCAATGGAAATGATGAAAATAACCTACAAAAGTGGCTCCAATGGTTGAAAATTTCAGAAGGAGTAAAAATTTGGCCATCCCCTTTTGTATTGTGATCAATTTGGCTTGACCTTGAGATTGAGTGTGACATGTTTGCTTGATCCAAACTATGATCCGTGTGGTGCAATTGTCCATCCATTCTGTACTGTTGATTGCACCACTACTTGTTCTCGATCGCAAGGGCGTGTGATCATAGTTGTAGAAAACTTCAAGATTTCCCTAAGTTGATCCTATGCCAGTCTGCTTGATCGGGAAACCTGTGATTGCAAATCTAGAATGCCTCAAAGTGCACCAGGTCGATTGATGGCCATGAGCTCAATCTAAAGTGATCATGGATTGCAAATTCAGGACCTTTCAAGATCAATTTGGCCACTTCAAGTCCAAAATTGAAGCCAAACTTCAACACCTCCCTTCAAAAATACTAAGGCATAATAAAAATACCATACCTCAGCTTTACAATACCTCCAATTGGCCTAGGATCACGTTATCCCCCTTCAAAAATGCAAAGGCATAATAAAAATACCATATCCTAGTTTGGGAATACCTCCAATAAATTTAGGATCACATATTGTCCCCAAATTTTGTTCTTGTTGTCCGAGTCCAATACATGTCTACAAAAACCTAAAAATTACTTTATCATGCCACCTAAGCTTCAATTTTGCATCCACAGAAGTTTAATGCTGATGTGGACATCCCAGAACAAGATCCCCTCAAGTTGCCACCCAGACCCGTCACGAAAGCAAGAGCCAACACACGCCCAAGAATGCCCTTGCTCATTTAATGCTTAATTAGAGGTTTGATGATCAATCATGCAAGTTAGAAGGGTCCAAGGATGAGTTGTCGCACCAAATTTTGACTTAGGAAGCTCAAGAAGTGCCAAAGAACTCTACAAGCATGATTTAGACCAGCCCAAATCGAGCTAGGCCACTTCGAATCGACATTGAAGAGTTCACGATCAAGCTAAAGGATTGCGATTGTGTGTAGAATAATAGCTTTTTTGTAATTATGATTGCCCAAGGACATAATCGTTGCGAGACGATGTGATCTAACACAGTGAGTGCTTGATCGCAAAGCAGACAGGAAGTCTCATTTTGACCCATTTCTGAATTTTGACCATTTGGAGCCCAATTTTTAGGGGCTTTTTTGTCATGTTACCCTTCCGCAGCTAGTTTTTGGGTTGTATCCTTTGAATACTTCCATTTACTCATTGTACAAACAACATGAGTTCATTGAAAACAAGAGAGTATTTGTTTTTTTTTCACCATTCCTTGAGTGTGTGAGTAATAACCACTTCCAAGCTCAAATCAAATTGGGTCATTTGGGTGTATTCTGGTGGTTCGTTGCCAACATTTTCCAATGTGGTATTTGGCCTTTTGATTGTGCAATTCTTGATTTATAGGGTTTACCCTATGTGAGGTACATTCTTATTCAGTTAACAATTGTCCAATCTCACTAATTATCCTTTTATTCCATCACATTATTATAGGGATCTCTATCAAAGATTGCAAGGATTAACTCAAGGATCCCAAAGTGTCAAAGATTACATAAAAAAGATGGAGTTGTTGATGATGAGAGTCAATGTGGTGGAGAACCAAGAAGCCACCATGGCTAGATTTTTGAGTGGGTTGCATTAAGACAGCTTACATTATTGAGTTGTAACATTATGTGGACTTGGATGAGATGGTTTAAAAGGCCATCAAGGTAAAGAAACAACTCAAGAGGAGGGGTTAGGGAGGAGCATCAGCGAGCACATTAGGTCCAGGACTTTCCTAAGAAAGATGACTGGCCATCCATAACTAGTGCACCCATACCAAATGAGGCATCCAAGGAGGCGACATCCAAGGTAATTTATCCTAACATTGGTACTACTCCTTCACGAAATAGAGACCTTATATGTTTCAAGTGCATGAGGACATTTTGCAAACTAATGCCCAAATAAGAAGATAATGATCCTCAACAATGTGGGAGAAATCATCACTGATGAAAGTGAAGGAGAAGGTGAAGCCAACAAGCATGGTGATGATGATAATGATGAGGTTGAACAAGTTGATCAAGGAGGCATAAACTTGGTGGCCATGAGAGCCCACAATGCCTAAGTTGAGGAAGACTTGAGTGATAAGACTTGTAGTATGATTGTTGATAGAGGTAGTTGCACCAATGTTGCTAGATTAATATATTGGTTGAATGATTGAGCTAGCCTACCATAGCCCATTGAGAACCTAGTGGCTTTAGTGGTTGAACAATAGTGGTGAACTTCCGGTCATGAATCAAGTATGGGTTCTATTGAAGATTGGTGCACATGAAAATGAAGTCTTATGTGATGTGGTACCCATGCAAGCATGCCACATCCTTTTGGGGTGTCCATGGTAATTTAACAAATGGGTGTGCCATGATGAGGTCATTAAAAAGTACACCTTCCATTTTAGTGGTAGGAAGGTTACATTAGCACCATTGTCTCATAAACAAGTCCATAAAGATGAAGTGTATTTACAAAAATAATATAAACTAGAGCTTGATAAGAATCAAAATTGAGAGGAGAGAAGAAAAGTGCCAAAGAGGGAGAAAGTGAAAATAAAATAAAGAGAATGGAAGAGGGAGCAAAAAGGTGTATGGTACCCACTGTGAGGGATGTGAGGAGAGCTTGTGAAAATGAGAGTCTTTTGGTACTGTTATCGTACAATGGAAGCTTGATGCTTTCCGATGAAGTCAAATCCTCCCTCCCTGATTTTATTGTTCCACTTTTGCAAGAGTTTAAAGATGTGTTTCTGGAGGAGTTACCTAGCAATTTGCCACCCATTCATGGGATTGAACACCAAATTGACTTGGTGCTGGGAGCTTCAATTCCAAACCAACCCACTTACAAAGTGAACCCAAAAGAGGCTAAGGACATATAGGACCAAGTAGAAGGATCGCTAGAAAAGGGGTGGGTTCAAGAGATCATGGGCCCATGTTCTGTACCAGTCCTACTTATGCCCCAAATGAATGGAAAGTGGCGAATGTGAGTTGATTGTTGAGCCATAAACACCATCTCGGTAAAATATTGTTACCTAGTTCCCTATTTGGATGATACATTGGGTAAGTTTCACGGTGCTAGTATATTCTCTAGAATTGGAAAAGTGGGTACCATCAAATTTGAATGAAGAAAGAGGATGAATGGAAAATGGCATTTAAGACTATATTTGGGTTATATGAATAGACTGTTATGCCTTTTGGTCTTACTAATGCCCCTAGTATATTCATATAGTTGATGAACCATACCCTACATGCTTATATTGATAAATTAGTTGTTGCATACTTTGATGATATCTTGATATATAGCAGAAGCATCGATGAGCATGGTAAGCATGGGTGACATGTTTTGATTTAATTCAAGCAAACAATTATACGCCAATCTTAAGAAATGTGTATTTTGTGTGGACCATTATGTTTTTTTGGGATTTTTTGTAAGTTTGCAGGGATATATGTTGATGAGGAGAAGATCAAAGCTATTCAAGAATGGTCCATGCCTTGAGAGGTTAGGAGCTTCCATGGGTTGGCTAGCTTCTACTAGCGGTTTGTGAGAATTTTAGCACAATTGCTACCTCGTTGATAGTCATGATCAAGAAAAATGAGAAATTTAGATGGGGCAAAGCACAACAAGATGCCTTTGACACCTTAAAATAAAATCTCACACGTGTACCCTTCCTTTGCCTTCCTGATTTTGGTAAAACATTTTAAATTTAGTGTGATTCTTCCAATGTAGGTATTGCCACCGTGTTGATGTAAGTAGAACAATCTGTTGCATACTTTAGTGAAAAGTTGAGTGGAGCCACCCTCAACTACTCTACTTATAACAAGGAATTGTATTTGTTGGTTCGAACCTTGCAAACTTGGCAACACTATCTAAGACCCAAGGAGTTGTATGCTTGCATGGGGTCCCTAGGACCATTGTCTTCGATCATGATGCTAAGTTTCTTGGTTATTTTTGGTAACTCCATGGTGTAAGTTTGGAACTGAATTGCTTTTCTCTACCATTTATCACCCCCAAACTGACGGCCAAACTAAGTGGTCAATTGCATCTTGGGAATTTGTTGCATGCTATTCTTAAAAGAAATTTGAAATCTTAGGAAGAATGCTTGCCACATGTAGAGTTTGCAAACAATACAAGCATACACACAGCCACCAATTTTCACTGTTTGAGATTGTTTATAGGTTTAATCCTTTAATTGATGTGGATTTGCTACCATTACCTAATAATGAGCAAGTTAGTGCAGAAGAAGAGAGCTGAATTTATAAGATCCTCACATGAGAAGGTGCACCAAAACTTGGACCAAAGGACATAACAATGCGAGCAACAAGCTAACAAAGGGCAAAAGAAGATCCTCTTTGAACTTGGTGACTGGGTGTGGGTTCTTTTTAGGAAGAAAAGGTTCCCGCAATAGAGGAAGACAAAGCTACACCCTAAAGGAGATGGTCCATTTAGCATTTTGGAAAAAGTTGGAGACTAACAACAAAATTGAGCTACCGACAGAGTATAATGTTACTACTATATTTAATGCTTTCGATTTGTCTCAATTAAATGTAGGCGATGAGAAGGACCTAATGTTGATGGAACAACCTTCTCAGGAGGAGGGGAATGATGTGGATATCCCAAGATAAGATTCCCTCATGTTGCCACCCAAATCCGTCACAAGAGCAAGAGCCTACAAGTTCAAGAAGGCCCTTGACCATTTGATGCTTAATTAGAGGTTTGATAATCATTCATACATGTTAGAAAGGTCCAATGATGGGTTGTGGCATCAAATTTTAACTTGAGAAGTTAGTGAAGTGCCAAGGAACTCTGAAAGCATGATCTGAACCAACCCAAATCAAGCCAGGCCACTCCAAATTGACATTGAAGAGTTCGCAATCAAGCTAGAGCATTGTAATCGTCTATAGAATAACAGCCTTTTCATAATTATGATTCTCCAAGGATGGGATTGATCGCAAGGCAATGTGATCACAACTATAGAATGTAGTTGAAACAACACACTAGATCTGACACAATGAGTGCTCAATCACACACCATGCACGAAGATTTTGACCCATTTTTTAATTTTGAATGTTTGGAGCCCGATTTTTAGGGGCATTTTTGTCATTTCAACCTCCCCCAATTGGTTTTTGGCTTGTATCTCTTAAATAATCCCATTTACTCATCATACAAACAACATGAGTTCATTAAAAACAAGAGCATATCTCCATTGCTTGTTCCTTGAGAGTGTGAGAATTAACACTTCCAAGCTCAAGTTAAATCAGGTCATTAGGGTGTATTCTAGTGGTTTGTGGCTAACATTTGCCGACATGGTGTTTGGTCTTTCAATTGTACAATTCTTGATTTGTTGCAAGGATTTACCCCATGTGAGGTGCATTCTTGCTCGATTAATAGTTGTCCAATCTCGCCCATTATCCTTTTATTTTCTAATTTATGCCTTTGTTTCCAAAATTTTCCCAAATTTCCTAACCATTTTCAATCCTTACTTCCGTCAGTTTACGTCAATATCAAAATATCAACAAAGAATCATATAAATGAAGATAATGAATCTCAAAAATTTCCATTGGGCTTGCACATGTGAACTCCTCCTCCCCAAAGGATTGCAACCCAAATGTGGCGCAAACAGGTGAAGGATATGTCAAGCAGTAAAATGGGTCCACACGCACATGAGACTACAATATGTTTTGCTCCCCACTCCATAAATTCTCTTTCATCCACAAGAACAATTAGTTTGGGCCTAAATTTTGCATTCTTCAACAAAGCTCCCAACTCTAACACAAGCTTCTTCAAGGCTTCATGTTCCTCAAATTGAAGCCAACAAAAATAGCCCTGCAAGAAACTTATTCTTGTAGCAACACCAAAGTGTCCTGACCATTCAAAAACATGAGCCAATTCAACCAATTTATGCTCCAAATGTTGAAAAGCACGTGCACTAGCAACAAGAGGCAAATATGTGAACCCTAAACTAAATTAGTCAAGAGTTGTATAACAATTCAAGGTGCACATATTATTTTAAAAGATGCCCATACTATGCAATTGACAATTATGCTAACAAATTTGACAATCAAATTTTCTCCTAACAATTTCAAAATAATTGCATCCGAAATAGAATTTGGAAAATATTATATGAGAAATTAAGGTGCACATAAGATTCCAAAACTTTGACTAGTATGTGCCCTATCAAGGAAATGCAAATATTCGCCCTTCAAGTAAGATTCTTGGGCAAAGGATTTAAGTGCGGTCCTAATGTCATGCTCATCATCACTGAAACCAACTTGGCTTTGTGGCATTATGAAATAAAATGGTGAAAGCTTGGGGCGTGTGTGTGTGTGTGTACATAAATAAATGAATAAAGAAAAATTAACATTACTCAAATGGCCTTACCAACCCATCTTAATGTCGCCTCAAAAAATTTGGGTGGTTCCAAAGTTCAACAGGTAACAACAATCATGAAGAAAGGTGTAACATTGAAGAAAATGGTGTTTGTGATCGATCTAGGATCAAAAAGATTGATTCAAGTGAAAATTTTGCAAATCAGATTGATTTAGGTAGGCATGAATCGACCCGGACAAGGTTGTGAATGGGTTGTCACGTGATAGAACTTGCTTGCCATCTGGCAAAGATTGGCAGCACGATTGATCCAACTTAGCTACGATTGATTGCATTTTGGAAATAGGATTCTAGTGTTCCTAGCAGTGTGACCAATTTGGTGAACCTTTGAATCAATACAAAACTCAGTCTCTATGAAAAATTGACTCCTAAACAGCAGAAAATCCTACAAAATTCTTTCTTCTTTTCTTCTATTTTTTGTACTATTTTTCTGCTTTTCTTATCTAACTTTTTTTTTCTTTTATTCTCTCTTCTTTTTGTCCAAGAATCGAAGGACCTCAATCAAAAATTAGATGGCATGCATAGGAGTTTGAGGAGGATTGAGGAGACCAACGGCATCACTACTATCCTCCAGTAGACACAAAAGTTGTGTGCTTAAATTGTTTAGTGGGGCATTTCCTGAACACATGTCCGAATGAAATAGTCAACATTCCCCTTAAGTTTGGTGGACATGTGGAGGTCAAACTAATTCCAAATGAGGAGTTATCAACATTAAAGGGAGACATTCAATAGGAGGGAAATTTGAGCAAGAAGAATTCGAGGCAACTGAATTAGGAATAGAGCAAGTTGAAAGAGGAGGTAACAATGGCCATGGGAACTATGGACGAGCTTGAGGACGCAAGGGAGATCCTTGAACAGGGTGTTGAGCTCATGATAACTCATGTATATTGACCCATTTGGCAACCCGGCATCTACTTTGACCATTTGTGCTTCATTAGAGCTGAAATTCTTTCTAGTTGATCAAATTGCAAATGCACATCCAATTAAAGCCTTTGGAACTCGCACTATACTTCTACATGGTTGTTGTTTGGCAAATCAGTGTTGGATTTGGGTTGATGCAAGATTGGAGGCCAAACAATTTGGTGAAGCATCTCAAGTATTTTATAGGATTTTATTTGACCTGATGGACAAGAATGCAAATTGGGGACAATTCGCCTTCAAGAGAAGGGGTTTGATGTGATCCTAGACTGTTGAAAGTGTAGCAAAACTGAGGCATGATATTTTGCAGTACATTAGAATTTTTGAAAGGGGGCATAGGTAAGCTTTAGCTTCAACTAGGCTCAATTAATGAATAAGGTGGTTTCTAGTGTTTGGAAAGAACCTAAAGATGAATTATGTTCCAATTTTTGGATTAAAGCTGCCCAAGAGATTGGAAAGTGCTTGATTTGCTATTCATGATGTGAACTAGCAAAAGCAAGTTTCAAAAATGGTTATGGAATTTGGAAATAAAAATATGGAAGGTAACAAGAAAGTAAAAGGATAATTGGTGAGATTATATAATAATCAACCAAGCAAGAACTTACCTCACATTGGGATAAACCTAAGCATAAGCCCTTGGAAGTACTCCTACAAAAAAATCATTCTCGTGTTGACACTAAAGTGTCCCAGCCATGTGAACTCTTAAACCCTCCAATTAGTTAAAACATGCCATGGATATTGGCCAACGATCATCCCATCAATACAATATAAACATTTTTCTTCCAAACAAAATTGGCCAAGCAGTGTACAACAATTCAAGTCACACACGACATTCAAAAAGTTGTTCATGTCATGAATTAGACAATTTGTGCTCAAAATTTCGACAATCAAATGTTCTAATAATTTCCAAGACATTCCAAACAGAATTGGGCACAATTTACACAAGTCAAGGTGCACAAAAGATAGTCAAAACTTTAACAAGCATCTGCCCTATCAAAGAAATGCCAATATTTGCCCTCCAAGTAAGATTTTGCATGAATTGTGCAACAGTCCAAGGCGGTCAAAACATTCCAAAATATTTCCATATCATGTAATAGACGAGGACAATTCCATACTTCCTACAAATTGTGATGACCTTACCTACTATTACATACAATGAAAGCCCAAGGTCACACAAGCTATCATCAAAAGAAAAGAATTTGTCATAACATGAAAGATAAACTATGGCACACAAATCACAAGACATGTCCACTATAAGCCATCAATCTTAATATCATTGAAAACCTTCCAATGAGCAATAATTGTAAAGAGGTTACCAAAAACTCCTAGGTTTCTTAAGTATTTGGCCTTGGTGCGCTTCTACCTTTGGTTTCCTATGTTTTGGAGTAGTTGGAACCCACTTCGCCACTCTACCAAAGATACATTTCCCCTTTCCTACGTAAAAGACAAATAAAACTCGGGGAGGGAAAAGATGACTTTTTCATGAAAAGACAAAGTTTCTTTTCAACTCAAAAATTTCACTGTTCTCTCTCCATAACTAGTAGACACTCATTATTTTTTAGGTTGCAACTCCCTCCAACTTCTCTCTCTCATTCTTCCTTATCTCTTCTCCTTCCTTCCCATTTTAACTGGCTTTGCTCTTGAAGGTAAACTTGACCCTCTTAAATTCGCTTTAGAGACAAGGGTACCAAGGTGATCTTCCAACCACCCAAAAGAGAAGAAATCCTATTGGTGAGACCATCAAAAGTCACCTTTTATCAAATTGCCAAGACTGTACTAATAGAATTTCACATGCTTGTATCGGAACTTCTTCACATACGACCTCATCTTCCAGTAATGTGTACCAAGGTCCAATTAAATCTGGGTAAGCTTCGTATCATATTGTCATTGTTCTCCATGTGCAATTGGTGAGTGACATGGAACAGCAAAATCTAGTTTCTAAAATCTTGAATGGATGTGCACATGCAAGCTCCAATTCCAACAATAACCTAGGCCTAACAAATTGTACATAAGTGAAGATGACAATTGTAAATCAAAGGAATCATCATACACACGATCTTGTAGAAGTTCAAGCTCCCACCATTTTGCTTGCCTGTTCATATGTGCATATCTTCATCCTCCACATTGACTCCAAAGGCTTCTTCCTCCTCAACTATTGCATCATTTGCCTTGGCAATCCCTTCAATTTGCTTTGCTTCTTCCTTTTTAACCATCCCAAATCCTTATTCATTTGCTTTGGATTTCTCTTGCTCAATTTTCCTCCTCATACTCTTCAATTTTATCTTTGTTGTGGCCTCTTTCTTAATTTCCTCAACCCCTAATCCAATTGGCTCGAGTTTTTCTTGTTTAGCCTTCCCCTCCTCTTAAAAGAATCCACTTAATGGTTTCAACTCCATGGGTGGGATCAGTTTGGTCTCCATACAACGACCAAGCTTAAGGGCAATGTCAACCTTTTCATTTAGACACTAGTTCATGAAGTGTCCCTATTTGTGATTTAGGCCACTTTGAATCGAGCTCATGGCCATCAGAACAACTAGGAGCATTTTGGAGTTATGATCATAGGGTAGTTGATCAAGCGGACCAGCTTGGGATCAACTTGGGGCAAATCTTGAAGTTTTTGTAATTATGATCGCATGCCCTTATGATTGAGCACAAATAGTGATGTGATTGATAGAACAGAATGGACAAATGATCGCATATGCACGAATCGCAACCTAGATCGAGCGGAAAAATTGTGCTCAATCGCATGATCAAGCCAGATCGATTGTGCTACAAGCAGGAAGGCCAAATTTGGACTTCCTTTGAAATTTTCAACCATTTGAGCCACTTTTGGGGGACATTTTTGTTATTTCATTGTATTTTAATCTATTTTGGACTGTAGTTCATATATATATACATATATATATTCTTGCTCCATTGCATTTGTAGGGAGCTTTCAACCATGTAACTTGAAATTTCTCTTTAAATGAAGAAGTTCTTTCAATTTCTGTACTTTGCCTGAGTGTTTGGAGTGATTTCAACACCCAGAGCTCAAGTATCAAATTGGGTCATTCGGCTTACTTCTGGAGGTTCATGGCCAACATTTACCAATGTGGTGTTTGGTCTTCCAGTTGCATAATTTTTGATTTGTTGCAAGCGTTCACCTCATGTGAAATATGTTCTTGCTCGATTGATTACTATACAATCTCGCCGATTATCCTTTCATTTTTGTGGTTGTTGTAATGTTCTTCATTTTCTCAATTATTCTCCACAAAGTTCCCAAGCATTTTCAATGATTGCTTCCAACGGTTCACATCAAGTGGCCTTAGAGCCAACTTAGTTGGATTTTCTAAATCTGGTCGGTTGGCTAGATTTCATTTATTGTGTTCTCCATATTTTCTACATTTTATTACTTCATCTCCTAACCATTTTCTTAAAAAAATTCCGAAAGTAAACTAAAAAAAATATTTTTTCTGGACTGATTAAGTCTTTTTTGGACAGATTTTGATTTTTAGTGGTGGTATAAATTTGTGGCATTTGTCATAGGATTTGAGAATTTGTATTTTGTTGGAAAAATATTGTTGGAGAAATATTATTGGTGTATTTTGTTGTTGGAGTGTTGCAGTATTTGTGAAGGAAAAAAAACGAAAAAAAAAGAGAAGAAGAGAAAAGAAGTTCAAAAATTAGTACAAAAAAGAAAAGAAAAAGAAGAAAATTGGTGAAGTTTTGTTGTTGGGAGTGTTGGGACAAAAAAATTTAGCTAAGCGTGATATTGCATTGATCCTGAGAGGAGTCGAATCGAGTGCGACATTAGATTTTCCCAGCCTTGTCCCAGTTCAAGCATTGCAATCGATTGTGCCTTGCACTGCTCAATCACGAAGTGCTATTTTCTAAGATTACGCACCTCATCTTGATCACTTGCATGCCTGCCTTCATTGAGATTGGTTGCCCAGCCTTACCCATTCTTCCAAATTCCATACCATTCTACGTGTATTCTATTGGTCTTGAGCCTTGGAGTCACCTCAAATCATCTAAGGTGACTTGGATTTGGGTTGGTAAGATTAATTGAGTGGTACTTTTCCTTGCATGATTAAGGGTAAGAAAGGAAAGGATGATGTTGTTGTCGATCTTTATCACATAGATACACTTTGATTTCCACCTTAAGAACAAAAAAAGTTGGGATTTAACCATATTCGTCAGATTTATGAAATGATGACTTTGGTCCTACATATGCTTTGACACACTATACCCACATGAAAGGTTTTGTTAAGATGATAGGTATTTGTATTTTGATGGAAACTTATGTGTGCCTAAATGGTCTTTGCATGAGCTATTGGTGAGAAAGCTCACAATGAGGATTGATGGGACGCTTTGGAGTCACCATATTGTAGGAACATTGTAATTGGTCTCATTTGAGAAGAGACGTGGCTAGGACTATCGATCGATGCTTGAAGTGACGAGAGGCCAAGTCACACACTGGTTCATATGGTTTGTATACTCTTTTACCCGTACCCCAAGCCCCTTGGACCAACATTTTAGTGGATTTTATATTGGGATTGACTAGGATTAAGAATAAACATTATTCTACATTTATTATTGCTGATAGATTTTCAAAAAATGGCAGATTTCATTCCTAGTCACAAAATTGATGATGAAAGCCATATAGCTAATTTGCTCTTTTAGGGAAATTGTTTGCTCACAGGGGGCTAAGACCATTGTTTGTAATTGTGAGTTAAATTTCTTAGTTACTTGTGGAAAACACTCTGGTGTAAGTTAGGAACAAAGTTACTTTTTTCCACTTCTTGCCATTTGCAAACCAATGGCCAAACTTAAGTGGTCAATCAAACTTTGAGAACTTTGTTGTGTACTATTCTTAAAATGAAATGAAAGTCTTGGAAAGAATGCTTGCCACACATAATTTGTATATAATAGAAGTGCACACACTGCCACACATTTTTTGCCCATTGAACTTGTGTTTGGATTTAATACCCTAACTCCTATGGATTTGTTGTTGTTACCTAGTAGTAAGCAAGTTAGTGCATATGACAAAAAAAAGGCTGAGTTTGTGAAAACTTTGCATGAAAAGGTGCCTCAAAGTTTTAAGAAAAGGAACCAACAATATGAACACCAAGCCAACAACAGGTGCAAGACGGTCTTATTTGAACTCGGTGATTAGATGTGAGTTAATTTGAGGAAGGAAAGATTTTCCTTACAAATGAAAATAAAGCTACACCCTAGGTGAGATGGTCCCTTCAAGGTTTTAGAGAAAGTTGGAGACAATGCTTACAAGATTGAACTACCCGACGAGTACAGTGTTGGTGCTACATTTCAAATCTTTGACTTGCTCCTTTTAATGCAAGTGATGAGATGGACATAAGGTTGATTGAACACCTTTCTCAAGAGGAGGGAAATTATGTGGACGTCAAGGGTTGAGACCCCTTCAAATTGCCATTTGGACTTGTAATAAGATTAAGAGCCCACAAGTTCAAGGAGTCCCTCACAAGTTTTTTACTTAATTAGGAGTTTAAAGGATCCATGGATATGATTGGTAGCCAAAGGATGGAAATTGGCACCAAATTCTAACTTAGGAGGTCCAAAAGAAACGAAGGTAGTTTGGAATTACAATTTGGACTAGCCTAGCTCAATCTGGATGAGCCAAATTGACATTAGAGCATTCTAATTTTACAATCGCATGGGAGCCTAATTGAAATGGATGAATAGAATCGACTTGGAAGCAAAATAGTGGGGTTCTTGAATTATGATTGCTAAGGACATGATCGATCATGATGTTGAGTGATCACAAATCCAATGCATAAGACAAGATGTCCATAGGAAGCGTGATTGATCCCGACTTACATCCAAATCAATCACATTGCAAACAAGAAACAAAATTTTAACTTATTTTCAAATTTTGGCTATTGAAGCCATTTTTGGAGGGCATTTTTGTCATTTCCTATACCCCAAACCCCCAAGTCAATACCTTGTATCTATAAATACATTCATTTGAACTTTATATAAAAACTTTTGGTCATTGAATGAACACTTGAGAAAATATTCCCTTCCTATTTTTCCTTCTGCTTAGTTCACAGTAACAAATGAGGAATACTAGAGGGCGCTTGGTTGTATATATACTTTTACTTAGATATTAATAAAATATTAATTTTTATATCAATCATCTAGCAAGTTTTTATACATATATATCTTTATTGGCATAAAGTATTGAATGTGTCCATATGTTGGAGTTAACAAGGTTTATGATGTGAACTGGCAAAAGCAAGGACTGAAAATGGTTGTGAATTTTGAGGAGAAAATTAGGGAAAATGGAAACAAAGACAATAACCAAGAAACTAAAGGGATAATTAGCGAGATTGTACAATAATCAACCAAGCAAGAACATACCTCACATGGAGTAAACCCTTCCAACAACTCAAAAATTATACAACCAAAAGACTAAATCCCATGCTGGTAAACATTGGCCACGAAGCATTGGTAGCAAGTCAAATGACCCAATTTGATACTTAAGCTCAAGTATTGAAATCACTCCAAACACTCAAAAACAAAGTATGGAAATTGAAAGAAGAAACTTCTTCATTCAAAGAGAAATTTCAATTTACATGGTTGAAAGGCCTCTTGAAATGCTTTATGTCCTTCAAAAATGGACTCCAATGCTAGAATTTCAAGAAAGGTCAAATTTTGGTCTTCCTGCTTGTTGCACTCAATTCGACGATCCTCCTGATCGAGTGCTTCATGCAAGGATTGATCCAGTTGTGATCTAAAGTGTGTGCAGTTGTCTGTCAATTTTCTATATTTACGACGGGAGTCATTGAGCTCGATTGCATGCCCTTGCGATTGTAAACACAGAAAACTCTTAAAACATACCTAAGTCAACCTGATTGCCATGAGCTTGATCCAGAGTGGCCCAAATCGCAAATCCAGCCTTCTTCCAAGCTCCTTAACCATTCCAAACCTAAAATTTAAGACATAATTTTACCTTATTTATGATGTGAGCTTTAATTTGATGCCAAACTTCAACTTTTGGCTCCTCTAAAAGTACCAAGGCAATACCCAATACCATACCTTGATTTTGCAATACCTCTAATAGGTTTAGGATTTCATTAAACCCCTCCTCTTGAAGGTGGATTGCCTTTAATTCGCACTCTTGTCCATTGGGGTCAAATACAATAAAATCGTCGAATGGTTTCACCAATTGGCTTGGGCTTTAACTTTGTATGCTCATAAGTGTAGCATTGAAATATCAACAAGGAGCTACATAAATGGAGATAATGAATCTCAAAAATTTCTATTAGGCTTGCACAAGTGAACTCTTCTGCCCTAAAGAAATTCAACCCCAATGAGGCACAAACTGATGAAGAATATGTCGATGGGTAAAATGGGTCCTCATGCACATGAGCTATAATAAGTTATGCTACCCACTCCATAATTTCTCTTTCATCCACATGGCCAATTTGTTTGGGCCTCAATTTTGCATTAGTCGTGCTCGGAGCTTCAATTCCAAACTGACCTGCTTATGAGGTGAACTTGGAAGAGTCTAAGAAAATACAACACCAAGTAAGAGAATTGCTAGAAAAGGAGTGGGTTCGAGAGAGCATGAGCCCATACACCATATTGAACCTACTTGTACCTAAAAAGAATGGTGAGTGGTGAATGTGTGTCGAAGGCCAAGCCATAAATGCCATCACGGTAAGGTATCACTACCCTATTCTCCATTCGGATGATATGTTAGATGAATTGCATGGTGTGAGTACATTTTTCAGAATTCATTTAAAGAGTGGGTACCATTAAATTAGAATTAGAAAAGGGGATGAATGGAAAACGACATCCAAGTCTAAATTTGGGTTATATGAATGGACTGTTGTACAAAACTGATGATATAAATTAAAGCTCTGGGCACACTTCATTCCATGTCACAAACTGATGATGCAAGCAACGTTGCTAATTTGATCTTTAGGGATGTTGTACACTTACATGGGGTCCCTAGTACCATTGTCTCCAATCATTATGCTAAGTTTCTTGGTTATTTTTGGAAACTCTATGGTGTAAGTTTGGAACTAAATTGCTTTTCTCTACCACTTATTACCCTAACCAAAGTGGTCAATTGCACTTTGGCAACTTTGTTGCCTACTATTCTTAAAAGAAATTTGAAATCATGGAAAGAATGCTCGCTGCATATAGAGTTTCCAAACATCGGAGCATACACACTACCACATAATTTTCACTATTTGAGATTGTGTATGGGTTTAATCCTTTAACTCCTATAGATTTGTTGCCATTACCTAGTAGTGAGCAAGTTAGTGTAGATGGCAAGAAGAGAGCTGAATTTGTATGATCCTTACATGAGAAGGTGCGCCAAAACTTGGAGTGAAGGACATAACAATACTAGCAACAATGTAACAAGGGGCACAAGAAGATCCTCTTTGAACCTAGTGATTGGGTGTGGGTTCATTTTAGGAAGGAGAGGTTTCCACAACAAAGGAAGACAAAGCTACACCCTAAAGGAGATGGTTCGTTTGGCATTTTGGAAAGTGTTGGAGATAACATGTATCTATTGAGTTCAATGTGAGTGCTACATTTAATGTTTCTAATTTGTCTCAATTCCATTTATGTGATGAAAAGTGCCTAAGATAGATGGAACAACCTTCTCAAGAGGAGGGGAATGATGTGGATATCCCAACCAATCATGAGAGCAAAAGCCCACACATTCAAGAATGTCCTTGTCTATTTGATGCTTAATAGGAGGTCTAATGATCATTCATGCATGTTGGAAGGGTCTAAAGATGGGTTGTGGCATTAAATTTGACATGGAAAGCTCAAGAAGTGCCAAGGAACTTTGCAATCATGATCCAACCCAACTAGATCAATGTCAACCTAGATCAAGCTCGGCCACTCACATATCATTCTAAAATATGCCCATGCTATGCAATTGACAATTATGCTAAAAAATTTGACAATCAAATGTTCTACTAACAATGTCTAGACCCTAAATAGAACTTGGCAAAGATTGTACAAGAAATCAAGGTGCACATAAGATTCCAAAAACTTTGGCAAGCACGTGCCCTATCAAGGAAATGTAAATATTAGCCCTTTAAGTAAGACTCTGCATGAATTGTCATACAATGAATGCCACGGTCACAAAAGCTATCATCAAAAGAAAAGAATTTGTCATAACATGGAAGATGAACTATAGCATACAATCACAAGAATCATCATAGAGATTACGCAAATCGCATATATGCTGAAAGTTCACCGTTTTGGGTTTAAGGTGGGAGTGAAAGTAAATCCATCATATGAGCCATAAATCTTAATATTAGCAAAAACCTTCCAAGGAGCAATAACTGTGTAGAGGTTGCTACAAACTCCTAGGTTTCTCAGGTATTTGGCCTGGTGAGCTCCCACCTTTGGTTTCCTATGCCTTGGAGTAGCGAGAACCTACTCTCCACTCAACCAAGGATACATTTTCATTTTCTTGCACAAAAAACATAGAAAAATCAGGGAGGGAAAAAGTGACTCTATCATGAATAATCATATTTTCTTTACGATTTAAAATTTTCATTGCTCTCCCTTTTTAACATTTTTCCCTCCCATCTTGCTCCCTAACTATCAAGCATGCATGATTTTGCAATTTAGAATTTCCTCACTCGAGCTCTTCTCTATCCTTCTCTTTCTAATTCTAGCTTATGTTGCCTTTGAAGATAAACTTGAGCTTCTTATACTTGCTTCGGGAATGAGGATACCATGGTAAACTCTCGACAACCCAAAAGAAAAGAATATCTTTCGGTGACACCATTAAAGGTCACCTCCTTATCAAATCACCAAGGCTATCCCAACAAGATATCACATGCTTGCATTGGAACTATATTACATACGGCCTCATCAACATACCTTAACTCGCAATCCAATAGATTGGGTTCAAATATGAGTCTAGACAAGCCTCTTACTATATCACCATAATTCTTCACCAATGCTTTCAGATCAAACACAAGGATGGCAACTCCCTTTGCCATTACAATGTCCCACAATAATCACGTGCAATGGATGAGTGACAAAGAGCACCAAACATACCTTTTGAAGTCTTGTATGGAAGCATACATGTAAGCTCCAACATCGACAATAACTCCAATCCCAGTAAATTAAATGTAGGTGAACATGGCTATGGTAATTCAAAGGGGTCTACATATACGTGACTTTGTAGAAGTTCAAGCTTCACTACTTTGCTTATTCTTCATTCTTGAGCATATCTTCATCCTTCACATCGACTCCTAAGGCTCTTCCTCCTCAACTATTACTTCATTTTCCATGACTTCTATCTTCCTTGTTTCTTTCTTTTCAACTTTCTCGAATCTTAATTCATTTGCTTTGGATTCCTGTTGCTCAATTTTCCTGCTTGCATTCTCATGCTTCTCTCCAATCCCTAATTTAATCTATGTTGTGGCCTTTTTCACAATTTCCTCAACACCAAATCCATTTGGCTTGGTTTCTTTTTGTTCAGCCTTCCTCTCCTCTTGAAAGGCCCTACTTGATGGTTCCAACTCCATGGATGGGATTGGTTTGGTCTCCACACAACTGCCACCCTTAAGGGGAACATCTACCATTTCATTTGAATGTGTTCATGAAGTCTTCGTTAGAACCAATTGAAGCACACAACACTTGTACCCATTAGGTGGGTGGTAGGAATATTGTCAACTTACTCAATCCTTCTTAGCCATCCATGCATGCCATTTAATTTGTTAATTCAATTCTTTGGCAAATTGTTCAAGTGTTGCTCAACACCATGTCCATCATCAATGGAGATAGTTTGGCTATATAACATCATGAAGCAAAATTATAGAGTATGAACAAAGGAATTTAAAAAATCACTCAACTTACCAACACCGGTCCAAGTTGCCTTGGATTATTCGAGGTAGTTCTTGGCTCAAAACCAACAAAATGCATAGAAAATGGCATGGAATTAGGAAGAATGGATTTTAGGATTGATCTAGTGAGAAAAGAAAGGCTGGCTAAAATTTTTTGTCCCAAATGCTCCCAACAATGAAATTTCATCAATTTTCATCTTTTTCTTCCCCTTTTCTCGTACTGATTTTTCAACTTCTTTCTTTTCTTGTGTCTTTTTTTTATTCTTTTTCTTCACAAAACCACAACACTCCAACAAAATACACTAATATTTCTCCAACAATATTTTTCCAACACAATACAATCTTCCAACAGCAATATTTCAACAATAATATCAATGTTTAGCACCACAAATACACAAATCCTATGACAAATGCCACAAATTTCTACCTCCACAAAAAATCAAAATCTGTCCAAACAAACCTTAATCAAGCCAGATTATTTTTTTGGTTTACTTTCAGATTTTAAAATGTAAAACATATAGAGAACACAATAAATGGAATCCAGCCAAACAACTAGATTTAGAACCCAATTAAGTTGGCTCTAGTGCCACTTGATGTTAATTGGCGAAAGCAAGGATCGAAAATGGTTGGGAAATTTGGGGAAAATTATGAAGAAAATGGAGAACTCGACAATAACCATGAAAATGATCCTGTGCTGGTCTGCACAATCAAGTACCTTGCAATTGTAACTCCAAATGCTCTAGGTTCCAATGGCCATGAGCTTAATTTGAAGTGGCCTGACACACAAATTCAGCACCTTTCATCATGAATTTGGCTAGTCGAAGTCCAAAATTGAAACCAAACTTCATTCATTCTCCTTCAAAAATACTAAGGCAAAATAAGAATGCCATACCCCATTTTTGAAATACTTCCAATATGTTTGGGATCATACCTGTCACGCTAAACCTATTTCCTTAACCCCTCTTAAGTTGTTTCTCAACCTTTGTGGCCTCTTGTACCATTTCTTCCAAGTCAACATAATGTTGTAGTTCCACAATGTTAGCAATGTCACGATGATGCCCACACAAAAATTCAGCCATGGTAGCCGCTGGGCCCTATACCATGACAACTCTCATCATCAACTACTCCATTTATTTGTTATAATCTTCAACACTCTGGGACCCTTGAGTTAAGTTTTGCAATCTTTGGTATAAGTCCTAACAATAATGTGATGGGATAAATCTTCTCCTCATGGCAACTTTCAACTCCATCCACATTCTAACAAACCTTTCACCAGCTCTTTGTTGGCTGATCACAAGTTGGTCCTACCACTGTGTAGTTAGTGAACTCCACAGCTGCCAACTTTAGTTTTTGTTACTCTGTGTATTGGAAGCAATCAAAAACCATCTTCGCTCTTTGTTCTCATTCAAGGTATCATTCCAGGTTAGAGTTCCTTGGAATGGTAATATCTTAAAGTTTAATACCACTAAACTCATCCTCATCTTCATTCACTAGCCTCTGTCTTTGCCGCCTTCAAGGTTCCTCATATGGATTAGCTTGGAAGTCAGAGTAGTCATTCAGTGATCTTCTTTCTGTTTGTGGTATACATTCACGATCCGTAACCCCACACTGTGTGGCGATTGGGTCATCCCGCGGTTTCATAGTTTGGGCGGCTTCAACCCGTTCCAAGCGGTCATGCATCCTTTCCACTATCCTCAACTTCTTTGCATTTCTCCTCTTATGGCCTACATCATCATACTCATGTAATAGGACTCTTTGGCCATACCTGCTTGGCTATTTGACATATTAAAAGCAAACGGTGAAAATATACTGCATGGGTGAAAAAATAACAGAAAAATAAAGAAAAAAATGGTAAGATTGAATCCAAACCACTGTGTATGAACGTACCTAGCATAGGGCAAACCCTTACAATAAATGAAAATGAAAATAGCCAAAAGATCCAAACACCCATGTTGTGGAGATGTTGACCACAAACTCCCAGAAGCATGCCAAATGACCCAATTTGTACTTGAGTATCATGGTGCAATTTGCTTGTACTCATAAACAACAAGTATGGAAAAAGAAGAAACTTCTCCAACACATTTTTTCAAAGGTATAATGTTCTAATCTTGCAAATGCAAAAGAGAGGGGTATTTAAAGGCTACAAGTCAAAGATTAAAAGTACAAGCATGAAATGACAATTTTACCCTTGACAATGTGGATCCAACTATCAAGATTTGAAATTTCAACCCCAAACATGTAATTCCCTCCCATTGTGCTCAATCCATTGCAATTTGGATGGCATGCGATCATCTGCCAACATTACAATCATGTCGATCGCGTGTCATCATGGTTGATCACAATCCTCGCAATTGTAAAGACAAAAGCCTCAACATTGTGTCTAAGTTGATCGCGTTCTATTTGCCCGATTGTAATTCTAGAATGTTCAAGACTTTCCTAGTTCGATTTGGTTACCTCAAGATCGATTCAGCATGTCTCAAATTGATGTGATCCTAATGTATTCTTTTAGAGGGGCCGAAAGTTAAAGTTTGGCTTTAAATTCGAGTCACATTATGAATAAGGTAAACTATGGCTTCAATTTTAGGTTTGGAATGGCTAAGGAGCTTAGAAGAAGGCTGGACCTGCAATCTAGGCCACCTTAGATCGAGCTGATGG
Source organism: Avicennia marina (assembly GCA_019155195.1). NCBI lineage: Eukaryota > Viridiplantae > Streptophyta > Magnoliopsida > Lamiales > Acanthaceae > Avicennia > Avicennia marina. Next base: position 5,434,650 of record CM032772.1, on the reverse strand, counting down.
CAATCGGATTGACTTGGCTGTGTTTAGGGAGTTTTTTGCATTTATGATGGCATGGCATGCAATTGAGAGCAATGACATGCATTCGTAAATACGGAAAGTTGGTAGATTGCCACGCACACTTCAAATCACAGTTAGACCAATCATTGCACCACGTGCTCGATTAGAAGGACCTCTAGATCAAGCATGATAAGAGGGAAGACCAAAAATTAACCTTTCTTATGAAATTTTAGTTGTTGAATCCGACATTTGAGTGTCATTTTCATCATTTAGCTTCTATTTTTAGATTTTGAGTTGTAGTCTTTAAATATCCCTCCCCCATGTATTTGTGAAAAAATATAAGTTGAACCATGTAACTTGAAATTTCTCCTTAAATGAAGCAGTTTTCAATTTCCATACTTTGTGTTTAAGTGTTTGGAGTGATTTCAACACCTGAGCTCAAGTAACAAATCGAGCTATTCGGCTTGCTTTTGATGGTTCATGGCCAACATTTGCCAGTGTGGTGTTTGGTCTTCTGGTTGTATTATTTTTAATTTGTTGCAAGAGTTTATCTTGTTTGAGATATGTTTTTACTCTGTTGCTTATTGTATAATCTCACTGATTATTCATTTTTTTCTTGTTACCTTATTTTTATTTCTCCATAATTTCCCCAAAATTTCCAATCATTTTCAATCTTTGCTTCCACCGGTTCACATTAAAGAGGCATCAAAGCCAACTTAATCAAGTTTTTTTTAACTCAGTTTGTTGGTTGGGTTCCATTGTTGTTTCTCCATATTTTCTATCATTGTTTCCCACCTCCTACATCTTCTTCTATTTCTAGAAAAATTCAACAAAAAATCATGCCAAAAAAAAAGCTAGACCAATTAGGGCTTTTTGATGGATTTTTTTTTTTTTGGAGTTGTTGAAATATTGAGCTATTTGTGGGATGAATATTACCAAATATATTTGGTGATATTTGTTGGAAAATATTTGTGAAAGTTGTGGTATTTTGCTTGGATTACATATATATATATATTTGTTGGATATTGTTATTGAAATTTTTGGGAGATATTTATGTAAAGTTGTGATATTTGGTTGTTATTGTCATTGAAGTTTGTGGTGTTTGTTGTCAGTGTTGAAGTATTGTGGTATTGAAGATTATGGTTGAGAAGAGAAAAAGAACTAAAAAAAGAAAAAAAAAGAGAAAACAATAAGAAAAGAAGTTGAAAAATTAGTACCAACAAAAAATAGAAAGAAAAGAAAAAAATTGGTGAAGTTCTATTTTCGAGAGTTGTTTGGGATAAATTTTAGCCCAACCTGGTTGTTGGATCTATCCTAAGAGAGTCCAAATCGAGCATGACACGAGATCTTTCCCAACCTTGTTGTAGTTTAAGCCTTGTAATCGAAAACGTCTGCTGCCGCTTGATCACGCTGTGTAAACTTTGCTAAGACTACACATGTGCCACCACATGATCGTGCACCTGCCTTTGTCACAATTAATTGCCCTGCACTCTAGATCGGTCACCCAGCCTTTCTTTCATCGAAGATTGATTATTTTGCATCTAAATTGATCCCAACGCCTAATTTTCTCCATTCCACTTCATTTTACATGCATTTTGTTGGTCATTAAGCTAGAGGAACCACATTCAATCATTTGAGGCAACTTGGAGTTTGGATGGCAAGGTAATTGAGTGATTTTAATTCTTTTGTTCATTTTTTATATACACTTGCACACAGGCACTCTACTTTACAATTTTGCTCCATGATGTCATATAGCCAAATTAGCTCTGTTGATGATGGACATAACATGAAGGCAACACTCGAACAATTTACCAAAGCATTGAATAACCTCAATGACAAATTAGATGGCACCGTAGAAGACTAAGGAAGGTTGAGGAAGCCAACAACATTCCTAACACCAAACTAACGGACACAAGTGCTGTGTGGCTCAATTACTTCCAACAAGGACACTTCATGAACAAGTGTCCAAATAAAAAGGTTGACATTCCCCTTAAGATTAGCAATTGTGTGGAGACCAAACCGATCACATCTATGGAGTTGAAATTATCAAGTGGATTCTTCTAGGAGGGGAAGCCTGAACAAGAAAAACTCGAGGCAATTAGATTAGAGGTTGAGGAAATTATGAAAGAGACCACAACAGCTAAAAAATTGGAGAGTGTAAGGAGGAAAATTGAGTAAGAGGAATCCAAAGCAAATGAATTTGGATTTAAGAAGGTTGAAGAGAAAGAAGCAAAGCAAATTGATGAAGGGATTGCCAAGGTAAATGATGTAATAGTTGAGAAGGAAGAAGCTTAGGAGGTCGATGTGGAGGATGAAGATTCACACATGAATGAAGGACAAGCAAAGGGATGGGAACTTAAACTTCTACAAGATCAAGTCTATGATGATGCTTCCTTTAATTTACCATTGCCATCTTCACCTACATACAATTTGCCAGGTTTTGAGTTATTGTCAGCATTGGAGCTTACATGCACCCATTCAAGATTTTAGAAGGTAATTTTGGTGTTCCTTGTCACTCACTAATTGCACACATTTATTGTAGAACATGCATGATGGAAAGGGGTGTGCCACTCTTGGGATTGATCCAAAGGCATTGCCAAAGAATGATAATATATATGATAGGAAGCTTGCCCAGATTTATATTTGACCCCAATATACATGATTGCAAGATGAGGCTGCATACAAAGAAGTTCCAATACAAGCATGTGAAATTTTATTAGGTCAGCCTTGGCGATTTGATACGAGGTGACTTTTGGTGGTGTCATCAATAGGATTTCTTCTTTTTTAGGTGGTTGGAAGATCACCTTGGCACCTTTACCTCCAAAGCAAATTCAAGAGGATCAAGTCCACCTTCAAGAGTAAGGCAAATTAAAATGGGAAGCAAGAAGAAGAGAGGCAAATTAGAATGGGAAGCAAGAAGAAGAAATAAGGAAGAATGTGAGAGAAAAGTTAGAGAGAGTTACTATAGGACAAAATTCTTGAATAGCAAGAAAATTTGGTGTAAGACCGAATAATTTGAATCAACTTGAATTTTTGTGGGTTCTACTCTCTAACTTTATTCCTCTGATTCTTTCTTTTAGAATGATTGATTTGAAATTTGAACAATCTTCAAAGGAAGGCCTTGTCCTTAGTCTTCCTTAAGGGTTGTTAGTTTCTTAGCAACACTGATGTTTTAGCTTAGCATCACGATTTTGGATCAAATGCTGATTTTAGGGACTTTGACAAAGAACACCTTGAATTTTGGTGATGAACTCTTTGAATTTAGTAAAGAACAGGATGAACTTCTTTGAACTGGGTGAAAAACACGACGAACTTATTGAATTTGGGAAAGAACACGGCGGACTTTTTGAATTTGAGGAAGAATACAAAAAACTTCTCTGAATTTGACGAAGAACACTTTGAATGTTCTTGGAAATTCCAAAGAGAATTTGGGGATTCTTCAGCTGCTTCACTTTCTGATATCCATCCCTTTTCTATGGGATTTGATGCCTATTTATAGTTGTAGGAGAGATAGAGTGGCTGCATCAGCCTGCTAAAGTGGCGCGATTTTATTGGCCGTTAGAGTTTGTACTCTACCCAACAACTTAATAGAGTCTTCATTATTTAGACTTCTAGTGGGATTCTGCCACTTATAGTCTTCAACCTTTGAACTTCTAACAATATCCTACTATTTGTTGCTATTCGATTGACTAATAAAAATATTAATTATTTCTTTATTTATTTTAATAATTGTATTTATTTAAATTCCTAAATAAATAAAAATTGATTTAATTAACATTTTTAACGTTATACTTTCTACGTGGCATTATTTAATTAGCAGACAAAATTTGCATATCTACAAATACCCCCCGACAAAATTTGTATATCTACAAATACCCCCCGAAACTTGTTCATGAAACCACCCCCCCCCCCCTTTTTGAACGAATAAGTCTCGAAATCATGCATTTCATAGGCTATCAAATTTATTAGGTTGGGATGTATTTTAAGAAAGAACATTCCTTGTGCCTTGGCTAGAATTTTGTTAGTGGGAATTTATTGGGTGGACCTTAGGTTGAGCTACTTTGATTGATCTATGTTCTTGTTTTAGGCCTAGAACTGCCAGTGAACGAGCTCCATCCATGTGCAGGCCTATCCAGTCCCACTTACTTGTGCAAGCCCATCAGACTATTTTCAATGCATCCCCAAGCTTGTTCGCACGACAATTACACTAGGATAGAATTTTTCTTTGAACAAAACTTCTTTTTTTGTGGCGAACTCCACGCGGATAACCTACGTGCTTATGGATTTTAATCCAATGGATTACTTAGGATTCTACTGCCAACCTTGCATAAGTAGGAGAACATTTCGTCTTCCCACTGTCACGCTCACCAACAACAATAGTTGCTTCGACACGCTGTTAGCAGAAGGGCGCCAGGCAATCAACAGAGTAAGTCTTTTTCCTCCTCTTCTTTTTCTTTCTCCTTCTCCTTTTTGCTTTTGTGTTTTTGCTCCGTTACCAGGGATTGTTGTAGAGAATTTTAAACTTCCTCCAAATGCCAGTCGTCTTCCTTCCTTGGCTGCCAACCCAGATGTTGCACCAATTTTTATGTTCCTCAGCCAAGCCATGCTTATTTGCTACTGCAGACTTCTTGTTGCTACCATGTACATTCCTCGACCTCTTTGGTGAGATCACGACGTCGGTAGGTCTTGGTGTTTGCTGGCAATGAGGTCGCATTGAGGTGGTTTCGAGCAGTGGTGGTGGGCAGACACGGCGTTGATGCCCAGGCGTGGTGTCGCAGACGGATTTCCTCGATGGGCATCCTCGACGGGTTTCTTTGGTGGCGTTGTGATGTAATGGTGAGTGGACACTGGCCTAATTAGCGAAGGCCATGAGAGAATTCTGTGGTGCTTATAACCGACAAACTTGCGAGCAGCGGTGAATTTGGCGCAGCGGCGATGGTTACCGTAAGCGACAAACTTGCAGACAGGGCAGCGGTAGTGCGACATCTTCTTGTGATGTGATCTCTTTAGATGGGGCCGAGGCTCGTCGCGTCTTAGGCGATCGATGGTGGTTGTTCGAACGCTGGAGGAGCGACGTCTCGGGAGATGTGCTTCATCGGAGAAGAAGAAAGGAAAAAAAGAAAAACGGGGGGAGGAATAGGGCTGTGTTTGGGTGCGGCTTTTATTTTGGAGAAGGAGGAGAAACAAGGCTGTGTTTGGAATAGTTTTTTTTTTTGGGTTAGAACGAGGCTGTGTTTGGCTGTAGATTTGTTAGAGCACAAGGCCGTGTTTGGCTGTGAATTTCCAATTTGGGGATAAGGCCATGTTTGGCTGCAAACTAAGGCTATGCTTGGCTCCGGAATAAGGATGCATTTGGTTGGAAAATTCTTTAGGACATAAGGCTGCATTTGACTGCAAATTTTCCGGATTTTTTTGGGCTGTGTTTAGGGCCATGTTTAGCAGGAGATTTTTTTTTTTTTTTAAGCCTTTAAGTACCAGGCTAAATATAGCCTACGCATATCATCTAGGCTTGATCTTTTGAGTCTTTGAGTACCAAACTTTGACTTGGCCCACGAGTACCATTTAAACTTAAATTTTTGAACTTTTGAGTATTAGGCTTGACTTGGCCCACGAGTACCATTTAGACTTGAATTTTTGAGTCATTGAGTACTAAGCTTGACTTGGCCCATGAGTACTATTTAGGCTTGAATTTTTTAGCCTTTAAGTACCAAACTTAACTTCACCCACGAGCCTTATTTAGACTTGAATTTTGGAGTCTTTGAATACCAGGCTTGATTTGGCTCACGAGTACCATCTAAACTTAAATTTTTTAGCTTTCAAGTACCAGGCTTGATTTGACCCACGCGTACCATCGATGCTTGAGATTTTAGACCCCTTGAGTACTAGGCTTAATTTGTCCACGTGTACCATCCAGGTATGAAATTTACGCCTTTGAGTATCAGGCTTGACTTGCCCACGCATACCATCTAGGTTTGAAATTTTGGAGCCTTTGAATACAGGCTTAACTTGCTCATGCATACCATCTAGGCTTGAAATTTTGGAGCCGTCGAATACTAGGCTTAATTTGCCCACGCGTACCATCTAGATGTGAAATTTTGTGCCTTTTAGTACCATGCTTAACTTGCTCACGTGTACCACGTAGGTTTGAAATTTTGTGCCTTTGAATACGAGGCTTAACTTGTCCACGCGTAACATCTAGGCTTGAAATTTTTGGACCTTTGGTGGCATTGCTTTGTTGACGCCTGTAACTCCTTTTAGAGTTTGTTGATTTTACTTAGCTCTTTTAAGGGCTATTTTTATTTTTATGCTTCCATAAAGCTTTCATTTTTCGAAATTCATTCCTGACACTCCTTGCCCCCTTTTGAAGTTGATCATCATGGTGCATTTTAAGAACAACATGCCTTATTCCGGCCTGGAATACTTGATTGTTTTGGATGAAGAAAGCCATCATATAGAGAAAGGTATGATACTGGCCATTCATACTTCTCTTAATAGTCGTCCTTGGTCTAAGTTGTCAATCCCTCAGCGGATGGATAACTGGACTCGGAAAATCCCATTTAGCAAGACTTTAAAGGCTTGGACCTTCCAGTCATCTCACCATCATCATGCCATTAGATCGGTTTTGCTGCCAACTTTAGATCACAAGATCATCGAAGGAAAAGCCAAATAGGAGGATGCTCTCCCCTCTACTGGCGAGTTTCACTTCAGCAAAGGCTATTAGGAGTGGGCTGAAGATGTACTTGGCCAGTGTGGACGTGAGTTGAAGGCGGCTCAGATTTTTGACGCAGTTCACTTACAATCATAACTCGAATATCTTGCAAGTGATTTATAAGGCATGGTGTCCTTCTACCAATATGCTCTTCACTTTTTATGGAGAGGTATCAATGTCCCTCTACCACTTGCAAAACCTAGCAGGTCTTCCAATTTATGGGAGGTTCCACGTTGAGGTCGTTCCGAGTGCAAAGCAACTTACGGATGCAAACGAGCAAGGGAAAAGATATGTTCCTCGATCTTGCCAACATTTGTTCCATGTTTATCACTCGCTTCAAGGAGAGCTAAAGGAAGCTCAAGCTCCTTCGGTTTCTGTTGAGGATTGGATTAGCTTTTGGTATAAAAGAGTGGTGAAATACTCAGCACCCCCAACCCGAAAAGAGAAAAAGATAGTGCATCCTAAGTCCACGTGCAATCCTTCTGATGAGATTAGCACTTGTGGGCCTTGGTTATCTACCAATATAGAGCCTTTCATCCATCTCAATGTTGTTGAAAATTTTAGAATGGAGACCTACTTAGCGGCGTTCCTTGCCTGCTGGCTACGTTCGTCTGAGTACTTTTAAGATGGCAAGTATTATGGCGATTGGAAGGGTAGTAAGCCTAGTTGTTCTTGTTCTCGCTAGCATTTATCGAGGTTTGGGTAGGATTATACATTCTCGACGACCTTCGTAAGTGTATTCCCCTTTCCCTCTTAATTACATCTATGTGTGGTCTGTTTATTATTTTAAGACCCATTATTTGGTCCATAAAGTAGTTGATAACCCAAAGATGATCGTATATTCTAGTGAAGGTGGAGCTAGATATTATAACCCACGCAAGGTGCGTCGAAGAATTCATAGGGGTGAACTCTTTAGCTGGACCGAGGCCATGATTACCAAGTAAAGGGATATCTTCTACGTGGATGACAGCAGCCGCAACAAATTTGAAGGTGATTATTTTGCTGTCATCCATTCAGGTTATCTTTCATTGAGGTAAGGTAATCAACTCATTGTTGAGCCGTATAGTCTGCATCAGTTTAGTCGCTAGTTCAGGTTCTATCAAGATATTTCTGGCATTCTTACCCGTGATGTCCGTGAGATTTCTTTAGAGGAAGGCTTGTACTTTTGGAGGGTGTCGACCTTGTCTAATTCACAGGCCAAGGCATGCTTCCTCGTGCTATTGTAGTTATGAGGAAGTTTCATTCCAAGGCTTATAAGGAGTGGTGGGCTAAAGTTCACAGAAACTATTTTGAAGAATATTCTGCGATGTTGTGCATTACTCAATCCCAAGGTGGCGTCCTTGATAGAGATCCATCTCGTAAACCTGCAGCCCCAGCTGTCCCTAAGGAGAAGAGACTGTGCTTGGAGATTTTAGATGATAGTATTAGCAACAATGGGGATCATCACTGAAAGAGGGTTAGGAGGCCTCCTTCTCTTTTAAGCCTAAAAGAGGGCAAACTTTCCAACTACCCAGAGTAGGTTAGAGATCTTGCGCAAAAGGTAGTTTGTTACTCTGGCTTTTGGAAGCGATGGTGGGGATTCTAGTGATAGTCATAAACTTATTGCAGAGCCAACTCCACTTGTACCTGCAACACTTGAGGAAATTTGTGTTTTGAAAGAGGGTAAGAAAGTATCTTATCCTACAACAGCTTCTGTGTTTAAAGCAGAGAAGTTCCTCCGGAGCCACGAAGAAGAGTTCCTTTGCTGGCTGTGGGTGAGTCTCCGCAAGAGGTTAGCTAGCACCTCGCCTAACCTTATTTCTTCCCTCAAAGATGAAGTTATGCTCATTCTTGAGTCTATGAAACGTTTTGAGCATGTTGATGTGTTGCTCATAGAAGAGTTTCTAGAGGTGCTTTTTACTAGGGCCACAGCATATGATGAAACGAGATCTACAGCAGCTGATATGCCTACTAAAGAGGTCCTTGCTAAGTAGCTAAAAGATGCCAAGTCTCAGCTTCAAGAGGCCCTGAACAGGGAAACTGAAGGAGCTAAACAAGTTAAGGCCTTCGAAGCCAAATTGAAAAGCATTAAGGAGCAACTTGAACTTTTGACCAAAAGACGGGATGAGTTGCCTACTACCCTTTTGCGGCAAAAGGAATCCTTTAGAGAGGTGGCAACAGAAGTTAGTGAGCTCCATAGGGAAGTTGTTGCTATCCAATCTACCGATCCTTTAGACGACGTAGCTGCAGAAGAGGATTTAGTAGCTGCTAAAGATGTGTTGGAGAGTTTGAATCCTTTTTCTTAGCTTCGTTAGGTTTACTGCTTAGTTCACATTATTATTGTTTCGCCAAACAATTGCTTTCGTCAATAAAATATATATTTTTTTCTTTCTTTGTTTGGATGTGCCTCTAGCAATAATTAAGAATTAAAATATAATCAATCACAAATTCATGACTGAATTTAGAAAGTATCCAAACTACCTACGTACCCATGAAAATGAGATCAAGTCATAACGTAGTTCTAACACTTTTAGTTTGTGAAAGGTAAGGCCGTTCACAGTTATATTCTTGCAAGCCAAGAGTAACATATAATTTAATTTTGTGTCTCAAGGAGCGTCTTTGAACATTTGTAGATAGTTTCAACTCGTGTCAAAGAGTCTTTGAATATTTGTAGACAATTTTAACTCTTGTCAAGGAGTCTGGCTTTGATTTGGGTTTGACAATTTTAAATTTGTGTCAAGGAATTTTAATTTGAATTTGTTTTGACAGTTTATATTCATGTCGAGGAGGGGTTAACTTTCATCTTTCTTTTCTTCATTTACAACCCTAATTTGATGGGCATTTTTTTCTCTCTCTTTTTTTCCATCTTTTTTTTTATTTGCTTTTCCCTCTTTTTTTCATCATTTTTTTACTTTGCTTATCTCTCTCTCTCTCTCTCTCTCTCTAAGCATAATATTTTTTCAAAAATCTCCCATTGATTGGGCCAACTCTTACACTGTCTTGATAAACCAGCTTGTAAGCGCTGTTCGTATAAGCTTTTTTGACGATATATGATCCATCCCATTTTGAGGTGAATTTGTTTCCAGTGCGGTGAGTGATGTTGATAAGTCTTCTTACTACGAGCACCTAATTTCCCGATTTGAAAAGATCGAACACACACTCGTTTGTTGAATGCCTTAGATAAGTGAGCTTGACAATATTCAATCTTTTGTTGTGCATCGAGCCTCTTTTCGTCAAGTGCTTCTAGTTCTTCAAGGCACAGGCGAGTGTTGTCTTCCTCAGTCAGCCCTTTATGTTTGGCAATTTGTAAAGATGGAATTTGTTGTTCAAGTGAAGTGACAGCTTCAACACTATACACTAATGCATAAGGAGTTGCCTGTGTAGGAGTCCCGTGAGTGGTTCAATAATCCCATAGAGATTCACCAATCCTTTCGTACCAATCCTTTTTAGATTTTGATACCACTTTTTTCAACAAGTTGTACAATGTCTTTTTGAAAGCTTTCGTAAGACCGTTTGTTAGGGCATGGTACATTGAAGACTTCCTTTGCTTAAAGCCAAATTTCTGACGTAGTTTGTCAATTGTGCTGTTGACAAACGGTTTTTCATTATCAGTGATGATATACTGAGGGACTCTGTATCTATAAATGATGTTGACATGGATGAAGTCAGCAACATTTTTCTTTTTTACTTCCCTGAGAGGAATTGCCTCTACTTGTTTTGAGAAGTAATTGGTTGCAATGAGAATGTAGAGACGATCGACAGATGATTTTGTTATAGGTCCAACAACATCTAAGCCCTAAGCGTTGAAGGGCCATGAGGCAACTGTAGGGTGCAAGGGCTCAGGCAGTTAGTGGATGAAGCTGGCATGGTTGACATTTTTTGGTGCATTCCATGCAGTCTTTACCATTGTCGGTCAATAATATTCCATCCTTTTGATGCAGAAGTGAAGTTTTTGTCTCGATTGGTGGGCACCGCAAATGCCGGAGTGTGCTTCTTCCATAGCTTGTACAACTTCATCTTCGTCCAAACAACGTAGGAATATTCCATCTAAGGAGCGTCTATACAATGTGCCATTGAAATAGATGAAACGAGTTGCTCGTCGTCGAATGTCTATTTTTCATCATGGATCTTTGGGTAATATGTCATATTTTAGGTAGTCAACGAAGGCTTGGCGCCAATCTTCCTTTTCAACTTCGAAGACCTATGCGAAATAATTTTCTTCTTCGCCTTCTTTGTCCTTGAGTATTGATGGCACTACCTATTTTTGGCACATAGGTACGTGGTACTCTGCTTCGGGCAAGGACGAGGAAGTGGCGAACTTGGCCAATGCGTCTGCTTGCTTGTTTTCCCTTCTTGGCACATGTTTTATGGTGACGTCTCCAAGCCACCCCATTAGCATATTGGCATAGTTATAGTATGAGAGTTAGTTCAGGCTTTTTGACTTCATATTCCCCCAGTAGCTGGTTGACCACTAACCTAGAATCCCCATAGATTTCAAGGTGTAGTTGCTTAATCTCTACGGTGATGTCGAGTCCGATGATCAAAGCTTGATGTTCAGCTACATTATTGGAGCATTTTTCCATAAGGGTGAATGAGTGAGGTAGGACTTGTCCTTCAAATGTTACAAACACCACCCCGGCACCAGCACCTTCTTTATGGGAAGCTCCATCAAAGTACATCTTCCATGAAGGAGTGATTTCAACCATCAAAGTATCCTCATCAAGCAGGTCATCGGGAAGGTCCCACTCAGCTGGAATAGTGTGATCTGCTAAGAAGTTAGTTAATGCTTGTCCTTTTACAGCTCTTTGTGGTACATATATGATTTCAAATTATTGGAATTGAAGGTACCACTTGACGAGTCGTTGGAAAGAACAGGCCTTGTCATGACAAACTTCAATAGGTTTGATTTGGACACCAAACGAATTGTATGAGCCTGGAAGTAATACCTTAGCTTTTAGATGGCAAAAATAAGTGCCAAACAAATTTTCTCGATTGGTGAGTATTTTAGCTCATTCAGTGTCATCATCTTGCTCAGGTAGTCGAGAGCGTTCTCTTTCTTTTCGTCATTTTCTTGAGCTAGTAGGACTCCTACTGAGTATTCTTGTGCAGTAATATATAGGATTAACAAGCAACTAGGTACTGGGGCAACTAGCACTAGATGAGTCGTCAAGTAGGACTTGATGCTTTTGAAAGCCTTTTTGTAGGACTCATCCTATACAAATGGAATGCGGCTGAATGGTTGACAACGCCTTACCAAGTTGGAGATGAATCTTCTAATATATGCCAATTTTCCTTGTAGGCTCTTGAGTTCGTGAATGTTTTACAGTTCTGGCATTTTCAAGACCACATCAATTTTTGCTTGTTCAATTTCGATACCTCAGTAGCGGACAATGAAGCCCAAAAATTTGCTGGAGGTGACTCAAAATGCACATTTCAATGAGTTCATCCTTAGTTAATACTTCCTTAAGCGCTCGAAGACCTTCTTTAAGTCATGCAAATGATCTTTTCTTTTCCTAGACTTTACCATAAGTTCATCAACATAGCATTTGACGTTTTTGGAGAGCATGTCATCAAAGATCTTCTGCATGACTCTTTGATATGTGGCCCCAACATTTTTGAGGCCAAATGGCATCACCTTGTAGTAGTATATGCCTTTGGGTGTACAGAAGGTTGTCAATTCTTCATCTTTGAGTGCCATGTTTATTTGATTATATCTGAATGATCCATCCATGAAGGAGAGTGCTTCATGTCCTATTGTGGAGTCAATCATAAGCTCTATGATGGGTAAAGGGAAATCATCTATGGGGCATGCTTTGTTGAGATCCCTGAAGTTAATACAGACTTGAATTTGCTCGTTCTTCTTTCTTACTAAGACAACTCTAGAGATCAATGTGGGATATTTAACTTCTCGACTAAATCTAGCTTCGATTAATTTGTTGACTTCTGCTTTAATTTGGGGGAGAAACTCTAGTCGAAATCAACGTTGTGCTTGCTTAACGGGACAAGCTCTCTTTTTTACAGCTTGGTGATGTACTACTACGTTTGGGTCTAAGCCCTTCTTCACAACACCATTTTGACAGTATTTGAAACATTGGTGTCAAGTAGAAGGGACTATTCCATTCTCGTGGAGCCTTGGTCGGCCGAGGAGTAGGTTGTACAATGTTTTTAGCATCGATGACATAGAACAGGGCTATCGATTCCATGTCGTCTATGAGTCACTTCATTCTTATAGTGCCCAGAGCCCTTTGCCCCCCTTGGTTGAATCCTTAGATCACCAAACGGCTGTTTGAAAGCTCATCAGTTGAGATCCCCAGCTCTCTAAGAGTTCGTAGGGGCAAAATGTTGATGGCCGAGCCACCATAGATTAGCATTCGATTGATCTTTTGTTCATGGGCATAGCCAATAACAAACAATGGCCTGTTGTGGGGTTGGGACCCCAACATCAAACCTTCGTTCGTGAAGACCATCGTGGTCCTACATTCTTCGACGGGGGGTTGGCTTTTCTTGTGGAAGCAGCCAGTTTCGTTTGAAGAGTTATCCATTTGGTGACTTTCTCCATTTGGTTGTTAAGGGTGATAGTGTTGTCACTTGCACTATCATCTCCTAGTGTAATTTTTCCTTGGTAGGCGAGTTCTATGACCTTTTCTTTGAAGATGAAGTAATTGTGGATAGGGTGCCTGACCAAGCGTGGTATTTGCAGTATTTGAGATCATCAGTCTTCCCAGCTTCTACAAGCCGCTTCATTTCTGGTAATTCAATGAGGTTGGCCTTTAGCAAGTCATCGAAGATCCTAGAGACGTCCATATCCAAAAATGGGTATGTTTTGGCTTGTAACTTTTTTAGAGTTGGGCTTCTTAGCCTCCGAGACATTTCCCTTTTCTCATTCATCTTTACCTTCTCTTTGACTGGAATAGGTTTAACACGCACCACCATAAACTCTTTGGTGGCAGTTTTGGTGAGAGGCTTGCCCCTTTTCTTTATTTCCTGCTTGTCTTTTGGCTTGCAGAACTCTGAAATAGGTGGTCTATCGACACCACTTGCAGCTATGCTTAACTCCATGTCATGAGCCCACGTGGCTAATTCTTCAAAAGTTTTGGGCCAAATTTCTTGAAGAATGCATCGCAGCCCCTAGTGCATTCCTTGTATGCACATCTCAATGCCCGAGGCTTCAAAGAGTCTGTCTTTACAATTCAGATTTAAGTTCCTCCATTTATTGATGTACTCAATGACTGGCTCTTCTTTCCACTGATGGGTATTTATGAGCTAGATCATGCTAACAGTTCACCTTGTACGGCAGAAACGGTTGAGGAATTCATATTCCATTTGTTCCCAGTTGTCGATGGTCTCGGACTCGAGGTCAGTGTACCAATTGAATGCATTTCCCTTCAACGAACAGACGAACTGCTTGACTAGATGGTCCCCATACATCCTAACATCATTACATGTCTCTATAAAGTGAGCCATGTGTTGTTTGGGGTTTCCCTTTCCATCAAACTATTGGAACTTGGGGGGGTTGATAGCCCACCGACTTCTTTAGGTTGTCAATTCTTGCCAAATAAGGCTTGACATATGTTAGAGTTAACTTGATGCCTCTATTGAATTTGCTTTTGATGGTGCCCTTAATGAAGTTTTTTAGTTGATTAATAGGGATCAGACTGTTAGAGGAAATTTAGGATTCTCTGACCGCGAACTTCTTTCAGTCATCGGCCGGCTGTTTGGCAGATGCTTCAGCCTCATGAGGCACTTCAGGTGCCTTTTTAGCCTCCCAACTAATTTCAGAGTCATCTATCGTATTCATCAACCTTGAGACTCGTGAGTCTTGATTTACGATGTGTTTGGCAAGGCCCTGATGACCTTACTTAATGCAACGATTTGCTCCTTTAGGCTTGAAGTGTTAGTTGTCATGACTGGTGCCATGTTGGAGGCGGACAGGGTATTGGAGCAAGGGCTTGAAGCTGTACAATTGTCCTTGTGGCCCACACTTACAAAGAGCAGATTATCAACAGCCTTAAGGAGAGGAGTTAGCTCGTAGTATGCAAGTCTTTTGCCACACTTTGAGTAACAATACTAGCATTTCTTGTAGTAGTCTCAGAAGTAGTTGAGGTAGCAGCTTGGTAGACTTTTTCTTGTTGCTGGCCATAGCGACTTGTTTGAAACTTAAAGTTAGCTTGAAATTTAATAAAGAAAGAGATGAGAGGTGGAGAGGTCCCACTGGGCGTGCCAGAAATTTATAGGACAAAATTCTTAAATAACAAGAAAATTTTGGTGTAAGACCAAATAATTTGAATCAACTTGAATTTTTTGTGAGTTTTACTCTCTAACTTTATTCCTCTAATTCTTCCTTCAAGAACGCTTGACTTGAAATTTGAACAATCTTCAAGTGAAGGGCTTGTGCTTAATCTTCTTTAAGGGTCTGGCTTACCACCACGATTTTGGATCAAATACTGATTTTAGGGACTTGGACGAAGAACGCCTTGAATTTCGATAATGAACTCCTTGAATTTGGCGAAGAACATGACAAACTTCTTTGAACTTAGCGAAGAACACGATGAACTTCTTGAATTTAGGGAAGAACATGGTGGACTTCTTGAATTTTGGGAAGAATACGGTGGACTTTTTCGAATTTGACAAAGAACACGACGAACTTATTTGAATTTGGTATAGAACATGACAAACTTCTTTGAATTTGATGAAGAACACTTTTAATGTTCTTGGGAGTTCTAGAGAGAATTTGGAGAGTTCTTCATCTGCTTCACTTTCTGATTTCTGTCCCTTTTCTATAGGGTTTGACCCTTATTTATAGTTGTAGGAGAGATAGAGTGGTTGCATCAACCTACTAATGTGGTGTGATTTTATTGGCCGCCAAAGTTTGTACTCTACCCAACAATTTAATAGAGTTTTCATTGTTTGGACTTCTAGCGGGATTCTACCATTTAGAGTCTTCAGCCTTTGGACTTCTAACAAGATCCTAGTACTTGTTGCTATATGATTGGTTGATAAAAATATTAATTATTTCTTTATTTGTTTTAGGAATTGTATTTATTTAAATTCCTAAATAAATAAAGATTGATTTAATTAACTTTTTTAACATTATATGTTCCACGTGGCATTATTTAATTGGTAGACAAAATTTGCTTGTCTACAATTGCAACCTGAAAAATAATAAGTGTCTACTAGTTAGGGAGTGAAATGTTAGGGAAACTTATGAGGGAGAGAGAACAATGAAATTTTTGAGTTGAAAAGAAACTTTTTCTATTCATGAAAAAGTCACTTTTTCCCTCCCTGTGTTTTATCTGTCTTTTGTGCTAAAAAGTGGAAATGTATCCTTGGTTAAGTGGCGAAGTGGATTCCAACTACTCCAAGACATAGGAAACCAAAGGTGGAAGTGCACCAAGGCCAAGTAACCGAGACATCTGCGAGTTTGTACCAACCACTTTACAATTATTGCTCCTTGGAATGTTTTTGATGATATTAAGATTGATAGCTTATATTTTGGACATGCTTCCACAACCACCTTGAAATCCAAATTGATGAACTCTGAGCATGTATGTGATTTGCATGATCTCTATGATGATTCTTGTGATTTGTATGTTATAGTTCATCTTCATTGTTATGACAACTATTTTTTTTTTTTATGATAGCTTGTGTGACCTTAGTTATTCATTGTATGTACAATTGTTTTAGGTAATTACAATTTGTGGGAGGTATGGAAATGTGCTTAGTTGTCTATTACATGACATGAAAATATTTTGGAATGTTTTGAATGCCTTGGACTGTTGCACAATTCATGAAAAATCTTACTTGGAGGGTGAATATTTGCATTTCCTTGATAGAGCATGTGCTTTTCAACGTTTTGAGAATCTTATGTGCACCTTGATTTCTTATGTAAATTGTGCTCAATTCGATTTGGAGTGTCATGTGAAAATTATTGGAAGAACATTAGATTGTCAAAATTTTGAGCGTAATTATCTAATGCATGACATGAACAACTTTTTGAATGTCATGTGTGATTAGAATTGTTGTATACCTGATAGCTAATTTTGTTTGGAAGACAAATGTTTATATTGTATTGATGGGATGATTGTTGGCCAATATCCATGGCATGTTTTAACTAATTAGAGGGTTCAAGAGTTTGCACGGCCGGGACACTATAGTGTCACCACAAGAATGATTTTCTAGGAGAAGTACTTCCAAGGGCTTACACTTAGGGAATAGGCA
Source organism: Avicennia marina (assembly GCA_019155195.1). Lineage (NCBI taxonomy): Eukaryota > Viridiplantae > Streptophyta > Magnoliopsida > Lamiales > Acanthaceae > Avicennia > Avicennia marina. Next base: position 5,417,747 of record CM032772.1, on the reverse strand, counting down.
GTCGAGAAAGAAATTCTGTTTAAAGAGAACCAGCACAAGAATACAAGAAAGACAGTTGAGTGAGAGACCAAGTTCCTAAGATTCTATGCATACAAGAACTTGCCTGATCCCCCAATATGTCCTTTGTCCATTAGCGCCACACTTAAGTTGAGAATTCCCAAGACTGAGAATTTTACTTGTGCCCATCCTGCTGAAATCAGGTTTTGTAGGCTTGTATTTAACCCCCCAGAGGATAAGAACACAAATTGGGGACAATCTGACTTCAAGAGGAGGGGTTTGTTGTGATCTCAGACCAATTGGTGGTGCTACAAAACCAAAGTATGATGTTAGGTCTTGCCTTGTTATTCTTTTGAAGGGGCTAAAAGTTAAAGTTTAGCTTCAAATTTAGGCTCACATTACGAACAAGGTAAAACTTTGGCTTTAATTTTGGATTTGGAATGGCCAAGGAGCTTGGAAGAAGGCTGGATTTGTGATCTAGGCCACCATAGATAGAGGTCATAGCAACTGGATCGACCTAGGTGTGTTTTGATGGTTTTCTACATTTACAATCGCATGGACATGTGATCAAGCACAACAATGTGCAATTGTAAATACGGAAAGTTAGTCGACAACTGCATTTGGATCACAGTTGTATTGATCCTCGCACCATGTACATGATTAGAAGGACCTTCGGATCAAGCATAATGAGTGGGAAGACCAAAATTTGACCTTTATTCTGAAATTTCAGCCACTAGAGCCCATTTTTTAGAGGCATTTTTGTCATTTAAGGTTGTATTTTCAAATTTTGAGTTGTAGCCTTTAAATTCCTCTCCCCTTTGCATTTGTGTAAAGGCAAAAAGTTGAATTATGTAACTTGAAATGTCTCCTTAAATGAAGAAGTTCTTCTTTCAACACCTGGGCTCAAGTATCAAATTAAGTCATTTGTCATTTACAATCACATGGGCATGCGATTGAGAATGATGACGCGCAATTGTAAATACAGAAAGTTGGTAGATGACCCATGCACTCTTCAGATCATAGTTGGATTGATCCTTGCACCACTCGCTCGATTGGAAAGGGCTCCGAATCAAGTATGATGAGCAGGAAGACCAACATTTAACTTTTCTTTTATAATTTTAGCTTTTGGAGCCCATCTTTGAGGGACATTTTCATCATTTCACCTTGTATTATTCAGATTTGAGCATGTAGTAGTATATATACTCCCTCCCTTACATTTGTAAGTAACTCGTCCAACTATGTAACTTGAAATTACTCTAGGAATGAAGAAGTTCTGCTTTCAATTTCCATCCTTTGTGTTTGAGCATTTGGATTGATTTCAACACCTGAGCTATTCAATGGGGTCATTTCGGCTTGCTTTTTGTGGTTTGTGGCCAACATTTGCAGATGCAGTGTTTGGTCTTTTGGTTGTATAATTTTTCTTTCCTTTGTTATTTTTCTTGTTTTTATTTTCCCTTTATTTTTTCCATTTTCCCACTAGTTCACATCAAAGTGGTATCAGAGCCAACTTAATCAGGTTTTTAAATCTAGTTTGTTAGTTAGGTACCATTTTTGTTTCTCCATATTTTCTATCATTTTCCTCTATTAGTAAAAAAAAATTCGTGCAAAAAAAATCTGGATAGTAACTTGTTTGGATGAGTTTGGGGATTTTGGTGGTGTTGAATATTTGGTTAAATTGTGTTGGTATAATTGCTATAAAATTTGTGGGAAAAAGACATTGTGCTATTATGTTGAAAATATTTTGTGTTGGTGGGATTTGTTAGATACTGTTGTTCAAATTTTGGGAGATATTTGTGTTGAAGTTGTCATATTTGGTTGTTATTATTATGGGAGTTGCGGTATTTTCTTGTTGGTGTTTGAGTATTGTGTTCTTGAAGATTGTGGTCAAGAAGAGAAAAGAAAAGAAACAACAAGAAAAAAAGTTGAAAAATCAATGCAAAAAAAGTGAAAGAAAAGAAGAAAATGGTGAAGTTTCTGTTGTTGGGGACAAAAATTTTTTCCCAGCCTTCTCAGATCGATCCTGAGGGAGTCTGGATTGATCGCAACATTAGTTTCCTAGCCCTGTCCTAGTTCAAGAATCGCCATTGATCATGCCTCACATTGCTTGATCATACTGCGTTGTTTTCCAAGATCACACATGCTTGCCTTGCCTTGATCGATCACCCAGCCGTTCTTTCATCCAAGATCAATCCTCTTGCATTTGGATTGATCTTAAAACCTAATTTTTCAAATTCCGCATGATTTTTATGTGCATCTATTGGTCATTGGGCTAGAGGAACCACCCCAAATAATCCAAGGCAACTTGGAGTTGGGTTGGTAAGATTAATTGAGTGATTTTTAATTCCTTTGTTCATTTTATATATACACTTGCACATACGCACTCTACTTTCTATATTGCTCCATGATGTTACATAGCCAAATTAGCTCCGTTGATGATGGACATGACATGAGGACAACTCTTGAACAATTGTTGAAGAATTGAATGACCTTAATGACAAATTAGATGGCACCCATAGAATGCTAAGAAGGGTTGAGGAAACTGATGACATTCCTACCACCCACTCGATGGACACAAGTGCCACGTGCCTTTATTGCTTCCAATAGGGACAATTCATGAACAAGTGCCCAAATGGAAAGGTTGACATTTCCCTTTGTGTGGAGACCAAACCTTTCCCATCCATGGAGTTGGAACCATCATATGGGGTCTTTCAAGAGAAGGGGAAGCTCGAACAAAAAGAAATGGAAGCAATTGGATTAGGAGTTGAGAACATTGTAAAAGAGGCCACAGTGGAGATAAAATTGGGGATTGGAGAGGAGCATGAACATGTGAGGAGGAAAATTGAGCAAGAGGAATTTAAAGCAATTGAATTAGAAGTTGAGAAAGTTGAAGAAAAGGGAGCAAAGCAAATTGAAGAAGGGAATGCCAAGGCAAATGATGTGATGGTAGGGGTGAAAGAAGCCTTAGGAGTCAATGTGGAGGATGAAGATACCCACATGAATGAAGGACAAGCAAAGGAGTGGGAGCTTGAACTTCTACAAGGTCATGTGTATGTTGATTCCTTTGGGCATTTATCACTATATATACTTCCTCTCTTTTCTGACAACATTTTCATCATTTCAGCATGAATTATTTAGATTTTGGGCATTTAGCACTATATATATACTCCTTCCCTTGCATTTGTAAGTAAGTTTTCCAACCATGTAACTAGAAATTTCTCTTTGAATGAAGAAGTTCGTTCAATTTCCATACTTTATGTTTGACTATGTGGTGTGATTTCAACACCCAAGCTCAAGTTTCAAATTGGGACATTTTAGCTTGTTTCTAGTGGTCGTGGCCAACATTTACCAGCATGGTGTTTGGTCTTCTACTAGTATAATCATTGATTTATTGTAAGGGTTTATTCTATATGAGGTACGTTCTAGCTCGATTGATTATTGTACAATTTTGCCAATTATCCCTTCTTTATCTTTGTTATTTTTATTGTTTTTATTTCTCTTCATGTTCCCCATTTTCCCAACCATTTTCGATCCTTGCTTCCACCAGTTTACATCAAAGATGGAGTTGATGAACATTATGGTGTTGTTGATGAGGTCGAGCAAATGGACTAAGGAGGCATCTTAACTTGGTGACCATAAGGGGTCCTTAGCACAAAAGCTAAGGAGGACTTGGATGATGAGCAAAGGGAAAGCATTTTCCACACCCAGTGCCAAATTCAAGGTAAAATGTGTAGTATAATTGTTGATGGTGGAAGTTTCACCAACATTGCTGCAACACATTGGTTGAAAAGTTGAGTTTGCAAGTGAAGTTTCAATGGTTGAACAATAGTAATGAGGTTCGAGCCACAAAGCAAGTGAAGGTTCAATTCAAAAAGTTTTGTGTGATGTGGTTCCAATTCAAGCATGCCACATCCTCTTAGAACGGCCATGGCAATTTGACCAACATGTGTCCCATGATAGGGACACCAACCGATATACCTTCCATTTTGATGGTATGAAGGTCACATTAGCACCTTTGTTTCCCAAGTGAGTCTGTGAAGTCCAAGTGTACATGCAAAGAGAATACAAATGGAGGTTGAAAAGAATAGGAAGAAGAGAGACAAAGGACTGAGTGAGGAGAAAAGACAGAATGTGTAAGAGGGAGTAAAAGGGTCTATGATAGTAAAAGTGAGGCATGTGAGGAGAACTTGCGAGGGTGAGAGTCCTGTGGTGTTATTATTGTACAAAGAAAACTTCATGCTTTCTGATGATGCCACATCCTCCCTCCCCAAATCTATTATTCCGCTTTTAGAGGAATCTAATGATGTATTTCCTAAGGAGTTACCTAAAGGTTGCCACCCATGTAAGGGATTGAGCACTAAATTGACTTGGTGCCCAAAGCTTCCATTCCAAACTGACTCACTTACAAGGTGAACTCGGAAGAGGCTAAGGAAATTCAAAACCAAGTTCAATTGTTGCGAAAGGGATGGTTTAATTGAGCATGAACCCATATGTTGTACTAGTCTTACTTATCGCCAAGAAGAATGGTGAGTGGTGAACGTGTGTTGATTACCAAATCATAAATGCCATCATAGTAAAGTATCACTACCCTATTCCCTATTTAGATAATATGTTGAATGAATTGCTTAGTCCTAGCTTATTTTTAAGAATTGATTTAAAAAGTGTGTATCATCAAATTAGAATGAGGGAGGGGGATGAACGGAAAAATGACATTTAAGACTAATTTTGGTTTGTATGAGTGGACTGTCATGCCTTTTGGTCTAACTAATGCCCCTAGTACATTCATAAAGTTGATGAGCCATGTCCTACATGCTTACGTTGGCAAATTTGTTGTTGTATACTTTGATGATGTTTTGATATATAGTAGGAGCATGGATATGGATAAGCATGTTAAGCTTGAGCGACATGTCTTGATTACATTGAGGCAAGAAAAGTGATATGCTAACTTTAAGAAATATGTATTTTGTGTGGATCATTGTGTGCTCTTGGAATTTGTTGTTAGTTCACATAGAATACATGTTGATGAGGAGAAAATCAAAGACATCCAAAAATGTTCCACACCTTAATCCATTGGAGAGATTAGAAGCTTCCACAGATTGGCTAGCTTCCACTGCTGCTTTGTGAAGGAATTTAGAAGAATTGTAGTCCCATTGACTGTCGTGATCAAGCAAAATGAAAAGTTTAAATGGGACAATGCACAAGATGCTTTTGCCACTTTAAAACAAAAGCTCACACATGCACCCGTTTTCAATTTACCCAATTTTGGTAAAAGTTTCAAGATTGAGTGTGACATTTTTAGTGTAGGAATTGGTGCTATGTTGATGCAAGAAGGAAGGCCTGTTGCTAATTTTAATGAGAAGTTGAGTGGAGCTACCCTCAACTATCCCACATATGACAAGAAGATGAATTCCTTGATGCTGGTGTTACAAACTTGGCAACATTACCTAAGACACAATAAGTTCATAATCCACACTAACTACAAATGCTTGAAGCATCACAAAAGCCAAGGTAACTTGAGTAAAAGGCATGTTAAGTGGGTTGCATTTTTTGATACTGGGATTAAGTATAAGATAGGAAAAGATAGTGTTGTGCCACTACTTTAACATGTAGCTAAATTTGGTTTCAACCTTGAGCACAAAAATGTTGGGAGTTGAGCATATTTGTAATATGTACGAGGATGATGATGATTTTGGTGCTATATATGCTTTAACACGCACTACCCCACATGATGGATTTTGTCAAGATGATGGATATTTAGACTTTTATGGAAAATTGTGTGTGCCCAAAAGTTCTGTGTGAGTTGTTAGTGAGGAAAGGTTACAATGGAGGCTTGAAGGGATACTTTGGTGTCACCAAGATTGTGAGAATTTTGCAAGAATATTTTTGTTGGCCTCACTTAAGGAGAGATGTGGCTAGGATCATTGACTAATGCTTGAAGTGCTAAAAGGCCAAGTTTTGCACACATACCTAATGTTTGTATACTCGTCGTGGACTAATACTGCTGTGGATTTTGAATTAGGATTGGCGAGGGGTAGGAATAAACTTAATGTCATATTAGTTGTTAATGATAGATTTTCAAAAATGACACATTTAATTCTTTGTCACAAAATTGTTGATACAAGCCATATAGCTAATTAGTTCCTTAGGGAAGTTCTTCACTTGCATGAGGTCCCTAGGACCATTGTCTCTGATTGTGATGTTAAATTTCTTAACTACTTTTGGAAAACACTTTGGTGTAAATTGGGAACAAAATTGCTCTTCTCTATTGCTTTCCGTCTCTAAACCGATATCCAAATTGAAGTGATCAATAGGACATTAGGAACTTTGTTGCGTGCCACACTTAGGAAGAATTAGAAATCTTGGGAAGAGTGCTAGCCACATGTAGAATTTGCACACACCGCCACACAATTTTCACCCTTTGAGATTGAGTATGGATTTAACCCTTTAACTCCTGTGGATTTATTTCCATTATCTAGTAGTGAGCAAGTCAATGCACATTGACAAGAAGAAGGCTGAATTTATCAAATCCCTTCATGAGAAGGTGTGCCATAACTTAGATAAGAAGACCCAACAATATGAGCAACAAGTTAACAAGAGGTATAAAAAGGTCCTATTTGAGCTAGTGATTGGGTATGGATTCATTTTAGGAAGGAAAGGTTTCAACAACAAAGGAAAATAAAGCAGCACCCTAGGGGTATAATTTTAGTGCTACATTTAATGTCTTTGGCTTGTCCCCTTTTGATGCAGGTGACAAGAAGGACCTAAGGTTGATAGAACTTCCTTCTCAAGAAGAAGGGGCTGATGTGGACATCTAAGACTAAGACCCCTTAAGTTGCCATCTAGAGACCTGTCACAAGATCAAGGGCTCACAAGTTTAAGAAGGCCTTCTCCAACTTTATGCTCAATTGAAAGTTTGGAGGACATTTGGACATGTTGGGAGGACCAAAGGAAGGAACATGGCATCTAATTTTGACTTGGGAGGTCCAAGAAGTGCCCAAGGATTCAACAAACACAATTTGGACCAGCTCGATCAGGACTAGCCCCGATCATGCCAAGCCAACTCGGATCAACATTAAAGAGTTTGTGATTGAGCCAAAGAGGATGCAGTCATCTGCAAGATGATAAGCTTCTTGTAATTATGATTGCCTAGGTAGACAATCGATCGCAAGGTGATGTGATTGTAACTACAGAACGTAATGGAAGTAGCGCGCTCGATCCAACACAGTGAGCGATTGCACAGTAGCGAGAAGTCTCATTTTGACCCATTCTTGAAATGTGACCATTTGGAGCCCAATTTTCAAGACTATTTTCTTCATTTCCTCCCCTCCCCCAGTTGGTTTTTAGCTTTTAACCCATAAATATATTCATTGGCACTTTGAGCACAACTTTGGTTGATTAATGCATTGAGATTATTCTCTTCTTCATTGCTTGCTCCTTAAGAGTGTGTGAGTGAATCTACACTTCCAAGTTCTAGTCAAATTAGTTCATTTAAGTGTATTCTAGTGGGACATGGCCAACAATTACTAGCAAGGTGTTTGTTCTTCTAATTGTACAATTCTTGATTTGTTACAAGGGTCTACCCTGTGCAAAGTACATTCTTGCTCAGTTAATTATTGTCCAATCTCTCTGATTATATCCATCAACATTGTAGCATTCTGAACTTGCGATTGTGTGGGAGCCCAATCAAGCCAGATGAACATGATTGACCTAGGAAAAATGGAGGGATTTTGGAATTAAATTGTCATGGACGCGATCGATCACACTGCAAGCAGTTGCAAATCCAATGCACAAGAAAAGATGTCTAGAGGAAGAACACCTGGTCTAGCATAGGCCCAGAAAGATTGTGATGCAGGCAGGAGACCAAAGTTTGACTTATTTTCTAATTTATGGCTGTTGGAGCCACTCTTTGGAGGGCATTTTAATCATTCCTAGACCCCATACCCCATAGTCAATACCTTGCATCTATAAATACATTCATTTGACTTCTATGTAAAAACTTTCGATCATTGAATGAACAATGGAGAGAATATTCTCTTCCCATTCTTGCTTGTTGTTTGAGTATTAATAATTACACCAAACTCAAGTACAGATCAGGTCATTTGGGTGCATTCAGTGGTTTGTGACCAATACTTTCTAGTGTGGTGTTAGGTTTTTTGGTTACCAAATATTGATTTGTTGCAGAGGTTAGCCAAGAGGGGTTAGTTTTTACTTGGTTTATTCTGTGTATTCTTGTCGATTATCCATTTTATTATTTTCTCCTCATTTTTCCAACCATCTTCGATCCTTGCTTCTGTTTGGTTCACATCAACTAGCATCAGAGCTAACTTAATTGGGTTTCTTAACTCAGTTGGTTGCGTTCCATTTGAGCCATTTTCCCCATCTTCTTTCTCCATTTCCATCTTCTTAATTTTTCTACCTTCAAATTTTGAAAAATACAAAAAAAAATATTTCTGGACTGTTGAAAATTGTTGGACGAATTTTTGGAAATTTTAGTGTTGAAATATTGTGATATTGTGTTGGAATATTATTGTTGGAGTTGAATGTTGTTTGGACCAAAAAAGGAGAAGAAAAGTAAAAGAAAAAGCAAGCAGAAAAATCATACACAAAAAAAAAGAGAGAGAGAGAGAGAAGACGAGCAAATAGTATAGAAAAAACAAAAAGGAATTTTTATGGGCCTTTTGGGGACCAATGTCTTTTGCCCCAAATTGCCCAAACAAGAAGACCATGATCCTAAATGACATATGAGAGATCATCATTGTTGACAGTGAAGATGATGGAGGTGATGAGCATGTTGATGAGGTTGATGAAGTCAAGCAAGTAAACCAAGGATGCATTACCTTGGTGACCATGAGGATCCCTAGCAACCATGCTATGGAGGACTTGAATGATGAACAAAGGGAGAACATTTTTCACACCTGGTGCCAAACCAAGGGGAAGATGTGTAGCATGATTGTTGATGGTGGAAGTTGCATTAATGTTGCTAGCAACATGGTTGAAAAGTTAAGTTTGCCTACCCTTGCCCTTCTAAGACCCTACTAACTTCAATGTGTTGAACAATAGCGGTGAGGTTAGGCTGACCAAGCAAGTGAAGATTCCCTTCAAGATTGGTAGGTATAAGGATGAGGTTTATGTAATGTGGTCCCAATGCAAGCATGCCACACCCTCTTAAGTCAGCCATGGCAATTTAACCAATGAGTGTCCTATAATGGGGTCACTAACTAGTACACCTTCCATTTTGGTGGTAGGAAGGTTACATTAGAAACTCTATCTCCCAAGCAAGTTCACAAGGACCGAGCATACATGCAAAGGCAATGCAAGTTAGAGCATGAAAAGAACAGGAAGAAGAGAGAAGAGAGGAAGATGAGAGCTAAAGAAGGAGCAAATGACAAGAAACAAGAGAAAGTGAAAGGAGTAAAAGGGTGTAAGCAAAACTGAGGAATGCGAGGAGAGCTTGTGTGGGTAAGAGCTGCATGGAGCTGTTGTTGCACAAAGAAAATTTAATACTTTCTGATGATGTCAACTCCTCCTTCCTAAATCTATTTTTCCACTTTTGTAGAAATTTAAGGATGTATTCTCCGAGGAGTTGCTCAGTAGGTTGCCACCCATGCATGGGATTGAGCCCAAATTGACTTGATGCCAAGAGCTTACATTCTGAACCATCTTACATGCAAGGCAAACCTAGATGAGGCCAAAGAAATACAACGCCAAGTAGAGGAGTTGTTAAAAAAAAAGGTGGCATCAAGAAAGCATAAGCCCATATATTGTACCAATTCTACTTGTGCCCTTGTGCCAAAGAATGATGAGTAGCATATGTGTGTCGATTGCCAAGCTATAAACGCAATCACAGTAAAGTATCGCTATCCCATCCTCAATTGGATGATATGTTGGATGAATTAGATGGAGCTAGTATATTCTCAAGAATTGATTTAAAGAGTGTGTACCATCAAATTCGAATGAGGAAAGAGGATAAATGAAAAATGGCTTTTAAGACCAAATTTGGATTGTATAAGTGATGTAAACTTGGTGGGAAGAAGGACCAAAAATGGTTGGGAAAATTATGGAAGATAAAATAAGGAAAATAAAGGGATAATCAACAAGATTGACAATAGTTAACCAAGCAAGAGGATACCTCGCACGGGCTAAACCCTTGCAACAAATCAAAATTATACAACTGGAAGACCAAACACCACGCCAGCAAATGTAATCCACAAACCACCGGAATACACTAGAATGACCTAGTTTGATTTGAGCTTGGAAGTGTTGATTCACTCACGCACTCTTAAGGAACAACCAATGGACGGAAAAGAGAACACTCTCTGTATTGATATTAACTTGGTTTGATGTGGAGATCCTAAGATGTGATCCCTCAAGTTGCTGCCCAAACCTATCACAAGAGCAAGAGCCCGCACGTTCAAAAATGCCTTTGCCTACTTGATGCTTAATTGGAAGTTTGATGATCATTCATGCATGTTGGAAGGGTCCAAGGATAGGCTGTGGCATCAAATTTTGACTTGAAAAGCTCAAGAAATGCTAAAGAACGCCTCAAGCACGATCCAAACTAGCTAACATTGAGCCAGGCCCTCCAAATAAACATTGAAGTGTCCATGATTGAGTTGGGAAGGTGCAATCAACTACCAAGAGATGAGCTTTCTATAATTTTTATCAGCCAAGGGCATGATCAAGCTAGAAGGGATGCAATGATTAGCCAGGAGAGAGCTCTCTGTATTTATGATCACCCAAGGATGCAATCGATCACAAGAAGCTGTGATCGTAACTACAAAATGCATGTTTAGCTTCGTTCAATCTGACATGTCGAGTGCTCGATCGCATAGTAGGTGGGAAGTCACATTTTGACTGATTTTTTAAATTTGACCGTTTGGAACCAAATTTTTAGGAATATTTTTGTCTTCTCACCCCCCTTCTAGTTTTGGCTTGTACTCTCTTTAAAAGCTTTCAATGCTCATTTTGTAACATAACACAAAAGTTCATTCAATAAAGAGAATTTTTTTGTCTCCATTATCCGTTCTTTGAGAGCGTGTGAGTAAATTCAATACGTCCAAGCATAAGTCAAATCGGGTCATTCGGATGCATTCCACTGGTTTGTGGCCAACATTTGCCAACGTAGTGTTTGGTCTACCAGTTGTATAATTTTAATTTTTTGCAAGGGTTTGCCATGTGAGGTACAATCTTAGTTGGTTAACTATTATGGAATCTCACCGATTATCCCTAATTTCCTCGTTATCTTCTTTACTTCCATTTTCCATAAAATTCCCCAAAACTCCCCAACCATTTTTGGTCCTTGCTTTTGCTGGTTCACATCAAAGCAGTATTTGAGCCAACTTAATCAAGTTCCTAAATCCAGTTTGTTGGTTGGATTCCATTTTTGTTGCCTTCCAATTTCATTATTTTATTTCTCCATCTTTTCCCTATTTTCTTAAAAATCCAAAAATTCAAAAAAAATGTGGACTGTTAAGGCTTGTTTTGGGCAGATTCTGATTTGGTAAATTGTTGGAAATATAGTGCTTTAATTTGTTGGTGAAATTTGGTGTTGGAATATTTGTTGGAGAATTATTGTTGGTGTTATTATTGGAAAATCGTTGTTGGAATTTTGGATGGATTTTGAGTACTATCTTGTTGTATTTTGTGGTGTTGAAGATTTGAAGTTGAAAGAAGAAAAAAAAGAGGCAAAAGGAAAGAAGAAGTTGAAAATTAGTACAGAAAAACAAACAGAAGGAGAAAAGGACGAAACAAATTGGAATTTTTGTTGTTGGGAGTTGTTTGGAATAAATTTTGCCCATTTTTGTTTGTCAAATCAATCCCAAGAAGTCCAGATTGAGTGCCACATAAGATCCTTCCCAAACCTATCATAGTTTAAGCCTCGCGATCAATTGTGTTGCGTAAACATACAAGGATAGCATGTGTCCCATGCATGATCGCGAACTTACCTTACCCGATCGATCACCCTGCACTTCCAAATCAATCACCCCACCATTCTTCCATCCCAAATCAATCCTTCTGCATCTGGATCAATTCCATAACCTAATTTCCCTAATTCCACACCATTCTACTTGCATTTGTTGAGTTTTCGAACTTAGGAATCATTTCGAATCATCATAGAAAACTTGGTTTGGATTTGTATGATTTTGAGTGATTTTCATTCTTGTACATTGTATATATATACACTTGTGCACACGCACACACACCCTTTATTTCACCCTTTCCTTTCAAAATGTCCAATAGTTAAGTAAGTTCAATTAGGGAAGACTATGACATGAAATTGATGCTTGAGGCCATTCTAGGTGAGATGCAACAAATATCCTAGATAGTTGAAGGAATGCATGACCAGTTGGAGAGAGTTGAAGCCTCTCAAACCACGAGGACAAGAGATGATCCTTCGCCACATGGTTGTCAGGTTAGGGACCAGAAGCATGGCCCAAGAGCCGAACGGAAGTCATCGAATGATTATTCGGATTACAATGAAGATAAGTTAAGTTGGATAAGCCACCTTGACCACAATGAAGGAGACTGGCACATGATGATGAGAATGAGCTTAAAGGAGTTAAGCTCAAGATGCCACCATTTCAAGGAAAATCCAGCCCGGAGCTTTATCATGAATGGAAACGGAGAACAGAAATGTTGTTTGATTGCTACTAGTACATAGATTTTTGAGTGGGTTGCACTGAGCATAATCGATGTTGTTGAGTTGCAACATTATGTGGATTTGGATGAGATGGTCCAAAAGGCCATCAAGGTAGACAAGCAACTCAAGAGGAGGACTTGGGGAGAAGCACTGGCAAGCACATCGAGTCCTAGAGCCTTTCCTAAGAAGGATGACTAGCCACCCATAGCTAGTGCACCTAAACCAAAGGAGGGAACACCTGACGTAACTCATCCTAACACTACTACTAGTGTTCCATGAAATAGAGACCTTGTATGTTTCAAGTGCTAGGGACGAGAACAGTTTGCAAACCAATGCCTAAACAAGAAGACAATGATCCTCAATGATGTGGGAGAGATCATTACCAATGAAAGTGAAGGACAAGGTGAAGTCGACGAGCATAATGATGATGATGAGGTCAGACAAGTTGATCAAGGAGGCATAAACCTAGTACCCATGAGAGCCCTTAGAGCCCAAACTAAGGCGGACTTGAGTGATGAACAAAGGGAGAACATATCCCACATTCAATGCCAAATCCAAGGTAAGACTTGTAGTATGATTATTGATGGAGGTAGTTGCACCAATGTTACTAGAAACATCTTGGTTGAACGGTTGAGTTTGCCTACCATTTCCCATCCAAGACCCTACTAGCTTTAATGGTTGAACAATAGTGGCGGAGTTTGGGTCACGAAGCAAGTACAGGTTCCCTTCGAGATTGATGGGTATGAAGATCAAGTCTTATGTTATGTGATGTGTATGCAAGCATGCCACATCCTTTTGGGGTGGCCATGGCAATTTGATTGACTGGTGTATCATAATGGAGTCACCAACCAATTTCCCTTCCATTTTAATGACAGGAAGGTTGCATTGGCACCATTGTCTCCCAAACAAGTCCATAAAGACCGAGTGTATTTGCAAAGACAATATAAGCTAGAGCTTGATAAGAATAGAAGTTGAGAGGAGAGGAGAAGCAGAAGCTAAAGAGGGAGAAAATGAAAAGAAAATAGAGAGTGCAAGGGTGTATGATAGCAAGAATGAGGGATGTGAGGAGGGCTTGTGAAAGTGAAAGGAACTTGGTGATTGGGTGAGGGTTCACTTTGGAAAGGAAAGGTTCCCACAACAAAGGAAAACAAGGCTACACCTTAGAGGAGATAATTTATTTAAGGTTTTGGAGAAAGTTGGAGACAACACCTACAAATTAAACTACCGATGAGTACAATGTTAGGGCTACCTTCAATGTTTTGATTTGTCTCCATTTGATGTAGGTGATGAGAAAGACCTAAGGTTGATGGAATAACCTTCTCCAGAGGAGGGGAATGATGTGAACATCCTTGGATGAGATCTCCTCAAGTTGCCAACTAGACACATCAAATAGCATAAGCCTGCACGTTCAAGAATGCCCTTGCCCACTTAATGCTTAATTGAAGGTTTGATGGTCATTCACTCATGTTGGAAGGGCCCAATGATGGGTTGCGGTATCATTGACTTGGGGAGCTTAAGAAATGCCAAAGAATTCTGCAAGCATGATTCGGACTAGCTAAGATCAAGCTAGGCCCTCTGGATCAACATTGAAGAGTCCATGATTGAGACGGGAGGGGAGCGATCATCTACAAAGAGATGAGGTTCCTGTGATTTCAATTAGCCAGGGCACAATTAAGCTAAAACAGATGTGATCATTTGCTGAGAGGAGAGCTCTCTATATTTATTATGACTGCCCATGTATGCGATCGATTGCAAGGAGCCATAATCATAACTATAGAATGCAGTTTTGGCTACACTCTATTTGATATGGCTAGTGCTCAATCTCACAGCAAGTGAGAAGTCACATTTTAACCCATATTTTAAATTTGACCATTTAGAGCCAAATTTTCAGGGATATTTTTGTCTTTTCACCCTCCCCCAGTTGGTTTTGGCTTGTACTCCCCTTAAAAGCTTTCAATGTTCATTTTGTAACATAACACACAAGTTCATTCAATACAAGAGTATTATTCTCTTTTTCTCTCCATTACTTGTCTTTGCGAGTGTGTGAGTAAATTCAACATTTCCAAGCTCAAGTCAAACTAGGTCACTTAGGTATATTCTGGTGCCAACATGGTGTTTGGTCTTCTGGTTGTATAATTTTAATTTGTTGCAAAGGTTTGCCCCATGTGAGATACGTTCTTGCCCAATTAACTATAGTGCAATACCACCAAGTATCCTTTAAATTCCTTGTTATCTTCTTTATTTTCATTTTCCATAAAATTGCCCAAAATTTCCAAACCATTTTTAGTTCTTAGTTTCGCCAGTGATTATTCTCCCACATCATTGAGGTGCATTGTCTTCTAGTTTAGGAAGAATGGTTTTTGGGATCGATCCAAATGCAAAAGGATTGATTTAGTGTGAAAGAAAGGCTGGGCGATTGATCTCGATGAAGGGTGATCAGTCTAGATGAAGGTAGGCATGCACGATTGAGCTAACGTGAGGCAAGATCAATTGCAATGCTTGAACTAGAACAAAGTTGGGACGACTAATGTCATGGTTGATCTGGACTCCCTTAGGATCAATCCAATAGCAAAGCTACGTGAAAATGTTGTTCTCAAACAACTCCGAACAACAAAAAACCACAAAAATTTCTCCTTTTCTTCTTCTTCTCTCTCTCTCTCTCTCTCTCTCTCTTTTTTTGCACTGATTTTTTTCTACTTCCTTTTCTTCTTGTTCTTTTCCTTTTTCTTTTGTTCTTTTCTCTCTTTTTTTCAAACACAAGCCTTCAATAACACAATAATCCAACACTAACAACAAAACACCAAATATTCAATATGAGATATTGAAAATACATGTGTGTGGATGCACCATTGGAGAATGGGGGCATTCAAACAACTCACAAAAGGAAGCAGATGCATGGAGTCACTTTTGGCTATCATCGTCCTAATTTGTGATTTGTTTAGGGTCATGAGTCTAACATATCGTTTCCTGGATGCGTATGGAGATATATGTGCGTTGCATAAGGGTTCTGTCTCCTTGCAAGAGAACGAAACATTTGTCCAATGCAGTTGGTGTTCCATAAGAAGAAAATACCTTAGGCAAGGCAGTGTATGATCATAAATGAGTTTTCGATAGGAACATTTGTCTCATAAAGTAACATTGATTCTCATTTGATTAACCTTGTGAGTTTGATTAAATTTATGGGACATAGGCTAAATGTTATTCATATCCTTCGAGCTATACTCATTGCCAATTAAGAATAAATCTAAAGAGTCACACATAAGGTTAGAATGTATTACGACTGTTAAATTAATGGGTTGCAGAGAAGACTTGAGAAGACTCAGAGAATGATTTATTTAGTTGTAATTAGACTGGACTAAATAAATTGGCATGGTTTCCATTAATAATGATATCATTAATTAGAAGCACAATAAAAATTTAATTTTATTAATGAGATTAATTAAATTAAACTGATTGGACACAATTTGGCTTTAATTATTAATGTAGATAAATAATTAAAGGGTTTATAGGTTGATTAATTAATGAAACTAATAAATAAAAACCCACGGGCTATTTTAATTAAAAGGGTCTATGTAGGAGGGTCCATAGAGCTTTTATCACAAACTCTTGTGTCATGACTACTTAAAGGAGTTCTTGAAGAGTTCAAGATGAACCACACCCTTAGAATTTTTGTGCACACCCATTAAACAAGGAAGAGCAGCCCCTAGCCACCCTCTCTTAAGCTCTCTCTTGTCAAAAGGAGTTTTGTGGACTTTAGTAGGAGCTCATGATCATTCTAGCTACGAAGACAAGATAGAGGCCAAGGTTTGAGGGCTGTGATTCAAGGATCATGTTCAAGAACATTTGGAAATGTTCCAAAGGTAACATTTTTAGATCCTCATTTGTAGTTGTGATTCCTTGTGTGCTTTACAACAAAAACAGGTGGTATTTGTTCATATTACGTCCACTGGGATTGTACAATGTTTTTATGTTCTAAAGTTTCAATTTTTATGGGAAAATCTCATAGAAATCCAAAAATCATGATCCTCCTAATTGTGTGGATGAACTAGAGGTCAAGGTTCAAGAGTCACGACTCCAAGAATCACACACAAACTGTTAAGAAGTGTTCTAAAGGTACAAAGTTTACACCTTTACTTATATTATGATATCTTGCATATTTTGCTACAAAAAGTATGATGTTTTTACACCATTAACTTCCACTATGAATGTATGATGTTTTTATGTTTAAAAGTTTTGATTTAGATTATGGCAACAAAAAGTAAGGTATTCATAGTGATGATGAAGAAGTTTGTGAAGCTAAGGCTAAGTTGGATTTAGATTATGGCAACCTTGACAAAGAAATCGAACAAGTGACATTGATAGAACATAGGGATGAGGCATTAATTGAAGATACATCAACAGAACTTATGGTGGAGAAAGGTAGTAATCTTGTTGAAGAAATTACTGCACATTGTAATCATCTAGGATAGGTATATGATAATTCATTGTATGATAAACATCAATGTGAGCTAGAGCTACAGAGAGAAGATGAAATAAGGAGAGAGAGGAAAAAGAAAAAGAAAGAGAGGAAGAAGAAGAAGAGTTAGTAGGGATAAAAGACGAGGGAAGTGCTTAGGGTTTAAAAGAGATATCAGGGCTTGTGAAGAGAGGAATATGTTTACTAACCTTTTATATTGTCCTATGCCTTTTTTTAATTCCTTTGTTCATGCTTGTAAGAGGCTTGGAGGGGAGTGAACCATGGAGGTTTAAGCTCAAGCTAACCGTGTCCTAGATGCAAGAAAGTTGGTGAATCTGTACGAAGTGACGCCATGGAAAGAGATAAGTTATCATGAAAGCAGTGTTGTGTTATTTGCTAGACTTGCTCTGATGTGAATTGAGCGGAATGAAGGATTGAGTATGATTGGGAAATGGAGAAAGTGATAGAAAAACAAAACAAGGAAAATAAACAAGGGCTAAACAATTAGATTAAACCAAAACACCCAAGTAAGAATGTACCTCACATGGGGTAAACTCTTACAATAATGTGGAATTGATACAACTAAAGAACCAAACACCTACACTGTAGAGATGTGATGTGGACAAACTAGGATGAGATTCCCTCAAGTTGCTACATAGAATCGTCATAAGACCAAGAACTCGCACATTTAAGAATGCCCTTGCTCATTTGATGCTTAATTAAAGGTTTGATGACCATGCGTACATGTTGGAAAGGTCCAAGGATGGGATGCGGTATCAAATTTTAAGTTGGGAAGCCAAGAAGTGCTAATGAGCTCTACAAGCACGATCCAGACCAACCCAATTGAGCTAGGCCAACCTAGATTGACATTAAAAAATTCAGTAAAATTTGAGCCAGAGGGGACACAATAATCTACAGCATGATGGGCTTTCTTTCATTACTATTGCCGAGGGACATGATTAATCGCAAGGCAACGAGATCTTAACTATAGACCCATCTTTGAAATATGACCATTTGGGGCCCAATTTTCAAGGATATTTTTGTCATTTCACCCCTCCCCTATCTGGTTTTTGGCTTGCACCCCACCTTAAATACGTTAGACAACATTGTACATTAACTTGGTTCATTAATGCATTGAGATAGTTCTCTCCTTCCATTGCTTGTTCCTTGAGAGTGTGTGATTGAATCAACACTTTTAAGCTCAAATCAAATCAGGTCATTCGGGTGTATTCTAGTGTTTCGTGGCCAACAACTCCACGGCATGGTTATTTGGATTTCATTGGTTGTTTTCATTCCCATTTGTTGTAAGGGTTTACCCCACGTGAGATACGTTCTTACTCAGTGGTTTAGTTTATCCTTTTGATTTTCCTTGTTTTTATTTTCTCTTCATTTTCTCCAAATTTCCCAATCCTTGCTTCCACTGATTAACATCAAAATGATATCAGAGCTAACTGGATTGCATTTTTAAATCTAGTTGGTTGATTGGATTCCATTTAATGCGTTCTCCATATTTTCTGCATTTTATTTCTTCATCTCCCATCCATTTTCTTCCAAAAAATCCGAAAATTCAAAAAAAAAAAATCTGGACTGTTAAGGCTTGTTTGGAAAGATTTTGATTTTGGTGTTGTTGAAAAATTGAGCTATTTTTGGAACAAATTTTACTGAATATATTTGGTGGTATTTTTTGGAAATATTTTCGAGAGTTGTGGTATTTTGGCTGGATTGCATATATATATTTGGTGGGCTATTTAGAACTTATTTTGTTGGAAATATTGTGCTATAATTGTCAGTTGCATTTAGTGTTAAAGTGTTGTTGGTGTTGGAGTATTGTGTTGTTGAAGGCATGTTTTTGAAAAAAAGAAAAGAACCAAAAAAAAGGAAGAGAACAAGAAGAAAAGGAAGTTGAGAAAAAAAACCGTGCAAAAAAAAGAGAAAAAGAAATGGAGAAAATTTTGTGGAATTTTGTTGCTGGGAGTTGTTCGAGAACAAAATTTTCACCCAGCCCTATTGTCAGATTGATCCTAAGGGAGTCTAGATCAAGCACAACATTAGTTGTCGCAACCCTGTTCTAGTTCAAGCATTGTGGACGATTGCGCCTCACACCGCTTGATCGTGTATTGTTTTCCCAGGATTGTGCACCCCAGCTCAATCACGCACGCCTACCTTCATTGAGATCTATCGCCTTTCATTGAGATTGATTGCCTAGCCTTTCTTTCCACACCAAATCAATCCTTTGCATCCAAATCGATCTCGAAATCCATTTGTTGGGTTGTTGAACTTAGGAATCATTCCAAATCGTCTAAGGTAACTTAGTTTGGATTGGTAAGATTTCTTGAGTGATTTCCATTCCTAGGGCATTGTATATATACACTTGCGCACATGTACACACTCACTTTATTTCACCCTTTTTTCAAAAATGTCCAATAGTCAAGCAAGTTCAGCTAGAAAAAATTATGACATGAAATTGATGTTTGAGGCCATCCAAAGTGAGATGCAACAGATATCCTGAAGAAGGTTGAGGCCTTTTAAACCACACGGACAAAAGATGATCCATTGCCACACGTTGGTCGGGTTAGGGACTGGGAGCATGGCCTAAGAGCAGAATAGAGTCCATCAAACAACTATTTGGACTACAATGATGATATATTTAATGAGCCACCACGACCACTACAAAGGAGACTCGCACATGATAGTGAAGATGAGCTCAAGGTAGTTAAGTTAGAGGTCCCACCGTTCCAAGGAAAACCTAACCCAAAGCTTTACCTTGAATGGGAAAGGAGGGCGAAAATGGTGTTCGATTGCAACTGGTGCATGAAGAAGCAAAAGATGAAGCTAAACAATCATTGAATTCACTGACTATGCCATCATTTGGTGGGACCAAATTGTGACTAACCGAAGGAGAGCTAGTGAGAGACCAATTAGAACTTGGATGGACTTAAAGGTGCCCATGAAAAGGAAGTTCATTCCATCACATTATTATAGGGACCTTTATCAAAGATTGCAAGGCTTAAGTTAAGGATCTCGGAGTGTTGAATATTACCTCAAAAAGAAGGAAATGTTGATGTGAGAACCGACATCATGGAAGACAGGGAAACCACCATGGCTAGATTTTTGAGTGAGTTGCACCAAGATATAGCCGACACCATTAAGTTGCAACATTTTGTGGATTTGGTTGAGATGGTCAAAAGGTCATCAAGGTAGAGAAGCAACTCAAGAGGAGGGGTCGGGAAGGAGCACCAGCAAGCACGTCGAGTCCCAGGGCCTTCCCTAGGAAGGATGACCAGCCATCAATAGCTAGTGCACCTAAACCAAAGGAGGCACACAAGGAGAAGACATCCAAGGTAACTCATCCTGACACTATTACTAGTGCTTCACAAAATGGAGACCTTATATGTTTCTAGTGCTAGGGGCGAGGACATTTTGCAAACCAATACCCAAACAAAAAGACAATGATCCTCAACAATGTAGGAGAAATCATCATTGATAAAAGTGAAGGAGAAGGTGCAGCTAACGAGCAGGATGATGATGACGATGACGTTGAATAAGTCGATCAAAGAGGCATAAACTTGGTGGCCATGAGAGCCCTTAGTGCCTAAGCAAAGGAGAACTTAAATGACGAGCAAAAGGAGAACATCTTCCACACCTAGTGCCAAATCCAAGGTAAGAGTTGAAGTATGATTGTTGATGGAGATAGTTGCACTAATGTTGCTAGCAACACATTGGTTGAACAGTTTAGCTGGCCTACCATTGCCCATCTAAGACTGTACCAGCTTGAATGGTTGAACAATAGTGATGAAGTTTAGGTCACAAAGCAAGTACAGGTTCCCTTCAAGATTGATCAATATGAAGATGAAGTCTAATGTGATGTGGTGCCCACATAAGCATGCCATATCCTTTTAGGGTGGCCATGGCAATTGAATCGACAGGTGTGCCAAATGGAGTCACCAATTGGTACACCTTCCATTTTGACAGTAGGAAGGTTACATTAGCACCATTTCTCTCAGACAAATCCATGAAGACCAAGTGTACTTGCAAAAATAATATAAACTAGAGCTTGATAAGAATAGGAAATTGAGGGGAGAAGAGAATAAAAGAGCCAAAGAGGGAGAGAGTGAAAAGAAAGTAAAGAAAGTGTAAGAGGCAGCAAAAGAGTAAGCGATGTGAGGGGAGCTTGTGAAAATGATAGTCCAATGGTATTATTGTTGTACAAAGAAAACTTGACACTTTCTGATTATGTCATATCCTCCCTCAAAGAAAATAGCATTTAAGACTAAATTTGGGTTATATGAATGGACTGTTATCCTTTTGGCCTTACTAATGCCCCTAATACATTTATGCAGTTGATGAACATGTCCTACGTGCTTATATTGGTAATTTGTTGTTGTATACTTTGATGATATCTTGATATTAGAGCATGGATGAGCATGTTTGAGCATGTGCAACATGTTTTGGTTACATTGAGGCAAGAACAATTATTTGCTAACTTTAAGAAATGTGTATTTTGTAGGGAATGTTGTGTGCTTTTGGGATTTGATGTTAGTTCATTGGTAAAACATATTGATAAGCAGAAAATCAAAGCCATTTAGGAATGGCCCACACCTCAATCCATTGGAGAAGTTAGGAACTTCCATGGTTGGTTAGCTTCTACCACTGTTTTGTAAAAGATTTTAGCTCCACTGCTATCCCATTGACCGTTGCGATTAAGAAGAACAAGAAATTTAGATGTGGAAAAGCACAATAGGATGCATTTGACACCTTAAAACAAAAGCTCACTTGTGCACGTATTCTTTGCTTATTCGATTTTGGTAAGACATTTGAAATTGAGTGTGATGCTTTTGATATAGGTATTGACACCATGTTGATGTAAGAAGGATGACCTGTTGCATACTTTAGCAATGAGTTGAGTGGAGCCGCCCTCAACTACCCTACAAATAACAAGGAACTGTATTCCTTGGTCTAGGCCTTGCAAACTTAGCAACACTACTTAAGACCCAAAGAGTTTGTGATCCACACCGACTATGAGTCCTTGAAGTACCTTAAAAGCTAAAGTAATTTGAAAAAAAGACATGCTAGGTGGGTTTCTTTTGTTGATACTTTTTCCTATGTGATTAAGTATAAGAAGGGGAAAGAAAATGTTGTTACAGATGCTTTATCACGTAGGTATACCTTAATTTCCACCTTAAGCACAAAGTTGATGGGGTTTGAACATATTCGTGAGATGTATGCAAATAATGATGATTTTGGTGATAAATATGCCTTGACTCACACTACCCCACATGAGAAATTTTATCAAAATGATAAGTACTTGTCCTACAATGAAAAATTATTTGTGCCCAATTGTTCATTGCGTCTGTTGTTGGTAAGGGAAGCTTACAAGGGGAGATGGATGAAACACTTTAGTGTCACCAAAATAGTGAGTGTCTTGCAAGAACACTTCTAGTAGCCTCATTTGAGGAGGGACATGTCCAAGATTATTGACCGATGCTTAAAGTGTTGAGAGGCCAAGTCACGCACATACCTCTATGGTTTGTACACTCATTTACCTATACCCAAGCCCTTTAGAGTAATATTTCTATAGATTTTGTGTTGGGGTTACGTAAAAGTAGGAATGGACATGATTCTATATTTGTTATTGATAGATTTTTAAAAATGGCACACTTCATTTCATGTCACAAAATAGATGATGCAATCTATGTTGGCAATTTATTCTTTAGAGAAGTTGTACGCTTGCATGGGGTTCCTAGGACCATTGTCTCCAATCGTGATGCTAAATTCCTTACTTATTTTTGGAAAACTCTATGTTATAAATTGGGAATTAAATTGTTTTTCTCTACTACTTGTCATCTCCAAACTGATGGTCAAACTAAAGTAGTCGATTGCACTTTGGGAACTTTGTTGAGTGCTATTCTTAAAAGAAATTTGAAATATTGGTAAGCACGGTTGCCACACATAGAGTTTGCATACAATAGGAGCATACACATAACCACACAATTTTCATCTTTTCAGATTGTGTATGGGTTTAATCCTTTTGCTCCTATGAATTTGTTATCATTGACTAGTAGTAAGCAAGTTCATGCAAATGGCAAGAATAGAGCTAAATTTCTAAGATCCTTACATGAGAAGGTCCACCAAAATTTGGAGCGAAGAGCACAACATATGAGTGACAAGCTAATAAGGGGTGCAAAAAGATCCTCTTTGAACTCAGTAAGGAAAGAAAGGATCCCACAACATTTTATCAAGGTTCCCTCTTTGATCCTCTTTGAAGCCACATTTTATCTTTTGGCCCCTCCAAAAATATCATGGCACGACAATACATCATACTCCTAACCTTTAGCACATCCAGTCATTTCAGGATCACATCAAATCCTTCTTGAAGGTAAATTGTCCCCAATTCATAGTCTTATCTACTGAGTTCAAATATAAGCTTGTAAAATCCTCGAATTGCTTCACCAATTTCTTGGACTTCAATTTTGCATCCACACAAGTACAACACCTAAACACAAACAATGAACCGGGTAAAGGAATATAATGAATCTCAACAACTTCTGTCAAATGTGCACATATAAACTCCTTTGGCCTAAAAATTTTCAACTTAAATGCAGCATAATCTGGTGAAGGATATATTGGAGGGTCAAATAGGTCCTCATACGCATGGAATGCCTCATCTTGTAAAACCCCCAAATCCTATAAAGGGCACACAGGCAAACACGGTAGACAGAAATCAAAGGGGTCAATGTACCCATGAACCTTAGAACTTATCAAGCTCCTATCAATCTCTCGTGACCGATGCTCTAATACACTCCCAAGCTCTTCCTTTTCTATTGAAATCTCCTTCTCATCTTTGTCGGCTTCCACTTCGATCTCCATCTCCTTTGCTTTTTCTTCAATCATGTGCTTGTCTACAACTTTCACATTAACTTCCATGGCTTCTCCCTCCTCCATCAGTGTATCATTTACCATGACTTCTCATTGTGCAAATTTTCCCTAGTCTTGACTTTCTTCATTTAATCGCGCCAATTCCATAGATGGAATCTGTTTGCTCTCCACAAGTAAGCCTAACCTAAGGGGAATCTCGACCATTTCATTCAGACATGTATTCAAGAAGTGTCCCCATTGGAAACAATTTAAGCACACATTTGTGTCCACTAGGTGGTAGTAGTGATGTCATTGGCCTCCTTAAACTCCTTTGCATACCATCTAATTTTTGATTGAGATCCTTCAATTCTTAGGTGGAAGATTTGAGTGAGGTCCTTACATCATGCTCATCATCACCAAAACCAACCTAGCTTTGTGACATTGTGAAATAAAAGGTGAGAGTAGCATGTGTGTGGGTGTGTATGTATATATATAAACAAATGAAGAAAAAATAAAAAAGTACTCAAATGACCTTACCAACCCATCTCAATGTGGCCTCAGAAAATTCAGGGTGGTTTCTAAGTTCAACGGCTAGCAAAAATGATGTGGAAAGGTGTAAAATTGAAGAAATGGAGTTTGAGATCAATCTAAGATCAATCAGATCGATTTGGGTGGAAAACAGGTAGACTGATCGGTCCAGTTACATGTAGAAAATGGCAATCATGCTAGCGCTAGTGTGTTTGATCACTCCAAGAAATGGGATTGCAATCAATTTGATGATGGAACAATCAATTAGGGAGCAATTCAACAACTAGGATTTTTTTGTAACCCTAGGGGCATGATCAATCCAAGGGAACTTTAGATCAATCCGACTAGTAGACTAGACAAAAAATTTGAACTCCAAACAACACAACACTCCACAAAAATTTCCCTACAATAATATATATATATATATATATTATATAGACATATATATATATATATATATTTCTATGAATTTTTTTCTTTTTTTTTTGTCCAACAATACTCAATCCTCCAAAAAATATTCCATCCACAATACCACAAATTTTCAACACCAAAATTCACCCAAAAATTGTCCAATAGTCCAGAATAGTAAAAAGTTCTCTTCTTCTTTTTTCTTTCTAATTTTTTTGTAAGAATTTTTTGGCTCCCCGCCCCCTTTTTCTATACTCCAAACAATAAACAACTCCAAATGAATATCACAACATTTCAACATCACAAAGTCACAAAATTTCACAGAAATAGTTCTAAATATATTTTTTTTAACAATACGCAATTCTCCAACAAATATCTTCCAACAGACAGTACTACAAATTTTCAACACCACCTAAAATCAAATCCATCCAAAGAAGCCCAAATAAGTCCAAGACTTTTTTTTGGGAATTTTATGGAAATAAAAAAATGTGTAGGAGGTGGAGAAAAATGAAAGAAAACATAGAGAGTACAACAATGTGGAATCCCAGCCAATCTACCAAATTTAGAAACTCAATTAACTGGCTCTGATCCTAATTGATGTGAATCAAACGGAAGCAAGGGATCGAAGATGACTGGGACAAAGGAGAAAATGATAGGAGAAAAGTAAAACCGATAAAAATGAAAGGGACAAATGATGAGATTGAAGCTAAAACACCCAAGTTAGAATATAGCTCATGTGCGGCAAACCCTTACAATAAAATGGAATTGATACAACCAAAGACCTAAACACCTACGATGTAGAGATGTTGGCCACTAACTACTAGAATGCACTTGAAATAACTCAATTTCATACTTGAGTTTGGAATTGATTCATTCAACACTCACCGAACACTTACGGAAGAAAGAAGAAAAACTTCTTCATTCGATATTCAATGTCAAAGATACATGATTCAATAATGTTTACAAATGTAAGAGAGGGGCACTTTATAGTGGTACATTGTGGTTCTAGGTTTAAAAGTCTAGAAATACCCAAAATACCCTTCAAAAATAGGATCCAACATTCAAAATTTGAAAGTTCAGCCCAAACTTTGCCTTTCTTGCCCTTTGCTATTGATCCAATAGTGAATGTGATCAATCTCTGCCTTCTAAAATCAATCTCGATGTCAATCTTGTCATCTGAATCGTATTTCTTGCATTTTGATTTTGTGATCTCATTCCTGAGCGATTGATCTCATTCCTATGTAATCATTCTCATTCTTGTGGATCATAAATGCAGAACCCTCAAATTTCACCTCTAGGTCGATCCAATCCTTAGGGATCGATCCAACTGGGTCTGAATCACAACTTTAGCTTCTCCTAAGCAAATTCTGACCTTCCAAGCCCAAAATTGAGGCTAAATTTCATCCTTTGGTTCCTTCCAAGCACCAAAATCATTTTATTCAATATTTGAGCTCAATTTTGAAGCCAAAGTTTATCTTTAGTCTCTCTAAAAATACCAAGGCACAACAACAGTACATCATACCTTAGTTCTTTATCACCTCTAATCGGTTTGGGATCCCATCATGCTCTTAAGGATGATTTCTACTTCAAAGGTTTAGCATTCAATTGTGATCCCTTGAGAATGAATGGAGTGGATGGAATTAGGAGTTTTACATGTGTAATTTTAGGTGGTTTGCACTATAGTGATTTTGCATTGAGAAATTGTATTTCATCACGCATAAGTATGGTTTTAGGTGAAAACTGTGTAGAATGGTGGAGTTTAAAAGGTTAAAACTTGTAGCTTAAGAATTTGAGGAATAGTTTGTGGTGTTGGGAGTTACATATGAAATATGAGCCATGCATCATATATACTCTTAGGACGTGCATGGTTTCCACAAGTAGAGTTTAGGAGTTCGTGTGATAGTTGAGCAGTGGTAATATCATATGTTGATTGCAAGCATGTATGTAGGGCTATTACTAGACCAAGCTGCTCGACTTGGCTCGATCGAGTAATTCGGTCAAAGCTCAAGTCGAGCTTCGAGTAGCTCGGCTTGCTTTAACAAGCTGAGCTTAAGTCTATATTCCCAAGCTCGAAAGCTTGTCGAGCTACTCGGCTCAACGAAACAAAAATCACACCCCCACCCTGCATCAGATTTCCCAAACCACCCCCCTCTTGCTGCCTAAGCTCGAGCTCGAGCCAAGCTTGAGTTTTGTATAAATATTTTGAGCTCGAGCTCGAGCTTGGGCTCGAATACTCAACTCAAGCTTGAGCTTTAAAAAACCTCAATCGAGTCGAGCCTAAGTACCAAGCTATTTGAGCTCGACTTGGCTCGATAACTATGATGATGTTCATGATGTCAAGTACGTACACTACTTAATATTCCTGGTTGCAAATCATAAAGATGATGAAATTTTGGCAACATTATCTTAGGCTAAAAGAATATATGATATTTGTCTTTAATTCAGGCTTAAAAATTAGAAGTGTTGAATTCGGTATACATGAAATGCTTGAGCGTATTGATTATCATGAGGTCGAATTCTATGTCACTACAAATACATGAAGGCAAAGTAGGATGGGTCTTACGCATATTATGCATAAGTTTATGAATTGTGATATATATAGTGTAATAGGAAATGCTAGAAAGCTATATTATCGTTTGCATAAGCAATGTGTGCTTGGAGATGGCATAATAGAGTGCATTGATGTGATTGATTGTCCAATATTTGAAGTGCATTATCATGAAATGGTTTCTTGTGATTTTTGTGTTAGTAAGGTTAGACAAAGCTATTAATCCATAGGAACACAGACGTGTTACCAAAGTTAGAAGTATTTTGTAGGAGGATTTTCTTAGGAATGCTAAAGTTGTTGCTAGAAAGAAAAGGCCAAAAGTGATACTAAGGCTTGTATTTGAGCATTGATGCAAGCAATCATTATGAAGTGTTCTTGCTCGGGTGGGGTGGATATTTTCACTTGTGAAAGTACAAAAACATTCCACATCACAATATTTGACCTTAGAATTGAGATACAATCTAGGGAGGATCCATCTAAACTTGCAACATGTGGAAATCGACAAATACTTACATGTCCACAACATGTATTATTAGTATTATACTATAATATTTCTCATTGGAAGTTTTGTTTTGTAGGTAATAGCAATCTTACTGAATTGAGATCAATTCACCTTCAAGAAAAGGAGAATAATGGGCACACCGAGTGGGAACAAGGATTATTGATTGAAACATGGGCAAAAGTTGAAGACTATGAGCTTCAAGAGGCCAACTTTGAGCGAGAGTTTAAAGGATTTTTTGGCATTTAGAGAAGTTTTAAAAGTCAAAAAGGAGCTCATTGATCATCTTGATTGAAATACAATATTTCTTTTTCTTGAATTTTGATTGTGCTCAAAGATCAATTGCACGAGGTCCCATTTGATCCAAATTGCTGCTTAGATCCCAAGAGTCTTATCTACACTAGACTTGCATGCATGTTTCATTTCTAACACTTTCCAAACTTAGTTTACATGATTTTTAGCGTGTTTTGGGAATCCTAACACTATTTAAAGGAATCCTTAGACATTATTTTACGACTATTGTCTCCTTAATTATTGAAATACAATATTTCTTTTTCTTGAATTTTGATTGCGCTCAAATTTTTGTGAATTTCCAAAATCGCATTATTCCATACATTCTCGGAATAATTTGTGAGATATCAATTAACTAGACGTGTCAATAGTGATCCTCTATTGCCAGAGTACTTTACAAATCGTTGCATTTTGGTTGTTTTCACATGGTTTGCGCATGTTTTGTTGGGTTTGAGCTTACCAGATCTATCCTATTTTTAGGTTTCTATGCATGCGTTAATAACTCCCATCCCAACACAATTTCAATGTCATTTTCATTCCCAAATAAACTCAACCAACGACACATAACAAAACAAGAAACAAAAGCTTTGGAATACCTTTATTTTTATTATTTTATAAATATTTTTTGTGTAAAATAAAACTAGGGAGAGAAGTAGAGCAACAATCCCATTGCTCCATAATACTTGATACTCGTAAGAATCATAATAAGCAAAAAATGCATATGCTCAAAGTGAAAAAACGCTTCAATTTTTTGGGTAGTGCCATTCTAAAATATTTTCATCAAGTCAAATTAATTATCATTATTCTTTTTAAATACTCACCCTAACACAACTCGTAAACGTCACTAAATGAATTTGAACCCACCACGCCTCATGTGAAATACTAGAGTTGCAAGCCATTAAAGTGTGTCCAAAGAAAGATTCTCGGTTAATGCCAAATCACCGGCTGGCATTTTCTATTATCTATTTTCCCCCCGGGCTAGGTGTTTCCAGCCATCATATTGTAGTTGGAAGGCCTCCCTCAATAGAACAGAAAAGGGAAGAAAAAATGTCAGTGCTCAAGGAATATAATTATTAGAAAAAAAGGTCTCAACCCTACTAAAATCAACTACAGATTACGAACTAACGCAACGAAAACGAACAATAAGTATCACATAGTAAATATCTTCCAGAAACACGAGGCTAGCACATCATGACTTCAGCACCAAACGCAATATCTGAGCGTAGCATTATTATGCTTCTAGAAGCTTTTGTTCCCCGTGAACACGATGTCCATTTGATCAGTTTTGCTTGATTGCGATTTTGGATGAAGATTATGATTGAGAGTGATAGAGAATCTAACTCCTATATGCGCTTATGACTTTATGGTTGAAAGTTGGACAATGCTGTGATGAGGACGGATCTTTATCAGCCCACTCATTTAGATCTCCAGTGTCGGGCCATTTCAAACCCATCCTTGCCATAGTAATAGTCTTCAATAGCCTTGTCAATTTCAGCTTGTGTGTTCATCACAAAAGGGCCATGTTGAACCACTGGTTCATTGATTGGCTGCCCGCCTACCAAAAGAAACCTCAGTAGCATGGCGGACTTGTTCCATGCACTTAGGCCCTCCCCTGGACCCAAAACCAAGATGTGATGAGCTGCTGCCGGCTGTGCATTTGGGATGCCAAAGATCCCTTCTCCTTCAACTACGTATACAAAAGCATTCCAAGATTCTGGGATTCTTTGATGATATTGAGAATCTGGTGTTAAAGTGAAATCAAGGTATATTGTTGGGGTACGAGTATAAACTGGAGAGTGGATGCCCAATGCTTCACCGGCAATAACTTTAACTTCAACTCCATCTTTCTCTGCCTTCGGGATGTTACCAATCAGCAATTCTTGATACCTAGGTTCAATCCTGCACGATAACAAGGAGCAATTAGCATTCAATCAAACAAGTATTCAAACTTTATTCCTATTGTGACGGACATTTTAAAGGAACAGTTTTAGACCATCTTCCAAATGCGTGCAGAGAAAAATAAAAGATGAAAATGGTTGTGATGAATAAGTAACCCACTAGACATATTTAAATAAGATGATTCTGCTGTCCTGATGTACCCTGAGGCTAGCTAAACTCCACAATCAAAATTTATGGCTGATTACTCTTTTCAAGCTTAAAAATATGAATACAGTGTAGCTTTTTCATGTTTCCATCAACATTCAAAGAATTAATGAAGCAAAACCTCACATTTTATCCTTGGAAGAGAGGTTGATCCACAATTGAAGACCATTATGAGTGCCTTCTCCGGCAGGCATTTCGGAGTGAACAATACCCCTCCCAGCGGTCATCCACTGCATGAATCCAAACAAGAAATAATCTTTCAAGTTCAAGAGGACATGAAACTCAGAACTATTTATTTTGCCTATTGAATAGCTTATTGACATATACTTATCCCATACCTGCACTTCACCCTCATGTATGGTACCCTTGTGACCAGCAAAATCTTGATGAGTAATGCCTCCCTATATAGAAAACAAAATTTATTTCAACATTCATAATTCTCACAAAAAGACCGGTAAATCTGTAATGAAGCCTCAAACACAGCAAATTACCTGCAACATATATGTAACAGTCTCGAAGCCTGCAATAATAGAGCAAAAATCTTTTAAGACTATTGAAATGCATATGAAGTTAAATAAATAATATTGGCCACAAGAATTCGGGACCACCTCGGTGGGGATGGTCGGGGAATCCAGCAGGAGGCGAAACTGTAACATAAGAGTGAAACAAGGAACAAAGAATCCAATCCACATCATTATTTTGAAACAGAATTAAGTTTATACCCCAATTTCATTCTTAGACAGATCAGGGTTGACTCTCTCTAATGAATTTACTCTCAATAAGCAATAAGGCCGATGACGGGAAAAATTTAATCAGCATGAAGTAAACTGCTGCACAGGTTACCGGAAAATTCATCTAGCATGAGGAAAGGATCCAGGGACTTCAACTCAGGTCTGCAAATTGACGATACAAAATCAATATACCGAAGTTGTTGATTATGAAACACACCGTTCTGAATTGCTAGAAATTCGAAGGATGCAATACCAATTCAAGAAACATGCTTTGGTCGTCAAAGTAGTAATATAATATAGAATGCAGAGCACCACATGGAATTCCAGGAATCCTGAGACCGCAAATGGCAACTTACTACAATAATGAAGTTGTGGTGGCTTAAAAGTTGGCTCTTGTAACCCAATTTAAGTTCTAACGAGAAAGTTCATTTAAGCCAATCTCAATTTCGATTCTGTTCAGCAATACATAGGAAAGTGTCCAATAAAATTTCATTCCCCCCCACGCCGCTCAGAAAACATCCTATTAACGCGACTTTATCGCAAGAAAAGAAAACGCAAACATAATTAATTTTTGCAATTAAAAGAAACAGAGTCTCCTATAATAAGGAGCAGTTATCGCGATGACAGACCATTTCTTATTACGAAAAAGGCCCAAGGAAAAATTTTCTAAAAATAAAACAAAAATCAAAAGAATACCTCCCAATGCTTCTTCTAACAACTGCACCATCACCCTCGCTCTGGGACTTTGCCAAGACTTTCTTTGCAACCAATCTGGGCTGTTGGAATCCGAAACTTTGATCTGCTACAGACATGATATATCTCAGAAATCGAGAAACTTTTTGGCTCCCTCTTGCATTAGTTTTGAACGTGGTATTTTTCTTGAGATTCAAGAATAAAAGTCCGGACACAGAAATCATACAGGCCTTTTGGACAGGCTGTCAATCAGGTTACCACGTTGGCTGCTGATCTCGTCTATATATAGAGAAAAGATGGGAAGACATTCATTAATAATTTTGCTATTATACATCTATTATTACACATAAAGCGACTTTTAGTTCGCGACGACAGAAAATTAGAAGGGGTGTAATTGAGGTAGTTGGAATTGGTGCAGATTGCAGGCGTTGGGAGAAAATTTGGAAATAGGGATCCAGTATTTCCACATGATGACATCAATCCCATGCCACGCTGATGAAAAAGCTCTCCTCATAAGTTAAGTCACTTCACGCGCTCCAGATTTCGTGTAGTCGTATGCAAACCCATGTCTTATGTCGGAGCAAGACACGTTTTTCAAAATAAGCGAATCAAACCTTTAAACTAGTCTATGATGGAGTACGCATTACGCGTGACACAACATTAATTCGACATTTTTTCTTTTCAAATTTTAAATTATTTTTTATTTTTAAATCTGTCTTTAGCAATTAATAATATACAAATATTTCAAATTTATTAATTCATTTTATAAAAATGAAAAGTTTCTGAAAATAATTGGAGTTTATGGCGGATTCGAGTGATTATATTTCAAAATTTTAAATCAATATTCAAATCAATGTTTTATATTTTAAATTATGTAAATTATAAATCAAATATATTTGTGATGTTAATAATAATCTACTAACTACATTGAATTAAAATTACTATGAAAATAATACATACATACATATATGTGTGTGTGTGTGTGTGCAGGCATGTAAACGACAAGAATATGATCTTCTTGAGTTTTGCAGGACTTCAGATACAAAAGTACAAAGCAGAACAGAGCAAAACTCATACAAGTGCATTGGAATTTAAACTTCCTAAGCCTAGTATATTTTTCTTCTTGTAACATGTATATTCAATTTGTAGGATAAGTTTGCATATGTTTGTTTGTGACGTACTCTCTAATATTAATAAAAAATAAGGGATACTAAGGATATTTAGTTATTTCACAAAAAAGAGGGCATTTGCTTGTACATATATTTTTATTCAATTATTAATAAAATATTAATTTCTATATTAATCTTTTGATAAGTTTTAATACATATAAATTTTGATTGAAATAAAGTATTGCATGTGCCTGTATTTGAATTAAAAAGTCTTATTTATAAGAAGTTATGAATATGGATACAAGACTCTCTTGATATTCAATCGCTAAAACCTGCCTACGAATCGTACACACTCTAAAGGACATTAGAGAGTAGTTACGATGTGCACATATTATATTTGTATAGTGAATGTCATACCATTTGATATAAAATATTGAGAATACATATGTGTAAATGCAATAATAGAGAATGGGCATTCGAATAATGACTCGCAAAACAAAGTAGACGCATGGAGTTTTCTCTTGGTTGTCGACGTCTTGCTTCATAATCGTGTTAAGTACACATGGACTTTAAACCTAAGACAACATTGTTGTCTTGTGTGCATAACCTGTCACTAGGGCATTAAGGCTAATATCTATCCTAGTATGAGAAAAGATCATGAATCTAATGTACTGTTGCTTGAATGCATATAAAATGTGCATGTGTTCAATAGAGTATTTGTCTTCTTATAAATGAGAAAGGTGTTTATCTTATGCAATTAGTGTTTTATGAGATGAAAGCTCTTAGCTATCATAGTGTATAATTGGAAAGAAATTTTCGATAGAAATGTTTATCTCATGAAGAACACCGATTAGTCATATGACTGAGTTTTTAAATTTGACTAAATTCATGACTTTCACTTGATTGGTATAAAGTAAGACAAAAAAATCTATATAGCATGGTGGTCATAATCAGAAAGGTTCATTGTGATTTGATTACTTTATTTTAATTGAGTTACAATATGGGTTTTAGCATAGACGTTGCACATATCGTTCGAACTATACTCGTTATTAATAAAATATGAACTTAGAGAGTCACACACAAGAGATTAGAAAATATTGTGAGTGTTCAATTGATGGGTTACATAATTTATTCAGTTGTAATTAGATTGCACTAAATAAATGTCCATTGTATTTATTAATGATAAGATCATATTAGAAACACAATAGGAATCTAATTTAATTAATGAGATTAATTAAATTAAAGTTTTTTAAACTAATTTATTAATAAGATTAATAAATAAAAGTCTATAGATTATTTTAATTAAAAAGGTCCATGTTGGAGGCCCTATGGAGCTCATATCTAAAAACCCTTGTATCATAAGTATTCAAAGGAATTTTGAAGAGTTTAAGACATACTTTGAATCTTAAGAAATTTGAGCATGCCTCAAGCAAGAGAAAAAGATGTGATTCAGTGGAAGCGAAGGATTGAAACATGGTTAGGAAAATGCCTTGGTGCTTTAGGCTTGATCTGGGTGTGTCCAAAATCTCCTCAAGTCTATCCGGGGTGTCTTAAGCTCAATCCGGCATGCCTTGGATCAATTTCAGTTTCCTTAGGCCACCTTTGCCTCTCCAAGTAGAATTTTGATGCTATTTTTCATTTTATGAATCCTCCCAAGTATTCAATTCATCATTTACATCTAGTTTTTGCATTTTCTTCATGAGGATCTTCAAGATTGCTTCAATTGAACGCACTGAGGTGATTGTTGTCACCATGGACCTCAATGTGAGGGTGTCCTTGGTCCAAATGTCTAGATCTCTTGTAGGTTGTTCCATCAACTATTTTCACACTTTGCCTCCTCGCTTCATTATTGTGCAATTGTAGCTCTTAATCACTTTCTTCTTAAAGTGCACGAAAAGCCAATCTCCTGGATTAGACACAAACTTCTCTTAGGCTCCATGTTGCCTAAATTTAATCACTTGAAAGCTTTCTTGCAGGAAGAACACTTTTATGGTGACAACAAGTGTCCTAACCATTTAAGATCATGAGCTAATTTAACCAATTTACACCCCAAATATTGGCAAGCATTTGCCTTACCAACACAGTGCAATTAGTCACCTTCCAAGGAAAATTTTGCATGAATTATACAACTGTTTAAAGTGCACAAACTATCCCAAATTTTGCGTGCTATGTAATAAAAAAGTACACTCAATTTCCAACATCCCATAATCCTTAACAATCTTAATCACTAGTATATACAATGAATGTCTAGAATAACACAAGTTACTACCAAAAGAAATGACTTTGACATAACATGGAAGATGAACTATAGCATACAAGTCACAATAATTATCATAGCACTCATGCAAGTCGCAAATATGCTCAAAATTCATCAACTTGGGATTCAAAGTGGGAGTGAAAGCAAGCCCACCATATGAGTCATCACCTTTATCGTCATCATAAACATTCCCCAGAGCAATAAATAAAAAGATGTAACCATATACACCTAGATTTTCTAAGTATTTGAGCTTAGTGCACTTCCACCTTAGACTTCCCATGTCATGAAGCAACGAAAGCCCATCTCACCACTCAACTAAAGGTATGTTTTTAATTTTCTGCACAAAAGACATAGAGAACTTGGCGAGGAAAAAAGCTACTTTATCATGAATAATCATATCTTCTTTACAACTTAATGATCTTATTGTTCTCTCTTCCTCACATTTTTCCCTCAAATCTTGCTCC
This sequence comes from Avicennia marina, assembly GCA_019155195.1. Taxonomy (NCBI): domain Eukaryota; kingdom Viridiplantae; phylum Streptophyta; class Magnoliopsida; order Lamiales; family Acanthaceae; genus Avicennia; species Avicennia marina. The sequence continues at coordinate 5,382,171 of CM032772.1, read as the reverse complement.
CTAACTGGCAGTAACTTATGATTTTTCAAGTTACAATTCTCTTCCTTGCGCTCTTCCGCAACTCCTTCCCTTCTTCTTATCTCTAATTGGTGTAGTCTTTAAGGATAGACTTGGGCTTCTTTCTCTTGTTCTGAGGATAATGGAACCAAGGTGATCTTTTGACCACCAAAAAGAAAGGAGTACCTATCCATTAATCAGTCATAGGTCACTTGCTTATCAAATTCCCCCAACAAAATATGGCACACTTGCATGGGATCTACTTTCACAAACAACCTCATTATTGCACTCTCCAACACCAAATGCTACCATCACTTACTTGGTCACATTCACCTCACCACTATCATTTAGCCATTGCAATGAGTATGGCTTAGGGTGAGCGGTAGTGACGAGCCCTAATTTATCTATGAGAGTAGTGCTTGTCATATTGGTGCAACTTCCTTTGTCAATGATCACACTACAAATTTTGCCTTTCACCTTATACCGAGTATGGAATGCATTCCTCTTTTGTTTATCATCCACTACATTGCTCGTTGTAGCACTAGACGCCTCCATGTTTACCATATTAAGCATAACTTCTCCTTCAAAAGTCGCCTCATCAATTTTCTCATCAACTCCAACATGTTCTTCTCCTCCTCTCTCTTCCTCCTCTTCCTCCTCTTCCATCACCCCTTGAGCCTCTTTTGTCGATGAATTCTACAATAGCTAATTTCAATTTTTGGTCTTCGGAGTACTGGTAACAAGAAGACACCATCTGTGCTCTTTGTTTGCATTCAATGTATAGTTCGAGTCATGCTTCCCTTGGAATGGTGGTACCTTGAGTTTGATCCCACCAAACCCATCCTTATCTTCATTAGTCGGCCTCTTCCTTTGTCACCTCGGGGTTTTATCATATAAATCGTCTCAAAAATCGGAGTAGTTATCTAGTGACCTCCTTTCAATCCTTGATACACGTTCATGGTCCGTCACTTGATTATCATGTGGCGATGGGTTGTCTTGTGTCGTTGTAGTTTGAGAAGCCTAAACACTTTCAAGGTGACCATGCATTCATTCCACCATCCTAGCATGCCTTTACATATCTCCTCTTATGGCCTCCATCATCATCCTCATGTTATAGAACTTTCCTGCCAAACTTGCTAGGCTATTTGACATAATGAAGGTATATGGTGAAAATATAGTGCGTGTGTCCAATTGTATATATGTACAAAGAACAAGGAATTAAAAATTCACTCCATAGGCCTTTCCAACCTAACTTCAAGTCGCCTTGGATGATTTGAGGTGGTTCGCAGACTCAAAGGCTAACAAAAATCCATAAAATGGGTGTAAAATAAAGAAAATGGGCTTTGGGATCAATTTGGAGTGCAAAAGATCTATCTAGTGTGAAGAAAAGGGCAACACGATTGATCTTGGTTGTATTGGATCGATCTAGACATGGTTATGGGCGCACAATCATTCCAGTTGACGCGTGCATGATTTGGATTAATTCAGGGTGCACGATCAATCTAAATGTTCACATGATCTAGCACAAAAGTAGTTTTAACTACTAGGGTTTTTAAATGGCTAGGTGGTGGGGATCGATCTGGTGGCCCTCAAGACCAATTTGACAAACAATTTTGAATGAAAAAGTGATTCCAAACACTCCAAAATCCTCAAATTCCTCCTTTTTCTTTATAGTACTATGTTTCTTTCTCTCGTTTTTTTTTTTGTATGATCTTTTTGCTTTTCTTCTCTTTTGTTTTTTGTTTTTTTTTTTGTTCTTTTCTTCTCTTCTCTTTTTGTCCAACGACTCACAAATCTCCAACAAAAATATTCCCAACTATTATTTTCCAGCAATATCAACACTTCAATATTCCAACAATAATATCAGCAATAAATATTACAATTTTTAGCACTAAAAACACAACAAAATTCGACCCACAATATTTCAAATTTTCAACACCACCAAAAATCAAAATCTATCCAAACAAACCTTGATTCTTTTTTTCATTTTATGGAAATAAAATAGAATGGGTAGAAGGTGAGGATCAAAGTAGAAAATATGGAGAGACAACAATATGGAGTCCTAACCTATCAACTAAATTTAGAAACCTAATTAACTAGCTCTGATACTAATCAATATGATTTGTTAAAAGCGAAGGATTGAAACATTGTTGGAAAAATGGAGAAAATGATAAGGAAAATAAACAAGAAAAAACAAATGATAGATGACGAGATTAAACAAGATTCAACCGAGCAAGAACTCACACAGAGTAAACCCTTGTAACAAATTAAAAAATGTACAACTGAAGAAATCTTAACACCTACGCCATGGTGATGTTGGCCACAACCCACCAGAAGCAAGCCAAATCGCCCAAGTTGATACTTGAGTTTGGGTGTTGATTTACTCAAATACACTCACACAAAATATGGAAGAAGAAGAAGAAAATACTTAAAGTTCAATGGGCAAAGTCATTACATTGTGTGCAAAGGAATGCATATATAGGCACCAAACATTGTCCAGGGGTCTGGGGCATGGGAAAAGAGAAAAATAGCCCTTAAAAATGGCTCCAGCTATCAAAACAAGTCAAAATCAGCATTTCTTGTAGCTATTGATTTGGATGGAAATGTGATTGATCGGGTCTTCTCAAGCTCGATTCGGGACGATTTGCCTACGCACAATCATCCTGCATCCATTTTGCCTTTGTGATTGTAGCCTTCATTATTGATCGTGTGCAATGTGATCGTAAAGTAGAAGTTGCCTAGTTTAATTGGGTGGAATGGGATCAATCAGGCCCCATCTTGATCTTAATTTCATTGCGTCTAAAATCTCCCTTGGTCGATCTTGGTTCCTTAAGCTTGATTCGGCATTGCTTGGATCACAATGTCAACTTCTGTAGTCCACCTTTGCTCCTCCAAGTTGAATTTTGATGCCATTTTTCATTCTTTGGATCCTCCCAAGCATTTAATTCATCCTTTATATCTAGTTTTTGTTTCTTTATGAGGATCTTCAAGACTACTTTAGTTGCTTGTATTTGGATGGTCATCATCATCCTAGACTTCAATATGAGGGTGTCCTTAGTCTCCACATTAGAAGACAAAACCCCTAACCATCCTCTTCAAGGTTTTCTCTTGCCTAGAATCTTTCTTGCCTAAAGTTGTTTGCCTAAAAGCTTTATAAAAGGAGTTTTTTCAAGTGAAGAAGGAGCCCGTGATTATCCTAGTTATGTAGATGAATTAAAGGTCAATGTTTTAGGATTGCAACTCAAGGATCACATTCAAACCACTTGGAAACATCTAAAGGTGCAAAGTTTATTCCTTTATGTATATTTATGTTTTTTATAAGATCCCTTCAAGTTGCCACCTAGACTCGCCATGAGAGGAAGAGCCCACATGTTCAATAATGCCCTTGGCCATTTGATGCTTAATGGAGGTTTGATGATCATTTATGTATGTTGGAAGGGTCCAAGGACGGGATTTGATATCAAATTTTGATTTGGGAAGCTCAAGAAGTGCCAAGGAACACTGTAAGCATGACCCAAACTAGTCCAGATCAAGTTAGGCCACTCTAAATTAACATTTGAGAGTTAGCAATTGTGCCAGAGAATCGCGATTGTCTGCAAAATAATAGCCTTTTTGTAATTATGATCGCCTAGGGATGTGATCGATCATAAGGCGACGTGATTGCAACTATAGAATGCAGTAGAAATGGCACACTCGATCTAACACAGTGAGTGCTTGATCGCATAGTAGGTGAGAAGTCTCATTTTGACCCATTTTTGAATTTTGACCTTTTAAAGCCCAATTTTTAGGGGCATTTTTGTCATTTCACCCTTCCCCCAAAATGGTTTTTAGCTTGTATCACTAGAATATTCCCATTTACTCATTTTATGAACAATACGAGTTAATTCAATGTAAGAGAATATTCTCTCCTTTTCCATTGGTTGTTCCTTGAGAGTGTGAGTAATCAACACTTTTAAGCACAAGTCAAGTTGGGTCATTTGGGTGTATTTTAGTGCTTTGTGGCCGACATTTACCAGTGTGGTGTGTGGTCTTCCAATTGTGCAATTCTTAATTTGTTGCAAGGGTTTATCCTATGTGAGGATGTTCTTGCTCATTTGATTATTGTCCAATCTTGCTAATCATCCTTTATTTTCTTAGTTCTCATCTTTATTTCTATTTCCCCTAATTTTTCCCAAAATTTCCAACCATATTCGGTTCTTACTTCCGTTGGTTCACATCACCAAACATTGCCATATCACCCATCACCTTAACCATTCCATTTTATAATCCAAAAAAAGGAACGTGGCCTCTATAAATTGATAGCTGTAAAAAAGGGGAAAATCAGTGTTTTCCTTCTTCCTTCTTCCTTCTTCCTTCTCCTCGACAACTGTTTACCTTCTTCATTTGTGTAGTGGAGCATCTAATTATCTGTTCAATTTCTTATATTTTAGTGCAATCTATACATATTTTTTGTTTGTAGAGCACATCAATCCCCAAGTCACAAAACTTAAGTGTGGTGTCGATTGTCTGCACCGACAATCTTGGGCAATAATTTCCAAGTATTCCTCACAAAAATCTTTTGTAAATTTTAGAGAATAAATTCAAGAGCAAAAAAAGAAAGGAGACTAGAAAACTTTCTTCAAATTTCTCAAGGCGTGGGCAGCTATTTTGCTTCGAACTAAGGGTTGGAATGGGTTTCCTCCCTTACTTAATTCAAGACATAATCTCATTCATATGCCAAGGAGGAGTTTTTCCATAAACAAAAGCAGGAGACGTGGAATGGGTTCTTGTAGGTTTTTATATGGACCTTTAAAATAATTACACTCCAAACTAACTTTAATTATTAATATCAATAACAATTAAAGTCTAATAAAGCCTTAACTTTTAATTTTAATTGATTATATTAATTAAATTAAAATCTCATTATATTTCTAATTAACAATCTCATTGTCATCAAACATAATAAAGAACTAATAAATCCTGGTAGCATAATGTCACTGTGCCCTAATAAACAAGTCTGAATCAAATCATCCAAAACATAGTTACTATCTTGTCCACACCTTGTTCTTATATGTGCAACTCTTTAAGTTCATCTTTAATTGATAATGAACATAACTAGAAGGATATTTGGTAACACTAGCCTGTGGCCCATATTGAATCCTAGTTAAGATGAAACAACATGATCACATGAGCCCTTTTGCATACTAGGTTCAATAAACCTTCTATCTTGTTATGTCTTGATTGAGCGAGAGTAATGGATTTAGTCAAATTTACAAACTTGATCATATAACAAAATCAATGCTCTTCACGAGTTTGTATCCATCAAAAACTTTTTTCTAATTGTGCATTATCTTGGCCAAGTATTTTCATCTCATAGGACATATGCTTTTCTTACTTAAATGAGACAAATCCCTTATAGATCATACACATATCTTCATATGCACATGACCAACTACATGTTTAGCTTATAGCCTTACCAAGGTACATTAGATTGTTAACACTCTAATAACATATTGATCACAATATACACGAGATATCCATGTTGACTTAGGGTTAAGGCCCACTTGCACCTACTTCGATCACAAAGCAACATTAACAACAAAGATTAAACCATATAAGTCTGCTTCATTCTTTGAGTCAATGCTTGAACATATCATTCTCTAATAGCATATCCACAAACATGTTGTCTTAACATCTTATACCAAATAGCATGGCTTTCACTATATTAACACAAGGCGTCTAAGTTTTCTTAATATCTCTAATGCCCATATAAAGATTGTATGACTCGAGATAGGTCTTAGCAATTGTGTACTTAGAAGCCCTATGTATTTATAACCCTTATAAATAAGACTTTTTAATGTAATTATTGGAGCATGTGTAATACTTCATTCTAAATCAAGATTTACATGCATGAATAAAACATCCATATATTTTGATAAAATAATGTATCAATGTTTTATCAATAAGAGTGAACATTTATAAGCAATCTCCCTAACTTCCTGAAGATTTGATGCAACAGGGCATGTCACTAATTGATCCATGTCACATTTTGCCAATAAATACCATTAATTAATAGCTAGGATTGAATTGCTCCATGATAAAAATATGAGGTACTAGGTATGAAGGGCGTAAAGGGTGTTTAATCAAGGTTATAAGGTATAAAAGAGCTTATAGCACGTTTGAGAGCACAAAAGTTCTTAAAAATATTTGGTAAATTTTTAAAAGGACTTTACAAGTTAAAAAGAAAAAGATTTCTAGAGTTTGGAAGTGTTTTTTTAAAAAATAAAGAACTCCAAACTCATTTTGAAACATCATAAAATGTCTTCAATATATTATGAGCTCCTCACCAAAAAGTGGGGTACTCCTAACATACTTTGAAGTATCTTATAAGATGTCTCATTAAATATTATAAAATGACACAAATATCTTTAATTATATCATATTCTAATATTATATATTTTAAAATTATTGTTACACTAAAAAAATATAATTAATTATATGTACAAAATTTAATAATATTTATAAATTGTTTGAATTATTTTATCTAAATATCAAGATAGCTCATTTTTTAAATTAAGATTCACGAACAAATTAGATTTAGAAACTATTTCTAAGTTACAAGAACTCGTAAGTATTGATGATACACCCTCTAATATCAATAATACATGTGAGATATCGGTTGTAAATGTAACATTTTGATCAATTAATAAAATATGATGTTTTCTCTATATCAATATTCTAGCAGTTTTATCATGCATCTAAATCTTATATGCTGTAAAGTTTTACATGTGACATGATTATATCAAGAAGTTTTATTCATAATGATTATGAATATAGACACATGACTTCTTAGTAGTAAAAATACATATTTAGTTCCATAAATGGTCACAAAAGAATTTGTTGTTTGAAACAAACAGCAGAATTGGGAAAAAATGGTGCATGCCCTCACACTTCATTACTTTGAGAATTGGAGGGAGATGTTGCACGGTTTTAGAACGTTAGGGACTTCAAAAATGAATTATCCCTAATTAGAGAATCAAATTCCTAGTCTTTGAATCCTTAAATCGGATCTGCCCCAATTCCCAATTGAATTTTGAATGATTCTGTGGAGAATCCCTAAATTTTGAAAGAGCAACGTGGTTCAACAAGGCATTAAGATTGGAGGAGTACAACATCAATTTCTATTTGTCTTGTACAATTGTGACTCTCTTGCACGAATTTGATGATGCTTTCCTTGAGAAAAAACCTAGTAGATTACCACCAGTTAGGTGTATAAATCACTAAATTGATTTTGTGCCAAGAATTTTTATCCTAAACAAACTATCATATAGGAGCAACCTAAAACAGGCTTAGGAGACTCCAAATCTATGTTGATGAGTTGGTAAGCCAAGGCTATGTTAGAGAGAGTATGATGCTATTTGTAATACCCCTATTATTAGTTCTTAAGAAAGATGGAGTGCAATGAATGTCTATTAACTATAAAGCAATTAACACCATCAGAGTAAAGTATTAACTTAAAATTTCTAGATTAGATGATATGTTGGATGAAATGTAGAGCTCTAAAATAATTGAAAAATTGATTCAAAATGTGGATATCATCAATTTAAAATGAAAGAAAAAGATGAATTGAAAACTACATTTAAGTCCAATGTCAATTTTATGAGTACTTAGCCTTTCTTTGAAGGAGGAGAAGGAATAAAATATGTTGGGGTGGACATATTTGTATTGTTTTTGCTGTTGGATTTCAATTGGTTTGGGGTGGCAATTTTCAATTTAAACCATAAAATCAAGATATGCACAATGGAAAAAATATAATTGAAACCTATTCTATTTAAACCATAAAACACATGCAAAATAATATATATTTGAGAGCATGTAAATAGTACCTTGTGGTCAAATTTCAATGTGAGCCAACTTGTGATCCACAAGTCATGGCCTTCAAACCTTTATCATTAGTTTATCCACCAAGTGCCTCCAAAACCTCTACTAACTCCTTTGCAAGGCTTTTACGCAAAACATTTGCAGGTGAGTGTTGGGTTTCTCTGGGACTTGGCATGTAAAAATTTGAAATTTGAAACTTTAAAACATGCAAAATATAGAGTGGAACATAACGGCTCAAACCCCATCCGTTTTAGTTACAAAACACTTAAGATATCGCAAATATATAAAAGCATAAAATAATACCTCCTTGGAAAATTTTTTTGGCAAGTGCACTTGCGATCCTTAAGTTGCTGCCCTTGAACCTTAACTTCTAGTTTGTGCACATAGTTGGAGTGATGACAAGCACCTTTTGCACCTTGAAAAAAACCTTTTACAAGGCTCTAATGCCAACAACTTTCAGCTAGAAGGATTTTGGAGAGGAGAAAAGAATGGAAGAGGGTGGCTAGAGAGTTTTTCTATTTTTGCTTGGAGGGTGCATGAATTTTTAAGTATTCAAGTGTATTTAGAACTTTTCTAAGCATGTTTAAATAGTTAGAGAATTAGGGTTTCAAGACATGGGCTCCATGGCCCCTCTTACTTGGACCTTTAACTAATACTTAGCCCATGGACTATTTATATCAATCTCATTGATAACTTGCGGCTCATATGCCTTCCTTAATTATTAATATCCATTAATAATCAAGACCCATTTATGTCAAGCCCTTTTTAATTAAGTAGTCCTCTTAATTAAATTAAAAATCTTTTTGTACTTCCAATTAATGATCTCATCATTAACAAATATGAAAAATTATTTAGTTTAATCCACTTACAATTAAATAAATTATTTCTTGAGTCTTCTCAAGCCTCATATGCAAGCCCCTAATTTAACACTCATCATGTGCACTAACCTTTTGTTTGTGACTTTCTTGGATCATCTTAATTGGCAACGAGCACAACTCAAAAGATATTGGTAATGCCTAGCTTATGACCTATATTGTAGCTCAATTAAGATAAAGTAAAACGAATTATATTGGACCATTCTGATCTTGAGTATCATGCAATATAAACATTTTGTCTTACTTTGTCCAACCAAGTAAGAGCTATGTGTTTAGTCAAACTCACGATTTGAACATGTGACTAGCTGATGTTACCTCATAAGATTAATGTTTCTATTAGAAACTTTTCTCTGATCACACATTACCTTGGTTAATGGCTTTCATCTCATGGAACACCAACTGTATAGGATAAATACTTTATTCACTTGTAAGAAGATGAATTTCTTATTAAATACACACATGCCTCTATATACATCTGGATAATAACATGTTAAGCTCATGATCCTATCCCATGCTAGGATCAATATTGACCTTTAATGCCCTAGTGACATGTTGACTGTCATGAGTGCAAAATAACTTTGTCATCTAGGGCACTTAACAAAATCATGAAGTAGAACATTGATCGCTAAGGGTGAACTCCATGTGTCTACTTAGTTCTACAAGTCATCATTCAAATGTTTATTCTCTAACAATTCATCCAAGCACAAGAATTCTCAATATCTCATACCTAACGACATGACACTCATTGTACAAATAGGTGATGTGTAAGTTGCATGCCTCTCTAATGCTTTTCAAAGCGTTCGTGACTTGCAGAATGCTTTTAACGATTGAGTACTAAAATAACCTCATATTTACATTTTGTAACTCTTTGTGAATAAGGCTTCTTAAGCCAATCTCATGGGCACATGCACACCAATCAAGATTTATATTCATGAAGATAATTGCCAAAATATTGATATGAAAAATCAATATTTTATTAATTACTATAAAAACAACCACGATATCTTCTAATATCCCTTAACTATTGGCATTATAGGGCATATCACTTGTAATATCTCATTTGCACTCTACAGCCGATAGTGCTAATACCAATTACTATGGTATCTAGTACTCATTTTTTCAAGATGGCAATCTAGTTGCATTTGAGTCATTAGCTTGGTAAGCGAGTTAGCCAAGTTATTTTCTGCATGGCTACATTACCCCTCTTAATGATTTCTCAAATAATGTGGTAATGCCTCTTATGTGTTTGGAATTCTGATGGGGCCTTGGCTTTTTCACCTATGCAATCACTCCATAATTGTCACAATAAAGTGTCAATAGCTAATCCATATTTGGAACCAACTAAAGTTCTATAATGAACTTCCTTATTCAAATAGTCTCCTTCACAGCATCACATGCTATGATGTACTTAGCCTTAGTGGTAGAGCCTACAGTCGTGCTTTATTTGAAACTCTTCCAATGACAGCTCCTCTATTAAGAGTAAATATAAATCTAGAGATAGACTTTCTATCATCCACATCTGATTGAAAGTTAAAATTGATATATCCATCTACCCTTAGATCACTATTTTTATATACAAGTACTATATTCTTAGTTCTTCTTAAGCAATTAAGGATACAATGGATAGCATTCCAATGATCTGCCAGGATTCCCTTGAAACTTGCCCATAACACTTATGGCATAGGTGATATCTAGTATATAGCATTGCATATGTCAGGCTTCCTATAGCTGACCATAAGGAATGGCTTCCATGCTCCTCCTCTTGGTATCTATCTTTGGGCATATGCATTTTGAGAGATCAATGCCGTGCTTGAATGACAACAATACTCTCTTAGAGACTTTTATACTAAACCTCTTTAGCATTTTGTCTCTGTACAAGGCTTAGGACAGACATAACAACATTTTCGCTCTATCTCCATATACACGTATGCCCGAGATGTAGGTCACTTCTCCAAGTCTTTCATAGAAAAGGTTCCAGATAACCATATTTGGATAGATTTTAGTATCCCAACATCATTCTTAATGAGTAATATGTCATCCATATACAATATTGGGAATGTTGTGGCACTCCACTAACCTTCTTGTAGAGATACATACTTCATTTTCGCTCTTGATGACACATAATGATTTGACTGACTACAGCATCAAAATAAAGGTTGCTTAAGGCCATAAATGGACCTATGAAACTTGCATACCTTATGAGATTTCCCTTTGACTTCAAAACTAAGTGGTTGCATCATATAAATGTTCTTAAGCTTCCTATTTAGGAAAGTAGTTTCGACATGCATCTGTCAAATCTCATAATCTAAGTAGACAGTTATTGTAAGCAAAATCCAAATGGACTTAAGCACTATTGGTGTGAAGGTTTCCTCATAGTCAATTTCCTCCTTTTGACTATAGCCCTTTGCCATAAGCCTAGCTTTATAGGTATTTAGCTCACCAATCAAACCAATCTTCCTCTTGTTGACCCACTTGCATCTGATGGGAACTTTGCCCATTAGACTTCTAATTAAAGATCACATCATTAATCATTCATAGATACCATGGAAATTTCTTTTGTTCAATCCAATTACAACTAAATAAGTTATTTCAAGAGTCTTATTAAGTCTTGTTTGTAACCCACCAATTTAACTCTCATCATGTATCCCAACCTTTTGTGTGTGACTCTTTATGTTCATCCTTAATTGGCAATGAGCATAGCTCAAGAATATGGGTAAAACGTAGCCTACGACCCATATTGTAACTTAATTATGACAAAGTGAAATGGATCACAATCAATTCTTCTAATTGTGAATACCAAGCAATATAAACCTTTATCTTACTTTATTCCAATTGAGCAAGAATCATAAATGTAGTTAATCTGACAAACTTGATCATATGACTTATTGATGTTGCCTCATGACACTAATGCTTCTATCGGAAACTCTTTTCCAATCATACAATACATTGGCCATGGATTTCTATCTCATAGAACACTAACTATATGGGTCAAATGCCGAGCTCACTTATGAGAAGACAAATTTCTTATTGAACGTACACATGCCTTTTTACACATTTAGGCAACAGTACTTTGGGTTCATAATCTTATCTCATATCAGGATAGATATTGACTCTTAATGTTTTAATAACATATTAACCATCATACACAAAAGACATCTATGTCGTCTTAGGCTTAAAGTCTACACACACTTAACATAATTACAAAGTAAGGTATTAACAACTTAGAGTGAACTCCATGTTTTGTTTGGTTTTGTGAGTCATTGTCTAAATACACATTCTCTAATGACGCATCCACACACTTGGTCTTAGTCTCTGATATTGACAACATAACACTCCTCATAGAAATACGAGGTGTGCAAGTCAAATTGACTCTTTAATGCCCTTTAGAGTGTCTGCAACTTGCAAATTGATTTAATGATTGTGTACATAATCTTGTGTTTATATTTATAACCCTTTATAATTAAGACCTCTAAACTCAATCACATGGGCACATCCCATACTTTATGTCAAAACATTGATGTAAATAAATCAATATTTTATTAATTACTGTGAAAAGGTATATATACAACCACGATGTTCGCTAATATTGGTCATTAACTATTGACATTAGAGGGCATATTATTAATAATTTCCCACTTGCACTCTAAGGCCAATACTGCTAATGCCAATCTCTATAGTATCAAATACCCATCTCCAATTGCACTTGAGTCACCAGCTTTGTAAGTGGATCTACCTCATCGTCAACTGAAATTGTTTTCTACATGGCTACATTGCCTCTTCTAATGATCTTTTGAATAATGTAGTAATGCTTCTTTATATGCTAAAACTTTTGATGAAACTTTGGTTCCTTCACTTGGCGACTGCATCATTGTTTTTATAGTAAAGTGGTAATGGCCGATTCATAAATGGAACCACCTGAAGTTCTAGCATGAACATCCTTATCCAAATAATTTCCTTCATAGCATCACATGCCATGTGTACTTAGCTTTAGTGGTAGAGATTGTAGCAACTAATTTTCTCTCGTGTGCAAGTGGAGAATAGTACCTAAGTGAATAGTAGTGGCATGAATAGTGCCATGGGCTACTGTTCCCACGAATAGTACTTTTGGAACTCTTTTGATAATTCATTCTCTGGACGCAATCCTATTTATATTAGGATGCAACATGGACCTTAAATTAATTCAAGCTTATCCAACTTTAATTATTAATCAAATTATAAGTTAAAGCCCATTTGAATTATTTTCTTTAATTTAATTAATCTCATTAATTAAATTAAAGGTCTATCATGTTTCTAATTAATATTCTCCATTATTAAGAAACATAGTAGGAACAAAATAATTCCTTATGCCTTGTCTCTTTAATTTAATGAATCCTCATTAATTAAATTACAAGCTCATCATGTTTCTAATTAATTATCTTATCATTAACAAATGTAATGAGGGAGAAATCATTCCAATTTGGTTCAATCCAACTGCAACCAAATTAAATCCACCATGAGACTTCTCAAGCCTCATCTACAAGACTTCTTGAGCCTTGTGATCACCACTTGGCAACTACCTAAAGTCATTGCCTTGTTCTTGTGTGTACAACTCTGTAGGTTTATCCTTGGCTAGCAATGAGCATAGCTTGAAGGATATGAGTAACATCTAACCTGTGGCCTATATTGTAGCTCATTCAAGGTGAAGTAAATGAATCACAATGAATCCTCCTGATTGTGAATACTATGTGATATAGACATTTTGTCTGGCTTTGTCCTAATCAAGCGAGAGCTATAGATTTAGTCAAACTCACAACCTTGCTCATATGACCAAGTGACATTTCTTTATGTAACTAATGTTTTGATTGGAAACTCCTTTCCAATCACAAAGTACTATGGCCACGGATTTCCATCTCATACAATATCAACTGTATAGGACAAAACACCTTGCTCACTTTCAAGGAGACAAATCCCATAGTATTAAATGCACACATGCCTCCATACGCACCCAAGCAACAATATGTTGGGCTTAGTATCCTATCCCGTACCTAGATAAATATTAGTTCTTAATACCCTAATAATACGTTGACCATCATGTACATAAGATAATCATATTGTCTCAGGTCTGAGGTCCATGCACACTTAACATGATTACAAAGTAAGACATTTGAAGAGTGAACTTTATATGTTTTCTTCATTCTATAAGTCAATGTTTGAATGCTTATTCTCCAATTACATGTCCATCCACATATATTCTTAGTATCTCATACCGAATGGCTTGACACTCACTGTACAAATACAAGGTGTGTAAGTTGTACTAACTTTATAGTTCCCTTTAGAGTGGCTGTGACTTGCAAACTAATTTTAGTAATTGTGTAATAAGATAGCCTTGTGCCCATATTCATAACCCTTTATGAATATGACCTCGTAACACAATCACGTGTGTACATGTAACACTTTATGTCATTCAAGATTTACAAGCATGAATGTATTGTTGGAATTCTGATAAAATAATCATCAATATTTTATTAAATAATAAGAATAACAATTAAAATCGATATCCCTCATTAACAATTTGGTGTTAGAGGGTATATCACTAACAATCTCCCACTCGAACTCTATAAATGACCTTAGTTCCAATTGCTATGGTATCTAACACATCTTCTCAAATGGCAATCCAATTGATCTTATGCCATGAGCTTAGTGAGTGGGTCAGTAATATTATCTACTCAAGGTATTTTTTGCATGGCAATATCACCTCTTCCAATGGTTTCTTGAACAATATGATATCTCCTCTCAATATATTTAGATTTCTGATAAGACCTGGGTTCCATTGCTTGCGCAATCACACCATTATTGTTACAATGAAGTGGAAATAGCTAATCCATTCCCAAAGCCACTTGAAGCTCAGTAATGAACTTCTTAATTCAAACAACCTTTTTTGTAGCATTATATGCCGCAATGTGCTTAGCCTCAGAGGTGGAATTAGCAGTGGTGCTTTGTTTGGAACTCCCCCAACTCACTACTCCTCGATGCAGGGTGAAAATGTATTTAGAAATAGATTTTTTCATCGATGTTTGACTAAAAGTCAAAGTTAGTATAGTTATCTACTTTCAACTCTTTATCTCTATGCACAAGTACCATGTCTTAGTCTCTTTTAAGTGCTCAAGGATACACTTGAGAGCATCGCAATGCTGTTTGCTAGGACTTGCTTGGAACCTGCTCGTAACACAATGTGGACATCTAAAGCCAAGACCCCCTCAAGTCACCTTCTAAACTTGTCATAAGATCAAGGGCTCACAAGTTCAAGAAGGCCCTCTCTAACTTTATTCTCAATTGGAAGATTGAAGGACATTTAGACATGTTGGAAGGAATAAAGGAAGGAACGTGGTATCAAATTTTAACTTGGGAGGTCTAAGAAAGGCCTAATAACTCAAACAATATGATCTAGACTTACCCCAATCAATCAAGGCCAATTGGACCAACATTACGCGATCAAGCTGAATGAATGCGATTGACTTGGGAAGTGTTCTAGACTTACTATCACTAGGGACACAATCTAGAGTTACTATCACCAAGGACACTATCAATCACAATGGTTGAATTTGACCATTTGGTGCCCCTGGTCAAAGGCTTGTACTTATGAATACATTCATTTGGCTTTGCACAAAGACTAATGGTTATTGAATGAACTTTTGAGAGAATATTACCATCCACCTTCCTTGCTTGTTGTTTGAGTGTGAGTTATTGGGCCAAGCTCAAGTACAAATTGAGTCATTTAGGTGCATTTTAGTGGTTCATGGCCAACACTTTCTGATATCGTGTTTGGTGCCTTGGTTACCAAAACTCTAAAGGTTAACCCCAAGCAAGGTTAGTTTTTTTTTACTTTTGTGTAATCTTGTCAATTATCCATTTTTTTTTTATCTTTTTCCATTTTTCCAACCATTTTCAATCTCTGCTTCCACTTAGTTCACATCAATTGGCATAAAGGCCAACTTAACTGGGTTTCTAAATCCAGTTGGGTGATTGGGTTCAATTGTTGTCTCTCCATATTTTCTATCATTTTTCACCTCCTACACTTTCTTTTCATTTCCAAAAAAATTTAAAAAAATTCTGTACTAGGGCTTGTTTGGATGAATACTTGGGAGTTCAGTGTTGAAATATTGTGTCGTTTGGTTGGAATATATTTGTTGGAGCTTGTGTATGGTATTTTGTGGTAAATTTTGGTTGGAGATTTGTGATTGAAGCAAAGAACAAAGAAAAGAAAGAAATAACCAAAAGAAAAGGAAAGTAGAAAAGTCGGTACAAAAAAAAGGGAGAGAAAAGGAAATTAGTTGAAATTTTTTGTTGTTTGGGGACCGTTTGGAACAAAAATTTTGCTTAAATTTGGTGTTGGATTGATCCAAAAAGAACCTAGATCAAGCTCGCTACTGAGATCCACAAAACCCTAATTTTGCCTTGAGACTTGCAATCGATCATGCACCCAACCAACCGCTCAATTGCACTATCAGTCATTCTCCAGATCTCACTCCTTGAACACATCTAGATTGATATTGCTTATCACCCAAATCGATCTCGTCTGCACCTTCTTCTACCCAAATCGATCCTTTTGCCTCTAGATCAATCCTAAAGCCTATTGTCTTGATTCTTACACCATTTTTCGCAAATTTATTGGTTCTTGAAACTAGGAATCTTCTCAAATGTTATGAGGTGACTTAAGTTTGGTTGGTAAGATTAAGTGAGTGATTTCATCTTTTCTTGTTCATTGTACATGTATACATTTGCACACATGCACTTTTATTTCACCATTTTCCTTCATCATGTCCAAAAGCTAGGCAAGATCAATTGGAGAAAATTTTGACACGAAGTTAATGCTTGAGGCCATGAGGTGTGAGATGTAATGACTATCCTAAATAGTTGAAGGAATGTGTGATAAGTTGGAGTGGGTTGAAGCCTCCAAAACTACAAGAACCAAGGATGAACCATTGCCACACTGTTAGAGACTAGGAGCATAGCCAAAGAGTGGAGAGGAGGTCACTAGATAATTATTTAGACTTTAATGAGGACCTCTTTGATAAGTCACCATGATAAAAAAGGAGGTCGACAAATGATGACGAAGGTGAGCTTTAGGGCGCCAAGCTCAAGGTGCCATTATTCTAAGGAAAATTTGACCTCGAGTTGTTCTCTAAATGGGAAAGAAGGGTAGTGATGGTATTTGATTACCACCAATACACAAAGGAGCAACAATTGAAATTGGCAATCGTGGAGTTACTGATTATGTGGTGATTTGGTGAGACCAAATAGTGACCAGCTGAAGGAGAGCCAATGAAAGGCTAATTAGGACTTGGATGAAATTAAAAGTGGCTATGAGAAGGAGGTTCATTCCATCACACTACTACTGGTACTTTACCAAAGGTTACAAAGTTTAACATAAGGAACCTAGAGTGTTGAAGACTAGTAGAAGGAGATGAAATTACTGATGATGATGGCCAACTAGACAGAGGATCAATAAGCCACCATGGCTAGATTTTTGAGTGGGTTGCACCATGAGATTGCCCACATTGTTGAGTTGTAACACTATGTGGACTTGGAGGAGATGGTCCAAAAGGCCAACAAGGTTGAGAAGCAATTCAAGAGGAGGGACTGAGGAGTAGCAACGAGCACATCAAGTCCTAGGACTTTTCCTAGGAAGGAGGACTGACCACCCTTTGCTTCAAGTGCTAGTGCTGAAGGCATTTTGCCAATCAATGTCCATACACAAGGACCATGATTCTCAATGAAAAGAGAGAGATCATCTCTAAAGAAAGTGAAGAGGAAGATTGATGTGGACAACTTAGGATGAGATCTCCTCAAATTGGCACCACGTGGACCCGTCACAAGAGCAAGAACCCACATGTTTAGGAATGCCCTTACCCGTTTAATGCTTAATTGAAGGTTTGATGACCATTTGTACTTGTTAGAAGGGCCTAAGGATGGGATGTGACATCAAATTTTGACTTGGGAAGCCCAAGAAGTACCATGGAGCTCTGCAAGCACGATCTAGACTAACTCCAATTGAGCTAGGCCAACCTAGATCGACATTGAAGAGCTCACGATTGGACCGATAGGGATGCGATCATTTGGGAAATAATAGGCTTTCTGTAATTACGATTGCCAAGGATGCAATCAATCAAGAGGTCACGCAATCGTAACTATAGAATGCAATGCAAGCGGCATGCTCGATGCAACACAATGAGTGCTTGATCGTGCAATAGGCGGGAAGTCACATTTTGAGCTATTTTGAAACTTTGACTGTCTGGAGTTCAAATTTCATGGGTGTCGATGTGGTGTTGGGTCTTTTGGTTGTAAAATTCTTGAATTGTTGTGAGAGTTTGCCATGTGTGAGGCACGTTCTTATTCGGTTGATTATTGTATGATCTCGTCGATTATCCTTTTATTTTCATGGTTATTGTCACATGTTCCATTTTCTCCATAACTTTCCCCAAAATTTCCAACCATTTTCCATCTTGCTTCGGCCGGTTCACATCAAAGTGGTATCAAAGCCAACTTGATTGGGGTTCCTAAATCCACTTCGTTGGTTGGATTCCATTTTTGTTGTTTTCTATATTTTATCCTTTTATTTCTCCATCTTTTCCCTATTTTCTTGGAAAATCCAAAAATTCCCAAAAATATATTTGTTGGGCTGTTTGGAACTTATTTTCTTGGAATTATTGTGGTATAATTGTTGGAAGATATGTTGTTGGTGGTGTTGAAGTATTGTTGGTAGTATTTGGTGTTGGAGTCTTTGTTGAGGTATTGTCTTTGAAGAAGACAAAAGAACTAAAAAAAGAGAGAGAAAACGAAAAGAAAAGAAGTTGAAAAATCAATACAAAAAAAGGAAGAAAAAAATTGAAGTTTATGCTATTGGGAGTTGTTGAGGACAAAAATTTTGGCTAGACGTGTGGCCGGATCAATCGCAAGAAGGGTCAAATTTAGCACGATGTTAGACTTCCCAACCTTGACAGAGTTTTTGCTTCACAATCAATCTTGCATACATCTGCTCAATCATGTACCGTAAAATTTGCCAGGATCGTGTGTGCCACCGCGCTATCACACACTTGCCTTGCCTTGCCTTCATTGATTGCCCAACCATTCTTTCATCCATGATCAATCCATTGCGTCTAGATCAATCCCAAAACTCCATTTACCCAATTCTGCACCATTTTAAATGCATTTGTTGGATTGTTGAAATTAGGAATCATTTGAGGCAACTTGGTTTGAATTGGTAAGATTTCTTGAGTGATTTCCACTCCTTGTACATTCTATATATATACTCTTGCACACACGCACACACACACTTTATTTCTTCATTTTCTTTCAATATGTCCGATGGTCAAGCAGGTTCAACTAATGAAAATTATGACGTGAAATTGATGCTTGAGGCCTTTCGGGGTGAGATGCAACGGATATCTCAAATGGCGAAAGGAATGCATGATCAATTAGAGAGGGTTGAGGCCTTTCAAGGTGAGATGCAACAAATATCGCAAACGGCTAAAGGAATGCATGATTAATTGCTGAGGGTTGAGGCCTCTAAAACACATGAACAAGAGATGACCTGTTAACAAGAGAAATTTGACCTAGAGCTTTATCTTAAGCAGGAAAGAAGGGCAAAATGGTGTTTGATTGCTATTGGTACATAGAGGAGCAAAACATGAAGATAGCAATCATTGAATTCACCAACTATGCTGTCATTTTGTGGGACCAAATTGTGACTAGGTAGAAAAGAATTGGTGAAAGACCAATTAGAACTTGGACAGACTTGAAGGTGGCCATGAGGAGGAGGTTCATTCCATCACTCTATTATAGTGACTTCTATCAAAGATTGCAAGAATTAGGTCAAGGATCCTAGAGTGTTGAAGATTACTTCAAAGAGATGGAATTGTCAATGATGAGAGTCGATGTGGTGGAAGACTGAGAAGCCACCATGGCTAGGTTTTTAAGTAGGTTGTGCTGAGAGATAGCCGATATCATTGAGTTGCAACATTATCCGGACTTGGATGAGATGGTCCAAAAGGCCATCAAGATAGATAAGCAACTTGAGAGGAGGGGCCAAAGGAGAAGAAGCTCTAGCAAGCACATCGAGTCATAGGACCTTCTTTAGGAAGGATGAGCAACCAACCATAGTTAGTGCACCCAAACCAAATGAGGCACCCAAGGAGGGAACATCTAAGGTAAGTCATTCTAGCACCACTACTAGTGATTCAGGAAATAGAGACTTTGTATGTTTCAAGTGCAATGCCCAAACAAGAATACAATGATTCTCAATGATATGCGAGAGATCATCACCGATGTAAGTGAAGGAGAAGATAAAGTTAAAGAGAGTGGTGATGATGATGAGGCTAAACAAGTTGATCAAGGAGGCATAAACTTGATGACCATGAGAGGCCTTAGTGCCCAAGCTAAGGAAGACTTGAATGATGAGCAAAGGGAGAACATTTGCCACACTCGATGTAAGAGACGCTTCTAGTTAAAGGAATAATCTCAACTTTGGTTTAATGCACTATCATTGATGTAAGGATAAATTCATGTACTCGCAAATAAATTGGTTATAGTTGTGAATAAGCTTTGACAACCTCCCTCTTCTTACTGTTTCAATAACCACAACAAGCTCTATGATTACTTCTCTTGTCAATTAGACCACCCTAATCAGGCTCTTAGAATTTAATCTATTGATAACATTAGTTACTAGAAAGGCCATCAATTCTAATCAATAAACTTTTAGGCTCCGTTTTAATTAAATTAGATTATATATTCCAGCAATATAATTCGAAAGTCTCTTTTACAATCAAATTATATCACTTACGATAGATTTTAAAATTACCAAACAATTACGGATTTGGTGCCCTAGATGGAAATAGATTATTCCTACAGTTAAATAGTTGCCAGTTATTTAATTATACAAGAACAATCATCTCAATCAAGCACAAGGAATATATAAATACTTGCAAAAAGATGAAATAATAAAAAACTAGTTAGATCTCACAGTCTAGATAGATGAAAGTGTTGATTATCCTTCAACTAGAAAAGAAAATTAGCCACGCCACATATTGAGTACCAAAACGCTCAAAAGAAAAAAATCTGTGAAGTCTAAAAAATTTCTAGTATGTAAAGAAGAAACAAGTAGAAGAAAAGATAGATGGAGAGCCTTTTCCCTTTTGCCTCTGCGAAATTCTCTAGTCCCCCTTTCCTCTTTTTCTTTAGAAAAAATATGCCAGCCAAATCTCCCTTTTCCAAATCTGTGCAGACTTTTTTTTTTTCTTCCAAAAACATTTCAACCCTTTTCTTCTCTAAGGAAAGGCATCTCTTCTAAAAACAAGTCACTTATTGCCTACCATCAAATCAAAAATAGGACTAAGTCTATCTTTACTTCCTTACCAAGACATCTCATGCGGGGCAAATCTTCAATTTCCTGCAGTTTTGGCCCTCTAGAACATGCCCACTCTTTACAGGTAGCAGTCTTTTGACAGTAGTGATCTTCACCACTTTTTTAACTTATTTCTTTGATTTGATTCCTAAGACCATTTGAAACACCAATGATAAACAAAATCTAAGATTCAGCATCAATTTTGGTAAAAATGTTGAGGAATTTAACAAAAATAAATTGCATAATTTGCTCTCTAACAAATTTCCCCACACTTGGACAATGCTTATCCTCAAGCATTTCATAATTAAGAAACACAATCATGACAACGAGCACTTTGTATTTCATCGCGCGAGCATAGGCACTTCACTCTTCCAACAACTTCATTGAATCCGAAACATGGAAGACTCAACAATCCCCACATAGAATTGATTATAATCACTCATCACTCAATTGTGTATAGGGTAAAATTTAACTCTCAAATCAACATTATGGAATGACATTATCATAGGTTTGCTAACATATCATATCTCCACCACTAGTAATGAATTCAATGCAATAATTGAAGGGTCATAAATAGGGTTGTAATGGGGCTTGAGTGACTTGTAGTATATATAGGGCAATTTAGGCATAAATATGTCAACGAGAGTGTTCAAAATTAACCATATGAGTTGAATGGCCTCTCTCATCACCAATTCCTTATTTTGAGGAATATTAGTACTTTCCATATCACCGACAGGCATAGGCATATTCAAACTCCATTCTTTTTAGGGACAAGTAGAGTTGGTATTACACAAGGGCTCATGCTCTCTTGAACTGACCCCTTTTCTAGCAATTCTCCCACTTGGCATGGTATCCCCTTGGCCTCTTCTAGGTTCACCATGAATGGGTGGCAAACTACTAGGCAACTCCTCTAGAAATTCATCTTCAAACTTCTACAAAAGTGGAACAATAGAATTGGAGAGGGAGTATGTGACATCATCGAAAAGCATCAAGCTTTCTTTGTATAATAACAATACTATAGGATTTTCATTTTCACAAGCTCTCATCAAATCCTTCACTCTTGCTATCATACACCCTTTTGCTCCCTTTTGCACTTTATATTTTCTTTCTATTTTCTTCTGCTTTCCTCTCAACTTCCTTTTATTATCAAGTTGTAGTTTACATTGTTTTTGCAAATATATTTGGTCTTCATGGACTTGTTTTTGAGATAATGGTGCCAATGTAAGTGTTCTACCACCAAAAGGAGGGTATACCAATTGGTGACCTCATCATGGCACACTTATTGGTAAAATTGCCATGGTTGCCCCAAAGGGATGTGGCTTGCTTGCATGGACACCACATTGCATAAGACTTCATCTTCATATCACCAATGTTGAATGGAACCCTCACTTGCTTTGTGACTCTAATTTCACCACTATTGTTCAACCATTGAAGCCAGTTGGGCCTTGCATAGGCAATGGTAGGCAAACTCTACCATTCAATCAATGTGCTGCTTGTAATATTGGTGGAACTATCTCCATCAATAATCATACTATAAGTCTTACCTTAGATTTAGCACATGGTGTGGAAAATGTGGTCCCTTTGCTTATCATTTATGTCTTCCTTAGTTTAGGCACTAAGGGCTCACATGGCTACAAAGTTCATGCCTCCTTGATCAACTTGCTCAACCTCATCATCATATGCTCATTGGCTTCATATTCTACTTCAATTTCATTGGTAATGACTTCTTGCACATTGTTGAGGATCATGGTCTTTCTGTTTGGGCATTGGTTTACAAAATATCCTCATCACTGGCACTTGGAAACATACAAGATCTCTATTTTATGAAGCACTAGTAGTAGTGTTAGGATGGATTACCTTAGATGTCCCTTCCTTGGGCACTTTCTTTGGTTTGGGTGCTCTAGATGTAGATGGCTGATTATCCTTTCTGAGATCCTCTTTTAAGGGAAATGTTATTTAAGAGGAATAGGTTTGTCTAAAGGTCCTAGGACCTAATATGCTTGCCGGTGCTCCTCCCCAACCCTTCCTCTTGAGTTGCTTCTCTACCTCAATGGTCTTTTGGACCATCTCTTCCAAATCCATGTAATGTTATAACTTAACAATGTTGACTATGTCTTAATGCAACCCAATCAAAAATCTGGCCATGTTGGTTTCTTAGTCTTCCCCCACATCAACCCCCATCATCAACAATTCCATCTCTTCAGAATAATCTTCAACACTTCAGGATCCTTAAGTTAATCCTTGCAATCTTTGATAAAGGTCCCTATAGTAATGTGATGGAATGAACCTCCTCCCCATAGCCACCTTCAAATCCATCCATGTCTTAATTGGCCTTTCGCTAGCTTGCGTTGGCTTGTTACAATTTGATCCCACTAAATGATAGCATAGTCAATGAACTCAACAATTGCTAGCTTCATCTTCTACTCCTTTGTGTATTGGTAGCAATCAAACACCCTTTCTACTCTCCTATCCCATTCAACATAACGCTCTGCATTGGATTTTCCTTGGAATTGTGGCACCTTGAGCTTAACTTCTTTAAGCTCATCCTCATCATCATTATAGTTTGAATAGTTGTCTAGTGATCTCCGTTCGGCTCTAGGGCCACATTCTTGGTCCCTAACTTGACTACTGTGTCGTGACAGGTCATCCCTTATTTGTGAGGTTTGAGAGGCCTTAACTCTCTCTAACCGGTCATGCATTCCTTCAACCATCTAGGGCATCCATTGCATCTCACCTCGAATGGCCTCAAGCATCAATTTCATGTCATAATTTTCTTCAACCAAACCTGCTTGACTATTGGAAATTTTGAAAGGAAAAAGGGTGAAATAAAGTGTGTGTGCGCAAGTGTATATACAATGTACAAGAAGTGAAAAGCACTCAAGAACTCTTATCAATCTAAACCAAGTTGCCATGGATGATTTAGAATAATTCCTAAGTTCAACAATCCAAAAAATGTGAATGGTGTGGAATTCAAAATTAGGTTTTGAACGAATCCTAATGCAAAAGGATCAATTTGGGATAAAGGAATGGTTGGGCAATCAATAGGGCGAGACAGGCATGCAATCATGAGTGGCAAGTGGCAATCCTAGAAAGTTTACGCAGCATAATCGAGTGGTAGTGGGCACGATTGATTGCGAGGCCTAAACTACGACAGAGTTGGGAGAGTTCTTGTGTCGCACTTGATCCGAGCTTTCTTGGGATCAATCGGACGGTAAAGGCTAGGTAAAATTTGTTCCAAACAACTCCTAACAACAAAGGTAAAATTTGTTCCAAACAACTCCTAACAACAAATTCCACAATTTTTTTCTTCTTTTTTTCTCCTGTTTTTTTGTACTGGTTTTTCAACTTCTTTCCTTTTGGCTTCTTTTTCTATCCTTTTTTTTCCCTCTTCTCAATGATAAATCTTCAATAGTACTTCAACAAAATACCATCAATACTTCAACAAGAATACCACAACTTCAACAACAATTACCCCCCCCCCCCATCACCCTCACAAAATAACACAATATTCCACAAAATAAGTTTCAAACAGACATAATATTTATATCTTTTGGAATTTTCGAATTTTTCAATAAAATAGGGAAAAGATGGTGAAATAAAAGGATGCAAAATTGGAAAAAAACAAAAATGGTATCCAACCAACTAATCGGATTTAGAAACTCAATCAAGTTGGCTTAAATACCACGTTGATGTGAGCCAACATAAGCAAGGACAGAAAACGGTTGGGAAATTTTGGGAAAAATACGGAAGATAAAATAAGGAAACAAACAAGGAAAATAAACTAATAATCGGCAAGATTTCACAATAGTTAACCAAGCAAAAACGTAACTCCACATGAGGTAAACCCTTTCAACATATCAAAATTATGCAACCGGTAGATCAAAAACCATGCCGGAAAATGTTGGCCATGAACCATTGGAATACACTTGAATAACCTGATTTGACTTAAACTTAGTAGTGTTGATTCACTCACACACCCTCTAGAAACAAGGAAGGGAAAAAAGAGTGAACACTTTGTATTAATGAACTTGGTTGTTTACAAAAAGGAGCAATGAATATATTTAAAAGGAGTGCAAGCCAAAACCAGTTAGAGAAGGTCAAATGACAAAAATATCCCCCAAAAATTAGCTCCAAATGGTTAAATTTCGAAAATGGGTCAAAATGAGACTTCTCACCTACTATTCGATTGAGTGCTCATTGTGTTGGATTGAATGTGTGGCATTCATGCATTCTATAGTTACGATAGCGACACTTCTCAATTGTTCAGGTCCTTAGGCGATTGTAAATACAAAGAGCACATCTAGTAGATGATTGCACTCCTCCTAGCTCAATCGCATCCCTAGGCGATTGTAAATATAGAGAGCTCATCTTCTAGAAAATGATCACATTCATGCTGACTCAATTGTGAACTCTCCCATGTCAATCTAGAGGGGCCTGGCTTGATCTGGGCTACTCCAAATCATGCTTGTAGGGTTCCTTGGCATTTCTTAAGCTTCACAAGTCAAAATTTGGTGCCACAACCTATCTTTAGACCTTTCCAACATACAAGAATGATCATCAAACCTCCAATCAAGCGTCAAATGAGCAAGGTTATTCTTAAATGTGCAGGCTCTTGCTTTTGTGATGGGTCTAAGTGGCAACTTGAGGGAATCTTGTTCTAGGATGTCCGCATCATTGGTGAAAGTGGAGTTGCCTAGTGGGTTGCCACTGGTTCATGGGATTGAGCACCAAATTGACTTTGTGCCTAATGCTTCCATTTCAAATCACCCATATGCACAGAAAACCCAGAACAGGCCAAGGAAAAAAAATGTGAAGTAGAAGAATTGTTGCAAAAAGGATGGGTTCAACTGAGCATGGGACCATGTGCCATATTGGAACTACTTGTGCCAAAAGAGAATGGTGAGAGGTATATGTGTGTTGATTGCTGAGCTACAAACATCATTGCAATAAAGTATCACCATTCCAATCCACGATTAGATGACATGTTGCATAAATTACGTGAGCTAGTATATTTTCAAAGATTGATTTAAGGAGTAGGTACCATCAAATTTGAATGAGGGAGAGGATGAATGGAAGATGTTGTTTAGGACCAAGTTTAGATTGTATGAATGGATTATGATGCCATTTGGTCTTACAAATGCCCCTAGTACATTCGTGAGGCTGATCAATCATGTTCTACATGCTTACATTGGTAAATTTGTTATTGTTTACTTTGATGATATCTTGATCTATAGTAGAATAAGGATGAGCATGTGCATCCTATGTTAATTACTTTGAGGTAAGAGAAGTTAATCTTAAGAAATGTGTATTTAGCGCAGACCCTGGTGTGTTTTTGGGATTTGTTCTTCATTTGAAGGGAATACAGGTCGATAAGGAGAAGGTAAAAGCCATTCAAGAGTGGCTAATACCTTAATCGATTGGAGACGTTAGCAGCTTTTGTGGTTTGGATCTACCATTGGTTTGTGAAGACTTTAGCAATATAGCTACCCTATTAATGGTCGTGATCAAGAAGAACATGAAATTTAAATGGGGCAAAGCACAACAGGATGCTTTCGAAACTTAAAAAAAAAAACTCACACGTGCACCTATTCTTTGTCTACCCAATTTTAACATTGTTGAAATTGAAAGTGATGTCTCAAGTGTTGAGATGGGCACCATGTTAATGCAAGAAGGACGGCCTCTTGCAAACTTGGTTGCATTGCCTACATTTCATAAGGAGATGCATTCCTTAGTTCAGACATTGCAAACTTGGCGGCACTACATATGGCCCAAAGAATTTGTGATCTACACTGACCATAAGTCCTTGAAAAGTCTCAAATGCCAAGGTAAATATGTGTAAAAGAAATGCAAGGTAGGTTTCTTTTATTAACACTTTTCCTTACGTGATTGAGTATAAGAGAGGAAAAGACAATGTTATGGCCAATGCTTTATCCTGTAGGAGTACTTTGATCTCCACTTTGAGCACAATGATGTTGGGGTTTGAACATATTTGTGAAACATATGAACTTGATGATGAATTTGGTGCTATATATGCTCTAACAGATACTACCCCACATGAAAGATTTTGCCACGATGAGGTATTTCTTCTTGGATGGGAAGTTATGTTTAATGATATGGGGCAAACTAATGAGTTAATTGGGCTAGTGATGGTTTTGTCAATTTTAAAGCCTACAAAACACTAACTAGGTACACAAATTAATTCTGGTGCACATAACTGAGTGTAGGGCTATGGTTGTGATTTGTTTAAGTTTTAGGGACCAATGTGAATATTGTTTGGTATTTCTGTGAGTCTAAGTTAAGATAAGGGCAAAACTGGGAGAAGAGCATAGAGCTATGGGTGTTTTAGTCAATTGCTCATGTGGGAGTGATTAAAAACAAAGTCTTCTCCCTAGTGTCGTCAAATGAACCTCCCTTCTGTTTGCATTCTTTCAATCGCTCTAGGGTTTATTTTTTCCACTTTTTGCTATTGTCTACTACCCAATCTTTTTCAATCAAAACGATCTCTTCTGTCTGCTCTACCCCTTAATCAGAATTGCTTCTCTTGTTATGCCTTAAAACCTTATTAAAAGATTTTCTTTTGTCTAACTTCTGAAATATCCATGATGATGAGGAAGTTATTTCCTCTAAGCGGCTGATTTCAGAAGAATGATGCTTTGTTGTAAAGGTTTGAGAAGGGAATTGAAAGAGGGAGGGGGAGAGAGAGAGAGAGAGAAAGAGAGATAAAGGTAGGAAACTAGAATAGATGGAAGAAGAAAGATGAGTGTTTTTCTCTACCTTCTTCGATGGTACTTAGTATGTTCTCAACTTCAGTATTTTTAAGCAATAATTCTTAAACATTTTTTTTATTACAGATGATTTTCTCATTGAAAACCAGATACTAAACTTGATCTACTTTCCGATGATGACACTGACCTGCTGTTTTAGCCATTTATGCTAGAACCTCTGGGTAAGTCACCACTTTAAATGCTCATAATCTTGCTTTAATCACATCAGATGGTCCTAAATGCCCATAATATTTACATTAATTCCCCTAGTTTGTAAATTAACGCTCCCTTGCTGTAATTTGATTAGGGCCATCTGATTGTGTTCATGTGGTGGTTATTTGTTCTTCTATTACACCCCTCCCCCTTTCAAAAAGTGCTTGCCCCCAAGGACTGGTGGTTGGAAAGCACTGCTGGGCAACCTTTAGTTTTTCTTCGGTGGTGTCTATCAGGTCCAATTTGGACCATTGAATTAGAATCTACGTGGCTATTCTCCTATCCCATTTAATTTGTCTCTATCCTAAAATGGCCACTAGTTCTAGCCTTATTTCTCCATTATTGTCTGTCACTGATAGATGGTCCATAGGTTGAATGTGTAGGCCAATTCATTTCTTTAAGTGAGATAGATGAAAAACTGAATGTATGGTTGAATTTGTTGGTAATGTAACTTGTAAGCCACCTTGCCAACATTTTTGAAACAGTAAAAGGACCAAAATATTTACTTTATAGCTTCTATTTTGATCTAGTGGCCATAAACTACTATCTATATGGCTGTGATTTCAAATTAATCTAGTCCCATACAGAGAATTCCCATTCTGTTCTACCATTGTCTGCTTTGTTTCTATATCCTTTCTTCTGCTTGGGTCAGCTTGTCCTTAAGTAACTTGATTTCCACTCCATGATGTTAGATAAATTCAGTGGCCTCCTCATTAGAAAATGTTAGCTATCAATTCAAATCCATACTAATGGGGATTGATTCCATACATAATTTGGAATGGAGTGGTTCCAATGCCATTATGAAAGTTAGTATTTACTAATTTTTAGCCAAAGGCAACCACTTTGACCACTGCTTCACTCTAGATCCTATCATGCATCTTAACTAACATACCAAACACTGGTTTACCCTTTTTGTTTAGCCATAACTTTGTGAGTGATACACGATACTCCTGTTGATACTTACTCTAATAGCCTATAATGAAAGTCTACAAAAGTTGCTAGTAAAGATTTTGTCTATATCACAGATGATTAGTTTGGGTAAACCATTTAGTTTGTAAATTTTATCAATGAAGAGTTGAGCAACCTTTGAAGTTGAGCAGGAGTGGGCTAAGGCAATGAAGTGAGCGGATTACTGAGGTAGTCCACAACTGCCATGATGCAGTTTTCACTTGTAGATTTAGGAAGCCTCTCTATGAAGCCCATCCTAATGTCCTGCCATTTTTCATGTGGGATAGGTAGTGGTTGGAGTAGCTCTAGATGATGAACCCTTTTTACCATAATTTTGATATATATTGCACTCTTGGACTACCAATTTCACTTCCTTGAACATCCATGGCCAATGGAAGTTTTACTCTCTTATAAGTCCTTAATACACTCGGGTAACCTCGTACTACATCACTGTGTATATTCTGTATCAACTTCTTTCTTAAGTCCTTCCCTACTCTTGTGAAGATTTTATTCTTGTATCAAGAAGTCCATGATCAAAATGGCATTTTGGTGATAGACCCTTACCCCCCCCCCCACACTGCTGTAATGAGTTGTTGAGTCTTTTGGTTAGTTTCATAACTTTCCTTGACTTCAGCTAACCATTTTGGGTTAATTGTAGATATTTTATTGCCTTCAGACTCCCAAATTCTAGACAAAGCATTTGCAACCTTATTTTCTTTTCCTTTCCCATGTTAGATTTTGTAATCCACTACCAACAGCTTGGTCAACTTTTTCTTTTCAATTGGGTTAAGATCTTTTGAGTCAATAAATGCTTAAGACTCATGGTTTTTTTTTTTTTATGATAAACTGGTTACCTTCTAGGTAGTGCCTCCATTTGGAACCTGCCATGAGAAAGACTAAGAATTCCTTCTTGTATGAGGAGAGTTCTTGGTGTCTTGTGGCTAATGTCTTGTTTAGAAAGGCTGTGGGCTTAGAATTCTGCATGATAACTATGCCAATTCCTTGGTTACTTGCATCAGTCTCAATTATAAAAGGCTGATTGTAATCAAGAAGTGCTAACACTGGCACCTTAGTCATTGCGGCTTTCAACTGCTCAAACACCTACCTTGCGTCTATGTCCCACTTAAATGAATCTTTTTTTAGCAACTTGATCAATTTTTTTCTTATCTTATTGTAATCTTTGACAAATCTATTTTAATAACCACTTAAACTGAGAAATTCCCGCAATGATTTTACTATTGTTGGTATAGGCCACTTCGCCTTTGCTTTCACCTTTTCTAGCTTTGTGGGAACTCCATATGAAGATATAATGTGGCCTAAGTATTCCACCTAGGCCTTTCCAAAAGTAAATTATAACATTTTCACAAACAAATGATTGTCCTCAAGCCTTTGAAAAACCTTTTGCAATTGAGTGATATGTTTTTCAAGAGTCTTACTATAAATCAAAATGTCATAAAAAGTGATTAATACAAACATTTGTGAAAATCAGATAGTACCCATTTCACCAGGCTTTGGAAAGTTGCTGGTGCATTGGTTATAGACTAAATGGCATAACCAAAAACTCTAAATGTCCATGATGAGTCATAACTGCTGTCTTGTAAGCTTCTTCTAGGCACATTCAAATTTGGTGGTATTCAGATTACAAATCAAATATAGTAAACACCATCACCCCCTTTGATTCATCCTATACGTCTTCTATTATTGTTATAGGGTATTTGTCTTTAACTGCCATCTCGTTCAATCTCCTATATTCCACGCACATCCTCATTGTACCATCTTTCTTTCTTCACAAGCAATACTAGCGAAGGAAAGGGGCTTTCTCTATGATTGATTATCCTTTGCTTTAGCAGCTCATCTCCTTGTCGCTTAATTTCGTCCTTTTTCAATCTAGAGTACCTGTACATTCTCAAATTAACAAGTTGAGCCTTATACTTTAGAGCAATCTGGTGGTCATGACTTTAGGCTGGTGGAAGTCCAATTAGCTCAACAAACAATTTTGTATATTTTCCCAGTTGTGGTTTAAATATTTTGGGTATCTGAGTTTCAATGGGTTCACTTTTAATGCTATCCAGCACTATATCCTACTTGTTGGCTGCCTGCATGTCATGTTATTAATAATCTCATGATAGTTGAGCCTAAAAGTTTAATGGGGCTTTGGTCTCTAAGAATTATAGCTCTTCCCTTGTACATAAACTGTGAAGTAGAAGATTAAAATCAAAAGTAACTGGGCTTATGGTCTTCAACCAATCAATGCCCAAAACTGTCATAGTTCTCCAATTTAAGAATCTAACCTTGAACTCGAATTCATACTACTGCATAGTCCATCTTATTTCCTGCACTCCCAATTGCTTGTCATTGGGTACCATTAGCAATTGTGATTGTCATGGGATGTGCCTCAACTTGTTTTATTGATGTTCCCTTTAGTGCTTTTAGACTGCTAAAAGATGACCATAAATTTTAGTTCTTATCCTCATAATTGTGGGTGGAGTGCAACTTGTAATATTATTGAGTGTCACCTCACCCTCTGCATAAGTTTCTTTAGCACTAGGCTCCATCGTGACCTCTCCATCTTCCTCCATGATGGATTCTTTGCCCTTAGTTTGGTGCACTGTCCGTTCCTTACGCTTATAACCCACTGTCCACTTATCTTTGCACTAAAATAGCTCCCCTTTTTGAACTTAGTATTGTCTTTGGGTAACGGCTATGAGGTGGATTTTGTGGTGCTGCCTTCGGTAGTGATTTACTACCACTAATAGTTGTTTTTGGTGTAACCCTCTATCTTTAAAGTGTCTTAATTTTTAATTCTTCATTCAACGCTAGGTCAAAGGTCTGCTCCTATGTTTAGGACCTAAAGTTGTTGGCCGCAAATCACTAAAAGCAAGCTAAATGACCTAATTTGATACTTGTGTTTGGGTGTTGAAACCACTCCAACACCCTCAAACAAACAAGTATGTGAAAATGAAAGAAGAAACCTTCTTCATTCAACTCATTATCACGAATTGGTGGAATTAATTGTTACAGATGCAAGGAAGGGATATTTAAAGTGCTACAACCTAAAATCTGAGAATACAAGCCAAAATGATGAAAATGCCCCTGAAATTTTGGCTCCAATGGTCAAAAATTCAAAAGAAGGGTTAAAATTTGGTCTTCCCACTCATTGTGTTCAATTTGGAGGTTTGTCTAATCAATCACGTCATGCAAGGATTGATCCTACTATGATCACATCATGTAAGGATTGTTCAGGGCACAAATCCAACACCCTCTAAGTCTTCTTGGCCAGTTTAAGTCCAAAAGTGAAGCCATAATTTCACCTTATTCATGATGTGTGCCCAAATTTGAAGCAAAAGTTTATCTTCTAGGCTGTTCAAAAATACCAAGGCAAGACCCAACATGATACCCCAGTTTCATAGCACCTCCAATTGGCCTGGGATCAGATCAACCCCATCCTCTTAAAGGTGAATTGTCCCAATTTGAAATCTTGTCTTCCAAGGTCAAATATGAATCTATAAAATCCTTGCACTACTTCACCAAATGGCTTGGACTTCAATCGCATGTCAACACAAGTATTGCACCTTAGCTAAAACAATGAATTATGAGAAAGAATGTGATGAAATTCAAAGATCTTAGTTGGATGTGCAGAATGAAGATCCTCCATCTCAAAAATTCCCAACTCAAGTGCAGCACCAATGGGTGATCAAAAGGTCAAATGGGCCCTTGTAGTCATGGAACTCTACAAACTTTGCTTCTGGTTTAGCTATCTCTCTTGCATTCTCATGATTGTCCCCCTCAAACACATGCATTCAACTCATTGTTAAAATATATGGTGGAATTAATTGTTCAAATGCAAGGGAAGGAAGGGATATTTAAAGTGCTACAACCCAAAATTTGAGAATACAAGCTTAAATGACGAAAATGCCCCTGAAATTTTGGCTCCAACAGTCAAAAATTCAAACTAAGGTCAAAATTTGGTTGTCCCGCTCATTATGCTCGATCTGGAGGTCCATTCGACCGATCACGTCATGTAAGGATTGATCCTACTATGATTTGTTGTGCACGTGATCATCCTATCTGATGTTCTAGATTTATGATCTCAAGCCTCATGCTCAATCACCTGCAATGTGATAGTAAATATAGAATTTTCAAATTGCACCCCTAGGTCAATTCGGTTGCCTTGGGATGGATTCATCTTGTCGCAAATCGCAAATCCAACACCCTCCAAGTTTTCTTAGCCACTCCAAGTCTAAATGTTAAGCCATATATTTTCACCTTATTCATGATGTGCATCCAACATCATACCTTAGTTTCGTAGCACCTCCAATCGGTCCAAGATCACATCAATAATGGTAAAAGTGGGAGAACAGGCTAGGGCTAAAGTTGTTTTGGTCAATTGCTCATGTGGGAGTGATTAAAAAGGGAGTCTTCTCCCCAGCACTGACAGATGAACCCTCTTTTGTTTTCTTTCTCTAAATCCTTCGAGGGTTTTCACCTCTTTTTGACACTGTCTTTGCCGCTGAAGACCATTGGTGCCCAATTTGTTCTAATTAAAATGATCTCTATATGCTCCTTTAAGCAGAATAGTTTCTCCAACCACGCCTTAAAACCTTATTGAAAGTTTTCCTTTTGTCTAACTTTCGTAATATCCACAAAAAAGAGGAAGTTATCTCCTATGAGCAGTTAATTTCAAAAGAATGATGCTTTGTTCTAAAGATTGAGAAGGGATTGAAGAGGAAGGGGGACATAGAGAGAAGGGAAGGAAACTGGAATAGATGGAAAAAGAAATATAAGTGTCTTTCTCTTATTTGTTTGATAGTTCTCAATACATTCTCAACTTCAGTATTTATAAGCACTAATTCATAAATAATTTTTATTACTGCTGATTTTCTCACTAAAAACCAGATACCACAATTGATCTATTTTTTGATGACGACACTAATATACTAATCTAGCTATTTATACTAGAACCTTCTACTAATCTTCTAAGACTCCATTTTAAATGCTGCTAATCATGCTCTTAATCACATGGGATGGTCCTAAATGCTCATAATATGTACATTAATTAAATTGATGTATTTGATTTTGCTAGTTTGTAAATTAATGCTTCCCTAGTTTGCCTAGGAGTAGGAATGGATGTGGTGCTACATTTGTTGTTGTTAATTGATTTTCCCAAATGGCTCATTTCATTTCTTGTCACAAAATTGATGATGTAAGACATGTAACTAATTTAATCTTTATGGAAGTTGTTCACTTGCATGAGACCCCTGGGACTATTGTTTCAAATCGGAATGTTAAATTTCTTAGTTATTTTTAGAAAACTCATTTGTGTAAGTTGGGCAAAAACTTGCCTTTCTTCACAACTTGCCATCCCTAAACTGATTGCCAAATTGAGGTGGTCAGTTAAACTTTAGGAACATTGTTGCGTGCTATTTCTTTAAAGGTTGAATTCACTGAACACTCACAACACATAAAGTATGGAGAGGAAAAGAAAAACACTTCATCATTCAAATTTAGTACATTGTTGATTACTTTCTTATAAATACAAGGGAGGAATTATATATATGAGAGCTACAATCCAAATTAGATAAAATGCAATTGAAATGACAAAAATGCCCTCCAAAAGTGGCTCTAATGGTTGAAAATTTCAAAATAAGTCAAAATTTGGCCCTCATGCCTGCAGTGTGATTGATCCAACTTAATTACGCAATTGAGTGAGACATGGCTGCTCGATCCAGGCTGCAATCCATGCATGTACGATCTTTATCCATTCTGCATTGTTGATCATCACTATTTGTCCTTGCTTGCAGGGGCATGTGATCGTAATTGTAGAAAACTTAAAGATCCCAAGTCGATCCCATGTTGGTCTACTTGATTAGGTACCCCACAATCTTGACTCCAAAATGCCCCAAAATGCTCCAAGTTGATCTAATGGCCATAAGCTCAATCCGAAGTAGCCCGGATTGCAAATTTAGCACCTTCCATCATGAATTTGGCCACTCCAAGTCCAAAATTAAAGCCAAACTTCGTACATACCTCTTCAAAATTACTAAGGCACAATATAAATACCATAAACTAGTTTTGCAACACCTCCAATAAGTTCAGGTTCATATCAAAATGCTTTTCACATGTAGAATTTGCATATAATAGGAGTACACACATTGCTACATAATTTTCCCCTTTTGAAATTGTGCATGGATTTAGTCACTTAACTCCCATAGATTTGTTGTAATTACCTGGTATGTGCAAGTTAATGCACAAGGTAAGAAGAACAAATAAGCTACATGGTTTGCATCATTAGTGTTGTAACAAGGAATGAAATATGCCATCTTTGAAAGTTTATAGAGATATCGGACTAAAATGCTTGGAGTATAGGTAAAGGATTGTACAATGCCATAGAGATTTTGATCCAAGGTACTTGGGGTAGAGGTAAAGGACTATACAAACCATATGGATGGGTGCGTGACTTGGCCACTCAATATTTCAAGCATTGATCAATAATCCCAACCACATCTCTTCTCAAATAAGGTTGATAGAAATGTTCCTACAAAATGCTCAGAGTATTGGTAACGCCAAAGTGTCCCATCAAGCCCTCATTGTGAGCTTCCCTCACTAACAACTCATGCAAAACATTTGGGCACACATAATTTCCATCAAAGTATAAATATCTATCATCTTGAGAAAATCTATCATGTGGGCTAATGTGTGTTAAAGCACATATGGCACCAAAATCATCATCATTTTCATACATTTCTCAAATATGCTCAAACCTTAACATTTTTGTGCTCGAGGTAGAAATCAAAGTATATCAACATGAAAAGGCATTGGCAACAACATTTTCTTTTTCTTTCTTATACTTAATCACACAGGGAAAAGTATTGATAAAAGCAACCCATCTAACATGTCTTTTCTCAAATTACCTTGGCTTTTGAAGGCTTTAAGGACTCATGGTTAGTATAGATCACGAACTCCTTGGGCCCTAGGTAAAGTTGCCAAATTTTCAATGCCTAGACTAAGGAATACATTTTCTTGTCATATGTGGGATAGTTGTGGGTGTCTCCACCCAACTTCTCACTAAAGTAAGCAAGGGGCCTTCTTTCTTGCATCAACAGCGTGCCAATCTTGACACCTGAAGCATCACACTTATTTTTGAAAGTTTTACCAATATTGAGTAAACTAAGAACGGGTGCACGTGTGAGCTCTTGTTTCAAAGTGTCAAAAGGGATCTTCTTGGGCTTTGCCCCATTTAAAATTTTCAATCTTCTTGATCACTACTGTCAATGGGGTTGCAATGGTACTAAAATCCTTCACAAATTGGTGGTAAAAACTAGCCAAACTGTGGAATCTTCTATGTTCTCCAATGGACTGAGATGTGGACCATTCTTGAAAAGCTTTGATCTTCTCCTTAACAATATGTATTCCTTACGAACTAATAACAAATCTAAAGAACACACAATGGTCTTCACAAAATACACATTCCTTAAGATTAGCATATAACTTTTCTTGCTAAAGGTATGCAACACATTGCACACATTTTCAATATGCCCATCCTTGCTCCTACTATAGATCAAAATTTTATCAAAATATACAACAAATTTACCAATGTCAGCACGTAGGACTTGGTTCATTAACCTCATGAACGTACTAGGGGCATTAGTAAGACAAAAAGGCATGATTGTCAACTCATACAAACCAAATTTAGTCTTAAATGCCATTTTCTATTTATCCTCTTCCTTATTCAAATTTAATGGTACCCACTCTTCAAATGAATTCTTGAAAATGTACTAGCACCATGCAATTCATTCAACCTATCATCCAATTGAGGAATGGGATAGCGATACTTTGCTATGATGGCATTTATAGCTTGGCAATTGACACACATATGCCACTCACTATTCTTTTAGAGCATTGTAGGATTGGTACAACTCATGAACTCATGCTCTCTCGAACCAATCCTTTTTGTAACAGCTCTTCTACTTGACGTTGAATTTCCTTAGCCTATTCCAAATTCTCCTTGAATGTAGGATTGGTGTGGAATGGAATCTCAAGGCACCAAGTCAATTTGGTACTCTGATGAGGATATCCAAGGCCAATATCCCCCTCAAGTTGCCACCTAGACCTATTACAAGATCAAGGGTTCACGAGTTCAAGAAGGTCCTCATCAATTTTATACTCTATTGGAAGTTTGAAGGACATTTGGACATGTTGGGAGGACTAAAAGAAAGAACTTGGCATCAAATTCTGGCTTGGGAGGTCCAAGAAGTGCCACAAGACTTTGGAAATACGATCTAGTCCCACCATAATTGATACTGACTAGCCAGATTGACATTAGAAGAATTCTGACTTTACGATTATACCTCTCATGATCAAGGTAAGTGAATATGATTAAACTAGGAGGTGTTTTGGACTTGTGATTGTTAAGGACACGATTGACTGTTGCATTAAGCAATCGCAAATCTAGTGTAGTAGCTAAAGAGTCATGCTCAATTCAGCTTTTAATGTAGGTGGGAATGTAGAAATTGACCTCGTTTTGGATTTTAACCATTTGGAGCTGCCTTTTGGAGCATATTTTTGTCATTTTCCCACTTTCCTAGACCTGTTCAGTAGCTTGTACTTATAAATACATTCATTTGGCTCATGTACTGGAATTATTGTGGTTGGAGCCGTGACCACAGTTAAGGGAGCCATGATATGAAGGAGTTCCGCGGCCACCAATGAAGACCACAGTGTGCACTGGAATTACCACGGTTGGAGCTATGACTAGGGTTGAGGAGGCCACGATTGTGGGAAAAAGAATCGCGATCGCAGGAGATGGTGCGAGCAGACTCATTATTTCTAGAAACTGGATTTTCTTGCCATTTTCGAGGATCCACCACTTGATCTAGTTCTCCCCCACACAGAGAAATTTGTATGAAAATTGGGTGGTGGCTGCTGAGGAAAAAGCTAGAAACTTGGACTTCAAGGAGGCTACATCATTAAAGGACAATTGGAAAGAATTCATGTGGTGTTGAAGAGATAATCTAGTGCGCAGTTGTTCAAAACTTTAGACTAAGATTTTCTCATCTTTTCTTGTTTTCTTGAATACTAGGATTATGAATTTGATTATTATACTTATTTTTTTTTTATGGATTGCTAGATTTCTACCCTAGGACCATGTGTCGGATGAGAATTTTTAATGAATATGTACATGTGATTTGCTTTCGTTGTTCTTATTATTTGCAATTGTGATTTCATGTTTTCAAGTGCTTGACAGCTCTTTGATTTAATTGTGACCATATGGGGAATAACAGGAGTGAAACTTATGGATTAAACATCAATTGCAAACGTAAATCTCATGGGAATAACTGAAGTGAAACCAGGGAATTTATATGAAACAAGTATTAATATTCATATTCTTAACTTAAATGGAACATGAGAACACAGTTGTTGGGTTGAAGCTTTAGGATAATTTAGGATAATATCTCAAAGATAAAAGATTAATGCACCATAATAAGCCAATTGAATTTGCATCTGTTATTCATTAAATTTCTAGGCACAAGGGCCTAGGCCTTCTTACCATTGAATTTTCTTTAATTTGCGGCTAGTTTGATTGCTTCATGAAGTCTGTGTTTTCTTGTTTTTTCTTATTGCTTATATTCTCTCTCTCTTGCTCAAGACGGTTTAACTAATACGTTCTTAGTCATAGCAATATACACACAAACCCTCCTTTGGATATGACACTCATACTTATCCAGTACTAGTCATTATAAATTTAAATTTTGGTGTGTTAACGATATACAATGAATTTTGGTACTGTTGTCGGGGAGGATAACGAGTGCTATTACATATTCATAGGGTTTAGTAGATTAGACCACCCATTTCTTTGTACTATTTTTTAGTTAATTGTTTTATTTATTAATTGGTCTTTAACGTTGTAGGCGTGGAAGAGACACCGTCATTGCATGTGCCAAAGTCAACGTGTGGAGTTTGTGAATTTTGATCTAGAGATCGAACAAATGCTCCGACATAGTAGATCCGTGAAAAGACAATTGCAAGAACGATTAGACATGAAAGACCATCAACACATACCATCAAACCTTCCAGCACCAAATCAAAGGGCCCTCTAAGATTTTGTCCAGCCAATGATGACACAAAACATGACAAGGATAGTCAGACCTTCTGTAAATGCTAACAATTTCAAACTAAAACCTGCATTAATCAATATGGTACAATTAAATCGGTCTAAGGGAGGCCTTAAGAGGATCCAAACACGCACATAGCGAGCTTCCTATAACTATGCGATACGGTAAAGTTTAATGGAGTGTTTGAAGATGCGATCAAACTTTGATTATTCCCTTTCTCTCTACAAGGTAATGCTAGACCTAAGGCCTACACACAAGGAGCATTACTACTGAGTAGGAAATGGTTAACAAATTTTGTCTAAATTTTTCCACCTGCTAGAATTGTACAATTGTGTCTTGAAATAGGTACCTTCAAGCAGACTCTAAAACACTCCTCGAAGCCTAGGAGAGATTTAAGAACTATTGAGGAAGTGACCATAGCATGGACACCCAATTTGGCTTCAAATTCAGATATTTTACAATGGTATTGTGGGAACCTGTGAACTGTGCTAGATACCACAGTTGGTGGTACCCTAATGAACGAAAGGCCTGAAGAAGCTTAGGACCTCATCAAAGAGATGGTGTCGAATGCCTACCAATGGCCTTCCGAGAGATCTACCACCCGACAAGTGGCAGGAATTCACGATATAAATGCTTTTACTGCTAAAGTCAATTTTCTTACACAGAAAATTGATGGCTTAAACACCCACACTAATTTGTTTGTTTCTTCTATGCAGGTCTATGACATCTACTCCAATCTACGCCCAACCCATGAGTGCTAGGTAGGCAGTGTTGGAGGAAATCAGTTGGAGATGGAACAAATGAACTATGTGAACAGCTGGAACTGGACACAGAATAATCCACACTCTAATATATAGAACCCGGGGTGGGAGAACCACCTAAATTTTTCATGAAGAAACCAAGCAAGGGAGTTCAACCCCTTGGTCCTACAAAGACCTTCAACCCCTTGGTCCTACAAAGACCAACGGCATTGAATCCTCCATATCAAAGTAGGAAAGGAAACAATTACTAGAAGACATAATTAGTGACCTAGCCATATCCACCCAAGAAAACATTGAAAACTTGGCCAAAACGACTCAATATTACATGAACAGAATTGGCTCAATACTCTAGAATCAACAGGTATCACTGCACAACTTGGAGGTGACAAACAGGCCAGCAAGTATGTTACTAAGCACTATTGAGACTAACCCAATAGAGCATGTGAAAAGTATGCAGGTGATAGAGAGTAAAGAGGACAAAGAGGATCAACCTATTGATGCCCAAGAAGAAGAGAAAAAGGAAGTTAAGGTACAAGATGAGAAACCAAAAGAAGTGAGCATTCCACCTCCTTACAAGCCAAGAATTCCATACCCACAAAAACTCATTTCCGCCGAGCTAAAGGAGTAGGAAAGTAAATTTTTAATTAATTTTGAAAAGTTAGATATAAATACTCCATTAGTTGTAGAAATTAAAGAGAACCCCAATGTGGTAAAGTGCCTGAAGGACGTAATAAGTGGAAAAAAAAAGTTGGGAGAATGGCAGGATAATCTAGAAGAGGAGAACATTCTGCCATTGAACCTAATAGACCTAGGGAGTTTCTCCACCTCTTGCACAATAGGAAGCACCTCTTTTGATAATATCTTATGTGATTTAGGTGCTGACATTAATGTAATGTCATTCTCCACTTTATAGGCACTTGCCATGGAGTCGGTGAAGCCCATGTGCATGAAAATCAAGCTAGCGGATTGATCATTGACAAGACCACTCGGACTTGTGGAAGATGTTTTAGTGAAGGTGAGCAATTTTGTTATTCCTATGAACTTCGTCATAATAGATATGGAGGACGAAAAGGGGCAAGGTATCATCTTTGGCCGCACTTTCTTAGCTACCATAAAGGCAGTCATAGACATGGAGCAAGGTAGCTTGACCTTACATGTTGGAGCTAGAAAAGGTAACATTTTTTTTATACCCCCCTTGATCACTCAACCACAAATGAAAATGAAAAGGATGTGTTATTGCTAG
Source organism: Avicennia marina (assembly GCA_019155195.1). Classification (NCBI taxonomy): domain Eukaryota; kingdom Viridiplantae; phylum Streptophyta; class Magnoliopsida; order Lamiales; family Acanthaceae; genus Avicennia; species Avicennia marina. The sequence goes on along the minus strand of CM032772.1, from coordinate 5,341,019 downwards.
AGTGTAATAATCCCCTTGACAAGTCTGCAAAGAAAACTATGGCTAGTAAACAAGAAGTACAAGGGTCGAAAGAGGTACAACAGTTGGGTGTGGGGCAAGAACTACATGAATGGTTTTGGGAAAAGTAGGAAGTGAATTATGGAAGAAAGGTAAGGAAGAGAGAAAGAGGATGCGGAAGAGGAAAGAGAAAGTTATAGCTCATGGGGAGTTATGGAAACCCAACTCTTCAATTGAACCACTCTGACCTATGAGTACCTTGTCGGGCTGCAGACATTAAATACAATGCTTCTTGAGAGGCAACCTAAGTTTTCTTTTCCCTTTCAGTCTTTTTAGTTTGTTTAGTTTGTTTTGTTTTGCGTTGCTTGGAGATCACGTCTCCTTGTGAGTTGGTGTAGGATTCTGAAGGATTGAAAGAATGAAGATGCATGAAGAAGCCCAAAAGAAGAAGGAAGACGAATGAATGCCACCCCACCAAGTTGTCTTACTTTATGTGTAATGAATGTGTTCAATTGTGGCAACAAGCTAAATGTGGGAAGGGTGAGGACGAAGAAAAATTGAGTGTGAAAGGTGTCATTGCATGCCCTAGAACTGCTGGATTTTTATGCATGCAAACATATGGTATTATGGTTGAATTGATCGACCACTATACTTAATTTATGATGAATGGTTGCAAGAAATTTTTGTTACTTTGTTCTATCAGTGTTCTCGACATTAGTTGAATGCATGGTTTCTATTTCATTGAGCACACACTTTGTACTTTGATCATTAGACTATTTGAGAAGTTCTATAGTGAGAATGAGATGATTGAGTTGAGGGTGTAAGCCTTGCTTTAGGTGTTGGTGCATTCTCTGATGAATCTGGAAGATTAATTAAAAAAAAATAGAATGCAAGGAATTAAAAAAATTCAAGAAAATATATGTGACCATGGAAAAAATTAGTCTACTTCGCTAATTGGAGCAGTTAAGTAACAAGGATTGTCTAGAGACCCCTGTTCATTCTTCATAAAAAGGTTACCTAAATTATGAGTATGCAAAGCATTTTGAATTAATTGCGAGTTGAGCAACGGGGGTGCCCAATGACCCTTGTTCACTTTCACGTAAAAAGGCTCCTAACTACTTAAGAAAGAAGTTAAAGCTCACAGAAGATAAGGAAAAACAAGTGTGGGGAGAATAACGAAGAAATTACTAACCCACACAAGTCCTTTGGTGAGAAGTAATGTAATTGAACTTTTTTGAGAGAGAAGGAATTAATACCTAGGATGAGCAATCCTAGATTCAGTTGTCTTGGAAATGCTATAGGATTATTAAGGGGTTGAAGTGGTTGAAAGTTGAACACACACACCCGGGAACTTATGCTGTAAACATTTGAGTTAAAAGTGTTAAGATCTTGGATGATGGTAGACTAAGTACTGAGTGCTTATATATCTATCTTTTGAAATTAAGAAGAGTGGTCAAGTTTATTATTTTTATGCATCAATGACTCCAATGAAAGAGAAGTGTTTGCTTGGGGATATGCAAAGGAGTAAGTGTGGGGGTGTAATAACATGTGAAATAATGGGCATATTTGTACCCATATTGTGGTTAATTTGTGCATACATGTGAGTAAAAATGAAGAAAATACATTATTGTGCCTGAATTACATTTAATATTATTATGCATGTATCTTAGCGTGGATTACATTAAATATTATCAAGAGGTGGATGTTTGCAACCATGTTGGAAGACCGCGACACGCACTGTAATTACTATGGTTAGAGCTGTGACCGTAGTCGAGGGAGCCACGATCGTGGGAGACAGTGCAAGCAGATTTGTTATTTCTGGAAACCAGATTTTCTTGCCATTTTTGAGGATCCACCGGCTTGATCTAGTTCTCCCCCATATAAAGAAGAAATTTGGGTGAAAATTGGAAGGCAACTGCTAAGCAAAAAGCTAGAAACTTGGACTTCAAAGAGGCTACATCATTAAAGGACAATTGAAAAGAATTCTTGAGGTGTTGAAGAGATAATCTAGCACACAATTGTTCAAGACTTCAGACTAAGATTTTCTCATCTTTTTCTTGTTTTCTTGAATACTAGGATTATGAATTTGATTATTACACTTATTTTTATTTTTATGGATTGCTAAATTTTTACTCTAAGACTTTGTGTCGGTTGAGGATTTTTAATGAAATAGTACATGTAATTTGCATTCGTTGTTCTTATTATTTGCAATTTTGATTTCATGTTTTCAAGTGCTTGGTGACTCTTTGATTTAATTGTGACCACGTGGAGAATAACAAAAGTGAAACTCATAGGTTAAACATCAATTGCGAACGTAAATTTAGTGGGAATGTGGAAGTGAAATCAGGGAATTTACATGGAACAAGTATTAATATTCATATTCTCAACTTAAGTGGGACATGAGAACACATTTGTTGGGTTGAAGCTTTGGGATAATTCGGGAGAATATGTTAAAGATTAAAGATTAACACACCATAATAAGTCAATTGAATTTGCATCTGTTATTCGTTGAATTTCCACACTATACAAGGGCCTAGGCCATTTCACCATTGAATCTTCTTTAATTTGCAACTAGTTTGATTACTTCATGAAGTTTGTGTTTTCTCATTTTCTCTCATTGCTTCTATTCTCTCGCTCGCTCAAGACTATTTAACTGATACGTTCTTAGTCATAGCAACAAACACACAAACCCTTCTTATAGATATGACACTTGTATTTACCTGTACTTGTCATTATAAATTTAAATTTTGGTGTATTAATGACATGTAGCACTCAATTCTCTCCAACCAAATGTGCATTCCTTCTACTGTCTAGGATATCTATTGCATCTCACCTCAGATGGCCTCAAGCATCAATTTTATATCATAATTTTCTCCTGGCGAACTTGCTTGACTATTGGACATATTGAAAGGAAAATGGGTGAAATAAGTGGTGTGTTGTATGTGTGTAAAAGTACATATGCATACAATGTATAAGGAATGAAAATCACTTAAGAAATCTTACCAATCTAAACCAAGTTGTCTCGAATAATTCAGAATAATTCCTAAGTTTAACAACCTAACAAATGCATGTAGAATGGTGTCGAATTAGGAAGAATGGGTTTCAGGATTGATCCAAAAGCAAAAGGATTGATTTGGTGTCAAAAGAAAGGCTGGGCAATTGATCTCGATAAAGAGTGATTGATCTAGATAAAGGCAGGCGTGTAAGATGGAGCTGGGGTGCCCGATCTTAGGAAACCAACATAGCGTGATTGAGTAGTGTGATTCACAATCGATCGTGATGCTTGAACTCGGATAGGGCTAGGAAAACCCAATGTTGTGATCAATTTGGCTTCTCTCTCAATCAATCCGACAAGGCTAGGCAACATTTTTTTTCCCAAACAGCTCCTAACATTAGAAACTTCACCAATTTCTTTTTTTTTATTCTTTTTTCTTTCATACTGATTTTTTTCTTACTTCCTTTTCTTCTCTTGTTTTCCTTACTTTTCTCTCCTTTTTTTTTTGTTATTTTTTTTACAAATACCAATTACTTCAACAACAAAACGTTCAAACAATATTTCTTCAACAATATTTTCCAACAAAATACAATCTTCCAAAAAATATTTTTTTCCACTATAATACCAACAACAAAATACCAACAATATTCAGCAATAATTCCCACAAAAAATTCAACCAAATATTCAACACCACCAACATAAAAAATCTGTCCAAAAAAGCCTTAACAATCTAGATTTTTTTTTGGAATTTTCAGATTTTTGAAGAAAATGGATGGGAGAAGAAATAAAAACATAGAAAATATGGAGAACAAAATAAATGGAACCCAACCAACCAATCAGATTTAGAAACCCAATTAACTTGGCTTTAATACCACTTTGATGTAAACCGGTAGGAGAAAGGATTGAAAATAGTTGGGAAATTTGGGGAAAATTTTGAGAAAATAAAAACAAGGACAATAACAATGGAAAATAAGGGATGATTGATTAGATTACACAAAAATAAATTAAGTAACAATTAACCTCACTTGGGAACACCTTTACAACAAATCTATTGTTGAGTAATCAAAGAACCAAACACCATGTCAGTAAGTGTTGGGCACAAATCACTGAAATAAACTCGAATGACCCAATTTGACTTGAACTTGGAAGTGTAGATTCACTCACACAATCTCAAGGAACAAGCAATGAAAAGGAGAGAACAGTCTCAATGCATTCAATGAACTAAAGTTGTTTACAAAGTGTCAATGAATGTAGTTATGGGTTACAAGCCCAAAATCGGCTGGAGGAGGGGTGAAATGATGAAAATAGCCTTGAAATTGGGCTGCAAATAGTCAAATTTCAAAAATGGTTCACAATGAGACTTCCTGCCTACTCTATGATCAAGCACTCATTGTATCAAATCAATTGTGCTGCTTCTATTGCGTTTTGTAGTTACAATCTTGTCACCTTATGATCGATCACATCCCTGGGTAGTTGTATTTACAAAAAGCCAACCAACCTACAGACAATCGCATCCCGTTCAACTCAATGACAAACTCTCCAATGTTGATCTGGGTTGGTCTAGCTTGTTGGTGCTGATCTGGATCATGCCTACAGAGTTCCTTGGTACTTCTTAGGCTTCCCAAGTCAAAATTTGATGCCACATCCCATCCTTGGACCCTTCCAACACGAATGCATTGTCGTCAAATCTCTAATTAAGCATTAAATGGGCATGGGCTTTCTTGAAACTATGAGCTCTTACTCTTGTGATGAGTTTGGGTGGAAACTTGAAGGGATCTCATTCTAGGATGTCCACATTAGGCAAATCAAATTTTGATGCCACATTCCTTCCCTTGGTCCTCCCATCACGTCCAAATGACCTTCAAGCTTCCAATTAAGCATAAAGTTGGTAAGGGCATTCTTGAACGTATAAGCCCTTACTCTTGTGATGGGTTTGGGTGGCAACTTGAGGGAGCCTCGTCCTTGGATATACACACCGTTCCTCTCCTCTTGAGAAGATTGTTCCATCAACCTTAAGTCCTTCTTATCACCTACATTGAAAGGAGACAAGTTAAAGACATTAACTATAACACTAACATTATACTCTCTAGGTAGTTCAATCTTGTAGACATTATCTCCAACTTTTTCCAAAACTTTAAATAGACCTTATCCCTTAAGGTGTAGTTTTGTCTTCCTTTGTTGTGGGAACCATTCCTCCCTAAAATGAACTCAAACCCAATCACCAAGTTCAAATAGGACCTTTTTCCCCCTTTGTTAGCTTGTTGCTCATATTGTCAGGTCTTCTTCTCTAAATTTTAGCGCACTTTCTCATGTGGGGATCTCACAAACTTGGCCTTCTTCTTGCCATCTACATTGAGTTGCTCACAACTAGGTAATGACAACAAATCCATAGGAGTTGAAGGATTAAATCCATACTCAATCTCAAAGGGTGAAAATAGTCTGGCTGTGTGCATACTCCTATTGTACACAAATTCAACGTAAGGCAACCATTCTTCCAAAACTTAGAATTTCTTTTAAGAATAGCAAGCAATAAAGTTCCCAAAGTTCGATTGACCATTTTGGTTTGGCCATCGGTTTGGAGATGGCAAGCAAGAGAGGGAAGCAATTTCGTTCCCAACATACACCAAAGAGTTTTCTAAAAATAACTAAAAAATTTAACATTACGGTCGGAAACAATGTTATTAAAGACTCCATACAAGTGAACAACTTCCCTAAAGAACATATTAGCAACATGGCTTGTATCATCAGTTTTGTGACGAGGAATGAAATGTGCCATTTTTGAAAATGTGAAAAAAACAACAAATATGGAATCTCATCTATTCTTACTCCTAGCCAACCTCAACACAAAATCCATAAAAATGTAAGTCCAAGAGACTTAGGGCATAGGTATTGGAGCATACAAACTATAGGGATATGTGCGGGATTTGGCCTCTCAACACTTCAAGCATTTATCAATGACCCTAGCCATGTCTCTTCTCAACTGAGGCCAATGGAAATGTTCCTACAAGATACTCATAGCCTTGGTGAAACTAAAGTGTCCCATCAATCCTCTATTGTGAGCCTCTCTTACTAATGATGCATGTAAGGAATAATTAGGAACACATAACTTCCCATTAAAATACAAGTGTCCATCATCTTGAAAAAATCTTTCATGTGGGGGTAATGTGTGTTAAGTCATATATAGCACCAGAATCATTATCATTTTTATACATTCCATGAATATTCTCTAACCCCAACAATTTTGTGCTCAAGGTGGAAATCAAGGTGTACCTACCTGATTAAGCATCGGCAACAATGTTGTCTTTTCCTCTCTTACACTTAATCACATGAGAAAAAATATCAACAAATGAAATCCACTCAGCATGCCTTTTACTCATGTTATCTTGGTTTTTGAGATGCTACAAGGATTCAAGGTCAGTGTGAATTACGAACTCCTTGGACCTTAGATAATGTTGCTAAGTTTGCAATACCCAGACTAAGAAATACATCTTCTTGTCATATGTATGGTAATTGAGGATGGCTCCACTCAACTTCTCGCTAAAATAAGCAACGAATCTCTCTTCTTGCATCAACACAGCACCAATTCCTACACTAGAAAATATTGCACTCAATTTCAAAGTTTTACCAAAATTACGCAAACTAAGAATAGGTGCATGTGTAAGCTTTGTTTTAAAGTGTCAAAGGCATCCTGTTGTGCTTTATCCTCTTTAAACTTCTCATCCTTCTTGATCACAATGATCAACCTATTATAATTATGCTAAAATCTCTCACAAACCTGTAGGAGAAACTAGCCAATCTGTAGAAGCTCCTAACCTCTCCAATAGATTGAGGTACAGGCCATTCTTAAATGGCTTTTATTTTCTCCTCATTAATATGTATTCCCTACAAACTAACAACAAATCCCAAAACACACAATGTTTCGCACAAAATACACATTTCTTAAGGTTAGCATATAATTGTATATACCTTATGTACATGTTCAATATGTTCTTCCGTGCTCCTACTATATATATCAAAAAATCATCAAAGTATACAACAACAAATTTGCTAATGTAAGCATGTAGGACATGATTCATTAATCTCATGAATGTATGAGGTGCATTAGTAAGACCAAAAGGCTTGACGGTTCATTCATACAAGCAAAATTTGGTTTTAAATGTTGTTTTCCATTCATCACCTTCCCTCGTCTTAATTTGATAGTACCTACTCTTTAAAACAATTCGAGAAAATATGCTAGCACCATGCAATTTTTCTAATATATCATCTAAATGGAGAATAGGGCAACGGTACTTTATTGTAATGACATTTATGACTTGGGAATCAACACACATTCACTACTCACCATTCTTCTTAGGCAAAAGTAGGACCAATATAGCACATGGGCTCATGTTCTCTTGAACCCATACTACAACAATTCTCCTACTTGGCATTGAATCTCCTTAGCATTTCTAGGCTCACCTTGTAACCTCTTCAGTTTGGAATAGAAGCTCTGGGAACCATTTCAATTTGGTGCTCGATCCCATGAATAGGTAGCAACCTATTAGGCAACTCCTTGGGAAATACATCCTCAAATTCTTGCAAAAGTGGGACAATAGATTCGGGGAGGGTGAATATGATATCATTGGAAAGCATTAAATTTTCCTTTTACAATAATAACTCCATAAGGCTCTCACCCTCACAAGCTCTCCTCATATTTCTTGCTTTTGCTATCATACACTATTTTGCTCCCTCTTGTTCACTTGCTTTCTCCTCACACTCTCCTTCTTTGGGTCTCTTCTTCTCCTTTCCTCTTTTCTTCGTATTCCTTTTAAGCTTCATCTTGCATTACGTTTGCATATACACTTGGTCTTCATGGACTTGCTTGGGAGACGAAGGTGCCAATGTAACTTTCCAACCACCAAAGTGGAAGCCATATCAGTTGATGACCCCATCATAGGACACACATCTATCAAATTGCCATAGCTAACCTAGAGGATGGGGCATGCTTGCATTGGAACCACATCACACAAAACCTTGTCTTCATACCCACCAATTTTGATTGGAACCCTCACTTGCTTTGTGACTCGAACTTCACCACTATTGTTCAACCAAAAACCAGCAGGGTCTTGAGTATACAATTGTAGGTAAGTTTAATCTTTCAACCATTGTGTTGTTAGCAATGTTGGAGCAACTTCCTCCATCAATAATCATGCTACCTATTGTACTTTAAATTTGGCATCGAGTGTGAAAAATATTCGCTTTTTGCCCATCATCCTAGTCCTCCTTAGCTTATGTGCTAAGGACCTTCATGGTCCCAAGTTAACACCTTCTTGATCTACTTGTTTGACCTCATCGTCATCACCCTGCTCATCAACTCCATCTTCTCCTTCACTTTCATTGTTGATGATCTCTCCTATATTGTAGAAAATCATGGTTTTCTTTGGTTTGCAAAGTGCTTTCGTCCCTGGCACTTAAAACACATAAGGTCTATATTTCGTGAAGCACTAGTAGTAGTGTAAGGTTGAGGGATCTTGGATGTTCCCTCTTTGGGTGCCTCCTTTGGCTTGGTTGCACTAGCCATAAGTGGTCAGTCCTCCTTCTTAGGGAAAGTCATAAGACTTAACGTACTTGACAATGCTCTGCCCAATCGATCCTCTTGAGTTGCTTCTCAACCTTCATGGCCTTTTGAACCATCTCATCCAAGTCCACATAGTTTTGCAACTTAACATCAGCTGTGTCATGGTGCAACCACTCATGAACCTAGCCATGGCGGCTTTTTAGTCTTCCTCTACATCAGTTCACATCATCAATAATTTCACCTTGTAATAGTATTCAACACTTCAAAATTATTATGAAACTTAGCAACCTTTGGTAAATTTCCTGATATTAATGTGATGGAACGAACCTCCTTCTTATTGCTACTTTTAATTCCAATGATGTCCTAATTAGCCTTTCATCAGCTCTCCTCTTTAATGTTCGAATAGTTGTTCAACAACCTCCTTTCCACTATTGGACCACATTCCTAGTCCCTAACCCGACCACCATGGGGCGACGGGTTATTTCTTGTCCTTATGGTTTGAGAGGCTTCAGTCCTTTCCCACCTATCATACATACCCTCAACCGTCTGGGTTATCTGTTGTATTTCTCCTCTAATGGCTTTAAACATCAACTTCATGTCATAATTTTCACCGTCCAAACTTGCTTGACTATTAGACATATTCAAAGTAAATGGTGAAAAGAAGGGTGTGTGTGCAAGTGTATATATGTACAATGAGCATGAAATATAAATCACTCAATGAATCTCACTAATCTAAACTATCACTCAATGAATCTTACAAATCCAAACCAAGTCGCCTCAAGAAATTCAAAATGATTCCTAGGCTCAAAACCCAACAAATGCATGTAAAATTGCGTGGAATTAAGAAAAATAGACTTCAAGATTGATCTAGATGCAAAAGGATCAATTTGATGTCAAAGAAAGGCTGCCCGATTGACCTAGAGGATGGGCTATTGATCTAGATGTGTGCAGGTGTGTGCCATCGTTTTGCAATGCATGCGATCCTAGCAAAACTAGGCAATGCAATCGATCATGAGACTTGAATAGAAGGGTTGATGGATTCTAGCGTCACATTTGATTTCGCTTCCCTTTGAGATCATTTTGACACCAAAAATTTGGCAAAAATTGTTACAAATAGTTCCCAAACAACACAAAATCTTATAAATTTCCTTTACTCTTTTTTATGTACTGATTTTTCTTCTTTCTTTTCTTCTTGTTTCTATTTTCCTTTTATCTTTTTTTTTTTAGTTCTTTTCTTCTTTCAAAATCTCCATCAAATTCCTCCAACAACATTCCCAACAAATACAACCAAATATTCAACAAATATTCCAACAACAAATAGCACAATATTTCAACAATAAGGTCCCAAAAATAGTCCAAACAGCCACAATATATGTATGTATGGTGGGGTGGAACTCGTTTCACACTATTATTAGAATCACATGAGTGGCTTTATATATTATTATATGTATTCTACTTGAAAATTTTCAATTTAAAACATTTTCATTTTGCAAATACTCACATCTAGGTTTTAAGAAAGAGGGTAAATAATTTCAATTTTATAAAAAATGGCAAGTTAAATTCATGATTTTATAAAAAAGAGATAGTATTCAAACAATCTTAGTCAAGTAGAAGAATTCAATTGATTCATAAAAATGAATGAGAAAGCAGTTAATAGAGTTGGTAGGGTATAACCACTTACTTATCATTTAGTCTTACTGATTATTGGGTCCTTTGCTTATTGATCCTTGATTTCCATCCAATAACAGATAATTCCCATTTTAATACTTGGTTTAGCTAATATCAGTAGCCTTTTAGTGCTTCATGATGCCTCATACATGATTATTCCTACTCAGATTCTTTCAGTTACCATTTTTCATGTTTCATTACCTCTTGAGTAGTGTATTTAAACTTATTTTAGTCCCAAAATAAAAAAAATTTGGCTCAAATTACGTGAAAATCACATTTTGTCCAATTTCTGTAGTCATACTCACAACCATGAAATGCTTGCAACTATGGAGCCTTGATCCACACTTGTAGCTACTAATCGTGGAGTGTTCTATTTCTATCATGCCTAGACTTGCAATTGTGAGGTGCCATTCTACAACTATGGGGACTAGACTTGCAACTACAGCACGTGAACACAGGGCGTTCTTCATGGCGTAGTAGCCCAAGCCTCGTGGCCCAGTCCACGTGTGTGTGACACAGCCTTGCACTTGCACTGTTACCTCCTGTAATTGTAGTGTCGATTGTGACGCGGTACTAGTTAGCCACAGGGTGCTATTTGGACGAGATTTCACATTCCACCACATTTCAATCACTAAAACTAAATATTTTTAATTATATATTAAAGCCCATTATAGGTTTTATTGATTTTTACTAAGTTTATTTTATTTATTCTTATAATATTACAAATTATTTAAAATTTTCAACCGAATAATTCTCCTTTGAATATGTGTACTACCTTATTTTTCTTTAAATCAAAAAATTATTGTTTCTCTTATCTAAGCAACATGTAAAATGCCCATTCATTCAAAGATTTTTAGAGATATCATTTGAATTTTGTCTACGTAAACATCTATTTCACCTTTTAGATTTCATTGTCTTCCACTTTAGGAATTTTTCTATACGATGCATTTTGATTTTTTTTTCATTATTTAATATTTCATTTAATGTTATTTTTAAATTTCTATTAATATTAATTTGGCATATGTAATTCTTAACTTTACATGCCTATTCAATTTTGTTGTAGGAAAAAAAATTTAACATCATTTTTCACCACTTATAATTGTGTTGCTGTTTAGTTTATTTTATATATTATAAGCATATTCTTATAGTTTCAAAATTAATATACATAAATTTTTATTTTCTTATATATTTACACTTTTATTTTTATTTCAACGTCTCCTCTTTGTAAGCATAACTTTTCTTATTTTCTTAGTAATTGAAAACATATATGTAATTTGGGATTGAAGGTTTAAGAGAGTTCTAGATGATATCTTAGTGATGTTAGGATTAATGATCAATACAAGAAATAAATTGATAATTGATGTGAATCATTATGCATTGAGAATCACCACAACATAAGGACTAGAGTTCTTCACTACCGGTATCTTGTTTTTGTGCTTGCCTTGTAACTTGTTCTAGGAAATCAATTATTTAATTTCTTTATTATCTTTCTCATCGTCACTTTAGGGCGGCCTAACTAATACATACTCAATTACATTAATAAACATGCACACACCTCTCTATGGATACAACACCCACTCACCACTATATACCATTCTAATATTTCATACATCTCCATACACCGCCCCAAGTTTTTGGTACCATTGTTGGAAAGGGTAATGGGTGTTGTTGAATACTCTTAGTGTGTGCTGGATTAGGCCATTATTTCTCTTATTTTTCACACATCCAATTTGGAGATCTTTGTGTGGGAAGCTTGTTGAAGTTCTATGGGTTATTCTTGTATGCACCAGAGTAAGAGCTTGAATTTGGAGGTGTTTGATCTAAAGATTGAGAGAACACCAAGAGCCTTGCAAAGAAAACAACAAAAAAAGATGGAGATGGAAGACAATTTACCACCACCACCTCCACAACACCTTCCAGCATTGAATTAAAAATCTACTTGAGATTATGTTTAGCTAGTGATGAACCAAAATATGACAGGAATAGTTAGACTACTGGTGAAAACAAATACTTTCAAGTTAAAACTTACACTGATTAACATAGTTTAGCTAAATCAATTTGTAGGAGCCCACGTAACAACACCAACACTCACTTGGTGAACTTTTTGGAGTCATTTAAGATAATGAAGTTTAATGAGGTATTCGAGGATGTAGTGATGTTAAGATTATTCCCATTTTCCTCTCATGACTATGTGAGATAGTGGCTTTAGACGGTGGCACCTAGCAGAACCTAGTGACAGGGAAGAATATGGTGAATAAATTCTTAGCAAAGTTTTTTTCCACTTGCCATGATAGCAGCACTACACTTGGATGAATACTTTTAAACAGTTAAATTCAACAACACTCCTTAAGGCATTATGGATATCCACTTTAGCTTGAAATCTTAACTTTTTACAGTAGTATCAATAAGCAATTGAGGACAATTCTAGATGATGCAGCTAGATGCACACTCATGAATAGGTTGCCAGAGAAAGCATGGGATTTTATAGAAGAGATGATCCCAAATCAACCACATTACAAATGGCTAGAGTATGCGACCTAAATGTTTTCACTACTTTATTTTCTAAAGTTGATTTACATTCTAAAAAGATTAATACTTTAAATGTGAACTCTAATTCTACTTCATCTTCTATCAAGTACGTATGTGATATATGTACGTGCCTACAACTATACCCAAGTGAGAAGTGAGAAGTCAGAAGTTTGAGTCATGTTGTCAAATAGATATGGTCTAGTTGCACTATTTGAATAATCGAGGAAGATTCCAAATAATCCATACTTGAACACCTACAACTTGAGGTGGAGGAACCATCCTAAATTCTCAAGAAAAAAACAATTAGTTCAAGCAAATCCACTAGGTTTTGAAGCATAAAGGCTGGCAATCCAAGTCTTGTCTTACCTTACCCAACAAGATATGAAGAAATCTTTGGAAGATATTGTGGGTAATCTAGCAAAGTTAGTACATAGGATTATTGGAAATTTGACAAAAAACAACACATGATTACATGTACAGGAATGACAATGCACTGCAAAATTAGTAAGCTTCGTTAAGAAATTTGAAGCAATAAATGGATAGTTGGCCTAGGATGCAGCAAGGAGACCTCAAGAATATTTGATAAGCAATGCAAAATCTAATCCAAGAAGCAATACAAAGCAATAGCTTTGAGGATTGAGAAGCAATTAGATGAAGTGACATCAAAGGAGTCCATTGAGGCAAGAGTTGAAGGAGATGGAGGAAAGGAAAAGGAAAAATAAAAAGAAAAAGATGTGAAAGAGGAGAGGGCTACATCACCGCCAGTCAATTCATATTGTCCACTCCTCCCAAGAAGATTAGACTTTCCTAAAGTTCCTTAGATGTATTTTAAAAGTTGCACATTAACATGCCTTTTGCAAATGCTTTAGCTCAAATTTTAAGTTACACCAAGTTCTTAAAGGAGATTCTTTCAAATGAAAGGAAGCTAGAGGATCATAAAAAGGTCTTGCTTATGGTGGAATGTAGTGCCATTACACAAAATAAGTTGCCTCCAAAATCAAAAAATCTAGAGAGTTTCACTCTTTAGTAATATTGAGAATGTAGAATTTTGTAAAGCCTTGTGTGATTTGAGTGATAGCATTAACTTGATGCCTTATTCTTTGTTTAGAAAACTTGGCTAGGGAGTGGTAAAGCCCATAAGGATGTCCATTTAATTGGCTGATAAATTGATGAAAGTTTCATTGGGGACGATAGAGGACAACCTAGTAAAGGTAGATAAGTTTATCTTCTTTGTTAACTTTGTTGTGCTTGATTTGGAAGAAGATAGGGAAGCACCATTGATTTTGGGGTGACCTTTCCTTGCTATGTGTAGGGCTTTGATAGATGTGCACTAAGGTAAGTTGACCTCAAGGGTTAGTGGAAAAGAGACAATATTAAATGTTTTTGATGTATCTATATACCCTCTTGATATGGATACCTGTTTAAGAATTGAACATGCTCATGATCTTGCCTTTGAATTGTTGAGAGAAAAATGAGACCTTGGTTTGAAGTTGGAGAGGATGACGGAAAGAATGAAAAGGATCAGAAGAAAATGGTAGATGAACGTTATTCAACCATTGGTCAAGTTTATTAATCCACCAAAAATATCATTGAAGGAACTCCAAAATTTGGAGTTGAAGCAATTTCCACCCATTTGTTGTATACTTTCTTCGGTAAGTCTTCTACATTGTCTTCTAAATGCCAGTCTAAGTTGCTTGTCTAGAATGTTCCCTTTGAATTTATTAATGAGTGTCTTGTTGCATTTAACAAGTTGAAGGAGGCTTTGGGGAGTGTGCTGACTAATACTTCTCTCGATTGGTCTTTGCCCTTTGAATTGTTGTGTAATGCAAGTAATCATTCAATCAGAACAGTTTTAAGGCAAAGGAATGAAAAGAAGCTCCATTTAATTTATTTTGCTAGTTGCACTCTTAATAATGCCCAACTCAATTATGAGATGACTGAAAAGGAGCTTTCAACAATACTTTTTGCTTTTGAAAAATTTTGACCTTATTTAATAGGATCAAAAATTATTGTTTACACTAATCATTGAACCATTAAATATTTATTTGAAAAGTGTTAGTGATATGTCCTTTAATGCTAATTTTCTGTGAGGGATATTGGTAAATGATGTTATTTATTCATTAATTAATAAAGTATTAATGTCCATTTTATCAATATTTATAACAATTTTTATCTTAAATGTAATCTTATATAGTGTAAAGTTATGCATATGTCATGTAATTACTTTAAGAAGTCTTAAAACCTGTTCATGAGTCATAAATTCTTCAAATAGGTATTAGAGTATCAATACAGCTTGTACACCATGTATTTATGTGTTGAGAATCAAGCTACTAGATATGAGATACTAAAAGCAAATGTGTGTTGGTACATCATTGGGGAATAATGTATTCAGATAATAACTTAAAAAATTAAGTAGACACATAGAGTATGCTCTTAACTAAAAATGTCAAGCTTTGTACTCATATTAAGTGTGAGAGGGCCTCAAACATGAGACGATATGGATCCCTAGTATATTGTGGTCAACATGAGATTAGATAGGATTATGAGCTTAACATGCCATTACCCATGTACATATGGAGATATATGTGCAATCAATAAGACATTGTTCTCCTTATAAGTGAGTAAAGTGTTTGTTCTGTGCGATCGATGTTCCATAAAATGAAATACTTAGCTAAGGTAATGTATGATTGAAATGGAGTTTTAGATGGGATATTAATCTCATGAGATAACATTGATTTGCTCATATGATTGAGGTAGTGGTTTGACTAAATCCATGATTCTCACTCAATTGAGATAAATTAAGACAAAAAACCTATAGCGTATGGTACTCATTATTAGAAAGGTTCATGTGATTCGTTCACTACATTTTAGATATGCTACAATATGGGTCATAAGTTAAGTATTATCCAAATTCTTTAAGCTATGCCTATCGTCAACTAAGGATGAACCTAAAGAGTCTCAAGTTCAAAAAGGTATTGTAGCCACCACTATTCACTTGGGTCATAAACTCATGCGTGCTATTGTTCATCCAGCAACTTTGCACAAAAGAGAGAAAATATTCACATGCCTTCTTTGTATTTTTTCTTTTAAAATTCTCTAAGCACAAACAAGTTTCTGGGATTTCGCGAAGGACTTCGCGAAAGTGCATTTGAGAAGCCTTACTTGAACTTGATTCATGTGGACAAATTAGATGTCATGGCTCAAGTTTTGGGCACATGGATCACACAGACAGAAAATTTTAGGAATTTGACTCCAAGGTAACAATCCTTATGGCCTTCTCACATTTAATTTATATAAGTTATGCAAAGAAAAATAGAACATGTTGTGATTTATATTTTTGCTGCATTATCGCTATTAGTTTATGAATTTTAAATTGAAATTTTGCATCCTAAGCCCAAGAAAACCAACAAAAAGAAGGATGCCAAGCCTCAATTAATTTGTTGGATTTTATCTTTGCAAGAGTTTGACATTGAAATCAAGAGTAAAAGGGGCTTGAGCAATGTGGTGGCTGATCATTTATCAAAGCTAAAAAATGAAAGGTCCACCGAGGAGAAAGATATTAATGAAGAATTTCCTGACAAACATTTGTTTGCTCTATTTTTGTAATACCTCGAAAATTTGTGTGCTAGTAGAGAATTATTTTGATTAAAGTTATGTGGGATGGCAACTAATTTATTTTATTATTTCAAATTATTTTTTGTGTATAAATTTTGGGATTTAAGCAAGCGAGCATAAAAAAAGAATATAGGTAATTTAAGCTGATTAAGATTTTACCATATAATTAAGTTAGCAAGAGGGGAAGTTTACCATGATTGAGAGATGAGAAAATAAGGTATTTAAACTTTAAAATTTGGTTGAAAGTTGCCCTGAAAATAGGAAATTGGTTAGAAGAATTTTAAAGCCCTTAAAATATTGCCAATTAATTTCTCTCAAACTCCCTATTAAACCCTAGCATATATATATGTGTGTATTAAGAGAGTGAAAGACTGATTTTGAAACCCTAGAGAGACAATGGCCATGTAGAGATAAGAAGAGAATTTTTTTGCACACCAAACGCGACTATCAAAGGTAGTTTCTATGCTGAATCATCCGTCTATCATGCGTACACTTAGGAATATTAATTTTGCACATGTAGGCACATGAGAACATGAATTTTTAGAGGCTTACTCGTGGTTAGTTTAAGGGTTCATTGTTTAGATAGTGTATTATGCCTAGAAAAGCATAGAAAGCGCGTATAGAAATATTGTGTTAAACTTTGAAACCTGTCCTGAATTGTTTCAAAAATTCGTTAACATGCTAAGCTATGTTTCCCATGATTTTTGATACTTGGAAACATACCTAAGGACCCTTAGAATATTGGTGAAATTGAGTTTTGGTGATTGGAATGATGTTGTATGAGAAAATCTAACTAAAACAGTACCCTATGCGCACAAAGGCCCACGTCATGGTTGTTGCCATGGTCACAAAGTCTAGTAGTGCGAGTGCGAGCTGTTACCTTACACATGTAGAGTGGGACCGCAAAACAAATAGAATGTCTTGAGGGTGAGCGTCACAGGTGCGACACCTAGGCATGCAGTCATAGCTCTCTTGCTCATGATTGTGATACCTGAGCGCCAAAAAAACATAATGCGTCATAGTCGGTAATCGTAGGTGTGAATAAAGGCCTTTTAGTCGTAGACATGAATTCTATGGCTACGGATCCAGATTGTAAGTATAGACAGAATTTGATTTTTGAGTAATCAAGGCAAAACGTTTTGATTTTGAGGCCAAAATAAGTTTAAACACACTACTTG
This sequence comes from Avicennia marina, assembly GCA_019155195.1. NCBI lineage: Eukaryota > Viridiplantae > Streptophyta > Magnoliopsida > Lamiales > Acanthaceae > Avicennia > Avicennia marina. Next base: position 5,323,480 of record CM032772.1, on the reverse strand, counting down.
AGAGGTAACAAAATGTGAGGAATAATAACTAAAAAAAAATTGAATAGGAATAATCACTTAACCAGTGACCGAGAACCACACAAACCATGAAACAAAACAAGTAGGATACACATAAACATTTGAAAGCATATGATATCATTCAAATTAAGTATTAAATGGAAAATTGTGAGATTGAATACGTAATTAGGAATCCATATTTGAGGATTTGTTAATTAGTACAAATAAGAGATAGGTAAGTTTTTACTCTGTACCTACTTTTGCTAAATGTTTTTGAAAATTGTTTTATGTTCCAATCAATTTTTTGCTTATTTAAAATTAATTTTGAAGATTTCTCTATTCATAAACTTATGATTTCAATGCATGGATTTTCAGTGAAATTTAAAACTATTTGTTCCTTTTCTGAAACTTGGATGTGGGTTGTTTACGAAATAAATTGTCTTATACTGAATATGTTAATATCGAGGTACATGTATATGAAAAGCCACTCTTGTAATGCTAATGATAGTATAGAATAAGTTCTGCCTTGCCTGCAAGGTAATAGGTTGAAACTTATTGAATCGAGATACAGTAGATTGGGATACCTCCCAATCAGAGTTGAAGCGTTGGGGCCACGGTGGCATGGCCAATTTCAAGTGACTCTCCATTGTCGGAGTGTAGACTAAGGCCTTAATTGGTGAAAATAGTATATGAAGTACATATCACAATGAGTAAGTTGAGGAAAAAGGATATGTGAATCATGTGAAGGATAAGTTGATTTGAAACTATTGTGAACTACCTTGATTTTTATAAGCTGGTTAAATGTGACTTATATTGCCTATTTTTGAAATGTGTTTTCATGCAAATTATTATTTATTCTACTCACATCCGGTAAAAAGAAAAAGGTAGCTGGTACCATTTACGCGGTGACTTGTCCCTCATGACTTTGTCTAATGTTTTTGCATAGGAAGTCAGTGAAAAGGATTGTACATGGAAATGGTAGTGATAGAAGGAGGAAGAATTAGGTATTCTAGTGAATTCTAGTATTTTCATTGGTCTATAAGAAATCTTAATGTAATAGATTTGTTATTTTATTTTCTACTGGTTGATGGAGTAAGAATGTTACAATGGATGTTATGTTGTTTCCATTTGCTTATTGCACATGATATTACTATATTAGAGTGCTATGATATACGTTGGCTTTGATATTTGTTAAGGTAATTCGCGAGTACCACTATAACATGGTCCCTAATTCGAGATGTGACAAAAGTGGCCTATGAGTAGTACATATGTGAACTCCAAGATCAGCAACATGGGCTAGTGTTTCTAGTGAATGAGCTTGTGTTTCAAAATGACAAGCTTCATGCCATGATTCATAATTTCTCAGAGGATGAGCTTGAGAAGGATAGTGAAGAAGTGCCAAAGAAAGAGCTGTGGAAGTAGTGATGTATGGGGATGCCCCATATGAAAAGAGGGACTTAGATTAGAATTACGAATTTAGATAGCACTGATACATTTAGATATTTGGATCATGTTATTAGGATAGCTTTACTCATATTATTTTTTTCATTTCTTGTTATTGATCAAGACGAATTATGGTTATAAAATTTTCTTTTTTATTTGTTAAACTTGAGTTTTATAGTGCCTTATTTGTTGTCTATCATTGCAAACCATTGATTAATGCATATGACTAACCTAATTAATGGACAACCTTTTCCCTTATAGGAACATGATTGGATGACCTCACCTAGTTGCACAAAACCCATCTTTCACTACTCCAATGGAAGACCTAACTGAACATGCGTATGCTTATCCGCAACCTCCACCTCTAGAGTAGCTGCAGTCACAACCGGCTCTAAGCCAAACTAGTATGAGGCAGGAAAACTTAGCTGTCACCGTAATGGTGGTAGCTTAGTAATGGGAGCTCAGTAGCAAGGATCTCCACCGGTTGTAGCCCAGCCCAATAAAGGAATAAAGGCTTTTTATGAGGCACTGAAGTAAGCACATGCGCCAACTTTTGATGGGTCCCAGGTGGTCAAAAAATAGTTAAAGGAAATGGAGAATAGTTTTGAGTTGATGGAGGTACTAATGGTGGTGCATCGAAGGGTGGTGAAACCTTTTTTAGTTGGTGAAGTTGCTCTATTGTGAGAGGACGTCTCGCTGGCAATGTCAAAGGCGAGGCCAGTTATGTGGGCTTGATACAAAGAGGCCTTCTTGAATCATTTCTTTTTGAGTGCACTCAGCCTTTAGAAAATGGTGGAGTTTGACAATTTGACATAGGGCCTAATGTGCCTATAGTAAAATACTCTGCAAAATTCCACACTTTGTGTGAATATTTGTCGATGGTGATGGCAAACCCTAAACTTAAGATGTATAGATTTGCAAAGGGACTGAAAAGTAGGTTGCAAATGGTGTTGGCCCTCTACAAGGCTCGGACTTTTGACGAGCTACTTAAAGCTGCCATCGAAGCAACGGGTGATATTAATAGATGAGAGGTTGAAAGCAACTTCAAGTGACTATGGTCAAGTTTTGGCATTAAGACCAGACCTTAAGGATCGCCACTAGCATATCAAAAAATAAGAAGCCTTTTAGTCAAGAATGGAAGGGCAATGCCTTTACTACCAGAATGCAACTTGTGTGGACGCCGACATACTAGAATATGCTAATGAATTACAAGCACGTGCTTTATGTGTGGTCAAAAAGGTCATCTTGCCATTGAATGCCTAGACAACCTAAAGAATTCAACCTCAACCAAAAACAATCGTAGCAACAATAAAGGTGGCTAGGATGGCACAAACCCTAGCGGTGGTGTAAATAGTAGTAATGACAATAATCTACGACCTAATTGGATGTGCCTATGACCTAAAGAAAATGGCAAGGTGTTTGCCATGAAGTAGGAAGAACTAGACAACGTAGAGGACATTGTTGCGGGTAATGTCACTGTCAACTGACTTGATGTGTATGCCTATTTTGACTGTGGTGCATCCCATTCTTTTATCTCTAAGAGGTTTGCAAAGCATTTAGAACCTAAGCCCAAACTGCTAGACCAACCTTATAGGGTAGCCATTCTTGGGGGAGAAGTTTTAGCAGCCAACCTAGTTTACAAAAACTATGATTTAAACTTAGGCAGATATTGTGAATTGGGACCTGTTATTTCTTAACATGAAGGAGTTACATGATTTTAGGAATGGATTGGTTAGCTAAGAGTTCTACTCATGTATATTGTAGAAGTAAGGTTGTAAACTTTCATTTGCCTTTAGGCGATAGTTTATTATTCCATAGAGCTACCAAGGATCAAACTAGTAGCCTCAATTTCCTAATATTTGCATCTAGCGTAAAGAAGTCCATTAGGAAAGTGCGAAGCTTATTTTACATATGTTGTCAATGTCCAGGAGCAGGAATTGAAACTTTTGATATTCTAGTGGTTAGGGAGTTTCCCAATGTGTTCCCAGATGACCTACCTGGACTACCTTCAGATGGGGAAATACAATTTGAAATAAATTCAGTTCCAAGGGTAGCAACCATGGGTAGCAACTATCTCAAAGGTCCTACGCTGAATCACTCCAGTAGAGTTGACAAAATTAAAAGTGCAGCTGTCGGAGCTATTGGACAAAAAACAAATACGACTGAGTGCATTACCCTGGGAACCCGCAGTACTTTTTGTTGGGAGGAAAGATGGAGCCTCAGGTTGTGTATAGACTATCGAGGAGCTTAATAAAGTAACCTTCAAGAACAAGTACCCTTTCCAAGGATTAATGATTTGTTTGACCAACTCAAAGGGGTTAAGGTGCTTTTCAAAATTTAACCTGAAGTTAGGATACCTCTAACTGAAAATAAAGGCCGAAGACATACCTAAACAGCTTTCAGAACAAGGTATAGATATTATGAATTCCTGGTATTGCCTTTGAGATTAACTAATGCCTTAGTGACCTTCATGGATTTAGTAAATTGAATATTTAAGCCAAACCTGATTGATTTTGTGGTGGTGTTCATTAACGACAACCTAGTGCACTCACTGAGTGATGAGGCACAAGAGGAACACCTAAGAATGATATCGCTGACTCTGAGGGAAAATAATTATAGGCTTAATTCAATAATTGTGAATCTTTGCATGGAAGTGTGGCATTCTTTGGGCATGTGATGTTTGAAGGAAGAGTGTCTATGCACTCTAAGAAGGTCGAACCCATCTTGTAATGACTTAGACCAACCAACATAATAAAAGTAAGAAGTTTTCTCAAACTTGCTAGGTAATATCAAAAATTCGTGGAAGGATTCGCCAGGATTGCAATATCATTAACTTAGTTGCTACAAAAATGGAAGAAAATTGACTGGAGCTTAAAGTGCGGGGAGTTTTTATAGACTTAAAGGAAACGTTAACCTCAGCACTTGTCTTGGCTTTATCGGCAGAAGGTGGTGGATTCACCATTTATAGTGATGCCAGCAAAAGGGCTAGGATGTGTTTTGATGCAGAACAATAGAGTAATTGCTTATGCTTTAGGGCAATTGAAATCGTACATGGTAAACTACTGACTCATGACCTAGAACTGGCAATAGTGGTGTTTGTCCATAAGATATGGAGACACTACCTGTATACTGAGAAGTATGAGATATAAAGCAACCATAAAAGCCTCAAGTAATTTATACAGAAAAAACTACAAATGAGTAGCATTAATGGTTGTAATTGATTAAGGACTATGACTTAGTCATTAATTACCACCTGGGAAAAGTTAATCGAGTGGTGGATGCCTTGAGTTGGAAAAGAACTAAAGTTATGGTAGCCATGGTGGCAAGGTAACTTGATTTGTTGCGCCTACAAATAGTTGAGTCGATTGATGGTATGCTCGTGACCTTAAGTGCTGAACCTTCGGTAATTAAGGAGGTTAAGAAGTGTTAAATGTCAAACCTAAAGATAGGAACAATAAATCATAAAGTCAAATAGGGTCAAATTTAGACTTCTAGTTAGGAGAAGACGGCACGTAGTACATGAGAGGAATATTATGTGTTTCGAATGTCAACGACATACAAAATCAAATCTTATAAGAGATGCATCAATCGAAGTATTCCATACATCGAGGGAGCACAAAAATGTATAAAGATCTTGAAAGAAACTTCTGGTGGAATGGAATAAACATAATAGACTATGTGATGAAATGCATGACGTGTTAAAGGATTAAGGTAGAACATTAGCATCTTAGAAGTTACCTTCAAAACTTGAAATACCCAAATGGAAGTGGGACTATATTACAATAGATTTCATAATTAGACTCCTTAGAATCTTGCAAAGATACGATGCCATTTGAGTGATTGTTGACCGATTGACTAAGTCTACACATTTTATTCCCATATGGTCAACGTATACCTTAGATAAATTGGCCCAAGGTGTATATGGGTAGTATAATAAGGCTCCATGGTGTACCATTGAGCATAGTATCAGACCGAGATCCTCAATTATTGTCCCATTTTTGAAAAAGTTTCCAAGAGGCTATAGGAAGAAGGCTAGATTTAGGCACAACATATCACCCACCGATAGATGGATAGTTTGAATAGATGATTCACACACTAGAGGACATGCTTAGGGCACGTATCCTAGATCTTAAAGGAACGTGGAGTGATCATTTACCTTTGGTGGAATTCTTTTATAACAATAGTTGTCACGTGAGCATTAGGATGGCTCCCTATAAAGCACTCTGTGGAAGGAAATATTGTTCCCCAATTTGTTGGGATGAGGTTAGCAAAAGGAAAGTGTCTAGGCTAGAGCTAGTTCAATTGACTATTAACAAGGTAGCAATGATACAGGAGCAAAGAAAGAGGCCCAAGATGGACAAAAGAGTTGGGTTGACTTTAAAAAGAGACCACTAAAATTTCAACCCAGTGAATGATGTGATTCGGCAAGTGTAGCCCATGATTTGTTGGACCATTTGAGATATTAGAGAAAGTTAGAGAGGTAGCCTACCATCTAGCATTACCTTCAGAGTTAGTAAGGATGCACAAACTTTTCCACGTATCTTAACTAAGAAAATATGTGCCAAATCCTAGTCACGCATTGGAACTAGAACCTTTGGCTGTAAATAAGGACTTAACTTACATGGAGCACCTAGTTTGGATAGTTGATCGATTTCTTAAATTCCAACCATATAGAGCAAAAGGCAACCTAGGAACTAGAGCAGGATGTTAGGAAATGATACTAGCAACTAATTGCTTAAGAATCAAAACTACGTTTAGCAAATGAAACTTATCGAGGGCCGGGGGGGGGGGGGTTGGAGGATGTAATACCCTAAAAATTTGGGTACTAGTACTAAGATATTTTGATGAAAGTTATGTGGAGTGACAATGAATTTATTTTATTATTTTTATATCTTTCATGTGTAATTATCAAGATTTAAGCAAGTGAGCACAAAAAGGAATGTTGGTAATTTAAGCTAATTAGGATTTTGCCATATAATTAAGTTAGCAAAAGGGGAAGTTTACCATGACTGGTGTCACACTGTAAAATCCAAGACCATAACAGGGCAGTAATTACAAACCAACTTAATGAATACTAGAGCCAAACGTATGACAGAGCAATCTAATCTAAGTGTATCTATTTAATTCACCAAAAGTAATTCAACACTTCAATTATCACTTGCAGTGGAAATAACAGTACTTAGTAGTGAAAATGAAAATAGTCTATCTATTGCATTAATGAATGGTCTCAGAACAACATAAAAGTCAAGTTCCAGATTGTCCATGCTCTTGCCTCTACCATCTCTAGGTTTGGTCATGTCTGCTAGCCTCCTCTACAAAATACATGAACTAAAGTGGTGAGCAATAACTCACCTCGTAAATGGAAACACCTGCCTTTTCTAACTTACCAAATGGATGAGTAGTAACAGTTAAAAGAAAATAGATTTTACATGAAATAAGCGTTTTATGAAAAATAATAGGTAAAGAAATGTTTAAGAGCATTCAAATAACATGGAAGAGAACAAATATTAGTTGGCAATCCCTTGCATTATACACATTATCCTTTTATCCCTTTTCCTTTTTTCTTTTCATTTGAAAGTCAACTCATATTCATATCCATGGTACGTGTTTACCACTAATCAAAGCCTTAATCCATCTTTCCTTGACTAAGATGGGTACATCGAATGTTTGACTATGCTGCCATGGCCCTAGGGCTTCATCCCTACTTGGAAGGTGTCCTAATCTATTGTTACCCGACTAGTTCACCAAATGTGAGCTCTTACCTACTGTTGGTCCCAATCTTCTATCCCAATTGGGCTTATATTTCCTTATTAGTACAGTGGAACTAGTTCCTCATGCTCATTAACCTCACATGAGTGGCTTAGCCACAATTAAGTTCATTCATGCAAATATGCAATTTCAAGGCATTTGCTATTAAAATGTCATTTGCAAAAACTCATATCCGATTCTTAGAAGATAACTATAATTTTCAGGAAAGACATATTAAACTTAGGCTTGCAATTACAAAGCAATTGAAATCTTATTTGCAAACAGCAACATAAACTATTATATTTGGGAAGAGTTAAGCTGCTGAAAGTGATTAACATAATGAAACTTATGCAATCAAAACAAATTATTTTAAGAAGGTAACACAAAATTTGCAAGGTTCCACTTAGGGTATTTTCTTCAATATTGACCTCTTTGGCTATGTTCTCGTGAGCTCCTGCTAATTCACATGATTAATTCTCATTCAATACTTCATTTATCTAATGATCCATGCCTATAAATTCTCAATAGGTGTGACTTATGCATTTGGACTTACCCAAAGTCTTCCCCTTTTATATTCCTTGTATTTAATTATACTTCATGTAGTAGATTTATGCCTATTTATGTTCCAAATTTGGATAATTTGGATCAATTTCTTCAAATTACAAAACCTATTCATGACCACAGTTAAGTGTCGAGACTGCACTACCCACCCTTACGTTCGTGGTTGCTGCTTGCGAGACGCATTGGAATTTTTGCAATCTATCCTGCGACTACGATAGGCACTGCCACAATTATGGTGGTCAATTCTGCAACTGCGACATTCAACTGTCGAAAGCATTGGAAATCATGCGATCAGATTTGCGACTATCTTCTCCTAGTTCGCGATTGCACTAGTGACCATGGTGTGATGCAGAATTGCGACTAGTCACATTGTTCAGCAATTTTCATGCAATTTTAATTTTTAATTCATATACTCCACATCTCTACTTATTTTCAAGGTCCTTAAGCAGTTTTTTTACCCAGTAAAACTTGTGGAATTTATATCCTACAATTTTATGCAAATTTGAGAATCTCAAAATATGTTTTAGTTAGGATACGCAATGCCTTAATACGCAATTTTGACAGTTTTTTTTTCATGTAACCAACGTCTACACCATGTTCTCTATAGTTTAGCATATTTAATCCATCCATAAGAAATGTTTTTGAGTGCCTAAACTTGTGGAATTAATCGTTTTACACGTGTGCATGACTAATTAAGGATTTGGTTCGAAAAATTACCTCGAAATATGACATTTGAAAGTCAAAAAGTCCGCGATAGCACTCTAGCTGTTGTCTCTTTCCCATCAGATGTGTGAATAGGGTTTTTGCCCTTTTAATTTACTATTTATACCTTGGTTTAATGAGAATGGCCTAGATATCCATTATGTGACCCTCGGGTGCTTATGCGCAATTTACTCATGTTCATAATTTTTTCTTTAATTTTGGCCCTAAATTTACGCTTCCCAAGTCTTAAAAATTTCTCCCACAAATACTTTAATAATTTCGTTAATTTTTTCATTATTCTTAAATATTTGTATTCAATCTCAAAATCTCATTGTAAATTCCCAAAATTCCCAAACTATCATATAAGCAAATTAAAATAAGTGCATAATAATTTTACTATACTTCACTTAAAAATAAATCTACCAATGTCCAAAATTTTGGGGTACTACGATTGGGAGATAAGAAAATATGGTATTTAACTTTAAAATTTGGGAGAAAATTGCCTTGAAAATAAGAAATTGGGTAGTAGAATTTAAAGCCCCTAAAGTTTAGGAGGTTAATTTCTGTCAAACTTCCTATTAAACCCTTGCACATATGTGCATTAGGAGAAAGAAAGACTGATTTTGAAACCCAAGAGAGAAAACAGCTGTGGTGACTATTCAAGGTAATTTCTACATTGAATTATCCATCTATCATACATAAAATTAGGAATATTAATTTAGCATGTGTAGGCACAGGAAAATATAAATTTTTAGAGGTCTACACATGGTTAGTTTAGGGATTTGGTGTTTAGATCATGTATTATGTGTAGAAAATCATTGAAAGCACGTATAGAAATACCATGTTAAACTCTAAAACCTGTCCTGAATTGTTTCAAAAATTCGATAACATACTAAGTTATGTTTTCCATGATTTTTGATACTTTGAAATATGTCTAAGGACCATTAGAATATTGTTGAAATTGAGTTTTGGTGATTGGAATGATATAGTATCAGAAAATATACTAAACAATACCTTGCATGCACACAAGCTTGTGTTGTGATTGCCACTGCGGTCGCAGAGTCTTGCGGCCTGCGTTCAAGGGATTCCCTTGCACATGGGCAGTGGGACTGCAAGATGAATAGAATGTCTTGCGGGTGAGTGTCACAGGCACAACACTTAAGCACACAGTTGTTGTTCTCTTGCTCACAATCGTGATACTTGATTGTGAGAAAAACAGAATGCCTCATGATCGGTAGTGGCGGGTGCGAACAGGGCCCTTACGGTTGCGGACATTACTTTTGCGATTGTGAAGTCGGACTGTTGGTACGAATAGAATGTAATTTTTTTGTAATAAAAGCCAAATTTTTCGATTTCGAGGCTAGAATAGGCTTAAACAATTTACCCAACAAGTAACAAAGCATGAGAAATAGTAATTGAAAGGATTCATATAAGAATAATCACTTAACCAATGATTGGAAAATAGACTATGAAATAAAACATGTAGGATACACATGAACATTTGTAAGCATTTGATATGAGTTGAAATAAGTATTAAATGGAAAATAGTGTGATTGAATAGCGAACTAGAAAGCTATAGCTGAGGAATTGTTAATTGCAGAAATAAGTGACAAGTGGTTACTCCCTGCCAACTTTTGTAAAATATTTTTGGAAACTATTTTACATTTCAATCGAATATTTTTTCTATTTAAAAATTAATTCTGAATATTTTTATGTTGATAAGTGTATGATTTCATCGTGTTGATTTTTGGTGGAATTTAAAACTATCTATTTCTTTCCTGAAACTTGGATGTGGGTTGTTTATGAATTAAATTATGTTAGACTGAATATGTTGATATCTAGGTACATGTAATGAATATGAAAAACCACTCATGTGATACTAACGATAGTGTTGAACGAGTTTCACCTTGACAATTGGGCAATAGATTGGAACTCCCCTAATCAGGATGGAAATATTGGAACTAGTAGTGGGTGAAGCTGATTCATGGCTCTACTAATTGGGATACAATAGATTAAGATACCTATTAGTTAGGGTTGAAGCATTAAAGCCGTGGCAGCATAGCTGATTTCACATTTTCTTTCTTAGTTGGGATGTAGACTAAAGCCTTAAATCAGTGAAAATAGTATACAAAATATGTATCACGATGAGTGGGCTAAGGAAAATAGATATGTGAATCATATGACGGATAAGTTGATTTGAAACTATTGCAAACAGCCATGATTTTTATAAATTGGTTAAACTTGTATTTTTGTTTTTGAAATGTATTTTCGTGCAAATTATTATTTATTCTGCTCACATCCTTTGGAAAAAAAAAAGTAGGTGGTACTGCTTGTGGGCGACTCGTTGCTCACGACTTTAATTGATATTTTTGCAGAGGAAGTCAATGAAGAGAATCATATGTGGGAATGGACAGAAGCAAGAAGAATTAGCTATTCTTGTGAATTCTAGTATTTTCATTAGTCTATAAGACAATCTTGATGTAATAGTTAGGTTATTTTATTTTTCACTGATTGATAGAGTAAGAATGTTACGATGGATGTTACATTGTTTCCATTTGCTTATTGTATATGATATTATTAGATTAGGGTACTATGATACATGTTGGTTTTGGTATTCACTGAAATGATTTACGAGTACTGCCGTGTCATAATTCTAGATTTTGGGCATGTTTTCTTCTCTTGTTGCTTGTTTTGCAAATTTTGTTAACTATCTTTCTTATGAAATTTTTCTCCCTGATCTTACTTTCCAACAAAAGAAGAAATTTTGTTTGTGTGAAACATTAATCCTAAAATGAGCCTTACCTCTATAAAATTTGTTTTGAGGAAGTTGTTTGTAAGTGTGTCTCGAAGAAAGAGATGGAGGATATCTTGTGTCCTTGTCATGCACTTGTGAGAGAGGAGGCCATTTTGGGGCAAATCAAATGATATACAAGCTATTGCAATGTAGATTTTATTGGCCTACATTGTACAAAGGTGCCTTTAGGTGTTTCAAAAGTGTGATAGGTGCCCAAGCTTGCGAATGGTTTCAAATAAGAATGAGATGCCTCTCTCAAACATCCTTGAGGTAGAACAATTTGATATGTGAGGCATTCATTTCATGGGTCCATTTTCCCTTCCCACAATAGTAAGTATATTATCATTGCAATGAATTACATGTCCAAATGGTAGAGGCCATTGCACTTTCTATTAACAAATCTAAACATGTGTTGAAGTTTTTGTAGAAAAAAGTTCTTTTGCCAGGTTTAGGGTTCCACTAGCAATCATTAGTGACAGGGCTTATCATTTTTGCAATAGATGGATGAAGTCTTTGCTTAAGTTTTATTTGTCCCATCATATTGCAACCCCTTGTCATCCCCAAACAAGTGGTCAAAGTTAAAGTGTCTAATAGAAAACTAATGCAAATTTTACAATTAATTATAGTAGGAAGGATTGATCTAAGAAACTAGATGATACACTTTGGACATATAGAATTGCATTTAAAACCCCCATTGATATGCCCCCTATTGATTAGGTTTTGGTAAAGCATGTCATCTTCCCATAGAGTTAGTGCATAAAGCATATTAGGCTCTAAAGTTACCAAATTTTGATAAGCAAAGTGTGCGAGAAATGCGAGTAATGTAATTAAATGAGCTTGACAAATTTCATTTTCATGTTTATAAAAATGCAACATTGTACAACGAGAGAACCTAGAAATGACATAGTCACCAAATTCTCCATGGGACCTTTAAAGTTGGGGAGAAGAGTTTATCACAACAATTCTCAACTTAAATGGTTCTTAGATAGGTTAAAATCTCATTGGTCAAATTCACTTGAAATTGCTAATGTTTTTTAGCATGGTAAAGTTGAGTTGAAGGAAGGGGATAGTACGTTTAAAGTTAATGGCATAATTATTAGATACCATAATTTTGCAATTTAATTTTTAAAAGTAAATGCTTGATAAATTAATATATTATGATTTTAAATATTTATTTAAAAATGATATGTGATAATAGATTGTATGCAATCACTCCATAAACTTCACTAAAATTGCTTTCAATTCGTGTTCAATCATCTTTCTTAAAAAATATATTGGTCATCTTTTAAAAATATATACTATCTATTTGGACCAATAATGCATGTCCTAAACTATAGTAATACACTAATTAATTTTCTTAATTATTCGTATTAATTTTCTTGATTCATTATTCATATGTTATGGTAACTTATCAACTAATCATGAGATGTTATAACTCATACAACTCAACGCTTAAAAGGAAATATTTCATAAATCAAAATAGTATCTTTCAAATATTTAAGGAACAAAACTATCTGACATTATGATTTAGGCAACTCAAAGTTTAAATGGAAACATTCCATAAATCAAAAAATTATCTCTTCAACACTTTCCTCTATTTTTTTGGTTACATAATTTTTGTTTTTATTCTATGCTATGCAACTAAACTTACTAAATTCATTTGAATTAGCGCAAGAATAGTCTAACAGAGCATAAAAATAGTGTAATCTCCTAGTTAAGAAGAAAATTTTCAATCACTATGTATTTTGGAAAATTTTGATCTCTACGCACATAAAAAAAAAATTAAAGGTATTATGTTATTGACATTAAAAAAGAAGAAAATTTAGCTTGTGAGCATCATCCATAAACAGCTAAAAATTTATTGTCAAAAGTAAAAACAAACAAGAAAAATCATTCATCATTTCCCATTAATTTTTCTTAAGATCCTCATTAATAATGAATGATACTCCAAAACTTATAAAATATAATGTATTATAAAAATAAATGTAGGATGTTTTACATGTTTCAAAAAAGAAGGGTTTGAGAATAATTGCTTTAGGCCATTTTTATGAGATTGTGACCAAAGGATTTTGCATAGATAAATTAATTCTTGATAAATATGTTTAAGTAGGTTTGAAGACTTAATATGATTGTGTTTATCATCCCATTATAACCTTATCATGAATATAATTTAATAATGATATAATCTCATTATGATTCATAAAACAACACTAACATCATGATTATTTTATCGTGACTTTCAAGTGAAACTATTTATCTAATAATTTTGTAATTTTATATTGGACCCTTATTTTATCAGTAGATTTAATTAAGAAAATCATTTGATTAATTTAGATAAATAATCTATCTTAGTGGATGAGTGGGAATTTTTTGGATTTATTTGTTTTATATCTAATTAAATATTAAATTTCATATAAAAATTATTGTATTACTAGTAATTTTGGCACACACTATAAAAATAAAAATAATTACTTAATTTATTGTATTTATAGTATAGTTTAGTTTATATAAATATTTATTTTATAGTTATGTTAAAAATATTATAATAAAAAATGAACAAATAGCAATAATAATAATAATAGTATAGTAATAATTTAAGAAAATTTTATCATTATTAGGTTGAATAAGGATATATTTGCAAACTTACTTAATGTATTCATGTCATGACTAAACTATTAATAGTATAAACATAATGTAAATAAAGTTGAAGAGGAGTGTACATGCAATTTTACTTAACGTAGGCAAAAGAGGCCCAAAACTTTAATAATATAGTATAAATGAATAAATACCTAATGTTTGAGTGGTTTATTACTGCTTGTTTACTATTGAGAAAATTATTATTGAAGATATAGAGTTATAATTAGGAAAAATTGCAATTTATGCCATCTAATATGACCTATTTAGGATTTGGTGACGTAACTTGTGCCCTTGGCAAAAATGAGCACTAACTTTAAATTTTTTCCCTTTGGGAGGACTTCAAACACTAGAAAAGATTAATTCAATGTTAATCGACATGTGCGTGTCATGTGATGTTAATTCAAATATTAATGATAATTGCCACAAATTAGCTACCTAGGTAGGCCTAGCACATCGTGTAAAAGCCTAGGCAGATGTGTAAGAAAGTATGGCAAACATGGTCACCTAAAAATGGAGGGAAACAATAATAAAATAGATAGAGACAAAAATTTCATTTCCTATCCCTAAATCAAACAAGCCCTCATTTATTAAAACCCCCTGAATCCAAAAATTCAAATTTCTCAATCCCTAACAAATTTTGTAATGTTTACGTAATTACACTTATAAATTTATGTGTGCTACAGAAGGACAACAAACACAATCATCATAAGAGCTTCTAAAATTATACAATTTCGTCCCCCATTGCACCATAAGTCTTCCCAATGCTGATATTATGTTTCAGCACTTCATTTTTTATTTAAAAAGTATGTTGTTGTGATGAGTTTTAGGCAATTTTTGTTGTGTAGTTCATTAAAATCAAGATTTTAGTCCATGTGATAGGTGTAATGTGAAATGATCCCCATGTGTTTTCATAACTTTTGCCCATGTCTAATAGAAAGCGAAATGATCCTTGTTTGTACTATATTTCCAGTGTTGTTTATTTGGCTTGTTAAACATCTTAGGTTGAGGAAATATGTTTTAATATTGTTATCTATTTTCTTTTCCTTTCATTTGTTTGTTAACTAACCCAAAGTCCATTTCAATCTCTATTTCAATATATTTGATGGTGAGTTTAAAACCCCACTCAAGGCCCATTATGTTAGGGGAGCAAACACACATTTTATTATGTAAATGCAAGAGTAATGTCATTGAAATTTCTGGAAAAATTTAGTGATTGAAGTGGTGAAGGTGATGCCATTAAAGATTTTACATTAAAATGAATAAGGGCTTTATATTATTATTTAGTCATAAAGATATAAGAAATCTGGCTAAGAAAACACTAGGCTATGGAAAAGAGTTGCATGAGTATATAGATGTTGAATCTATCATGAATCCTTATAAACAAGACTCCATTCCATATGTAGAAAATATAGGTGATTGAACTGCTAGTGACTATGAAAGGTTACAAAAAGAGCATGAATATAATGATGATGTAGGTTGGCCGTAGGTGCGGGGGGGAGGGGGGGTGGGGTAGGGATCACGGAAGAAAATGACTTGTTGGAGAAGGTAAATGATATGGAGGAGGGTGAGGGATTTGTCGACTCTAACTAAGATAAGACATGGAGAGGTTTAAGAGTGAGGATGGTGTGCTATTTGAAGAAAATGGCAATCAACATGCTTCGTTGGAAGGCATTGGTGATGGAAACCAAATGAAACCAAGTTAAATATAATGATGAATTAGTGTGAACCTCTTTAGTTCTTCTCTTAGGAAAAATTGTTTTCTTTTAATTTTACAAGAATTTCAAAGTTGGGAATTACAAGAATTAAAGAATGTGAACTGAATGTATTTAAAACATATTGTTTTGGAATAAGATTTCTTCTTTCCTTATCGTAGTGTTTTTCAACTTTCTTTATGATGATAATTGAAATTATGCCTCGTGTGGTTTTCAATATTATCAGTTGCTAAATTTATTCTTTCTATGGATTGTGATTATGTGATTAAATTTAACTTTTGGAATCTTTTAATTGATAATTTTTGTCTTTATTTTTCCTATTTGTGTTTTTAATGTCTAATTCTTAGCCACACTTCCATTAATTTTTAGATTTAGGAAGAATAGTGAAAATAAAACTCTCGAATTAGAACAAACAAGATTAATTATTCACATAATACAGGAATCCCATAATTCCAATCATTTGTGTTAATCTAGAACATTCCAACTTTGTAGTCATTAGCTTTCTTTAGCTTCTCACAGTATTTTTTCCGACAATTTGAATCAATTTTGTTGTTGTAAATAAGTCTTGAACTATATCACACTTGTACTCTCGTACTTCTCACAGAAACAATACTCTACTCATTCTATAATATTTAATTACTTGAGTGATGTTGTGTACTAGCAATGCATTGACTTTTTGGCACCTTTTATGTGGAGTAACAGTGATTCAAATAGATTTGCTTGGGTCTTAGATTAGGACCTTTGAAAATATTGTTTTGTTTTTCTTATTTTCATCTTTTCCTCTAGTTCTTTTTCTTGTTCCATCCACACTTGTGTGCTCTAGTAGGATTTATTCATACATCTTATATGTATTTTAATTCTATTACTCATCACTTTGTGCATCATATTTTTCTTATTGCTATACTGGTTCCTTATGGCTTCATATAATTGTAATTGGCCATATGAAAGGTATAACATAACTAGCCCCACTTTGAATAATGAAAGCAATCTTTTGACAACTTCAAGTATAAAAATAGATTATATAGAAATGAAGTTACATGAATTAACCTTTAGTACCACACCATCTTTTGTGCAAATATGTGACATTTGTACGGATCACACAAGACACACATACACCAAGCCAACAATTATTGGGAGCCTTTCTCAATTGATTGTATTGATCAAAGTTTGAACTAAAACAATCCATACTACAATGCATACCGATCTCAGAGGGCAAATTATTAGATAGACTATTGGGAAAGCCATCAGTATGAGTAGGAACCATTTGAGGAATATGAATCTTAAGAAAAGATGTTATCTTTGGAGGATCTTATAGAAAACCTTGCAAAGTCCACTTTAGTATACATGAAACAAATTGATTATATTCTTCAATCCTAGCAATCCTCACTTCAAAATTTAGAAAACCAAATTGGACAAATGGCTAGGGAGATAACCAATCACACTGAGGACACCTTCCCGATCAACAATAAGACAAATTTTGAAGTTCACATACAATCAATCACCTTGAAGGGTGATCAATTAGAGGAATCACTACAAGAAGATCAAAAGCCATCGTTGATATAAAACATTAAGTTGAGAAAGAAGAAGCATGGGAGGAAGAAACATTAAAGCAAGTAGTGAGTAATGTTTCACCTATTAAATTTTCTTGTTCTCCTTCCTAAGGCACAAATAATAAGTTTCTCTATTTTTTCCATACTTTGAAGAAACTTTGTTCGCTTGATTCTTTCTCACATGCATTGGCTCAAAAGCTAAGCTACATAAAGTTTTTATAGTAAGGCATTACAAGAAATGGGAAGCTGAATAAATATGAATTAGAGTGCCTTGGTAAAGGATGTGAATTTCTACTACAAAAGGAGAGGCCATCAATTCACAAAGAACCAAGAACATGGGAGAATGATGAGATGGAACGTTCACTAAATAAAGAATGAATAAAATCGTTTATGCGGGGGTATCCCTTTTCTTTACCGTTATGTTGATTAGACTTTTACTAGATCAGTTGTTGTGTATAATGAATCAATTATTCAAATTGATTTTGTTAATTTTCATATGGATAAGAAGGGACATTATTCTTTTGGTGCAAGTCAACCTACATTGCCTATGTGTGATTATTTCTAGTTGCCCAAATAAAAAGGCTCACATTTAGTATGATAGAGTCTTTTATGATTGTTGTTGATGTGTGGGCATTAAGTTTCAAGATAGTATAGGAGGACCAATTGTTGGTGGTAGTAGATATGAGTAGAAGGGTGTGCATTTACTTGCATGTGCCTATTGATGATATCACCACCTGTTTGGCGAATGACGTTAGTGCTTCTTAGGAGGCAATTCAAGAATAAGTCTAGCTAAATATAATAAACTTAGTGCTTCTTAGAGGCAACCAAAGCACTTATTTGTATTATTTTATTTAGTGAGTATGTTTTGTTATTTTCTACTTTAGTTTTGTGTAGCTTGATGTCTAAATTCTTGTTGCTTGCATATATATATATATTAGGGGTTTGAAATTGCTTGGAGAAGATAAGTCATTACTAGTTGTAGTTACCCCAAACCTCCATGTTCCCCAAGTTGCGCTCTTACTCTTTTTCTTTCATATGTGTTGAAGAATATTAGTAATAACAATTGATTTTGAGTGGGGGGAGGGGAGGTTTCCCTTGAGCTTGTTGTTGTTTTTTGGATTATAATATGATATCGACTTGTACTTAAATGCTAGATTTGGATATTGATACTGAATTGAAGTTGCCTGTTTTACCTTGTTTTGTGCCCTATTATGTTGCATGGCTGTAAAGGTGTTGAAATTTGTTGTGATTGCTCGAATTGAACGATTGAGGAATTTGAGAAAGTTTTGCCCATCTTCATACTTGAATACTAATTTGGTTAAGTGACAGGTCAATGAAAATAGATGATTAAAAACAATGTGCTTAGGTGTAACATTAGTGATCACACGAGCTTGCCCTTAGATTGTTCATTCTAAATCCCAAGTGTATTAAATTCCTTACATTTTTTAGAATTTACCCTTGAATACATAGGATAGTAGTCGTACTAGAGAAAATTTATATAAATTAATTGACTTTAGGTAACCTCACTTACTCAAAAATTTAAGTTGATTACTGTCCATTGTGAAATTCTAGGTGAGATGTTGATAGGGAAATGATTTGGACTATCTTTCTAAAAGTCAATGAATTAGACTTTTAAACATCCTGAAGATTTAAATTTTATTGTCTGGGTTCCCTTTTGAGCCTAATTAAGTAAAAAGGCAAAGGACCAACCTCATGCTGAGCCTTGATACACTTATCCTACCCACTATATAAGAACTTGTTTACACATGAGATGAAAAAAATAGAAGAAAAAAAGTTGGAAATATTTGTGATTGGTGAGTGATTGAAAAACAAAACTAAAAAAGAGAAAAAAATTTAGCTTGCGAAAATTTGTACTACTCGCCTGGTTTGACTTGTTTACTAACTGGTGGCGCGCATCACCAATTTTCACACACATGTAAAATAAAAATGAAAATCATGAGTATGCTTAGTATATTGGAGGTTGTTTTGTATTGAGTAACTAGGAGTTCATATCACCAATGTGTAAACTCATGTAAAAAGGCACAAAACACTTCAAGAAAATATTAAAAAAGCTCAAAAGAAAGAAAGAAGTAGAAAAAAAGGATGAAAAAGAAAAAAAGGAAAATACAAAAGAAGATGTGTGAGGAAAGTGAAGAAAAGAAAATGAGGAGAAAACAAAGCGTGAATGAAGCAAGACATGCATTATTATGTCAAGTTATTATTTTTGTTTATCCCTATCCTTGTTTTTGAATCAATACCCTGGCCTGACATTACAAGCTTGATAAAATTCGATTATCTCTCTTGATGCACTCATTATATTAGCAGAGGATGGTATGATAGTTTGCTTTTGGTGTAGTGATTCTTTAGCCACAATCATATTATGTTTATAGGTTATCAAAAGTTGATTGTTTGTATAAACTTATTTAAGCGGCACTTGAATATGTTGGATGGGCTATTCACACAGACACACACACATAGGTGGTTGGATGCTTGAAGGAGACATATTGATGATTTTTGAGTGGGCGAGTGTGACATGGATGAATTATTTGAGTTGTATTGCAATAGTAATAATTGAGACATTAACTTTATTATTTTGCTACTTGAAGTGGGGTAAGGCAAGAATTGATTCACTTATGTCTCCTTCAAGTATCAAAATCTCTATGTGTGAATGTGAATAGCCCATCCTGCATATTCAGGTGCCTCCTTAATAGAGATATATAAATAATTAAATGTAATATGATTGTGGTTGAAGAATCACTACTCCATAGGCTTAGATGTAATCTTTTTAAAATTACTATTGAATTTTTCCTTCTTAACCGTTTATTTTCCAAGTTTGCTCCACTTGTTCAAGTCAAACTTACTAAAGATTTTCCAACCTGTAAAATAATCATAAAACACATCCTTTAACCATTGTTATGTATGAAATAAAATAAATTGAGCTCAATTCCCCTTAGTTACACAGGATATACAAATAATCTCACAAAGTGTCAAATAATTCAAGGATTCTTGCCTAAATCACACAAATTTCATAAGATAAATGACCCTTTTCGTGGAGTCATCAGAATCTAGGGAGAATGCAGAGAAAACCAAACTTCTTGGTGGGGAAGTGAATGACTTGGATGTATTGCTTATTAGGTGAGACTTGAAGGTGAAGGCAATCAACCAACTTTGGGTATAGTAGAAACTTTAGAATTTGCGGCTTTAAAGGTAGTAAGTCATCACTATTTTTATTGTGAAGTTCTCATTATTAAAGACTGACACCAACGTTCTAGCAAAACAAGAAAAAGAAGAAAGCATTCAAACCACCAAGGCTTGCTCCAAGAACACATTATTGCCACCTTCTTTAGGCACTAATCACTGCTTAATGATATGGATACAAATCCAGTGATAACACAAGCCATTGAGCAACTTCTTTCATATTACATAAAATTCAGCAACAAACTATCGATCCATCGATGTACCAATAGTTGAAAATAGCTAGTATATCCTTCTATTAACATCACAACCACTAAGAGCTTAGGGCACTTGTATAAGAACTAGTAGATATTAAAGCTTACAGATCAGGGCATCTCCACCAATCATGGGCTCTCATTTGACTTCAAAATTTGGTACAACACTAAGAGGTCAACAACTTAGACCTATCATATGGAAGGTGGGCAATAATTTGTTGATATGTCACAGTCGTTTTCAAATGTTTCTCAATAAATTCAATCAAGTAGGAACACCAAAAGAAAGGCTTGAGGAAGAAAAATCTGTAATTTGTTATGATGTCCTTGTTTAGCTTGTGTATTCTACTGACTTTTGGCCTTGACTTGATATTGGTGTTTTTGTCTTTTAATGGCTATTGTTTGAGGTCACTTTTTCCAATTAACTTACTTGCACGCTAGTGTACCACTTGTGGTTGCAAATAATCAAGATCATGTATGGCAATTTTTGTTCATAATTCTTGTGCAATGCTTTTTTGTTCTTATATTTTGACGACATGGTTTCTACTTTTGTATAGCATTCAGAACTCTGCATATTTTTATGTAATGTTCTTGTTCTATTTTATAAATATATTTTTTTTGCTGTTATTAATGTCGTGATAATGCATAATATAAAATCAACACATAATTTATTTAGTATACAAACGATGACACTCATATATATATAAAAGAAAACATCTCAAACATCCATACAATATGATCAATATCATTCTATAGAAGCATAATTTACATCGATGCATGATTACAACATGTAAAGCTTCAAGTCCAAATGCAACCCTTAAAGAATAAAATAGCGTGAACATAAACAACCGCACATTATATTTTCAAACAACTTCATAGATTCAATAGATGGCATAAAAAATAGTTAATTTGGCCATTCTAAGTCAACTTTAGCTAAACGATAGATATCACAAAATCATATTCAATCTTTCAAGACCAGACTTATTCGCACCATGAAGTCCTAATTTATGATATCCTATCCTTGTCCACATAAAACATTCGAAAATACAATTGTAGACACATAAAAAAATTTAATTAAATAAATACTATGAAAAAGAAATTAAAATATGAATTAAATAATTTATTTTAGAATTTTAAAATAAATACACTCTTCTTAATAAATAATCAATAAAAATTGTCCAAATCAAATGGAGACAAATGGTACAATCCAGTAAGGAGGCAATAAATGATCAAGAGGGCCAATCAGAAGGCGACAAGTAGTGCAGTCCAACAAGGGGCCAACAACCCCAGCCAACGAGAACGCTCCACGTCAACGAGTTAGGTGACTGCACTATCTCTCTTACAACTATAAATAGGGGTCAAAACCCCACAATAAAGACACAACAAGCCAAGGAGAAGAAGAGAAGCAACAAATCCTCTCAAGGCATTCAAGAACATTCAAGGCATTCTTCATCAAGTTCAAGAGTTCATCTCAAAATTCAAGGCGTTCTTCGTCAACGATCTTCAAATTCAACGTTCGATTCGACATCAGTGCGCCAAGCTCGAAGATTAACGTTAATTGAAGAAATCAACAAATTTCAGGGAAGATCAAGCACAAGCCCTTTCCTTGAAGATACTCCAAATTAAAGCCACAGCTTCGATCCTAAACCCAAATTCAAGGCGTTCTTCATCAACAGTTTTCAAATTCAACATTCGAATCGAGGTCAGGGCGCCAAGCTCGAAGATCAAAGTTAATTGAAGAAATCTACAAGTTTCAAGAAAGATCAAGCACAAGCCCTTTCCATGAATACACTTCAAATTGAAATCACATCTTTGGAGGAAGAATCAGAGGACTAAATTAAAGAACAGAACCCGCATCAAATTCATTTGATTCAAGTTGTAATCGATTTGTACAAATTTCTTGTTAGTAGAAATCCAAGAGCAAGATTTTGTCCTACAAATTTTTGGCACGCCCAGTGGGACATCTCTGCCTCTCATCTCTTCCTTCCTCAAAGTTTCAAGTGGACTACAAGCTTCGAACAAGTCATCATGGCCAGCAACAAGGGAAAAGCTATCAAAGCTACTACCTCAGCCGCCTGTGAAACCACCACAAAGAACGTCGGGGTCATCACTAGGAGTTTGGCAAGAAAAGTAACACGCTCAGAACCAGCCCCCCCCATGAAGATGTCAACAACCCACTCCTCACAAGCAAAAATAACGAGGACAGCTCAGCACCTTCGAGCCCTAGCTCTGACGCTTCATCTACCTCCAATGATGCCCCAGTCATGACGACTAATGCCTCGAGCTTGGAGGACCAAATCGCCGCACTGGCTAAAGTCATTGAAGGGCTAGCTAAACATGTCCAAGAGCAAGATGCTTGGATCTCAAGGGTGATGGACAAAGTAGACAAAGCCGAAACCAATCAAATGGCAGAAAAGGCGCTCGAAGTCCCTAGCGAAGTTGAGGCATCTACCAAGCAACCAGCAAATGACCATGAGGAGTCTGTAGCCAAAGAGCTTCAACTATCCTCGGACGGCTCAATTCCTATTGATCAACTTAAAGACTTCATTGAAGTTACCATCAAGAACAAGCTCGAAGGAGGCACTAAGTCGACTTTGGCATACGCCAAGCCCTACTCGGCAAGGATCGACAGTCTGAAAATGCCAACGGGCTATCAGCCTCCTAAATTCCAGTAATTCGACGGCAAAGGAAACCCGAAACAGCATGTGGCACACTTCATAGAAACATGCAATGACGCTGGAACATATGGATATCTTCTAGTCAAACAGTTCATCCGCTTGTTAAAGGGAAACGCGTTTGACTGGTACACTGACCTCGAACCTAGATCCATCGATAGTTGGGAAGAAATGGAGTACGAGGCGGACCGTCAGCATGATTGAGCTTACCTACGCTCGCCAATGGAAAGAGGAGCCGGTCATTGACTACATCAATCGATGGAGGAACCTAAGTCTAAACTGCAAAGATAGATTTTCCAAGGCTTCAGGCATCGAAATGTGCATACAAGGAATGCATTGGGGACTGCGGTATATCCTTCAAGGGATTCGGCCTAAAACTTTCGAAGAGCTGGCTACGCGAGCCCATGATATGGAACTAAGCATTGCTACAAGTGACATAGGTGTGCCACCTATTTCTGAATTACGCAAGACGAAGGATAAACAAGAAGTGAGGAAAGGGGGCAAACCTTCCCCTAAAGCTCTAATAAGAGAATCTGTGACGGTACGCGCCAGGCCCGTCTTGTTCAAAGCAAAGGAAAAGATTGACGAAAGGAAAGAAGCCCCGCAAAAACCAAGGAGGCCAATGTTAAAAGAAATGCAGGTCAAATCCTATCCTTTCCTCGACTCAGACGTTCCCGGGATCTTCGACGACTTGCCAAAGGCCAACTTCATTAAACTCCCCGAAATGAAAAGGCCTGCAGAAGCTGGAAAGATTAATGATCCCAAATACTGCAAATATCACCACTTGGTTAGGCACCCCATTCATGACTGCTTCATATTTAAAGAGAAAATCATGGAGCTTGCCCACCAGGGAAAAATCACATTGGAAGATGATAGTGCAAACATTAACGCTACCACCTCCAACGACCAAATGAAGGAAGCCCATGGAAACGACCACTCCCTGGACAAAATCAATTGCTTCCGTGAGAAAAGCCAACCCTCTAAAGGCTGCATGACCGCAATGGTCTTCACAGACAAAGATCTGATATTAGGATCTCAACCCCATAACAGACCCTTGTTCGTAACTGGCTACATTCTTGAGCAAAAAATCAACCGGATGCTAGTCGACGGTGGCTCGGCAGTAAATATCCTACCACTATGAACACTAAGAGAACTAGGGATCCCGACAGATAAGCTTTCAAACAGCCACCAGATGATCCAGGGATTCAATCAAGGGGAGCAAAGAGCCTTAGGCGTCCTGAGATTGAACTTGCTTATAGATGACATGGAATCAACCACCTTGTTTCATGTCATTGACGCTAGGACTTCATACAATTTACTGCTCGGTCGGCCATGGCTCCACGAGAATGGGGTAGTCCCTTCCACTTGGCACCAATGCTTCAAATATTGCCGCAATGGTGTCGTCAAAAGTGTCTTGGGTGATTGCAAGCCATTCACTGAAGCTAAATCCCATTTTGCTGATGCAAAATATTACTTGGATAAAGCTAAGGGTCCAGAGGTTAGCAACTCCCAACAAAACGACGAGGCAGGATGTGCTCCGACTAAGAAAGGCAAAGCCGATGAGGTGCACCCCAAGAACCATTCAAATAAGACACTAGAAAAGCATGACGCTTTAAGGGGCTTGACACTACCTGTAACTCAAATTGATGGCAGCATACTTGCCCAACCATCTGAAGGGATCATAAAGGAACGTCCTAAGGCTCGAGAATTGAGGATTGCCAAAGGTTTTGGCTTCAAGGCATACAAACTCCTCGTCAAAGCGGGATACAATCCGCAAGAAACGTTGCCATTGGGAAAACTCCCACAAAAATCTGGGGATCAAAACCCACGAACCGGACTTGGATACGAACAGCCAAAGGGTCCTATGCGCATTGCCATAAGAAGAGCTCTTACTAACAATGTAAGGAGAGCTTCCACTAACAACACCACAGTGGAGGACTGCTCTTCAAAAATGGAAAAGAAGCCAGTGTGAGTGTCAGTCTTCAAAAGACTTGGCTCGAACCAGAACCAAAAACGTTGGAAAATAAAGAATAGAGCTACCGAAGCACCAAAGCATGAAGAAAAGCTCCACAGTCGAATTCCCTCCCGCATGAAAAGAAAGACAGACTTGGTCATGTCATGTAACAGAGTCCTCAAAGCCAAATTTTAAATGATCATCTTCACCAAAGCCCAAACTGAAGAAGACGGTAATAGGGAAAGTGTAGGCTCATCCAACCATATAACTGTGAATGAAGGAGAACCCATTGAGGAGGACGCTGAAATCGCACCACCTCAAATGGAAGTAGGCACAAAGTCCACGATAGATGAGTTTAGAGAAATAAGTTTGGAGACGAT
The DNA here is from genome assembly GCA_019155195.1 of Avicennia marina. Taxonomy (NCBI): domain Eukaryota; kingdom Viridiplantae; phylum Streptophyta; class Magnoliopsida; order Lamiales; family Acanthaceae; genus Avicennia; species Avicennia marina. Next base: position 5,297,881 of record CM032772.1, on the reverse strand, counting down.
GACACTCCTCACCCTATCTACATCAGTGCCCTGCTAGGAAATTAAGAGACCTATGCATATGTAGAATTGCTACAGGAATTTAGGGATGTCTTCGCCTGGTCGTACAAAGAAATGTCTGGCTTAGACCCAAAGGTAGCAATACACCACTTGGCAGTTAAAAAGGCAGCTCGCCCCGTTAAGCAAGCGCAATGCCGTTTTCGACCCGAACTCCTCCCACAAATTGAGGTTGAAGTCAACAAATTGATTGAAGCTGGGTTCATCCGAGAGGTCAAGTACCCAACATGGATCTCTAACATTATCCCAGTAAGAAAGAAGAATGAGCAAATTCGAGTCTACGTTGACTTTAGAGATCTCAATGAAGCATGCCCCAAAGACGACTTTCCTCTGGCCATCACAGAGCTCATGATCGATGCCACCACAGGGCACAAGACACTGTCTTTTATGGACGGATCATCCAAGTACAACCAAATACGAATAGCACCTGAAGATGAAGAACTCACAGCTTTTTGCACCCCTAAAGGCATATACTGCTACAAGGTTATGCCATTTGGCCTCAAGAATGCCGGAGCAACATACCAAAGGGCCATGTAAAAAATATTCGACGATATGCTACATAAGAACGTTGAATGCTACATTGACGACCTAGTAGTAAAATCAAAGAAACGAGGAGACCATTTGCACGACTTGAGAAAAGTCTTCGAACGCCTGAGAAGGTACCAGTTGAGGATGAACCCCTTGAAATGTGCATTCGGGGTCACCTCTGGTTAATTCCTAGGCTTTGTTGTTCGTCATCGTGGCATCGAAATTGAACAAGCAAAAATCGATGCCATCTTGAAGATGCCAAAGCCTTGAAACATCCATGAGCTCAAAAGCTTACAAGGAAAATTGGCTTATATCCAAAGATTCATCTCTAACTTAGCAGGGCGTTACCAACCTTTTAGTTGCCTCATGAAGAAAGCCGTCCTTTTCGAATGGGATGAGTCCTGTTGAAAGGCCCTATAAAACATCAAGTCCTATATAACAAGACCTCAAGTGTTGGCAGCCCCGGTGATCGGCCGCTCGTTGATCCTTTACATCGCCGCACAGGAATGCTCGATGGGAACTCTGCTAGCACAAGAGAACAACAAAAAGAAAGAAAATTCTTTGTATTACCTCAGCAAAATGATGACACCAAATGAGCTAAAGTACTCACCAATAGAAAAGATATGTCTGGCACTCGTCTTTGCCATCCAAAAGTTGAGACACTACTTCCAAGCTCACACAATTCATCTGGTGTCTAAAGTAAATCCATTAAAATATGTTATGTCAAGGCCTGTCCTCTCTGATAGACTCGCAAGATGGTACCTCCAATTTCAACAATTTGAGATTATATACATACCACAAAAGGCAGTAAAAGGACAAGCTCTAGCAAACTTCTTGGCAGACCACTTATCCCAACTGAATGGGATCTTTCTGATGACCTACCGGACGAGCACGCCCTGCTGGTAGAAGTCACCCCTCCATGGAAGATGTACTTCGATAGAGCCTCCCATAAGGAAGGAGCCGGCGCCGAGGTAGTATTCGTAACATCAGAAGGCGAAATCCTGCCCCATTCATTTACCCTTGTGGAAAAATGCTCAAACAACGTGGCCGAGTACCAAGCCTTAATCCTCGGACTCGAGATCGCTAAGGATATTAAGCAACTACACCTTGAAGTCTTTGGAGACTCTCGATTAGTGGTCAACCAGCTGCTAGGAGAATATGAAGTTAAAAAACCCGAATTGCTTCCATACCACAACTATGCAAGCAAAATCATGAGTTGGGTCGGAGACGTCACGATCAAACACGTGCCAAGGGGCAAAAACAAATGGCTCATTTCACCTATTTTAAGGGTGTCCTATACAGATGCTCGTTTGATGGAGTGTTCCTACGTTGCTTAGGTAATGACGAAATTACTCAAGCCATGGAAGAAGCACACTCCGGCATATGCAGCACTCATCAGTCCGAACCAAAACTCCATTTCTGAATCAAGAGAATGGGGTACTACTAGCCAACAATGGTGAAAGATTGCATGGAGTTCGCTCGCCGATGCAAAGCATGTCAATACCACGCAAATTTCATTCACCAACCACCCAAGCTACTACACCCGACGGTAGCTTCATGGCCATTCAATGCCTGGGGATTGGATGTCGTCGGACCCATGACAAAATCATCCGTAGGCCATCTCTACATTTTGGCAGCCACTGACTACTTCTCCAAATTGGCAGAGGCGATTCCCTTATAGGAAGTAAAAAAGGAGAACGTTGCCAACTTCATCCGCGCTAACATCATTTATAGGTATGGGGTCCCCCGGTATATCATCACTGACAACGGGAAACCATTTGTCAACAGCACCATAGACAAGTTATGCCAAAAGTTTGGCTTCAAGCAAAGAAAATCCTCGATGTACCATGCTTTGGCCAATGGTCTTGCAGAAGCCTTCAATAAGACTCTAGGCAACCTGTTGAAGAAGGTGGTGTCAAAGTCTAAAAGGGATTGGCACGAGAGATTTGGGAAGGCCCTGTGGGCTTACCGGACTACGTTCAAGACACCCACACAAGCAACCCCTTATGCTTTAGTGTATGGAGTCGAAGCAGTCGTCTTGCTCGAGCAGCAAATCACATCGCTACGAGTTGCTATACAGGATGGACTAACTGAAGAAGAAAACGTTCGCTTGCGTCTTGAAGAATTGAAGGCACTGGATGAAAAGAGGCTTGATGCTCAGCAGAGGCTTGAATGCTATCAAGCTCGTCTATCTAAAGCCTTCAACAAAAAGGTGCGTACGCGATCCTTTCAAATTGAAGATTTGGTACTTGCGGTAAGGAGGCCTATCATCGTCACTCATCGCACTGGAAAAAAGTTTACCCCAAAATGGGATGGGCCGTATGTTGTCCGAGAAGTCTACACAAATAGCGCCTACAAGTTGGTCGATCAGGATGGCGTGACTGTCGGCCCGATCAACAGCAAATTCCTCAAGAAGTATTATGCTTGAAGGCAAGGCACAAAAATGTTAAAACAAAATACGCAAATTGTACACACTCCTGGCCCGCAAGAGTATAAATTGTGAATGGCCTTTACTTCTTGCAAATTTAAGAAATTTCGAACTACGTTATGACTTGATCTCATTTTTGGGTACGTAGAGAGCTTAGACATCCTCTAAGTTCAGTCACAAAATTTGTAACAAGTCATGCTCTAGTAGCCACCACTTGGGGCATTTGCAAGACACAGCAAACAGCATAGATAAGACCAGATGTTAACCAAAGAAATACATCGATGTCCAGAGAATTGAAAAGAAATGACCCTGATAAAAGCTAAGTAAAAGGGTTCAAACCCTCTAGCTCATCTTTCACCGTCACCAGCTCCTCCTTAGCAACACGCAAGGCCTCAGTAGCTCCCTCATCTGAAGGCTTCATGGATCATAGGGTAACTTCCTCCCTATCAATCTCTCCAACTTCGACCGCTATCTCTCGCAAGAATTCCCTCTGCTATACAAGGGATGAGGATAGCTCCTACTTTCGCTTCGTCAAAAGTTCGAGCTATTCCTCCACACTCTTCAGCTCAGCCTCCAAGCGCTCAAGCTTTTTGGCCCCCCTAGCTTCCTGGTTTAAAGCCTCCGGAAGCCGGCTATCAACATCCTTCAACTGTGGGCAAAGATCAAGCCTGGTACTCAAAGGCCCAAAAGTTTAAGCCTAGTCGGTACACGAGGGCAAAGATCAAGCTTGGTATTCAAAGGTCCAAAAGTTTAAGCCTAACCGGTACACGTGGTCAAAGATCAAGCTTAGTACTCAAAGGCCCAAAAGTTCAAGCCTAGCCGGTACACGTGGGCTAAGATCAAGCCTGGTACTCAAAGGCTCAAAAGTTCAAGCCTAGCCGATACACGTGGGCAAAGATCAAGCTTAGTACAAAGGCCCAAAGTTTACCTAGCTGTACACATGATTAAAGATCAAGCCTAGTAGCCCAAAGTGGGACTAAGATCAAGCCTGGTACTCAAAAGGCCCAAAAGTTCAAGCCTAGTTGGTACACGTGGCAAAGATCAAGCCTGGTACTCAAAGGTCCAAAAGTTCAATTCTGGTCAGTAAACAAGCCAGTTTCCCTAACTCAACCTAACAACAAAAGGTCCAAAAGTTCAAAGCCCAAAGATCAAGCCTGGTACTCAAAAAACAAGCCTAACCGGTAACAAATCAAGCCTGGTACTCAAAGGTCCAAAGTTCAAGTCTAGCCAGTACGCGTGGGCTGAAATCAAGCCTGGTTCAAAGGCCCAAAAGTTCAAACCTAGTTGGTACACGTGGGCTAAAATCAAGCCTGTCACTCGAAGGTCCAAAAAAAAAAAAAAGCAAAGAAAACTGGTTCACGCCAAACAGGGCCTTAGCCCCAAAATTGGATTTGTGCCCAAACATGGCCTTGCATTGGGCTCATAACTCAGCACCAAATGCTGCACATTTTCCCGGCTATGGAAATCTCCACCAAACATGGCTCAATGATCCAGACGCAAACTCGACACCACACGAAGCTCTCTCTCTCGCCATCGCCGCCACCCATGTCCGCCAAGCACCACCCAACGCAGGTACCATGTGTGCCGCTGAACCTGCGAAGAAACTGGTCGTCTCCTCCGCTGAGCAACACCACAGACCAACATTTCCTTCACCGAGCACCGCCACACCTCGCCAAGTCTACAACCTTTTCCCTCAACGCAGCATCGCCGCAACACTCGCTCGCCAACGCTGCACCGCCGCAAGCCCAACCACGCCACCGTTACTCGAAATCTCAGCACTTGGAAGCTTCCCAACACAGCCGTCGATTGGAAACGTGTCATGTCGTGTCTGCAACTCCCCCGCCTCGGTGCCGCTGCACTTGCCCACGCCACCGCAAGCCAGCCGTGCCTCAACCACTAGGAGCTTCGCCGCTCGGAAACCGCCCAACATCACTGCTTGGAGGCACAACATCGCCCTGCACCCAGCAATCCGTGCCACCATTCAACACCAGCTGCAACGCCACCCTGATGGCACCAACATCAACCCACATCACCGCAGCATCCGCTCCGTCATGCACCGTCTCCTGCTGACCACCAAATCGGCGAGCTATCGCACAAACACCGAAGCAACCGACGCCTGCTCAAGGAAAAAGCAGTAAGATGAAGAATATCGACTCACCACTCCAACAGGCCTTCAGACCAGAATATATGAAAAGGTGGTGGAGACATTGGAAATTGACTCACACGATTTCCACTGCAGTAATAAATGCTATTAAACTGTTAATAAAGGTGAATAAATAACGATGGTGATAAAGTATCAAGATATCCGTATACACACACGTGTATATATATATATACACATACATACATATATACATACACATAAGTCAAAAAAAAGAGAGAAAAGACAAAAAAAATCATCGCCAAAAAAAATATATAATAATGATAAAAATAAATAAGTAAAATAAAAATAAAATAAAATAAGTAAATAAAGCAAAATAAATAAATAAATAGATAAATAAATAAAATCGAGACTCATTCATTCAAAAAAAAAATTTCTCATGAACGAGTCTCGAGGGGGCACTTTGTAGACACATAAAAAAAATTTAATTAAATAAATACTATGAAAAAGAAATTAAAATATGAATTAAATAATTTTATTTTAGAATTTTAAAACAAATAAACTCTTTTTAATAAATAATCAATCAAAATTGTTCAAATCAAATGGCGACAAATGGCACAATCCGGTAAGGAGGCAATAAATGATCAAGAGGGCCAATCAGAAGGCGACAAGTGGTGCAGTCCAGCAAGAGGCCAACAACCCCAGCCAATGAGAACGCTCCACGTCAACGAGTTAGATGGCTGCACTATCTATCTTACAACTATAAATAGGGGTCAAAACCCCACAACAAAGACACAACAAGCCAAGGAGAAGAAGAGAAGACACAAATCCTCTCAAGGCATTCAAGAACATTCAAGGCGTTCTTCATCAAGTTCAAGAATTCATCTCAGAATTCAAGTTGTTCTTCGTCAACGATCTTCAAATTCAACGTTCGATCCGACATTAGGGCGCTAAGCTCAAAGATTAACGTTAATTGAAGAAATCAACAAATTTCAAGGAAGATCAAGCACAAGCCCTTTCCTTAAAGATACTCCAAATTAAAGCCACAGCTTCGATCCTAAACCCAAATTCAAGGCGTTCTTCGTCAATAGTCTTCAAATTCAACATTCAATCCGAGGTCAAGGTGCCAAGCTCGAGATCAACGTTAATTAAAGAAATCTACAAGTTTCAAGGAAGATCAAGCACAAGCCCTTTCCTTGAAGACACTTCAAATTGAAATCACATCTTTGGAGGAAAAATCAGAGGACTAAATTACAGAATAGAACCCGCATCAAATTCATTTGATTCAAGTTGTAATCGATTTGTACAAATTTCTTATTAGTGGAAATCCAAGAGCAAGATTTTGTCTTACAACAATGATGTGATTTGAGATAGCAATGGAAAATAAAATTGGATAGCAAGCATGGTAGGACAACTACAATCGACATGTCGTGGTTGATTAATAACTTAATATTCAACAAAAATCACAATTGAATAAATTGACTTGAATTGATTCATGAAATTAGAAATCACTGAACTAAATTTTGAAAAAGAAGAACTCTCATTCCACAGCAAATACCAATATCAAATAATTCTATTATCTCTCTTAAAACAATAAAAGAAATATTTATACTAAAATATGCTAAAACACTAAATCTAAAGCCCACATGCTTGCATCCTTAAGAATGCAAGTTGTATGATTTTAATTGAGGTTAGTATATCTAGAATAGAAGCCCTTTCTTTTAAAGCCATTGTCTCATAATCTAACTCTATACATCTAACTCGAGCATCCAATCAAAGCAACAATATTTAAGGCTAACTAGAAGACCAATCACATGAGACAAGTCAAAGAAGCTGAAAGAATCAATGGTGGTGCTTGTTTAAGGCTTTCATGAAGAATTTAGGCATTAGGAAAGGCTTGGAGGGCTAAAGGATTGTTTGTGGATCAAAATGGTGTAATGTAATGAAGAAAATAGAGTTTTAGATGCATTGGGATTGATCTAGAGCTAATCCGAATTGATCCACGTGGGATAGATTGATTGCAAGCTAATGCAGATCAACAACACTTAGGGCACCTTCTAAATTTGCAATGCTATAGCTTTCAAATTGATTTGATAAAGGTTAGATTGACACACAAGTAGATCAAGAGCATAGCAATTCGGTCGCTTGAGAGGGTGATTGATAGGGCAGATACACACATTTTTTGAGTTTGCAATCGCATGCAAAGCATGGGTCCACTTGGATTGATTTGATTGATCAAAATTCTTTCTAGATCGATCAAAACGACAATGTGAATAGAAAGTTTTTCTATTTTTTAGGTTTCTTTATCAGACTTTATAGCTATAAATACGGTCCTTGACTTGTGGAAACCAACTTGTTGCCACTAGATTAATAAAATTAATTCTTCTCCTAACAATTGAGAGTTCCTCAATTTTTGTGGAATTATATTCAAATTGAGTTATTCTATGGTATCCCTTTAGAGATTCGAGACATATCAACCAACATAGGCGTGTTGGTAGCAGTTATTGTTCATTTAAGTTCTTATAATTCGTTGTATTTAGGTCATATTTTATGATTCATACAAGTAGGGTTTGTGTTATACCTTTATCAAACTTATCATACACTTTTGTACACGTATCAATATCTATATATAACATTTTTCCTTCTTGAATTTTTGATTCTCTATTTCCACCAAGTTGGACCTAATTGTTGCAATTGACATTTTTGTCCCAAAGGAGGAAAAATTGAAGTTAAAAGACAAAAGGTAGCTCAAATAAGAAAACATTTAACTTAAAGCAGACCCGTTAACTAGGTAATATCTATTTACTTATTCATTATGTATGCATTTATCCAACATAAATTCATCTATATGATTGAAAAGTAAGAGAGAGGATTGTCAATCATATGTTACGCCACTTATTTGTAAGGTGACAATTATGTGGATTTGACGTAAACTCATCTTCGTGATGTTGATGTTGATTTTTAAATTATAAATCGATTTTGAGGTAATTTTTAACATTTATTTTTGAATTTAAATTTAACGCACACATAATCCATTAATTAAATAATATCTATTTACTTATTCATTATGTATGCATTTAAGCAACATAAATTCATGTATATCATTAGAAAAGTAAGCTTATATTAAGTATACCTTACATGTATAATATAATTATATGGGCTTCGTTTGGAAGCATACTTTGGAGGAGAAAAATTAACACATAATTTAAAAATAGTATAAAATAAGAAAGATAAAGGAATAAAAATATTTTAATGAATAGTATGTTTAAAAATATATATTTTGATAGGATGAAAATAGTGAAAAGTTGGTATACAAACATAGTCATTAAATAGTTTATACCTGCAATGTACATAAATATGTACACACACTCTTGCAATAACGCACAGTCTCTGGGTATGAAAAATTAACTTAAAGTTCACTTGTTAATATAATATAATATTAATATTAATTTATGAGAAGTAATATAGGAATATTAAATTTAATTTATTTAGACTTTAGTATAAATATAAAAAATTTATGCCATGACTTTTTTTGTTTAAATACAATTAAAAAAACCACAGTGTAATTAACATTATATTTTTATGATATAATATGCATGTGGATGTGCGCTATAATGCTAAATAAACTTGATATTTTTATAACTAAAAATGGAGTAACATGATATTAAAAATATAAAAGTCATTGACTCTCAATTCAAATTTAAAAATAAAAAATGATAAATTGATTGGTGTTAGTTAATTAATCAAGATTATAGGAGTACAAATGGTAAAATACAAAAAGAAAAAAATTAGTTATTATATGGATAAATTAGTTGTAATGGACAATTCATGAAAATCATTAAAAACCCAATGAAGGGTGAGCAATAATATGATAGGATAAATATATGATAAAAATGATATTTTTATTTTTAGTTGTTGAAATATTAGAATTTTGACGCATCAATTTGTGAGTAGTGAGTTATTTGCTTGTAACATTATTTTCTTATATTTAATAAATTATTTTTTAATATTTAATATATTCAAATATATTCAATTTGAAACCTAACGGATCCGAAATGAATTGAGTGCCAAAATATTAAAAAAAAAAAGAAAAAACTGAAAGAAGAAAGAAATAAAGATCTTAAATTTTGATAAATTCTTTTTGAGTTCGTCTCATTGCCATCCTTTTTATAATTTATAGTTGCCTTTATTGAAAATGCTTTTTATTTTATAGGAACGAAATAAAGTTGATCGAAATTTTTATATTTATTTAAATATAAGAAACCGCCAAACGAATCACAAAAATTTCAGAAGTGAATAGGCTCCCACAACGAGAAAGAAAAAGAGTAATGTGACGTGTTGGATTGTGACATCAATTGAGGCGCACCATGCAAAGTTATCGTTTTTATTGTCCCAATAACTGTCTGCTTGATTAAACCAATCATACACAAATAGTTGAATCTCCTATCGGCGCAATAAAGTAAAGTTGTAGAAAAATATTTATTTGTAAATGTGATATGAATATCCTTTCACAATTTCAAAGGGCCAAAAGATAACAATAGAGGTAGGTAAGTTAATTTTAAATTTGATGAATTAATGTTATTTACTTCTCTCCTCTCCCTTAATCACTTAGCAAATCTGTTGTTTATTGTTTTTATATTTTATTACTTAATTTGTAATTGATAATTTTTCCCTATAATTTTTTGATTATGTGTATTTTAAGTGTGCTTTGATTGATACAATGCAAGGAGTAAATATTTGAGTTTTTTGGAAAAAAAAAAAAAAAACTCAATAAGATGATAGTTTTAATTCCCAACAAGCAAAATCCAATCCCCAACTAGCCAAAACATATTCTTCCAAGAAAAATGGGATGGTTAGAGTCTAACCAAACACAAGGTTTTAGGTTTTCATCATAAGAAGAAAGAAGAAAACAGAAATAAAGACACAAGAAATGGCAACCGAGGAGTATCTGGATTTTGTTCATGTTATGGTGAAGCCACTTGGATGACCAAACAAGACTAAAATTTGTAAATCTTAGACAATGCTTCAGGGTTCTTTTTCTGAATTCTTAGTCATACTTTAGAAGATAGTATTGGTTGCAATTAGTATTTTTCAACTTTTTAATCCTTTAGACTTTTGAATTACTTTTCGATGAACCTTTTTGAATATTATTTCATAGGTTTTTTGTTCAAAACTTTAAAACTACTGGGCCATACTTTTGAAATTAGGCCTGGATCAAATAGAGGTGATCAGCACGCGAGTTGTCTCCGAATTGAAAATAAATGTAATGAGTTTCATGTGTAATCTTTTGAGAATGTGCATTTAAGCTGCACTCCTTTTGCACTCTAATATTTTAATATTAAATACATCTACAAGCTATTTGAACCTTTTGTCTAGCTAAATCATTAATTGCACAAGTTGGCCCTACGTATGCCATATATCTAATTCTATTGTTTTATTCCTCCAGGCCCCCCAAGATTTAAAAAAATGAATATGTATCTTGACAAGGTTCTTTTCATTTTTAGTTATATATATATATATTATATACTTTCAAAATTTCTTGGTTGTATTGTCAAATACACAATCCCAAATATATATATATATATTATATTATATACTTTCAAAATTTCTTGGTTGTATTGTCAAATACACAATCCCAAACCCTATCCACTTTATTTTCATATTTTTGTAAGCCAAATATAATATAAATTAGAAATTATATTAAATTTAAATAGAAGAAAAGCACAAAGTCATAGAAAAAGAAACATATGTGTTGTTCTCACCAAAATGAGTGCCATTTCATTAGCCCAAATTCTTTAATTGAGAGGCACACAAGGATCAAGTAGTTCGGGTTCTTATGTCAAAATTCTTTTTAATTTGCTGTCTTCCCAATTACAGAATACGACAAAAAACTACAAGTGGAAAGTTAACAAGCATCACGATATATGCATATACATATATATAAATGTATATATTTTGAAAAAAGCATCGCAGTATATTAAATGCCAAAAAATGCCAGGTGAGAGAGTCACCGACCGTAGCCACTTTCCACGTGGATGGTTGATTTACAGTCAATGACCTTTAGTGGTAAATTTTTTTAAAAGAATTAGGAATGATGCTGGCATGATAAAATTATAGTTTCAAACATTTTGTCTAGTATAAACTATTTACTACTTTAATATTCAAGTTTTAACTTGTAATAGCACCATATTCATGGATGTCGTATTTGCTTTTTGTTCTCATATATCCGGCGTAAAGACAAGTGACAATTAAATTATGTTTATAAAACTGAAATGCAAGATCCACTTCCAGAATAATTAATTAGTCGTAAAAGCAATATTAAATAAACTAATTTTGAATTTCAATTAAATTCATTGTAACCTCTATCTAGACAAATAATAGTATACAAATAAGGAAAACACAACGATCATAATCTTGTATGGGCTTTCAATTGGAAAAAACAAAGTAGAAAAATATGCAGCTTAAGAAACTCTTATGAGAAGATTCCAGCAAGGCTGAGACAGACAGTCAGACTTTTGCTCCAATAAATTAATGGCTTTCTCACAAGAAAACGGTCGATTTGACCAAATACTCTTCAAATTGAAATTCTTATCTCAACAACGCATGCCTCAGCCAAATTACTTTAAATTAACAAGACCTTTCCACATGTCTTCGACAATTTTCACTTTACTTTGGGAAACTGTCTAATAATAATAATTGTATTTTGAGTAAATAAGAATTCTTGTATGGGTCGTGGTGTTGATATTAATTGAAAACGAATGTCTTTTCTAATTTAATAAAAGCTATATAAATTTGATGCATGTGGTTCTTGCAACCCACAATTTGTCAATCCAATGAAATAAAATGATTGCTAGCTTGTTTTATTTTATCTTTTGTTTTCTTCTTTCTATTTCTATTTTAGTTCATCTTTTGTTCCATTTTGACAAAAGTTGAGTTGTGCTCCTAAAAAGGAACAGAAAAAGAAAATCACTTCAACTAAAGTTAGACGGGCTAATTAGGTTCAATAAACAATCACTCACAAAACAACTCTGTCTTGTTTGTCTCTTGAAAATCGGCCGCTGAAAAAGTTCGCTTATGAAATTTTTGGATTCATAATATATAATTATTTTACAAAAGAATCAATCCAAAAATTATTGAATCATCAATTATTGTATAGTGAATTAAAGGCAACGCGTTAGCTTAAGTGATAACTATTTATTGGCAAGCACGAATGGTTTTTCCACCACATGGGCCTTATCGATCTAATAATTGCGGATGGACAAATTGCCTGGCAGCCCCACTTATCTATGACAATTTCACCTATTTCCTTCACTATTTGTACACTAGGAACCAACTATAGATCTCTAACCTTTGTTTGAGAGCCATTTTAAAGGATTTTTGGGAATGATATTTTTGATAATGTTGTTTTAAGGGTATAATTTTGTAATTTCAATGCGTGGACTTGGGTTTCTATGATATTAATTTTTTTTATTATAATAACAATATTTGGTGTATTATTTTAATTGATTAGTTGCCCACAATTGTACCGTTGATGTTAAATTAATGTTTGTTTTATTTGAATTTAAATATTAAAAATTATTTCATGCCATTAGTCATTATGCCTCAAATTAACCTTTATGTTTCACACTCATAAATATGTTTAGTTGAACAAATTTTTCAAAAGTTCACACAACCAAAAAATAACCGGATTGAGACGACGTTACAAGGGTTTTGGAACAAAAAAAAACAACGTCGTTTTACAACCGTCTCAAAACTGATCCAAAGTAATGTCCCAACATGGAGAGGAAAAACTGTTTCATTGCCATCCTTAATGTTAGAGATAACTATCAAAAGTCATCCTAAGTGGGGATGATCTTTTGAGAGCCGTTCCAAGTGTAGGAATGACTTTTTTTAAGTCATCACTAATAAGGGGCGGCTTTACGTAGCCATCCCTAAAATTAGGGATGGCTTCTTCGACCATCCAAAAACCATTCTAATTCATAAGTTTTAAAATAAGGTTAAATATGATCTTTTATTTGTAACTCTAATCTTTCTCTTCAACATTAGCAAAAGAGTATCCAATCTAGTTGAGAACTTCATAAAGTTGGTGAGATTGATATTGGTTTTTTTTAAAAGGTAATATTGGTGCTTTTGCTTGTGTTATTATGTAACTTTGATTCCTTTGATATGTAGAATGATAAAAGCAATGCTTTTGAGGTGTAATTTGAAATTTTGCTTCATACCCATGTTATTTAAGATCCATCTATGATTGTTTTATGTACTTTCGATTAATTGTAAGTTGTAGAGACAACAAAATATGCTACAGATTTTTGCACATATTTTTTGGCAATATATGTTAGGAATTTTGGTTGTAGAGTTGAATGAGATATAATTGCAAATGTTTAAGTAGTCATTTCTTATATGTGTGCATTATTGAATTTAATTATGAACTTTAGTGAGTATAATTGGATAGTGTTGAATATATTGCTTTTGGTGTTTGTTGTAGTAAAATATATTAAAACAAATTAGATATTGGATGTATAACAAAAACCTTCGTGGATGTCGTGGATTGACTAATGAGTTCGAGAATGGGGTTAATGAATTTGTATATTAGGCTTCTTAGCAGTTTGATTTCGTGGATGTCAATAGGATCAAGTGTCTTTATTTGCGATGTAAGAACAAGTTTCTACATTTGGATGAGGTGAAGGTGAATTGATTTAGGAAGAGATTTGTTAATATGTATTATAATTAGACTAGCCATAGTGAGACCGAGTACTTTGATAGTGCTATAGGGATGGGTAGTGACAATAGGCCTCTACGAAGCACTGTAGGTGATGATAATGACAAAAAATGTCATGGAAACAGCTAATGGTGTATGATGTAGTTGGGGCATGCAATGAAACATTTATGGATGAAGTAAGTTCGAGTAACACAACACAACTGAACGATGAAGACACTCACCCTTATGGGGGATAAAGTTATGCAACAAACTATAAGGAATGATTGTCAAAGAGATTTTTTGAAGTGTTACATGGGTTGGCCAACCTCTACATGACATATGCAAACAATTTTTTCAACTGTTAACCATTACGAGACTAGTGAGTATTAAAGCAGAGCATGGTTCGTCATAGAGTAGCTATAATGATATATCGAGGCTGATGAATGAGGTATTACTGTGCGACCATCGTATGCTCGAAAACTATTACAATATTAAAATGTTGATAAAGGGCTTGAGTATGCCTATTGTTAAGATTGACTGTTGCAGAGTTAGTTGTATGCTCTATTGGAAGGACGATGAAGGACTTAGGAGCTACAAATTTTGTGGCTAGCTAAGGTTCAGACTGTAAACAAGTAGTAATAGTTGTAGTAACAGTGACGTGTCATATATGAAACTAAGGCACTTGCCATAAACTCTAAAATTGTAAAGATTATATGGTTCGATTAAAATAACTAAATAGCTGACTTGGCATGCCATTTATGCCATTGAGGAGGGGTTTATGTGCCATCCGTCTAATGCTGAGGCTTGAAAGCATTTTGATAGGACACACCATGAGTTTGTTGTTAATCCTAAAAATGTGAAGCTTGGACTATGTGTGGATGGGTTTGCCCGACATGGACTCTATAGAAAAACATATTTATGTTAGACAGTAATGGTGACTCTGTACAACCTTCCACCTGGTATATGCTCGAAAAACCTATGTTTTTATCTCATATGACTCTTATACCATCTAATCTAAAGAAATTGATTGACGTATATCTGCAACCACTAATTCAAGAGTTAATCATGTTGTGGGATACTAATGTCATGATGTATGATTCATCTAGATAAAGTTATTTTAATATCAAAGTAGCATTGTTGTGAATAATTCATGACTTGACTACATACTCGATGATATCGGGGTGGAGATTCGCTGATTTGATGTTGTCCCACATGTATGAATTATAATAAAGCAATTTATCTTCAACATGATAGGAAGCTAAGCTATTTTGATTTTCATCGACAATTCTTGCCATTGAATCATTCGTATAGGAGAAATAAGTAAAATTTTACAAAAGAACAGGTATAGAAATGTCTCATGCCTCAGAAGAAAACTAGTGAACAAATATGGAATCGTGTTGTCAAACTGGGCAGAGTTATGAACAACCTACATGATGTGATTAATGGTTACAGGAGTATCCAGAAGTGGACAAAACAAAGTATATATTAGGATTTACCCTATTGGAAGTTAACTTGCACCGTTATAATTTAGATGTCATGCACCTTGATAAAAATGTATTCTACAATATTTTTAACATAGTCATGGATGTGAAAAGCAAGGCAAATGAAAACTTAAATGCTCAGAAGGATGTTGGAATCATATACAACTGTCTTGAACTTGCTGTGGCACCAAATAGTGAAGGACTCAAACTTATCGCTGCTTATAGCCTAAATAGGAAGGGATGGGTGATATGCGAGTGGCTCAAATAGTTAAAATTCCAAGATGGGTATGCATCAAACATTAGGTGGTGTATGGATATGAAGGAGCTGAGAGTAAATGATATGAAAAGTCACGATTGTTACATGTTTACGGGGAGGCTTTTTCCAATTACATTCAAGGAAATGTTGCTAAAATTTGTGTGGAATATAGATTAACAGGAATTAGTATGCTACTTCAACATCTCTACATGCTTATGTTGAATGTAAGTCAAGTTCAATGTTGGAGGAAAATGTAGGGTTGCTTATTTGCAATTCGGAAAAAATATTTCCGTCAGTATTCTTTGTCTTAATGGAACATCTCATTGTACATTTTCCATATGAGATAAAGATTGAGATCCTATGCAACATGGGTGGATGTACCTGCTTCATAGGTTAGTAGTTCGTTCACTCAGTTTCTTTGTTCTATTACAACACAAGCGTAACAACTTCAACTTTGTAAAATGTCTTTAGGTTTCTTCATACCTTAAAAAAAAAAAGATTACAAAGTACATATGAAGGCTTCAATATGTGAAGCATATATTGTGAAAGAGAGCTATGCTAGCCTCGAACTATTTCAAGTCCCACATACTTAGTAGGATAACGAGGCTCATACACAATGCTCCAAGGCCCACAACTGCACCATGCTTTTCATTTTTGATATTTAATTTTCTTGACAGGACATCCCCTCAATAGCATTCTTGCTTTCTCACTACTCCTAAGTGACATGCAGCAAAGACATACATTTTGTTGAATTGTCTTGAAGTCAAACCTTTTTACAAGGTAGGTAACGTATTGTATGCTTACAACATTTACATTTTCACATTTCATACCTAATTGAATAAATATGCTACGTAGGGTCTTGTGAGTTAATACACCGAAGAAGACCTTCTTATGAATCAGATTGTAGTTCAATACTTCCTACTCTGATTTCATTGATATATAAGCAAATAAAGAATTGTTGTGAACCCAGAAAAAATTCAAATCGAATCATTTTGGGAGTCTAATAGAGCACTTCTTTGCTGAAGAAAGTCCATCTTGGTCACAATATATGCAGGATGGAAAAATGAAGCTTTTGTATTTCATAAATAAATAAATAGAGTGCTTTGCCGAAGACAGTGCATCATGGTTGAATCTTGGGGGCACAACATAGGAGATTCAATAAAGTTATGTGAGATGAAAAATGGTGCCCTTGCAACCAAAACTCATAGGCCATGTCGACATTTCCCTTTTATTAATAGAATAAAAGTCCCTAATAATTACTTTAGATGACGCTAGATTGAAATATTTATTAATTTTTTTAGTTAATTAAATTTGTCCTTTCTTTTATTGCGAGTTTTCATCCAAAAAAGAACATCCAGACTCAATATTACATTTATTCAAACTAATCATTTAAAATAAAAATTTACACAAATAATTTCTATCAATAAGCGTTTCCGCATTCAAAACAAGCGCGTAAGCTGAACACTGAACTTTGCAGCGCTCTTCATCGTACCTAGCTTGCAACGCAAGATAAAGAATCCATTGACTTCAGAGATAGTCTGGGCCCTATAATTGATGCATTTTCTCCAATTGTCCGTGCTAATTAGAGTCGCATGAAGAAAAGCTACCAAAGAAAGCTATCTACTCAATCTCTTAAAACACAATTCTTCTGCTCAAGGTGATTGCAAGCACAAAAGCCATCGCTTGAAACTTCGGCACTGAAATGAATGTTAAGGTAAGGCTTTGTTATTGGAATTGAGCATAGACACTTCACACACGATGATAGTGATACCAATCTACCAAAACTGCTCTTACATTGCTAATAAGAAGAATTTCTTGATTCAAAAACTTTACACTACCCAATCACATCTCTCCCTAGTGAACTTGTCAACTCCATCGGTGGATCTTAATCTAGCGACAGATGACCATGTAGTTGATCCTTTGATCAACTATACTTCAGATGAAAATGAAACCAGAGAAGAAAAGTACAACCAAGCAGTTTATCAGAAGTAGAACCATGCTTACTTCAAGACACCCTTCCCAAAATATGGGTATTTCAAGCATGCTATTCACCTAACATTGAGGATACAAGTTATATTAATGTTAAATGCATGAAAAGCAATGCTGGCAGTCATTTTGAACAATTGGAGCATGGATATAGTCTCGCACACGTATTAATAATATCGACCACCCTTATCACTGGCAAACATGAAAACCAATGTAAATTGTGTAAAAAAATAATAATAAAAACATGAAAAACAGCAGCCTTGCTCATGGTTGAAGTCATGTGATAAGGAAGCGAACTCACATATACGCACATCATAACACTAGTATTGAACTTCCAAAAGTTAATGCAGATGTAGATATGAGCGTGAGTAATCAACGCAGCCTCCTAGCCTGTCTTTCAGACTCAAGCAAGGTGAGAATGTCGCCCTCCCTCACAGGTCTCTAGACATTTCTCATAATGAAACGGTTCTGATCATCAATAAATTTGACTCTGACTTGAGTGACTTGCCCGCGAGATCCTATTCTGCCTACTACCTTCACAACTACCGCGTGTTTGATTTGAGAATCCATTCTGCAAGACGTGAAAGATGAACTAAGCAAAGCACACGTGAGGTGCTTACAGTTATTAGCATATACAGCCAGCAAAAGGAAACAAATTAAGAGACCAACAAAATAATTTTGAGCAGTAAGGCACATTTGAGAAACATAACAGGCAACCAATGAAATTAGTCTGATAAACACACAAACTCTATGACAAAAAGATCCCTAAGCATAACTCCGCGAGTACCACCATATTGAAGGATTAAAATTCATTATCGTGATTCATGAATATACCACAGCGCAGACAGTTGGCTTATTGACAACACAACAATTTCATGAACCATCTAGCTTAAAATCTTTCATTTCGCGAGTAATAGAATCTTGACCTTTAAAAATAAGGACAATTTCAACTACCAAAACCCAATTAAATTTCATATTCGTAACTCTGGCAGTACATATTAGAACATCTACATGACTAACGAAACGCAAAAACCGAAGCATATCACGGCAACACAGAAGAACGAACCAGGTAACTGAACAAATGAAACAACTGAAGAGCAAAAACGCGCACAATACAAACAGATCATCTAAGGATATAATTAGAAGGAACCTGAACTACAAGAAGACACAAAGGCGAGGTGACGGCAGAGGCGGGCAAACCCTAGCACAATGCCCTATTTGTATTATTGAGTCGTACACTATTCTGCACTAAATATAGATATTTTTCGTAACAATTAAAAGTATAAAAATATTTTTAAAAAAATAAGATGACTTGAAAAGAATTTGAATAAAAAAGCATTTTTAAGAGAATATACAAATAAAATAATAAAATAAAAAAAGTAAAAAAAAAGAGGATAGAAAAATAAAAAGTAAATAAGGGTAGTTGTTTAATTTAACTTTATGTGATCAAATATCTTTATTAATTTAATAATGTAGAGTAGATTAATACACTCTATGCATTTTAAATAATAGAAATACAATTATTTAAAATTAAAACTATAACAATATTTAAAATAAACAATCAAAAGGTGATAAAAATGAATTTCAAATGAGAAAATTTAAAAGAGAACACATATAAAAAAAAAAGAAGTTAAAAGAGGAAAAAAGAAAATGATAAAAAATAAATGAATTTAATAAAAGGATATTGTGCAACAAAAAGTCTAATTTCAATAATAATATTGTATAAAAAATAATTGTACATATTTAAGTACGTGTGGTCTCTTTAGTCAAGATTAATTGTGTAAATTTATTAATTAAGATTAATGTTATAAATTCAAACTATGCAATCAAATTAGTCTAATAATATAAAATTATTAGTATAAATTACTAATAATGTAATATAGATTACTAATGATATAAGTCTACAAGGATATGATATGTGCGAATAAAATAAGATATGAATAAAATGAATATTAAAGTGAAATAGAGATAATAATGAAATGAGCAGTGTATAAATAATCCCATGACTCATAGATGGTATATATAAAGAATGAAAAAAAAAAAAAAAGAATGGAACTAATATTCCTCCTTTCCTTGCATCCCAAGGTGGTAAGTAAAGATGAATATGAGAATAGAATAAAATTACTTATAATGACCAATTTATTCTTAAATGATAAATGTTCATATATTGAAAACTTAAATGACACCCTTAGGTAGGATTAATCAATTAACCCATAAATTAGTTCACACTACCTTGACTTTAATCGTTTTTTTATTTTATCTTTAGCAAAATTTCCTAAAATTAATTTAGTTGTTAAATATATTGTGTTATCTCTATGCATCAATCAATAAAATATTAGTTTCATACACTATCATTATAAGTTAAACAAAATATTACTTGACAATTTAATTAAAATTATTTTGTATTTCATTATTTAAATTTATTTTAGCCCACTAGCTTCCACAAAATAGGTTTATTTTTTAATGATTTATATACTCTTAAAAATATTATATTGTACTAAAGTGTTGTGTTATTAAATTATTTCTTACGAACACATATGGTATGAAATTATGGCCACTGTACTTAATTTATAATGAATGCTTGGAAGAAATTTCTGTTACTTTGTTCTATTAGTGTTCTCGACATTAATATGCTAGACTTGGTGTTGAATGTATGGTTCCTATTTCATTAAGCACACATTCTTTATTTTGATCATTAGGCTGCTTAAGAAGTTCTATGGTGAGGATGAGATGATTGAGTTAAAGATGTAAGCCTTGCTTTAGGTGTTGGCGCATTCTCTGATGAATGAGGAAGATTAAACAAAAAAATTTAGAAAGTGAGGACTTAGAAAAATTCAAGAAAATATATGTGAGCATGGAAAATTGTTCTACTCTGATAATTGGAGCAGTTGAGTAATTGGGATTGCATAAAGACCCCTATTCATTCCTGCATAAAAAGGTTGCCCAAATTATGAGTATGCAAAACATCTTGAGTTAGTTGCGGGTTGAGTAACTGGAGGTGTGCAATGAACCTTGTTCACTTTCACATAAAAAAGTTCCCAACTGCTTAAGAAAGAAGTTAAAGCTCATAGAAAATAATGAAAAACAAGTGTTGGGAAGAATAACGAAGAAATTACTAACCGACACAAGTCCTTTAATGAGAAGTAATGTGATTGAACTTGCTGGAAAGAGAGTATATTAATACCTAGAGTGAGCAATCCTAGATTTGATTGTCTTGGAATTGCTATAGGATTATCAAGCGGTTGAAGTGGTTGAAAGTTGAAGAGCAGCACACACACAAGAACTCATGCTGTAAACGTTTGACTTAACAACGCTATGATCTTGGATGATGGTAGACTAAGTCCTAAGTACTTATATATCTAAATTTTGAAATTAAGAAGAGTGACCAAGTTAATTATTTTATGCATCAATGACTCCGTTAAAAGAGAAGTGTTTACTTAAGGACAAGCACACGAGTAAGTGTGGGGTGTGATAATATGTGAAATAATAGGCATATTTGTACCCATATTGTGCTTCATTTATGCATTCATGTGAGTAAAAATGAAAAAAATACATTATCATACATAAATTACATTAAATATTATCAGGCATGTATCTTAGTATGGATTACATCGAATATTGTGATGCTCATGAAGGTTATCATGGGTGCAGGGATTAAGGAGCAGCTTTGGAAGGATGTTGAGTAGAGGTGGAACATTCAATTAACCTAAAACTTCGCGGAATAAAGGAAAAATGAATTGACTCTCTGACGGAGTAAAAATCAGGTCGATCGGACGAGGAAGTTACATGGAAAGTATGAACACCGCTAGAACCATCGGAAACCTTAAATGGGCGAGGTTAGGGCCATGATTACAGGAAGTGGAACCTCGATCGCAAGGCATATGTCCGCAATTGCTATGAGGATCGTACCATGCACTAGAATTTCCATGGTTGGAGGCGTTACCATGGTTGAGCGAGAATGAGTTCTACGGCCATGGGCGAAGACCGTGGTGTGCACTAGAATTACCATCGTTGGAGCCAGGACCGCTATTGAAGAGCCGCAATTGCAGAAGACAGTGCGAGTAGATACGTATTTCTGGAAATTGGATTTTATTACCATTTTTTATGCACCCACCTGCTTGACCTAGTTCTCCCCTATATAAAAAAGATTTTTGAATGAAAATTAGAGGGTGGTGGCTGAGGAAAGGGCTGGAAACTTGGATTCAAAGAGGCTACATCATTCAAAAGTAAATTGGAAGAATTCTTTTGGTGTTGAAGACATAATCTAGCACGCAATTGTTCAAAACTTTGGACTAAGATTTTCTTATCTTTTTCTTGGTTCTTTGAATAATAAGATTATGAATTTGATTATTATACTTGCTTTTATTTTTTTAGATTGCTAGATATACTCTATGACCCTGTGACAGTTGAAGATTTGTAACGAATAATTATATGTGGTTTGCTTTTGTTGTTCTTATTATTTGCAATCGTGATTCTATGTTTTCAAGTGCTTAGGGGCTCTTTGATTTAATTGTGACAACGTGGGGAATAACGAGAGTGGAACCCGCAGGTTAGACATCAATTGCAAATGTAAATTTCATGAGAATAGTGAAAGTGAAATTAGGGAATTTATGTGGGATGAGTGTTAATATGCATATTCTCAACTTTAGTGGGACGTGAGAACACGCTTGTTGGGTTGAAACTTTGGGATGATTCGGGAGAATGTCTCAAGGATTAAAAGAGTAATGCACCATAATAAGCCAATTGAAGTTGGTTCCAAACCCATCTATTGTTCATTGAATTTCCACACTACATAGGAGCCTAGGCCTTCACACCATTGAATCTTCTTTAATTCGAAACCATCTTGATTGCCCAAGAAATCTATGTTTTTTTGGTTTTCTCTTGTTGCTCTTATTCATTCTCTCACTTAAGACGGATTAATTGATTTGTTCTTCATCATAACAATAGTCACAATTCATACTCTCTCTGTGGATACGATACTCCTACTTAACTGGTACTAGTTATTAAAAATTAAATTTTGGTGTCTTACAATGACACACATCAGTCACCACTTTATTGAGGAGCCCATCTAGTGTGCACTTTACATCATTCAAATGATAATTTATGATGAACTATGAAAAAGAGTTAAGAAGTTACAAAAAGGATCAAATCCATCTAGAAATTTGTGTCCATGATGAAGTACAATAACTCAAGCCTCTTAATAAGCAAAATCATTTTGAGGATATGTTCACTAACGTCAACACCCTCAGCTATGCACATCCTGAATAGCTACTTCAATATCTTGTATCAACAATACGACTTTGCTCACTATACAACTTTTGCAAGTGATACAGGATCTCTTGAGCACTCACCATGCTTTAGTGGGTCCTCTAGAGATCATTGGTCATAGCAACCAATATATAGCTCTTAACTCATAGATCATACTCCAATTATTTTTTATAAGTGGCTTTCTCCTTCTCACTAGCTATATCAATAGGGGCTACTGGTATATCAGTCTCAAATACATAGCTGATGCTCTCCAAATTAAGAATGATTCTCAATTTTTGAGCTAATCGACATAGTTTAGCCTATAAAATATGTTAGTCTCAAGTAATTTAGTGCGAGGTGTGGTTATTATTTGAAATTAAATAAACAGTAGAAAATAAACAAGAACTTGTTAATTTGGCTGTAATATGTGTTATTGTTATGATTATGGACTTTAAATCAAAATGATCTCCCACTAAATTTTTTGAATCCTACACCCTCTCTAGTAGAAAATGGCAATTCCATTCGTAAAATGTCTTACCCATATATTAAGTGATTAGACATAACATACCTTACACATACAGATCTTGGCATGCTAGGCCCAATGACTAGCAACTCTTGCCAACATATCTTATGCAAAATCCAATCTTTTCTTTTGGCACATGGCCCAATAAAGCCTTACACATGCAGTTCTTGGTAACATGGGTCCATTTAAGTCACATCCACCAACTGATAACTTGCCATATTTGAATCCCAACCATAGCCATCTGCTCTTAAGATAAAATATCTTTTGAATGTTGTATCTAATGCACCTAAGGCCCTAAATGCACCATCGTAATGTGACCTTACTGTTGTGATGATATATCACACTAAAGGTACACCTAAAACCTTCAGCCCAGTGGAGGGCCATGGCAAAACAATTTTGTTTTTACAAGTTCATATTGTTTAAGAAAGATTTTAGTCCATGTAGTTTTCAGGTTTCGCTTTGCACATTATCTAATTTGCATGCTTCTCATACATCCAATATAAATAATATGCAAAGGAAATAACATAGAAGATTACGAACTTCTAAATTTGCTTTGAACTATGAATTAGATCATGCGCATATGCGTGAAATCCTATACTATTAAATAAGAATTCTTGAATGCTTCTTTTGTCTTGGTCTTTATAGCTTCCTTCATGCGGCCCACCACACCATGGAACCTTGAATGGCACCAACCCTTGGTATTCGTATGAACACCAACTCCTTGATGTCTTTCATGTTTCATATATACATGTGGCATGCTGTGGAGAATTTCTATTCTACATAATGATAATAAAACTTGGGCTTTTGTCTTTACAACCTATGAACAATTTAATTATATAACCATGAAAAGCAATACAAAGAAAATACATTCATCCACAAGTATCCTATGTCTATAATCTAATCACAACATACATTAAAAAAATTATACATCACATGTATAATTAAGTAATTCCATGTAATGAACCTTTCTATAACCTATGCATCTCATGCACTAGTTTTCATTTCTTGAATGATAATTTTCAAATAAAAAATGAAAAAAATTCTATTCTGCAAATGCTTGTGGCTGTAGGAACCATTCCTACAACTGCAAGGTGTAGATTCACAGTTGTGATAACAAAAAACCTTATTTTCTACAAGGTGCATGAATTTTGGAGTATATAAGTGTGTTTACAACTCCTATAAACATGCTTAAATAGTTAGAGCACTACAGTTTCAAGACATGGGCTTTATGGCCATCCTACATGAACCTTTAGTTAATTCTTAGCCATGAACTATTTATTATTAATCTTATTAATAATTTGCAGTTCATATGTCTTCCTTTATTATTAATTTCCATTAACAATTAAAGCCCACTTTTGTTAAGCCACTTTTTAATTTAATTAATCTTATTAATTAAATTAAAGACCCATTATTCTTATAATTAATGTTCTCTTCATCAATAAACAACATGATAATTTATTAAGTTCAATTCAATTGCAACCAAATAAATTATTTCACGAGTCTTCTCAAGCTTCGTAAGCAACACACTAATTTAACACACATCATAGGCATCAATCTTTTATGTATAACCCTTTAAGTTCATTTTTAATTGGTAATGAGTATAGTTTAAAGGATATGAGTAGTGCCTAACTTACAGCCTACGTTGAAGCTTAATTAAAATGAAGAGAAATGGATCACACTAAACCCTTTCGGTTGTGAGTACCATGTGGCATAGACCTTTTGTCATACTTTATCGCAACTAATCAAAAGTCATGGATTAAATTAAACTTACAAACTTGATCATATGATTTGTCGATGTTACCTCATAAGACTAATGCTTCTATTAGAAACTCTTTTCTGATCACACACTACTTCGGCCAAGGGCTTTTATCTCATGGAATACCGGCTGCATAGAATAAACACTTTGTTCATTTATAAGAAGATAAATCCCTTATTAAATATACACATACCTCCATTCACATCTGAACAATAGCACGTTAAAGTCATGACCTATCTCATGCCAAGATAGGCATTAGCCCTTAATGCTTTAATGACATGTTAACAATCATGTGCATTAAACAACCATGTCATCTCAAGTTTAACGTCTATGCGCACTTAACATAATCATGAAGCAAGACATTGATTATTAAGAGTTAACTTCAAATGTTTACTTCATTCTACGAATCATTATCTGATTGTCCATTTTATAATAACACATTTATACACACGTATTCTCAATAGTTCATACCAAATGGTAGACACTCATCGTACAAATATATGATGTTCAAGTGGTACTGACTCTAATGCCATTTAGAGTATCTATGACTTGTGAACTGATTTTTGTAATTGAGTATTATGACAGCCTTTTGTCCATCTTCAAAACTCTTATGAATAAGGCTTCTTAAATCAATCACATTGGTATATGTATTACTTTATGCCAATCATGATTTACATGTACAAAGAAACTTGCCAAGAAATTGATATGGAAAATCAATATTTTATAATTAATGTTCAAAGATATCTAAAAAACCATGATGTCCTCCAATATCTTTCATTAACTATTGGCGTTAGAAGACATATTACTAATACTTAGCACGATCATAAAGTAAGACATTAGCCGCAATAAGTCAATGTTTGAATATTCATTCTCCACAATGATATATCCGTAAACAAGTTTTCTTAGTATCTCATGTCAAATGACATGACATTTATAATACAACCACAAGGTGTCGAAGTCATATAAACTCTCTAATGCTCATTGGGAAAGTCTAACTTGTGAACAAGTTTTAGTGATTATATATTAAGAAATCCTATGTGCCTATTTTCTTATGAATCAAGCTTTTTAACACAATCACATAGGCATATTTAAAACTTTATTCCATTTAAGATTTATATGCATAAATAACTACAATAATAGCAATATAAAAGAAATTTATATTGTATTAATTAATAAAAAAATTACATATTCAACTAATATTTCTTACTATCCATTGGCGTTAAAGAATATATCACTAACATAAAAATCATCGACAACTATGAAATTCAAATTCATTATATAGAAAATGAAAAGTTGTTTACAAAGGTTTCATTGTTTCATATCAACTTGTTATTTACATGAAAGGTTGTATGGCTTCAATGCAAGATTGTGTGGTTTTCATAGAAGATTATTTAATTTGAAATTCAAACGAGGGGTTGTGCACGATTCAAAGTTCAAATAAAGAGTTGCATGTTACATATGAAATTTTATTCTGTATTAAATTTAAATAATTAATTGACAACCTTATTTTAAAAATTTTCGAAGCATCGCAACAAGTAAAAAAAAAGTTGTTATAAGTTGTTCCAACGTTACTACAAATATTGTAAATTAATAAACAATCCTGACATTATATTGAAGTGCACACTTAAGTTGTGCAAGAAAGACAAATATACAAAAGTTCTCTCTATATACGAAATTTGGCTATTCCTTCTTACTTTTCGTGGTCCCTTTCGAGTGAAACTCGGCACTACTAAGTGGTTGCTTCGCCCAAGTCGTTGTCATATTTCTGTTACGAACCTCCGGTCTTCTTGCATCCACATGTGCAACTCTCGAGTTCATTGTTGAGTTTCTGAAAAACGTACAGAAAGTATAATCTAAAGTGTTTATCATAATTACTCTGGCCCAGGAAGAAAATTTGCTGAATAAAGTATAGAGATAGCTGAATTGAAAATTGGATTCGAAATAATGGAAACACACATTAATTCGAGGTGTACCTGACAATATCTTCTATTCACGTCATATTCAAAATTATTCAAAGCAAAGGTACATAAATGTTACAAGCAGAAATGGCATGGATGTAGATGACGGAGAAAAAAGAAACAAGCTGTGATTGGACCAGGTACAGGTGTCTCTAAAATATTGCTCCATTTGCACCATTCTGTAAATATTTCTCTTAAAAATTTTTTGATCCACCCCTATCTGCGTATTCAACTCTTAAATTTTTCCTTGTTTACCTTACTCTACTTGCGGCCAACAACATCGATAATATTTCATGCTCTATAGAATACTATTTATTATTCCACAATCATTTAGCATTATTCTTATGAACATATATAAACAAACCCCATTACTTTCCTGCAAAAGTATTCGTCATTATGTTTTTTCTGACAAGATTTATCCAATAACACATAACCTTTTAGTCTTTACCATCAAATATTAAATCTCACCCAATATCTCAAGAACAATTTTCAAAGACCAAAATCCCATCCAATTGCAATGGAAAGAATGCTGTCACCTCCGCTTAAAGTACTAGACATATAAATTGTTAGAAATGTTTGATAGGCTGGGATGTGCTGACTGAAGTTAGAAATAAACCTTCTAATATTTTAGCTAAAACAATGTACCACGAGGAATGTTTCAGAGCACCCTCCTCCAGCTTTAGCTTTGGCTTCACTTGCATGACGTTGAAACAGCACAGAAATGGGAAGGTACTGTTCATTCGTGCTCCATAGCTTCTGATAACGTGGTGATTAAATTAAAGATTTTCTAACCCTAGTTAGACTTTAGTCCATAAACTCAAGTCACATTCGCTCCCGAACACTTACTCAACTTTGCATTCTTTCTACTTCTCTGACCAATGTCCAAACATTTACACCTGTAGTACTAACAACTTAATTTTCCCAAGCTCCATAAACTTCGTTCATTTTCAAAGATCTAAGCACTTGCAGTAACTCCTACGCCTGCACAATATTCTTATAGGAAAATATAACGTCTGCATGAAGAATGAATTTGCAACAATACACTAACAGATGTGATAGCAGCTAAAAGCAAAAACTGTGTACTGACCTGAACTTTATTTTGAAGGCCTTTTATGTGCTGTACTGCTAAATCCAGCATGTCGGCATAGCTTGTTTGCTGCTAGGAGAATTTATTCAAAATTTCAACTTACATGTATTCAGAAAATTAGGCTATTTGATAAGAGCAAAAATTGATAATCTGGCTTCTTTGAAAAGGATATGTGCAATAAAGCATCATAACAAATGTTCTCTTTTCTGACAATTTTTCATCGGATGGGAAACATTGCTTATTGAAATAGAAGCGTGAATCTTGTCTGGTATGTCAAGTGTGTTGGCTTTTGGGGGAAATGGTGTTTAATTCTAGTTGAGGATTACCCATCCATGAAAGAGAAAATTACACTGTGCCTCTTAAGTTTCGGAATTTATTATATGATTGCAAAAAATTACACTTTGTGCCCCAAATATTTTTGTCAGCATATAATTAAATCCTTAAATTTTAACTGATCGTAGTTAGGATTTAAAATGAAATTTCCCTCCATTAAATTTAAATATCTTCAATATGATAAAACCAAAGGAGCACGGTTGCGACTATTCCGGTATTCAGTGCAAGCCACAAGTATTAAAATTAAAGCAGTCTTAGACCTATTTGTCAGTTCTAGAGTTATCGGTGGTAATTATTGCCAAGGATTTGAAGTCTCTAAAACTCCTGTAGTTCTCAGGATTATATTTTTTCTGGTCCAACACATAGCCAGATAAGAAAACAACCAAATATTCAACGTCAAAATTGAAGGAAGCACATAGCAAATGCATTAGATGTATGTTGAGGCATTACAAAATTAGTTAAATTGTGTTCAGTTTCTTACTTTTTCTCATTTATCTTTATATTTGAAATATAAAATATATGTCAATTTCCTATATTATTTTTAAAACCTAAAATAGAAAAAAATTCTTAAACATATATTTATCTTTATTTGTATATTAACATATGTATGTGTGTTTATATACATCCAAAACTCAACTATTTAATATATCCAAAACCAAGTTATACACACACACACACACACATATCTATATATAACCATGATGTTTATATACAAATCATATCATCAAACTGTTACCTAATATTGTATATAATTTTTTTAAAAGTACTTGCAAAATGCGTTAATTGATATATGTAATACCTAAAAAATATTAAAAACTAGAAACTAATTATATATCATTTTTAACCTATTTTAACACATATCTAAAGATAATTAGATTGTTTTTATAATTTCATTTTAAAGTATTTCAATTTATTTTTAAAAATACCTAAAGACTAAACGTATCATATTCGAGTATTTGAAAGGGATAGACTAGGCCTACAGAGTGCCATTAGAGTAAAATTAATGTGTGAGTGTCAAAGAAGCAAGCCAGCATGCCACACAACCAAGAATAAGACCATGTGTGCTAGAGCTCAAAGAGAGTCAATTAGGGAGCTATTAAGGTTTTAATGGGCTTGGGTGGAACTTATCAATTTCAAAATCATACATAATTAGAATATACATAACAAAATAACAAAACCAAACCCAAAAATATACATAACAAAATAACAAAACCAAACCCAAACTGCTTTTATGTGTCAAAATGAGGAAGTGAAAGGCAGCAACATTGTTGGTGTGTATTTGAGTGGATGACAAGGCTCTAAGTCAATTGTAGCATTGGTAAGATGGATGGAATAGTTAGCTTATTTAGTTGTGTACAGATTGTATAGTTGGTAATTTATTTGGTGGTTATAGTTGGCAGTTATTTTGTTATTTCTGTGCATATAGGTAGAAACTGTGCAATGAACCAAGTAACTAGTAAACTCAACAATCAATCAGACTTCCAAAAAAGTCTTCTTCATCTTCTTAATTCCACTCTCTTCTTCTTTGTTGCATTAGATTCATGTTTCTCTTCTATGATGAAAGTTGAATGCTTCCATGACTTTTAACATGGTACCAAAGCTGTGAGAACAATTATGAGAAGGATTTTTCCGCTACTGATCAAGATCATGGCTTTAGGATTAAGAAACTCTGTCAATTAGCCAACCCTTAGTCAAGTAGTAGATGATCCTACCTCTCTTTTTTGTATCCATCCTGCAAATAACCATTTAGGAGTTGTGATCACACCAGAGCTTGATGGAACCAATTATCTGACCTGGAGTAGGTCATTCACTCTTGCCTTGTCCATCAAAAACAAGCTAGACTTTGTGGATGAAAGTATATCAAAACTAGATGTAGAGTTGTGCAACACATGCAACTTGGATGTACTACAATGACCTCATTATCTCATGGTTGCTGAGGTCCATGAACCCCCAATTGGCATCAACTGTATTTTACATCAAGAGTGCATATCAGATTTGGCAAATTCTTCACAAAAGATTTTCAAAACCAAACAATAGTAGAGTGTGCAAACTGCACAATGGTGGTTGCAACATAAGTCAAAGATCCAAGTCAGTTGATTCCTACTACACTAAGCTAGTGAAGACAAAGGTGGAATTAAGGCATTATAGACTACCACCACATTGTGTGTGTGAGAGGTGTAATGTAGATTGTGTCCAAAGGTATGTGAATCAACAAGAATGGGATAAGGTATATAAATTCCTAAATGGTTTGGCTGAAACTTTTATAGGGAATAGATCACAACTTCTTATGCAGTAGCCTTTTTCCCTCACTTGATGAGGCGTATAATGCCATTATAGTGGAAGAGGGCCAGAGGTTGATTACAGCCTCACATCAAAATTGGACAAAGGCATCTAATATGGTTGCAACTTCAAGGAGGAAGGAAAAGAAGTCTGATCTAATCTGCTCACATTGTGGTAGAAAAGGGTATCTCAAGGAGAGGGGTTATAGGCTGGTTAGGTTCTCTCTAGCTTCAAATTCACTAAGAATAAAGGAATAGGAAGTCATCCATCAGCCCATGCAATAGTAGTTGGTGAAGATATCGAAAGTATAGGGATAAAGGGAGAAAAGAAGGATTGAACTTGTCTGAATACTGAATTAACTGGCTATAGCTATGTTGAGTTCACAAGGCACAACTAGATCCATGGAAGGAACTTCAAAGGATCATCATGATAAGAAACCCATCCAAACAAGCACAACCAACTAGTTTCAACCTTACTCCAACTTTGTAGGTACAAAATTTCATTCGGCCTTTAACCTTATATTTGACAGACCTATAGACTCTAGTAGCACATTATCACATAAGCCTCAAACTTAGATTGTTGACATTGGTGCAACTGACCATATGCACCATGACTTCAACCTATTTAATTCATTTAGACATGTCACTGGCATGTTTTCCAAATTACCAAATGGATCTAGAGCCTTAGTAACACACATAGGGTCAGTTCATTTCTAAGACACCATTGAGTTGCATGATGTCTTACTTGTCTTGTCTTTCAAACACAACTTGTTGTTAGTGAGTAAGCTTGTTAGCAACCAAAACAACCACTTGATTTTTTATTCCAAAATTTGTCACATTTAGGTTCAATCACCACGGATGAGGATTAGGTTGACTAGACAAAGGGATGGATTGTTTAACTTGGAATAGAAAAGCAAGGAAACTATCACACTTGAGTCAAAAATTTGGTTTTCCTTTTGTTGTCTCAAAAGACCACTCTAAACCTTTTCTATACATGCCTGTTTAGCTAATTCCTTTGATGTTTGGTACTATAGACTAGGACATGCTTTCTCATAATCTAGTAGGAAAGATTCATACTTGTAATCCTATCATATCTATACTACCAAACAAGATTTGTGAGATATGCCCTCGGGCCAAGCAAAAGAAGTTGCCCTTTCCAACTCACATAAGAACTAGTAATAAAGCCTTTGATTTAATTTACATTGGTGCTTAGGGTCTTTACTCTAAGGCTGCCATTAGTGGCTTTCATTAGTTCCTGACAATTGTTGATGATCACACAAAGTGCACTTGGACTTACCTAATGAGACATAAAAAAAAATGTTTTACATTTGATACCATCCTTTTATAAGCTTGTGCTCAATCAGTTCAACTCCAAAATAAAGATCATATGATCAGACAATGCACCAAAATTGAAACAGACTTCCTTCTTTGCTGAAAATGGCATCATCCACCATTTGTCTTGTCTTGAAACTACTCAACAAAATGCAGTGATTGAAAGAAAGCACCAACACCTACTCACTACTACAAAAGCGCTATTGTTTCAAGCTTTCTTGCCAATAAAGTTCTAAGGGGAAGCAGTACTCACTACCACTCACCTCATCGACAGAATTCCTTCACAACCACTAAACTATCAAATTCCCTTCCAATGTCTCTTTGAGAAAAGGCCAGACTATAGCTAGCTTAGGGTGTCTTTGCTTCCACATTGAAGAGAGGGAGAACAAAGTTTGACGCACGAGCTAGTAAATGCATATTCGTAGGCTATCCAGTGGGAATTAAAGGGCTTAAATTGTATGATTTAAACACTCATGAAGTGTTTATGTCAAGAGATGTAGTGTTCTTTGAACATGCCTTTCCTTATGCCAAGGACTATTAATTTCTAATCAACTCTCTTAGTGTCACGATTGACCATTCTTTGATCTTTGACCACACCAAGCCATGTGGTTAGTTGGATCAAGATGTTAGATTAGAGTTTGAGTCTCATTGTAAGGATATTGCAGCCACAAACACACTAGAAACACACACCAACAACTTGCAACCACATCATGAAGAACTTTCTCTTAATCACTAGAACAACCCTAAAGTGATCAAGAGATCACAGAGAGCTAGAAAACTACCTAAATATCTTGAAACCTATCTACACAACTTGCCTTACCAAGCCACCTAAAAGCACCATCTAAACACCCCATTACCAACTACCTCAACACAAACTAACTACCACCAAAATATATCTATTTCTTGACTAGCCTAAAGCACATAAGTGAACCATCTAATTATGTTGAAATTGTGAAGGAAATTTAGTCGAGAAGGGCAATGTCTGATGAGCTCAAGGCATTAGAGGAGAATGGGACATGGGATGTGGTAAAGGTCCCAACGAATTAGTATATAATAGGCTGCAAATGGGTGTAAAAAGTGAAGGTGAGGTCTAATGACTCAATTAAGAGGCACAAAACTAGATTGGTTGCCAAAGGTTACAGCCAACTTGGGTTTTGATTATCATGATACATTTAGTCCAATGGTAAAACAAACAATTGTGAGATTATTCTTTACTTTGGCTACAATCCATGACTAAGGACTAAGACAATTAGATGTTCATAATGCTTTCTTGAATGGTGATTTAGAAGAAGTGTTCATGAGCTTGCCACAAGGTTATAGACTAAAGAAAGACCTCAAGTGCAATAGTTCAGAGATGGTGGCCTATAGACTAAAAATGTCACTCTTTGGATTGAAACAAGTGTTTAAACAATGGAATTCCAAGCTCACTCAGGCACTTCTAGATCATAGATTCACTCAGTCAAGAAGTGATGGTTCCATATCCTTGAAAACAGGAGAAACAATTAAGAGAATTGCATAACTTGTGTATGTGGATGACATCTTGGTTGGAGGGAATGATCAACGAGAGATAGAGGAAACAATAAGGTACTTTGAGAGCAAGTTCAAAATAAGGGATCTAGAAATATCAAAATTTTACCTAGATATGGAAATTGCAAGGTCCAACAAAGGAATAGTGCTTGGCTAAAGAAAGCACTACTTAGACTACTCACTAAGTGAATGTGGAATGCTGGGAGCTAAAAGAGTGGACACTCCAGTTGAAATAAATCATCACTCGAGCAAGGATTCTAGAGAACCACTAAAGGATCACATTTTCTGTAGATAGCTAGTTGGAAGATTGATTTATTGGACATTCATAAGGCTAGACATTAGCTATGCAGTTCAGACTCTGTCCCTGTTCATGAGCTACCCAAGGAAGCCACATTTGGAGGGTGCAAACAATGTACCAAAGTACCTAAAGAAAACACTACTGCATGGAGTTCTGATGCACAACAATGAAGGCAACCACGTAGAGGGCTATGCTAACAATGACTAGGGAACCTGCTTAGATACTAAGAGGTCCATAAGTGGTTTTTGCATATTCCTAAGGAGAAGCTTGGTTAGTTAGAAATCTAAAAAGCTATCAGTTGTGGCAAGGAGTTCTACTAAAGCAAAGTACAAAGCTGTTGCTACATGTGTCTATGAGATTACTTGGATTGGGAACATGCTTGCAGAGATTGGAGTGGAATGTAGCAATCTACTAGTGTTGTACTGTAACAACAAAAATGCATTGCAAATATGTAGAAACCCCACACATCATGAAAAAACCAAGAATTTTGAGTTGGACATCCATTTCCTAAGAGAGAAAGTGTAAAAAGGCGACTTGGATGTGAGATATGTGCCAAGCAAAGATCAACTGGCAAATGCCTTAACTAAAGGGCTTCCAAGAATGCAATTTGATAGATTGGTTGGCAAGATGAGTATGAAGGACAGTCATGCACATCTTGAGGGGGGTGTTAAAATGAGGAAGTGAAGGGAAGTAATATTATATGTGTGGATTTAAGCGGATGACAAGGCTCAAAGTCAGCTACAGTATTGGCGAGATAGATGGAACGGTTGGCTTATTTAGTTGTGTACAACTTGTATAGTTGGTAGTTTACTTGGTAGTTATAGTTGGTAGTTATTTTATTATTTTTGTGCATATAGGTAGAAGTTTTGCATTGAACCGAGTAACCGATAAACTCTACAATCAATTAGACATCCAAAGAAGTCTCCTTCATCTTTTTAATTCGACTCTCTTCTTCTTGGTTGCATCAGATTCATGTTTCTCTTCGGTGATAAATGTTGAATGCCTCCATTAGTTTTAACAATATGCATAAACTAAATAAGTTTGAAAAGCACATAAAGTTTGCCTTTTAAAATTGTATTCCACGTGTGATATATGCATGACCCATGAGCCACAACCATCAAACTGCAACTTCTAGTTCGCCCACATAGCTAGAATGCAAACAAGTGCCTCAAAAAACCTTTACAAACTCTTTCACAAGGTCTTGACACAAATGCTTTGGGATTGGGAGCTTTAGGACAAGAAAAAGAACTAAAAAAGAGTTGGAGAACCTTCACTTTCTTGCTTAGGAGGGGTTCACGAATTTTGGCTAATTTTTGGACTATTTGAAAGTATTCTAAATTTATTTATTTCCAAGACATAACATCTTGGTTATGTTTGGAAGGAGGTTTTGGTTGGAAATAATGTTTGGTTTGAATTGTATTGGAATGAGTAATATATTTGGTTATAAGATTTTGATATTTAAAATTTCAATTTATTTGAAATAATATATATATATATATATATAATATTATAATGATTAGATGATGTGATAGTATGTAGGGATAATTATTAGTTTTTAGTGTATAAATATATATAATATATGTGTATGTATGTATAAAAATAAATATAGATTTGATTATAAATAGGTGTAATAATTAAAAAATAATTAGTTAGTTATAAATGTAAGAGAAGGAAATTTTGAATTTAAATTTTAAAAAAAAATTTGTTGAATTATATGTTTAGAAGTATAGTTGGGTGAGAAGTTGGAAAATTGAAAGGTAGGTTCCAAACAGAGCCCCTACACTTAGTAGAATTCTTATTTCCACATAGAGCACTCAAAACACACATGATATGGAATCTACGAACTTCTTATATGAACCTTTAATTAGTTTCGACCCACACAACCTTTAATTATTAATCTAATAAATAATTAAGTGTCATATATGTCTTATTTTTTAATTTAATTAATTCCATTAATTATATTTCTAATAATAATCCCATTATTATTAAGCACAATTGTAAATCTATTTGGTCTAATCCAATTGCATCCAACTTATATTTGTTCAAGCCTTTTGTCATTAATTCTCTAGGTTTACTTTTAATTGAAATGAGCATAGCTCGAAAGTTACGAATAATGCATAGCCAACAGCTAATACCATAGCCCAATGAAGATGAAATTAATGAATCACATAAACCTTCCTGATCATAAATGTCATACAATATAGGCCTTTTGTCTTGCTTTATTTGGACCAAATAAAAGCCATGGATTTAGTTAAACTCACTAGATTAGTCATATGACCAAATGATTATTGCCTTATGAGAATAATGTCCTATCAAAATCTCCTTTCTAATCACACACTATCTTGGTCAAAGATTTTCATCTCGTAGAACATCAATTGTATAAAACAAATGCCTTATTCACTTGTAACAAAATAAATTTCATATTGAATTCATACATGCTTGCATATGCATCCACACCATAGCACATTGAGCTCATGTCCCTATCTCATATCAAGATATATGTTGGTCTTTAATACCCTAAAGACAAGCAAACCATTCTTCTAGTCAGTGTTTGAATATAAATTCTCCAATAAAATATGCATATACACGTATTCTTAATATTTCATATGAAATAGCATAACACCCACTATACAAACACGTAGTATACAAGTTGTACTAGACCTCCAATACCAATTCAAAGAATTTTTGACTCACAAATAGGCTTTAGAGAATAAGACTTCTTAACATAATTACATAATCACATGTATAACTTTATGCCATATAAGATATGCATGCATCAAGAACTACCAAAATATTGATATAAGAAAAATCAATATTTATTGATTAATCAAAAGTATACATATACAACCACTATTCCTTATAATTTATTAGTATTAAAAGGCATACCCCTACAACTAGACTAGCATGAGTACTCATAAGAAGCTCAAAACTACACTAGGGGAATATGGAATTAGGTATGGGTCAATACAATACATTTGTCTCATTTCAACTAGAGAAAAAAGTTCTAAATTGTATATTAAATTTCTTGACATTTAATTTTCTAGAGATAGACTAAGCCCTCATTGTAAAAAGGCAAAATAGGGTAAGTGAATAGTATATAATTGGTACCAACTTATAAACTTAATGTATTAAGATTGAGTTTTGATTTAGTATCATATACATTAATATACTTCAACACTAGGTCTATGGATGTTGCTTATAGATTAAGAACGACATCGTGCAGGAAGTGGCTTCCAATGGATTTTACAACTCAATTCATTTGGGCTCGATACCTGACTCAATGAGTTCTATGAAAATGTGCATTTCACCCACGAGAAGTTGTATTTAATTTGTTTGTTTGATTTAAACAAATAGTGTTAGTGATATGTCCTCTAATGGTAATTATTTCGTAATAGAAGAGATATTCATTATAAACATTCATGTTTATTAATGAAATATTCATATATTTTTTCATCAATGCATGACAGTCTCATTCATACATATAAATCTTATTTTGACATAAAGTATTGCATGTACCTAAATAATTGCATTAAGAAGTCTTAATTATAAAAATTACGAATACAAACACACAGCTTCTCTATACATAATGATTAAAACCCATTCTAAAGTTACAAATTTGCCAAATTAGGTATTAGAATAGTAGTACAACTCACACACCTTGTGTTTGTGCGATTAGTATCATGTCATTTGGTATGAGATACAGAAAACATAAGTTTGTGGATGTGTATTTGAACATTGACTTGAAAAATGAAGTAGACACATAAAGTTTACTCTTTATTATCAATGTCTTTCTTTGTGCTTATATTGAGAGTGTGTGGGCCTATAACCTAAGACAACATCGATATCTTGTAAGTATTGTCGTCTACAAATTATCAGGGTATTAAGAATCCGATCTACTAGGTACAATTATGAGCCCAAGGTGTCATTGGCCATGTGCATATGGAGGAGCACGTGTGATCAATAGGAGATTTGTCTCCTCTTAAGTAAGAAAGGTGTTTGTTGAGAATTCTCAATCCAGGTATTGTATGACTGGAAAATAGTTTTCGATAGACATCAGTCTCAAGTGGAATATCAATTTAGTCATGTAATCGATTTAGTGAGTTTGATAACTCTTGTTCAATTGAAAAAAAGTAAGACTAGAGGCTTATACTGCACAGAATTCATGATTAAAAAGGTTTATGTGACCACATCGCCTCATCTTAATTAAGATACGATATGGGTCATAGTCCTAGGATTACTTATATCCCTAAGGCTATGATTTTTTCTAAATACTAATATAAGCTTTGATCAACAAAACATTAACATGAATATTGAATCTAGTTGCCTTGTTTATTAACTTAAAGTTAGATGATAAGCACAATCAATTATGGACTTGTTCACTTTAATTGATAAGATTATGGCCTTAAGAATTATTTTTAATGATAAATTAATTATATAATACTTTAATATTGTGTTCACTAATATGGATTAGAATGTAAGATAACTTAATAATGTATATATTAAATAGGTCAACATGTTTGGATTATTTTATCATACTTGTCAGGTAGGACTATCTTATCTAGCATTTTGTTAAATAATACCAAGTCCATGTTTTATTATGACCATACTCTATATGGACATGCTCTCATATGTCTAATTAATTTTCAAAAAATCAATTACCGATGAGCAATATTAGTGTGCTTTATTTGTTGGTACTTCAACTTCATCTGAGTTATAATTTTCCTAATTTAAACCCACGAGCACTTTCAGGTGTATATATAATGTACCGTACTCTAGGTCCACCCATGTCTAGGCCCTTTCGGGTTCTCTATAAAGATACCTTCCATCTTTGACTATTGAGAAGGAAGATTAACCCGCTTTATAAATTGATAGAAATATTCCTATTCGATCAATGTAAAATAGACTTGTGTATCAGATGGTTTTTGTAGCTTTTTGTTTGGGTAGTAATTCATATTCACACAATGAATGAACTACTAAATCAAAGGATAATGATAAGATATGAAATATTAGCATAATTATGCATGATATAATGCATTTTTTAGGAAAAATTTGAATTACTCATAAAACTGGTAAATTGCTTAGAATTATCATTCCATATGACATTTGTGTTGGTCGACGCTTTGCCACGACAAACTTAAGAGAGTACAAAATGTATTTGAGGCTTCAGTAACTTAGTTAATAGTGTAAAGTTAAAAAATTTTAAATAACGTATTTATATATTTTTGAACTAAAATTATAGCAAACATCAAATCTTGTCTAATTAGTAAAATATTGCGTGCATGAGTATAATGTTATATGATGATTAAAAGGGTGCTTGGGTTAGCTTAAAAGCTCCTTAAAACATCTCATAAAATATTTGCGAGCTTACAAGCTCTTATTGAGTGTTTGGTAATTTTTTTTATAAAAGAGTTTATAAGTTTTAAAATTAAGATATTTAGAGTTTATAAGCTCTTTGAAAATATATTGGATATTCCGAACTTATTTTTAAATATCTTATAAACTACTTCATTTTATATTTTAAAAAAAATATAAATATCTTTAAATTACATTCTATTAATAGTATTTAATTTATTTTCATTATGATTACATCAAAAAAAACTATAATCAATTACAATTATAAACTTCAATAAAATTTTATAAGTTGATTTTACCAAACACTTTAGTAGCTTATTTTAAAAATAAGATCTATGAATTTTGAAGCTCTAAAAATATTTTATAAGCTACATGATCTTATAAAGTATAAAAAAAAATAAGTTTAGCCAAACACCCTCTACATGGTGTGAATTTGAGATATATGTAATAATTTGATATGGAATATTATTAATAAAAAAAATAAGTTTAGCCAAACACCCTCTACATGGTGTGAATTTGGGATATATGTAATAATTTGATATGGAATATTATTAATGATACTATGAAATCAATTTACACATTTACATATAACAAAGAGAGTAGATTAAACTTTAAGTGGTGAATGTTTTGCTTGTAATTTTGCTGTGTATATTTTCATTTAAAACTTGATAACCAAATTCAAGCTATTTATTTCTTTTTTTTCCTAAACAAAAACTTTAATTTTGTTATTAATGTTTATGCAAAACAATTTAAGCCTCAATCAGATAAACAAGTAAATAGTTAATCTAAATTCAGATAGATTTTTTAAGTTATTACATACTTTGATTTATAAGATACTTTGTCTATGAATTTAGATTTTAAGTATTAGCAAAAATTCAAGATTACTTATGATCTTTTAGACTAAAATATGTGTACAGATTTAAACTTGTAATGTTTTAGATCTAATATTTACATGAAGCTGTTTTCATTATGCTAAACTATTTGTCAACATTCATCTTAAAAGACATCAAGTTCTAAATAATACAACTGACTTCGTACTTATTATTATGGATTATTTTGTTAATATGCATGCATATTATACTAAATTCACTCTACACATTTTAGTTTATTTTGTTTCAACTTATTTAAATATACTTTTTATTTTATTTGTCTTATGTTCAAAATAAATGTAGTAAAAAAATTTCATCATCATATAGACCAAATAGTTTGATTGTCTATATATTGCTGTAGTTGCTAGTATGCCGTATTTTTTCATATTATTCATAACTTTTTCCAATTCCGACTTTTTTCTCAATATACATTGTTTCTTTTCTTTATTTCTTAATTATGTGATTAGATGTTATGGGATATATTTCCCCAAACTTTGTTCATTACTTTTCAGTATTTTACATTATTCTATTAAAATTCTATTGTTACAAGAAAAATTGAGGGATTTTCAATGTCAGGTGTCCCTCGTAATGGGGGCCTATATGAGCCCATATGAATTTAATAATGAAAAAAGAGGATGCTGATGATGTAGGTTTTGTAACAGCCTTGCCTCAATCGCCTTTCTTCATCTGTCAACATGGGTTGCAATTAAATTTTGAGGGGAGCAAGTGGTGAGAGATGAGAGCTTGCAGGCAATAAGATGGGGCTATTTTAGTGTGTTAAAAAATTGATAGAGTGAAGGATAAATAAAAAAATTGTGAAAATTATTCTTTTGTGAATAAACAAAATAGTGATGTTTATGTTAGAGGTGTTTTCATGAAATATTCAAGTGTCACCATTTTAACTCAATTGTTGTATTGTTCCTTTAGAAGGTTTTTAGAAAAATCTCTCTTGTACTCCTGCTTCTTTAATAGTAGAAAAATAATCTTGAAGCTTGCCTAGTAAATATACCCCATTTAATCATAACCACAATAAATTTAGTTTCACTATCTTATTATTGCCCATTTCTAATTTCTTATTTATTTACTTATTGCCTAACACTCTAAGATAAACCTATTTGATAGACTATGGCTTCCTTTTACAATGTTCCCACTATGCATTTTTTGTTGACCACATATTAGTTTTGTTGGTGATTGACAT
Organism: Avicennia marina; assembly: GCA_019155195.1. Classification (NCBI taxonomy): domain Eukaryota; kingdom Viridiplantae; phylum Streptophyta; class Magnoliopsida; order Lamiales; family Acanthaceae; genus Avicennia; species Avicennia marina. The sequence continues at coordinate 5,256,590 of CM032772.1, read as the reverse complement.
TGTCAGGTATTTAATAACTAGACCAAAAATTGATATTTGTTACTAGTGAACACAACAACTGATATCAAAACTCAAGTATTTAGTTGAGTATTATGAAAGTCACAAGCAAAATGACCAGCTACATTGACATAAATTACCGCATATGGAGGAATAAGATAAAGACTTGTGATGAAAATGTATTTATCAATGTTTAGCATAATAAATCAGAGGGCAACTCAGACATGGAATGAAAATTTGAACATAACCAAGTGTGGTTTTATTTGACCATTTGTCCAAGATAATGTGTATAACCAAGTTTGTAACAAGACTCATGGATGAACCATGGGAAACAAGTTGAGGAGATATACTCTTCTAATGTTGGCAATAATAAATTATTTTAATTAACAAAATTGTTTTAGATGAAGTACTAGAAGGAGACATCAATGGCAAATCACCAAAATGATTTGAAGGAATTGTGGAACAATTGCTAGGGATGGGCAAAAGGTTTTGTGATGATGTGCTTGCTTCGTTTGTACTAGCCCCCTTACTAGAGTCATGTGAGATTTTGATGATTTTGCTCACGACCTCTGTACCAAGCAGTATGGTGAACATACGATTTGCCAAAAGTAGAGTCAAAAATGAAGAAAATCAAAAGGTGTTTTTTCATCATAGCAGGATATCTTTATTGCATATTTTAGTAGGAGTCGATTCGGAGGTCCAAAACTAAGGGACAAGAGAAGAAGAACATCAAACAAATATGCAAAAGTTGAGTTCCATTGAGGCAAGAAGAAGGATCATATACAAAAACTTTGTTAGAAGTTCAAAAGTGACTTGAAGTAGAACAAAGATATAAGAAGGATGATAATGGTAATGATGAAAAGACAATTATTCAACCTCATCTATGAAGATGATAATGTCAATCTTGCAATCAATGAGATTAGTTGGATGATTGATAGTGGTGCTACCATTCATGTGATAAATTTTGTTAACATATAAAAAAGGAAATTTTGTTCTAAGGATTGAAAATAGGAGTTTTTCAAAAATTGCAGACATGGGAGATGTGTTTGAAGACAGAGAAAGCTATGCAATTCATCTTGAAGGATATCAAGCATATTCCAAACATGAACCTAAATTTGATTTTGACTAGTAGGTTAGATGAAAATGTTTGTACAACATCTTCCTTAATAGTGAATGAAACCTCATCAAAGGATGAATGGAAGTGCCCAAATGGAAAAGCTACATGAAATCATACATTATGCAACCGAAGATGCAGAGAAAGTAGTGGAGAATGGTAACGTTGTCCAGTTGTGGCATAAACAACTGGATCATATGATTGAGAAGAGTATAGATTGTTTGGCAAGGAAGAATGCACTATTGACTTTCAATCAAGTTCATTCAAAAAAGTGTGTTGATTGTTTAGTAGAAAAGCAGAGTTGATTTCAAGAGTTTTGTCTTCTTCTAAAACGAAGAATGTGTTGAATTAGATGCGCTGAGACTAGTGTAGACCAATGCCCAAAGTCACTTTTTGGTGCTCAATATTTTGTGATTTTTCATTGATGATCACTCGTCAAGGACATGGGTTTACCTTCTGAAGTCCAAAAACCAAGTGTCAGAAGCTGTCAACTAGTCTTTTACTTTGGTGCTATGGTAGACAGGCAAGTAGTTGAAACATTTGAGTAGACAATTGTGGAGAGTACACTGAGCCTTTTCATGATTACTTAAAGACTAAAGAATTTGACATCAAACAACACTTCAAAGACACTACATTCAGATGGATTAGCTAAGATGATAAATAGAACTATGATGGAGAGAGTTGTATATTTACTCTTGAATGCAAAGCTATCAAAGGATTTTAAGTGAGACAATTTTGATGGTTGCTCTTAATTTGAACAATTCACTTTATGTTCCACTTCAAAATGATACTCCAAAAGGAGACTGCTTAGAGAAAGGATATTTCATATTAACATTTTTGGGTGTTTGGTTGTGAAGCTTTCATACATTTGCCAATGGAAAAAAGGTCAAAGCTTCATGTTAAGACATAGTAGCTCATGTTTATTAACTACGGACCAGATAAATTTGGCTATAAATTTTATGATCTAGTCTAGAACAAACTCGTTTGGATTCCTAATGTTGTGTTTTTGGAAGAGTAAACTATTAAGGATGTTGAGAAACGTTGTGGAAATGCTTCCGATCAGACAAGAGTTCTATAGGCTAGTAATTGGTTCCTCCAACGACAATATAGAGACAAGTTGCAAACAATGTTTGAGATTATAAGCTAGAGAAGGGCAATCAAGATACTCTTGTATTTGAGAATTCTAATATTGATAGTGTTCATGATCAATAGATATTTGTCGGGGTTCCCAAGTGATAAAGAGATCTACTAAAGTCTAAAATTGCTCAAATAAATATCTTAGTGATAATATGTGCTATTGACAAGATGGGGCAACCAGAAAGCTTTGAAGAAGTTTCAAAAGATAAACATAAAGAATGCTACAAAAGAAGTTCTTATGTTGAGAGCTTTAACTTGCTAAAGTTATCAGAAGGCAAGATAACTTTAAAGACTAAGTGCATATTCAGGATAAAGTAGGATAAACATAGCTTCCATCCCCATTCAAAGCCAAGTTAGGTATTGGTTAAAGGAAACCCTATAGACTTTGATGAGAGTTTCTTATCGATGATGAAGATGACATCCAATCACATGGTGATAAGTTTAGTAGCAGGATTGGTCGTGCTAATACGGCCTCTCAAAATATGTTGTGAGATCCCTTGAAAGTACTAACAAGCACGATGATTTAAATTCAAGTGAAGAAGCAATGCTTACCTTGGTTCAAGACATTTAGGAGGAGTTAATCTAAGAGAAGAGGTCTGCAAACCCTACGCTAGAGCCATCGAAGCAAGCGTTAGAATGGGATTTTCAATTGGGCTCCAATTTACTAGTTTTCATTTGGACTTGTGTGAGCTTTAGTTGTATATGATAGGACAATGGCCCATTAAAGATATTTTTTATCTTGTAAGGTTTAGAGAAGCATGCGTTTTTTTTTTTCATTTTTCACATTTGAATTTTGCTATAAGACAATTCTTGCGAGAATTCATATCAAAATTGAGAGATTTGAATTTTTCTCTCATTACTTATTACAATAATCATATAGTGTAGAAATTATTACTGTATCATCATTAAGTTCAATTAGTTTCTTTATGGTCTTGGGTCTATTAGGGTAATTGTTTCACACAAATTAGGGATCAAATTTGGATTCATTAATTGCTACATCAAGCTCTTCAAATTTACACATTTTGCTCATATTAGATGCCCTATGTTTAGTTAAGAAGGGGAGAATTGTTGGGTATTCCTCTTAATCGAGCACTCTATATGAATTTAATAAGAAAAAAGAGTTGACAATGATGTTGAAGTAACTTTAGCATGAAGGCATTATAATGGCCTTGCCTGAATTGCCTTATTCATTTGTAAATATAAGTTGCTGCTACATTTTCAAGAGAACAAGCAAAGCAAGAAATGATTGCTAAAAACAAGTAGGTAATACCACGAGACTATTTTGGTTTGTTAGGACTTGCAAGACTAAGGGGAAGATAAAATAAAATTGTAAGAATTTTCTTAGAAGAAACAAAATAATAAAGTATTGCTTAGCATGTTTCAAGAAAAAATTGATTGCCACTATTTTATTTTAATTTGATGGTTGTGTTGTTCCTCTAAAAAGTTTTTGTACAAGTCTTCTCTTGTACTTCTATTTAAGTATTAGGAAAAAATTTCAGAGCTTATTTTGTAGACATAGACTATTGAGAGGTGAACAATATTAAATTTGGTGTTTTTATCTTTTCATTGCTCCCATATAATGTCTTCCTTATTTCCTTCTAGCCCAATGTTCTATTGCTCTTTTTCACAACGCTCAGAGGCTAGCTTGTCTAACGAACTAAGCTTTTTTTGTACAATGGACAGTGACTTGCTTTTCTATGCTTCTAAGTAGAGTTTTTGTTAACTGACATTTGAGTTTTGTTGGAGATTACCTTTGGTGGGGTGTTAGATAATGAGATCGAATATTAATATTTGTTATCAATGGATTCAAAATTTTATGAGATTTATATATTTATAGAATGATACAGACTATTGAATTGAAAATTTAAAAGTTGAAATTTTTTTATGTATTGTATCCAATTCATTCAAAATAAATTTTAAGGGAGAAAACACGTGTGTGTGAGAGAGAGAGAGAGACCTGATGCATCAAAATGAAGTTCTCAACAATTGAAAAATGAATTAATTAACTAATTAATTTATTACGCCAAAGTTTGAAGGCATTCCTGTATTTATGCTAGTAAAAATCATGTTCACTAATAGGCATCCAAACTTTAACAAATGTGGCAAGTGGAAAATATGGATCGAAATGAAGGCCATAATAGATATAAACAATCTTTAATATATTAGTGCCAAGTATTCAGTAACACCAATTATCTTCCTTGGTTCATAGCATTTTGAAATATGTTTTCTTTAATTACAAGGAATTCCTACAATTTTATCACATACACACGCATGCGTACGTACATATAGATGAAGGTAATATTTTGAACCTTCTATATGATATATTTGATAAAAAAAAAATACAAAATGTCATTGTTTTGATTCTTCTAATGTTAATTTTTCTATTTCTTAAAACTAAGAGTACCTAAATGATATGGAAATTAATATTTTTGAAGAAGAAAATTTAAAATTTAATTTTTCTACATAACATTGCCAGTGTTATAAATTCTAGCTTTGCTTGTCCATCTCCCTCAATATTTAAAAATTATTTATCTCACTACAATTCTAGAATTTAGTTGTCAAAATATTCAAATGGTATAAAACTTATTGTAATATCAATAAAAATTAGTTGAGGGAAGAGAATAAAATTTGACCATACATTTTGGCAGATCGAATTTTATTAATTCAATTGAACTATTATTTGCTACATGAAAGAGTTTGAGAAAACTACCTTATCCATGTTTGGAACAGCATCATGCAATTTCTTCAACTTCCCTGTGATTCGCGTCCTTCTCTCCTATATAAGGTTGTGAACACCAAGAAAAATTCAAAACATGTCCAACAAATTTACATGACAAGGAATTGATTAATAAAATTAAAGAACTTAACATCGGGGCTTGAAAGATTTAAATTTTAATATGTTTAATTTTTTCAAACAATCATTTAATTAAATGCAAAGCTTTTGGTATTAGTTGTCTGTAGTTCAAGTTTAAAGAGATTGGAGCAAATGAAATTTAGAGACAAAATTGAGTCTTTAAATCCTACACCAATTCACAAAATAATCTATTTTTAGTCATTTAAAAAGCTTAAACTAATATTACCATTAGAAAACAAAATTTTAGCCTAGCCTTTCTTGGTAAAACTAACAATTTAGGCCATATTGATCATTCTCGTTGATTTTTTCTTTCTTTTGAAATTTAGTCTTGTATGATTTTATTTGTATAAAAATGCATTACTGTTGAAGAGATTAAAGGTGTAGGGGTGTTGCTTAGATGTAGATACTTTGATAACAGAAAAAAAATGTTTGAGTGAGACCAACCACAAGGCTTGGCAAATCAATTACTTAGCGTTGGGCTGATTGAGTGGGTGTTCGACCAAGGAGTTATTAAAGTTAGCAGAAGGTCGAAAAACAAAAAGTGCTCAATTCATGAGGTAGTTGAAAACTAGGCAAAAAGCCACCGATTAAGTGCAGTAGGAATACATGGAAGTGTTGGTTTTATAAATACTTTCCATATTTTTGTAGATTTTTCACTAATAATCAACTTTAAAAGTCTTGCATGCGAATTTAGAAGGAAGCATTGTGTATCGATGTGCTAAGATCTAAGAAGTAAGACTTGAATAATGTAGAAACTTTGCAAAGGCAAGTTTGAGAGAAATGAACTAGAGGGTGAGGTTTTCTTCTTTTTATATCTTTCAAAAAATTAAAGGACATTTTTGTAGTGTCATGATTTGTGTGAAAAGTAGAACGTAATCTCTTTGAATATAGAGAAAAAATGTCTAATCATTGTCTCTAACACTACCCAACCTCATAAATTCCATAATGTTTGATCGTTTGTTTTCCCTTTCCAATAACCTTCGTATATGTCAGTTGGTATGTGATTCAATTGCAACAACTGGCATTAGAACCAATGTTCAAGAGCTCAACATGGTGCTAAAATTGAGTTGGAAATTGGCATATGACAACAAGGAAATACTGAAAAACTTTGACAAAATAAAGTTCCACTGATAAAAGATACAAATGGAGGATTATTAGTATCAAAATTTGAACTACCATTGATTGTGGAGAATACAAAAAAGATGTCAAAAGAACAAAATTTGTTAGACAATAAGACCATGGCATCAATTAGATATGGCCTATCAAAGTAAGTGGCACTCAACATTTATAAAGAGACTATCGCTTTAAGTTTGACGATAGTGAATACTATGAAAAGTTTCAGCTTTTAATAAATTCGTTTTAGTGAAAAACTTTGTTTAACTTAAGAATGCCTATGGATAGTTTTGTTATAAGCTACTTGAATTAATTTATCATACTCTAGGCTCAACTAAAACAATTTTTTTTTGTAATTGTTAATGAAGTAAGGCCTTGAAGTCTTAGGGTTCCTTACCATATTGTTGGAATAACATTGTTATGACTATTAGTGACACTGATAACCCTTTTTTTAAATTGATAATATTGTGAGTACAATTATAAATGATGACTTTATGAAAAAGAGCATGAGTGACAATAGTGCTTATGTGAGTATCACATTGTCCGATGAAGATATGCACTATAGAACTTTTGAATTTTTATTTGTTTTATACTTATTCATTTTGAGTTTTTGATAAATACTTCAAAGATTCAAATCAATGAGTTCCCATTGGTCAAATTTAACGAAAGAAAGACATTAATTTCTAATCTCCTTCAAATTTTAACATTTAGTTCAAATTAGGTATATTTTTCTAGAGTTTAACAAGTTTAAAAAAAAAGAATATTTTTAGTTTTATTTTATGTCCTTTTCCCTTATATTCCCTTCATTTTATCTATTCTTTTAGATTTTTATAAAAATATTATCAAGAATAGTAATAAATTATAAATCAGAAAAGTGTAAATTTATTTGAACAATAGATGTCCTCGATGCCCAATTGTATTTGTGAACAATCTCTTAATTTTTATTTAAATGAAAGTACCAAAATAATGTATTTCTACATAAAATAAAAGTTTTGAAAAAGCAAGTATTATTCCACAATGATAAAAGCCTTTTTTCTCTAAAGTAAATATCTTTCTATCAATAATTAAAAAGTGCTTGTGCAAAAAAATTGTAAAATATGTAATAAAATATACTGGTTGAAATAATTTTAATCAGCTTGACTTAAACAAAACTTGGCACATTTAGTTTCAAAAAAAATTCTTGAATTTCATTTCCTTTTGATTAACTAACTCAACTAGAAATAGAATGTTATCCACTATGTAGAATAAGAATTATTATAATTAACTTATTGGATTCAAAAAAATAAATTCTTTCTTTTCTAGACTCAAAAATATAAACTATACAATTGTTTAAGTTTATTTTAAAGTAGGGAGTATTATTTTCATTACAATTTCCCCTTCTTTTCCTTTCTAGCAAGAAAGTTAAAGATGTTTACTATCTATTTTTTATTCATCATTAAGGTGGAGGAACTCAACCCGATAATTATATCACTAAAATAAGACAACTTAAATTTTTGCTGGTAAAGGAATCCAATCTCATTTCCTATGCAATGAATTAATTAAAAGCAAATTAAGCAATAAAGATTACTTACTTACCCCAAACTTAGTTGATTACTCATCATGGCTTGAAATGGCTCCTACATAATGTAGGAATAAAGAAAGGGGTAAAAGTTCTAGAAGATGGCCAATGTGATTGGGTGGGTCAAAATTTAACACCATGTTTGGCTCTTGGAATTTAACAAGGAAAAGAAAAGAAAATTGTAAGAAAAAATGCTATTGATTGTTTGTTTAATAAGGAAAATTTAATGGAAAAGAATCTTAAAAGGAAATTGTAGTTTAAGGAGTGAAAATTCATTTTCCTCACAAAAATGTGAGGATAACTATTTAAACTATTATTCCTCTTCCAAAAATGTCATCAATTTTATTTCTTTTATCAATATCTTCTTTATTTTTCATAAATTATAAATTATTTTTGAAATTAAGTATAAGTTGATTTTATTTTTTTAATTATCTTTTCTCGTTGAAATTCCTTTCTACCAATCTTTCATTTTCTCTTCCTTTATCATTTTCCTCTTCACTCTCAATTCCTAAAAGCAAATATACAAAAAAGGAAATTTTGGAGATACAAACATGTGTTGGAAGTGTAATGCAGGGAAGCATTTTAACAAAAAACTGTCCAAATAGAAATAGAGATAGGGCAAATGGGTTGAATCATAGATGTGAGAGTGATGAGCTGCACTTGTCTACTCGTGTGAGGTTGGTGCTAGGCTCCTAGTTGGAAAATTCAAGTGTTTCATTCCATTACATTGATTATCGTAAATGGTTTAAAAATTTAAGGAGACTTTGAACATGTAACTGTCCATGATGGGTGTGGGTACAACAAAGTAGGAAATGGGACAATCAAGTTGAACAATGATGGGAAATTATTAAAACATGAGGGTAGACACATATTAGATTGATAAAAAAAAATTACAATCTACAAGTATTTCGAACAGTGAGGGCTACCAAGTTTCATTCAACAAAAATTAATGAAAAATTTGTGAAGGAAAAACAGTTGTGGCTAGTGGTAAGTAGAAACATTTTATTTACTCTCAAAGTTGGTTGAACATGTTGTCTCCTTGGCAGCTATGAAGGGAAAAGATAAAAATAGAACATCAAAGGCTCGCTCACATAGGTTAAAATGGGATACAAATCTCATAGTCTAGAGGCAAGTTTGTGGATATAAAGACTCTCGTTTAAATTAGAATTGTTTATTTGGTAAACTGAGAAAATAAGCATTGTGAAAGAGGGAACCAAGAGATTAGAGTTGATTGCTACAAATGTATGGGGGCCTTCATTGATAAGATCACTTGGTGGGATTTTTACGTTCTGTGTCCTTGATTGATAATGCTAGTAGGAAGGCATGGTTGCAAAAAGCTCAATACCTTAATAACGTTTAAGGTATTGAAAACACTTGTTGAAAATGAAAATGAGTAAAAGTTCAAGTGTTTGTTGTTAAATAATTGTAAGGAATTTCTCGAAAAGGACAAATAATTATTGATTAGCCTAGGGATTAAAATTATAAAAATTGTATTGAGGACACTGCTAAAAACGGAGCGGCTGAGAAAATGAATATAACCATCTTAGAGTGAGCTTGATGTATATGACTTCATGAGAACTCACCTTTTCATTTTTGAAGAGTTGAAATGGACAAATCAATGTTCCTAAATAACAAGAGTCCCATTAGTGTATTGAATGGATAGATGCCCAATCAGGTATGGTCTAGTAATATTATAAGTTTCTCGTTTTTGAAATTATTTGATTTTAGATGAGAAATAAATTTAACCCCAAATTTATGAAATGTTTGTTCATTGGTTATAGCAGCAATTAGTATGGTTATCGCTTATGGGATTTTCGGCATGACAAGGTGGTTCGTGGCCATGATGTTGTTTTCAATGAGCGTTGCTTGTATAAAGATAGAAAGAAGAAGAATAAGGAGAGTATGGAGTTGGAGGACCCTCAAAATTGAAGGAAACTCATGACTAAGGAGAGAGAAATCTTGAAAGGGACAAAAAAAAAGAAGTGGGCTATTGAATTAATTAGATAGACTAAGCACTTCTTAACAAGAAGATGCACCTATGTTAAAGAGGAACACTAGGATAAAGAACAATTCTTGTTCATTTTCTAGGACATGACAATATCTCAATGTGTGTGTGAGATTCTATTTGATCATTGCAATGGCTACATTGTAAAAGGTAGTTCTTGGACAAGGTGTCCATCGTTATAGTTCAGTGCTTTAGTGCTCATGCCCAACTTCATTGAGCATAATGATCCTACCAGCTTCACTTTCCGGAATGAATAGTTCTTTGAAGAAGTGTGCTTGATAACCAATGACATATCCTTGGCCATTAAGTTGGTAGAACTTATATTCTATAGAGTCTTTGACACACCCCACAAATCAACTCATAATGGCCTTCACCAATAACTTATCCCCTCACTTTTTTCAAGATAAGCTAAACATTTCCAAATCCTAATATGTTTCAAGCTCTATTTCCTCCCACCCAACATTTCATATGGAGTGAAACAAACAAACAAACTTAGAGGAAATCCTATTCATCATATGTGTAATGATATGGAGTGGAATATCGGTGAAGCTAATCATGGATCGAACCATGTCCAAGAAAATACGATTTCAATGCTCAGCTACACTATTTAATTGAGGATTTACTAGTGGTGTAGTTGTAATATAATACCATTCTCCTTGAGAAATTCAATAAACTCAATACACATGTATTTGCAACCACAATCTAATTGCAGTGTCTTTACATGTTGGCTAGTTTATATCTATATTTTAACCTTGAATTTATTGAACTTTACAAAAGATTCATGCTTGTACTTTGTCGTGTACAAATAATTATTGGTAAAGTGCATGAGTAGTGAAATCTTTCTCTTGTCATTGAATTATATGGCCTACAAATATCGGTAGGAACTAGTTCCAACACCAATGTAGCTCTCTCATGTCCCCATCAAATGGACTATTAGCTATCTTACCTAAGATATAAAGCTCTCACGTTAGATAGGGTTTATCTCACAGTGGGCTAATAAGCCTATCTTTCTCAAACTGACTAGTCCTCGCTTCTCTACATGGCCTAATTTTAGATGCTACAATTGCTTAGGATTTAACACATCTTTAGCATGATTTTTTGATACAACATTCGTCAAAAGTTTACAAACCAAATTCAAGTAGTAAAGGCAATTTATAGTGCCAAAAAAATTATTATAGTAATAGATGTGGCAAATATTATCGCTAAAAGAAAATTAAAAACATTCTTTTACCAATAATAGTGTGGAGACGATATACTTCAATCCATTCGACAATAAGAGACAATATCTCAAGGTGGAAATATGACTAGATGATAATTGAAGCAATGCCCAATCATAGTGGTTGCAATACTTGCTCTACAGTCTACCTTAATCACCACTTTTCACTTCTCAAGTGATCTACTCTCAATCAAATCATAACTTGAAATGTAAATGTGAGATGATACACCTAAATCCAAGATCCAAAATGTAGAAAATGCACTAAAGGAGAAAAAAATTGTTTCACAAATATAAAGTTCCTTGCCTCCAATATCGAATTCGAAACTATTAAGGCACTCACTGAAATTTCTCCTTAACACCCGTTCTTGTTGCAATGGAAACATAATCTTTTGTTAACTAAGAATTAGATCTCAACCCGTTCCCAGTAACCTCAAAAACAGAAGGTTTTCTTCTGTTGATCTTGCCTTTCATGGTCTTGCTATCTTAATGACAACCACCTTTTAGTGGGATAGGTAATATCTTCAAACATGCCACTGTTTCTTTCAAGAATGAGAACACTTCTAAAATATTGAAACCAATCAACTACTTTGGTATCAACATAATGGTCTCAATAAATATAAAGAGAGCATACAACATTACTGTAGAATATAATAATTGTAGAAAATCTGCAAGATTATTCATTTGGTTATAGATGTTTTTATCAAATGATTATCGCTTTAAATTAAATGGCCACCCACTAGATTTTTCCAATCTTACACACTCGTCAATAGAAAACAAAAATTCCATTTAAAAATTTTAATAATGGGTGATTGGAAATTCATTGAACATAGTATACTTGACAGATACAATTCATAGTATCTTAAGTCCAAAGTGTAGCAACTCTTACCAACATATCCCATGCATGGTTTAATCTTCATGTGGCCTCTGGCCTAACAAAACTTTACCTATACAACTTTTGGCATCATGGATTGACTTTTAATTTACACCCATTAATTAACAACTCATTGAATTTGTAACCTTGCTTATAACTCTTTCAATTCCAAAGGTAGAGTATCCTTTAAATTTCACAAATGCATCTAGAGTACTAGGTACATTGTCTCAATATGACTCCACAAATATGATAAGTTTATGTGCTAAGACTATGCGTCGAACTCCAAGCTCAGTGGAGGTACATGATGAAACAATTTCACTCTTGCACTTTAATATTGCATGAGGAAGTTTTTGGTTCATGTATTAATCTTTCAATTTATACATTAACCGTTTACATATACATATCACATGTATGCAGTAAAATAGAATACAAATAATATGGATGATTATAGACTTTTTAGATCCAATTGGAGTCAACAATTGGATCATGGTCGCATGTGTGCAACTCTATACTATTACAGGATTTTTCTTAAAATTATATCAAGGCATACCATGGAAAATACAATTGGAAAAACTTGGGCGTATGCCTTTACAACTTATGAAAACAATTTATATATCCAAAAATCCAAAATTAAAGCAAAAAAAGATCCATATGTGTATTAACTCCATAATCCATCCATTTGTCCATACAACATGCATACATCACATGTATGAGACAATAAATTCATTTAATTACTCCTCAATAATTTACTCATTTCATGCCTTAATTATCATTTATGAAAAACTCTTTTCCAAGTTTTAGATTTGAGAAAAACCAAAATTTGCGACTTTTGCTAGCCTCCTTGCAGTCATGAGAACTTTTTCCACACTTACAAAGTACATAGCAATAAAATGCCCAATTCCATTGCAACGTCTATTACGATCACAAGACAACTTCTAATGACCTCAAGGATTCGTTCCTCTATTTTGAGAACCATTCTTGGTTTTGTGAAATCTCGATTGCAATCACAAAGGTCAATGATGATAGAATTCATAATTCCATTGGTAACTCTAGCACAATCATGAATCTCCACTCTGTGGCAGCAAACACCTAGTCTGTGAATGCAAGGCATGTCATGGTATAGATCACATCTCTTTTGTAGCTATTGTCGTGGTTGCGTGACCTTATCCTACGATAACAAACCTCACATTTGCAATATGCAACCAACTGCTGTCGAAAACTCTTCTCTACTGCGGTCAAGGTTGCAGTTGAGAAACAAGCTTTCACAATTGGGAGCCTGCTTCCAAAAGTCGTGAGCTTTACGTCTTCAACAAAGAGAACAGTTCTCACAATCGCAAGCATTGATAGCAAATAGTGATGCAAGACTTCTTGACCATCATGACTTCATTTTTCTAGCTTTTCTCTTAATTCAATATTGTGCAAAACCATTTTGCCGGTGTAAACAAGTATCCAAAACATGTTTATAAAATTTTAAAATGAAAACTAACATATATCAGAAGATGAATCATCAAACATCATGGTTATATGATGAAAAACAGCAATTTAACTGAAGGTTGGAGTGACTGAGGACCATTTTTTAGGCATCTCAAAGTATTAGGCTACCTAGCCATTCTCATGGACCTTATCACCAAGGATGAAATGCAATGATAAATGTGAAGGTGGGTGTTTTCAATTATAGAAGGTTTCCTTAGGCTTACAAACCATATAATCTAGAGACAGTGAAAGTAAAGTGAATTGTTTTAGAATGGTCTCTCGGATAGCCGACACAAACAGATGCTATTTTCGAGTAAGGGGAATGAAATTAAGAAGATGTTTGACTAAACTCATTTTTAAAAGTTGATAAGATCTTATAGCTTATAAAATATTTTTAAAAAATATAAATTTAAAGATCTTATTTTAAAAATAAATTAGTAAAGTTCTTAGATAACAATGATTTGATCATTTTATAAGATTATATTTAAATTCATAATTATAGATGATTATGATATTTTTTGTGTAATATTGGAAAAAATAAACCAAATGAAATTAATATTATGCAAATAAAAATATCCATATTATTTTTAATATATAAAATGAAATAATTTATGAGATGTTTCAAATACGATAAAGAAAACAAATTTATTTTTAATGACCTTAAAAGTTTCAAATATCTTATTTAAATAGTTTATAAACTAATTGACAAAAAAAATTACCAAACAATTTTGTAAAGGTTATCCTCTAAGATGATTAAAGAAGTTTATAATCTCACCCAAATATTCTCTAATATGACTAACCTAATTTACAAAGTTTTACGGGTATTTTTGGACCTACGGATGTTAATGCTGACGACGGGTATCTAAGTTGATTTTCGAGAAGAATGACCAAGGTCAAGCTTGACCGGGGCACGTACATGATTATGGATGATTGGGCTTTGTGGCTGACGGGAGGTGTAAGGCTATTTAGGTGATATTGAGTCAGGATTTTGATTTTACGTCCGAGGCAAGAATTAGGCAGACATAGTTCCGGCATATATATTCTCGTAGGAGCAATCAGCAAGGAAGTCAACAAAGGTCTTGGATTTGAATTAAACTACGGGTTTTATATGTGATAATTGAAGCAAACATGTTATATTAACTTAAGAAAGTGAGCAAATGCACGTTACATGATTATATATATGGGATTAGACAAACATGAATTAAAGTACAAAAGTTCGATGTGTCAAGTAGGAAAGAGTTCAGCACTTACTCCATGTGATATTCATTATTCTGTTTATTACTTTAATGCAGTTTTAAACTTTTGCGGGGTTGTTATTAGAAAAAAAAAACAGAAAAAACATTTAAAGCTTCGTATTCAATTTTTGTTTTGTAACTTCTAATTTGACTTTACAATTGCATATAATTGTATATATTGCGAAACAATGAGCAACATGGTTAAAGGGGTAGTAACTAAAAATAAAATTGTCATTAGAAAGTAAGACATTGTATAATCCCTCCTTATTCTTCCTATTAATCAAATTTTCTGTAAATCTTCGTGACACGCTTAAATTGGAAATCTGTATGACATTGGCATACTATAGAAAATTCACAGTTGCCACGTATATATTCTTTAAATGAATTAAAACTAGAAAATAAGGTATACTCTATACATGTGCAAAATTATTTACAAATTATAAAATTATTTTTTAATAAAAATTTTATTAAATTTTAAAATATAAAGAATATTTAAAATAAAAAATAAAAGATAAAAGGAAAATAATAGAAAAATAAAAGTAAGCAAATATATTTGTAAAAATTTACAATATGCTATTAAGAAGATTCACTTTTATATAGATATATATCATATAAAAGAAGTAATAACATGTTAGTAATTATATTTGAAAGTATAAAGATAATTATGTAAATTTATTAATTTAAGAAAGTATTATGAATTTATAATGTGAAATCAAATTAGTTCAAAATTTTGATATTGTAGTATAGGTATCTCTCTCTATAAGTTCACTACTAGTCTCAATTGGCAGGTGGAGTCTGTAGACAACAGGAGAAACACCAGACTGTCCAGTGGTTTTATCTTGGACGATTGACATGTCCTTACCACAGACAGTTACAGGAAATAAAGTTGTTACTCTCCTCAAAGAATTAATATATTAATAGAAATACTGGCACAAGAGATGCAAGTGCAAATTGTTAAAATTTATAATAGTTTATTTGTTGTAAAAAATTGTTACGCAACTAAATTAATAATAAAAAGTATACAAAAACGAGAAAAAAAATTGTATCAGAAGATATAAAAAAAATCTTGAGAAATATATAAAATTTTATTATGAGAGAATGAAATAACCTAAGAAACAAAATTTCAAAACACATTTAAGTAAGAGTTTTATAATTATTTAATGTTGTGTTAGAATAATGAAAGAAAAAATGAAGAAGTCAATTCTAAATTAAATGAATGAATGAAAATTGAATGAGTAGAGTGAATAGATAGCATATAAAGGATTCGGGCATTTAGAAATTACACATTTTATGATCAATGTCCATTACAATCTTAATATATAACTAATCAACCTGGTACAACTCTGCATCTGTAAAATTATTTTGCTTAATATAATAAATTTTTTGAATTTTATATATGAATGATACTTAAAGTATGACAAAATTAAAGATTTGAAAAGAGATAAAAAATTTGAGAGAAAAACTAATAAAATTTGTTAAAAGAATAGAGAAAATGAAAATATTAGAAAATAAAATAATTTTGTAAAATTACTGTGTACAATTAAAAGGTTTCACTTTTTTAATAATATAAATATATAGTATAGAAAAGAAGTAACAATATATTAGTGATTATATTTGACAATACAAGGGCAATGTCTCAAATTTATTAATTAAAGGTAATGTTGTAAATTTATAGTGTGAAACCAAATTAGGCTCAAACTTTTAACAATATAGCACAATATATAAAATAATTTAAATATATTAGAAATATTTTGTACATATAAACTTCAAATATATATATATATATATATATAACTCATAAAATGAAATTAAAAACTTTCAAAAGATAAAAATATTGTAAATTAAATTTGAAGAAGGAACTAAAAGAAGAAAATAATAATTAAAATTGAAGGAGTGCTACAAAAAAAATGTGAGTAAAGCGAGATAGATATATACATATATATATATATATATATTATAACTACATATTTTATAATGAAAATTAAATTCTTAATTCTAATTTATATCAAGTATATTTTAAGTTTCATTCAAATTCTTTCCTTTAATTATTAACCACTTTTTATAATGCATTTGTTCAAGGGTAAGTTCAGCTATTTTGCGCGAAGACAGGATTCCATTAGTTGCAACTTGCAAGTAGGACGTGCAAGGTGGCTAAAGCATTTGGTAGATGTTATGTCCTCTATTTATTGGAGGTTCTGGAAACTTTATTTTACTTTCTGAACTGATTATCTATCTATATTATTTTTTAAAAGATATAAAAGAATTTAGTTGTATAACATATAATTATTTTAACCTTTTTATTTTATATATAAATATATTTCAATTCCCTCAATCTTTATTAACTTCTTTCACTTTTCTTAATTTCTATTTATTATACTCTTCATTGATTTCTTTATTCTTTTTATCATGAAACAAATTTATTATAATATAAAATTTAGATTTAAAAAACATTATAATTTTATTTTCATGAACAATTATTGAGTGTCTCTCTCTCTTTTTTTTTTTTTGTACTTTTTTCTAACATCTCTCCTAATTTTATCTCATTGTAATTTAAACAGTTTTAAATATATTTTTTTTGTATCTTATTCTATAAATTATATAAATATTATTTATTTATATGATTATCCACTCATATCGAGTGTGCCTTTTATTACTAATTATGAAAGGAAGATGATAAGCAAAGCATTAAAAAGGCACTAAGGAAGTATTTCTGTTAATCTATTTAAATCTATTGTCCAAGTAATATCATGTCTGAGGTCATGTAAATGAATTGCTTAAGATTAAATTGAATAAACAGTAAACTAAAATTAATTGGTATGTATAAATATTTAAATAATTTAAAGGGAAAAAAATTAGCAATTATTAACTGTTCCTCGCTACTGAACATAATGGCATTGTAGAGGGAAGGCATGGAATTGTATGATATATAAGCATCATAATAATAAGAGCCAAATTGCCCGTTTTCTTTCAAAGAGATGCATTTTTATCCATATGGCCTGGATTGCAAGTGCAACTGGCACTTCTTTGAAATCAATGCACAGTCTATAATGTAATTAAGCTTTAGACCGGCAGGAAACTCGTTCCACCGATGTAACCTGGGAATCAGGTGCTTACAAGTCAATAAAATAAATAGAAGGGTACTTTCTTTAAAGGCAAATTTGAATCAACGAGCACGCCAAAAGATATGCGTATTTGAAGTTTTTACTTTAATTTGATGTCGACGGAAACTACCCACGCGGCATGAAGCGTTTTTGTTATTGGAAGTTACTACAATTATTCTTTTTCAAGTTATGTGATTGTGTTCAAAAGTAGGGGAAAGAGCATCAATGAATTAACTAATTAAAAACCCTAACGTCTCATTGTATTAGTATAAAAATCGTAATTTTCTTTTAAATTTTCAGTAATGATTTTTGTTAGTATCAGGATTTGCTTGGTGGCCATTATTTAGTACAAACTCTAACAGTTTATGTGGATGAAAACTTGGGGCGTGACGAGACTGATTTTATTATTATAATTTTTTTGTAAATAAGATAATATGTTGCAGTGTTGCAACATTCTTGCATGGAAATATTCCTTAGCAAGACTAACAGTTATGGAGTAGTTTCTTTTTCCCTAATTGAAGACATTCTTGAATTTCCTCCTGATTGTATGAAGCTTTTAAATGGTTGTTTCGGATAAGATTAGTTTTCTAATATTTCAAGATAAGGTGAAAATTTCAAATTGACCTTTCTTTATCGGAAGTATATGGTCGTGGCATGATTAAAGAGGAAATCTGATCTATTGAGAAATATGGAAAGAAAGATTCACAAATCTATCATGCAAGTTGTTTCAACATGATAAGTAACAAATTCAAATATCTTAAAACAAATCAGCCTAATTTATTTGGAAATTGATTCTATGGTCAAGATTGATAAATTTGATGATTATAGACATCCAAAACAAGTTTGGAACTCAGAGAATTAAGAGAAACACATGTGTATTGAGAGAATAACTTCAAGAGAGTTCAACACAATTTCTTAACAAACATTCTTGAGAAGAGAACCAATTGAGTGGCCAATGTATCAAATAAACCTTGATTCATAGACGCCCCATCCAACCTAAATTGGTTAAAGTTCAATATTCTCGACAGAAGAAGCTCACACATGAATGTTGGAGGTTAGGCTAAGAAAAAGACTTGCCTAAAATAAAGGTAAGGAGACTTGCTTTTTAAGTAGTTAGATTATAAACCATCAACTAGTTGAAAGTCAAAGAAAGTTTATCTTAAACAAGTGTAATTGTGTTAAAGGATTTACCATGTTCTATCCATTATTTTAACAATTTTCATAATAGAGTTTTTTTAAGTGAGGCTCACAGGCATAGAAAGTTATATTCGAATTGCATAAATATAATATTTTTTTGGTATTTTTGCTTTGAATTTTTCACTGAAAGTATGGGTTGTGTTAATTGTTCCAATAATGCTTGAAACAAAAGTTGTCTATCCAACCCAACAATTTTAGTTGAAAACAAGTCTAAAAAGTGATGTTAAGGAAAGAAATAGTACCCGTTCTGCAATGCTCCGGGGATGTGTAGCGCAACCCCGTTTTGCTCGAATCTTGCATGGAATAGAATCCGATGGGATGTTTATTGATGCCATCTCCTGTGCTGAATGTGATAGGCTAATCTGGAACTGCTAACAAGGTAAATAAGGTTGTCAATTTTCTGCATATAGTTAGCGCTAAGTATTTGGAAACATTGTTAGTTTGTAGTAGGGTTTTTTTTTTTTTTTTTTGGATTCATAGTTTGTAGTAGTTTTAATAATAAGTTGTTTTGTCATCATCTATTTCCTAGAGCCATTTAGATGTCTAGGAAAAAATTGATCAATAAACCAAAAAATTAAGATAATCAAAATCTTTTTATTATTTCCAATGGACAAAACTCAAAAATAAATATTATTAATGTAGGCCACATATATGGACAAAAATTGAATGCATAATTTAAGAGTTTGAAGAAAAATTCAAGTTGTGTTCGTCATTTTTAAAAAGGGCACACACAAAAAATACAATTTCGTAATATACAACACATTGAAAACAATTTTTCCCTCTGGAATATAAACATACAAATCTTAAAAATTCAATAGTACTTATTTGCAGAGTTAAGTTATCATATATTTATACTCACACTTACATATGCACTTACTTACACACACACACACACACACACACACACACATACACACATATACATATATATATATATATATATATATATGGAAAATTTGATCTAAATACAATCATTCCATTAAAAATATAGTATATATACAATAACTTAAGAAAATAAAGCATACGCACTAATTTTTTTTTTATGTTATTCATAAAATATTTTTAAAAAAAATTACTAAGCATTTTTATCTTTCAAACGAAGTGGAAGGAATTTTGAAAATTTTGAGAAAACTAAAAATTCTAACCCTTTGTTTGAAAACCATTTTTGAGCTCTCTGTCCAAAAAAAATGTGCAAAAAAAAACTTCCAAACATATTTTCATTATTCTTAAATACACACACTCACACACATATGTATACATATAAATACATTCTTACTTTTCATTTATTATAATATATTATTATATATATGTATGTACGTACGTAAAACGCAAAAACAAATAAACTAAACATAAACACACCTTTTTTGTAACCATTCATAACCATTTGTAGTGAAACTTCTATCGTGTTTGTTTTGGTTTTTGGTGTGTATTTTTAAATATAATTTTATTGAAAATTTTATAAAAGTAAGATAGAATTAGAAATAGAGTGTGTGTTTTTAGGTGTGAAATTTGAAAACAAACATAGCCCCACTTTTACCCCTAAAAAGTAGTATTCACTTGTAGTGTGAGTTTACCTATATTACCCTCACAAATAGCAGTTTAAAATTAATATTCTTAGATAAATATTTGTTTAGATGGAAGTCTATATTTTTAAATGAAATATATTAAAAATAAATAAAATTAATGAATATTAAAAAAATATATAAAATTATTAAACCAGGAACAAATTGCATGTGCTTATATTAAAATTTGAATTTCCCATTAAATTGCAAGCCTTGTAATCTTATACCTGAGATTCCATAGTGTTTTGACTATTGAGAACACCACTAGTATCGATGATCTTAGCTTGCTTGCTTGGTGGCACTGAGAACGTTGAAGGATGAGTATTGTCATCCCAGGACAATATTCCAAAACTAGTCCCTCCATAAGAATGTTTTGATTTCCTTTGGCCATTCTCAGTTTCTTGATAGTTGCGGGAAGAAGTTTCTTCTTGTCTGCCAAAACAGGGCTGCAAATTCAATCCTAATTTGTCACGATCATTATCAGGTATTCCCTTGGAATTGTAGCTTCCTATACTTCTTGTAATTGAAAATCCTGTTTTACAAGAGTGTTTAACTTTATAACATATATTGCATAAAAACTGAAAGGATCAGTGATCAATCAATTATTGACTTGCTACTATTATTCGTACAGATCTAAACTAGAAAATAATGTTGTCTTCAATTTCAAAAATGTGCTATTTAATAATACTCTTTTATTATATAACAAAGATTAAAAAAATTGTTTTCAAAATCTTTGCCTTCTGTTTCTAAACAGCATTGCACTTGAATTTATCTAAACTTAGCAATGTCCAAAACTATGTCAAAACAATATATGTAGTTTGACTCTGCATCAAAACTAAAGGTAATGGACAAGAAGACTAAGCATTGCCAAACCAAAGAACAAGATAACAAAAAATGACCGAAAAAAAACAACAATGGGAACACCAAGGCTATGTTTCTATGCAAATTTTGCATCATTTTTATCTCTTCAAAATTTAACTTTCTAAAAGTATTGTTAATCATAACGACATTTTCTATCCTTGTCTCTCCCTTATATTTATATTATTCTTAAATTTTTGCCTCAATTGCCCATCCCACACAAATTTGCATGCAAAAATAGCCTAAAAATCTCAAACATAATCCTCTGTCCGATGATCTTCCATCCTTGTAAATTATTGATTAATTTCTCTGCCATTTGGGAGAGGACTTTAAGAACAAATTTGTGAAACTTATTGTAGGTGCAAATAAAAGTTATATATAATTCAAGAACAAATTAAAAATTTTTAGCACATGGATATTGATGTATTGAATAATATGATAGTAAATATACCAATAATTTCTTTTTTAATATTTATTTTATTGAGTCTATAACATTTGTTTTATGTATAACATTTGCAGAATTTATACTATATATTCCAATTAAAGACTTTGTTTTGGTTATTAAATATATAATAATTAAAATGTACTTATTAATTTCTTTATATGTTTTCATTTTTATATCACTTATAAATTTTTTCCTTATCCCCTTCTAGTCTCAGTTGTCAATTATTGAACACTCAATGGTTATTTTTGCAAGACAAGATCATATCTACAACTGAATACCAAAAGCAAGAGAACCCTATATGTAGAGATAAAATTGAAATTTTCTAAAGATTTTTTGTCCCCTTTATAATTATATGATTGCAAAGTTAGTTTCCCTAGCTTCATCAAATATGCACACAAGGAATATAGTAACATATATATGACCTAATTCTGCTAAAGACTAATTTAATTACAATCGTTTGGAAGACAGTAACATTAATAGTAAAAACAACTAAAATAGTGTTAAAACAAGGGACTTAGAGGGTGTTTGCTAAACTTGAATGCTCCAGATGACAACTTATAAAATATTTTAATGTTTATAAGCTCTACAAAAAGTTCAAATAAATTTTTTAGTAAAAGTACTTATATGTTCCCAAAATAAAATGTTTGAAAAATGTAAGCTTCTTAAAAAGTTCCTCTCTACGTATTTGAAACATTTTATAAGTTGCCTTCTTATATATTGTAAAATAAGAAAAATATACAAAATTATATTATATTAATGTATAATGTTGTATGTTTTATCATTGTTACTCTAGAAAAAACTATAATCAATCATGTTTACAAAAGTCGGTGACATCGTAAAATTTTTGGATATTATTTTATCTAAACTACTTAATAGCTTAGTTTTAAGATGAGATATAATATTTTTAAAGTTTCTAATATATCTTATAAGTTTTTATAACCTCCTACAAATAAATTTAGCCAAACACCCTCCCCATTGTTACTTGAAGGGCTAGTTAAATTTTGACTCATGACTGAAACCAAATTGAATAAACTATGTACATTTGGTCTGTGTTAGGCCACTTTAATTTAAGAAAAGTACTTAAACAAAAAGATTCATCTATTTTGAAGCTTGATAATATGATGCATAAATTTGAGATATGTAATAAATGTAATCCAAAATTCACGTTGCTAGTTCTAAAAGCATAACTGTTTATGAATTATATATGTGGGAAAATGATAGGTTTTGTTGAGCTTTAGCTCTCTCTGAATGTATTTTATGTTATTTTTACTTTTACTGGGTTCTTATGTTCCTTAAATCTGGCAGTCATGTTTCAGTTGTTATTTCTTTAGTTCTCTCTGAATGTATTTTATGTTATTTTTACTTTTAATGGGTTTTTGTGTTCCTTAAATCTTGCAGTCATGTTTTAACTGTTATTTCTTCTTCTTCTTCTTCTTCCTCTTCTTCCGTTTAATTTAGAACATAACATCATAATATTTATCTAATGGATATCACTTTGCAGTCAACAAAATGAAAATGTAAAGAAATTACTAAAGCATGAATAGAAAAGAAGCAAAAGATAATGAAACACCAAGTACAGGCAAAAAATAAGAAGACCAGGTGCCACCAATTTATTGCCATTCGTGGGGTGAGATGTTGCTCAACCCCTAAAAAGGGGAGATATGTCAACACTTTTTCTATTAGCACTAGAAAGATATAGCAATCACTAAAAAGATATAGCAATATCATACATAAGTACCTTTCTTAAGATGTAATGTCCAATTTTGAGGGCATAGAAGATACATTAGATCTTGACAGAAAACATGCGTTGGATAAGGCTTAAAGGAACTTAATCATATGCCATGAATGTCCATCCACCATTGAAAACAACGACCGTTTTGAAGGATAAATAATGACTTTTTATCACTGCAGAAATGATAAGTCAGTATATTTAGGTTGATTATTTTTGAATGTTTACGTGTGTATGTGTGTGTGATTATACAACCTGCATACTCTCCTTTTTTAGGTTTCTAACTCACGAGGTTGAATATAGAACATTGGCACCATGTATCCATGAGGTTAGGTGGGTGCAAAATCTACTTAACAAATTTAGATTTAAAGTTCAACATGGAATGCTAATGTTTTATGATAATTAAAGCACTATTCAGATTTTCATGAATCTTACTTATCATGAAAGAACAAAACATTTGGACTTGAACTTATGCCTTGTAAAAGAAAAGGTTGAAAACGAACCTGTTGAAATATATTAAGAGTGGTAACAAGCTAGCAGACATACTCACAATGGCACTAAGTTAAAGACAATTTAACAAGTTGATGTCCAAGACGAGTGTGGAAAAATACCCTTTATCTTGTGGGGGAGTTTCAAGAAAAGGAGTGGAGTTGATAGCAATTGAAGGAATGGATGAGTTGGTAGCGAATCATAGTTCCAATTTTTTTAGTTAGCTTGTTAGGTTTCTTGGGAGTTATTCTTGGTTACAAGTTATTTGTCATTTAGCCACCTAATTGTTGTAACTTCCACTAATTTACTTGAGCATGAACCCCGCCTAGGATATAAGGGAATCGATGTAATAGTAACTAGAAGTGTGGAACTCAGTTTTCTCAGTCATTCAATCAAGAATAAGTGTCTTCTTCTCGAATTCAGTTTTCATTGTTGTTCCCAAATCATCAATGGCTTCTTCTTATTGATTTAACATCTTATGAACATCGATATTGTGCATTTTTCAATCTAACCAAGTGGTTGATATGATCAGTGAAACAGCAGGGGGATACAATTGTACATTTGCATCAAATTTTTAAGCCCATTGGCTATGTTTGGGAGGAGGTTTTTGTTGGGAGATAATGTTTGGTAAGTTATGTTGGAATGAATAATATGTTTGGAAGAAATGTTTTAATATAATAAATAGTATGATTTATTTGAATTTGTATATTTAAATATGTATAAAATACATAACAATAATTGAATGATATAATAATATATAGAATAATGATTATTTTTTAAGATATATGTATAAGTATATATAAATATGAGAGTAAGTAAACATATAATAAGTATTAATTTAATTGAGAATGTGTAATAGTTGAAAAATAATTAATTGATTATATATTTGAAAGGATAGAAAATTTTAAATTTTCATTGGAAAAAAGATTTTGTAATATAAAATGTTTGATTTTATAAAGTTGATAAGATAAAGAAAGGTGAAAGATGGCTAGCAAAAATAGCCGTTGAGAATCAAATGATGTTTTGTGTCCCTTTCTCCTTCTGGATTTGAACTGTCATTTTTTTTTCTTTTAACGAATTCCTTGGCGACTAAATAAATCTTAAGGGTTTGATAACTATGGAATTAGAATTATTTGTGCAAAACTATGCTTCATAAAATTGCCCGCTTTCTTGAGTTTTAGTTCTCGTTGAATCCAATTCTTTTTATATGTTAGTTCTAATACATTTTGCGTTATTTGCCATTTTAATTTGCTTTTTAATCCTTCCTCCTTGTGATTTTAAAACAAAATTATATAACATTTATTAAATATATCCTTATGCCAGTAATAAAGTGAGGAAATAAAAAGATTAAGGAAGAAAAACCATGAAAGTGAATAAAATATTTTTCTGCAAAATCATATGCGTGTAAGCATTTGAGAGGGAAAAATAAACTTAAATCATTCTTGTCCTTTCGAATCAATATGAATATTTTAACCAAAAAGAAGAAACACTTACTGGTAGAAATCTGATATCAAATACAAACTGTAACAAACCCGAAAAACATAGTTTGGGAAGGTATATGTGCAAATAAGAAACAAAAAAGGACTTCATTGATTTCTATATGGGGTTTGTAAGATAAGGATACGAAGATTTGATATTTTAATTTCAAGTCATAATTTACTAATTTTAATCCATTTTCTTGGCCGATTGAATGTACAAATTCAAACTTTAATTAACCGTAATGTAAATTTAAACATTTCAATTTAGTGTAACGACGTTTACCTAAAAGGAGCATCTCTCTTGTCATTATGACTGGAAAAATTTACCAAAAAAAATGATTAAGAACGCTTTTCGAATTTTCATATAATATAATAAAAAATGTGCGGAGGGGGCTGGGAACTGTGAGTGGTGGTTGTAGATTGTAAAACAATGGGCCAATGATGGTTTACGAACAGCTTGTTAGGCCGCTTGCCAGACACGCGACTCCCACACGCATTGGCTGAATACAACGAACTTACCCAGTTTTGACAAAAGTGTTTTCGATATTCATTGTACTATGCCCACGTCTAAATCATACAAATTTAACCCTAGTCTTTTGTCCACGGGCCCACTTTTCGTAATTTTAACGCTTCCAACTTGTGAGTGCAAATGGATTAAAAATCTTGAAGTACACCCAAACCGTGTTTATGCAATTCGCAAAATTTGGCATCACGGAAGAAGTGATGAATTTTGAGGAAAGCTGAAGAGAAGAATATTTGAAAAACATGCTGAAAAGTTCCAATAAGTTGAAAATTGGATTGCTAGAAAATTTGAAATGATTTTTTCTTATAAATCTAAACAACCCTCTTTTGGTCTCATTTTTGTGATATTATTCTTTTAGCCACTCAAAAGTTTAGAAGAATTGTAAGTCCCCTACCAGGTATTACTGCAAAAGTGCAAATATATTTCTGAAAACATTGCTTGCATGTATCGTTACATCTATACAATATATTATGCTAAAAGAGTTAAATTGTGCAATGTGTAATTACTAGAATACCTTTTGTCTTTTACATACAATCTTCCTTTACTTTTCATTCATTCTATTCACTTCCAAATTTTGGTTGATTTATTGTTATGTTTTTTTAAAAAAAATTAAATTTCTTTGATCTATATATTCTATAATATACTATACATTGATTTTGTCGCACAATGTTAAATTACTTTAACGGCCATACTAAAATATTTTTATTTTTATTTTTCTGTTCACTTTTAATACAATTCTATATTCTCTTATAATTTTTTTATCATTTAATTCTCATTGTGGCCTTTCAGTATATCTCTGAAGTTTTTGATAAACTTTGAATTTTAAATTAATGTTATTTTATTGCAATTTATTACTGTGAAAAAGGCATTATAATTTATACATAATACCATGCATATATTGAGTGTGTCTCTATTATTAATATTTACAAATTGAAGTAGGAATTGACCCACTAAATCAAGTTACAATATGTAACCTGAACAAAGCACATTTCTGCCATGAAATCAACCTATATTTCAACAAAACCGCATACGGTAGTATATTACCAAAAATTTTTGGGATTTCTACGCACTGTTTGGTTTAATATTTTAACGTTTGTTAAAAAGGAATAGAATGCCTTAAAAAAACCATTACATATAGATATACCTTATTTTTCTACCTTTTTTCCTAAAGTATAGAAGTTTTCTATTTATTACTCCATACGTTTGCGTAGTTAAAATACAATTTCAATACCGACATAGAAACAATAAAAAATAATTAAAACCAAAATGTGCTCCGTGGAATCCATCCAGAACTTAGCTTTAAATTTGTTTCTGATAAAATTTATTAATTAATTGTGAATATGCTACCACAAAATGTAAAAACTATAAAAAGTAACGGAGGACACAATGGTTTGGTACTTCTTACAGTGACATCAAACACTAAAGACACGATTAGTATTTTTGAATGGAATAAAATATAAATGAAATAAATATAGAAATTGAATTAAAATTGTACAAGTTATCTCATAATTAGAATGTATAAGCCATGAAATAAGAATAGAATTGTTATTCAAAATTTCATTCCCATAATTAGCAAATAGAAATGAACATATAAATACTATGAACTTATTCATAATGACAAAGTTATCTTTAAATGATAAATTTTCCTACAATTGTATATTAAAAACTCAATTGATACTTATATTTTTCGATGCTTAAATTGGTTGAAAAATTCCACCAATTAAAAAAGACTTCTACACAAAAAAAACATTTGTTTATCAATCCAAAAGCACCATCATTTTTTTTATATCAATTGTTTCAATTTTTTTAAAAAGAAGCTGACATAGAACAGAGAATAAAGACAAAAAAGAATGAAATCTAAAATAGAAAAAAGTAGAATAAATTAAAATTGGAGGTGTATATTGATCAAAGTATATAGTAAGTTAAAATTTAAAAACATTTAATATCTATACACATAAATAAAGTAATAAAAATTTTATACCATTCATATAATTCATTATGGTGATAAAATAGAAAGAAATTTGATAAATACAACAAATATAAATTGAAGTAAATTAAATAAATAAAAATTGAGGGAGTATAGTGATTATATATATATATATATATAATTAAGAGTATTTTAGAAATTTTATATTATACAACCATGAATTATTATAAAAGGGTAATTTTTTCTAATAGAAGTATATGTTTATTATTAACATATTAGTAATGCACAAACTTATAGTATTAAAAGAGAATGAGAATTCCTATACTATTGGGAATCAACATTATTTCCAGAATGACTATTTCATGTAAAATTTATATTAACTATGTTATTTGGAATAGGGTTTGAAATGCACATTCAATTCCCAGTTTATTGCTGCATAAACACACTGCTGAATGAGTGCACCATTCTATTGGTTGGTCCACTTATTCATGTATGCACACAATAGGTTAAAATAAGATGTTTATGAAAGTGCATTTTTTACAAAATTTAAATTTATTGCATCTTAAGTAACAAAAATTAAACATTTATAATTAAAAATATAAAATATTTAAAATAAATATTACACAACAACCAAAAAATAAAATCCAAGAAAAGCTTAAGAAACATAAAAAAGTAAAATAAAAACAAAAAAGAAATAATGAAAATTTAAAAAGGTAAATTAGAAATAATTGTGTAACTTTACCTTGCACAACCAAAATATGTTTATTTTTGCTACAATTTTGTGTATATATATTATTGTTCCAATTATATAATGTCATTGTACTCTATTTTATCAAGTAATATTATTGAAGTATGTCAATATATGACATTTTGCATATTCGTACTTAAATTTAGAACTGAATGTTAGGCATTAGAACAGTGGTTGAAGGAGGAGACGCAACAAAACATTTTATGCATTGGTAGTATGTTGGTTGCTTCAAAAAGGATAAAAATGTTAGTGGCTTCAAAATTTAAAATGTAAGATTTAAATATTACGTGTTTTTGAAATTCCAAACATCCTATGGAAGTATACTGCTGAAAATAAAATAAATACAAGTAGTCGCATTAATGGCTAAAATTTTGAAATTCTACTTGAGCGTCAAGATAACAAAAAGTTACAATATCAATTTTTCTCTTTTTGATAATTGAAAAGGTTAAAATTAAATGGCACAAAGTATGAGGTATGACCATGAGATAAAGGTATCAAATATTTTCCAATATATTTTTAGTGTTCACTACTAAATGGTAAGTAAAATATCGAAAATCGAGATTTGATAAAGATATTAAAAAGTATTAGTGTGACTTATGAAGAGAAAGAAATGAAACAATCGCATACACGAAAGCATCCAATTATGCCAATTGCTGTAATAGACTATGTCAAGTGGAGCTGTGAAATAAGCTTATAAAACAAAAGGGAAAAGGAAAGAACTCAACTTGCTTTGGGCATGTGAACTTCCTATGTTCTGATTAGAAAAAAATATAAAACTTAAAGCAAGCTGGCAACTTGAGCAACTACAACAGAAAATTCCAGTTAAAATTATAGGAATTTATTCTGAGATTTGTTTATCAGAAAGGTTAACCTACCAATTTTTGAAACTGAATCCACACTCAAGAAAGTGAGATGTTGATATTAGGGTTACTCGCTGTTATCGTTATCATTACTGTAGTAGTTATATAAATAAATAATGAAACTTGAAATTTAAATATAATCTAATAGAATAAGTGATTGCTTACTCTTTAGACAGCAAAAGTTGTGCTTATTTTTTAGCAAGTTCCAGTAAAAGTATGAAGAGTTTAAAAAAATTTTGCAAACTAAAAACAATGTCGCCTCATCTAATTATGTATAAAGCGCATGTGTATACGTACCGTTATTTTCACCGACCGCAGTTGCTAACTGGTTAACAAAACCAGCCGGTGAACTTCCATGCCGAACCAAAGACGAGGAAGAACAAGCGTCCCCGCTGCCTCGAAAGTAATAAGACGGCATCAACCCAGTGGCGCTGTTAGCTTTTCTGGGCCCCTCTCTTCTAGGATTGTTCTTTCTTGAAGCACTATCTTCTTGGTTTGCCATTACAGTGGATTCAGAAGTTTTGGAGGGGTAGAAACAGGCGGGACCTAGGTGATTTTGGGTTCCAAAGGCGGAGAATTCGTGGGTTGATTCGCTGGCTGACTGGACGGTGGCGGCGAGAAGAGAGCCTGGGGCGGAGCCGTAGCGAGTAAGTGCCCCGTTGCCGCCGCCATTGCCCTCCAGCCCTTGTGATGAAGAGGATGTGGACGATGGAAACATCTTCGTTTTAAATTCAATGGAAACGTTAGGGATGTTGAAGAGAGAGAGAGATAGAGAGAGAGAGAGTTGGGGGATCTTTTAAAGTGGATGCAACTTGCTGAAGAAAAGTCTTCAAGTGGAGTGATTGCATCCCTGCTGTGCGTTTCAGGATTGGTACTCTCCACGCCGCATGTTCGTATACAGTAATGGGGATCGTCAACTAGCCTTTTGTCCTGTATACGCTTGTACACACACACATGTATAATATTGTTTGTAAAATTAAAATATTATCTGTATATAATATCATATTAATAAATTACATTTTATTTTGATTGTTATAATTCAATTATATTTTTTTTAAGAATTATTTGCATGAATATTACAAAAAGATAATCAATAATCTGTATATATTATAAAATTGAAAGAAATATCTTAGAGTAACTGAAAATGTCAATTTAGAAATTAAAGAATAACAAAAGTAAAAGTAAAAATAAGTTAATAAATAGAAGATAAATAAATTAACACTTAAAAAAATTAAAAGTTGAGAGTTTGAAAATGATAGCGAGAATGAAAAACGTCTATAAGGCAAATTATTGAAATATAATAAATGAATGTTTGGGTACATTAATTCAGAATTTAATATGATATGAGGACATTTAAGTTTTTATGATCAAGAAGGTTATTATACTACGTTCATGCTATCTACACACTATATGTATAAATAAACAGACGCCATATAGTATAAATATATGTATGTATAAGGCACATAATATAATAGTACTGGAGCTAAATATTTTTTATTGTTGCCTTTTGCATTTGACCCTGACATGTACTTCTCATACCAAAACCAGTACTGTAACATGTTTAATTGGGAAAAAACTTGTACTTACAGGAAGTCATCTCTAAAAAAATTGAAAAATAAAATGTCACAAACTTTTAAGAAAAGCATTTTATGTTTGTATGAAAATTGCGAAGATAGAAAATTTGATACCAAAATTTAAAACTTCTGTAAGAGTAGAAAAGAAAAAAAAATTAAAAATATTATTTTGATAATTAATACTTTAAAATAATTAATTTTGTAGGTTGCAAATTTGTGACTACACAAAACTTTTTTTAAGAGCTTATAATATCATAACTTATAAGATATTTTTTAGTACCTACAAGTTTAGATATTTTATCTTAAAAATAAGTTAAAAAGTATCTCGTAAAGTCATCCTATGATATTAATTGAAATTTATATAATTTATTCTAATTTTTTGATATAATAATCATGAAAACAATTTAAATAATATTCATAAAATATAATTTAAAGATATTTATATTATTTTTAATATATAAAATAAAATAATTAATAAGATATTTGAAAGTAAGTTGAGAATAATCAATTGATTTTAAAAAATTTAAAAGTTCTAAATATCTTATTTTTTAAACTTTTGTGTTTAGAAATTATAAATTCTTTTATCCAAAAAATTATTAATCACTCGTAAGGACCTTATAAGTTTTCAAGTATCCTATAAAATGGAACTTATAAGCTCGTTCAAATACTTTATAAGATGTTTAGAAGCTTGTAAACTCTTCTAAAATATTTGATACTTTTTTGATTAAAAAGTTTATGAGCTTCTAAAATGAAATGTTGAAAGTCTATAAGTTTTTAAAAATAAATTGACTTTTTTAAAATTAGTTTTAAACCTCATATATGTTATTTCACTATACATATTAAAATTGATATAAATATCTTCAAATACTTTTATATTAATTATATTTAATTTATTTTAAATATTATTATACTAAAAAAATTATAATTAAATATAATTATAAATTTTAATAAAATTTTATAAAACAAGTTTATTGTTTTTATCCAAATAATTTATTTGTTTATTCTAAAAATAAGATTTATAAAATTATAAACTGGAAAAAAAACTTTTCATCTAAGTTATTTAAAATATGTTCACCCAAACACCTCTAAGCTGCAAATATCATGTAACCATAAATTAGGTGAATTAATAACTTGGAAGTTAACAATCAAGCATACCATTAATGAACTGAAAAATTCTTTTTCTCGTTCTATAAATGTGATGTAATTGGATAAGAAATTTTTTTTCACGAACAGCTTTTGTGGCCACTTGTAAGTCACGTGACGTCCACTGGTATTAGCTGAATGCAATGAACTTTCCCAATTTTGGCAAAAGTGTTTTAGATTGTCTTTTCAAATTTTGGACTCATTTCTATGGGACAACTTTTTGTAATTTTAAATCTTCAACTTGCAAGCGTCAATTGATTAAGAATCTTAAAGTAGACCAAAAAAGTATTTTCATAATTTACAAAATTTTGCATCGTTGGAGGAGTGATGAATTTTAAAGAAATCTGAAAAGAAGAATATTTGAAAATGTGCTGAAAAGTCCCATCAAATTAAAAATTGAATTGTTAGAAATTTTCAGATTTATTTTTTATAATTTTTTCCCAATACGAAACATCTCAACAGCCGTCAGTTAGTCTCCTTTTTGTGATATTATTACGACTCAAAATTTTAGAAGGATTGTAAGTCTTCTACCAAACTATTATTGATAAAATATTTGTGAAAACATTCTTTGCACACGTGTTAATGATGTACTTTCTAATGTAAAAAGTTAATGAAAAATACTAGAGAGTATCATAATTGTGTATATACTTTTTTACATTAATTAATAAAATATTAATTTATTTGTATTAATATTATGACAAGCTTTTTATACATGTAAATTTTAAATAGTATAAAGTATTACATATACACATATGATTGTATAAGAAGCAATATTCATAAAGAATAATGAATGTGGACATAAGGCCATCATTATATATAATCACTAAAACTAGTATATGGGTTTCAAATACTCTAAAGGGTATTAGAGAATCAACATGATTTGAACACCTTGTATTTGTATAATCAATGTCATGTCGTTCATTATAAGACATTGAGAATACATGTGTTTAATTGTGTCATTAGAGAATGAGTATTGATTTGCAGAATAAAACTGACACATGGACTTCACTCTTAGTGTCAATGTTCTGCTTAGTCATCATGTTAAGTATGCATGAAGCTTAGACATAAGACGACATAGTTGTTATGTGGTCAACATGTCATTAAAATATCAAGAGTTAATATTTATTTTGATATGTGATAGGATCATGGACCTATTATGTCGTTGCTTGAGTGCGTGTAGAGACAAATATGTATTTAATAACGGATTTTTCTCCTTGTAAGTAAAACGTTTGTATTATGCAATTGATATTCCATGAAATAGAAATTTTTGGCCAAATTAGTATGTTATCAGAAGGCAGTTTCTAATAGAAGCATTAGTCTCATAATATAATATTGATTTGTTATATAATTGAGTTTGTAAGTTTGACTGAATCTATGACTTTAGCTTGGTTAGAAGAAAGCAACGTAAAAAGACTATACCGCATGGTTTTCACAATCGAGAGGGTTCTTATGATCCATTTTACTTCATTTTAATTAAGCTATGATATAAACTGTAGCTAAGTGCTATTCATATTTT
This sequence comes from Avicennia marina, assembly GCA_019155195.1. NCBI lineage: Eukaryota > Viridiplantae > Streptophyta > Magnoliopsida > Lamiales > Acanthaceae > Avicennia > Avicennia marina. Next base: position 5,222,867 of record CM032772.1, on the reverse strand, counting down.
ATGAGTCATACTTACTACCAATTAAAGATAAATTTAGAGAATCACATACATAAGGTTAGAATATCTGATGCGTGTTAAATTGGTGATATGTAAACAAGGCTTGAGAAATTTTTAAGATGAGTGTTGAGAAGGCTCACGGAGGATTTATTTAGTTGCAATTAAATTGAACCAAATAAATTATTATAGCGCATGTTTACAATGAGATTCTTAATTGGAAGCACAAAGGATGTTTAGTTCAATTAATGGAGATTGATTTAATTAAAGGTACAAGACACAAATGGAATTATTTGGTACCAATTATGTTCATTAATTATGTGATTATTAATTAAAAATATGATAGCCTTTGTTTGATTAATTAGATTAATTAAGAGGTTATATGAGTCTTAATTATTAATGGAGATTAATCATTAAAAAGTCCATGGACTTGAAATTATTTATGTACCTTGTAGTAAGCTCGTGGAACCCATTACTAATGTGCTAGGAACTCTCTTCTTCTTTTTCTTGTCAAAAAGGCCTTCTTCTCCAATGATGTTTGAGTAAGAGCATTGTATAAGGGATTTTGTGAAGTATAGAAAGCATTCATTAACATTCTAGTTGTGTGGATAACTAGAGTTCGTAGTTTGAAAGGTATTACTCAAAAGATTGCAAGCACACTTATTCGGAATTGGATTTCAAGAGGTATTATTTCATGCTTACACATTCTTGTGATAATTTGTGTGTTATGTGATGAAAATGGATGGGGTTTGATGCGTTTGCTTTCATTGCATGTTCTTCATGTTTTTAAGTTTTGAAGTTGAATTTTTTTTTGATTTCATAGGGATTTGTGTTTTAAAATTGAAACTTTAAGACCTAATAATACAATAAACGCACAACAGAAAACGATGGCAAGAAATTTTACCTCTTGGAGACAATTTTCAACGATTTTGCTTGTGATCTTTAAGTCATAGCCCTTAAACCCCAACTTCATGTTTATCCACATGATTGGAACTGTGGTGAACATCATCTAGACCTTGCAAAATTCCTTTTGTAAAGTTCTTGCACAAACACTTTGGGCTAGAAGAATTATCTTAACAAGAAAAGGAGAGAGGGTAGCTAGAGAGTTTTTCTTTTCTTGCTCAGAGGCTACACAATTTTAGTTAATTAATTATGTGTCTTAAACTCTTATAAGCACACTTTAATTAGTTAAAACACTAGAGTTACAAGACATCGATTCCAAGGGCCCTCCTACATAAACCTTTAATTACTTTTTTATCCCATGGACTTTTTAATTATTAATCCAATTAATAATTTATAGCCCATACGTCATCCTCAATTATTAATCCTCATTAATAATTAAGAATCCATTCGTGTCAAATTTATTTAATTTAATTAATCTCTGAAAATTAAATTAAATATTCCATTGTACTTCTAATTGATGATCTCATCATCAACAAACATCATGTCAATTTATTCAATCAAATCTAATTATAACTAAATAAATTATTTAAAAGGTCTTCTTAAGCCTCGTTTGAAACCCATCAATTTAAGTCTCATCATGCATTGTAACATTTTTTATTGTAACTCTCTAAGTTTATCTTCAATCTTCAACTAGTAACGAGTATAGTTTAAAAAATATGACTAAAGCATAGTTTGCAGCCCATAATAGTCTAATTAAGATGAAGTGAAATGAATCACAACAAACCCTTCCGATCATGAATACTTCGCCATATAGACCTTTTGTTTTGTCTCATCCCAACCGAATAAGAGTCATGAATTTAGCCAAATTCATAAATTCAGTCATGTAACCAATTGATGTTACCTCATAGAATAATGCTTTTGTTGGATATTCCTTTTCGATTACACACTACATTGGCTAAGGCCTTTGGTTTCATAGAATACCAGCTACATAAGACAAATGCCATGTAAGGAGACCAATTTCTTATTGAACGTACACATGCCTCTATACGCATCTGGGCAACAACACATTGGATTCATAATTCGATCCCATACTAAAATAGATATTGACATTTAATGCTTTAATGATACATTGATCATTATGTGCATAAGACAACCATATCGTTTCTAGTCTAAGGTTTGTATGCACTTAATACGATCACAAGGTAAGATCTTGGCAATTAAGAGTGAACTTTATGTGTCTTTTTCTTTTGTGAGTCATTGTTTGAATACTCATTCTTTAATGAGCATCCATACACATGTATTCTTAGTATTTTATACTAAATGGCATAACACTCCCTATACAAATACATGGCGTGTAAATTGTATTAACTCTCTAATACCCTTTACAATATTTGTGACTCATGAACTGATTTTAGTGATTTACTACTAAAGCAACTTTGTATTCATGTTCATGACTCATTATAAATAAGGCCTCTTAACTCTGTTGCATGGGCATATGTTTTACTTTGTGTAATTCAATATTTACATGCAGGATCAAACTTGCTAAAACATTGATTTGGAAAATCTACATTTTATTAATTAATGTAAAAAAGTACATATACAACCACGATGACCTCTAATATGCCTCATTAACTATTAACGTTAAAGGGTGTATCACTAATAATCTTCCATTTGTACTCTAAGGCTAATAGTGTTAATGCCAATCGTTATTATATCTAATACCCATCTTATCAAGATACTGATCTAGTTGCACTTAAGTTATTGGTTTGGTAAATGGGCCAATCACATTGTTAGTTAATTCTATCTTCTATATGGCTACATCGTCCCTTCCAATAATTTTTCAAATAATATAGTAACACTTCTCAATATGTTTGGACTTCTAATGAGACCTTCATTCCTTCACCTATGCGATCGTGCTATTGTTGCCATAATGAAGTAGCAATGATTGATCCACATTTAGAAACCATTTGAAGTTTTATCAAGAACTTCTTTATCTAGACAATTTCCTTTACAACATCACATACCTCGGTGGTAAAGTTGGTAGTTATACTCTATTTGGAACTCTTTTAACTAACTGCTCCTACATTAAGAGTGAATATAAACCTAAAGATAGACTTTATCATCCACATATGACTGGAAATCAAAATTGATATACCTGTCTACTCTTAGATCATCATCTCTATGTACAAGTGCCATATCTTTAATCATTACCAAGTATTTGAGGTTGTACTTGACAACATTCTAATGTTCTCTACCACGATTCACCTAAAACTTACATGTAACACTTATGAATAGATGATATTTGGCCTTGTGCAAGTATTGCATACATCAGGCTTCCTATAGCCAAATCATATAGAATGGCTTCCATACTCCTCCTCTAACCATATATCCTTTGCCACATATTGGACATCTTTAGTATTTTGTCAACGTACAAGGCCTGGAATAGACCTACGAATCTCTTTGCTTTATCTTTATAGACATGAATGCCCATGATGTAGGTTGCTTCTCCTAAATCTTTTATGGAAATGGTTGAGATAACCAAGTTTAAGTCTTCTACATGCAACACAAGAGATGTAATGACGCTTCCACGAACCTTCTTGTAGACACATAGCTCATTTTTAGTTTTTTTATGAAGCCAAACAATTTAACTAGAGCATTGAAACAAATTCCAACTCTTAGATGTTTGTTTAAGGCCATAAATAGACCTCTTATTTAACTTTTATACTCTACGAGTTTCCTATTAGATTTCAAAACTATATGGTTGCACTATATAAACATCCTCCCCTCAAGCATCGAGTTGGGGAAAGCAATTTTAACATCTATATGCTAAATCTCATAATCTAAGTGGGTGACTACTGCAAGTAATATACAAATGGATTTGAGCATTGTTTTCAATGAGAAGATTTCCTCATAGTCAATTTCCTCCTTTCGACTATATTCCATCACCACCAACCTGGCCTTATAGGTCTTTACCTCGCCAGTTGAACTAATCTTCTTCTTGTAAACCCACTTGCATCCGATGCAAACTATACCCTCTAGTGGATCCACTAAGATCTACATTTAGTGCACATGCATAAAATCCACCTCTGATTGCATAGCCTCCAGCCATGTGGCAGAGTCCTTATCTAATATTTCTTGTTCAAAAGTAGAAAGATGATCTCTACAATCATTATTTCTCATAACGAACAACTTTTGTCTATTCTTTAGGAAATAATCGTATCTCTTTAGTGCTTGAGAAATTCTAACCAATTTTCACAATAGTTGCATCTCAAAAGGTTGCTCTTGAATATGAACTTACCTTATGGGCTCATGGCTTTGTTCCTTATGCTTAACTTCATTGAGTACTACCATTCTACTCACACCACTTTCTTGAACAAGCTATTCTATGAGAAAACATGATAATTGATGACAATCCTATTATCTTTGGGTTGATAGCAGTCATATCCTATGAACTCCTTGAGATATCCTTCAATATGGCCCATAATGACCCTTACATCTAACTTGTCTGTTTGATGCTTCCTAAGATAAATCGAACATCCCCAAATCCTTAAATTTATAAGGCTTGGCTTCTTTCCACTTCACATCTCAATAGGGTAGGAGGAATGGATTTACAAAAATTCTATTCAAAATGTATGCAGTGCTAAGAAGGGCATGTCCACATAGGGATATAGGTAAGTCAATGAAGCTTATCATGAATCGAACGATGTCCAACAAAGATCAATTCCTATGCTCTTCTACACTATTTAAATGAGGAGTTGTTGATGGTGTTAAATATGATACAATGCCATTTTCCTTGAGAAGCTTAGCAAACTCATCACTCAAGTATTCACCTTCACAATTTGATTGTAGTGCTTTGATGTGCTTGTAATCTGCTTCTCCATTTGTACCTTGAATTTTTTGATTGAATTATATCAAATTTCTACATGAGGGATTTGATCAAGAAAGGAAACTTGAGAATGATGAGTTGGTGTACCTCATTCAAGCAAGCGACACACTTTTATAGAAATTAAGGCCACCACAAGAGATAGGGAATATTTCTTTTCACATTTCTTTAGTTAATTCTCTTATTAAATTGCAAAATCAATATGTTATGATTGATAATGTTTTCATTTATAATAGGAGCCAAGATGGCTATCCTGTTGGCAGTATCTCCATACATTATTCTTTCCATTATTTAAAATTACTTGTTTCTGTTATTAGAAATAATAGGTTAATTAGTATAAAAATTGAATGGGAAATTAAATCAATAAGTAAAATTTTAAGTGTAATAAGAAAATATTTACATGAACTAGATTAAGAATTCTTGGAGGCAATTCAAAAATAAGTCTAGCTGAAAACAATAATATTAGTGCTTCTCAGGAGACAACCCAAGTAATTTTTTCGTTTTAAAATTTTTCATTTTGAATAAGCTTAATGGTATAAGTTCTTTAACTGAAATCAAGAATAATGAGACAAATGAATAAATTTAAGTTGAAAAGAAATTTAGGATCATAATCAATGAAAAATAAATTCTTGAAAAGTAATAAACTAGTAGTATAAATTTATAATTTATATGTTACATTACTTAGTGCAAATCCTTTTCTGTTTACCTTGCACTTTAATATGAAGTTGAGTTTAGGAATTATTTATGTATAGATATTAGGTTGTATTCAACATGTAAATCTTGATAGTCTATCGCTTGACTCCTTGAATAAATTGCAAATAAAAACACTGCAAAGAACTCTAAAACAAAAATGAAGTGCTAAGATTTGAAAAAAAAAAAAGGAAAGAAAAAGTTAGAAAAATAGAAGGGCTTTAAACCAAAATTCTACTTCACTGATTTGATGTGCACAAGAGACCCTTGTTTTCTTTTGCGTAGAAATTCAAAAATTATGAGCATACTAAGCGTTCTAAGTCCATAACATGCTGAGTAACTGAATATGTGTAAGTTAACCCTATTCATCTTTATGGAAAAAGGTATATGACGATTTAGAAAAAAGAAACAACCCTCCAAAGAGTAAAAGAAAAAAGTGCTCCATGATTAGTATATACAGATTCCCTATGAATGTCAAAAATCAAAATAAAATAGTGGTTGAACAACACATTAACAAGTAACTGAGAGCGTAACGCAATTAAAGAATATAAATTTTTTTGAACTCCTTCATGTTGAAGTTGCTTGGAAAACACACATACACATAATGTTTTTGGCACAAAGGCGATGTAACAACATAAATTCATACATTTAGAGGCTAGTGCATGGCTTGAGAGAATTCTAAGATAATGGTGATCCAAAAATTCTAATTCTATATAATTTTATTCTTTTGTCTTGATTGAGGACTAGCAAGGAATAGTGCATGGGGGTATGACAACCCAAACGAATTATGTGATTACTATCATAATCTTATGCTTCAAATAATGTTATTTAACTAACTAAGTCGTATATAATGAAGGAAATAACTCTGTTTTGTGTTACAACTACTATATGACAAAAATAAGTGAAAAAAAAGAAAGAAAAACTCATTTAGAGGCATCAAACCAAGGCATATTGAGTTGGAAGCTTGTCGTATCACTTAAGCAAGGTTTAGAGGTCAAAAAGGTCTCTAAAGTGCACTACCCGTGAGGAAAAGAGGGTGAGAACCAATCAAATATTGTTAATGATCGCCTACAACTCACCTTAGTGACAGGCAAGCGACAGAACAAAAGATGACTGTGGTCCCTTATTCTCTTGCCTAGGTGACACAACAGGCGCTAGTATAAATTTTGGCCACCAAACCCTTGGACCAATGGGACAAAATAGATGAAAATTGCAATCAATCATGGCCTTTGGACGGTGAATCTCAAACCTATAAATAGTGGGTGTTCCACAAGTCAAATCATTCATCCATACCCTAGAAATAGTCGTTTTTATCTTAGAGCTTGTGTAGAAAATGTAATGCATCATTGTAATATTAATTTTGTATAAGTTACGGGTTTGAGAATGATTTTGACACTTCACAAGGCACATGGCATGGCCTAAAAGCGAGGAATCGCTATGCAAAAAAATTATGGAACAAGTGATAAGTATTTATCCATTGTTTTTCCTTATTCCCGATATATGCGTATTATTGAGCTAAATGAGTAAGAACTTTCATGTTATCAGTTCAAATTAATTGATTTTTCTTTTTTAGTTGTGATCAATCCTTTTATTCTTCTTCTCCTTCGTCGCTTTCTTCTTCTTCTTCTTCTACTTTTTTTTTATCTAACATGTAGTTATAATAAAAGTAAATCTATAAGTAGGGCAAGTTGCTTACAATTGTGAATAGTAGACTTATAACAAAAGTGAAAGTCGAATATTCACAATGAAATTGTGATCAATTTTTCCTTTCTCTTTGTTTTTATCCTCCCTCTTCCTAACTTATCATTACAATAGGAATAAATCTATAAATTAGAATAATTGATCACAATTGTGAATTGTAAAGTTATAGCAGGAGTGAAGTTGTTTATTCACAAGGGTCAATTATTAATCCATTTTTTTATTTTCAATTGAGTTAACTTTATAAATAATTGGATTAATTCAGTTGAAACTTATTATAACTTATGAAAGTTTACAAAGGACTTGAGGGATTAATAACTCCTAAATAAGAATTAAAAATTGCTACTTAATTAAATGATAATAAAAGTTCTTACATATTATTGTATAAGAATTGTCATTAATCTTTGGTTGTGATTGTTACCATACTTCTCTCATTCTATCTATTTCGTTAAAAATTACTTTATAAATAAATCAATTACTATTAAATTCAACTTTAGATTAATTTTACTTAATCAAAATACAATATTATAAAAACAACAATCCTATTCACTATGGATATGACAACCCTTACTTCTTTATATTACTTGGTGCGATTGTTGCACACATGCAAAGTTAAATTTTCCTACATCATGAATACATGGCATGGGCTCTATGGGTTTTTCACATGGACATTTGATCATTTCAAGCCCAAAGCTTGTTTAATTATTAATCCAATTAATAATTAAAGCTCACTTATGTCTTGTCTTTTAATTTAATTAATCTCATTAATTAAATTAAATGTTTACTGTGCTTCTAATTAATAATTCCGTTATTACCAAGTATAATGGGAAATTCATTTGGTCTAATCTGTTTATAACCAAATAAATTTCTCCACAAGATTTCTCAAGCGTCGTCTACTGAACTTCTCAAGCCTCATTCACACTCCAACTGACTTGCCAACTTGTCTTCGTTCTAGTCTTATGTGTGTAACTCTTTAGATTTATCATAACTTAAAGAATATGGGTAATGCTTAACCTACGATGTATATTGTAGCTCAAATAAGATGAAGTAAATAAATCGTATGAAACATTCCGATTATGAATACCATGCAATATAAGTTTTTTGTCTTTCTTAATTTTGACCAAGCGAGAGCCATAAATTCAGTCAAACCACTATCACAGTCATATGATTAAATCAATATTATTTCATGAGATTAATGCTCTATCTAAAACTTCTTTTTAATCACGCGCTACCTTTGCCAAAGATTTCTATTTTATAAAGCATCAACCATATAGGATAAATGTCTTGCTCACTTACAAGGAAACAAATCTCTTATTGAATACACATATATCTCCATACACACCAAACAACAGTATGTTAGGCTCATAACCTATCTCACATTACGACAAATGTTAGTCCTTAATGCCTTAAAACATACTAACTGTCATGCACACAAGACAAACATACCGTCTTAGGTCTAAAGCTTGTGCACACTTAACACAGTCATGAAAAAAGATATTGACAGCAAAAAATAAACTCCATATGTCTATTTGTTCCTCGAAACAATATTCAAATACTAATTCTTTATTAACGTATCCTCACACATGTGCTCTCAATATTTCATACTGATGGCATGACACTCACCTCATAAATACAATATGTACAAGTCATATCAACTCTCAAACACCGATTTGAAGAGTTTGTGGCTTGCAAATAGGTTTTAGTGATTGTGCACTAAAAAACCTTATGTCTATATTTATAAATTCTTATGAATAAGGTTTCTTAACGCAATCACATTATCACATGCAGAACTTTATGCTATACAAAATTTACGTACATGAATAACTACTGGAGTATTGATACAAAAGAAATCAATATTTTATTAATTAATCAAAATTTTATATGTACAAACAATATCCTTCACTTTCCATTGGTATTGGAGGTCATATTATTAATAGTGGATAAACTAGAGGTCGAGGCTTGAGAGCCACAACTCATGTATCACACGTACCCTTCAATCGGAATAGAATTTCAAGAGGTATACTTTATATACTTTTTGGGTTTATTTAGTTTATGCATATTATGTGATGAATGCAGTTTGGCTTTGGTTTGGTCATTTCCCTAGATATGTTCTGATTATATATGGTTTTAAAATTAAAAAAATTTCACTCTAAACTTGTTAAAACCCAACAAAAGGTGCCTACATCCACGGAGCATTAACTTATGCTTTTATTAATGAAAGTTGCTGTACATAGATACATCGACATCTCACAGATTCACTATTTAAAATGCCTCATTCTAATAGCCGTTAACACCATGTCCATATAACCAGACCTTAACCCCACTGCTGAAGTTGCCTCCAGTTGTCTGATAATCGTTGCTAACCGCCCTGGCTTAGATGGGCGAGATGGGTGAATGCTGCCTTCGTCATGCTGCTTCGCTACGCAAGGGAACTAAGGTGGGCTGTTGCTCAATATGGGATGGTGTGCTTTTAGGGATGACTGGGAACGCACGCCTTCTCCCTCAGTCTGACGCACCATTTACCCCAGTGAGATTAAGCCACCCTGCCATCCAAGGAAGCCACTCCATAGTCTATTCAGTCCCCTTGAATACGTGCTCGACCTCTCTGGTTGCGCAGTCAACTGTAATTGAGTCCGTGTCACGCTCTTGGTATCCTGTCTGTCTGGTTTGAGCATTTCCCACTGGTCTGAGTGGTATGAGTTGGGTGCCACATCACCCAAAATAAATCATTAGTCCTTGCAACAAATTATTCTTAATATTTAATTAATTAGTAAAATTTAAGACTAAACTTTGGATGCGTTACTTGGTCTCCAAGATAATCTTTAAGTTGGGTAATTATTTACTTGATTTCAAATAGAACGTTAAAACTGAAATCCATTGATTAAGTTTAAAAATTTAATTTAAATTATATATTTTGTTTCATCAAAAGTTGAATTTTAGCCAGAGCTTTAGTTCAATCAGTAAAAGATATTACTTATGTGTAATATTGTTAAGGAGACAATTGATATGCTTTTAGTAGAAAGACTGAAATTACATATTTGAGTTTATAAATTTGAATTTATAGCATACTTTGTTGCATTTATAAATAAATATTTTTTACATTTTTTAATATATAAAGATATCTAAGAATAGTTTTGTCCGTGGATTCTGGTGTTGGAAACGGAAACGAAACAAATATGACTTTTACGGATAGTAGTGAACAGTGCTTTGATTCCTGTGTTCTCACTTTTCTTTTTCTTTTCACCTCATGAAATTTCAATCTCCAAATGTCGTATATAATAAATGCAAGTTCGGAAGAAAAACCATTTGAGTAATTTGTGCATATACTAATTTATATTGTTGTGAGTAACACATAAATTAATATATTGATTAAAGATAAGAAGGAATGCTTTATTTTATTTCAGATGACAAAAAATTTATTATACATGTTACATCAAGCCTTATTAAATAGCGTGTGTGAGATATATGCATATGTAAAATCTGAAAATGAGAAAAAATTCACGTCTTAGATGTGGGAGAAACATGACTATGCAAGTTTGCAGATAATTAATATGGTTGCTCATTTATTTATTTATTGTTTATTTTCTAAGAATACAGAAATATTGCATTAATTTGGAGTTGAATGCTTTATTTCAGTATCTAATTTTTTGGGAAAAAGTTTCGGCAATTGCTATGTTTGATATGAGAAAGTTTAAGATTAGTATAAAAGTAATGGGGAGAAAATAAAGAACAAGCCATTTTGACAAGTAATGTGCTTTGATTGCAAGTTTTTATAAAATAAAAGTGTAGAGAAAGTGCATGTGTGTGTGAGCGAGCGTCGTGACTAACACTCGAATAAAAACCTCTTTGTCCTCAAGATAACACTCCAATGATTTATTGTAACACTTCAAGTTTAAAGTGTTGGGTTCGAATATCATTGGGCGGGTGTCTGAGTGTAAATAGGGGTGAATTTAAAAAAATAAAAAACTTTAGAGTCAGACACATTTATATTTTAAATTAAATTCAAACTCAATTTCAGTCTCATTACGAAAATAATTTTAACTATGACCTTATTAGGCTCAATTCAATTCTTTGATTCCTACCTGAAGTGAAATGAAAAGATTATATTAATTTCATCAATTTATTTATTTATGAATGCTTTAATTATTTAAGTTTTAAATTAGTTTCTTCTTTAAGTTACAAGCATATTATTAAATTTTTAACTAGTCCACACTAGCAATTCCCTTTGAATTTCCCAATTGCATATGAGAATTATATTGGCTATGTTTATTTTTAAATTCGAGTGTGTTTTTAGATATTTTTATCTTAAAAATTATGTAAAAATAAGATATAAAAAAAGATAAAATATAAAAAGTATAATGATTATGTGTGTGTGTGTGAACTCCAAAATTATAAAACAAACATAGACATTTAACTTTTGTACATTTATTCCCCATAACCGAGAAGAGTTACATGTTCCCTACGAATAAGAATCTTATTTACATTTTTGTGATTGGATGTTATGTCTAACAAGAAGTCTACAAGTTATTCTTCTTTGCTATGCCGCATAGATTATTTCTTCGCTGTCCTTGTACCAAGGATTTTGTCGAAATGAGTGTTCAAATGTGGAATTAAGGATCTGAGTCAGCATAGTGTTAGCAACAAAGGATGATGACATAGCAGACTTACCACCCACCTGACACAGTTGGTTTCTTGCAGTTTTCAGTTGATTAGTTACTCTGTTTATAGAAGCTAATCAAACTTTTTTGTGGTTAATTTAATGGAGAATCAAGAGGTGTAACTGTTGCATATGAACTCATTCAATAGAAGGAACAAACGAATGGAACAGTAACTAGTGTATGCAGAAGTTCAATTTAGTGAATGCGAGTTGAAGTTCACCTCTCTCTTGTTTTCACTCTCTTCAGTTTTCTCTCCATTTCATGATCTTGATTTATTCTTCTAACTCCAAAATCACTTATCATGCTTCACTTTATGAATTTGGTGCACTTCGACAAGGCATCTGAGCCATGAAGATCCACCTAAAGGAATCTCTCCAAGTACAACCAACCCAATTCATATTTGTTCTTCTTTCATACCTATTTTTCTTCAATCCATGAAGTCTTCCTCAAGATCAGTCAATCCTATCAACTGATTATAGTCAAATGTCTCTACAGAGGGACCCAACTCCCCATACTACATTCATCAAACAGATAACCAAAATACTTTGATCACACATCCAGAGTTGAATAGAAGCAACTATGCTACTTAAAGCAGATCTTTCAAGTTGGCTCTTTCAATCAGAAATAAGTTGGGATTCATAGATGGAACTACTATGAAAATTGCTATAGATGATCCTTTCCACCATGCCTAGGAGCACTACAATGATCTAATAGTGGTCGTGTTAATAAAATCAAAGAATCCTTCTCTTGCCACTATTGTGTTTTACATGAAATATGCAAACCAAATTTGGGATGTACTATCAAGGAGATTTTCTTTACCTGATAGAGTGTGCAAGTTACAAAGGGACCTACATAATATCAATCAAGGCACAAGGTCAATGGATGTTTATTACACAGAATTAATGGGGAAATGGGAAGAATTAAGGATTTATAGGTCACTCCCTCCTTGTAAATGTAGTAGATGTAACTTTGCATGCTTCCAGTCCTTTGTTGATCTCCAAGAAAGAGACAAGGTGTATAAGTTTTTAAATAGACTTAATAAGACTTATTCAGCCAATAGATCATAGTTGTAAAGGCAGAAGCCCTTTCCATCTCTGGATGAAGCCGACAATGCCATAGTTGTAGAGGAAGCACAAAGAACTAACATTGAGACGAAGTCTCTAGTGGACAATTCAGCTTTAATCTCTGCATCAAACAAGAAAGGAAGCAAAGTGGACACAGAGTGCTAACATTGTGGAAAGAAAAGACACTCTAGGTAAAAATGCTATAAGATGATTAGATTCACATCTAACTTCAAATTTACTAAAGGCAAGGGCAAAGGTGGATAGGCAACAACCAACTAGGTTGTAGCTAAGGAATGTCAGCAACATGAGGCAACCTTTACGGCTGAGGGTTTGAGGTTGACATAAGAACAAATCAATAGGCTGATGGATTTGTTGAACTTGCAAGGCATATCTATATCTGTTGTGGCTCCTTCATAGAAACAACAAGGCTTAAGGGTTCCACTAAGATAGGTTGACCTTTTCACCAACCAATCAAACTTTGAAAGTAAACAAACTCCCTTAAACCATCTTGTAGTCAAAACACTTCCATCACACTTTGCTCAAACACACCTTTGAACTTGTGAAAAACTATACTGTAGACCATTAAATTTAATGCCTAATCAAATAATGCCACATGGAAAATATGACATTAAAAATATTAATTAAAGTAATTTTTATTTATTTGGGAATTTAAATAAATAAAATTCTTAAAATAAATAAATAAATAATTAATATTTTTATCGACTAATCAAATAGTGACAATTGGCAGAATCCTACTAGAAGTCTGAAAGGTAAAAACTCTAAGTAGTAGAGTCCTGTTAAAAGTCCAAGCAACGAAGACTCTAAGTAGCAGAGTCTTGCTAGAGGTCCGAGCAACGAATATTCTAAGTAGCAGAGTCCTACTAGAAGTACAAACAACGAAAACTCTATTGAGTTGTTGGTTAGAGTATAAACTCTCACGGTCAATAAAATCGTGCCACGTCAGCAGGCACTCTATCTCTCCTACGACTATAAATAGGGGCCAAACCCCATAAAAAAAAAAGGGAAGAGATAAAAAAAAAGAAGCAAAAGTAGCTAAAGAACTCCTCAAATTCTTCTGAAATTTGCAAGAACATTCAACGTGTTCTTCGTCAAATCTAAAGAAATTCGCTATGTTCTTCACCAAATTCAAGAAGTCTGTAGCGTTCTTTGCCAAATTCAAAGAAGTCTGCCGTGTTTTTCGCTAAATTCAAAGAAGTCTACCGTGTTTTTCCCTAATTTAAAGAAGTCCGTCGTGTTCTTCCCCAATTCAAGAAATTCGCTGTGTTCTTCGCCAAATTCAAAGAAGTTCGTTATGTTCTTCACTAAGTCCAAAAGAAGTTCATTGTGTTCTTAACCAAATTCAAGGAGTTCGTCATCAAATTCAAGGCGTTCTTCACCAAAGTCCCCAAAATTTAGCATTTGATCTAAGATTATGGTGCTAAACCCGAAGATCAGCGTTGCTGAGAAACTAACAACCCTCAAGGAAGATCAAGCACAAGCCCTTTCCTTGAAGATTGTTCAAATTTTAAGTCAGACATTTTTTAAGGAAGAATCAGAGGATCAAAGCTAGAGAGTAGAACCCACAAAAATTCAAGTTGACTTAGGTTGTTTGATCAAATACCAAATTTTCTTGTTATTCAAGAATTTTGTCCTACAGATTTCTGGTACACCCAGTAGAACGTCCTTACCCTTTTATCTCTTTCTTCATCAAATTTCTAGCTTCCTTCAAGCATTCAAATAAGTCACTATGGCCAGTAACAAAGGAAACTCTACCAAGGCTGCTACATCAATTGCTATTGAAATTACCACAAGAAATGTTGGAACTGTCACCAGAAGTGTGGCAAGAAGACTTGCATACTCCAAGCCAACTCCTCTTCCTGAGGCTATTGATAATCTACTTTTTGCAAACGAGGGCCACAAGGACAACTCTATACCTTCAAGCCTTCGCTTCAATGCTTCGTCCACCTCCAACATAGCACCAGTCATGATGACTAACACTTCAAGCCTGGAGGACCAAATCGCTACACTAACGAAGGTCATCGAGGGCCTTGCCAAACATGTCAGAGAGCAAAACTCTTAAATCTCCAGGCTGATGAATAAAATTGACGATGTTGAAACTAGTAGGGAGGCTAAAAAGGTGCCTGATGTACCTCATGAAGCTGAAGCATCAGCCAAACAACCGACCAATGACCGAAAGAAGTCCGCAGTCAAAGACTCCAAATTTCCTCTGACGGCCTAATCCCCATTGATCAATTGAAAGACTTCATTGAGGGCACCACCAAAAGCAAATTCGATGGGGGCATCAAGTCAACTTTGACATACGTCAAGCCTTATTCAGCAAGAATTGACAACCTCAAGATGCTGATGGGTTATCAACCCCCCAAATTCCAACAATTTGATGGAAAGGGAAACCCTAAGCAGCATGTGGTTCACTTTATAGAGACATGTAACGATGCTGGAACATATGGGGACCATCTGGTTGAGCAATTCGTCCACTTGTTGAAAGGAAACACATTCGATTGGTACACTGACCTCGAGCTCGGAACCATCGACAGTTGGGAACAGATGAAATACGAATTCCTCAACCGGTCCTACAGTACAAGACAAACCGTTAGCATGATCGCACCAACAAATACCTATCAATAGAAAGATGAGCCAGTCATTGACTATATCCATAGGTAGAGGAACTTAAGTTTGAATTGCAAAGACAGACTCTCTTAAGCCTCAGGCATCGAGATGTGCATACAGGGAATGTATTGGGGACTACGATACATCCTTCAAGGGATTCGGCCCAAAAGTTTTGAAGAATTAGCCACACAAGCTCACGACATGGAACTAAGCATAGCTGCAAGTGGTGTCAGTAAACCGCCAATTTCAAAATTCCGCAAATCAAAAAATAAGTAAGAAATAAAGAAAGGGGGCAAGCCTCCCACCAAAACTGCCACCAAAGAATCTATGGCAGTACTTGCTAAACCTATCCCAATCAAAGGGAAAGAAAAGATGAATGAGAAAAAGGAAATAGCTCAAAAGCCAAGAAGGCCAACTCTAAAAGAGTTACAAGCTAAGACATACCCATTTTTGGACACGAACGTC
The DNA here is from genome assembly GCA_019155195.1 of Avicennia marina. Lineage (NCBI taxonomy): Eukaryota > Viridiplantae > Streptophyta > Magnoliopsida > Lamiales > Acanthaceae > Avicennia > Avicennia marina. The sequence continues at coordinate 5,206,884 of CM032772.1, read as the reverse complement.
TTTAGGATCTTCGACAACTTGCTAAAGGCCAACCTCATCGAATTACTCGAAATGAAGTGGCCTATAGAAGCCGGGAAAACAGATGGTCCTAAATACTGCAAATATCATCACTTGGTCGGGCACCTTATTCACAATTGCTTCCTATTGAAAGAAAAGATCATGGAATTCGCCCACCAAGAGAAGATTACGCTAGAGGATGACAGCGCGAATACCAACACTATCACCCTTAGCAACCAAACTGACAAAAGTCACCAAATGGACAACTCTTCAAATGAAACTGGCTACTTCCACAAGAAAAGCCAATTCCACGTAGAAGATTGCATGGCTACTATAGTCTTCACGGACGAAGATCTGATGCTGGGGTCTCAACCCCACTACAGGCCATTGTTTGTTACTGGCTACGCTTACGAATAAAAGATCAATCGAATGCTGGTCGATAGTGGCTCAACTGTCAACATTTTACCCCTATGAACTCTTAGAGAGTTGAGGATCCCCACTGACGAGCTTTCAAACAGCCATTTAGTGATTCAAGAATTCAACTAAGGGGGGCAAATGGCTTTGGGAACCACAAGAATGAGGCTACTCATAGATGACATTGAATCAATAGCCCTGTTCCATGTTATCGATGTTAAAACATCGTACAACTTACTCCTCAGTCAACCATGGCTCCGCGAAAATGGAGTAGTCCCTTCAACCTGACACCAATGTTTTAAATATTGTCAAGATGATGTTGTAAGGAAAGTCCTCAGCGATTGCAAGCCATTCATTAAGGCTGATTCCCATTTCGTCGATGCAAAATATTATTTAAGCAAAGTCAGGATTTCCGAAGCCTCTAGCTCTCAAGAAAACAAGAAATAAGATAACTTGGCAAGAAAAGATGCCCCAGCTGACGTATAAACCAAAAGCTACATGGGCAAAGAGCCAACAATCGATGACGCCCTTAAAGGCTTAACACTACCACTAACTTAAATCGACAGTAGAGCAACCGTCTAGTCACTCAAAGAAGCTGGAAAGGAACAATAGGAGGCTCGAGGACTAAAGACTACAAAATGCTTCGGCCCCAAGGCATATAAACTCCTCATTAAGGTTGGATACAACCCACAAGAGTAATCGTCATTGGGAAAACTTTCGCAGAAACCGTCAAACCAAATTCCGCGAGTGGGACTTGGGTATGAGCAGCCAAAAGGTCCTGTCCGCATTACTATAAGAAGAGCTTCCACCAAAACCATAATAGAAGAAGACTGCTCTTCAAGGATTGAAAAAAGGTCAGCATGAGTATTAGTCTTCGAAAGGCTTGGCCTGTTCAAAAAACAAAAATGCTAGAAGCCAAAAGAGGGCGTCATTGAAGCACTAAAACAAGAGGGGAAACTTCAAAGCCTAATCCCTTCCCAAATACAACAGCAAACAAACTTGATCATGTCATGTGACAGAGTCCTTAAGGCCAGATTTCAAACTATCGTCTTCACTAAACCTCAAGTCGAGGAAGATGATAATAGAGAAAGTGTGGGCTCGTCCAACCACATAACCACGTAAGAGGAGGGGGACCCACAAAAGAGGAAATCGAAATCACACCACCTCAAATGGAAGCAGGTTCCAAGTCCACAAAGATGAACTTAAAGAAATAAATTTGAAGGATAATGACGACCCTCATCCTACTTACATTAGTACTCTACTTACAAATGAAGAGGCTGATGAATGCATTGAACTATTAAAGCAGTTCAAAGATGTCTTCGCTTGGTCATACAAAGAAATACTTGGCTTAGACCCAAAAGTGGCTATGCATTACCTAACTGTGAAGAAAGGAGCTCGTCCCGTTAAGCAGGCACAACGTCGATTTTGACCGGAGCTTCTCCCCCAAATTGAAGCAGAAGTCAACAAACTAATCGAAGTTGGATTCATCTAAGAAGTTAAGTATCCCACATGGATTTCTAGCATTGTCCCGGTAAGAAAGAAAAATAGGCAAATTCGAGTCTGTGTTGACTTCAGGGACCTCGACGAAGCATGTCCCAAAGATAATTTTCCTTTACCCATCACAGAACTCATGATTGACACCACAACAAGACATGAAGCACTCTCCTTCATGAATGGGTCATCCGGGTATAATCAAAGATGCATGGCGCCTGAAGATGAAGAACTAACGGCCTTTCGCACACCCAAAGGAATATACTGCTACAAAGTAATGCCATTCAGCCTCAAAAATACTGGGGCCACATATCAAAGAATCATGCAGAAGATCTTTGATGACATGCTCCACAAAAACGCTGAATGCTATGTTGATGACCTTGTGGTAAAGTCTAGAAAAAGAAAAGATCATTTGCATGACTTAAAGAAAGTCTTTCAACATTTAAGGAGGTACCAACTAAGGATGAACCCATTAAAATATGCATTTGGAGTCGCCTCTGGAAAATTTTTGGGCTTCATTGTTCGCTATCAAGGCATCAAAATTAAACAAGCAAAAATTGATGCTGCCTTGAACATGCCAAAACCTCGAAACATTCAAGAACTCAAGAGCCTATAAGGAAAGTTAGTGTATATCAAAAGATTTATCTCCAATTTAGCAGGACGTTGTCAACCATTCAGCTGCCTTATGAAAAAGGGTATTCCATTCGAATGAGATGAGTTTTGCAAAAAGGCTTTTGAAAGCATCAAGTCTTATTTAACAAATCCTCTAGTGCTGGTCGCCTTAGTACACGGCCGTCCGTCGATCCTATACATTTCTGCACAAGAATGCTTGGTAGGAGCTCTACTAGTACAAGAGAATGACGAAAAGAAAGAAAACGCTCTCTACTACCTGAGCAAGACGATAACACCAAATGAGCTAAAATACTCACCAATTGAGAAAATTTGCTCGGCACTTGTCTTCGCTTTCCAAAAGTTGAGACATTATTTACAGGCTCATATAGTCCGTTTGGTGTCTAAGGCAAACCCACTGAAGTACGTCATGACAAGGCTTGTTCTTTCCGACAGACTTGCCAGATGGTACCTTCAATTTCAACAATTTGAAATCATATATGTGCCCCAAAGAGCTGTGAAAGGACAAGCATTAGCCGACTTATTAGTAGATCATCCTATTCCAGTTGAGTGGGACTTTCCCGATGACCTGCTTGATGAGGATGCCTTGATGGTCGAAATCACTCCTCCACAGAAAATGTATTTTGACAGAGCTTCCCATAAAGAAGGAGCCAGTGCTGGAGTGGTTTGTAACATTTGAAGGAAAGTTCTGCCCTACTCGTTCACCTTGATAGAAAAATGCTCCAATAACGTAACTGAATATCAAGCCTTAATCTTCGGACTCAAAATCACTGTAGAGATCAAGCAACTGCACCTTGAAGTCTATGGGGATTCTAAGTTGTTGGTTAACCAACTACTGGGGGAGTATGAAGTCAAAAAACCTGAACTGCTCCCATACTACAACTACGCCAATGTGCTCATGGGATGACTTGGAGATGTCATCATAAAGCATGTGCCAAGAAAAGAAAACAAGCAAGCCAACACATTGGCTAAACTCGCCTCTTCCTTAACCCTGCCCGACGCAAAATACCACGTGCCTACATGCCAAAAATGGGTAATGCCACCAATACTCAAAGACGAAGAAGGTAAAGAAGAAAATTATTTCTTAGAAGTCTTTGAAGTTGAAAAGAAGGATTGGCGCCAAGCCTTCATTGACTACCTAAAATATGAAAAATTACTGAAAGATCACGCCAAAAGGTAGATATTCAACGATGAGTAGCTCGTTTCATCTACTTCAATAGCACGTTGTATAGACGCTCCTTTGATGGGATATTCCTACGTTGTCTGGGTAATGATGAAGCCATACAAGCTATGGAAGAAACACATTCTGGCATTTGTGGTGCCCACCAATCAGGACCAAAACTCCACTTCCGCATTAAAAGGATGGGGTATTACTGGTCAATAATGGTAAAAGACTACATGGAAGATGCTCAAAAATGTCAACCGTGCCAATACCATGCCAGCTTTATTCACTAACTGCCTAAGTCCTTACACCCTACAATTTCCTCATGGCCCTTCAACGCTTGAGGATTGGATGTTGTCGGACCAATAACGAAATCGTCTGTCGGTCATCTCTACATTCTCGCTGTAACTGACTATTTCTCAAAATGGGCAGAGGCAATTCCGTTTAAAGAAGTAAAGAAGGAAAATGTTGCTGACTTCATTCATATCAACATCATCTATAGATACGGAGTTCCTCAATATATCATCACCGATAATAGAAAACCGTTTGTCAACAGTACAATCGACAAACTATGTCAGAAATTTGGCTTTAAGTAAAGAAAGTCCTCAATGTACCATGCTCCAGCAAACAGTCTTGCAGAAACTTTCAACAAAACTTTATGCAACTTGTTGAAGAAGGTTGTCAAAATCTAAAAGGGATAGGCATGAAAGGATTGGTGAAGCTTTATGGTCCTATCAAACCACTCACAGGACTCCTACACAGGCGACCCTTTATGCATTGGTGTATGGTGTCGAGGCTGTCACCCCGCTCGAACAGCAAATTCTATCTTTATGAATTGCCATACAATAAGGGCTAACTGAGGAAGACAACGCTCGCCTGCGCCTTGAAGAATATGAAGCACTTAACGAAAAGAGGCTCAATGCACAACAAAAGATTGAGTATTATCAAGGCCGCTTATCCAAGGCATTCAATAAATGAGTGCGTGCTCGATCTTTTCAAGTCGAAGAGTTGGTGCTCGCAGTAAGAAGGCTATCATCATCACTCTTCGCACTAGAAACAAGTTTTCCTCTAAATGGGACGAACCATATGTTGTCAAAGAATCTTATACGAACGGCGCTTACAAGCTGGTTGATCAAGATGGCATAAGCGTGGGCCCAATCAATGGGATATTCTTGAAGAAATATTATGCCTAAAAAAAAATCCCATCAAACCAGGGATACAAAAATCCCATCAAATCAGGGATGCAAAAAGAAAGAAAAAAATGATGAAAGTTTATCCTTCATTGACATGAGTATAAACTGTCAAACCAAATCCAAATTGAAATTCCTTGACACGAATTGAAACTGTCAACAAATGCTCAAAAAGCTCCTTAACACACGAGCTTAAACTGTATGTTACTCCTAGGCCACAAGAGTATAAACTGTGAATGGCCTTACCTTTCATAAATTAAACAATATTTGAACTATATTATGACTTGATTCCATTTTTATGTGTACGTAGGTAGCTTGGATACTTTCTAAATTCAATCATAAATTTGTGATGGGTTATGTTTTAATCCTTAACTACTGCTGGAGGCACATCCAAACGAAGAGAGCAAAAATAAAAATATATATATATATAGCAAAACAAGATATTTTATTGAAGAAAGCAAATCTTTAACAAAAGAATAAAGAAGATGAACTAAGCACTAATCCTGATGAAGCTAAGAGAAAGGATTCAAACTCTCCAACACATCCCTTGGCAGCTACTAAATCCTTTTCTGCGGTACGCAAGGCTTCTGTAGTTGCATCATCTGAAAGCTCGGTGGATTGGATAGCGACAATTTCCCCATGCAGCTCTCCAACTTCTGTTGCCGCTTCTCTAAGGGATTCCTTTTGCCATGAAAGGGAAGTAGACAGCTCATCCCATTGTTTGGTCAAGAGTTCAAGTTGCTCCTCAATGCTCTTCAACTTGGCCTTCGAAGCCTTAACTTGCCTAGCTTCTTTAATTTCCCTATTCAAAGCCTTCTAAAGCCAAGACTTGGCATCATTTAACTGCTTGGCAATGATCTCCTTAGTAGGCATATCAGTTGCCGTAGATCTTGCTTCATCATATGCTGCGGCCTTAATAAAAAGAGCCTCTAAAAATTCTTTTATGAGAAACACATCTGCATGCTCAAAATGTTTCATGGATTCAATAACGAGCATAACTTCATCTTTGAGGGAAGAAATAAGATTGGACGAGGTGCTGGCTCACCTCTCGCGAAGACTCACCCACAGTCAGCAAAGAAATCCCTCCTCGTGGCTATGAAGAAATTTCTTTGCTTTAAACACAGAAACCGCCGTAGAAGAAGGTGCTTTCTTATCCTCTTTCGAAACACAAACTTCCTCAGGCATTACAAGAACAAGTGGAGTCGGCTCTGTAATAAACCTATGACTACCACTAGAACCCCTACCATCACTTCCAAAAGCTTGCCTCTCCACTTAGAAGAAAAGAAAATATATTAGTAAATTAAAAAGAGGACAAAAATGCATTAAGGAGAAAGGTAACAAACTACCTCCTGGGCAAGATCTCTAACTGACTCTAGCTAACTCGAAGGTTTGTCCTCCTTTGGGTTTAAAGGAGAGGGAGGCCTCCTGACCTTCTTCTAGTGACGATCCCCATTACTGCTAACACTATCATCTAAAATCTCCAAACACAGTCTCTTCTCCGTAAGGATAGCTAGAACTACAGGTTTACAAGGAGGATCTCTGACATCAGGAGACGAGCTTCCCACATTAGGAACGCCACCTTGGGATGGAGTAATACACAGTATCGCGGAGTGTTCTTCAAAGTATTTCCTATGAACTTTAACCCACCACTCCTTATAAACCTTGGAATGAAATTTCCTCACAACTGCAAAAACACGAGGAAAGCATGCCTTGGCCTGTGAATTGGATAGGGTAGACACCCTCCAAAAGTCCAAGCCTTCCTCCAAAGAACTCTCACTGACATCACAAGTAAGAATACCAGAAACATCTTGATAAAACCCAAATTGGTGGCTAAACCAATGCGAACTATAAGGTTCTACAATGAATTGATTACCCTGCCTTAAAGAAAGATAACCCGAGCAAATGGCAGCAAAATAATCATCTTCAAACCGATTGCAACTACCGTCGTCTACGTAAAAGATATCCCTCTACTTAGTAATCATTGCTTCAGTCCAACCAAAAAGTTCACCTTTATGAATCCTTCGACGCACCTTGTGTGGGTCGTAATATCAGGCTCCACCTTCACTAGAATATGCGATCATCTTTAGATTGTCAACCGCTTTGTGAATTACATAATGGGTCTTGAAATAACAAGCAGACCACGTATAGACATAATGAAGAGGGAAAGGGGAATACACTCGTGAAGGTCTTCGAGAATGCACAATCCTGTCCAGACCTCAATAAATGCTAGCAAGAACGGGAATAGCCAGGGTTACTGCCCTGCTAGTCGCCATAATGCTTGCTATTTTGAAAGTACTCGAACGAACGAAGCCAGCATTCTCAATAAAAAGAACAAAAACACAAATCCATCAGGCAAGGAATGCCGCCAAATAGGTCTCCGTTCTGAAATTTTCAACAATATTAAGATAAGAAAAAGGCTCTATATCAGCAGATGACCAAGGCCCACAAGTGTCAATCTCGCTAGAGGGATTGCATGTAGACTTAGGACGCATCATCTTCTTCTCTTTTCATGCAGGGGGTGCTGAGTATCTTACCTTCCTTTTACACCAAAAGCTAATCCAATCTTAAACAAAAATTGAAGGAGCTCGAGCTTCATTTGGCTCTCACTAAAGCAAGTGATAAGCATGGAACAAATACGGGCAAGATCGAGGAACATATCTCTTCCTTTGCTTGTTGGCACCCGAAAGTTGCTTTGCACTCGGAACAAACTCATCATAAAGCCTCCCATAAATCGGAAGACCTGCTAGGTTCTGCAAGTCGTAGAGGGATATTGACACCTCACTGTAAGAAGTAAAGAGCGGGTTGGTAGAAGGGCACCATGCCTCATAAATCGCCTACAGAATATTCGAGTTACGAACGTAAGTAAAAAGTGAGGCATAATCTGCATCAAAAGTCTGAGCTACTTTCAGCTCGCGTCCACACTGGCTAATCACATCTTCAATCCACTCTTAATAGCCTTTGGTAAAGTGAAACTCGCAACAGATGGGGGAGCATCCCCCCATTTGGCCTTTCCTTCAATGATCCTATGACCTAAAGTCAGCAGTAAAACTGATCTAACGGCATGATGATGGTGAGACGATAGTAGAGTTCAGGCCTTTGAATCTAGTTATCCATCCATTGAGAAATTGACAATTTAGGCCAAGGATGACTATTAAGAGAAGCATAAATGGCCAGAATCGTGCCTTTCTCTATAAGACAGCCTTCTTCGTCAAGAATAACCAAGTATTCCACACCGAAAGAATATGTGTTGCTCTTAAAATGCACCATGATGTTCAATTTCAAAAAGGGGCAAAGAGCATTAGAAATAAATTTTGAAAAATAAAAACTCTATAAAAAGCCTTTAAGAGAATGAAGGAGCCAAGTAAATCAACAAATTTCAGAAAGAAGTTAAAGCAATGCCAACAAAGCTAAAAGCTTTGGAGCTTAAAGGCTCAAAATTCAAGCTTAAGTAGTACTCGTGGGCCAAGTTATGCCTATATTCAAAGGCTTAAAATTCAAGCCTAAACAGTTCTCGTGTGCCAAGTTAAGCCTAGTACTCAAAGGCTCTAAATTCAAACCTAAATGGTACTCATGGACTAAGCCAAGTCTGGTACTCAAAGGCTCAAAAATTGAAGCCTAAGCGGTACTCGTGGGCCAAGTTAAGCTTGGTACACAAAGGCTCAAAGATTTAAGCCTAGATGATATACGTGGGCCAAATTAAGCCTGGTACTCAAAGGCTCTAAAATTCAAGCCTATTTGGTAGCATGGGCCAAGTTAAGCCTGGTACTCAAAGGCTCAAAAAATCTAAGCCTAGATGGTACTCATAGGCCAAGCTAAGCCTGGTACTCAAAAGCTAAAAAATTCAAGACTAAATGGTATTCTTGGGCTAAGCCAAGCCTAGTACTCAAATGCTCAAAAATTGAAGCCTAAGCAGTACTCGTGGGCCAAGTTAAACCTAGTATTCAAAGGCTCTAAAATTCAAGCCTATATGGTATGCATAGGCCAAGTTAAGCCTGATACTCAAAGGTTCAACAATTGAAGCCTAAGCAGTACTCGTGGACTAAGTTAAGCCTGGTACTCAAAGACTCCAAAATTCAAGCTTAGATAGGACACGTGGGCTAAGTTAAGCCTAGTATACAAAGGCTCAAAAAATCCAAACCTAAATGGTACTTGTAGGCCAAGCTAAGCCTGGTACTCAAAGGCTCTAAAATTCAAGCCTAAATGGTACTCGTGGACTAAGCCAAACCTGGTACTCAAACGCTCAAAAATTGAAGCCTAAGCGTTACTCGTGGGCCAAGTTAAGTTTGGTACTCAAAGGCTCAAAAATTCAAGCCTAAGCAGTACTCGTGGGCCAAGCCTGGTACTCAAAGGCCTAAAAATTCAAATGTAAATGGTACTCGTGGGCCGAGTTAAGCCTGGTACTCAACGGCTCAAAAATTCAAGCCTAAATGATACTCGTGGGCCGAGTTAAGCTTAGTACTCAAAGGATCAAAAATTCAAGCCTCAATGGTACGCATGGGCCAAGTAAAGCCTAATACTCAAAAACTCAAAAATTTAAGCCTAAATGGTATGCGTGGCCCAAGTCAAGCTTGGTACTCAAATGTTCAAAAATTAAAACCTAGATGGTATGCGTGGGCCAAGTCAAGCCTGATACTCAAAAACTCAAAATTTCAAACCAAAATGATACTCGTGAGTCAAGTTAAACCTGCAGCCAAACACGGCCTTATACCCAAAACCAAAAAATCTGCAACCAAACACGGCCTTATTCCCAAAACCAAAAAACCTGCAACCAAACACAGCCTTAAAATTCTGAAAAAATCTGCAGCCAAACACAGCATTAAAATTCTGAAATTTTCTGTGCCAAACACAGCCTTGAAGTCCTGAAAATTTCCTGCGCCAAACATAGCCTTATTCCTCCTGCCCAGCTGAAAATCCATGCCCAAACATGGCCTTGTTCCAGGACAGAAAATTGTACCCAAACATGGCCTCATTCTAAGTGAGAATTTATGCCCAAACACGCCCTTAAATTTTAAAATAATAATAATAATAATAATAATAATAATAACAGGGCACCAAACACTGCTCATCGTCTTCTTCCTCCAGCAACACCGTGCCTGACGACGGCAATGCTTCAGCCTCCTTGTCCGCTGCTCCGCGTCACCACCTGCCGGAAAGCCACCGCCACCACTGCTGCGCTGCCCGCCTCTCCACTCCGCGCTTGAACACCACTGCTGTGCTCCCCGTGTCACCGCATCCGCCATGGTCGACGCCACGACTGTGCTACCTGCCGGACAAACCTTTCACGGTCACAGCACCACCAAAGAAAACCATCAACGTTACACTGACCTCAGAACCCGCCACTGCTTCCTTCACTCCGCCAGATGAGCATGGTGACGGGCTGGCGGCTTCACTACGCTTGATGGGCAAGGTGATAGGCTGGCAGTCGATATGGGAGGCACCCTGATGACACCGAGGCAATAACAGAGGCTGAATGAGGCTCCTTCTTTTCATCTCGAGGTTTGTGACCCAATTCATGCGCACAAAAAAAGGGAAAAGACCAAAAAGGAGAAGCAGAAGCAGCTGAAAACTCACCAAATTCTCTCTGAAATTCTCAAGAACATTAAACGTGTTTTTCGTCAAATCCAAATAAATTCACCGTGTTATTCACCAAATTCAAGAAGTTCGCTGCATTCTTTGCCAAATTCGAAGAAGTCTACTGTGTTCTTCACTAAATTCAAAGAAATCCGCCATGTTCTTCCCCAATTCAAGAAATCCGCCGTGTTCTTCGTCAAATTCAAAAAAGTTCGTTGTGTTCTTCGCCATGTCCAAAAGAAGTTCATCATGTTATTCACCAAATTCAAGGCGTTCGTCACCAAATTCAAAGTGTTCTTCACCAAAGTTTCCAAAATTCAACATTTGATCCAAAATTGTGGCGCTAAACCCGAAAATCAGCATTGCTAAGAAACCAACAACCTTCAAGGAAGATCAAGCACAAGTCCTTTCCTTGAAGATTGTTCAAATTTCAAGTCAGGCATTTTTGAAGGAAGAATCAGAGGATCAAAGTTAAAGAGTAGAACTTACAAAAATTCAAGTTGACTCAGGTTATTTGATCAAACACCAAATTTTCTTGTTATTCAAGAATTTTGTCCTACACATACCTCAACATTGGAATCACTCTCTTAGATCATAGACTCAAGGGTAACAAATCACATGTACCACTCATTGAGCTCAACTCTGTCATATAAGCCTATTGTAAATATGTTTGTGAGTCTTCCTAATAAAATGTAAGTTTCTATGGCAAATATAGGTTTTGTTAGATTACCAGACTCCTTAGTCATTAATGATGTTCTATATGTTCATTCTAATTCAACTTGCTTTCAGTTAATAAACTTACAAAGTCACATTACTGTTTTCTTGTGTTTAATTCTAATTCATGCTACATTCAAAGTCCATCACAAGGGATGAGGGTTAGAGTGGCTAAGGTTTCACAAAGGTTGTAGAAACTGCAACAAACCTTAGTCAGATTAATTCCAGTGTCTAATAAAACACACAATTGCTCTTCAGTTCAAGCATCACCTCATCATGGATTTAACATATGGCATCTTAGACTAGGACACCCCTCATATCAAGTTGTTAAGAAATTGCATAGAACTTACCCTTTCATAAGTTTAAGAGATAGTATGATATGATCTGTCCTAAGGCCAAGCAAAAATGGCTACCTTTCTGTATTCATACTATGAGTACTACAAAACCTTTTGAGTTGATTTATGCAAATGTATGGGGACCATATTTATTACCTACTATCAATAGATTTCATTTCTTTTTAACAATTGTTGATGACTTTAGCTGTTGCACTTGGATCTACTTAATGAAATTCGAATCTAAAGTTGCTTGTATCATGCCAACCTTTTATAAAATGATTCAAACTCTGTTTGATACCAAAATTCAAATCATAAGAACCAATAATGCTATTGAACTCATGCTGCCTACTTTCTTTGATGAGTATGGCATCATACACTAATACTAATGCATTGAAACCCCATAATGAAATGCAATAGTAGAGATAAATCACCAACATATCCTATCCGCTACTAGAGCCATCCTTTTCCAAGCCTCTACACTAAGAAAATTTTGTGTCCTTTGCGCAACTGACTTAATAAATTGACTTCCTACCAAGGTCTTGCACTATAAATTATCATATGAAGTCTTATTTAGGACTGCACCAGATTATGCTCACCTAAAAGTCTTTAGTTGTCTTGTGTTTGCCCCCATCCTAAAAAGGACTATAACTAAGTTTGATGTTAGAGCCAAAAAGGTTGCCTTTATAGGCTATCTTAATATAATGAAAATTTATAAACTCTATGATCTTGAAAAACATGAAACTTTCGTCTCAAGAGATGTGGTGTTCTATGAAGATACCTTTTCTTTAGCTGAGTGTGATCAATCTTCTAAAAACGCATCAAGTACTCAGCCTACCCCACCTGTCATTCCCATCATACTTGAGTATGCGCAATGTGAGCAGTATTGTGGTCTAGAAGCCAGTGATCTTGATCCAAGAGATGAACTTAGTCCCAACTCTCCCATAACCACTAACATTCCCATAACACACCAAACTAATCAGTTGCTACAACCTAACCATGAACCTCCTCAAATCAGAAGGTTAGAAAAAGCAAAAGGACTTCCTAAATACCTAGAAATTTACTAACATAATCAATAGCCTAGTGATCCTAATACCAATCACCCCATAGCCAACAACCTAAGTTCTAACCAATTGTCTAAATAATATAAATCTTTTCTACCAGCCTTAAATGATGTGAGAGAACTAAAATCATATGTTGAGGCTATTAAGCAACCACATTAGAGAAAGGCTATCCTATAAGAATTATGCATTAGAGGAGAGCAATACATGAGAGCTGATGGCTTTACCAAAAGGCATCACATAATAGGGTGCAAATGGGTCTACAAGACCAAGCTTAATTCGGATAGATCAATTGAGAGGTTCAAAGCAAAGCTTGTGGTTAGGAATACACAACCAAATAAAAGGCTTTGGTTACCAAGTGACCCTATGGTGAAGTAAACAATATTGAGACTTTTCCTAGTATTGGATGTGGTTGATGACTAGAAACTAAGGCACCTAAGCATACATAGTGCCTTCGTCAATGGGGACTTAAATGAAGAAGTCTACATGGACATCCCATAAGGCTATGAGATGAAGGGGTAGCTGAAGTGTATAGAAGGGAATTTGGTGTGCAAGTTAAGAAAATCCTCATATGGACTAAAATCGGCATTAAGGAAATGGACTGTTAAGTTCACAGAGGCCTTGTCAATTGAAATTTAGCTAATCAAAATCTAATCATTCACTCTTTATGAAAGGGGCAGAAAGAAGCAGAAGGATTGTGTTACTAGTTTATATTGACGATGTTCTGGTTAGAGGAAAAGATAAAGGTAACATACACAACTTAGTGAGATACTCAACAAGATTCAAAATTAGAGACCCTGGGGCTCTAAAGTATTTTCTTGGAGTACAAGAAAGGTAGTAATCCTATGTTAAAGGAAATACACAGTAGACATGCTATGCACATATGGACTGCTTGGTGCTAAGGCTACTATTACTTCTTTGGAAGAGAATAGAAAACTAACTAAAAAAGGTAAAGAACCACTCAACAATGCCACATACTACATAAAATTAGCAGTGAAACTAAAATATTTGACCTTCATAAGGCCAGACATAACCTTCACTATCCAAACACTATCTCAGTTCATAAGTTGTCCAAGAAAGCCTCACTTGAATGCAGCTTTTAAGGTGCTAAGGTATTTAAAGAATGCACTAAGGAAAGGAATCATCATGAGAAGAACATCCTCCAACAAGCGGCAAACCTAGTCAGACAGTGATTAGGGCGAATGCATTGACATAAGATCTGTCATGAGGCTTTCTGTAGCTCTTAAAGATTCCACAATTAGTTGGAAACAAGAAACAAAGTGTAGTAGCAAGAATTTCAATACAAGCTAAGTATATAGCACTAGCATCATGCCTTTGTGAGTTAATGTGGATGCAAACCTACTGAAGGTGCTTGGAAGAGAATTTCACCAACTTGTCACTGTCTTTTGTGACAAGAGTGCACTTCAAATGTCCAAGAACCCAACTTACCTTGAGAGAACCAAACATTTTGACCTTGACATTCACTTTGTGAGGGGAAAAGTTTCAAAAGTAGAAGTTGAGATGAAATATTTGGAGTCAAGTAGACAACCAGCTAATGTGTTCACCAATGGCCTCTGTTCAAACCAATTTAATCAACTGTTGTACAAGATGAGTGTAAAAAGCATGCACACTCATCTTGAGGGGGAATGTCAAAATGAGTCTTTAGATATGGCAATAAAGGATCTGAGTAAGCATAGTGTCAGCAACAAAGGATGATGACATAGTAAACTCACCACTTAGCACAGTTAGTTTCTTGCAGTTTTCAATTAATTAGTTAGGCTTTTTATAGAAGTTAATCAAACTGTTGTTGTAGCTAATTTAGTGGAGAATCAAGAGGTGTAACTGCTGCATATGAACTCATTAGTAGAAGGAACAAACTGATGGAACAGTAACTAGGGTACGCAGAGGTTCAGTACAATGAATGTGAGTTGAAGTTCACCTCTTTCTCATTTCTCACTCTCTTTAATTTTCTCTTCGTTGCCTAGATCTTGATTCATTCTTCTAACTCCAAAGTCACTTATCATACTTCACTTTATGACTTTGGTGCACTTTAACAGATTTCAGTAAGGAATAAGAAATATCTGAGAAAGAAGAGTAAAGGTAAAATGGTGCAATAAATTGTGTTAACAAGTATACAACCGCCATGCTAATATAAAATAAATAAATAAAGGTGAGTGTGGTGTCCATTAATGTAAATTATTTTGTATTAGTTAGATGAGATCTTAATTAAAAAGTAAGATCAAGTTAGTCAAGTTGGATCGATCTGACTTGAATGCACGCAGTTTCCAAACATGGAACTGGTGACCTGCTAATACTATAATGCTCCTACCCAAAACAAACACAAACCAAAGTGATTTTTTGATTTTTAATTGTAAGAAAGAAACGAGGAATAAAAATACACAACTTGCCCTACCTAACATTTGGACCCCGATCCTCTATTTTTTTTCAAACGCAAAATCATTAGGCCAAATGATTACTTAAGTACATATTTTAATAAATTTACATTTATATCTATAGTATATATTATGAGTTTCGATTTCGTTACACTAAGTAAATTTAGATATGTACTCTTCAAATTAACAATGACAAGGCCATCTCCTACGTTGCATGCCAAGTGTTTGGTTCCTTTATATTTACACTAAGTAGAATTATACATTAACTCTTCAAATTAAAATAACAAAGTTGTCCTTTATATTGTTTTTATTTTTATTTTTTTCTTTTTCTAATTACAATATTTTTGTGTAAGTATAATAAATATTTTAATAAACTAATATATACTATAATTAATAAATAAATTAAGTAATTATTTTTAATTTTATATTATATAAATCTAAGCACACACATAGAGTGTACCAAAATTACTAGTTTATATTATGTTCAAGCTTGAGTAGCTTGACAAGCATCAAGTTTAGACAGGCAACGCTCAAGTTCGGCTAGCTAACATGAGTGGAGTTGCTCGAATTGGAGTCAAGTTGAGTAGTTCGATTAATTCTCACCCCTCTAATTAATTAAGAATAATTTTATTAGTAATCAACTAAAGTTAACGTTCAAGAAAAGAGAGTGAAATTGAAAAAAGCATTAAAGACTTATAATCCAATAATTAAGAGGCATATCCTTGTGCTTTATAAAACTTACTAGTTAGTAAATATGATAATTATTAATTTAATTAATTGTTTATGATTACTAATTTCTAATGCCCTTGAAGCACCCCTTCAAGTCATATTAAGGTTTCAATTAAACTACTTGTATTGTTTTATGACTTAATTTAATTAGAAACATGTTTGGTGCCATAAAAAATAAATAAATAAATTTTTCTCTAAAGAATTACAACCTTCTGCCCTATTATCATACTCATATTCAATGTTGTAATTTATGGTTTTAATTCTGTTATAACAAAATAAGCTAAGTTGGAACTCAGATGTTGATTAGACTTTTGAATGAGAACACATTACATTTAACTTAAATAAACAAGATAAATATGTATTAATCATCAACAAATTGTCCTTTGTTATACACAAAACATCTACAAAAGCTACCCATCAACACACTAGTTCTCATTGATTGATAAAATCAATATTTTAAGGATTATTTTGAATTATATATTAATTATAGGATAATTTAATATTATATTCATAAAAATCGATTAAACTTTTAAAATATAAGATAACTTACTGATAAGCATATCAAATGAGCTAATATAATCAGATTTTTTTATCATGCATGTTAGATTGTATATTCATCCAACATTTTTGTTAAATTAATAATAGATCCATATTTTATTATGAATTTTTATCGTTTACAGTGAAGATTTGGTTGGTCTTACTAAATTAATTTATCTAGCCAAACCTTTAGAAGTAAACAAGCCCCAGGCAGATTTAACATTAAAATATTTAAGAACAACAATTTAAGAATAAGAAAGGGAAGAAATTCTTATTCTTATGAAATCGCCCTCTTGTCTTTGAATTGTTGGTCGGAACTCTCCGATTAGAGTCTTACTCCAATATTCTCCTCTTTCTTGGACCAAGAATTCTATTCTAAAATTTCTATTATTGTTTTAAAAACCAACTCATATCAAGCACTTAATTTGGTTAGACCACCGACTAATTAGTATTATGGTCTGAGTAATTTTCGAAAACTAAAAATTATGGTCTGAGCAATTTTCGAAAACTAAAACTGCAATAAAATCGAATAAAACTACACTTGAACTGATAAACCAAGCAAACTAATCATGGGTCATAAAAATTGAATTGTCCAAATTCATAAATAAATAAATTTTGAATCCTAATTTTTTTCTATATTCAATTTTTTTTCTTTATTCTAATTCCTGATTTGTTCCCCTTCATACCAAAAATTATAAATATCAAATGAAGTGTTCCCGAGAGGTCATATAATATTTGACTAAGACAGTTGAATATATACAAACCTTACTTTATTTTGATTAAATATTTCAATATAATATCAGTTTGCTTCATATTTTTATGTCTCTATTTATTGAGTTTGTATTTATTGGTTTTATTTTTCCGTGTTTCTATTATAGCGTGTTGTATATTCAACTATTTATAATGATAATGGAAAAATATTTAAAATTAAACTAAAGCATTTTTAATATTTATTATTTTTATGTCTTTTAAGCAGCTATCCCATGAATCAAGTAGTTCCAGTTCCTCACCAAATATTGATTTACGAGCAATGCAGGAGACATTAGAACGTACTCAACAGTAGTTACAGGAAAGAGACGCCGAAGTAGATGATTACAAGACCAAACTGGTACAAACAGAAGCAAAGTTGAACAAATTCATGCGACTTGCTACCAGAAAATTGGGCTTAAACTTTCTCGACGATAATGAAGGTGAGGAAGATGGTGACAACATTGATAGCTAGACGTATATCACATATACCCAACATTTTGTAATTGCTAATGTCTTGTTAAGTTTGTAACACATATAATTGTATATTAATTCTGTGACATCATGTGTGAGTTCATATTGAATGAATTTGTATGCATTAATATGAAAAAACTTAATAGTTTTTTTAATTCATGTATTTATCCCAAAGATCCGTGCATTGCATATGGATTTTATTGTATGAAGCAGGCTAAAATTTTATTCAAAATTATCCCAATTCGCTTTTATTTAATTTTCAAGAAAATCCGTACCAAAGAAGTCATGCCAAAAAATTTGTCCTAAAGCTATACCAAAAACTCCGTCCCAAAGCCATGTTAAAAACTCCGTCCCAAAACTATCCCAAAACCTTCGTCTCAAAATCATGCCAAAAACTCTGTCCCAAAACCGTGTCCAAAACTACATCCCAAAGTCATGTCAAAAACTCCATCCCAAAGTTGTTTAAAAAATTCCATCCCGAAGTTGTTCCAAAGTTGTCCCAAAAATTCCAGTCCAAAGTTGTGTCAAAACCTCCATTACAAAGCCGTGCCACAATTGCCATTCCAAATCTGTGCCAAACTAGCCCCTCGCAAATATTGGAATGGGTCATTTGGGATGGAATATAAGCCGTCTCAAATACTCGTCCTAAACAGCTTTAGAATGAAATCTCGTCCCAAAATTCTGTCCCAGATTGGCATTTTTCTAGTAGTGCATGTGCACTCAATGCATGCATATATAAAAAATGTATTATATAATTTGTTATGTATATGTTTATAGTTATATGTTTATTATATAAATATTTTAAGTTATGAGCATGAATCTTTTATCTTATAATTTATAATATAACAAAAATCATTTATTACAATACAATAAATATATAATTTTTAAAAATATTAAAATATTAATTATTATGCTTTAAAATACATTTAAAACATATATAAAATGATAGAACATTAAGAGAAAATATAGCTAAAAAGAAACAAATTAGATGAAATTTAATTAGACATGATAAAAGGAGAAAATAAAAAAGGATAAAAAAATGTTTAGAAAAATAAATAAGAGAGAGGCATTTTAATTTTATACTTGGGACACTGAAAGGTAGTTATTACAGAGGGTTTGGTAATAATAAATCTATATCATATCATCAGTTCAATAAGAATTTTTTGTTGCATAAAATGAATTTACACAACTACCTTTATGTTTAATACTTTTATTCTTGCTATATATTTTTTTCTCAATTTTTGTCTCACATTCAGTTTATATTTATAAATTCTCTCAATTTTTTAAAATTCTTTTGATCTTTCATCATTTTTAAGTATCTTTGCACAATGTAAAATCACATAATTTTTTTACTTTAATTTTTAATTTTCTATTTCTCTGCATTTTTTGATTTGTATTTTCTCTCAAATTTTCTCTTTTTCAAATTTTCTTGATATTTCTTTCTTTTACTATTTCAAGTATTCTTTATACTTTTCAATATTAAATAATTTTAATTTTATTAATTAAAATATAATAATTTTATAATCCACAAATAAATTTGTACACTCTTGAGTGTGCAAATTTTACTAGTAGTATATAGTTTTAATGAAAGGATATTTCAAGAGACATTAAATAACCAAAGTTAGTTAATTTTGTAGACTTCCCCATAACAAATTCTACATTTGTATAGATTATCATATAACTAGGGCAACATTGAACTGATGACCTTTGAGCCTGGAAATTTTTCAGTCTAAACTCCAGTCTGTTTCTCAAAACACTAATCTCTAAAATGTGTGGGATGAAACTATGTAATCCTTGGACGATTTCTTCGGCAAGGAAATTCGACCCCTATATATAGGACTCTGTTTCATTGCTCGTATGCGTCGCTTAAGCACCAACGCAGGCAATGCTATTGCTTCTTCTGAGCCAAAGGTGAGAAACGTTGCTTGAGTGCTCGCTCATCCCTTAGTTTAAGCACTGGTACGAGTGCGCCATGGCTTGGGCCAGCCGCATGTAACCGATAATTGCTTCATTATTTGTCATTCTTCACTTGAGGTGTGCTTAAGCAACAATTTACGCTACCGTTCTAATCCTCGCACGAGTGATTGCTTAGGAGATAGTTCACTTTATGCTTTCGCTTTGGCTTAGGCGACAATGGAAACAGTAGACGATGCCAACCCACTTCCTTACATTTTGTTATGTCTTATTGTCGTCTGCTACATCAGTTCGTCTCAACATCTAGTGCTTTGGAAGTGGCTAACTTCGCTATGCAACTAATCAAATTGGTTACATTTAATTGTATTCTTCATCCAAATTTCAAGGGCTAGAAAGATTTTTAGTATAAATTAGTATGAAATAGCTTTTATTCCTACAGTTGTAATTGAAAATTAAAAATCTTATTTCACTAGGTTCAATTATTTTAGGGGAGAAATAAAATATTAAGAATGAGAAATAAAATATAAATACAAAATTTTATTGATTTTTTGGCTTTTTTAATAAAAATAATAAATAAGTAAGAACAGAAATGGTCTTTTCGAAAATAAGAGCGCTTAATTTAACTTAATTTAGATAGAATAAATTACTTTTTAGCTTCTTTCAATAAATATATTGAATATTATTTAGATATCTAGCTTTCTTATAATTTTCCGTTTAATTATCTTCCATACTCTATAATTAGTTAATTTCATATGTTTTTTTATTTATAAATCTTTGCGATATTTTCTTGGGTGCTATGAGTACTGGTTTATGCAGACTCGAGTTGGAATTTTAGTCTAACCCAACCGAGTGCTGGCGGGCCATTAAAATCGAAACGCAGAGGATGAGAACTTTTCAAAGGATTTGACTTTAGTCGGTCGATTTGTTAGCTTTCTACAAAAGGATTTTTGAGTTATGAAATTCTATACACATTACATTAAGATAGATGTAGAGTTATGAGATTTAATCTTACAATTTTTGTAAAGAGTATAATACTAATGAAATATAACTAACAACCGTTTACATATATACAGAATTCAACTTATTAAGTTCAATTTAACAATAAGAATTTCAATCCAAAAAAGAAGCGCTCTAAATTATCATAAAAAATTAAAAAATTAAATTTCTTAAAATAAACCAACATTATTTTCAAATGCTTCTTGTAAAGTGAATAATATAAAAAGTTTAAGGAAATTAAGGTTATGTTTGTTTTGATTGTTGAGTGTTTATTTTTATAAAAAAATGTGTAAAAATAAGAGAGTGATAAAAATAAAATTTAAAAATTGTAATGATTACTGTGCTTGTTTTTTATGTGTATGAATGAAACAAACATTACCTAAAGATTTTGTTCAAAAATTCCTTTTTTTTCCCGACTTTTATAGCCAAATTAAACTGTAAAAACTATGAGATGTACGTTAGACAGTGAATGATGATTGTTCTCTTTACCTTCAATATTTTTTTATTTTGTTAAATACATGCATCTAGAGCTTTCTTTTATAATTTTTAAATTGAACTTAACTATATTAGCAAATAAACTATTTATCAACATCACAATACATTTAACTATATTTATAAATAAGACAACATAGCTCAGTTATTGAAAATCTAAAAATAAAATATCACTCGTGTGAATATCAGTTATTAAAAAATTCATAACTTGTATTTAAAATTTTATAGTGCTTGAAAAGCTAAGTAATACACAAAAAGAATAGATAAAAGAATATTAACTAATTCACTATTCAATATAAAAGACTGGTCGAATCAAAAGCGGATTTGATTTTATGAACCCGCTACTCGACTTAATTTTAGCAAGTCCCATAAAAAACAGATTTAGATTAGTGAACTCAAAATCAATGACTTTCCAGCAGCTATGAAAAATTCCAGCACCTCCATTAAATTAATATCAACTAATATGAAAAGCAACCAAGATCAGTATAGGTGTGTTTGAATGTAAATTTTATGGGGACAAAAATCAGTATAAAGATTTAGAAATAATTAAAAGCGAGAAAAAAAAAAGAGAAATTACTTTAATGAGTAGTTATTTGAAAAATATGAATTTTAATGAGAAGAACAAGGAATAATAGATATGCGGACACTTTGCAAATTTAGATGCATAAAAATGTTACAGGCTCTTAAGAAAATTCCTAAATCATAAGTTTATTAAACAACACAATGAAAGTGATGGAAAGTATATTAAAGCTACCCAAAGTTAAACAAAAACAAAACGACAAACTATGAAGAGGCTTAGAAAGAAACTAACGCTAAAAAATAAAAGAAGAAGACAACAAAATATGCACAGATTCATACAGAATAAATGCTTTCCAAAGTTCAATCCTACGGCATTATAATTTTTGATAAAAATTGTTATGCTTTCCAATGACGTTAAAGACTCCCAAAATTTTATAAACCAAACAAGTACAAAATCAAAAATAAATAAATTAGATAATATGATACAACATTAGATTAAAAAAACGCAAGAGAGGATGTTACATGTAAAATAAACAGAAGTAAACACCAGTATCATAATGACATAAAAAATGCTTTACGAATGTGAATGACAACAACTTGGCTTGCATGAACAGATATATAGGTACATTCAAACATAGATGCCAAATTTTCAAAAGGCTATTTGCATGTATAGAAGATTTAGATTATATTTGACGTTCAAAATGCTTTTTGAGCAAGTCTGGAATAATCGAATTAGACCAGAGTTATGCACTGCTGTTCTCCAAATGAAAATATTCAATTATTTTTTGAATATGTAATGCTTTTCACTTAAAAGTAGATAATTTTGATCAGTTTCTTCAATCTTAAGCCATGTAAATTTATCATTCATAATTCATCATTCATTCTAACTCTACTAGTCAATATAATTATTCAAGGCCATGCCAACAAAGAGATTGCCAATATTGCTTACACAAACAACTGCTATCACATCCACCATTTTAAGAACACTAACTTCCTCAAAATAAATAACTAAATAACAGTTGCATTAATAGTTATAAGGGTCATAGCCACCAAAGGTACTTCATATCACAGCCAATGACAGAGAACAAAGCCAAACATCAAATAAAAATCAGATCATGGTTAAAAAAGTATGGTTCAGTTAATATACTTTATGAATTAGAAAGTGGACGTATTTAAGGTGTTTCAAATTAGTCATTGTCCATGAAGTTGCAGTTAAACTACCAGTAAAAGTCAAGCTATCAAGCCAAAAATATGCAATCCAGACAGATCTATATCAATTATAGTTGGTAAAAGTCTACATCAATTATATTTGGAATTGTCCAGGAAAATGCGTAAAGACGGTATGGTGCTCCACTAAAAAAACATATGCACCCCTTCAAGAATACAGGTAATCCATTTACAGAAACTTACAGTGAAATGCAGGATGTTCAGATCACGTATCTATATATTCTGGAGAAAGAATAGTCCTCATAAGCTCCTTTAAATTTGCTAATACATGCCGTGGCCCTAAGCTCTTTACACCAATAAAATTCAAGAGCTGCTCTAAGTCCTGCAATAACATATAAAGAATCCATAAGAGGCTGTCTTTGTATCATAAAACTTAAGGTAATCCAAATCACAACTAGATTGCAGAACCGTGAACAAGGAAACATTATGACATGGCCTAGAGTCCTTTTGCAAGTCTTGTGCCAAAACTTGTAGAACATGGGTAGCAAATAATAAAGAACCTTGCTTGGATTGCTGTAATTCAACTCTAACAAAAGGATTGGAAGAATTGTCATGAGTATTATAACAGAAAACAAACCCCAAATTTTTAGTATAGGACAATTACAATCATATTGAAAACAAAAAATAATGGCATAAAACTAATCCTATAAACAAGAAAACAAAACATTTTCAAACCTATAGCAGATAATAAAATGAAACCAAACATTCTAATAGATATTCTAAACATTTTAAAATATTTTTTTAATGTTTTCCCTCAAGTTGAACATGAATTGCGTCAAAATGTTCTTGAAACTCCAGACTAAAAGATTAGACAGCCAAAAGTAGCAAAATAGGCATCTAATAGATGATAAATGCAACCAGAAAAGATAGCTAGCAAGGTCAGCAATACCAAAAACCAATATGGCTGTAATTAAGTATATGTTGAGAGGATTGAAAGATAGACAGTAGTGCCATCAAGATAGGTAACACCATAAGGACAGCCACTAAGTAGGCAACACCAGGAACCATGCCTCTAAAGTAAGCAACACCAGAAATCACGGTTTTTCATGCTAAAAGTTGCCCTTAATAGTAAACAATAGTAGAAATTATGGTTAACAACAAAGCAAATCACAATATTTTGCTATATAAAGCAGCTAAAATCATGATTACTTGTGACACTAGACAAAACTCCTTTTTATTCTTTCAGATCGAGTGGCTACCATCACATGCCACTGCACAAGGTGGCACAAGCAAATGACTAGATGAAGTTTAACCAATTTAGAGTATTTTTAGGAAAGAACCAACTCTAATACTATGTTTAAAAAAATTGAAAAAATTGTTGCATGTTATAACTAAACAGAAATCACAATTTATAGTACACAACAAGTACAATCATACTGGAAACAAAAAATAACTAACATATAAACTAATCCTATAAATTAGAAAAAACAATATTTTCAAATTTATAGCAGGTAACAAAATATGCATGATATCAAACCAAATATTCTAAATATACAAAAATATTTAAAGACAAAGTTACAAGAATAAAAGAAGATGACAAAGATGCAACAACAAAAAGGTGATGCAATAGTTGATAGGGTTTGTCATTGCAACAAGCTACAGGTTGAAATTCCATGAACTCTAAATATTGTAGACTCTAATTAGATGGCACCAGAGCCATGTTCATTTCCCAACAAATTTCATATTTAGCTTCTTGAAAGCTATGTCCAAAGTTTCATAGTTTTTTCTTTAAATCGTGAGTCCCGTGAGTCCGAAAAATATGGTTTTTTTATCTATTCCTTGAATCAATAAAAAGGCTAGTTTCTCCTTTCAATCAGCCTACTCAGATATTTAGGTCCATGTCCAATCATATAAAAATTGGCTTCGATATTTTGTTACATTTGTAGATAGCTTCTCTTGAATAACCTAGAGCGATAATAATTAAGAATTATTTTCCCCCCTTCTGTGCCTTTTCAGCTAATATTAAAACACAGATTAATGCCCCCATAAATATGTTATGTAGAAACATTGCAGAGTAGAACAACAGACTTTGTATGTTCACCCTAAAATGGGATTGCTATAAGAAAAAAATAGGAGTCTTTTTGAAAAAGCCAGGCACCCTTGTTTCAAATGCATGTACTGAGGCATTTCAGGGAGAAGCAGTTTTCCATAGCTTGTTTTTTCTCAATTACATGCTTTCATCCGTTGTGTAGAGAGAGACCCCTTATCCCATCCTTTTCCCCATTAAAGAAGTGTTCTCTATTGAGCCCAAGATATTCGGAAGTACTTATTTTAAAGTGTATTTTTGAGGAGTACGATTACAAATTGGAAAATCTATGTTTTCGTCTTACTTTGGACAAGTATATTATGTCTGTGGATGTAACTTTTTTTGAACATCTCCCTTTCTTCCAGTCTACATTTTCTTGCAAGGGTAATTATGATGATCTCTTGTTATATTTCAAAACACGTTACCCCAAGATTTCCCATCATCATAGTTCCCCAATACCACACCCACTGACCTATTCTTCATTTTTATGCAAGACGTTGTGGCTCTCCTTATGCATGCATATGTCAGTTTCTTCCTTATTATTAAATCCAGCCACCTCTAAGCTTAGTCAACCTATTGCCTTAAGAAAAGGCAGGCTGACAGAGGAGCTATCCTATTTCCTAGTTTGTCTTGTAATGAACAATCTTCTACTTCCTACTCTCCCACAGGTACTCTTAATTCTGTCTCAGTACCAAAATAATTATCGTGTTGACTTTTTCTAATTGGCTCAATATTATGGTAGAGGAGATGATTGCTTGGGATGCTAATGGCACTTGGAAGTTAGCATGTTATGGCGTGTGCACCTCAAAGCTCATCCTGGGGTGAAAGGTTTAGCTCAGATGACATAGTTGATTATGCTAAGACTATTTCTCCTATAGCTGACCTCTATTTGCCTATTCATTTTATTGCAACAAACAACTAGCCCATGTATCAGTTAAATGTTAATCATGCCTACTTACATAGCAACCTTTTGGAAGGAGCCTATATCGAGAAACCACTAGGCTTTTTGCTAGCGCGAGTACAAGGAAATCTATTACCGTCGCAAGTCCTTGTATGGTTTGAAACAAAACCCCTAGGCCTAATTTGCAAGTCTCAATTGGGAATTGAAGAAGTTTGGAGTGACAATATGCAAATCTAACCCAAAACTCTCAATTAGGAATTAGAGAAGTTTGGAATAACACAATGCCAATGCAATCACTGTCTTTTATAAATACACTACATCTGGTCTTACCCTTCTGGTTGTGTATGTAGATGATATCATTATTAAAGGAAATGATGCAGTGAAAATCTCATCTTTAAAGCCCTTCCTTCAGTCAATTTCAAACTAAAAACCGAGGTGAGATGTAGTACTTAGGAATTTAATGTGACAAAAGCATTTTTTCTCACAATGCATGTGCTTCATATAAGAGAATTTTAGGCTAAGCCATGCAATATTCCAATGGTTCCTAACAACCTGTCCATAAAGGAATAAGATCCATTTGAAGATCCTGAGAAATACCAAAAATTGGTTAGAAAACTAAACTACCTTACAATCAGTCTCCCTGATTCTCACATAATGTCAGTTTTATGAGCTAGTTCTTGTCCACTCCTACTGTGCATAATTAGACATCCCCGAAATAGATTTTGTACTTTTACTGGAGAAAATTTAGCTTCATAAAAAATGCAAGAAACAGATTATCGAGTCTATGTCTATGCAGAATCAAAGTATAAGGCAATGACACAATCAGTACACGAAAAAATGTGAGTACATCAACTTCTACCTGAAGTTGGAATTTTAGTCATCCATGTCAGCCAAGTTGTTTGACAACAAAGCTATCATATACCGTCAACCCAGAATTTCATGAACAGATTAAGCATATTGAGATCATCTGCCATTTTGCTTGGCAACTGAAGAAAAATTAGGAGATTCATTCACAGAAGCTGTCAAGTGGAACTCAAGTTAGTTATATCTGTAACAAACTGAACATGATTAGCATCTATCTCCAATGTAGTTGTATAAATATGTGCATAAAACTTTTTTAATTTCAAGTCACTAAGAATTATTACTCACAAATGTGTCTAAAACTTTGATTTTGTCTATGCTTTGTCTTATTTATAATGGCCCACCAATTTAGAACCAGTGGCAAATTTTCTCAATCAACCAGTTATCTTATTGGGCCGCTGAAGCAGCCATTGGGCCGCTATTGGTTAATGATGTTCAAACATATACTTGTTTTGAGTGCCTATATATATATAATAGTTTTATGTTTAAGTACCTATTACATTGTTTAGTCTTGTTAGGATTCTTGCAGTGAAAATACTATTTTAATCCTATCATTTGAAACCCTCTCTATAAATAGTGTTGGTTAGTTTTGTTTTTTTTAATTTTTAACATGGTATCAAAGCAATAATGCCATTCCACATTCGCTGTTTCATGCAAAAAAATAATTTCCTCCAGGTCCTTATGTCATCTAAACCTCCAACTATCTTTATGCTAGTTATGGTTGGTAGGAAAGCAAAAAAAAATGCATCATTTCCAGTCGTGGCTGTCAATTAAAAGGCTACTTTTGGCTGTCTAATCTTTTAGTCTGGAGTTTCAATTAAAACATTTTAACGCAGCACATGTTCAACTTGAGGAGAAATATTAAAAAAATATTTTAAAACATTTAGAATATCTATTAGAATGTTTGGTTGAATATTATTAGCTGCTATACGTTTGAGAACGTTTTGTTTTCTTGTTTGTAGGAATAGTTTTAGGTCACATTATTTTTTATTTTCAGTATGATTGTAATTGTCCTATGCTAAAAAATTTGGGTTTGTTTTCAATTATAATACTCACGACAATTCTTCCAATCCTTTTATTATAGTTGAATTATAGCAATCAGGTCTTTATTATTTGCAACCCATGCCATACAAGTTATCTTATTTCTCAATTATGCAATCAATTGTCCTCCCAATCACACTCTAATTACAAAAATCAACCCTTTTAATGTCATAATATATATATTCCTCAAAAGAAAACTCTATGTCACATCACAGTGTTAGGAAGAGTCAAATTAAGACTTAATCATCAAATATTGTTGTCTAAATAGCATACTATTATTATTATTATTATTAAGTTTTATGTTTGAGTAAGTACCTTTTAAATTGTTTAGTCTTGTTAGGATTGCTAGCAGTTAAAATACTATTTTAATCCTATCATTTGAAACCTACTGCGTAAATAGAGGGTTAGTTTTGTTTTTCAAATTTTTAACATGGTATCAAAGCAATAATTCCATTACACATTTGCTGTATCATCTAAACAAATAATTTCCTCCAGGTCCTATATAATCTAAACCCCGAATTATCTTTATGCTACTTATTGTTGGTAGGAAAGCAACAAAAATGCCTACTTCCAGTCATGTGGCTGTCAATTAATTTGGCAACTACAATTGTTTGGTTGGATATTTTCCGTCACAAGCTTTCATGACAAGTACTTTTATGCTCGTGTAGGTGTCATAAGGATGTGTATCTCTTTTTTAAAAATTCAACTCAAGTTTCAAACACGTGTCGCTAATGATTCTGTTAGTTTGTCAAGGTTTGAATATCAAGCCTGTCTCTTGTAAATTTACAAATGAAAAAGTACAATTGGTAAAAATCACATGGACAACCTGCCATCCACCAAAGTATCACATGTCAATGAAAAATTGTGATTTGTTTGTTAAGGTAAATAGTCCAAATTAAATATTTGAATAAGGCCTCCATATTCAACTTGAGGGTTGTGCTGAAAGAATTAGATTAATACTCATTTATCAATTATTGTTATCTAAAAAGAATTATCTGGATCAGGTTTTATTATTGGGTAGGCATTTCCTAAATTGTTTAGTTCTATTAAGATACTTGTTTTAGAGTTCAATTTAATTTTTGTTTCTTTTAACTCCACTTTATAAATAAAGTGTTGAATCTTTTTGTGGGTGTACTCTTCTCACTCTAACATTTGGCCCATTTTTCACCCTTGCTGGGTTTGCCAAACTTTTACAAACACTCCCCATTGGTGCGGTTTTTCCTTCCACAAAATTCAGTGTGGTTGGCTCTTGTTTGCATCACATTCACTATCATGACCTCCCCCAACTTGCAACCATGGGCAGACCCATGATTTTTTTCATTGCTAGGGCAGCATTTTCAGTAACAGGAGCAGCAGTGAATTGTCAACAGCAACACGAAGTAATCTCGATAGAGCATCAGATAGGGTAGGAACAACGTCACTAGCTAATAAATTATCTCTAACCAAACTAAGAGAAGAATCAAGTCCAGACAAAAACTTAGCCACTGAAAATTCCTCTCATTGGGTCTTATATCACAAGTTAACAGATGATTCAACAAAATTTCATCCACAATTCCTTTGAGCAAAGTGAAATAATTGGTCACAGATTTGCCATTTCTTTAAGAGAAAATAGTTTTTCGTATAATTCAAACATTTGAGAAACATTCTTTTCTCAAGAATACATTTCATGTAAGGTACTCCATATTTCTTTAGCTAAACTCAAAAACATAACATTAGATACAACAAACTCTTCCATGCTATTTAGGAGCCAAGTCATAACAGAACAATCGACTTGCAGCCATGTTGAATATTCAGTACCTTCTGACTCAAGAAGAGCAGATGTCATATGACTCAGTTTATTTTGAAACTTAAGAAACAACTTAAAGGCTTATGCCCACAAAACATAATTCCAGCCATTTAATTTTATAGTAGTTCCCACGTCCCCTTTTTGTTCACTAGTAGCCATAACCAAACACTACCTTAAGCCCAAGAATTCAAACCTCAACCAGAACAAAGCACCAGCCCAACAACCCAAAATAAAAGGAAAATTAAAAGGCTAAAGACAACCCCAATG
Organism: Avicennia marina; assembly: GCA_019155195.1. Lineage (NCBI taxonomy): Eukaryota > Viridiplantae > Streptophyta > Magnoliopsida > Lamiales > Acanthaceae > Avicennia > Avicennia marina. Next base: position 5,177,412 of record CM032772.1, on the reverse strand, counting down.
ACTTAAGCCAAGCCAACTAATAAATCCTCAACCCAATTAGAATCTGAACAAATCACATGACACAAAGGAAGGTACCCAATAGCGGCTTACAATCTAAGGTGATTTTTGAGCAGTGCGGTGCCGAATATTCTGCTTGCAAGGGTTAGGATGAAGGTGATTTCAAGAATCGATGACTTAGGGGAAGGGCATGTTTGGAAGACTATGTTCCCGAATTAGAGGAATTTTGACAACTGAGGCTTTAATGGCCCATTGGCAGAGGACAACCTGCTTTGGTACCAAGTTAGAAAAGATTGGAAGAATTAATGCATGCATTACAAATGAAGAGAAGTTTCGATTTATAGTATGGGGCAAGTACAAAAAAAACCAAAAATATAAAATAACTTAACATAAGCATAATCTTATAAATTAGAAAACAAAATTTTTACTCTAATCTATACTAGGTAACATAATGATACCAAATCAAACTAAATATTTTAAAATATTCTCTAACATATTTCTTAGCTATTGAGGTGGCAAGGAGTAAGAAATGATTTTTCTTTCTCAACGGAAATGTGTACTTGTCCAAAACAGGAAAACTTAGTGGCTAAGTTATGTAGTGCCCCAATGGCTCCCAACTCTTAACCATAGTTCTCAGCGACAAATGGCACAGTGTGGCACAAAACTCTTCCGGAGCTATGGCACGCGCCATAATGAAGAATAGTGCCAAATTGTACAAATTAATAAAATATATTTATATCTCTAATATATGCATTTCAAGTTTAAAATAACCATAAAAAAATATCAACTTCAAATTAAAAAAAAGGGCAAATAGCATTAATAAAGGCTTAAATAATTAGTCTCAAATGCCAACCACAAATTCAACTTAAAAATAAGGCATAAAACACATAAAAATAGAACTATGGTCAATTATCATCAATAATAACACTTAACAGACTAGTCTTTGTAGAAGTAGAACATAATTGGTGCATTTAACAAAGCATAATTAAGACTAACAGCACATCAACAGAATATAATTGTAGCATATTGATACTACAAATCCATCTGCATACAACTACAACCTCAATTAGAGCATTTAACAGAAATTTGGAAGAACATACTATCATAGCAGAAGAAAGCTTAAAAACAGCAATGCCAGCCACTGAAACAGGAAAAAAAAATTGACAGAATACATGAATTGGTGGGGAAATTAAAAGTAAAACACACCAAGAAGAAAAAATTAAGCCATAAATGCCAGAAAAGGAAGAGCCACAGCAGCAATTTCCGGCAACCCAGGACCCACAATCTCAGGAACTTAAATAGTGCCAAAAAGCTACATAACAATGCATGCCCCACTCTCCAACAATACCAACCAGCAACGGGCAGAAGGAAAAAGAAAAAAATGAAAAAAAAGCAACAAAAAATTGGCAACAAAGAGCAGTACAAACAGCCATGAATAAGAACAGAGGTGGAAGCAAGAAGACAATGTTTGATTGCATAATTTTGAGCAGATTAGGGTTTAAGAGTATCTTATATAATTTAATTAAAAAAAATTTTTTTTTTTACATGAAAGTGTGTTTTCAGACATCAAATGGTGCCAAGGCCGCGCCATTGAAGACTATGCTCTCAACCCATAAAAGAAGAATTTGTCTGCGGATCCTAAGAAATACCGAAAATTTATTGGAAAGTTAAAATTATGTTATGGTGACTTGCTTGGAGATCACATACTTAAATTAGTGTTGTGCGCCAATACATGGCTTCACCAACAGTGGATCATTGGGCAGTTGTAAAACAAAGTTTGTGCTATTTGAAAGGACCTCCAGGTCAGGATATCTTATACAAAGATCATGCCCGTAATAAGATTGAATGTTTTCCAGATACCAACTAGGTAGAATCCAAGGAAGATCAAAGGTCTACATCAGTACATTGTGTATTTGTTAGGGGAAATCTAATCTCATGGAAGAGCAATAAACAAAATATAGTCTCACAGTCTAGTGCAGAGTCCGAATATAAAACTATGGCAGAAGCAACATGTCAGATAAAGAGGGTACGTCAATTTCTAGCAGAAGCAGGTTTTAAAACATTGTTAACATTGAGTATGCGGTGTGACAACCAAGCTACTCTTCATATTGCATCTAATCTTGTGCTCCATAAATGGACTAAACAGATTAACACAAGTTGCCATTTTGTTCATGAGAAAATACAAGGCGTGATTTCCACAACAGTGGTGAAAAGTGGGAAACAATTTGGAGACCTCCTCACAAAGGTTTTGATTAGGACTTGAGTTGCTTACCTCTATAACAAATTAGACATGATTAATGTCTGTGCTCCATCTTTAGATGGAGTGTTACAAAAAGTACTTAACCTGTTGTACATAACATAGCATAACCATTGTAGTCACTTAATTGTCAAATCCTGAAGCTTAATCACTGGAATCCTAATATATTCACTTTCTTTACTTGGGGCCTTTAACTTGTATATATATACATATATTCATTCACAATGGGATACATCAGAAATTAATTGCTCTTGTGAAGACTAAAAAAGTGATACAAACGACCTGTAGTGAAGTACCATTATCAGCCTTGGAGATGACTTACTATCGAGGGACTAACAGTCTGTTGTACCTCTAAGTGCATGTTGCAGTGATTCCTATCAAGAACTTTTTGATTGATAATTGTATCTCCATTCCAGATTTGAATACAACATAATTAATGTCAAGAAAATAATTCATTCATCATCAGCATCCAAATGGAAATAACAAATACAAACAATCTTCATATAATTTAACTTGACATTATGCAACCAATTTTTAGATCCAGAAATCATTCTTAATATATGTTACCAGTAGCAAAAGCACAAAGCGTAAGGCATTAGAACTAAATCAAGAAGTACCAAAAATTTTAAATGCCCTGCTCCATGTCATGTATGGATAAGATCTGTCAATGTCAAATTGTTATAAACATAATCTCACAATGCACCAAATATCTAAGACTTATTCAAGTATTAAGCCACAGAAATGGTACTCACCTTGTTTAGCAAGAATACAGCATAAGCTGCTCTTGTTGAATCTTGACCTTCAATAAAGAGGGGAAATTCAGCAGGTTTCATGTTAGTAGAAACTATTGAATCCAGAGTTGGGCTGGTTGCTGAATGTTCAATTGAAGGGGCATAGTCACGAATATAAGACCGAGAACCTCCTAAGCGTAATGGATAACGCAAAGGAACTTGCAAATAAGAGGCGATAAGTAAGACAGCCTGCACAGAAGAAAACCCACTGTCATGATTAAGAAATATTAGTCTTGTGTTAGTGAACTAGCAGATTGACTAATGAACTTGCGATGCATGGGCTCATGATTTTAATAACAGCTAGCCAATTTCACATTGAACCTAGAGATTTAGTAAGATATAATACTGATGGGGATGAAAATAAGTGAGAATCAAAATATGAGTTACGAAAACCGAAAAGGTAGAACACACATGAGCTACATGTCCCAGGGCAGTTGAAGATTGCTGAACCTCCTTCTTGTCAGTGAAAAAACTCATCTTTGTAGATGGGGTTGCAGTGAGGTGCAAACCAGAGATAGTCAACATGCCATGGTCATGAGGTTTTGATCCTCGGGGAATGCCTGAAATTGGAAAAAAGGGCAGAAGTAAACAAAAACGTTTAGCATGAGAATCAGAATGCTTCATATAAATAACATCAATGACTTCACTAGGTCAATTGAGTTATGAAATAAGTATAGGATTTACTAATAGAAAGACTTGAGTTACAAGACTACAAATGATGTTATCACCTTTAAATGCCACTCACAATATCATGAAGCAGTAAACAACAATAATCTAAAAACTAAACCAATAATCATCTGCACAAAACAAGCAATATCCTAAAGATATTTTTCACATCTCCAGCTAGTCCTGCATGTAGTGACATTTGTTATATGAAAGATCAAATGCTAAAAATCCCACCAAATGGAATCCTCAGATTATGAAGTTAGCATTGACATTTGGCAAGCAATGTACCCCAATTCAAATTCTTACACATTGCCCTTCCATCAGGAGCCTTTTGGGAAAAGAGTAGTGCAAGTGCAGAGGGCCAATCATAGAATATGCAGTTATAAGGTACAATACAAACACACCTTCAAGGACCAAAATGAGACATGCAAGGCAACAAAATAAGGAAATTCTATGGTTTCTAATGCTGAACATAAGCTGGGATAAAGAGTATTGAAGAAAAAGGGTTATATGTGTTGATCTTACTGCTGTTGCCTCAATGACCAATGAGACTGGTAAACACATATATTTCATTTTTCATCCCCTATAGTCCATACATACGACCACACAAAATCTGTGTAATGTTCTTATGTATGTTACTGAAGATATGTAATGCGAAAAAACAAACATCTAACTATACACATCTTTAAAACCTGAAGGCAGTCATGAGCGATAACAACAATTCTTCAGTAGTAGGCATCATAAACAGATGCATAGTGCTTGTTCACTGTAGTGAGTAGTCAGTATGATTTTATTCTTCAATGTGGAGGAAAAATATGATATCTAAAGAGGGAAACATTTCTAGTGAGAGTAGTTGGTTAATTTTACAGTTCAGCAACGATGCTTTAGTTTTTTGGCCTCATAAAACAGTTAAAAGTTATAAAGAATATATATGTGTGTGCGTGCGTGTGTGTGTGTGTGTGTATCAGTCAAAAGTTGTAAAAAATATATATAAGGTATCAGAAACATAGGGAAAAAAATCCATACCATTAACAGCATAAATAAATAACTAGTTGGGTGATATTCTAAGGGATTGCATCAGGTGTCAAAGAGTGATACTCTCATGCTACTTAGTCTTGCCAGACAAAAATATGGCATATCAACAAAATCGTTAAGTGAAGATTAATAAAACTAAGGCCTATACTGATCCAGTTGACATAAAACTGTCATTCCGTGATTAAATACAGCATTTCTCCAGTTAATTTCACAATCTAATGAAAAAAAAGATCCATACATTTAAAACTTCATGTGAACAAGATACATGAATCCAGTTTCTTCTGGACCACACGAGAAAGGTTGGTTACACTAATCTTCCTTTAGCCCCTCCCACTATAGGTAACTACTAATGAACCCCTCTCACTGTCAAAATTACACAAACCCACTTGTAAGTAACACTAAATTGTCCCCTTCATTAGTCAACATAAATTGCTGAGTCAGTGATGTCATCAACAAATTTGATTTCAACTTCTTTTTATGCCATTGAGTTGGATTAACCCTCTTGTTGCTAGCCAAAGTGCCCCAAAAGCTAACATGTCATATATGTCTAAGGGCATAACTTGCAATTTCACAATTTTTTGTAACCTTGTTTAAAGTTTACAGGTAGTAAATATTATTTGTGGGGTAGACAGCGATTTAAAATATAAAGATTAGGCTGAAGATTAAATTTTTTCTTATCACAATACATAAATTACAAATTTATGAATATTGCATAAACATTGAAATGCTAAAATTATTGAATCATTCAATGGTAACCAACTTTACAATGTCAAATCAAAATATTGAAATAGTATAAGTCTAGTATAATTTAAGTTTATAAATTCACAATGGCAGGCCTATACCCTTCATTTCCTCACAAAGATATTCTGAGTTAATATTCCTCTCTCCAGTTAGTGAAGCCATTCCTTGTCCATTAAAAAAAAAAAAAAAACTATATATTTCAAGTCCAAACTTGCCTCACAAAATATAACAACTTAGTATATTTACAAACTAATTCACGTGCAAAATGAAAATTAAACCAAATATTTGACAATTAATACATACCAGAAAATTGTTAAATAATATATTTACCTCTCTCATGACGGTTAAACAACAGAAATAAATTTAGCAAAGTGAAAAAAGAAAATATATGTCCACCATGTGTTTGCATTCCCACCTTTCCCCAATCCAAATTCCCAAACCACCCACCCTTGCCACTGCCTACAAAACCACCACCCGCCACCTGGCTGCTAAATCACCCCTATCCAATCCAATCCCAGTGTGGGCCCCCCCCCCCCCCCACCAAAAGACCCACTCCCAAAATCAAACCAGATGCACCAACCTCCCCTAACTCTAGTGCCACTGAGTTGCCCGTGGATACATAACCTACATCCAGCTGCGGCCATGCCCAGCTCTGGAACCAATTGCCCCACCTACTCCTAACCCTTGTTGCACTACCAGTCCCACCTTGCCCCACTAAGACTCCTCAATCCTCCCCTCAAGTAACCCTGCACAGCCACCAACAAACCACAGATTGAGTGAAGACTGAAGACCTTTCAGATATTTGAAAGTTTGATGGTTTGATAGTTAGAGGGGACTGGGCAGTCTTAGTTTATTTTAAATTTTTCTTTTTCATTTTTTAAATAGGGCAAAATACCCATTAACCAATTTGTCAAATTAGACTCAAAGCCATTACCCAGAGAGGGCATTTGTAATTCTGATAGTAAGGGGGCTATTCCATAATTACCAATATCAACAAGGGAAGCCAACATAATTAAACCAGATATTTAACCCCGGAGATGAGAGATATTTCAAAATCCCTCATTCGAATACAACAATCTTCCAAGATGAAATTATTGGCCTTCTCCAGTTTTATATTCTTATTAGCATAAAAACATAGTTTCAGAGGAAAATGAAATAAATAATAGTTCAAGGTTCTGAATTAATATAAAATCCCTTACCAGACTTAATACTGCTACTAAATGATTCAAGTTCTTGCTCAGGAGCCTTTTTTATCACAACCTTTACTGGATATAGCAAAGAAACTTGCGATACCATATACTGTTGTCTTGTTTTCAATAATTTCTGCAAGTTTTTCAGATGACCATAGCCTTTTTCTCCAGCAAGTGACCTACTTGAATCCTGCATCAGAATGAAATGACATTTCAGATAAGTGAATTCAAACCACATTTAATCCATCCACAAGAAAGAAATTTAAAAAAAAAACAAAATAGCAAATGTGAAATGACCAGCAACATCTTAGCTTTAAATAAAGTTAAAATAACATAAATTGAAAACTAGAATCACCCAGCATAAAACAAGACCTAGGAAGATGAGATTTTTGAAAAATGGTTTGCATATTCATAATAGAGCTGAAGGCTAAAGTAATGGTGCAGGAGTTCAAAAGGAAAACACAAAGAAAAATCAAATTCATTGTAACAAAACCTTATCTCATTCTTTTCTTCAGTGGACTATATAGATCTCATCTTCATCTGTGCTCAGCTTTATAACTATCATTTGGCTTTCTTTGGACTACAACTAACATTGCATAGGAGAGTTAACCGAGTCAAATTCAATTTTTCCTTGGATATCTGATATTTATTCAATAACACAATAGAATTAGAATTTTCGAGAAACGTTAGGATCTTTACGAAAGTGCTCTTCAGATATTTGCCAAAACACAAATAATGAACAACAATTCCACGTAACATATTCCAAGCCACAACCAAATAAGCCACCAAGCTAATATTTTAGATAAAAGTATGAGTTGTTAGAGACAGTTCATGAAATATGCATAAGCTGTTAATGTACCATGTTAATTTTGCAAAATCCATTACTTCTAATTGTTCAAGGACCACTAGGTCTATCACATGTCCCCAACAAGATATGGGTCTTCTAACTCCTCAATAGAGAAGAAGGAAATTCACGATGCTCACAGGAGCACAAGAACTGAGAAAGAGTCAAGGATGTGTTAACTTTACAAAATATTTCTCAATTAAAGGCTGCATGGCTCTATTCCATAACAGATCTCAATTTTCCACAAATAAATACCAGATTGATAGAAAAGAAGCCAAGCCATAGAATTTGACCAAATGTACAGCTATTTTACTTGGACATCTAAGGTTAAATCTCACAAAGAATATGGACGAATTTTGGTTTCAATCTCATAATCCATTCAGAGCATGAAAATCATTGCATAGGCTTGTAAAATGATGCTATACATTTTACTTGTGACAATGAACAGTAAAAGATATTCATGTCAGTAAAGAATGAACCTCCAAATTTAATATTTCATTTTTTACTCAAAAGGAGGAGTATATTCCTCAAAACTGTCATCACAGCAAAAATTTAGCAGTCTCATATCCAAGTGACATAATTTATACTTCTTGCTAACACTCCATGATATATTTATAAAAAAAAATTAATGGAAATAAGATGCATTAACCAATCCAGATATTAACCAATTCTAGAGAAGCAGTCACCTTTGTAGATCTCAATAATATCGTTAAGAGATAAAAAAAAATGATTCCTGATTCGAACATAGTCGCCTTTGAGTTTTTTTTTTATCACATAAAACCAGAAATTTATAGTGCCTAAGGCACAGATACATCAACTAAGCAATTCCGAGCCAAACATTATGGCACCATAGGCTGGTGTTGACTGTACATATTCCTAATAGTGCCAGCATCTAAAATACATTTAAGACTATTGGTTGTGAATGAAATCTATTTCAAATGAAAATTTTCTGAGGCTAGATTAGAGCAGCGTTTCAGGACCAACATTAAAAAACAGAAAAGAACATAACCCAAAGGAAGAGGCAAAAGAGAGGAAAATCACTTAAAATACATAACTATAAAATTTGCAAGGTCCTCATTTAAGCAGCCAAAGTTTGAGACCCAATTGCTTCAGTGGACAAAGATAAATTCACCTGCAAATGTTGGTTGGCCTCAGAAAGAGAACTTCCAGCTACCAATAGAGATCTAATTTCAGCACTAAGTTGTTCCTCCTGCTTTCTTACTCTCTCCATTATAACCTTCGAATGCATTGACATGTTTCCCATCAGCAACTTGTGAGATTCCAATTTTTCATGCATCTGATCCAGCTCATTTGATTGACCCAATGATTTGGTTTCAGTCTGGCCAAATGGTGCCAAGAATGGTTTAAGAAAAGGGAAGAAAGTTAAAGAATGGGAAATGAATCACAAAGCTCTACAATTCCCTAGACAATTGTACTGTTCATTTACTAAAAGATAAGCAAAAAAGCAAAATAAGAAAACTAAAACTACAATAAAATCTCTTCTAATCCATGATTATAAGGAAAAACATTTTTGAAACTTTAACAAAGATTGCAGCTTCTTATTATCACATCCAACAGTCCGTATTCAAGTATGCCTATGTTTAGAATATAAATTTGGGGAAAATTTTTAGGGACATATATTTTGAAGATTAGGGTTTTTGTACACCATAAATAATATATTGAAATTTGTGTTTAGGTCTGTTTTGTGCTTTAAAAATAAGTTAAAACATGTTAAATAAAGAAAATTATGTCTAGAATTGAGTTTTTGAATGTTTTTGGAGACATAAAGCTCTAAAAAAGTCAAAGCATATCTGATTAATAGGGTTTTTCAGTAAATGTATGAATGTAAAATATGTAATGAAAGGATGATAATATTTTTGTATAGGAGCACTGACAACATTTAATGTGGATGTATATAATTATGTTGGTGTAAATAGATAATACTTTAATTTTGAATATAGGCAGTGTTCGAATTTGAATATATGTATGCATATACATATATCATATACATAAAGAAGAGATTTTGACATTATTTAAAGTATCTTGGAGTGTTTTAAAGATGATTGTAAGATGGGGAACTAATATTTGGACCCCTCTCAGAATGTTTTAAAAACATCGCAATATCAGGATCCAAACATCGCCACTAAAATAAAAATTCTCATGTAAAATAAATTTGTACTTTTACTTTTGCTAAAATATCATAGAAGACATTAAAATTAACACAAAACTATGCTATGCTATTCTGACATGCAGTATATTTATAATGCATGAATTTATGATAGTAAAAAAAACTGTAGATTATCTGTTTATTTAACAACTCAGTTTTCGAGGCTGGAGTATTTCTATGGAAATGAAATGATAAAAAATTAAGCTGGCAATGGGAATTAAAATCATATATCTTCTACAAGAAGATTTAAGAATAATGAAAATATAATCTGCGAGAGGATTGGAAATTGCAACATTATACAGATCTAAATTATCGAACACATGGTGACTCAGGAAACTGTGTTTGCATTTCTAAGTGATGAATGTCTTTCAGCCATAAAGGCAAATAGGTAAGAGTTACTAGCACTGATGCCTTTCAGTTTTTCCCTTAGAGCAAAGCTTGACTTAGACATCAGTTTCTCATGCTATAATCTAATGCTTTCTCTTCTGTTCATCACAATGGGAAACACATATTTTTTGGTATCTAAGAACATATGTGAATAGCACAAATGTTGATAATATTATCAAAAGGTCCAATTGACCACAACAGACTGGCATATGAAACATAATTATTCAGTGGTTATAGTAGTAGATATTTCAATTGTACAATTCAATTGGACCTTTTTGGGGACCACAAGGCAAAATTCACAACAAAAGCAAATGATTGAAAAAACTGAGTGGCACATCAAGCTTGGATTATGATTAGCCTTTACCACAACACAACTGAAAAACCACATAGAAACAAGACTAAAAAAAGTTATACAGCATAGGTTCTGTCTAAAAGGAACATTCATTCACATAATATCTATTATTACCCACTTAATACTAGACACTAGAATATGCATCCATTTATCACAACACTTCTTGCGGTTTTTAATAACAATTTAATCTTATTCCTTACCACTCATTCAGGCATGGAAGAAGCACAAGTGGGTTTGCAAGGCAAGAGAAGGTACAAAATACAAGTGTTGATATAAAAGGTACAAAGGTGTACAGATGGCTAAGCCTCCAGTACAAAAGTACCAATATCTTTCATTTATCAAATATTCCACTCAAATTGTGGGTGTGGTCTCTCTCTCCCCCCCCCCCCTCTCTCTCTCTCTCTCTCTCTCGCACACGAGCATGTGCACATGTCAGAAACAGAATCTGCAGTTCAGCTTAATCATTGAGCAGACTCAGGTATCATATCAAGAATAGCAAATTAAGGTAATGAAACAGAATCTAGCCATGCCTGTTGAACATAAAAAGACCCAGAGTTAAGAGAATTCTTTCACAATATGCTAAATTTCAATAGTAGAAAGAGGTCCCAGATCAGGTGGAACTGAAACAACACAAACAACATTGGCTTGGGAACAGTTTTTCGCAAAATGGAAAATTGAATTTCAGGAAATAACATGGCTTATTCAACCAATCATATATCAATTGTGCCAGGGTACTGATATAACATCTTGATCCTTGGCATGGTTACTGGGAACACCAATCTGAAACAAAAGCAACGCAGACCTGATATGCCATTCAACCACCACAGTATGGCATTGGTTAATCATCAAGGAAATAGACTTTATTTTTTGCGACCAGGAAAATCACATGGGTAATTTTTACAATTTATACATTCCACATTCCTATCTAAATTACGGACATATTGCACTTAGATACATCAGTCTTTGTGTACATAACATGAAGCATCTATGATCATGTTTTTCACCATTTTTCAAAAAAGTAATAAGCGTAAAGCAAATTTCTCTAATTCTCAAACCGAAGCAAATCCACCGGACTTCATCAAACCGGAGGAAGCATATCCCATATCATTTCAACTCCAGTTTCGCATATCATTCTCGATGAACACTTAAAATTCCATAGAAAATCTCAACTGAGAAAACTAAAACTAAATCACAAGCAGCATTCGCAAAAAAAATCACTTCCGCTATCCACTCATTCTTTCCAAAATAAAGAATAAAATACACCAACCTTAAAGAAAACCACTAGCATCCATCACATAAAGTCTCAATCCTACTGTCCCATTCTTTAGCCCCAATGAAAAATAAAATAAAATAAAATAGTAAAATAAAAGCAATTACTTGTATCAAGGAATCAAGTTTCTTTTCAAGAATCAATTTCTTATTCTTCGCTTCTTCAAGTGCAGAGGTTAAACTGCACAAACGTGCGAGCTCGTGTTCGTAATTCTCCCATTCTATAACTTTCACAATCTGATCCTCCTGTACTGCCCACTTCTCCTCTTTCCCCTTCACAATCGGCTTCGACGACTCCATTTACAAGTCACGATTGAAGATTCATTAGCAACAAATATTTTCGATTTCAACGGAGAAAAACGATAGCCACCCTCGCAGCTCCTATTGAACATCATACTGTGACTAATTTGGAAGGGAAAATCTAGAAGTTAGATGATCTGACACTTGCCCTCATTGCTCTTCGGCTTAGATTTTTGGAATACGGAAGAACTGAAAAACGAAAGTGCAGCCCAAAAAAAAGAGTGGGAGCCATCGGTACCTTTTTCCTAGGACTACGCTTTCGCGTTTATTATTTTTCTCGCTGCTGGGAAGCCAAAAAAATGCGTTTTTTAGGAATTTCAGATTTTAACTAACGATTTCTGACACTCTGGAACTTGTGTAGATATCTTCTAAAAAAATAATAAAATAATAATAATAATAATAATAATTGATGATTAACGACCTTGCTAGTCCGAATTTATTACTCATCGAGGACGTAACCAAGCTCTAGTGCTGAAAAAAAAAAAAAAAACACACCAAGCTCTAGTGCCGTCGAAAGGATTGCCCAGCATTTGGTGGACCTAATTACTCATTTTTAAACTAGTTAAAATGCCACGTGTTATGTATTAATAATGGTTAATTCAAGATATTTAAGATTAAGAATTAAAGAAGCAGTAAAGGTTGCAGAATTATATTGAAAGAGTTACCGTTACATTATATTATTCATTCGAAGAGACTATTCTTATAATGAGCTATAAACCATTCTAAAGTTAACATAAACGGCTATTATTTACCAAAAAACTACTCCTTAAAATAATACATATTCTTCAACTAAAACACAACAAACTGCCACTTAGGATGCCACCAGTGCCGATTTGGATTGCTTTGTTCCTTTGATATGGATGTTGATAGCCTCCCTCAAGATGGAGAATGGTGATATACCATTCTCATCTTGTCTAAATGAGTTTTGAATAACTGAATTCCCAACGGTTTTCTCATGATATCAAGAAGTTGATTTTTAGTTAATACATGACAAGTATTGATGAGTCCATCTTGCAGCTGGTCTCTAACTACATGACAATTTATCTCAGTATGTTTTCTCCTTTCATAAAAGACAGGATATGCAGTTATGTAAATTGTGGCTTGATTGTCACAATAAAGCATAGCAAGTTCTAAATGATACACGTCTAATGCAGTGAGAATATACTTCAACCAAGTTAGTTCTCCACAAGTTCCTGCCATTGCGCTGTAGTCCACTTCTACTGAGGATCTTGAGACTATGGTTTGTTTTTTCGACTTCCATGATACTAAGGGCTTTCTAGGCAATATGCAATGCCTTGTTGTTGATCTGTGACTATCCACATATGCCCCCCAATTTGAGTCGCCAAAGGCTTTCAACTTGAGATCATTATTTGTTGATAGTAGAAGTCCTTATGCTAGCTAGCTTTAATGTAATGCAACACCTTATATGCTATCTTCATGTGTAAATTCGTGGGTTCATACATGTATTGGCTTAGCGTCTACACACTATATGCTATGTCTGGTTTAGTAATGGTTAGGTAATCTTCCAACCTTTCTTATATAAGTTGATGGATCAGACAGTGGCTTTCCAGCATCCTTATTGATCTTGATGTTTTGTTCAATTAAAATTTTACTTGGTCTGCCTCCTAATAACCCACTATCTTCAAGGATATCTAGGTCATACTTCTTTTGGTTGATGTATATTCCTCCATCACCTTAAGCAACTTTTATACTCAGAAAATATTTTAACTGTCCCAAATCCTTTATCTTTAACTCCTAATACAAAAACTCTTTTATTTTTGTGATTGTTGCTTTTGAATTGCCACCTTTAGCAAGGCAACAAAGGAATCATTTTCTTAAAGATCAAAAGGCTTAGTCTACCTTGCATTGCAAAAATCCAACCCCTACTAAAGTATTAGACAATGTTGTATACAATTGTCTTGAAGCCAGTTTTAGGCTGTGTAAACTTTTTTGTAGTTTGCGTAATGTATCCTAGAGGCTTCACCATATATATTTTCTTATTGAGATTCCCGTACAAGAATGCATTATTCCCATCAAACTGATGTATTTTCCATCCCTTCACTACAGCCACAATTAACAAGCATCTAAAGGTTGTTAACTTTACCATGGGAGAAAATGTTTCTTAGTAATCTACTCCTTCCCTTTATGTAAAACATTTAGCCACCAATCTTATCTTGCACCTCTCCACAGTGCCATCATATTTGTATTTGACCTTATAAACAAATTTGTAACTTATTGGTTGCTTTCTTGTAGGTAAGTCTGTGAGTATCTGATGCGAGTCGTTAATATACCAAAATTTAAATTTATAATGACTAGTACTAGGTGAGTACGAGTGTTGTATCCACAAGGAGGGTTTATGTGTTTATTGATTTAACCGAGTTCTTGTTAGTTAGGCCTCAAGACCAAAGCAAAGGAAAAGAAATAAAACTAAAAGGTGAACAACAAGGACAAAGTATACCAGATAAAAGTATTGGAGTGCCAAAGATTGAAAAATTTAGCCACTTGTGTTGTGTTGGTTTCCTATCCATGCCAAATTATATTATTTATCAATTTAATTGCACTGGTTACAAATTGTTAATTGTAAAGTATACAGGATATTCTCTTGAATTTTTCTATAGCTCTAACTCCAGAGTTTACCAAGTATTCTCAAACTAAATCAAGTCAAGTGTTCAAATTAGTAATTAACAATGATTTTCTACACTAACTCTATGATTTCACTCCAATTATTCTCATGAAATTAGTGTTCACAAATTATATTTCTAGCGCACAAATTTCACTCCTGTTATTCCTAGCACTGCTACAAATAATTAAAGAAGTGGCCAATCTCCCTCAATTACTATCTAATCCACAATTGTGAATAAACATGCAAAGATAATTAATTAGAATTCATGCACACATCATACACCAAACACAAACAAAAGTGACCAGAGAAAGATTTAGAAATTTATAATAAATTCCATAAAATAGGTTCTAAACCGTGTATCATCCAAGCAAGCATGAAAATGATAGAAAAAGCTATGAAAACTTATTTCTAAGACTTTGCTTGGCATGGAAGCGAATTTTCTTCATCTCTTAGCATGGATCCCTCATTCTCCAAGCTTTAATCTTATATTCTCATGTTCTAGGAGTTGGAAAAGAAACTTAAACCCAAAAAAAACTAGCAAATCCCCATTTTCAGAAGCAAGGATCTCTTATTTATAGCCCAATAAAGCTTAGGAGTTGTGTAAAAATGTAAAAAGTCGAAAAAACCCTTGTAAAATATGAAAAACGAGAGTTGAATGTTTTTTGCGCCGGAACGCCACGATCGGGCCACCGGGGACCGCGATCGCAGCTTAAACTTGTGGAAATTCCAGAACATATCGTGGTCCAGTTTTGCATCCACAAAACACCTTCCCGCGATTGCGGCCTTGACCATGGAAATTCCAGTGTTTGACTGCTCTGACAGTGTACATTCTTTTGTGTGTAACTTCTTCGTCTAAATTCATTTTTCTTTTATTCCTCAAAATTTTAGATCAATTGAATGTTCCACCAAAATGCGGCATCTTTCCAAAATCACTGTTTAATCCCTGCAACTATGATAACTCTCATTTCAAAACATATGCATGACAATTCTCATTCTAAGACCCATGCATGATAATACTCAATGTAATTCATGCATAATAACTTATTTTCTTAATTTTACTCATATGCATGCATAAATTAAGTACAATATGGGTACAAATATGCATATTATTTCACATGTTATCAGTATCCAAGTTCGGTTCTATTTAGTTGCTTCCAGCTCAATTTCTATTGCTTTTTGCCATTTCTAGTCCTTTGTGGTTTCATTATAACTCCTTAGCCCCTTATGCCCAAAAATAGCAGTTAAATAAACTTAATGATGAGGAAGGAACTTTTGGTTGGACAAAAGGTTTCCAATTCATGATCAGTGCAAGCTTTAAGATCTACATGGCCTCGCTCTCCCACAATAGGTGAGGATGAAGAGGCTGGCTAATAGTAACAGTGTTCAAGATATTTAGGTGCCCTTTCTGACTTTGCAAGACCTTCTTAAGTTATCGGTTAAGTGCTCATTTAATGGAACAACAATAGATTCATTTGGTTTAGGTTCTTAGTTTAGTTTTGAATTAGAATTAGGTCTTTGATTCAAGAAATTTTGTAAGGTTGTATCATTTTCTCCTTACTAGAATGATGATAAGGGGTTTATAGCTGCTTTACCAGCATCAAAACGTGTGGGTGCAGGGTTAACAAAAAGAAAGGGTATCATGTGTCAAGACAAGATATGTTCATTAAATTGTTTTCTATCTTGAATGGGAAGATATCTTCATATAATTTCATATACCTTGAAATGAACACATTGTTAGTCTTTAATTCAAGCATTTTATATCCCTTAACCCCATATGGATATCCTAGAAAAGCACATCGTCTACTTCCAGGTTCAAATTTCTTCCTTCCGTGACTAAGTGTTGACGTATAGCATAGGCAATCAAATACCCTTTAATGATTATAAGATGGTTTAGTTCCAACTAACATTTTATAAGGGGTCTTATTGTTTAGGTTGATGCTTGGAGTTCTATTTATCAAGTAAGTGTCTGTTAAGACACAATCATTTCAAAATTTTAGTAGCAAGTTGGATTAGAACCTAAGAGCTTTGGCCACATTCAAAAGATGTGGGTGTTTCCTTTTTGCAATGCCATTTTGGTGGGGTCTTTCTACACAAGTTCTTTGATGTATAATTCCTCTTTCTTTGTAAATATCTTTGAGTCAAAATTCATTCCCCTTTATCAGCTCTTATGATCTTAATTTTAGCTCGAAATTGGTTCTACACCAAGTTGTGAAGGGACATGATGCATTCACTTGTTTCAGTTTTGGTCTTAAGTAGGTATACCAAAGTAGTTCTAGTGTAGTTGTCTACTAAGGTTAAAAAATACCTACACCCATCATATGCTACCTTTGAAAAGAGTCTTTATAGATCACAATGCAACAATATAAAAAGATGTGATGTTCTATAAATGCTATGAGAGAATGGCTTCTTATGCATTTCGACAAGTAGACAGATTAAACGTGGAATTTTATTAGATTCAGATGAATTCATGCTTACAATAGAGTAATCTACTAGTTCTAGAACTCTATTAAAGGAATGTCCAAGGTTGTAATGTCAGAAGTTATCAAGGGGTTTTGAGGTTACATCAATAAAGGTTGTGGAATTAGCTTGCTTACTAGTACTAGATAAGTTTGCAGAGATTAGTTAGGAACCTTTTTCTTCCTTAAAAAATTTGTACAAGCCATCCCTCAGCTTACCATTTCCAATCTAGTCTAAGAAGCAAGGTCCTGCAAAATACAAAAAGAGGAGTGGAATAGAAAACAAGGAAGGGATTGTGTCAATTTCCTTACCGATAGCAAATTGATTGCAAATGCAAGCACATACAAAACATCATGCAAAGTGAGAGTGTCATTGAGTTTTACTACTCCTATATGAGTGGCATAAGTATTAGACCTATTTGGGAGTTTGATAAGCTTGGACACCAAGGCTGTGATGGATGAAAACAAGTTGGGGTAGCAGATCATGTGATCTGTTGCCCCAGTGTCAACCACCCACATTTGGTTGATTGAATGTTCTATGTTTAAGGTTCAATAGATTCTGGGATTACCATTCATTTTCATGGGATTAGTGGTTTTAGATGTAATTGTCAAGGCTACAGTGTTTGCTCTAGTAGTGGCTAGATTCCTTTCATCAAGCTTAGTGGTTGTTGAATTCCTATTGGCTAGGATTACCATCAATTTATTATACAGAGTCTTTATTAGCATCATCTTTTCATCACTTAGTTTGAACTCTCTTTTAGTCCCAAGGAATTTAAACCAGATTAGTTGCAACAGTTCCTTTGTTTTTCTAGTACAGCTTATATCCCAAGTGGATAACCCTTTAACTTGTAATATTTGTCCATAATGTGAGCCTTCATATTGCCATGTGAGCATACAAGCACATTTGCATTCCCTCTAAAGCAATTCTCAAGAGAATGTCCTAGAATCCTATAATGAGAGCAAAACTTGTCTTCTTGCTAATAGCTTTTAAGTTCAAGGGACCGTTTAGTATTGCCATAGCCATGAATTTTAAACCCTACATTGCGCTAAGGATCTAGTGTTGTTTCTCTTGCTGTTGAACCATAGAGAACACTTTGTTGATGGGAGGCATTAGATCCAATATCAAAATCTAGTCCTTCACACGTGTATAGGCCTCATTTAAGCCCAGCAGGAACTGCATTACTAAATCTCTTTGATGCCTTTCCATTAGAATCTTCAATTGCCTACATGTACACTCAGGCATATTATCATACATTGAGAGCTCATCCCAAATCGCTTTTAATTTTTCATAGTATGTCACTACCAGATCATCTCACTGCATTAAAGTAGCTAGTGCTTTTTTTAATTGATAGATCTAAGGGCCATTATGCTGAGACATCCTCTCATTCAACTCACTCCACAGTTCAAATGCATCATCAACAAATAGTAAAATGGACTTAACCAATGAACTCCCAAAATTGAGGATCTAAGAGATTACCATGTCATTTCACCTCTCTCAAGCTTCTAAAAGTGCAACTTTTGATGCAGGTGGCTTTTTGATTTGACCATTCACAAATCTAAGTTTTTCTTGGCTCTAAAGGCCTTTCTTATGCTCCTAGCCCAAACCACATTGTTCTCAATGGTTAGAAGGTTTGAAACCAATGCAACCATGGCATTATCTCAATTGTCAAGTCTGAAGGGATTGGAAAGATTAGCAAGGTTGAGAAATTTGTCTATGGTTGGATGTAGATGGGGGTTTCCTATCGATGAGGATGCTTCTAAAGTGGTTGGGGGTTGATTAGAGAGTTGCTTCACCCCTTAAGGGCTCTGATACCATGTCAATAATGGTTAATTCTTGGTTTCCAAGGATAAGAATTAAAGAAGAAGTAGTGAAGGTTGTAGAAGCAGAATTGCATTGGTAGAGTTACTGTTACATTGCATTATTCACTTGTGTAGGCTATTCTTATAATGAGCTATAGACCATTCTTGAGCTAACACAAACAGCTACTACTAAGCAAAAATCTACCCTTTAAAATAATAAATATTCCTTCAACTAAAACACAACAAATTGCCACTTAGGATGTCACTGGTGTAGACTTGGATTGCTTTGTTCCGTTGATGAAGATCTTGACATTATAATCATGTAAATTTATTTATAAACAAGTAAAATTTGACACATTTTATGCATGTGCAAAATTATTTATAAATTATAAAATTATTATATTTTAAATAATGAAAAATAATATTATTTAAAATTAACAGTATCAATAATATTTGAAATAAGAAAATGAAGAAGATAAAAAGAAATTGAAATGTTCGAATAATTAATAGAAAACACAAATACAAAATGTATTTTTTTAAAAAATAGAAATAAAGGATAAAAACAAAAGAATTTGAAGTAGGGCTTTCAAGTAAATTCACATTGTGAAACCAATAAGTTTAAATACTTAATAATATATATGATATGATGAATATTTAAAATAAGAAAACTGCTAGATAAAAAGAATTTAAATGTGGAGAAATTTTGAGGGAGAAATTAAAAAATCAAGTCAAAAGAAAGACAAAAAAAAAAAGGATAGAATGATTACGGATGATGAGCAATTTTACAATATGCAACTTTAAATTCTTCCACAGTAACATGGTATAAAGAATGTTTAACTTAAGAAAAAAAAAAAAGAAAAGGTGAAAAGATTTAAAAAGAGAGAAAATTTGTAAAAAAAAACATAAAATAACAAGGTAGAGGAAAACAGGAAAATTAAAGAGAAGAAGAATAAAAATTAAAATTAGAGATAGTTATATAATTTTACGATGTACTATTAAAAAGTCATACATTCATAATAATATATGTATGTATAAAAAAAGAGAAAGAATAATGATATATTCCCTATTATATTTGAGTATGTATGGTTTTTTAATTGAAGTAATAGTGTAAATTTACTAAATTAAGAATAATATTGTAAATTTATAATGTACAATCAAATTAACTTTGAACTCTTAATAATATAAATATAATATAGGTAATATGTAAATATGACATATATTGTTCATAAAAGACTGAGACTTTTTCTATGTGCTAGCGGATGGTACAAATTTACAATATTATTCCTAATTTAGTATTTTATAAAATATACCCTTATTCTCTTGATAAATCATAATTTTATAGCATATTTTTGGCCAAAATGATTTATTTTTGCATGCATTTTGATGTAAAATTGTGAGTTGTGTGTGTATGCATGTCAAAATGGTATTCTTGGTGATTTGGAGGAGTTGAGTGCATAATTGACTATATTTTAGTAAAATTAAACATTATCTGTACTTAGACAAATTTTGGTTTCAAGTTGCAGGTTACAGAGTTGTGGAAAAGGGAGTTGCACCTACAAAAACAATAGTCGGAAGGGTGAGAAGAATTACAACACATGCTAGAGTTTGTTCCACAATTGTGGGATGGTGAGTCGCAAGCACAGATTGGGTCGTGTATGGATAACATTGGTTGAAGGTTGGATTCTGTCATAGCTAAACTCGTGATAGCTAGGAGGCAATCCACAACCACAAGAAAGTCTGCACATGGCTGTGAGAATTGAAAAGCAAGCTATGTTAGTCCCGCGTTTGGGATCGTGGGCATAGATGATAGAGGCGCAATTGTGAAGTTGGAGTTTGCGACCATGAGGAAAGAGGTGAAGGAGAAGAGATTTCTATAGAAGTCCCATGTTTACATGAATTTTTAGATGCTTTCTTGTCTTTTCTCATATACTACTTGAACCCTAAGCTTCCAAACACACACACACACACACCACACATTCTCACACGTACAAAAGGAAGTCTCTAGTTAGTTTTACAGCTTTTAATGAAAGAGAAGGGATTCGCACCAAATTTGAGACGGGTTCATTCTTCCACACCAAATTTGAGACATACTGATATTAGACAAAAATTTAGCATTGATTTTTGTTAAATATCATATGAATTTCTAAATTTCTTTCGAGTCTCTTGTGTTTGTGATTGGTAAACGATGCACACATAATATTATGATTAATTGTAACTACTTTCGTTATTTGAAATTGTTGAATTGAATAGTAGTTGGAAAACTTAATCAACTTTGTAACTAATTTCTAATTGTACAGGAAATAACGAGAGTGGAACCTATAAACTAAATTTACAATTGCACACATCAATTATGTAAGAATAACAAGAGTAAAATCATAGGATTAATTTGGATGACACATTGTTAATCACTAAATTTAATTACTTGACTCAATTTAACTTGGAAAAACCTACTTAAATCTTAAGTTAAAATTATAGAAGAGTTTGGGAGAATATACTATAAACTTTAGAATTAACAATCTGTAACCAGATCAATTAAACTAATAATTAATATAAATTGACATACATTAAAAACTAATACAATACAAAGGGCTAGGTTCTTTGAGTATTGGTACTTCATTCATTCAACTTGTGATTTTAATTCAATTGTTTGTCTTTTGTTTAATATCTCTTTGCTCACTCCATTAGTACTACTTAATTAATAAAATCTTAGTTATATTGATAGATGCATACTCCTCTTTGGGTGAACACGATCCTCGTACTCACCACAATACTGGGATATAATATAATTTTGGCATGATGATGACATGCATCATCTCTCACATATCCTATATTTGTTTTATTATTAAGCTCACACCTCCTGTAATGACTAACTTAAGTCTTTTGATATTTTAGAAGATGTTCCCATATTCTCAACTACTAACCAACTCGTCATATTTCTTCCCAAATTTGAATGAAGAGTCACTGCCTTTATTCTAAAATTTTTGTTAATTTATTTTAATTAACAAGGCACAAAACTTATTTATCTTTTTTCAAAAACATCCACTTATAATAGAATAAAAGTACAAAATGTTATTTTTAATGTAATTTTGCATTGGATTTACAAACATAATTTAAACTTTCTGTATTTATATTGAAGTTGAGATGAAATTAGTTCGAAATTTTAAATTATCTATCTTAAATTACTTGAAAATTTTATTATACCAATAAATTAATTTTTTATTTAATTTCGCCACATACATTGAGTGTGCATGATGGCTAATTAAACTTAAAGTTGACAATACCTTTAATACAAATCTACAATAAAAATAATGGTTACATATTTAAAGTTTTTCAGCAAAAACATGCTATGGGCTTATAATAGAAATGAGTTAAATTACAAATATTAGTAACAAAATATGTTAATAAATGAATTACTTGATAGCTAATCAATAAATGGATTTATATTTTTGGGTATTATTACCATACTTTTAATGGCGAAAATTGAAATACGAAAATGAAACATCTTTATAAATAATCAACTTACGATGAGTACAATTCAATAAAATGTAAACATAAGAATTTGGACACGTTAAGCGAGTGCTTCTAAAATTTAACTTATAATTAAAAGATGGAGCACACTTATCGCATTTGCTTAAAAAATGGATGTAGAAGGTGAACATATGATAGATATAATAATTGCAATAATAAAATAAAAAAAATTAACATTATTGAATTTAAACTGAAGGAAATGATAATAAAAAAATTTATAGCAATGGATATTATATCAAAATTTAATAACTCAACAAAATCAAACATACCAAATTTTAAAATTTTATCACATAAATACATTGTAATAACTTAGACCAAAGATGAGACTATAAAAAGATTCTGAATTATCACTAGAAAAGTTTGTTTTCACATGATATATTTACAAAAGTTAAGCATAGGGGCAGGGCCAACAAAATTCAGCTACCAAATTTATGAAGATCATGGGATGTTTCTCTTTTTAAACTATAACTAAGCTATGTTAAACCCAAATTCTATTATTGTTACTTAGCCGTTGAGGTTGAGGTCCCACATTTTTTTCTTTTGAGTAGAAGAAGATAGAATAAGGGGCAAGAAGAAGGGAAAGGCAAAACAAGAAGAAGAAAATATGGTAGGAGTGAAAAAATAAAAATGAACCAATAAATTGAAAAATACTAAAAAGAAGGTAAAAATAAATTCACAATTTCATGAAAATGCAGCGAAAAATAAATTCCCAATCTAATACTTTTTTTGCATAACTCATATAAGATTAGATATAGGAAATTGTATGGATCAACACCTAGAAAAAAGTTATTGAACTTATCATGCACAATTAATTAATGAGCCTTCAATCACGTCCTCCAAATTGTCCAAATGAAGAAGGCATGAGTAAGGTTCTACAAAACTTCCATGAATTTCTTTGCGAAATCTCACACAAACTCTTTTGTGCATTAGAAAATTTTAGACAATAAAAAATACCAAAAAAGATGATACTCTCTCTCTCTCTCTCCAAGTGAGTGGGTAGCTAGGCATGCAGAATAATGAGGTGGAATTCTTCCACTTTAATCTACTTCCAAGACATGTTATCTTAAACATAGTTAGATTCTTTTTTTCTATAATTAGCCCATTGGGGCATATGGAATGGGATATGTAGAGTTTTGCATGAATCTTTAAAATAATTCAACCTCATTTCATCTTTAATCATTAACCTAATTGATAAATAAAGTCAATTAATGTCATATCCTTTAAATCAAAAGCCAAATATGTTTCTAGTTAATGATCTCATTATTTACAAGAGAGAAATAAATAATTTCATTTAGTTCAATCTTCTTACAACTAAATTAATTTCACCACAAGAGTTTTCAAATCTTAACCTAGTCCCCAGAACAAAATTACCTTTTTACTCTTGTTCTTGTATGTATGATCCTCTAGGCTGATTCTTAATTAGTGATAAGTATAGTTTAAATGATATGGGTAACATTTAACATGTGATCTGCATTGTGGCAAACTAAGATGAAGTGATATGATCAGTCGAACCCTTATGATCATGAATACCATATGTTTTATGCCTTTCATTTTGCTTTGTCTCAATTGAATAAGAGCCATAGATTTAGTCAAATTCATAAACTTGATCATATGATCAAATTAATATTCTTTTTGAGATTAATATCCTTTAGAAACTCCTTTATGATTATGCATTACTTTGGCCAAGGATTTTTTTGTCTCGTAGAAATTGATCACATACGACAACTGTTTTACTTACAAGGAACAAATTCCTTGTTGATTGCACACGACTCCATATATATCAGTAACGGCACGTTGAACTCATAACCCTCTCTCATATAAAAATTGATTTGTTTCTGAATTTCTTAATGATGCGATAACCATGATACACACATGTTCTTATCATCTCAAGTGTAAGGCCTACTTGCATTTAACAGAATTATGAAGCTAGATGCTTGCAACCAAGAGTAAACTTCATATGCTTATTTCATTCCTTGAGTTATTGTTCAAATACATCATTTCCTAATGACATATTCATACACATTTTATCATATACTAAATGGTATGATACACAATATATAAATACAAGGTACACAAGTTTTACCAATACTTTAATGCCCACTTAGAAAATACAAAACTCACAATCAAGTTTTAATGATTCTATACTAAAATTTTTTGTGTTCATATTCATAACTTTTATTAATAAGACTTCTGAACAAATCGTATAGGCACATGCAAAGTTTTAGGCCGTATTCAGAATTATATACATGACTATAATTGCCACAATATTGATGAAAGGAAATATCAATGTTTTTTTAACCATATCTCTAAAAAATAATTGGAGTTAGAGGCTATATCACTAACAATCTTTCACTTTCATTCTTATGCCAATAATCCTAATGCCGATCATTATGGTATCTAAAACCCACTTCCTCAAGATGGCCATCTAAATGTACTTATGTCATAAGCCTCATGAGTGGACCAACACTATTATCCACTAAAGTTATTTTCTACATGATTATATCACATAGTCCAATAATCTCTCAAACTTATGATATGCGTCTCAATATGTTTGGATCTTTAATAAAATATTGGTTCCTTTGCTTGCAATTGCATTGTTGTTGTCACATTGAAGTGGCAATGGCTGATCCATTTCCAAAACCACCTAAATTTTTGTGATAAGCTTCTTGATCCAAATAGGCCCCTTTGGTACATCACATCGTGTAGAATTCTCAACTTTAGTGATGGAATCTAAGGCGATACTCTATTTAGAACCCTTTTAACTCATTACTCCTCCATTGAGAGTGAAAATATATCGAAAAATATGTTTCTTATCATTAACATCTGACAAAAAGTCAAAATCGTAAGTAGTAATATCATCCCTATATCTCTCTCGTATCCTTAGCCATTCTCAACTACTTAAGGATACACTTTACAGTATTTAAATGCTCTTTGCCAAAACTCACCTAAAACTTGCTTGTAATATTTATGATATAGCTAATATCTATTCTCATGCACAACATTGCACGCATAAGCTTTCAATTATTGAAGTATATGGAATGGCCTCCATGCTCCTCCTCTCATCTTTAGTTTGTGGATTCATAAACTTTAAGAGATGGATGTCATCCATGAATGGTAGCAATCCTCTCTTAGAAGCCTTACCTCCATCTTAAACCTCTTTAGAACTTTGTTTATGTATAAGGCTTGGGAGAATGCGTCTATAGATATAAATGTCTAAAATGTAGGTCATTTCTCTCAATTGTTTAATGTAGAATGTACTAGATAATTAGGTCTTTAGCTAAGGTTAGCATTCCAACGTCATTGTTAATAAGTAGTAGTTAGGTTCCAATAGGCTTAGATTGAATTTTTTTCTATTTTGAAACAACAAATGATCACAGAATGCTCAATGGAATAGAAATCCCAAACCCAAATTGCTTTCGTCATATAACACACATCAAATAAATGTATCAAAATATATGAAAATTATCTCTTGGAATATTATTCCAAGTGTAGCCAGTGCATGACTTATGAGCTACAACTCAAACTGCGACCGTAGTTTGTTCACATAGAAGGAAGTCAAATAGGTGCCTCCAAAATCGTCCATGAAGTCTTTCACAAGGATATGATGCAAAGTTCTTTAGGCATTGAGGTTTTTCTCTCTTGCTTCAATGGGGAACACAAAAATTTGGCTAATTTTCTGATGTTATATCGATTTGGAACTCTTCTAAATCTTTTATTTTGAAGACATAGAATCTAACATGAGGTAGGATTATTATTTTCATACATAGCACCTATGGTGTATATGAAATGAACTCTATGAGCTTCTTATATGGATCTTTAATTTAAATCCACACTATATTTAATTATTAATTTTATTAATAATTAAAGTCCATTCCATCATTAATGATTAATCCCATTAATAATTAATGCCTACTGTAATTATATATTTCAATTTAATTATTCTCATTAATTAAATCAAAGACTTATTATTTTTTCAATTAATAATCTCATTAGTAACAGACATAATAGCAACTAAATAATTATATATGTATCTTGTCCTTTAATTTAATTAATTCTTATTAATTAAATTAAAGGTCTATTATGCTCATAATTAATAATCTCATGTTTAATAAATATAATGGTAAATTTATTTAATTTAATCCAATTGCAATCGAATTAATTTCACTACGAGACTTTTCAACTCTCCTTTAAGCCCCAAGCTATTTATCAACTTGTCTTTCTTTCATCCTTTTGTATGTGACTCTTTAAATTCATCTTTAATCTGTAATGAGTGTAGCTCGAAGGATATAGGTAACATCTAGCTTACGGCCTACATTTTAGCCCAATCACATGAACCCTCTTCATTTTGAAAAGTATGAAATATAGGCTTTTTATCTTGCTTGATTCTGATTAAAAGAAAGCCATAAATTTAGTCAACTCATTAGCTCGATCATATGGCCTCATGACACTAAGATCCTTCAATCAGAAACTCTTTTCTGATTTCCACTACCTTGGCCAAAGGTTTCTATCTCATAGAATATTGATCATATAAAACAAACATCTTGCTCACTTGTAAGGAGATAAATTCTTTATTGAATGCACATGTGCTTCCATACTAATCTGGGTAATGGAATATTAGGCTCATAATCCTATTTCTTATCAAGATAGATATTAGTTGTTAATACCCTAATTACACATTGATCATTATGCACACAAGACAACTGTCTTGTCTCAAGCACTTAACATGTTCACAAGCAAAACATTGCAAGTTTAGAGTGAATTTCATGTGTTTGCTTTATTTTTTGGGTCAGTGTTTGAATACTTATTTTCTAATGATGTATTCATACACATGTGTTTTCGATCCTTATACTGAATGGTAATAACACTTATGATACAAACCCATGGTGTGCAAGTCATACTGACTTTCCATTACTTATTTAGAGAATATGTGTTTGGGAATATATTTTAGTAATTGTGTACTAAAAAATCTTGTATCCATATTCGTAACCTTTCATGAATAAGACTCCTTAAAATTAATCACGTAGGCATATACATAACTTTACACCACACAAGATTTATATGCATGATAAAACTTCTACAAAATAGATGTAAAGAAAGTATCCATATTTCATTAATTAATCAAAATGTTATATTCACAACCAATATGCCTCACATTCTATTGACATTAGAGGACATATCACCAACAATATTCTACTTGCACCATAATGCCAATAATTCTAATGTAAGTTACTATAGTATCTAATACCCATATTCTTAAGATTGCGATCTAACTGTACTTATGTCATTAGCTTACATTAGAATTATTGGCATTAGGGTGTAAGTAGGATATTGTTAGTGATATGTCCTCTAATGCCAGTACTTGTGTCATTAGCTTGATAACTTGGTCAATGACATTATCTACTAAAGCTATCTTTTGCATGATGATATCGCCCCTTCTAATAATTTTTTGAATAATGTGATATCGCTTCTCAATGTGTTTGGATTTTTGATGGACCCTTAGTTCTTTTGATTGTACAATTGCACCATTGTTGTCATAATAAAGTGGTAATAACCAATTCATATTAGGAACCTATTGGATTTTCATGGAGTTTGCCTGTTAAAGTCAAAACATAAAAACATTCTACAATCGCAATGGAAACAATAGAAAGAAACCTCACCAATTTTTGTCACAAAACACGTAAGATTCCAAGAAAACAAGAACATACATAAAGATTGTACCTTTGGAACGTTTCCAATCAATTTGAGCATGATCCTTGAATCACGGCCCTCAAACCTTGACCTCTAATTTGTTCACATATCTAGAATGATCATGAGCTCCTTTTATAATTGACAAAACTCCTTTTGTGAAGTTCTAACATAAAACACTTTAGGTTACAAGGAATTTTTGACAAGAAAGAGCTTAAGAGTGGGTAACTAGTGGCTGCTTTTTCTTGCTTGATGGGTGTGCATACAAAAGTTTGGAGTATGGGTTCCATGGGCTTTCTTACATGAACCCTTTTAATTAAAATAACTCATAGACATTTATTTATTAATCTCATTAATTAATTAGCCCATAAACCCTTTAATTATTAATCTCTATTAATAATTAAAACCCAATTATCTCCAATCAATTCAATTTAATTAATCCTATTAATTAAATTAAATTTTCACTGTTCTTCTAATTAATGATTTCAACATTAACAAATATCATTGCGATTTATTTAGTTTAGTCCCTTTACAACAAAATAAATCATTCCACAAGTCTTCTCATGTCTTGTATGTAACCTATCAATTTAACACTCACAATACACCTAACCTTATATATACGACTCTCTATGTTCATTCTTAATTGACAATAAGTATAGTTTAAAGAATATAGATAACGTCTAACCTACGGTCCATATCGTAGTCCAAATAAAATGAAGTGAATCAAATCACAATGAACCTTTTTGATGATGATTGTCATGCTGTATTGACCTTTTGTCTTACTTTATTTTAATTGAGTGAGAGTCATGGATTTAATCTAATTCACAAACTTTGTCATATGACCAATTGGTGTTTCCTATTCAAAAACTCCTTTCCAATCACACACCATCTTGACCAAGGGCCTTTCACTTAAAGAACATCAACTGTATAGGGCAAATGCCTTGTTCACTTGTAAGGAGACAAATCCCTTATTGAGTGTGCACATGCCTCCACTATCTAAGCAATGATACATTCGGCACATGACCCTATCTTGTATAACGATAGATGTTGGATTTTAATGTCTTAATGACACGTTGACTGTCATGTGCACTAGATAACTATGGCATCTTAAGTTAAGGTCCACACGCATTTAACACGATTACAAAGTAGGACACTAATAGCCAAGAGTAAACTCTATGTGTTTACATCATTTTGCGAGTCATTATCTGAATGTCACATTCCCTAATGGCGCATCCACACATACGTATTCTTAATATTTCATACCAAATGGCATGATACTTACTATACAAACACAAGACGTGCAAGTTGTATCAATTCTCTATTGCCTTTTAGAGGGTCTATGATTCACAGACAAGTTTTAGTGATTGAGTGCAAAGGTAATCTTATGTTTATATTCATAACTCCTTATGCATAAGGCTTTTTAACTCAAATACATGGGCAAATGCAATACTTTACGCCAATCAAGATTTACATACACAAAAACTTGCAATAATATTGACATGAATAAATCAATATTTTATTAATTAATATGAAAAGTACGTATATAACCAAATGTCCTCTAATATCCTTTATTTTATATTGGCGTTAGAGGGTATAACACTAGCAATCTCCCATTTGCACTAACAATCTTCAACCAAATCAATATTGCACTCCTACTAACTTTATAGACACTGGGCTCATCTTTGTTCTTGATGAAGCTAAATGATTTAACTGCACCATCAAAATGAAGTTCCAACTCCTTACCATTAATGGATCTTTTAAGTTTGCATACCTTATGAGATTTGTCTTGGATTTCAAAACTGTGTGGGTGCACTATATAAATGTCCTCCTCACGCATCCCATTGAGGAAATTAATTTTAACATCCATATGCCAAATCTTATAGTCTAAGACCCATTTGACCTTATAGGTCTCTACCTTGCAAGTTAAACTAATCTTTCTCTTATAAACCCATGGTTAAGTCTAAGGTGCCATAGTGCTTAGGATTTAAATCTTTCCTTTGGAAATTTGTTTGAAATGGTATTCACTATTAGCCTGTCATCAAAATTCAAGTAGTAGCCATTTACCAATGAGGCAGTACTAATCAATTTATTACAATAATAAATTTGGCACATATTATTCCTAAAAGAAAATTTATATCCCTATTTCACCAATAAAGGTATAGAAGCAATATTCTTTAGCCCATTTGGTAACAAGAGACATTCTCTTAGGCCCAAAACATGAGAAAATGAGAACTTAATCGAAGTAGTGCCAATTGTAGTGGTTGCAACCACTATCGACCTTGATTAGCACTTCTCACTTCTCAAGCAATCTACTCTTGATTAAATTTTGATTAGAAGTAGAACTATGAGAAGAAGCACTTGAATCTAGGATCCAAGACGTAAAGAACACACCAATTGAACAAGACGTTTTATAAACAAAGAGTTCCATGCCTCCAACACCATTCTCATGGCCATTGAGGCATCTAATGCAATTCTTCCTCGAATGACCCTTCATCTTGCATAGGAAACTCTTTTCTCTACTAACATGGACATTATATTTCATGCCCATCCCACTGGCCTTGGAAGTTTTTGGTTTCCTTCCGTTTGTCTTACTCTTGTTAGTCTCACTAATTGAGAAATTATACCCCTGAAGGACACCCCCTTTCTCTTGCAATGGGATGACAGCATCTAAGATATAGAGTGGATTGGCTATTTATTAGTGGCCAATATCTCACGAGCCTTAGTTGACATGTCTAGTGAGGAGAAAAAGGTCACTCATAAGAAATAGGGGGAAGATGATCTACAGGTCAAGAATTATATGTTAGCTACTATGATCAATGATCTTTAGAGGATCTATGAGGGTATGGGGATTGCAAAGGAGATCTTATTCCACCTGTAAGAGTTGTATATGGGGATTGCAAAGGAGATCTTATTCCACCTGTAGAAGTTGTATGGTAAGTAGAGTTGTATTGCTAGATATGAGATATCTAAGCAGTTATTTAGGATGTGCACGACAGAAGGTGGTGATGTCAATGAGCATGTCCTTAAGATACTTTCACTTATCAAGAGGCTTAAGACACTGAATTTCATCATGGATGCTAATTTGCAAATAGATTTGATCCTTAAGTCACTTTTGGCTTCCTTCTCATACTTTATCATGAATTACAACATGAATAATATTGAGTGCATACTAGATAGGCTTCTTAATAAGCTGGTGACTACACAACAAGCCACAAAGGGGAAAGGGAAGGCAGTGAAAGGCAAGAAACTTTATGTTTATTATACATCTTGTTTCATTGGTGTTTTTTTATGCTAGTTTTCATATTTGTACGTCACATTAAGATCTGGTGAGAAGTAGGATGCTTGAGAAGTGTGAAGTGGTGATTAACGTGAGGAATGAAGTGAGTGTTGCAACCACTGCAATTGGGTCTACTTCAATAAAACTATCATTAAGTCTTAGTTTTGTCTTAAGAGATTATCTTTTGTTGCCCATTGGGGTTAAAAACATTGTTTTCATTTCGTTATTAATAAAAGAGAATTATAAATTTTCTTTTTTGAAGCAATGTGAACCATATTTATTATTGTAATAAGTTGGTTGCCACGACATCCCACATGAATAACTTATATTATTTGACCATGAATGATAGCAATGAGATCAACACCATCTTGAACAAACGTCCAAGGATGGCTTAAATCCCAAGTACTTTTGGTACCTTAAACTTGGCCAAGTTGGAGATATAAGGAGAGCAAGTTGGAAAAAGATGGGTTTATTGGCTAATTAGGAGAGGAACCTTATCCAACTTGTGAACTTTGTAACTTAGGTAAGATGGCTAGAAGTTCATTTAATGGACGTGTTGAAAGGGCTATAGAAATGATGGAGCTAGTCCACATTGACATTTGTGGGCCATTTAATGAAATGGTAAAGAGAGAATTTCTTTACTTTATAACTTTTACCGATGATTATTTATGACATGATTATATATACTTGATAAAGTACAAGCATGAATCATTTAAAGGGTTCATGGAATTCAAAGTGCAAGTAGAGAAGTAATCTGGCAAATATATCAAAGTGCCATGATTAGATCATAGAGATGAGTATGTGAGTGTTGAATTTGCTAAGTTTCTTAAGGAGAATGATATTACGCCACAATTAACACCACGATAATCCCTCAATTAAATGGTGTGGTAGAATGTAGGAATAAAACTTTGTTGGACATGATTTGATCCATGACAAGCTTCATCGATTTACACATATCTTTATGGGGGCATGCCCTACTTACTTAGCCTGTATTTTGAATGGAATAGCCTCCATTCCCTTTATCCCTCTAGCCACCCTCTTGTGTCTCTCTTTTTCAAAAATCATTCTAATCTAAAGGTGTTTGTGCTAGTGCTTCAAAAATGAGTTTTGTGGAGTAAAGGAAGAGCTTATAAGCATCGTGATCATGTAGACAATCTAAAGGATGAAGCTCGAGGGCCATGACTCCAAGGATAATGCATGAGAAGCTTCAAAATGTTTTCAAGATATAATTTTTATTCTTGCACTTCTTTGATTAATATCTTGTGTGTTTTGCTACCAAAATAGATGGGGTTTGCTTCCTTATGTTCTGCTCCACGTGTGCCATCATTATTTTATGTGATAAAGTTTTGATTTTTATAGTCAAACTCCAATGAAATCCGACACATGACTACCATGTTGTATATACCTTTTGTCTTACTTTATCCCTATTGAGCGAGAATTTTGGATTTAGTCAAACTTACAAACTTGATTATATGACCAATTAGTGTTTCTTCATGAGATAAATGTTCCTATTAGAAACTTCTTTCTGATCACACTATCTTGGCTAAAGGTTTTTATCTCATAAAACAACAACTGAATAGGACAAACTCCTTTGTTACTTGCAAGGAAACAAATCCCTCATTGAATGCACGCATGCCTCCATACGCATTTAAGAAACGACACGTTGGGCTCATGACTTTATCCTATATCAGGATAAATATTGACCCTTAATGACCTATTTACACATTGACTGTCCTGCACACAAAACAATCATGTCGTCTCAAGTTTATAGTCCATGCACACTTAGCACGATCACGAAGTAGGAGGTTGACACCCAAGAGTGAACTCCATGCATCTGCTTCATTTGCAAGTCATTATCCAAATGTCCCATTCTTTATTGGTGTATCGACACATACATTCTTAGTATCTCATACTGAATAGCATGATAGTTACTGTACAAATACAAAGTGTGCAAATCATACCAACTTTCAAATATCCTTTAGAGTGTCTATGACTTGTGGATAAGCTTTAGTGATTGAGTGCTAAGACATCCTTATGTCCATATTAATAATTCCTTATAAATATGGCTTCCTAATTCAAACACATAAGCACATGTAATACTTTACACCAATTAAGATCTACATGTATGAAAACCAGCCAAAATATTGATATGAATAAATCAATAATTTATTAATTAATGTGAACAATACATGTACAACTAAATGCACTTTAACATCCTTCATTTTATTAGTGTTAGAAGACATATTACTAACAGAACCACCTAGAGCTCTGTCACAAACTTCCTTATGCAAACTACCACCTTGTGCTATAATATACTTAGCCTTAATGGTAGAATTTGCAGTAGTACTCTGTTTAGACCTCTTTCAATTCACTACTCCTCCATTAAAGGTGAAGATATATAAGGAGATAGAATTTCTATCATCTACTGAAAGTTGGAATTGATATATCCTTCTATATTCTGAGTTCACCATCTCCATACACAAGTAATACATTCTTAGTCATTCTCTAGTACTTAAGGATAAACTTGCTCATAACACTTATTGCTTAGGCAATATATAGCCTTGTACATAGGATTGCATACCTTTTGCTTACAATGGTCAAAGCATGTGGAACAACTTTTATGCTCCACCTCTCATTGTTTGTTTATGGGCATATGGACTTTTAGAGCTAGATGTCAAGCATAGATGGTAGTAATCCTCTATTAGTGGCCTCAATCTCTAACCTCTTCAGGATCTTGTTTATCTAAAAGGCATGGGGGAGACCCTTTAATCTTTTTGCTCTATTTCTATAGATTTAAATGCTTAAGATGTAGGTCACCTCTTCAAGCCTTTAATGGAACACACCCCTCCATGCACACTCGATCGGGCAATAAAACTTTAGGCTCATGACCCAATCTCATATCAAGATAGATATTGGTGCTTTATTGGTCTTAAATGCCCTAATAGCACATTAATCGTTGTGCGCAAAAGGCAACCATGTCGTCTTAGGTTTAAAGTCTATGCACAAAGTAAGGTATTGACAGGAAAAAATAAACTCCATGTGTTTACTTCACCAATGTGCATAAGCTCTAACACCAATATAGCTTTGGTAGTGTTCCCATCAAATGAACTTTTAGTCATCTTGTTTAAGAGACATAGTTCATAGGTTGAATAAGGTTCCTTTTCCAAATGACCAACAAGCCTATCTTTTTCTAACTCGCCTGTACTTGCTTCTGCAACATAGCCTAGACTAAGATGCAACAATTGCTTGAGATCCCTTATGGCCGTGAGCTGCTGTAATGCAGTTACAACTAAGGGCTCCGCTATTGCGGGAACTTTTTCTACCATGGCAAAATGATAGCTGCAATAGTGCTGGTAGACTTTCTTAGCACTCAAGATCTAATTTCACTTTTCTCAATCCAAAACACAAAAAAAAACACTTTTTCAAGCATACACAAGTTTCAAAAACATGTTTTTATAATTTCAAATAAAGAACTACTATAAATCACAAAACAAGTGAATTCGGACACATTTATACAAAGAAAAGCAGCATCGCTAATGCGATTATTGGGTTTCACTAGATATGGATTACAATTTCTTTTAAATTTTGATCACAAAAATAATTAAAGGGCACAATGGAATATAAAATCCCAACCTAGTCCACTTTTTGTCGCTTAAAATGCATAACTATAAATTCTAGCATAGGTGCATGGATGATTACCTATAAATAAATCCTATAGCTTCTGTCTATGATCCATAGGTTGAGATAAGATCTTAGCCTTTAGTTTGTTCACACAAACAAGGTGTTGGCTATGGCTTTTTAATGAATTGCCATGAACTCTTTCATGAAATTTTGCAACTCTTTCGCGTACAAGTGGTGAAAGTGAATAGTACTCATGTGAATAGTAGCAACAGTATTTTTCACTTAACTAGTAATTTATGTCTAGAACTCTTCCTAGTGTGTTATTCTTAAGGCACAATCCTATATATATTTTAGGATACCTAATGCTTGTAGAATGGATTCTATAGACTTTCATATAGACCTTTAAATTAATTCAAGCACATCCACCTTTAATTATTAGTTAGATTAACAATTAAAGCCCATTTAAATTATTTCCTTCAATTTAAGTATAATTAATCCCATTAATTAAATTAAAGGTCTATTATGTTTCTAATTAATAACCCCATTATTAACAAATGTAATTCGTACAAAATAATTCTTTTCTGCCTTGTTTGTTTAATTTGATTAGTCTCTATTAATTAAATTAAAGATTTATCACGTTTCTAATTAATGATTACATCACTAACAAACATAATGAGAAATAAATCATTCCAATTTGGTCCTATTCAATTGCGACCAAATTAGTTCCACCATGAAACTTCTCAAGTCTCATCTACAAGACTTTTCAAGCATTGCGATCACTACTTTGCAAATGCCTCAAGTCATGGCTTTGTCCTTATGAGTTAAACTCTCTAGGTTCATCTTTATCTAACAATGAGTATAGCTTGAAGAATATGGATAATATCTAACTGTGACCTATGTCATAGCCCATCTAATTTGAAGTAAATATATCACAATGAACTTTTTCAATTGTGAATACCATGTGATGTAAACCTTTTTTTCTTGTTTTGTTCTAAACGAACGAGAGCCATAGATTTAGTTAAATTCACAAACTTGGTCATATAACCAGTTGACATTTCGTCACAAGACTAATGTTTCTATCAAGAACTCCTTTCTGATCACATAATGCCTTGGCTAAGGATTTCCATTTCATAGAACATCAACTACATGGGAAAAACTTCGAGCTCACTTGCAAGGAGGCATCCTTTATTAAATGCACACATGCCTTCATATGCTCTCAGGTAATGACATTTTGGGCTGAAGACCATATTCCATTCCGGGATAGATATTGATCTTTAATGTCCTGACAACACACTGACTGACAAACGCATAAGACAACCATGTTATCTTAGGTTTAAGTTCAACACGCATTTATCACAATCACGAAGTAAGACATTGATAACAAAGGGTGAACTCCAAGTGTTTACTTTGTTTTGTGAGTCATTGTTCGAATGCTCATTCTCCAATGACGCATCAACTCACATGTATTTTTAGTATCTCCTACTGAATAACGTGACACTCACCATATAAATACAAAGTGTAACAAAAGGTGAGTAAGTTGTATTAACTCTTTAACGCCTTTTAGAGTGACTAGGATTTGTGGACTAGTTGTAGTGATTATGTACTAGAACAACCTAATGTCTGTATTCAAAACTCCTTATGAATAAGGCCTTTTAACACAATCACATGAGTATATACAATATTTTACGCCATTCAAAATTTACATGCATGAAAGTACTACTAGAATATTGATAAAATAATAATCAATATTTTTGTAATCTATAAGAATAACATTTACAACTAATATCACTCAAGTATCTCTCATTGATAAGTTGGCATCAAAGGGTATTTTACTAACAATCTCCCATCTTGCACTCTAATGCCAATGATCCTGATGCTAATTGCTATAGTATTTAATACCCATCTTCTCAGGATTGCGGTCCAACTATTCTTGCATCATCAACTTAGTGAGTGGGCTAGCAATATTATCTGTTGAAGCTATCTTCTACATGATAATATGGCCCTTTCTAATGATTTCTCGAATGATATGACATTGCCTCTCAATATATTTGGATTTTTATGAGACCAAGGTTCCTTTGCTTGCGCAAGTGAACCTTGATTGCCGCAATGAATTGGCAATGGTTGATCCACCCTTTGAACCACTTGAAGCTCAATAATAAAGTTCATAATCCAAATAACCTCCTTTGCAACATCACATTGCATGATATACTTAGCCTTGTTAATGGAATATGTAGTGATACTTTGTTTAGAACTCTTCCAACTTACTGCTCCTCCATTAAGGGTGAAAATGTATCCATAAGTAAATTTTCTATCGTCGACATTTGACTAAATGTCAAAGTCAGTATAGCCATCTACTTTCAGCTGTCTATCTCCATGACCAATCTTTAGTCCTTCTCAAATATTTAAGGATGCACTTGATAGCATCCTAATGTTGCTTTCTAGGATTTGCTTGGAACTTGCTCATAAACTTATGGTATAGGTGATATCCAGCCTCATACGTAGGATTGCATATATTAGGCTTTCAAATGCCAAAGCAGATAGAATGGTAGCCATTGATTTCCTCTCGTTATCCATTTATGGACACATGGACTTTGAGATATGGATGTGATACTTAATTGGTAGCAATCTTGTCTTAAAGGCTTGTATCCTAAACCTCTTTAGGATTTTGTCAATGCAAAAGGCTTGGAAAAAGACCTATCAACCTTTTCGTTATATCAATATATATGTAAATCCCTAAGATATAGGTTGCTTTGTTAGGTTTCTATAGGTCTGGGGTTAGATTTTAAAACTTTAAGACCATAAATCAACAATATAAATGTATTCGAATAACATATCAAATTTATTTGAGATTCTCCATACAACATGCACCAATTGAGAAATGCCAAAGAAAACTAAAAAGAATATGCCTTTGGAATCACATGTCAATTGGCATTCTTAGGATCCTTAAGTC
Organism: Avicennia marina; assembly: GCA_019155195.1. Classification (NCBI taxonomy): domain Eukaryota; kingdom Viridiplantae; phylum Streptophyta; class Magnoliopsida; order Lamiales; family Acanthaceae; genus Avicennia; species Avicennia marina. Next base: position 5,139,476 of record CM032772.1, on the reverse strand, counting down.
ATGGCCCTTAGACGTCAACCTCTAATTTGTCTACACAATTGTTGTGATGATGAGCACCCCACACCTTGCAAAACACATTTTGCAAGGCTCTAACACAGACGCCTTTGAGTTGGAAGGCCCCTAGTGACAAGAAAAGATGGGAAGGGCAACTAAAATACCTTCTTTTCTTACTCGGAGGGTGGCACATAAAAATTATCAAAAATTTCATGTTTAGAACTCTTCTATAATATATTTTTTTATTACAACACTAGGGCATACTAGATATGAGCTCCAAGAGCTCACTTCATTACTTTTAATAATTACTAGCCCAAGTACCTTTTAACTATTAAACTCTTTACTAATTGTAGCCTACAACTCTTTATTGTTATTCTTTATTAATAATTAGGACCCATCTAATCTCTTAATTATTAATCATATTAATAATTATGGCTTAATGGAATTATAAACTTCAACTTAATTAATCTCATTAATTAGATTAGGAGCCATCAAGTTTCTAGTTAATAATCACATTATTAACAAACATGATTGATATCAAATAATTCCATTGGTGTCTTGTCTCTTCAATTTAATTAATCTCACTAAGTAAATGAAAGTTTCTATTGTGCTTCTAATTAATGATCTTATCATTATCAAATACTCTGACAATTTATTTAGTTCAATCCTATTGCCTCTACCAATTTATTTTGAGTTATGCTCATTGTCTATTAGGTTGCCTTTCTAATGATTTGTTGAATAATATTGCCACACCTCTCTCTGTGTTTAAATTTTTGGTGAGACCTTTATTCCTTCACCTGTGCGATCCCATAATAGTTATCATAGTAAAGTGACAATGGCCAATCCACATGTGGAGCCACTCAAAGTTCTACTATAAACTTCTTTATGCAAACAGCCTCCTTCGCAGCATCTAGCGATTTACTTAGCCTTCAATGGTGGAGCCCATAGTCACATTACTGACTATTCCACCATTAAGAGTAGTTACAAGTTTAGAGATTAACTTTCTATCTTTCATATATGACTGGAAGTCGGAATTAGGCCAACTATTTACTCATAGATCATGATTTCCATTTTCAAGTACTTTATTCTTAGTGCTTCTCAAGTACTTTAGGATACACTTAAGAGTATTTAAAAGCTCTTCACCTAGACTTGCCTGAAACTTGCTTGTAACACTAACTGCATAAGCGATGTTTAACCTTGCATATAGGATTGTGCATGCCAGGCTTCCATACTGAATCTCGTCAGTATCTTGTCTATGTATGAGGCTTGGGAGAGATCTTTCTATCTTTTCATTCTATCTTTATAAATGTAAATGCCTAAGATGTAGGTCACTTTTTTCAAGTCTTTCATGGAGAAGGTGAAAAAGGACCACGTTTAATCGAGCTTAACATCCTAACACCATTTCCTATTAGTAGTATGTCATCCATATACTACACTAGGAATGCAATCACTCTCCCACTATCCTTCTTACAAACATATGACTCTCGATAAAGTTAAATGATTTGACTGCACTGTGTAAATGTCTTCCTTAAGCAATTCGTTGTGGAAAACGGTTTGACTTCAATATGCTTAATCTTATAATCTAAGTGGTGACTATCATAAGTAAAATATGAATGGATTTGAGCATGCCTATTAGTGAGAAGGCTTTCTCATAGTCAATTCTCTCTTTATAGTCCGCCATTATAACCCTAGCCTCATAGGTCTCTACCAAACTAGTCGAACCAATCTTTCTCTTGCAAATACACCTGCATCTGATGGGAACCAAGCACTTAGATTGATTTACCAAGGTCCACACTTTACATACATTGAATCCATTTCTGATTTCATAGCCTCAAGCCACTTAGCTAAGTCTTTATTCACTATTGACTGATCTAAGGTAGAAGGATCATCTCAATGATCATCACCCCCATTACAAACAACTCTTGTTCATTTTCTCTAGAGAATTAAAGATTCTACCTAATTGTAACAATGGTTGCATCATACAAAGTTGTTTTTGAATATGAATTTGCTATGTGGGCCTACTGCTTTATTCTTCATGCTCAACCTCCTTAAGCACTATTGTTCTACCACTTTTTCTACTGAACTTTTAAGAAAACATGCCTAATAACTAAGGACAATCCCATTTTCTTCAGGGCGATAGACGTCATATCCCATGAAATCCTTTGGATATATGACAAAGCAACTTATAACGGTCTTAACCTCTAATTTATCTGCCTTCCTATTCTCGAGGCAAGGTAGACATCCCCAAGTCTTGAAATGCTTTAGGCTGAGCTTTCTCCTAGTCTACATCTTATATGGGATTGAAAGAATAGACTTAGAGGTAGTCTGATTCAAGATATGAGTGGTTGTCGGAGGGCATGTCCCCATAAAAAGATAGGTAAGTTGATGAAGCTCATCATACATTGAACCATGTCCAACAAAGCTCAATTTTATGCTTAGCTACAACGTTTAGTTGAAGAGTTGGTGGTGGTGTGAATTATGACACAATGGCTTTTTCTTTAAGGAATCCTATAACCTTGGGGCTTATGTACTCGTTTCTGCAATCTGATTATAATGTCTTTATATGCTTGCTAGTTTGTTTCTCTACTTCAGCTTTGAAGTTGTTGAACTCTTTGAAGGACTTGTGCTTGTGCTTCATTAAGCACACATGATCGTTACTAGAATAATTATTGATAAAGGTTATGAAGTTGTGAAAACCGTCACTTGTCATTTCATTAAATGGCCTACAAACATTGGTATAGGTTGACTCCAATATCTTTGTGGCTCTCTGGACTTGTCTATCAAATGGACTTTCAGCAACCTTGCCCAAGAAACTTGGTCAGTAAATCAGCTAAGGCTCCTTTCCCAATGGTCAATAGGCCTATATTTGTCTAACCTACTAATTCTAGCCTTTGCAGCATGGCCTAGTCTAAGATTCCACAAGTGCTTAGGATTTAAGCCATGCCTATCTCATTTGATTGTCATGGCATTCATCACAATACGGGCCATTTACCAACAAGGTAGTGCCAATCACTTTAATATGGTAATAAATTTGGCACTTATTTTCTCTAAAACTCTTTTCTTTGCAAACTTGGGCACTAGATATCACACACCTCCCACTAGTCCTAGGAGCAATAGGTATCCTTATTTTGGTCTTCCTCTCCTTAGTCTTACTGATCGAGAGACTAGACTCTTTAAGGACAACCCCTTTCCTTTGCAATGGGATGGTATTATCTAAGACATTGTTGACTCTCTCAAGAATAAGAACTCTTCTCAAATCTTGAAACCATTCGACAATCCTGGCTTCAGTCAACATTAAGATTTTATTCATTACTAATAGTGAGATGGTGTACATTATTCAAGAGAATGACAAACCATAGAAAAAAGACAAGCCATGTTAGTTTAGTTGTTATATGTGTTACCATTATGATTATGGACTTTAAATGAAAACGACCTCCCACTTGATTTTTTGAATCCTACACTCCCTCAAGTAGAAGATGGAAATTTTATTGGTAAAATTTTCTTAGTAGGGATTGAGGTCTTCATTGGACTTAACACACCTCATGCTAATGCATATCATGTGCGGTCAATTCTTTCCTTTGGCCCATGGCCTAACAATACCTCACATAATATGGTTTTAGCATGTTGGATCCATTTAAGTGACACCTTCTAACTGATAACTCGTCAAATTTGAACTCTACCTATAACTAATCACTCTTAAGGCATAGTATCCTTTGAATGTCTCATCTAATCCACCTGAATTCATAAATGAACCATCGCAATGTGACCCTACTAATGTAATGATACCACACACTAAGGCTACACTTAGTGCTTTCAAGCTTGGTGAAGGGCCACGACAAACAATTTGTCATTATAACTTAATATTATTTGAGAAAGTTTTTGGTCCATGTAGATTTATGTTTCACTTTGCACATTATCTAATTTTTTTTATTTCATACATCCATCACGAGTAATATGCAAAATTAAATAATGCAGAGGATTAAGGACTCCTAGATCTAATTTGAGCCAGGAATTGGATCATGCACATGTGTGTGGAATCTTATACTATTACAAAAGAATTTCTTAAATGCTTCCTCTTTTCTTGGTCTTCATGGTTTCATGGGGCTCACCACGCCATGGAACTCTGAATAGCACCAACTCTTGGTTCCCGCACGAGTATCAACTCTTTGACGGCTACCATGCTAATCTTGTGTGGCTCTATGGATCTTCAAATAGCACCAACTCTTGGTCTCTGCATGAACATTAGTTTCTTGATTCCTCCATGTTATCTTTACATGTGGCATACTGCGGAGAATTCCTATTCTATGTAGTAAAAATAAAAACTTGGGCATATGCCCTTATAACCTATAAAAGATAATTATACAACCTATGAAAACCAGTTAAAAGGGAAATACATTCATCCATAAGTGTCCTAAGTCTATAGTCCATTCACAACAAACATTAGAATAATTATACATCACACATATAATTAAACAATTCCATTTAAAAATCCTTTTCCATGGCTTACGCATCTCACGCGTTAGTTCTTGTTTGTGGAAAACATTTTCCCAACGTTTGAAAAAACAAATTTTGGCCTCCATAAGCCTTATTGTGATTGCGGGAACCCTTCCTGCAATTGTGGAAACCATTTCCGCATTTGTGAAGTGCTATGGAGTAGAATTACCAATTTGTCACAATTAGCTCTGCAATAGCGAGAGTCCTCACCAATTACGGGATGCCTTATTGCAACTACAGAATTGTAATAGCAAGAAGGTTCTTCACTATTGCAAATCACTTTCTTGTAGTAGTGGCTAGATGTTTCCCAATTTTGCCAACTTTTGGGAAGCATAGTAGATTTTTTGCAAATGACGTTTTTTCGATTTTCCTTGCTCTTCTCTAGTTCTAAACCCACAAAAATGATTCTTTTAACATGCAAACAAGTATCCAATACATGTTTAAATGATTTATAAATGAAAATTTATCATAAACCATGGAATGATCATTAAATTTCGCGGTTATATGAGGAATATGGTGGGTATGATACCAATGTTAGGTTTCAACGGGTTTGGAGCCAAATTTTAAAACTTCAAAACTATAAATTGCTAATGTAAACATAGTGAAATAACATGCCAAACCTCTTCTGCATTTTCCATATAACCACACAAATTGAAAAGCCTCAAAAAAGACTAAAAATAACATATCTTGGGAATCACATTCCAATAGGTGTGTTTGTGATCCTTGAGTTGTGGTCCTCAAACCTCGATCTCTAATTTATTCACACAATTTTTGTGATAATAAGCACCTTCGACACCTTGTAAAAACACCTTTTGCAAGGCTTTAATGCAAACACTTTTGGACTAGAAGGTCTTTGGCGGCAAGAAAAGATAGAGAGGGTAGATAGAATAACTTCTCTTCTTTCTTGGAGGTTGGCACATGAAAATTATTAGATTTCTCATATTTATAACTCTTTTAAAATATGTATTTATATTAAGACACTAGGGCATACTAGTTATGGGCTCAATGGCTTACTATATAGATCTATGGTAATTGCTAGCCCATACACCTTTCAATTATTAAACTCTTTAATAATTACAACCCACAGTTCTTAATTATTGACCTCCATTAATAATTTAGGCCCATCTAGCCTCTTAATTATTAATCATATTAATAATTAAGGCTTAACGGAATTATAACCTTATTAATCCCGCTAATTAAATTAAAGTTTTTATCATGCTTCTAATTAATAATCTTATTATTAACAAACACTATGGCAATTTATTTGATTCAATCATATTGCCACCAAATAAATTATACTACTCACCAATTTGACATTCATCATATACAGCAGCCTTTTGTGTGTGACTCTTTAGGTTCATCCTTAATTAACAACGAGTATAGCTTGAAGGATATGGGTAACACCTAGTCAATGGCCTATGTCGTACCCTAATTAAGACGAGGTGAAATGGATTACAATGAACCCTCCCAATCATCAGTAACATGTGGTATAACTTTTTGTCTCACTTTGTGCCAAATAAGTGCTAGTCATGGATTTAGTTAACTCAAAAACGCGATTATATAACCAATTGGTGTTGCCTCATGAGACTAATGTTTTTATTAAAAACTCTTTTTTGATCACATACTACCTTAGCCACAGATTTCCGTCTCATTGAACACCATCTACATAGACAAATGCTTTATTCACTTGTAAGGAGATAAATTCCTTATTGAATGCATACATGCCTCTATACGCACCTGGGCAATGACACAGTGGACTCCTAATCCTATCCCATACCAAGATAGATATTGATCTTTGATGCCCTAATGACATATTAATCTTCATGTGCATAAGATAACTATGTCGTTTCAGGTCTAAGATCCACATACACGTAACATGATTACAAAGTAAGATGTTGACGGCAAAGAGTAAACTCCATGCTTCTACTTTGTTTTTTCAGTAATTGTCTAAATTGTCATTCTTCAACGACACATCCACACATATGTATTATAAATATCTCATACCAAATGCCATGATACTTACCACACAAATATTAGGTGCGCAAGTCGTACCAACTCTCTAATGCCCTTTAGAGTGTTTGTAACTCATAAATTTATTTTAGTAATTGAATACTAAGACAACTTTATATTTATAATGATAATTCCTTATGAACAAGGTTTCTTAACTCAATTACATGGGCGGCACACGAAATATTGTATGCTATTCAAGATTTACATGCTTGAAACCTTGCTATAATATTGATATGAAAATCAATATTTTATTAGTCAGTGAATAAAAGTGCATATACAACCACATGCCCTTCTAGTATTCCTCATTTTCTATTGGTATTAGAAGACATATCACTAAGATGTTTATCCTATGTCTTTTGTGGAGAACGTATTGGATAACCTTGTTTTGACTAAAGTCATCATCCCAAAATCATTCCCAATGCCAAGTATGTCATTTATGTACAATAATAGGAATGTGATTGCACTCCCACTAACTTTCTAGTAGACATAGGGTTTATCTTCATTTCTAATGAAGATAAATAATTTGACTACACCGTCAAAACAAAGATTCCATTACCTTGGTGCTTGTTTAAGGCCATAAATGAATTTCTTAAGCTTGCATGCTTTATGAGACTCATCTTGAACTCAAAAAAACATGGATACACCATATACATATCCTTCTCAAGAAACCTATTGACGAAAGTAATTTTGAGGTCCATCTTCTAAATCTCAAAGTCCAAGTGGGCAGCTACCATAAGAAGTGATTGAATGGATTTGATTTTAGCTACAGGTGAAAAACATCTCCTTATAGTTAATTCCCTCTTTTTGACTATAGCCTTTGCCATAAGCCTAGTTTATAGGTCTCCACCTCGCTTTTCGATTCAATTTACCTATTATACACCTATTTTGCATCCAACGTGAACTATTCCCTTAGGTGGATCCTTTAAGGTCCAAACTTAGTTCAAATACATCATGAAACTTACCTTAGACCTCAAACCACATGGCTGTATTATATAGAGATACTTCTCAAGAAACCTATTGAGGAAAGCAGTTTTAACGTCTATCTACCAAATTTCATAGTCCAAGTACGCGACTATTGCAAGAAGTATCAGAATGGACTTGATTATGACTATAGGTGAAGAGGTCTCCTCATAGTCAATACACTCTTTTTGACTATAGCCTTTCACCACAAGCCTGACTTTATAGGTCTCCACCTCACCAATCGAACCAATCTTCCATTGTAGACCCACTTACATCCAATGGGCACTATTCCCTTGGGTAGATCCACTAAGATATAAATTTGGTTTGAATGCATCAAATCCATCTCCAACTGAATAGCCTCCTGCCACTTGGAGGAGTATCTATCTGCCATTGCTTGATCGTATGTAGAAGGATCATATCTATGATCATTATATCTCATAACGAACAACTCTTGTTTGTTCTCTAGGACATCATTATATTTCTTTGGTACATGAGAGACTCTACTTGATTATCACAATAGCTACATCATTAAAGGCATCTCTTAAATAGGTAACTACCATATGGGTTCCCTGCTTCGACCCTTATGCTCAACTGCCTTGAGTATAGTTGTCCTACCAACACCCTTTCCTAGACAAACTTTTCCTCCAAGAAGGGTGCTTGATAACCAACAATGATCTTTTGATCATTAAGGTAGTAGAACTCATATTCTATAGAATCCTTGGGATACCCTACAAAGTAACCCAAAACGGCATTTGCTTTTAACTTATCTGCCTTACTCATCTTAAGGTAAGTTGGGCATCCCAAACCCTAATATGCTTCAAGCTTGGCTTCCTCCAACTCCACATTTCATGTAGGGTAAAAGGGCCAGACTTAGAGGGAATATTGTTCAAGATGTGGGTAGTTGTCAAGAAGATGCATCCCCATAGAAAATTAGATAAGTCAATTAAGCTCATCATGGATTGAACTATGTCTAATGAAGCTCGATTCCTATGCTTAGCTACACCATTCAACTAAGTTGCTAGTGGTGTGAATTATGATACAATGCCTTTTTCCTTGAGGAATTCCAAAAAATGTGACATTCATGTATTCACCACCATGATTCGATCATAGTGCCTTTACATGCTTGCAACTTTGTTTCTCTACTTGAGTCTTGAGTTCCTTGAACTTTTCAATGGATTCATGTTTGTACTTCATTAAGCACACATACCTGTACCTAGAGAAATCATTGATGAAGGTAATGAAGTAGTGAAATCTTCCCCTTTCCATTTAATTAAATGGCCCATAAACATCAGTGTAGACTAACTCCAACACTAATGTGGCTTGGTTAGTATGCCTATCAAATGAGCTCTTGGTCATCTTATCTAAGATGCAAGGTTCACAAGTTGGATAAGGCTCCTCTCCCAAATGGTCTTCTAAGCCCGACTTTCTCCAAGTTGCTAATCCTAACCTCTGCAACATGGTCTATTTTGAGATACCATAATTACTTAGGATTCAAACCATTTCTAGCATATTTGTTTGATATAGCATTCATCATAGGCTTATCATCTAAATTCTAATATGAGCCATTTACTAATAAGGCAATGCCAACCAATTTATTACAATAATAAATTTGGAACTTATTATCTCTAAAAGTGAATTCATAACCCTCTTTACCAATATTATCATAGAGACAATATTCTTAAGCCCATTTGATAACAAGAAACAATCTCAAAGGCTTAAAGCATGACTGGATGATATTTTGATTGAAACAATAACAATCATAGTGGCTTCAATAGTTGTGCTACTACTGACTCTAATAACTACTTCTTGCTTGTGAAGTAACCTACTTTTAGCTGAATCTTGATTCAAATTGCAGATATGAGAGGAAACACCCAAATCTAAGATCTGAGATATAGAAAAACACACCAATGGAACAAGATATTTCATAAACATAAAGTTCCACACCTCCTTTGTCATCTTCCAGGCTATTCAGGCTCCCAGCATAACTCCTCCTCCAATGCTCCCCTTTGCTCCCCTTTGTTGCATTGGAAACTTTTTCCTTAGCCACCATAACCATCGGATGCCACACCCCTCCCACTAGCCTTAAGAATACTAGGTTTCCATATTTGGGTCCTACTTTTCTTAGTCTCACTAACAAAGGGATTCGACACCTCAAGGACAACCTCCTTGCTAATGCTCTGAATGACAACTTCCAAGATCCCACTAATTTCTTAAGGAATGAAAACTCTCTTTAAGCCTCGAGCCCAATTGGCTATCTTGAAGCTAATTAACATGATGGTCTCAACAATGGCAATTATGAGAGCAAATATCATCATTTAAGAATAATATAATTACAAAAAATAGGCAGGATTATTAGCTTGGTTGTTAATGTTGTTACTGAATGATTATGAACTTTAAATCATATGACCTCCTACTAGATTTTTCAAATCCCATATTTCCTCTAGTAGGAAACAAAAATCTCATTGGAAAAATTTTCATGTAGGTGATTAGGGTCTTCATTGAGCATAATGTACCTCATACATATAGTTCTTGGCATGATGGCCCTAATGAGTGGCATTCTTGCGAACGCATCTCATGTGCAGTCCAAACTTACACTTCAGCCCGTAGGTCACCGATACCATATACCATACACATACAATTCTTAGTGTCGCGAATCAATTTAAGTCACCCCCGCCAACTAACAACTCACTAGATTTGTAACCACATAGGTAGCCATCAAGCTCCTAAGGTGAAATATTTTTTGAATGTCGCATCTAATGCACTTAAAGCTCTAATTGCACCATCGCAATGTAACCCTATGAATGTGATGATATCACATGCTAAGACCACACTAAGAACTTAAAGCTTAGTGAAGGCCCACAACAAAACAATTTTTTCGTTACAACTTAACATTGGTGAGGAAGTTTTTAGTCCAAATGTTTTTCTTTCATTTTGTACATTAGCCATATTACATATATATATCTCATATATACAATAAAACATAGGACAGAAATAACATGGATGACTATAGACTTCTGTATCCAATTGGAGTTGACAATCGTATCATGCATACGTGTGTGAAGCTTTATACTATTACAAGGCTTGTTGAAAGTTTTTCTTTATTTGTCTTGGACTCCTTCTCCGTGGGCTCACCATGCTTAGACCATCAAACAAACTTCAACTCTTGGGGCCAAACGACCACCAACTCCTTAGTCTCCAAGCAATCATCTACTTTTGCTCTCAAAATTACAATTACATTGTGGTATATCATGAAAAAAATAATTCCTATTCTACTTTAGAAAAATTTGGGCTTATACCTTTACAACCCATGAAAAAATAATTTATACATCTAAAAAACCAAAACCAAAATAATGAAAATCCATCCACATATATTCTAAGTCCATAACTTATACATAAATCCATAAAACGTTCATACATCAGATGTATTATACAACAAAATACATGGAAAAATCATTTTTTGACTTAATGCATCACATGCCTTAGTTCTCGTTTGTGGAAAAACCTTTTTTCCAATGTTTTGGATTTATAAAAACCATGCAAATAGCACCTGTAGCCCTTTGTGCCTACAAGAACAATTCTCCCAGCTGTATTATGCCTTGGCATAGTCCGATGGCTTGACATGCTAGAGAACACTTCTCTATCATTGTAGCCATCACAACTACGAAAAGGTTTGGCATTGCCATGGGACCCAAGCACCGGCTGCAACAATTCCGGAATATGTCACAGCTATGCCCTCTTATCCCAAAACCGTGAATCCAAGCATGGGGATTACATAACTCATGCACCCTACTTTATAGCCACAAGGCCTGATAGTGATACGATGCAGTTTGGTCCTTGTTCATCAAGACACAATTTTTCTAGCCTTTTCTCAATCCAAGACACCCAAAAAACGCTTTTTATGTATTTACGATTTGAAAAACATGTTTGTATAATTTTCAAATGAAGAACTAACTTAAATCATAAAACGAGTGTATCCAAATACGTTCACACAAAGAAAGTGGCATCTTTGATCCCATTGTTGGGTTTCACCGACTATGGGAAGTAAATTTTTCTAAATTTTGATCACAAAATAATCAGATACCATAGTGTAATAAATACAATCCCAACCCAGTCCACTTTTCATCGCATAAAATGTGTAAACATAAACTTCAAGATAGTTGCATGGATGATTACCTAAAAACAAATCTTGTAATTTCTGTTTATCACCTTCAAGCCATGATAAAGTTCAACCTCTAATTATTAATCTAATTAATAATTAAAACTCATTTAAATTATTTTCGTCAATTTAATTAATCCCATTAATTAAATTAAAGGCCTATTATATTTTCTATTAATAACCTCCATTATTAACAAATATAATATGTAAAAAATAATTATCTTGTGCCTTGTCTCTTAAATTTAATTAATCTCATTAATTAAATTAGAGTCTTATCATATTTCTAATTAATGATCTCATCACTAACAAACATAATGAGGAATAAATCATTCCAATTTGGTCTAATCCAATTGTAACAAAATTAAATCCACCATGAGACTTCTCAAATTTTGTCCACAAGTCTTCTCAAGCTTTATGATTACCACTTTGCAAATGCCTCAAGTCATCATCTTGTTCTTATATGTATGACTCTCTAAGTTCACATTTAGTTGACAATGAACATGGCTTAAAGGATATGGATAATACATATCCAATGGCTAATATCGTAGCCTATCTAAGGTGAAATGAATAGATCACAATGAACCCTCCTGATCATGAATGCCAAGCGGTAACTTTCTGTCTTGCTTTGTCTCAACTGAATGAGAGTTGTAAATTTAGTCAAATTCAAAAACTTGATTATATGACCAATTAACATTTCATCATGAACCAACACAACTAGCATACATGGGAAACCACATACAACACAAGTAGCTAGATGCTTCAACAATTGGTACTTCATCCTTTGCTTTTGTGTTGCTATTTTCTAAGTGTGCATTTTATGTATTTAGTTTTACCTTCATTCTATTCATGTAGCCTAACTAATAGAATCTTAGCTAAATTAATAGACACTTTGCCCTTCCTTATGGAACGATACCTAAACTTATTACAGTACTAGTTTAATTATAAATTTAATTTTAGTATATTGATGACCCACGCCAAATTTTGACGCCATTATTAAGGAAGGTGATGAGTGCTATTAAACACTTTGAGATACTACTAGATTAGGACATTTAACTTTCTTTTTGTTTTTGTTTTTATTTTTTGTTATTTGTTTTTCTATATTTCTCCCTTTATTCCTTGTCTCTCTAGTTTTCTTTTGCTTTCCTAGATACTAAATCACCTTCTTAATGGGTTGAATTCTTGTTTGTGGAGACAATTGTTCATGAAGGAGTAAGAGCATTGATTTAGATTTCAATCTTCAGATTGAACACACTCTTCACCAGCGTAGAGGTCTTATTAGGCACGAACAAGAAAAGGTCGTGAAAAACAACCCACCACCACCATAGCCACATGAATTACCTCCTCTACTAAATCAACGAGCTATTAGAGATTATGTGCAATCAGTAATGAATCTGAATATGTCTGGGATTGAACCAATGGTGAATGCCAACAACCTCGAGCTAAAACTCGTACTAATTAATATGGTACAGTCTAACCAATTTGATAGAGCCCTACATGAGGACACCAATACACATCTTGCTTCTTTTCTTGAACTTTGTCACAGTGTAAAATTTAATGGGGTCTCTAACAATGCTATTAAATTGAGATTTTTTCCCTTTCCTCTAAGGGATTAAGCAAGACATGGTTGCAATTCTTACAACCTAGGAGCATCGACACTTCGCAAGATATGGTAAGCAAATTATTAGCTAAATACTTCCCTCCCGCCAAAACTATGCAATTAAGGCATGAGATAGGGACTTTCAAATCTTAATTCACAGACCTTGCTAAAGGTGTGGGAGCGCTTCAAGGAGTCACTTAGGAAATGTCCACAGCATGGCTACCCATTGTGGATGTAAGTACAAACTTCTTATAATGGGATTTCTAAACAATTATGCACTATCTTAGATGTAGCTTCAGAGGGAGAGTTCATGAATAAAATACCAAACAATGCTTAAAATTTGATAGAATGGCATCTAATGCTTACCAATGGGCATCTAAGAGGTCCACTTCACATAAGGTTGCTGGCATGCATGAAGTACACACAATGACAGTACTTGTAGCAAAAGTGGAGCTTTTTTCCGAGAAAATAGTCAGTGCTTGGTGAGTAATACACACCTTTTTCTAGTTTTTATTTTTCAATATTGTGATATGTGTGAAGGGCCTCATCCTACGCACGAGTGTAGAGGCAAAGAGATAAGTAGTGGGCTAAAGAAGAAGTAAATTTTGTAGGCAATGTAGGATCACAAGGTAACAATTCTTATTCAAATACCTATAATCTGGGTTAGAGGAGTCACCTAATCTTGTCTTAGAGAAACTCATTAAAGCTATCAGACTTTCAAGAACCTTAACTACCACAAGAGAAAAAGCAATTAGTGAAAGAAATTATGGGCAATGTTGTGAAGTCTACAAATGAGATGATAGGTAACCTGGCAAAGACTACTCAATATTAGATGAAGAAGACTAACATTCTCTTGAAGTATAAACAATCATCCATTCGAAACTTGGAGGAGCAAGTAGGGAAATTAGCAAAGGAGATCCAATAAACCTTCAAGTACACTGCCGAGCACAACAAAAACTAATCTAATAGAACATGTAAAATGTGTGCAAGTAGTGTAGGACAAGAATAGGCTAATCACTAATGATCAAAAAGAGGAGGACGAAATGCAGCCTATAGCAAAGCAAGAGAAGAAGAAGTCAAGTTCACCATCACACAAACTAAAGATATCCTACCCTTAGAGGCTCATACTAGCAAAAGGTAAAGGCATAGGTAAGCAAATTTTTTAGTGATTTTGAAACATTAAATGTAAATACTTCTTTAGAAGTTAAAATAAAAATTAATTAAGTGTAGTTAAGTGCCTAAAAGATGTGGTAAATAGGAAAAAGAAACTTGGAGATTGGGAAGACAACCTAGATAAGGAGAACGTGTTACCACAAAAGCTAAAGGACCTAGTGAATTTCTATCTCTTGCACTATAGAAGGTACCTCATTTGATAATGTTTTATGTGATTTGGGTGCTAGTATAAATGTGATGTCCGTTTTCATTTTTCAAGCACTTGGTATGGAATCTGTAAAGCTCGCATGCATGAGGATAAAGTTAGCTAATAGATTGGTGACAAGACCACTTGGGCTTGGTAAAGGTTAGTGATATTATTATTCCTATGGATTTTATTATTTTTAGACATGGGGGTGAAAAAGGAAAGAATTATCCTTGGGTGCTTATTCTTGGCCACTACTAAAGTTAAAATAAACATGAAATAGGATAGTTTAACATTGCAAGTTAGGGCAGAGAAGGTGACATTTTTATGTACTCAACAGCAATAATCACTCACATACATAAGAAGGAAGAAGATGTTTTAATATTGCTTGAGCTTAATAACTTTACTAACGAGTCTACTGATGAAGCAATTGTGAAGGATGGTGAACTATAGGTGCAAGATGTAGGGCTAAAGACAAGTGTGGGGAAGAGCTAAATGAACCGCCATGGCAAGTGGACAAAGAAGGTGATTACATGCACAAGAAAGTAAGAAAGCGAAAGAAGAGAATAAGAAAAAAAGAAGAAAAGAATTGGAATTGATGGGGGGTTGTGGATTCCCAAAGTCACAATTTAATTACCCTAGACCATGAGTATCTTGTTAAACTCTAGACAATAAATATAACAATTCTTAGGAGGCAACTAAAGTTATCTTTTATTGTTTTCAATTATTCACTTTGCTTTTGAATTTGCTTTGTTTGTGTTGTGTGGATGTCATCTATATTTTCATCTTGGTGTAGAATTTTTGGAAGGATAGAGGAGGTAAGTATGCACACAGAATTTTCATCTTGGTGTAAAATTTTTGGAAGGATGGAGCAGGTAAGTAAGCACGTATAAGCCAAAGAAGAAGGATGTGCCACACCATATCAAGTTGTCTCATTCTTTGTTACCTTGGTTTACTTACGTTAATATGATTAATAGAAGCAGCAAGAATAAGTGTAGGGGTGGGTAAAAGTGTAGGAAATTTTGAGTGGAAATAGTGTAGTTATATGTGAGAGTTGTTGAAAATTTATGCATGCACACACATATGGTTTACATGGTTAAATTGATAGAATGAGTTTAGCTTAAACTTGTTGCCATTGTACTTAATTTGTGAAGAATATCTTACAAGGAATTTGGTGCTGCTTGGTTCTTTAATTTTCTTGAGATTAGCAAGCTAGGCCTAGTGTTGAAAACATGATTCTTACTTTATTGAGTACACTTTTTACTTTTAATTACTAGACTGTTTGGGAAGTTCTATGATGAGGAAAGGATAATTAAATTGTGGATATAAGTCTTGCCTTGAGTGCTGATGAATTCTCTAGCGAATGAGGAAAATCAACCAGAAAAAAAAGTGAGGATTTAGAAAAAAATGAATGAAACATCTTGAAGAACAACAAAAAATGTGTGAGCATGAGATTAATTAGTTCTACTCTGTTGGTTGGAGCAATTAAGCAACTAGAATTGCACAAAGACCTCTGCTCTTTCTTACATAAAAAAGGTTGTCCAATTATGAGTATGCATGGTGACCTTTGTTGACCTTCATATAATGAGACTCCCAACTACTTAACAAAGGAATTAAAGCTTACAAGATTAGATGAAAAATAAGTGTGGGGAGAAAAAAAAAATTATTAGCCACACAAATTCTCCGATTAGAAAAATATTTTGATTGAACTTGTTTTGAAGAGAGTGAGTTGATACTTAAAGTGAGAGATCCTAGATTTAAGTGTCTTTAAAGTGCTATAGGATTATCAAATGGCTAAAGTAGTTGAAGAGTGCCCCACACACACATAAGTCAAGTCACAAACAACTAGGTTGAGAATGCTATGATCTAGAATAATTATGAAGTTGTGTATACATGACACGAAATTAAGAAGAGTGGCCAAGTTCATAATTTTATGCATTAAAAATGAAGTGGAAGAGAAAGTGGTTACTTGAAGACAAGTAAACGACTAAATGCGAGGGTGTGATAACATGAGAATTTATATTATATTTGTACCACTTGTGAGCTTAGATTATGCATGCATGTGAATTAAAAAGGGAAACATTATGTTATCATACATGAAAAATACAACATATGAAGAATTTAATGTGAAAAAATGCAGATATGAAGTTAAGTATTAATTTAGGGATATTTTCTACACTTAAAATGCAAATTGTTGTCTGTAGGTCAGTGTCGCAAACGCGAACACTGAAGCTACCGTCTTGGATGGAGGAATTGCAACCGCGGCACATTCTAGAATTTTTACATTTTTTTGCCATAGTTGCGAGGATGAGGTTCGTAGGTGTGGGAAGGTGCATCATGTTATTGGAATAGGAGCATAGACCACATTGAAAAGTCCACAATCTTCGTTCGCAATAGCAGTGTGGTAGGCTACAACCGCAAGATAGCTCAATGCAAGTGTAAGAGTGAGAAGTAGGATTTATGTAATTACTGCACCCAAGTTCATAGACATGGAAAAAGGAGTTGTGATGGCAAGAGTATGTTGTGTGGCCATAAAGAATCGTGTGACAGCAATTCAGCCACGAACTTACATGATTTTTCAAGGACTTTTTCATTTTTTCACACAGGTGCACACTAGTCCTAGGCCTTCTAACTGTAAATATGTATTCTCCATGCCTTTGAGTGAACTTTAGACTTAGTTTCACTCTTCCAAAAACTTAGAAACATATGAATAAAATATTGAAAGATTGGAGAATAAGGAATCTGTGCCTAAGCTTGAAGTGTGTTCATTGCCTACATAGCATAAGATTGTTAAACTAAGGTTTTCCGTACTTTTTCTATTATTTTTAAATTGTTTTGAATGATGAACAATTTAAAATTGGTTTTTCATGAATTGAATATGAGTTTCTAAATTTCTTTCTAGTTGCTTATGTTTGTGTTTGGTGAATCATGTATGTACAAGTTGTGATTAATTGTATTTGCATGATTTATTCGCAATTGTTGCTTTAAATAGTAATTCTAAGGTCTACTAATTAATTTATGATAGTGCAAAGAATAATAAATGTGAAACTTGCACACTATATATACAATTTGCGAATATTAATTCTATGAGAAAAAATAGGAGTGAAATCACAGGATTAGGGTGGGTAACATTGTTACTCATCAAACTTGATCTCTTGACTCTATTTAGCTAGGAAAACTTGACAGAATTTTGAGTCAAAGTTATAAGAGAGTTCGGAAAAATATCCTACAGATTTCATGAATAACAATCCGTAACTAGTATAATTAAACTGATAATTAACATAACTAGCACACGTAAAAAACCACACACAATACGAGTAGGTAGATGCTTCAACTATTGGTACATCATCCTTTAACTCTAAGTTGCTATTTTTTGCGTGTGCATTTTACTTATTTACTTTTATCTTCATTTCATTCATGCAGCCTAACTAATAAAATCTTAATAAAATCAATAGACACTTCACCCCTCCTCATGGAAACAATGCCTGTACTGACTGAAGTACTGGTTTAATTATAAATTTAATTTTTGTGTGGTGATTACCCACGTTAAGGGAATGGTTCTTATCAGATATAAGTGGGATGAAAATAATAAGATTGGTTTAGCTAGCCACATAGAAAAGTATAAGGTCAAGCTTTGGTGAAGGGCTATAGTAAAAAATGAGGGACTTTGAAGAAACCTTTTCGCTAGTAGCCATGCTCAAATACTTTCGAAGTTTACTTGTGATAGTCGCCTACTGAGATTATGAGATTTAACATATAGATGTCAAAATCACCTTCCTCAATGAGTTGCTTAATGAAGACGTTTATATGGTGTGATTAAATCAGTTAGCTTCATCAAGAACGAAGATGAATCCTTCATCTATAAAAAGGTTAGTGTAAGCCTAATCACGTTCCTAATGTAGATATAGATAACATATTACTAATAGGGAATGGTGTTGGGATGTTGAGCTTGAACAAAACACGGTTGTTTGATATCTTCTCCATAAAAGAATTGGGAGAAACTACCTACATTGTGCGTATTTGCATCTATAGAAATAGAGCAAAGAGATTGTGAGGTCCACCCAAACTTGGTATATAGACAGGATATTGAAGAAGTTTAGTACAGAAGCCTGACGTGTGCAATGCTATGTGTGAGGCTAAATATTACCTATGTAATAAGTGTTATGAGTAGGTTTTAAGTGAGTTCTAGAGAAATTGAAATGCTCTGAAGTGTGTCCTTAAGTGAGAAGCACTAAGGATATAGCTTGAATATAAAGATGGTGATCCACATGCATATAGTTAGATTAACTCTAACTTCCAATCAAATGTAGATGTCCCTGGATTTTTAACTACTCTTAAATATAGTAGTTGGAAAAATTCCAAACAAATTCCAGTCTTACTTTATGATTATATTAAGTACTCATGGAGTTAAAACTTAAGACAACATGGTTGTCTTGTGCACATGATGCTCAACATGTTATTAGAGCATTAGAGGTCAATATCTATCCTGGTATGAGATAGGGTCTTGAGTTCAATATGTAGTTCCTCGGTGCATGTGGAAGCATGTGCGCATTCAATAAAGGATTTGTTTCCTTACAAGTGAGTAAGGTATTTGTCTTATACAATTAGTAATTTATAGGATAAAAATCCTTGGCCAACGTACTGTGTGGTTGGAAATGAGTTTTTGATAGAAACAATAATATCATGTGGCAAGACCGATTGGTCATATGACAAAGTTTGTGAGTTTGACTAAATTCATAACTCTTCCTCAGTTAGGAGAAAGAAAGAAAAAAGGGTATACACCACATTGTACTCATGATAGGGAGGGTTTACTGTGATATGCTTCAATTCATTTTAATTGGGCCACGATATGGACCGTACATTAGGTACTATCTATATCCTTTAAGTTTTGCTCATTGCTAGTTAAAGATGAACCTAAAGAGACACACAAAAATAGATGTTGTGTATGGTGAGTGTTAAATTAGTGGGTAGCATCATAATTTATTTGGTTGTAATTAGATTGAACTAAATAAATTGTCATAGTGTTTGTTAATGATAAATCATTAATTAAGAGCATAATGCAAACATTAATTTAATTAATAGGATTAATTAAATTAAAGAGACTAGACAATAATAGAATTATTTGATGTCAATCATGTTTGTTAATAATGTGATTATTACCTTAAAACATGAAAGCTTTTGATTTTATTAATTAGATTAATTAAGTTGAAAGCCCTAATTCCCTTAAGCCTTAATTATTAATAAAAATTAATAATTAAGAGGCTAAATGGGCTTGATTATTAATGGAGATTAGTAATAAAGAGTTATAGGTTGGTAATTACTAAAAATCTATGTAGTGAGCCAATAGAGCCCATAACTAGTGTACCCTAATGTCAAGAATATAAATAAATGTTTTAGAAGTATTTTAAGTGTCAATGATATATCCTTTAACACCTATAGAAAATAAGAGATACTAGAAGAGCATCTGGTTGTACATGTATTTTTTACACTAATTAATAAAAAAATGATTTCTATCTAAGTATTGTGGCAAATTTTCAGACATGTAAATTGTGATTAGACTGCATGTGCCAAATGTGTTTGAGTTAAGAAATTATATTTATATGGAGTTATAAATATGAATACAAGGCTTTCTTAGTACTCAATCACTAAAACCTGTCATGAGTTACAAATACTCTAAAGGGTATTGAAAGTTAGTATGACTTACACACCTCATATTTGCACAGTGAATGCCATGTTGTTCGATATGATATACTAAAAACACGTGTGTGGATACACCATTGGGGATTTGGGCATTTGAACAATAACTTGCAAAATGAAGCAAATGTATATAGTTCACTCTTAGCTATTAATAGCCTGCTTCATAATCGTGTTAAGTGCTCGTGGACCATAGACCTATGGCGGTGTGGTTCTCTTGTGTGCTTGATGGTTAACATGCCATTAAGACATTAAAGACTAATATCTATCTTAAAATGGGATAGGGTCATGAGCCCAATGTGTTGTTACTTAGGTGTAAATAGAAGCATGTCTGTGTTCAATAAGGGATTTGTCTCCTTGCAAGTGAGTGAAGTATTTGTCCTATGCAATTGGTACTCTATGAGACAGAATCCCTTAGCCAAGGATTTGCGATTAGAAAGGAATTATCGATAGGAACATTTGTCTCATGAGGAAACAATGATGATTGAATTTATGAGTTTGACTAAATCTATGACTCTTATTTGGTTGGAACAAAGAAAGATAAAAGATCTATATCGCATCACAATCATGATCATAAAGGTTCATTATGATCCAAATCACTTCATCTTAATTGAGCTACAACATGAGCCAGAGGTTAGATGTTACCTGTGTCTTTTAAGCAATGCTTGTTGCTAATTAAGAATGAACTCAGAAAGTCACATACATAAGATTGAGATGTGTTAATTGGTGGATTGTATTATTTATTCAATTACAATTAGATAAAACTAAATAAATTATCATAGTGCTTACTAATGATGAAATCATTAATTATAAGCATAAAGGAGAATTTAATTAAATTAATGAAACTAATTAAATTAAATTATTTGACACAATGAGCTTTAATTATTAGTGAAATTAATAATCAAAGGGCATATGGGCAAATTTATTAATGAGATAAATTAATAAAAGTCAATAGGCTATTTAATTAAAAAAAAAAAAGGTCCATGCAATAGGGCACATGGAGTCTATGTACAAAACCCTAGTGTCTCAACTATTTATATGGATCTTGAAATGTTCAAAATACACAAGAAAATATGAAAAATTTAGGCACCCTCTAAGCAAGAGAGAGCAACCCCTAGCCACCCTTTTCCATCTCTTTTTTATCATAAAATACTCCTAACCCAAAGTGTTTGTGTTAGAACTTCACAAAAAGAGTTTTATGGTGTCTATGAGCAGCTTACAAGCATCCCAATTGTGTAGACATTTTAGAGGTTGAGGTTTAGAGTCATGATTCCAAGGATTATGCACAAAAAGCTTGGAAATGTTTTAAAGGTACAATCTCTATGCTTATGTTTGTTTGATTAATATCTTGCATGGTTGCGATAAAAATGGATGGGTTTGTTTATTTTCGTTACATGTGCATGATGTTTTTAAGTGTTAAGGTATTAATTTTTATGGCTAAATCTCAACAAAATCCAATAGTAGTATCAGAGCCACCGCTTTTCTTACAAAACTGTAAAGTTCAATGATTTTCACCATGTTAACCCTTAGTTTTTGGCTTAAATTCCACTAAATGTGTATTTAATGCATCAAAAACCTTTCAAAAGTGCTTTAGGAAAGAAATAGGTTTGCAACAAAAAACCGAAGCTATAGAAAGTTTGCAACGATTTGCAATTGGTACTCTCAAACATGAGAAGTGTTCTCGCAATTGCAATGTTCAGCCATTGAGGTGAACTACCTACCGTAGAGTTGCATGAACTTTTTGGTTTGATGCGCAATTGCAAGAACTTCTCTTGTGATTGTAGTGATCTATCTCGCAACCACAAGAGGTACTGGGATAAATCCCTCAGGTTCCCATCGTGGTCAGCCTTCATGGTGTGGATGGGTGGCTTGCAATCATGAGACCGTGGAGGTTGCTTCTGCGATTAGGAGCGCTAAGTGCACGGTTTGTTCTTTTTCAATTATTTTTTGAAAAATTATTTTTCAAGGGACGAAAACTAATACATGAGATGCATACTCCATAGACTTAGTCTTTGAATGGAATTATTTAATTATATATGTGATGTATAATTGTTTGAATTCATGTTGTGGTTGGATTATAAACTTAGGACATTTATGGACGAATGCATTTACTTTTGTTATTGATTTTTTATGAGTTTTATAAATAATTTTTTATGTGTTCTAAGGGCATAAGCCCAATTTTTATTTTATATTACATAGAATAGGATTTTTTATTGGTATGCCACATATATTTGTGAATAAATTTGGAAGACATCAAGAGTTGGTATTTGTGCAGAGGCTAAGAGTTGGTGCCGTTCAAGGTTCCAACATGTGGTGGACCCCATGAAGCCATGAAAACCAAGATAAGTCATTCAAAAAATTCTTATATAATAGTATAGGGTTTCACATAATTGTGCTTGATCCAACCTTAGCTTGAGTTAGGTCTATAAGCCCATAATCCTCTACTTTGATTTTTGCATACATGAAAACAGAGAATATGCAAAGTGAAATCTAATCTACATGGATTCTAAACTTCCTTAAGAAAATTTATAGTTGTAATGGCAAAATGTTTGTCATGGCCCTCCACCAAGCTCAAAAGCCCTAAGTGTAACCTTGGTGTATGATATCATCATATTAGTAGGGTCACATTGCAATGTCGTATTTTTTACTTTGGGTATATTAGATGCAATATTTAAAAGATACTATGTCTTTAGAACTGTTAGCCATGGGTGGAGTTCAAACCTGACAAGTTGTCAGTCAGTGGGTATGACTTAAATGGACCTACCAATATGCTAAGACTCGATTACATGAGACATTGTTGGGCCATGGGCTAAAGGAAAAATTGGACAGTGCACGAAATACATTGGCAAGAGTTGCCACTCATTGGGCCTAGCATGCCAAGACTTATTTTTTGCAATATTATTTTATCTAAAAATGTCTATGCCTCTTTCTATACTACTTAAGGCCAATATTTTGAATAGGCCCAACTATGTTGACTAACTCTGGAATTTGAGAACTGTTTTTAATATAAAGCGGCTAGGATATGTTTTGGAGGTTGATATCCCATAAGCCTCACCCAATACAACTAGTGATGAGGAAATGGCCACTCATAAGAGATAGGTGGTAGACGATCTACGGGTCAAAAGCTATATGTTAGTTGCTATGACCAATGATCTTCAAAAGACCCATAAGGGTATAGGGACAACAAGAGAGATCTTATAACACCTGTAAGAGTTGTATGGTGAGCAAAACCATATTGCTAGATATGAGATATTCAAGCAGTTGTTTAGGATGTGTGTAGTAAAGGGCAGTGATGTGAATGAGCATGTCCTCAAGATTATTTCACCCATCAAGAGGCTTGAGACATTCGATTTCATTATGGACACCTATCTATAGGCGGATTTGATCCTTTAGTCACTTTTAAATTCTTTCTTATAGTTTATCATTAATTAACACATGAATAATATTGAATGTGCACTAGTTGGGCTTCTTAATATGTTTGTGATGGCATAGCCAACTATAAAGCGGAAAGGGAAGGGGGTGGTTCTTGCTGCGTCTAGCTCCTTAGGTGTGACTAAGATAGGGAAGACAAAAGGAAGTCTACCATTCCCAAGGCCAATAGGAGTATCAAAAAGGCCAAAGCTCCTGCAAAAAAAGCAAAGTGTTTTCACCATATAAAATTGGAAAAGGAATTATGCCAAATGCCTTAACTTTAAGAAGGTAATGGGAGATAAAAAAATTTTATATTTATGAAACATCTTGGACCATAGGTGTTTTTTCTACTTCTTGGATTTTTGATTCTAGTGCTACTTCTCACATTAGTACTCGCATCAAGATTTGATCAAAGTAGGATATTTAGTAAATGTGAAGTGATGACCAAGGTGGGGAATGGACCAAGTGTTGCAATCACCATGATTGGGACTACTTTAGTAAAACTATCATCAAGTCATAGTTTAGTTTTGGGAGTTTTTCTTTTATTGCCCAATGGGTTTAAGAACATTGTTTTCATTTCATTGTTAATAAAAGAGAATTATGAATTCTTTTTAGAAGCAATGTGTGCCATATTTATTATTGTAATAAATTGGTTGGCACGACATATTTCATGAATGAATTATATTATTTGAATATAAATTATAGTAATGTGATCAATACTATATCGAACAAACGTCCAAGGGATAGTTCAAATCCTAAGTGCTTGTGACATCTTAGACTTAACCATGTGGGGGATACGAGGATTAATAAATTAGAGAAAGGCAAGCTCATCGGCATCGGCCCATTAGGAGAAGAACCCTATCCAACTTGTGAGCCCTACATCCTAGGCAAGATGACCAGAAGTTCATTTGATTAACATGTCAAAAGAGCTACTGAAGTGTTGGAGCTAGTCCACATTGACATTTGTGGGCTGGTTAATGATATGGAAAGGATGGATTTCTTGACTTTATAACCTTTACTGAAAATTATTCATGGTATGATTATGTGTACTAGATGAAGTATTTGTATGAATCTTTTAAAGGTTCAAAGAATTCAAAATGCAAGTAGAGAAGCAAACTAGCAAACATATCAAAGTGCTACAATCAGATCATGGAGGCAAGTATAAGAGTGCTAAGTTCCTCAAGGAGAGGTATTGTATCACAATTAACGCCATTGGTAACTCCTCAATTAAATGGTGTAGCAAAACATAGGAATCAAACTCTGTTGGATATGGTTTGATCTATGATGAGTTTCATCGATTTGCTTATATCCCTATGGGGGCATGCCCTACCCACTATAGTATGTGTTTTGAATAGGACACCCTCTAAGTACATTTCCTCTACCCTACATAAGACATGGTATGGAAGAAAGTCAGGCCTTAAGTATTTAAGGATCTGAGGATGTCCAACCTATCTTAGAAAGACTAAGGCGGACAAGTTAGAGGCAAGGGCTATTATAAGTTGCTTCATAAGATATCCCAAAGATTCCATGGGATATAAGTTCTATGTACCTGAGGATAATAGGACTATAATTAGGTATCACACATGTTTTTTCAAGAAGAGTTCATTCGAGAAAGTGGTGCTAGTAGAACAATAGTGCTTAAGTAGGTTGAACAAGAGGAACAAAGCAATCAACCCATAACAGACATTCTTATTGACAAGGAATCTTCTAAGATGTAGCCATTGTGATGATCGAGTAGGATTTCTCAAGCACTGGAGAGATATCGTTATGTCTTATAAAACAGACAAGAGTTGTTTCTAATGGGAGATAATGATTATAAAATGATCCTTCTACCTCTAATCAAGCTACGGCAGACAAAGACTCCACCAAGTGATATAAGACCATGAAATCCAAGATGGATTCAATGCATGTGAACCAGGCATATACTCTAGTGGGTCTATAAAAGAAAAATTAGTTTGATTGGTGAAGTAGAGACCTATAAGGCCAAGATAGTGATGAAGAGCTATAGTCAAAAAGAGGAGGAAACCTTCTCACTAGCAGCTATGCTGAAGTCAATTCAAATTTTACTTAGGATAGCCATCCATTTGGGCTATGAGATTTGTCTAATAGATATCAAAACTGAGGACATGTACATGGTGTAGCCATGTGGTTTGAGGCCCATGGTGAATCTCATAATGTGTGCAAACTTAAGAAGTCCATTTATAGCCTTAAGTAAGAATTAAGGAGTTGGAATCTTCATTTTAATGGAATAAAATCATTTAGCTTTATCAAGAACAAGGATGCAAGAAGGATAGTAGGAGCACTAAAACGTTTCTTGTGTTGTATGTGGATGATATACTACTAATAAGTAATGATGTTGGGATGTTAAGCTTCATTAAGTCCTGATTATCTAGAAACTTCTCCATGAAAAACTAGGGAAAGTGACCTTTATCTTTGGCATTTGCATCTATACAGATAAAGTGAAGAGATTGTTAGGTCTCTCCTAAGTCATGTAAATAGACAAATTGTTGAAGAGATTCAGTATAGAGGCCTCTAAGAGAGAATTACTATCATTTAGGCATGGCATCCATCTCTCGAAATTGATGTGCCCAAAGCTAGATGATGAGAAGGGAAGCATGGAGGCCATTCCATATGCTTTGGCTATTAAGAGCCTATTATATGCAATGCTATGTGCGAGGCTAGATATCACCTATACTGTAAGTATTATGAGTAAGTTTCAAGCGAATCCTACCAGAGAGCATTAGAATGCCATTAAGTGTATCCTTAAGTACTTGAGAAAGACTAAGGTTATGGCACTTTTCTATGGAGATGGTAATCTAAGAGTAAATGGATACTTTGACTCAGACTTTTGATTGATGTGGATGATAGAAAGTCTATCTCTAGATTCATTTTAACTCTTAATAAAGAAACGATCAATCAAAAGAGTTCCAAACAATGTACAACTACATACTCCACCACTAAGACTTAGTATATCACTGCATGCTATGTAGAAAAGTAGGCTATTTAGATAAAAAAGTTTGTGACAAAACTTTAAGTGGTTCCAAATGTGAATTAGCTGTTTCCACTTTATTGTGACAAAAATGTTGCGATCGCACAAGTGAAGGAACCAAGGTCTCATTCAAAATTCAAATACATAGAGAGGTGTTACCACACTATTCAAGAAAATATTAGAAGGAGCAACATAGCCATGCAAAAAATAGATTTAGCAGATAATGTAGTTGACCTACTCACCGAGCTAATGACTCAAATACAGTTAGATCGCCATCTTGAAAAGATGGGTATTAGATACCATAGTGACTAACTTTAGTAGTATTTGCATTACAGTGCAAGTGAGAGATTGCTAATGATATGCCCTCTCACGCTAATAGAAAATGAGGGATATTAGAAGAGCATTTAGTTGTATATGTACTTTTCATACCAACTAATAAAATATTGATCTCTATATATGTACTGTGACTAGTTTTCATGTATGTAAATCATTATTGATGCAAAGTATAGCGTGTGCCTATATGATTGAGTCAAAAAATCTTATTCATAAAAGTTATGAATATGGACACAAGGCTTTCTTAGTACTCATTCACTAAAACTTGTCTGCGAGTCATAGACACTCTAAAGATCACTAGAGAGTTGGTATGACTTGCACACCTAGTATTTAAACAGTGAGAATAGTGAGAATACATATGTGAGGATACGTCAATAAGGAATGGGGTATTCAAACAATAACTTGCAAAATGAAGCATACCCATGGAGTTCACTCTTAGCTATCAACATCTCGCTTCATGATCATGTTAAGTGTTTGTGGACCTTAGACCTAAGATGACATGATTATCTTGTGCACATAACAGTTAACGTGTCATTAAGACATGAAGGGCCAATATCTATCCTCGTATAGAATAGGATCATGAGCCCAAATTGTCATTGCCCGGGTGTGTCTAAATACATGTGTGCATTCGATAAAAGATTTGTCTTCATGCAAATGACCAAGGTGTTTATCTTATGCAATTGGTGTTTTATGAAACAAAAGTCCTTAGCTAATGCTATGTGTTTTTACAAAGTAGTTTTTGATAGGAACATTTGTTTAATAAGGAAACATTGATTAGTTATACGATCAAATTTGTAAGTTTGACTAAATTCATAACTTTCGCTCAGTTGAGACAAAGTAAAACAAAAGGTCTATACAGCATGTTAGTCATAATCAAAGTTCATTTTGATCTAAATTACTTTATCTTAATTAAGCTATTACTAGACCGTAGGCTAGACATTATTCATATCTTTCAAGTTATATTCGTTGCTAATTAAGAATAAACCTAGAAAAGAAGATTGAGATATGTTGTGTGGATTTATTTAGTTGCAATTGAATTAAACTAAATGAATTCTCATGGTGCTTTTTAATAATGAGATCATTATTAGAAGCACAATGGGGAATTTGATTTAATTAATGAGATTAATTAAATCAAATTAGTTTGATACAAATGGACATTAATTATTAATGAGATTAACAATTAAATAACATATAGGCTAATTTATTAATGACATTAATAAATAAAAGTCCATCAATTATTTAATTAAAAAACTTCTATGTAGGAAGGCCCATGGAGCCTCTGCTCAACTATTTATATGAGTCTTAAAAAGTTCAAGACTCATAAAAAAAATAAGAAAATTTTGTGCACCCTCCAAGCAAGAGAAAGAGCAACCCTTAGCCGTTCTATCTCTCTTTTATTATAAAATCTTCCTAGCCCAAAGATGCTTAAGTTAAAGCTTCGGAAAAGGAATTTTATGGAGTGTAGTAGGGGTTCACAAGCATCTCAATCATGTGGACAATCTAGAGATTAAGGTTTAAGAATCACGCATAAAAAGCTTGGAAATGTTTTAAGGGTACAATTTTTATGCTTGTACTTGTTTGGTTAATATCTTGCATATTTTGCAACAACAAAAAAAAATGGGGTTTGCTTCATTTAGTTCAACCACATGTGCATGATGTTTTCAAGAGTTAAAGTTTTAATATTTATGGGCAAAACCCAACAAAATCCAACAATATGTATGATGAAAAATTAGAACAATTCATGTGCCACCTTCCAAGCAAGAAGAAAAATTAGTCGTGCCACCTTCTTCTATTATTCTTGTCACCAAAAGCCTTCTAGTCCAAAGGAGTTCATGTTAGAGCCTTATAAAAGGTGTTTGGCAAGGTATAGAAGCACTCATCATCACAACAACTGTGTGGACACACTGGAGGTTGGGTTCAACAGCCACGACTCAAGGATCAAAAAAGCGCCCATTGGAATGTAATTCCAAAGGTATGTTTTTTTCAGTTTTCTTCAGCACTTTATTGTGTGTTGTATGGCAAATGTAGAACAAATTTGATATGTTATTCCACTGCATTTATACTATTGTTTTACAATTTTAAAGATTTAAAATCCAACCCCAAATACATTGAAACCCAACAACGTAAGTGTGTGAAAGTGTGAAAAATAAGGATTTTGGATCTTCAAACACAAATGAATCAATTTGAGCGCAAAAAACAAAGTATCAAGTCAATTCAAAATCAATTAGATTGATCCTAAGCAAAAAAAAAGGGGGCTGGGGATTGATCTAGAAATATGGTGGATCGATCTGAAACAATACAGAAATCATGATCAACCTAAGCACAATTGCGATTGATTAGCTAATTGGCAGATCATTTAGGTAGTGTGTAGAACAATCTATGATTGATTCAGAGTGATGGCATGATTAATCTTGTGTTGCAAATTTTCTACCAGCACCATTTAATGCAAGATGTTTTAGCTGTTCAATGTTCTCTAGCAATCAAAGAACTCCCTCAAGCTTTTTTTTTTTTTTGGAAAAGTTCACAACTTTTCTTAATTTTTTATAGCTCAAATTTTCCGCACAATAGTTCTTTGTACTGCAATTTTTTTTTATTTTTTTATTTATCCAACACTTTCAATCATAACCAAACAAGGAACAAAAATTTGCTAGATAATACATGAAATTTCATACAAAAATTTTCTTTTAATATAGGAAGAAGATGGAGAAAGAGGTACGAAAAGAAAATGAAAGGATGAAAAGCATAGAAATTAGTACTTGGACTAGTGACCAAAATAAATTTCGATATATGGCCAGCTTTGGTGCTAATTGACACCTATGCGAAAGTGCAAAGATACAAATGTGGAGTATGCCAGAATTCACCAAAAGTTTACTTGTGTGAACTGTGTGGAAACGGGCCTACAAAATGTGATGATCTTTGGTGTAGTCTAATGAACAATGACCACAAATAATACGCCACATTAGTTGATATGTCATGAATTATCACAAGAACGTAGGAAATAACATGATTTGGCAATTCACAAGAATTTGAGCCCACTCAAATTTCAAGGAAAAGAAATATTGAATTTCAATAGCTGAAGAGTCAAGAATTGTAAAATAATGTCTAAAGGTCCCTTTATTTAGTGTTAAGGCTCCCAAAAAAAAGGCTAAAATTCGTGTAAAAATCAACTAATGATAAACCAAGCTTGAAAAGGTAAGAAACTTATCTAATTTAGGTTGTAGATGTAAGTGAAATTGATATGAAACCTTTGAAGATCGATCTAGCTCTTCTAGGATTGATTTGGATGTCAATCCAGCATTTTGGATCATAGAAAAATACCCACTAGCCAACTGCCTTGTCAATTGAGAAACTGAGATCAATCTTGTGGGGCATGATCATAAAAATAAAAAAAATCCTAAATTCTTGTCCTATTGATCATTGGCTATGCGGTATTCATCAAAGTAATGTTGAATCAATCCAAAAGTTATTCCAAAGCTTAATGAACGTTCGTTTTGCACTAAATGGATCAGACATTCTTCTTACTCCCTAAGGCCTTCCGAACATCCAAAAGCTTATTAAAACTCCTTTACAAGCATCAACATGGATTCTATGTGGTTTTTAGCTTTGGCTTATGTCATAAGTCCTCTAGAAATCCTCAAGTAGTCCAGTTTAGCTTTGGCACCCGCATTAGGACAAGTTTAAGTATTGTTTAGACTAGTTATGTATTTCAAGATGTTAAAGAAACTGATGCTCGACCCCTAGATGAATCATTTCCAAGGTGGAGATTTTTATTTTTCGTTCATGACACAAATTAACAATTAGGCTAGGCCTAGTTGTTTTGGAGCAAAGAAGCATAGTGGAGCAATAGCTGGGTCTAGCCCATTAGGCTTAAGGGTAGACTAAATGGGTCCAGGGTGTAGGTCCACCACCCTTGTGGTATCGTACAAGGAGAATTTGTAAATTTATACCAAATGAGTTAATTACATAAAACAACACTGCATTGTCATCCTACTACTTTTAAATAAGAAAAGATAACTGCTGCTTGCGGAACTAAAAGTAGGCCCATGTAACTTCACGAGAAAGGAGGTTTTTTAAATATTGAGAGAATTACATCGCCCTCTCTTAGAGTTTAGAGTTTGTACAACAACCTCACCTCAAATATGAGGGATTACAAAGACCTCCAGTAAGTTACTTCTCCAGCTAACAATTTAGTCCATTTGACAATGGGATAGTCAAAAAATTATGTTAGCAAAAAAATTTTAAAAAAAAATCAATTTTACCCTGGTTAACTTTTTGGATGCTTAACTAAATTTTTTAAGAGGATGTTATGTACAAAGCTCAAATCTTAAGGGAGGATGCCGTAATTATCTCATTATAATTTCATAAAATATATTTTTTATATTGTTTTGATAATATTGTTGAGAAATATTATAAAATTTGAATTTTATAGTTTTTAGGAAATATAAATCTTTATCTTCAACCTTTAGAAAATTTAAAATTTTAAATTTATATTTTCAAATTTAAAATTTATAAATTGGAAAATAAATTTTCTAAGATCTTTATACAATAAATAAAAAATAAATATTTATATATATAATTTATATTTTGTTAAATAATTTTGTATTTTTAAATATTTTATATATTTTAAACATTTCAATACAAAAGCGTACTTCTACCATTTATTTTCACATAATAAAATGATTTCTAATTCATAATTAAAACAAAAAACAATTTTTAAGATTTATTTTATAAGACCGAAAAATTGTATTTTCTAACTCATGAAATAATTCAAACTTTCAATTTTAAAATTTCCTAAAAATGAAGAATAAAGATGTATATTTTATGAAAATTCAAAATTCAAAATTCAAAACTTTTTACTTATTCCAAATATATTTTTTGAAAAATAAAAATATATAGTTTAAGAATGATATGTCATGCAACAAAAATGTAAATTTAATAAAATTTAGAATATCTTTTAATTAAGATATTATAAAATATTTTTTGAAATATATAAAGTACTAAAAAATAACTTTTATAAAAATATACAAATAAATGCTTATATTTTTAACATACAAACCATAAAAATATAAAACAAATACCTAAAAGGGTAAAAGCATCATTTCAAAATTTTTAAATTTTGATTTTTTTATTACACTTTAACCTTTTGAATCAAAGGCATTTTAGTTGGGTGAGAAGGAATTTTTTACAAGAAGAGAGTAGAAGGTGATGGCTAGGATGTCTCTCTTTTCTTTTTTGGAAGAGTGCACAAAAATTGTTACTAAAAGTGTGTGTCTTGAACTCTTCAAATAATCTTTATATAGTTAAAACATAAGGGTTTGGAGACATAGGTTTCATGGGTTTTTCTACATAGGCATTTAATTAAAAATTGGCCCATGAACTTTTATTATTAGTCTCATTAATAAAATCATCCCATGTGTCTCCTTAATTATATTTTTTCATTAATAATTAAAGTCCAATTATTTCTAATATATTTTATTTAATTAATCCTTATTGTACGTCTAATTAATGATCTCATTATTATCAAATACAATGAAATTTTATTTTTTTCTAATCTATTTGCAACTAAATAAATTATTTCAGGAGTCTTTTCAAGCTTGTTTGTAATCCGCCAATTTGTCATACATTACAACATTTTGTGTGTGACTCTCTAAATTTATCCTTAATTGACAATGAGCATAACTTGAAAGATATGGGCAGCGTTTAGCCTATGGTTCATATTGTAGCCCAATTATTATGAAGTGCAATAGATCACCAATGCCTCCATCTAAAGTAAGATTGCTACCATTCAAGCATAACATCTATCTTTTAAAATCCATGCGCCTAAAGACGGATGATAAGAGGAGGAGTATAAAAGTCATTCCATATACTTCAACTATAAAAAACTTGATGCACACAATGTTATGTACAAGGCTAGATATCACCAACGCTGTAAGTGTTATAAGTAGGGTTCAATCGAATCCTAGTAGAAAGTATTGTAATTTTGTCAAGTATATCCTTAGGAACTTGAGAAGGACTAAAGATATGGTACTTGTATACAAAAATGGTAAACTATGAGTAAACAAATATATTAATTCCAACTTTCAGTCAGACGTTGATGATAGAAAGTCTATCTTTGGGTTCATATTCACTTTTAATAGAGGAGTAGTTAGTAGGAAGAGTTCTCAGCATAGTAGAATTACAAACTCCACCACAAGGTAGAGTTCATCGTGGCATATGATGCAATGAAGGAAGCTACTTAGAGAAGGAAGTTCGTGATAGAACTTCATGTGATTCCAAAAGTGGATTGGCTGTTGCCATTTTATTTGAAAACAATGATATGACTGCACAGGTAAAGGAACCGAGGTTTCATAAAACATCTAAACACAGAGAGTCGTTAACCCCCTGACACTGATAGAAAATGAGGTATTTTATTGTATATGTTCTTTTCACGCCAATCAATAAAATATTTAGTTTCATATTAGTATTGTGGCAAGTTCTCATGCATGGAAATCTTCATTGGCATAAAGCATTGTATGTGCCCATGTACTTCAATTAAGAAGCCTTACTCATAAGACATTATGAATATGGACACAAAGTTCTCTTGGTACTCAATAATTAAAGTCTGTATGTAAGTCATAAACACTCTAAAAGACATTAGAAAGTCAATACGACTTGCACATCTTGTATTTGTATAGTGAGTGCCATGTCGTTTAGTATGAGATATTGAAAATATATGTGCATGGATACACCATTGGGAAATGGAGCATTGACAATGACCATAGAATGAAACAAACGCATGGAGTTCAGTTTTAGTTGTCAACGTCCTACTTCATGATTGTGTTAAGTATTCGTGGACCTTGATCCTAAGATGACATGGTTGTCTTATATATTTGACGGTTGACATGTCATTATGGTATTAAAGGTTAATATCTATCCTAATATAGGAATAAATCGGGATCCCAAAGTGCCATTACTCGGGTGCATATAGAGACGTGTGCATTCAATAAGGGATTTGTTTCCTGACAAATGAGATAAGTATTTGACCTACGTAATTAGTGTTCTATGATATAGAAGCCCTTAGCCAACGCAATGTGTAATAGAAAAAGAATGTCTAATAAGAATATTTGTCTCATAAGAAAATGTTGATTGGTCATATAACTAAGTATGTAAATGTAACTAAATCAATTACTCTCGCTCAATTAGGACGAAATAAGACAAAAAGTCTATATGACATGGTAGTAACAATCGAAAGGTTCTTTATGGTCCTAATCACTTCATCTTGATAGGACTACGTTTGGGTTATAAACTAGACGTTATTCATATCCTTCAAACAATGCTCCTTGCCAATTAAAAATGAACTTAGAGAGTCTCACATAAAAGATTGAGATGTGTTGTGAGTCTTAAATAGGTAGGTTGTGGTAATATATTTAATTACAATTGAATTGGACTAAATAAATTACCATAGTACTTGTTAGTGATGAAATCATTAATTAAAAGTATAATGAAAATTTAATTTAATAAGTGAGATTAATTAAATTAAATTAAATTAGTTGGACACAAATGAGTTTAAATTATTAACGAGATTAATAATTAAAGAACACATGAACTGATTTATTAATAAGATAATAAAAAATAGTTCATAGGTCATTTAATTAAAAAGGGCCTACGTACGAGAGCTCATAAAACCCATGCACCAGAGCCTAGTTATCTTGAAGGGTACAAAGCACACAAGAAAATCTACAAAATTCGTGCACCTTGCAGACAAGAAAGAAAATAACCCCTAACCACCCTCTTCCATCTCTCACTTGTCAAAAATTTCTTCTAGCCCAAAGGTGTTTCCGTTAGAAATTTGCAAATGGGGTTTTATGGAGTGTAAGAAGAGCTCACAAGCATCCTCTTGTGTGGAAAATCAAGAGATTGAGGTTTGAGGGCCACAACTCTATGAATTACACATGAAAGACTTGCAAATGTTGCAAATGCATAGTTTTTATACTTGCTCTTATTTATTCAATATCTTGAATGTTTTACAACAAAAATAGATGGGGTTTGTTCTGTTGTATCCGCTATGTGTGCATGATGTTTTTAAGAGATAAAGTTTTAATTTTATAACTAAACCTCTACAAAATCTAACAGTGTTATCAGAGCCATTGTTTTTCTTGCAAAAACTGTTTAAGTTCAATGATTTTCGCCATGTTCTACATTAGTTTTCATTTTAAATTCCACTAAATATGTATTTGGTGCATGAAACCCTTTGCAAAAATGTTTTGGAGGTGTTTGGAATTGAAACAATTGGAAAAGAATCGGGTTTGAATGAAAAACCACAACCTACAGATTTTCTGCAACACGCCGCGACTGGTAGTCATGGTTGCAAGAAGAGTTTTCACAAATGCAATGCTGGCTTACATAAGTGCACACCTTCACTACAAGGTTGCATTAACTCTATGGTCCATTTCACAATAGTGAGGCCTTCTCCTATCAGGATGGCCCATCTCACGATTGTGAGAGGCACTGCATGACAAAACTCTATAGTTTCTATTGTAGCCAGCCTCTGTGGTCGTGGAAGGGTGGCTTGCAATCATGGTGCTCATTCCCACAAGTACAATGGATTTCTACATAGTTTTTCCTTTTCCTTTTTCAATTTTATTTTTGAAAAATTATTTTTTAGGGGGTGACAAATAATGCATGAGATGTGTAGGCTATAAAAATAGTCAATGAATGGAATTATGTAATTATGCATATACTGTATAATTGTTTGGATGGATATTGCGATTGGATTATGGATTGAAGACACTTGTAGATGAATGCGTTTACTTTTGTTTTAGCTTTTATGACTTGTATAATTAATTTTTCATAGGTTGTAATGGTATTAGCCCATTTTTTATTTTATATTACATAGAAGAAAATTCTCCATAGTATGCCATACAAATTTGTAAAATTGGAAAGACATCAAAAGTTGGTGCTCATACAGAGGCCAAGAGTTGGTGCTATTCGAGGTACCAAAATGTGGTGGACCCCATGAACCCATGAAAATCAAGATCAAGGCATTCAAGAAATCCTTATGTAATAGTGTAGAATTTCACACAATTGTCCATGATTCAACCTTGGAACAAGTTAGATCTAAAAGTACATAATCCTACACTTTTATTTTTTGCATATTATTTGTGATAGATGTATAAGATGTATAAAAACTAATAATGTGCAAAGTGAAACCTAATTTACACAAACCTTAAAACTTCCACATACAAATATTAAGTTATAATAACAAAATTCTTATCATTGCCTTCTACTAAGCTCAAAAACCCTAAATATAACCTTAGTGTGTGATATCATCACATTAGTAAGATCACATTGTGACGCCATGTTTACGGATGCATTAGATGCAACATTCAAAGGCTACTACACCTGAAGAGTGGTTAGCCATGGGCGGAGTTCAAATTCAGTGAGTTGTCAATCGATGGGTAAGACTTAAATGGACCTAGTATGCTAAAGCCCAATTACATAAGGCATTGTTGGCTATGGGCCGAAGTAAAGATTAGATCGTGCATGAGATGTGCTAGTAAGAGTTGCCACTCATTAGACCTAGCATACCAAGACTTGATTACATGAGGTATGTTATATCCAACAAAGACTCCAATCCTCACTAAGAAAATTTTACACATGGAATTTGCATCTCCTACTCG
This sequence comes from Avicennia marina, assembly GCA_019155195.1. Taxonomy (NCBI): domain Eukaryota; kingdom Viridiplantae; phylum Streptophyta; class Magnoliopsida; order Lamiales; family Acanthaceae; genus Avicennia; species Avicennia marina. Next base: position 5,102,822 of record CM032772.1, on the reverse strand, counting down.
AGGGTATGTAGGATTCAAAAAATTTAGTAAGAGTCATGATTTGAAGTCTGTAGTCATAATAGTAACACATATAACAACGAAATTAACGAATCTTTATTATTTTCTGCAGTACTATTTTATCTAAACAATATTTATGTCTCTTTCTAAATTGCTTAAGACCAATACTGTAATTGGGTCTAACTATGTCAACTACCTCCAGAATCTGAAAATTGTTCTCAATATAAAGCAGCTCAGCTATGTTTTTGAGGTCGATATCCCACAAGACCCTACTGACATAGCTAGTGGGGAGGAAAATGCCACTCATAAGAAATAAGTGGACAACGATCTACAATTCAAGAGCTATATGTTAGCCACTATCACCAATGATCATCAAGGGATCCATGAGGATATGGGGACTACTAGGGTGATCATGCACCACCTGCAAGAGTTATGAAGTGAGTAGAGTCACATTGTTAGATATGAGATATCCAAGCAACTATTGAGGATGCGCATGGCAGAAGGTAGTGATGTGAGTGAGCATGTCCTTAAGATAATTTCACTCATCAAGAGGTTTGAAACACTAGATTTGATCATGGATGTCAATCTGCAAACAAATGAGATCCTTTAGTCACTTTTGGATTCCTTCCCACAATTTATCATTAATTACCAGATGAATGATATTGAGTACATATTAGCTGGGCTTTTTAATAAGCTGGTGATTGCATAGTAAGGCAAGAAGTGAAAAAGGAAGGAGGTAGTTCATGCTATATCTAGCTTCTCTGGTGTGACCATGAAGGGGAAGACAAAAAGAAAAAGCTTGTTGTTCCCAAGCTAATGGGAATATCAAAAAAGCCAAAGCTCCTTCAGAAAAAGGAAAGTGTTTCCATTGCGACAAGATTGGGCATTGGAAGAGGATCTGTGTCAAGCACCTCAGCCTTAAGAAGGTAGTTGAAGGTAAAGAATTTTTTATTTATAAAACATCTTATTCCATTAGTGTACTTTTCTACTTCTTAGATTTTAAATTCTAATGCTACTTCTCACAATTATATTTTGCATTAGGACTTAGTCAGAAGTAAAATACTTAGAAAGCATGAAGTGGTGATCAAGGTAGAAAATGGAGCAAGTGTTGCAACCACCGCGTTTGGGACTGCTTTAGTTAAACTATAATCAAGCCATAGTTTAGCTTTAAGAGATTGGCTTTTGTTGGCCCATGGGCTTAAGAATATTGTTTTCATTTCATTATTAATAAAAGAGAATTATGAACTTTTTTTTAGAAATAATGTATGCCATATTTATTATTGTAATAAATTGATTGACATGACATCTCTCATGAATGGATTATATTATTTGAATATGAATGATAGCAATGTGAGCAACACCATCTCGAACAAACATTTAAGAGATAGCTTGAATCCCAAGCATTTGTGGCACCTTAGACTTAGCCATGCAGGGGACATAAGGATTAATAAATGGGAGAAAGATGGGCTTATTAGCCCATGAGGAAGGGAACCATATCTTACATGTGAATCAACCCCCTAGGCCAAATGGCTAGAAGTTCAATCGATGGATATGTCGAAAAGATCACTGAGATGTTGAAGCTAATCCACACCATCATTTGTTGACCATTTAATGAAACGGCAAGGGGAGGATTTCTCTACTTCATAACCTTCACCAATGACTACTCACAATATGGTTAGGTGTCCTTAATGAAGTGTAAGTATGTATCCTTTGAAAGGCTCGAGGAATTCAAGGCACAAGTAGAAAAACAAACTAGCAAGCATATCAAAGCACTACGATTAAATTGTGGAGACAAATATATGAGTGCTGAGTTCCTCAAGGAGAATGGTATTATATCACAACCAAGAGCACTAACAAATCATCAGTTGAATGGTATAGCAGAATGTAGTAATCAAACTCTATTAAACATGATTCGATCTATGAAGAGCTTTATCAATCTATCTATATCTTTATAAGGACATGTCCTGCTTACAATAGCATACATTTTGAATTAGAGTCCCTCTAAGTCTGTTATCTCCACCACGCACGAGATGTGACATGGAAGGAAGCCAGGCTTTAAACACTTAAGGATCTAGGATATCCAACTTATCTTAGGAAGACTAAGATAGACAAGTTAGAAGTAAGGGTTATTATGTATCGCCTTGTAGGATATCTCAAAGATTTTACAAGATTTGAGTTCTATATACTTGAGAACAATAGAATTGTGATTAGGTATCATGCACGTTTCTCAAAGAAGAGTTTGTTCAACAAAGTGGTGCTGATAGAACCATAGTGTTCTAGGAAGTTTAGTGCGAGGAACAAAGCACTCAACCCATAACACACCTTTTTGTTCAAAAGGAACTTTATGGGATGCAAACATTAGGACAATCGAGTAGAATCTCTCTGGCACCACAGAGATATGGTTATATCCTACAAAACAAATAAGAGTTGTTCGTGATGAAAGATAATGATCATGGAGATGAACTTTTGATGATCAAGCAATGGCAAATAAGCACTTCGCCAAGTAGTAGGAGGCTATGAAATCTGATATGGATTTAATGCATGTGAACCAAGTATGGACTCTCGTAGATATATCTAAGGGAATTGTTCCCATCAAATGTAAGTAGGTCTATAAGAGAAAGATCGATTCAACTAACAAAGTGGAGACCTATAAGGCCAGGTTAGTGGCGAAAGGCTATAGTCAAGAGGAAGGAATTAACTAAGAGGAAACCTTCCCACCGATAGATATGCTAAAGTCTATTCAGATTTTACTTGCAACAACCGCTCACTTGATCTATGAGATTTGGCAAATAGATGTTAAAACTACTTTCTTCAATGGTATGCTTAAGGAGGACATTTATATAATGCAACCACGCACTTTTGAATTTCAAGGCAAATCTCATAAAATGTGCAAACTTAAGAGGTTTATTTATAGTCTTAAGAAAGTATCAAAGAGTTGAAATCTCCAATAATGAAGATGAGCCTTACATCTACAAGGAGGTTAGTAGGAGTGCAATAACATTTCTTGTATAGTATGTGGATGACATACTGTTGATAGGAAATAATGTTGGCATGTTAAGCTCAGTTAAATCCTGATTATCCAGAACCTTCTCCATGAAAGATTTAGTTAAAAAGACCTACATCTTGGACATTGGCACCTATAGAAATAGAGCAAAGAGATTATTAGGTTTCTTTCAAGTCTTGTTCATAGACAAAGTGCTGAAGATGTTTAGGATAGAGGTATCTAAAAGAGGATTGCTACCATCAGGCATGGCATCCATCTGTTGAAATCTATATACGTAAAGACCAATGGCGATAGGAGGTGGAGGAACATGAAAGTCATTCCATGTGCTTCGACTATTGAGAGCTTAATGTATGCATAGCTACATACAAGGCCAAATATCGCCTATATTGTAAGTGTTGTAAGCAGGTTTCAAGCGACTCCTAGTAGAGAGTATTGGAATGCTTTCAAGCATATCCTTAAGTACTTAAGAAAGAGTAAAGATATGATACTTGTGTGTAGAGATGGCGATTTAAAGTAGACAAATATACCGAATCTAACTTTTAGTCAAATATGGATAATAAAAAGTCTACATCTAGATTCATTTTTAATCTTAATAGAAGAGCAGTTAGTTGGAAAAATTCTAAACAAAGTATGAATACAAACTCCACCACTAAGGCAAAGTATATCATTACTATGTCACTACATTAGGCATGAGGCGATTTCTCATGTGGATTAGTCGTTGCCACTATATTGTGACAACAATGGTGCGATCACACAGGTGAAGAAACCAAGAACTCATCAGAAATCCCAACATATAGAGAGGCATTATCACATTATTCAGAAATCACTGGAAAGGATAACATAGCCATGCATAAAAATTCAATGGCTCTCAATCAAATAAGACAAAATTAGACAAAAAGCCTATACCACGTAATATTCATGATCGAAGGGTTCATATAATTCATTTATTTCTTTTTAATTAAGTTATGATACGGGCAATAGGCTAAAGAAACTAATATTTTTCAAGTTATGTTCTTACTAATTAAAGATAAACTTAAAGAATCATACACAAAAGATTGAAATAAGAATAAATTGGCAATTTAGTTGGAGCATGAATAGTACTTGAAAAGTCTCCTAGGCAAATTAATTTTATTGTAATTAAAGTGAACTAAATGATTTTCCAATTATGTTTCTTAACAGTGAAATTATTAATTAGAAGCATAGTAGATTTTTTATTTAATTAATAAGATTAATTAAATTAGAAGACCAAACACAAATGAGCTTTAACTATTAATTAGATTAATAATTAAATAAGTTTTGGGTTTGAATTAATTAAAGAACTATATAAAAAACTTATAGAATTCATGCTATGTATGCCCTAAGCACTATACGTGAAAATAAAAATCTTACCTAGTGTAGGATATTTTATTTTGAAAATAAATAAATGTGAAAAAGATTCAAGTCACATACAACCAAAAATATTAAAGAAAAATTCATCTTTCGGCACTTGTTCACATTCCGAGTGCGTGGATGAACTAGAAGTTGTGACTTGATAATTGCGGCTTATGGTTCACACGTACATCTATGTAAGAATACAATTCTAAGAGATAAATTTTACATGCTTTAAAATTTATTCAGGCTTTGTGTGTAATATGGCAAAAATGGATCGAGTTTGATGTGTATTCTAATTATGCATGTTTTCAAATTTAAAAATTTTCACTCTAAACCCACTAAAACCAACAAGCTAGCCAGTAATATTGAGTGAAGTATGACTAGTGGAGTGCAAGTATCACCTTCCCTTAATATGTACAAGTGTGTAAAATTATTTATAAGCTATATAATTATATTATTTATTATATAATAAAAAAAAACTAATTAAAAGTTTGAAGCATATTTATAATCAAAAGAAGAAAAACGAGAAGAGCAGCAAAATAAACAATATTTATAAAATGAAATAAGTTAAATAGAAAAACTATTAAACAAATGCATAGTTAATAATGAAAGAAAAAAAAGTAGCTTAATAATTTTACTTTATTTATGGTTTTGAAGTCACTTTAAGAGCTAAATTCTTAATATATATAACATGGATGATAATATTTATAGTACCATGTTACTAAGGGACTATCCCTTTGATATCTACCGATATGAGAATTAATTCAAAATATAGTGCAACTTTGTATCTCATATATCCATAGAAAATAATGCAAGTTATATTGATATTATACTAATTCAAAATTCAAGGATTGAATGAATGTACTATAATCCATCTTAATTGACCATTAATTATCGTCCCAAGAAACCATAGGGAAAACATGGTTCCAAATGATAAAGTAGATAATTGTAACTTGTTCAGAAACATACTGGCTTAATATATATATATATATATACACACACACACATACACACACACAAATTTCAATATGATCATTCACTTGAAATTTTGAAAGCCATTTATTTCTTTAGTGTTTTGAATTAAATTTTGTTAATGCCTCCTGACTGTCAACTTCTAATATTACAATTGCATGTTTTTCTCGTAGTCATTTTTATTCAATAATATAAGTATGAACGTTTTGTTTCAAATCTGCTGAATGGGTGTATAAGTGTGGTTAAAAAACACACACGTTTGGTATATTGTACTAAGGAAAAATGTATTTTAATAAATTTTTTATTATATTTTAGCGAATGCACTACATAAGTTTCATACATTGTCATGTATGAACCAATACAAGCGGAATATTTGGCAGGATTCCTAGGTTTGTTCAACCGGAAAAAGGTTTTCTGTGAACTTTGTAAAACGCATACTTATGTAAATTTATTTATATATTATAAAATTATTGAATTTTAAATAATAAAAATAAAATTATTTAAATTTAAAATATCAAAATAATTAGAATAATAAATGAAAGAATTATCAAAAAAATTAAATTGAGAGACACTATAAGTAGAAATAATAAATTAAAGGAAAAAGAGGAGGAGATGGGAGAATGAAAAAGACAAAAATCAAAAATCAAAATAAATCGTATTTGTATAATTTAACATTATGCAACCAAAAAAACATATAACTTAGTAATATAGATATAGATATTTCATATATAAATAAATATATATGTGTGTGTGTGTGTGTGTGTAGTTTTGTAGGACTGCCACCAATGTTATATTTCATATATGAGTTGCTTATTTGAGTCTCCAGTCTCTAAAAGGTTAAAATTAGTTAAAACACTTCTAATGATAAAATGATAAAGAGGAAAAACAAAAGATTAAAAAGAGTTCAAAATTAATACAAAGAGTATCTTTTATTTAATCAATTTAAGAGAAGTTATAATCACTTTTTAGTTCCTCCATACGTACGGCGTCAAATATCTTTGGAGGACATGTAATCATGTATTTATTGAACAGTTTCGCACTTGTATATTTATATTCCAACTTTTTGTTAACTTTGTGAATAGATACCCATTAACACACTCGAAATTTAACAGTTTACTTCAAAATTGTTTTTACAAGAGGCTATGAAGGCTACATGTCAGAAGCATTTAACAGTTAAAAGATGTGTTACTTAAACCATCACTTCTAAATAAGTTAGGATCTCTGACAACACTTGAAAAGAAGACCAAATAAGTCCATTTTCCATTTTAATTCTCATCACATCTCTTACCATTATTACCATTATTAATCATGCCTTGTAGCACAGTTGTGCAACAAGGAAAGTCTTGTAGCCGGAAGCAACAAAAAACAAAATAAGGTCAGAGACGGGAAGAAAGAAAAAATGGGAAATAACAGAGAGAAAAGGGGAGAGATCAAGGGGTTTTATAATCTGTTTACAACAAAATTTCAGTTAAAATAAAAAAAGACTACACATCGATTCTGATTTTCTATTCTCACCAGATTTCGTGATCACTTGTATCTTTCTTTGTTAACCAAGTTCATTGAAGTCGGTGAATTTTTATTGATTCCATCTTGGCGAGTATTAACAGGAAAACAATAAATAAACAGAAGGCCGTGATCTAAATTTTTAACAGATTCGTGCATTTATTCCGTCTCACTGTCTTCTAATCCCATTCACAATTACGTTTTTGTTTTAATTTACAACATAATAGTTATTCCAAAAATCAGGAGAAGTGTAGTTCAACAACCATAAATAAAATGTAAATGTTAAAAAATTAAAGATGGCAACGTATTTGATGCATTTGCTCCCGTCTTGTGCTGTGATCAAATCAAGGGTGCTTTTTAACTCGGTTTTGTTATTCCTATTGACGATAATCAAGTTCAGTCATCTACAGAATCGGGTATGCAAGTAAAAAACCAACAGCCTACATAGGGGATATAAGCATCATATACTTGTCTGTAATCAAAAATAAATTTGAAAAGAGATTGCATACAAGCTACTATATAAGTAAAAACCAGTATTTTGAACAGACTGAACCAATCAGTTGAGACTAGAGAGCACAAGGACTAAGGGCAAGAAAACAAGTCACGAAATCTTGTCGCAGAAAATACAGCACATACTAGAAAAGACCTTAACCAGAGTCATAAATGACACTACACAGCCATATCTGGCACATAAAAAATACAGTAAACTTGAAGCGCCTCCAAAATTTATGTTGCTTGATGCAGAAAAATCATTTGAAATAAAGCTTCCATACCTCTCGAACATTGGAAGAACCATCTGCAACCTCCGCAACTAAAGAATAAGCAAAAACACCTGAGGAAGCTCATATTAGAAGCCTAGATATACAATTACAATTTGAAGTAACTTATAGAGCAAGCTTCAAATTTGATGAACTGTGAGGGTGCTCTTGCACCTACTTCCACAGACAACCAAAATGACACCACATCAAGAAGATAAGATAGGAAAAATGATAAGAAGATGATGAGATAAAAAATTTAGTAACATTCTAGACAAAAAGTGACAGAACCAGCATTTTCTGGGAAGGCAATGTTTTAAATAGTTTCTCTTAAGGATGAGAAATAATAACATTGTGAAAAACATAAAGAATTGTCGTGTGCCATGTGCCAACTTCAATTGCTCTTCTCTTTCAGATACAAGTTGTAGAGTTTAACATTTAGTCCCTGCCACGTATATTGCAAGAACCAACAAAAGAAGGTAAAAAGATAAAAGAGACAAGCAATGGACATGAAATTGTGAGCAAGTTAACTGCAAAATGTGCTATTTGAAGTGCACTACCTTCACCTGCCTCCACCCCCCAGAGGGAAAACAGAAATTTTTTTGGCAACGTTTGGTTGTTTATTTGGATGGATGGAAGTGCAAAAAAATAGTGATTTTGAAAAGTGTGAAAATTATGTTTGGCAAAAAAATTTTGATACGAATAAAAATTTAAATTTGATTGAACTTGAGTATTTTTATATGTATATATATAACATATAATAATGATTAGATTATGTGATAGTATATAAATTTATAAGGCATAAATATACATAAATGTGTAGAAAAGTTTGAATCTCAATATAAATTTTATAATGCAAGATGTTAGTTTTGGTAAAATTTGGTGCATTGCAAATCCAACCAAATTATGTCCCAAACAAAGCCATCAAATCTTAGAATGTGAACATTTTTGTTTGTTAACCAAGGACAATCATTCCAACACATTCATGAAGTGCAATCAACAAAAAGCATACTAGTATCCAAGAAGTTTCAGCTTACCATCTTTTTCAACCAGAGATAAGAACCTCCTCGACCCACCTCCCACCCCAAAATAATACTTCTTTGCTGCCATGTACACTACTCCTTTGGGATTTCTAAGACACTGATCAGAAGAAACACGAAAGGACATCAGCAAGAAAAAAATTACTGTAACACAGAGAAAATATGAAAAACTAAACCAAACCTTCTTTATAAGTTTGTACAAGTTAGGCAATGCAGAAATAGCGTAAACTGTCTCTGCCATGAGAATGAGATCATAACCATATGTCTGATCCAGTTGCGGACATCTAACTTCATTTTGATCTTTAACAACACTAGGGAGAATATGATGCACTTCCCCCCAGTCACCGGAAAAAAAGCGAGTCTTAGAATTAATTTGACCATCCCCCACCTCTGTAACCAAACACTCAGCATCCCTTTCAATATTAGCCCTAACATTGGGAATGGTGAGGCATTTCAGGACTTCTACATTAAAATCCTGGAAGTGCACAGCTGCTGCACCCTAACGCAACAAAAAGAACGACAATAAGAATGCACAATGATCCCGAGGCAAATTATTAAAAAAAACTAAATAAATGAAAGAGAAATTTACATTATCTACCCCTGACCTTTACTAAAATTACATATGTCCCCTTATTTTAGCAAATTACCATTACGCTCCTAATTCTCAAAAAAACATTACAACCGAGTACAAGATAGGGGGATATTTGTAATTTTTTTGCTGTTTTTTTTTTTTTTTTGGCTCGGTCATAATTTTTTTCAAAAATCAAGGGGTAAAGGTAATTTGTTGAAAATAGGGGATATTTGTAATTTCAATAAAGGTTAAGAGCAGTGGATGTAAATCTCCCTAAATAAAATGTGAAGATGCTTTTATTACCTTCAGGCAAGCAAATATGCCAGGAAGTCCATGACCGCATCCAAGCTGAAAGATGAAAAGAACCAAGTATGAGAGGGAACACTAATATGGCAAGACTATATCAAGGTTTAAATAATATGTAGCCTCTTGTTCATGTGTCAGGAAGGAAATCTTCAGAACTACAGCTCTCAAAGCAACATATGTACAATGTAGTCATTTGGCAAAATAAAAATTTAATAATCTATTTCTTTAGCAATCAGTTAATTTATGCTCCCAGAACTTCATTTAAGCCTTCTAAACAGTCATGTGATGAATAAAATTCAAAAGAAGAGAAGATCTTAATCCTCTATATCAAATAAAATATAAATGAGGTACTTAATGGTGCTTAAATACACAAGACAAAATAGAAAATGTTCAAAATGAAATGATTGCTTTCAAGTTTTGCTGTATTAATTACATACAAATATGGGAAAACTCCAAGGACTCCAATTTAGTATTAGTTTAGCTTTTAGTAATAACTCTTTAATTTCATTTTATGAATTTCTAAATGTGCAAGCCCATAGTTATAGATCTAGCTTTAGTAGGTAGCAACTTTCCATTAACTTGTTATGCAATGTAAAGGGCATTTGGAAAGTTCTTTCAATTTCTTGTTGAATATTTTGGTTTAATTTTGTGTTTGAGACAATTAAGTATCTCATCTATTTATCTTTTCTGGTTCAATCTCTTGAAGAAAATAATTCAGAAATTTTACCCTTCTTATGTTCTTTCAGATTACATTTATCTCATCATAAAGAGTATTAGAAATGAATATCAATTTTAGTTCTTGTCCATCAATAAACAGTTGAATTCCTTCACTTGTCCCTTTAGCAGGACACGGCATATGAAGAAATGAATTTCCAAGCATATGATCAAAACATATGTTTTTCACCACTATTAGGAGGATTGCAAGGCCAATTGTTTCCTTAAGTACCCTTTATGAGAGATCATAGCAAGTGAAACACATTTAAATAAGACAGAGATGTTTAGCAAACTTTCTCCAGCTCCACAGAGCTCATTGTTATTGTTTTATTCTTCAACATACTCTGATTAAGAATATCCAGAAAACTCAGTCTTAGAAGCTTGACTTTTGATTTTAATTTAAGAATGTTAACTCCATACATTAAGTTCTTGAATTTGGAGATTCATTCATAAATACATGTTGATTCATTGCTTGTTTGAAGATTCTCTAAGGCTATAATCTGCCTGTGCCTGAACATATGAGACACTTGTATCTTCTCATTTTATAAATATATGTTTTCCGATATATGGCTTCCTACTTTGGACAAGCTCACAGCCTCCTTAGGTAGACCCCCCCTATGGCTATCCGCGCCAGTATTTCCTTATGTGTTCTTGGATCCAGGAAGATCTTCCAGGTCTGCAAGGCAAACAAAGTTAGCTGTGTAACTCCTTGGCACTTTATTTAATGTTCTACGAATTATTTTAACCTTTGCGAATTCTTTCTGCACAGATATAGTGCACTCCAGACAAAGCTTTTCTTTCCACAAAATCATGTTGACTATTAGCTAAGCAAAAGCTCCAGAAAATACAAACCAATACCACTTGAACCATACACATAATAAAAATTTTGTTTATGTTATTTATCGGGTTGAAGTGCCATAGACCAATAAAATGCCAAACAATTGTATAGATTACCGTATTAACATTATCTGCAGTTCACATAAGCTAAATAGCTGCAGCAGTATTGTAGTAAATTTAATATATGGGCTTCAGCATACTATCAGAGAGTTCCCCCAACCTTTAACTTAGCCAGTAAAAGCCATGAATTATGGCTATGGCAGTATTTCTATCATCATTCCCTTTTTACCCCTATGGGAAACAACATACATCATACATGGGAGTTACTATCCAAATTTGACAATCAAACATTCAATTTGCGTTTACTTGTTAATAGTACCATCGTCATATTGAACATAATTATAACCATTTGGCTGTAATAACTTCAAAATTACAAACACCCCCTGAATACGACAAGTCTGCTTTTTAACTATTTTGTTTCAAACTGCCTGTCTTCTGTTTATAGCACCACTTTTCAGAATACTTCAAACCAGTTGATCATCCAACTCTCAGAAATACCAGAAATAACATCTCAAATTCGTTCTAGCAACATGGCAAACACGTTTGAAGACGATAAGCAAAGCAAATGAGGTATACCCAAAACTAAACCAACCTTTTTGGACTACAACAAACATCACCATCATATTTCAATGTAGCAAGATCAGTTCAGAAAAATAATTTATTGATTCAGAAGAACTTTTGTAAATGACCATGCTTGTTACTGAAGTATCTGGAAACTCAGGCAACCCCACCTTCCTCAAAGGCAAGAGTTGAACAGGCTATTTTAGGAGCTGATCAAAGAGTTTAGTTAGCCAAGACAAGGTCACTAAGATGGCAACCATATTGATAATTAGTCAATAAAACACGGCCAACAGCTACACACCATTCTTAGAAAACAGTGATTGAATAGCATGACATAGGCTTTTTCATAAAAAAAAAAAAGGCAAGAAAACAGAAAAGTACAAAAGAGAAGACTGACAGAGTTCAAACAATTGGGTTTAGAAGCCTATAAATAAGATAGCGATTTGAAAAGGTCAAGGATCAAATGCTGAAAGCTCAACATTCTAGCAACATTTAAGCAAAGAGCAACATCCAGAGATCAATTGTGCAGCTAACTCCCCAAAACTTATATTTCAAGCTTTCGTACAACTTCTAATAGGTTCTTTTCATGGTAATTTATCAGAAACAAATAGTCAAAGTTCCGTATAAAATTGAGTCGTATGCAGGTGATTTTCTAGTCAAGTTCTAAGTGAACTGACTGGATGTCGAATCAGTGCGATTGAACTTCGAAACTAAAAATAATCCTTTTATAATAAACAATATTTGGGAATCAATGGTGAATTCGCCAGCAAATTAGAGAAAAGTAGATGTAGAAGGTTTAACCTCCTTTAAAGCACTATAAAATTGACTAAGCACATTATTGATTCCATGCTTAAATACTTTTCTTTTCTGGAGTATGTAGTGGAATATTTAGTGAACAGATACTCCAAATTGAAGAAGCTCTTCAACAATTTTACAAGTTTTTAAAAGTTCAGCAACTCTTGAGCTCCTTGTTGAACTCATAAGTCAATGACCTAGTTCATTGATTATTTTTCCTATTATGCTTGCTCATTTGAGTTTTTTCAGTGCCTTGCACCAATTATATCATTTGAAATGCACTTGAATGTTTGAACTTTGGTACTTTGAAAAGGAATCCTAAGGTTGTAAGAATTAAAGGTGCATATCACAGCAAAACACAAAGGTTCTCCAGTGTCATGGCACACATCTTATCAAAGCACATAGCAAAATTACATAAACAAATAATATTTTTTTTACTACTAGCACTTTTTAACAAACTGTATATTACTATATTTTTAAGTACAATCTTAGCAGTAATTCAGTGTTTCAGCTCAGTATTAGTATTTCAGAATTAATTTCACAATACATTAAAACTCTAATTTCAAAATAAAATTTTAACATAGCTTCAGAAAATTAAATTTCAACATTAATTTCAACAAATATTTTGAATCTCTCTCTCATTTTAACATTAATGACAAAATATATTCAATATTACTAACTAAACAAATAACAATTACAAATTTAGAAAAAATAAAAATAAAAATGGAAAAAGCCAAAATAAACAAAAACAAGCAAACTTGAATTAAAAAAAGCAGAGAGAGAGAGAGAGAGAGAAATTGGCAAAATCAGAACAGAAGTCAGCCAAAAAACAAAGAAAGAAAAATGAAATTTTCAATTTGCTCTTTGCAGTTTGGAAAAAAGACAAAAAGGAAAGAGGAATAATGCGAAAGGAAGAATATCAGTTTGGAGAGGAAAGACGAAAGGAGCAGATGTCGAGATGCAAAATGATGGAGGAAAGGAGGAAACAAAAAGAGAGAGAGACACAAAAAAATAGAACAAAAAATCATACCAGGAGCAAATTCATTCATGTTTGGAGTGGAAAGAACGATGCAAAGTAGCAAATTTTTTCCTCTTAAAAAAAATCAATAAAAAATTTGGAGACTTTTGTTAGGCATGCCAAGCGCTCTGGCACCTAAGAAAAAGCAACCGGACAAGCTAAAAAACAGACGTTGAAACTGCAACTTATGTGCCTAAGTTATTTAATTTCTTAAATAATAAAAAAATATAACTGCTACTGTCAAACTAGAAATCATTAACCAAGATCTACATGCTTTGGAGGCAAGAGTAAAGCCCCACTGTTACTGTTAAAAGAATTAAAAGACTGGTAGCATTCTTCAGCATTCTTCATTATGAGAATGCTCACAATTTATAGTATGAGACTAATACAAGGTTACCAAAAATACAAAACAACATAAATCTAATTCTATAAAACAGGAAATCATAAATTCTAAATTCTATACTAGCAACAAAATATACGACATATCAAATAAAATATTTTAAAATATTCCAACAAATATCCTAAATATTCTAAGATATTTTCTAACACTTCCTCTCAAGTTAAACATAGTATTATATTAAAATATCCAACTTACAGCTCAAAATGAAAAACAGCATGAAGTGGGAGTAAACAGCCAGTCATCCTGTATATGGTAAATGCAGCCAGAAAAGATACCCAATAAGGTAAGAAACACTAGTAGCTTGTAAGGTTAGCAACACTAGAAGCTAGCATGGTTGGGAACACTAGAAATTATGCTTGCAAGGTAGGCATACTTAGAAGTCAATTGGTTGGCAACACCAGAAGCCAATATGGTTGATAACAACATAGATCATGCTTATAAGGTAGGCTATATCACAAATCACACCTATAAGGCAAGGAACACTTGAAATCACACTTGTTTGTGATAAATGTCATGCTTAACAGCAGCTAAGAGTAGCAGAAGTTGCACTTAACAACAGCAAACAAAGAGCAATAGAGTTGCAATTGAACAGCAGCAGACAGGCAATAAATTATGATATTTCATGACAAATAGCAGCCAGAAACCATAACTACTCATGACAGTAGAAAACACTCTTTTTCCAAATTGTGGGGCCATCACCACCTAAAGCCATGCACGATGGAACCAACAAAGGTCCTGAATTTAACCAAATTATGATTTTTTAAAGACAGAAATGGTTCTAAGACTACGTTAAAGGAATTTGAAGAACTGTTGTGCTCTTCAATACTAAAAGAATGGTCTCAATTTAAGTATGCAACAAATGCAGGGTTACCAAAAATACAAAACTACTTGACTAAAACTAATTATACAAAATAGAAAACTAAATATTCTAAGTCCTATAGTAGGTAACAAAATATACTGAATATCATGTACAATATTCTAAAATATTCTAAAAAATATCCTAAATTTATAAGATATTTTCTAACAGTTACCTAAATATATAATGAAGGGAGACTTAGTTATAACCAAAGTGAAACATTTTGAAACCATTTAGATTGCATTGCAAATGAAACCATCACACAGAAGGAACATCTGAAAAATACTAGCCCCAGCATAACATGCATATTAAAGATTGTCGATTCACCTTGGCATTAGGGTCTCACCTCAAGAACTTGTTTTCCTTTTAATGACAACCTCCCATCTTGCATCTCAGAGCAGAGGGCAGCAATTAAATCTAGTGACCCCTCCCATAGTTTCAATCCTCCTGTTCTAATCCACAAATATCAAACTTACTTAGCATCCTTACCACATGTTTTGGATGTACATAAAAACAGACTTGGACAAGCATGGTTGCAACCAAAGCTTATACATATAATCACTGATGAACAAAAACAGTATGCCACACACTTGCACACACATTAATGCATATTACTGGAAGATAGTCACGGATTAAAGGATTATACATAAAAATGGAAACCAGACAAACCTTCATATTTACCGGGTACTAAATCTGAATTGGCCAGTGCAAACACCTCCTGAGTGCTCACCCTCCCCTGCAAGAAAAGCAGTTGGTTCAATAGATCTCAAGCTATATCAGTTAAATCCATTCACTACTAAGTTTAAATTTCCCACCCGCAACTAAGGAACGCCAATGAGTTCCCAAAAGCGAAAAACATAAACAAAGAACTAACGAAAGAATATAATTTATATATAGTGTTACAATATCAAACGACTTCATAACCAGCAAAAGAAAGAAAAGGAGAAGCACAGACAACCAAACAAACAACGATCCACCATTTTTAAAGTCTTGGACTTTGCAGTTAATAGTCATCTGCACTACCATCAATTGAAAACAAGGACAAAAACATGAAAGTAAATACAAGAACTATATGATATTTTCGCTAACCTTGAGTAGTGTAAGCCCACCAACGTTCATAGGTTCCACAGCATACTTCACATTTGGGGAAACCTACTCCTCACATTTTGGACAAATAAGTAACAATCGAAAAAATTTCACAGGGTTAATAAGATAAAACGCGATTCGTTTCGCTTCTTTGTTTTCTAATACATGTGTATATACACAAGAGTACCTCTGAGGCGAGAACTTCAAGGCAGGGCGGTGGAGGCGGTAATGCTTTTTCATGGAAGTCCAGAATGCCCAATCCAGAAGTGGGCTTTTCATCAAAGAGGCGAAAGATTTCTTCCCTTGATGTGTTGGCTTGTTTTGACTCCATTGCTGCTGTGCTCCGTATTCCGGCATCAATGTTGTCCCTATTGTCGGAACAGAAAAACAGTCCCGAGAATGTGATTTGGGGTTAATTAATTTTATTAGTATACATGAGTTCGAATTTTTCAAAGGAAAAGTTGTTGGTTTGGATTCAATTTCGCAGCCATACAATTAGTTCTTCCAAATTTTACACTATTCCCACATTTCTGTGCTAAATTTGTATTTTCCTAAATTGGATGAAACAAATTTGGTCCGGTATTTTGTACTTTATATGCCTTAACGTATTTTTTTCATTATGTAATACTTAAAATCGAATTTTCATAGTCTTATTTTAAGTAAGTTTTTTAGTGATACAAGATTAAATTTAATATGTGAATAACAAATAATATATACAAAGAACAAATTTAATGCGTATAAATACTTAAATTAATTAATTACACAACGACTATATATTCTGTTAATATGTGCAGTAGACAAAACGCTCCTAAAATTATTACTTAATTTTTATCATGTCATACATCGATACTTAGAGTCGTATTAAAAATTATAGCGAAATATTAATTAATTGAGTCTTATACAATATCATTCCCTTTCGCAATCCATGATGCAAAATCAATTATTTCATATCTTAGACATAAGACAGTCAACTTCCCCTAATCTCATTGTATTTTTAATTTTTTAATATTGCATAAAATATATATTGTAGACAGATAAATATTTGTTGTTCATTTTATGATGAAATAAATTTTATTTGAGTAAAAGAAATAGATCATCATAAATGCAAAATTTTAATTGCTTAAATAATTTTCTAAAAATCTAAAGATGTGATTGCTTGTTTGCTCACTCACAATAATCGAATAAGGATAAACAATGAATAATATACATACATATAAACTATGACGTATTCTTCAAAAAATTGATCGCACTAATGTCAATCATGTAGGAAATATTGTCTTAACATTGTTAATTATTGAAAATCGCTGTCAAATTTCAAATAGAACATGTACAATAATTCCTCTTTAAAACAAAAATATAGGATCCTATGTTGGTTTTTTTTAAATAAACGTGTTGAATTTCCAAAAAAAGGGTAGGCAAGTTCTTAATGCCCTAATTACGTGTTAACTATAATGCACACAAGAAAATTATGTCATTTTAACTCTATGTTTCATGAGCACTTAATACAATCACAAAACATGGCATTGACATCTAAGAATGAACACCATATGTCTCTACGAATTATTGTTTGAATGCTCCACTCCTAAATAGTACATCTATACGCATATATTTTCAAAATCTCACATCAAACAATATAGCATTTACTATACAAATACAAGATATGCAAGTCATACTGACTCTCTAATACCCTTTAAAATGTTTGTGATTCATATACAATTTTTAGTAATTAAATACCAAGAGAGTATTGTATCCATATTTATAGTACCTTAAGAATAAGGCTTCTTAACTCAAATACATAAGCACATTCAATATTTTACACCAATCAAATTTTACATGTATGAAAACTTGTCACAATACTAAGATAAAAATAAATATCTTATTAATTAGTGTGAAAGTACTTGTACAACCAAATACTCTCTAGTATCCCTCCTTTTCTATTGGCGTTAGAGAGCATATCACCGACAAATACCCCATGAGCCCCTACTAACACGATTGATAAGGAAGAGAAAGCCACTCATAAGCAATAGGTGAAAAACAATCTGCAAGTTAAGAGCTATATGTAGTCTACTACAATCAATGATCTTTAGAGGGCTCATGGCTAGATGAGTAGTTCTCAAGAGATCATGTGCCATTTGCAGGAGTTGTATGGTGTGTACATTTGTACTGCCAAATATAAGATATTCCAGCGGTTGTTCAAAATGCATATGGCATAGGGTAGTAAAGTTAATAAGCATGTTCTTAATATGATTTCACTTATCGAGAGGCTTGAATCGCTAGACTTCACCTTAAAAGCTAATCTATAAATGAATTTGATCCTATAATTACTTCTAAACTCCTTTTTGCAATTCATCATGAATTATTACATAAATAATATTGAGTGTACATTATTTGGACTCCTCAACAAGTTAGTGATTGTATAGACAGCCATGAAGGGTTAAAGAGAAGGAAGTGGTTGTTGCTGTGTCTAGCTCCTCTCGTATAACCAAAAAAGAAAAGAAGAAGAAGAAGAAGTCTGTCATTCCCAAGGCCAGTAGAAGTATCAAAAAAGGTTAAAACTCCTTAAAGAGAGAAAAATATTTCCACTATAGTAAAAAATGGGCACTGGAATGCTTATTTTGAGATAGGAAATAGTCATGTCTATAGTTGAGAAAGACTAAGGATAAAGTATTTTGTATGAAGATGGTGACCTAAGAGTAAACAAATACACCAATTCTAACTTTCAATTAGATGTGAATAATTGAAAGTCTATATTTGGATTCATATTTTCTCTTAATAGAAGAGCAATTACTTGAAAGAGTTTTAAATAAAATACGATTGTAGACTCCACCACTAAGGTTGAATACATTGCCACATGGGAAGTTTTAAAGAAAACTATTTGGATAAGGAAATTCGTGGTAGAACTTCAAGTGGTTGCAAATGTAGATTGACCATTACCACTTTACCGTGACAATAACGACGCAATTGCATAGGTGAAGGAACTAAGGTCTCGTCAAACATCCAAATACAAAGAGAGGCGTTACCACATTATTTGAGAAATCGTTAAAAGAGGCCACATAGTCATGTAAAAAATAACTTTAGCTAACAATTTGGCTAACCTATTCACCAAGCCAATGACTCTAGTGCTACTCGATCATCATCTTGAGAAGATTGGTATTAAATGTCATAGCGATTAGCATTAGCACTATTAGTATTAAAGTGTCAGTAGAAAATTGTTGGTGATATTTTCTATAATGCCAATAGAAAATGAGGGATACTAAAGGACATTGTGGTTGTATGTATACTTTTTCACACTCCATAATAAATATTAATTTCTATGTAAATGATATGGCAAGTTTTTCATATATATAAATCTTGATTATCATAAAGTATTACTATTGCCCATGTGTTTGAGTTAAGAAGTTTTATTTATAAAGAATTACGAATATAAACAAAAGGCTTCTTAATACTCAATCATTAAATTTAATTCGTGAGTTATAAACACTCTAAAGGGTATTAGAGAGTTGTCATGACTTGCACACCTTTTATTTGTATGTTAGGTCTCATGTCATTCAACATGAGATATTGAGAATATATGTATGTAGATATATTATTAGAGAATGAACATTCGAATAATGACTCACAGGACGAAACAAACATATAAAGTTCACTCTTAGCTATCAATATCTTACTTCGTAATCATGTTAAATGCATGTGAACTTTAAATCTAAGACGACATAGGTGTCTTATATGCATGATAGTTATTGTATCATTAGGGTATCAAAAGTTAATATCTATCTTAGTATGTGATAGGATTATAAGCCCCATGTATAGTTACTTATGTGTATTGAAGCATGTATACATTCAATAAGGGAGTTGTCTCTTTGCAAGTGAAGAAGGCGTTTGTCCTATACAATTAGTATTCTATGAGATAAAAGCTCTTGGCTAAAACAGTATTTGATTGAAAAGGAGTTTTCCATAGGAAAATTTGTCTCATGAGATAACAACAATTGATTATATGACTGAGTTGGTGAATGTCGTTCGATTATGATAAAGTAAGTTAAAAAGACTATACAACATGGAATTTACGATTAGAAAAGTTCATTATGATCCAATTCACTTCACCTTAATTGGGCTACAATATAGGTCATAAATTAGACATTACCCATGTCCTTTGATCTATTATTGTTGTCAATTAAAGATGAATTTAAAGAGTCACACACAAAAGGTTGGAACATGTGACAAGTGTTAAATTGGTGAGTTGCAAACAAACCTTAAGAGGGCTCATGAAATAATTTACTTAGGCTTAATTGGATTGGATTTAATAAATTGACATGATGTTTGTTAATAATGAGGTCATTAATTAAAAGTATAATAGTAATTTAATTTAATTAATCGACATAATTGGACCTTAATTATTAATAGAGATTAATAATTAAAGAACATATGAATTAATTATTAATGAGATTAACAAATGAAAGTTCATTGACCAGTTTTAAATGAAAAAGTCTATGGAAGAAGGCCATAGAGCTCATGTCTTGAAGGCCAATGTCACAATTATTTAAAAGAGTATTTGAAGAGTTCAAGGTACACATTTTGAGAGGAAAAATTCATTCAAGTTTCCAAGCAAGATAAGGGAGACGCCCTAGCCACTCACACATACTCTTTTCTTGTTTAATTGTCCTTTTTACCCTAAATATTCATGTTAGAGCTTTGCAAAAAGAGTGTTGCAAATTGTAGAAGGAGCTCGTCATTGTTCTAACTATGTGGATGAACTAGATGTTGAGGTTTAAGAGTGACAACTCAAAGAATCGCAAACAATTCGTTGGAAATGTTCCAAAAGGTAAAAGTTTCTACCTTTACTTGTTATTACAATAATGTGCGTGTTTTGCAACGAAAATGGATGGAACTTGTCTTATTTAATTCCACCATGCTTCCAACACAATCCAACACTACATTGCCTTTGTGATTAATTAGACGTCTCTTGAGATGAATCAGTGGTCCTCAGATAGATCCTAGTCAATCTAGTCTTTAACTTGATTGTA
Source organism: Avicennia marina (assembly GCA_019155195.1). Lineage (NCBI taxonomy): Eukaryota > Viridiplantae > Streptophyta > Magnoliopsida > Lamiales > Acanthaceae > Avicennia > Avicennia marina. Next base: position 5,081,955 of record CM032772.1, on the reverse strand, counting down.
TTTGCTAAAAGTTAGATGCATCTAGTTATGTTGATTAGATCTCCTTTTGATTGATCGGAACATGTTCAATCAACATCAATATCGATTTGTGCTATGTTAGATTGATCTATCTCGGGTTAGATCATAATTCCTTTGAGTGCCTTCAAGTCTTCTCAATCCACTACAACCTACGATTAGGACTCCACTTGGATCTATTCTATTGCATTCAAGATGTTATTTTCTTTCTCACTTTGCACCAGTTTGATCCACGCACACTCCTTTGAGTCTACAAACCTCTCTAAATGTCCAAATTCTCCTTGGAAGCTCTTCACAAGCATCTCCATGAATTCTTTAAGCTTTTTGGCCGTAAAACATGTGATTAGCTCTCCAGTTATACTTGGAACTCTGTTTCAACTTGATGCTTGTGTCACATTCAAAACCTAAGGAAAAGCATACAAATTTTGATCTATTTATCAAGAAAATAAAAATTTAACAAGGCATGACTTGTTTTTCGATGGCATATGCATCACTCCCCAAGAACTTTGTATGAGAAGAACATAATGCGAAGAAGATATGTCATCACGGTGAACGAAAACACATTTGGTTGTCTTTCAACAGCTATCTACTTCTATATTATATTTCTTGAATTAGGAATGCATTGTCTATCGAATGAAATTATAGTCATTACCTTATGCTAAAATGTTTATTATAGTAAAAATATCACTACGATATAAATAATAGATAATCGAGTGTAAAATAAAATGGGACAATAACTCTCTTAACGGGTTGATTTGCCACTTCAGAGCTAAACTGGCATAAGAGAGATTTGGCAAATTTGATAGCGAATTTGTAATTACATTTTACGGCGAGCAGTTCAGAAAAGATAGGTGAAATGTTGGCTTGGTCCAGGATTAAAAATGTGTATAATGCAATAAAATAAAGGGTCATTTTTGTTAAGTTTTTAAGGCTTATGAATTGTAGATATTATTAGCAATTTTTTTCATCAAATAAGTACATAATGAAAAATAGAGGGAAAATAGAAAAAATAAGGAAAGTGGTTTTATGGAGGAAATATTGATTAAGCACAACTAAATAATTTTTTCTTATTCTTATTTGCTGTGATGAATTACTTGTCACATTTTACAATATTTTTATTATGAAGAAAACTATTAGTTATTGAGATGAAATTTATAATTTAGCCATAGTTAATTTTTGTTTAAGTGAGGGAATGAAAGGATATTTTGGTTTGTTATTAGGGTAGCTTAGAAAATTTTGGTGATTTAAGTGGGAGGATAATTTATGTTTGGTTTGTAAGATTTGAGTAGGTAGGGAAAATAAGTTATATATATATATATGTATGTATATTTAATATATAATAATGATTGAATGATGTGATGATATATATATTTATAGGATAATAAAAAAATGAACATAAGTGAGAAAATTATAAGGATAAGTGTTGATTTAATTGTGAATATATATAATAATTAAAAATTTATTAGTTAGTTATAAAATGTAATAGAGGGAAAATTTTGAATTTGAATTTGAATAAAATTTTTATAACAAGATTTTAAAATGATGATGAATAGTAGAAAATTAAGAAATAAGCCCAAACAATTGCAAGAATAACTATATTTGTCATACCAACATGCCTAACACTATGAAATTTAATTTTCTTGCATAATAATAGTCCAAAAGTGGACAATTTATGTAGTAAGGTTAAGCAAGGAGGAGAAAACGATGTCGAAGAAGATAAAACTAGGTTGAATGGATCCTTTGTTTTACAGTGAAGAAAGCAGGGGAAAGAAAAGGCACTATGGTCAAAACACGGTAAAAACAGGGGGTTGTTTTTGTTAAATTTTTTGAAGATTTATACATTAAGCATATTGTGATTAACCTATTTCTCAAAAAAATATATTACAAGAAAAAGGAAAATTTAAAAAGGGAAAAAGGTAGAATTGACCATTAAGCGGATAAAATTATGATTGAGGAAGGAACCTATACATTTTCTTTCAGTTTGTTAATTGTGACAAATTTACTTTTATCACATTTTACAATATTTAATTATGTGGAAAAATATTAGTGTTTGTGATAAAATTTATATTTCATCACAATTAATTCCTTTTTCTACCAAGGCCACGGAATATCATCGTATTAAATAAAAACAAGTACAAGAAACAATAAATTTGTTGTATTAGCAAGTGTAATGTGACAAAATTTACTTTCCTTAAAAATATTAGTCACGAAATAGACATTTTTGAGAATTTACATCAAAACTGGAGAATTGAGAAAAAAAATGACCTAGGTATTTTAGTTGTTGGATTGACACGACTCCAAGTATATACACATATCCTACATAAATAAAATAAAAGTGTGTGTATGTGTATTCTATTTAATACAAAAGAATATACATAAAAAAAATTAAAAAAATAGAATACATTCAATCTAAATACCAAGAAATAAAAGAAACAAACAAAATAACTTGGTAACATGTTTAAAAGTTTACAAATTTAGAATATTGTGACTAAAATATATATCACGTTAATTTATACAAAAACAATAAAATGAAAAAAAGTTAAAATTAGAACTGTGGGGACAAAATGTTTATTAGTTCTTTGTGAAATTAATAGATTTTCTAACAAAGAAATATGTTAGCGATTCGTCGACTAGAACAATCTGGGCAAAATCTTGAATTTGTTGAAGTTCTACGTACGAATGTCAATTATTAAACTTTCTGTATCATCTGGGCTCTCATGTTTAAAGTTATTCTTAGGTTTTAAAATTTAAAGTATAGGATTTTTATCTCCTAACAAAATTTATATTTAATAGTGATAGGAGTCTCAAATTTGATAACGAGTAAGAGGAGTCCGGAATTTCATGAAGTCATGTGAGATTCACAAAATTGCAGTCATTAATGAATTTAAGTGAGAAAATATATATTAAAAATGATTTTAATAAAATGAGAAACCACGTTTTAGGCACCTTCAAAGAAAATGAAAATTTCCATTTCAAATAGATAAATTATATCTTGTATAGGGTTGCAAAGGGGAAGCTTTGATAATTTAAACGAAAAATAAATAAAACATTGCATCAGAATCAATGTAAAAAGTTGACGAATGCATCAAATAAAGTGTGTCCTAACAACATAACTTTTCATCCACCATTTTCTTGCTGTTTTAACGACACATCTCTGCTAAAACTTTCACTAGACTCTCCCTGACCAAATCAAGCAGTTCCTGCTTGAATAAATCTCTTATTATATAAGCAGTTTCATGCTTCAGGATAGTAAAATATCCACTTCTAATTCCAAATCTCAGGAAATTAAATGAGCTGTATGTATTTTGCGCATAATTCTCGAAATTCTAGGCTTGGAATATCTTGCCAACACAAGCTCAAGCTGGTAATTCGAGCTTTACATTATTCTTCCAGCTGAAACAACCAAATCAAAAAACGAATTGCTTTTGGCAATGAAATTTAAGATTTAAAATATGACAAGAACTGAAGGAATCTTACCTTTGGAAGTAATAATAAAAGAAATCAGCGTAAAGCAACGTCTGGAAAAGCCCTGAAATCCAAGCTGCAGAGCCGAACCAACAGATAAGTTTCCCATCAATTTCTTGTGCACAAATATAATTCTTAAGAGAGAAGATTTCCGTAATAAGTGTGAGCTTTGGCGAAAACATTATTCAATCTTTAGAACAAACAAATGTCGAGAATATTCAAAGTGTAATACCTATCCAATGGACATAGTGTGGGTTGGTGAAGTAGCGATAAATCCAGTTCAAAATGTAAAGTGCTCGGTACGCACTGCAAGAAGAAAAAAAGAAATAAAAAGTTCTATGATATCCACAGTTCACAGAATTATTAGTTTCATGAGATCTAAAGTGTATTACAAACTAAATTACTAACAAAAAGAACATGAACAAATTCACATTTATATATAGACAATTAAAACTCAGTTAATATGGGGAAAAAAGAACTACGGAGAAGGTACGGCGCATGTGGATATATAGGTGCCAAATTGGCCAATCACACGAAGGGTAAAGCTACGAGAGAGCAGTAACCATGACCGGTTCACAGAGGCTAAATGTCAAGACACAGCCTTGCCATTGCCACGTAAAACATACAAGGCACTTCTGCAGCTTTTCCAAATGTCCAGGCCAATGGTCACTTCCATTGAACTGCATTGAATTGTTGCCGCTCCAGTAAAGGTCCATGTAGGGGTGGTAAAAAGGTTTTGAAGCGTTGTCCACAGTCCATATTAACCCAATACCAATGTCATTAGGTTGTTAGGTTGGGTCCAACTGGGTTTAATACAGTGCAGACAAATAGGGCTGTGGACCCAAATGATCGAACTTGGGTCTAACGCTAGTTTAGTTATTTTATGCTTTCACAGTTCTTTCAGTGAAAACTTTTTATTTCCATTGTACGTCATTCCTAGCCATGTAGAGCATTTTTGCAACGTTTCATGTTTAACGCTTAAATATAAGAATACTCAATACCCAATACTTAAATTGCCTTATCCAGGCATTTTAATACAATTCAATGCTCGTTTACATAACAATATTTCTGCCACAACCATGGCCATTCTTGAACTTCGTAAGGTAAGTTGCTTCATTTTCTAATTTCTCCTACCTTTTCCTATATATTGGAGTCAATTTAACTCCAAAAATTCATGTTCAACAATCCAAAGTCCAAAAATTTCTCTTGAAACTTGACCTAGTTATGGGAAAAAAAAAGGGTAAAAAACACTGAGCACTGCAAAGGATCATATTGAACACCAAACAACAACTTTTGGCCTGCAAAGTAAAAGGCTTTTGACTGCAAGCAAGAGCCCACGGTACAATGAGAGGACTCACGTTGATACCTCTAAGCTGACAATAATCTCATATGATGAAACTGATGACATCTGATAAATCAGTACCATTTTTCTTTCGAATGAAAGATAATTATTTTCCTCCCAACTAGAAATCTAATCTATAAAATTCAACACAGAAGACTAACATACACCAGTTGACAGCTAATTAGGAATTGTTTGTTATACGCATGCTATAGCCATATAACGTTAATAAATTCAAGTACAATCATGCAGCGTGGTGTAAAAATCTCAAATTGCAAGCACACATAGACACAACAAGCAAAGTTGAGCAAGTAGACACAGAAAAATGACTTCACAAAATCACAGACAGAATTTAATTAGTCAAAAGAGTACCGCTAGCCATAACTTGACCCAAAGGCTCAACTCATAGTCTGAAACTCTATTCAATAAAGCTACTGATAGTACAAGATATTCAGTTATCAGTGTGAAAAAGTAAATAATCGATTACCCTAAAAGAAAAACATATTGCCCAGTCAAGTTATCAATATTTCTTGTTCTCTGCAGCAAGACCAGCTGAGGAAGTATGGCAACAGCTTCCAAATACAATGAAAACGACCACATAATCTGGTCAATCATATCAAGAACACAAGTTAGACATAAAATTATCAGACATCAGGATTCAAATAAATCAAGACATGCTGAGGCTATCTCTCGGGATCAGAATACCTCTTTGAAGGTAAACTTTTCATGTATGATCAGGGCTAACAATAAACAAGGTATAGTAAGGAAATAGTGGCGAAAATTGTCTTGATCTTTGTCGTAGGATCTGCGAACGACCTTGTGCCGCCTTATATACCAGACAATTGAGAAAGAGCTTCCCAAAAAAATTAACTTCATTAGAGTGTTATACAGAGAGATGTAGTCTGTAAATAAATTCAAGTATCGGGCAGCAAAAACAAGAGCATATAGCTCCTGGGTCTTCAGAGAAATGCCTGCATGTACAAGTAAAGTCACATCATACAAAATGATTAACTCCTGGAGAGAGCTACATGTATGTGTCAGAAACAAATGAATGTTATAAAAAAAGGCATATTTAAACCTAAACAAGCCAGAATTTTTTATGGGTGATTAGCATAAATAAGATACATATAAGACCTCACTACAAATTCAAGCTAAATAAATAACAGTGATAACTGGCCTCAGTTAAAAAGCACTTTCCACTTCAAACTAGTCATTCTGTATCTATTTGGATTTTAAACCTTTAAATGCACGAGTATAGCATTTCTTAACTCGTTAATGTACCAAAAATGGCTTTTTCAGCCCAAAGAAACCTTTTGTATCCAACATACATGTAAATGAACAAAAGATTGACGAGAGACAATAAATAAATATGAGATTTATCTGGCTTTGTGATTAGATCTACATCCATTGACATAAATGCCCAAAGAACTTACAACTATCCATTATCTCTTGAAATCGCATTACAATAACCACCAATTTATAAGAAAGTCAACAAGGCTTTGTTTGGACGCAAAAATATGGTAGGTACGGAAATTGGCATGGAAACTTAGGGACAGAAGAGAGGGAGAGAGAGAGAAAAGATTATTTTGTCATAGGTTCCAAACAAATTTCCAAACAAAGATGGTATAATTAATCAACACCAAATATTTTCACAATTCCAAACAATATAATATCAATGCAAATGAACACCAAATCACAAAGATGAAGAAGAATGAAAAGAAAAAGATTCAGCAATACAGAACGGTACAGCAACAAATTTCAGCAATTCTAGCAAATAAAAAATACATAGAGAAAAAAATGAAACCCCAAAATTTAGCATAAATTTTTAGAAATAAAAAAAGCAATGAAGAAAAATAAAATTTTAGAAATTTTCGATAGTCAACTAAATTTCAACAAACAGCCAAATTCGCCACTAAGAGAACATACAAAGAGGAAAATTTCAAACTATCCATCAGCTTTCAGAGGAAAAAAGAAAAAGAAAAGAGAGACGCAACAGAGAAAACAAATAGGAAAATTATGCAGATTTAGGTGGAAAAAAGGGAAAAGAAGAGAAGCACACCGTCATTGGAAAGAAAATAATGAAAATTTCAAATTAATAATTAGATTTTAGGGGAAAGAGGAAAAATTAAAAAAAGAATCAACAGAAAATAAGAAAATTTCACAGAATTTGGGGGCAAAAAGGAAAAGAAAGAGGTCTGAGAAAAGAAGGAAATTTTTAAATTACCGATTAGATTTTAGGGGGAAAGTGAAAAAGAAAAGAGAGAAACAAAAGAAATAGAGAATAAGAGGAAGACGAAAGGAGCCAATGCAAGGGAGAAAAAGTGAGCATACATATTTTAATATGATGTTTATTTTTATACTTTTTGTTTCTTGTGCTAAGAAAACTAGTCGGGCTTCTCTTCTATGCTTAGGCAAAAGGCATTTTAGCATGTGCCATAGGTGTGCTAGAGAGAAGGCATGCACCTTCAATTGCAAATGGCATGTGCCATGGTGCCCCATTCAAAACTATGATTTGCCATATCCTTAATAAGGTATGATCCCTCGAGAAGAAAGGAGCCGTGGCGATCCCACAAGTAAATCAAAAGTTGGATCTACATTGGATCTCACTCGAATTGCCCCATTTATCCTCCTGAGAAGAGGTTTGGTTTCAAACCCTGGGTCAAACAAGAGGAATACGCTATGTTAATGTGCCCTAGAATGTTTAATTTGAACTTATAAAGGGAAGCACGACATGAATTTTAAATAAATATTTTACTTGTTTTTATAACATACAATACTAGAATTAGGTTTTTAACAACTGTTTTTCTTATAAAAGGCATAATATGATAATATTTTATTCTTTTAAGAAAATGCGTGGTGCATTAGACAAAATAATGTGCCAAAAATTTGAACTGTAGAGGAGGTGGATGCCAAAAGTCATAAACACTAGGAGGTGGATACAATATATCCATTTTTTGATAAGTAATTTCAGTATAAACAGTAATCAATAGTATGTCCTCCAGATATGGTGTAATAAATTTAAGAAGAAAGGTTTTTGGGCATCAATCAAGCCTTTGATAAGCTACAAATTGATCAATGCTCCTGAGACACATGAAAGAGTTCAGATATAAAATTATGAATTTCTACACAGAAGGCAATAGATGATACTCAAAGTTAACAATGTCATGGCAAAAGAGGATCTTGCAAGGTAAATTCATCCTCATTTTTCACTTTTCGTTGATCCAACTAAAGATGGTTTCATAGACCGCATGGCATTCAACACACTGAACAATTGGGTCACAGGATGCAGTTCAATGGATGTGAAAAGTACTTATACCTCTTTCTTCGAACAATATGTTTAATAGAGTCCAATTGCACTTTCATGGAGTCAAGTTGAGTAGTGTAGGAAATCGAATTAAAAAGAACCAGAGTAATATTTGATCATCCTATGGACTTCCTTTCCTTCTACAGAAACTACTTGAGCACTAGATTTCAAGGTGCTCTTGTATAACAATCTCAATTGGAAGGCAGAATATTCTTTTGTAGTTTAATGTTTGGCTTTACAGCCTAAATATGTGTTACAGTTCCCATAACAAAAGCTCAGCCATAAATTTCCATAGAACGCCACATGTCTAGTATATTTGAATAAGTCCCATTAACTTACTAACTTTTCTTACCAATACATTCTTTAAAGCATAGCAATAAACTCAAACAAATGTTTGCCTGAACCTATCAATGTTTCATGTCTATCACAACGCTTTGATGACCCTCAGAAAATTATCTTCATTCTTGAAAAATACCTGTCATGTGCCCAAAAAATAGTTCTGGAGAAATATAAAACATAAATGAAAAATAAATTGAAGGAGCAAGTCAAGCATTCCCAATGGAAAATATAATTAGAATATTACAAGTGGAGTTATGATTATTGAAATTATGTTTCCGACATTAGATCCAAATTGCTTCGATACTCCTCCAGTGAAGCTCAGAAAATTTAAAACATAACTGTTGAGCCTTACAAATGCAACATATTCTGATCTTCACTATTTTTTACCCAGAGAGTGTATCACCAAATAAGTGGTAATGGCCCCTCCACACTCTATATGCCCAATCCACGCACATTTTCACTCACAATGCAATTATAGAGGCTAATAAAGCTCATTATATTAAAAAGACCCAAAATTAGCTCCACAAACTCAAAAGAAGAAGAAGAAGAAATGACTTACTATAAGCTCTTAACTTTTCAACTCATTTTCATATAATTAACTAAACCTCATGCATCAATTCCAAAACAGTAGAAAGAAATTGCCTAAATACTATAATGAGCCCTACCTATAGCACTTGAAGATAAGGTCAATGATGTAGAATGCAGCTAGATTCCATCCATAAATAAGCCTACAAGACACCAAAGATCAAACACAAGTATAGCTCCCACAAGAGCTTTTCCAAAACTAATTGCCTCAAGCCATACTAAAAGCATTCCTTCATAAGGCTACAAAACAAAACCACATTCTCAAACAACAATTGCATTCACCGAATCCACTATTCAAATCTGAAGAATAAAATACACCAAAAAAAGGAAAAAGGAAAAACAGTTATCACCATTCAACAACTACATCGCACCTGCCCAACACTCAATCAAGCGTGCATGCTTCCTAGTAAAGGTAGGATAACACATTCTCAAACAGTAACAACCATTTAATTATGGTGGAAGCGAATTACAAAAACCACCGAAAATGAATTAGCTCTATTGAACAGCCAGATCAATCAACACACGCACAATTGTCTTCATTCGAGGAGCATGGAAATAAGATCGCTAAAAATGACCCTCCAGCAATAAAAATCAAATCTTTCCTGGAATGAGAGAAATAAAAAAATATATATATGAAAAAAACGCATACCAGCACAAGATTTGATTGTGTGAATCTTGAGAAGCAAAACAAGAACGCTCGCCAAATGGGTCATGTCCCCAGCTAGCCTAAATATATTCATCTTCTGTCCCTGTCCTTGTCACTGCTGTTCTCTGGAAGTCAAACCAGAGAAGTTCCGTCTTCAATATCTCAAAAAGCCAATAAAACAGATCTGCGCTTTAGGTCCCTTTGTGTTCTTCTTTTTCTGGGTATTTGACTTGTCAGTGTTGGATTTCTTTTAAGTCCTCGGTCTGAGACCGAGATCGCCGTGGATAACCTACGCAGCAGAGAGCTGAATTAAAATGACGGCACTAAGTTTCTTCTCCTCTCCAGACTGAAGATGGAAGGAACTGAAAAATAAATGAGGTCGTGATGAGCTATGTGGACGTGTCTCGTCCAATCAGATCGCAGTTAGTGGCATGTAAGTGATTATTGGAATTGTGACTTGAGTAGACGTAGTTTAAAAACCGTGGATTGAAAATAGATCATTGCGGAATATTCCCTGGATTCAAAAAATAAATACCACGTGAGAAAAAATTCGATCCTATACGAGAAAAGGTCTGCATCGTTGATCAACTTATGAATCAGAATAATGAAAATAACAGTAAATAAATATATAGGAAAGAAAACTGTATAAATCTACTTAAGGAAACTAGTATTCATTAATAAAAAAACAAATTTCTTTATATCACCCCCTACAATTGCACAATACGACTATAGAAATTAAGAAATTAATTTCTAAATAAAATGAAATAATGCTAAAAAATATTATGAAAAAGAAACTACAAAAAAAAAAGCATTCTTTTCTGTTATAACAAAACCAGCTTGAATACAAGAGAAAATGGAAATTTTGTCAAATATAGTCACAACTACAACAGCAAAGCACATACGGATTCACAAATTGGTGTGCTTGCAACTTATATTTAAATGTTTGTTTTAGAGTTGAGTGTTTTTATGAAAATATATAAATAATAATTACGTGTTTAATTTGTTTGTCTTTAAGTATTTTTGTGATAAATTACTGTAAATATTAAATTATATTTGGTTGGAGTTGGTCTTCTTTCTCAGTATTGCATAAACGAAAAAATGGTCAAAACTAGATTTAATTGTCAACTACCCTTTGAAAAGTTAATGGACTTTAACAAAAAAATTTAGTGCAAAAAAAAAAAAAAAGGACAGTGACTTGTTTGGATGAGTTTGGTGGTTTTGGTGGCCTTGAATATTTAGTTATATTTTTGTGGGAATATTTGCTGTATAATTTGTGAAAAAAATATTGTGCTATTTTTTTGAAAACATTTTGTATTTGTGGTGTTTATTGGATATTGTTGTTGGAATTTTTAGAGATATTAGTGTTGAAGTTGTTATATTTAGTTATTATTGTTGTTGAAATTGTGTATTTTGTTGTTAGTGTTGGAGTATTGTGTTGTCGAAGGCTTGTGTTTGAATAGTTGACAAAAAAAATAATAATAAGAGGAAAGAAAAGAAAACAAGAAGAAAGGGAAGTAGAAAAAAATCAGCCAAAAAAAAAAGAACGAAAAAAAAGAAAAATTGGTGAAGTTTTGTTGGTAGGAGTGTTTGGGACAAAAAAAAAAAAATGGCCAGACGTGCTTTTAAATCGATCTCAAGAGGAGCTGAGTCGAGAACGATATTAGACTTTCCCAGCCTAATCCTAGATCGCACCTCACAATGCTCGATTACGTTGTGTTGTTTTCCCAAGATTGTGCACCCCAGCTTGATCGCACGTGCGTGCCTTCATCCAGATTGATCGACCTTCATCAAGATTGATTGCCCATCCTTTCTTTTCACTATAGATCAATCCTTTTGCATCCAGTTTGATCCTAAAAACCATTCTTCCTAATTTCATACCATTTTATGTGCATTTGTTGGTCATTGAGCTAGAGAAACCACCCTGAATTATACAAGGTGACTTGGAGTTAGTTTGGTAAGATTTCTTTGAGTGATTTTTACCTTTTCTTATTCATTTGTAAAATTATACACTTGCACACATGCACTATACTTTACAATTTTACTTCATGATAACATATAAACAAATTAACTCTATTGATGATAGACATGAAGCGAAGACAACACTTGAACAATTCTCCAAAGAATTGAATGACCTCAATGACAAATTGGACGGCACGCATAGAAGGTTAAGGAGGGTTGAGGAAGCTAATGACATTTCTACCACCCATCTAATGGATGCAAGTACCGTGCGCTTCAATTGTTTCTAATAGGGACACTTTATGAACAAGTGTCTGAATGGAAGGTTTGACATTCCCGCTAAGCTTGGTGGTTGTGTGGAGACCAAACTGATCCCATCCATGGAGTTGAAATCATCAAGTGGAATCTTTTAAGAGGAGGGGAAGCCTGAACAAAATGAAGCTGAGGCAATGGATTCGGCGTTGAGGAAATTATAAAAGAGGCTACAATGGAGATAAAATTGGGAATTGAAGAGGAGCATGTGAGTGTGCAAGGAGGAAACTTAAGCAATAGGAGTTCAAAGCAAATGAATTAGGATTCAGGAAAGTTGAAGAGAAAGAAACAAAGAAAATTGAAGAAGGAGATGTCAAGGCAAATGATGCAATAGTTTAGGATGAAGAAGCCTTGGGAGTTGATGTGAAAGATGAAGATATGTACATACATGAAGGACAAGCAAAGAAGTGGGAACTTGAACTTCTAAGAAACAAGGTGATGTATAAGTTGATTCTTTTAATTTTTCATTGCCATCTTCATCTACATGCAATTCACAAGACTTGAAAAATTTTGAGAAGAGGATGTTTGGTACATGGGATGTGTTGTAGATCACAAGTACATTGATCCCTTTGATTTTCCATTGCCACTTTCATCCATGCACAATTTGCTTTGTTGGGACTTACATGTACACCTCTAAACTAGATTTCGAAACTATGTCACTCACCAATTGCACGTGATTATTGTTTAGCATATGTGATGGCAAGGGGAGTTGCGACTCCTGTGTTCGATACAGAAGCATTGGTGAAGAATTCTGATGGCATTACAAGAAGATTGCCTAGATTTTTATTTGACCCTAGTGTACATGACTGCGAATTGGGGAATGCCGATGAGGCTGTATGTGAAAAAGTTCCAGTACAAGCATGTGATATTTTATTAGGTTAGCCTTGGTGATTTGATAAGAGGGTGACTAGTGATGGTGTCACCAAAAGGAATGCTTTTCTTTTAGATGGTTGGAAGATCACCTTGGTACCTTTATTATCGAAGTGAGTACAAGAGGCTTAATTCTACTTTCAAAGGCAAAGTAAGTTAGAATTAGAAGGAGGGAAGGATAGAGAAGTGCTTGGGAAATGAAATTGTAATTTTCTAAATTACGAGTGCTTACTAGTCAAGGAACAAGATGTGAGGGAAAAACATGAGAAAAAGAGAAGAATAAAATTTTTGAATTGTATTATGCAATATAAAGTTACTTTTTCTCTCCCATAGTTTTCTATGTCTTTTGTGTAGGAAAGTGGAAGCATATCTTTGGTTGAGTGGCGAAGGGGATTCCCACTACTCAATGACATAGGAAATCAAAAGTGGAGGTGGACCATAGCCAAATACCCAAGAAGCCTAGCAGTTTGTGGTAACATCTCTATATTTATTGTTCTGTGGAATGTTTTTGATGATTACAAAGTTGATGGCTCATATGGTGGACTTGCTTTTACAATCACTTTGAATCCCAAGTTGATAAACTTTGAGCATATATGTAGTTTGCATGAGCGATATCATGAATTTTAGAATTTGTATGTTATTGTTCATCTTCCATGTTATGGCAAATTCTTTCTTTTGATAATAGCTTGTGTATATGTACTAGTGGATAAGGTCATTACAATTTATGAGAAGTAGTAAATTGTGCTTACTTTTCTATTACATGACATGAAAATCTTTGGGAATTTTTTGAGCACCTCGAACTATTGTACAATTCTTGGCGAATATTTGCATTTTAATGATAGGGCACATGCTTGTCCAAATTTTGGGAATTCTGTGTACATTGACTTCTTGTGTAGCTTTTACCAAATCCTTTTCAAAGTGTCATGTTGAATTTATTAGGAGAATATTTGGTTGTCAAAATTTTGAGCTTAATTGTACAATGCATGATATGAACATCTTTTTGAATGCCATAAGTGATTTGAATAGTTGTACACTTCTTGGCCTATTTTGTTTGGAAGAGAATTGTTTGCATTGTATTGATAAATGATTATTGGCCAATATCCATGCCATGTTTTAACTAATTGAAGGGTTTGCATGGTTAGGACATTTCAATATCTCCACAAACATAATTTTCTTACAAGAGTACTTTTAAGGGCTTAGGCTTAGGGAACATGATCCCTAGAAGAAGCTTATGCTATAACCAGAATTCTTTCCAATTGACAAGATTGGAAGTACACATCCAACCAATGCTGAACGAGAGGCCAAGTTCCTTCGATTCCATGTGTACGAAGACCTATTCAACGCCTTCAAGTATCCTTCACCCATTGATGTTGCACTTAAGTTGAAAATTTTTGGGATGTAAGGTTCTATTTCTACACACCTACATGAGATCTTGGGCATCTATCACAGTCCTTATTATAGAACGTTATTGATGTTTAGTGGCTGTACTTGTGTGGATGCAGATTTGTATCTCAAACAAATTGGTGAAGTGCTTCAAGGATTTTGTAGGATTGGAGCCCTTTAAGGATTTTGCAGGATTGTATTTAACCTTAGAGGACAAGAGCGCGAATTGGGGGACATTCTGCCTTCAAGGAGAAGGGTTTAATAATGATTTCAGACCTATTGGAGGTATTACAAAACTGGGGTACGGTATTTTTATTGTGCATTAGGATTTTAGAATGGGGCATATGAAGTTTGGCTTTAATGTTGAACTTAGAGTGCTTAAGTTGATGTTGAAAGGTGTTGAATTTACGATTCGTGATCACTTGGGATCAAGCTTATCACCAATGGATCGATCTAAAGCACTTCAGGACATTTTGGCTTTGCAATCATAGGTTTCCCGATCGAGTGAACCACTAAGGGATCAATCTGAGAAAATCTTAAAGGTTTTCTACAATTATGATTGCAAGGGCATGCAATCGAGTGCAAACAATGACGTAATCAATAGTATAGAATGGATGGACAATTAAACATACATAGATTGCAGTCTGGATAAAGCAACATGTTGCGCTCAATCGCATGGTCAGGTTGGATCTATCACACTGCAAGCAGGAAGGCTAAATTTTGACTCCTTTTGAAAATTTCAACTATTGGAGCCACTTTTGGAGGGCATTTTTGTAATTTCCATTGCATTGTATCAAATTTAGGCATGTAGCACTGTATATACCACCTCCCTTACATTTGAAAAAAAAAGACTCAACCATGTATCTTGAAAATTGAATGTTGAATGAAGACTTCTTTTTCTTTTCCATCCTTGTTTTTATGTGTTTGAGTGAATTAACACTGAAGTTTGAGTATCAAATTAGGTCATTCAATTTGCTTCCAGTAGTTTGTGGCCAACAACTCTATGGCGTGATTGTTTGGATTTCATCGGTTGTTTTCATCCTCGTTTGTTGTAAGGGTTTGCTTTATATGAGGTATATTCTTACTTGAGGGTCTAAATTCAATCTCGCCGTTTATCCCTTTGATTTTTCCTATTTAGTTCCTTGTTTTTTATCTTTAAGAAATTTTCCCAAAATTTCCCAACCATTTTTAGTCCTTACTTTTGCCGGTTTGTATCATAGTGTTTTAAAATAACTAGATTTATAAATTTACCAATCCTATGAAATCAGAATTAATCTGAATAATAAGAGAAAAATTTGTCTCCCCTCCTAAGTAAGAAAGAGAAAATTCTTTAATCTCTTTTTTGCTTTTCTTTCTTATCCTAAAGCCTCCATACCTAAAGTTGTTTACGTTAAGAACTCGTAGATGAGTTTGTGAAGGTTTTTGGAGGTTTTTTTTATGTTCCAATCGTGTGGACGAACTAGAAGTTGTGGCTTGAGGGTTATGGCTCATGGGTCACAATTTTGCTTCAATTGGAATATAATTCCAAGAGGTAACTTTTGTATACTTTTGAATATATATAGTTGATGCATTTTTTATGATGAAAGTAGTTTGGGTTTAATGTTCCACTACATTTTATGATTGTATGATGGTTTTAAAAATTAAAAATTTTCACCTTAAACCCATTAAAACCCAACATTGATATCAAAGCCACCGTTTTCCTTATATAACCTTAAACTTTAATGGTTTTTCTATAAGTTATCATAGTTTTCATTTGAAAATCAATATTAACATGTTTTGAACATTTTTTTACAATTGAAAATTTGATTTTGCATGATTTGAATTATAAAAAAGTGTGAAAAATCAAATAATGCAAAGCAAGAAAAATTTTAGTGTCACCATGCAGTCGACGTGTGGCTGTATCCTAACTGCATCAAAAAAGGGTTCCCTAATGTGGTTAATCATGTGCTCACATCATAGTTACATTACAGAAGGGTTCTCTAATGAGGTCTACTATGTGGTTGTGGACTCACAAAGGCTAATGAGTTGTTTTATGCTTTTCTCTAATTTAAAGCCTATGGAAATGGCATTCCACAAACGAGAACTAAGGCATGAGATGCGCAAGTAATAGAAAAGGCTTTAAATGAACTTATTAAATTATACATACAATATATAATTGTATGAATAGATGCTATAGATGGATTATATGCTTAGGATATTTGTGAATGGATGTATTTTGTTTTTTATGAGTTGTAAAGGTATAAACCCAAGTTTTATTCTACATAGAATAAGAATTATTTTTATGTGTTATGCCACACATATTTGAAAACATGGAAGGTCAAGAGTTGATGATCATGCGAGGGATAAGAGTTGGTGTTAGTCGTTGTTCCATGGCACAGTGGGCATATGAAGGAAGCCATGAAGACCAAGTGAAGACCAACATTATTATGCCATGTTATACATATAGGGACTTATCCACATGTGCATGATTTGATTGTCGAGTTCAATAGTATCTAGAAGTTTATAATCCTTCATCTTATTTCTATGTTTTCTTTATTTGTTGCATGTACGAGATATATACATGGAAAATAGTTAATGTGCAACTAATACATAGAATTACATAGACTAGAGAACTTCCTCATTTAATATTAAATTGTAACAGTGAAATTGTTTTATCATAGACTTCCACTGAGCTTGTTGTTGTAGGTGTAGCCTTAGCATGTGATATCATCACACTCGTAGGGTTGAATTATGATGCAATATTTAAGGATTTGGTTGCATTTGATGTGATATTCAAAAGATACTTTACCTTAAAAACTCAAAATTATGGTAGGGTTACAAATCTAGCAAGTTAGTCTGTAGATGTGACTTAAGTGGACCCGTGATGTTAAGATTTATATGTGTGAGGTTTCATTGGTTCATTAGCTGAGGTAAAAGATTAGACTACGCATGAAATTAGACTGTGCATGAAATCATTGGAAAGAGTTTCCAACCATGCCAAAAGCTGTATGTGTGATGTATGTTATATCTAAAGAAGACCCCAATCACCTATTAGAAAATTTTTTTAAATGGAATTTCTATTTTCTACTGAGAGAGTATATGATTTGAAAAATGTATTGGGAGGACATCTAATTTAATGTCCATAATCACGTAGTATCACATTTTATAACCAAAACTAATAAATTGCTTAGTTTCTTCAGTTTATAAAACTACTTGAGACATATACACTAATTGGACCGACTATGTTAACAAGCTCTAGAACTTAAGAATTGCTTCTAATCTAGAGTGCATCGGCTAGGGTTTAGATGTTGATACCCCTCTAGCCCCTACATAGATGACTATTAACGAGGAGAAATTCACTCATAGGAGATGGGTGGACGACGATCTGTGAATTAAGAGTTACATGCTGGCTTCTATGACTAATGATCTTTAAAGGGCCCATGAAGGAGAAAAGAAAGAAAGTGGTTCTTACTACATCTAGCCATCTAGTAAGACTAATAAGGGTAAGATAAATAAGAAGAAGCCTATGGTTTCTAAGGCTAATAGGAGTATCAAGAAGGATAAGACTCCTATTAACAAAGAAAAGTGTTTCAATTGTAATAAGGATGGACACTGGAAGAGGAACTGTGTCGAGTACCTCAAGAGCATAAAAAATTGTCCTGGAGGTAAGAAACTTTATGAAACATCTTATCCCGTCAATGTATTTTCTACTTCTTAGATTTTAGATTCTAATGCTTTATCTCACATTTGTACTTCACATCAAGTTGGCTAGAAGTAAGACATTTGAGAAGCATGAAATGGTGATCATGGTAGGGAGTGCAGCAAGTGTTGTAGCCACCACAATTATGACTATGCCAGTTAGATTATCATTCAACCATACTATAGTTTTGAGAGATCGTTTACTTTGAATGGCCCTTTTCATTTAAATATTCATGATAGTATTGTGATAAATGTTGTTTCAACAAACGTAACGTGCAGGGGACGATTTAAATCCTAAGCTATTATGGCACCTTAGACTAGGTTATGCTAGGCGTGTAAGGATAAGCAAGTTAGGGAAGATGGGCTATCGGCCTATTAGGAGAGGAACCTTACCTAACTTATAAATCTTATATCCTAGGCAATATGGCTAAGAGTTTATTTGATGTGCAAGTTAAAAGGGTTATATCGGTGTTAGAGTTAGCTCGTAAAGATGTTTGTAGGCCATTTAATGAAATAACTAAGAAGGGTTCTACTACTTCATAACCTTCACTAATGATTATTATAGGTGTAGTTATGTATAATTGATGAAGTACATGCATGAATTCTTTGAAAAGTTAAAAGAATCAAAAGTTTAAGTAGAGAAACAAACTAGCAAGTATATAAAAGCACTATGATCGGATCATAGTGGTAAGTAAATGAGTGCTGAGTTTGTTGAATTTCTCAATAAGAATGGCATTATATTGCAATTAACACCACTAATGACTCCACAATTAAATGGTGTAGCTCAGAAAAGGAAGTAAACCCTATCGAACATGGCTCGACCTATGATTAGTTTCACTAATCTTTCTATATCATTATGGTGACATTGTCATTTAACTGCAACTCAAGTCTTAAATAGGATTCCTTTGAAGTTTGTTCCCTCAACCTTGTATGAGACGTGGAGTAGGGGAAGTCAAGTCTCAAGCATATTAGGGTTAGGGAATGTCCAACTTACCTTATAAAAAATAAGGCAGATAAGTTAGAGGTGAGAGTCATCATGGGCCACTTTGTTAAAGACCCTAAGGACTCACTGAGTTATGAGTTCAACCAACCTAAGGACAATAGGATTTTTTGGTTATCAAGCTAGCTTTCTTGAAGAAGAGTTTGTTTAAGAAGGTGGTGTAGGTTGAACGGATGTGCCTAAAAGGTTGAGCTTGAGCAACGAAGCAATGAACCTGTACAGTAAGTTCTTGTTACAGGACAATCGTTTAAGATGCAAGCATTGTGATGATCAAGTAGGAGCTTTTGTTCACAAGAGATATGGTTATGTTCTAGACAATGGACAAGAGTTGTTCGTTATAGGTGATATTGATCATGGAGATGATCCTTCACCTAAGATCAAGTAATGTCAGACAAGAACTGCACTAAGTAGCTAGTGGCTATACAACCCAAGATGGATTCAATGCATGCAGACCAAATATGGATCTTAATGCGTCTATCAAAAGGAATAATTCCCATTGGATGCAAGTGGGTTTACAAAAGGAAGATTGGTTCAAATAACATGGTAGAGACCTATAAAGCCAAGCTTATGGTGAAACGATATAGTTAAAAGGATAGAATTGACTATGAGGAGACTTTTTTGCTAGTAGTAATGTTAAATCCATCCAAACACTTCTTGCGATAGTACCCACTTAGATTACGAGATTTTACAGGTGGATGTCAAAACCACTTTTCTTAATAAGTTTCTAGAGAAAGGACGTAACTATAGTGCAACCATGTAGTTTTGAAGACCAAGGGGAATGTCATAAGGTGTGTAAGCTTAAGAGCTCTATTTATGGTCTTTAGTAAGATCAAGAAGTTGGAATCTTTATTTTAATGGCATAGTCAAATTATTTGGCTTCATCAAGAATATAGATGAGCCCTATACGTACAAGAAGGTTAGTGAGAACACGATTACATTTATGGTACTATGTATCAACAACATACTATTGATTGAGAATATCGTTGGAATGCTGACCTCAGTAAAGACATGGTTATCTAGTACCTTTTCCACGAAAGAATAGGGAAAAGTGACTTACATCTTAGGCATTCGCGTTTATAAAGAAAAACTAAAGAGATTGATGGGTCTTTTCCATACCTTGTGCATAGACAAGATACTGAAAAAATTCAGTACGGAACCTCTAAGAAAATACTACAATCATTCAAGCATGACATTCATCTCTTATGTCTATGTGCCCCCATATAGATGCTAAGAGGAGTAGCACGAAAGCTATTCTATATGCTTTAGCTATTGGAAGCCTAATGTATCTAATGCCATGTATAAGGCTAGATATCACATATGCTATAAGTGTTATGGGTAGGTTTCAAGCAAATCCTCACAGGGAGCATTAGAATGCTATCAAGTGTATACTTATATACTTTAGAAGAACTAAGGATATGGTAGTAATATATGGAGATAGAGATAAGAATACATAAATATATTGATTCTAACTTTTAGTTTTATGTGGATGATATAAAGCCTATCCCTCGGTACATATTCATTCTCCATGGAGAAGCGGTGAGTTGAAAGAGTTCTAAATAGAGCACCATTATAGATTCCATCATTGAGGCTGCACCGTAACATGTGATGTTGTGAAGGAGGTTATTTGGATAAGGAAGCTCATAACAAAAGTTCTAGTGGTTCCATAAATGGATTGGTTATTGCCACTTTATTATGACTGCAATGGCGTAATCATACAAGCAAAGAACTAAGGTCTTGTTAGAAATCTAAACACATTGAGAGATGGAATCACATTATTTGAGAAATCAGTGGAAAGGGTGACATCGCCATGCTGAAAATAGCTTTAGTGAGTAACGCAGTTGCCTCTCTCACCAAGCCAATGACACAAGTACAGCTAGATTGTCATCTTGGATAGATGTGTATTAAATATCATAGCAACTAGCTTTAGAATTATTAGTATTAAAGTGCAAGCAAAAAATTGTTAGTGATATGACTTCTAATGAAAATAAAATGTGAGGGATATTGATTATAAATATAAACTTTTGATTAATTAATAAAATGATGATTTTACTTATATTGATATTTTGGTAGTTATTAATACTTGCAAATTTTGTATAACTAAATTTATGCATCTGCCTATGTAATTGTTTTAAAAGGTTTTATTTATTAAGGATTATGACTATGGGTACAAGACTTCATACAATACAATCACTAAAACATGTTCAAAAGTCATAGATTCTTTAAATAAAAATTAGAGAATCGGAATGATTTGCATGCTATGTATTTTTATGATAATTGTAATGCCATTCAGTATGAGATACTAAGAACACATATCTATGGACATTTCAATAGAGAATGAGTATTTGAACTCTGATTTGAAGAATAAAATAGACACATGGAGTTCACTATCTACTATTGATGTCTTACTTCATAATCATGTTAAGTACACGTATGTATGGAGGCATATGTGTGTTGAATAAGTGATTTATCTTCTTGTAAGTAAACAAGACACGTGTCCTCTGCATTGATGTTCTATAAGATAGAAATCCTTGGCAATGTATTGACAAATCATAACAGATTTTCCAATTGGACATCAGTCTCATGAGATAACAATAATTTGGTCATTGACTGATCTAGTGAGTTTGACTAAATCCATGTCTCTCATTTAGTTAGGAGAAAGTAAGACAAAATGTTTATACTGCATGATATTCATGATTGGAGGGTTCATGTCATCCATTTACTTTGTCTTAATTGGGTTATAATATGATCGTAAGCTAAGCATTAACTATATCCTTCAAACTATGCTTGTTTCAAATTAAGGATTAAATTAGAGAGTTATACATAGAAGGATGGAACAAGACAAGTTAGTAACTTGGTTAGGGCATCAACGGGACTTGAGAAGTCTTATGAAAAAATTAATTTGGTTGCTATTTGATTAGACTAAACAGATTTTCCATTGTGCATGTTAATAATGGATTAATAATTAAAAGTATAGTGGGCTTTTAATTTAATAAATGTGATTAAGTAAATTATAGAACAAGACACAAATAGGCTTTAATTATGAATTAAATTCATAATTAACTAAGCATTGGGCTTAAATTAATTAAATATCTATATAAAAAGTCCATAGAGACCACGCTATGTGTGCCTTAGGTATTATACTTGGAAAGCAGAATTATACTAAGTGTAAGAGGTTGTATCTTGAAAATAAATAGATTTTAAAGTGTGCCAAATTATATGAAATCAGAATTAATTTGAAAAATAAGAGAAAAATTTGTCAATCCTCCCAAGCAAGAAAGAGAAAATTTTCTAGTTTTTTTCTTAATTCTCTTTCTTATTTTAAAGCCTTTATACCCAAAGTTATTTGCTTCAGAACCTTTTGAAGGAGCTCATGAAGGTTTTGGAGGTACTTGTTCATTTTCAATTATTTTGTAGTAGAAGGGATATTAATTGTAAACATTTATGTTTATCAATAAAAAAGTTTGATATATTATTCTATCAAATACGGTAGTTTTACTCAAGCATTTAATTCTTGATTTGGCATAATATCTTGTATGTGCCCATCTAATTGTATTATGAAGTCTTATTTATAAGTATTACAAAAGGATTGGAAGAATTAATGCTTATATTATAACTAAAGCGAAGTCCTAATGCATAGTATAAGACTACTACAAAAATATCAAAAATAAAAGATCACTTGATATAAATTAATCTTACAAATTAGTAAGCCAAATATTCTCTTAAACCTAAACTAAGAAACACAATAATATCAAATCATATTAAATATTTAAAAATATTTTTTAACATTCCCCCTCAAGTAAAATATGATAAATTATTATTAATTTTCAACTTAGATTTGAGGGTTCAAAACTATGAAATGTTATAAGGTGACAATCAAGTGAATTTTGTAAGGTGAAAGCAAACGCTCATCGTAAGGTGATGGTGGAACTAATGTTGTAAGGTAACACTTGATAGAGACATTGTAAAGCAATGCTTTGCAAAGATGTCATAAGGTGACAAAGAGAAAACTATTGTAAGGTAATGGTAAGACAACTATCAAGCAGCAATATTTAATCATGTTTACCACCAATCATCTTCAATATTTAAGGGAGGCCAAAGTTGCAATTCGGGCCCAATCGGATCGATCTCAGAGGACCAAATCAACCTGGAGTTGTAGTTTGAGGGTTTTGGATTTACGATCTACAAGAATGAAATTGATCAAGTAGGAATAGGATTATAAAATTAGAATGTAAGAATTAAAAATGTGGATGATAAGATCGACATCGAGTTCGATCCTAAAAGGCCGAGCTAGATTGCATTTACTATTGGATTGATCGTGAAAGGTAGGAGATGCAAATTTTGGGCTGAAATTTCAAATATTGAACATGACAGCATATTTTTAAAGGGTATTTTGGGTATTTCTTGTCTTTTAACCCTAAAAACACTTTGTACCACTATGAGTACTCATTCACTTGCATTGTAATGGAAAATATAGAATATTGTAACCTTGTCATGTTCAAATGAGGAAGTTTTTCTTCTTTCATCCATAATTGTGTGTTTGGTGAGTGTTTAGTGAATTAACTCCAACCAGTATCAAATTACGTCTTTTTGGGTGCATTTTGGTGGTTCGTGGCTAACATCTATACAGAGTAGGTGTTTGGTTCTAGTGGTTGTTTCCATTTCCAAATTGTAGTAAGGGTTTGCCTCATGTGACGTACGTTCTTACTCAGTGGTTTGGCTTCAATTTTACTGATTATCCCTTCTATTTTTCCTTATTTTATTTTTTTACAATCATTTTCTCTGTTTCCCAACCATCTTCGATCCTTTGCTTCTGCTCGGTTCATATCAGTTGGCATTAGAGCCAATTAATCAAGTTTCTAAATTGTGTTGAACGGTTGGCATTCCACATTGTTGTATACTCCACATTTTGTTTTATTTTTTCCACCTCCTACACATTCTTTTATTTATAGAAAATTCAAAAAAATTTCTAGATTGAATTAGGCTTGTTTGGACGGATTTGATTTTTGGAGGTGTTGAGAATTTGTAGTGTTGTATGTTGGAAAAATTTGTTGGAGTATTGTGTATTGTTAAATAAAATATTCTAAACTATTTGGGTGAAATTTAGTGATTTTTTGGTGTTGAAATATTGTGATATTTGTTTGGAGTTGTATATTGTTTGGAGTACCAAAAAAAAAAAAAAAAGAAGAAGAAGAAGAAGGAAAGAAAAGGGGCAAAAGAAATTTGTACAAAAAAAGGTAGGAAGAAAATAGTGTAGAAAGAGAAGAGACGTTTTTTACTATTCTGGACTATTGGACAATTTTTGGGTGAATTTTGGTGTTAAAAATTTATGGTATTGTGGTTGGAATATTTGTTGGAGGATTGAGTTTTTTTTGGACAAAAAGGAAAAAAAAAGAAGAAGGAAAAAAGATGCAAAAGAAAAAAAATTGTACAAATATATATATATATATATATATATATAATATTTGGGCATGTCTTGATATGTTGAAATTGTGATTTTGGGTTGAAAAATATTGTAGGGAAATTTTTGTGGATTTTTGCGTTGATTGGAGTTCAATTTTTTCGTCTAAGTCACTAGCTGAATTGATTTGAGGTCCCCCTTGGATCAATCGTGCTGCTAGAGTTATCAAAAAACCTAGTTGTTGAACTACTTCCAATGTCGATCACACCATCACCAAATTGATCGTGATCCCATTTCTTCGAGCGATTGCGCGTACCCACTCGAGCATGATTGGCATGTTCTACATGCAACCAGATTAATTAGCCTACCCTTAAGATTGGTTGTAATTGTAGTTTTCCACCCAGATAGATCTAATTTAACTTTAACTCCATTTTCTACAATTTTACACCTTCCTTGTTGGTCGTTGAACTTAAGGATCACACCAATTTATCCAAGGCCACATTGAGTTAAATTGGAAAGATTATTTTGAGTGATTGAGTGCATGAATGGTGTGAGATACACTTCCACATTTATATACACACGCACATTGTGCTTGCACCATTTCTTTGTGATGTCACACATTTGAATAGGCGTGGGAGATGATGAGCATGCCATGAGGACTACACTTGAATCTTTTACCCCAGAATTGAAAGGCCTCAATCAAAAATGGATAGAATGCGAAGAAAGTTGGAAAATGGTGAGGAGGCCAATGGTATCCCCACTAAGCACCCAGTGGATACAAATATTTTGTGCCTAAATTGCTTCCAATGGGGACACTTCATGAACAAATGTCTAAATAAAATGGCTAATATTCCCCTTATGTGTGGTACACTTGTCGAGGCTGAATTGATTCCATCTATGGAGTTGGGGCCATTAAATGAAGATAGGCAAGACGATAGGAAATGTGAAGGAGAAGTTAAGGCAAATGATGTGATAGTTAAGGAGGGGAAATTTGAACAACAAGAACCTAAGATAATTGGATTAGGGGTTGAGAGAGAATGAACATTCGAAAAATGACCATAGAACAAAGTCGATATATGGAGTTCACTCTTTACTATCAATGTCTTGCTTTGTAATCATGATAAGTGCACTAGACTTTAAGTTTGAGATGACATGGTTATCTTGTGCACATAATGATCAACTTGTTATTTGGGAATTAATGGCCAATGTTTATCATAACATGGGATAAGGTCACGTGCCTAACGTGCCATTGTCTTGGTGCGTATGGAGGCGTGGGTGAGTTTAGTAAGAAATTTGTCTTCTTACAAGTGAGCAAAGAGTTTATCTTATACAGTTGGCATTCTATGAGACAAAAGCCCTTGGCAAAGGCAATGTCTAATCGAAAAAGAGTTTTTAATATGAATATTTGTCTCATGAGAAAATGCTAATTAGTCATATAGTTAAGTTTGTGAGTTTGACTAATCCAGGACTCTTGCTCGGTTAGGACAATATAAGACAAAATGTCTATATAGCATGGTAGTCACAATCAAAAAAGTTCATTGTGATCCAAATCACTTTATCTTAATTGAACTATGATATGTGGTGTGGGTTATGTGTTACCCATGTCCTTCGAGTTATGATCATTGCTAATTAAGAATGAATTTAAAAAATCATATACATAAGATTGAGATGTTGTGAGTATTAAATTTATGGCTTGTATAATTTATTTAGTTGTAATTGGATTAGATTAAAAAAATTGTCGTGATGCTTGTTAATAATGAGATCATTTATTAGAAGCATAATAGGAATTTAATTTAATTAATGAGATTAATTAATTAAATTAGTTGGATACAAATGGATTTTAATTATTAATGAGATTAATATTTTAAAAAAATATTGCCTGATTTATTAATGAGATTAATTTATAAGAGTTTATAGGCTATTTAATTTAAAATGGTCTATGTAGGAGGATGTGTGGAACCCATGTACTAAAATCTTGTGTCTAAACTATAAATAAGAGTCTTTAAGAGTTCAAGACATCATTCAAGATAGAAAAAATCATGCACCCTAAGCAAAAGAGAGGAGAAACATAAGAAGAAACCTAGCCACCTTCTTATGTTTCTCCTTTGTCAAAAAGTCCTTTTAACTTAAAGGTGTTTGCCTTAGAACATCATAAAAGAAGTTTTGTGGAGGGTAAGAGGGGCTCATAAGTGTCTTGATCATGTGGACAATTTAGAGGTCAAAGTTTGAGAGTCAAGACTTGAAGGATCACACACGAAAAGGTAGGAGATGTTTTTAAGGTGTAGTTTTTATCTTTACGCTTGTTTGATTTATGTCTTATGCGTTTGGCACCAAAAGTGCATGGGGATTGCTTCCTTATGCTCCACTACTTGTATACCATTATTTTATGTGATAAAATTTTGATTTTTATGGCTAAACTCCAATGAAATCCAATAGATACATGTTAAATTGGTGGGTGTGAATGAGACTCGAGAAGTATTAAGGAAAAATTTATTTGGTAGCAATTAAATTGAACCAAATAAACTATGGTACTTATTAGTAATGAAATGGCCTTTAGTTTAATTAATGGAGATTAATTAAATTAAAAGGACATGACACAAGTAGGCATACAAAGATTAATAATTAAAAGGCGATATGGGTTGCTATTATTAATGGCATTTAATAATTAAAAGTCCATGGGCGAGGAATTATTAAAGGTTCATGTAGGAAGTGTTAGTGATATGTCCTCTAACGCCAATAGAAAATGAGATATACTAGAAGAACATTTAATTGTATATATACTTTTCATACTAATTAATGACACATTGATTTTTATATCAATATCATGGAAAGTTTTCATGCATATAAATTTTAAATGGTGTAAAATATTACTTGTGTCCATGTAATTGAGTTAAGAAGTTTTATTCATAAAGAGTTATGTTTATGGACACAATATTGTCTTAGTACTCGATTACTAAAATTGCTAGACATTAACACTCTTTAGGGCATTGGAGATTAGGTACAACTTGCACACCACGTATTTATATATTGAGTGTCATACCGTTTAGTATAAGATATTAAGAAAATATGTGTATGGATGTGTCATTATACAATGAGCATTTAGACAACGACTTGCAGAACAAAACATATACATGGAGTTCACTTTTTGCTATCAACATCTTGCTTCATGATTGTGTTAAGTGCGTGTAGACCTTAAACCAAAGATGACATGGTTATCTTGTGCATATGATGGTCAATATGTTATTAGGGCATTAAAGGCTTATAATTATCCTACTATAGGATAAGGTCGTGAGCCCAACGTACCATTACTTGGGTGCGTGTGAAGGTATGTGTGCATTTGATATGAGATTTGTCTCATTACAAGTAAACAAGACATTTATCCTAGGCAGTTGTTGTTTTGTGAGACGTAAATCCTTGGCTAAGGTAGTGTGCGATCAAAAAGGAGTTTCTAATAGGAACATTGGGCTAATGAGGCAATATTGATTGGTCATATGATCGAGTTTGTGAGTTTGATTAAATTCATGACTCTCACTTAATTGGGACAAAGTAAGACAAAGGGTTTATACCACATGGTATTCATGATTAGAAGAGTTCATTGTCATTTATTTCACTTTGTCTTAATTGAGCTACGATATGAGCTACAAGATAGGTGTTATCCATATCCTTCGAGTTATACTCATTGTCATGATATTTGTTAATGATGAGATCATTAATTAGAAGAGAAGTTATTCTAGCCACCTCATCCATCTTTTGTTGCCAAAAGCTTTCCAACCTAAAGGAGTTTTTGTTAGAGCCTTATAAAAAGTGTTTTGAAAGGTGTAGAAATCACTCGTCATCACAATAGTTGTGTGAAAAAAATTAGAGGTTAAGGTTTGAGGGCCACAACTCAAGGATCTCAAACTCACCGATTGGAATGTGATTCCAAAGTTACGTTCTTTTTAGTTTTCTTTAGCACTTCTCAATTGATGTGTGCTGTATGGATAATGTGGAATGGGTTTGGTATGTTATTCTACTATATTTATATCATTGATTTATGGTTTTAAAGTTTTAAAATCCAACCCTAAACTAGTTAAAACCTAACAGTGTCACTAGAGTCATCATATTCCTTATACAATCGCAAAATTTAATGATCCTTACGTGGTTTATGGTGTTTTCTCATTTAGAAATCATTTAAACATGTATTGGATACTTTTATATATGTTTTGGAATCATTTTTGTGGGTTTGGAACCAAAGAAAAATTAGAGAAATTGAAAAAACTAAGTTCGCGTGAAAGCTACACCGGGAAACCTACTCACGACCTCAAGATGAGATCTCATACCCCAACAAAGGTGCTCATGGAGCTAGTTGCCTATGAAATATAGATTCTACCATGGTTGCCCCATGATTGTGGCAGTGGCCTTCGCAGTTTTGTCGGTGGCCGCGATAGAGAATTTTTCTGTATCATAGCACGCTATGCAGCTGTGGAAAGACATTGTAAGGCTACAGGAACTATTCCTTCGGTCATACAGGCAGGCAGTAGACCCTTTTTTCATGTTTATCACTGTAACACTTTGGAAAAGTGTTTTCCAGGAATGAAAACAAAGGCATGAAATGCGTAAACCATGGGAGGGGTTATCAAGTGAAATTGTTTAATTATACATATGATGTATAATTGTTTGAATATATGTTGTGGATGAATTATGGACTTAAAACACTTGTGGATGAATGCATTTTCTTTTAGATTGGTTTTCAAGGGTAGCATAATTATTTTTCCTGGATTGTTAGGGCATAAACCTAAGTTTTAGTTTACTATGTAAAATAAGGATTCTCTGTGGTATGCCATGTGTAAATGCAACATTCAAGATATCAAGAAGTTGATATTCATGTGGAAACTAAAAGTGAGTGCTATTTAGAGTTCTATAGAGCCATGTAGGATTAAAATAGATGGCATCAAGGAGTTGATGCTTATGCGGTGATGGAGACTTGGTGCTATTCTAAGTTCCATGGCGAGGTGGGCCCTATGAAGCCATGAAGATCAAGATAAAATAAGGAATTTAGGAAATTCCTATGTAATAAAATAGAATTTTACACAATACAATTTATGACTCCAGTAGTGTAAAAAAGTATGGACTTCTAGGTCTAATTTGAGCTGAAAGATACGAACTTCTAGATCCAATTTGAGCCAAAACATATAGACTTCTAGATTTAATTTGAGCTAAAACATATGGACTTCTAGATCGAATTTCACATTACAATAGCACATTTATGACTTCGGGTGCATTAGACGTGGCATTCAAAGCATACTACGCCTTAAGAGCAGTTAGCCACAAGCGTAGTTCAAATCTTACGAGTTTTTAGTTAATGGGTATGACTAAAATGGACCTAACATCTTAAGACTCAATTATATGTGGTATTTTTAGTCCATGGACCAAAGAAAATATTGGATTGCTCATGAGATGTGTAGGTAAGAGTTGCCACTCATTGGGCTTAGAACGTTAAGACTCAATTACATGAGGTGTGTTGTGCCCAATGAATACCTTGATAGCCCACTGAAAAAATTTTACCAATTGAATTTCCATTCACTACCTAAGGGAGTGTAGGGTTTGAAAAATCTCATGGGAGGCTATTGTGATTTCAAGTCAATAATCATAACGACAACACATATTACAACCAAGCGAACAAGTCTTGGCTATTTTCTGCAATTTAGTTTTGTCTCAAATAATGAAACATTTTTATTATCGATAATTGAGACCTTAATGTTGATTGGAGCCAAGTAATCAATTAGTTTCATGATTGGAGAAGAGTTCTCATTTTTGAGAGAGCTAGTGATATCTTGGATATTACCATCCCACTGCAAAGGAAAGGGTTTATCCTTGAGGAGTTTAGTCTCTTAGTTAGAAAAAATAAAAAAAGCAAGACCAAAAAAGGAAACCTTATGTTCTTAGGGCTAGTGGGAGGGGCGTGATGTCTAGTGCTCAAGTTGGAAAAGAAAAGAGTTTTTAATGTGACAAAAGAGTCATTGGAATTGCCAAGGTGTTGGGATTGGAGGCATAGACCTCTATGTTTGTGAAATCTCTTATTTTATTGGTGTGTTCTTTACATTTTAAATCTTGAATTTAAGTGTATATTCCTATATTTGTACTTCAAATCAAGTTTTGGTCAAGAGTAGATCACTTGAAAAGCACGAAGTGGTGATTAAGGTCAGTAGTGGGGTAAGTGTTGTAGCCACTATGATAGACATTGCTTCAGTTAGGCTATCTTTGTATCATGTTTTGCGCCTAAGAGATTATCTATTATTACCAAATGGGCTGAAAACATTGTCTCCACACCTTTTTGGGAAAAGAAGCTTACAAACTTTCTTTTAGAGACTGTAATTGCCAAATTTATTATCATAATAAGTTGATGTGCACTGTCTTATTAGTAAATGGCTTGTGCTACTTAAAGTTAGATGGTAAGCTTGTGTTGAATGCCATAACAAACAAACATGTTACGGATGGCTTAAATCCCAAGTATATTGAGGCATTTTAGACTAGGCCATGCTATGGAGGCTAGGATTTGCAAGTTGGAGATAGAAGGGCTTATTGGCCTATTAGGAAAAGAGTCCTATCCAACTTGTAAACCATACGTCGTAGGTAAGGTGGTTGAAAGTCCATTTGATGGGCAATTCTAGAAAGCCACCACAGTACTAGAGTTGGTTCATACTAATATTTGTAGGCCATTCAATCAAATGGTAAGGCAAATTTTTTATTACTTCTTAACTTTTACTAATGATCATTTTAAAAATGGTTATGTGTGCTTGATGAAGTACTAGCACGAGTCCTTCAAAGAATTTATGGACTTTAAGGTTGAAGTAGAGAAACAAACCAATAAGCATGTAAAGGCATTTTAATTAGATCATGATAGGGCTTACGTGAGTGTTAAGTTTATGGAATTTCTCAAAGTAAATGGTATTGTCACAACTCACACCGCTAGCAACTGCTTAATTGCATGGTGTAGCTAAGCACAGGAGTCAGACTTGTTAGACCTAGTTCAATCTATGATGAGATTCATCGAATTCCTATTTCTTTATGAAACACACCTTTCTCATAGTCGTATATATCTTTGATGGGATTTTCTCTAAGTTCATTCCTTTAACCCCACATGAGATGTGGAGTCGGAGGAAGCTCAGGCTAAAGCATATTACGACTCCGGGATGTCTGCCTTGCCTTGAGAAGAGTAAATTGGATAAGTTAAAGGTAAAGGCCGTTATGGGATGCTTTGCCAGCATCCCAAAGATTCCATTAGACATGAGTTCTACCTATCCAAAGATACTGGGATTGTCAATAGTTATTATGCATGCTTTCTAAAGAAGAGTTCACTAAAGAAACTAGTAGAACAGAATTGCTCAAGGAAGTTGAGTGCAAGGAACAATGCAATAGGCCCACATAACAAATTCCTATTTAGGAACAACTTTGTACGATAGAGTCATTGTGACGATTAGGTAGAATCTTTCATTCACTAGAAAGATATGGGTATCTCCTAAAGAAAGAGCAAGAGTTGTCTATAAAGGGAAGTAATGATCATGGAGATGATCCTTCTACCTTTAATTAAGCAATGGAAAGTAATAACTCAGCCAAGTGGCTTGAGGCTATAAATCAAAGATAGATTTTTATGCATGCGAACTAAGTGTGGACCTTGGTGAATATCTAAGGGAATGGTTCCCATTGGATGCAAGTGAGTCCACAAGAGAAAGATTAGTTCGATTAGTATGGTAGAAACTTATGAGGCCATTGTTGTGGTGAAGGTCTATAGTCAAAAGGAATGAATTCACTATAAGGAAACTTTCTCACAAGTAGGCATGTTCAAATTTATTCAGATTTTAGTTATGATAGCCACTCACTTGGATTATGTGATTTGGCATGCTGATGTCAAAACTGGTTTCCTTAACTAATTGCTTGAGAAAGACATTTACATGGGAAATTGATCTTCTAGTGTTCTTGAGAAAACTAGACATAATCTTGTAAATGAAAGCTACTCACTTTTGAGTGACTTAGTAAGGTGGTATACTGGCTAAATACATCCTGTGATAAAGTTCCACTGAACCTTGCCCATCAAATCATCCCTATCATCTTGAAATTAGTAAAACTACTTCCACATTTGTTTATCACCCACTATAGTCCATAAGGGCATATTCCATTGGCTATATCTAGAAATCTACTCTTAAATATATCCTTTATTTAAGCCCCTCGGGACGTCAACCACTAGGATCTCCAATATCTTATTACTACCAGGGTACCTCTTTGTGTACCCCATCCTCTCTATTTGTTAGGTTTTGCCAAGTTTAGAATGAAAAATCTAATTAAAATTCATAAATCATCAAAAAAAAAAAAAGCTACAGAAATTAAAATCCTAACTCGATCTGCTTTCTTTACATGACTCATGTAAATTTAAGGTACAACTTAGTTGTATGGATGATCACATAGTATCACATTCATGGATTTATTTGTTTGTGGTTCATAAGCCACGATGATGTCCCAACCTCTAATTTGTCGACACAAATAAGGTATATACAAGATCTCTCCAACAAATCTTTATGAACCCTTTTGAAAAATCCTACAACTCTTTGCAGTTAAAAAATTTCTCAAGAGAAAATATGTAGGATGCTAGTGAATATTTTCTTCTTATGCAATGAGAGTAACACCTAGCCTATGGCCTATACCGTAGCCCATATAAGGTGAAGTGAATAGATCGTATGAACTTTCTTTATCGTGAATGCAATATGGTATATGCCTTTCTTAATTTGTCCTAATCGACCGAGAGCTATAGTTTTAGTCAAACTTACTGACTTGATCATATGACTAATGTTACCTCATGAGGCTAATATCCTATGAAAAACCCATTGTCAATCACCCATTAACTTAGCTAAGAATTTCTGTCTTGGGGAACAGTGAACACATAAGACAAATATTTTACTCATTTGCAAGGAGACAAATCCCTGACTGAATACACTCATTCTTCCATATGCACTCAGGCAATGGCATATTAGACTTATGACCCTATCTCATATCAAGATAGATGTTGGTCCATAGTGCCCTAATTATACGCTAACCATCATGCGCATAAGACAGTTGTGTCGTTTTAAGTTTAAGGCTTATGCGTACTTAATAGGATCACAAAGCAAGATATAAGTAGCAAAGAGTGAACTTCACATGTTTGCCTTATTCTTTAAGTCAATGTTTGAATACATCTCCAATGACATATCCACACGTGTTCTTAGTACCTCATATCAAGTGGCACCACACTTTCCACAAAAACACGTAGTGTGCAAGTTATACTAATCCTCTGATGTCCATCAGAGAATTTGTAACTTTTGAATATGTTTTAATATTTGTGTATCAAGGATTTTGGTGTCTATATTCATTACCCCTTATGAAGAAGATACCTTAGCACATATATATAGGCATGCACATAACATTATGCCATTTATGTGTAGGAAGATATTGCCAAAATATTGATAAAATGAACATCTATACTTTATTAATTAATGAAAAGTAATATTTACAATTAATATATCTCATAAATAATTTAGTTTTAGAGGGCATATCACTAACAATCTCCCATTTGCACTCTAACTCCAATGATCGTAATGCCAGTCATTATAGCATTGATACCCATGTTAGTAAAATGGCAATCCAATTGCAATTGCATCATCATCTTGGCGAGGGGGTCAGTACCATTATCTGCTAAAGTTATCTTTTGCATGGTAATGTTGCCTCTTCCAATGATCTCCTAAGTGACTTGATAGCACCTCTTAATATGTTTGAACTTTTTATGAGACTTTGGTTCCTTTACTTGTGCAATTATATTGTTGTTATCATAATAAAGTTGCAACAATTAATCAATCCCCAGAACCACTTGAAGTTTTATAACGAACTTCTTAATCCAATCAATCTCTCATTCACAACACACATGCTACTATACACTCAACCTCAGCAGTACAATCCAGAATGTTACTCTATTTGGAACTTTTTCCACTTACAGCTTCTCCACGAAGGTTGAAAATGTATCTAGAAGTAGAATTTCTATTATCAACATCTAATTGGAAGTCAAAGTCAATATAGCCATCTACCTAAAGTTCTACATCTCTGTGTACAAGTACCATATCCTTAGTCTTTTTCAAGTACTTAAGGATATACTTGATAGTATTTTAATGGTCTTTTCTAAGATTCAGTTGAAACTTACTCATAACACTTATAGCATAGGTGATATTTGGCCTCATACATAGTATTGTGTACATGAGGCTTCCAATTTCTTAAGCATAAGAAATAGCCTCCCTCAACCTTCTCTTATCATCTATCTATGGGCACATAGATTTTGAGAGATGTATATCATACCTAAATCGTATCAAGCCTCTCTTTGAGGTATCTGTCCTAAACCTCTTTAGGATTTTATTTATGTACAAAGTTTGGAAGCCCATCAATATCTTCGTTGTATCTCTATAAATTTTAATACCTAAGCATAGGTTACTTCTCCCCATTCTTTAATAGAGAACATATTAGACAACTATGTTTTTTCTGAGGTAATCATCCCAACATCATTCTTGATGAATAGTATGCCATAACATAGAACACTAGGAATTTGATGGCGCTCCCATTAACTTTCTTGTAAATTTAGGGCTTAGATCATTTTTTATGAAGTTAAACATTTTGACTACACCATTAAAATAAAGATTTGAACTCCTTAATGCTTGCTTAAGGCAATAAATATTTCTCTTAAACTTGCATACTTTATGAAATTCTCTATGAACTTCAAAATTGTATAGTTGTACCATATAAATATCCTCCTTAAATAATTCATTGAGGAAAATGGTTTTGACATCCATTTTTCAAATCTCATAATACAAGTAGGCAACTATCACATGGAGTATCCAAATGGATTTGATCATAGCTACAGGTGAAAAAGCCTCCTTATATATATATATTTTATTCTCTCCTTTTAACTATGACCTTTTGCTATAAGTCTAACTTTATAGGTCTCCACTACATTAGTCGAACTAATCCTCCTTTTGTAGACCCACTTATATCTAATAGAAACTATTGCCTCAAGTGGATCCACAAGGTTAAAACTTAGTTCGAATACATCAAATCCATTTTGGACTACATAGTCCCTTACCAATTGGTAAAGTCTCTATTTGCCATTGCTTGATCGTGCGTAAAAGGATCATCTCTATTATCATTATTTTTCATGATGAACAACTCTTACCCATTCTTTAAGATGTAACTATATCTCTCTGGTGTATGAGAGACTCTACTAGATCGTTACAATAGTTTCATCATAGAAGGTGATTCTTGAACAGGTAGTTCCATACAAGCTCCTTGATTTGTTTCTCATGCCCCACTTCTTTAAAATCAATAGTTCTACTAGTACTACTTTCTCAAATGAACTATTTTTCAAAGAATCATGCTTGATAACCAAGGACAATCCTTTAGTCCTAAAAAAGGTAGAACTCGTATCCCCATAAAGTTATTAGGATACACTACAAAGCAATCGATAAAGCTCTCTCATCTAATTTGTTCATCTTACTCTATTAAGGTAAGCTAGACATCCCAAAATCTTAATATACTTCAAGCTTGATTGCCTCCCACTCCACATCTTATGCGGTGTTGAAAGAATGGACTTAGTGAGAGTCCTATTCAAGATGTGGGCTGCAATCACAATGGCATGTCCCCATAAAGTTTGATTCTAATACTCTACTATGCCATTCAATTGAGGAGTTTCTAGTGATGTAGTTATGACACAATGCCATTATCCTTGAAGAATTCCACAAACTCAATGTGCATGTATTTGCCACCATGATCAAATCTTAATGTCTTTTCATGCTTGTCTCTTTGTTTCTCTATTCAGTCTTGAATTCTTTAAACTTTTTAAAAGATTCATGTTTGTACTTCTTCAAGTACACATAACCATACCTAAAATAATTGTTAGTAAAGGTTTTGAAGTAGTGAAATCCTCCTCCCACAAACATCAATTTGAACTAACTCTAACATCAATGTGGCTCTTTCAACATGCTTATTAAACGGACTCTTGGCCATCTTACCTAAGATATAAGATTTGTAACTTATATAAGATTCCTTTCCTAATGGACTAATGAGCCCATCCTTATCCAACTTTCTAATCCTTGCCTCTCTAGCATGGCCCAATGTAAAATGCTGCAATTGCTTGAAATTTTAGGCATCCTTAGCATATTTGTTTGGTATGACATTCATCATAAGCTTATCATCCATATGCAAGTAGTATAGGCCATTTAGCAATGAGGTAGTACCAACCATTTATTATGACAACCAATTTAGCACATATTGTTTATAAAAGAAAATTTATAATCTTCTTTTACCAATACAGGTACAGAGATGATATTCTTTAGCCTATTTTGTAACAAGAGAATATTTCAGAACCAAGACATGACTGGATGATAACTAAAGTAGTGCTAATCATGGTGGTTGTAACAGTTGCCCTATTGCCAACCTTGATCACCACTTATTTGCTCACAAGAGATCTACTCTTGACTCAATCTTGATTAGAAGTGCAAATGTAAGCTAATACGTCTGAATACAAGATCCAAGATGTAAAAAATACACCAATGGAGTAAGATGTTTGGTAAACATAAAGTTCCTCGCCTTTAGTGCCAACTTTTAGGCCATTGAGGCATTTGGATCAATTCCTTCTCTAATGTCTATTCTTGTTGCAGTAAAAACAATTTCCCTTGCTAACCTGAGCATTAGATCTCATGCCTTTCTCACTAGTCTAGGAGCATGGAAGACATCAAGGAGTTGATGTTCGTACAAAGACTAAAGAGTTGCTGTGGTTCGAGGTTTCATGACATGGTGGAGCCCATAAAGAAAGATATGAAGACTAAGATAAAGGAAGACAGTCACAGAATTCCTAGGTAATAGTATAGGATTTTACGCATATGTGCATGATCCAATTTTTAGCTTAAATTAGATCTAGAAGCTTTAAATCCTCCATGTTATTTTTTGTTTGCATATTATTTGTGATGGATGTATGAGATACATAAAACTAGATAATATGCGAAGTGAAACCTAAAATTACACGGGCCAAAAAACCTCCTCACATAATATTAAGTAGCAATGGAAAAATTGTTTTATTGTAGCCTTCCACCGAGCGTGAGGTTCTAAGTGTGGCCTTAGTGTGTGATATTATATCATTTGTGGTGTCACATTGTGATGGCGTATTTAGGACTCTAAGTGCATTAGATGGAATATTCAAAGGATATTTCACTTTAAGAGCATATGGCCACGGGTGGGATTCAAATTTGATAAGTTGTTAATCGGCCGGTGTGACTTAAGTGGACCCACATTGTCAAGAACTATATATGGATGTTTCGTGAGGCCATGGGCTAAAGAAAAAGTTAGATCTTGCATGAGATGTATTGGTAAGAGTTGCCACTTATTGGGCCTAGCATGTTAAGATCTGTATGTGTGAGGTATGTTACGTACAATGATGACCCGAATCACACACTAAGAAAATTTTTCTAATAAAATTTCTATTTTCTACCTGATGGATTGTAAGATAAAAAAAAAATATAATAGAAGTTTGTTTTTATTTCAAGTCCATAATCATAATGGTAACATATAATAGAACCACACTAATAAAGTTTTGCCTATTTTCTGCAGTTTACTTTTATCTCAAATAATTTACATCCTCTTATTATTTGTGATTGAGACCTTAATGTTGATCAGGACTAAGATAGTTGACTAGTTTTAAGTTTTGAGAAGAGTTCTTATTCTTAGGAGATTCAGAGGTATATTAGAAGCTATCATCCCATTCAAAGGGAAATAGGTTGTCCTTAAGGAGTCTAACCTCTTGGTTAGTGAGAATAAGGAAGGTAAGAGCAAAAGAAAGAAATTTACCATTCCCAAGACTAGTATGAGAGGCATGAGATCTAGTGTTCATGTTGCTAAAGGAAAGAGTTTTTGATGCTATGAGTAGAGGCATTAGAAAAGAAATTGTGTAGGATGCCTCAATGTGCTAAAGCACGGCATTGGAGGCATGGAACTCTATGTTTGTTAAACATCTTGTTCCATTGGTCTATTCACTACCTCTTAGATCTTAGATTCAGGTGTGTATTCTCACATTTGTACTTTGAATCAAGATTTGGTCAAAAGTAGAATGCCTGAAAAGTGAGAAGTGGTGAATAAAGTTGGTAGTTGGACCAACATTACAACCACTACAATTGGTACTGCTTTAGTCAAGTTATCATCTAGTCATGTTTTGAACCTAAGAGATTGTCTATTGTTACCAAATAGGCTTAAATATATTGTCTTAGTACCTTTATTAGTGAAAAAAGCTTATGAATTGTCTTTTAGGGATAGTAGGTACTATATTTATTACCGTAATAAAAAGTTAGCATTGCCTTGCCTGTATTACTTAAA
The DNA here is from genome assembly GCA_019155195.1 of Avicennia marina. Classification (NCBI taxonomy): domain Eukaryota; kingdom Viridiplantae; phylum Streptophyta; class Magnoliopsida; order Lamiales; family Acanthaceae; genus Avicennia; species Avicennia marina. The sequence goes on along the minus strand of CM032772.1, from coordinate 5,043,256 downwards.
GTTGGGTGATAAGCTAGTGATGAATGCCATAACAAGAATACATGTTAGGGATGGAATTAATCCCAAGCAATTGTGGCATTTTAAACTAGGCCATGCTATAGATGTTATGATTAGCAAATTAGAGAACGATGGGTTTATTGGCCCATTGGGAGGGAAGTCCTATCCAATTTGCAAACCTTTTATTTTAGGAAAGCTAGATAAAAGTCTATTTAATGGGCATGTCCATAGAGCTACATTGGTGTTTGAGTTAGTCCACATTGACGTTTGTAAGCCATTTAATGAATTGGAAAAGGGATGATTTTCTTACTTCATAACCTTTACCAATAACCTTGATGAAGTATAAGCACAAATCCTTTGAAAAGTTTAAAGAATTCAAGGTTGAAGTAGAGAAACAAACTAGCAAACATGTAAAGACACTACGATTAGATTGCAGTGGAGAACACATGAGCATTAAGTTTGTGGAATTACTCAAAGCAAATGGCATTATGTCACAACTTACACCACTAGCAACTCATTAACTGAATGGTGTAGCTAAGCGTAGGAATCAAACTCTGTTAGACATAAGTTCGGTCCATGATGATTTTCTCTAATTTACCCATTTCTTTATAAGAACATGCCGTCTTAATAGCTTCTTACCTCTCGAATAGGATTCCTTCTAGGTCCGTTCTTCTAACCCCACACGAGATATGGAGTAGTAGGAAGTTAAGCCTGAAGCATATCAAGATTTGGGGATACTTGACTTACCTTAAGAAGAGTAAAATAGATAAAGCGAGGGCCATCATGGGTTGCTTTGTTGAATATCCCACGGAGTCTATGGGATGTGAGTTTTACCTACCTAAAGATAACAGGATTGTTGTTGGTTATCAAATACGCTTTCTCAATGAAGAACGTGTTCGAGAAAGTGGTAGGGGTAGAACAATAGTTCTTAAGGAAATTGAGCACGATGAACAAGTTGGAGAGCTCACATGGAAAATTCCTATTCAAGAATAACCTTCTATGATACAAATATCGCAATTGTCAAGTAAGATTTCTCAAGCATAGGAGAGATGTTTATATCTTAGAGAAGAAATAAGAGTTGTTTGTTATGGGAGATAATGATCATAGAGATAATCCTTCTACCTTTGATCAAGCTATAGCAAACAAGGACTCTTCCACTAGTCTAGAGGCTATGTAGTCCAAGATGGATTGTGTGCATGCAAACCATGTCTAGACCTTAGTTGATCCATTTGAGAGAATAGTTCTCATTGGATGCAAGTGGCTTTATAAATAGAAGATTGGTTCGACTAGTGAGATAGAAACTTATAAGACCAAGCTTATAGCAAAAGGCCATAGTCAAAAGGATGGAATTGACTATGAGGAAACCTTTTTATCTATAGCTACAATCAAATACATTAGAATATTATTTGTGATAGCTGCCTGCTTGGATTATAAGATTTGGCAAACAGATGTCAAAACTACTTTCTTCAATAGCATGCTTGAAAAGGACATTTATATGGTGGAACTACAACATTTTTAGGTCCAAAAGGAATCTCATAAGGTATGCAAGCTTAAGAGGTTCATTTATGGCTTTAAGCAAGCATCAAGTAATTGGAATCTTCATTTTGATAGTGCAGTTAAATCATTGGCTTCATCAAGAACGAACATGAGCTATGCATCTGCAGGAGGTTAGTGAGAGCGCTATAAAATTTCTAGTATTGTACGTAGATGACATACAATTGATTGAGAGTGTTGTTGACATGCCAACCTCAATTAAAACTTATTTATTCGATACCTTTTCCATTAAAAACTTGGGAAAAGTGGCCTGCATTTTGGGCACTAATGTTCATAGAGATAGAATAAAAAGATTTTTAGGTCTTTCCCAAATCTTATTCATAGATAAGATATTAAAGAGGTTAAGTATTAAAGCCTCTACAAGAAGATTGCTACCATTTAGGCATGATATTCTTTTCTCAAAGTCCATGTGGCAAATACAAATGCTAAGAGGATGAGCATAGAAGCCACTTCGTACGCTTCAGATTTTGGGAGCTTGATGTACATAATGCTATGTATAAGGCCAAATATCACCTACGTCATAAGTGTCAAAAGTAGGTTTTAGGTAAGTCATGGCAAAGAACATTAGAATATTGTCCAGTGTATCTTTAAGTACTTAAGAAAGACTAAGGATATAGCATTTGTATACAAATATGGTGATTTAAGAGTAGATGGATATATTGATTCTAACCTCCAATTAGATATGAATGATAGAAAGTTTGTCTTTGGGTTTGTTTTCACTCTTAATAGGGGAGCAGTTGATTGGAAGAGATCTAAACAGAACACGACTATAGACTCTGCTACTGAAGGCTAAGTACATTGCGGCATGAGATGTTGCAAAAGTATCTATTTAGATAAGGAAGTTCGTGGTGGAACTTCAAGTGGCTCCATATTTAGATTGACTATTTTCACTTTATTGTGACATCAATGATGTGATTGCATAGACAAAGGAACTGAGATCTCATCAGAAATCCAAACACGTAAAAAAACATTACTGTATTATTTAAGAATTCAATATAAAGAGCAATGTAGCCATGTAGAAAATAATTTCAGCACATAATGTGGTTTACCCACTTGTTGAGCCAATGACACAAGTACAATTGAATTGCTCTCTTAAGAAGATATGTATGTAATACCATAGTAATTAGCATTAGAACTATTGGGCTTGGAGTATAAGTGGGAGATTATTAGTGATATACCCTCTAGTACTAATAGTTAATGAGAGATACTAGGGGAATTATGATTTTATATGTACACTTTCACATTAATTAATAAAATATTTATTTATTTATATCAATATCATGGTAAGTTTTTATGCATGTAAATTTTGAATAGTGTAAAGTATTGCATGTGCCCATGTAATTGAGTTAGGAAGTCTTATTCATAAGGAGTTATGAATATGGATACAAGGTTGACTTAGTGTCTAATTACTAAAACTAGTCCCTGACTTACAAACACTTTAAAAGGCATTAGAGAGTCGGTATAACTTGTACACCTTATTTTTATAAGGTGAGTGTTATGCTGTTCAATATGAAATACCAAGAATACGTATATATGGATGTGTCATTAGAGAACAAGCATTCAGACAATGACTCGTAGCATGAAGCAGATACACAAAGTTCACTCTTAGCTATCAATGTCTAGCTTCGTGATTGTGTTAAGTGCACGTAGATTTTAGACCTGAGATGACATAGTTCTCTTGTACGCATGATAATCAATATGTCATTAGGGTATTAAAGACTAACATCGATCATCGTTTAGGGTATAGTCATGAACCCAACATGTCATTGCTTGAATACATATGGAGGCATATGTGTAGTCAATAAGGGATTTGTCTCCTTATAAGTGGTAAGGCAATTATCCTATATAGTTGATGTTCCATGAAATAGAAATTCTTGGTTAAGGTAAAGTAAAATTGACAAAGAGTTTCTAATAGAAGCATTAGTTTCATGTGGTAACATCAATTAATTATATAATTGAGTTTATAAGTTTAACTAAATCCATGACACTCATTTGGTTTAAACCAATTAAAACAAAAAGGACTATACTACATGGTACTCATGATTGGGAGCATTTATTGTTATCTGCTTCACTTTATCTTATTTAGGCTACGGTATGGGCAATAGGCAAGTATTACCTATATCCTTTAAGCTATGCTCATTGTCAATAAATGACAAACTTAAAAAGCTATGCACAAAAGGTTGAAATGTATGATGAATGTTAAATTGGTGGGATCTGAACAAGGCTTGAAAAATCTCATGGACGAGTCTAGAGAAGACTTGTAGAGTATTTATTTAATTACAATTCGATTAGACTAAATAAATTAGTAAGGTGTTTGTTAATAACGATATCATTAATTGAAAGTACCATAGACCTTTAATTAATAGAGATTAATTTTCATTAATTAAAGGGGCAAGAAGACACAAATGGAATTATATGGTTCCTATCATGTTTATTAATAATGTAATTATTAACTAGAAACATGACAACCTTTGATTTTATTAATGAGATTAATTGAGTTGAATGGCATAATTACATTAAACCTCTATTATTAATAGAGATTTGGGCTGTAATTATTAATGGAGATTAATAATTAAGAATCCATGGGCTATAATTCTAAAGGTCCACATAGTAAGTCCATGAGACCATCACTAATGTGCCTTAGTGTCTTATATATATGGACCATGGACCATCACTAAGTCCATGTTGCATCAAATGCACGGGAAGCCTTAAGTACACCATTGCAATATAACCTCATGAATGTGATGATATCAAATGTTAAGATTATACCTAAAACTTTGAGCTCAATGAAGGCCTACGATGAGACAATTTTGTTGTTGCAATTTAATATTGAATGAGGAAGTTTTTTGGTTAATGTATTTGTCTTTCAGTTTACACTTTAGTCATTTTACATGCACTTATTGTAAAATATAAAAATAAATTATGGTCTTTCTAGAACCAATTGGAGCTGACGATTCTATACCATTACAAGTCTTTAAAATTTGTCTTCATTGGTCTTAGATTTCTTTTCTTCATGGGTTGACCATGCTTGGACCATTAAATGGACGTCAACTCTTAGTCTTGAATAAGCACCAACTCCTTGGCCTCCAAGCAATTACCAACTCTTGGTCTTGAATTATAATTACATCATGACATAGCACAAAAAAGTTAATTCCTATTCTACTTTGAAAAACTTGGGCTTATATCCATAAAATCTATGAAAAATTAATTTATACATCTAGAAAAGCCAAAACTAAAAAAATTAAAAGCATCCATATGTATTTTAAGTTTATAATTCATCCAACCATCCATAAAACATCTGAACATCAAATGTGTGATTATGATTTACGCATCTTATGCCTTAATTTTAGTTTGTAGAAAACTCATTTTCTAAGTTTTAAATTTGAAAAAAGTACAAAATAACCCTTTGTAGCCTCTATGTGGCTATAGGAATAATTCTCATAGCCACAAGCAATCTTTCTACAGCATGGTTAGCTGCAATAAAAGACAATCCTTTGCCACAACTACAACAATGGTGTTTTATCGCAATCAATCTAGTAGTCACAAAGCCACTCTTCCCACAGTAGTGAAGCTGGTAGTAGGGATTATGTAAAACGTACTGCCAAGTTTTGTGGCCTCAAGAACCATTTTTAGGGCATTGAAACTTTCTTGATGCGACTATGGCGTTGAAACTTTTTTAGATGCTTAAGATTTGATTTTACACACCATTCGGAACCAAGAAGAAACAAGTATTTCAATCATAGCAAGTTTTTAAATAAAAGTTTACAAATTTCAAACGAAAACAAACTACAAATCCTAAAATGAATGTTTTTAAGCACATTTATATGAAGAAAACAATAGCTCTAATGCCACTATTGGTTGGGTTATCGAATTTAGGATGCTAAATTTTAAATCAAAATTCATAAACTATTATAGAAAATGAAGTGGAAATTAAAATCCCAAGCTAGATTGCTTTTCTTTACATAACTTATATAAATTTAAAACACAATTATATAAATAATTGCCTAGAATCAAATTTTTAGATATATTTGTCTGTGATCCACAAGTTGTAGCGATGTCCCGACTTTTAGTTTGTCCACATGAATAATGCGCAGTCAAGACCTCTCTAATAAATCTTCATGAACTCCTTTGTGAAATCCCACAAATTCTTTGTACTTAGAGAAATTCTTAAGAGAAAATATGTAGAAAGCTAGTGAATATTTTCTTTTTGGTGCAATGTGTGGTGGATTAATAGTAACACACAAATGAACAGTGCTGCATGAATATTAACCCTATGAATAGTACTATGGAATTCTTTTAATTGATTTATTCCTGAAACACATCATATATATATATGGTTGGATTCCTAGTCCACCTAGAACACATGAAAATGGCTTTGTAGCCTTGTACATGGTCCTTAATATTAATTCAAGTCCTTTCTATTTTAATTATTAATCCACTTAATAATTAAAACCCATTGGAATTATATCTTTTAATATTATTAATCTCATTAATAAAATCAATGGCCTATAATGTTTCCAATAATATTCCTATTATTAACAAACATAATAGGTATAAAATAATTCTATTTGTGTCTTATTCTTTAATTTAATTGATTCCTATTAATTAAATTTAAAGATTCATTATGTTTCTAGTTAAGAATCTCATTATTAAACATAATGAGAAACAAATAATCTTATTTGGTTCAATCCAATTGTGATAAAATAGATTTTGCCATAAAATTTTTCAAACCTCATTCATAGACACCACTTTGCAAATGCCTTTTAGTTATTGCTTTGTTCTTACGTGTGTGACTCTAAGTTTATATTTAACTGACAAGGAGCATAATTTGAATGGGTAACATCTAATTTGTGTATTATATCGCAGCCTATCTAAGGTGAAGTGAGTGGACCATATGAACCTATTCGATCGTAAATATCGTGTGGTATAGATCTTTGTTTTTATTTGTTTCGATTAAGTGAGAGTTATGAATTTAATTAAACTCACTAGCTCAATTATATGACCAAATTAATTTTACCTCATGAGACTAATATTCTATTGGAAACGTATTTCTAATTATACAATATCTTGGCTTAGGATTTTCATCTTATGGAATATCGATCACATAAGACAAAAACCTTACTCATATGCAAAGAGACAAATCTTTTATTGATTGCACACATGCCTCCATACACATCCAAGCACCAGCACGTTGGCTCATAAACCTATCTCATATTAAGATAAATATTACTCTTTGATGCTCTAACGACACGTTAATTGTCATGCATACAAGACAATCATATTAATTTAGGTATAAGGCTCATATATTCTTAACATGATTACAAAGTAAGATATTAATAGTAAAGAGCGAACTTTACTTGCTTGATTGGTTCCTCAAGTTAGTGTTTAAATATATTATTCTCTAATGATTAATCAATACACTTTTGTTTTAAGTATCTTATACCAAGTGGCATGACGTTCACAATACAAATACATGATGTACAAGTCGTTTCGATTCTATAGTGCTCATTTAGATAATTTGTAACTTGCGAAACAAATTTTAATAATTGTATATTAAAAGTTTTATATCCATATTTATAAGTTTTACCAATGAAATACCTTAACACAACCATTTAGACACACACACAACTTTACACTCTAATAAAATTTATGCGTATGAAAATGCTACCATAAATAATTTGGTTTTAAAAAGTATATCAATAACATTAGTACAATTGGTGGTAGCGTAAAACTCCCTTAATAACTATAATGATGCCTACGCTATGCAATATCTAGCTATCTAACTCCTCTGGTGCACATGCAAGATTGGTTGTACTTTATGATCTTGCATCAAATCTAAACGCACCCCTATCTCCAGTACGAGTTCTCTCTCCTTGTCAACTATAAAGATTTGTCTGGCCTCAATTGATGTGAATTTGAACTTATCAAGGTCACTTGATAAATCAACTAAAGGTAATGCAAAAAATGCTCATTCGTTATGAATGTGTGGTTCACAAATGATGTAAGTTACGACTATAGCGATTTTTAGTGATGGTTTTGTCCTCTCACGTCATCCTAAAGTTTTTCACGACAATTAGGGTAATTTTCAATTATCATAAGCACATTGTTTTCAGAGTCAATCAAAAATATTACGTCCCATAATCCAAGTCATTCCATCCACTAAACCACTTTCTTATAATGTTAGTTTGAAGGAATTTACTTGGCACTTTCCAACAAAAAAAATTAAGAGCAGCAAGATCAATGACCAAGTTTCTCTCCTCCAAACTTCACAAAATTTTTCTATTCATCTTCATATATTTCTTAATGTTATAATTTAAGAATACATACAATTCAATGTTCTGTAGTTCGTGAAACTAAAAGTAATAGCATTCATAAATTTATATGCTCATAGTTAAACTCTAAAACACTAGAAGCAAGTTAAAAACTTCAATTGAGAAAATGTTGGTTTCAATCTGATTCATGAAGAAGGATTAAGATCTGACCAAGGGTGAAGAATTATATAGTTTTAGCTTTAGAAATGTTAAAATAAGTGAATAGATAACGAGTCTTCCATTGGAAAATTAGTTTAAGCTTTCCTTTGATTAGTGTTCAAAGTAGATAGTGTGATCGAAGTCGAAAATTCTATATACTAGTACTGTTAGTTTACCGATGTATGCAATTTTTATTACTAAACTAGATTTCGTCCATGTTAGTCAAATCAACAAGTTTTCATCAAGTTGGAGAGATAGATTTGAGAAGTCAAATGGATTGAAGCATTTGAGGCATAACACTGGCTATTGCATTACCATTATTGGTTAGTAAGTATGTGAATTTATGAAGTAAAAGATTCAGCACGAAAGTTAAAGATTAGTGTAAAAGTAGGAGAAAAAAATAAATAAAAAATATTATTTTGACAATTAATATATTTGAAAGAATTGATTTCAATGGCAAATTTGCATCACAACATAGCCGTAAATTCTAACTATGTTAGTGATTTGAACGAGTGCCTACCATAATGTTTCTTTTTACTCACGTTGAAGGACTTGTTGGCTGGAAATCAAGAATTTAATCTAAATTTGCATTGTCCATGACAGAAGTATGTTATATGGTTGTAGTTGAGGATGAATGTGTTAAAAACGGAAGAAATAGGCAATACTCCATCCTATACAATGCGGTATAAAAATAATTTCATGAAATTTCCTGAAATCACAGTGAACGAATCTATATTTATATGGAAAAGTACAAACATATGTAATTTTAATTTATATAAAAAGAAAACACGCCCACTCTTCTCTCATCCATGTAATCTGTATTGTTGAGCTTTGTCAAACTTTCTTTTGATTTCTTTCATATTTTTATAATTGCAGTAATATGTCTCAGTACCAACCAACTTAAAGGCTTTAGCCACGCATGGTTAAGATAGAAAAGCATCTCAAATTGAAAGAAACAAAGCCAGCCAGAGTATCTTTTTATTATGAACATTCTTAAATGTTATTTAAGTGTTCTTTTGACAGAGACAAAATATTTAAATTTTTATGAAAGGTCGGACTGAAGATTTCTTTTCAAATTTGCATCAGCATATCAGCAAACTAAAACGAAGGTTGACGACAGAATGACCTCGAGACTTGAGAATGGATGACCCCCGAGAATGTACCAGAATAACATTAATGCCAACATTAAGTTCCTGAGGAAAATGCAAAACAGAAAAATCGAAAGCAAAGCGACAAGAATCTGCGAACCCAAAAGAAAAAGAATCTCATCAAACCCGAGGAAAAGCAAAAAAGAAACTAAAGACAAGGACAACTCCTTCATTGTTGATTCGCCATCCCGCACTCTCTCTATACTCGCTCATCTCTCTATCTCTCTCTCACTTTTGTATATCAACTTACAGCTCGGTCATAAAAGGCAGTCATGGCGGCGGGGTTCGAAGTGGTGGTGATGCTATTCTTGCTTTTCACCGCTACGACCTTCTCCGCCGCAGGTCTGGCGGCTGCGAACTGGTGTGTGGCGAGGAGTGATGCCAGCGACAAGACTCTGCAAACAGCTCTTGACTATGCATGTGCGGCTGGGGCTGATTGTTCGCCTATTCTGTCTTCTGGGCTTTGCTATCTACCAAACACGGTGCAAGCCCATGCTTCCTACGCCTTTAACAGCTATTATCAGCGGAAGGGCAATGCTCCTGACTCTTGTTCATTCGGTGGCACTTCCACCATAGCCAGAACTGATCCAAGTTTGTATTTTTACTCTTTTGCGAACATACTGGTTGACAAGAGGATTTATACATCTGCTTGTTGTGTTTGAAAGAATGTTGTCTCTTTTTCGTTTTGATCTTTGTTTTTGGGTGTTTCAAGTGGTACCTGCATTTTTCTCTGGGGTGGGGATGGGAGTAGGGATTCGTTGGGAATGTTTTTTATTTTATTTATTTTTTTAACAGTACAGCCTTTGCTTTCCACACAGAGACACTGGATATGTATACCTACAGGTTTTAGGCAGATATTGTTTGAGCAAGTTTAGTTTTTGAGTTTATATCTCGATTTGTTCATTTATTAATTTCTTGGTGTTTCTTTTTCCCTTTTTTTTTTCTCCTTTTCAGGCTATGGATCTTGCGTTTATCCGTCGTCTCGAAGGTACATATTTGTTTTAACCCTTTGTCTGGTGTTTAACATATATTTAATTTGCGCTGCTTTCCCTTTTCTGAAACGCTATTTTGTTCCTTTTCCCAAAGCTGCGTATTTGCTTTAGTATCTTTATTATTTTTCCATGGGCAGGTCCCTGTGGAGATTTTTTAATTATGAGAACTACTCATGTTTTACCCTGAAGACAGAGAGAGTTTTGATTCTTGGACTGCTTGTTAAAGTTTTTGCACATATGGCATAATGAGTTTGTAATACTGCTTAATAAAATGCAGCTATGCATCTGATGCTTTGATGTATAATATACCCCACTTGAATATCTATGGGCGGTAACATATCTTTAATTCAAAAATGACTCTATGCATAGGGATAAAATTTTTTGTTTTTCTGTTGATTGTTGCTGTGGAGGCTGCGAGTCTGGATGCAGTACTTCGGGGTGTCTTTATTCATGGTTGGACCTTGGGGTTCACTTATCCTCTGGTTATCTTTTGACTGTGATATGGACATACATGAGTAACTACGGTGGATCAAACCCTGTGCTTAAATTTATAATATATTTCTGCGTAATGATATATTTTGTGAATTATTTGGATTTATAATATGAAACAGCATGGCTGAAGAAAGACACTAAGGAGATATAATAGTTGGAGAAAGTATTGGAAAAAGAGGAGATCAGAAACAACAAAAAATGATAAAAACTTTCTCGGCATTTGTCTTCTTGAAGGATGAGTTTGTTTTATTTAACACCCTGAAGACAAATAGCGAGTTACTCTAAGAGCCTACACTTGATAGTCAGTACATAATATGGCTGGATAGATGTGCAGTACAATCTTCCTAGGCATGATGACAAATCATGGCATTGTTAGCATGAAAACAAGGCAAGATATGTTCTTACCGTTTCTTCTCAATCAAATGGCATTCTGTAAATTAGGTGTATCATTACATCTACTAGTTATGTGCTTCTATTTTCTTGAGTGGCAAACTGAAACCATTCTGGACTTGATTGATATATCAATGGGCAGAGACTAACTACCTTTCACATGTGAAATAAAATTTCAATAACCTTTCATCACGGTCATAGGGAATTCAATATTTACGATAGACAAACAGAGACATGAAGATTAATCACAATGGTGATTGGTGAAGAGGAAGAAGACACGAACAATTACTGAAACCTTCATGTTTCTTACTTGATGTGGAGAAGAAACAAGTAGAGTTTTATACTTTATTTATCTTAGGGAGACTTATTCTCAAATCTCACCACAAAATCACAAAAGGGAACAATTTAGAATGGTACATCTTACCATGTCATGGGTAACCTCGTTATTGTTTTCTATGAACATGATTTTGTTAAATGTTCCTTTGTATTGTCATTGAGGTAAGACTTCAAAAGTGAGAGTAGCTGCCCATAAACTGAAAAAGATATATAAATGTTATTGACTATAGAGAAGCTGTTGTGGTCCTGGATGTATTTTAAGGATAAATTGGTTAATCAGAAGTTGGATATCATGCTTACAGGACTGACTTTGTGCCTTTTGTCCCAGAATTATACCTTTTATTTTTTTAATTAATGCCTATGGGCTAAAATTTGGCCAATTCTCCAAAGCTGTTTCACCACAGCTCAAGCAAATGTGCAAGGAAATGGAATGTATCTAAGTTTGGACTCATTTGTACTATTTAGCTAGTTGCCAAGAATGAAAGGATCTATGGGTGATAGCCTTCATTTAATTTCTAGTTAATGTGTGATACTTGAACATCAGTATTACTCACAAGGGGCATGAGTAGATACTATATATACAGTTGGCTATTGGCAAATGTACTGCCAGAATCCTATTAGAATGTCTTTTTGAAGAATGCATCACATATTTGAACATGTGTAACTGCAACACATATTTATATGGGAAAAACTTATTGCACGTCAGAACCAATAAATAAAAAATTATATATGGTTGATAAATTATGCAGTCAGAACCAAATAAAAGAAAGAGAAATAATAATAACCATTTGATAGCAAAACTATGGCACTGTAGAGTATTGTAGGAACTGCATGGTGCCTTGCATAGCCTATAATCGTCCAGTTTGCTCTGGCATTCCTAATGCTTTGATTATTTAATATTAATTTTTTAAACTTCAGGGTTTAGCTGATATAAGGTATATTGCATTCTCATACAGCAATTTATAGGTTCTGTCAAATATTTACAATTTAAACTTGAAATTGCCTGTTGTTGACTGGCGAGTGTTTCTGTAAAATTCAGGAGTAGGATCTTTATATTCTTTACAAAAGACAAGTCATGACACTTAAAGCTGTTAAACTTGAAAGTTTTAAGAATTATTTATTTTTTAATGTATATAATGTGAATGCAAATGTGGGGCACCAATGTAATAGGGTCGTTGTCAATTCAGGGCCAGGCTTTCTTTATATTCCTAAAGAATGAGAGTTACAATTCATGAAACCTGTACCAATTAAGAACAGTAATAACAGGACTTTCTAAACTCATGTAATGTCACTGTACTTGTTTGCCGTTCTTGTCATTGACTTTTACTTTATTCTGAAAAGGTGTATAAGTTGTCATAATAATGCATTGGCACGATTACTCCATGAACCATGATTACTTTACCATTTGTTTCACAACAAAACTATATTTAAGGAATCAAAATTAAACTGAGGCTAGTCTACATTCAGGTGTTGCCTATCCTGTAAACTATTGCCCCAAATCGAACTTAAGCTGTGGATGGATTTCAGTCGCCTGTTTTCATATCAGGGATTAGGCTTGCACAATATTGCTATTTGACACTGATAAAACAACTTAAATCTTTTAAGGTCATTTCAAATGCACTAATGCCCTTGTATTTGAACTGAGAACTACATCAAGGACTAGAATAATGCCTATTTGATTGTGAAACTTGCCAAAACAGAAGAAATGTTGAAGTAAATATTTTAAGAGCTAAAAGCAATATAAATTTCAAAGAATTGTGACTCAGAAATATTTCAAATCCAGTGTAACGGTAACTAGACTTCATTAAGGTAATTCTAGTGGAGAAAGGCTTGTAGGTTAGAAAGTATTGTCAGATGCTTGTGGCAAGCATTCTGTCCTGGCATTTTTGAGGTCAATTCTACAAGGGATAGATTGGCTGGAAATTCGATCTTGCAAAATCTAAGGAGTTTATATGTAATTCAAGGCATGATTGCTTATCATGAAGAAATATACTTCTTGGAACCTGAAGCAGAAGAATTTTGAATGCCTGTCTTTGTATTAAAGCTTCTATGATGATAACATTGGAAAGGATTAAAACAATTCTAGCTTTCAATATAATTGAAAAGAGGTCTCAATTTATAGTATGAAATGATTACAATCACCAAAAATAAAAATATCTTAACATAAATTTAATCTTAACAACTAAGAAAAAAAATATGTTAATTAGATTAATACAGAAACCAAATATGTAAATATCAAAATAAATATTCATTGATATTTTCAAACGCTCTCGCATAAATTGAATATGAGGTAGTATTAAAAATGTTCAACTTTAAAAACCAAATTGAAACATACAACTGTAGTAGCCAAAAATCATATCACACGGAAAATTGGAGTATCCAACAGTAGATAGTAGAGCCTTTATGGTAGGCATAATTAGAGAGACTACTAGATAGGCAACACCAAATAGATAGTCATTATATAGGCAACACCAGATAGATAGCTAGTAGTTAGGTGACACCAGGACAGACAACCCAATAGGTAAGCAACACCAAGAGAAGCAGAACGATCAAAAATATTGGAAATCATACTTATAATGTAGGAAATACTAGAAATCATGCATTTAAGTTATGTAACGCTAGAAATCATGCTTCTAAGGTAGGAAACACTAGAAATGGGACATGTATGCTATGCCATACCAAAAATTATGTCTATATGGTAGACTGTACCAGAATTCATGCATTGAAAAATAAAGGTTATGGAGTGTTGCAATATGATATTAAGGTAGTGCCGCTAATTGGGTAGAGGATTAGTCAGGCTAGGGTTTTGAAAAAGAGTAAGTGCTTGTTTGGATGATTTGGACAATGTTCTTATTTTGTTTTTTTTTCTTCTTTTTTTGAGAGAAAATAGGAATCGCACCTTCTTTGATGCCTTGTTGGAAAGGATTGAAAAAATTGTAGCTTTCATTATAATTGAAAAGAGGTACTAATTTATAGTATATAGTATGAGATGATTACAATCATATCAAAAATAAGAAATATCTTAACATAACTCTAACTCTACGAGCTAGGAAATAAAATATTCTAATCCTGTGATTATGGAAACTAACATGTAAATATTAAAATAAATATTCATAAATATTCTCTAACACATGCAAAGGCATTTGGTATTGTTGCTTCCATCAACTGCTTGTATGCGGAAATAAGTTGTGACGGTGATGCTCTGCAACACTTCTCGTTTCCTGATGAAAACTAATATTCTGAAGTCTTATTTTCGGAACATTGTGATAATAAGTTTAGTTTTTTGCTTCTAAATAATAAACTAAAATTCTACGTATAGCTACCCTTCCTGGAAACTAACCAGTAATCAGTGAAACAATTTAGGCAGACATGGGAACGGGTAAGTTATTTATTTTTTCCTGATAAAGTTCTTTGATCTAGAGGGAGTTACATATCTCAAACACACTAATTGTTATGTATTCTTTTAGAATTAATTAATGATGGCAATGAAGGTAGCATACTTTGGTTTCAACTATATTCTCATTTGTTGCTACTTAAATATTGTTCTAAAGAATCTTTTATTAGAGCTATTGATTTGTTCTACTGACTCAGTAATCTAGTCAATCAATTCACACTAGTTATATTTGTCTACCTTCATCTGACAGTTATTACCCACTGCTCTTGTATAAACCCAGCCATATCCTATGAACTTCTTGGTTATCTAGAGGAAAGACTTAAACAGAACCAGGCTTTGCCTGTTCTTATTTATTTTTCCGGAAATTGTAATTGAATATTCATATTGCCCAGTTATAGCTATAAGCATATACTCTAGAACAACTTCTTGTGCATATTAGTTGGTAAATGATTGCAGCCAGTAGTTTATTCTCTGCAAAAGTGGTTAGTCTAGGTTTTATATGGAGAGAAACTTTATTATTACCCAAATTTATTAGATTATTTAGTGAAATCATTAAAAATAAATCTATGGAACACATTGCTGTTTTCCTAGAATGATCAATCTTTATGTGTTGCCTTGACAATGTATTCTAGACAAGATTTCAGTCATCTTTGGACTAGATTGTAACAGAACAAGATGGCTGTTACCTTTATACCAGACGTGTGCAGATCCATGTAGATTCTCAGGACTAAGATGATCCTTCACATGTTCCACTGCACATATTGAGTTTACTTTGCCTCCTACTCAAGATTGTTCATGGCTGAGTGTGTTATCTTACATTCAAAGCTGAACTAGATGCAGTTACAAGGAGTTACGGTGCAAAAAGAGGCTATATTGTTGATCGAATAATAGTACATTTACTAGTTCTCACTTTGTAAATTGATATTAACTTTCTTTTAATATATATATATATATTTATACTTTCTTAATCCCGTTCTGGTTAAGAGTTGAGCACAGTAAAGTGGATTATGCTGCGTGGAGATGCTTGATAAAATGGAGATTGGTACCAATCAAATCTGTGCTGCACCAGTGAAGTCCCTTATAAACTAGTTCTTGTTGTAATGATATTATTTTGCAGAACCAAATCAAGCATTCAAGAAAGTTGATGATAATTCTATGAAATTCTCATTCTACAGGCTAGGGATCCATGCTATACACCATGCTTTGAAGGCCCAAAATCGAAGTCTGTAGGCCTCTTTTGATGAGAGGAATTAACATTATGTGCTCCTTTAATTGGTCTTTAAGCTTAATTACAGTATTCCAAGAAAATCATGACATTGAGAAGAGTTTTGTATGAATATCATTTTTTCTTTTTTTTTTCCTTTCATGAACTCGTTTATTATGCCCTACTATCAATGCAACAATCTAAATAGTGACATATTTTGTTGAAATATTTCTGCAGTACTGCAGGGGGGATGGTCGCACCAGGAGGAACTCCTGGAGGTACAACACCACCAGGTACAACACCTGTTACAACTGAACCACCACCACAACCTGGAACCACCACACCTCTATATGGAAGTGGAGGAGGATCAACACCGGGCGCAGGACCAGTCATACCAGACACTCCCGAGCCTAATGGTTCTCAGAGTTTGTTGCTTAAAACAATCTTGTGTCGTGTGACTTTCTTGCTAATTTTCTTGTTTATGTTCAAACCATCTCTCTCATAATAGCTTTATCAGAAGTACATAGCGTGGAGACTAGGTTAGCCCAGTTTTTGTGTAGCTGTGTGAGCCCTTCTTTTGTATCACTGTATGGCTCCTAGGTAGACATGTCCCTTGGTGTCAAAAATGACTGGCAGTCTCAAGGTTTTGCTTAGTTGATGGCTCATACTGGTTCCCGTGTAATGCTAATGTCCATTTTTTTATTACCAGTCCACTAAAAATAAGCTAATCCTTTTTATTTTCTTTTCTTCTAAGTATTTTTTTCTCCATGTATCTTGACATGGTAGTGTTTTCTTTTCAACGTTCGATGCATTTATCATCAATTTGCATTTTACTATTTCAAATTGGTGATTTACTTCACTCCACTTGTTGTATGCATAATGTTTGTGTACCTCGTGTACAAGCATTTGGATTCGCTTCGATTGCCCAATGTGAACACATGTACTTTTACTTTAAATTTATTTGTGTTTATCCCCTTTTTTTGTTTCTTTTTTCTCTCTTCTTTTCTAATATATTTTCTATTTGCATTTTCTCTTAAAATTAATCACTTTTCAATGTTTACCATCTCCCTCATTTCCCATTTCAAACATTATTTATACTTTTAATTTTAAGTATAATTTTTTATTATTTGTATTATAATACTTTTATAATTTACAAATAATTTTGTGCAAGCATAAGCATACTTTCACTAACATTTTGCTTGGTCAACTTTATTTTTAACGGCTTATAAAATCTGTAATTTATAATAAATTTTTTGCACTTATAAATTTATTAATATTATTTTAAAAAAGAGTTAATAAAGTGCTTGTATAAAAGTAATAAAATTATTTTATAAGATTATGTTGAAATTTATAATTATAGTTGATTATAATTTCTTTGATGTGATAATGATAAAAATAAATTAAATTTCATTTATAAAATGTATTATGAGAATATTTGTACAACTTTTTAATGTATAAAATAGAGTTTATAAATTTTTGAAAATAAATTGAGAATTGTTTACTTATTTTAAAAGAGTTTATAAGTTTAAAATATTTTATTTTTAAAATTTATAATTTTTTTTTATTAAAAAATTATTAAACACTTAAAAGAAAAGAAGTTTATAAGATTTTAATCATCTTATAAGATTATTTATAAATTTTTTAAATATTTTATGAGTTCATCCAAAAACCTCATGTACTTTCATGTGTGCCTAAAACTGCACCAAATAAAGCTTTATATAGTGAGTCATAGACTTCACAAATTCGGCCTCCACACGGCCACATCCAATGGTTTGGTAAAAGTCTTGAGCCAAATCAAAGCAAACGCAATTATAATAAATAATATATATACACTACGAGGATAATAGAGGCCCAAAATGAAAAATACAACATGCTACTAAAATTTAAGTCAAGTACTTGCACCCTTTGTTTGAAACTTACTTTCTTGTAAAAGACTCACGTAGAAAAGATGTAACTTCTAAATATACAATGCTTTAAAATTTATTGATATATATATGTATGTATGTATGTAAATGTACATAAAATATTTAAAAATAAATTATCACTTCTATTCAAAATCAAATTATCTCACACTCGCTTATGCGTTGTACATATTGTATATATACTTACGAGCACATGCAAAATATTAAAGTTTCAAACACGCAGCACATCAAAGACAATAATTTCATTCTCTTGTACATATTTCATATTTTAAAAATTAAGAATTTTTTTAAATACTATTAAATTATCTAATGATTGTGTAATACCAAACACACTAGGTATAAACATTTGTATTTTAACAATGTTGATAAAATATGCACTTCAAAACACGCATAATATTTCGCCCTGAAAAATTATTCCAAAGTATTAAAAGTTTTAAATAGAACTGAAAAACCTAGCAAGACTTGGGAAGGCTTTTTATTTGTTAGGTTTCTTTGACCTTTCCAGAAATTTTAAGCTTATCAATTAAGAAAGTGTGCACATTTCGAATGTTGATGATTAATATTTATTATATTTTTTTAAATAGAAACTATCTCGGAACCAATATATTGTAAGATATATGAACACAATTAAAAAATCTCTCTTGTTGAAACAAGATGTTAATTAATAATAATTATTTATTTGGTACGAATACAATTAGTAATTAATCTAATTTGTTTATGAATTTTATATTTTGATCAATGCTCCTAATAAATTGTTTTGTCAAATTAATTTAATTTTTTATGTGATAGTTACATGGATGAGTACACTAGTAAATCAAAAAAATATCCTTGTATTTTTGGGTTGTTATTGGCTGAGGGATTAGAACGATATGTTTGCATTAGTTCTGACTCAGTGTCGCAATGTCATGTGTTGCTCTGTATTTGTTGTGTTAGAACACAAATGCACATAACTATAATATAAATCAAATGAACACGAGCAATTTAGAGCCAACTTCTTATATTTGCGAGGTACTTGATGAGATGAAAGATCTCATTATGTTAAATTTAATAAGAGTACACCTAAGTTTAAAAAAAAAAAAAAAACTCTATTGACCAAACCTTTTTGGTCTCAACCCTTACTCATACTTAAAAGCAACTCTTTTTGCCTAACCATTGAACTGACCTATCCATTTAGTCTGATCTAGGTTGACAAGGACGTGTTTATATCCTTTCCTCATTTTCCTACTCTTTTTCTACTCAATTTGACATGTATAATAATCCTTACCCACTCAAGGGACTAAGTTCTTACGCTATTCACTCTTTAAGTGAAGTTCCAAAGGTTTAAGTCATCGAATGAACCCACCAGATATTAAACCCATTGAAACTTAATGGCTTCTATCCATTTTAGATGAGAATATCTAAGAAATCCACACATATTTGAATTGCATCATTTTCTGTCGAGTCTCTGTGTCCTACTGTTTCAACACCAATGTTGACTTTTCCTACAGGCAAGATATACTTTTTATCTTTGAGTAGATTTGATAGCAATCACTAAAATCCCACAGTTTTACACCTTTAATTAGATAAACCAGATTGATTCCAGGCCATACATGGACATTTGACTTGAGTAAATCAAATCACAAAGATTGGGAATGAAGATTCCAGCAATCTTCCCATTCCAGATTGGTCCATATTTTCCATATTTGGGTTTTTTCTAAATGTGTTGGTGCCACATCACTACAAACTCCTCTGCTTACCCGGCGCCATATCACTGTATTGCTGCATGTTCAACTACCTCGCTATCTACCACTCACTTACCATGTTGGCTACCATATCATCGCCACGTTAGCGCCATATTAGTGCATAGTTAACTACCTGCTAACAATCTCCTCCTTTAGCATTATGCGGCACAACACCCTTTTTGCACACCACACTTTGCACCAATCATTTTGAAAGAATTTTCTAAGTATCTATGTTGCTTTGGTCTTGATGATTTAAAAAGTCCCAAGTGGTGACCTCTAACTGGTGTTACAACATTATCAGAGTTCAACAGATTTCATCCAGTAGCAGAAGAAGTTTTAAAGCCTAGGGTTGTAACACGGTCTAACACATTAGAGGAGGATTCAAGATAAACTTTAATAAAAGGAATAGAAAAGTAATTCATCCTCATAAGTCCAATTAACAACAACAAAAAAAAAAAAAACTAATAGTAGAAAAGATAGTAGAAACACCCATGCTTCAACATCACTAGCTAATCAAGTAATCTAAGAATCAGTCAATCTCCAACAAATTTTGTCCACTCCCCCTATATTGTTCCTCCTTAACACCCCCTCCCCTCCCAACATAAGCTCCCCTTAAGTTTAAAGAGCTCAAAATATACTCTCTTTTTGGGACATACAATGACAAAGGCAAAAATATGAAGATGAAAGGCCCATGCGGGCTTTAGGAGTTGGAAGGCTGGTCCTAAATGTAGATGATGTTAGAATACCATTAGGGTTATCATCAAGAATAGAAGCAAGTACTGATTTTAGATGGTTAACTGCAAGTTCAATTCATGGCACTACAATTGCAGTTGATTAATTTGTCGATCAATCCCGTGCTGATTAATTTGTCGATCAATCCCGTGCCATATTGTGTCCAGATGTGTAAAAAATCTAATTATGTAGTCCTTAGATGACTATGGGGTGCTTGTATCTTTTGGTATTGTAAAAGCTGTCAATTCATTATCCTCATCAAGTCACAATATCCTTCCACTAAATTGCGCCAGGAGAATTTTAAGGAAGGGTTAGTGCAATCAATCTTTAGCTTACTTGCAAGCAAACTTTGGAATCATGCCAGGATGGTTCAAGTGTATGGTGGTATTGCAGGACTCTATATGCTGCATCGCATTGTTGAAGAGTATAGTACCAAGATTTATCCATTGATGAGCCCCAAGGCAAAATACCATGGCCTCCATCTCCAGCGACACCTAAGTTGAGTTAGTTAAAGGTATAAAATTGCGCACGGTAATTTGATGAAGTACTACTTCACACTAAGAGCTAAAGTTTGAAGTGTTGATGTTAGAGTCCATGGACCATGTATGTACCCTATGATCACCCTAGCAATCTCGTCGTCTGGAGTGAAGATTGATAGGTACACACTGTTGAAATCATTATCCTAGTATTGCAGTATCACCCTAATGATAGAAGGTGAAAACTGTACCCTTTTTCCTATCTCATAAACCTTGTGGTACTGCTTTGATGTATTATCTCCAACTTTCTTCTTCAAATTTGAATAGAATTCCTCCACTAGGCTTGGGTAATAAATATCAAATGACACCAACAAATCAAAGGCCCAATCTCTGTTAATAAATCAATGAGTCCCAACTTCTTGTATTTTCATGGTCAACAAATTTCTTAGCGATCACTTTTCTCCTACTATTCCTCACACTTACTATCATGGAATTTAAAAATAGTTGGCTTTGGAAACATCAATACCTTTCCCTTTTTGAAGATAAGGCTTCTCCGTTTTTTTTCTTTTTTTTCTTTGGTGGTTCAAAGTGCTCTTTGATATCTTCTCTAGTGCTTGCTCCTTCATCTATTGTGGTTCAAGTTTAGCTTCATGTTCTTCTTTATCTACTAGTGATGCTACACATTGGTAGCTGATTTTGGTTTTGTTCTAGCATTAAGTTTCATGGAGTCTCAAGCTCAGGCTCATGAACAACCCTTTTCTCCCCTTTTTTATTGTCGTTGGTTCAAGGCAAACATATCCTTCAGAATATATGGTGGTAATGGGTACTACTTCGGTTTCATTGTCCTCTTTTGTAGCTTGTTCTACTGGTACTTTACGTGGTGGAACTTGTTCCTCGACTGGTGTTGGAACATCCTTCGGTGGTGGTTCTACTAGTGTTGAGGCTCCAATGGTACCTCTCCTCTAGATTGCTCCCTTTCTTTCTCTTTCTTTCATCTTTTCTTGTTTCAAAAGATGATGAAAGATAAATTCTTTAATGCTAAAATAATATATGAATCAATGGGAGAGATATAAGTACAAATAGAAGACAGAGAGTAAGATAAAGTATCATGAATTGAAAGGATTCTTGATCGATTTGAGAGAACCCAATAGGTGGTTGAGAGTCCTAGGTAGCATGAAAAGTGGAAATTCTTCATAGATTTGATCATTTTCATCTCTCACTTTCCTTTTAAAGATTTTCCCACCTACACTCTTATAGATTGGGCTTGAAGTAGGCTTGTAGTTGGATCAAATAGAGGCTCTATTTTAGTCTTAGCTCCTACAATCTTTTAGGGTCTAGTAACTTTTAAGAATGTTCACCTACTAGGGCGATGTTGGAATAAAGTTTACTACCACCACACTTTTTTCCATAAATTCCCATGCATATCTCCAATACTGTAGCATATATTTGAATGGCTTTTAGTTAGGCTTCCTAGCAAGTTGTGCTACAGACTAGCATCAATTAGTGCTCCAGTATCATCTTTGGTAAAGTTTGTGTTGACCAACATTGGTGTCCCAATATGTCCTTTAGGTTAAAAATACTTCACCAGATTTTTAGCATACTTGCCCATGCTCATTGTGAACTCCTTCTCCATTAACTCTACAAATTTGTCAATAAGTTATTTCAAATTGAATCCAAGGACGAAGTCAACGACATAGGCTTACGCAATGATGATGTTGATGTCACAGTGCCGAATGAATAGTTTTTAGTTAGCTCTCACTCCTCGTATCCTTCTTTCAACAAGTACTTTGCAAGCTTCCCATACCATGTGCCTATTTTAGACCATTAAGAGCATTATTAAGTCTGTAAATGTGGTTAGGATACGTGGGGATCTTGCATCCTTTATGTTGCTCTATATAAGCCTCTTCTTCCACCACTCCATTTAAAAAAAGTGTTTTCAATCTCCATCTATCGTAGCTTGATGTTGAGGCAGTAGGCAAATAATGTAAGCAAATTAGCCTATCACATTCTTATTCTGTCATCACTCCACTGGTGTCCAAACATCAATCTAGGAGAATTGGTTCAACTCCTCTTAGATTTCACCAATTCAAAACTTGTCCTTTAGGCACTTGTTCACAGTTTTAGTTCAATGTTGGATAGAAAATAAGGATACTGTGCAAGATTTTGATAGTTGATTCTCTCAACATTTCTACAGCACTTTGTTACATCTACTTATCCAATGACAGCATTTTGAGGATGATTTTGGATTGTGGTAGTGTCTTATCATCAGCATTGTCCTTACTGTTTGGTGCTGGAACATCAAGTATTTGGTTTCCCTCTCCAGTAGGGGCAACATTCTCAAAAGTGCATTCTATTTGTCTCAGCAATATCCATAGGGTCTCCTTTCCTAGTAGGCTTTGTTGGTTTCCCATATAGTGTTCCAACACTAAGTTTAGCATGATCCTCAATTTGTAATGTTGGTGGTGTTTCCAATGCACTATAATTGTTTTGCTCTACTCCAAAACATTTGAAATAAGCACCGTTCTTCGAAGCCCTAAGGCACCATTGTCAACTCATTCAATATATGATGCTTGACCTTACAGCTTTCTAGTAGGTGTTGGAGCACTGCCAATGATGTGTTGATCTGATGTTATAGCTTCATTCAATCATCCGAAGGTAAAGAGGATGTGATTCACTAATCTACAAACACACACACACACATAAAAAGAAATTCAGAAGATCTTTTGGGTCTTCGATGTTAAGGAAAGAGGGTATTTGATACAATTAGACTCCAATCAAGAAGAAAAAGTGAATAAGTTGAGATTTTCAAAAATATTTTCTTGATTTTTTTCACCTCGTTTTTTTATTTTTTTGGATTATGGGCCAAACATTAAACTAGGCAAAGGCTGAATTTCCTTATCATGTTTCTAATTCCTCTTATGCCCGCTTGTTTTATAAGGATGTCTCTTAGTTGCATTGATGTAGCAACATGTTACATTGTACTGACCTTGATTTTCATCAACCTTCAAATGTGGTACATTTTTCACAAAAGGGCTTTCTATTATTTTTCATAATTCCTTTATCAATCACATGTCTTTTCTGATTGTCTTCAATTTCTCTATTGAGGTTTGCACAACTTGTTAGGTTGGTCTTAGCTCCAATCAAATGCCTTGAACCTTTACTGTTAGATTGCCTCTTGGTTTTAGAACATGCCTTTTGAGAGGTACAAGAAGCACAGCACGTCAAGTTTGCCCCCTTTTTTTTTTTTACCCAGATTCTTCGTATAATCTTTTCTGTTAATGAGGTTTTTAAAGTAAGAGAAAAAAAAGTAGAAATGGGGTATCTTGGCCTTAGACAGTTCTGACAGGCATTTAATTTCTTGGTAGGTCTCTTCCTTTGATATTCCAATATCACCCTCATAGGCAGGGTATCCCAGTTGAGGTGTTGGTATGATTTGGTTTACTTAACCCTTTGATTAGGGAAGGAAGTTGTTGTACTAGTGCTTGAACATTTGTTCCATCTGTTTTTGCAATAAAGCGGATGTATTCGCATAGTTCTTTAAGGGTTCTATATGCCTTAGTACAACAACATGCAATGATGTTTCCTTTACGAATTTCA
Source organism: Avicennia marina (assembly GCA_019155195.1). Lineage (NCBI taxonomy): Eukaryota > Viridiplantae > Streptophyta > Magnoliopsida > Lamiales > Acanthaceae > Avicennia > Avicennia marina. The sequence continues at coordinate 5,018,831 of CM032772.1, read as the reverse complement.
TCCCTGCAACTGTTTTGCTTCCTTATGTAGTAGATGTATTGGCATAGTCTCTCTTTAACAAAGGTTTTGTACGAACTAATGCTGCAACATTAGATGATGTTTCCTTAACAAATTGAAACTTTGTGCTTACTTTCATGACATTTTCTAAGTTATTGTAGAATCCAACTCCATGGTGATCTTTTAGCATCTTTCTCTTGTTGAAGATGTCTTCTAACTTTGCCTTTCCCGAGTTTAGCTTGTTCAAGGTTACTTTAGCATCCTTTGCTCTTGTAATGGCTATGTTATGATCTTTTTTCAATTTTTGTTTTATAACTTTTAGGTCTTCATAGTCTGCTCTTAGAACTTCTACTGCATTTAACGGGTGCTTGTAAGTAGATGTTATAGCTTCTTGAAGATTTTCATTTTCACAGTTTCTATCACTCTCTGATTCAACTAGTGTTGCAACACAGACTATAGATGTAGGATTTTTCCTTTTTGTGGAATTAAAGGCCACATGGGTTGATTCAAATTCCTCATCCCTAGATTGGTCAGAGTCATCATTGCTCCATGTAGTTACCATAGACTTTCCTTTCTTCTTCATGGTCTTTGCACATTTGGTAGGGACATGCCCAAAACTGCCACACTCGTGACATTGAATCCCTTTTTGTTCAATCTTCACCTTTCTACCTTTGTTCGGACGATTGTCTTTAGCCTTTTTAGTTTTTTGGTGGTCTTGTTTGGGATTCCTTTCTTCTTTAGAAAACTCTTTAATTTCTATGCTACAAGAACGACCTTGTTGTTGGTGTTGTAACATGCATTGCCTTGGCATCTTTCTTCAATTTTAAGAGTTGTCACCATATCCTTTTTGGCTTGAAGTAAATTCATCTTGTATGTCCGCAAAGAGCCTATCAACTTGTCCAGCCTCATGTTGTCTACATCCCTCACTTCTTCAAATGGTAGCCACTTTAGCTAAAATCCTTTTCAGTAAAGATTTAACATTTTGCATACCAATTTTGCTTTTGAATGTTGTTTTCCTATTTGGTATGCTTGATTGGCTATGCTTCTTGATCTTCCATTGAACATGGCTATATTTTCATCTTCTCCCATTTTGAAATTCTCAAATTGGGAGGCAAGCATTTGAAGCTTCGACGTGTGTACGGTGCTTATTCCTTCATACGCGTTTTGTAATATGTCCCATGCTTCCTTCACTAATTTGTAGGTTGAAATTAACTTAAACTATTCCTTATCAACTCCGTTGAAGATGGCATTGATGGCTTTTAAATTTCCTAAAGCTGCCCTTTCTTCCTAAGTAGTCCAATCTTTGACATCCTTAGGTATAATCTTTCCATTAATCATCGAGGAGGGAGGACTCCATCCGTTAGTGATAGAACATCAAGCTTTCTCATCAACAGACTTGATAAATGCTCTTATGTGAGCTTTTCAGTATGGGAAATTTGACTTGTTAAGCAATGGTGGACAGGAAACTGTGGCTCTCTCATTTATACTCATGATTTGTTCAGAACTTCTAGGATCTCACTTACTTGAAAACCAAGTCGCAAAAAGGTGACATGGCTGTGATGCCACTTGTTAGTTCCAACTTGTTGCCGTAACACCACATGTTGTTGTGTTAGAATACCAATGAACATGAACAAAATATAAATCGAATGAACATAAGCAATTAGTAATGCAGTTCAGAACCAACCTTCTATGTCTATTAGGCACCTACAAGGTGAAAGATTTCATAATGTCAAATTCACCAAAGGGTACACCCAAGCTTTAAAAGAAACACTCCATGGACAAAACTCCTTTAGTCTCAACCCTCACACACACTTGCAAGTAACTCCCTTTGCCTAAATGTTAAACTGACTTGCCCTTCTGGTCCTAACTAGATTAACAAGGAAATGTTTATGCTCTTCCCTCACTTGCCTACTCTTTTTCCACTCAATTTTACATATACAATGATCCTCACCACTCTAGGGACTGAATTCTTACACTATTCACTCTGTAAGTGAAATTCCAAAGGTCTAAGTCATCTAATGAAACCTCCAAACCTTAAGCCCATCAAAGGTCAATGGCTTTGAGAATCATTGAGAAATTCGCAAGAGATTTGAATTGCATCATTTCTTGTTGGGTCTCTACGTTCTGGTGTTTTAACACTAATGTTGACCTTCCCTATTAGCAAGATATGCTTTCCATCTTTTAGTGGATCTAATAGCAATCACTAGGATCACTTGATTTTCCATCTTTAATCAAATAAACTAGATTGACGTCATACATGGACATTTGACATGAGTAAATCAAATCACTAAGATTGAGAATGAAGATTCCAGCCAAATCTTCCCATTCTAGCTTGGTCAATACTTTCCATACTTGGGCATTTTTCAAATGTGTTGGTGCCACAATACTGTCAACTCGTATGCCGCCTAGCACTATGTCACTGCATTGTTGCATGGTCAGCTACCACGTCATCTACCACTTGCCTTCCATGTCTACTACCACATCAGCACAACGTTAGCACAAAGTTAGCTGCCCCTTTAACAGTTTGGATGCAAGTTGCCTACCTTCGAAACCAATTTTTTCAAATACACCAACCATCAAAATTACAATTTTTATCTCTCTCTCTCTCTCTCTCTCTTTTTAACTTTTACACTGTTTCGAAATTTTTGTACCAAACTTTCTACCTCTAAAATGTACTTATAGACATTTTGGGTCTAGAAGCCCCTTTCCAAGCCTATCCAAGTTTGACAGCTATAAACTACTTGAACTCCTGTAATTGATTTGAAAAATCAATAGGCCATGTACAATTTTTTTAAAATGACTAGGTAATTAAATTAAAAATTTAATTGGTTCTTTGGTTACTATTGTGACGAATTAACTATTCAAAATTGTATAATGTACTTTATATGCACATATGTAGTAATATTAAATTAGTTTCTCAAAAAACAATTCAATTCCATTTACCCAACCAATGAGCTTCATAATGTACTATTTAAAAAATTAATAATTCTATGAGAAAAAAATTCTTACACAAATATAAAAATTCAATTAACTTCAAAGTAGAAAATAAGTTTACAAAAAAAAAAAAAAACACCTTAAAAAGCAAGAATAATATTAATTTTATGATGCGATATTAAAGTCTTTAACAACTTAAATTGAATGATAGATGGAAAAAATAATTAAATATATTAAATTTAAACTAAAAGTCAAGTAGTGAAATTATAAAAACTAATCAATATTTTGTTCATTTTTATTAAAAGAATTTTTTGCAAACACATGTTTTAATATTAATTAGAAAATAGCTAAGATGGGTTTTTTATTCATAATTAATGGGTTTAATTGATTCTCTGAGGCATACGATTTTTAATGTAATTGGACCAAAAAACTAATCAATTTTTGCTTTACCAGTTGCTTGGATTGAATATTCAAAACATTGGTCTGTGCAATTATAAATCACATTCTCATGCTTGTATTTGAAGCCTTTTGTTGAGAGGTTCTTCTCTAGCATAAGAGAGTTCATTCTATCTTGTGAAAAGTGTATTAGGTTGTATTGTTTTCTCAGTGATGGATCCTTTTAATAATATATTGGGTGGGTTAAATGCCTGAAATACATAGAAGAGGAAGGAATTTTTCTAGGGAGTGGCTATAGAGAATGCAAACTTACAAAGGATGCTGATAAAGCATCCCTTTATTTGTGAGGCCTTTCAATTGATGCTTGAAGCAATTCTCAAACTTGCAAGAGGGATTGTGATTGATGCTTCTCTTTCATCACCCTACAGATATGAAACCGGCTCTAAATGTGAGACCAAGGCACCTTGAGAAGAATCTTATAGTGTTGGGTTCTATCCCACAAAAAGATGTCAAGTTTCACTAGGTATGGGATGCAAAACTTTTCAAATTTTAATAACAAAATAATCAAAAAACATAGCAGAACATAAAATCCCAGCCTAGTTTGCTTTCTTTGAATAAAATGCACAAATATTAAATACAAAAAGGTTGTATGGATGATTATTTGGAAATAAAACCTATGTAAGTTTAATATCAACATATTTAATTATTAATCTAATTAATAATTAAAGCTCAATTGAATTATTTTCTTCAATTTGATTAATCTCATTAATTAAATTAAAGGACTAATATTTTTTCAATTAATAATTCCCATTATTACCAAATATAATAGGTACAAAATAATTCTCATATGTGTTGTCTCTTTAATTCAATTAATTCTATTAATTAAATTAAAAGCTTATCATATTTTCAATTGATGATCTCAACACTAACAATCATAATGAGGAATAAATCATTCCAATTTGGTCTAATCTAATTGCAACCAAATTAAATCCATCATGAGACTTCTCATGCCTCATCCACAAGTTTTCTTAAGCCTTGTGATCACCATTTTGCAAATACTTTAAGCCATTGTTTTGTTTTTATACGTGTGACCCTCTAAGTTTATCCTTGGCTAGCAAAGAGGATAGTTCAAATAATATGAGTAATACCTAGCCTATGGTTGATATCATAACCTATCTAAAGTGAATGGATCACAATGAATCTTTTTGATTGTGAATACTATGCGGTATAAACTTTTTATCTTATTTTATTGCAATCGAGCGAGAGCTATGAATTTAGTCAAACTCACAAACTCAGTTATATGACCAATTGATGTTTCCTCATAAGACTAATGCTTCTATCAGAAACCCCTTTTCGACCATACAATACCATGGCTGAGAATTTTTGTATCATAAAATCTCAACTGCATAGGACAAATATCGTACTCTCTTGTAAGAAGAGAAATCCCTTAATAAATGCAACCACGCTTCCTAACGTACCCAGGCAATTGCACTTTATGCTCATAACCTTATCCCATACCAAGATAGATATTGGTTCTTAATGCCGTGATGACACATTGACTATCGTGCACACAAGCCAACCATGTCATCTTAGATCTAAGATCCATGCGCATTTAACACAATCATGAAGCAAGATATTGATAGCATAGAGTGAACTCCATGTGTTTGTTTCATTTTGTGAGTTAATGTTTAAATGCTCATTCTCTAATGATACATCCGTACACATATATTCTTAGTATCTTATACCAAACAACATAGCACCAATCATACAAATATAAGATGTGCAAGTCATATTGATTCTCTAATACCCTTTAAAGTATTTGTAGCTCATGAAATAGTTTTAGTGATTGTGTACTAAGATAGCCTTTTCTCGATATTCACAACTCTTTATGAATAAAACTTCTTAACACAATCATATGGACAAATGCAATACTTTATGTCACTCAAAATTTACATGCTTGAAAACACTGCAAGAATATTGATAAAATAATCATCAATATTTTATTAAATAATAATGATAACATTTACAACCTATATTTTTTAGTGATAATTTGGTGTCAAAGAACATATGATTTAAAAAAAAAAAGTCATCATCTATGACCTTCCTTTCAACATGGGCCATATTCACTTTATACAATTGGTGGGATAAGTTATTTCATCAATCCTAATACCATGTTTACTTTGATGGATAGAAGCTTGTGATATTTGATAAGAACATGATAAAATAACTAAAATAAGAATCACATGTAATAAGTGTGATAAAATAATCATAAAATGCCTTTATTCTATCATTGTAAGTGAACATAAAATTGCATTTGCTAGTGTTTTGTGCTACTAAACCAAAGAGCAAATCAAATGAGAAATGAAATTTTAAGCATGAGTATGTATGTGGTTATATTTGACAATTTATCGAGGATAATGTGTATAACCACACTTGTAATGAGATAGGTGAACAAACTTTGTGGAGTAAGTTGGAGAAGTTGTATGCTTCCAAAACCATCAACAACAAATTATTTTATTTGACAAAGTTGCTCTATATGAAGTACCACAAGGGTATGTCAACGGCAGATCACCTAAATGATTTTCAAGGAGTTGTGGAGCAATTGTGGAGGATGGGCATTAAGTTTGATGATGAGGTGTTTGCTTTGTTAGTGCTAGCCTCCTTGCCCGAGTCATGGGAGACCTTAAAGATTCGCTCACAAATTTTGCTCCAAGTGATATGGTGAGCATGGAATTTGTCACCAGTGGAGTCCTAAATGAAGAAATAAGAAGAAGGTCACAAGATACTTATTCATCATAACAAGATGTCTTGGTTGCAAATTTCAAGGGGAGGTGCTAGTCTAGAGGTCTTAAGCTAAAGGATAGGAGTAAAGGAAGATCAGCAAATATGTTGAAGTTGAGTAACATTACTACATGAAAAAAGGTCATAGATAAAGATTTTGTTAGAAATTCAAAAGTGACTAGAATGAACATTGAGACAAAGACTAAAAAGAGGATAGCAGTGATGATGAATGGACAAGTGTTGCTGATGGATTCAACATCGTTTATGATAATCATATTACCAATGTTGCTACGCAAAAGACCAATTAAGTGATTGACAGTGGTGATATCATTCACGTGACATATTAAAAGGAGTTCTCTCATCATATGCACTTGGAAATTTTGGTGTAGTGAGGATGGGAAATGAGAATTTATCAAAAGTTATAGGTATGGGCGATGTGTGTTTGAAATTGGAGAGAGGCATGCATTTAGTTTTGAAGATGTCAAGCATATTCCAGACATGCCCTTGATTTTGATTTTGACATGCAAGTAAGATGAAGAAGGTTTCTGCAACACCTTCTTTAATAGCTAATGGAAGCTCACCAGAAGATCAATAGTGGTGGCCAAAGGAAAATTGTACATCAAGTTGTACATTATGCAGGTGAAGCTCTCCTAAGATGTAGTACATGTGGTGGAGAATGATAGTGCCATTAACTTGTAGCTCAAGTGGTGTGGTCATATGAGTGAGAAAACCATGACCTATTTAGTGAGAAAGAATGTGCGACCAAGATTAGATCAAGTTCATTAGAAGAAGTGTGTTGATTGCCTAGTGGGAAAGTAAAGTAAAGTTGCTTTCAAATGTTTACCTCCTTCTAGAGTGAAGAATGTGTTAGATCTAATACACTTAGACCTGTGTGGGCTAAAGACAAAGACACTTAGTGGTTCTCAATATTTTGTGAATTTCATTGATGACCATTCTTCAAAGACGTGGTTTACCTTTTGAAGTGTAAAGACCAAATACTAGAACCTTTCAAGCAATTCTTAACCTTGGTAGAGAGCCAGACAGGCAAGAAGGTGAAGTGCGTTTGAATAGACAATGGTGGAGAGTATGTTAGGCCTTTTCATGCTTATTGTAAGAGCATGGGATTAAACATCTAACAAAACATTTGAAGACATTGTAGTTGGATGGATTAGTTGAGGGGATGAATAAGACTTTGATAGAGAGAGTTAGATGTCTAATCTCACATGAAAAGTTGTCAAAGGTGTCTTAAAGTGAGGTAATTTCGATGGTTGCTCGTATGTTGAACTGCTCACCCTATGCTTCTACTCCAAAGGAAGTGAGGTTAGGAATGGATGTTTCCTATGAGCTTTAATGGGTGTTTGGATGCAAAGCCTATGTACATATACTAGAGGAAGAGAGGTCAAAGCTTGATGTCAAACCATTGAGAATGTTGAAAAACCTCAAGGAAGTACATACAAATTTGATAGTAGTTCAGTAGGCTTACAGTTGATTCCTCCAACAATGGTACAGAGACAAGTTGGGAGATGTTTAAGTTGATCAACCAGAGATAGGTGATCAGGATGCTCTCGTGTTAGACAATTTTGATGATGATGGTGTTCACGATCAACAGCTAACTATAGAGGTTTTGTTGTGATAAAAAGTTCTACTAAAGTCTGACAGTGCTCTACTACATGTCTTAAGCTTTTGTATGTGTTATTGACTGATGGGGGAGGACTAGAAAGCTTTGGTAGATCAACATTGAGAAAATTCTGCAAGAAGAAGTTCTTGCTTGAAAAGTTTTGAGTTGATGAAATTGCCAAAAGGTAAGATGGCTTTGAAGAATAGGTTGATGTTTAAGTAGGATAAACATAGCTTACAATCATAGTCTAAATCTAACATAGTTGACAAGAGATTTGGCCAAAGAAAAGAGATAAACTTTGACATCTAATTAGACATTGTTAAAGCTCAACAACAGGACTTGTGTGCCCATCTTTTTGTTGAGAAAGGGAGATTTGTGTGGGTCCCCTCCAAATGAGGGGCCCACTTGATGAATTAAACTAAAAATACAAAAAAAAGGGTGATATAATGATGAAAGCACCCCTCTCTCTTTTATAAATAGAGAAATAGAGCAAGCAAAGAAAAGTGGGTAAATGGTTGAGAGAAAATAGTGGGCAAGTCAACATTGAGAAAATTATGCAAGAAGAAGTTCTTGCTTGAGTTTTGAGTTGATGAAGTTGCTAAAGGGTAAGATGGCTTTGAAGAATAGGTTGATGTTTAAGTAGGAAAAACATAGCTTACGACCATAGTTTAAATCCAAGATAGTTGACAAGAGATTTGGTTAAAGAAAAGAGATAAACTTTGACATGATTTTCTCATTGACAATGGAGATGACATCTAATTGGACACTATTAAAGGTTAGCAACAGAACTTGTGTGCCCATCATTTTGTTGGGAAAGGGAGATTTATGTGGGTCCTCTCCAAATAAGGAGCCCATCTAATGAACTAAACAAAAAATAAAAAATAAGGGTGATGTAATGATGAAAGTAGCCCTCTACTTTATAATAGTGACACGGAGCAAGCAAAAGAAAGTGGGTAGATGGTTGAAGGAAAGTAGTGGGCAAGTCATTGTGTGTAGTATAATATCGTGATGCTATTTTAGTGCATCACGAAATTGTTTGAGTGAAAGAGAAATAAAAGAAAATTTTAAGAATTTTCTTGTGTGTAACAAAATAGTGAGGATTTGTTGGGGTTGCTTTTAGGAAACATTTGAGTGCCACTAGTTGGCTTCAACTTATTCATTGCGAAGCACCTAGAAAGTTTCTAAAGAAGTCTATCTTTTATACTCCTACTTATTTATTAGTAGAATAATTTCGAAAGCTTGCCTTGTGGATGTTGCCCACTAAAGGGTGATACACATAAAAATTTTATATCATTATTTATTTCTTGTATAATAATTTATCATTTATTCACTTCTTGCCTAGTGATTATTGACTCTTTTGCCTTACACTCAATGGCTAACCTGCCTGGTGTATTGTAGCTTACCTTTCTTTGATATTTCTCATTTGTAGTTGTTGTTGATATGTATTTTAGTTTTTTTGACATTTGGCTTAGTTGAGATATTCGAGGACGAGATTGAAAATTGATATTTGTTACTAGTAAGGTCCAACGCCAATCACCGATGACCAAAATATGGAAAGAGGGACTAAAATTACGTGGAGTGAAAATCTTTGGAAACTTCACCACAAAGACAATCCCCATCTCAAAGGTAGATGAAATGGGAAAGCAAATTATGAGGGAATGCGAAGATAAAGCTATTACTCTAGTAATTCACAAACCCCCAATTATTGTTATAAATAAAGATAATGAGAAAACTTATCCTTCATCAATGGAAAGATTGAACTTACCATTAGAAGATTTTGCATCAGTGGCTAAACACTTTTTGGACCAATTACGCTCTCTAAACTCTCACCTTGACAATTATTGACCAAAGAAGATAGTTAACATATTAATGCTACACTACACAAAAATGAAATACTTGATTTAGCAACTTCTCAGTCCCAAGTTTATAAAACTACAAACAAAGCAAACCAAGTCATAGATTTCCCAATTTGCTCTCCCAACTACAAGTGCCAAAAACCACTAAGCACAAGCAAACTCCAAGGATGAGGAAGAAGGGGTGGGCGTATAGGGATCTTAGTAGACAAAAATTTAGCTACTTCATCCAAACGCAAGCAACCATTGGACAAAGATGAAGATGATATCTCTTTAGGTAAGAAAACGAGGGTAACAAGTTGTATAATTATCCAGACTTATGAGAATGAAACATATTCAAGTATGGTGACTACAATGCAGTCTCATCGATATCTATGAGGGTTTTATCTTGGAATTGTCAAGGTCTTTAGGGGAGCTCGACAATTTACAAACTTGGACAATTAACTCGAGACCACTTCCTTGACTTGGTTTTCATTATAGAAACTAAGTGCAAGAGTTATGTGGTTGAAGCAATCAAGAGGAAAGTTAACTTGTAAGTAATTTATTGGTCTAAAAGGTAGACTTGCGGTACTATGGAATAAAGAGGTCAACATTCACTTCTTCAGTCTTTGATTCCATCCTATGGATATATTTATTAATTAAAACTATGGCCACAACATTTGGAGATTCACTAGATTTTATGGAGACCTTAAGGCTAGAAATTGTGAAGATTCATGGAATCTCCTTGAAAAATTAAGCAAGTAATCTTTCAAAGCCTAGCTATATGCCATAGATTTTAATATACTTGTCTCCTATAAAAAAATTAGGTCGGACCTCAGACCTTATTGGTAAATGGATGGTTTTGGAGAAGCTTTGGAATTGAGTTGTTTGTACAGTCTTGGATTTCTAGGAAAAGAATTTGCATGGTTTTACAATCGTGATGGCATCGCATGTAATTCGGGAATAGATTGATTGAGCTTGTTGTCATGACCTTGTTCCCCAACAATCTTTGTCATGTGGCACTTAGCTCCTTTTTTGTTCCAATGGTTAGCTAAGTCAGTCTTAATCACTTCCTTGAAGTGATGCAGTGCAAGTGTGTCAGGAAAGTGCCATAGAACTAAAAAACATGGCGATGCAAACTAAGAATGCACACAAAACTTGCAAGGAAAGAATGATTCTTCCTTAGAACTTGTTGCTTGACAAATGAGGTCCTACCTTTATTTATAATAACCAACTTCCTTAAGGGGCAATGGGAATTGAAATATTTTGATGGTCTAAAATAGTCATCTAGAATATTCTACATCTTAGAATATTCTAGTATATGATCTGGGAAATTTCTACATTTTTATATTCTTACAAGAATGCTCTAAATCCTTCTACACATATCCTATATACTTCAATTATTTTTAGCCCTTACTAAAACATTCTAGATTTTTTTGAACAATACAAGTACAATATTTACATGAAAGTAAAAGTATATCCTATATACTTCTCCAAGGCTTGTCATGTATGCAAAAGTGAACTCATCAAGAACCTAGAGTTCTTGGAGTGTGACATCCTCCCCCACCTAAATTCAATGATGTTCTCATTAATCCGTGTTGTTGTCTTTTTTGGCTTTGCTAATTTCCCACTTAGTTGTGTGATTTGTTTCTTATTTTTCTTGAAACTTCCCTTGTGGCTTGGCCAACATCGTACTCTCTTCTTTTTGGGGAAATCATGTCCTTGGTCCTTGGATAGTGTCCCTTTCTTTAGGGTCATCTCAACACTTGTCATCCCTTCGACAAGTTATATGATTGATAGTCTCTCGTATGACAATTGCCCCTTGAGCAAAGTTCATGTAAGGCATCATGCATGTTGTGCCTTTTTTAGTATGAAAGGTGAGCTGAAAAAAGGCATGATGCTCGCACTTATCTCATGGAAGAAGTCCATGCCTAGCACCATAGTCATTTATTGGTGCTATCGATAAGTCCACTTGGCCCTCCTAAGCGCCAAGGCGTAACTTTACCCCACGAGCTATGTTGCTTAGTTGGTTTGCCGCTGCATTCACAGACTTTATATCCTTGCATTAATTTTATCCACATGAAAGCCTAAACTCTTAGCCTCTTCCTTAACCACAAAGTTATGTGTGGCCATAGTATCTGCCAACACCTTGGTAGATTTCCCACTAATTTATGCCTCTACAGACACAAGCCCTTTGCTCAATGTTGTTGGCACCAGTTTAGTATTGATGGTGTTAAGGAGTTGTAGGAAACCTAACCTACCCATATTTTCCTCGTCAACTAGCACAACATCTTGTTCCTCTTGAATTGCCGAAAAGGACCTAAGTTTTGGACAATTCTTCATTGCATATGTCCCCTTACATATGATGCATCCTCCTTTCAGTACAAAGGACTACTTTTCTTCATATTCCTTATGGCTTAGGGAGTTGTGACTACTTCCTTTAGAAGATGATCCCTCAAGGTCCTGCATTTCTCTCTACTTTTTATCAAGTTACTTCTTTCCTTCTCCTTGAAGGAGCTAGTATCATGTTGGAACTCTTTCACAGATTTAGCTGTGGTAATAGCCTCATCCATAGTCACACAAAGGTGCATTATTGCAATTCTCTCTTTGCCCACATTTGAAGCCTGTCAATTAAGAAGAAGAAAAGTTTTTTTTTTTCCAATACATTAGGGATACGTATTAACCCCTTTTTTGTAACTCCCTCAACTTCTTTTAGGCCTCATAAACTAGATTCTCTTGTTAGAAATGTTGTTTATGTTCCTACTTGAAGTTGTCCTAAGTATCAATTCCATGAGTCCTTCTATCTATGTCTGCATGCTTTCTATGCCGCTAAAGCATTGCCATGTCAACAAGGATAAAGATGTCATGTACATTCATTAGTTCATCAATGAGGCTAACCCTTTTGAAGGAGAACTCCAATTGCCATAAGAAGTTCTCAACTTCCTTAGTGTCTCACTTACCATTAAAGACCCTTGATTTAGGATAATCCACCTTCAAACTTATCCAACTTGAGCTAGCAATACCCTTACTAGCAATGACCTATTTAAGTACGGCCACTTCCTCAACTAGCTCTATAATGGTAGCCTCCAACTTTTGGACCACAACTATTGTTTTTGCCCCTTGCTATGGACATAGCCACATAGTTGTGTCATGCTCTTCTTGCAGACTATTCCTAACAATCTCAACTTCCTCTTGTGCATTCTCCTTCATAGAGTTAAGTTGGCTAAAAACATGCACTTTTGATGTCTTGACAGTAAGCTCAAACCTCTTGAGCCTTTCATCTAACTCACCTGGGGTTGTCTCCTATGAGATTAGCCATCAAGCCTCGCTCCTTGAAGTGATACAATACAAATAGATGAAGAATGTGATAAAGAACTTAGAAAGATAGTAATGCAGAGTAAGAATGCACACAAAACTTATAAGGAAAGAATTCTTCCATTTTATTACGTAGATCTTGTTGTTTGAAAAATGAGGTGCTACGTCTATTTATACTAGCGACTTTCCCTAAGGGACTGTGGGGATGGGAATAATCTAACAGTCCAAGCAATCATCTAGAATATTCCACATCCTAAAATATTCTAGTAAATGTTCTAGAAAGTTTCTACAATATTCTATGTTTTTACAACAATGCTTTAGAATCCTTCTACAACACATAACCTATATACTTCTAAATATTCTTTGGCCCCTACTACATTCTTGATTGTTCTTAACAATGACTATATACTCAAGTATAATATATACAAGAAAACCAATTTGTTAACCTACAAGACCCATTATGCATGAAAATGTGAACCCGTTAGGCACTTGGAGTTCCTAAGGCATGACAAAGTACTAACTTGACCTAGTTTGCTAAATTCCATGTACTTATCTATGACCTAATCATACCACTCTTTAATCGCAATAAAATGGAAAGAGATTATAGGCAAGTCTAATAAATTTGAAAGATATCTTCTTACTTTGAAGCCTAGTCGATCTAAGATCTGAAACATGAAGAAATCATCAAAGATATTTGGCTACCTCCAACTTCTTATTCAAGAGAAGATTTGGTGAGGGTGAAACTAGTTTGTGGTAGGAAAATTAATCAAATGGAGCCGACATAAACATGGGGATTTGTAGCAACAATTAAAAGATTTTAAGAAATAATGGATAGTTGTATGTGAAGGGATAATCGCTATTGAATTGAAGGCCGAAAAGGAACAAATCAAAATAGAATGGGAGGAGCTTTAGGCTATTATAGAAACAAAGTGGAATCAAAGAAGCAACGAGGCATAGCTAGCCAAAAGGGATGGAAATTTTACCTACTTCCATGCAAAAGTGTCAGCTTGGCAAAGAACAAATTTTTAGGTATTCAAAAAGGTTTTGTCCCACATTGGACAACCATGAGATTATCAAACTAATTTTATTATTTTCTCTAATTGGGCTTATATTGAATTAATAAATGATGTGAGGGTAGGGTTTCAATGTGTTTGGGGTTGGATTTTAAAATTTTAAAATCATAAAATAACAATATAAATGTAGTGGAATAGCATACCAAATATGTTTCACATTCATAATACGACACACATCAACTAAGAAGTGCCAAAGAAAACTGAAACGAATGTACCTTTGGAATCACATTCTAATGGGCACGCTTGTGATCTTTGAGTTATGGCTCTCAAACCCTAATCTTTAGTTTGTCCACATAGTCATTTTGATGATGAGTGCCTTCCATACCTTGCAATACCCCTTTTGTAAGAATCTAATGCAAACTCATTTGGGCTGGAAGACTTTTGGTGACAAGAAGAGAAGGAAAGTGTAACTAGAATAATTTGTCTTCTTGCCTGGAGGTGGCACACAAATTTTTTGAATTTTTTTTTCACATGCATAAAACTCTTCTAAAACATATATTTTTATTAAGATACTAGGGCACACTAGCTATAGGCTCCACGGGCTCACTATGTGGACCTTTAGCAATTACTAGTCCATATACCTTTCAATTATTAAATTCTTCAATAATTACAACCCATAACTTATAATTATTAATTTTCATTAATAATTAAGGCCCATCTAGCTCTTTAGTTATTAATCTCTATTAATAATTAAGGCTTAATGGAATTTTATCGTTCAACTTAATTAATTTCATTAATTAAATCAAATGTCATCATGTTTCTAGTTAATAATCACACTATTAGCAAACATAATTCATACCAAATAATTCCATTCATGTCTTGTCTCTTTAATTTTATTAATCTCATTAGTTAAATTAAAGTTCATATGATATTTCTAATTAATGATTTCATCATTAACAAATACCATGACAATTTATTTGATTTAATCCAATTGCCACAAAACAAATTATACTACCCACTAATTTAACACTCATCATACACAACAACCTTTTGTGTGTGACTCTTTAGGTTCATTCTTCATTAGCAACAAGCATAACTCGAAAGATATGGGTAACACCTAACCTGCGGCCTATTTCGTAGCCCAATTAAGATGAGGTCAAATAGATCATAATGAACTATCTCGATCGTAAGTACCATGTAGTATAGACCTTTTATCTTACTTTTCTCCAACTGAGTGAGAGTCATGGATATAATCAAACTTAGAAACTCAATCATTAGACTAATCAATGTTAATGTTACCTCATGAGACTAATGTTTCTATTGGAAATTCTTTTTCGATCACACACTACTTTAGCTAAGGATTTCTGTCTCATAAAATACCAACTACATAAGACAAATGCCTTCGTCACTTGCAAGGAGATAAATCACTTATTAAACGGGCATATGCTACCATATACACCCAGGAAATGGCACATTGGGCTCATGCACATTACATATAAGACAACCATGTTATCTTAGGTTTAAGGTCAAAATGCACTTAACACAATCAGGAAGCAAAATGTTGACAAAAAAGAGTGAAATCCATGCACATGTTTCATTCCACAAGTTATTATCTAAATGCTCATTCTCTAATGACACATCCATACACATATATTCTCAATATCTCATATTGAATAGTGTGACACTTGTTGTATAAATACAAGGTATGCAGGTTGTACCAACTCTTCAATGCCCTTTAGAGTATGTGATTTGCGGACTAGTTGTACAAATTGAGTACTGCGATAGCATCGAATCCATATTCATAACTCCTTATGAATGAGACTTCTTAACTTAATTACATAGGCATATGCAATACTTTATATCATTTAAGATTGAAATGCATGAAAATTTGCTATAATATTTATATGAATAAATCAAAATTTCATTCATGAAAGTAAAAGCATACATGTGCCACCATAATGCTCCTACTATCTGTTGTTAACTATTAGTGTTAGAGAGCATATCACTAACAATCTCCCAACTGCACTCTAAGGTCAATAGTGGTAATCCCAATCACTATGGTATCTCATACCTATCTTCTCAAGATGGTAATCAAGTAGCACTTGTGTTACTGGCTTAATAGGTGGGTCAGCCATATTATGTGCTGAAACTATTTTCTACATGGATGTATTGCCCTTCGCAATGATTCTTTGAATAAACTTGCCATACTTCTCTATCTGTTTGGAATTTTGATGAGACATTTATTCCTTTCCCTAAGTGATCGTGCCATGGTTGTCATAGGAAAGTGGTAACGACTGATCCATATGTGGAACCACCTGAAGTTCTGCTACAAACTTCTTTATCCAAACAACCTCCTTCGCAGTGTCTCATGAAGTGATTTACTCAACCTTCAGTGGTGGAGTCCACAGTTGCACTTTTCTTGGAACTTTTCTAATTGACTGTTCCTTTATTAGGAGTAGTTAAAAGTTGGAGATAGACTTTCTATCTTTCACATTTGACTGGAAGTCAGAATTAATCTAATTATCTACTTGTAGCTCATGATCTCCATTTACAAGTATCGTATCCTTAGTGCTTCTTAAGTACTTTTGGATGCACTTGAAAGCATCATAATGCTCTTCACCAGGACTCGCCTCAAACCTGCTTGTAACACTTATAGTATAAGTAATATTTGGCCTCGTACATAGCATTACCCACATCTGGCTTCCATACTGAACCTCTTCAGTATCTTGTCTACGTACAAGGTTTAAGAGAGACCTCACAATCTCTTCACTCACTCTCTATAGATAGGAATGCTTAAGAAGTAAGTTACTTCTCCCAAGTTTTTAATGGAGAAGGTGCCAAGACAACCATGTTTTGATCAATCTTATCATCCCAATCACAATTCATTATTAGTAATATGTCATCCATATACTATACTACGAATGTGATCACACTCCCACTAACCTTTTTGCAGACTCAAGACTCATTTTCACTCTTGATGAAGCCAAACAATTTAACTACACCATATAAACATCTTCCTTTGGCAATTTGTTGGGGAAAGTAGTTTTAACATCCATAGGCCAAATCTCATAATCTAAATGGGTGGCTATCGCAATTGAAAACCAAATGGATTTGAGCATGGATACTGGTGAGAAGGTTTGCTCATAGATTTCTACCTTACCAGTTGAGCTAATCTTTCTTTTGTATACTCACTTACATCTGATGGAAGCTATTCCCTCAAATAGATTCATCAAGGTCCACATTTAGTTCACATGTACAGAATCCATCTTAGATTTCACAGCCTCAAGCCACTTAGCTAAGTCTTTACTTGCCATTGCTTGATCAAAGGTAGAAGGATCATCTCCATGATCATTACCTTTCATTATAAACAACTCTTGTTTGTTCATTAGTAGATAACCATATCTCTTTACTGAATGAGAGATTCTATCAAATCATCACAATGGTTGCATCGTACAAGGTTATTCTTGAATAGGAATTAGTCATGTGGGCCCACTTATTGAAATTAATAAATAAGAATCCATGAACTATTTTAATTAAAAAAGTCTATGTAGGAGAGCCCATGGAGCTCATACCTCAAGCTTTAGTGTCTCAACTATTTAAAGAAATTTTAAGGAGCTCAAGACACATCCTTTAGCCCTAATTTCCATGCACACCCTTCAAATAAAAGAAAGCACTCCTTAGCCAGCACTTTCTAAGTCTTTTGTCAATTTCCTCCTAACCTAAAGTGTTTGCATTAGAGCTTCACAAAAGGAGTTTTGTGGAGTTTAGGAGGAGATTGAAAGTATCCAAATCGTGTGGACAAATTAGAGGTTGAGGTTTAAGAGCCACAACTCCAAGGATCATGCACAAACCGTTAGGAAACTTTGCAAAGCTACAAGCACCTTTATCTTATTTCATTGATATCTTGCATATTTTGCAACAAAAATGGGTAGGGCTTGTTTTGTTATGTTTCACTGCATGTGTAGAATGTTTTTATGCTCTAAATTTTTTATTTTTATGAGCAAACCCTATGAAAATCCAATAATGGTATTAGAGCCACTATTTTTCTTGTAAAACCATAATGTTCAATGATTCTTCTAAGTTTCTACGTTAGTTTTCATGTTAAATTCCTTTCAACATACATATGATGCACGAGTGTTTTGGAAGTGATTGGAATCAAAAAAAATTGGAAAAGATATACATGTGATCCAAAAACCTAAAGCTACAAATTTCTTACAGTGCATTGTGATTGGTAGTTATGGTTGTAGGAAGAGTTCTTGTAGTTGTAATGTTGGCTTGCATAAGCGCATTATCCCCATAGGGTTGCATGAACCCCATGGCTCATTTGTAGTTATGGGAGCCCTCCCACTGTCGTGATGGGCTTTCTCATCACCACGAGAGATGTTGTGATATGAACCCTAGGGTTTTGTTGCAGTCAACCTCTACAGTCGCGGAGAGATAGCTCACAATCACAATAGCAGTCACTGTGATTGTGAACAACAAACGTGCAAAATTCTATTTTTTCTACTTTGTTTTGAAATATTGCTTTCAAGGAACGAAAACTAACGCATAAGATGCGTAGGTCATGAAATTGCCATTAAATTGAATTATTTAATTATACATGTGATATGTAATTGTTTGTATGTATGTAGTGGCTGAATTATGGACTTATGATACTTGTGGATGAAAACATTTACTTTGTTTTACTTTTTTATGGGTTGTATAATTAATTTTTTACGGGTTGTAAGGGCATAAGCCTAGTTTTGATTCTAGTTACACTGAGTTGGATCCTCCATGGAATGCCATGTACATTTGTAAAATATTGAAGGCATTAAGAGTTAATGTTTGTGTAGAGATCAAGAGCTGGTGCCATGCAAGGCTCCATGACGTGGTGAAACCTATGAAGCCATGAAGACCAAGATGAAGGCATTCAAGAAATCCTTATGCAATTGTGTAGGATTTCACACACCTATGCATGATCCAATCTTGGTTCAGATTGAATCTTGAAGTCTATAATCCTCCATTTTTATTTGTTCATATTATTTGTGATGGATTGAAACATATGACAACGAATAATGTGCTAAGTGAAACTTAATCAACATAAATTCCAAAAACTTCCTCAAATAAATATTAAGTTGTAATGGTAAATTGTTTGTCATGGCTCTTCATTGAGCTCAAAGCCCTATGTGTAGCTTTAATATGTGATATCATCACATTAGTATGGTCATATTGTGATGGCACATTTATAATCTCGGGTGGATTGATTGTGACATTCAAAGGATACTATGCCTTAAGAGTGGTTAGCCATAGGCAGAGTTTAAATCCAACAAGTTGTTAATTGGTGGGTGAGACTTAAGTGGAACCAACATGCTAAAACATGATTACGTGAGGTATTATTGGGTCATCGACTGAAGGAAAGATTGGACCGCATATGAGATGCATTGGTAAGAGTTGTCCTGTGTTAAGCCTAGCATGTTAAGACCTAATCATGTGAGACGTGTTATGTCTAATGAAGACCTCAATCACCAACTATGAAAATTTAGCAATGAAATTTCAATCTCCTACCCAAGGGAGTATAGGATTCAAAAAATCTAGTGAGAGGCCATTTGATTTAAAGTCTATAATTACAATGGTAACACATACAACAACTAAACTTACAAATCTTGTTTATTTTCTGTAGTATTATTTCATCTGAATAATATCTATGCCTCTTTCTAAACTGCTTAAGACCAATATTTTGATTAGGCTTAACTATGTCAAATGGCTTTAGAATTTGTGAATTGTTCTCATTCTAAAGCACCTCGACTATGTTTTAGAGTTTGATGTCCCATGAGCCCCTGCTGACATGGCCGGTGAGAAGGAAAAAGCTATTCATAAGAAATAAGTGGAGGATGATTTAATGGTTAAGAGCTACATGTTAGCTATCATCTTCAGAGGACCCATGAGGGTATGAGGACTACTAGGGAGATATTATACAATCCATAAGAGTTGTATGATGAACAAAGTTATATTTCTAGATATGAGATATCCAAGTAGCTATTTAGGATATGCATGGCAGCGGATGGTAATGTTAGTGAGCATGTCCTTAAGATGATTTCACTCATTAAGAGGCTTGAGTTACTAAGTTTCATCATGGATGCCAATCTGTAAGTAGATTTGATCTTTCAGTCACTTTCGAATTCCTTATCGCAATTTATCATCAATTTTCATATGAATGATATTGAGTATACATTGGCTAGGCTTCTCAATAAGCTGGTGATTACACAGTAAGCCATGAAAGGGAAGGGGAAAGAGGTGGTTCTTGTTGTGTTTAGCTCCTCTAATATAACCAAGAAGGAGAAGACAATGAAGAAAAAGGCTGTTGCTCCTAAGGCCACTAGGAGAATCAAGAAGGCTAAGGTGTTAATTGCAGAGAAAGGAAAGTGTTTCCATTGTGGTAAGATTAGCTATTAGAAGAGAAACTACGCTGAGTACCTTAGCTTTAAAAAGGTAGCTAGAGGTAAAAAAATCTTTGTTTATGAAACATCTTGTTCTATTGGTGTATTTTCTACCTTTTAGATTTTAGATTTTGGTGCTACATTTCACATTTGCATTTTGCATCAGGATCTGGTTAGAAGTAGGATCCTTAGGAAGTGCGAAGTGGTGAGCAAGGTAGGGGAATAGAGCAAGTGTTGCAGCTATCGTGATTAGGGATGCTTCAATAAACTATTATCAAGCCATAGTTTAGTTTTGAGAGATTGTCTTTTATTGTCCAATAGGCTTAAGGACATTGTTTCCATTATTAATTAAAGAGAATTTTGAATTTTCTTTTAGAAATAATGTGTGCCATATTTATTATTATAATAAATTGGTTGGCACAACATCTCTCATGAATGACTTATATTATTTAAATATGAATGATAGTAATGTGATCAACGCCATCTTGAACAAACATCCAAGGGATAGTTTAAATTTTAAGTACTTGTGGCACTTAAGACTCAATCATGCTGAGAACATAATGGTTAGTAAGTTAAGAAACATGGGTTTATTGGCTAATTGGGAGAGGAATTTTATCCAACTTGTGAGCCTTGCATCTTAGGCAAGATGGCTAAAAGTTTATTTGATGGATGTGTTGAAAGGGCTATTGAGGTATTGGAGCTAGTCCACACTGACGTTTGTAGCCATTTAATGAAATGGCAGGTGGAGGATTTCTCTACTTTATAATCTTCACTGATGATTATTCACGGTACAATTATATGTATTCGATGAAGTACAAATATGAATCCTTTGAAAAGTTTAAGGAATTCAAGGCACAGGTAGAGAAGTAAACTAGAAAGCATATCAAGGCACTATGTTCAGATTGTGGGGTCGAATATATGAGTGCTAAGTTTATTGAGTTCCTTAAGGAGAATGGTATCAAATCATAATTAACACCACTAGCAACTTCTCAATTTAATGGTGTAGCTAAATGTAGGAATCGATTAGCCCATATCCCTATGGGGCAAGCCCTGCTTACCATAGCCTACGTTTTGAATTGGACTGGACACTTTCTAAGTCCATTCCCTCCATCTTGCATGAGATGTGGAATGGACAGAAGCTAAGCTTTAAGCATTTAAAGATCTAGTGATGTCTAACTTATCTTAAGAAGACTAAGACGAACAAGTTAGAGGTAAGGATAGTTATAGGCTGCTTTGTGGGATATTCCAAAAACTCAATAGGATAAGAGTCCTACAAACTTGAGGGTAATAGGATTTTCATTAGGTATCATGCACATTTTCTTGAAAATGAGTTTGTTGGAGAAAGTGATGCTAGTAGAACCAAAGTACTCAAGAAAGTTGAGTACAAGGAATAAAGCAATTAACCCATAACACATGTTTCTTTTCAAAAGGAACCTTTTGAGATGTAACCATTATGAAGATTAGGTGGAATCTCTCAGGCGCTACAGAGAGATGGGAGATAATGATCATAGAGATGATCCTTCTACCTATGATCAAAGAATGGTAGATAAAGACTCCACCAAGTGGTTGGAGGATGTGAAATCTGAAATGGATTCAATGCATGCAAACCACGTATAGGCTCTGGTGGATTCTCCCGTGGGAATTGTTCCCATCGGATGTAAGTGGGTCTATAAGAAAACAGTTAGTTTGACTAGCGAGGTTGAGACTTTTAAGGCCACATTGGTGGCCAAGAGCTATAATCAAAAGAAAGGATTTGAATATGTAGAAACCTTCTCAGTAGTAGCCATGCTAAAGTCTATTTGGATTTTAGTTACAACAGCCACCCATTTGGATTATGAGATTTAGCAGATGAACGTTAAAACTACTTTCCTCAATGGCATGCTTAAGGAGGACATTTATATGGTGTAGCCACGAGGTTTTGTAGTCCAAGATGAATATCATAAAGTATGCAGGCTTAAGAGGTCCATTTATGGCTTAAGCAAGCATTAAGGAGTTGGAATCTTCATTTTCAAGGTGTAGTCAAATCATTTGGTTTGATTAAGAATGAAGATGAGCCTTGTGTTTATAAGAAGGCTAGTGGAAATGTAATAACATTCCTTGTATTATATTTGGATGACTTACTACTGATAAGAAATGATGTTGGGATATTAAGCTCTAGCAAGACATGGTTATCAGGTACCTTCTCTATGAAAGACTTTGGAGAAATAACCTACATCTTAGGCATTCATGTCTATAGAGATAGAGAGAAAAGATAATTAGGTCTCTCCTAAGATTCTTACATATGCAAAGTATTGAATAGGTTTAATGTAGAAGCCCTTAAGAGAGGATTGCTACCATGCAAGCAGGGCATCCATCTCTTAAAATCCATGTGGCCAAAGAAGGATGATGAGAGGAGAAGCATAGAAGTCATTCCATATGCCTCGGCTATTAGGAGCTTGACATATGCAATGCTATGTATGAGACTAAATATTGCCTATGCCATAAGTGTTATAAGAAGGTTTCAAGTGAATCCTGGAAGAGAGCATTATAATGTTGTCAAGGGTATTCTTAAGTAATTGAGAAGGACTAAGGATATGGTACTTGTGTATGAAAATGGTGATATAAGAGTAGACGGATATACTAATTCTAACTTTCAAATAGATGTGAATGATAGAAAGTCTTATCCCCAGATTCATATTTACTCTTTATGGAGAGCAGTTAGTTGCAAGCGTTCTAAGAAAAGTACAGCTACAAACTCTACTACTCAGGCTAAATATATTGCTCCATGCGATGTAGCAAAGAAGGCTATTTGGGTAAAGAAGTTCATGATAGAACTTTAAGTGGTTCTAGATGTAGGTCAATTGTTGACACTTTATTATGACGACAATAGTACGAAGCACAAGCAAAGGAACTAAGGTCTCGTCAAAAATCCAAACACATAGAGAGGCGTTACCACATTATTTGGGAAATCATTGGAAAGGGCAACATAGCCATGTAAAAAATAACTTTAGCTGAAAATGTGCCTAACCTACTAATAAAGCCACTGACTCAAATCAGCTAGATTGCCATTTTGAGAAGATGGGTATTAGATACCATAATAACTAACATTAGTAGTATTGACATTAGAGTGCAAGTGATGGATTATTAGCGATATGTCCTCTAATGCTAATAGAAATGAGGGACTAGAAGGGCATTTTTGTTGTATATGTATTTTTACTTAGTAATTAATATAACATTGATTTCTATATCAATTTTTTGGTAAGTTTTTATACATGCAAATCTTGATTAGCGTAAAGTATTACATGTGCTCATGTGTTTGAGTAAAGAAGCCTATTCATAAGGAGTTATGAATATGGACATAGGCTTTTTTGGTACTCAATCACTAAAACATGTCCATGAGTTTTAGATACTTTGAAGGGTAATAGAGAGTCGATACAACTTACACACCTTGTATTTGTAAGGTGAGTGTCATGCCATTTAGTATAAGATACAAAAAATATATGTATGTGGGTACGCCATTAGGGAATAGAAAATTCAAACAATAACTTATAGAATGAAGCAAATGCATGGAGTTCACTTTTAGTCGTCATCGTTCTACTTTGTGATCGTATTAAGTGTTCATGGATCTCAAACCTAAGACAACATGGTTATCTTGTGCGCATGACAATAAATGTGACATTAAGGCATTAAGGGTTAATATCTATTCTAGTATGGAATAGGGTCATGAGCATAATGAACCATTACTTGGATGTGTATGGAAGTATGTGTGTGTTTAATAAGGGATTCATCTCTTTACAAGTGAATAAGACATTTGTCTTATGTAATTGGTGTTTTATGAGATAGAAACCTTCAGCCAAGATAATATGTGATCGAAAAGGAGTTTCCAATAGAAACAATTATCTCACGAAGAAATACTGATTGGTCATATGACTGCGTTCGTAAGTGTGAGTTTGACGAAATTCATGCCTCATGTTCAGTAGAGATAAAGTAAGATAAAAGGTATATATGACACGATAGTCATGATTAGAAAGGTTCATTGTGATTTGATTCACTTTACCTTATTTAGGCTATGATATGGGCTTTAGGTTAGACGTTATCCACATCCTTTGAGTTAGGCTCGTTGCCAATTAATGATAAACTTAAAGAGCCATATACATAAGGTTGGGATGTATCGTAATGTTAAATTAATGGGTTGCATAATTTATTTAGTTGCAATTAGATTGAGCTGAATAAATTGTCATGGTACTTGTTAATAATGAGATCATTAATTAGAAGTACAATGGGAAATTAATTTAGTTAATGAGATTAATTAAATTAATTAGACACATTTGGGTTTTAATTATTAATGGAAATTAATAATTAAAGAGTTTATGGGCTCATTTATTAATGAGATTAATAAATAAGAATCTACATGTTGTTTTAATTACAAGGGTCCATAAAGGAAGGCCAATGGCGCTCATACCCTAAAACCTAGTGTCTCAACTATTTAAAGGAGTCTTGAAGAACTCAAGACACATTCTTTAGCACTAATTTTCATGCACACCTTTTAAGCAAAAGAGAGCAGCCCCTAGCCACCCTCTTTTGAGCACTCTTTTGTCAAAAATTCCTCCCAACCCTAAGTGTTAGCTTTAGAGCTTCACAAAAAGGGTTTTGTGGAGTATGGTAGGAGTTTGCAAGCATTTTAATCATGTGGACAAACTAAAGGTTGAGGTTTGAGGACCATGACTCCAAGGACCACGCACGAACCACTTGGAGACGTTCTAAAGGTACAAGACTTCGTCTTTATCTTGTTTCATTTATATCCTGCATGTTTTGCAATAAAAATGAGTGGGGATTGTTTTGTTACATTCTGATGCATGTGTAGAATATTTTTATGTTCTATAGTTTTGATTTTTACGAGCAAACCCAATGGAAATCCAATATTTATATCGTATTTGGGACCTTGCATACCTATTATATTTTAAAGCCCATTAGGGTTAGGTCTGGAAACATATAAATAATTGTTTAATGTCTTTGGAAGATGGCTTGGGTATTTTGATAATTGAATTGATAAGTTATGTGTTTTCCCTGTCCATTTGCATATGTGTGTCACTTTCATACTCAACTTTAGTAATTCAAATTGGATAACTTAGCTTGTTTTTAAAGGTTCGTGGCTAGTATCTCTACGGCATAAGTCTTTAGTTCTCTAGTTTGATTTGTTTCCAACTTATTTCTTGGCCCTACCTTAAGTAGCTTAGGTTCTTGATTACGTGCATATGACGTCAAACTTCACCAACCTATCAATTCTGAACCATGTTCGATTCAGTGCTTCTATGCCCACTTCATCCATGGTGTGCATCCAACCCATGGCATGCATTTAATCTCATGGTGTGCAGCTATCTCATGAATCTTTGCCTTCGTCTTGCTTTTAGCCTACTGAAAACATAACTGTCTATCAATTTTAGCATCTTGTAAAAAATTATTGCCACTTAAAAGAAACATCATTTAGAATATAAGAGTATCTTCCTTGTCAATTGTCAACAAGCGTCTTTTGTGAGTAATTGTCATTAGGCATCCTTATGTTGCTATGAGGACTATTAAATTTTCATTGACAAGTAATGCTTGAGTCCATCTAATTAAAAACATAGTTCTTCTTTTAAAGGTTGGGATGTTATCTTTGCAAAATAATCCACTAAATTGTTTACTTTTCATGATACAATCTCTCAACGATAGCAAAGCCAAAGAAATAACGATCCATACTCCCAGCTTCCTCTTCTATTTTCACCCACATCTGGTGCTACTAAACATTTTTGGGTTTTCTAGAATAAGTTGAGTAGCTTTTTCTTAATGAGTAGTGCGTCCATGGATTCTTCCTTTTTACTTTGTTATATAGTACAAGGTCTTCTCTTATTCTAAATTGTAAAATCTATTGTTAAAAACTTAGTCTGCCATCTCAACATTCCTAAATTGGTCCATCACACTCTTAAATCTGTTCCAGTTTGATTCATAATCACAAATAGAAGAAAGCATGTTTTCAAGTGTCAACATTGACAATCCACCCAAAATTGAACATTGAAGCTTCAAATTTGAAAGTTTCATCTTCCCCCTGTATGCCTCTTTACTACGTTTAGGTAAAGCAGGTTCTAGATCAAGCAATTAACCCCAAACCCAAAGTTCTAGAATGTCTCTATAAACCTCCCTAGAGTTTCTAGCCCCACTTCTTTAGTGTGGTTAAAGTTTTTGCTAGGTGTCAGGTTAGCTATATGACTACCGTTAGAAGTGTTCAAACATTGTTTCCACCTAAAAGAGGATGTTGGCAAAGTCTTGTGTAGTTGAGGAAGAACTTTGTAACTCGAGGGCTTGAGTAACTTGGTGATGGCGAAGGTATTTGAGTTATTCCTTTAGATTTCAAAATGTTAGGAGAATTGAAGTATAGGGCTTATGTGACCTTGGAGGTCAATGGTACCACCAAGTATTTGTAGTTTCTCCTTTCTTCTTTTTCCACTCTTTATTTTTGTACAATATGCTACCTTTAATGATGGGCCATTAATTCGATGCAAATTTTACTCATTCACAAAGTGAGTATCACAAGGGACAAAAGGATCAAAATAATAGGTTTCATTGGTTCATTGGGGTAGTTTGGAAGGAGAAGAATAATTGATGTCACACAAGAGTGGTTCTAGTAAAAGCGAGGTGGATGCTACTGGTGAGAAAGTTGGTGGACAAGGCAAGTTCCTTAACTTGGACCAGTTGGTCTAAGAAGTCAATGTCCCTTTCTTATGTATTGAAGCCCTCAATCGCTAAAATAAAGTTATCTAAAACTAATATTTGCTAAAATTTACTTTACCATCAATACTAAGGTGAAGTGCATAGAGTATTTTCTTCCCAAAGATAGCATCAAAGTAATGTGATCTAAAATTAGGGATCTATTCAATCACAATTCACATGCTGAAAAATAAAAAGTAACAAGCAAACAATAAAAGATTTTTATGTGATTTGGCCAATTAACCTACATCTACCAGGGGGATATAGTAAATAATTATTGTTGAGAGAGAATACAATGCAAGTACAGATATTGTGTGAAATACACTCTAAGTGTTGGCCTTTGCCCACCACACACAAATGTTTTTATAGAAAATATTTAACTTGATATAAATTCTCGTGATTGAAATAATTAATCTACTTGTTAATTCTTATTCAATTGTCTTAAATATAAATGAATTGGGAAATAATGGCATTGATGGTAGGAGGTTAATTTTGGAGAATAAATGGGGGTGATTATGACAATTAGTGGTTATAATATGTAGAGATATATTAGCAAGGAAGATATCTTTCCTATCTTGTCAAAACTAACTTTTTTGAACTACACTTTATTGTTGTATGTCTGCCCCAGTTATCTCTACTATACCTTGCCTTGAGAATTCAAGTTAAATTAGACGAGATATTGTTTTTATGGACATGGAGTTTAAGGATAGCTTGAAGTTTCATTGCTTATTATTAGCTAAATTAAGATAATGGTTTGCTTATGTTTGCGAGAGTTGGATTGATAGGAAACATCAATAGTCTAACTTAAGAATATAAAAGACAACAGTAAGTGGGAAGGTAACCCATGTTTTCATTTTTCTACTTTAGTCTATCTTGTTGTGTTTTGTTTTCAATTTTTGTGATTAAATTTTAGCATGTTGCCATGCATATACTTGGATAATTAATATAATTGAATAATAGTTTATGTTCTTGATACTTCATCAATGATGAAAAGCTTTTGGATCAATAGTATCACCTAAGTACATTTGAAATTCATTTTCATTATGATATTAGACTTGTTGAGTTAGGTGAGGAAGTTTTCACTTTATGAGCACATAATACCTTCATAACTGAAAATTTTAAGGCCTAATAAACACTTATAAAAGGGAGTTATTAGCCTTAGAAGCATAACACCTAGTCTAGATGAAGTAGAATATCTTTATAAAAACATGAAAATAGTTGTTAGAATGGAAAATGATTTGGGATCTTCTTCTAGAAAAAATATTCAAAAATTCAAAATGATGAAGAAGGTAGGAAAAGAAAATGGCAAAGATGAGAAAAAGAAAAGAGCTCATGTTCAATTTCTACTTAGCAAAATTCATGTTACCTAGTTACCTAAAGTGCACATGACATTGTTGACCTTCATGTAAAACATTGATTAAATAAAGAGCATACTCTGTATCATAAATCCAGGAGCTAGGTAAGCAAGCCTATGCATTACCCAGGTTCAATCTCACATAAAAAGGCTCACAATGATTCATAAAATAAATAAGAGCTCAATGAAATCCCAGTGTGGGGAAAAAAGGAAAAAATAAAACTACATACCCTTTAAAATCTAATGATCCTCTTTGGCTGCAATCCAACAAAAGTTATATGAGATTTCTTTGTCTTTGTCAAAAATAGGTATGTCCTAAGGTTAAATACTCAATAATTTTCCTTAATGTTCCTTAGCCTTTAACTCCGACTCACAAAAATAAGAATTTTTCTTGAAAAGCAACTTGTTTAAGCCATAGTGAATTTAAATATCCTAAGAACTTTTAAAGTTTATGAGCTTTAAAACTTCCTTTGATTAAGATTCTTGACCATGTTTTATCTCCAAGAATGTTATTTATTTCTTGTTATTTTTAAGAGTGTTTATTTTGTTTTTTTTGCTTTTTTAGAGATAAGCAAAAGCTTATGATAGGATATGCAAGCAGATCAACCTGAATGAAGGATAATCAACATGTAGCAAAACCAATTCAAAATTTATTGCATGAACCAAGCAATAACACCCAACCTACCCAACCTACTGCAATAGAAATGACTTAAAGCTAAACAAAGACAACTACAATCGACATACTAATGATAGAATTATATATTATGAATCACATAGAGCTAGTTAGAATGGCTCAATTTGGGAAGAGTTTCATAGAAATTTGGTTATCACAAAAATTAAAGAGAAAAACTATAGTAAAATTTCATTGAAGGTCAAAGGCTAGTGACTACAATGTTGTATGTTGAGTATTTATAAGAAAATGAACAACTTGACCATAAGATCTAGAAGACTCCCATGATCCTAAACTTAAGAATATCCTAATTTAAAAATCATTACTTCTATGTGTTGTTCTAGTTGATGTGTTTAACCTCCAAAATTAACACATTGGAAGCTTCATCTTCTAGTGCAACTGCTACGTTCAATGGATTAGGTTTATTAGACTAAATGCTCCCATCATTCCCTGCTTCTTGAGAAGAAATTTTCCTATATTCTTGACCTTATTTGTCACCTTCCATAAACAAATCTAAACCAGTACTAACAAAGGCAATAATATACCTGAACCTTTTTTTATATAATATACCTGAACTTTTTTTTAATAAACCTAAACTTACCTAGTGGTATCATTCTTTCTTGTTGTCTTGGTCTTCCTCAACCTAGGGTAAAATACAAGCCTTTGTAATCCTCTTCGCATTATATAATATTCTCAAGTTATCAAAATCCTTTTCATTTAAACTTAACAAGAATGGCCTTGCAAACCTAATGTAATCCAAGTATCATTGAAGTGTTCCATTAAGTTAGGAACATCATATCCAATATGCTCAACATCATTAATTACATCTAATTAGAAAATGAATCATGTAAACAACTGTCTCATACTAATGCATGCGGAATGCACAAAAAAATCATTACTCATGAACTCATTCAAATCATATAGAAAAACCCAACTTCATACCCATAATCATGTGCATCAACATAAAACTTCATTTATGAAACATTAATACCATCAACATAAAATTCAAGTTATGGCTGTTTAAATCTAACAACTTGTACCTCAAGCCATTTCCGAAAAAAATTCTTACAATTGATCGAATATCACCACCAAAATTTGACATTAATCTATCCGCAAGCCATGTATTCAACAACTTAGATCAATGACAAGCATAATAGCAATACTTTACCTCAAGTGCAATCTCTATGCCATGGGAAAAATTAGGATGCCATCCATTATCTATTTCTATCCATGCTACAACTCTTGAAAAATAAAAGTACCACAAAATTATGACATATATGTAGAATCGCCTTTGTACCACAAAAAAGATGACTAACTCTCACTCTTAACTATTATCTTCTCCTTTACTCTCCCAATTCCATCTCTTTATTCTTACTCTCACGTTTCCCTCTCTCTCTCTCTCTCTCTCTCTAAAGCTAACTCATTCTACGGTTTATGCACGTAGGTCACCTATGCTCATGAGATTACTAAGACCTCTAGACATGAAGGTATACCTCTTTGTTGCCCCATCATAGCTAACACCCTTATCATATTACTAAATAGTAGGTGACTTGTGTGTATAGAAGTTAAGTCGCACATCATCTCATCCTCATAGTGGCTAATACTAAAAGGCATGAGACTCTCCTAATCACCTCTAATCCCCTACTACGATCCAACTACTACAACTAATAGAACTTAGGGTGACCAAATGTATGCAAGGACAACCTATCAACTAGTAGAATACTAATCATATTTGTAAAACTACCTTTGTCCAAAATCAAGCTACATATTTTATCTCTCATTCTACTTGTGAATGGAATATGCAATCCCTTTGTTCATGATCTCTCCCATAAGTAATTAGAGCTCTTAAAGCTGTAAAATCAAATTTAGGGTTTATCAAGCTATATATTTTATTTCTCATTCAACCCATGAATGAATTATGCAATCCCTTTATTCATGATCTCCCACATAAGTAATTAGAGCTCTTAAAGCCACAAAATCTAATTTAGCTCCAATCTCACAAATCTCTCCCTAAAGAGGTACTTCCTATAAAGTTAGCATCTTGTTTCTGGTCTCCTCATCAATTTCTATCTTTTCAATATTGGCCAAGATCATTGTCCTCTTATTTAGACACTAACTTGCAACATGTCCTATCCATTAGCATTTTAAAAATAAAATATCTTAGTTTTAAGTAGTAATGAAGTTGCTAAAATCTTGTGTACCCATCGTTTGTGTAATCATGCTCTTTAGTACAACTGATGACTACATTTTTTCCTCTTAGGCGAAGTACTGCCAATACTAATTGTAGTGGAATGATGGCATATGCTCTTATTCCTTGGTTTAAGTTTCTTGTCTACGGTTACTACTTCTGAACCATATTCTCAAGCTTAACATAAGGCTATAGCTTAACCAAATATGCTATGTAGCAATGTAGAATGCACTAAGAAATCTCACCATGGTAACCTCAGTCTTCTACCATATTGATCCTCAATATGGCAACCTTCATCTCGTTATAGGAATCCTCCATACTCCCATTGCACTAAGTGTTTATAATCTCTGATAAGATTTCCTTTAACTCGACTCATGTCCTAATTGGCCTCTCATTGGATATTCTCCTCTAATACATAGTTGGTCCCTCCAAATGATTGTGTAATCTATAAACTCAACCATTACTAGCTTGACTTTCTTAAACTCTGTATACTGATGGCAGTTAAATACATGTTCTATCCTTCTCTCCCACTCAAAGTAGGCATTCAAATTATACCCCTAGAAATGTCACTATTAGCCCTTAACTACATCAGTGTCACTATTAGCCCTTCAATAACCCCTCATTATCCGTGTACACCTCATCATTGGACCCTTAGTGCTCCACCACACAATATCTATCCTGTTTCACATGTCTAATGGGATTTATAAGTCTATATCTAGGTTAGCTCATCTCTACACTTGATTGTAACCAACTCCACCCTATTTAGGCATGACACAATCCTAGTCTATCAACCTCTCTTAGCTCAATGAATCTTTTAACCTTCTCCAATTGGTCCTGAACATGCTCAAGATGTTTTGAATTTTTTTCAAATTTTTTCTGCAATTATTGCTTTTCTTTTTGATTTTGTGAACAATATCCTACAATTTTCAAATGCCCAATAAAATAGACTTTATAGAATCAAAGATTAAAGCAAGAGAGAAAAGGGCATACGTTGATTGCAAAAAAAAATTTAAAATACTATTAGCTGCCTTCTTAATTTCTTTTGGTGAATAAAGATATTGACCTTCATAATTGATATATATGCCTTCTTAATTTCTTTTGGTGAATAAAGATATTGACCTTAGCATTTTATATTTGATGTGTGTGTAGAAGCATAAAAGTAGAATGATAGCGGCGTATGCCAGAACCCAACGAAACCTGCTTGTGTGAAACATGAAGAATGATCCAACACAATGATCTTTGGTGAACTTTAGCGAGAAGACTACTATAACTAACACACTTTGTTAGTTGATATACCACAAATCAACTAAGAACTAACTTGGAATAATTTAATTTTGACTTCACAAGAAATTGATGCACTCAAGCTCAAGGAAGGAAGGAAATTGGAATTTCAATCTCAATAAGCTAAAAGTTTTTTCAATAGCATAAAAAGGCTCTATTTATACTGTTAAGAAGCCCACGATCCTTGAAACTTATATGGAAGATAACTAAAATAAGAAAAAAACACAAAAGGTAGTTTCCAATTATAATCCAACTCTGTGATGTCAATGCACAATTTAGGTGATGATCTCGTGCCTCCAGACCATAAAATAGTGTGTTAAGTCATCCTAATACTTACGATCGCACCTTATGTGATCAAACGTGACTCAAGTGATCATAACTATAGATGTCACCATGTTCAGGATTTTCGATTGAGCCCTACATGATTGAGTGCAACTCCCTAATCACAAATGCAAAGAATCAATTTTTGGCGTACTGTAGATTGTGTGTGCTCTAATTCAATCCATTAGCTCCAAGATCGATCGGCTAGCTACTTGGCTCGATCTAGGAGGTACTCCAAGGCTTGTTTCGAGTTCTCTTCACATCAAGTTCACCCATGAAAGATTTTCTTCCTCTTTGAGCTCCTCTAAATGTCCAAAAGCCTCATGAAACTCGTTCTTGAGCATTGTCATTGCTTTTGTAAGCTTCTTAGCTTTAGTCCTCGTTAATGGACCTTCGGTTATCCTTAGGTACTTAATCTTAGCCTTAAAACTCGCATCATTCCTCTTCTCTTAAAAAGGATTGAGACTCAACTCCAAGTTTCATTCATCCCTTACACCAAAAGAACTCAAATTAGTGACATTGAATGTTGCACTAATTCCAAACTCATGTGATAATTGCAACTTATAAGCATTGTCATTGGTGCTCTCTATCACTTAAAATGGACCATTGCCTCTTGGCATTAACTTTGAATTTTGTTGTTCTGGAACCCTTTCTTTCCTCATGTAAACCTAGACCTAATCTCTAGGCTTAAACACAATCTTCTTGCGACCATTTTCACTTGTTGTGCATATTGTTTATTCCTTCTTTTGATGTTTTAGCTTACATTCTTGTGTTGTTGCTTTACAAATTTTGTTTTACGCTTTTCATTTGTACTAATTTTCTCATTACATGATAATGGAAGCAAGTCTACTGGAGTTAATAGGTTAAAACTATAAACAACTTCAAATGGTGATTTGTGTGTGGTTGCTCTCATTATGCTCCTTCTACTATAAAGGCGGGCGAAGGTGGTCTTGCCCGAGCCGTTGCCACCGATGACGAAGACCAGCTCACCGCGGGTGATCGTCAGATCGATGGGCCCGATTTGAAAGCCGGCCCCCGGGTAGACGAAGCCGACATGATCCAGCGTCAGGCGCTGCCAGGCCGGCGCCGGTTCGCCGTCCGGAAAGCGGCTGTCGTCCTCGGCCAGGGCCAGCCCGGCCAGCTTGTCGAAGGCGACCTGGGCATTGAGCAGGGTGGGCAGCGCGCCGACTGCCTGAATCATCGGTGTACGCAGGAACAACAACGTCAGGGCATAGGTGGCCGCGGTGGCGTTACTGGCCCAGCCGAGCGCATTGGCCAGGAAGAACACCAGCCCGATCGCCCCGAGCATCATGATGTTCGCCCAGTTGTTGGCCGATAGATGGAAGGTGTCGGCCCGGATCACGTGATGACGATAGGCCCGGGCATCGGTGAGGAACCGGCGTCGATAGATATCCGCGGCCCGATCACGATTGAGCGCCAGCTCCTTGCGCCCGTGGATGACGGTCTCGTAATCGGCGTACAGGGCATCCTCGGCCTCGCGCACGCGATTCAGATGTGCATAGACCCGGCGCACCAGAGCAGCGCCCACGAGCAGGGTGGCGCTGATCCAGGCCACGGTGACGAGCAGGATCGGCCAGGACAGCCAGCCGAGATAGACGATGCTGGCCGCCGTGAGCACCACGCCCTGCACCAGCTCGGGCAGGCGCACGAAGGCGATCGTGACGTTACGAATATCCGCCGACAGGCTGGCCAGCAGGGCCGAGCTGCCCAGTGCCTCGATCCGCGCGATATCGGTATCCAGTATCCGTTTGACCAGCCGGGTGCGCAGATCATAGACGAAATGATGGCCAAGCGTGGTCAGGCCCAGCTGAGCGATGAGTGCGACCAGCAACAACAACGCGATCAGCGCGAAGAAGATCGGCAAGGCGGCCATCGTGGTGGCCGGGGTCTCGATCAGGCGTTGATTGATATACGCGATCACGCCCACGCCGAGCAGGGCGTTGACGAGGCTGGCGACCAGCACGCCGAGAAAGGCCAGGCGATATTCGTGCATGACCCGACGCAACAATTCCATGACGACGATCGCCTACAACGAGAACAGCCGACACAGGGTAGGCGCTGAATCGATCGGCGAACAGCCGCGCCCGATCAGGGCAGGGCGGCCGCCGAGGCGGCGTCGTAGCGTACCGCCCGCGGGCAGTTCGCACACAGCCCCCACACCGGGTCGAGATCACGAACACAACACAGGCGTCGACATTCCGCGGTCTGTTCGCCGGCGCCGTCGCGTGCCCCGGGCTTCAAGGTTTTGAACGGGGTATGAAACGGGTTGAAGCCGCCGTCCGGGCGTCGAGCGGTTTCGGTGAGCGCCTGGGCGGCGCTGCGGGTATCGGCCACCCCGCGGCCCTGCTGGCGCAACTGCTCCAGGGCCCAGCAGTAATACATCGCTGCGTTCGAGCCATAGACTCGCGGCGAGAGGCCATAGCTTTCGCAGAGCGTGGCGATCACCGGCATCAAGGCATCATCGATCAACGACGAGAAATCCCCGCCCGTGCCGGGGCCGGCCAGCGGCGAGCCTGCGAAGACGAAACGGGCCGGCGTGCCGTCGTCGTCGGTCTCGAAGCTCCAGGCCACGGCCGAAAAATCCAGCCGTCGGTCCAGGCTGCATTGCAGCACCACGCTCGGGATGATCAGCCGCGCGAACACCCATTTCGACCACTGCGAGGCGATCGCCCGCGGATCGGCCGCGCCGTTGTGGGTGCCGTGCGCAGCCAGCAGCGGCGCCAGCGTATGGGCATCGCTCAGCGAGCGAGCCGCATGGCGCGTCGCAGACGGCGTGGCGTCCACCGCGAACCAGGATGCCGCGAACGCCAGTTGGTCATCGAAACACTCGCCGTGCATGCCGAGGCGTGGTCTGGATGAGAATCATTATCGATACGGTACGCCGATCCCGGTGCCACGCCAAGCGAACATGACCGATCTAATCTGACATGGCGTATTGTCAGATGATCTGAAGATTGCTATTTTCAGAATCCAATCACGGCGTTTCGTGCCTGTTTTCCAATGCGACGGAGGTCGTCATGGCCGTCACCAGTCTGTTCACGCGTCTCAATCCACTGGCCCCGAAGCCGGTCGATACCGATATGGATATCGCCATCGTCGGCGCCGGATTCTCCGGGCTGGGCATGGCCATCCAACTCAAGGAAGCCGGCATCGAGAACTTCACGATCCTCGAGCGGGCCGAGGAGGTCGGCGGCACCTGGCGGGATAATCATTATCCGGGCGCGGCCTGTGACGTGGCCTCGCATCTCTACTCCTACTCCTTCGAGCAGAACCCGAACTGGTCGCGTGCCTTCGGCCAGCAGCCGGAAATCTTCGACTACATCAAGCGTACGGCGGCCAAATACAGTCTCTACAAGCACATCCGCTTCAACACCACGATCGTCAGATCCTGGTTCAACGAGGCTGAAGGGCGCTGGCATGCGCTGACCGATCAGGGCCAGGAACTCACCGCCCAGGTCGTCGTCTCGGCAGTGGGCGCGCTGTCCGATCCGGCGTATCCGAAGATTCCCGGGCTGGAGGATTTTCAGGGCAAGCTGATGCACACCGCCCAGTGGGACAACGACTATGACCTGGCCGGCAAGCGCGTGGCGGTGATCGGCTCCGGTGCCTCGGCCATCCAGGTGACCCCGGAAGTACAGAAGAGCGCGGCCCACATGACGGTGTTCCAGCGCACGCCGTCGTGGATCATGCCCAAACCGGACCGGCCGATTCCCGAGGCAGAGCAGGCGCAGTATGCCGAGCGCCCCTTCCAGCTGCACAAGCGTCGGTTCCGAATCTACTGGATGAGCGAGCTGTTCGCGCCGTTCATCATCTCCAATCGCAAGTTCTTCAAGAAACAGGCCGAGAAGATGGCCCTGCAGCACATGCACAAGCAGGTGAAGGACCCGGCGATGCGCAAGGCCGTGACGCCCGACTACGCCATCGGCTGCAAGCGGATCCTGATCTCCAACGACTGGTATCCCGCCATCCAGGCCGACAACGCCGAGCTGGTGGCCGACGGGCCGGCCGAGATCAAGGCCCACAGCATCGTGCTGAAGGACGGCCGCGAGATCGAGGTGGACGTGATCGTCTGTGCCACCGGCTTCAAGGTGCCGTCCTCGGCTGCGCCCTTCGAGGTCAAGGGTCTGAACGGGCGGGACATGAACGATGCCTGGGACGACGGCGCCGAGGCCTACAAGGGCGTGGCGGTCTCCGGCTTCCCCAATCTGTTCTTCCTGATGGGCCCGAACACCGGGCCCAGCCATACCTCGGTGCTGGCTTTCACCGAGATGCAGATGGAATACATCGGCAAGGCGATCGGCCACATGGCACGCCACGGGCTGAAATGGATCGATATCCGCAAGGATGTACAGGATCGCTTCAATCGCGGTATCCAGAAGCGCATGAAGAACACCTCCTGGACCTCGGGCTGCAACAGCTGGTATCTCACCGATTCCGGTAAGAACACGACGCTCTATCCCGGCTTCAACTGGGAATATCGCATGCGGCTGTGGCGCTTCCGGCCCAGTGAATACCAGGAACGGCCGGCCGATCCGTCGCGACCGGCTCGCGCGGCCTGATCGAGGCCTGCCGGCATCCGGCCGGGCGATCGGCTAGAGCGATCGCCCGGGCTGACACGCCCTGAATTCCGGCGCTCAATCCTCGCTGGCGCGCAGCGCCTGCCAGGCCGGCTGGCGTCGGACATCGCCGAGTGCCAGCACGCCGGCCGCGGCGATGCCGAGTACGGCCACCGCCACCGCGATCGTCCAGATGCCCGGGCGCAGGTGATAGGCCACATGCAAGCCATGATCGGCGATCAGCCGAGCCGCGATCTGCCCGGCCAGTGCGGCTGGCAGAGCCGCCAGCGCGCCGACGACCAGACATTCGATCCAGGCCGCGCGACGCAGGCGGGCCGATGTCGCCCCCAGCGCGCGCAACACGGCGGCTTCTCGGCGTCGTTCTCCGCGATGAATCCGCATGGCTGCCACCAGTACCACCAGCCCGGCCGCCAGCGTGAAGCCGAAGACCAGTTCCACGGCCAGGCTCACGCGATCCACCAGGCGCGTCAGACGGTCCAGGATCGCCCCCAGATCGATGACGGTCAGATTGGGAAACCGTTCGACCAGGCCTGCCATCACGTCATCGCGCCCGTCCGGCAGATAGAAGCTCGTGATCCAGCTGGCCGGGTAATCGTCCAGCACGCCGGGGCGGAACAACACAAAGAAATTGGGCTGCAGGCTCGACCAGTCGATATGCCGGATACTGGTGATCTCGCCGGTGAGCGCCTGGCCGGCGATATCGAAGGACAACGTATCGCCCAGCCCCACCTCAAGCCGCCGGGCCACGGAATCCGCGATCGAGATCGCGGCCGGGCTGTCCTCGGCGCGTTCTTCCAGCTCGGGCCACCAGTGGCCGGCCGTGATCGTGTTGTCTGCCTTCAGCCGATCGGTCCAGGACAGATTCAATGCCCGCTCGGCCAGCCGGCCGGCCCGCTCGACGGTGGCGGGGTCATCGGCCAGCCTCGCGTCGTCGATCGCGGCGAGACGTGCCCGCACGATGGGATAGAAATCCGGCGCGTCCAGGTCCCGTGTCGTCAGATAATCCGTGATCGGCTCGCGTTGCTCGGCGGTGATATTGATCACGAACCGATTGGGCGCGTTCTCGCCCACCTGGGTCTGCCAGCCGGCCAGCAGATCACCGCGCACGATAACCAGCACGAAGATCACCGTCAGGCCCAGCCCGAGTGCCACGGCCTGTATGGCCGTGGCCCCACGTCGGCGCAACACGCTGTCGATACCCAGCCGCGCGGCCGGTGTCAGCCGTGCGTCGAAGCGCTGGCGTAGCCGGGCGAGGCCGGCCAGCAGACAGCGCACCACCAGCCAGAAGGCCAGGCCGGCCACGGCCAGCCCGCCGAGCACCCACAGGCTCAGGGCGATATCGCCGGTGGCCGCGATGGCGAGCGCGGCGAGTGCCACGACCGACACACCATAGGCCGGCCAGCGCCGGCCGTGCTCGGCGGCGACCGCGCCGGCCAGAATCCGTGCCGGCGGCGTGGCCAGCGCCTGACGCAGGGCCGGCCAGGCGAACCCGGCGAGTAGCACTGCGACCACGCCGGCCGCCGGCCAGGCCACCCACCAATGCCCGCCGGGCAGGCGGACATCGAACAGCCCGGCCACGACCTGGGCCAATACCGCCTGGCTGGCCTCGCCGAGCAGCCAGCCCAGCACCAGCCCCACGCCGCCGAACAACGCGAGCTGGCCGGCCAGCAGGCCCCGAATCACGCCGCGCTCGGCGCCCAGGGTCTTGTAGAGCGCGATCGTGTCGCGTTGGGTCACGCCGTGGCGCAGCGCCGACAGAGTGATCGCCACGCCAGCCAGAATCACGGCGGACAGCGCGGCCAGGTTGAGAAACACCGCGGCCTTGTCCATGGCACTGGCCAGGCCGCGATTGGCACCGGCCGGGTCGACCACGGATTCCCCGGGTTTGAGCTGTTCTTCCAATGCCTTACGCAGCGCTGCACGGCGATCGGCCGGGGCATTGATCAATACGGTGTGGTCCAGGCGTGCCGTGGGCCCGGCGAGGCCCGTGGCCGCCAGATCCGCCTGATTCATGAGCACCGTGGGGGCCGTGTCGAACAGCCGCCCGCCGCCGCCCGGCTGGGCTTCCAGACGCGCGGCGATCGTGAGCGTGGTATCACCGACGGTGAGCGAATCACCGACGGCCACACCCAGGCGGGCCAGCACCCCGGCGTCGACGAACAGCCGGCCCGGTTCCGGGCCGTGGGCCAGATCGTGATGCCGGCCCCGGGCATCGACGATCTCCAGCGTGCCCGCCAGCGGGTAGCGTGTCGGCACCGCCTGCAGGCTGGCGCGCAGCAGCTTGTCGTCACGTGCCAGGGCGGTGGTGAGCGAGACGACCGACGCCGTCTCGATGGCCGGATCGGCCAGCTGTTGCTCGATCGCCGGGCCGGGCGGTTCGTTGAGTTCGAGTTTCAGATCGGCGCCGAGCGTCTGGCCGGCCTCGGCCATCACCGCGGCATCCACGCGATCGGTCAGCCGCGTGACTGCGACCACGGCCGCCACCGCCACGATCACGGCGATGATCAACACCCGGGCCGCACCGGGGCTCGCCAGTGCGGTACGCGCCGTGCGTGTGGCCAGCCGTGCGCCGAGGCGGATCTGGGCCAGGCGCTTCAAGCCACCGGCTCCAGGCGGCCGTTCGTCAGGCGCAGGCAACGATCACAGCGCCGGGCCAGCGATGGATCGTGAGTGACGAGCACCAGCGTGGTGGACTGGGCCTCGTTGAGCTCGAACAGCCGCGCGATCACCTGCTCGCCGGTGGCCGGGTCGAGATTGCCGGTCGGCTCGTCGGCGAACAACAACGCTGGGCCGGTGGCGAACGCCCGGGCCAGTGCCACGCGTTGTTGCTCGCCGCCGGAGAGCTGGCGCGGGGTGTGATCGGCGCGATCGGCCAGGCCCACATCCGCCAGGAGTTCATGGGCCCGGGCATCGGCCTCGCGGCGCGGCGTACCGGACAGCTCCATCGCCAGCACGATATTCTCTTTCGCGCTCGCCCCGGCCAACAGCTGGAACGAC
Organism: Avicennia marina; assembly: GCA_019155195.1. Taxonomy (NCBI): domain Eukaryota; kingdom Viridiplantae; phylum Streptophyta; class Magnoliopsida; order Lamiales; family Acanthaceae; genus Avicennia; species Avicennia marina. The sequence goes on along the minus strand of CM032772.1, from coordinate 4,978,397 downwards.
TGGAACACGAAACCCACCCGGCCGGCCCGCCAGGCCGCGCGCTCGTCCTCGTCGAGATCGGTCATGTCCTGGCCGAGCAGCGAGAGCTGGCCCTCGGTCGGGCGATCCAGCCCGGCCAGGCAGGCCAGCAGGGTGGATTTGCCCGAGCCGGATGTTCCGACCACCGCCACACGCTCGCCGCGAGCCACCGACAGATCGAGTGCCGAGAGAATCGTCAACGGCTGCTGGCCGCTGGTCACGGTCTTGGCTATGTTGGTGGCGCGAATCGCTGCCATCGAACCGGAATCGGTCATTTATGCCTACCTCGTTGCAACACGCGCCTCGCGCGCGCCTTATCGTGTGTCGTGCGCTGTTCGTCTGGCTCTGGCTGGGCGTGGCCAGTTTGGCGATGGCCGCTCCGGCCGGCAGCGCGCCCACGGTGCTGGTCTTCGGCGACAGCCTGAGTGCCGCCCATGGCATGCCACAGAATCAAGGCTGGGTGGCGCGCATGGCCGACAAGCTGGCCCAGCACGAGCCGCCGGTCGCGGTGGTCAATGCCAGTGTCTCGGGCGAGACGACCGGCGGCGGGCGCCAGCGCTTCGACGCCGCGCTGGCCCGTAGCGATGCCGATATCGTGATCCTGGAGCTCGGCGGCAATGACGGTCTACAGGTGCTGGATCTGAAACAGATGCAGGCCAATCTGGCGGCCATGATCGAAACCGCCCAGGACGCCGGCGCGAAGGTGTTATTGCTCGGCATGCGTCTGCCGCCGAACTACGGCACGGCCTATACGAAACGTTTTCATGCGGTCTTCGATACCCTGGCCAAGCGATACGACACGGCGTATGACCCGTTCTTTCTCGAGCCGATCGCCGACGACCGGGCCAATTTCCAGTCCGACGGCATCCACCCGCGGGCCGAGGTCCAGCCGAAACTGACACGGCGCGTGCTCGCCGATCTGCAACCGATGCTCGAGAAGATGTCTCGGGCGACGACGCCCTGACCCGCGCAGCCCGTCGTCCGAGGCGGACTCAGGCGCCAAGGGCTGTCGATCACTCGTACCCGGGCGGCCGACCGATGCCGATGTTCTGCTCTTTCAGGGCATTGGCGAAGGCGATGGTGGTGTGATCGCGGCCGAAGGCGCCGACGATCTGGATCGCGATCGGCAGGCCGTCCGGCGAGACACCGATCGGCGCCGTGGTCGCCGGCAGGCCGGCCAGCGTGGCCGGGGCGATCCAGCGGAACAGCTGGGTATAGGCCACATCGTTGCCGTCGATATCGATGGTGCGATCGAACAGGCTGCCCTTGTGGGTATGCGGGATGGCCGGCACGCCCACCGACGGCATGAGCAATACGTCATGATCGACGAAGAAGTGCTCCCATGCCTCGCGCAGCTTCTCGCGGGCCTCGTTGCGCTGAGCCCAGTCGCGATGGCTGTCGGTGGCCCGCGCGGCGAAGCCGCCCAGCGTGCCACGCTCGGTGCGTTTCAATAGCTTCATCAGCCGCGCGCCGCGCTTGGACTTGGTATAGAGCTTGTCCGGCAGGCCGGCGCCGACCATGGCATTGAGCATCCGGTCATACAGATCGTAGCTGTCGGCAAAGCCGCCGGGCAGGCTGTCCACCGGGCTCACCCGCGCGCCGTGATCGACGATGGCCGTGCGCATGGCATCGATCGCGCTCGTCACCGCCCCGGCCACCGGGGCGAAATCGTCCGAGAAATACGAGGCGATCCGGAAATCCGCCAGCCGGGTGGCCGCGGCCTCGGGCAGCTCGATGCGCCAGGCAGTGGCCTGCCGCGCCAGGGGGCCGGCCACGGCATCGAGCTGGATCGACAGATCACGCGGATGACGTGCCATGGGGCCGGCCACGCACAGATCGGGCTCTGCCCGGGTACCCGGCGGGCCGGGGACATGACCGCGCATGGGCACCAGGCCATAACTGGGCTTGTGGCCATAGATGCCACACCAGGCCGAAGGCGTGCGGATCGAGCCGGCGAGATCCGAACCCAGCTCGATCGGCGTGATACCGGCAGCGACCGATGCGGCGGCACCGCCCGAGGAACCGCCCGAGGTGCGCTCGGTGTTCCACGGATTGTTCGTGGTGCCGTAGATATCGTTGTAGGTCTGTACGTCCTGGGCCAGACGCGGGGTGTTGGTCTTGCCGAAGACGATCGCCCCGGCGGCCTTCAGCCGGGCGACGGTGACGGCATCGGTGCGGCTGACATGATCGGCCAGGCGCGGCTCGCCGACCACGCCGGCCAGCCCCTCGACCTCGAAGGTGTCCTTGACGGTCATCGGCACGCCGGCCAATGGGCCGAGCGGCTCGCCGGCCTCACGTGCCGTGTCCACGGCATCGGCGGCGAGACGGGCGCGCTCGAAATCGCGCACCACGACCGCGTTGAGGGTTTCGTTGTAGCGGTCGTGTCGGGCGATGAAATGCTCCAGCACATCGCGGGCACGGATCGCGCCGTCGCGGATGGCCGCGGCCAGCTCACCGGCCGATTGCTCGTGGAATTCGCTCATGGGCTCTCTTCTTCTGCAGAGGATTCGGAATCGGGGGTCTCTTGCGTGTCGGTCGCCGGTTCGAGGCTGTGGGCCAGCGCGGCACGGAATGCCTCGGGTGCCTCGATGAAGGGCAGATGGCCCAGGCCGTCGAAGACCACCAGCCGGGCATCCGGCATCGCCGCCACGGCGGATCGGCCGAGCGCCAGATAATCGCCGAGCTGCTCGGCCAGCGCCGGGGCCACGAGATCCTTGCCGAGTGCGGTGCGATCCAGGGCGCCGATCATCAACGTGACGGGCATGGCCAGATCGTCGAATTCATAGACCACCGGCTCGTTGTAGATCATGTCGTAGGTGGCCGCGCTCACCCAGGCCAGGCGTGGCTTGTCCTCGCTGGCATACATGCCGGCCAGCATGCGCGCCCAGGGGTCATAGGCCGGGCGCCAGGTGCCGTGGTAGTAGCTTTTTTCCTGATAGGCCCGGATGCCGGCATAGTCCTTCTTCATCTCGCGGGCATACCAGGCCGACATGCCGCGATACGGCACCCCCTTGGCTTTCCAGTCCTCAAGGCCGATCGGGTCGACCAGGATCAGGTGATCGACCTGATTGGGATACATCAGGGCATATCGGGTGGCCAGCATGCCGCCCATGGAATGGCCGAGCACGGTGGCGTGTTCGATATCCAGCTTGTCGAGCAGGGCATGGGTGTTGGCCGCCAGATGGGCGAAGCTGTAGCTGTAGACCCGTGGCTTGTCGGATTTGCCGAAGCCGATCTGATCGGGAACGATCACCCGCCAGCCACGATCGGCCAGCCAGGCGGCAGTGTCGCCCCAGTAGGCGCCCGAGAAGTTCTTGCCGTGCATCAGCACGATTACAGACGGCTGGCCGGCCGGCTGTCCCGCCGGCTGGTCGGCCGCAGATGTCGGCGGAATATCCATATACGCCATGTGGGCCGGGCCGACGGGCGTATCCAGGGCGAGGGTATGAACCGGCGCGGGGTAATCGTACTGTTCCAGGTCGATGCCCAGCGGCGCCACCGGCTCGGCCGCGCTGGCCGACATCGGGATGAGGCCGGCCAGCAGAACCAGCAGGAGCGCCGGCCATGCCGGCTTGCGCCACGTTCGAAGTACAGGCATCGACATCAACCCGAAAAGAAAATGTTTCGCCAGCATAGCCGCTGTGACTTGAAAAGCCGATGCCTCGGCTAAATCGTTGCGCGCAATTGTTCCAATATTTGGTGGAGTGGCCCCATGGCCCAGCCTGATCTCTTTACCCCCTGGACGATTCGTGATGTCACGTTTCGTAACCGGATCTTTGTCTCGCCGATGTGTCAGTACTCGGCCGAAGACGGGTATCCCAACGACTGGCATTTCGTCCATCTCGGCTCACGCGCCGTGGGCGGGGCTGGCATGGTCATGCTCGAGGCCACGGCGGTCACGCCGGCCGGGCGGATCACGCCCGGGGATCTCGGCATCTGGTCCGACGATCATGTTGCCGAATTCAAGCGCAATGCCGATTTCATCCGTGCCCAGGGGGCCACGCCCGGCGTGCAGCTGGCCCATGCCGGGCGCAAGGCCTCCTGTGTAGCGCCCTGGAACGGCGGGCGAGCGCTGACCGAAGACGAGGGCGCCTGGCAGACCGTGGCCCCCAGCGACCGGCCGTTCTCGGACAAGGCGCCGGTGCCGCATGCGCTCACCCGTGACGAGATCGCTGAGATCGTGCAGGCGTTCGTGGCAGCCGCCAAGCGGGCTGATGCCGCCGGCATGGATGTCATCGAAATCCACGGGGCGCATGGTTATCTGTTGCACGAGTTCCAGTCGCCGCTGGCCAATCGGCGCGATGATGAATATGGCGGATCGCTGGAGAATCGTTGTCGGTTCTCGTTGGAGGTCGTGGAAGCCGTCAAGGCGGTCTGGCCCGAGAACAAGCCGTTGTTCTTCCGGATCTCGGCCTCGGATTTCGAAGACGGCGGCTGGACGATGGACGAGACGGTGGTCTTCGCCGGCTGGTTGAAACAGGCCGGCGTGGATGTGCTGGACTGCTCGGGCGGCGGTAATACGCCCAATCCGACGATTCCGATCGGGCCCGGCTATCAGACCGAGTTCGCCGCCCGGGTGAAGCGCGAAGTGGGTATGGCGACCGGTGCCGTGGGCATGATCACCGACCCGGTCCAGGCCGAGCATATCCTGCATTCCGGCCAGGCCGATTGTGTGCTGCTGGCCCGGGAGTTCCTGCGCGATCCGTATTTTGCCCTGAGTGCCGCCGAGGCGCTGCACGGCGATGTATTCGACCTGGCCGATATACCGCGGCAGTACGAGCGCGCGTTCAAGTAACGCGCGATATCGATCGCCGGCACCGCGGTTTCGATACGGCCCTATGCGGGCCGTATCGATGGCCCGGTGTGCGGCTCGCCCAGGGGCTCGCTCGCCAGGCACTGGCCCTGGGCATCCATCCAGCGGGTTTCGGCAGTGGCCCGGTCGGTCGTCACGTTCAGGACGATGTGATGACGGCGTGTGCCGTCGGCTTCGATACGCGGCACCCGAGCGGCATTGATATGCAGAGTGTCGTGTGTGTCGCGATGCCAGGTACGCCGCCAGGTGGTGCCGTCCTTGCTGCAATGATGCATATGCCCGGCCACGGTCGCCAGAATGCGATGGCCGGTCTCGCGGGCATAAGCCAGCGCCTCGGCCAGATCCGGGTCACCGAAATCCCCGCGCTTGGGGTCGAAATCACAGCCGAAGGGGGCGTCCGGCGTATCGCCGAGGCCGGCCGGGCCGTTGTGCGCCAGAATCACGAGATCTCGCGGGGCGCCGTCGATCAGCCGGCACAGCCGTTCGCGGCTGTCGGCCAGATCGGTCACGCCGTGGACCCGGCGTAGATAATCGGCGAAATAGAGCCGATCGCCGCCCATGGCGTGCGGCCGGGCCATGATCAGGCCGAGATCGGGCGACAGCACGTGGTGGCTGTAGCCGCCGAGGGTGATCGGCCCGAGGGCCTCGTCGAGGGCCGCCACGCGTTGGGGCATGCCCAGGGCGGTCAGACGGGTCAGGCGATAATGGCGGGCCATTTCGCTACAGAGCTGCACGAGGCCGGTGGCATCGTGATTGCCGGCGATCATGTAGGCCGGCGTTTCAAGGGCGGCCAGCTGGCGTGCCACGGGCAGGGCGCCGACGAAGCGCGGCAGGTCGCCGGTCAGCAGCAGCGTGTCATAGCCGGCCCGGTTGAAGAATCGCGTGTCGTGTTCGTCCCACGCGCCGTGGATATCGCCGATCAGTCCTATCTGCATGCCTGTCTTATACGAAGGCCGGCCAGCCACGTCAAAAACACGCGACGTTATGTCACATTCCGGCGCCCCATGCCCGGGCATAGCCTGTTCTGCGCCACGAGAGTGCAGGCATGGACCGGGGGACGGGATGGATCACAGACATTATCGAATCGTGTTGGGTGCGACCGGGCTGCTGCTGCTCGGCGGGCCGGCGCTGGCCCAGACACAGACACCGGTGGCCCCGGCTGAGCCGGCCACGCGCGTGCCGGCCACCGAGCTCGACCGGATCAACGTGACCGGCCGGGCCAGCGAGGCGCAGGTGGTCACGCCGCTGATCACCCCGGATATCGTGGATACCGCCGAGGCGCTCGATGAAGTGCCCGGCGGTGCCGTGCTCGCCAACGGCGGGCTGGCCGGCCAGACCCAGTTCCGTGGCCTGACCGGGTATCGCAACCAGGTGACGATCGACGGCATGGGCATCGCCTCGGGCGGGCCGAACTGGATGGACCCGCCGTTGCATTATGCCCCGGCCGCGCTGGTGGAGAATGTCTCGGTGGTGCGGGGCATCCCCTCGGTGGCCGACAGCGTGGATGCGATCGGCACCACGGTGAACGCCGATACCCGGGCCAGCGAATATGCCCTGGACGATACCTATGCCATCCACGGCTGGGGCGAGTCGCGGGTGGCGAGCGTGAACAACGGCTATGGCCTGGCCGGCCAGGCCAGTGTCGCCAATGCGAATAATCGTGTGGGTATCACGGCGGCCACCGACCAGGCCGCGAATCTGCGTACGCCGTACGGGCTGCTCGATGCCACCTCGTATGATCGCAAGCAGTACGGCCTGAATCTCGGCCATCGCGGCGCCCTCGGCGAGACCTCGGCGTTCGTGCGCGCCCAGCGCACCGGAGACTCCGGCAACCCCGATCTGCCGCTGGACACCGATTACTTCCATACCTGGATGGGCCAGCTCGAACACGAGGTGACGCTGGCCGACTGGCAGCTCTCGGCCCGGTTGTCGGGTAACCACGTCGAACATCGCATGGCCAACGATCTGTTGCGCCCGACACCGGATTTCTCGCCCTTGAACGGTGCCATGGCCGATCCGCGCTTCATCCGGGCCAGCAGCCAGCAATACGGCACCGAGCTGCGCGCCGCCCATGATCTGGCCGGCGGCCGGGTCACGACCGGTTTCGATGGCCGTTTCGCCCAGCATGATGCGTTCGTGGGCAATCCCGACAACCCGGCCTTCCGGGTGGATAACTTCGACGCGATCCGGCGCAATATCTACAGCGGCTTCGCCCAGTGGGCCGGCGCGCTGGATGATGTCAGCCACGATCTGTTGTCCGATCGCTGGCGGGGCGAGTTGGGCCTGCGTTACACCCATGTCGATATGTCTGCCGGGCCGGGCGGTGTCGCGCCCGGCCTGCCGGCCCCGGCTCAGCGGCTGGCCGGGCAGTTCGCGGCCACCGATCGTGATCAGGCCGATAACAACGTGGATATCGTGGCCAAGCTGGCGCGGGCCTTCGGCACGCGCTGGGAGGCCACGGCGGGGCTGGCGCGCAAGACCCGCTCGCCGTATTACATCGAACGTTATGCCTATATCCCGCTCGAAGCCTCGGCCGGTGCCGCGGATGGCAACAATGTGATTGGCGACACGACCATCGATCCCGAGGTGGCCTACATGGCCGATCTCGGCCTGTCGTTCACCGGCAGTCGGTTGAGCGTATCGCCCGAGGTTTATTATCACCGCATCAACGATTACATCGATGCCATCGCCTTCGACGACACGCCCGGGGTGATCGACTCGGACGTGGAGCGGGTCTCGCGGGCCAACGGCGATGCCACGCCCTTGCAATATGCCAACGTGGACGCCGAGATCTTCGGGGCGGATATCGCGGCCTCGTATCTGCTGACCGATCACTGGCGCCTGGACGGCGGGGCCGGCTATACCCGCGGCAAGCGGGTGGATGTGGACGATAATCTCTATCGCATCGCCCCCGGCCATGTACGGGCCCGGCTGACCTGGCAGACAGATGCCTGGGAGGTACGGGTGTCCGAGCGTTATGTCTTCGCCCAGGATGAGATCGCCGATTATCGGATCGACCCGCGCGTAGGCGAGGCACGCACCGGCGGCTATGCGCTGACCGATGTCGCTGCCCGGTATCAGGCCACCGAGTTCGTCTGGGTCGAGGTGGGCATCGATAACCTGCTCGATCGTGAATATCGTGATTTCCTGAGCGGCTTCAATCGCGTGGCCGATAGCGCCGTGCCGGTCGGGGCCCGCCTGCCCGGGGCCGGGCGCAATGCCTATGCGACACTGCATGTCTCGTTCTAGACACCGGGAGGCGCATGTTCGCCGGACTGGACCGGATGTTGTCGTTACAGCCCGCCTCCATACTGCGCCTGCTGGCCATGCTCCGGTACGTCGCGGCCGGCCTGCTGGCGGGCGCGCTGGCCCTGATGGACGGCTTCGGCCTGACCACCGGGCTGGCGGTCTGGCTGTTGCCGATCCTGCTGGTGGTCTTCAACGAGCCCCTGCGTCGACGCGAGCCGGCCGCGGATCGGGTGGCCTCGCGGCGCACCAATCGCGTGCTGGCCGGGCATCTGATCTTCGATGCCCTGGTGCTGTTCGCCTTCTTCTGGACGATCGGCGGCGCGACCAATCCGTTCGTCTCGTTGTTCCTGTTGCCGGTGGCCTTTGCCGGGGCGGCACTGGATATCCGCGGGGCGATCGCGGTCACGCTCGTGAGCGTGGCGGGCTACACGATCCTGCTGTTTCGTTATCTCAGCCATCTCGGCCACCCGATGGCGGTGGTCGGCTTCGAGCGACATGTCATCGGCATGTGGGCCACCTTCGTGCTGGCCGCGGCGTTGTTTCTGATCTTTCTGCTGGCGCTGGCGGCCCGGGTGCGTGCCGGCGAGCGCGAGCTGGCCGATCAGCGCGAGCGTCTCATGCGTGAGGATGCCGTGGTCTCGGTGGCCACCGTGGCGGCGGGTGCCGCCCATGCCTTGAATACGCCGCTGGCCTCGATCTTGATCGCCTCGGAATCGCTGGCCGACGAGCCCGATCTGCCGGATGAGGTGCGTGAGGATATCGCCATCATCCATAGCCAGGCCGAGCAGGCGGCCGGTGAGCTGAGGGCGCTGGTGGCGGCTCGCGATGCGCGCGTCCAGGCCAGCATCGATGTCGGCGAGTTCTTCGATACCGTGGTCACGCGTTGGCGCGCCCGGCGCCCGGAGATCGATCTCGATATGTCGGCCTGGCAGGCGCTGACGAGCCGGGTGGTGCGTAACGACCCCGCGCTGTCGCAGGCGCTCTACAACCTGTTGGACAACGCCGCGGACGCCGCTCTCGAGGCTGCCCGGCCGCGGCTGGCGCTGGCACGAGAACAAGACGGCGATCGCCTGGATATATCGATCGATGATCCGGGCACCGACTCGGCCGCGTATCTGCAACGCCCGGCCACGGATTCCACCAAGCCCGGCGGGCTCGGCCTCGGGCTTACGCTGGCCCGGGCAGCGCTCGGCCGCCAGGACGCCCGCCTGTCGTTCGAGACGACGCCATCCGGCGGTACACGAACCCGCATCGTGTTCTCGCTGGCCCGACTGGCGCCGGTCTCATCGGTTTCAGGAGATTGACATGCAGCTGTTGCTCATCGACGACGACCCGGTCTTCATCCGTACGCTCTCGCGGGCGCTCAATCGGCTGGGCCATGAAGTGATCACTGCCGATGCCCCGGACACCGCGGTCCGTCAGGCCGAGGAATACAGCGATACCCTCGATGCCGCCGTGGTCGATCTGCGGCTCGGCGAGCGCAGCGGGCTGGCGCTCATCGGGCCCTTGCACGATGCCGTGCCGCGCATGCGGATTCTCATGCTCACCGGCTATGCCAGCATCGCCACGGCGATCGAGGCGATCAAGCAGGGCGCCTTCAATTATCTGCCCAAGCCTGCGACGGCCCGTCAGATCCTGGCCGCGCTCGACGACAGCGCGCCAGAGGCCGCGGCCGAGACCGCCGAGGCCCATCCCACCTCGTTGCGGCGCCTGGAATGGGAGCACATGCAGAAAGTGCTGGCCGATCACGAGGGCAATATCTCGGCAACCGCGCGGGCGCTCGGCATGCATCGCCGCACCCTGCAGCGCAAGCTCTCCAAGCGCCCGACGCCGGAACGTCCGGATTGAGCGATAGCTGGCCACTACAGTCTTATATGGTCTTTCGAGTGGCCCGCGCTAGTCTGAGCGCACGTCTCTCGTACAAGGACAACTGCATGGTTTCTCATATTACACGCGTCTCGCTCTCGGCCGCAGCCGTCGTTATGGCACTCAGCCTGGCCGGCTGTGGCCAGAGCGAGCAGAACACGACGAACATCCAGAGCGGCACCGACGCCGACACCCCGAACGCGGAGCGCAACGACAGCTCGGGCCAGCAGGGTGATCAGGCCTCGGAGAACAGCCAGAGCGACGACAAGCCCGAGCTGCTGGATGCCGGCGCGCTGGAGAAACAGATCATCGATCACACCGTGGCCGGCACCATGAGCTCGGGCAGCGATTACGGGGAATACTATGCCCCGGACGGCCAGATTCTGGCGGCTGACTACACCGGCAGCTGGACCATCGAGGACGATCGTCTGTGTCTGGACTACGGCGACGGCGCGGACTGCTACGGCGCGGCGCTCGATGGCATGAACGTGGTCTGGTATCTCGACGGCGACAAGGTCGGCACGGGCACGCTGCGACCGGGCAACCCGAACGGCTACGGCCAGAACGACAACGGATCGAACAACGCCGACGACAGCTAGCGGCTAGCCGCGCGGCAATCGGAGCCCCACATGATTGGTATCGTCATCTTCTGTGTCACCGCGGTGCCTTTTCTGGGGTTGCTGGCGTATCTGGGCGTGAAGGTGCTGGGCAGCGATCGTAATTCGAGCTAGGGCCTGTTGATGTTTCGTACGAGCGCCGCGTTGGCGTCCGCAAATCGCGTCCTGCAAGGCGCGAGTCGCCGATCGTGGCGTGCCACGATCCAGACTCGCAACGCCGCAGGGCGCGATTTGCGGCCCAACCCGAAGGGACAAGCGCTGTTCTGCGGCAATCCAGCGTTCTAGCACGCTTGCGCAGAATGACTGCGCGGCGCGCGCTACGCCTCGTCTTGCCGCAGAACAGCGCTTGGCGCGGACTCGCACGAAACCTCAACAGGCCCTAGGGCCTGTTGATATGACGGCCGGCCGGGCCAGGGCACGACGCGCGGTCGCACGTGGTATCCGGCCCGGAAGACGCGCGCCGTCGAATCATTGCTGTAATCTTGAGCCCCCGCGGCGCGCCGGGGGCGTCGGGTCGAATGCCGGCGCCGCACCCGGTCCGTGCCAGAACGCCATCGTCACCATCGATTGTCTATGACCGAGTCGTCTCATCCCGACCCGTTGCCCGCGGCGGACAGCGGCGGCCCGCGCCGGATCGTCACGCGCGGGGCACGAGAATATGTCCTGCTCGGCACGGCCCATGTCTCTCGGGCCAGCGCCGAAGAGGTGCGCGCCGAGATCGAGACCGGTGCCTACGACGAGATCGCCATCGAGTTGTGTGACGCCCGCCATGCCGCGCTTACGCGACGCGACGAGATGGCCGAGATGGATCTGTTCGCGGTCATCCGCAAGGGCCAGGCCGGCATGGTGGCGGCGAGCCTCGCGCTGGGGGCCTATCAACAACGCCTGGCCGATCAGTTCGGTATCGAGCCGGGCGCCGAGATGCGCGCGGCGATCGCCGCGGCCGAGGCCGGCGATACACCGCTGGCGCTGGTTGATCGCAATATCGGCATCACGCTCAAACGCGTCTATCGCAATATCCCGTGGTGGCAACGCGCCACGGTGTTGATGGGCTTGGCGACCAGTGTCGTCTCCTCGGACAAGATCGAGGAAGACGATATCGAGAAGCTCAAGGAGGGGGACATGCTGGAGTCCACCTTCAACGAGTTCGCCACCGAATCCGCGGCCATGCATGCCGCGCTGATCGATGAACGGGATCAATACATGGCCGCCCGGCTTCTGGCCGGCAACGACGGGCCGGGGCGTACGCTGGTGGTGATCGGCGCCGGCCATCTCAAGGGCCTGGCCGGTTATCTCGAAGCTGGCATGGCCGATCCCGCCGAACGGATCGCCCAGCTGGATACCGTGCCGCCCGGGGCCCGCTGGGTCCGCTGGCTGCCCTGGCTGGTGGTGGCGCTGGTGTTCGCCGGCTTCGCGCTGGGTTTTTCTCGCAGCGCCGGCCTCGGCCAGCAGCTGGTACTCGACTGGGTGTTGATCAACGGCGCGCTGTCGGCACTCGGCACGGCCATCGCGCTCGGCCATCCGCTGTCGATCGTCACGGCCTTCATCGCCGCGCCGCTGACCTCCCTGAACCCGACTATCGGCGCGGGCATGGTCGTGGCTGCGGCCGAGGTCTGGCTGCGCAAACCCCGCGTGGGGGATTTCTCGACCCTGCGTGCGGACGTCACCTCGGTGAAAGGCTGGTGGCGTAATCGGGTGTCGCGCACCTTGCTGGTCTTTCTCGGCGCCACCCTGGGCTCGGCGGCCGGTACTTATATCGCGGGCGCCCGGATCATCGGGCAGTTGTTCGGCTGATGTGAGCGGCGGGGCGGAGCCGACGATTCGGCGCGTCTCCGGGCTGATGGATCGACGAGCCAAGCGCCGCGCGTGAACATGCGTCGGTCGACGGATCGTTGTGCCGGATTGGCTGGTACCACCTTCGATCGATAGCCGCTAGAGCCGCACGCCGTATGGGCGATCGCGTCACGAAACCGCGTATTGCTCGCTCGTGTCCGATTTCCTGCGGGCGGCGCTCGTGTGAAGCCTCGACAGGCTCGGGCGCTCGCCGCCAGGGGCCACGCCATGGCACCGTAACGCTATCGGCGTCGTCGAGACGCCTGTTCGAAAGAGACGAGGGGCTGTGGGGGATTGGTTGTCACGATGCGTGTCGCATCGCGTGGGGGGATGGGTGTTGTCGGGTGCGATGCGCCTGTTGGCGGGGGTCGCACTGTTGGTCATGATGCTGCCGGCGGCCCGGGCCCAGCCGGGTATCGAGGGCACGCTCGGTCAATCGTCGACCATCCTCAAGCGGCTCGACGAGCGCGGCATCACGCTGGATATCTCGATCATCGGGGATTATTCGATGGTGCTGGAAGGCGGCGTGCATCAACGTGCGATCGCCGATCGCGTGCTCACCCAGGCCGGCGTGATTCTGGATACCGAGAAATCGATCGGCCTGCCCGGCGGCACGTTCACGATCAACTATCTGGGTTTTCACGGCGAGAACGGCTCGCTGGATACCGGCGATGTCCAGGCGTATTCCAATATCGACGCCGAGCCCTTCAACGCTCTGTACTCGCTCTGGTATCAACAGAACTTTCTGGCGGACCGGCTACAGATCAAGTTCGGCAAGATGGATGCGAACGCTGATTTCGCCTATGTGCTGAACGGCACGGCCTTCCTCAACTCCTCGCCGGGCTTCTCGCCGACCATCCGGGGTTTTCCGTCTTATCCGGACCCGGCCACCGGCGTGGAGCTCTTCTGGCGCGACGTGAACGGCATCTATGGCGGTGTGGGTGTCTTCGATGGCGCCAGCCAAAACGGGCTGGCCACCGGCACGCGCGGCCCGGAACGGTTCTTCGGCAAGCCCAACGCCACGTTCTATATCGCCGAGGTCGGCACCCACTACATGATCGGCCAGGAGCCGGGGCGTATCGGGGTGGGTATCTGGCATCACTCCGGCCGGTTCACCACCTTCGATACCGGCGAGAATCAGACCGCCAACGGCTCGTATCTCGTGCTGGACCAGGGCGTGTATTCCGACCCGGACAGCATGACCGCGATCGATGCGTATTTTCAGTACGCCAAGACCGATGATGCCGTGAGCCCCTACGACACGCATGTGTCGGGCGGTACCGAGATCAAGGGTTTGCTGGCCGGGCGCCCCAAGGACGTCAGCGGCGTGATGGCCAGCTATGTCGGCTTCTCCGATGCCCCGGGCACGAATTTCGTGGCCGACTACGAGCTCACCGTGGAAGGCTTCTACGGCATTCGGCCGATACCGTGGTTCGAGATCAAGCCGGATATCCAGTACATCATCAATCCCGGCGGCAACGGCACCGATGATGCGCTGGTGGGCATGCTGCGCGGGCGGGTGGCGTTCTAGGTCTGGGTCAATCGCACGCGTCAATCACCTCGGGACTGCGCCAGGCCCAGCACGGTTTCGGCGATCGATTCCGTAGTGGCCAGCGTATCGATCGCGCCGGTGCGCAGGGCGCCCAGAATGCCGCCCACCTTGGTCGGCTCGCTGGCCGTGGCGATAACGTCGGGTATGTGACGCAGATGCTCGATGGTCAGGCCGATCACCCGGTCGACCAGCGGCGTCTCGGCCAGCTTGCCGTCCATGTCGATGAAGTCATAGCCCATGATGTCGCCCACCACGCCGAGCTTGCGTACCGCGGCGATCTCTTCGTTGGTGAACCAGCCCATGCGCACCATGTTGCTGTCCTCGAGGATATCGCCGACACCGACCAGTGCCACATCGGCGTGCTGGGCGCGAGTGAGCGACTGACGCACCGTGTCGTTGGTCATCAGCGCATCACGGGTCGCGCGATCGGCGACGATCGCCGGGGCATAGAGCGTGACGTTCTCGCCGCCGAAACGCTCGGCGAAGCGTCGACAGATCTGATCGGCGTTCATCGCCTCGCCGCCGCGATACGAGCCGCCGATGGCACAGACGAAGGTGCAGTGACGGTTCGACTTGGCCACCACCTGTGAGGGAATGACGCTCACGTTACGCCCCATGCCGACCGCGACCACGCTGGTGTCCGACAAGGTCTGGTCCAGATAACGCGCCACCAGCCCGCCCAGCAGCTCACGCCGGCGCTGGGCGTCGCGATGATCCACCGAGATGATCGCGCGCTTGATGCCGAAGCGCTGGATGAGCGCCTGCTCCAGTGCCGCCGTGCGATCCGGCGGATGCGACAGGCGCACACAGATCTCCACAATGCCCTCGGCCACCGCACGCTTGAGCAGCCGACCGATCTTCACGCGCGAGAGATCGTAATGCTGAGCCAGGGCTTCCTGGGTCCAGCCGTCGATGTGATAGAGCTTCGCCAGCTCCGTGAGTTCTTCAGCGGTCATAGCCTGTCTCGCTCGCGATCAAATGATCGATGAGTGAACACGTGTTCGATTTGGCGAATCCTACGTTCATTCGTCGTCGAGACCAAACAGGGCCAGTCGACCCATCACGGCGTTCATGGAATGGAAATAATAAACGAGCTTATTCAATAAGTTGAACGGTTAGACCAAAGTCTAGGCACGGATAGCGTGTTTTGCATTGCCATCGTCCGACCGCCGGCCTACCATCGATCGCCAGTAAACAAATGAATAAGCGTTGAGCATTTGTTCATCGCGACGGACACGGCCTGGGCCGTCGTTCGTTCCCGGACCAGGAGTTGTCATGTCGGATGTCATCGAGCGCCCCGAAACCCAAACGCCGGATGCCGAGATTCCGAAGACCATGCAGGCCGTGGTCTGTTACGCGCCGGGTGACTATCGGCTCGAAGAGGTCGAGGTGCCCACGCCGGGCCCGCAAGAGATCCTGTGTCGCGTGGAGCTCGTGGGTATCTGCATGTCCGATGTGAAGGTCTTTCATGGCGCGCCGTCCTTCTGGGGCGACGAGACCCAGCCGCGCTACGTCAAGCCGCCGATGATTCCGGGCCACGAGTTCGTTTGTCGCGTGGTCGCTCTCGGTGAGGGTGCGGCCGAGGCCAAGAACGTGAAGGTGGGGGATCGGGTGATCTCCGAGCAGATCGTGCCCTGCTGGGATTGTCGCTTCTGTGATCGCGGCCAGTACTGGATGTGCGACAAGCACGACCTCTACGGCTTCCAGTCCAACGTCAACGGGGCCTTCGCCCAGTACATGATCTTCCCCAAGGAAGGCATCGTGCATCAGGTGCCGGATCACGTGCCGGCCGAGGAGGCCGTGCTGGTCGAGCCGCTGGCCTGTTCGCTGCACGCCGCCGATCGGGCCCAGGTCACGCCCGACGATGTGGTTGTGGTAGCCGGCGCCGGCACGCTGGGTCTGGGCATCATCGGCCAGATCGCGTTGTCCAATCCGAAGCGGCTGATCGTGCTCGACATGAAGGCCGATCGCGAGAAGTACGCGATGCAGATGGGCGCCCACGAGGTCTGGAACCCGGCCGAGGTGGACGTCCAGGCCAAGATCAAGGAGATCACCGACGGCTACGGCTGTGACATCTATGTCGAGGCCACCGGGCATCATGCCGCGGTCAATCAGGGCATCCACATGTTGCGCAAGCTGGGCCGGTTCGTGGAGTTCTCGGTGTTCGGCTCCGAGGTCACGCTGGACTGGTCGATCATCAGCGATCGCAAGGAGCTCGACGTCCTGGGCTCGCATCTCGGGCCTTATACCTATCCGCGTGCCATCGATTTCGTGGCCACCCGCAAGCTCGATATGCGCGGCGTGGTCACCCACACCTATCCGATGTCCAGGTTCCATGAAGCGCTCGAGGTCATGGAGCGCGGCGAGGCCTCGATGAAGGTCGCCGTGGACCCGCATAGCTGAATCTTTTCCGGACTGGCCAACGTCCAGCCGGTGCCACGGGGTCGAAGCCGCGGCACCGGCCACCGGGGCCACCCGGTGTTCTTTCATCACCGATCCATCGACGACACGGGAGCCGTGCATGACATCGCCGAGCCAGAGCGTGAGCCGGGCGCGCCCGTCGAAGCAGCGTAGCCGCATGATCGCGGGTGCCGTGATCGCGGTGCTGCTTGTCGCGATGGTCTGGGACACAACCTTCGTCTCTCACGATAGCGGCCCGGTCGCCGAGGCCGGCTTCTCGGCCGATACCTACGGCCAGAACGAGTTCCCGACGATCCAGAAGACGATCCTGGAGCGTGCGGCACCGGCGCCCGAGCTGGCTCGTGCGCTGGCGGCCGATCAGGAGGCCGCGGTCGCCCAATACGGTATTCTCGGGGATATCGCGCCCGTGCTGTCGGTGAAGTTCACCGGCACGGTGGCCTCCTGCGACAGCGGCATCTGCACGATCGACGTGCCCGATATGCCGGACGGCGCGGTCGTGCGGCTCCAGGTCGGCCCGGCCATCAACGGGACGGCGCTTCGAGACGGCGTGGGCGGTATCGCCTTCGGCGATTTCAAGAACCAGATCGAATATCAGAACGCCGCCGCCGGCATCAACGACGCGATGAAGCAGGCCGTGCTGGCTGATGTGGATCGTGACGCGCTGGTGGGCAAGACTGTCTCGGCGGCCGGTGTCTTCCAGCTCATCATCCCGAACAACTGGCTGGTCACGCCCGTCGCACTCTCGGTGGGCGAGCAATGAGTGCCGTAATGAACGACACCCCGCGCGAGGCCGTGCTCTCGGCGCGTGACGTCAAGAAACACTATGGCGGCGTGCGGGCGCTCAAGGGTGTGGATTTCGATATCTACCCGGGCACGGTCACCACGCTGTTCGGCGAGAACGGCGCCGGCAAGTCCACGCTGATGAAAATTCTGTCCGGCGTGGAGCAGCCCACCGACGGCCAGCTCATCCTCGACGGGGCGCCCGTGCGCTTCGCCTCCACGGTGGACGCTCGGGATCGCGGGATCTCGATCATCCATCAAGAACTGTCGCTCTCGCCAAATCTTTCGGTGGCCGACAACATCTTCATGGGCCGGGAGATCGTGCGCTTCGGCCAGGTCGATTACGCCGAGCAGGCCCGTCAGACCGCGGCTCTCATGACCGAGCTGGAAGAAGCGATCGACCCGGCCACGCCGGTCGGCGAGCTGCGCGTCGGCCAGCAACAGATCGTGGAGATCGCCCGGGCGCTCTCGGCCCGCTCGCGCATCCTGATCATGGACGAGCCGACCTCCGCGCTCTCGGCCGCCGAGATCGAGGTGCTGTTCAAGGTCATTCATGACCTGACCGCACGCGGCGTGGCGATCGTCTATATCTCGCATCATCTGGAAGAAGCCCTGGCGATCACCGATTACGCGGTGGTCCTGCGCGACGGCGCGATGACGGCCAACGAGGTCCGCGCGAATATCGATCTGGCCTGGATCGTGCGCCATATGGTGGGCGATCACTACGATCTCGGCTCGCCGCCCGCCGGCTATGTCTTTGGCGAGACGGCACTGTCGGTCGAACATCTCTCGGTGGCCGATACGGGCCGGGCCGATCGGCTGGCGGTGGACGATCTCTCGCTGACGGTCGCCGCCGGCGAGATCGTGTGTATCTATGGCCTGATGGGCGCCGGGCGCACCGAACTGCTGGAGACGCTCGCCGGTAACAACCGGGCCGTCGCCGGCACGATCCGTCTGGCCGGCCAGCCCATCGATGATCTGTCGATCGCCGAGCGCATCACGGCCGGGCTGTGTCTGGTGCCCGAGGATCGCCAGCGCGACGGTCTCGTCTCGTCGCTGTCGGTCGGGCGCAATCTCTCGCTGGCGAGTATCCCTGAGTTCATCCGGCGCTGGTTCGTCTCGAACCACGCCGAGCGCTCGCTGGTCGACGACGGCATCCGTGACGTGCACGTGAAGACCGACGGCCCGGACGCCGCGATCGGCTCACTCTCTGGCGGCAATCAACAGAAAGTGGTGATCGGCAAGATGCTGGCCACCCGGCCCGACGTGATCCTGCTCGACGAACCCAGCCGCGGCATCGACATCGGCGCCAAGGCCGAGGTCTTCAAGCTGCTGGCCGAGCGGGCCAGCGAAGGCACCGCGGTGGTCTATTCCACCTCGGAGGTCAGCGAGTGTCTGTCGATCGCCCATCGCATCCTCGTGATGAGCCGCGGCAAGATCGTCGCCGAGCTCGGCCCGGACACCACCCAGGAAACCATCATGGCGGCCTCGGGCGAATCCGCCTGAGCCCACGCACCCGAGACTTCTCATGGCGGACACCCCGACACAAAAGACCGGCATCGATCCGATCGGCCTGTTGCTCGAAGGCCGGGCGTTCTTCGGCCTCGTGGCGATCATCATCGTCTTCTCGTTGCTCTCGCCGAACTATCTGACGATCGACAATCTGCTCACGATGACCTCGCACGTGGCGATCTTCGGCCTGCTGGGGCTGGGCATGCTGTTGGTCATCCTCACCGGCGGCATCGATCTCTCGGTAGGCTCCACGCTGGGCCTGTGCGGCGTGATGGCCGGTTATTTCATCCACGGCATCGATCTCGGCCCGCTGGGGTATACCGCCTATCCCTCGATCTGGGTGGTCGCACTTCTGGTCTGTGGCGTGGGCGCGCTGGTGGGTCTGGTCAACGGCGTGCTGGTCGCCTATTTCAAGGTGCCGTCCTTCGTGGCGACACTCGGCGCGCTGTATGCCGTGCGCGGTATCGCGCTGCTGATCACCGACGGGCTCACCTACAACAATCTGGGCGGCGATGCCGCACTCGGTAACACCGGGCTCGACTGGCTCGGTTTCAACCGGCTGTTCGATATTCCGGTGGGCGTGATCATCATGGCGGTGGTGGCCATCGTGCTTTCGGTCACGCTCAATCGCACCGCGTTCGGCCGCTGGCTCTATGCCACCGGCGGCAACGCGCGAGCCGCACGCCTGTCGGGCGTGCCGACCCGATTCGTCACCGTGATGGTGTTCGTGCTCTCGGGCGTCTGCGCGGCCATCGCCGGGCTGGTGCTCACCTCTCAGCTCACCTCGGCCGGGCCGACGGCCGGCACCACCTATGAGCTGACCGCGATCGCCACGGTGGTGATTGGCGGGGCGGCACTGGCCGGTGGTGTCGGCAACGTGCGCGGCACGCTGCTCGGCGCCTTCGTGATCGGTTTTCTCTCCGACGGGCTGGTGATCGTCGGCGTATCGAACTACTGGCAGATGGTGTTCACCGGCGTAGTGATCGTGCTGGCCGTGTTGTTGAACTCCATCGACACGAAGGCGCGACGCCGGCCGGCCAAACCGACGGCCACGGCAAAGCCTGCGAAATCACAGACGACGGTCACCGCCCGTCCGAGCTGATCTGGTCTGGTACAGCTGATCTGGTAGCTCGACGGGTACACCGACCGGCCCGCCAACAAGAAAACGACCGACAAGACGAAAAGAGGAGACTCTCATGACCCTGAAACGACTCGCCCGCTGGGGCGCTCTGGCCCTGGTCGCCGTGGCCGGGCTGACAGCCGCGACGACCGTGTTCGCCGCCGACTCGTCCAAGCTGATGACGATCATCGTCAACAACCCGTCCAATCCCTACTGGCAGACCGAAGGCAACGTCGCCGCCGACGAGGCCAAGAAACTTGGCTACAAGGCGAATGTCGTTGCCCACAACGGCGACACCAACACCGAACGCAACCAGATCGACACGGCCATCACCAATCACTCGGCGGCCATCATTCTGGACCCGGCCAACGCCGATGGCTCGGTCGGCTCGGTCAAGAAGGCCGTGCAGGCCGGTATCCCGGTGATCATCGTCAACGCCGAGATCAACCAGAAAGGCCTGGCCAAGGCCCAGCTCGTCTCCAACAACGCCCAGGGTGCCGCCCTCGGTGCCATGCAGTGGATCAAGGCGATGGGCACGACGGACGCCAAGTACGCCGAGTTGAAGGGCCCGCCGTCCGACAACAACGCCGCCACCCGTGCCAACGGCTACAAGACCGTGCTCTCGCAGTATCCGAGCCTGAAGCAGGTCGCCTCGCAGGTCGCCAGCTGGGACCGCACCCAGGGCCACAACAAGATGCAGGGCATGCTCCAGGCCCATCCGGAGATCAAGGGCGTGATCTCGGGCAACGACGACATGGCGCTCGGTGCCATCTCGGCCCTGAAGGAAGCCGGCAAGCTGGACCAGGTCACGGTCGGTGGCTTCGACGGCTCGCCGGCCGCGATCGATTCGATCAAGCAGGGCGAGCTCGCCTATACCGTGCTCCAGCCCGTGGCCGTGTTCGCCAAGCAGGCCGTGCAGCAGGCCGATCACTACATCAAGCACGGCAACACCGGCGTCAAGCGTGAAAAGCAGCTCTTCGACTGCATCCTGATCACGAAGGATAAGGCCGATGATTTCGTTGCCCCCTTCACGCTGGCCCGTATGACCGACAAGGGCTGATCGCCCACGTTGACTGGTTTCCGGCGTCTCGTTTTGCCAGGCGCCGGCTTTTTTCGGAACGCCTCATGAGTTATCTATTCAACAAGCCGGCCGATTTCGTCGATGAATCGATCGACGGCTTCGTGGCGTCGCATCCCGATCATGTCCGGCGGGTGCCGGGCGGCGTGGTTCGGGCCCGTCACACGCCCGACGGCGAGGTGGCGATCGTGATCGGCGGCGGCTCCGGCCATTACCCGGCCTTCGCCGGGCTGGTCGGCCCGGGGCTCGCCCACGGTGCGGCGATGGGCAATATCTTCGCCTCGCCCTCGGCGCAGCAGATCTATTCCGTTGCCAAGGCCGCGGCCTCGGATTCAGGCGTGATCCTGTCGTTCGGCAACTATGCCGGCGATGTCCTGAACTTCGGCATCGCCGCCGAGCGCCTGCGTGCCGAGGGCATTCCGGCCAAGTGTCTGGCCGTGACCGACGATGTCTGCAGCGGCCCGGCGGATGCCCCCGAGCAGCGTCGTGGCATCGCGGGTGATCTGACCGTGTTCCGCGCACTGGCCCATGCCGCCGAGCGCGGCGACGATTTCGATGCGGTCTACGACTTCGCCTTGCAGGCCAACGATCGCACGCGTTCGTTCGGCGTGGCGTTCTCCGGCTGCACCATTCCCGGCGCGGCCGAGCCTTTGTTTACCGTGCCCGCCGGGCGCATGGGCGTGGGCATGGGCATTCACGGCGAGCCCGGCATCGACGAGATCGATCTGCCGAGCGCGCACGATCTGGGCGTGATGCTGGTCGATCGTCTGCTGGACGAGCGTCCGGCCGGCTTCGAGAACATGGCCGCGCCGCGTGTCGGCGTCATGCTCAATGGCCTGGGGGCCGTGAAATACGAAGAGCTGTTCGTGCTCTACAAGAGCGTGGCAGAGCGTCTGGAAGCTGCCGGTGTCGTCATCGTCCAGCCCGAGGTCGGCGAGCTGGTCACCAGTTTCGAGATGGCCGGCGTCTCGCTTACCCTGTTCTGGCTCGACGAGGCGATGGAAGCTGTCTGGACGGGAGCCGCCAACACGCCGGCTTATCGACGCATAGCGGAACCGATGACCGGCCAGCTGCGTGACACGGCGATCACCGCCGCGCCGCTGGACGCCGAAACGCCGCCCGCGAGCGACGTCTCGAAGGCCGATGCGGCCGGTGTGCTCGCGGTCATCGAGGCCATCCACGCCGAGATCGAGCACGAGGCCGACGCGCTCGGCAAGCTCGATGCGATATCCGGCGACGGCGATCACGGCATCGGCATGCTCACCGGCGCCTCGGCGGCCCGTGCGGCGGCCGCGCGTGCACTGGAGGCCGGCTGCGGCGCCGGCACGCTGCTCTCACGCGCCGGCGACGCCTGGGCCAACGTGGCCGGTGGCACCTCGGGGGCGCTCTGGGGCCTCGGGCTTCGCAGCCTCGGCGCCCGGCTCGGTGACGAGACGCCCATCAAGGCCCCCGCCGTGGCCGCCGGCGTGCGCGACGCCGTGGACGCCATCGCCCGGCTTGGCGGTGCGTCGATCGGCGACAAGACGATGATGGACGCCATGATGCCCTTCGCCGATACGCTGGTCGCCGACGTCGAGGCCGGCCAATCGCTCCGCGTGGCCTGGCCGCATGCCGCCCAGACCGCGGCGGCGGCCGCCAAGGCCACCGCCGACCTGCGCCCCCGGCTCGGTCGGGCCAAGAATCACAGCGACAAGAGCGTCGGTCATCCCGATCCGGGGGCCGTGTCCTTCGCGATGATCGTGGTCAGCGCCGGCGCGACCCTGGCACACCTCAACGAGAACGCTTCATGAGCGACGCTTTAAGAATCATCATCGGCTCCGACGAAGCCGGCTATGCCTACAAGGAAGCCCTGAAAGCCGATATGGAGGCCAGTGAGCATGTGGCCTCTGTCGAGGACATGGGCGTGGACGAAGCCGCCAAGACGCCGTATCCCACCGTGGCCATCGCCGCCGCCCAGAAGGTCGCGGCCGGTGAGGCTGATCGCGCGCTGCTGATCTGTGGCACCGGCCTCGGTGTGGCGATCTCGGCCAACAAGGTGGCCGGCATCCGTGCCGTCACCGCGCACGACGGGTACTCGGTGGAGCGTTCCGTGCTCTCCAACGATGCCCAGGTGATGTGTTTCGGCCAGCGCGTGGTGGGCCTCGAGCTGGCCCGCAAGCTGGCGCGTGAATGGCTCACCTATCGATTCGATCCGGCCTCGTCCTCTGCGGCGAAGGTCGCGGTGATCGATCAGTACGAGAAGACCGGCGATCACAGCCCGGTCTGAGTCCGGAAGAACAGCGAGGCGTCGATGCCCAAGCGAGCCATGCTGATCGGCGTCTCGTTCAAGCTCTATCTCGATCGAGCGGCGACTCGGGACTGGTGTGCTCGCGCCGCGACGATCGCGTCTCAGCATCCGGCGGTTCGCGCCGGCGATGTCGAACTCGTGATCTTCCCGAGCCTGCCGGCGATGGCGGCATCCATGACGGCGGCAGGCGATGCACCGATCACGTTCGGCGCCCAGAATCTGTCGGCGGTCGATCGCGGCGCCTATACCGGCGCGATCCACGGCGCCGATCTGGCCGACATGGGCTGTCGATACGCCGAGATCGGCCACGCCGAGCGACGCAGGCTGTTCGGTGAAGACGATACGCTCATCGCCGCGAAGACAGCGGCGGCAGTACGCCACGGCCTGATTCCGTGGCTGTGTATCGGGGAACCCGAGGCCGGACGAACCGAATCGGCCGCTGACTTCTGTGTCGAGCAGCTCACGGCCGCGCTGGCTGAACTGGACGCCCCGACGCCGCTCGTCGTGGCCTACGAGCCGGTCTGGGCGATCGGTCAGGCCAAGGCGGCGAGCGCGGCGCATGTTGCCCATGTCGCCGCCGCACTCGACGCCCGGCTGGCGGATCACGCAGCGATCATCACCCATCGTGTCGTCTATGGCGGCAGTGCCCAGTGCGGCACGTTGTCGGCCATCGACGCGACGGCCGACGGGCCGATCAATGGACTATTCCTGGGGCGTTTTGCCCACGACATCACGGCCTTCGAGGCGATCATCGACGAAGCGGCCGCGTGCTGTCGGGCCAGCTCAGCCGGATAGCGCCTCGTCCAGCGCGCGTCGATCCGGCATGCCGGCGCGGGCACCGGCGTGCTCGACCGACAGCCCGGCCGCGGTCACCGCGCGCTGCACCGCCGTTGCCAAGTCATTGCCGTCCGCCCGAGCGGCGGCGAACACGCCCGCGAACGTATCGCCGGCACCGGTCGTATCCACCACGGTGGCGGGTCGCGCAGGCACGTGGCCTCGTGCATCGATAGGGTCATCGCCCGGCCGGGCACACCAGATCGCGCCTTCGGCGCCCAGCGTCATGATCACGCCGACATCGAGCCGCGCGACGAGCGTACCGGCCAGCGCCTCGGCGGCCTGGAGATTCTCTGGCTCGCTCGTCTCCCCGATCAGCGCGGCCTCGTTGGCATTGACGATCAGCCAGTCCAACGCGTCCAGCGCGTAGCCGTCGAGCGAAACGGCCGGTGCCGCGTTCAGACACGTCTCCGCGCCGTGCAGCCGGCCCGCCATGAGTGCTGCGTTGACGAACGCGGTGGTGGTTTCCAGCTGTGTGAGAACCACGCGGACACCGTCGAAGATCGTATCGGCATCCGCGATCACGCCAAGCGCGCCGTTGGCCCCCGGGGCGACCACGATCGCGTTCTCGCCGGCGGCATCGACCGCGATCATCGCGATCCCGCTCGGCCCGTCGATCGTCTGGATATGACGCGTATCCACGCCCTCGTCGTCGAGCGCGGCACGGATACGACGAGCGAAATCGTCCGTGCCCACCGCGCCGACGAAGCGCACCGCGCTCCCCATGCGCGCCGCCGCCACCGCCTGATTCGCGCCCTTGCCGCCGTCGTGTGTCGTATGCGAATCGGCGATCACCGTCTCGCCGGGGCCGGGCAGGCGCGACACACGGGCGACGAGATCGATATTGGCACTACCGGCGACGACGATCATGAGCAAGCGATAAGAAAGAAAAGGCAGCTCATTCCACCACGTCGCCAGGATTGTGTCGCCTGGAACGATCGCCTAGTAGCAGATCCGGATCGGCAAGTTGCAGGCATCGGTCGGGGGCTCGGCGGGCAGGACACATGCTCGGTCCGCCGCGATCCGCTCGGCGGAGTAGCAGGCGCCGTAGGCATCGATCATGTCGTCGTCGGCCAGTTCGCTGCGGCGATGCGTTGTACGCGCGGCATCCAGCGCGTCTCGCCCGTATCGAGCGATGACCAGCGAGAGCCGGTCATAGGCGCCAAGCCCTGTCTTCTTGGCGTGCGCCATCGGCGCCAGTTCGGTCTGGCCTAGCGTATCGGCTCGCCAGCGCGCGAACGACAGTTCGGGATGGACTTCGTGGATACAGCGCTGCCAGATTGGAGTGTTGCGCAGCAGGGTGTCCACTTCCCGAATCTTGTCGAACAGGTTGTAAGCCTGGGCCGATACGCCGCCGGCCTCGTGATCGCGATTGATCTGGCTGGCGCGTGCATGGGCCTCGCGCAGCGAGAGCCCGGTCGTATCGGCCCATACGGCGGCCCGAGTCGCGGTCCAGAACACGCTGTTACGACGCGCGCCGGCGAGCTCGGTCCGGGCCGCGCGATCACAGTCACGGATGCCCCTCGTCATGAGCCCGATGGGGATATCGATGGCCACGATATCGCGTGTAGGCACCACGCCCAGCTGTTCCAGCAACGTCGACAGCGATTCGGCCACGGCAATGCCATCGGCGCTGGCGGCCACCCAGCCGGCCGGACAGCCGTCGATGCCGATACAGCGCGGCGCCGGCATTGCCTAGAACAGAGGCTGTTGTGGGTCCGGGCGATGGACGCCGAAGCGAGCGATCTGGTCACAGGCCTGACGCAGATGGGTCGCGATGCTCGACAGGGCGGTGACCGTGGCAAACGATTGGTCGGCGATCGCGACGCGCACGGCGTTGGCGTCGTCTTCCGAGGCGGCCTGTAATACCTGTTTCAAGAGATCGATATCGATCGGCTCGAAGACGTCCGGATATTTCCAGGCCTGTAGCTCGGCCGGGCGATCCAGCTGCACCGAGAAGGCGACATCATGCAGACAGGCCGCGGCCTGGCGCAGCTCCTCGCCGTGGCCGGCGGTGGCCTGGCGGCGCGCGAATTCATGACAGGCGGCCGGGGCCACGCCGGCCATCGCGCCAAGGATCTCGGACATCGGCGTGTCGTCTGCGTAGGCCATGACAGGGCTCGACGGTTTGGATCGAAAAAACGGGAGGCTGTTTATAGAGACTGCAGGCCGCTCGGGCAAGCGATGTCGCGATCAGACCGAGGTTTCCAGGGCGCGGTCCGCGACGAAGCGCTCGTGGGCGAGATCGACGAGCTGGCCGACCAGCGCCGGATAATCGATGCCAGAGGCCGCCCAGAGCTTGGGATACATGGAGATACGCGTGAAGCCGGGCAGGGTGTTGATCTCGTTGCGCTACTGCCCAGGCTCGGTGACGACGACATCACGCGGGCCCGCCCGCGCCGGCCGTGTTAACGTGGCCCAGCGCCACCTGTGAACCTGCTGCTCCGTGGCCGGTATCAGCGTGGCCGGGATCTCGACGCGCGCCGAGTCGTCGACGTATTTGGTGTCATAGGCATAGAAGCCGTCGCCTTCCACGACCACCTCGCCGACGGTGCTGGCCCGCGCGCTCGTGTTGCCCAGCACCGCACACTCGATTTCACGCCCGGCAACCGCTGCCTCGATCAGCACCTTGTGATCGAAGCGCAGCGCCAGTTCAAGTGCCGCCTCGAACGCGTCGGCATCGGTGACGCGTGACACGCCGACCGAGGAGCCCAGATTGGCCGGCTTGACGAACAAGGTCCGGCCAAGGGTCTGGGCCAGGGTGGTGTAATCCGCATCGGCCGCGGTGTCTCGAGTGACGAGCGCGAACGGTGCGATGGCGATACCGGCATCGCGTAACAGCCGCTTGGTCACGTCCTTGTCCATCGCCGCCGCCGAGGCCAGTACGCCAGCCCCGACACAGGCGATATTGACAGCGCGCAACAGCCCCTGGAGCGTGCCGTCCTCGCCGGTGGGCCCGTGGACGATCGGGAAGGCCACATCGATCTCCATGGCGATCTCGCCCGTCTCGGCCGCGATGATCTGGCCGTGCTCGCGGCCCGGCACCAAGGCCAGCACCGGGCCCCGGGTCTTCAAGGC
Organism: Avicennia marina; assembly: GCA_019155195.1. NCBI lineage: Eukaryota > Viridiplantae > Streptophyta > Magnoliopsida > Lamiales > Acanthaceae > Avicennia > Avicennia marina. The sequence continues at coordinate 4,951,339 of CM032772.1, read as the reverse complement.
AACGTGTTTCGGATCATCCGGGTTGGCGACGAAATCATCCGGATCGGCGGCGTGCCATACGCCTTGCTTGTCGATCCCGATCACCGAGACGGCAAAGCGCTCACGATCCAGGGCCGCCACGATATTACGGGCCGACTGCAACGAGACCTCGTGCTCGGCCGAGGCGCCGCCACAGATCACGGCAACCCGGGTGCGCTGGTCTTTGGAATCGCTCATCGCTTGGCTCGTCGCTGGTGTATCGGTCGAACGGATCGCGCCGGGCAGGCCGGCCGAAGCGCCAAAGGATGCCATGAAACCGACGCCTCGCCGATCCGCCCCTGCTTGAAAACCGCGCTCCGGGGCCACATCCACGCCCTATCGCGACGTCGAGACCGCTCGACGCGCTTGTTTCATCCAGTTCAACCGAATCGACAGGTCATGAGCGAAGAACAGGACACAACCCAGGGGACGACGGCCGCCGCGAACGCCGAGAAACACGGCTTTCAGGCCGAGGTGAAGCAGCTGCTGCAGCTGATGATCCATTCGATGTACTCGAACAAGGAGGTCTTCGCGCGTGAGCTGATCTCCAACGCTTCCGACGCGCTGGATACGCTGCGCTTCGAAGGCCTGAAGAACGATGCCCTGTTCGAAGGCGACTCCGAGCTTTCCATCTGGATCGAGCAGGACGCCGAGGCCCGCACCGTGTCGATCTCGGACAACGGCATCGGCATGACGCGTGATCAGGTCATGGACCGGCTGGGCACGATCGCCAAATCCGGCACGCGGGCGTTCCTCGACAGCCTGTCGGGCGACGAGAAGAAAGACGCCAAGCTGATCGGCCAGTTCGGTGTCGGCTTCTATTCGGCCTTCATCGTCGCGGACTCGGTGGTCGTGGATACCCGCCGCGGCGGCGAGGCCACCGGCGTGCGCTGGATCTCCGATGGCGGCGGCGAATACACGCTGGAGGAAATCGAAAAACCCCAGCGCGGCACCACCGTCACGCTGCATCTGCGAGAAGGCGAGGAAGAGTTCACCGAGCCGCATCGCATGCGGCATCTGGTCAAGACCTACTCGGACCATATCGCCTTCCCGATCAAGATGCGCGAGCAGCTGGACGAGGCCGATAACGAAGACGACGAGGCACCGAAGGAAGCCGGCTGGGAGCAGGTCAACCGCGGCGCGCCGCTCTGGGCCGAGCCCAAGGCCACGCTGTCGGATGACGACTACGCCGAGTTCTACAAGCACAGCTGCCACGACTACGAAGACCCGCTGACCTGGACGCATAACAAGGTCGAGGGCAGCCAGGAATACACGAACCTGTTGTATATCCCGAAGCGCGCGCCCTTCGATCTGTTCGACCCGAACGGCAAGGCCCACGGCGTGAAGCTCTATGTCCAGCGTGTCTTCATCATGGACGACGCAGACAAGCTGATGCCGCGCTATCTGCGCTTCGTGAAGGGCGTGATCGATTCCAACGATCTGCCGCTGAACGTCTCGCGCGAGATCCTTCAGAACAACCGGCTGCTCGACAAGATCCGGGCCGGCTCGGTGAAGAAGGTGCTGGGCCTGATCGAGTCCATGGCCAAGGACGATGAAGAGCCGGAGAAGTTCAAGACGTTCTCCAACGAGTTCGGCACGGTGCTGAAGGAAGGCATCGTCGAGGACTACGAGAACCAGGCCAAGATCGCCAAACTCCTGCGCTTCAAGACCACGACGGATGAGACAGCCGATCCGGGCGTCTCGCTGGATACCTATATCGAGCGCATGGCCGAAGGCCAGGACAAGATCTATTACATCACCGCGGACACGCTGGCCGAGGCCAAGCACAGCCCGCATCTCGAAATCTTCAAGAAGAAGAACATCGAGGTGTTGTTGCTGACCGATCGCGTGGATGAATGGGTCATGGCCCACATGACCGAGTACGAAGGCAAGGAATTCGCCTCCGTCGCCAAGGGCGCGCTGGATCTCGGTGAAGCCGAATCCGAGGAAGAGAAAGAGCAGCAGAAGAAGCTCGAGGAAGAATCCTCGGATCTGGTCGGGCGGATCAAGGAAGCGCTGGGCGAGCGGGTCAACGAGGTACGTGTCACGCACCGGTTGACCGACTCCCCGGCCTGCCTGGTGGCCGACGAGCACGGCATGTCGGCGCATCTCGAGCGTATCCTCAAGGAAGCCGGGCAAGAGATGCCGAACACGGCGCCGCATCTCGAGATCAACCCGACGCATCCGCTGGTCGAAAAACTGGCGGGCGAGCAGGGCGAAAGTGAATTCGCCGACTTCTCGCAGATGCTCTTCGAGCAGGCCGTACTGGCCGAGGGCGGCGAACTGGAAGACCCGGCCACCTTCGTGCGCCGGATGAACCAGATGCTGCTGGCCGTATCGCGCGGCGCGGCGTGATGCGCCGCTGACGTCTGATCCAAGGCGCTGAAACAGAGCCGCCGGTCTTCGGGCCGGCGGTTTTTTTGTGTCTGGCGGTCGGAAAATTCGTGTTCGTCCGGAACGTTACGGATCGCGTTCCGATTCGAATAAGTTCACTGTGCAGTCAATCATTGAATGCTGTGGCGCGTGATACGCCCGCAGTGCACGAGGACAGAATCACATGCTCATTCGTACCCACGAAGACGCCAAGAACGACGCCGTCGAAGACGAACAATGGATCAGCCGGCGCTATACCCTGCGTGCCGACGGCATGGGCCATTCCATGCACGAAACCTATATCAAGCCCGGCCAGCATCTGCACATGTGGTACAAGAACCACAAGGAAACCGTGCTGTGCATCGAAGGCGAAGGCCAGATCGAAGATCTCACCGAAGGCGGCACCTGGGATCTCAAGCCCGGCGTGCTCTATGCCCTGGACAAGCATCAGCAGCATATCCTGTCGAGCGAGAAGGGCATGACCGTGATCTGTGCGTTCTCGCCCTCGCTGGTCGGCCCGGAATCGCATGACGAGCAGGGCAGTTATGCATTGCTCGACGATGATGGGTCGATCATCCAGCGCTGATTGATTCAGTGCTCACGGGATGAAAAAAGCCGTCGATCCAGTGATCGACGGCTTTTTCATGCGCGTAATTCAGATTTTCCGGGGACACGTTCGGAGTGTACGAGGCCAGGTCGAATAGTTGCGGATTCGACTGGTTCGCGCGACTCGAGACGTTCCAACCTGCCTGTCGCAGCTGTGCCGCTTGATCTTTCCAGTTGAGCAGACGAGCCGTCGAGATCGTTCTGATATCGACCGCCCGCCCGTACACTCAATTCTGCGTCGCGGCGGCGTCGTCTTCCGGCGGGGTCGGCGACGGCTGGTTCACGGCGTCATCCGATGGGTCGCCGGTCGCGGCGTTCGAGGTGTCGTTGTCGGAGGAGCCGACTGCGTCCGTCGCGCCGTAGGTATCCGAGGTCGTGGACGAGTCGATCTCATCCATCGATTCGGTCTCGACGGGTGCTGATTCGCTCGGCTGGCTCGACATGGCGTTGGCGCCCTGGTTTTCCGACGGCGTGCCCTGGGCAGCCGATGGGTCGGTCGAGGCAGCGTCGGGCATCGTGTTGGTTTCGGCGTCGGTCGCGGGCATCGCGTTCGTGGCCGGCGATGTCATGGTGCCGGCCGAGGCATCGGTACGTTTGACGCGCCAGACGACATTGGAGAGATCGTCGGCGACGAGCACGGCGCCGTCTTGGGTGACCGCAACGCCGACCGGGCGGCCGCGTGTCTTGTTGTCGCCGCTCAGGAAGCCCGAGACGAAATCGACCGGGTCGCCGGCCGGCTCACCGTTTTGAAACGGGATGAACACGACCTTGTAGCCCACCGGATTGCCGCGGTTCCAGCTGCCGTGCTGGCCAACGAAGACACCGTTGGTGAACCGGCCGCCGACCGAGGCATCGGAGAACGCCAGGCCCAGCGGCGCGTGATGTGAGCCCAGGCTGTAATCGGGCGAGATGGCGGAGGCGACTTTCTTCGGGTTTTTCGGGCGTACGCGCGGGTCCACGTGCTGGCCCCAGTAACTGTACGGCCAGCCATAGAAGCCACCCGGCTTCACCGAGGTGAGATAGTCCGGCACGAGATTCGGCCCGAGCTCATCGCGTTCGTTGACCACCGTCCAGAGGGTGTTCGTGCCGGGCTGGACTTCCAGGTCCGTCGGGTTGCGCAGGCCGGTGGCATAGACCCGATGCGCGCCCGTGTTCGGATCGATCTCCCAGATCTCGGCGCGGTTCACCTCGGCTTCCATGCCGCGTTCGGTGATGTTGCTGTTCGAGCCGATGCCGACATAAAGATGCTGCCCGTCGGGGCTCGACGTGAGCGATTTCGTCCAGTGATGATTGATCTCGGACGGCAGATAGGTGACCAGCTGTGGCGGGCCGCTGGCCTCGCGCTGGCCGGTCTGATAATCGAAGCGCACCAGTGCATCCTGATCGGCAACATAGAGATGGTTGTCGATCAGCGCCAGACCGTAAGGCGCGTTGAGATTGCGTGCGAAGACATTGCGTTGTTCGTAGGTGCCGTCGCCATCGGCGTCACGCAGCAGGGTGACCCGGTTGCCGCTTTTCACCGATGTGGTGCCCTGGGACTGGATGAAGCCGGCGATGAAATCCTTCGGATTCCGGCGCGGCGCCTTGCCGCCGCCCTTGCCCTCGGCAACCAGGACATCGCCGTTGGGCAGTACGAGAAGCTGGCGGGGCACCTTCAGGTCGGTGGCGATGGCGCTGATCGTGTAGCCATCGGGCACGCTCGGCTGCTGGCCGTCCCAGGGCGTGGGCTCGGGGATGGTCATGTTGGGCAACAGACCACGCTGGGGCTCGGGCAGGTTCGGGTTGGGCCCGAACGCCTGGCCGTCCGGGTCGGCGGCGGTGGCCGCACCCGCGAAGACGAGCGCACAGAGAACAGAGGTCGTGGCGAATGCTTGTATTTTCATGACCGCGCTCCGACGCCGATACGAGAAAAGCCCAACAGCATGACGATACAGCTCAGTACGGCCGCCACGATCGAGAGGATGAAACCGGTGGGCATCATCGCCCAGGCATCACGAGAGTGGATGAGTGCGTTGAGCACGCCGACGGCCGTGGTGATCAGCAGCAGCAGGAGATACAGGGCATACACGCCCTTGCGATGGGCCACGAAGATACCCAGCAGGGCACAGATGGCGGCCAGGCCCGTGAACAGCGTGGCGCCGAGGATCAGCCAGGACGAGAACATCGTCCATTCGATCTCATACGAGAGCGCATAGGCCAGATCGGTCAAGGCAGCGCCCAGAAACAGCGGGAACGTCCCCGACAGCAGCAGGGCATGGAAAGGGTGAATCCCGCGTCGGGCAGGGTGTCGTTCTGTCGTGCTCAAATCGGACTCCTGTGATCAAGCCTTGCGTGCGTTGCACGTGTCGCGACCGGGCTGTCGATAAGCCAATGATTCATCGACAAACCTATACAATATCGTTGACCGGCGCGCGGTGGCACGGAACTGCGACGATGGTCTGATACCTGCGGTATGATCCATCCATGGGACCGGTACCATAGTTGCGTAAGTTCGCCGCGTGATAGGCGAGGTGTTTGATCATCGCAGTCCGCATTCTGCGGTTGGGGCGAACCGCCAGCCAAGGAACCGCCAGCGGTATGAGGCGGGTGTTGCCCGGATTTTCATGGAGATCACGTTCATGTCAAAGCTTTCGTCCACCCGAGCCGGGGTGATCGTGTTGTTGATCGGTACGCTGGTGAGCCTCGTGGCAGCGCTCTATGGCTATTTCGCGCCGCTGACCGGTGTGAACGGCACGCTGGGCGCGTTGCTCGTGATCATCGTGAGCGGGCTGCTCTTTGTCTTCGGTCTCGCGCTGGCACGGGCCGCCAGCCGCGGGGCGCGTATCGGCTGGCGCGTGGTCATTCTGGTGGCGCTGGCCGGGAACACGTTCGCCGGCGCGTTGTTGCATGAATGGTGGCTGTGTCTCGGCATGCTGATCAGCGTGCTGGGGCTCGTCATCGATTGTTTTGGATCGGCAGACGCCGAAGGACGGGGTTGATCATGGCGTATCGTTTCTCGATGTCTCGTTCGCAGGGCCGCGCCCGGCGTCTCGCGCTGGCGGGTTTGATGAGCGTGATGGCCATGCCGGTGTTCGCGCAAAGCGAGACCGCGGGCAATTCACCGGCCAGCCCGTCAGCCAATGCGGCCAACGGCATCGCTCATCCGAGCCAGCCGATCTGGGATTCCTTCCACGGCCAGCTCAGCGCCCAGAAATACAGCCCGCTCACCCAGATCACCGCCGACAACGTCGATGAGCTGGAGAAGGTCTGGTCGGTACATACCGGTGATCTATCCGATGGCAGTGGTGACGTGCCGGCGACGGTTTGGTCGTCAACGCCGGTGTTCGCCAACGACCTGTTGTATGTCGGCACGCCGTTCGGGCGGCTGTTCGCCCTGGACCCGGCCACCGGGCAACAGAAATGGGTGTTCGATACCCATGCGCCCAAGAAAGCACTGACCCAGCCCGTGTTGAAGAATCGCGGGGTGGCCTACTGGCAGGCCGAGCAGCCGGTTGCCGGCCAGGCCTGTCAGAAAGTTGTCTATATGGGCACGGTGGACGCGCGCTTGTTCGCCCTGGACGCCGAAACCGGCAAGCCCTGTGAGCACTTCGCGAACAATGGCGTGCTGGACGTCAATCAATGGAACACGGTCCACGACAAATATCCCTTGTCGTTGCTCCAGCCGCCCACGGTGGTGGGTGATCATCTGATCCTCGGCTGGGCCGGCAAGGACTGGGCCTATGAGCAGGCGCCGCCCGGCACGGTCTGGTCGATCAACGCACGGACCGGCAAGCGGGAATGGACCTTCCAGGCGCTGCCGGACGAAGCACGCCGGACATCCGGCACGGCCAATGTCTGGACACAGATGTCGGCCGATCCCGAGCTGGGGCTGGTCTATCTGCCGGTCTCCTCACCGTCGCCGAATTACTGGGGCGGCAATCGCAAGGAAGCGATTCCGTTGGCCACCTCCACCACCGCGCTCGATGTGGATACCGGCGAGGTGGTCTGGTCACGGCAATGGGTCCATCACGATGTCTGGGACTACGACACCGTGGCCGCCCCCACGTTGATGGATATCACCGTCGACGGCCAGATCATCCCGGCGCTGGTTCAGGCCACGAAGATGGGCTTTCTGTTCACGGTGAACCGCAAGACCGGCGAGGATATCTGGCCGATCGAGGAGCGCCCGGTGCCCGGTGGTGACGGCTCGGTGGACGGCGAGGCGCTCTCGCCCACCCAGCCGTTCCCCACCCAGCCGGCACCGTTGCTGGACCAGTCGAAGAAACCGGACGTATGGAAGCTGGCCGATATCGCCGGCTTCGGCTCCTGCTCACGGCTGTGGAACAAGCTCGATTATCGCGGCATGTATACCCCGCCGAGTACGCGCGGCGAAGGCACGATGACGTTCCCCGGCAGTGCCGCGGCCGTGCAATGGGGCGGCGTGGCGTATGACCCGGCCAGCCAGACAGCGATCGTGAATGTCTCGCGTATCGTGCAGTACGCCAAGCTCTATGACCGCCAGGCCTATGCCGCGGCCAACAAGAGCTCGGGCAACGAGTCCGGTTTTTCACCCCAGACCGGCGCGCCGTATGGCGTGCGTCTGGAAGTGGCGCGCAACTGGTTGGGCATGCCGTGCTGGCAGCCGCCGTTCGGCGAGCTGGTGGCCATCGACATGCATACCGGCGATATCCGCTGGCGTCGCCCGGTCGGCGCCTCCCAGCAGTATGGTTTCACCATGCCCGAATCCTGGGGCTCGCCGACCATCGGCGGGCCGGCAGTGACGGCTGGCGGGGTGATATTCATCGGCGCCTCGATGGATTCCAAAGTGCGGGCCTACAGCCTGAAGACCGGCGACGAGCTCTGGTCCGATCAGGCGATGGCGCCCGTGGTCGCGAACCCGTCCGTGTATGAATACGAGGGCCGGGAATATGTCGCCTTCGTATCCGGCGGCAACACGATTCTGAAAGACCAGGTCGGCGATCAGATCGTGGTCTATGCCTTGCCGGAGAAGTGAGCCGGCGATCTTTCAACGTGCATATGGCCGCCGTTTAGACTGGCCGTCATGAAAAGTGCGCCTACGCGAACGACTCGCCCGGCCTTGATCAGCATCATGCGCGGCCCATGAGCACGGCTCTGTGGCTGCTCGGCGCCTGGCTCATGCTCGGCATGGCGATCGATACGGTGTTGTATTGGGTGCAGCGTCGGTATCTGCGAGCGGCCGAGGCGGACACGATCGCACGGCGAGCGGGCGCGCGACGCGCCCGCCAGCGCCTGGCCGGTCAGGCGCGAGACGTCGGGCTCGCGCTGTTCGCGCTCCTGTCCCTGGGCGTCACCGGCGCGTTGGCTGGCGCGGTGACGCCAAGCCGAGCCGTGCTGTGTCTGATGCTCTTGGTGGTGATGGATCAGGCGCTACGCGTGCTGTTGCGTTGGCGTGAACAAGACGGCCGTATCAGAGCCGCGCTCAGGGGACAGATACGCCAACTGGCGTGGCCTCTCTTGTTGGGTGCGGTACTCGCCGGCGCAGCGATCGTCGTACCCCGCGGGCTCGTTCCCGGGCTCTGGGCGGGCAGCTGGTTGTTGCTGGCCGGCCTCTGGCGCGTGTTCTACGACGCCGATCCGAGCGATGAGATCGCCAGCGGCAAACTGGCCGCGCCCGATCTGCGAACCCGTCTGTATCGACTGGCCGAAGACTGTGGCCGTCCGCGTTGTGTCATTGCCATCGCCGACCGGCCGCCGCTTGCTGCTCAGGTGGGCGCCCGCGTCGAGACCGGTGGCCCGACGCGTCGCGGCGGGCGGATTGTCTTGACGCAGGGCCTGGTCGATCGCTTGTCGCCCGCGGCGATCGTGGCCGTGGTGGCACATGAGTTCGGCCATGTCTGTCTCGGGCATCTGCAACGCTTCGACGTGATACGCGGCCTGCTCGTGGCGTGTTATATCGGGGGCCTCGCCGGCGGCCTTCTGGCCGTGTATCCCGAGGCGTTCCTGCCCGCCGTGTTATGGCTGATTCATGTCACGATCGGGCCGTCAGCCTGGGCAGTGCGCCCGGCGCTCAATGGGTATCGACGCGGCTGTGAGTTCGCCGCGGATGCGTTTGCCGCGCGTCATGTCGGTACCGAACGATTGGCCGAGACGCTAGCCGATCTGTTCTCCATCAACCCGAACCGGGCCGGGCTGCATCCGTGGTATCGGCGCTTCAATGCGACCCATCCGCCTGACAACGACCGGCTGGCGCGTCTGCGTGCGCGGCCCTGCTAGATTCTCTGGCGCTCTGTTTCCAACGATAAGACCGGTTTATGAAAATACATGTTCTCGGATCGGCCGCCGGCGGCGGTTTTCCGCAATGGAACAGCAACGTCGGGCTCAATCAGGCCCTGCACGAGGGCACGACGCGTGCCGTGGCCCGTACCCAGTCGTCGATCGCGGTGCGGGGCGACAACGATCGCTGGCTGTTGATCAATGCCTCGCCGGATATTCGCCAACAGATTCTGGCTACCCCGGCCCTGCGCGCCGCGCCGGGCGAGCGCGGGACCGGCATCGAGGCGATCCTGTTGATGGACAGCCAGATCGATCACACCACGGGGCTCACGCTGATGCGCGAGGGCGCGCCGTTGACCGTCTATTGCACGCGTCAGGTCCACGAGGATCTGACGACCGGGCTGCCGCTCTTGCGGGTGCTCGAGCATTTCTGTGGCGTGCACTGGCAGGAGATCGTGCCCGACGCGGACAACGCCATCGCCATCGCCAATCTGCCCGGTGTACGGTTCCTCGCCGTGGCTCTGTCGTCGGCTGCGCCGCCGTATTCACCACATCGCCAGGATCCACATCCCGGTGACAACATCGGCCTGGTGATCATCGATGAACACACCGGGCATCGGGTCTTCTATGCCCCGGGGCTGGGCGCGATCGACGAGCGCCTGTCCGCGCTCATGGCCGGTTGCGATACGTTGCTGGTGGACGGCACATTCTTCACCGAAACCGAGATGATCGATCAGGGCGTGGGCATCAAGACCGCGGCCTCGATGGGGCATCTGCCCCAGTCCGGTGAGCGCGGCATGCTGGCCGAGCTGGCACGTTTGTCGGACAAGCGCCGTATCCTGATCCATATCAACAACACCAACCCGATCCTCGACCCGGACTCGCCCGAGCGCGGCGTCGTCGAGAACGCTGGCGTGGAAGTGGCGTATGACGGGATGGAGATCACGTCATGAGCGCAATCGATTACGCCTGGCCACGCGATGTGTTCGAGGCCAAGCTGCGCGCGCTCGGCGCCCGTTATCACATCCACCACCCGTATCATCGGCTGATGCACGAGGGCCGGGCCACGCGTGATCAGATCCGCGGCTGGGTGGCCAATCGCTATCACTATCAGGTATCGATTCCGATCAAGGATGCCAACGTGCTGGCCAACTGCCCGGACCCGGCCACACGCCGGCTCTGGGTGCAGCGGATTCTGGATCATGACGGCGTGGGCGATGACCCGGGCGGCATCGAAGCCTGGCTGGCCCTGGCCGAGGCCTGTGGCATGGATCGCGAGCGGGTGGCCGCCGAGACGGATGTCTTGCCCGGCGTGCGTTTCGCCGTGGATGCCTATGTGAACTTCGCCCGCCGTGCCAGCTGGCAGGAGGCGGCCTGCTCATCGCTGACCGAGCTGTTCGCGCCGGAAATCCATCAGCAAAGGCTGACCGGCTGGCCGGACCATTACCCCTGGATCGCAGACGCGGGCCTGTCTTATTTCCGCAAGCGCCTGTCCGAGGCCCGACGGGATGTCGTCCACGGGCTGAGCGTCACGCTCGATCATTTCGTCACCCGCGCCGAGCAGGAACGGGCATTGGAGATTCTCCAGTTCAAGCTGGACGTGCTCTGGTCGATGCTGGATGCGATGTGGATGGCCTACGTCGAGGACCGGCCGCCGTATCACGGCTGCCCGCCTGTGCCGGAGATCGCCGAATGAGCGACATCATCGTCGACGAGGCCAGCGTGCCGCGTATCGCTCGCGGCCATCGTCTGCAATACGAGCCTGCACAAAGCTGTCATGTGCTGCTCTATCCGGAAGGCATGGTCACGCTCAACGAGCCCGCCGCCGAAATTCTGTCGCGTTGTGACGGTGAGCGTTCGGTCGCGACGCTCTGTGAGCTGATTTCAGCGGAGTTCGGCGGCGCGGACGTGATGAGCGATGTCGAGGACTTCCTGCGTCTGGCTGTCTCTCACGGCTGGGTCGTGCTCGTGTGAGCGCTCGCCTGGGGCCATGAGCTACTGACGCTCCGAGGGCGTGCTCGTGTGCAGCCGCTTCGAGTTACGCGGATTACGAAACACGATTGGCTGAGCATCCCCCTGATCGGGCGCGGTGTTATTCGCGCGCTCGACCGCCTCGGTGACGAGATGATGCGACGGCGATTTGGCACAGACCGGGTCAGTGGCTGTCATATCGCCGGTGAGCATATACGCCTGGCAACGACAGCCGCCGAAATCATCGTGTTTTTCGGCGCAGGACCGACACGGCTCGGCCATCCAGTCGAAACCCCGAAAATGATTGAACGCCGGTGATTCGTTCCAGATCCAGCCGATATCGTGCTCGCGCACGTCGGGAAACTCGATGCCGGGTAATTGTCGCGCGGCATGACAGGGCAGGGCCAGGCCGTCGGGGGCGACGTTCAGAAACAGATCACCCCAGCCGCTCATGCAGGCCTTGGGCCTGTCTTGATAATAATCGGGCACCACGAAATACAGCTTCATGCGCCCGTTGCGCTCGCGATAGCGCGTGGTGACGGCTTCGGCGTGCGCAAGCTGTTCCCGGGTGGGCAACAGCTGCTCGCGGTTGTGCCAGGCCCAGCCGTAATACTGGGTATTGGCCAGCTCGACATAGTCCGCGTCCAGCGACTCGGCCATGGCGATGATGTCTTCGATATCGTCGATATTGTGTCGGTGCAGCACGATATTGAGCACCATTGGATACCCCGCGGCCTTGATGGCACGGGCCATGGTCTTCTTCTGCTCGAAGGTATCGGCACCGGCGAGAAAATTATTGCGCTCGGCGCTGCTCGCCTGAAAGCTGATCTGGATATGATCCAGCCCGGCCTCGGCCAGTGCGTTGACTCGGGCGGCGTCCATGCCGATACCGGAGGTGATGAGATTGCTGTAGTAGCCGAGCCGGGCGCCTTCGGCGACGATCGCTTCCAGATCGCGCCGGACTAGCGGCTCGCCGCCGGACAGTCCGAGCTGGGCCGCGCCCAGTTGGCGGGCCTCTCGCAACACCTTGAACCAGTCCTCGGTGGTCATCTCGGCGCCAATACCCGCCATATTGGTCGGATTGCTGCAGTAGGGGCATTGCAGCGGGCAGGCATAGGTCAGCTCGGCCAGAAGCCAGAGCGGGCGGGCGATGGTGACGCCGTCGTGGCGTAGCGGCTGGGTCATGGCGGATGCGGTGTTCAAGACGAAAAAAAGGGGGCGGTTAGCGCCCCCTTTCTCCTGCTAAGACTCATCGAAACGAGCCCTGCATGTCGCATCAGCGACTTATTTGTTGCTGACGTACATCGTGATCTCAAAGCCCAGGCGCAGGTCATGGGCCTTCGGTTGCGTCCATTGTTTCATTGGCATTCTCCTCTGCTGCGGTGGGTTGGGAATAAGAGCACGACGTCTGTCGTGCTTATGGGTTTCATCCTACGCTTTTTGTTCTGGTTGTACAGCAACGCGATTCGTATTTTCGTTGTAGCGTTGAGATGCCGAAATCGCACGCCGAATACTGGGCGAGATAGCCCGTGCGTTGGGCGTCTGCCGAGCGTTATCCGGACGTCTTGGCGCGTAGCCGTTCGGCCACGAGTTCGGGCACCAGCCCGCTGATGCGCCCATCGAGAAACGCGATCTCGCGGACCAGCGTCGAGGAGATATGCGCATATTCCGGCGACGGGGCCAGGAAGATCGTGTCGATATTCGCATCCAGATGCCGGTTCATCACGGCCATCTGTTTCTCGTATTCATAATCGCCCACGCCGCGCACACCGCGCACGAAGACATTCACATCGTTGTCTCGTGCAAAGTTCACGATCAGGCCGCTGGCCGGCAGGACGGTGACGTTATCGACATCCGCCAGCACGGCTTTCGCCAGCTCGACCCGCTCTTCGTGATTGAAGATCGATTTCTTGGAGGCATTGCTCGATACGGCCACGAGCAATTCATCGAACATGGCCGCGGCCCGACGGATGACATCGGCATGGCCGTTGGTGATGGGGTCGAAGGTGCCGGTATAGGCTGCCCGGATCGATCGCTTGTGGCTCATGCGTTGTTCTCGGCTGAAGAAACGGATGATGCAGCACGCGGGCGGGCCAGGCAGAACCCGACGCTGCCCGCACGTGTGGTCTTCAGAATCTCGTAGTGCTCGGCCAGCCGGGCGTGGATCGTCTCGTCTTCCTGGAACGGATATTCCAGATAAAGCCGGGCATCGGCGCGCAGGGCCCGGGCCAGCCCGGCCAGTGTCGCGCCGTGCAGGTTGGCCGAGAACGGCGGGTCGATAAACACGATATCCAGCGTGTCGGCCGCGATATGTGCGCCGGCCTGGGTGGCATCACCGCGTATGACCTGGCCGTGGGCCGCCGCATCGAGCGTGGTCAGAGCCGTGTTGATGGCCGAGACCGCCTCGCCGTCGCTTTCGATGAACACGACATGCTCGGCGCCGCGCGACAGCGCCTCCAGCCCGAGGGCCCCGGTGCCGGCGAACAGATCGCCGCAGCGTGCGCCTTCGATGCGTGGGGCCAGCCAGTTGAACAGGGTTTCTCGCACCCGATCCGGCGTGGGGCGCAGACCGGGCCGATCGGCGATCGCCACCCGGCGGCTACGCCAGTCGCCGCCGATGATACGCAGGCTGGAAACCGGCTCGGAACGTGATCCACCGGCGGCCCGGCGCTTGGCGCGTGCCATGTCAGCCGGCTGCCTCGGTGCCGCCCACGGTGATCGCATCCACGCGCAGGCTGGGCTGGCCCACTCCGACCGGCACGCTCTGGCCGTTTTTGCCACAGGTGCCGACGCCGGAATCCAGCGCCCAGTCGTTGCCGACCATCGACACCCGGCCCATCACGTCGGGCCCGTTGCCGATGAGCGTGACGCCCTTGAGCGGTGCGCCGAGCTTGCCGTTCTCGATCCGATAAGCCTCATCGACCGTGAACACGAAATTGCCCGAGGTGATATCCACCGAGCCGCCGCCGAAGTTGGCGGCATAGATGCCGTCATCCACCGAGGCGATGATATCGCCCGGCTCGCTCGTGCCCGGGCGCAGATAGGTGTTGGTCATGCGCGGCATGACGGTATGGGCATAGGACTCGCGCCGGGCGTTGCCGGTGGGGGCGGCGCCCATCAGACGCGCGTTGTGCTTGTCTTGCATATAGCCGACCAGCACGCCGTTCTCGATCAAGGTGTTGGCCGCCGCCGGCGTGCCTTCGTCATCGACCGCCAGGCTGCCACGCCGTCCATCCAGCGTGCCGTCATCGACGACGGTACACAGGTCCGAGGCCACTTTCTGGCCGATCTTGCCCGAGAAGTTGGAGGCCCCGCGCCGGTTGAAATCCCCCTCCAGACCATGCCCGACGGCCTCGTGCAACAACACGCCCGACCAGCCGTTGCCGAGCACCACCGGCATGCTGCCGGCCGGGGCGTTCTCGGCTTTCAGGCGTACCACGGCACGCCGCACGGCCTCGCGAGCATAGTGGCCCACGAGATCGTCGTCGCCGGTATAGATGTCGTAGGACAGACGTCCGCCGCCGCCGGCGCTGCCGGATTCTCGTCGCCCGTTCTCCTCCACCTGGACCGAGACATTACAGCGCACCATCGGCCGGACATCGCCACACAGGGTGCCGTCCGAGGCGGCGACGAGCATGGTGTCGGCACTGGCTGCCAAGGAAACCGTGACCCGCACGACCCGGGAATCCGCCTCGCGGGCAATCCGATCGGCGTGATGCAACAGCGCCACCTTGGTATCGGCATCGATCGTGTCGGCCGGATCGATCGGCGCATAACGCAGGCTCGGGCCGCTGTCTCGTCGGGTGAGCGTGTTCATGGCCGCGGTGCGCCCGTCGCGCGCGATCGCCCGGGCGGCCTGGGCCGCCTGGCTCATCGCCGGCAGGGCCAGCTCGTCGGCATAGGCGAAACCGGTCTGCTCGCCCGACAGCACGCGAACCCCCACGCCCTTGGCCGTCGAAGCGCCCGCGCTGCGCACCACGCTGTCCTCGAGCAGCCAGGATTCGTTACGAAAGATCTGGAAATACAGATCGGCATAATCGACGCCGGGCTGCATCAGGCCGGACAGGGTCGCGGCGAGCTGGTCGGAATCGATGGCGGCAGGGCCCAGCAGTGTGTCCTGGGCGATATCGAGGGTCTTTTGCATGAAGGAAGATTAACATCCGGACGCGTCGCGTCGGATGTTCAGACATCGTTCTGCGCCGGCGATAGCGTATGGCTCAGATCGTCGACGCCGTTCATCGACGCCGAAAACAGACATCCTTGAAGGATTCAAAGTCGGCGTCCTGGGTCCAGAGGGTCGCTCGATGAACACGAGCGGTAGCCAGCATCGTGCTGTCGGCCATCGCCAGTTTGTGCTCGTGGCTGAGGCGGGCCGCGAGTAGCGCGGTGCCCTGGTCCAGGTCCACGACGTTGCCTTGTTGCATCAAGGCAACGGCCTCGAAGGCATCGTCTTCTCCGCGTTGTTGCAGCACGCGTTTGAAGACCTCGTAGAGGCTTAGGGCCTGTTGATGTTTCGTACGAGCGCCGCGTTGGCGTCCGCAAATCGTGTCCTGCAAGGCGCGAGTCGCCGATCGTGGCGTGCCACGATCCAGACTCGCAACGCCGCAGGGCGCGATTTGCGGCCCAACCCTTCGGGACAAGCGCTGTTTTACGGCAATCCAGCGTTCTAGCGCGCTTGCGCAGAATCACTGCGCGGCGCGCGCTACGCCTCGTCTTGCCGCAAAACAGCGCTTGGCGCGGACTCGTACGAAACCTCAACAGGCCCTAGGGTGGGTACGATCAAAGCGTGCGTCTGCTCGATCGGCTCGGCGAAATAATCCGCATGGGCATCACCTGCGAAATACGCCAGCCAAGCGGACGAGTCGACGACGTTCACAGCCGATCGTCGTCGCGAGCGACCGTTGTATCGATCCCAGCGAGAAAGCCACGCATCTCGCGAATATCGCGTTGTGGCAGCAGCTCGATGCGATCGCCGTAGGTGACGATCTGCAGCTTCTGGCCGGCGGTGAGAGACAGCCGATCACGAATCGTCTTCGGTATCGCGATCTGAAACTTCGAGGATAACGTCAGTGTCCGTGTCATGTCGTATCGATCCCGTGTTTATTTTACTTTTAGGGTGTCGATGTGATTGTTGTCAAGGTCTGTGTCACGAGGCGTGTAAAAGCTGGCTTTCGCTCACGGCAACAGAATCGTCGAGCCGGTGGTCTTGCGATCGGCCAGCGCGGCCTGGGCCTGGCCGGCATCGGCCAGATCGAAGCGCTGGCCGATGGGGATACGCACCGCGCCCGAGGCCAGTACGCCGAACAGATCGCGGCACATGGCTTCATAACGCGCACGGGTGTCGGCATAGCCGCCCAGGCTCGGCCGGGTGACGAACAACGAGCCGCCGCGGTTGAGCTCGACCAGATTCACGCCCTCGACCGGGCCCGAGGCATTGCCGAACGAAACCATCAGGCCCCGCTTGGCCAGGCATTTCAGTGAATCGGCCCAGGTGTCACGGCCGACTGAGTCATAGACCACCGGCACGCCCTGGCCGTCGGTCAGCTCGGCCACGCGCTCGGGGACCGATTCACGGCTGTAGTCGATGGTTGCCCAGGCGCCGTTGTCGATCGCGATCGCAGCTTTTTCTGCTGACGACACCGTGCCGATGAGCCGTGCGCCGAGTGCGGCGGCCCATTGACAGGCGATGCTGCCCACGCCACCGGCCGCGGCATGGAAGAGGATCGTCTGGCCGGCCTCGACGACATGCGTCTGGCGCAGGAGATATTGCACCGTGAGGCCTTTCAGCATGCCGGCGGCCGCGGTTTCGAAATCCACGGTGTCCGGCAGAGCGATGACCACCCGGGCCGGCATGACCACCTCGGTGGCATAGGCGCCGAGCGGGCCCATCGCGTAGGCCACGCGATCGCCTTTGGCGAAGTTTTCTACGTTGCTGCCCACGGCGATGACGACACCGGCGCCTTCCGTACCCAGGCTGCTGGGCAGATCGGTCGGGTAGAGGCCGCTGCGATAATAGATATCGATGAAGTTGAGACCGATGGCCCGGTTCTCGATCACGACATCGTCGGGGCCCGGGGCGCCGGCCTCGAAGTCGACGAGATGTAGCACCTCGGGGCCGCCGGTGGTGTCGAACTGGATACGATGGCCGGTCATGGCAGGCTCCTTGCCGTGACGGATCAGAGACGACGATGGGTCAGACAGGGAAACCCGTCACGAAGACGGGCCAGCCGTTCGCGATCGATATCCGCGATGACCACTTCGTTGGCATCCGAGCGGGCCTCGGCGGTGATCTGGCCCCAGGGATCACAGACCAGCGAATGTCCGTAGGTGCGTCGCCCGCTGGCATGGTGCCCGGCCTGGTTGGGGGCGATGACGGTGGCGAGATTCTCCACCGCGCGTGCCCGGGTGAGGATATGCCAATGAGCCGTGCCGGTGGTGTGGGTGAAGGCCGAGGGGGCGACGATCACTTCGGCACCGGCCGCCGAGAGATGACGATAGAGCTCGGGAAAGCGCAGGTCATAACAGATCGACAGGCCGAGCCGGCCGACCGGGCTGTCGATGACCACCGGCGTGGTCTTGCCGGCCATGAAGGTGGCGGACTCGCGATACGCCTCGCGCGAGTCGGGCAGGCCGACATCGAAGAGATGAATCTTGTTGTAGCGCGCCACACGGGCCCCGGTCGCGTCATAGACACACAACGCGGAATAGACACGATCCGGCTCCGGGCTCTTCAACGGGATGGTGCCGGCGGCGATCCACAAGCCGTACCGCGCGGCGGCCTCGGCCAGGGCATCCTGGATCGGCGTGGCGCCGTTGCCGGCGCCGTCTGCCTCGGCCACGCCGAGCTTGTCGGTCTCGTGGGCGCCCATGAGCGCGAAATTCTCGGGCAGTACCGCGAGTTGTGCGCCGCGCCGGGCCGCCTCGCGCAACAGATCCTCGGCACGCGCCAGATTGGGCGATACCTCGCCGTGAGAGTTCATCTGTATGGCGGCGACACGCGCCAGCGATTCCGTCATGGCCTGTCTCGTCTTCTGGGGGATCGGATCAACCGATCGAACAACGCCTCGATACTACGAGCCCGCGCCGGGCGCGTCAGCCGGCGATGAGTCATCGGCTTGTCCGCCGGCGCCCTCGTCGGCCGGGCGGTCCTTTTCGTTCCGGCGCTCGTTCGAGCCGTCGGTGCGGCTTTCGGCATGGGGCTCGACGATACGCGGATCGTCCCAGCTGCCTTTCAGACGATAGCTGATGCTCGATATCTCCGAGATCGGCTTCTGCAACAGTTTCTGCAGGGCGAACACGGCCGCGCCCACCGCCGGGCCGCCCAACACGCCGCTGGCGATGGCCACGCCGCTGCCGAGCTTGGGCTGGATGCTGATGCGCTCGTCATAATCGCGTGTGGCCAGACCGACACGCCCGGCCACCTCGATGTTCGTGGAGGGTGTCGTGATCCGTGCGCTCTCGGTATAGGCCTGACCGTTACGGATCAGAAAATGTGCGCGCGCCTTGTCGAAGGCCATACCCTTGTCGACCACGTCCCGGAAATTCAGTGCCAGACGGCGCGGCAGCACATACAGATTGAACAGCCCCAGCAGGCGCCCGGGCCCGGGCTCGACGTTGAGCAGTGCGCCGTCGTCCATCGCCAGACGCATCTCGCCGTTCAAGTGCAACAGATCCAGCCCGGCCACATTCGGGGCGATCGTCAGTTCGGCGTTCAGCCGGGTCTTCTCGGCCTGAACCGGCGACTTGAAACCGAAGATACGGATCAACCGCGACAGGCCGTGGCCTTCCAGCTTGGCCCGGGCCGCGGCCGTGGTGATGTCCTGTTCGACCTGCCAGTCGGCGGCCACCCGGCCGGTCAGCGCCCCGCCGCTCAGCGCGAGATGATCCAGCGACCAGCCCTTGTCGGTCACATCCGCCCGGGCATTCAGCTCACCGAAGCCGGTATCGTCGACGCTGAAATTCGCGATCATCAGATCGATGGCCGGCAGGCTGTGCGGCGAGAGATCGGGCCAGATCAGCGTCGAGCTGTATTCGGTGGTCTCGGATGATTCACTGTCTTCGGTCAGTGTCTCCGTCTCGACGGCCACTTTCTTGAAGTTACCGGCGATCCGCGCGGGCGTCTGTGCGCCGACGGTGTAGGTGGCCTGGCCCTGGCTGTTCGGGCCCTCGAAATTGATCCGCCAGCCGTGAGCGTCGCCGAGTGGGTCGGCCCGGACATGGGCATCGGCGATATACCGATCACCCAGCGCGAGTCGGTCGATCAACAGATCCCCGCCCAGGAAATCGAAGGTCGGGCCGCCGGCATCGGCGCTCGGGGCGGGGCGCTTGTCGTCCGCTTGATGGCCGCTATAGAGCACGTGCTGGATGACATCGAACCAGCCCTTGGTATCCACGCGCTGGGCCGCGCCGCCGATCCACAGCCCGGTCCCGGGCCGGGCCGTGAGCTCGCGGCCCCGCTCGCCGAGGCGCACGACGATACGCTCGGGCGTGCCGTGCGCGCCGAGATCGGCCGTCAGCCGGACACGCTGGTCATAGTTGGCGACGATCGTGTGCGCGCTCGGGTCGACCCGCACATCGAGCGGCGCCCGGATATCGGCCGGCTTGGCCACGGGGGGCGGCAGATCGATCACCGTGCCCGTCAGGTTCGAGCGGATCGTGATCGGGCTGATCGCGCCCTTGCCGCCCAGCGAGAAGCCGATGCGCAAGGGCAGCTCGCCGCTCACATAATCCAGCCAGACAGCCGGCAGATAATGCGTCAGCAGATCCCGATCCGCCGGCAGGCTTGGAGTGGCCCGGGCCACGATGCGTTGTCGATTACCCGGCGCGGGCTCGATATCGGCCGTGATCGGGACGCCGTCGATCGTGCCGGTGAGATCGTCGGCGACCAGACCACCGATATCGAAGCGCAACGTGCCCCGGATATCGTGGATCGGCGCCGGCAGATAACGCTGTTTCAACGTCGCGCCCTGGGGACGCACCCGGCCATCGACCGCGATATCGCCGAGCTCGGGCTTGAGCGGCAGCGAGAGTTCCAGGGCCAGATCGGCCGGCCCGGCCACCTCGATCGCATCCAGCAACGGGCCGAACTTCTTCGACAACGGCGAGGCCGCCAGGAACGACAACAACTTCGGCGCCAGCGTATCGGTGACCTGGCCATCGATCTTCAACACCGGCTCGCGCACGTTATCGATATGCGCGACGGCCCGATCCAGCGCCACGCCGTTGATCGTGGCCGCGGCGATGTTCATGTCCAGCGTATCGCCGTCCAGTGACAGGGTGGCATCGGTATTCTTCAGGGCCGGCCAGTCGGGCTTGTACTTGATATCCAGCCCGCGGCCGACCAGCTTGGCGTGCAGGCCCTTGTCCGCCCCGGCGTCGGGGAACGGGAACTTATCGAGCGGGCCATCAACGGTGATATGGCCACGCTCGAGACGGCCGGCGGTGATCGCCTTGGCCAGCCAGTCACGCAGTTTCGGGTTGGGCAGGGCCGGGTCCTGGGGCAAACGGTCGAGCAGGCGCGGGATATCCGGGGCCGTGAGATCGATGGCCAGATCGGCGATCGGCGCGTTCTCGTTGCCCGGCAGACGCAGCGTGCCCGCCACGGCCAGACGCGCCTCGCGGCTGGCCAGCCGGAAATCTTCGATCGAGACCGTGGTGGCCGGGCCATCACTGTCCCAACGGATGCGCCCGCCCAGATCGCTCAGGGCCAACGGCTCGTCGAGATAGCGCTCGGAGACGATACGCCCGTTCGCGCCGGTAAATGCCAGCGTGCGGCGCTCCCCGGCCTGCTCGAAGCGCCCGGACAGGGGCCCGATGCGATAATCCGTGTTGCCGACGACCAGCCCGGCGAACCGCGCCGAGACATCGAGTGGTGCATCCGGGCCGATGCGGACCGAGATCGCTTCCAGATCGCCGTTAATCCGGGTGCCGGCCAGCGCCGGCTGCCACCAGCGTGCCAGGCGAGCCGCGCGGGCGGCATCCAGATGATCGATACGCAGCGCCAGCGCGGTCGTGTCATCCGCGCGATCGATGACCAGCCGGGGATCATCGTCGCCGGTGGCCTCGGCCGGGCGCAGATGCCATTCGTTCGTCGCACTGTCGCCGGTGATGAGAAAACGTCGCTCGAAGGCTGGCACGATCGAGGCGTCGTCTTCGATGCCCGGCTCGGCGTTGGCGTAACGGATCGCCTCCTGATCGACGACCAGCGAGGTATCCACGAGTTCGTGATCGGCCCAGCGGCCATCGAGCACCAGCCGGGTCTCGCCGGTGGTTTCGGGCGCGGGATGATTGGCCGCGGCCTGGATCAGCGAGGGCAGGCGCAGGCCGTCGGCCTCGACGTGCCAGTGGGCGATGGCACTCGGGTCGAGCCGGCCGGTCAGCCGGGCGCGGGCCGACAGACGCGACCACCAGGCCGGCCCATCGGCCGACAGATGGGCCTTGAGCACGCCGGGGGCGTCCTCGGACAGCTCCATGTCGATGTTCTGCCAGCGTGCACGGCCGCTCGGCAGGCGGCGCGACACGACCGAGATATCGCCGTTCACGACCTTCAGCTCGCCGAGCCGTTCTCGCAGATCGGCCAGCTGGCCGACATCGAATTCACTCGGGCCGGTGCTGGGCCAGTGCGCCAGATGCACGCCCGGACCTTCGGCCACCAATGTGGCCCGTGGGGTGTCCAGACGGATGCCATCGGGCACGTATTGCCCGCGCACCAAGTCGAGCAACGAGAACGCCAGGCCCACGCGATGTGCGGTGACGGCCGGCGTGTCCTCGCCGTGGTGGGTGATGGCCACATCGTTGAGATAAACCATCGGGCCCTGGCGCGAGAGGGCGACCGACAGACCATCGATATCGATATCCGCATCCAGCGTCTCGCCGAGACGCTCGAGCAGCACGTCCTGGTATTCCGGCACGAACCGATCGGCCAGCGGAATACCGACGATCGCGGCCGATACGAGAATGGTGACGAACACGGCCAGCCCGATCAGGGGCCGCAACACGAAACGACGCGTCCGCGATACGCGGCGCGGCTCAGTCATGAGGCGTGCCGATCACCGAACGGCGGGCGTTCGCCAGGAGGAACAGGTGCATCAAGCGCTCGTGCAGACCAACGATCGAGATTTCGAAGCCACGTGACGGCCTTGCCGCGACGATTCCACGACAACCGATGCGCCCGGGACGAAATCGAGGGCTTTAGCTTACAGGACGACCACGTCGAATTGTTCGGGCCCGTAGAGGCTCTCGGCCTGGAGCCGGACCTCACAGGCCAGGCGATGACACAGCCCGGCCAGGGCATCGGCCTGGGCATCGAGCAGCTCGTCGACGGTGTCCGGGGCCGCCAGGATCAAGAGTTTCTGGGGGGCCGTGAGCGAGGCGCGCTGGCGTTGCCGACGCCCGATCTCGCGAAACAGCTCGAAGATCACGGTTTCCGGGGTCTTTTGCGTGCCACGGCCCTGACAGGTCGGGCAGGGCGCACACAACAGCTGCTCCAGGGATTCTCGGGTGCGCTTGCGGGTGACCTCGACCAGCCCGAGGGCCGATATCGCGCCGAGCGTGGTCTTGGCCGGGTCCGCGGCCAGTGCGCGTTCGAGTTGGGCCAGCACCTGTTCCTTGTGGCCGGCATCCACCATATCGATGAAATCGATGACGATGATGCCGCCCAGATTACGCAGGCGCAGCTGGCGGGCGATGGTCTGGGCGGCCTCGATATTGGTGCGCAGCACGGTCTGTTCCAGGCTGCGGGTGCCTACGAAACCACCCGTGTTCACGTCCACCGTGACCATGGCCTCGGTCTGTTCGATGATCAGAAAACCGCCGGATTTCAGCGGCACCCGGGGCTGCAGGGCGCGCTCGATGGCCTCCTCGATGCCGTACTGCGAGAACAGCGGCGTGGCCTCGTCATACAACAACACCCGGTCAGCCAGCTCCGGGGCGAAGCGGGCCGTGAATGCCTGCATGTCCTCCCAGGCGCTGGCATCGTCGATGAGCACGGCATCGACATCCGGCGTCAACAGATCGCGCAGCATACGGATCGGCAAGGCGAGATTGCCATAGACCAGGGATTCCACCGGCAGGCGTTTGGCACCGGCCTGGATATCGGCCCAGACCGCCGCGAGAAACCGCATGTCCGCGGCCAGGGCGGCGATATCACAATCATCGGCCACGGTACGCACGATGAAGCCGCCCGACAGACCCAGCTCCTCGCGCAGCCGCGTCACGGCCTGGTGCAGCCGGCTGCGCTCGGCGTCGGATTCGATACGGGCCGAGACACCGATACGCGGCGTATACGGCATATACACCAGAAACCGGGAGGGCAGGGACAGATCAGTGGTCAGGCGCGCACCCTTGGTGCCGATGGCATCCCGGGTGACCTGTACCAGGACCCGATCCTGGGCGTTCAGGCGTTGCTCGATCCGCGGGCTCGTGTCGTCGGCGGCGCTGTTCGGCTCGCGCACCATATCGGCCACCTGGAGAAACGCCGCGCGTGGCAGGCCGACATCCACGAAAGCAGCCTGCATGCCGGCCAGCACACGTTGCACCGCGCCGAGATAGACATTGCCGACCGTGCTGGCGGTGGCGTCGCGCTGGATATGGATATCCTGCAGCACGCCGTTCTCGATCTGGGCGGCCCGGGTTTCGCCCGCGCCGGCGTTGACCAGGATCTCGATCCGCGGGGCGGCTGGCCCACGTGCATCGGCGGGCTCGTTCATGACGTGCCCTTCCGGCTGCATGCGCGTGACGAATCCGGTAGAAAAAACAGCGTGTTGCTCATGGCTCGATTGTCACGAGCGAACCGGTCGCTGGCAACTGCACAATCATCGTAGACGATCCTCTGGCCCGCCAGAGATCGTGATGGCCGCACGTATGGGCGGTTTCAGGCCCGGTGATAGGGGTGGCCGATGAGCATGCTGTGGGCACGGAAGAGCTGCTCGGCCAGTATCACGCGCACCAGGGGATGCGGCAGGGTCAGGGCCGAGAGGCTGCGGCGGGCATCGGCACGCGCCAGGGATTCAGCGCCCAGGCCATCCGGCCCGCCGATCAGGATCGCCCGGTCACGGCCATCGTTCATCCAGGCGCGCAGCTCGTCGGCCAGATCGGCCGTGGACCAGGCACGGCCCGACACGTCGAGTGCGATGACATGCGCGTCCCGCGGGATCGCCTTCGTCATGCGGGCGTCCTCGGCGGCGATGGCCTTGGCCGCATCGCCCGCCTGCTGGCGCGGACCGGGGTTGATCTCGGTCAGCTCCAGACGACATTCATGCGGCAGCCGCCCGGCGTAGTCGTCATAGGCCGTCGTCACCCATTTGGGCATACGACGGCCAACCGCGATCAGTCGGATACGCACGAGGCCGGGCTCGGTCGATCAGGCCCGGGCGATCAGGGGCGTGCCGCGCCGGCATCCTCGGCGGCCAGATCGACGTCCCAGAGTTTCTCGATCTGGTAATACGCCCGGGTGACCGGCTGCATGACGTGCACGATCACGCCGTTCAGGTCGATGAGCACCCACTCTGCCTGGTCCAGGCCCTCGACGCGCGGGGCAAGCCCCTGGGCCTTGGCATGCTGGACGATGGTCTCGCCGATGCGTTTGACGTGCCGGTTCGAGCGGCCGGTACAGATGACCATGTGATCGGCAATCGTGGTCAGCTCGCCCACGTCGAAAACCTTGACCGACTCGCCCTTGAGCTCGCCGACGGCATTGACCGCGAGTGCCAGCAGGGGCGCATCGGCCGGGACGTCCGGCAGGGCGGTCAGATCGATGTTCTGTTCTTCTTCTGCAACCATTCAGGCACTCGTGGCGCGAGGTGCGCGGTAGATATCGGTATCCATGATGTCCTCGAGGATCACCTCGGGCAATAAATAACGTGGGCTGGCGCCGGCCGCGATCAGTTCACGGATCCGGCTGGCCGATATGACCAACGGTGGCGGCGCATAGCTGTAGATCAAGCCCGTGGGCTGCGCACGCAGCTCGGCCGGGTCCGCCACGCCGCGCTCGGCGAGCAGATCCCGGGCCTCGGGGGCCAGATCGGCCGACAGGCCGGGGCGCTCGATCAACACGATATGCGCATGATCGAACAGTTCCTGCCAGCGATGCCAGGAGGGCAGCTTGGCGAACACGTCCCGGCCCATGATCAGACACAAGGGATGATCCGGGAAATCGGCGCGCAACGAGGCCAGCGTGTCGACCATGTAGGAATGGCCATCGCGCAGCAGTTCGCGATCATCGAGTGCCAGGAGCGGCTCGTCGGCGGTGGCTACACGGATCCATTTGGCGCGCTGGCCCGGCGTCGCACCCGGCTGTTCACGATGCGGCGGACGGCCGTTGGGGATCAGCCGCACCTGGGCCAGGCCCAGCTCGTCGGCCAGCTCCATCGCCAGGCGCAGATGCCCGTTGTGAACCGGGTCGAAGGTGCCGCCTAGGATGCCGATCGGCGTGCCCGCAGGACCGTTCGGCGGCTGTTTAGCGGACATGGCCATCGCCGAAGACGACATATTTCTGGGAGGTCAGGCCTTCCAGGCCCACCGGGCCACGGGCATGCAGCTTGTCGGTCGAAATGCCGATCTCGGCACCCAGGCCGTACTCGAAGCCATCGGCGAAGCGGGTGGAGGCATTGACCATCACCGAGGCGGAATCGACGCTGCGGATGAAGATCCGTGCACGGGTGACGTTTTCGGTGACGATCGCATCGGTGTGATGCGAGCCCCATTGCTCGATGTGTTCGATGGCTTCATCCATATCGGCCACGATCTTCACGGCCAGTGTCGGGGCCAGATATTCCGCGGCCCAGTCGTCGTCGGTGGCCGGCTCGATACGCGGGCCGAGCCGTTTACGGGTCTCGGCACAGCCGCGCAGCGTCACGCCGGCCTGCATCAGGTCGTTGGCCAGGGGTTCGAGAATCCGCTCGACCTGGGATTCGGCCACCAGCAATGTCTCCATCGTATTGCAGGTGCCATAGCGCTGGGTCTTGGCGTTCACCGCGATCGCCACGGCCTTGTCTCGATCGGCGTCGTCATCGATATAGACATGACAGACCCCGTCGAGATGCTTGATCACCGGCATGCGGGCATGGCGGGACACGAACTCGATCAACCCCTTGCCGCCACGCGGCACGATCACGTCGATATGCTCGGGCATGTCGAGCATGGCGGCGACGGCCCCGCGATCGGTCGTTTCCACGATCTGCACGGCATGCTTGGGCAGGCCGGCATCGGTGAGCCCGCGGGCCACGGCGGTGGCGATCGCCTGATTGGAGTGCACGGATTCCGAGCCGCCGCGCAGGATCGCGGCATTGCCGGATTTCAGGCACAACGCAGCCGCATCCGCGGTCACGTTGGGCCGGGATTCATAGATGATGCCGATCACGCCGAGCGGCACCCGCATACGCCCCACCTGAATGCCAGAGGGGCGGAAGTTCATGTCGGTCAGGCTGCCGATCGGGTCTGCCAGGGCGGCGACCTGACGCACGCCTTCCGCCATGCGCTCGATACGGCCGGCGCTCAGCTCCAGGCGCTCGATGGCGGCGGCGTCCAGGTCGCCCCGGGCCTCCTTCACGTCACGGGCATTGGCCGACAGGATCGTGTCCTGTTGGTCGATCAATGCCTCGGCGATCGCGAACAGCGCGGCGTTCTTCTCGCCCGGCGTGGCCGCGGCCATGCGACGTGCCGCGCGACGGGCGTTGCTGCCCATGCCGTGCATCTGGCGTTCGAGACGACGGTTCGAGCCCTCTCGGGGCTCGCCGCCGCGGGCGGGTTCGCGAAGATTCGCGCTCATGTCATTGCGCTCTGCTGAAATGGATCGTGGCCACAATCGATGATCGGGGTCGCCCCCGACAATGCAATGATCAATGTTATCAGCTCATCCCAGGCGCGGCCGGCCGCAGCGCCCTTGTTGATGGCATCCAGACGGGCGGCCTGGGTGAGCAGCGTGGCCAGACGAGACGGATCGGCCCGACGCGCCGCCTCGGCCAGGGCCCGCTTGCGCGGCGCGGGCAGGAAGATCTTGTTCAGATACGTATCCAGCCGATTGGCCCGGGCCGCGAGTGCCGCCTGATAGAGGGTGCGCAGCTCACGCACCAGTGCCCAGGTGATGGGTACGGCATCCACGCCCTCGCCACGCAGGCGTGACAGGCTCTTCAAGGCGCCGGTCGTATCCCCGGCTACCGCCTTGGCCGGCAGATCGAAGATATCGTAACGGGCATGATCGGCCGCGGCCTCGGCCACCGCGGCGCGCGAGACCGGCTCGTCCGGATAGAGCAGGGCCAGACGATCGATCTCCTGGGCAGCGGCCAGCAGGTTGCCCTCGTTCTGTGTGGCCAGAAGCTCGATGGCCTCGTTGTCGAGATCGAGTTTGCGGGCCCGGGCGCGCTGGCCGATCCAGGCGGCCATGCGCGAGGCCGGCAGGCCCCAGGCATAGCTGACCACGCCGGCCTTGGCCACGGCCTTGTACCAGGCCGCCTTGCGCGCCGAGGAGACGAGCCCGGGGGCCACGATCAAGAGCAACGTGTCGGGTGTATCGCGCCCGACGAAATCCGTGATCGCGGCACTGCCGGCCTTGCCGCCCGGGCCTTTTTCCGGCAGATGCAGCTCGACGATACGCCGTTGGGCGAACAACGACTGGGCCGCCCCGGCATCAGCGAGCTGGGCCCAGTCGAAGCCCGGCTCGGCGTGCAGGATATCGCGCTCGTCGAAGCCCTCGTCGCGGGCACGTTTGCGCACCGCATCCGCAGCCTCGACCACATGCAACGGCTCGGCCCCGCCCACGAGATAACAAGACGCCAGGGGATGACGTGCGAACTCCCGGGCGAAATCTTCGGCACGGATATCCATCAGGCGATCATCAACCGCCAGTCGTCGGCTGTCGGCCGGTCAACTGCCAGAAAATCAACTGAAGTTACGCCCATAGAAGATATCGGTGATCTCGCCGGCGATGCGATCGGTCATGGCATCGGCTTCCTCGTCGGAG
Organism: Avicennia marina; assembly: GCA_019155195.1. Lineage (NCBI taxonomy): Eukaryota > Viridiplantae > Streptophyta > Magnoliopsida > Lamiales > Acanthaceae > Avicennia > Avicennia marina. Next base: position 4,923,180 of record CM032772.1, on the reverse strand, counting down.
AGATCGGCGGCGTTCTCGGCGAACAGATACTCGTCGAGATCGAACTCGGTCAGGCGCATCTTGGTATGGAAGATACGCTCGGAGAGCATGTTCACATCCACCATCTGATAACGATCGCGGATATCGGGGGCGATGTAATCCTGGATCGAGGCGATCTTGTGATCGATGAAGTGCTTGGCGCCGTCGATATCGCGTGTGAAGCCACGCACCCGATAATCCAGCGTGACCACGTCGGACTCGAAGCTGCGGATCAGATGATCGAGTGCCTTCAACGGCGAGATCAGCCCACAGGTCGAGACATCGATATCCGCCCGGAAGGTCGAGATGCCGTCGTCCGGATGAAACTCCGGATAGGTATGGACCGTGATATGGCTCTTGTCGAGATGGCCGACCACGGCATCCGGCGTGGGGCCCTCGTAGGCCGTCTCCTCGGCGATCAGGATCGTGACCGAGGCGCCCTCCGGCTCATAGTCCTGGCGGGCCACGTTCAGGATGCTCGCCCCGATCATGTCCGAGACCTCGGTGAGGATCTGGGTCAGCCGATCGGCGTTGAACATATCGTCCAGATACGCGATATAGGCTTTCTTCTGTTCCTGGGTACGGGCGTAACAGATGTCGTAGATATTGAACGACAACGATTTCGTCAGGTTGTTGAAACCGTGTAGCCGGAGTTTGTCCATGACGGGGTTCTTGTACATCGCGCCGGGGGCCCCGGCAAAACCAGCCGGGTCAGACAGGCTGACCCGAATACATCGATCGCTTCAGGCCGCAGCCTCGATCGTGTAGCCGTGGGTGATGTTCACGCTGTCCTGAAGCATGATCGAGGCCGAGCAGTATTTCTCGGCCGAGAGCTCCACCGCACGGGCGACGTGTTTTTCCTTCAGATCATGCCCGGTGACGATGAACTGGACATGGATATCGGTGAACACCTTGGGCTCGGTCTCGGCGCGGGTGCCGTCGAGCTCGATACGACAGCCGGTGACATCCTGACGCGCTTTTTTCAGGATATGCATCACGTCCATCGCGCTGCAGCCGCCCACCGAGAGCAACAACATTTCCATCGGCCGGAAACCGGCGTTTTCGCCGCCCAGATCCGGGGGGCCGTCGATGGTGATGTTGTGACCGGAATCGGCGGTGCCGGTGAAGGCCAGACCGTTCTGCCAATCGAGAGAGGCTTTCATGAGGCGTTGTGGGCTGTCGAACAGGCTGTGTGCATGGGGGCGATCATAAACGAATAAAGCGACCCACTCGGAGAACGCCTGCCGCTTGGTGCGATACGCGTGCCACCGGACGCCCGGATGACGGCCCCTGGCGCGATGAAATACGCCAGCCACGAACAAAAAAAGACGCGATCCGAGTGATCGCGTCTTCTGGAAGGTCAGCCGCCCGGCCCGGTGCGGCCCGCGACGGCCAGCACCGGGCAATGCTCTGACAAGGCGGCCTCAGTTCACCAAGTCACCCGTCGTATCCTCGATCAGGCCGCCCAGCAGGCCGGTGAGCGTCTGGCGAATATTGACCAGCGCATTGGCCAGGGCGCCCGCCTGTGTGTCGTCGCCCGTGCTTTCCAGCGACGAGAGATCGAGGGATTCCAGCGTGGTCTGAAGCGACGACAAGGCGTTGTCGATATCCGAACGGCTGTTGGCGCTGTCGGTATCGATGTTCGACAGGCTGTCACGCAGAGATGCCAGCACCGTATCGAATCCGTCCGGAAGTGCGGCGCTCGTGTCGGTATCGATCGCTGCCAACGCGCTCTGGATGTTCTGCAGGCGCGCATCGATGATATCGGTATCGATCGTATCGCCGCTGTTGGCCAGGGCGTCCTGTAGTTGGGTGAGCCCGTTGGTCAGGAGTTCGACCGAATCCGCGGCGCCCGGCAGATCGCCGAGCCGATTCTGCAGTCGCGCCAGCCCGTCGAGGATCATGTCGCCGATGGTCGACTCGCCTCGCAGGGCGTCCAGATCGGCCCCGCCCAGCGCGTTCTGTAGCGACTGGGTCAACGTGGTGAGCCCGTTTCCGTCGGTGCCGGTATCGTCGACATCGGCCAGCGAGCCATCCAGGCGCGACAACAACATCGTCAGGCCCTCCGAGAGCGTGTTGTCGTCGCCGGTCTGGAGCTGGCTGATCGCAGCGCGGAGCTGGGTGACGGCATCGGCGAGGCCGGCATCGATTGTGTCGCTATCCGCGTCGAGGCCGGCCAGCTGATCGAGCAGATCGTCCAGCGCATCTTGAACGGCCTGAGCCGGGTCGGCAGCAAAATCGAAGCCTTCGAGCGCGCCCTGAAGACGTGCCAGCGCATTGCCGAGATTAGTGCTCGATTCCAAGCTGTTCGGGTCGAAGCCGGACAGGCCCTCGGTGAGCCGCCCGATGATCGTGTCCAGCGAAAGATCGTCGCTGTCCAGCGCCAGGCTCTCGAGCTGGCTCTGCAGATTGGCCAGGGTATTGTTGAGATCGGCCGGCAGGTCGTCCGAGCCCAGCGCCGCGCCCAGCGTGTCCGTGAGCTGGCTGATGGCATCGGTGAGACCCTGGGTGAGCGGGTTGTCGCCCAGATCGGTCAGGCGATCGATCAGATCATTGATCGCATCGGTCAGGTCACCGGTCGTGTCGGTATCGTCGCCGCCTTCCGGGATCATGCCGTTCTGTACACAGGCGGCATAGACATCCAGATTCGAGGCTGCGCTGAGCGCGCCGTTGACTCGGATACGGATCGCATCGAAGGCTTGATCGGTCTGGCCCAGCACCAGGCGACGATTGCCGTCGCCGATGAGGTCCATCAGCGCGAAATCGGTGCCGTCATCGGCGCTGAAGTCATCGACCTCCTGGCCGTCGTTGAACAAGGTGATCTGCAGGTTCTGCAACGTCTCCTGGCCGGTAGCGGCATCCGGGCGCGAGATCACGAACCCCACGCGCTGGTTGCCGGCATAATCGCGGTTGGCCTGTACCGTCAGGAAGCTGCTGCCCCCCACGGCGCCGAGCAGCGTGTTCAGGCGGGCCGCGTTGTCGAGATTGCGATCGATGACATTATCGGCATCGTCCACGCTGCAGCCAAGACACAGCTCGAGCGTGCCGGCATCCACCGTCACATCGTTGCTGTTCGTATCCTGGTTGGCGATCGGCGAGAACGGCGCGTTGTCGTCGAAGCTGCAGGCAGTGGCGGGTACATCGGCGTCCGTGTCACAAACGTCGCCCACGCCGTCGCCGTCTTCATCCGCCTGGTCCGAGTTCGGTGTGGTGGGACAGTTGTCGCGATCATTGGGCACGCCGTCGCCATCGGCATCGTTGACGATTGCGTTGTCGTCGTCGTCACAGACATCCCCGATGCCGTCCCCATCCCGATCGGCCTGAGACGGGTTGGCCACGAGCGGACAATTGTCCACGTCGTTGGCGATTCCGTCGCCGTCTCGATCGTTGTCACAGGCGTCCCCGACGCCGTCCTCGTCGCTGTCACGCTGGTCGGCGTTGGCAGTGGTCGGGCAGTTGTCGACGTCGTCGTTCACGCCGTCGCCGTCTTGATCGGTGACGCCGGTATTGTCTCTGGCGCCGCCCAGATCGACGCCCACGTCGTCACTGCATCCCCCGATCAGCAGCCCGCAGGCCAACAGGCCAGCGGTCGCCCACAGTCTCAAATCGCGCATTCTCGGCATCCTTTTTATTATCGACGATTAGAAAAGAAAACTAACTTTTCTCGATTTTTTCTGTTTTTCTGTAGGTGTCGTCAATACTGAATAAGGCGCAGTTAATTCTCGATTGAGGCGCGGCGATGCCGCGTATGGTCTAGAGCATTGTTACTGTTATCAAAATAAAACGAACGATCGGTCGTATCCAGTGTCGCGAGGCTGGTTATACAATGGTCTTATCAGTGCCGGGGAGGCGGTCTGATGCGCTCGTCCAGGTATTTTTCAAAAGACATTCATATGAATCGGCCGTTCTCGCCGTGTCGCGATCAGACAACAGGCGCAGACAGGGCGTGATGTGCGGATAAGATTCATGCGCGGCAGGGACTTGGCCTGACGTGATCGGCACAACATATTTTAAAAATATATACAAGCGCATTGGCTGCGCGATGCGCGGTTTCTTGTATCCATGGGCGGATAAAAGATATAAAAAAAGACGCGGTCCGGGGGGAGGGTCGCGTCTTAAAGGAGCTGCTCTCGAGGAGCGGCTCGGGGTCGTCTTTATTGTCGTTATTCGCGCTGTAGCGCCGGCTGCCTCAGGCAGTCGGCGACGACCTTTCAAAACCGGTCCGACTGGCTACACCGCATACCCGGATACACGCGTCGTCGAAGATCGGCTTGGCGGCAGCTTTCATTTCGAGCCCTGCTTTGTCACCGCCTCGTGCCGCGGTGCGCGACGATGATTGGTCGCCAACCGAACATCCTGTGCGTGTTGTTCGAACATCCTGTAATCCTCGGTCGAAAGAAGATACGAGCTCGGCGAACGCCTTGATAGCCGAATCAGCCGTGCTGTTTGGGCTCTGAGTGAATCTTTGTCCTTCTGTCGGTCCGTATATACCGAGAGCCATGCCCACGGGGTGAGCAACCTGTCGTTTGTATTCTTCTTACGTACCTACCCAGCCGGCGGCGTTGTTCTGATCGCCGCTATCGATATTCTCGTTGTCGTCATACATCGAGCGCTTCGCTGAAACGCTCGATACTCCGTATCGCAGACGACGCATGAGTTAAGTCTCCCTGTTAGCCACATGAAATGGCTTCTTATTGTGGGATTGAATGTCGCGAATCGACCCAAAACCTGTCAATCGTCGCCAAAAAACGACATTAAGAACGAACGATCGCTAGTTGTCTCAAGGGTTTATAAACAAAAGAAAAATTCACCAGTCTTTACGTGAAACCAACCTCAGACTAAAAATCACGAAGAAAGAACACGCGCGAATCTGCGCAAAATAACGAGTATCCAGACGTCATGTAAGCATACGACCGGTCGTTCCGCATCGTCTGTATCTTCTTTGAAAACAATGGCTTGCATTCTGCTTAATTCGTCGTTCGATTGCCTCTCACTAACGAAAATAGAAAGCAGTGTCAATGCGGGATTTGACGGATTGATCGGCGACTGGACGAAAAAGATCGTCACCGGAATCGCTTGAAATGAAACCGGTTTGACGTCTTCGAGCGGCGATGCCGCAGACGATTACAAGGGGCAGGCGATCGGGCGCAGCCCGGCCGACTTCAGCTGGGCTTGGCCGGGTTCAGGCGGGCTCGGCCAGCAGATCGGCCACGGCCTTCCCCGGATCGGGCTGGCGCATGAAGGATTCACCGATCAGGAACGCGCCATAATCGATGGCGGCCAGATCGGCGATATCGGCCGGCGTGAAGATGCCGGACTCACTGACCAGCAGGCGGTCGTCGACGATACGTTCACGCAGCGCGTGGCTGGTGGCCAGCGTCGTCTCGAAGGTCTTCAGGTCCCGGTTGTTGATGCCGAGGATCGTGGCTGACGGCAGCTCGAGCACCTGATCCAACTCGGCCGCGGTGTGCACCTCGGCCAGTACGTCCATGCCGAGCTCGAAGGCACGCCCGGCCAAGGTCTGCATGAGATCGGTGGACAGGGCGGCGGCGATCAGCAGGATCGCATCGGCCCCCATGGCACGGGATTGATCGATCTGGATGGGGTCGATCATGAAATCCTTTCGCAGCACGGGCAGGGCACAGGCACGACGCGCCAGCGCCAGGAAGTCGTTGTCGCCCTGAAAATACTCGCGGTCGGTCAGCACCGACAGACAGGCCGCGCCGCCGGCCTCATAGCGCTCGGCCAGCCAGGCGACGTCGAAATCTTCGCGAATGAGCCCGCGGCTGGGTGAGGCTTTCTTGATCTCGGCGATGATCGCTCGTGGGCGCTTGGCTTCCAGAGCCGCGGCAAAGCCCCGCGGTGCATCGGCGGACTGGATCGCCTCGGCGAGCCGCCCGGTATCCAGATCCGCTCGATACGCGCCAATCTCGGCGCGCTTGGTGGCCAGAATACGGTCGAGCACGGTGTCGGTGGTCTGAATGGTCATGAGATCAGGGCTGTAGCTTGGGTTTTCGGAGCGACTTCTGGGCGTCGTGTTCTTTCGATCGTCCGCAAATGGACGCGAATGAGCGCGAATGAAGACAGGGTATTGTCTCGGTTGGGAGAAGGGTTCTCTTTCTTTATCCGCAGATTACACAGATCACGCAGATTGGGGCTTGGTGGCTACCAGGACCCAGCGGCCAAGGGGGCGCGCACGAGAGTGCCGGACCATCGAAAACAGAAAGACAAACGAGTCATCGCATTCGCCTGTCTTTATTTGCGGTCATTCGCGTCCATTCGCGGACTATAAAAAACCAACCGCGCCCCGTGAGCCGATACGAACAACGCCGGAACGCGATCCGCCCCGAACCCAATCTGTGTGATCTGCAAAATCTCTGGATTGTCTTGAAAGAACAATCCATGAACCGAAAACCAAGCTAGGATGCCACTCGACGCCGCGTGAAGTCGGCGATGTCGGCCAGGCGTTGGGCGGGGGCGCCGGAGGCCAGGGTCTCGCGGGCCAGGGCGACGCCGTCCGTTAAGGTGTCGGCGACACCCCCGACATAGAGCGCGGCGCCGGCGTTGAAGGCGACGATATCACCGGCCGGCGAGGGGCGCCCGGCCAGGACATCGCGCACGGTGATCAGGGATTGTCGAGCATCGGCCACGCGGAGTGTGTCCAGCGTGGCGCGTTCCAGGCCGACGTCTTCGGGAGCGATCTTGTAGGTGTGCACCTGACCGTCCTTCAACTCGGCGACCCGGGTGGGTGCGTTGATCGACAGTTCGTCCAGGCCGTCGTCGCCATGGACCACCATCACGTGTCGGCTGCCGAGCTTGTGCAGGGCATGGGCCAAGGGCTCACAGAGATGGCCGTTGAACACGCCCATCACCTGATTGCGTGCGCCGGCCGGGTTGGTCAACGGGCCGAGCAGGTTGAACAGGGTACGGATGCCGAGTGCTTTTCGTACCGGCACGGCATGTTTCATCGCCCCGTGATGGGCCGGGGCGAACATGAAGCCCACGCCCAGCTCTCGGATACAGGCCGCGACGTCATTCGGCGTGGTGTCCAGCGCGATGCCTGCGCCTTCCAGCAGATCGGCGCTGCCGGACTTGCTGGAGACCGAGCGATTCCCATGCTTGGCGATATGTCCGCCGGCCGTGGCGGCCACGATGGCCGCAGCGGTCGAGACATTGAAGATGCCGGCGCCGTCGCCGCCGGTGCCACAGGTATCGACCAGATGCTCGGCGATATCGGCATCGACCGGCACGGCCGTGGCCAGCTCGCGCATCACGCCGGCCGCCGCCGCGATCTCCTCGATGGTCTCGCCTTTCATGCGCAGGGCCATGAGAAACGCACCGATCTGGGAAGGCTCGGCCCCGCCGCTCATGATCGTGTGCATGGCGCCGCTCATGCGTTCGGCCGAGAGATCCCGGCCCAGTGCCAGGTCGTCGAGCAGGGCCGGATCGATCACGCGGACACCGTGCCGGTCTCGCCGCATCGCTTCAGGAACGTGCGCAACATCGCATGACCATGATCGGACAGGATGGATTCGGGATGGAACTGCACGCCCTCGGCCCCGGTCGGGGTATGGATCAGGCCCATGATCTCGTCCATCGAGCCGTCCTCGTGTTCGGTCCATGCGGTGATTTCGAAATCGTTCGGCAAGCCGTCACGGGCCACGATCAACGAGTGATAGCGCGTGGCGGTCAGCGGATCGGCCAGGTTCTCGAACACGCCGTGCCCGTTGTGACGGATGGTCGAGGTCTTGCCGTGCATCACCTGGCGCGCCCGCGTGACGTGCCCGCCGAACGCCTGGCCAAGCGCCTGATGGCCCAGGCAGACACCGAGGATCGGCAGGCGATGGGCCAATTTCTCCACCAGCTCCAGCGATACACCGGCTTCGTTGGGCGTGCACGGCCCGGGCGAGACCACCACGCCGGCCGGCGCGAGTGCCTCGATCTCGGCGACCGTGATTTCGTCGTTACGCACCACGTGCACCTCGGCCTCGAGCTCGCCGAGATACTGCACGAGGTTGTAGGTGAACGAGTCGTAGTTATCCAGCATCAGGATCATATTAGGCGCCCTCGTTCGTCGTGCTAGAGCCATGCGAGGCGTTTTGTCGTGCCTCACCCTGGGTGGTTCGCCGAGCCGACAGCCCGGCCTCGGCCAGGGCCGCGGCGCGCATGACCGCCCGGGCCTTGTTCATCGTCTCTTCCCATTCGGCCTGAGGCTCCGAGTCGGCCACGATGCCGCCACCGGCCTGGACATGAATCTCGCCGTCCTTGATCACGGCGGTGCGGATCGCGATCGCGAGATCCATGCTGCCGTTACCGGCCAGATAGCCCACGGCCCCGCCATAGACCCCACGCTTGACCGGCTCGATCTCGTCGATGATCTCCATCGCGCGAATCTTCGGCGCGCCGGAGAGCGTGCCGGCCGGGAACGCCGAGCGCAGGGCATCCATCGGGCCGAGATCGGCGCGTAGCTTGCCCGTCACGTTGGACACGATATGCATGACGTGAGAATAGCGCTCGATGGCCATGCGCTCGGTCAGCTTCACGCTGCCCGGCTCGGCCACCCGCCCGACGTCATTGCGCCCCAGATCGATGAGCATCAGATGCTCGGCGATCTCTTTCGGATCGGCCAACAGATCGGCGGCGAGTGCTTCGTCTTCGGCGTCGTCGGCCCCGCGCTTGCGGGTGCCGGCGATGGGCCGAACCGTCACCTCGCCGTCCATCGCGCGGACCAGAATCTCCGGCGAGGCGCCCACCACATGGTGATCGGCGAAATTGAAGAAGAACATGTACGGCGAGGGGTTCAGGCTGCGCAGCGCCCGATACAGAGACATCGGCTCGGCGGAAAACGGCGCGGACAGCCGCTGGCTGGGCACCACCTGCATGGCGTCCCCGGCCTGGGTGTAATCCCGAATCCGGGCCACCGCGTCCTTGTAGCCCGTCTCGGTCAGCCCGGAGACGAAGCCGGAATCCTCGAGCCTGGCCACCCCGGCATCGGTACGTGCAGCCGCCTGCGGCAGCGGCGTGTCCAGCGCGTCGAGTATCTCGTTCACGCGGGCCGACACCCGGTCATGATCGGCCGTATCGCCCTCGCGATAATGCGCGACGACATAGAGCTTGCCGGAAAGATTGTCGAAGATGACCAGCTCTTCAGCGACCAGCAACAGGATATCCGGCAGGCCCAGCGGGTCGTCCTTGTCGGCGCCGCCATTGGCCAGTCGTGGCTCGATATAACGAATCGTGTCGTAGCCGAAATAACCCACCAGGCCACCGGTCAGGCGGGGCAGCTCGGGCAGGCGTGGCAGGGGCCGTGCGGCGTTGAACGCCTCGATCCAGTCCAGCGGATCATCGACTGCGATCGTCTCGTCGGCCTGGCCGTCGCGCTCGTGGATCAGCGTGGTGCCGGTCACCCGAATCCGCTCGGTGGCCGGCAGGCCGATGATCGAATACCGGCCCCAGCGTTCACCGCCCTGAACGGATTCGAGCAGGAAGGAATAGGGCGCGTCGGCGACTTTCAGATAAGTCGAGAGCGGCGTGTCGAGATCGGCGAGGGCTTCCACCACGAGCGGTACACGCGGGGCGAGCCGAGGATCAGCAGAGTGAGACATAACGCATCGTTCGATTGGCTGGCAACAAGGATAACGGCGCATGCGGGCGCCTGCCGGGCGAGTTCAGACTCGCCAGCTTGCCTTGCGCCATCGCCAGGCCGCGTCAAAGGCGCGACAGACGGCTTGCTTGGAACGATTGGACGTCATACCAGCAATCCTGCCGGAAACGAGACAGCCTTGCCAAGGCTTTACTGTTCGCGGGTGGACTAACGGGCTGTATACATCGGCTGACACGATTCGAATCAACCGTCGAATGCCCAGGGGTCGATCAACGAGACCCCGGTCGGCCCGAAATCGGCTGTATTGCGAGTGGCAACTGGCATGCCGTGCACTGTGGCTGTGGCGGCAATCAATGCATCCCGCTCACTGCGTCGATCCGGCACATGCATCTGTGCACAACAACGCGCCACAGCGGTATCGATATCCAACGTGCGCGCCGAGAATTCGGGCAGTACCCGATCCTCAAGCCAGGATCGTAGATGCTTGCCCTGCTGGGTATCGTGCCGCTCGATCTGCAGAACCCCCATCTCGAGCTCCATGATCGTTATTGTCGAAACGAACAATGCCGCGGCATCGACGGATTCACTCCAACGAACGACGCCGGGCGCTGCCTTACCGGTTCTGATTTTGCGCAGCTCCGATACCACGTTCGTGTCGATCAAAATCATCACGTCAAGTCGGCAGGTTTTACCTCGACCGATATGCGTGGCGGTTCGAAATCGATATCCGTGGTTTCTGGCGCGCTCAAGGCGTCGGCGATATTGCGGCGCTGACCTGTCAGGCGTTGATACTCAGTAATACTCAGAAGCACATGTGCCGGACGGCCGCGATCGGTAATGAAAACCGGCCCGTTTTCGGCAGCCTTCTTTGCACCTGTAACGTTCTGATTGAGCTCACGGCTGGTAACAGTGGTGACGGACACAGTAGAACTCTCGGTTTTCGTCTTGTAGTGATGTTACTACAAGACGAAAACCGAACGAGAAATCAATCACCCAGCCGAAAGCTTCTGCTTCATCGCAGAGATCGTGGCCGCGTAATCGTCGGTGCCGAAGATGGCCGAGCCCGCCACGAACGTATCGGCCCCAGCACTGTAGATCTCGGCGATGTTGTCGATCTTCACCCCGCCGTCCACTTCGATGCGGATCTCGCGATCGGTGCCGGCCACGACCGTGTCCACGATCTCGCGGGCCTCGGCGATCTTGCCGAGCGATTCGGTGATGAACGATTGGCCGCCAAAGCCTGGGTTCACGGACATGATCTGGATGATGTCGATCTTGTCGAAGACATATTTCAGCCACTCCAGCGAGGTGGCCGGATTGAACACGAGCCCGGTCTTGCAGCCCAGATCGCGTGCCAGTGCCAGGCTGCGATCGACGTGGCGCGTGGCCTCGGGGTGGAAGGTGATCGAGGCCGCGCCGGCATCGGCGAAGCCGCGGATCAGATCATCCACCGGTTCACACATCAGATGCACGTCGATCGGGATATCGGGATGGCTTCTGCCCAGACGCTTGGCCAGTGATTTACAGACCGGCGGGCCGAACGTCAGGTTCGGCACATAGTGGTTGTCCATCACGTCGAAATGGATCCATTCGGCGCCGGCGGAGATGACCGCCTCGCACTCGTCGCCGAGGGCCGTCATGTCGGCGGAAAGGATCGATGGAGCAATCACGGGGGCGAACGGGGAGCGGGCCATGGGCATCACGGGGCAGGAAAGATCGCGCCAACGCTCGGCCAATGCGCGCGCTGCGTCAAGCCGCGCTGATAGACTCTGCCGCTGTCCTCGAACCCTGTCGCAAGAGAGCCGGCCATGGCCGAACCCCTGTTCCAGTCCGAGATCGCCTCGCTCGCGCTCGTCATGCGCGGCAAGGTGCGTGATGTCTATGCCGTGGGCGATGATCATCTGCTGATCGTGGCCACCGACCGGCTCTCGGCCTTCGATGTGATCCTGCCTGATCCGATCCCAGGCAAGGGCCAGGTGCTCACTGAGGTGTCCAATTTCTGGTTCGAGCACTTCGCCGGCACGGTGGCTGATCAGCGGGCCGATATCCCGCTGGCCGATGTGCTCACGCCGGAGGAGATCGCCCAGGTCGACGGGCGCGCCGTGGTCGTGAAACGGCTTGATGCGCTGCCGGTGGAAGCGGTCGTGCGCGGTTATGTCGTGGGCTCGGGCTGGAAGGACTATCAGGCCACGGGCGCGATCTCGGGTATCGCGCTGCCGGCCGGTCTGCGCCAGGCCGAGCAATTGGCCGAGCCGATCTTCACCCCGGCAACGAAAGCCGAGGCCGGGGATCATGACGAGACGATCGGCTTCGATCGGATGGCCGATATCGTGGGCCGCGAGCGGGCCGAGGAGATCCGGCGTATCTCGTTGGCGCTCTATACGCGAGCCGCAGCCTACGCGGCCGAGCGCGGCATCCTGATCGCCGATACCAAGTTCGAGTTCGGCGTGGATTCAGACGATCAGCTGGTGTTGATCGATGAAGCGCTCACCCCGGATTCGTCTCGCTTCTGGCCGGCCGATCAATACGAGATCGGCACCAGCCCGGCCAGTTTCGACAAGCAATATGTCCGCGATTATCTGGAAACTCTGGACTGGGACAAGACTGCCCCGGGCCCGCGGCTGCCGGCCGAGGTGATCGAACGCACTGCGGCGAAATACGTTGAGGCCCGGGACCGGCTGATCGGATGAACCGAGCCGCGGCCCGTCTATTTCGAGGCGGGCTGCTTGCGCAGGGCCTGATCGAGCTGTTCGATCACGCCGTTGTAGTTCGTCGCCCGATTCTTCAACGCCAGATAGACCGCGTAGCCATAAGGCCGGGTGTCGTCCGGGCCGCCGCGTTTGCGTAGATCCGCGCCGTGGTCGATCACATAACCAACCATGCGCGAATCGTTGCGCTGGAGCGCGAAGAGCAGCGGCGTGAGATGTTCACTGTCGCTGCGCGGATCGGCCGCATCGATCTTGCCGCCATGGCTTAGATACTGATCGGCACAGGCATAGGCTTTGCCGTTGAGCGCGGCCTCTTTCTGGAAGATCGCCACCAGGCCGCCTTGTTGGGCGAGCGCCTTCGTATCGGCGGCATTCACCGTGTCGCTCGCGGCTTTCTTGCAGTAGGCCAGTACCGAGCTGGCTGGTTGGGCGGGCTTCTTCGCGGTCTTGTTGGCCGGTTGGGGCGGCGTCTTCTGGGTGGTTTCTGTACGCGGCTTCGAAGTCGTTTCGTTGCTCGCCGTGGCGGCCGGCTGCTTGCCGGCGGTGCTTTCTCCTGACTCGTCGCTCGTCGTCGGCCCGGTCTGGGCCGCGTTCGAGGCGGCCGTCTCATCCGGGCGGGTCTTCCAGGGTTTCCAGACAAACAAGCCGACGAGGACAACAACGACGACGAGAACAGCCGGTACGACGATCTTTTTCATGAGCAGACGAGGCTAAAACGATACGACGACGATAACGATCACGAATCGCGATGCCCGAACAGTTCGTCGAGCTTGTCCTCGTACTGGTGATACCCCAAATGCTTGTAGAGCGCATCTCGGGTCTGCATCGAATCCAGCGCTGGCTTCTGGGTGCCGTGCTCACGGATCGTGGCATAGACATCCAGCGCGGCCTGCGCCATCGCGCGTGCGGCGGACAGCGGGTAGAGCACCATCGCCACGCCCTGTTCGCCGAGCTGGCCAGTGGTGTAGAGCTCGGTCGCGCCGAACTCGGTGATGTTGGCCAGCACCGGCACGCCGAGATCGGTGAAGCGCTTGTACATCGACAGATCGGTCATCGCCTCGGCAAAGATATAATCCGCGCCGGCCTCGATACAGGCCGCCGCGCGCTCGACCGCGGCATCCAGGCCTTCCACGGCCAGCGCATCGGTACGGGCCATGATCTTCATCTCGCTGCGGGCATCCACCGCCGCGGTGACACGATCGACCATCTCCGTCTGCGAGACGATGGCCTTGCCCGGGCGATGGCCACAGCGCTTGGATGCCACCTGGTCCTCGATGTGCACGGCCGCGGCGCCGGCGCGCTCCATGAGCTTCACCGAGCGTTCGATATTGAAGGCGCCGCCCCAGCCGGTATCGATATCCACCAGCAAGGGCGCCTCGGTGACATGCGTGATACGCGCCACGTCTTCTAGCACGTCGTTCATCGTCGTCATGCCCAGGTCCGGCAGGCCATAGGACCAATTGGCCACGCCGCCGCCGGAGAGATAGAGCGCCCGGAAGCCGGACTGCTCGGCCAGCATGGCCGAATAGGCATTGATCGCACCCACGATCTGTAGCGGGCTTTCTTCGGCGAGGGCGGCAGCAAAACGCTGCGGGGCGGATAACGACATGAGAGCTCCAGAAGACAACAACGGCCGATCAGCTCAGCCAGCGTACGCAAAAACGAATGAACCAGCGCGTGAACCCGTTGTAGGGCGGGCGGAACAGGAACGCCAGCGAGAACCGGTCTCGAAGGATCGCACGCTCGTGCGAGAACGCCGTGAACCCGGCATGCCCGTGGCTGTTGCCGATGCCGGAATTGTTCACCCCGCCGAACGGCAGCTGGCCATGAAGAAAATGCAGCATGGCGGTATTGATACAGGTCCCGCCTGCGCTTGTCCGTTCTACGATCGTATCGATCACGCCCTGGTTACGGGCATAGATATAGAGCGCCAACGGCTTGGGCCGGTCGTTGATGCGTGCGATGACGCTATCCAGATCGTCATACGACAGGATCGGCATGAGCGGGCCGAAGATCTCTTCCTGCATCACGCGTGCGGCCTCGTCGATGCCCGTGAGCACCGTCGGCGGGATATAACGCGCATCGTTGGTCGGTACGTGCCCGGCCGCGAGCTGCCCGCCGCGCTCTTTCGCGTCCTCGAGCAGGGCGACCACACGCTCATAGTGGCGCTGGTTGACGATCCGACAATAATCGCCGTTGTCACGACGCCGGGACTCGTCGCCATAGAGATCGGTCAGTGCCTGGATCGTCTCTTCGATGAAGGCCTCGCGAACATCCTTCTGCACATAGACATAGTCCGGGGCGATACAGGTCTGGCCGTTGTTGGCGAACTTGCCCCAGACGAGTGTGCGCGCGGCGTTCTTCAGATCGGCCGTCGCATCGACGATCACCGGCGACTTGCCGCCCAGCTCGAGCGTGACCGAGGTGAGATGCTTGGCCGCGGCGGCCATCACGATCTTGCCCACCGCGGGCGAGCCGGTGAAAAAGATATGATCGAAAGGTAGCGCCAGCAGATGCTGTGAGGTGTCCACCGCGCCCTGGACCACCGCCACTTCCGAGGGATCGAACAACTCGCCGATCATTTCTTCCATCAGCCGGGCACAGTTCGGCGTGAGCTCCGAGGGCTTCAGGATCACCGTGTTGCCGGCCGCGATCGCCGAGACGAGCGGGCCGAACGACAGGTTGATGGGATAGTTCCAGGGCGAGATGATCAGGCATCGCCCACGGGGTTCGGGGCGCACCCGGGCACTCGTGCCGAGCATGAGCATCGTCGGACGCCTGCGCTCGGGCTTCATCCAGGATTTCAGCCGCCGGATCGCATGATGAGCCTCGGCGACCACCGGCAGGATCTCGGTGACCTCCACCTCGGCCGCGGGCTTGGCGAAGTCGGCATGACAGGCCGTCATGATCGCCTCGCGGCGCTCGAACATCAGCTGGCGCAGACGCTTGAGCTTGTCGATGCGATCCCGAGCGGTCGACTGGCGCAGGGCGAGCGCGCGCGGGCCCTGGTCGGTGAACAGCCGCTGGATCGCCTCCTGATCGGTATCGGTGATATCGGTGCTGGATTCGGGGGCCGGTTCCCGTACGGCCGTGGCCTGTGTGCTCATACATCCTCCGGGCGATGATGCCCTCGCTTGGTTGTCGTTCTTGTCAGAGGCGGTGATCGATTCGAGCGCTCGTCGTTTGAAAACGATCTATGAGTGACCGATCCGCGCATCGTTGGCAAGCGTGTCGATCAGTGACGGGTCACGTGCATAAGACGTGAAGAACATGTGCGCGAACAGACCCACCAGCCCGCGATGATCCGCCGGCCTGCGTTCGCCCAGCGGCAGGACGATCGCCTCCACCTGGGCGATGAACGCATCCGCCACGCGCTCGGCCGGCAACGGCAAGGCCAGCGTGCCGTCGGCCACCGCCGCCTTCAGGATATCGGTGGTCGTCTCGCGGGCCATCGTCTCGAAGGCCCGCTGGACCGCCATGGCTTCATCGACCGGAGCCGTGGCCGGGCGTAGCCAGTACCCCGCCACGCCGTGGGCCACGCGTGTATCGCCGAGCAGATTCTCCAGTCCGTCGAAGGCCGCCCGGATCTGTCGGGCCGGCTCGGATTCCATCAGAGCGGCAGCGAATACATGGGCCTCGAACAGGCCGACCATATCGCGCATGCAATCGGCATAGAGCGCCTGCTTGCTCTCGCAGTGCCAGTACAGGCCGGCTTTCGTGAGCCCGCATTCGCGCGCCAGATGGGTCATGGACACCCCGTCATAGCCGAACCGGCCGAACAGCGAGAACGCGGTTCGGCGCAACACCTCGGCAGATGGAGCGGCAACGAAAGAGGAAGCAGGCACGTATGGATTCTTTTAGAGAAAAGATGGATTATCAGATTTCAGGCTAGCACGTCCGCTCGCCCGGAAGCGGTCTTGACCGATCGGTTGGTCAAGCATTAAGTTACATTGCGTGGTGTAAACGATACAGCGGCCACTGAAGGCCGTACGGAGGAGACCATGTCCACACCCGATATCACGCTCGAAGAAGCGCGGGCCTATGACAAGAAACGATGGCTATGGCCGATGGGCTTCGGCATCGTCATTCTCGTCGGTGCGTTCGCCGTGGCCGGCTGGTGGTTCGGCCATACCTGGATGCTGTTTGGCGGCATATTCACGGTGTATATCGTGGTACCCGCGCTTGATTTCCTGATCGGCAAGGACAGCACCAACCCGCCCGAGCGGGTGCTCGACGTGCTCGAGGACGATCCGTATTACCGCTATTCCACGTATGTGTTCGTGGTGGTGCAGTTCGCCTTCGTCATCGCGGCGGCTGCATTGATCGGCCTGGGCGATCTGACGTTCATGCAATGGCTCGGCCTGACCACGACAGTGGGCATGCTCTCGGGTATCGCCATCAACACGGCGCACGAGCTCGGCCATAAGAACACGCGGCTGGAAAGCTGGTTGGCCAAGATCGTGCTGGCGCCGGTGGCCTATGGCCATTTCTATGTCGAGCACAACTATGGCCATCACTCGAATGTCGCCACCCCGGAGGATCCGGCCAGCGCGCGCATGGGCGAGAGCTTCTGGACCTTCTTGTGGCGCACCATGGGCGGCAGCGCGAAATCGGCCGTGCGGGTCGAGACCGCCCGTCTCAAGCGCAAGAACCGGGGCTTCTGGCACTGGCGCAATGAGCTGCTCCAGTCCTGGGGCATGACGGTGGTGCTGTGGGCCGCCCTGGTGGCCGTGTTCGGCTGGCTCGTGTTGCCGTTCCTGGCGCTGCAGGCGTTCATCGGTGCCTCGCTGTTGGAGGCGGTGAACTACTGCGAGCATTACGGCCTGCTGCGCAAGAAGCGCGAGAACGGCCGTTATGAGCGGTGTCGCCCGGAGCATTCCTGGAACAACGATCACATCGTGACCAATATCTTCCTGTTCCATCTGCAGCGTCATTCCGATCATCACGCGCATCCGACGCGTCGTTATCAGTCGCTGCGTCATTTCGACGAGGCGCCCGAGCTGCCCACGGGTTATGCCGGCATGATCGTGCTGGCCTATATCCCGCCGCTGTGGCGCAAGGTGATGGACAAGCGTGTGGTCGCGCATTACGACGGCGATATCCGCCAGGCCAACCTGCAGCCGAGCAAGCGCAAGAAGCTGCTGGCCAAGTATCCGCCGCCGGACGCTGCTGCAACGGCTTGATCGAACGAGGCGTAAGCCCTCGTATCGTCGATAGCCCGGGCTTTGATAGCCTTCGGGCACCGCGCGGGCGCTGTATCTACAGCGCCCGTTTTGTATGATCGATCCAACAATCGCTTAGGAACACGTTATGAAGAAATGGCAATGCATCGTCTGCGGGTTTGAATACGACGAAGCAGAAGGCATGCCGGATGAAGGCATCGAGCCCGGCACCAAGTGGGACGATATTCCCGATGACTGGACCTGCCCGGACTGCGGCGCCCCCAAGGACGACTTCGAAATGATGGAAGTCGAATAAGCGATCCGCTCGCTCGCCGGGCGGGGGCCACAGGCGCCCGTTCCGGTATCCACAGGCCGCGACACGCGGTCTTTTTGATCGTCAACCGAACGAGACGTCATGGACCCGATCATCATCATCGGCACCGGCCTGGCGGGCTACAGCGTGGCCCGGGAATTCCGCAAGCACGACAAGGAACACCCCATCGTGCTCATCACCCGCGATGACGGCGCCAGTTACTACAAGCCGGATATCTCCGAGGCCAAGGCCAAGGACCAGAACCCCGAGGATCTGGTGCAGAAGACGGCCGAGGAGATGGCCGAGATGCTCGATGCCACGGTCCGCACGCATGAGCAGGTCGATGCCATCCAGCCCGAGGCCCATCAGATCCAGCTGGGCGAGGAGACGCTGACTTATCACAAGCTGGTGCTGGCCTGGGGCGCAGAGACCATCCGCCTCAACCTCGGCGGCGATGCGGCCGAGGACGTCCACAAGATCAATGGCCTGACCGAGTATCGAACCTTCCGTCGCAATCTCGACCCGGAGGCCGATGTGGCGGTGCTCGGCGCCGGGCTGATCGGCTGTGAATTCGCCAACGATCTGGCCGAGTCCGGCCACAAGGTACGGGTCGCCGATCCGTCGGGCTGGCCGCTGGCGCAGCTCATCCCCGAGGAAGCCGGCCGCGCGGTGGAGCGGGCGCTGGCCGATGCCGGCGTGGAATGGCATCTGGGCCATGCGGCGCAGAGCATCAAGCACGGGGATAACGGGCGGTATCAGGTCGAGCTCGATAACCACGACACCATCGAGGCCGATATCGTGCTTTCGGCGGTGGGGCTGAGGGCCGGTATCAAGCTGGCCGAGGACGCTGGCCTGGTCGTGGACAAGGGCATCAAGGTGGACCGCACGCTCCAGACCTCGGATGCCGATATCTATGCGATCGGCGACTGTGCCGAAGTGGACGGCCACTGGCGCCCGTATGTGGCGCCGTTGATGCAGTGTGCCCGCACGCTCGGCAAGACCCTGGCCGCGGCTGAGGGCGAAGAGCCGGGGCGGGTGTCTTATCCCACGCTGCCGATCATGGTGAAGACCCACGCTTGCCCGGTCATCGCTTATCCGCCGGCCGATCGCAGCGGCACATGGCAGATCGAGGGCGACGGCCATTCCGTCGAGGCCTCGTATGTCGATGAGGACGGCAATCTGCTCGGCTTTGCCTTGACCGGTGAGGCGACCAAGAAACGCAAGGATTATCTGAAGAACGCCCCGGCGGTCATGGGTTGATCTCAAGCGCCTATCGCGTTTGAAAGAGCCCGCGTGTCGAGAGATACGCGGGCTCTTTTGGTTCTAGCTCGTTGAGCCCGTGCCTGACCGGCTCGCTTCACGCCGCGCCACGGCGGCCAGGCGCTCGCCGGCGGAGCGGGCGCCCTTGATATTGCCAGCCATCGGGCCGAGCTCGAGGCTGGCCGGGCGGCCTGTGACATGCAGCCCGGGCGCCAGCTGGAGATCGGTATCCACGGGCAGATGCCCGGCGCCGTCGCTTTTCAGGCCGTGTGTGGCCAGCACCTGGCCCAGCAGGGTGTCCGGCGCGGGCTCGGGGTCGAACCCGGTGGCCAGAATCACCCGGTCGGCGTGCAGCTGGCGGCCATCGGCCAGGGTGAGCGTGGAAGCGTCATAGTGCTCGGCGGCCCCGCGGATCCAGTCGAGCCGCCGCTCGGCCAGGGCTGTCGTGATGGCGGCATGCACGTCCGAGGGCAGGGTGCCGGGCTGGCGGGCCTCGGCGAGCAGGGCGCGGCGTTGGGCCGGTTCCGCGGCCAGAAACGGGCGCATGCCCAGCGGGCCGGCATAGCGAGGCTCGGAATCGAAATCCGTCACACGTGGCGGCTCTCGTGTGAGCCAGGCGACCCGGTGCCCGGCGTTACAGGCACGCAGCGCCAGCTGGGCGCCGGTGATGCCGCCGCCCACCACGATCGTGGCCTGCCCCGACGCGCCGAGCTCGAAACCGGCATCGAAGACATGCTCACAATTGTCCAAACCGCTCGGCCGGTATGGCCGGCCCGGGCCGGTGGCCAGCACGACATGGCGGGAGGTCAACGTATGCCCGTCCTCGAGCGTGACCTGCCAGCCCGTGGCGTCGGCCGCCAAGCCTATCGCGGCCTGTGCGATATGCGTCAGCAGGGCAAGCTCGGCCTCGGCGTGGGCATTGAACAACGCCAGAGACGGGCGTTTGTAATAACCGAGCAGATCACGCCCGTCATAGGCTTGGGCTGTCATGAAGGACCACAGGCTGCGTCGTGCCTGGCCCAGGTGGTGGGCGTTGGAGGAACGCAGATGCGTCATGCCCGTGGCGGCAGCCCGGCGATGCCAGGCCTGCATCGGCGGCTCGGGGTCGATGATGGCGATCGCCAGATTGGCATCGGCCTGTTGCAACGCGGTGCCGATATAACGGCCGTGGGGGCCGCCCCCGATGATCAGCCAGTCATGCACGGACATCGTCGCGATGATCAGCCCATCTGGCGCAGCTGGGCGCCGGTAACGAGCCAGCGCAGGGTGCCGGTGCCGCCTTCCGGCGCGCCGGGGAACTCCAGCAACGCCGCGCCGGCGCGTTTGAAGGCCAGCAGCCGGTCTCGCTTGCGGGTCAGGCTCCAGGACACCCAGGTGGCCAGGTCCGGCTCGTGGCCCACGAGCACCACACGCCGCTCGCCGAAATGCGTATGCAGCCAGCCATCCAGCGCGCTCATCTCGACCGGCGGGGCCAGTACATCGGCCTGGTCGATCGGCGGATCATCCAGGTACGGGGCGATGAGCGCGGCGGTCTGACGCGCCCGGAGCAACGGGCTGGTCAGAATATCGTCGACCGGCATGTCCGAGAGCAGCGAACGCAGGCCGATGGCCGCGGCGCGCGTGGCGCGTTCGCCCTGCGCGGTGAGCGGGCGCTCGGTATCCGAAAGCCCCATGCCGTGGGCGGTTGCGGCATCCAGAGCGATGCCGTGGCGTATCACGATGACGTCCATGGCCGTAATTGTGGCGTGTTCCGCGCGACACGACCATACCCGTGTTTCGGCGGGCTGTGATCGGCGCGCTGCTATCGGTAGGCCGCCGGTGTTAGAAAATTTTTATCGATAGCGGAACCGCCATGCATGGAGATAGGCAAGGTCTTGTCGCGACAGGCAGAAGACCGAGCGCCGCCGAGCGAGACCGTCGGTTGCGGCGTTCGTTTCTTCCCAACTGCTGAGACACAAGCCCTGCGATCCGGGCCCGCGGGGTCGCGTATCGGGCCGCACCGGCGCAAAGCCTTTAACGACGCGCGCCGGCCCGGTTATCCACCGGCGTTATCCACAATCTTATGCACGCGTGTTTTTGGTTAACGGCACAATATGTTGTGTTAAGAGCGATGAAATCCTGATCTTGACCACAGTATCTAGTGGGGTATCTTTGCTAACCAAAGCGTCGGCCCGCGCTCGTATCGTCTTGCGTGGCCGGCCGAACCGGTTCGTTTTCGAACAGCGGCAGCAGTCTTTTTCAGCGCGGAGCAGACATGGCAGACACACAGGTATCGGAGCGTACGGAACACCGGCCGCAGTCGAGCGCGGCTTATAGCCAGGGTGCGGAACTCGCCGCCACCCAGCCGGGCTCGTACAAGGTCATCCGGCGCAACGGCAAGGTCACGCCGTTCGATGCCTCCAAGATCGAGCTGGCCGTCACCAAGGCCTTCATCGACGTTGAGGGCCAGCAGGGTGCGGCCTCCTCGCGTATCCGCCAGACCGTGAAGAACATCACCGAGCAGGTCGTCTCGGGTGTCACCCGCAGCCTCCCCGGCGGCGGTGCCGTGCATATCGAGGATATCCAGGACTACGTCGAGCTGGCGCTGATGCGCTCGGGCGAGCACAAGGTGGCCCGCTCTTATGTGCTCTATCGCGAGGAACGTGCCCACGAGCGTGCCGCCAAGACGGCCGACAAGACCGGCCAGGCCGAGGAGGCCCCGGCCAGCGATATCCAGGTCCGCTTCAAGAACGGCCAGTCGGCGCCGCTGGATCGCGATCGTCTGCAGCGCGTGATCGCCGAGGCCTGTGAAGGCATCGCCGGCGTCAACGCCCAGACCGTGTTCGACGACACGCTGAAGAACGCCTACGACGGCATCACCGAAGACGAGCTGTCCACCGCGCTCATCCTGTCCGCCCGCCAGCGGCTGGAAGCCGAGCCCAACTATGGCCAGACCGCGGCCCGTCTTCTGATGGACAAGCTGCGCCACGAGGCCCTGACCTTCCTGGCCGACGGGCAGGTGGAATATGCCACCCACGCCGAAATGCGCGATCAGTACGCCACGTACTTCGCCAACTATATCCATCGTGCGGTGCATCACGAACTGCTGGACCCGCGCCTGGCCGAATATGACCTCGAGCATCTCGGCAACGCGCTGATCGCCGATCGCGATCTCGAGTTCACCTATCTCGGCCTGCAGACGCTCTACGACCGCTACTTCATCCATCACGACACCGTGCGCTTCGAGCTGCCGCAGGCGTTCTACATGCGCGTGGCGATGGGCCTGGCGATCAACGAGATCGAGCGCGAAGAAAAAGCCATCGAGTTCTACAAGCTGCTCTCGTCCTTCGACTTCATGAGCAGCACGCCCACGCTGTTCAACTCCGGCACCCTGCGCCCGCAGCTGTCCTCCTGCTATCTGACGTCCGTGGACGACGATCTGCACGGCATCTACGAGGCGGTGCAGGACAACGCGCTGTTGTCGAAATTCGCCGGCGGCCTGGGCAACGACTGGACGCCGGTCCGTGCCATGGGCGCCCACATCAAGGGCACCAACGGCAAGAGCCAGGGCGTGGTGCCGTTCCTGAAAGTGGTCAACGATACCGCCGTGGCCGTGAACCAGGGCGGCAAGCGCAAGGGCGCGGTCTGTGCCTATCTGGAGTCCTGGCACAAGGACATCGAGGAATTCCTCGACCTGCGCAAGAACACCGGCGACGATCGCCGCCGCTGCCACGACATGAACACCGCGAACTGGATCCCGGATCTGTTCGTCAAGCGTGTTCTGAACGACGAGCCCTGGACGCTGTTCTCGCCCAACGACGTGCCCGAGCTGCACGACCTGACTGGCCGCGCCTTCCAGGAAGCCTACGAGGCCTACGAGCGCAAGGCCGAGGCCGGCGAGATCACGAACTTCAAGACCATCCAGGCCGTCACCCTGTGGCGCAAGATGCTCTCCATGCTGTTCGAGACGGGCCACCCGTGGTTCACCTTCAAGGACCCGTGCAACCTGCGCAGCCCGCAGCAGCACAAGGGCGTGGTGCACAGCTCCAATCTCTGCACCGAGATCACGCTGAACACCTCGCCCGGCAAGGAGATCGCGGTCTGCAACCTGGGCTCGGTGAACCTGCCGCAGCATATCGAGAACGGGGTTCTGAACACCGAGAAACTGCAGGCGACGATCAACACCGCCATGCGCATGCTCGATAACGTCATCGAGTACAACTACTACAGCGTGAAGACCGCGCGGGATTCCAACCTGCGGCATCGCCCGGTGGGCATGGGCCTGATGGGCTTCCAGGATGCGCTCTACAAGTTGAAGCTGCCCTACGAATCAGACGAGGCGGTGGAATTCGCCGATCGCTCCATGGAGCAGATCAGCTACTACGCCATCCAGGCCTCGACCAACCTGGCCGAGGAACGCGGCGCCTACAGCACGTTCAAGGGCAGCCTCTGGGATCAGGGCATCCTGCCGATCGATTCCATCAAGCTGCTGCGTGAGAACCGCGGCGAGGAATATCTCGACCAGGACGAAAGCCAGACGCTGGACTGGGAGGCCCTGCGCGCTCGCGTACAGCAGGTGGGCATGCGCAACTCCAACTGCATGGCCATCGCCCCGACCGCGACTATCGCCAACATCACGGGTGTGTCGCAGTCCATCGAGCCGACGTATCAGAACCTCTACGTCAAATCGAACCTGTCCGGCGAGTTCACCGTGGCCAACCCGTATCTAGTCGACGACCTAAAGGAACGCGGCCTGTGGGATCAGGTCATGGCCAACGACCTCAAGTACTACGACGGCTCCGTGCAGGCCATCGACCGGATCCCGGACGAGCTCAAGGTGCTCTACAAATGCGCCTTCGAGATCGACCCGCGCTGGCTGGTCGAATCCGGCTCGCGTCGCCAGAAGTGGCTGGACCAGGCCCAGAGCCTGAACCTCTACATGGCCGAGCCCTCGGGCCGCAAGCTGGACGAGCTCTACAAGCTCGCCTGGAAGAAAGGCCTGAAGACCACCTACTACCTGCGCACCATGGGCGCGACGCAC
The DNA here is from genome assembly GCA_019155195.1 of Avicennia marina. NCBI lineage: Eukaryota > Viridiplantae > Streptophyta > Magnoliopsida > Lamiales > Acanthaceae > Avicennia > Avicennia marina. The sequence goes on along the minus strand of CM032772.1, from coordinate 4,899,095 downwards.
ACCGAGAAATCCACCATCTCGGACCATCGCCTCAACGCCGTGGCCAACGGCGGCAAGGGCTCGGGCGGCGGCCACGTCGCTGGCGGCAGCAACGGCGGCGCAGCCCCGGCAGCCGGTGGCAATGGCCATGGCACCAACGGCCACGCCGCGAACGGCCAGACCAACGGCGCCAGCGCTCGGCCAACGACCAGCGCCAGCCCGGCGCCGGCCGCCGCACCGACCGCGCCCATGGCCTGCGCCATCGACGATCCGGATTGTGAGGCTTGTCAGTAAGAAAAACGCCAGTCCGCAAATGAACGCAAAAACACGCAAATGAAGACAGAAAGTCAGTCATCTTTATTTGCGCTCATTCGCGTTTATTTGCGGACCGATTTTCTTTCTTCTGCCGCTATAAAGAACAACGCTTTTTAACGAAGCACAGCAACAGGACACCACCATGCTCGACTTCGAAGACACCCCGCGCAAAGGCACGCCGAGCAACACGGGTGCCAGCTCCAACCCGAACCCGGCCGGTGCCACGCCCGACCCGTTCGCGCTGGATAAACAGCCGGAGGCTCCCCAGACCGCCGAGCCGGGCGAAGCCGTCACCGGCCTGGAACAGGTCGAGCTGGGCGGGGATCGTGTCTCCGTTGACGAGAAGGCCATCATCAACTGCCGGGCCGACGTGAACCAGCTCGTGCCCTTCAAGTACACCTGGGCCTGGGAGAAGTATCTCAACGCCTGCGCCAACCACTGGATGCCGCAGGAAGTGAACATGGCCGCGGACATTGCCACCTGGCAAGACCCGAACGGCCTGACCGACGACGAGCGCACCATCCTCAAGCGCGGCTTCGGCTTCTTTTCCTCCTCCGAATCGCTGGTGGCCAACAACCTGGTTCTGGGCATCTACAAGCACCTCACCAACCCGGAATGCCGCCAGTACCTGCTGCGCCAGGCCTTTGAGGAAGCCGTACACGGCCACTGCTTCCAGTACATCGTGGAGAGCTTGAACCTCGACGAGGGCGAGATCTTCAACATGTACCGCGAGCTGCCCAGCGTGCATAACAAGGCCGCCTGGGCCATGCAGTTCACGCAGTCCCTGTCAGACCCGGACTTCAAGACCGGCACCCCCGAAAACGACCAGATCTTCCTGCGCGACCTCATCGCCTTCTACTGCATCTTCGAAGGCATCTGGTTCTATGCCGGCTTCGTGCAGTTCCTGAGCTTCGGCCGTCGCAACAAGATGACCGGCACCGCCGAGCAGGTGCAATACATCATGCGCGACGAGTCCATGCATCTGAACTTCGGCATCGACGTCATCAACCAGATCAAGATCGAAAACCCGCATCTCTGGACCGAGGCATTCCAGGAAGAAATGCGGCAGAAGATCGACGAGGCCATGCACCTCGAAATCGAATCCGCCCACGACACCATGCCCCGCGGCGTGCTCGGCCTGAACGCCAGCATGTTCGACGAGTACATGAAGTTCATCGCCAATCGTCGCTGCTCACAGATCGGCCTGGCCGAACTCTATCCGGGCGCCGAAAACCCGTTCCCGTGGATGAGCGAGATGATGGATCTCAATAAGGAGAAGAACTTCTTTGAGACTCGGGTGATTGAGTATCAAAGCGGTGGGGCGCTTAGTTGGGATTGATCTAATAATTTAGAGGCGGGCTTCTAGCCCGCTTTTTTGTGGGCGGGCATTATGGAATCAGTAAAAAAGATAACTTCCGTTAATTAACATCTCACGTCCGAGTACGAAAAGCGAGAAAGACATTTCGAAGATCTGAATACGCCGAGACGCTTCGCCCACCCGGTGCTAGCAAAACGCCGACCGTAGGCTAACGCGGTTGCGATGTCTGTCTAGTTGTGGCGTCGCCTACAATGGGCAACGGGAACGGACGTCCTCTATCTGACTTGAGTTAAAACGCACCGGCAAGTGAGCGAATTTCGATCTTTCATCCAGGCGCACTACGCAGATCGACAAACTTGGATGAAAACAGAATAGCCTGTGGGCCTAACGTCTAGTTCTTGAAGTTCGAGGTTTGGCGTATTCCAAACGTCGAAAATAGCTTCCGCCGATGCCATGGGTTTCTAGGAAGTGCTCCGAATCGGTGTACATCGGAAAGATCGATAGAAACTCGAGCTCGCCGATTTATTCGCATAGAACTTTTGAAGAGAGTGTGGAGAAATTCGTACTCAAGAGGAGTGCCGGCGACAAGCTAGCGACCGTTCGGTAACATATTGTCCTTTTTTCTATGCCTTTTACTAAAAACTTGATTTATGCGGTACTATGTAATTATAGCTGACATGAAAGCAGTCTAATCTATCGTGACAGACATTCCGACTTACCATGTTCTTGCATTATCCGGTGGGGGGTATCGAGGTCTCTACAGTGCGACTGTTCTCGCTGAGCTCGAACAAGCCTTGGGAAAACCCATAGCTAAGCATTTCGATCTTATTTGTGGGACATCGATCGGCGGAATTATTGCTCTTGGTCTTGCTGATGAGATTCCAGCGAGAGATCTTCAAAAGTTAATTGAACAACAAGGTGATCGTATATTCGGAAAGCGCTCGCTTTGCCGGCGCATTTTAGGCGAGCGACTCTTTGCAAAGCATAGTGCAGACGGCTTGAGAAGTGTTCTGGAGGAGCGTTTTAAAGATAAGACGATTGGTCAACTAAAACATCGCGTATTCGTCCCGTGCGTGAACTTCTCGACTGGACGAAGTCAGTTTTTCAAGACACCACATCATCCGACTTTCGAAACTGACTACAGAATGCTGATCGTCGATGCTGCTTTGGCGACTTCAGCAGCTCCAGTTTTTTTACCACTACATGGTCACGATCGCGGAGTTTTTGCCGACGGCGGCCTTGTAGGCAACGCGCCAGGCTTTTTTGGGCTTCACGAAATAAAAGATTTCATAGCGCCAAATCAAGAGATATTAGTCCGCGTGCTTGCTATAGGGACTATGACGGCCGGGGCAACAATTAAAGGTGATAGTAGTTTAGATCGCGGCTATCTCAGATGGAAAAGTAAACTATTTGGTCTCATGATTTCGGCCCAAGAGTCATCTGTCCATTACATGCTTCACCAATCATTGGGCAATGACTATTTCCTGATCGATGACGACATTACCCCCGATCAGAGTGAAGACCTATCAAGCCTCGATAAAGTTTCTGCTGGCGCTACAAAAACTCTTACACGTCGCGGTTACGATGCAGCAAAGAGGACGCTGGGAGACGATCTTTTCAGACCGTTTAGGTATCACATCGCTAAACGCCCTACATTCTTCCACGGGCCAAACAAAAACGATACGGAGGAGACATGCTGAATCTCAGCTCACTTTTGTTCACGAATCTTGATAACGAAACCTGCATGCTTGCAGAACTGGAATTGTCGAACGACAAGCGTTCCTGGATCGGCAATGTGCGTCGTGAAGTCCGAGATACGCTTCGTGACGGGTTGCCAGGTAAGCTTACCTCGCTAGGGGCAACCGATACTCCTGTCCCGCGCTTTTTCACTCAAGGCTCGTGGGCATATAAGACTCTAAATGCGCCGGCGCAGCCGCCTCAACAATCCGATATTGATGACGGCTGCTACTTGCCTTTGAGTTTCATGTCGGAAACGAATCGACCTAGCGATGCCGCAAAATTATTCTTTTACGCGGCTGAGGAAGTCTTGAAGCCTTTGGTTCACGTAAAGAACTGGCAGCTAGTTACCGACAAGCCAACGTGCATACGTATCATTGTTTCAGATGATGCTCATATCGATATCCCTCTATATGCTATTCCTGACGAGGAATTCGAGAAACTCGCGACGAATCGCGCGAAGTATTCCTTTGAGTCATACGATGAAATCATGATGGAGGCAGACCAAGATGTTTGGGCTGCTCTGCCCTCTGATAAAGTTCTTCTCGCTCATCGTGAGGATTACTGGCTGGAGTCTGATCCGCGGCCGCTAAAGGATTGGTTTCTCGATCAGGTCCAGGCAAAGGGAGAGCAGTTCCGCCGCGTAGTCCGTTACTTAAAAGCTTTTCGAGACTGGGAATGGGAAAAAGCTGGTCCCTCTTCCGTACTGTTAATGGCCGCTGCAGCGCCTTTGTTTTTGAAGCACGACAGACGGGATGATCTAGCGCTCCTCAAAGTTGTTGAAGAGATGCCCAATCGATTGCGCGAAGGCGTATGCAATCCCGTAGCGACCGAAGAGTCCCTTACCGATAGACTGGATAGCCAGAAAGTCGAGCAGGCAGCGAAGGCTTTCGAACGATTCGAGTCGACGCTTAGGGGCTCGACTGATGCTAGTTCGCCAGAACAAGCTTGCATTTGGATGATTGGCGATCTTGGCCCCCGCTTCCCGAATGAACCGCATCGAGTTAAGACCTCATCGGTCAAAGACTCGATCGCTTCGACAGCTGCGGCTGCGGGTCCAAGTGAGGTGGTTGGTAGATCCAAAGCAGGATGACGCGAACGCAAACGATGCCAGACGTAGTCGAGGCTTTTACGAGAAGAGGGTTCAATTACGTCGATAAAACAGAAGGTGGCTGGTTCAGATTCCACGGCTATATGAAGCCACCAGGAAAGCAAGAATGCTTTCGCTGTGCTATAGAGCTCGATCCAGAATTTATCGATTTGCCGCGTATTAAACTTCTGGAGATACCGCAGGCCTTTGGTGCAGCAGCACCGCATGTAGGGCCGAGCGGCGAGCTGTGCTATCTATCTAACAGCGCGACCGTTCTAGATATTTTCGATCCCGTTGGCCAATTCCTGGCCTGTCTCAGCCGAGCTGCATACCTTCTCGGCCAGATACTGGACGGAGAACTAATCGACGATCTTGAGGAAGAGTTTTTCGCTTACTGGCATGGCCTGTTTTGCTTCGCTGATACCCAAAGCAAGCAATATGGAGAGGCGTTTTTTCGTGTTTCAAAGATCAACAACAAAAAGTTTTATTTCATAACCGATGACATTGAACGAACAGAGCAAAAGGTTAGAGCGCTTGGTTCGGAGCTTCGGGATTATGGAACGCCTATATACCGAGTCAAGACGAGGATTGAGCCACGCCCCCTAACTAGCGACTGGCCGCCCAAGAATGTTCGCGATGTTTTGAAGTGGCAGAGCCTTCTTGATCCGGCGTGCAGCCGAAACGTTAAAAAGCGGATTAACGAAGGTTGGAGGAAAGGTGCCAATCTCGCGCTCATTCTCATCGAGTCGCCACTGCTGACTTACGGCATCGCCGTTCATTATGATCGGGAAAACAAAACTAATCAGAGAAAAGTTGCCAGAAGATTATTGTTGGAAAGCCGAATAACTCCCCTTTCCATATTCAGAATTGATGACCGTTATCTAGCTGAAAGGAATATACCTGGCCTTAAAACCCATGCTGGCAAGAACGTAGTTGTTGTCGGCTGCGGGACGATCGGTGGTTACTTGCTAGAGATGCTTGCTAAGGCTGGTGCTGGAACTGGTGGAGGAACGCTAACGATAGTCGACAGCGACTTGCTGCTACCCAACAATATAGGCCGGCATAGGTTGGGATTTTCGTATCTATTGCGATACAAGGCTGAAGCGATGGCTGCCGAATTGGGCCTTATTTCGCCCGGTACGAAGGTTGTTCCGCTATCGAAAGATATTCGACAAACCCGACTAAATGAAATCGATCTCTTGATCGACGCTACTGGCGAAGAAGCACTAGGTCATTGGATTTGCGACAATTACAAGCGTCCAAGCCCGATGCTCTCGATCTGGATCGAAGGCCCGGGTACTACTGTTCGCGGTCTATTTAGAGACGGAGTGACCGGAGCTTGCTATCGTTGCTTGTGGCATAGCAATAGAAAAGAACAACTTCGATCGACGGTTCAGCCGCTACCCACTCATCTAGCCGGCCAGGGATGCGAAGGGCTGTATGTTCCCTTTCCTGCTTCAGTGTCAATGCAAGCGGCCAGTCTAGGCGCAGAAATGGCGCTGGATTGGCTCAACGATGCCAATGGACCAGCTTTGCGCACGCGTCTCATTGACCAGACCCAGACCCTTGCTACTCCTGACTGTGACCCATTGCCAGATCCCGAGTGTCCGATATGCCATTCGTGAGCGATTGGGGTACTCAGGACAGGAAAATGTTGCTGCACGTCACGGATACGACACTCGAAATCTTCTATAGATACGTGCAACGAGAACAAGCCGATCCGGAAGCAGGAGGCTTGCTCCTTGGCTCAGTTCACGGGCAGCATCTGATAGTCGAAGAAGCGACGGTCCCTACGAAGTGGGACGGAAGATTTCGTTGTCTATTTGATCGTATGCCATACGGGCATCGCAGGATCGCTCGAACTCGATGGCAAGCAAGTAAAGGATGCATTCGATATCTCGGGGAGTGGCATACTCACCCCGAAAATCACCCGACTCCATCTGGATTGGATCGTTCGGAATGGAATCGCTTGGCAGCGAGGCGTCTCGACAAACGACCTATGCTAGCCATTATCGTAGGTCTCGAATCTTTGTACGCTGAACTCGTATCGATTAATGAAACTGGATCACTACTCGGTCCAATCCCAAATTGAGTTGGATCGCGCTGACTAATACTTAGCTGGCTGCAAGCCGTAGCGTAATAGGGGACACGTAATAGGGGACAGACCCTGAGGGTTCCCCACAAATCACGCTGATATCGGATAGCAATACAGATCGGCCTTCAGCGCTTGCCAGGGCGGCTTCTTGACGTTGGGGATGCGTTGCATGGTTTGTCGTAACAGCGCCCATCCCCGATTCAATAACGCGATCCGGAATCGTGTCTCGTGCTCGGATCGCGTGGCCAGAGCCGCCAGCCAAGCCACGAGGGTTGCCAGCATGTGAATCAGCAACAGCATCTCGAGTCGGGCGCCGACACGCGTCTGCGTGTCCTCGAACGCACAGCCATACTGATGTGACTTGAGATCCCGAAACGCCGTCTCGATCTGCATGCGTACGCCGTAGAGCCTTGCGATTTCGTTCGCGCTTTCTCGGGCCAGGCCGCAGGA